>PUFA01000142.1:0-2468104 GCA_003508835.1 Eonycteris spelaea | reverse complement strand
ACCCTCGGAAACACACAGGTCCCTCAACTACTTTCCTTTGAAACGGCTATATTAATATTATTTCATCCATTCACCCATCTATCCTTTCATTCACTCAAACACTCATTCGCTCGTTTATTCAAATAACATTTCCCGTCTACTATATATAAAGCAGAGTAGAGGGTTTCTTCAACTTAAAAAAAAATCTGTGCCCCTCCCCCCCCCCCCGCACTTCCACCCACCATAAAAATACACATTGTACGCTACGGTCGGGTATGCAAACAGAAAACTTAAAATTTCAAAAGACAACATCTGCCCTTAAAACCTATCAGGTACCCTGATATTTTCTATGCTCGGGTATTCTCATACTTTAATGAAGCCAGTACAGTTTGCTTGAGGGAACGATGAGATGGTTCAGGCAGATTGACAGGCGTGTATATCTACACATCAGCATAACTGCGTGGACTTGCGAGGGAAGAAATCAAGTAAACCTTTTCAGATGGTGAGGTCTTTGAGCTGGGGCTGAAGGACGGGCGGGATAACGAGGTGAGTGGCATTTCAGGAAGAGAGGGGCAGTGTGCATAAATGCCCGATGGCAGGCAAGCGCAGAACTGAGACATGCATCCAGAAAAGTATGTGGAGGACGGATGATCGGCTGTAGCCAAATGAGGAGTGAAAGAGCATGAAATCACCATTTTTAACAAGGAAATGAAAGGGTCAGGGTTGTATTTCGGCCAGATTTATCAGCCAGGATCAGAAGAGGAAGAATAGGTAACGAACCTCTCACTCTTTCTTTTATTCATTTTGGGGACACCCCGCTCCGCCAATGGGAATGTCTGCTTGCACGTAAGCCTCACAGTGCAAAGGCCGATCCTGGCCTTATCTGCATGAGGAACAAACCAAGGATTCCGCAGAGGACCTCGGCAGGATGACGGACTAAGGAAACTCAAAATCTCACATGCTATAAGCACTTAGAAACGTTAAGTGGAATATAAGATTTTATTTTTAAATGCAGAAATAAGTTCACAAGGAAGTAAGAGGGAGATGAAAGGCAGAAAGACATAAGGCGACCCAGTGGCTGCGCAGCAGGACTATCGGTCTCGTTATTCCGGAGACTTCTTTTGTTGTCCGCTTGGGAACAGGAAACCAAGTTACGGGCCTTAAGGTGGGTCCTACATAGAGTCTGGTCCTAAACAATGAGAAACTGGACTAGGGAAACATATGTCCACTGGCACAGCAAGATGAAAAGATACTCCAATGACTCCGGCCCGGGTTCTAGGTCAAAACTACAACAGCGGCAACGTCCTCCCCGAGAATCTGGAACCCAGGCTCAGGTCTCACATGAGCTGGGGTTTACACTTACATCACCTTCTCAGTGCAGAAATGCCCGAGCCAAGAAAGTAATAATAGCTGGCCCCAGACAGTAATAATTGTGAGGCTAATCTAGAAGAGAACGTGCCCACACACACACACACAAAATGTTTGTTTAAGGTGATCAAAGACATAAAATAGAAACTGTAAACTTAAAAAATAACAAAATGTGCCTCACCTCCCTCCAGGAATAGATTTTAAAAGAGAACCAAACAGCATGTCTATAAATGAAAGATATAGTCACCTAAAATTCTCAATGGGCAGGTTAAACAACGAACTAGCATAACCCAAGGGAGTATTAAGGAACTGAATATAGACCTGAGAAAATGATTCAGAATGCAGTAGCGAGACACAGAGAGAGAAAAACAATAAAAGAAAAGTTAAAAGATATTTCATACAGCATGAGAAGGTCCAGTACACATCTGCTGGAGTACCAGAAAAAAGAGAAGCAGGAAGGTGGAGGATGACAATATTCGAAAATTTTAATGGCTAATGCTTTCCCATAATGAATGACAGATATAAACCTTCAATTCAAGAAGCATGAGAGTCTCAAACAAGAAAAGCAAAATAAATCCACATTCAAACACAGAGTAGTGAAACTTCGAACACGACAAAGAAATAAACCATACAAGCATGCAGGCAAAAAGCAAATGGTCCATAAACAAATAACAAATCAACTGCGGGTTTTTCAATAGCAGTTCCAGAGGCAACATAGAGAAATATATCGTCAAAGGCCTGCAGCGAAAAATAAATGTCAAACTAAAATTCTATTCCCAGCTCAGCTATCACTGAGGAAGAAACAAAGCATCTTAGATAAATAAGACTGACAGATATTCAACCAACTCTTACCTAAAGAATGACCAAAAAATATACTTCGGGAAAAAAATTTTAAACCATAGGACAGAAGTATGAGGCAAGAGGGAAAAATATTCATTGTATTATTTTCTGTACTTTATCTGTTTTGAAATAAAAAATATAAAAAAGGTGAAAATGACCCTATTTATCCTTTTTAAAACATTTTGCTTGGGAAAGGTGAAATAACGGTAAAAGTGGACAAGAGTAAATGCCACCAAATGACTGCAGGAAGCAACAAAAATAGAACAAAATTATTGACTAACCCATAAATATAAATATGACCGGAGCATCTTGGGTGTACAAATAACAATGCTGAATCAGGGAAATGAGTTTATAAGGAAAAAATATTTAAAATTTGATTTTGGTAGAACATTTTTGTTTCTTAGCTTTTTCTTCATTAACATTAGCTATTTGGCTACTCATAAATACGACTTTAATATTGTGTGTAATTTATCCCACACGATCTAACTGATGTAGGCTCCTGAAGTAGTCAGTCTTTGAAAAATAAAACCAAAAAAATACAGACTTCTGAGCATCTCCATTAATGAGAAATCTATACTTTTAATTTTTGAAAAAATTACCCTTGCTACTCCCCTATAACTTGTAATTATAATAAAGATGTAGAATGCAATTTTGTGATTTGACACAAACCCATGTGAATCTAGGCTTTTAAAGGATTCAGTGCCTTTCTGAACAAAGCTAACTCGGCATGAGAACTGGGGGACATTGACCAAAATTCACTCTGAATGTACTATATGGACGTCGAAAATAACACCTCTTGCCGTGGCTACAGAACACAATGCCGAATGGACATTTTTAGCATCAGGTAACGAGCCCTGAAACCCACGCACATGTACTGTCCCACAGGTAAACAAATACGAGGACAAAAATTACGAAGCGTTTTTCAGCAGACAAGAAATAAATGGATGTGGCACGGACGCTTACTTCTCTGCCAAAAATACGAGGGGAACAAATAGTCTCTTTTTAGAAAAACTGAACGATACTAAAAATTGATGGAATACATTTCTTCAGCTGAAAACACAATGTCCGTCTCCTTGGCCATCAGCATCAGTGGACTCATCTGAGGCACGAAACGCAGACTGGCTGATGAGAAGAGACGGACGGACTCCGTTTCTTTTCCATTTTTTCTTGCCTGGGGACATTTAAGTGGACTCACAGAAAGGAACAAATAACATTGAACCCTAATGAAAAAACGCGGTGGCACAGGTCGCTTTTCAGACAATGTTTACTCCAAGGAGAAATGTGCCACGCAGACAAATTCCAAGCCGAGGAAAGCTGACAAAGTTCAAGACCCGAACGACTTCCCTTCCTAAGCTCCTAAATAACAGCATTTAGGCTATGATGTGGGAAACGGGGGGCTCGAAAGGCGCCAGGACCAGGTCTTCCAAGCATCCCCTTTAGAGCTGTATCCAGCCTCCCGAGTCCTTGGGGATTCACCGTGGTCGTGTGCGCTAAGCTGCCGCCCGCCTTTTCTGGGGGAAGGAATGTGCTGAGTCTTCCTTGCGCCTCACCAGGCTGCCCTCCTAACCCACCCCCGTGACCTCTGGAGCCAAGGAACAGGACAGCCCGTGCCCGTTTGTTCTAGGAAGTTAGAGGAGGTACTCTTACGTGAAGACCACGGGTTCGGGCACCGGAGAGCAAACACTTCAAGGGCAGGTCTGAGCCGCCCGGCCTGAATTCAGACCCACTGTGTGCGAGCCTGGCAACGACTCTGCCCCCTTGGTGCCAACCCTCCTGTCTGTAGACGGGGCATAAATACCACCCACCAAGGACCACTGTGAAAACTGGAGGAGACAGCAAGTCGTGACCAGAGCCTGAAATGCGGTAAGCACCCCAGAAACGTCTGCTGTTACTACTAGCTGTAAGAGTTTTTAGAAACATAAAAACATGGGTGAGTGGGCAAAGGGCCCTGTACCCGAGGTTTGACTTAAACGAGTTAAACGGCAAAACCAAGGAACTCTTTCCATGAGAAGTCAGAATTCAGGACGATAACCTCCCTTGATGTAATAAAAACTAGAAAATGCGAGTTTGTAACTTCCAGGTAACCGCATGCTGAACAAAGAGGTTCGGGTCCGGATTCCTAAGCCTTAAATTGCGAGGCTTCCAGAGTACCATCCATTACACATGTTTAGAGATGTGTGTTGCAGGCTGCGTAATGTAATGATTTTCAGCTCCGGTGCCATACAGCAAGTCTCGGACGGTGTTCGCGTGCCCCAGTGTCCCCATGGGAGGTACGAAGCCCAGTGTCGCAGAAAGAGCTGTGTCGCTCTGGCTTCCTGGCCTTCTTCTCGCTGCATGCCGCCACGGTCAGAAAACAAGGCCTCTGACTCTACCAGCTGCACTCCCTTGCTGACCGTCCGTTTTTTGAGCTGGCCCTCGCTAGAGCAAGTAACGCACCACTCCAACGCATGCCTCATTTTGCAGCAGAATCTTGGGCAAAGAAAGTCGGCGACATCCGAAGCCACCATCGCATGAGGGACCTGACGGTACGTGAGTCAAGAATTTCTTGCCTCTTGGTTTTCAGGAAACAAAGGGGTGCTTCTGAATGACTCACCAAAAAACTTTCTCAGACAATGTATCACTGAGACCCTATGTCCCCAAAGTGGCCGTCCAGGCGGCCACTTGAAGAATGACATTTTACTTTCAAAACAGGACAAGACGGTGACTAAATTATATAAAACAGAAGAGAGACCGAACGCAATTTTTCTATGATTAATGCTTCTTATGGTTCAGCTATGCTCACTAGTCTTAAATGCAGCAGTGAGACATGCTACTGCAACGTACTTGCTGAGGATTGTTTGGGAGTCAATTTTTTTTCTTATATCAGGAAACTTAACTACAGTCTTTTAAAAAACTACCTCTGGTATGTACGCGCGCACGTGCGTGCGTGCATGTGTGTGTGTAACCTTTGGAAATTTGGGGAAAAGCGATCTACTCTTTCTCAGAGCCGTACAAGCTCCTCCGCTCAGCATAAAGATGAATTTGAGAAGGAGAGTGTCCCAGTGCGGTGCGTACTCACCAGCGGTTCTGCCATAATGATGCGAATCTTGCGCTCGGCCTGGGTGGTGAAGTTGACAAATACACTCTTGAGGACATACTCTCCTGGTTTGCTGTCTGGGTCCACGTTGATGGGTAACATGGTCGGTGGCCCTTTCTCCCTTTGGGTGCCGGGCACAGGTGGAACTGGAGGCTTGATGTAACCGTTGCCAACTGGAGAAGCTGAAAAAGATAATGGATATTCTCACTGGCTGAGAATCACATCGTAAATATTCAGACCGGCTGTGTTCGACCACAGACGTAAGGACATGAATCATGCCCAGAATATGCTGCAGTCAACGTTACCTGGCCTTATTCTTTAGGAAACCTGCCAGAACTTATTTCGATGACATTAAATTTAAGTTATGCCATATTTGATGATCTCAAAATATTTCTGGTTACCACACGGCTTCAGGTGAATTACGTGGCCAGTAATTCACCTGACACACAGCTGATAAATCCTACAGCATTTAAGATGGTTTGGGCTTCTTTTTTTACGTTTCAGGGAAATACACTAAGAATATGTATATTAAAAAAGGGATTCCTGGTCTTCCTAATGGCTGGGAGTTCTCTGTCTTCTGTGCTTCATTTTAATAATGGAAAACAAAATAATGGAATAAATAATGGGAAGAAAAACTCCAGAAGTTCCCAAGAACCAATTTTCAGAAGTCCAGCTGGCTTTCACTCTAAAAGGAATGCTCTCCCTCCCCCCCCCCAAAAAAAAAAACAAAAAAAACAAAAAAAACAAAAAACCAAAACCCAATAAATAAAGGTCAAAGGCTCAGGCAGGGCCCTGTGGACGTCTGAAGTGTGGGTCGTCACCCTTGGTGGAAGCCGGGTGCCCCCTTTGGAGCAGATCGTGGGTCCCCAGCCAGTGGCTTCCCTTCAGAAAGCAACAGTCAGATGGCCACTTTCATTTTCTAGTTAAAGAAAATACACTTTTTATTCATAAACGGAAATTTCGCGTCTCTACTTTTTACTGGGCTCCGACGCGTTAAGTCCTAACACGCCCTGCCCCCTTCTGCCGAAGCACCTGTAGACAGTTGGTGCCCACCCTCCAGGGAAGACGTGTAGGAGTGAGTGTGTGGGGGGCGCTGGGGACATGGGACGCAGGCATTGGGGTGCTGGGGACAGGACAGTGATGGAGCGGACGTTTAAAAGGACAACCCGGCCGCCGAGGGTGACTGGACACAGAGGTTAAAGGAAAGAATAAAGGAAAAAGTGGGAGCCCAGCTTGCACTGGATGTCGAGGGAATGGGGTGAACAGTAATGATGCAGGGAGGCTCCACGAAGACTGAACACCCTTCTCAAAACTACAGGTGGACTCAAGGCCTCTCTTACCTTCTTTCTACCTGAAGCCCAACCCTAAGGAAGCCAGGAAGCAAAACTGGGGTTCATTGCGCGACCTGCAGATGCCCCCGTGGCCTCCCGCTCTGGCCTCCGCCCCTTCTCTCTAGGGCACTGGACCCCCCAGTGGTCGAGGGTGCCCCTCACGCCTAGAGCCTTCCAACACCACAAAACGCTAAGAATGTGGCCCCCTTGGCTATAAAAATGAAACCTCCCGTGCACGACTTCGGTGCCTCTACGCTCGCATTTGCGCCATCCGAGTCTTGGCCCTCGGAGGCCGATGCTGGATGGACGGAGTGGCCCTTCTGGGGTCTTCACCTCGTTCGTTCATTCCCGTGCCAGGCCAAGCCTTCCGCAGCCGCCTGGGAGCCGTGCGCGCCTCCGTCCTGCATTTTAGCTGCGCCCAGTGCTGTCGCCCACCGCGGACCAGCTCTGAGCCCCCCAGTCTGCCTGTGCCCCGCGCCTCACTGGCACGGACGCCCCGCAGGCCCGCGAGCTCACTGCTGCCACTCAGGCCTCCCCGTCCTCTCTGGCTGCTGCATCCCCTGCCCTCAGCTCGTCACGGCCTCCTGTCTTTCGAGAGCCACGTCTGGTCTCATCTTTGCTGGGTCCCCTCTCTGGTGGCTGTGTGTCACTGGATCCAAACTCCTAACTCACGCTCTCTGGAGCTGAACATCCTGCATTACCTGAGGAAGACGTGGCAGACAGGTGACCCAAGTATTTACCCATCGGTCATGCCGTTTTGCTCTGGGTCGCCCTGTGACTGGACCATATCTCTCTAAATGTCTGTCTGAAAAGTTTTCTAACAAGACTGTGGTCTCCCAGACCTGACACAGAGTTCTTCCCACGGATGAGACCCGCACACCTTCGCTAACTAAAACGACATCGTACTTGACTTTGCACGTCTTGAAGTAATTCATAGAGAGGAGGCTGTGCAATGAGACGCAGTGGCGGGGTTGCTAAGGAGCAGCGGGCAGGGTTTGACTGAGAGTCTTAGCTTGAGAGCATCCCGAGCAGCTCCTGAAAGGGACCTGTACAGACTCAGGTGATGCAAACAAAGCCCCGGGCCCCTCCTCTGCTGGACCTCCCACTCTCTCCGTGGAAGTGGGCTGCCTGCCAAGTCCGGCTACAGAGGGCATCCGACCCCACGAGATGTCGTCCTGATGCAGCGAGGACACCATGCCACTGGCCTGGAGACTGGATTACACGCCAGGAAAGTCTAAGCGGAGGACGGCTCTTTATCACTTTCGTCTTCCGCGGGATCTCGTCCGTTTCTAGAAGACAGCGATCACCAGGCTGATGTGACAGCTAAATGCAAGACCAGTTCCCTGACCGTGAGCCTCAGGAGCCTCGAACTCACACTGCCATGAGAGGCCGTTCACAGTACCAGAATGTCACAGAGAATCTTCCATTTAAGAGGCCAAAGCACCCATTCACTGCCATCATAAAAACGCTACCGACCCGTACTTCCAAGCCAGACGTCCTGTGAGCACAAAAACCTGCGTGCACAGTCTCAAAGACAAGCTGACCCAGCCCGACCCAGCCCGAAGTGATTCGGGGAGCAGGGGGCGCAACGCTGTGGTTTCAAACAGGTTAGCTGGGCAGATGAGAGGTGAAACTGCGGTGCAAGGAAACGGGGTCCGTGTCCTTGAACTAGATCCAGTCTGAGTTTTACAAACCTCTCCATCCCACCATAGTTGGTTCATGACAAATCCCAGCCCTCGGCTTGGACAGTTTTCAAAATAAACATATGACATGGCACCTTTTGTAACTCAGTTGTTTGGTGACAATGTAGCTGAGAACAAGAAATACATGCCCCCGGGAGTCAAAATTGAGTCACGAAGTCCACACTAGTCTAAACATTAAGCTGCTGCCATTAGAAAAAAATCATCAGACCCTCCCTCAATACTTGCTTGCTCTTAATCTACCCATAATTAAGATCGATGGTCTACTTTCTAAAATCACAACAGGCTGGAAACAAAATTGCCAGAGAAAAGGGTAATATCTCTGGATAGAAACATTAACAGCAAAACATAAATGGCCTAACTTGAAAGAGCCACCAGAACTTCAAAAGCAGTCGCCTGAAGCCAGCTAGGACAAGGCCACAGAATGCGACATTCTCACAGGCTTGGGGCATCCACGACTCTGACCAGCATGTGGCCACAATTAACATTCATGAGATGACCCTGAGTCCCGTGAAAAGGTTACATAAGTCAGACATACATTCCTGTATTTGAGAAGTTGGGAAAAACAGCAAAAGAGATTTCCAGAAGGTTTGTCTTTCTAAGGATAAAACTACAAAGGTGACTTTGGTACTAAAGGGAGAAAACACCTGCCCTAAGAATTCAGCTGTCAAGAATTAAGCCTCTTTGTGCATAGGTCTGGTTTCTAGCTGGAATTTGGTTTTGATCACAACAGAAAAACCAGCCACTGTTTCGGTAGCTACCACGCTCGGCCCTGGTCTCCCGCTCTGTGAATGCATCGATCACCGCTGGACTGGCCACTGTCCCCCCAGCCACCAGAGAGCTTTGCCTGCCTCCGGCCCCCCAGACAAGCGAGTCCGCCCACACTTCAAGGTCCAGTTCCGCGTCCCTTCGTCCACCTGGCCGGGTCCAGCCTGATGGCACCACCAGCGACTCCGGCCTCCGCACGAGTGCCCTGACAGTGCATCCCACATCGTTGCCCCCCGAATACCTGCTGAAGGAGCGACCACATGTGTGAACGAAACCCGTCTCCCGTTTAAATTTCTTGCATGCGACGAGTTTCTAAGCTTCGACTCCGTTGGCCCTCACCCTCTCTCCTTTTGTCACACCATCTTTCTCTTCCACACAATGGCCCAATGTCCCTTCAAAGTCCCTCGAGCCAGCACTCCTGACTTGGGGTCGGGGTCAAGATGCAGTCACTTTCAAATATTCATTATGAGGTCTCCAATTATTGAGTCTTTGGAAATTTGCTTGCTCTTCGTATTTTAATCGGAGAAGAAATGAGCTCTAAGTTTTCTCTGTTGCCTTCTTTTGCCTTAAGAAGGTTCTCTTGGGGTTATTTTATTATTCCAATCCAGCATCGGCTTGGTTTGGGTCGATGGCTTCGGGAGGTGTTCCCCCTTTTACTGGGGCTCTGTTTCTCACATCGAGCAGGGCCTGCTCCTTAATCTGGAAGAAGTCCGCGTTACGCTTTTATTAAACTCTTTTACTAACCCTTTTACTAACTTTTCATTAGGTCTATTTCCGGACGACAAGGGACGACCATTTGACCATCAGTATTTTTTTGGACCAACGCCTTCAGTTTTAGGCTGGCTGATCTCAGCTGGCTAAGGCCTTCAGGACAATTTCCTGAAGGTGCCGACACTCGTAGGGGTTACCCAGCTCCCTAACTGCAACACTGATACCAACACCCGCCACTTGCAGTCGGGTTCCATCTTTACTGACACGGAGGGGAAGTGCTGTGATGCATTCCCCCACGAGTGCCCCAGAGGCTATAAGTAGTGATGTGTGTCTCCAGGAAGCAATTGGTTTCGTAGGTCGTCAGACTTTCAGAAGCGCTGATGCCATCGCTCACGACGGGCTGTCGCTCGCTCGTTCACGCATCCACTCGCACCCACGTGCAGTGACTGCCTAGGTTCCAGACACTGTTCTGGGTACCGGGAAGATGGGGGTGAATGGAACGAAGGGATCCTGCCTTCCCGGAGTGACAGTCCACTGAGGCAGGGTCATATGATGGACACACACACACACACTCACACGATGCTGGAATGCAACACGTTCCACAAGAAAAAAGGGAAAACTATACAGAGTGCGTGGCCAGAGGCGCCCGCCCATTTCACCTGCCCGGAGGTGCTCAGGTGTTACAGGCTGGAGCTGCCATGGATGAGGGCGGAAGCTTATGGTGCCTACAGAGAGCCATGCTGGGCGCAGACGGGAGGCGCCTTGCGCCCCACCCCGCCAGCCTGCCCGCATCTGCCTCGGTTCTGGTTGGAAATGAGAGTCCAATCGGCCTGCGAGGGTCACAGGTCACAAGTGCCACCGCACCCCCCGCTTCACGGCATCCTCACAAGGCACACAGCCTGGAGGGCAGGGCCGTTCTGCCTGCCCTTCCCCACCTCCGAAGGCAGGTGAGCCCAGGGCCAGCTTTTCCAAACACGCCCTCCTCTTTCTGATGTCCCCGTCACTGGAATCGGACCCTGAGCATCTGAAATAGAAAGCGGTTTCCTTCCTGTAGTCACGTGCCCCGGGACCCTGCGCGAGGACCGTTCCAAGCAGAACGGCGACCTGGCGACGGGCCCACTCACACAACGGCACGGGCTGTGCCATGGGAGTGCGTTCTCCAGACCTCCGCGCTCGCCACCGCGGATTCGCCGTCCCTTCTGCCAGTTCTCAGGGCCTCGTTCACTGTCGGCGCCGCGGGCAAACCCCTTAGTAACCAGGGTCGCTCCTTGGGACACGCTTCCCGCAACAATCCTCTTCCCGTAAGACTGAGTTCCCAGGCATTACAGGAACGTTTCGTAAAACATAACAAACCAAGGATGACGCAGCTACTGTGGGAACATGTCACAGTGTGTATAGAACAATAATAAATTGTCCGCTAATGCAACCAGGATGGTGTTAAGAAAAGGCATGTGAAAGGGGACTGCAAATCCTCAAAATGACCAGAGACCCGGAAAGTCATGCAAAATAAATTAGGGTGAAAAGAAAGAAACCCCCAAGTATGATAGGAAGAATTATTTTCCTCTGAAGAGTATTATTGAGAAATGGAAAATATCGGGATAAGAAGAAACAATCTGAGCAACAGAAAAACATTTCTGAAGAAAGAGATGAATGATTCCTAGATAATTTTATTTATTTTAAAGTAGGTCAAGAAGAGACTGACAGTTAAAAATGCTCAGAAATAATTTTTGTCTCGGAAGAAAAAGAAAGTCAATGATGTGCTAAGTTCTGCTTAATTTCCATTAAAACCTGATCACGTAGAATGTTCCTCCCATTTTTACATTCCAACTTTCTTTTAACTATTTAGTTCTCTGAATCTGATAGTTCTTATATTGTGTTTCTTCAAGTCTTAGGGACCACAAGATACCTCTGGGATAATTTATATATTTAATCCTCAAAAATAATCCTAGAAGGGCAATCTCCCTTTTACAGATAATACCGTGTGCGCTCAGAGAGATTAAGCGACTTGCCCAAGGTCACAGAGTGGTTGACTCAGGATCTGAACCCATGTCTGTCTGACAGCATATCCTGTGAGCTTCCTGTATCACCATCTTTAAAAACAAACGAAAAATAAAACCCCAAGAACATCACTTATGATGAAGACTGAATAAAGTAAGTCTCCTTACATCCCCCATATTTTTCCCCGGTATCAGCTAGTTTGGGGACTTCAAGGGATGATAAAATATAAATGTGATTTGGAGAATGAGGCTTCTTGCAGATTCATAGAATTGGTCATTTTCTAGAAAGACTCACATGACATCCAGCCTTTGAGTGCCCTCCTGCCAGGCTGTCTGCCCTTTTAAACTGAATGCATCTTCTAGCCATCAGAGAGGCTTTGAGGAAAGCTAGAAGAGCAAAAAGGCATCGAGAATTGAGGACGCATAAAAATATATGACATCTGATTAATGACACACCTTAGGGACGTCTAGAGGCTAGTCTTTCCTAAATACACTGAGGGTAGAACATTTAACTGGTTGTCATTCTCACAAGGAGCAAGTGAACTCGAAGGCACAGTTCTCTGTTTACTTCAACCTGGGGCCTTGCCAAGCCGCTCCAGTGTTTGACCTCCTCCGACTGAAGACCTTGGAGAGCAAGCAAAGGAGTCCAATCAATAGAAAGTCACATCAAGTCCCTGCCCTCTTTTCTTGTATCTTCCTCTGCCTTTCCGCATTTTATCTTAGAGAAACGACAGTAACACTTCAGTGACTTCCTTTATAAACGTCTGTCATCTGCTAAGACGCCATGACGTGGACTTTCCCCCCGATTTTCAAAGTAGGCGCTGTCATCAGAGCCTGAAAGGATGTCTGCCAAGATCTGTGGGAAGGAGATGAGGTTACGCTGACATTTCAAGGTCCTTTCTCAGTCAGAGGAGATCGAATAACCTGCTGGAGGCAGGATAATCCTGAATTTCAGCTAACTTCTTCCCAGCAGAAATGACAAGCTGCTCTCATTCATGTGACCCTGGCTGGCCACCCTCTCGTCCTTCTCTCATTCTCTCCTCTTTCTTATTTTCCTCCTCTTCTGGCTAATTTTATGCGGCAAAATCTCATGGATTTGAAATCTGCTGATTTGAAATTTGTGATAAATTGGACAAAGCCCTGTGTTTTTCTTCTTTTTTTTTTTTTACAGTGACTTGGAAAGAGCTCTGCTGACTTACGACGTGGGTCATTGGTGCCTGGTGCAGCACACATTGCTGTCCCCTGGGAGGGCCCCCCATCCAATGGGTCCAGGGTGGAGTCTGATAACCTGCCCACGTGCAGAGACCACACTCTGATACCTCCGAGGTAAACAAACCGGAAAGCAAAGGGGACCAGTTAGCCCAGTTGGTAACTTGTTTATAATTCCATTTACCCACAGCAAAACTGCACGGCTTTGTTAACTCCGAGTAAGTTAATGCTTTGTGGGCAAAACACAGAGCACTGACAGGTGTCAGGCATCTGCGTCCCAGTGTGGTTCTGCGTGACCTTGGGGAACACCTGGACCCACCACTGGGCTTCGGTTCCTCCCCTGTTACTCTCAGAGAGGCCAAGCCATGCCTGGCATCCTTTCTATGGTCTACAACAGTACGAAAACATACACTGACAACGTGTAAAAAAAACCAACACTTATGCAAAACTTTCACAATTCAAGCACTTGGTAATTGATACCTGCCCTCCCCTGAACTGTGATGAGTTAGCGAGGGCCCATCTCTGCGGAGAAAAGCATCACAGATCGCCCCGACCCTTCCCCTTGCACCTCCACTTCGTCCCCGGTCCCACTTCGTCCCTGAGACGAAGCCCGTCTTTATTCTCCACTGCAAACGCAAGACTTGGGTGAACACTGGTTTTTTTTTCCTTATCTTTATGTTCCAAGAGTCTGCCCAGTGCTCATGGACGGCCACTCACCAGCCAAACATTGTGGAGCACACGGCGCCCAACCAAGGTCTGAAAAGGCAGGCAGGGTTCTGACGGGGAGAAATGAGAACGGGGCGCCATGGGCAGAGGCGGCAGCATGGCGGGCGCATGGAGGGATCCGCCAAGAATCGCTCCGCGTCCCCTCCCCCGTCATCCTCCCAACCCACATCCCTGTCTCAGCACACACGGCCAAACTGCGTCTTCACCAAGGAGCGGCTAAGTCCTCCAGAACAGTACTACGTCTCGTCTTCATCCCAAGCCCTCAGCTCAGGGCCTGGCGTAATCAAACACTTGTGCTTATTTAACATTTGTTGAACTGAATCCATCTGATTCCACAATACGGTCTTTGTGAGTGCGATAATTGAACAAGCATGTATATGGAAAACTTAAACTCTTCCGTCTTCTAAAAAGGCAGGTTTTTAATCCTGGTCATTAGAATTAAGGCTTTGAATGGGCAGCGAACAAGTCGGGACTTCACTTGTGGGACGACGGGGAGCCGGCAGGTTTCTGGGAGGAAAGGTTGAGCCAATGTCATTGCGGGATGGGCTCTGAAAGTGCTGTTCAAGGGACGATACAAGTTAAAGGTCG
Organism: Eonycteris spelaea; assembly: GCA_003508835.1. Classification (NCBI taxonomy): domain Eukaryota; kingdom Metazoa; phylum Chordata; class Mammalia; order Chiroptera; family Pteropodidae; genus Eonycteris; species Eonycteris spelaea. The sequence goes on along the minus strand of PUFA01000142.1, from coordinate 2,453,811 downwards.
CTGCACCCACCCCGAGAAGAACGACGACGGTGGGAACCCGGATGGGGCCGTCGGAGAGAAAGGAAGAGCTCGTCTTACATGGACAGGCCCGAAATCCAGTCACATGTCCTTTTCTCAATAAAGAAAACTTACGCAAGATACGTCTCTGGGTCAGACGTTACAATAACAAAGTGTTTCAGAAGCTGTTTTAGAACACTGACTCTGGAAGCCTCCTCAGAATCCCCTTCCTGGGGCAGGGTGTTGGTCGGAGTTGTGGTACCCAAGCAAGGAAGATCGTTGGCTGCGAGTTCCTGGGACAACAGAGTGGCTCTCAGTGTCCCCGCCCTAGAACAGATATGACCCTGGCATTGTGGCAGATGTCCACGTCCACCAAGTTTCCAAAACATCAGAGCTACTGTCCACTGACAAGCAGCGATAGGGACACAGGAACAAGCTAAATGTCACAAGGGAGAAAAAGAGAATCCAGAATTAGGTCCATTCTACAAGAAAATGGCGCCAAGGGTCGGATGATGGAAGGAGCCAGGAGACAGAGCGGCCAAACGCAACGGGTGCTCCTTGTTTACATCTGATTGGAGCAAACCAAGTATTGAACGACGTTTTGAAAAAACGATAGCCAAAGCAATCTGAATGTACACTGGGTAATAGGCGATACCAAAGAATTGTGAACAATTTCGTTAGGTATGGTAACAGCACTGGGAGTGGATACAAAAATATCCGTGTTTTCTAGAATGCATACTGACTACGTGGAGTTTATTGAAACGATGCCTACATTTAATTCAAAATGCTTTAACGAAGGGAAAGAAGGTATAAATGAAGCAAACGTGATTAAATCTTGATCACTGTTGAATCTGAGTGATCGCCATAGGCTGTGTGTTCTACGTTTTTTCCTCCTTTTGTGCTTGTTTGAAAATTTTCACAATAAAACCTTTTTCAAAAACGATAAGGCTCATTTGCAAAACATTTCCTCTACCTTATAACGGCAACAATAAAGAAATGTCTTAGACCCTCAACTGCAGGACAAAGTATCATCTAAAAGCAGAGCACACCGTTTACAATCCGGGTTCGACCACACAGGTGTGAACGTCTACTAAGATGCCAAGCCCGCTACATCCTCCCGCATCGACCGAAGGAGTTGAACCGCAAGAGGCGGATCTTGGAGCATTTACCTTAGAGCACAGCAAGGACGGATACAGCTGGGTGCCATTTACAGAGGGGCCTTCATCATACCTGGGTCTCGACACAGTCTGAGTCCTTTCAGAAGAAGAAATTTCATCTCAAGATCGAGCGATTAATGATTCTCTAAATAACGACATTTCATTAATAAACAAAATGCTTCTCCTCTATTAGGGTGAGAGTCTGGGCAAGGCACTCTGCAAAGTTCTGTGGAGAAGACGAAGATACATTTAAAAAGACAACTTGAAAGATGTTCGCAATTTAGTGCTGTCAGTCCCAAGATGCCGCAGGGCAGTCTCAGGTTGAGTAGCCAATGGATGAGCAAGTGAAATTAGGATGGCATTCATGAATTCGTTGACTTATTCAGTCATCAATATTTACTGAAGGCTCACTCTACTCCTGGGGGCGGGGGAGCCAGGCATGACTCCCATTCTTGGACAGCCGCCAGCACTCAGGGGAGACAGCGTTACACGATCAACCCCCATGAAACACGACGACAAACTGGGAAGTGCTACGAAGCCTGCCGTCAGACAGACATGGGAGGCGCATACCTGTGCCCAAGGCGTCAGGGCAGGGCTGGCGGCAGGGAAGCTGCGACCCAGAAGTAACTGTCGATGAGCCAGAGGAGGCTATGAGGCAGATGAGATCGGGGGTGCAGGAATGACGTCGCTTCACAGCGGCTCACTCACTCACTCACTCCTGGTTTCCCTGGAGGCTCGCAGGGCAGCCGCGACTTGGCACCTCCCTCTGGTGACAGCCTCCGTCCCTGCGGCCGGCTTCGCAGGCTGCCTCTTGATACAGAGCAACATCTTTCTAGCTGTTTCCTATCTGTCTTCTCCATGACACTTAAGGGCGACAGGGACAAGAGATTGGTTTTGTTCCTCTTGTAGCCTCCCTTTCTAGCTCGATACCTGGTACTCAATAAATACTTGCTGCATTAGAAGCAGACCTGCGACACATAAGGTCGTGAACGCCAGTATACTGAGAAAGCCAGTATACTTGCTGCCAGCAAGCGGGATGCTGACAAAGCACCGAGATGCTCTGCGGCTGTGTTCATGGGCACATTCCGCGGGGACCCAACTCGGGCAGACAATGAGGACAGTGCGGGCTGGACGTGTGGGGACTGCCTGTTTTGAAAAGTAAGGGTGACGACCCGAGCTTTTGGCTGTCCCCCTCCAGGACCCACTTGGAGATGATGACACGATGAGAGGAGTGACCTGAAGGAGAGTGTGGTCCTACATCATACATTATGTCGGCGGTCCCCGACCTTTCTGGCACCAGGGCCCGGTGCTTCTACGAGAATCTGATGCCTGTGGATCTGAGGCGGAGCTGAGGCGGTGACGCTGGCGCTGGGGAGCGCTATGAACACAGATGGAGCTTCACTCACTTGCCCACCACTCACCTCCTGCTGTGAGGTCCGGTTCCTAACAGGCCACAGACCAGCACCGGTCCGCAGCCCAGGGGTTGGAGACCCCTGCATTATATCAGCAAATACCGTACATACATGCAGGTACAATGTACGTTACAATACGTGTTCTACTACAAAGTATACACACACGTGCGTACAATACTGTACATATACACGTGTAATACCGATGTTATGCATGCGCATTATTTAATACACATAACACAGGATACATTTCCAGCTTCTTTATCTCCAGTGCAGCTGTATACAGGTGGAACTCTGTAAACATTGGGTAACCAACTACGTGAAATCCTTAATAGTCTGATTAGCTTTTTATTTTATCAACATCAAAATATTTATTAACTTCCTGGTTCCTGTGTGCTTAAGTGTTTAGATGCCAGCTCAGCCAAGCAAAATATTTTAGGTTTCATTAAATTCTTCAACAGTCACGGGACTGTACAGTGCGTCCGTAAAATTGGCTCAACACACACACGACCACCGGAAGTCTGAGATAACGCTATAACAGAAACGTGTCAGTTGTTCCCCATCTCTCGGAAACGTTGACAGATACTGTGAGCAGGAAAGCCACAAGTTGGGACACTAACCAGACCGTGGCGGAGGTCTGTGCGGTGGAAACACACTGACAGTTCCAAGAGACACCAAACAAAAAGAAAATATGCAGCATTTCTCGAAAGTCCTATTATGATGCAGCATTTCCCCCCAAATACATGAAACCATAACTTCTATCGTTTAACTTATGCACTTGTGGTGCATTAGAAAAAAAAAAATCTCTCGAGATAAAAACAGTTCCCTAATACACACTCTACTTTAGAAAGCACAAAGTAAGGGATATATTAACGACTAACGGAGATTTTATTCCTAGACACAGGATGGTATATGTAAATATCTAATAATTCCATTAGAGATAGTTCGGTAGAATGATTAAGAAGTAATTAAAGCTCCAAAATCATTGATAAATAAAATGTTTCTCCTCTATTAGGGTAAGAGGCTGCGCTTCACCATTTACAAACTAACTTTTCCTACCTTCATTAAACAGAAAGCTAAAGAGTGAACACCTGAGATGCACGCAGTTAATCCTGTGCCGTGGAAGTCTCCTCCCTTATTTTTTAGGATAATATTTCCTACAGGGTTATGCTAGAGATAATGAGACCAGGCTATTACTCCAACGAAGAAAAAGCAACGGCAAGTAATTTGGATCCATTTACTGTTGGTTAACATGTGCTATCCTGTTTTTAAGCTCATAAACAAAAAAAGAGAAACATTTTATTTTTAAATGTTGGAGAAGGCAGAGTCAAGGGAAAAACCACTTTTGGTCCACTTCAATGTTTCAGACAAAATCGGGATATTTACATTACTGTTTAGAAGGGAGAGATGGAGCATAAATGCCACCTGAGCTGTGATACTGCGTAAGATGGCATTAGCTGACGCCCAAACACAGACTAGCTATTTTGACCGATTAGTGATTTTACAGGACAGTCATACTGAATTTTTTAGTGAAACTAAGTGCCCAGAAAACACCATTACATCACAGCCTGCTGTTTGTAGACTCTTGTACAAAAATGACCACACCTTACTCTTAAAACTGCAAATCCAAACAGTAACCCTGAAAGGCATCACTCCTGTCTCTGACCGGTGACATAACAAGTAATTCCCGGCGTGGGTGTCACTGCTCCCACCCCCACCACCATCTCTGGAGCCGCCCCAAGGCCCCTCCCTGCACTCAGCCTCTGCCCCCTTGCCCCCACCACCCCCCCCCAGCCGCCCTCCTGGTCCCCCGCACCTACCCAGCCCTTTGATGAGGCTGATCACACAGGAGCGTCTCCAGCACGCGGCTGTAACGTCCATGAGCCTGACCGGAACCCGAACGAACTAGCAGGCCGGGATGCTTACGGCGAGTCTGCTCCTGGGCTGAACCCCCACAACGGCAGCTCCATGGTCCCGCAGCTCCCCGCCACAAGGAAGAGCTCTCTAATTTGGGGCCCGAGGTGTATTTTTAGTCAGGTGCTACAGACCTACAGTAGAAGACAGACTAAAACAGGCCTCTGTCCTGGGCAGGTTCTTCCCACCAATGGGACAATTTTTAGCTGCAGGGTAAGACAGTGACCTACAACTCGCAGTGTGCCCGTGGTCTATATTTATCTGCAGCAACATGCGACGCTGACAGATGAGTGAGCCGCTCAAAGCCCTCCGGGCCTGGGCCTGACCCCCACGCCGGTCACACAGTCCCGGCAGACTGGGCACATGCCACCCGCAGAGCCAACCCGCCGGGATGCTGTGCCCTGTGGACCGAAGACACGGAAGAGCAGAGATGACACGGGCTGGGTGACACACCTCTGCTTTGGAGACAAGCAGCTCTTAGCCACAAATGCAAACGGCTTTACACAGCTTCGATTCTCACAGACCAAACCGACAGCAGCAGAGCCCGCCTCTGAGGCCGAGAGCCAGAGAGAAACTGGACACCCTTCTGCAAAACGCAACTCCCGAACACCTGCTGACAAAGCTACTCAAGAGAAGTGATTGCGCGCAAGTCTCCGGTGATAGGATTTTAAAGGCACAGCCTGAGTGGACCTGTTAAAAACTTCATTTCTAAGACCAAATAGAGAACTGATATCGGTGAATATCATTTGTGCACCTTCAAGAGTAAAGCGGGCTTAGGCCAGTGAGGCGACTGAGGAGGAAATGCGGAGTTACCTAACAGCGGAATAAAAGTGTAACTAATCCGTCTTTCGACGGCATTACTTCTGACGGAAGGATTTTATGAGGCTCAGCGACACTCTGCTTCTTCACGAATACAGCTGTGGCGAGCAGAGAGTAATTGCCGTTCTTGACTCACTCAGGGCAAGTGCACACGTTTTCGTTCGCCACACAGGTGGGAATTACAAAACGGCGTGGTGGAGAACTGACAGGCACTGACATTTCACAGGAAAGAGGAGAGCATCCAAATGACCCGAACGAGTGCTCGGAGAGATTCGGGCCAGCCAAGCGCCAGCCAAGGTGCCCCACGGCACCCCCGTCACACACATGCAGGCTCACGACGCTTTTCAAGAAGAGTGGGTTGGGGTGCACACGTGGCCTCTGATGTACGTTGTGATTTTATGCTGTATACGTGGTGAAGACAATAAATCCAACAGCGCGCGGTGGAGGCGGCCGCGTTTCGAGGAACAAGGCTGCTTCTTCGATTTTACCTAAAGGGCAATGGAGACGCAACCGAAAATTTGCACTTTGTCAGCTCCGGTCTCCAGCGCTATAATTGGACCGACCTTTCAAACAACGTGACTGTCATTCTGTGAAAAGTGTGTTACTTAACACGGCCTTGTAAAAATGTGAAAGGTGTTGATCACCATATTTTTCCATTGTTACAGATGCCAATGGCTAAACCACATTTAAGGGAAGTACAAGGAAAAAAGGCGGGAAGAGAGTGGATGCGAGGGGGCGCCCAGCTGGGTGCGGGTGCTCGGCTCAGCGCTGTCACACGCCACCCGACTCCGTCCGCACGGCAGCCTTCTGAGGCAGCCTCGCCACCCCCATTTCAGAGCCAAGGAAAAGGAACAAAAGTAAGATTGCCCAAGGTCACTCAAACGCAGGCTTGTCAGACTCCAGAGTCTCCGTGTTTGTTCATTTGTATCCAGAACTTTCCTTGATGAAAATAGAGACTTCTAAATGGGGGCGACTTGTGAGTAGTTGTCTTTGCATATATTTAAGAGTGGCCCCAAAATGTGGACTTCTCCCCAGAAACTTCACGCATCCAAAACCTGGCTGAGTTCCCTAGAGTGTGGGTGCGGTGACTCGTCCCCGCCTGGGTGTCCCTGTGTGGCGGCGTCTAAATAGCGTGAACCACATTGCTCGCGCCTCTGGGTGCCCAGGGCCTTGCAAACGTTGAACTGATAATGGACGGTGTCTCTGGAATCAAAGCAGACGGCTCCACATCCATCTATTAAAGCTCACTGAAGCCGAGAGTGCCTGTCGGCCCTTGCCACGTCCACTCAGAGCTTCCCCCTCCCACGGTGATACCACTAACAACGCTGACTTCCCTTCCACTTACGCTCGAGTTAAAGCAACAAGTCAGAGGTGGGCGAAGGCTCTGAAGTCGGGCATACCGACGGATGACTGAGTGACAGCTGTCACCTGATGACTGATAGGAATATCAAAAAACAATAACAAAAAGCAGATGTGAAACTTAAGGAGAGCAGCCTACAGATTTTAAGTATACAAAGAGATAGCCCTTAGCATTTCAGAAGCGCCAAAGATACCTGTATATTCCAGAATCAATTAATACATTTGCTGATGGTCTGAATTCGTTTAGACACAGTTAAAGTACGATGACATCCTGTACCACAGATACATACAGAGAATAGCAGGTTGCAACTTCAAAAGAATTCTATTAAAATTATTCAGCTGAACTCTTTTGACACATCAAGGGTTAAGCTTCATGATCGGGAGAAATTTACTCAGAGACCGCTTGTTCCTTGACGATACTAAATAAGTGTTTTAATTTAGATCAATGTAATCTAAATTTAATAACTAACCGGGACCGCTGGCATGTTCAGTTGGTAATGCCACAATAATAAACCTCAAGTATTCCTTGAATAATGACTTTAAGGTGGATGTTTTTTGGCTTCTTTAATGGTAAATCTAATATCCGCAGAAATTTCATTTCTGCTTCTGTGTGGCCTGGTGGCAGGACCACAAATATTTTCAGGTGCGAATCACAGGCCATGCATAATGCCTCTCCCTTCACAAGCTCAGTGGTTCAAGAACGTCCCTGTTTCTGGAAGGGCTGTGCTCAGGCTGCTGGCCAGCCGATAACTGCTCCACGAGCCCAAGGTGCGATCGCAGCCACTTGCGTTAAACCTACCAGCTTCTGCTCGCTGTCCTTAAAGTCAACCCCCTCATTCAGTTCTGGAAAGAGGAAACACCCTTTAGATGCCAACTGAAGACATTTTTTTTCCAGCTTGAAGGAAAAAACCAGCTTGTAAAATGACCATACTGCCACTTAGCTCCAGCATTCAAAACCCTACAGCGATAAGGAACTTAAGCTGATGACGATTCAGACGTTTATTTGTATCCCTGGTCTTATGACACGTTCTCACGGAGACTTGAGAACCAGTATAGGACAGATTCAATGAACTATTTCAGTAAGAAAATGGTTACATTTTATTTGCATAATCACATGCATGAGTCTTTCTAGAAATTTAGTAAACACAGGTGTCAAAATATCATCACGGAAATATGGCAGCTCACAACAGATGCCGGGGCCAGAGGATATTGTTTCACTATTTGCCCATAACATAACAGTAGAGAATGTATTCACCGACTTGTGTTAACAAATCTTTCAGAGACAAAGAACCTCCGCGGCTGTCTTAAGCTCGGAGCCAAATAAAGTACAAGACGAGCAGACATCACCTGCAGTACTGCCTCGCCCCTGGGGAGGCCAGGACAAGGACAGAGAACCCGCCCAGGACAATGTGCCATTGTGCTTGGCTGGCATGGCTCCGAATCGGGCTTCCGGCTGCGGGGGGGCATTTGCCCTGCATGTCATTACCTGACGACATAGGCCACAAAGAGATGCGCCAGCAGATGTTAAGCGGGAAGGCGCCTGGGGAACACCGGCTTGTTTCCACACGGGCGCCTCTGGAATCAGGGCGTGCGGTGCCCACAGGACAGACCATCCGGCCCAAGGCCCACTCCAACCTCCGGGCATCGGCCGTTCGCTTGTAAATCGCCACTTAAACCCAACCTGGAGAGTTGCAGTCACAGTCAGAAGGGATGACACGTTACCAAGAAGCCAAATCATTTACGTGGGTTCCAAACACTGCTTTTTCACCAAAAGGTTTTCTCTGATGATTTCCATCAAACACTTTATAAATAATCCCGGGTTCTAGAAATGTAACCTCTGACTCGAGCCTCCCCCAGCCTGCAGTCTTTTAATTATATTTTTTTTGAGGAGTAATGCATTGATCCTGTCTCCTGAGTTTAGCTCACTTCTTGAGGGGGGAGGGGTCGGACAAAAGCCCAGGGTTGACTCAAAGCTGGGGAGCCCTATTAAAAAGTACGAGTTCTGGGGCCTCAGGGAGACCTACAGACAAGGAACTTCTCAGGAGGCTAGAATCGTCTTTGTCTGAAGACTCTGTGAGTGATTCTGATGGGCGGCTGGGTTTGGAAGCTACCTATGGCCTCTGGGAATACTGAATAATAAATGACAATTGAGTATCTTGTACCGTCTCCTCAGACAAGGGACTGCAAAGGAGTTAAAAATAGTTACCATCTCGAGCAGAGCTATCCAGCTGGTAACCTCACACCTACAACTCAAAACATAAAGAATCAGAAAGTAAACAAAAAAAACCCTGGGGTCACTTATGCTGTGTTTAATTTGTTATTTACCTTAAAACAGCCTCGTAGGGATTAGATGTTAATGGAAAGTGAAAGCGCTTACATGAAATACTCTGTCCCAAATAGATGTCACAAAATCCATGTACTTCAGACACAGAGACTAATGCAAGTTCTCTCTCCGAGTCTAACTTTTATTTACATGCCATCCAATCAAATTTATTTGTGTAGTTTTTAAACCCTCAGCAAATTGGACAGAAAATCAAAAGGCAGGAGGGAACACATGAATGATCACTTGATAGGTGCAAAAATTCTAGAAAACATCCGCATAATTAATGACGATGACGATGACGGCAAAGGCAAGGGCAATGCCTTCTAGTTACAGTAAGCCTGGGAGCCCTCGGTAGTCCGTAAGCACATTTCTGAACAGCCGCCCCGAAGAAAAAGAGGGGGCGTGTTCGGGATGACACGGCATGCACGGAGGGCGAACACTTCTGGAGGACTTCCACGTTTCCATATTAATACAATACAGCTGGCAATGGGGGCTCAGTTCCGAGTCCCTGGAGTTCAGGGAGGTGCAGCCAGAACAAAAGTAAATCTGTGCATCTAAGAGAGCGTCACTGGAAGCAAGACTTGACTGAACACGTCCTGAACACGTCAACTGTTTCTGTAAAGTGTGCAGAGTCTGGTGAAACGGTCGATGGCCGAGCTCGAGGAATCGGCTCCTGGGTAACAGTGTGCAGGGACCAGCAGTGCCTCGGAGCTGGTCGCACTGGATGTGAGGGATCCAGTCTGCTGTTCCACCCAGTGCTTACGAATCACCTTTACTGGTTAGAGAGAGGAAGCGAGAGAGCAAGAGAGAGAGAGGCGAGCGAGCGAGCACATCTGCGTGCTCCAAAGGAGAAATTTACACGTGGACATGTAAAGGGTAAAGCGCCACTATTTGGGGGCTAGAATGGCTGTTTGGGGTTGAGGTGGCCTCTACTGGTGCCATCAAGCAGCGTGGAGAAGCACAGGTGCTGTGTGGCTCTATGCACCGAGGGGGCCGCCGCCCGCAGCCCTGCTCTGCCCAGGGAGGGTTCTAGAACACGTCCTCCACACTAGGCCTCGTGTTTGGGGTTGATGAGATTTCTGTGAACCAAGAAACATAGCCCGAGAAAGGGCCCTCCTCCAGGTAAGACGCCAAGCGTCCCAAGCCTGCTCCTAAATGAGCAACGTGGGAACCCCACAGCAGCACGGACCCGTCCGGCCACATGTAAGGGCCGTCTCTGCCACACCACTAGCCGTGGGACCTGGGTTGAGTCACACAGCCTGAGCCCCAGACCATGTTTTTGCAAAGATAACGGCTTCAGAGGTTCACTATGAAAAAACAACAGCCCTTCTGCAACATTTGAGAAGCTACCCCTTCCCTAGGCATTTGCCTGGCATGTCATTCCAAGGAGACCTCCTATCTCTCGCGGGCAGAATGACAAGTGTCAAAGTCACCGCCAAGCTTTGTCAGTGTAAGACAGCTTCCAAAATGAAATCCAGGTTCGGGATGTCTTCACTTTACATTATGAAATCATTCTGCTGCCTACAGGTTACTGGGGACTTACAACCAATTCGAGATCATTCCATCTGCAGTGCTCAGTACGAGCCACATACAGCTGTGACTGACACCCTTGGAATGTGGCTAGCGCACCTGAGTTACCAATTTTAATTTTAATGAGTTTAAATACAAATTTAAAAGCCAACGTGTGATTCGGTCACTGGAAGAATGTTAAGTATGTTCAGAACAATTTGCATATGTGAAGCTACTTTTCAAACTACATTTTATGAAATCTAAATATAGATCAAGTATTTTTGATGAACTTGGTGCTCAAATTTAGATGTGCTGATGCTGTAAAACACACGTTAGAGTCTGAAGAATTATCACCCCCTCCAAAAAATGTAAAATATTTCACTAACAATTTTTATGCTGATTACATGTCAAAGTGATAATGTTTTAGATATAATGAATTAGTAATGTAAAATACTTTATTAAAATTTTAGGTATTTTTAAACTGTTTAATGTAGCTACTAGAAAACTTAAAAGTGCATGTGTCTTGCATTACATTTCTCTTGTACTCATCATGGTCCTGACTAATTACTGCTTTATAAGACTTATACATATGGGAAATAATTTTTGGGAATAAATGTGGAAAGCCATTAATGTTGCACACTCACGAATCACTAACATATATTCACAAATCAGTGACAAAATTAATTGATTTGTTGATTCAACAAGCAAAATCCTATTAATCACTTCAAAAAGTATTAGGCTAGGTGAGACTGCGTGGTTATTACCTCCGTCCCCAACTGAAAAACTTAACTTGCTCAAGATCACACATCCCCAGATAGAGCCAGAAAAAAAAAAAAAAAAAAAGACAAATGCAGCTTTTCCGCCTCAGAGGCCTGGGCCCTTCCCGCTGCACGAGACAGCCTCGTGGAACTGGCGGCCGAAACACCAGGAAAGAAATCTATCAAATGATTCCGCACGGCACCCACACCCACGCCCACCCCAAACTGTAAAACCGACCAGGGAACAGATTTTCAGGCACCCTGACACCTGCTTAGCACCGTCTCCACCATCTGCGTGGCCGCCGCCTCGCGAAGGCCCCTGCTGCACACGTCTTTCTCACGCGGGCCCTACCAAGGGGTCTTGCATCCCACGGGTTCTCCGTGAATATTTGTTGATTTGCTTAAATCTTTTTTTTTTTTTTTTGAACCACATCTATGCGGGAAGAAAGCTGGGAAGAAGATGAACATTTACGACCCCCTAATACAGACTTGCGGGACGCCCGCCACTATTTCGAGCGGCACAGTTCCCGTAGCATGACCGTCGTCATCGTGTGCACACAGTGTGTTGTTGTCCTCTAGAATGAACGCCCCACCTGGAAACTCCAGCGCTGGGGGACACAGGCTCAAGGCGTAAGCAGAAGGCCAACCTGGAGAATGCGTGCGAATTTGTGGTGGGCGGCTCCGTCACGTGGGGCGTGGTTCTCCAACCTCCACGGGCCTTTTCCTCCCAGACCTGCCAACATGCCTTCTCTTTCAAAGACCTTTTCAAAAGCCCATGCGTACCACCAAACCTCCCTTAACCAAATCGGAAGGAAACAGTGATTTTGCTCACCCAACTACATCCTAGGATGCAATGATCTTGAGCTCCCAAATCGGGAGGGATGAACTATTTAAATCCGTAGCCATGAGAACAGAGTTTTCTTGCTGCATAAGCTCTCAGTTTGAGTTGTGCTCTGTGTTCTCATAAGTTCGTCTATTTGAGCAACCCTAAGCCACTTAAGAGTTTGTTCCCATGTTGACATGTCTTCCTGAAAGGCTGTGTGTGGTGGACACAGAATTATAAATTAATCTGAAGTTCCTTTATTTTGCAATATTCATCGAGACAACTGAGAATGCACAGCACAAGAGTAGGTGTAAAGTTTACAACCGTCGTTTTATTATGACAACTTCGGCGTGTCTGCCTTACTTTCTTATGTGATGACATGCCGCCTGCCATTACTGGTTAACTGGTAGCAGGGCACTGAGCAGCATTCTGGAGTAGCTACTGCCTGCCCCGGCAGCCCATAAAAGTTAATGCAACTTCCAGAAGTTTCCTCGCATAAGGGTAGGGAGGAGACACTGGGAGAATCTGATTCAACTAGCCTAACGGGATGGATGGAGTTTGAACTGGCGTAAAAACACACAATAATACACCATGGGTCACCTAAGAGCAGGGGGAGTTTCTTCTGGAGGAGTCATACCCGTGTACGTGGCCTCGGAAAGCACACTGCCCTCCCCAGAGGGCAGAAAGAAAAGGGAAACCAGTGACAACACTTGTCTGTCACGGCAGAGCCAGACCACGCACAGCTGGGAACGCAACACAGAGCAGCGGACAGACATCACCTGGAACCTTGTCTCCTACATGGTACCTTGGGGACCCCTCACGCTGCATCAGTTTCCCGTAAAAATGGCTCTGCATTTTCCTGGGAGACTTCTGTGTATAAAAACTGGTCTGATAACTCACATGCATTGGCACCCCGAAACCATCCCGAGGCTTTCCTGCGGGCTAAGCAGCGTTCATTGGACGCCTACCTGTATCTTTAAAAGCTTCAGGGTCTTTTGGTCATCTATCTCAATTTTATATTTTTTGGAAAAAGAAAACAAAACAAGACCTCTGTCCCTGTCTGACCTGGCAACCACCATGAGACAAACGTGACAGGTTACACGCGGCCACCACGAACACCGGTGCTGTTTGGCCAAGGAGCATTGTCAGGAGACGGCGCCGCCATCGACTTCCAGCCTCGACGCAAACGCTCTATTTAAGGAGCAGAGCGTCCATCCAGCTCATGATTTCAAAACACTTCATCGGGCAATTGCTTCCATCTCTTTGTTTCTAAGACGCTCGCAGGCACTACGTAACCACATGTGCTTCTATCATGCACCAAAAGTAAAGCATAGGCTGGGACCGGGGAAGATACGAAGCCCTGGCAGCTCTACCTGACAAAGCGTGGGAGGCTGTTCCCTCCTCTCCAACGCCTCCAGTACCACCTACCCTGAGTCCGGCTCTTCTCTTCCTGGCTTATCCTTGCGGGGATTCTCTTGACCTCCATTTTCAGCCCAAAGTCCCAGAATCGTCCAGGATCTGACCATGTTGCTCCTGCTGGAACCCGTGGGGCCGGCCTGAGGCTGGCAGGACAAAGGCCGGGTCCTTCAGCCGCAGCCCCGCCCCGCCCCTCATCACCTCGCCCCGCCAGCCAGCCGTGCGTGCCATCTGCCCCTCTCCTTCAGGGGCCCTGGGACCCAGCTGTCACTCCCTGAACACGTCCCTTTCACACTTCCCTGCATTTGCTCAGGCTCCTTCCCTCTCGGCATCACTCCTCAAGTTCCAGTGTCACAGTCTCTCATTCCTCAGCCTCTTCCCTCCTGTAAAATGGCATGTCCCTTCATCCTCTGGATGGCCACTCATGTCCGTGTCTGAAGTGTGAGCCCGATGCCTGGCACAGGTAGAACAGGCTCTAATCAGCATGTCTGTCCTCTGCAACCTCTCTGAATCTCCGCTTTCAGCAAAGCGGCCATCTTTGTCAAGCCCACAGAAGGCACGCACTAAGCCAGCTGGCTGCCCACATCCTCTGTCCACCTCGGCACCCCACACCAGTAGGCAGCTGATAACTTATAAGACAAGAAGCGGAGGGCCGTGGATTCACGCTCAGGATTCCTGAAGCCAGGTCAGGCGTGTCCAGCTCAGGCTGATGCTTTGAGTGTATCTTACCCTAATTGTCATGACAAAAATCTTTGGGTTCAGAGCTTTCCTCCTAGCAAGGCAATTAGTTTCTGTAAATACGAAACAGCAGCATCCCTCCCGTGGAAAAAGATCTTGATTGGTACAGAATTAAATTAGCTCAGTAGAGAGAATGGTTTCCTTCCAGTTTGGCAAAAGCGGCTGGAAGGTTTAAAAGTAAAGTTAAATTAGATCTATCGAACGTAAATAACGTTTAGGCAAATATAGGAATAAATTAAACATTTTTACAGAGAGCAGTGTTTGACAGTGTTGACTGGTTAAAAACAAAAACAAAAAACCCATCACAGAAATACTCTCTCAAGTTGCCTAATCACCATATAAATAAAAAATTATTTCACTCTAACTTCATTTTGAGTTTCCTGGACACACGGGCCCAGGGTTCTGAGAACACAAGGCTGCAGTTAACCTTGTAGGATCCACTCAAGGAAAATGGGTGAGGGTCACAGAAGGAAAGATTAGATGTTGAGTTACCGCTTGGAGTAAAAGACAGAAAGAGCCCCAAATGTAAGACACCATTACTTGCGAGGGGCGAATCCGGCGATGGGAGAAACCTCCCACACCCGTCCAGGTAACTTCGCTCACGCCGTCAACATGGACTCGTTTATTCGCAAGAGCCGGTGTGCCCTGTCTTGTGACGTACGCTGGGGGGTGTGACAATGAAGAGACGTGGGTTCTTGGCCCAGGAGGGACCTAGATCGGCAGGGCACACTCACGCAACAGTGTGGCCGCTGCTGCACTGGAAGTGTGTAAAAATGGTGGGGAAGTGGGGCCGACGGCGCCTGATGGTGCCATGCGAACTCGTCTCTGGGAGAGGAGCTCGGCTCGCGTCCAAAAATCACATGCTTCGGGTTTAATGCACGTGACGCTTGGCCGACAATGCCGCCACCGCAGCGGACCCTAACCATCACCCTGTGTGTCACCAGTCGCTCTACACAACTCTGAACTTGAAAGGAAGGTATTTCACCTTGGACGTCTTCAGATGGTTTCTTTTCTGAACTCCCAGAAACACACACACCCCTTTACTCTAGGGAGTGACAAAGATCAGATCGCCAAGCTTGGTGACAATAATGTCACGGAGAAACGCCAGGACTCTTCAATCCCTGATTAGGGTGTCTTGGTAATGGATGGACATGATAAAACCATTAATTCATAGCGAGTGTAGACAACCATTAAATCGGTAAGTTAATAATCATGGCTGCCATTTATCAAGCAATGACCATGGTGAGTCTGGATGCTGAACATGTCACATAAACATTAACTTATTTAGTTGTCATGGCTCTGTGGGTAGGTAGATACACGTATGTGCCTATTATTTATGAAGAGATATATATGATACATATTAACACCTTCTTACAGAATCGAGAGCTTAAGTACCTTGCTCAAGGTCACATAGTAAGTAAGGGGCTGGGGCAAAGGGCACATTCATAACCATGCCAAATCACATGAAAAACGTAAATCGAACAAGCTTAAATTAATTCTTCCCCTAGTTTGTGTTACAATCAAAAGGAATAAATCCAGGGGTCAAAGAGGCCAAGAACAAAAAAGAGAGAAAAACGAAGTCAAACCTCACTCGCGGCCCCTCCACGCGAAGAGGGACCCAAATCTAGCACAGGTCGTGCTGTTTCCGGTGTGGGGAGCGCCCCTCCCCTCACGGGGACACAAAGAAGAACTAGGTTTGCGTAAGGGGCCTCTCCTGGGTGCCACGTGACCGGCGTTGCACCACTTCCCTCTGCAGCCGGGCTCAGGGAAGAGGGGGAGTCACTTCTGTTTCCAGCAAGAAAAAAAATAAAACCCAGTAACCCAGATGGGAGGGCACCCCTGACCCCCTGTCCTGGGCGTGGTCGCCTCTCCACTTCCGGAGGAGGAGACGGGGACCTGGACGCGGGCTCCGCGCCGCCGGGCAGGGTCTTTGGTGTTAATTAAATGATACCATCCATAAAGAACCTACCATCCTTCTCTCCGCCATATGGGTCAATAGCGAAACAGCATGAGCACACCAAGCTGGATTAAGCAGCCGAACCGCCAGCTTGCGGTGTAGAGCAGAGCTCCGCCAGCCCCAGCACGCGCAGACTGGGCTGGGGTGCAGGGCAGGGGACACGCTCCAGGGGTGTCAACAGTCTCGCTCCTTTCCTAGAGTCCCTGGGGCCTTTTCATCCTCCAGGCCCAAGAACCGAGCCTGTCAGCCGCTCCCGAAGACAGAGGCCTTGTCTGGCAGGACAGTATGACATTCAGTGAGCTCACGGGCCCAAGCCCCGTGACTGGCTCTGCGTGTAAGGGACTCTTGAGCATCACGGAGTGGCCCTCCCATGGCTAGAGTGTCCGCTGCACGGTAGTTAGATCCTCTGCCTGGACTCATTTAGCATGCTAACCAGTGACACTCAGTTTGGGCTCCGACTGGACTTCAGGCAGGCTGCTGCTGAATTTGGACCCAACCAGACCAGGCTCTTGGCCGCTCAGCAGCAGGAGAATGTGCGGAGCCGCATGCTGCTGCCTGTACCCTAAAGTGCATTTCTAACACGACAATGATACCCCCACCTGACCCCTGGCTGTGACCGTGATCCCCCACCCGACCCCAGGGCCAAGTTCTGTTCCACATTCTCAGAACTCTTCAACCCACCACAACAGATGCTCTGGATACACGTGGTCAATAAAACAAATTCAGATGACGACTCTCGGGTCGTGATGGCTTTTTAACTACTTAGCGTGTTTGTGACCATCCACGTCAAAAGCACGTGTCACGCAAACCCTGTGCATAGAAACATCGCCCTCGGTGCCAACGCACAATCACGAAAGCCCGGGTGCAGACCACGCTCGGGCCGTGGCCCAGCCAGGCTGTCCTGAAAGGCGGTGGCCAGCGAGGAAGCGGTCTGGGTGCTCAAGGTGGGAGGTGGCAAGGCTCAGGAAGCAGGCCTTGGCAGAGGTGATGGTGACTGAGACCAGAGGTGAGATACGTCATCTGGGAAGGGAAGCGAGACGCGTTTCGGCAACAGCATGAAGAAACAAAGATGGCTGAAAGGGACTCCCGCTTCTTGCCGGGGACTGACGGTGAGATTCAGAGTTTGTGAGGAGGCTGGGCACCAGGAGGGACCTGGAGGAGAGAGATGGGGTCGCCGGTTCACATGCTTGGAGGGAGGTTCAGCTTCGAAGACGGTCAGCGACACCGGGGAGTAGTTGTAGGGAAGACCTGGCCTTGGGGGGGCACTGAGCGGTTTTTATGTACAAACAAGGATCATTCTCACGCACACACACAACTCGTCTTTGATGGCGTTGATTACCGGCCACATTCTGTTGTCATTACTGATTTATGCGGGCCTCTGTCACTAGACGAGCCTCTCTTTTAAGAGCAAGATCTTAGCTCCTGTTCAGCTTATAGTCATCGCGAGGTATTAGAAAAATTTTTTCCTACTGTCTACACGAACTATGTTTAAAAGCTGAAGAGGCAAGTCAATTAGAGGGGCCAAAGATGCATTTCTCCTATTTTCAAAAAGAAAAATATATTCCAGGAGTTCCCCCCAGCAATCGAATCGCTTGAACTGAAGGTGAAAGCGGACCCCTAACTCTTTCGGGGGGGGGGTGAGCATGGGAGAAGGGGGCTGGGAGGGCTTCTCCTGAGCCACCAGTAAGAACAGAGGCCCTGGACCCAGAAGCAAACTTGAACCTGACCGGGCTCTGATTGGAAGCACTTCCCTAGGGGAAATCCATTTGTTTGTTTGTTTTAGGTTTTTCGTCTATGAAACAGTATTTACCTCCATAGGATCTGACCATGTTTAAATGAGACAGTACTTAGCAGAGCGGCTGAAACAGCAGTCTTTCATAAATGCTAGCTATTCTTAGACCATTGCAAAACCTAGCTTCAGGGGGCCACAGATAAGTCAATGACAAAGCCCCTCTCAAATTAATGAGTTAACTCTGAACAATAAGATTGAAATCTAAACCCCATTGGAAAACACTGATATTTCTACATAAATGGAAATATCTGAAAACAGGAAAACCTTTTGCCATTTTCTTAATAATGACCAAAAATTAAGGATATTTCATCTACGACTATTGGATGACATTCAAATGAACAGATATTTGTTAATTCTAATCTAATGACGGATTTCAATAAACCAATACACTTTTGCTCTTACCTGAGGTTCATGAATTTTACCTACTATTAATCACTATTTTTATCTTGTGACTAATGACAGGTAGCACAGTGTGGCATTTATCCTGGAGTGCAGGTTTGACCCATGGCTGCGACGCTTACACTGTTACATGTAAAACAGGGTCACGGTGAAGATTAGAGAATGTGATTTAGCTACCACTGCGCAGTTTACATTTACGGTGGTGATTACTGGCGGCCTCCTCTCCTCTTTTTGTAAAAGGCTGTTTTATTCAGGTAACAGGTAGACGTCTTTTGTCCTACAGAAGGTGACCTACCCAGTGCCGGGGCAAGCATCACGACCCGTCTAAGCCAACATGGTAATCCAGATCCGTTTGGCTAACGATTGGCATGTGACCCAACTCCAATCAGAGGAATGCGACAGAAGTTGGCCAGGGTCTTTGGCGAAATCTTCTTGCCAGAAGACAGACTGATCCTGGGCCTCCTTCCCTCCTGACTCTTAAGTAGAGCAAAGGTGTTTGGACCGAGGGGGACCTCCTGTGATCGATCACACAGTGACAAGTCGAAAGATGGGGGTGGTCTGGGTCCTTGAGCTTCTAAACCCACCTGGAACCTCCCTCTACAGGCTATGGATAAGGCAAGCTCAGTAAAAATCTTTATCCTTTCAGCCATTATGAAGTCATTTTACTTTTTATAGCAAAAGCATCCTAAAATGACACACATTTCAAGTCACTGGATGGCAAAAATTAGTCCTCTGTATTAACCGTACCATCTTACCTATGACCAACAGGCACGTTACTGTATTACAATTAGTGACAAGAGGGATTTAGAAATGAAAGTCACTGATCTTCAGAACCCTACCCATTCCTTTCCAATTTAAGTTTGTTTGCTTTTTTTTTTTAAGTCGAGCAGCTGACTAGTTGCCAAAGATAGTTTTCATTTCAACTCCCTTGCCCCTCTAAGAAAATGGTAGTAAGTACTAAAGTGGCTAATAAAATGGTTGAAAGAAGCTAAGGTAAAACAGATTTTGGGATATCTAAAACATGGTAAAATCTTTATTCTCATTCATAATTCTGACCTTTCTTAAAGTCCAAACATTTAAAATTGTTAGTCAAAATAAAAGTTGTTTTTTATCAGTTGAAAATGGGCCAGGCTTTCAAAAGCCTTCAAAATCAATATCTCCACTGGCATCATAAACTAGAGTTAGCTTTCGCATAATGAGGAGGATTGGGGGTTTGTCAGTACACAGAATGTGAAATCCATGGCAAGACTAAAATGTCTCTTATTTTCCTATTTTCTTGCAACTGTAGTCAGTCAAATAAAATAGAGGACAGGTTGTCTTGCATTCCCAACTTGGAAGAAAAATGAGAGCAGGCCTCAGGGCTGCCATCGAACAAGGAGAGTGAAACGAGATACCCCATGAGGCCTAACACCGGGCTTGGCTTCTCTCAAATCTCCCTGAAGAAGGCTAAAATTCTGGTTAGAAAAGGAGATTATATTTGGAGAGCTGAAATAGTGCAAGTGATCCTACAGCTAACGCTGTTTCTCATTTGTTTTATTTTTAAAGAAAAACTTCGATTTGTCTCCTAATTGGTGATCGAACTTGTAAATTTTAAACTGACTGCTTATAATTTACTAAAGTCACAGGCCATCATTCACCTGAGCAACGCTCTTGTTTTATAATGCTTTACATCTGTCACGGAGCTTGCGGCTAGCTGCGGGCGTTAAGTAAAGGTGACTGGCATCGCCAACCAATCAATGTTCCAGACTGTTTCCATAGCATTTTGCATCCTTATTCCCTTCTCTATTTCAACATGGCTTAACTAAAACTTACCTCCACACCCTCGGAGAGTACCTTTGCCCGTATGATCCGATGTTATGAAATTCTGCCAAACGCCAAGAATGCCCATAAACACCGTGTCTCCCTGAGCAGAAACACGAGCCCGTCTTCCGATCAGACAACCCTGTTCGCCGCCACTGAGTTAGAGACACAGTCACTGTACTGTTAAATGACAACAGAAAGGACCCAACAGGCTGTGTAGCGGGATAACTTTCCCTTATTCAGAATAATGAAAAGCGAGCTAGTCCAAGAAACTGACCAAGCTTTGGAAGTCAGAGGTCCCCGTCTCTACGTATCAGTCAAGTTCAATAACTTGACCTCCTTCAGCCCAGCTTTTATGGTGTGGGAAAATAAATGACAAATATTACGATGTTTATATAAACCTCGTTTTTCAGTGGAGTTATTAGAAACCTTCACGTGAGACAGCTAAAGACAGTGTCAGATTTGTTCCTGTCATATAAGGAAGCGAGGGAAGGAGATGACAAGGTCACACACGGCAACATAACAGAAGAACAGGCATGAAAACCTTAATCTTGTATCCGCACAATTGAAGCATTTTATCGATTTGCTTAATCCTTCCTGTGTAAAAATAACATTCAAATGGAATTTTACTAAAGTATCGCCCTAGTTAATTTAATACCTTATTCTTTTCATGGCTGCCAAAATACATATTTACCTAATTAAGGCAAAACCCAAAGGAATCAGGCTAGTGTTCTTAAAAATTAAGAAAAAACCTTCAATGGCAATTTCATTGTATATTTCCACAATGTCGCGCTTGTGGCATTAGCTGAGAAGTCCTGGAAATTTTTAAGCTGTCTTACACTGCTAAACTACTTTGCACTTTGCAATTGATTAAAACGGCAGAGGCAGACAGAGTTGTATATCAAATTAGAGTTGATAAAAGCGCTTAATGTAGATCTGAATGCCTTCTCGAGAAAGATTTCAGCTCCCTTAAATTGACATGACAACAAATTCTTACAGCAGCATAAAAAGTATTAGCTGAAATTTTATGGCTCTGGCTTAAATTTCCATCTGCAGCTCATCAAATGACTAAACAGTAGGAAGGAATTAAACCAAAATCAGACTCATTACAGAGTCTGAGATGCTGGAGGAATATAAACTTTCACTGCTTGGCATCTGGAGTTCTGAGTGACTAACATTTAAATGCTTGTTTTATGTTCTGTGAAAGAAACGTGTAAGAATATAGGTGATATGATTGAACTTAACTTACAGAAATATAAACACACACGCACCCTTCTCTTTAATCTGCCAAATATTCTAAAGAGAGAACCACTTAAAATAAAGGTCAACTGACTTTAAATAAATGCCAAGTCAAAATTCTGATAAACATGGCAAGTCTTCTTCCCACCTTTCTGGTATAAGGCGTGCCCATCTGAAATGCCTACTGTCCCAAACCCTGACACCTGGTTGTGCGTGTCAGGGTAAATAATTTGCATGCCGGCCATCCTGCTGGGAGCGATATTCTTAAATGTTCTTACAGAACGCGCGGCCTGCAAACACCAGGCTTCCAATAGTTCTCTGATGCCGTGAAAGTGCAAATCCATAAAGTCGAAGTCAACAGAATCTATCAAACACGTCGTGCCAAATACAGCCCGGGCCATCTCTGAAATACCACTGGCTCCACCCCCCTGCCCCCCCTCCCCACAGTTCTTTGAGTCCTGGAAACTTGTGAGCTCATATTCCCAAATCCTGGCTCTCACGAGGAAGGGACACTCTGAGACCCCAAGTGAAGAGAGCCAGGCCTGACCTGGCTACGACGCTCCCCAGGCAGTGAGTCCAAGCAGCGCACATGGACTCACTACTAAAGCACGAAGAGCGTTTGCCTTGCTTCTGTGACACCGCTGAGTACCAGGCATTTCGGGGCAACAACCAAGAAAAGCTGACGTTACAACAGTAAGGTTCTGAGTATAATCCAGCATCGAAAAGCAGCTAAGATGTTCTTATGGAAAACGCTATTCTCGTCCAGGCCCGGGAGATAGGACATTTTAGCTCAAAGAGACGACATTCTCTTCCTTGTGTAGCCAACGGTTCTACAGCGGACGGTGTTTACACAAACATGATGAATGGGACCAATCGAATGAGGGAGATTAGTGAGAAAAAAGATGAGGTAAAGCTGTGCAGTCTTTTCCACAAACGCCACTCAGCTTGTGCAAAGAGTGGGTGACTCCCAGAAGACACCGCATCGCGGAAAATCAGAGACATTTTAGTATTTAAAAAAGGACCAAGAGGCAGGCTACGGTACAAATAAACCCAGAAAATCTTAACACGTACATTTTTTGAACAGACTCGCCACTGTACATCTCACGTGATAAATGCCAAGCTCTACTGCATTTTAGAAAGTTCTATTCAGTGTAAGCACCGTGGACTAAGATTATTATTTATACGTTTGAATTTTATCTGAAACCTCACGAAATATATCTACCTGCTGCCATACGGGTACATCACGCCAAAGAAGCCAAACTTTGGGAGAATTAAGCCTTATCATCCCAAACCAGAAACACTTAAGAAGAAGCTGTTTATTCATAATCAATGCCTCTCATTCATCAAATGAGGTCATGTGTTTGAAGGCGCTGAGCAAACTACAAGGCACTAAGTAAATCTAAGACTTAGTCCTGGCCAAGAGCCTGCACAGAAAGCTTACACACAGGGCCGTGGATGGACAGAACAGCCCTGACACAGCCAAATGTCATTTCACGTGAGCCCAAACTCACTTCCACACCCGGCTCATTCTGGATATCACATAAGGCTCAAAATATAGAACTTACAAATACGAAGTTCGGCTCCCAGGTAGCCAATTCGGTTTCTTGAATTGTATCCCAAAGTGGACTAATGAGTCATGACACAAAGTCCAATGTTTTAGAAGAGATGTATTCTAAATAAAGGAACATTTGCATGCGATATATCAGTTGATATGTCTAAACATTGGCCCTGTCACAGCTACCCTCGGCTGGTCATCATCGCCCTCCTGGCCTCCTGCGGCCTGCCTCTCTGATGCTTCAGTTCTTGGTGACATCACCAAGCTGCACGAAAAAGTAGGTGAAGTCATTGACATTGAATCATTTCGGGCTGCCAGTCTGTGGGGGTTTCATGGAGGCGGAGACTGGAGCGGTCAGATAAATGAGACGCCCAAATCACAGACCGGAATGTCTTCACTGGATGTAGTCCCCCGGTTCTCACCGCTGGGGAGAAGGAGGGGTTTGCCACTATCCCTAAAAGGCACCCAGCGTATCAGAGAAACCTCAGCAAGGCAAGCAAACCACAACGTGAACAGAAGCGAAGACCATTAATATACTTCTTCTATTTACTAGAGCCTTTAAGTATTCACATAGACATTTTAAAAATGGGGGGAAATCAACATAAAACACCCCTCATGAAGAAACAAACCTGTTTACTATAATCCTTTAGTGTATGTGCCTGTGCGTGTGCTACAGCAAACGGCCACAGGGTGCAAGCTGCCTGTGTGTTATTTGTAATGATGGTGGGAGGCTTGTCAATACTTAGGTCTTTCAAATAGATTTGTGCTAAGGGGATGGTGGTGGCTGCCAGCCCTGAAGTGTGTGTGTGTGTGTGTGTGTACACACGTGTGCAAGAGCAACGCTCACATACACAGTCAAGACCAATGCAGCCTACAGTGTGTTTGTTGGTGTTGAGAGACTTAAAAAATGAGATTATCAGCTGGATCAGGGGAGGATTTCATGGCATTTACTAGCATCCTGGCTCTGGGCAAATCGCTTTCTGGACTCCCATTTTTCTTTCTTTCATCTGTAACACGTGGACATGCCATAAACTTGCAGGGCTGTTGGAAAGTGTGAAGATAATAAACAGTGGTCGCATGGCCTCCTTCGCCCAGAGCGGCCCCGTTCATGCCTAATGTCCGGTATAATTATCAACTTTCACTCTGAAAAGTCTCCCAGTTTGGACAAATAACGATGTGGTTGCCCTACATATAAATTACCAGGCACGACATTTGACAGGGAGTGGGCCCTTAGCCAATGTGGCCGGATGATTTTTCTAGGGCTGTTCATGTGTTTTAATCAGGAAAAAAAAAAAACCCTCTAACTCAGCGGTCCCCAATCTTTGTGGCACCAGGGGCCAGTGCTCCTATGACAATCTAACGCCTGGTGATCTGAGGCGGAGCTGAGGCGGTGATGCTGGCGCTGGGGAGCGGCTGTGAAGGCAGATGAAGCGTCACTCACCCACCACTCACCTCCTGCTGGGCGGCCCGGTTCCTGACAGGCCACGGGCCAGTACTGGTCTGCGGCCCAGGGTGGGGACCCCTGGTCCTAACTTGTGTCCAACACAAACCCAGCGACAGACCCGTCTACGTTAGAGTGGACAGTGACTTGGGATTTCGCGTCTCGCTAAGACCACGAACGATTTTAGAAGTGACCACGGCTCCAGGAACATTGGGGTAACGCTTCTGAGCGCCTGGAGCCTTGCTGGCACGTTCTACTGATAAAAGAACCGAGGTGAGGGCTAGAGGTTAAAACTAGTATCTTGAGATTTTCCTCAGCCGCATGTCCGGGCGTCCCTGTGGCGCTCCGGTGACGTGAACGGGGGCAACGAGCACTGCTCCACAGCCAATCAGAGCTGCTTTCCAGCCTCGCCGGCATGTGACTTCTTCGTCCCCAGAGTGAACCCCTATACCAACCAGCTCGTCTGTGTTGGACGAAAACAGTGTCCTTACCACGACGGCGTGGGCCATGACGTCGTCCCTGAAAAATGCTGCATCCAACAGTGCGACTTGACGCGCTTTTATCTACAGCAACAGCAGACGCTTTACGACACACACCAGCGCCTTCCAAAGCAAGCGAAGGGCCTATTCAGTCCCCGTTTGTCAATGAAATTTCCGTCCCCGAAAAGGGCTAAGAGGCATTCGAAATGTTCCCTCTGTGGGGGAGGGAGATTGGCCAAATGCCGTAGGAAGGATGCAATGGATCCTGGAAAGACCAAGGCGTCGGACGGGTTCCAAGCGGACCTTCGTTCACTGGGCCCTGTGATCACTGCGCATCATGGCGGGGAGGGGTGTTCATGAGAAAAGCCAGCCAGAGCTCCTGACCCATAGGACAACCCGCACACCAGCTCCGCACACCCACACAGTCTGCAGACTGCCCGTCGCTGGGGGAGTCCCCAGGGCCGGCCCACGCCGAAGATGTGCACCCGGGGAAGCCTGGGAGAGCTCGTGGTAGCTGAGGTAGAAAAGGGAGTAAAGCTAAAGGTAAATCTAGAGAAAAAATATGGCCCAAAGCAAGCAATGGCTTTCGTCCGATATTCACGCAGTTCTCTTCTCTGGGGCCATGGGAGAGCCAACACTCCCCTGAGATGTCCCCGTGAAGGGACAACACGACCCGAGTGATTTTAAGTGTGTTTGGGGGAGGGGTGGCACTGAGATGCACTGGTGTTACGTTAACATTTATCGAGCATTTACGATGCACTGGAAACGGTGCTAAGCGCTTGACCTCCTACCGTCATTCGCTGCTGGGCGGCTCACGTGATTTCTGCCTCCGTTTACAGATGAGAGCATCGAGGTGGTGGAGCGCGCGACCTGCCCAAGGCCACACGCGTGCAGGAGCCGGAGGTCTGAGCCGAGCCCGCTTGGTCCTGTGGCTCACGCATTCCAGGCGAGGGCGTGCCGGGTGGGGGCTGATGCACGTGTGGCAGGGACTGCGAGCAAGGTAGTGAGGTTCAGAGGGGGCGACATTAAATACGGCGGGAGCAGAGAAAACAACACGAGAGGATGGACGAGGGGCTCCGAGAGGGTCCTGAATGGCGGTCACGGACACTCGGGGGAGGAGGCGCCGTGGCAGAAGCTTCCCCAGGATGCTCTGTGGCAGGTGGACCACCAGGTGACCAAGGGGATAAGGAGAGCCTCTGGCGTGAGGTCTCCGAAGGCCATTTTATTCCCAGACATGGAGGCTGTGTTCATTCCCAACTCCTTCACGATGAAAGGACACCTGACCGGGTCGGCATGCTAACAAAGGTGAGTGGCAAAGTGAGGTGCCGGGGTGGGGGAGTCCTTAGCACATATCACCAGGGCAAATCGCTTTTAAATGACAGATTTAACTGACTTGTTAATTCTTCAGAAGAGACAGACATATAATTGAATATTCCTCACAATGTGCCATTAAAAACAAAGGAAACCTTAAACCTGGAAACGCTCAGGAATCATCTTCGCTCTCACTAGCACCTTGCAAAGCAGCTGGCCATAGTTACAGAGTTTGTCTTATTGCTTTTTAATTGTTGCACTTTTCTAAGCAAGCGCTACTGTATAATTAGGGGCCCGGTTCTCCATTCAGGTGTGTGGGCGGGCAGCCCCGCCTCTCCCACCAGAGACGCTGGGCCAATTAGTGGCTTGTCTGCTGAGCATCCTCCCAGCCAGGTTACCCTCAGCAGCTTAAAGCCCCAAGGCTCCTGTTTTCTACCTTGTCTTCCATTCCAGTTCTTCTCTCTTTGCTGCTAAAAATATGTAAAACTGAGCTATGCTAGATTATAAACAGGTTAGTGTTGCAACAAGCCTAAAGAAGACTAAGCATAAAGTATATTTCCTCTTCCTCTTTCAAGACGCGCCGAAAAACAGTCTGACCCCCAAAGAAATGCTAGAGAACCAAGTTCACTCTTCTGTGGTAAAGAAATTAAGATAAAAGGCAGGTACCTCGTCTCGTTCTTTGTAGCCCCACAGCTTGGCACACGTGATAAGTAAGTACTTGCTGAATGAGTTGAAAGAATTCAAAACCATGTCCCAGATTCTCCCCAAGTAGGAATGAACGGTTGTACCGAACCGTGATATGAATGTGGGGGGAGTGGGGAGACGGTAGGAAGGAGGGAGAGAATATACACTTTGTCTAGGGTAATTTGAAAACAAACCACGGGAGAAAGATGGCGAAAGAAATCCCACTGTCCTTAGTATTGTCCCGGCATCATTCCCCATCTAATAAGGCAATGGCAAAAACTGATGGCAGAAAAACCTCTGGCCTTGGAGTCCCCAAAATCATGACTGAAAACCGCATGCCAACGCCAGACTCACGGGAAGCCTTTCCAGGTATTGGACAACTGTCCCATAAAGAGCCCTGCCTGTCAAATTCTTTTCATGAAGCAAAGGGTGGAGAGACAAAGGAAGATGCATCTGGAATGTGAAGGGCTACACATGCAATGAGTCAAAGAGAAACGATTTGTGGCGGTAAAGAATAAAGGAATGATGTTTGGGCAACTGTATTGCTCCTACGTGGCTTCACACTTGTAGAAAACAGCTTCAGACAAGCCCCATAAGTGTATACAGCGGTGCAAAACCACCTGGGAAAAAATGGTTTCTGTGGACATCATCTAGAGATGCAGATCCCTGCATACCTTAAGGCTGAAGGTACTTTGGCTGTTCTCTCAAAGCAATTACAGTACAGGTTCTCCTGCCCAGGTTTTGTTTACAGAAGAGCAGTCTTGGCCACAGGTCATTGGCCCGGGAGATCAGAAATGGCCAGCTTTTGAGCACAGGTAGATTAATTAGCATGCACTTAACACAACATCGAGATTTTGCTTGGACAAAAAAGATTTTTTAAAAAATTCAAACAATTAAGGCTCTGTAATACCTGCCCGTCTTTTACTCAGAGCAAGTACAAAGGCTGTTGCTGAAATAGAGACGACTTGTTTTGAAAGTGTTTGGAAAATACAAGGCATCACTGACATCCTGAAGGCCTCATTTTGATTTGATTCCAGGTCCACAGAGCCATAGAGCTCATCTTCTGAAATATCTTACTGTTAAAAATCTTTAAGTAGGTCAGAGATGGAACTTCAGGAGCAAAAATATTCTGATATCCTAATAAATGCCTGGGGCCAGAACCTCGCTTGTTTACATTTCGGAAAAGCACATTATCTGGACTACGACAGACACCAGGATTGTTAAAAATTCAAACATTAAATAATGTGCTTGAACATCATCCCCACAGACAAGAGGCAGATCAAATGAATGTGCAAATGCCTCCATGTAAAAAAAAAAAAAAAAAAAAAAAGGTGAGTCTTAGGTTTGAGACTATTAAGTCCCTTTTTTTTCTTTAGATGATAGCCTAATGAAACAATTATGAAGTGCTCTGAAACCCTGCCACACCCCTCTGATTAAACCACAGTTCAGAGAATATTTAGATAAAGCCTGAACAAATCAAATAAACGCTGAGGCAGGAAATGGAGCCGATGCCCCATCCCGCCTAGGGCCAGACTCAGAAGGGCCATCTCACGTGAAAATTTCATCAAACACCACCTACTGCAATTCCACTGCAGCCTCTGCACTCACGGAAAGCGAGTTCAGTCTCTGACATTTTGATTTTCATAGCAGATGGAAGGGGGGGAAAAAAAAACTTCCTTGGCTCACCAGCATATGCATCCAGATGAGACTGTATTTCTCGAACCTGACCCTTACGCGACATCCAGCGAACAAACAAATAAACAAAAAAAAAGAGGGTATTTTCTATTACTCACTGTTACTCCAGGATTTCAGCAGGTATTTGATGCTGATCTCGAAGAAGCCGGAGTCCTGCTGGCTGGCCATGCCGGCGGCATACAAAGGGCTCCCGGGGCTGGCCCGGGCCGCGGCGGGCGCAGGCGGCGGGCGCGGGGCCGTGACTGTCGCAGGTCCGCGGGCCCGGCAGGGGTCGGGGCGCAGAGGACGCCCCGCAGAGCCGGCTTGGGGCTGGCAGCGCGTGCTCAGCCGAAGGACGGCGGGGGCAGGAGAGCGATGCTCCGCGCCCCTCCCCCTCCGCGTCCGGACTGGCTTCTCATTCGCTGGGCGCCGCTCGCCCCGCAGCCCGCAGCGGCGGCCCCGGCCAGGTGCGGCCCCGCGGACGTCCCCACCTGCGCGGCGGCGCCCCACGCGCGCAGACGGCCTGCGCCCCGCGCGGGGCCCCGGCTCGGCGGCCCCAGGAAGCCCCGGGCTCGCGCGGCTCCGCGGTCAGAAACGCCCCCGGCGCGCGGCTGCCCCTTGGGTCGGTCCCCGCCGCGCTCACAGCCGCGCCGCGCTGCGCCCCTGGGTCTGGTGGCGGAGACGTTTTCCTGAAAGCCCCCGCCGTCAGCCTCGTTGCAGGAAAGCTGGATGACGAGACGACATCGGCCTGGGCGCTTCCTCCCCCTCGGTCCCCGGCGGCGCGGGATCTGCGCGGTGTGTGTCGCCCTCCCTGCAATGCTGTCGTTTTGAGGGGCGCGCCAGCCGCGACTGCTGGGGCGGCGTCCTCGGGGAGTGCCAGGCTCCACGGCGGCCCTGCTCCCCGGACCTCGCGTTTCTAAGAAGCGCCGAACCCAATAAAGCTTATTTTATTTGCACTAAAAGGATAAAAAGCAAAAGCACAGCGTCCCTGGCTGCACGATGGCTGTTTACTTCACGAAATCTTGGCACCGGGCCCCGGTTTCGGCTGGCTTCGCCTCCCATTATCATCTCGCTTGACGAGGGAATTAAATAAGAGTAGTTTCATTTACCACAGGCTGTGTTTGCATAGGTGGGACCCGGCCAATCTTATCTCACAAACCGCAGAATCCCTCACCCTTACTTAGGATGACTGTTTTCCAAAAGCATTCACACACCATATTAATAATTATTTAACATGAAAATTGTTAGACAACTGCCCCCCATTAGTACACAAATAGGACTTCTTAGACCAACAGTTCATTTGAGAAATGGAGAGAGAATAATATACTTTTAAGACTAAGAATTCTAAAAATTCAATGCTAAACTTTTGAGACCATGTCCTGAAATGCCCTGAGGCGCTGTCAACGGGCTGAGCTGTGCAAAGTCCTTACATGTGCAGGAAAGGTAGCACTCGCCCCCAGCCTTCCAGCTGGGCTCCCAGCACCTTGTTCTCAGGACCTCTCTCATCAGATTGAATTATTTTTCCTTTACACGCATACAAGAGTTGCTGAGCTACTTCTGTGGTATCACCTGTCATTTGAATGTGTGGATTCCAGGAGAGATTGGACTCAAAGGTTTTACCTAAAACAGTTATCACAAATGAAAAAGATGACAAATACCCAGGCCGACCTCTCTGGTGCCTCCCCCACTGGAGGTGGCGGTGGGTGACCAGTGAGACCGCGTGGTGCCTTGGAACACACGAGCATGAAGCCCCCGCAGACAGGCCCCCTCTCCTACCTGGCACCAGCCCATACTAGCTATGAGAAACAGGGCAAGCTATTAATCTCACTAAGCCTCAGTTTCCTCATCTGTAAACTGAGTATAATGGTACCCACCTCACTGGGTTGTTGTGAAGATTAAATGGCTTTGGGAATGAAGAGTGGTTAGCATAGTGTCTTGCATATGGCAAACAATAAAATGTCAGCTACATTTATTTTTACTATGAACCCTTAGGGACTCCAGATTAGAACTTCAAAATTTAAGTTAAATACATTTTTTTACCCCTTATGTGACTTTCGAACACCAATGGTGACTGGGGACAGCAAGTTGCAGACATTTAATTAAAAACAGTTGTAGTCAGCAAACGTGCTGTGATGAGGTACTCACCCACACAGATTCTCTCTGTTGACTTTATAAGAGATCTCTACTGGCTTTAAAAAGTTTTCAATTCTACTGTAAATATACTAATTCGCTGGGAATGTCCCTGTTCTGTGTAGTTCAAAAGGAAACTATCATAAAAATTTAAATGCTACTTAGAAAAGAATGTTTTTAATGGCATCTGATTTTCTTTGTGAAGAGTGAATCAGCAACTAAGAGCCCAGTTTCTGTCCGTTAGAACCTGAAATCTGGACCAGTGTTTGCTCTTTCTTCTCATTTGAGTGCCTGTAAAGAGAGCTATATTGTAAGAGCAGAAAAGGCCTTTTGTTTTGTTGAAAGGTCTGCGAATCAAATAGAATGACACCTGCTGCCAGCTGGGATAAAACATCCATCCTTTGTCTCTTCTCTCTCTCTGAGTGGGGAGGGGAATATTAAAAAAAAAAAAATGTAGTGAGAACAGGCACCTGGACATGGGTACTTAAAATACAATGGTAAAATCTGAATTCGTCCCTGGCTTGCTATGTGACTTCTGTTGTCATTAAGATGACCTCAAACTATTTCAGCTTTCCTATCTGTAAAGATGAGAGAACCTTCCTTGACAACCCGAGGAGACAGTACGATGAGTCTTTAAGCGAGGAATTGGGCACAGATGTGGGGGACCTTGAAGCAGGTAGCAGGGACGTAGGAAAAGTGGGAGGCCTCGGGAAATGCCGTCAGCGGAAAAATTTAAGTAACCCTCGACAGGTGATAACAATGAATGACACCATCCACCCTTACTGAACATTAATATTGTGCTAAAAATACACATTAATCATACTTAATCCTTACCCCAAACCTACAAACAGCCTCATTCTACAGACGGGAAAACTGAGGCATCAAGAGGCAGAAAATAAGGTCGGCATCATAGAGCTGGTAAAATTTAGGTACAGCGCAAATTTCAGAACCCAAGCCACTTATTCTAACCTTTCCCCACCCCCACCCCCCACCTTTTCTTTAAATCACAAGCAAGGAGAGAATCATGGTTACTAACTTCCTTAGACAAAGTTCAGGAAGGGATACTGAGACCCTCCTTATCACGGATAGGAGTACCTTGGGTTCCATGGGCTCGTCAGGACTAAAGCTGAGCCCTGTGCCAGGATGGGTGGGTGGGGGTTGGGGAGGGGTGCTGACCCCTCACCCGCCAGCAATCGAAAACCCCATACAACTTGGCTCCCCTAAAACTACGAATAGCCTATCGCTGTCCAGAAGGAAGCCTTACAGATAACAGTCGGTTACCACATATTTTACCTGTTATATATATTTATATGCTGTATTCTTATAATAAAGCTAGAGAAAATGTTATAAAGAAAATCAAAAAGTTCATCTGCAAGTGTTTTCAAATTGTTGCAAATCTCCAAAAAATTTTCCAATATACTTACTAAAGAACACCTGCATATCCGTGGGCCTCAGCCGGTCAAATCCTTGCTGGGCAGGGCCAGCTGTGCTCACTGCCTCCTGGCCCAGCTGTAGCCTGGGGGAGGAATAGTCCCCTGGGGCCACGGTCCCAACCGGAAAAAACTAGAAGAATGCCATTCTTTTTTCATGTTAATTTGATTCCTCATACAGGTTGTAGTCTGTGCTAGGACACCTGGCCTGGGGGTAGGGTGAGGGTTGGGGGGTGGAGCCGAGGCTGAACCCCACTCTTCTGGCTGCCTGCCGGCGGCCTGGGCTGTGTGTATCCTGGTGGGGCCGCATCTGCCCAGCACTCACTCCGCAGGTGGAGAGGCCTTTGTGTGGTTGAGGTGCCCAACAGGCTGGTGCAGCAGGATCAAAGTACAGAGTGTTTCAGGGAGACAGTGGCTGGCTGGTCACCTGTGTTCCCGGCGGCCAGATGGCAGTGGGATGAGAGTGGTAAAGGGGACATGGATGGTAGTTTACAGTCTCTGCCTTCCCCGCGTCTGGCCTTGCTTCTGATTATAACCTACTGTCCACCTCTCTGGTGGCGCTGGGTCTCAGGGGGACCTCCCCAGCAGCACCCAGGACATAGTCAGTCCTCACGCAAGACACGTTGAGTGAGTCAGTGAATGAACGGGCCTGTTGTGCATGCCTGCTGCTGTCTGTGCCCGTGGAAAAAAAATGTGCAGCTGAAGTGCAATTGGTTTGCGTTTTAATTCATATTTAATTTCCCCTTTCCTAGCATTTTCTGACAGGTTTTTTTTTTTTTTTTTGAGACAAATGTGTGGTGTTCAAAAAAATGTGAAAACAAAGCTTGGCAAATAACCTGGATGCCTGCCAACATCGAGCCCCATTACCTAATGATTTTCAAGCATCCACGCAGTTGATTGGGTTGGGATTAGAACCCGCCCCTTTCCCTGTGGATGGCTGCACGTGGGCACACACGTGTAATTACTGTCACAGAGTGACATGCTCATTCGTCCACAGAACGTATTAAGCAGGAGAAATGTTTTACCAGAGCCCAGAGGAAACAAAGGCAAAAATCACTTAATGTAAAAAAAAAAAAAAAAGATTGCTTTATCAAATTTTGATCGCAGTTTCAAACTCCAAAAAGGCATTAAACATGCTATAGCCCTAATATTATGGTCCACTGTTCCAAGTTGCCTGGATAGAGTTAGACAGTTGCTGAGATGTAATGGTGGCAATGAATGGAGAAAGGGTTCCATTTTTAAGGGGTAGAAAGAAGAGACATTTCAGAGACAGCTTAGGAAACCAAGTGTTGAGAAAGTCACAAGCTTCTCTTTTGATTGATTGTAGATGCATGATTTGGGCTGATCTACCCGTGCTCAGAAATACCAGAGAAAAAAATGTGAAGTGATGATGCCTCACGACCTTCATTTCGTAAACATAATATGCGATCATTGTTCCCTTAAAAAACATCCGCAACGCAGAGGCAAACCTTCACGAAAATAGATTCCACGGGTTGTGAAAACATTTACTCCACGACGATCCAGTACAAATAATTATTTCAAATGAGTGGAAGTACACTGAAATTTTTTTGAATGTAACAGCAGCACAGATTGTCATTGCATAGATTCAAATACAAACAAGGAAAATCATGTCTCCTAAAGTCATTTTCATCAAAAAAAAAAAAAGAGCGGCGGAACCATTTTTGTCCCCACTCGCATCCCCTGCAAAGTTTTGTGCAGTACGGAGGCCGCAGTGAAGGGAGTGTTAGTCTAGAGCCGTGGGGAGCAGGAAGGATTGAAACAGGACAAGATGGCAGATGACTCTGAGACATGACGCCAGGGGGTGGGGGCAAGCCCAAAGTCCGTCCCCTTCGCTGCTTCACAAGCGTTTTACAAGTCGTGAGTCGGGTAGGAGAGTTAATCATTATGACGGTGCGATGTCAACACTTTGCTAGGCCGGATCCCAGAGGACCTATACGGACAACGCTGGACAAAGGGACACACTCCTGGGCACCGGTGGGGCATCTCCCCAACAGTGGCCCCAAGACATCATGAGGGTGAAGGGACCCAGGGTGTCAGTGACCTCGAAGCTCCACCCGGCATCGTCATAACTGGTGAAATGAAAACTGGGTGTCTCCCCCACCACTGCTCCGACAAGGGCATGGTGACTTCAGGAGCAGCCCTTCACAGGACCGTCACTGGAGGGGCACGCTACAGCACACGCTGCACTGGGGCCCTGCTCGGTCACGTGGCAACTGTGCTGTCATCCAGCTGAACGTCTCACTGCCTCAGGTGCCTCATCTGTGCCATCGCGCTTACCACACAGGTGTGTTATGAGGGTTAAAAGAAAGCATAGGCAGATGACAACTGTCAAGTCGCAACCAGCCCAGAATACCCGGCACCAAAAGCCCCCTTGACTCCACTGATGGGTGAAGGGAGAGGGGAGAGACCCGTCCATCACAGAGGACCCCGCCTGCAGCCACCTCTGCTGGCTACCAAGGTCACTCCAAAGTCTTGCACAGGTGAAGAAAACCTACATGTGTGCACATACAAACAAGTGTTACTATTTCAGTGTCTCTAACTTTGGTGCCCGGGGAGAGGCTGAGCAGAGGTTCTTGGTCTCTTTTCATCAGCTCCAGATTTACCTAGTTCACTCTTCTCAGTAGCCTCTTGGTGCAGGGACTGTGTTCTGCTTGGATATTACCAACCCAGGGCCCAAACCAGGCAATGTGGTTCACACATTTTGCACGTATAAAGATTTGACCTCAATCTCTGCAGAGTAAATGCAAGGCACATGTGGTGTTTAATACTGTTTGTAGATGTGTGTATAAAGAGAAAATGTGGGAGGGCTTCCTCCACTAACCCATCTTGAAAGCACCCAGCACAGCGGTCCCCAACCTTTTTGGCACCAGGCACCACTGCTCCCATGAGAATCTAACACTCAATGATCTGAGGCGGAGCTGAGGCGGTGATGCTGGCGTTGGGGTTGGCTGCAGGCACAGATGAAGTTTTGCCTCCTGCTGTGCGGCCCGGTTCCTAAACATGCCAACATGCCGCTACCCTGTACTGGTCCGCTGCCTGAGGGTTGGGAATTGATAACTTTACTGCTCTGTTTTCAAATACGGCCAGCAGCCTGACAAATTATTTACACTGAGATACCAGCAAGTCCAATAACCAGCTACAATAGTGGCCAATGATCAATGTGTGACTATAAAATAGTAAACCCATTCTGAAGAAGCAAAAACATGGCATTTATTTTGCACATTATTTGTGGTGGGGGGAAGCAGATAATTTTAACAGGACAAAAATTATATTTGTATTAATCATCAGCCTTCTCCAAACGCTATTTGCCATTAAAGGAAAATTAAGAAAACATTGGTTCTTCCTCATATGAATGATAATCTAACAAAAGAACATTCTCAATTGCATTAAATTGGATGTTATTTCCATTGTTTAGTGCTAAATATCAAGTACCTTAGGCCTAGAGCTAATATTCCCACAAATGTTCCCATTCTCATACACAAAAATATATACTAGAGTTTTAAGTCACAAGGGGCAAATCAACTTTTCCTTAAAGGTACCATTTTAATGTATATATAGTTATTGAAATTCCTAAAGTTGATGAAATTGGGAAAAATTAGAAATTTGGACTAGGTTTTTTATATGCTTGCGACTTAAATTTTATACATACTAATTTTTTTTTACTTCTAGGTGTGATCACATGTTTACAATTATTGACCAGCAAAGGGTGAAGGACTGGGAATCAGGAAAATTTTCGTTCTGCTCCTTACTTGGACCCTGGGACTAGGGCTGTGGACAAGGTCCTTCTCTGCTGAAGGAAAGCATGCTGTCCCTTAGGGCAGGCCCCACTCCCAAGGGAACCGTGCCCCCGGCAATGATTTAATTCCTGTAAGCTCTGACACACTGATGGACACTTCTGGCAACAGGTTCGCCTTCTATGTTTCCATAACGCTGGTATCGAAGGCATCCAGCAAAAAGCACCTACTGGCTGCCTTGGAGAAGCCTACACAGGGCTGCAAAGTAACTGGGAATTAGAGAGATCCGTGTGCATATGGCCGAGCCGTCGGCTGTAAGCCAGGGCGGCAACGTCAAAGTTGTCTTGAGCCCAGAGGGAGGCTGGCAGAAGTGGGGCGAGGCCTGGCCCCAGCATGAAGGGTCCCGCCATCCGTGGGATGGAAGAGAGCTGTGCTAAGGGGTGACAGCTCGACGCGGCATCTCCTCGCTGGGAACCGATGCTCTAGAAGGAAGGACGTCGCCTAGCATCACCCGTTACATCTCTAGTCTTCGTGGCGCTGCATTTCGGAGCCTCCGCTTTCTGCGGTTAGGGGACGGGGCGCACGCACGCACGCACGTCCCGCTCTCCGGCTGGCTGTCTGTCTGGCGAGGACAGGTCGGGGGCGGAGGAAGCCTCGCCAGGCCGGGCGTGTTCTCAGACGGGGCGGGACGCTGCCGCCCGCTGCGACCAGACAGGCAGGGCTTTGTGAGGGCGCGTGGGCGGGGCAGCTGGGGACCGTCCGCGAGGCGGCGGGGAGCAGCCTAACCGCGGGCGCGGGCAGCCGCCGCCGCTGCCCAGCCGGAGCGACAGAAAGGGCCTGTGCGCGCAGACAGGGCGGGCCGGACGCCCGGACGCCCCCGCCGGGCCGCAGCGCCCGCGGGTGACTGTGGGCGGCGCCGCCGCCTCTCCGGGGCGCACGTGACCTGCGCTCTCTGCAGTCCGCAGAAAGTTGCTTCCGGACCTCGGAGCGGGTTCTGTGGATGAAAGGGGCTCTGATCCCCCGGGGCGCTGGAGCCCCGGTGGCTAAGGGCGCCACCCAGTCGGGGATCCGGAAAAGGGTGGGAGGCCCCCTTCTCTCTTAAAGAGACACACGTCACCTTCCCGGCCATCGTGCCCAGCCTGCTGGACGTTTAGTTTGGGGTTTAGGGACACGCCAGGTTGTCCTGCTTTTTACATGGCCGTTTCCCAGTTCCAGGAATGTGGTGGTGGTTCGCTTGGGTCCTGTCCAAAGGCCACTTCAGCCTCTGGATAAATACAGGATGGGCGGCGACTGCAGTCTGCCGGCCACTCCACCCACCCTGAGACGGACTTTCCATCTTTTTTGCTTTCCAATGGAATTTTCCCTCTTTCTCATCCTTTAAGAGCGTTTTAAAAATTCGCTTCGTCTATGAATTCTTATATCCTTATCTTTGTATCCAATGCTGACGTATGATTTAAATTTTGTGTTCATCAGTACCCGTAGCAGAAGAGTAAGGAAAAGGGACAAGGGCGTGGGCCTTCCTTTGGACTTACGATAAATGGTAAGATGACAGGCGCTTCTGATGTAAGAAATGAATTTGGGGAGAAGGCTGGATCTGGACTAAATAGCCATACCCTCTTCTTTGGGTTTATATCTACTCTCAGAGATGAGGAAATTGAAATGTATGGACACAAGGTAATGCTAGTAATGACAATACTTGCTGAGATAGTGTCCAGAGTGGAACTCGGGTCTGATGCCAGGCCAGTGGAGTGCAACAGAGATGTAACGCTAACCACGTGTGCACTTAAAAAAATTTGTAGTGCTTACATCATAACAGCTAAAAATAAACAGGTGAAATTAAACTTAACGTATTTAACTCAATATACCCCAAGTGTTATCATTTCAACATGTACTAAATATAAAATCAGTGGGACATTTTATTTATGTATAATAGATGCATGTATGCATGTGTGTATATGTATATATATATGTGTGTATACGTATGTGTGTTGTGTGTGTGTGTGTGTGTGTGTGTGTGTGTGTGTGTATGAAAACCTGGCGCGTAGGTACAGCACATCTCTATTTGGACTGGCCACATGACACGTGCTCAAAGGCCATGAGTGGCTGCTGGCTCTCTTCTTGGACAGCATGGCTAGAAGGTTCCTGTTTTTGTGCCATGAATCCCTCTGGCATCAGCAAAGCCTATGGGCTCCTTCTCAGATGTGTTTACACAAATGAGAAAATACGTGGGATTACAAAGGAAACCAGTTATTTTGAAACAGTTATTAATTTTTAAAAAACAGCTCATTATGTGGTGGTATTGCATGTATGTGTTCTTTGATAACACATTAAATAACATAATCCAGAGGTAAGCAAAATATTTATAATTTTCAAATAGCGAACATAAATAATACTCAAATCTACCTAATGCAACTGTAATGTGATGAAAATATCTGATTTCAACCAATAGCGAAGACATAGGTACTAATACTAAGCTTTGTTGCTTCTGTTCGTAACTGGAGAAAATGCTAAATGAGAAATAAAACATAAATTCCCCCCATCTCAGCCCATGGGCCCCCTCATCCTACCTGTGGACCTGCTTGAGAGTGTGGGCTCTAACCACCAGTTTCTACTGCCCCCAAAACCACTCCTTCCAGGCGATTCTTGAAGATGGTCATAATTGCTGCACATTTGAGAAGCTTCTCGTACTTTTCCCCCAATTCCCTTGATTCTGTTGCTTTCCCTCCCTTCCTCTAACATTGGCACTTGCTGCCATCACCATTTCAGTCTTCAGTATCTTACTCCATGAAACAGTTAAGCGATATTTAAAGATTTGCACCATTCAATAAATGAAAATAACATGTATCACAACACTTTTCCTAGAGGCCATAGATATAACATCTACCCCCAAATATACATCAGCTAATTATTATCCTCGCAGCCTATCGAGCACACACGCCATAACTCACATTTGTATACGAGCTAAATTGTCTATGTGTGAAAATATCTGTCATCTTCACAAGTTAAACAAGCTCCCCCAAACATCTGAGTATTGATAAGTTGATGGGAATAATATCCTACATTTTTTGATTACCCAAATGGGAAGAGGATATGTTATTATACACACTTAGAATAGTACTCTGATCTTAACAGCTAATCTATTTTTAAGATTTCGTTTTGCTTTAAGTTATGGAACTATTTGTTGTGTGTGGGGGGGGGTCAAAACCAGCATAATTCTCTAATAAAATGGAACAAGAAAGGAATACAACTGAGTGCATTGTATGGTAGTAAGGGCGAGCACTATTTCATAAAATTTGTTTCATAAAATATTTATGTGTTACACACACACATGCACACATAACACATGTGAATGCTCGGTTGCAATGTAAAATATATTTCTTAATGTGAGCCATGGTTTAAAAAAGTTTGAAAATATTATACACTGCTGTGGGGATGCAACATGGATCAGCTGCTATGGAAAAGTTTGATGGTCCCTCAAAACACAGAATTACCACAGGACCCCACAATTCCACTCATAGTGTGTATCCCAAGAACTGCAAACAGGGACTCAAATAAATACTCGTCCACCCATATTCACAATAACCAAAAGGTAGAAACAACCCAAACGTCCATCAATGCATAAGTTGTGGTCTATCCATAGAATGGATTATTATTCAGCCATAAAAAGGGAACAAAGTACTGATGCTACATGGATGATGCTACGTTATGCTGAGTGAAAGAAGCCACATATGAAAGGTCACGTGTTGTATGATTCCATTTCTAAGAAATACCCAGACTAGGTTAGTCTGTAGAGACAGGATGCAGGCTGGCTCTCGTCATGGGGTACGGGGAGAGGGAGCCGGGGAGAATCTGCTTGATGGTTAAGGGGTTTCACTCCAGAATGAGGCACATGTTTCAGAACTGGAGAGTTGGTGGTTGCCCACCATTGTGAATGTCCTAGATGCCACTGAACTGTCACTTGAAAATGGTCAATTTTATGTTATGTGAATTTGGTCTCAAGAAATTATTTTAAAAAGCAAAAGTTCCACCGCCCTGCCCTCCCTCTAGAAGGCTGTCACCGGCCACGGCCCCACTCGCGCGGCATCTGCCTACAGCGCTGCCACATCGCCACCTGGTGGGGAAGGCGCCTCCCGGCCGGATTCAAGGAGTGAAGATGCTGGATGCAGGAGAGGCACCACCCCCGCCCCGCCCCCACCCCACCAGGTGTTCAGCACTGAAGCCGAGTCACATCCACAACCGCGGTGCCCACTGCAGCGTCCAGGTGCTGCACAGAGGTCACCTCCAGCCCCTCTGAGCTTTAAGCGGGAAGGAGGATGTGTTCAGTCCTGGCCCTGAAATATTTAAGAAGTCACAGAAACTCTCTGAGATGCGTTTATGTCTGTAAAGGGCCCAACGCTCCCTACAGGAGGGTTACTATGGGGTTCACGTGAAAAAGGCAATGAGGGATGCACCGAGTACTGGTCCTCTGTCCCGGCCTTCCTGCTTTCTAAAGATGCTTGGCATGGACTTCGGAAGCCTAAGCCAGATAACTTGTACATCCAAGGGGCACCCCGGCTTCAGGTTGTCATTGGAACATAAAGATTGTGGGTGCCTGCAGCAAAGCCACCAGGGTCTGGAGAGCACAGGCATGGAGCATGATGACACAGTCTAAACCAACCCGGAGCCAAGAGGCGAAGCAGCCAGGGCCGGCGAATGTCACGTGTCTGTCAGAAACGGACAAGAGGAAGAAGCAGAGGTCTAGCAGACAGCCTACTTATCGACATGAATGTCGCCTGAAGGTTCCCAGTTGGGGAGGGGAAAGAGAAGTGCACGTGCCAAAATACACACGAGGCAAGGGATTTAGATATTTTTGCAAACGGGCTTGCATGAAAGATTCCGGCTTCGTAACGTGTTCTATAAAAATGGGACGGGAGGCAGAAAAAAAAAAAAAGACAGAACCACGTGCTTTTCAAATTGTGAGGTCAAAGGGTATGAGCGACTCAAAGGGTAAAGACAAGACCGCGGCGGGAAATTAACTAAGAGAGAAAATAGGGGAAATGACCAAAGCAAAATGCACTGCTCCTGGGGCAACATGTCTGCGATTTGGGGGGAATTCAAGGGGTACGACCTAGGGGATCAGGGACTCCCGGAGGAACCACACACAGCCCTCCGTCCTGTTACAGCCGGCTTTCTTCAAAAACAAAGCACAGCACGCTGTCTGTCGAATCCCACTCACCCCCCAACTTACTGCCATTCCAGCGCGTTGGGAGTGTTTCCCCTAAACCCTTAGCTTCAGCTATTGTGACATTTCTCAAATGGTTCTACACTTCGGGTCGTACCGCTGAGGTCACAGCCGCGTGGACCTCTTCACATCTCGTCCACCTCCTCTTGGCTAGCCCTCAGGGGCCCGACAGTCAGCGTGTTAATCTGAATGAACTTCTCTCCTTAGCTCCTGGGCACTGCCTTTTCCTAGACCCTGGAGGCCAAGCCAGGAAACCTCCTCCCCCCAGCCGCCCGCACGGACCCGGCCACCCTGTGCTTCTCCCTGAACATGTCGTGCACTTGCCATGCCCCCTTCTTCCCACCACCGGCCATCTGCACTTCGGGACCTGCACTTCTTTGCCTGGCACTTCTTACTGGCCTCACGGCCCTCCCACACCTGCCAGACTGTTCCACGGTCCTGTCACTTTGAGAACAAAGCCCAACCTTCGGTTATCACGTGAGACCCATTTGGACCCCTCCGATGTCATGCAGCCTGTGTGTCAGCCACAGGGAACAGTCTGCAAGTCCCGACACAGCACACTGCCACACACTGTACCTGCTGCTTGCCCCCTTCGTCCCCCAGCTCACCGCCCCTTCCTCCAACACGCTCTGGCCGACGTTCCCAGGCCCAATACATGCTCTTCATCTGGGGCCCAGCGGCACCTGGTATGCAGTCTCTTCATTATTAGTTTACAGGCCGGCCTCCACGGGAGGCCACGAGCATCAAGGCCACGCCCCTCATCACTGAACGAGCCCCACCTGGCATCCGACTCACTGGCCACGTCGATTTCCGTGGGTGAGCCCACAGCGGTGGGCATCCAGCACCCTCTCCACACACTCAGCGCATAAAACGAGTTCCTCGCTGTGCATCTATCAAGACATTTTCTGTAGAGATCCACACACAACGAAAAGGAGAACAGCGAACTGTTCCATGCAAGCCAGAGACTAAAAATCAGGTGACGGCACGGAATAGCCTGTGCTTCTGAAAACAGCCCTCAGGAGAGATGGAAATTCTAGAGGTTCACTTCGAAATCTCCTGCCATTACCACACAATGTCCTTAAAGGCCCTAAGTCCAACCGTTAGAAACAACGAGGCAGACGTGAGATGTGAGCCTGCAAACACTCGCCAGCGACACGCTGAACGTTACTGGACGCACCTACCTCGCCCATCGCGCACAGGACCAGCAGCTCCAACCAGGGAAGGCCACCGCGTCCCCACACGCTTCTCCCGGGGACGGAGCTGATTAGCGTCACACCGTCACACCGCAGGAAGGTCTCCCATGCCTTTGACTTTCACACACGGAGGAACGGAAGCGTTTAAACGAGACAGCCAAAGGATGAGTCCAGACGCTTCTTATTTTTGCCAACCTGCCTCTCGGGACCAACCGAAGCCACACGGCTGGCATTTCAGAGTCTAACTGTGAGGCTGTCGCACTTTTTTCAGTCGTTCTTCTTTGCCCCCAGGGACCTGCATCCCCCGGGGTCACCGGCGTGTATGCGGACAGCCACGGCCCGGCTGGGCAGTCAGACCCGCTGCTGCTGGCCTGGCACGGCGTCACCTCCACGACGTGGCTCCCGACGCAGGTCGCCTCTTACAGCTGGACTCACGGAAAGACGTGGAAGGATGACAAGTGTCTGTTTCTTAAAAAAAAAAAAAAAATTGGGAAAAACCTCCCGACGTTTCTCGAGAAGCAGAGCGCCCAGCCCACCGCACAGAGGAGACGCCACGTCGGGAGGTGCCCAGGCCCCAGGTGTTGCTTATTAATCATCCGCC
The DNA here is from genome assembly GCA_003508835.1 of Eonycteris spelaea. Taxonomy (NCBI): domain Eukaryota; kingdom Metazoa; phylum Chordata; class Mammalia; order Chiroptera; family Pteropodidae; genus Eonycteris; species Eonycteris spelaea. The sequence goes on along the minus strand of PUFA01000142.1, from coordinate 2,410,928 downwards.
GCCCACGGGGAGCTCCCGCCGCGCTGAACACAGGTGTGCGGGCACCTGTACGTGGACTGCGCTGGCCGCACCTGGGACAAGTCTACCGCGCTCTGGTTTCGTGGCGCTTTCTGACAGCAGCGGTGAGTGGGCAGTAGCTCCCTCATGCCACAGCGGCCCCCTCGCCCAGGGTCTTTGCAACGTGCTCTGCCCGCTGCCTGAACCCCCTCTGCCTGGACGTCCTCCGGTCTGCTCCTACTCTTTCTGGGGGCCTCTGCTTAGCAGCAAGTTCTGCCCTGAATATTATGCAAAAGATAAGATTTCCTTCCCCTGTCACCGTGCGCTCCTTACCTTGCTTTACTTTAAGCATGTTTTGCTTCATGAACAATACACCTTTACTCACTCACTGTCTGTCTCTCACCCCCATCAGGATATGAGGTCAGCGAGGGCAGGGCTTATTTCTGTTTTATTCCCTGCTGTAATTCCAGAACCCAGAGCAATGCCGGCGTGAGACAGGTGCTTGAGGAATATTGAATGAATGAGTGAATACAAGAACGAATGGATTTTGTTGCAACTCAGCTTAACGGAACATTATGTTATCATAATGGAACATTGTTACATCATCGTGTAAGATAACATGTCACATTGGCAGGCTGACAAACGTCAGGTAACACCTATTTTAGCAAATGCTTACAACAGCACCTCTCTGCTCAGAAACCTCGACAAGCTGCGATCTATTACAAATTAAAGGTCAAGCGTGCTGTCTCCAAAAGCCTCCCATTGTCCTACCGCCCTCTCGGTGCTGCTGTGGGTGTGCCGGTGACCTTGCCTTGGGGTCAGAACCTCCCGATGGTCGAGGTTCTGCTCCTGTGTGGTGACTGACTTAAATCCCGGTTCTCAAAATTTGGTGGCGCGCTCCCTGCCCTGACAACAAGGAGCGACAGCTCGCTGGGCTGGTGGCCAAAGGCCAGCGGTGTGATGGCAGAGGATGAGCCCAGGGACTGTGAACGTGGGGGACTCAGGCTGAACCAGGGCAGCGAGGGCAGAACTGGTTCTTAAAGCCCAGGATGACAGGCGAGAGGAGAGAGGGCCCCAGGGGCTGGTCTGGGGAGGTTCTGGCGTTGAACCCACGTTGCCGCTGACCTCTGGGGTGGAGCAGGCCAGGTTAAACGGGGCGCCTGGCACTGTAAAACACAGCGTTCTGTTTGGCAAATGTGGTTCCTCTGGTTAGACTGAAAACAACTTTCATTTCCCCATGTCAGGCGTGAAACACTTTAAATGGACTTGACCTTTCGAGAATCATCAGACAGGTAACCCGAAGGCCTTTTGGGATAGATGTGGCACCAGGAGAGGAACATCTCAGACCCAGGCGAGTGACTCAGAAAGCCGCGCAGTGGGCACCCTTAAGCCCACTCGAAGTCCCAGCTTCCATTATGGCGACACCGCTGGCCACAGGGAGCTCGCGAGTGTTACTGTCGGTCTCACGACAACCACGGTACTGTTCTGACCCGCTGGGCGTTCTGGTGGGCGATGTGGGTGGAGCCTGTTGTATCAACGCTCATCACTTTGGAGAATATAAGTGCAGGGGAAGTGGGGGGAAGCTGAAGCAGAGAAGCAGCTTGCACACGCTCAGAGGGACCGGGGCACAGGGCAAGCGTTCGGCTACCTCGGGCTCCTTCTTCCAAGTGGACGTTTCATTACTCTGATTCTACTGCTGATGCATGAAATACAGGCACTCCTCGCAGTGAGGGTCCACATTCACATGTCTGTCTGCATCAGAAATTTTAGTCAGCATATCAGGGCCATGCTCTCGTATTGGCATGTCATTTTCAACCCGAATTCACCATTGTGTCTCCTAACGCAAGGGGAAACAATAAATTTTAAAGCATCGTTTACTATTAATTGTTTTCTTAACGCTAGCTCTCAGTGTTGCTTTTTAGAAGTGACAGACATTTGTGTTTCATATGTCTGTTTAATTTAAAGCACGAGCTTCGACAGAAGACTGTGCAGGCTAATGTCTAATGGTAAATAATTAATATCAAAATTATCATCTTTCTCTTAGACTCCCAGGAGCAGTGGCAGATGGTGAAGTCTGGCTGTGCCTGATTCCGCCCATAGAAGAAGCCAGCATCCAAAGAACAGAGTGAAACCCGCAAGAATGTATGAATTTTGCTGTCATTATTCCAAAGGTTCTTTTGGCACAGACTCTGCTCTAGCAGATGAGCCTGTTTATTTGCAATCACAGCAACTCAGTCAAAAAAAGAAATCACCAGACGACCCTAGGGAAATTTTGAAAATTAGGTGTGTTCTAGGATATGGAAGAGCTGGGAGGACAGGGCAGCCTCCTACTTCCACAGAAATACTGAGCCTTAGAGCGTTCAGTGAACAGAATTTTTGTTCATACTTCACTTTGACAGCTGTTTGATGTTTGACTGCTCCCGTAAGCTTCATTTCCAACTTGCTGAAATCCTGACGTGTGCCAGGAACAATGCGACGTATGGAGCCAAGATGGCAGCTTCTGCAGCCCAACATATGTCTAGATTTGTAGTGCCTCCTCTTTCATGTTTGTTTACATTCTGGCTGCACTTCCAAAATATTTATTCACGTAAGGAAAATTATCATTCTCGGTGGAACCAAAGAAATGATTGGCCACCAGATGAAAAAGCTTAGCTATGAGATGGGTGGCGATAAGTCACACGTGTTTAGAATCCCACGTGACCAATACCGAAAGGTAAACTGTGCTGAATAACCCTTAACAGTTGAATTTCCCACCCGACTCCCCCAGCTCGCTACTCCAGTGGGAAGGCTGTGGGCAAAACGCATTGACAACAAAGAGGTACTGCTAAAGATAAGGTGACCTGTCCCGTCTTTACCTTCGGCATTGGAAAAGGAGGCTCGTACCAGGCAAGATGGCTGCTACACAAAATGTTACTTGTGGCTCTAGGGTCTCAAGAAACATTTGCTGTTCTGTCCCGTGGTTTCCAAACTGTTCTATGAACAATTTTTAAGTGAGGTTGGAATGACAGGGTTCTCCTGGTACATTACGAAGGCCTGAGGAAGCAGCGACATGGATTTGAAACTGGAAGATCTGTGTTCAAGTCCAGCCTCACCAAGGAACCAGTTGGTGACCTTGAGCAAGTCATTTAACTTCTCCATACTTCAGCTCCTGCCCGTGTAAATGGGAACATGAACAACACGTACCACTGGATGAGTTAATTAACCCGATACAATCACAATGTATACGTATAAGAAATCACCACCCCATGCACTTTAGATATCAAGATATGAGCTTAAGAGATGAATTATTTTTATCTAATAAAAGACCTAATATTTATTAAGTACCTTCTATGTGCCACATAACAGGCTATTTTACAAGCCATTGCACTTAATCCAAAGACCGACATGTTAGAAATGAGTTCCTACTCGCTTTAGAGACGGGACACGGAGGTCACCAGGGTAAATTTTTGTCTAAGGGGACGCAGCTGTCAGTGACCTGTGACCCCAGACCCAGTCAGAGCTCATCACACGGCCTTCCTTTAACTTCGTGTTCTCATCAATTCTTACCTTAGTGACTGAATGAAGGCGATAAAAAATAATACACTATAATAATAAAATAATATCAGAAGGTAGCCTTTTGTCCTTTTCTAATTCTCGCTTAACATGACCACTAAGCATTCGATTCCAAATCTGACCATGAGCATTTTCTTTTCACTGACACAAATCAGTAAAATGAAAACACAACCAGATCTCTGACGATGGTATTTTTAGAGAAACGTAACCTACAGTTAACCTCAGGTCTCAAAAGTAATTCTGGTCAAAACCAAATAATCAGTCTGGTCCCCACTCTACCCACTGCCTTTCTTTACATTTTCCTCAGGCAAATTTCTCCCTCCTTCCCACCCCCCACCACCACCCTCTCTCCGCCATCGGCCGCTCCCCTGAGGCCTCCCATCAGCACTGTCACGTTCACTGCCACCTCCAAACCTCAGCCACATTCTCCTCCATTGGCCTGGGACGTGGTCTTTCTCGTCATTTCAATGTCTGTCACTCAGATGGCTCTCGAGCCCTCCCACCCCACGGCCGGATGACTCACGATCACTTGCTCCCTGGTCTCTGACTTTCGATAACACCCCAGTTCCCTGTGGGCACTTGGTTATTAGCGGTCCTGATTCTAGATGTGCAGCCCGTCTCTTCGAATGGCTAATCGTGTCCCTGGGGATAGACATCTTTATTGTTTTTCTCTGCACTATTGTACCCAGAAGCTTTCAGTAGTTTTATAACAAGGAAGAGTATAATTTTTTAAAAAGGAAAAACACCACAGGGTGTATAGATAGTACTAGCGTCTCTTTTCTTACATGTTATGTTAAAAAAAAAAATGCAACAGATAAAGATGGATAATCTTCCTTAACCAGGCACAGATCACTGACTATTTTCTAGGTTTGTACAATCCAGCATTTAATAGTAATATCTTAACAATGAAGTTTGATAAAAGTAGTAATATCCCTAATGAAAGCGTTGTTAGTTCCTTTGAAAACAGGGTGCTCATCTCTTATTCATTTAACAGATAGCTACTGACCACCAACTGGTTGCCTGACACCAGGTGGAACCCTCTGGGTACAGTAGGACACGGGATTGACCCTCAATAGGCTTGCAGTGTGGTGGCGAGACAAACGGCAGTGGTTCAATATGACGGTGTCTTTAATAATTATGTTCTTTGATAAAAACAGAATCAGATTTGTTACCAGGCAACCTGGATATTCTACGTCGGAGTTTCTTAACGGGTGTGATGCCACCTTTAGGGGGCTTATGCCAAAATCGTGCAGGTGCTTTTGGTCATACCAGAGCTGGGGAAGGATGCTATTGACATCTTGGGGACAGGGGACAGAACAGCTCGATGTCCTGCCTGCCTTTCAAATGCTCCTTTGACATCCTCGGAGATGAAAACCTCAGCCATAATGACTCAAGTCTGGAATTGAACGGTTGTAGCTGTAAACAAAGTCCTTTTGCACAGGCCAAATAGCTTCTAAGTTTGCGAGGAAGGCAAGTCCTATGTGCTTTGTTGAGTTTGGTGCTTTAACAAGGATGGGTCATCAGTCGGGAAAATGGTGACGCCAGAAGCAACGCCTCACCTGGCCTGCGTCTGTGTCCGGTGGCCTCGGGGCTGTGACAGACGCACGCGTGTGGCCATTTTAGCAGGGCTGGCCGTGTAGCAGTGTCAGGGTGCAGAAGGTGCTGATGCTCGGGGCGGGTCATCATGGATTACTTCCGTTACTGCTCTATACTACAGATATCAGGTACAGACACAGGCGTTTAAATAAAGCTGTCTTTCCTGAACGTTATTAACAGGAGAGGATTATCTTTGAACTTCATTTCAGGATAGTAAAGGAGATGGGACCAAATACTCATTATAAAAGGGGGACTTGAATCTAATAGGTTGCGAATCATTAGTTCTAGGCTCTTAAAGAAATTAAAAGACAAAGTTCCTGAACTAAGAATTCAAATTCCTTTCTGAGTGGTTTCCCTTTGATCTTTGCAGACCCCGGAGGGCTGCCTGTGGGCATTTTGAGCAGATACCGTTTGTTCTTTGAGTTCTGCAGTGAGTGGTCCCAGTGTGGATTTGGGGAAAGAGAAGAGAAAGGCAGACAGAGATGGAGAGAGAAAGTTTGTACCACAAGCTGCTACACTGAAGAAGCCATTACTGTTAGCGCGAGAGGAATGAAAAATCCCATCAAGAGAGGAATCAGAACGTAAGAAGGTATCGTTTATACCATCAAGGCACATTTATTAACAAATGGGAACCCACAGAGGTCTAAAATAAATCCCTGCCCTCGAGTGCTTGCAACACAACGAAATGTGCAAATACTGTGTGCAGTTTCTTGCAAACTAGGAGCCTAAACGCACTAAACGCACTGAATCTGCTAGAGGAGGCATGCAGGTGACACCTCGTTCCCAGGGGTACGCCTGCCGGCGGCCGCCAGGCAGACGGTCCACGCTAAAAAGTGACGTGGGCTGAGATGTGGGGACAGAGGAGGAAGAAGGCGGTAAGCGCTGAGCGGGAAAGGCGTGGGAAGCATTCACGCAGAGGCCATAACGGAATCGACTGATTTTGTGTCAATGTTAAGATTAAAGTCATAGTTTTATATACTCAGTAAATAGCTATAACATAGACTCTTTTGGGGCAGTTCCACAATTCTACTTTTTAGGCAATTTTACAGTAAGTACAAGTAAGATCCTAAGCATTTGAAAGAGGAAAGTCTTTTAAATAAATAATCTGCATGTTGGTTATTTTGAGACACACGATCTTGCGTTTTTGGATTGACATACGATGTTAGCATAGGAAAGTTTAAACAGGAATTGAGCTATGTCGAAACTCATGGCACCTTAATAAGGCTAAGTAAAATCATATCGGTTAGACTATAAAATCTGGCAAAATAATAATTTGAACAACAGCCATAGCTCAAAATATTATTTCACTGGGAAAAAAAAGAATATGCTACTCACGAAAATGATTCTTTAGTATATCACCAGCTAAACGTGCACTCTGTATGCAAATAACACTATTTTGGAGTAGAAGATAATGTCTCTGTTTTGAGACACTAAAACAATTTTAATATTTCCTTTTTTAAAAAAAGAAATAAAGGTTTGAGTTAAAGAAAGGTGGTCTATCCTCCTTGGCTGTGACTTTTTACTTTTTGCTGTAGGGATTTGAACTGTTTCTAAGCTCAGGGGCATCCTGGCCTATTGTCCACTTGTGAAGCCACACTTGTGTCACTGCTACCAGGTGGAATGACTCAGCGGGCGTAACCCATGAAATGAGGCCACCCCGTCCTGGCCTGGCCTTGACGCTCCCTGATGTTCAGGCGGCGAGATTTGATTTACTACGTTCTCAAAGTGTTCTTCCAGCCACCATGTAGAACTCACATTCTAGAATATTCTGGGAGAAAAAGCGACCTCCAAGGGAGAGTGTTTGTCCTGTACAAATAAGGCAATGCTAAGGCCAGGAAGTGTATTTCCCCCAGCCTCTGCTCTTAAGAGGGTTTATTCTACACGATTAAGATTTTATTCAAAAATGCTCCCCTATTCAGCTGAGTGAGGACATAGGCACAGCTCTGGGCGTAAAGATTCTCTAGAAATAAGCAAGAAAGCGCTCCAGGAATTGTTTTCCAAAGGTGTCCTCTCCCCTCTCTCCGGAGACATCACAGAACTCAGAAATATGTCAGGAAGCAAGATATGATTTAGATATGTTAAAACACATCTAAAAGTAATGATCAGAAAATGGCATGGCAATTCCAAAGAAAAATAAATATAATTTAGGCCTGATTTATTTATGAAAGCTGAATTATATGAGATAATTATAATAACTCCTGGACTGGGATCATGCATTGTAAAATTCTAAGAGATAATTATAGTAACAGATGGGTTGAAATACTGCATTACAGTTTAATGAGCACACGACTATGTCTTGTATCTCTTAGATGTTTTGAGCATAGAAAAAAGTGAAACCCATTTTACAAATTAGAAAATGGAGGTTTTGAAAACCCAGTTCCTCCTCTAAAATGAGAGGAAGGAAGAAGACACAAAGGGAAGGCCATCCCAGGCATTGACAGGGCCAGCGGCTACCCTTGAGGACTGCCGGCCTGTGACATGCCCCATCATCCTGTCCACAGGGACGCAGCAGGCTCTTGGCAGACCCAGGCTGGCACACACCCAGGTATGCACCCCGCTCTGCCACATCCTAGCCATGTGACCAAGATGTTGCTAACGTCTGAGGCACTAACCCCTTGTGCCTCTGTTTTCTGTACAGTGAAGTGCTAACGACAGTATCTTAGTGAAGTGCTAACGACAGTATCTCTCTCTCTCGAGGGGTCATTGCGAGGATTATATTAATACACAGTGAAAGCCTGAAAGTGTCCCAGATCACTACAGTTCCTTTGCCAGCACCAGGAAGTTCTCTTATCGCCAAATAGACATCGAATATAAAAAATAACCCGACTCAGGGCTATTGTGGTGGGACCCACACAGAAAATGGAATCTGGTTGTAAATGGCATTTAAAAAGAAAACGAATTTGTTTTCCTGTTATTTCTTCATATTCTGATGCCCCTTTGAGGCCATAAAACGTTGCGGACTCCAGTTTCTGGGACTAATTCTCAAGACTAACCTTCTCATGATATACAGCAAGGAAAAAATAATCACTTGTAATTCACTTTTTCCATTTTTCTCCGTATTTTTTTTAAAAATACTGAAACATTCCATATACCACGAGGTTGTTGAACCATCAGTGATCTCTGCATAGAGATGATATGAATATAAATCTAGAATACACTCTTTTAACTTGTGAGGCCTGTATTTCCCTCTGTGCCACTGGTCTGTAAAGACACGCACTGTAACTTCTAGAGACGTTTGATGATTAGGGTCTGGCACTAAAAAAGCTAATCTAGACACGCATCGCCCCCCCTCGCAGCTCGCTCACCCCCGGAGGTGCTAAGCGTCGATTTAGAGAGGGCATCTCTCTCTAGGCCCACACCCCACGTCCCGCAGGAGAGAGGCCCCCGCAGCAAGGGCCCTCCCCTGCCAGCTGCGGTAGGCCTGGAAGCCTCCGAGCGGGTCAGGGCCCGGGCGTCTCTGAAGTTCACCAGCACGTCTGGCCAATAGCAGTGGACAGCGGCCGGGTCCCGAGAGCCGACTGTCTCGGGGCCTTCGCGAGGAAATTCTGCCTGCAGTGGTTTCGTTCTCGCTTTGGCTGGTATCATCCACTTGTTTCGACGCTGCCAAACCCCAATGCTGAGGCTGATGGGGCGAGAAGCACTGTGTGTCCCTCCAAAGCGATCGGGCCACAGGCTCTCAGGAAGGAGGTTTCAAGGGTGACAAAGGCATCCGGACCCCAATCCTCACAGCCGCTCACCCCCATCCCTACCCAGCAGCCCTGGGGATAACCCCCTCACCCCCCAGCGAAATGTGTGGCTCACAGCTTCAGAAGAGCTGGGCTGCCCCAGATGGCTCCCCACTTCCGAATCCCCGAGGGATGCATTCTGGAGCCCAGGACACGGGCTGCACAGAGGTCAGGCCAGGTCAGCTCAGGGAGACAGGAAACAGCCACAGGGAGCTTACCAGCCCCTAGCTGTGTAAGCGACACCTGGTGGCAGCAAGTAATACAGCTCCCAAGAGGAGAGAGCTCTGCAGGATGCCACCAACCTGCTCAGGACCAGGCAGCCTGTGAGGGCTGGGGGCAGGTCTCCAGGCCCAGGTGGGTGAATCTGGGCTCGGCCCCCATTCCTTCCGTTTGTGATGTTTCCTTATTCTTCACATCCATGCGCCTAGCAATAACCCTGTGAGGTGATGTGACTTCACAATGAAATTATACTTTCATGGAAAATTCTCCTTAACTAAGTCACTGCCCCTTTCCAAGAGGAGATATGGTAGGCAGAATTTCTAAAATTGCCATCCCTTACTCCTCCCAAGCCCGTCCTTCTCCAGTGCCCGGAACCCATGGATTTGACGAGATAGCACTCCCAGGGTCATGTTCTGGCAGAAATGACCTTAAAATAGGGAGGTTATCCAGGCGTGCATGATTAACCACATGGGCCCTTCCGAGCAGGGAGCATTCAGGCTGATGGCAGAAGGATGAGCAGAAGATATGAAGCACCAGAGCTTCCATGTGCCCTTGCTGACGTGGAGATTGGGGGTGGCACATGAGAAGGAATGTGGGTGGCTTGGAGGAGCTGGCACAGCCGCAGCAGACAGCCAGCAAGGAGACCGGGACCCCAGTCCTGCAGGTGCAAGGACCTGGATTCTGCCAACAACCTGAACAATCGCGAACATGGATTCTCCCAAAAGCCTCAGCCAAGACCTTGATGTTGACCCATGAGACCTTGAGCGGAGCTCAGGCTTCACCCATGCCCGACTCCCCAACTGTGACTGATAAGCGGGTGCTGTTTTAATTTGCTGTTGGTGGCCACGTGTCACAGGATAATAGAAAACCAATATGGGCAATTATCAGATTTTTGGATAATCCGAAATGGAAGTCATAGAATTAGGACTCCATTCTCTCTCTCTCTCTCTCTCTCTCTCTCTCTCTCTCTCTCTCTCTCTCTCTCACTCTCACACACACACACACACACACACAAACGCACACACACCTCTCATCCTATACTGGTGCTAAAACCTACTCCAAGCTATTTATCCTAATTATCGCATTTCCCAGTTTCCTTATTCAGTAGCCACTCACTTCCTCCTTCCTGCTTCGTCACCATCTTTTATCTGCGTCCTTATCTGGCTCCCCTGCCTGGAGTCTCCCCACCCTTTCTCTAATCCCAGGCCACACTGCCAGATTCACAGCTCCAAACACCATTGTCTTCAATAATGCTGACCAGGATAAAGTTTCCACCACCCCACGGTATTAATCATTTAAAAGGGACAGCGTGGCGATTTTCTTTTTCATAAAGCTAAATATTTTACATTTAAGGATCGTGTGTGTGTATTTTTTTCTTGGTAAGATGCTCTTTTTCGACAGAATAATGATAATTGTGATAGACTGCAGCATAAATGGTCACAAATTCCTCCTAGTTTGTTTATCACTCTGCAGTGTCACTTAGCAGCTCCTTCCACGAGAACAGAAATCCGTTTCTCCATCCCTTGAATACGGGTGTGACTTGCTTTGAGAACAGAAATCCCTTTCTCCATCCCTTGAATACGGGTGTGACTTGCTTTCGGCAGTGGGACTTCTGCGCTCGGAGTTTCTCTCTTGCTGCTGAAAACCCTTGGGCCACCTCATGCGCAGGGCCGGACGGGCCTCCCAGGATTAGAGACCAAGTGGAGAAAGGCCCTGCACGTCCCAGCTGCCCCGCTGGGACCAGACACTGCACGGGGCATCGTGGGACACGCAGGCCCGGACACGAGCTGACACAGGAGCGTGACAAATGAGAAACGGCGCGCTCCGAGCCCCCGCGTTTGGGATGGCTTCTTAGGCAGCAAAGCGAGACAATAGCAGAAACTCGTTTGCAATAGTTTATTCTTACTTAGAAAACGAAAAAGTAAATAAACGCTTCCAAGTACTGTCAATGTCCTAAGCGTTCAGCTGGTCCGGGATATTTAAAAATCTTGGAACGAGCGTCCCGACTCAGAGCCCTAAGGTCTCTGTCTTGCTCAAAAGGCTATGAAAACTGCTCCGCAGAGAAAGATCTAGACGCCCATGTTTACAGAGAGGTCTGTCTACAAGATCAACGGCATCGGCGAGGGGAGCGGGCAGAGGAGGGGCGGGGCGGAGCGGGAGGCTGCATGGGGGCGGGGTCGCGGTAGGGGTGGGGTCGGGGTCGGGGACGGGGGCGGGAGGATGCATGGGGGCGGGGTCGCGGTGGTGGGTCGCGGGGATTGGGGCGGGAGGATGCATGGGGCGGGGTCGGTCGGTGGGGTGGGGGTCGGCGGGGTGGCGGGGACGGGGGCGGAGGCTGCATGGGGAGCAGGGTCGCAGTGGGGGTCGCAGGCGGCGGCGGCCGAGTCGAGGTCTGTGTACTCGGGTCGCGGTGAACGGCCGTCGTCAAGAGCCTAGGGAGCCGCAGAGAGGCTTAAGTAACTCCATCGATCTTTCTTGTCGCTTCCTGGGGAAGCCACCTGCCGGCAGATTTATTAGCCCTTCGCTCTTTGATCTTCTTCTCTGGAATAATGCTCACCGAATCCCCAACAATCCCCCTCCCCGGCTCCCATCCCTGCCCACTGTCTGCACTTGCAGTGGGGACGGCTCTCAGCCCGCTACTGAGTCTGGGCGCTGCCCAGCGAGAGGTGGGGCCCGGGCACCTCGTGGAGTGACAGTGGTTTGGCTGTGAGGCTGCCCGGGCCACTGAGAGACTCGGCCCCCTGCCACCCCTGGTACACGTCCACACTGCACAGCGACTGTGCAAGTCACTCAGCTGTGAGACAGTATAATCTAAGAGGAAGGACTCGGTTGATTGCTTAACCTCGTTTTCCTAATTTTTATTGGATCAGTTATTTTCCTACGAGTTGCCAATGTGACCAAATTTGTACCGAATTTGAAACAAAAGATGGAGTTGGTAAAAATCCCGGAAGGGACCTCTGCTCTGGGGAATGTGGACAAGAAGTACCAGGGTTCACCCTCTTGCTGGAAACAACTTTAATATTCTGGATAAAATACTTAAATTCTTGGACCCAAAACCTGAGTGAAGGAACTCAGAGGTAAGTGGGCCCTGCAGGTGCCTTCTCCCGGGGGCACCTGCTAACTTGCAACAACTTTGGGCTTTGATTTTCGCAATCACACAAGGGCAGGTGGAAAGTATGCGATTGCCCCCAGATGGGGGGCTCATCTAATATGAATCCCTGTCTGACGCAAAGTTGACACTGCAAAGGGCTAGGTCCTCAATATAAATGCATAGAAGGTGACACCCCATGCAGTGCACACGCGTGTGCACATACACACGGGAATGACTAAAAAACTATACACTTTCGAATCTAGGCACTAGGCAAGAAGAACAGAATTATTGCTGAAAAATCTAGATTTACAAGCCAGCCCTCATGTTAGTCTGCAATTCAAACTCACACTATATGGTTAGTCCAAAGTATTTTAGACCAAAAATTTGACTTTGAGCATCCTTGACAGGTAATGCCCTCAGGCAGACCCAAATGGCAAACCTCTCTGAAAAAGGAAATCTTTGTCCGAGGTTCAAAGAATTGTCCCACGTAAAATTCCAAGGAAAATAAATAGTTCACGGTAAAAACCTAACTAGCTAACTAGCTAAATACATGAGGAAACAAAGCATCTTAAGGAACAATTAGCAGAAACAGACCCCAAAGGATTTCGAATAATGGAATTACTACATACAGACTCCAAAATAACTCTATTTCCTCTGTTTAAATACATAAAAGACAAGTTTGAAAATATGTTTGGGGAACTAGAAATAGTCAAGTATATCCAAATAGATTAGGCAAAGAAACAAATGAACTTCTAGAAATTATATATATATTAGTTGAAGTTAGAAATGAACAGATTTAACAACAAATTTAACACAGCTGGAAGAAAGAACTGGTATTGCAACCAATAATATTCCAAATATTCCATACATAATGTAGGGACCACCAGTACATAGAACCTAACCCAGAGGCAAAAAATTTCAAAGTAAAAACCTTTAACCAAACAACATAGTATGTGGAAATTTCTTTTCTTTTTTTTTTTTTTTTTGGTCAGACCTAAGTCTGAGATTAAAACATTCTTCCCATACACTGTAGGGGGTGGGGAAATCAGTATAAACAGGCAATAGTTAAGTCACAGACAGAATACCATGGAGACAGGGTAATTTACATTCCAGAATGTACTTTGTCGTGTCAGGTAAATTTCCACATCATCCGTTACTGTGGTCCAGGTAATGAACCTAAAAGAAAGTATTTCCTTCTCATGACAAGCATACTAAACACTATTCTAGAAAAGAAGAAAACAGTGGGAAATGAACTGGATCACGCCATATTTTTCAAAATTTTTTTGGTTAAAATACTCATCCAGAGAAGGGTACTGGTGTATGACTAGAGATGGTACTGAGACGTGCCCAGCATCTCCCCAGGGCCTATTCCTGTCCTTTGGGACACTGTCATCTTTGCCCACCCAGACTTCGTCTCCTGGGGAAATCCAAGTTCTCGCCTTTGTTTTTCTCACGTAGGTTTTATTCTTATGGATACAGTCCACCATATTGTTTCTTCACCTTGGCAGTGGAGAGCACAATATTGTTTCCAGGGTGATCGATGTGCACCGCTCCACGGCCCTTGACAGCAGGTAATGTGTGCTTTTCCCCAGTTAATGCAAAGCCAGTACCAGCTCTGCCCACACTGTTACTTATTGGCCTCTGGGGTTTCCTCCTCTTCCTCAATCATCCAAGGACAACTGTGGCTATGACAGCTCCAGTGAGAGGTTTGTCCTACGGGATCAACGGCTCACTTCCATTTATTCTCACCCCACTCTCCACGAACACCCGAACCACATTCACTCCATTCCCTCTTGACAGCTCATCAGAAAGAAGGCCCAGCCTTCTCCCTCCCACCCCCAAAAGAAAAACCCTATTTTTTAGTTCTTAGAAAGTGCAGCCAACTGCTCTTGATAAATCCTAGTCCTCCCTCCCGAGTTAGTCTACGCTCCTCATCCCATGAAAAGACTCCTTGTCGTGTTAGGAGTGGACATACACGCACACAGAAGCCTCGATTGTTTGTGCTTTTGATGTGATGCTGTGCTCCACGAGTTCTCTGCAAACATTTCAGATTGTTTCTGGAGGCCTGTCTGGTAGGGATGGAGTACGGAGATTTGAGGGGGATAACGGAAGTTCGTTAGAGGAGAGGGCACACAGAGGGTGACCTCGACTTTGCCACGCAGCAGGTACCAAGTGTGTGCAGCTGGCAGGCCCGTCTCGAAAGCTGATGTTCTGCTAAATGCCTGGGATAGAAAATGGAGGATGTAGCACTCGACACTCATACATGCCATAAATACAAAATAATAATCATACAGAAACGCAAAAGTAGCCTCAGTGCTTTCTTCCATAATGCTAAGCCGAGCACCTAATTTTTTGATGCGAAAACTAAGAATTTAAATAAGTGTTTCTGATTTCACAAATGGCATCTCACACCACGTCTTCTAATTCACCTTGAATTTGCATCTTCCCCCAGGAACCACCAGCATGAACCTACAGGCCGACAGAATTTCTTAGTTGTAGGTACGTTGAAATGTCTGCGAAGTCGTTCCCTCAAATGGACCATTAGGATAGTTTTCAGGGTAGACTAGATACATCCCACCATCAAAAATAACTTGTTTGATATAATTATTCAAAACTTAACACTACATCCATTAAACATGCAGGAAAAATCAGACCTGGAGTCCTTAAAGTGACACCTCGTATAGTCATGGGGGAAGTTCCCTTTGAGGGGCTGGATCGGTAAGTACCTGGCTGGGCAGGTAAGTTCTGAGTCCAGAACAGACTTGTACGCATTCCCTAAATTTAGTACCTGTTTGCTCAGGTGCTGTCTTTTACCAGGTGCATCCCACCTGGCTTTAACAATCTTTTCCAGTAACTAAACGAGCAACAAATTGTCCTTTGTCTTCACTCAGTGACCGCCGACCTCCGTTCTTCCTCTGATGTTTATTTTCTTACAACATATTTTCAGAGCGTTACAACATTTTAAAGAGGTCAGAGGTGGAGAAAGAACCGTGTGTCTAAGAATCTTTTGAGTAGATGGGGTTAGAAAACCTAGAGTATGATTTTTAAAAGCTAGACTATGATTATTGCATTCTATTATTCTGAAGTTCAAGTTTTTGAAAATTATGAGTTTTGTTCTTTGTCCTGTAGCACATTAGCTTTTATTGAAATGCATAACAATTAAAATCACTTAACGACATTCATTTAAAATCATAATAATATTTCTTTTGTTAATTTATTCTTAAATTGTAATTATATTATATAGTTATGTACACTATGCACAAAATTTATTTTCACTAAGGTCAGGTAGGTATTAAGGGCTTTCTTGGACATGTTGAAATATAAGCAGATTTTAGTATATCTCTTAATCCGTAAGGTCTAATTTTGATATGTCGATGGGGGCTAAAAAATCTAAATACCCCTTTCTTTCTTAAAAAAAAAGAAAAAAAAGACCTGGCTTCAGATGTCAAAAAAAGCTGGCTTCTGTCAAAATCCCAATTCCCCCCTTTTTCGCATTGTATGTCTGCTGCAACAAACCTAACTCTCTAGAAATAAACATGCCTGGCAGAATGTGGAAAAGCTGAACGGAAGGGAGAAAAACGCCTTCATGAAGGTGACCTTTACCACACGTGCACGTCGAGCTGCAGTTTGCTCCCTTGACTCCTGCGCCACCACATTTACAAGTTTCTATTGTATGGTGGGCTTCATGCCAGGGACACGAGACATGGTTTGTGTCCTCACAGGGTCACCCTCTGGACGGTACTATCCAATATGGCGGCCCCTAGTGCCACGTGGCGATGGAGATCTGCTGACAGAACATGCATCGGATCCAGAGATGTCAGCACGAGAAAAGAATGCAAAATACCTCAATCATAATTGATATTGATCACACGTTAAAATGGTAACGAATTGGACATACCGGGTTAAAGAGTAAATGTTAAATAAATGGTAAATCATGAAAATCAATTTGCCCGTTTCCTTTGCCTTTTTATTAAAAATTTTTAAATGACGAACATGGTTCCGGTATTGTTGTAAGTGCAACGAAAGCGGGAGCCACAGGGAGCAGAGGGAGGGTGTGGGGGCAGGGGGGGCATGGGCGGCTGTCACCATTGGTACACACACCCTGGAGAGCTAGAGGGACCAGCAGTTAGGGAGTTGCGATTTATTCCTGTAGGTGGGAAACGCGTGTGAAGGGTTTTAAGAAGGCGAGTTCTATCCGTACTTCAGGGAATGTGGCTGGTGAATGACGGGTTACAGAGGACAAGGCCGGAGGCAGGGAGATGGGTTTAAGACCTCGCAAGTGTTCAGGTAAGAGTGAGGAGGGCCTGAGCCGGGTCAGCAGCAGAGGCGGGGACTCTGCAGCAGAGTCAGCGAATATTTAGGTCACCGATGGCCACCAATTACATTTGGGGGTGAGGGAGAGAGATGGGCCAGGACTCTCTCCCATGTCCAGTTCGGGGGATTAAGTGAACAGTGATGCCACCGACTGAGAGAGCGTGGGGACGTAGCCGTGTAGATGGGAAGGCGGGCCCACTTTTTGAGCACGCTACTTTGAGACAACAGGGCGGCGCAGAGCTATGTCTGTCTGTCTTATTGTTAGTAATGGGCGCGGGAGTATGTTCAAGGCCACAGGAAGGAAACAGAAAGTGACAAGCAGAAGGTTCAGAGGACCACGAGGGTGACCAAGGATCTAAGTGCTGATGGATCTGGGAGGGTGAGGTTGAGGCCGAGAACTCAGGGAGGCGCTTTCTAGAAGCTCTGAAACCGAGGGGCAACGAAGGAGGCAGTGTGTGTTCTCCGTGAGGGGTGGGAAAAATGCCCCAGCGGGGGCATCGGGAGCGTAAGAAAAACTTTTTTTGGTTATGAAATGTGTTTACGATAAGCTCTATAATAAATAAAGTTGGACAATACGTTCCGCTGCTAAGATTATGTGAAGCAGGAACTCTCGTAAGTTACTGCAGAAGTGTCAATTGATACAGACCAAATGGAGGTTAGAACAGGCAACTTCCATCCCAATTATACATGCCTGCAATCAATCCACTTCAGGATAGAATACGTATACCAATGCAAGACATAAATCTCTGAGAAACAGCAAAGATCTCTACGTATTGATATGAAAAAAACCCCAAGATTATTAAGTGTGAGAAAGCGAGTTACAAAGCCATTTTTATAAGCTGCTACCTTTTGCTTAAAAGGGGGGTACAATAATATACATTTATATTTTCTTGTATATGCATACAAAAAAAATATTTGCAGTAACCTGAGTGGGGTAAGGGAAGGCAGGAACTGGGTGGATGCGGGGTGGGGAAGGGAGGGAGGAGGGAGGTACTTTTTGTGTTTTCAATCATACGACTATATTTTATATTAAAAATGTATATCCAAAAAAGTAGGTTAAATGCTGAAGGAAAAACATCAAGCAATTTAAGATGAGGAAGTGCCTGGTGTGGGGCCACTCACTGCTCCGTGTCATACACAGACTGCTTCGACCCAGCGCTGTTCCCGGGCCTCTCTGTTCTTTTCCACGTCAGCCTTATATTCTTTTCCCCAATAATTTGCCTAAAGTTATGTTATATATTTTTTTCTTATCTCTCAAAGAAAAGATGAGCACCAATGTTTTTTTTTTTTTTGCCAGAGAAGTTTAAAGGGAATATGGCTTAAAAAAAAATATTCTGAACCCAAGTCCTAAATAATCCTAATGAGAAATAAAAACAGAGATATGAAAAGATGCTAATCTGGTTGCAAAGTGGAGCCAGAATTTCAGAATTTCAGAAGCAGATACACAAAAGCTTAATGAAGAAGTCACGTTAAAGTGGCCTGAATTTGTACATTCTACGTCAAGAAGGCTGAAGCCCAGAATGAACCAAATTAAGAACAAAAGGAATGATTTGTCTGTTGAGCCACAGATGCCCACATTGAGGTATGGGCACAGTCAGCATCTGGAACGGTTCACCCTCAGAAACACCCACGGAATGAACAAAGATGGATTCAGACTGTGGTTAGAGCGCCGAACTCCTCTCGAGATTTTGTGTCTCTGGCTTCTCAGTCAGTGAACTTCACTTTAAATTACAACGGCCATGAGTTAGAGAAAATAAAAGCCTGGTATAAGTAAGAGAGAGAGAACACCGAATCACTCTGAGTTCAAGGCTTCACACCAAATAAATCCTAAAATGAGCACCCTGAAAAAACTGTACATTGATCACAGACTAACATGCTGTTATTAGTCTTGGAGAAATGACAACGAAAGGAAGAAGTGGTCAATTCCAAAGAAAGGGGGAAAGAATATTCTAGAAATTGCACAACTGTAACATGGATTTTATGTCCAAATTCCAGAGCAAATTATATAACCAGTTTTTAAGTACTTTGAAAAGGAACCAATGCACTATAGTGACCTCTTCTCATATTACCAGATTAAAAGATCAAGGAAATACAGTAAGGAAGTTTACAAGATCTTTCATTAAACTTCCATAGATAATACAGAATAAGATAGACGTGATACCACACTTAGAGGATTCATAATCATACACGTGAGTGTCTATTTATGAGCTTTGCACATAGAAAGTTCTTGGTAAACATTTCTGTATTGAGCAAATATATGAATGATTAGCATTTACCAGTTTCCCCAGGTGGCATCGCATGTCATATTGTAATTACTTTTATGTGCGTCACTCCCCATGGAACATCATAAAACCCTTCAGCCAGGATCTTAGTCATCCTTTGTCCCCAGGGCCCAGTACTGTGCCTGAACTAGCATGTACGCAAGTAGCGTTTGTAAATATAATAATAATAGTAACAACAACAACAGAATAGATATACCCAAAGCTCAGAAAAGACGGGAGTAAAAATGCTAAACTCGCTTTACAAACAATAGCATGCTAGGACTACCCTTTCAAGGTGAATATAATTTTGAGCTGTGGGAACAGAGAGCCGGGATATTGAAAAGCATGGAAACAAGCCTCTGTGAAGACTGACCGGAAAACTGGGTGCTATTTTGGTTGATAAGAAAAACTTAGAAAGATCATGACCAGTTTCTTTGAGTCTTCGCACAGGGCTGCGGCAGTGAAGAAAGACCAGACACCTTCGTGTGTCCTCAGAGCACAGAACTAGGCAGATGGCACGGGTAGAGGGGAATTCTGTTATTGTATGAGAAAAAGTTTCTAGCAGAACCTTCTAGCAACTTTCTAGGGCTGCTCGCTAATGGAATGGACTGACTCTCTGAATAAGAAGCTCCTTGTCTCTGAGAATTTCTGGAAGAGGTCACAGAAACACTGAACACTTGAACAGATGTGCTGAGTGTTGGGGGCGTTCTTGGGTTGGAAGAGGAACAGCTGGGGCCACCACCCAGCTTCCTTCCAATGCGTGGTCCCTTCTAACGCGCGCTCCTACTATCGTCTCAGTGTATATGCTTCACATTTCCATATAATTTCCATCATGTGTACTGTGTTTTCTATTTTAACATTCTTCTTCACTTTTACTCTGGTCAAGTGGTTTGAATCTAACGAATTCTATGCTGTTTTTAACCATTGATAAATGTGCTAACCTTCAATTACCACCTTTCACTAAATAATGCTTGGCTCAAATTTAAGTGCTCCCCTATTTTTAGTTAAACTGTATAGGTTTAATTGCCATCCTGCAGCATGTCTCCATTCAGATTTATTTTTCTGCTTTTCTTCATCACAAACTCACCTCTTCACTTCTGGCTACATTCCAAACAAATCACACATCTCCAGAGTGTCCACACAGCTAGGCGTTCCAATACTTTGAGAGTAGGCCATCGAAGACATGAATGTATTGGAGGAAATGCACCTTACATATAACTGGTTGGCTATTAAACTTTTATCTGTAATTTTTTTGTGCCTTTACTAATAAGCACAGTGCCTTAGAGAGCAACTTTTCTTTGCAGATTGGTTTCCAGATGTAGCTGCCTTCTTGACATTTTTCTGACATCCATTTGCAGGAAAAAAACCCAAATAAATCTAAGTACCACTTTCTGAAGAAACTAGATGGAGGAGTAATGACTATATTACAGTGATTAACTAGACATGAGGCGGAATGAAATAATTCAATAACATGGAAACAAGTGAAGAGTTATGATTACAGTATGGTTTATGGGCTAAGAGTGGATTCAAGGGTTAGGAGATCTGAGGCCTTCCATTTCAGAAACACAGCAAAGAAATGCCTCGTGTGTGGTCCCGTGATACCTGTTCATCTCTGGTGGAGTGTTGTGCACATGGCATTAGTATTAGGAACTGTATTCTTGTCCACTTCGCAACCTCGGTCCCAAGCCTTGGGGAGGGCTTGGAACATTGGCAATGCTTAATGTCTGTTGAGTGAATGCACAAACAAACAAATGGACTTAGATATGGGCCAGTGGCATCAGGGGACGCTCGTAGCTAAAGTAGATGAGAAGGATTAAAAAGTCAATGTCAGCAGTGAACTACTGTAAAGACACGAAGAAATGAATCTCGCGGTAACAGAACTGCTTCCAGCGAAGAGAGGAGCGGGTTACTCGATCCCCAATGTAAGTCAGTGAGATGAAAACAGGGCGTCCAAGAAAATCAGGGAGGCAAATACGTGCCAGACGGCCGTGGCATTCGTCCCTGCACTAAAGGAAGCAGTGAGACTGGCTGTGTTTGGACGGTGTCTGTTGAGCAAGTTCACTCCACGTGAAGTGGGGCAGAACCCACTCGGTACCGCATCCACCTCCGCAGACCGCCCGGTCAGGGACACTGTGGCCCACAGGCTCTGTGTCTTGCCCTACGTCACGTGATGGCATTTTAGGCAGAACTGGGATTGGAATCCAGGTTTCCTGTCGCTTGGCCTTGATGTCCCTCTGATGTTGTACCCTGGAGGATAGGTTCCAAGGACCCCAGTGGATGCCTGACACCGCGGATGGGACCGGACTCGTATCCGCTCTGGTTTTCCTGCACGTACAGACCATCTCACTTAAAGGAAGCGATTTCCAGCTTTGACTTGGGTGCGTCTAATTGCCACCATCACCACTCATGTGTCTTGGGGCAAGTGAACTAAGAGTGACTTGGACACAAGCCCTGTGATACTGAGACAGTGGATCCGATAACTGAGACAGCTACTCAGTGACTAACAGGCTGGTGACATACACAGTGTGGAGACTCTGGACAAAGGGACGGGTCGCATCCTGGGCGGGATGGAGCAGGACGGTCCAAGGTTTCACGGCGCTACTCAGAACAGCCCGCAACTTAAAACGTACAAATCGATTATTCCTGGAATTTTCCACTTAACAGACCGTGGGTAACCGAAACAGTGAAAAGCAAATCTACAGGGGAGGGAGCATGGCTGCCATAGTCCAGAAAAGAACCCCAATTCCCGCCCTGCTCCACGCGGGGGCTCACAGGCTCGCCCTTCTCCCAGCCGCTCAGGCCTGATCCGCCTCCAGGCTTTCTGGAAACTTCCAGGAGAAGCATTTGCTGGAGGTGGGGGTGGGGAGTGGGGATGGTGGGGGGGGGTGGTCCCCGCCCTTCCAACAGGCCCCTTATTTTCCATCATAATCAGTTTTCTTCGGCTTCTGTTTACGCCTCTAAGGTTTATAAAATGTATTCCGAAAGCGTTTTCCAATGGGGAAATACAAACGTGCAGTTATATTTTTAAAATAAAAGCACGTTTCAGTCATGGTTTTACACTGAAGACGAACCTCAGTGCTGGGAGAAGGGAGCAGGCGGAGGGACGCCGGTGGTTCCCGGGATGTGTCTGTCAACTGTGCCTCATTCAGCCCAGGGTGCCGAGGGGCGGGAGCTTAGAGTGACAGTCCCGTGACTGGGCACCTGCGTGCTGTTCTGGGTGGTGGAGCTCAAGGCACGTGTTATCTCTGCAGATCTCACAGGGACACATGTAAACAGGAAGAATTTTGAGTTAATGCTATTCCTCAGTTTGGCCAGAAGCCCACCCCGTGCCCGATGTTTACAGCCTTTAAGCGAACGACTCATCGATTGTAGCAGAGCCTTGAGACCTGGGAAAACATAGGTGTGACCGGCCCAGGGGACGAAGTGCCTTGCCAGCTTTTCTAAAAGGAGAAATGACGGTCGGAACAGAATGTTTCGGCCAAAAGTTTACCCAACTGGGATTTCTAGTTTGATTCTTCCAATAACCAGTCAGGGTTCATCTTCTTCAACCTACTAAGTTGCTTCTAATTAAAAGCTTGCTTCTAATTAAAAGCTTGGCAGTGGCCTTGACTGAGCGGGAGATAAGGGCGAAGGAAGCTTTGTTAAGAGGGAAACACAAAATACCCGTTTTTAAGGGAAGAGAATGCAAACGTCAAGGTCATTTGCTAGAATCAACATATTCACTTACTAAACAAATAGTTTTACTTCATGGTCACCTGTGGATTTTTAAAGAAAATATTTACAGTCGCTTTTGGGAAGTATTCTTGACAAAAGAAGGGACGAATGTTGTTTTATGCTCCAATTGCTATAGAATAGTTTATGCAGCTTTACGCTAACATTTTGTTAATATTGTTGTAAAAACTTCTGTCAGGCCCTAAAAACTTGTCATCTCATGTTCCTCACAATCACAGAACCTTCTAGTTAGAAGGTAACTGAGGAAACTGAGGCCTGGGAGGCCAGACGGGGGTCTTGACACGAGCCGACACAAAGCATGGTATTCTGCATAGTCCCACCAAAAATTAACGCAGGACGGGGAAGGGTTACTTCAGGAAAATGAGCGTCGTCCAAGCGAAGTTAGAACTTCTGGTTTCCTCAGTGTCATAGGCAAGTAACATGAAAACATCCTGCTAAAATCAGATTCACTGAC
This sequence comes from Eonycteris spelaea, assembly GCA_003508835.1. Classification (NCBI taxonomy): domain Eukaryota; kingdom Metazoa; phylum Chordata; class Mammalia; order Chiroptera; family Pteropodidae; genus Eonycteris; species Eonycteris spelaea. The sequence continues at coordinate 2,387,987 of PUFA01000142.1, read as the reverse complement.
TAAGGCACAGTGTACAATTTTGAACATGCACAATGGAGTTTGAAAGAAAGAAGGGGAAATTACAGAATTCCTGAAATTCCCCAGGAATTGACAATCTGAGGAGACATGAGATGACATGACAGTGGCCCTGGTGGAAAGGACTCGGGGAGCAGAGGCTGATCTTGGGGACCTGGGAGCTTGAGCGCTAAGGCTGGTGTGGAGACGGGAAGTAAGACTTGGGTTCATGACAAGATATATTTTTGTGGATATGTACAAATGGAGTAAAACTACTAGAACGTTTCATAAGCATGAAGAACACCAAGGTCGGGACCAACGGTTATCTCTTGGGGCGGGGCGGGGAGGGGTTGGGGGGAGAAATGGGGGGGAGGGGGATGGAGATTTAGCCACATGCACAAGGCTTAATTTCTTGTTATTAGTATCTGTTTTATTTTGAGGGCGGGTACATAGGTGTCTGTTACAATATTTTTTCACTCCTTCTTTTTGGAGTATTTCATAATTATCTTTTGTTTTTTAAACTTAAAAAACCCTAAAGCTAGATGAACCACAAATAAAACATGAGTTCAAGGAAAAGGCACATTCATTCTTGGGAGAGGTGAAGACGTTGGCGACCCGACCTGACGGTGGAGAGTTGCGGGGGGGGGGGGAGGGGGGGGGGCGGAGGGGGCGGTGACGCGGAAGTCGCTGGCGTCCTTCCTGGGTCATGTGCAGACTTTGCAAGATCAGGCGCCTTTAAATGATGGAAGAGCGCTCGCCAAACCAGAAAGAAACGCTTTGTGCTCAGCGTCATCAGCGGTCCCTGAGTCGGAAACCAGGGGACCAGGAGGGGCGCCGAGCAGATCAGCAGGAGAAGCTGAGTGCCGCTGTGGGCGCTGTGCTCTCTTTCGTTTTCGTTTGTTAGAGTCGTCACTGAGCCCTTGCAATAGCAGGATGTTACCAAATTAGACGCATGGCGTGCACGCACGCGCGCACGCACACACGCACGCACGCACACCACGCACACACGCACACACGCGCACGCACACACACACACACACACACACACACGGAGTACGTTGTCCCCAAACAAGGGACAGATTAGGATTCTAGGAGTCCTACCAAAATATAAATTCTATTTTACACCAAATTAACCTTCTAAAAAGATTTCTAGGAAGCGCTGTGGAGGCCAAGTGAGATTTTCAAAATAAATTCCACATGTTCTGATAATGGCAGGATCTACTAACAGTCAATACTTCAAAATCCCTATGTTATGAAATCTGTTTATTATTTATGCGACTTAGAAGTATAACATTTCCAGGGGGAAGCGAGAAAACGTGAGATTACCCAGAGAAGGGGCTAAGGTGGCAGCGAGTAGGACATAACTGATCGGTTTTGTAAGGACCGGGAAGGCTGGCTCCTCGGCCGCCCGTCACATGGTGGCAGGTCCCTGCCATCCTCGGTGCCTATTTTTCCTGCACCCCTCTCACTTCTGGGTGAAGTTATGTCTCCTGTACACGTCTCTCCTATCTTCTTACCTATTTAATTTCTCTGAGCCAAGACTCTTCTGCCATAGGCAATGTTTGGATTTCCCCCGTGCTATCTGCTCCTGCCAATCATTACACCCAAGCAATGTATGACCAGGCAAGGTAACCATATGGTCTTCATCTCATACAGGAAACTGGAGCTCGGAGAGGCTGAGTCACTTGTCCAAGGCCTGAGAGTAAGTGAGAGGTACAAGTTTCAAACCCAGATCTTTCTGATGCTAAAGAACGTGTCTCTACGCCACCTACGCCTTCAGTTCACAAATATCATGTCAGCGCCCACCGTGTGCCTGGCACTGTGCTGGGTGCTTGACGTATGGTGTTGAACATAAACGACAAAAATACAAATGGTTCCCGCCTCGCATAGCAACAGTCTCCTCTCCCGCACATTTCTAAAAGTTTAGATCTCAAATGGCTCTGGAGCCACCAGGCTCAGTGGCACTAGCTGCGGTTGTTTGTTTTTTAAATTGCTGAGGTTTTCAACGTGAAGTCCCCCTCGGAAACGCTGACAATGTCCCCGGACCTTCGTGTGCAGCCATGACACAGGTGCCCATCTTCACCGGATGTCACTCGGCACCACAATAGGGCGCGGACCAGGCTTCTTCCTCAGATGTGACCCTGCCTGAGCTGTGGGCTCTGGGGCTTTTCCCCAAGGGGCCGATCGTCCAGCCGGTGAGGGCCTCCAGAAGCCACGAAATAGTGCTAGGTGTCTGGGCCCCTTTATGCTTTTACTGGTAAATAACTGATGTGGCTTTCATTCTGAAATTCCTTTCTGAAAAGCTAAGGGGAAGTTGTGAAAACAGTCCCTTCTATATAAAAATATTTCCATCATAGTATTGTTAGAGAGAAACAAAGGTCCAATCGCAGGTAACTGCTGTTTATCAACCCACAGGGATATTACCATACCACTAACTATTATGGTTATGGAGGCAAGGTAGTAGCATAGATAGATGTGGACATATCTCGAGGTGCATAACAATGGATTATAATAAGAATTATTATAATAATCTGGAACGGTGGGCCTCCCAGGCCTCGGGTTTCTCAGTTACCTTCTAACTAGAAGGTTCTGTGATTGTGAGGAACTATAACATGAGATGACAAGTGTTTAGGACCTGACATGTCTGGCTATTTCCCCAGATGAGGGATGAGATGCAGGAAAAGTACCACGGCAAGAGCATAAGAAGAAAAGAATTCGGATGCTGCCGCTTGATATTGGAAAAGCTTTTGTTTCTCACCCCAACTTCTCAGCTTTCATATTTTACAAGCCAAGATATTTTTCTCCTATCAGAATGGAATATTTGTGTACATAATGATGTTCTAAAATTCGATGCATAGCATAACGATAATTCAAGGGCTAAACACATTATCCTGATTACTCTAAATCCTCAAAGATAGATTTTTTAAAATTATTCTTTCTCATCCTTTACAAGGTACCATATTACGATTTGTTAAGCTAGATATATAGTCATGTGAAATAATAGTTGCATGAAAACCAACATTCTCTGGCATAGCAATTTGAATCCCGGCCTATAGAAACATGATTTTGTGAAAAGATCATTGCCTAAAGGCGAAATAAAAGCTAGTTGAAATTCCTTTTTCTATTTTCCTTTTATAATCTCTAAACATAACATCTAAACTGTCATCATGAATGCACAAGTCTATTTACATGGCTGTAAATCTGTCAAATTAGAGCCATTTGGAAAAATTCTCAGAGAATTTTTTAAAAGCCTTAGAGTTGATAACAGAGCATTGGCTCAAGAGCCAGGAGACAGAAATTATTTTTATCACTTCGCTCCAAATTTACTGAATAACATGGGTCCAACCAGTATGCTCAAAGTGACCTTGCTTCCTGACTAATTTGGGGGAAATATTCTGGGAATCAGATTATATATATTTTTATTATTATTTATGCCTATAGCACCTGGTCTTCCTAGGTGGTCTCCCATCCAAGTACTAACCAGGCCTGACCCTGCTTAGCTTCCAAGATCAGACATCGGGCTTGTTCAGGGTGGCATGGCCATAGACCATGAACTGTGGCTCCACTGGGGCACAAACCCAGGACCTCTTGAATGTAAAGCAGACGTGCTAACATCCTCAGAGTATAAGTTTTGGACACTTAGGAAAGTTTGTTTGAGACAGATAAACATAAATGCAAACAGTTCCATCCAATGGATATTATTACTGAAGAGTAGGAGTTAAAAAAAAACAAACCCAGAGGTTTAAAAGATTGGTTTTCACTTTGCCTATCCTAAGTTTCAGTTGACAGTATCGCCATCCATGAAGCGCCATAATCCAGTGATGCTGGTTAGGGGTGGGGGGATGGGGAAAACTAACTTATTAGTCACCTACTGTATATATACTAGGCTCTTATATGTGTTACCTACTTTATCTTCACAGCTGTTCTATGTCATAGATGAGGAAACAAAGTTCAGAACAGCTAAGAAACTTGCCTAAAACCACAGGGTTATTGAAATCTATGTGTCTATTTCGTCTCCACGCCATCTTCACATCTCTGTCCCATGCTTCCGACAGACTCATGCCACTGAACTTTGGCATTCTGCCTCCTATGTATCCCTTGAATGTGTGCCTCTGTCCAGGTCAGGCCCTTACTAGTTCTCACTTTGTTCAACACACAAGTTTCCAATGGTTCCTCTCTTGTTCTGAAGTTTATTTTCTTTTGTACAAGGATGTGTCACCTTAAGAGTTAGTTTTTCTAAAACACAAAACTGTTTATGTCATTTTGTTGAGTGTCTCGCTTCCTCCTTGGCTTTTGAGTTAGCTAATGAGTAAGTGTGACATCAGCAAGAAGACAAACAAGGAAGCTACAGGCCCTCTTGCTCCCATGGAAATACCAAATGAACAACAACATATGGACCAAAGAAGTGACAGGACAGTTCGTGGCATTTTTGCTTGCCCAGACCCACCACCACGCCAGCACAGCACGACATGGTCGGGAGGATGCCACTCAACTCCTTGTCCCTCCTTTAGGACAGAAGAAAGGAATGGAACTTGCTTGCAACATTCGGGATTGTCTGAGGGACTGGTTTTTATCTGGCCTGACTCAGAGCTCTGATAGGAATGGGGGCATATTTTGGATATTGGATTAGAGGTTGCTGAAAACAGGAGTGGGTACAATAGCCTGTGAGAGCTTTAGGAAACTGCAGACCCTCAGGCAGCTGATTGCAAGAGATTGCAAAAAAAATACAGTCAAACATCTAAGGCCTTGAGAAGGAACAGGGATGAGACTCTATAAGCGGCCGTGTGTATAGGAGATTGGGAGAGAACAAAAAGCATGTGCACAGGTGCAGGGAATACATATCCCAGAAAAAGTCCAAAAGGCTGATTAGTTGACCTTTTCCTCTGTGCAGAGGCAGGCCACAAAGACTGGGTGAGAAGAAAGTTTTTCAAAGGATTTTTTCAACAAAAGATCACAAGGCATACCAAAATAAAAAAAAAAAGAAAAGAAAAGGTAAACATGGGCCATTTGAAGGGAAAAAATACATCTCCAGAAACCAAACCTAAAGAAATACAGACCTTGAACTTACTTAACAAAGACTTTAAAACTGTTTTTTTTTTTTAAGTACGCTCAATGGGATGAAGGAGGACACAGGCAGACACCTAAACAAATTCACGAAAAAAGCACGAAGTGAGACTATCAATGAAATTATATTTAATAAAATAACCAAACAGAAATTATAGAGCCACATAAAACAATAACTGGACCAAAAATTTCACTAGAGGGATTCAACAATGGATTCAAACAGGCAGAAAAAATAATTTGAAAACTTGAAGATAGGTCATTTGAAATCATTGAATCTTAGGAAAGAAGGAAAAAAAGAATGAAGAGAAGTGAAGGGAGCCTATGGGACTTGTGAGATACCAACAAACAGACCAATAGATGTATTATGGGTGTCCCAAAGGAAAAGAGAGGGAGAAAGGGGTGGGGAATTTATTTGAGGGAAAAAATGGTGAAAATGGCTGTTATTTGAAGAGAGGCAAGGATATATACATACAAGAATCTTAACAAACTCTAAGTAGGATAAACCACGAGACCCTCATGGAGACACATTCTAATCTTAAAACTGCAGAAAGTCAAAGACAAAAAGAGAATCTTGAAAGAGAAGGAGACAAGTGACCTGTCATGTACAAGAGTTCTTCAGTGAGGCATCGGTGGGTTTCTCAGCAGAAAGCTTACAGGCTGGAAGGCAATGGGATGACAGATTTAAAGCACTAAAAGAAAAAAACTGTCAAACAAGAACACTATATCCAGAAAACTGCTCTTCAAAAATGAGAGAAATTAAGGCATTCCCAGATAAATGGAAGCCAGAGCTAATGCTAGACCTGCCCTACACAAAATGCTAAAGGGATCGCACGTGGGGACCACACGAATACGTGAGTCCTCTGGTACAGGTCAACACGTGGACAAACACTAAAACTTGGACCATTGTAGTTTCGATTTGTAACTCCACGTCGATTCTTTTATAGGATGCAAAAGACAAAAGCTTACAAATATTTGTAAATCTGTGTTAACGGGTACGCATATGCAAAGGTGTAACTTATGACACTGATAATGAAAACTGGAGGCGGGACAGAGATGTAGACAAATAGAGTTGTCGTGTAATTGAACTTAAGTTGTTATCAGTTTAAAATAGATTGTTTAACTTTAGGATATTTTAGGTAATCCTCATGGTAACCGTAAAGAAAATATTTATAAGATATACTCGAAAGGAAATGAGAAGGAAATCAAAACGTCACTACAAAAAAAAAAATGAACTAAGCAGAAAAGAAGGCAGCATGGAAGATAATGAGGACGAAAAAGCTATAAGATAAAAAAAAATTTTTTTAATGGCAATAGTAAGTCCTTCCCCATCAGTAATTGCTTTAAATGTAAATGGATTAAACTCTTCATTCAAAAGACGTAGATTGGTATAATGGATAAAACAACAACAACCAGAATCTAACCTTATGCTGTTTATAAGAAACTTACTTAAGATCTAAGTATCTAAGGACACAAATAGTTTGAAAGGAAAGGATGGAAAAAGATATTCCACCTAAAGAGTAACCAGAAGAGAGCAAGTGTAGCAAACTGATATCAGGTTAAATAAATTTTAAGCCAAGAACTGTTATGAGAAACAATTGAGACATTATAGAATGATAAAAAGGTCAGTTCACTAAGAAGATATAATAGTAACATATGCACTAAACATCAGAGCTCCTAAAAATGTGAAGCAAATATTAACAGAATTGGAGGCAGAAATAGACAGCTCTGAGAGTGAAATAACAGAAGTTAACTCTTACGAGCAAGTTCTAGTCCACCGCCTGGCATGTAGTAGGTACTCAAAAGTGTTTGCAGAATGAATGGATGATTGATCTGGTGTGTGATTCTTCTATGAATCACAGTCATTAGTGGGGTGTGGGAACCAATGCGATTTATTAATATAGAAATGGAGATGAAATTAGGCCAGGTGATCCTAGTCAATGATGGAACATTCGAAATTAGTATCTGGGGAATCCTTGTAAGAAGTCTACATTTTTAAAGGTGTTCAGAGGGATAAATAAAACATATGGCACTTAAAAATAGTATCAATGGCTTATATGCTTCTGGGTGTATCCATGCATATATATATATGTATCATTCATCATTTAAACATGAGACCAACGTAGGTGGACATCATCGTGATGGGAGGCGCAGTGGTTCCTGCTGGGTGCTGAAGGTTACCCAACTGTGGAGGCTTAGTGGGACCACATCTCTCTCTGTTCCTGCCCCCAAACCTCGCTGAGGTTCACATCCCTGAATGATTAACTTCGCGAAAGTGACTACAGGTAGAAATGACCTTGATGTTGGCCCAGGCCAGAGAACTTTTTCAGTTCACCCGCGTCCCCCTTGGAAAGCATGGTGTGCACAAACAGAACGTCTGATGGCTGGGAGCTCCCCGCAGCAGAGGAAGATGGGTCACTGTAACCGAAAGGACTCGTGTGGCATTTTTCTGGGGCCTCAATCACCCCGCTTTGGGTGGACGACCTTTGGCGTGGTGAGTGTTGCTGCTGCAGCAACAACAATCACTTTGCAGGAGCAAAGGTGGCAGCTCCAGATGTGGCCAGACACGAACCTGTGGCCAGAGTCCCCGGATGGGCCAGGAGAGAACGTGTGAGCAGAGGCGAGGACACGCCCACCAGGACGAAGCCTGATGCGGGGGACTGGTGCCGTCCCTTTGCCCAAGAAACTCCTGGACCTTCACGTCTGCATCTCATTTCTCATTCCCAGTAAACAGAAAGATAAGATCCCCATTTTACTGATAAAGAAACCAAGGGACAGAGGTCACACAACTAGCAGCCTTCCATCCCCCAGAGCCGGAAGATTTTGTTTCTTTCCGATCACTTTAAATGCTGCTGTTCTTTTAAAGGTCACATTATTGGGTAGCTGGCTTTTTCTATGTGTGCGTGAGTTGGAATTCCCAGGTGTGGTGACAAAGACTCTCGTCTTCTTTATAATGAATATTGATTGAGTAAATTCCAAAAAAAGAAAAAAAAAATCAGACAACACATTAAATATTTAGGGCATCTTTTACACACTGACCTGAAAGATAGACTTAGAAATGAGTTAATTTGTTTCTGCTGAGTTAATAAGCCCACATATGAGGACATCGGAAAACAAGCAGCACACTAGAACTTTGTGGCCATGTACAACGTGTGTGATGAGCCCGGGAGCTGACTGACTGCCACACAGGTAAAGTGACCTCGCAAAGCCCTGCTGTCGCTGTGCAGAGCCTGGGCGAAGAAGTTCAGGTCACGTCGTAACTTCTAAATGCGCGATTGCTTTTCCTTTAGGAGAAGATAGAGCTCACTCTGCAAGTCATCTCTGTCTAAAAATGAAGAGATTTTTTTAAAGAAAGAAAAAACAGAGTGCTGTTTGATATTCGCAGCTAATTATCTCTATTCCGGTCAGCCAGAGCACACCCCACGCCTGGAGAAGAAGGCACCATCCCAAGAAACAGCCTCCGAGTGGCACCACACCTCAAATGATTCACGTGGAAATGCATATTTGATTATGGACATGACAGGTCAGGAAGGCTGGACCCGCCAGGAGCAGGTGTGGGAGGAACTGCTATTAAATATTTACATGGCACCAGTGTACAACATGTAGGCTTGTGCCAGACACATGAAGTCCTTGCCTTCAGGAGTTTGCCGTCGGTCGTAAAGCTGGTTAGTCCTGAGATATTTGTTATGTTGTTTCATCAGGTGAGCAATCTACTCCAGACATCAAAGAACCGGCATTTCAACACGCTTTCTTAGGAGACAGACCTCATACCTGGTTATTTAACGCAAACGGTGCGTATACTTGTCATTATTAATAACTTAAGGAAATTCACCTTTCTTCTCCGACAAACTTATGGTTCGCTCTTTATGTGGAGCCCCTTTTTCTACTTAAGCTTCCCCATTGCTGCACAAACACAATCGCATAACCTGCTGTTGTGGCGTATACAGTAATACCAGTGACGTGGAGTGCTTTAGAAAGTTTTGGTTTCATACATCTGTGTTGGCCAAAAATAAATTGTCCAATAATTGTAGCCATTCATACACGCAGAAGCAAAATACATTAAGAAAGCAAAGTGACTCGAAAACGTGATGAAACCTGATGGACACGTGGAGAGCTGACATCAGTTATGACCCAGGACACAGGAAGTAGGGAAAGGAAGTGGGAAAATGATGCTGCCTTTGAAGGAAAGAGATTTTAGCTGGCTCAGATGATGCTCGGAGGGTACTGCATCGTGCTTAGCACTTTCTTACATCTCCGAAGAATTTAAAGTAGCTGATAACATCGGCGAGAAACCCTGTGGAACCGGCAAATATTAAGGCAAGCATGACACAGCAGGAGTCCAGGTGACAAGGGACCTGGAGGGAGGAGGAAACCACTTCCCTGGAAAATGAACAGTAGGGAAGATGATTGCTTCTTCGGAAATCATTTAGCTTTGTGCACATTACCGATAGCTAAGACAAAGCTCACAGCTAAGACAGACAGGCAAAGCATTCATTCATTCATTCATTCATTCATGGGGTACACAGTTCCTGCCTTCCAAAGGCCTGGAGTCTGGGCAGAGAGGGTGGTGATCACAACAGATATGTATAGAATCAATACCATAATAGCGCGATGTACAAACACCTGTAGAACAAAAGGTGAGATGTAATTAAATTACCTGGGGTGGGAGTGTAAGGGACAGTTGGAGAGATAAGGTGACATTTGAGCTCAGTTGAAACAGAACAGGACAGTCAGAGAAAAGCGAAGTGGGCGGATGAGGAAGGCTGGGAGAAGAGTCGCCAACGAAGCGGCAGCAGGGCCAGGGGCAGCAGGTGGGTGGCTGTGGCCGGAGCGCTCACAGAGGGACCAGGCGCAGGGACAAAGCCCTCCACCCAGCATGGGCCAGGGCCAGTCCAGGAGGGCTCCTGCATCCTCGTCGCCATGCTCAGGAGTGCAGGCGTGACCCCAAAAGTAAAGGGGCTTAAACCTGAGAGAGGCGCTAGCAGGAAGGGAATGCAGCTGCCACAGGGTCTCTCGGCGCTTAACAGAAGACGGAACAGCAGCAGAGAGAACGGCTTTGGCGAGGCAGCTCTAGAACACAGCGGGTCCTCAAACAGCAGAGACTCTTAGGAACAGCTACGGTTTTTATCCTACTTTAGAGTGAAGATTCTAGGGCATCAGGGGGATGGCGAGGAGTGTGCCACAGCTCAGGGTGGGGCATAGCATTTTCCGAGCACCTGCTGTGGGCAGAGATCATTGGATAAATGTCTCAGGGAGAAGAAAACAAGAGAAAGTCTCACCCTTCTATGCACAAAGCTAAGAATTAAGGTAGAAAGACAACAGAAGTGTGACAAAAGACAGTAAATTTATTAGGAAAAATCGTATCGATGTATATTTCTTTATACAACAGAGTTGATGTCTTCCCCCAAAGTGTGCTACATTTTTGTAAAATGAGAGAATTGACTAATTCAAAGTATGGATAATTTGTACACCTTATAATGACCCTCTGATTACGTTCTGATTTTTTATACTTTATAATTAAATTATCTTTTATAAGGGACTTAGCTATACCACAAACTGAGTTGAAAACGAAGCTACCTTCATTGACTAACGCTGTCTGGATAATGAGAACATATCATAAACTACTCTGGGTGTTAAAAATATAAATCACGTGCATGTCTGCTAACCGAGGTGGTCTTCCTTCCTGATCCTTTAAGACTGTCTTCTGCTGTACACCCTGGACGACGGTAAGCAACGTTCCCTAGGTTGTCCCAGCGCAAGCTCTGTCCTCTGTGCTACTTAGTCATATGGGTCACTGAGCCGATTCAAGTGAATACAAACATGGTCTGATGAGAGAAATCCTCTTAAGGCAGGAAATGTGAGTCTTATCCCCCGCTAATGAGCCTACCGACGTTTCCACTGACAGAGCTTCTAAGAGGAACCCTGTTTGGCTTACACCATGAGCTGGTCTGAGTGACAGGGTGATGAGGAGGTGTTTAAGGCCCCCAAGCATGCTGGGGTCCTTCCAGGGCTTCGTTTAGAACAAGGTACGTTGGACGCATAAAGGAGGAAGCACCTGCCAAGTACCTGCCTCCTGCACAGCACGCACCTCGTTGGGCTCCAGTTTCTCAAAGGACGAGCTAAATTTCCTGCCCTGGGATCAAACCGTGGCTATAAAAGCTCCATGTGTCCAGGCCAAGCGAAACTGGATGAACCAGCGTCTGAATTTAATTTTAGCGAGATTTGCAGATTTTATGAACTACCCTCAACATGACCGCAGCAGCAAGGAAGTGGCCTCGGACGGGCCATTGGATGGTTTGGGACGCACAGTGATAGGCCTGGAGCAGGGGTTGAGAGCAGGAGCTGGAAAGATCAGAATTGCTCTGTACAGGAGAGGGAGAAGAAAATGAAATTCTGGCGGTGTTGCAACAGAAGGAAATTCGAAAGGATGGCGGGCGAAGAAAAGGGGAAAGGAGTCACCCAGATGGCCGGAGGTTGAGGAGTACCAGCTGGGCGAGCATCGAGAAGCTCAGATGGCGGGGCGGGCGGAAAGGCTTTTAAAGGGCAGGAGCGTCCAGTATTCGGTTGGAAGCGTGTGTGCTGAATAAATATCGAAATCCTAGGTCCCTGTCACTCCAGACGCTCGCCAGACCCGCTATCCGAGCAGAGGCTGTGGTTGAGTTTTTGTTTGTCGAAATCAAGAAACCAGATGAAACTTCACAGAGCACAGGGTATAGACGGTGTAAGGAGATAAGGAGAAAATCCGTAAGTGGCAAAAAAGAACACACCAAACATTAGCAGGAGCAGGACTTAAGCACAAGACATCTGTCCCTGAAAAGCGATAGAAATTTGGGAGTGGGCCCGGGTCTTGGCTGCAGGTCTTGGCATGGAAACTTGATCAATTTTGATTTTAAAATTTTGAGAACAAAATGCTCTCAGCTGACATTTGGGTTCTATGGGGTTCTATGATCTCTTTGCCTTCTACTACTTCAAAGCAAAACAATAACAACAACAACAACAAAAACTCTTCTGTACTTTCAAATTCTGCTTAGAAGAAATTAGCATTTTCTTTTTTTAATTTGCTTTATTTTCATCCCTTCAGGAATCTTCTTCCCAAAGCAGTGGTCCTCCCTTTAGAGGTGTAGAACGTTCCATCAGACAAGTATTTCAACACAAAACAGGAGGATCACCTATTTTCAGGGATTAAATTGAGCCCTGACAATGACTTAAAAAGTATTGCATTTCCCCCAGATGAGCAAAATATCCACTTTTCAATGACAGATGCAGGCACACGGCTACTCCACAAGCACATGTAGGTCAAGTGCACTGTCTACACTCCCTGAAATCAGAGACTTATTAACTGATTTTCATTAGAGATTTGGTAACCGGCATGGAAAAAAGGATCCATCTTTTTGTTCAATTACTGAAATATATGGCTGTAAAGCTGCTTGGGGTTATAACTTTTTGAACATGAGAACAGAATAAACTTCAGAGAATATCTGGTGAAACTGAGAAGCTGAGAAATCCTATCATGTCTCAAATTTGCTCTCTTGACATTCCAAGGATTATTTTCTATCTGCCTCAGTTTCCCCACTGTGATGTGGAATCTCAGCCTGTGAGGACAATGACAATTTAGTAGACCATCACCTTTTCAGGAGGAACATATCTCTAGATCTTTCCCCCCAAAAGAAAGTGTTGATACAGGCTCCAGGTGTCCCCTGGGTCAGGCCTCTGAGGAGAGTCATGTTTGAAGTGTGTCTCCCTGAACTGAAGTTACTTTCAACTGAAATTCCCTTTCTCACTTGATTATGTTCATCAGAGAAACAGACTTTTTACTTCTTAAGGACAGAATGAGAAACAAAACCCGCTGAGGTCTCGATGGACCCGTCGCCTCGGCCCCCAGCTGAGTGTCTCGCCAAATGTGACGGGCACGTGGAGGCTGAGCAAGCACAGGCTGGCGTGGACATTGCCTGCCTCTGGGGCCCGCACAGACAGCAGTGGGTATCATTTTCTCCTCACTTTCTATGTTCACGAAAAATGACCCAGAGTTTCTTAAACTCGGTCTCTGTGATGCTCTCGTGAGGGTCGGCCTGGGGCGCAGGAGACCCAGAGTAGCTGCCGCTGGGGTCTGCGTCTCCTCTGCAGAACGAGTGTGTCGAATCAGCTGCGCACCGATTTCTGTCAGATCCATAATTCAACGATTCTCTGATTCTGCACTGTCTCACTGCCAAGTGACTTATTTCCTCGTCTAGGCTCTTTAACCTCATGACCGCGGAGCAGTTTTTGCGGCTTGAGTTCTGAAAAAATAGTAAATCCCCTGGACTCAAAGGTGCGTCTCTGTAAGATCCATAATTAGGAGGGAATTAAGAATTAAACTTTTGAAGAAACGCCATAGGTTCTCTAAGGTGCCTTGTCATTGATTAAAACAGCAACAGAGATGACGAAAAGCTGAACTAGCTCACTGATAACCAGAACTAGCAGGGTCCAAGCTGGATGAATCCATACGGCTTAAAAACGGGTGTATTTCTCCCCACTTTCCCAATAATGAAATTAAAATATTTTGAAAGTGAGGCGTACTTCTCACCCCATTGTATTCCACTTTGGATGAAAGTCACGGCCTTTCGAGTCTTACAACTTATTTAAGTCCTAAACTGTGCAACAGTTTATGGTGCCACATTGAAACCGATGCTACATGCTACTCCACTCAGCGACGGGGAGCAAATGGCAATGTCCTCGTAAGGTTCGAAGGGCCCAGTTCTGGAGATTGGGTTCTTATAAACACTCTAGTCCAGGGCAGGGACCAGATCAATCGTATTTTGTGCACAAATTGTATATTAACATATTAACCTATTTTATAGTGTTTGTTAATCTCAGACATCTACACTTCAAAGAAGCAAGACCTTCAATGTACAACTCAACTCTAACTCCTCAAAGAGCCAAGTTTTTCATCTCCTTCTACACACTGTGTCTTCAGACATAACGAAAGCGACACGCTGTGCTGGATTGCTTGCTATCTAAACGCCAACAGTTCGTATTTATTTTCTCTCTCCGCTGCCCAAACACAATTAAACAAGACCCTAACACTGTTTTAAAGCGTAATGTGCAGACTGAGCTAGGGAGCCTTTCAAGAAGGAGAGTGACCATAAGGAACAGCCCACGGTCCTGAGAGGCTTCTCTCCTATAAGTCCCCAGAGGCCGTGGTTGGGTGGAGAGAGAATCCACTTGTTTGTCGAGACAGTGACCCTCCACTTTCTATTCAATCTCCTGTTAAGTCAGCATCATTACTTTCAGTGTTGGGGAATTTTAAAAGAACCTTTCAAAGAGGGAACTGTCACTCAACAAATCACCAGCCACCACGCTCACGCTGCCTGTTTCCTAACCGCCTTAGTGACATTTGATGACATTTAGGGCGATGCACCAAACCCAGCTCTGTATCTGCCCCATCTACACCAGCAACACTTTAAAGATAAAAACCACTTCACACATTCCCGGCTGTGGAGGTGACTGTGGATATGGGAGTCACATTGTTCTCTTTTTGCTTGCTTTTCTTTTTTAGAGTTCCTTCCACTGAGTGCATTAGACAGATCCCGGGTGGGCATTCTCTGCATCCCCTCTGACACAGGCAGATTTTAGGCTGTCTGCGAAGGCTCTGGGTCCGCCGCTTCTCTTTACTTGCCCATCCGTGTCTGTGCACCTGGGCGTGTCTGGTATGGGATCAGAAGCTGGTTTATTGCCAATAAAATCGCTCCTCTCATTACACGGATTCATTAAACGTAGTTAAGCATACAGATTCAAGCCACCTACTTTTTGTTGAGGAGGGAATGACCAGCTGGGGACATCTAGAATAGCAAAGTCCTCTCTCACTTAGCAGAAATTAAGACAACGTGTAAGGCCCTGGCTTTGGGATGCCTACAATCTTCCAAACTGCATAGCTCTCTATTTAAATAGTGACGCAGTGGTTTATGACCTCTTTATTTAAAGCAAGTACATTCCGATGTTTCTTTTGAGAAGTTGCCCAACTGCTATTTATTTGGATGGCTGTGATTCAATAACCAAAGAAAAATAAGTAAGTACAGCTTACCCTATTTCTGACTAATGCAATTTCTGCGGCACTCAGTGTCACGTATGATAGTCACCAACTTTTATTGATCAGAAGTTCCTATATTTTATAATATTACTTGTATGCTTGAAGCGCTTTTGTTTTAAAGGATGTAAAGCATTTCTCGTTCATCCAACTGCTGCCTGTGACAAGCACCGTGGCCCAGTTAGGCAAGGCTGGTATAACAAGTCACCGCAGGCCAGGCGCTTGGACAGTGGACATGTGTTCCTCGCAGTCGTGGAGGCTGGGAGCTAAGATCAAGGAGCCAGCCGATCCGACACCTGGTGGGAGCGCTCCAACCGCCCCCACCCCCCCCCCGCCCCGGTTCACGGGTGACCGTCTTCCTCTACGTGCTGGATCGGCGCTCCAGTGTCTCCCCCTATCAGGGCACTAACCCTGTTAATGACGCCTCACCCCTCACGGCCTGGTCGCCTTCCTAAGGCCCCATCTCCAAACGGCATGCAGTCGGGGAGCATGGCTTCCGCATGAATGTCACGGGGACGCGAACATTCATCCGCGGTACATTGTCACCATTCAGAAAACTGGTCAAGAGGCGGTGGAGACAGTCCCAGTATTTTACACCGTGGTGCTGAGCAGGAGCTGGACGAGGCCTAGAGATGGCTGGGCCGGGCGCTGCGCCTGCCAGGTCGCCCGTGGGAACTGGGGGACGCCCGTGGGAACCGGAACTCAAGTCCCAGCCCTCCCGCCGGAGAGCACGCTGACCTTTGAGAGTGCTGGTGGCTGCTGTCTGGGAGGGAACTGGGTGGCAAGGGGCAGGGATGGGGCCTTACCATAAATAGCTACCACTGCTTCCTGGTGTGAAACATGGGACAGCTTAAGGAGATCTCTTAAAGATCTTTTCTGGTTCCTTTATGTCAATAGTTCTCCACCATGGATGGGACAAATGTCATATGGATCTGGGGAAGAAATTTCATCGTGTGGTTACGAGTCGGGCCCACCTAGACTTACTAAACAAATCTCTAATGCTGGTACCCCCGGATTCTGAGAGAGCCCCTTCAGTACTTCCATATTTGCACCCATTATTGAAAACGAACGTCACAGCTAATAAACTAGTATTCTTAGTAACACAGGAGTTCAAAAATCTCCAAAGACTGGAGACGCTTCCTGAGCTGGGCCCATGGGGAGGGACATGCAACCTGCCACCCTTTCCCACTTAGCTGTTTGTTAGACAAGGGGTTCCCAACCTCCGTGGCCTGTTAGAACCCGGGCCGCACAGCAGAAGGTGAGCGGTGGTGAGCAAAGCTTCATTTTTGTATTCAGAGCCGCTCCCCAGCACCAGCATCACCGCCTCAGCTCCGCCTCAGATCCTCAGGCATCAGCTTCTCATAGGCACACCTGCCCCTGGTGCCACAAAGGTTGGGAACCAATCTCCAGCAAGGAAACCCTAAGGAGGAGGACGATTGAGGTCCCCTGGGACTTTTCTGTAGACAGATTCATTGCCAGTTAGGGCTTCTGCGCCAGATGCCAGCATTGCCTTGGCTAGTGCGGAAACGAGGCTGAAATCCTGGTTGCCACAGAAGCTTGCACGCCCAAATCGATGCGCCCTGCTCTCCTGGTAAAAAGTTAGATGTGAGAACAAACTATTGCATATCGGTGTCTGAACCAGTCCTCGCACGGTGTTTGCACATAAAATACGTTCAGCAAGGTGGTTTCTATCTTCGCTGAATACATGTTGTCATCCTTCTCAACTCTATCTGCCACTTACCTTTGGACACTGATTTTGATACTTACACCTAAGGAATGTCTCCTTAAATTGTATCTTTCTTGCCCATAATTACTCTAGAAAGCCATCCAGTGTCGATTATCCGGGAAGATGACTTTTGTCTTTCTGAGGTGTCAGGGTAGGGAAGAAGTGTGTTTCCTGATTGCTGAGGAGCGCTGTCCCTACATCTGATCATGTGACAGCACTCCTCAGCACGTGTGCTTCCTGCGTCTCTGCCCTCGGCTCCCAGAGTGCTCAGCGGCACATCAGTTGAGCAGTTGTTCGACACAGTTAAACCTCCTGTCCCACGCAGGATGGAAAGGTTTTAAAACGGCGACTGAAAAATACCCTGACCACCTCACAACGAGAGTTTTTACATGCATGTCACCTAAAACTGGCTCCGCATTTAATCTCATATTGTAATCACCTACTCCCAAATCTAGATTTTTCTAGATGTCAAAAAAAAAAAAAAAAACAACTGAACGTATTCTAATTAGGTTTTGAAGGCAAACATTTTTTCAACAGTCCTAAAACATTTGAAGCAAAAGAATATTGGGACATGGTCATTTCTTACCCAACTGAGTAACCGAATTGCCATTTACCCCTAAATATTTGTTAGAAGCACATCATTTATACATTCACTTAAAATGCTTAAAAAGCATCACAGAAGTGTCTGTGTTTTATAACCTTACCGGCAGCCTATTCTTACATCCACATTCTATATTATGTGGATGTAAAAGTGCATAATATTTTCATAGTTTAGATGTGAATATACATATTTAGAGCATTTGTTAAGAATGGGAAGAAAAAAGAGGCAGGATCTCGCAAATCAGTAAAAACTACGCGTGTGGTGTAGATCAGCAAATGGAGATGCGTTGCTTTCAGATTAGAATTGTGTAAGCCATTTCTCCAAACACTTATATAGTCAGTCCTGAATTCAGAGCCCTGTATTTTTAATTTTTTTTTTACGACAAGGAGAAAAGCCTGAAGTCGAGATACAAATCTACTGCTTTCTGCTCATGCTGAGATCACATTCAGTCCTTGTACAAAAGTAAAAACATACCTCCCCTCGCTTATAAATCATGCATGTGAAGATTAGAATCTTAGCATTTTTTTCCTTAAAAGTAACTCGGTTACCACCAACAGCCTCATACAAAGTTTGTTTGTTGTTTTTTTAGAAAACAAAGCAAAACAAGAACAAAAATTTTATCCCCTTGAATGACCTTGTCCAATAAATAAATTTGACTAAACAAACTACCTCAGTTTTTGTTGCATCATATTTTTGAGTAAGAAATGCCATAAATATTTTAAATCAAAATGTTAAATGTTGACTTTCAAAAGTTTTCGATGTCTAAATATTTCTAACATTTAAAAAATTCATTTCAAGCGGCGACTTTATTTTCAATCTCATGTATAAGCTATTTTTAAAGATAGTAAGTGCAGACCAATTACATTCCTATTCTAAGTTTTAGTTTAAAGAAAAACGTAAGGGCTGAATTTCGAGAAACAAGGCCTTCATCAGACAAAATTAGGCAAAAATAGTAAACAGCGCGAGGCTGCCAGTAAGATTCTAAAGCACAGGCACTGCTGTCCCTCAGAGTGAACAATATTCAGAGGCCTGATGTGACAACTGCCTCGAGTCTCAGGAGTCACAAGGAGAAAAGACACGGCTATTTACATTACAAAGAAGCATCTCCACGTCACCCTCCTCTTATGAGAAAACGAAAATGAATGGGTTTTTCACAGTGTCTCATTATCTAGAAGAACCTCCAGCAGCAGAGAGTCTGATGAGCAATTTCAGATAACTTCTCTAATACGAAGATTCGCTGAATCAGCCTTACGATTACACCCACTACCCACCCATTAAGAGAAAAAGTCCTGGTTATGGAAACAAAAGCTTTAATGCCATCAAAGAGGACACAGTCAGTCAGTCCCAGCTGGTCATCATGTTGTGGTCAAGCGCTATCTCGTATGAGTCGGGCACAACCCGCGGAGCTGGTCTGAGGCCTGTGACTCTTCCCAGGTTACACTTTCAGTAGGACAGGGGTCAGGCCGTGGACCCGCGTGTGAGGTGGACTCTCACTTTGCGACACCCCTGGCTGGAGTCCTTCTGCGAGAGGCGAGGTTAAACCCTTGCCTTTGAGGCTCCCTTCGCTTCGCCCTGAACATGGCTGCTCTGGAAGGGGTTGGGGACCAGACGGGCCGGGGTGTGGCCCATGGCGTGGTCGTGTCACCTCTATGCTCGCCTGACTATGTCACCACCTCTTACGCGCCTACAGCATGCAAAGCCCTGTGGTGGGTGTCGCGGGGAACCCTGGTACATGAAACATGGTTCCTGCCATCACTCAGTGGGGTCACTGAGCCCAGGCACAGCCTGTGACAACTACACGCCACCCCGGAAGCACTCTTTACGCAGCATGTCTTCGAGGAGGCCCAGACCAAGTTCTCCGTGTCCCTGAAGGCCCCTCCGGAATGTCAACAGACACACTGCTTGGCAGGGTTCCGGGATGACAGACTTGCAAGAGAACATGCCACCGGGGGAAGCGTGCTTAATCACGGTGTCTTTCCCGGGGCCTGTGACAAGTAGGCTCTCAGGATGGAACCCGTCAGGACAGCGCCCTCGGCCACCCGAAGGGGGACAGAACGCCTCCAGCTACCAGTGTACTAATGACAGCCCTGTGTTGCCAATGAATGTTTACAGTGTGATTATAAACGCCATATTAAATCACATATTTTTAGATTGCGTATTTGGGAAAAATAAATGCCTATTGAACAGAAGCGACTTAGAGAGAGAATTGAGAGGCCTACCTGCCGGCGCGTCGGCCACGTGGGTCACACGCAGCCTGGGTGACCAACCGCCCCTGCCCCAAGCAGCCTTCCTGGCTCTCGCCCTCTGACCCCGCAGACGACGGCTCCACGCTTTGCACAGCCGATGACTGTGAAACCAGCAGGCTCTTTCCAGAACCGGCTGGTTAAACACACCAAAGTGCTCGCTTAAGAGGCCGAATGAACAGGCTGCTGCACCTGGCACATGAGCCCCCTTCTTCCAGGTGCAGAGGATGCTCATTTCGCTCCGACGCGCCTGTGGGTGCAGGGCGCGGCGGGACCCCCTGTCCCTGTCCCCTTTGCTTTCTGTACCTGGGCCGAGCCCAGCGCTGTGGAGCTGCCGGAACTCTTGCAGGAGGGGCAAACAGGCGTCACGACCGGCAGTGTTAGCGCCTGGCCTGCGGGACCCAAGACAGAGTGACTCAAAGCAGCATTCTGCTGTCGAGGTTTCTCCAGCGGAGGGAAAATGATCAGCCTCTGATTTTTTTTTATATATATATAAATATGATTTTTAAGTGTATTAGGTTTTTCTTAAGATTCGTTGCTGTGAGTATGGTGTTTCTGTTCCTTTATTTGAGAAGTATTGATTGAATTACACGATACGCAACGCCCAGCTGGGGAAATTCTCTGCCCTCTGGAGCAGACACCGTCTTCCCCTCTGCTCTCTCCCCCAAGGTCTAGAACAGTGCCTGGTGTGCGGCAGAAGCCCAGCATACCTTTCACTGAGTGGGTTATGTACTGAGAGAGGGGACAGCTGCATTCCCCATGCTGGGACTTCTTACGACGACGCACGTCAGCGTAAAGGCCATCCCCCTGGACAGCCTCTGCGGCCACTCGGTCCTTCTTGGAGCTACAATCAGAGAGGTGCCGCGGGCTGGGCACAGCTTCACAGCAAATTAGTTAACGAACCACCAGACGTCGACTGAACACCTACTACGTGCGATTCCCCCTCCAACAATTGGGCCATCTGGGGACATATAAGGTATATACTCCCTGTTTGCCACAAAGAAATGAAGTGACCCCGAACCCAGGCACAGCCCAAGACCACTGAACACAATCCCAGGCGGGACTCTCTTTTACGGCTTTGTGTGGCGCTGAGGCCCAGGAGACGGGCAGCACCATGGAGAGCTCAGGGAGGCCGGGGAAGGACGGAGGCCTTGCCCGGGGCGGGGAGCCCAGCCGGACCACGGAGGAAGGGCGCAGGAGCCGTGCGGCTGTGTGTGCCGGAGTTGGTTCGCTTCGGCCCCATATGAGTCCACTGAAGACGTCGTGACTGAGCACGGACCATGTGGCAGGCGCTGTGCCGGGCACCAGGGCCACCACGGTTAACGACTCTGATGTGGTCCCTGGCTCACTGGCCAGTGGACACGTGGATGGGTAAATGACAGTCGCCTTGCAGTGCAGGTGCCATGGGAAGGACACAGCATCGACCCAGCCTGACATGGGGGTCAGGAGCGCTTCCGAGAAGAAGGGTGTTGAGCTGTCCCCTGAGGCCAATATAGGAATTAGGGGGGTGGGCTCTGTGCCTACTCTGGTCAAGCAAGCGTGACAGGCTGTGAGCAGCCACGTTTGTGAGGACGGAAGGGGAAGGCGGGCTACCAGATGGGCCCGGGGACGAAAGCAGTGGCCAGATTACACAGCCTCTCGCCCTTCCCGCGAAGGAGTCTGAACTTTGTCCTATGAACAGTGGTGACCACTGAAGAATTTTAAGAGAATGAAATGAACAGATGTGCATCTGGGGTGAGACTGTCCACTCTGTGAGGTGGCCCTCAGGGGAAATGGGGGACAGGAACAGAAGGGAGCATGAAGCTGTATCCCTAACACAGTGCAGGATGGAATGAGTATTTCATGAATGAATGAATGAATGAGCAAATGAGTGAATGAATGAGTGAATGAATGAGTGAACTGATCAGCCAATCAGTCATTCGGCGTGGGACTGGAAGCGTGAGAGCCGAGGTGGGGGATAAAGCCGTCTGTGAGTGTCAGGGTCCGAGCGAGTGCGTCGTGGAACACACACGTGTTCTCACGTCTCGGACAGAGGATGGCAGGTGACCCTGGAGTGCAGCATCACGGAGGGAAGCGGCTTCACTGCTGGAGTCAAAAGACCCAGGGCCGAGTCCGGCTGTACCCGTCTAACTCTGAGTTGTGTCTTCGTTTCTCTGACCCTCGGGTCCTGCGTGCCATCTGCCCTTTCTGTGCGACATAAAATGGGACGGGCTCTCACGGTCTGTGTACACATCCGTTTTCAGTGGGTGTTCGGGAGGTGAGGTGGGATTTGCAGCCCAGTGGTGTTTCTAAACGCTTCCCTTGTAAAAAGACGCTCATGCCACCCGTGTGACGATGGCGTCGAGGTCCAGTTAAAGGGAATTTAGAAATCGAGCAGACAGTTGTGTTCAGACTTTGGGCGGGTGACTCTGACTCGTCAGTTGGCGACCCTGGCAGAGAGGTCAAGAGAAGGACGGGAAGAGCCGTTTCCCGTGCTGTCCCTAAGGAAAGGAGCGGGAGGCAGAAATAGGCAGGGACAAATAACGTGCTTGAAGGTCACAGATGTCAGTGAGGTGGCTTTGAAAACACACACAGCCATTTGGGGACACAGCCTCGACTAGCATTCAGCTCCCCTAAGTTCAATGCTCTTTCACATTCCACCTGCCACATTAACTATGACAACTCGGGATCTTAGAGAGGATAATGTGTGTGACAACCAAGCACAGAGGTCCCACGATTTTGTGATTTTAGCTGACAGCCCAGAGCTGGTGACCTTGTAGAAAGAGAGGCCGAAATGGGAACCCTGGCCAGAGGAGGCGAGGGGTCCCGGGACCTGGCTGTTTGGAGGGAGAGGAAGCCCCTCACGGAGTGTGGGGGCGGGGCCACGTGGGGGCGGGGTGCAGGAAAGCAGGAAGGATCACAGCATACGAGGATCCCGACAATCACACATCGACCCAGAAAACCAGGGGAGAGAAGGAAAGTCAGCAGATGAACAACAGGCCTGCGAGAAGGTTCCAGAAAAAGTGCTAGGGACCCAACCCAATAGATAAGGCTTCATTCATGTCATGCAGATCCGAGGACAGGCAGAAAGCACCTGTGTGCTTCAGACACTTAAAACGCCCAGCCCACAGCAGGGCATTTTCCATACGCGGGTCAGCCTGCCCCGCTCCACACACTCCCTCGCCTCCACCCCTGCCACAATCACGTCTGGGCTTTGCTTGTTCCTGCAGAGGAGTTTGACAGCAGGGCAGCTTCTCTGAACCAGGGAGAAATTCATGAAAACAACAGCTTCCTTAAGAAATGTCATTTTCAGCTTGTGGCCTTGAGTCCCGTATTTCTAAACCACCTCGTAGCTACTTCCTAAAGCAACATAAAGTCTCAGCTGTCGGAGGAATCATGATCCACACTATGAAGTAAAACCCGATGGAGTTATTTTTCCCTTTCCTATCACTGTGGCGTCAGCCCTCAGCAGCCGAGTCTAATCTATCCTTTGTAAAGGCTCTAGGAAATCAATCGATTACAACCAAAAGGCCATTTTCCAGTTTCTCCAGGAAATTCCCCTGCCAATAGTATGGAAATCAAGATGGCTAAATAATTATACTCTCCCATGATCCCTCAGGTGGGGCTCGCCGTCACAGGCATCTTCTACCATCTCCCCGTCTGTCATCTGGCGTATCCAGGCACCAACATCTAACGCAGACATCGGAGTCTCTTCACTGAGATTAAAAGCCTGGGTCCTCTGAGCGCATACTTTTCACCTTCCGCATTGTTTAACTGAGCCCTTTTCTACAAATGGTTTTAGGCTCTGATGCAAGACAGGAATTTGAAGCATGCATTCGAGTATTTAGCAGTGTTCATTTCTGGGACACACAAACACCGGCTTCACGCAACAATCCAATCACCTTGCAAAATAAAGAAACTGTGCCCGAGAATGAAAAGCAGCATGAGTTTCTTCAGGACCTGGAGCAAGGCTGCTCCTGAGCAGGACTGAAACGGCCACCTAGTCACCCCGCCTTAGAGATGTCACCGTGAATAAAGAAAATACAAGAGAGAAGACGGGGTGTTTCAGATCCAAGACCCACTCTATATTTTCATTCAAACACGTCTCTGACTACTTTAAGCTCTGAAACAGGCCAAAGTTAATGAAAATGTAACACATCCGATCGCAGCAAATGAAAGACAGTTCTTGTTTTGTCTTGTTTTGTTTTTTAACCGACGGGTATAAACGTAAACAAGTCCTACCTGGAAATATGGATGGTCTCTTTTTCGGGCGCCTCAGGTGAACAGGCTCCAAGTTTTTAATGTTTCTTTGAAATCTTCCTCTAGTGTCATGTCCTAGGAGTAGTTCAGGTGGCAGACTACTCCGTCTTGATGACTTATAATCATTTTGCGCCGAATGTAGTTTGTTCTTCGTCCTGGAATATAAATTGCTGTCGTCAACTGCCATTGTAGGAGATGCATTAGAGAATCTTAACGAGAACCTGCAAAGCCAAGCCAGCGTGGCCAGGGCCACCTCTGGCCAGGGCCAGCTCCGGCCAGGCTCAGACGCCGGCATGCTTTGCCTTGGTCTTACGTGGGAAGCTCAGAGAGTCGAGAGGCGTGGACTTGACCAGGTGTAGAATTACTAAGCGGCCCCTCCTTTAATGCTTAACAGCACTGGGGAGGAGAGAAGCAAAAACTCCTTAGGGGAATTCAAGCAGATGCTCGGGCACCACCGGGCACCACCGCGCCCCTGCGGACAGGAGTAAAAGCGGGTAGTGGTCGCCGGGTAAAATTCCTGTTTCATTGGCACAATGCCATAACGCAAACACAGCTCACTCTTTGGGAACGAATGCAAACTGTTGGTCTCATTTTCCTTCCTTACTAATGCTTACAGATTTTAAAGTTTTTGAGAAATATTTTCACATGCCCTCATAACTTTTTGTTCCAAACTGAGGACGCACAAGACACATCCGTCTTTATTAAACTCCTTCTCTGGCAAGCAGCCAACTGAAAGTTGGCCGGGAGAGGATGCAGATGGGTGATGAGCAGGGAGGAACCCCGTGGCTGGGAGAAGCAGCCATGTTGGGGGCCCAGCCCTGCCCGTGGCCCTCCGTCCTGTGCTCTACCTGGCAGGTGGCTGCGCCCAGGTTCAGCTGTCTGGCGGGGAGGTCAGAGGTCGAGCAAACAAGCCGTGGCCATGGCAGTGATGACGGCCTCTGCTCAGCAAATACAAAGCAGAGGTTGTTATCTTCGTGAGCGTCTGCCTGGCCTTCACCTAAGGGTCAGTCGCCTTGGTGCCTGAGAAAAAACGGCATTTCCTAGATTCCTGCCTTGACCTGTCACATGTTTTCTTTCTTTCTCGTCCGGATTTTGCACTGGGCTGTCCCGTGTCCCTTCCCCCTTGATCTATTTATGTGGAATGTTCTCCACTCATTTCTTTAACCCATGGTGCAGAAATCCTAACTCTAATTTATCCTCTCCAGCTGTGCGCCAGGGCTGTGTCCTCTGTGTCCCCCGTCCCCGCCCCCCCACACACACACTGTCACACCTCTCATGTTCTGTCTGGCTGCAGTGGGGTCAGAAGATAAAGATGCGAAGGATCTGCCTTCTCCCTCCCCAGGGCCTGGGGTCCGCGCGCACAGAGCCTGAGCGAGGACTTAGGGGTCAGGTCAGGAATCACTGTTGGCTTCAGTTCCTAGAGGCCGAGTCGCTGTTATTGTTTGTTAAGTGTAAGAGCTGGGTCTCTCTCCCTGAGTAAGGACACACTGCCATACTGAGGACTTCTACTACTCTCCTTATTCTTCAGCAATGGCTCTTCAAACGACAACAGATTTTTTTGAAGAAAAAAGCATTTTTCTAACAAGTCTGTCCATTTGCCAATATAATTCAACAATTATAA
Organism: Eonycteris spelaea; assembly: GCA_003508835.1. Classification (NCBI taxonomy): domain Eukaryota; kingdom Metazoa; phylum Chordata; class Mammalia; order Chiroptera; family Pteropodidae; genus Eonycteris; species Eonycteris spelaea. The sequence continues at coordinate 2,362,439 of PUFA01000142.1, read as the reverse complement.
TTATAATCCAACAATTGTATTTACATAATTAGATTATTGAGATTATTGAGTTATTTTACTAATCCTCAGAAACACCTACATCGTTTCCCTTGCAGGACTTAGAACTATTTTTGTCAGGTTGAAATGTACCCTAAATTTCAAAACAATGAGTAGTTCATACAAAACTATTTTTAAAAGCCCAGGAGACCGCTCAAATCTCCCTTAGCTAAATGAAAATACATTTTTTTCTAGTAAAGAAATGAAAAGTATTATTTTAAGTTTGAGATAATGATTTAATAATGGGGGGTGGGGACATTTTCATAAGCCAAATCTCAAGAACGGTGTTTAAATTTCAAATCCACAGCAGGGTAGAGTTTTAGGACACAAAATCCCGGATGCTAACTGGGGGAAAGAGAGCAATAACAGATAAAAGCTCGAGCTCTTTAGTGACAGTTTCTCCCCTAATTCACAGTATCATCATGGGTCTAAATAACAGTATCTGTGATATGAAATGGGAGTCTCCGGAGAAAGGAGTTATCATCACACACACAGCACGGAACAGGTGTGGCTGTGTGCTGTGAACAGGTAGTTTCGTCTCTGTCTGTAAGAGGCTGGCTGGAAGCCCAGAGTTAGGTACGTATGCATCCAAAACGCATTGTAATAACAGCCATCACTTATTGCAGGCTTCGTAATGGCCAGTTTCTGCGCTAAGCGTTGGACGTACGTTGTCTCACAGTCTTCCTCGTGACCCTGTTCTGTGGACAAGTGCATCGAGGCAGTGAGTCAAACATCTAGGAACTGGGGAAGAAGACTGGAACATTAGGGTTTGCCTAACTCCAAAGCTCATGTTCAAGCCGTGCTTCAAATCGCAACACCATTTAAATGTGTATAAATCCAAAAGAAGTCAAAAAGTCTTTCTCCATTTTCTTAAAACAGTTCTTGGCTTTAAGCAGATTCTGTAGGGTCATGGAGGGGTCCGGCTCACCTAATTGGGCCTGCCCCACTCAGCCGAACGTTCAGGAGGTCACTGGGTTCGTGGAATGAAAGTGAGAAAGAACAAAGGAATTCAGAGTTTTGCTTTAATAAGAAAGTATCCATATTGAGGCTTTTCCTATTACCATGCACTTAATTAAAGTACTATGTTTTCCTGAGATTTAAATTATAATTAGATGTTAAAAAAAAAAAACTAAACTAAACTAAACCCTACCCTACTATGGAAGTACCCCGGAGGCCCTGATCCTCTAAAAATTCAACGATGTAAGAGAGGGCTGGAGAATTCCCAAGGGGCCCACATGAGTCCCTGTGCTGCCCAACTCATTCCCCATCGCAGGGGCTGTAAACAGATAGGAAGCCAATACATGTCCTTAAAGAGAACAGTGGGGAAAACTTGAATTTGCTATCGCTAACATCTTAAGGCAATGAAAACGAAGAACAATACTTATTTTAAAGTAGTATTAAATCTGTGAAAACAAAAAAAGTGAACTTTCCTTTCAAAATCTTTCAACGGGCCGGCAGCATGAATGATAACCACTAAAGATTTAGCTGGGCTTGGACCGAATGAGAATACTCATAGGTCGTCATAGTAAGCCTGACCCTCCCTCCTAACGGCCAAAAGTGGGATTCCATCCTTCGTGTGTAGAATGCCAATGCCATGTACATCGCCAGGTCCCATGGCTCCCCTGCAGCATCTCTGCAGGAGGCCAGGGGCCAAAGTCACTGCCGACACGGCTGTGCTCGGTGCTGGTAACGACACCTGCTGTATTGTCTGGGGTGTGGTTATGGCTGAGCTGATCTTCTCTCAGTTCCTGAAAATACCATGATTTCAGGACACACCTCGCTGGCTCTCGATAGCAAAGAACAGTAATGACCAGCCTCCCTCTGCAGTGCCCTGCTCTCTCGGCCTCCACGACACTATTGCTTCCGGTTTCTCCTTCTCTGTCTCGGGCCCCTTCTGTCCGTGCTCTGTCCTCCTGCCCTCGCCCCTTCTCTTCGGCGAGCCCACGGACCGAGCACCTGCTGTGTGTGCGGCACCATGCAAGGCCCCACGTCTCTGCTTGTGAGAAGCGTTCGTTTGGCAGGCGGCAGATCTGTCACGAGCTAGTCACCACACCGAGTGACCTCTCTGTGCAGAGGTGACACCCACAAGACAGCCACTTGGTCGACTCTTGTCCAGTGGAGAGCGATGAGAAGGGTTTGCAGAGGAGAAGGGGCGAGGTCACAAGGCGCACGAGGCGGAGCCTGTGGGAAGGCGCTGACATGTGACAGATCGGCGAGTGTGGCTGTCCCATGCCCAGCAGCATTCGATGGCATCACGCAAAAGTACAGACCTTGGAGAAACAAGATCGTGGGCAACCCTCGAAAACGGGACAGAAGGAAAAACCGTAAATTGGCATTATTCTCTATTTCTTAACCACCACCACGAATTAAACGTATGGAAGACACCTACCGAAAGAAAAAATCTGTATTAAAGAACTGGCTACAACGTTTTCAAGCAGTTTGGTAATGTCTAACAAAATGGAAAAAGGTATTTTGAAAACTCTGGCTGCAGTAAGTGACCCTTCTCCTGAATCATCTCTGTTTATTCCGGAAGCTGTGAGTAGGGATTTGCTGAAGCACTCTTACACAAGCTTTTAAAGTCATGCAGACTGTACCTTTCAAAAATAGCTTTAGAACCAGTTCTTACTGGCATGGAAGTCAACTTCATTTACATTTGCATTCCTTCTGGTTCGATCTTGCAAGTCTCAGCAGAATGTCGTGTAAGCGCCTGGCCTTGCCTCAGATTCAGGTGGGGCTAAAGTCTTTCCTGGCTTGTGGGGATGACTATGGCAAGAAGGAACAACAAAAGCAAGTCTGCCTCTCTATGCTGCTGGGACACGCCCACGTGCACTGAGAGGAAGGACTGGCAGGCCTCCTGATGCTCCGTTGAAGGGATGGAATCCCAATTTGCATTAAAAAAAAAATTGACGCTTTGAAAGCTTCGTCCAAATACTAGACCGCAACCTCAGAAATGGGATTGCCAGAAACAGGATGGTAAGGGACTGGTGTAGCTGAGGTGGTAGGGACACTGGTGGCACTTGTCAGCCACACTCACCGACGACCACAGCTCTCCTCTGTGGACCGATGACGCTCCATCCAGGCCCCGCCCCAACCTTCTACACAAGTTTCTAGGTCTGTATATTCAAGTGCACACCAAACATTTTCCAGTGGGAACTCAGCAGGTACAAAACTGTCGTCCCGCCATCAAAAACAAACAAACAAAAAGGCCAAGCAAAACTCTGCAGCTCTTGAAATTTCTGATCTCACCATGACATCACCATTTACCCAGCAACTCAAGCTATAAACCTCGCGGTTCCTCCACCCGAACATGCCGTGTTCACCCCTCACACATCTTTGCTTCCGTGTCACCTCCCACATCTCTCTGTCACTGCCCAGGGGCAGCATTTATTTTTTCTTTCCTGAGTTCTTGCTCTAGACTCCCCACAAATCTGGCCACCTTTGACACAGCATCCTGACCCTTCATATTTTAGCAAATCACCTGATGAGCCCATTTTCCCTTCTAAAATGCTGTTAAGAATTGGACTGGATACCTCTGAACGTGTGGACCAGTCCAGGGTATCACGAGGCTATTTCCAACCTTGATAACAGCAGGTGTCTGTTTATACGACGCAAGATTACTTTAGCTTTTATTCCTGGACCTAAAAATCTGAGTTTACAAATTTTGTATTTGAACAAACAAATAAATCATTGTTTGCTAGGACTAAGCTATTTATTTAATGTCCTGGTGTCTTGATCTTCTGATCTAAAAAATAAAGGAAATAATTTTTGCTTCTTTCGTCAATGTATTGTATGAATTAACTGAATGATGGTTGATATCCTCAGATGAAAGATGTTATATACAAAATAGATAATAAATAACAAGTCGAGAAATTACATGTATCATATAGATGCTAGGAAGTGTTTTATTCTGACAAATAAAATGGTACCTTTATCATTATAATACCATTTTATAAAATTTATCTGATTAGATGGTGGTATTCTCAACAGCAACTGTCAACGAAGACCCAAAGGCTACTTTCTCAACCTAATTAAGGACATCTATGAAAAACGTACAGATAACATCATACTTAATGGTGAAAAACTGAACGCTTTCTGTCTAAGATCAGGAACAAGGCAAAGATGTCTGTTCTTACCACTTGTGTTTAACCTTGTACTGAAGGGTCTAGCCAGTGAAATTGGGCAAGAAAAAAGAAACAGGCATCCAAGTTGTAAAGGAAGATGTAAAACTATATTATCAGATTGCATAATCCTATATGTAGAAAGTATGACAGAATCTACCAAAAGTTACTATTCTAAGTTCAGCAAGATTGCATGATACAAGATAAATACATTAAAATCTATTGTATTTCTATATTAGCAAAAATAAACTGGAAAAGTAAACTTAAAGAACAACACCGTACTGTGGCCATGCCACCCTGAACATGCCCAACACCGTCTGATCTTAGAAGCTAAGCAGGGTCGGGCCTGGTCAAGTACTTGGATGGGAGACCGCCTAAGAAGGCCAGGTGCTGTAGGAGTAAAAAAAAAAAAAAACAAAAAACAAAAAAAAAAAAAACACCATAAAAATATTAACTATTTATGGGTAAATATGACAAAAGATGTGACGAATATATACATGAAAACTACATTAAAAAGAGAAATTACAAAAATCCTGTTTAAGTGGAGAGATGTACCAAGTTCATGGGTCAGAAGACTCAATATCTCCAAGACATCAATCATTTCCAAACTAACCTATAGATTCAAGGCAACCTCAATCAAAATCCTACCAGGACTTTTTGTAGAAAATGACAAACTGATACTAAAATTCGCAGAGAAATGTAAAGGATCAAGAATAGATAAAGTAGCTGTGGGGAAAAAAAGTTGGATTGATACCACCAATTTCGAAACCTGGCATAACCCTTCGATAACCATAATTTTGTGGTTCTTGCATAAAGACAGACAAAAGATCAGAGGAACCGAACATGGAGTCCAGAAATGGGCTCACATATAAACACACAGCTGATTTTTGACAAAGATGCCCAGGCAATTCAGTGGAGAAAGGATGGTCTTTTCAATGAACGCTGAGAGAAGAGTTAGAAATGCAAAAACAAATAAACTTTGATCTATACCTCACACTCCATGCAGAAACAAACTAAAAATGGACTATGAGCTAAAGGTAAACTCTCAAACCATACATTTTCTAAAAGAAAATGAAGAAGGAAACATCTGATTCATAAAAATAATAATAATAATAAACTGAACTTTATCAAAATGAAAATCTAAAGTTTTTCTTTCTTTCTTTCTTTCTTTTTTTTTTTTTTAAATCTTCCACTCTTTGAAAGACACTGTGAGGGGAATGGAAAGAGAAGTTACAGTCTGGGAGAAAATGTTTGGAAGACATATACTTGGTAAAGAAAGAAGCCAGACCAAGAAGTTTGCATACTGTATGATTCCATTTCTATATACTTCTGGAAAATGTAAACTAATCTACAGTGACAGAGAGCAGATCAGCATTTGCCTGGTGCTCAGTTGGGGAGGAAGGCCGGGAGTGGGGCATCCCCAAGGGGCACGATGAAAATGGGGGATTCGTAGGTGAACACATACATATGGACTAATCAAATTAGATACTTTAAACATGAGCAGTTGATTACATGTGAACCAAAACTCAAAACATTTTTTTTTAAAGACAATGTTATACCTTCCCCAGTACGTTTGTTTGACCAGACTCAGAAATGTTCTGGACTTCAGCTAATAAAATTAATACATAATAAAAGTGAAACAACTCTCCAGAGTCCGCCTTCCGCATCAAAGGCGAGAAACGCCACTGTCCCCAAGAGTTCCATGAGTCTCTTTCACTTCAGACAAGCATTTTCTCGCCCTGATTTACATCTTTAGTTTTTAACTTACATAGCATGTCGGCATTCTTTAGTAACGCATTTCTTGTTAAAGTGAGTCAACGGGGAAGGTGGGTGACAACTATTACAGAGAGAGTGAGTGAGTGAGTGAGTGAGTGAAAAGTTGTAATGAAATAAAAAGGCATTTCTTAAGAGCAAGTTTGCTCACAAGCTACTGCGACAACTTGTGAAATCTTTTAGGCCAAAGAACATTCGGATCAGGACATAGGTTATCTTAGCTGGCTCGGAGGCAGCCTTGTCAGACACGGAAGGGACAAAGGGACCTGGTCTGTGGATCCTTCCCACAGTTCTGATGCCGTTTGCAGACTCTCCTGCTTGAATTTTCCAGATGGAAATGGCGGCATGAAACCCTTCGATAGTGTTGAAGCTGGAACTAGCCTCGAACTGGTTGTTGAGGTGACACCGCACACGGACTATGGAGTATTGGAAATGACAGGTACCTGGCTGTCGTCTTTCGAAAAACTTTGTAACTCGTGGCCATTTAAGCGCCAGCTTAGCTTTGTATAGACGGCATTTTTTGTATCCTGCTGCTTGTTCTGTACAGAAGAGTAAGGGTAAAATTTCTCGGAAACGGATATGAAGCAAGTAAAATTCTGCAATAATACAGATTGCAATGTCACGATTAGAAAGCCTGACCCATTGGATGGAGAACTCTGTACCCCCAAATAATGTCTTCTCAAACTCATTTACAACATCAGAAAAATGGACCACGTACCAGACCATGGAACGAATCTCCAGAGGCCACTTTGCTTCATGTCATCGTATTCTGAGACATTGTCCTATCATGACCCAAATCGCCCCCCCCCACCAGAAATCAATATAAAAGTCAGCAAAAACCCCCGTCTCTTCATCCAACGCTGATACAGCAACTCACTGCGCACTCCCCCATCGCAGCCTATGCTGTACATTGCACGCAGCGTTTCATTTACTCCCAGAATGTGGTATGACCATTATTTCCACTTTATAGAGAAGGAAACACATTGAGAGAGATCAAGAAACTGCATAAGTAACAAATCACGACCAAGCCTATTCCCCCGCTAACTGCAAAATCTGTGAAACACACCCCTCCCTCCATCCTTTGTCCCGCAGCTACCCCCAGGCTCTGCCTTTGCTCCTGCCTCCCTCCCCCTGTCCCTTATCCTTATCCGCAGCCTTCTCCTGTGTCCTACCGCATCTCCGGGCATTTTCTATGACCAGGAAGAAGCAACTAGAGCCAGTGCGGGATTTCTGAGGGTTGACAGGAGCCAGCATTCTCCTTCCTTCACCCAGGAATTAAATTCCGACTCAGGACCCCAGACGCCTGTGTTTTAACTAAGATTTGACAATGCGCCATGTTGTTTTGCTCCCTGTTGAGTCCTAGCTGGCTTCAAGGAAACAATCAAAACTGGGGACCATCTTTGTCAGGAAGGTGAGTCCCGATTCTTCACCTCAATCCTCCCAGCCCCGCCCCCTACCATCTCAGAAATCTCTACCTATCTATCCATCTCTCTAACCATTCTCGTATTTTTTTTATCATATTCTGGATAAAAAGGTGATTTATTTTATATCATATTCTAGAAACTGAGAGAAGTCCAAATATCAGAAACAAAACTTCATTTAAGTCAAACTGACATCTTTCTTCCCCCCACAAAATATAACTATAAATTTACATTATTAATTTATGGTGAATGGCTAAGACATAGAATGTTAAGACAACTCTTGAAAGCAGATTTATTTTTGGTTCGTTGTACCTAATTCCTACTTCTTATAGGTTTTATCAATATTATAAGTAATTATGCCCTAAAGGATGACATTTTCATAGTAACTAAATAGCAAAAGAATTCCCTACTTCAGATTCTGTATAGCTGTGTTTTTTTAACTCTCTTTTGGTGACAAAGAAAATACGTATTTATTGCAGAATATTTCTGAGCATTTACTGTAAATAAAAGGAGGCTGAAAAGTTTTTAGAAGCTCACCAATCGAGATGACCATTGTCAAGATTTTGGCACATTTGTTTCCAGCATCCAGGCTTTGTCCTGCCACCCACCACCCACCCAGACTCAACCTCAGAGCCAGGGCTCAGGCAGTGACTCCACACAGGTGACGGTGCCATGTGCTAGCGGGACCAGGCGGTATTTCTGGAGCCTCCTAAGTGAGCTGAGCGAGCCATCATGGTTGTAAGAGGTGAACACTGCGATGATCCAGGCAAACCTGTCTCTCCTGAGGGCAGACGCTTCCCAAGTCCCAGGAGGTCGTGCCTGTGGGGGACTGAGCCCTACTGCCCCCAATCTGGTGATTTGCCTCATCCTCTGATTCTTCAAAGAAGCTTGAAAACCTTGCTTTTTATGTGGAAATGTCCTGATTTGTAAATGTTGGCTTCAAGTTTTTAAAACACTGTAGGACAGAGTAGCCAAGTCAGGCAGCAATTGGCGCCTCAGCTTTAAACCCTCCCCTGGGCCGCCAGTCAGGTTTTCATATGACTTGTCCAGTCAGAGCCTCAAGCCAGCATGTCCCAGGTAGAGCAGGGCCCCTGGGTACAGCCTGTGAGGGAACTCTGCAAACAATGTCCCCTCACCTCCTTTAAGAGTCACCATGCAAAGGACGCGCTGAAGGCTCTTTGATCTCACAGCAAAGAACCAATTGTGCATAATTTTGTTAGACAGCTTTTCCAAACTTGTTGAATACGGAGCTTTCTTTCCCTGGCTTCTACTTAACAGCTATTAGTACCCTCCCTCCCTGACATTCTGCAAATCTGAGTTTGGGAGATGCTGCCTTAACACGGAGCCATTTGTCAAATGGCCACCTTGGGCGCTGTGGCAGGGGAGAAACCGGAACAAGTTGGTGACCGTGCCTTACAGTCCGGCCCCTTACTCTCCAGGTACCTGTCCCCTACAAGCAGGATGGGCCTCGATGTCATCTGATTGATGATGCCAGATCAGCCACTTTCACCTGTGCTGAAGAAAATGGACCGGAGAAAAAGTAATTTCAAATAATTGATGTCTGGCTCAGGAGTTGACTGCAAGCCAAACGAGTTATCTTTACAATTATAATGTACATAAGCAACTAAAGAGATAAATTTTTACTTGTCCAGCGTATACCAACTGTTGAAGGGGGCAAATGAAGTCAAAATAGAATTTGTATTTTTCTACAGATTGTCCTCAAAGCAGATGGAAAATAACCAGAAGTCAGCAGGGTTCTCACACCACCAGTAATTACTCTGTTCTACACACACCTGTATTTTCCCCATTGCTAAACAAGTTTTCCCACAAAGGATCAGCACCACACCACCTTCACGAAACGCTATCCTATCAGAGGGGTCAGTTTTTTTCCATCTATAATTTCTTGTGGTTTCATTGTGGTCTTGATAGAGTTATAGATGTTTGACTAGTGATTTAATAGAAACGACTTTGTGGTTTCCCATTCCTCCCTACTAATTCTTCTGAAATTTGCGAAAGATGAATCACGACCTGGTCTAGAGTTTTTCTGTTTTTATTTTTGTCAGCCTTTTTCTTTTACTTACTACTGATCTGAAAGGCCAGGGAATTTCACTGTGGTTTTTCTACATCTTCTTTTCTACATGAGAGAATTCTTACAGAGCTTACAGAAATCAAACGGTTGAGAATTTCGGAAAATTTTAGAGTTTTGGAAAAACAAGCATGGAATTCTCAGTGTAATTCAGCCTTGAAAACAATGATATAATATTTACCAACTGTTACTAATGTTTACGCTTCTGCCATTCCAAGAGAGGAACCATAAGAAATAAAATTCTTTAAATCACTCACTATAAACATCCCCTGTATTTTATTGTGGAAGTATTATGTGTCATACTCTACAGATATATTATATGAATATAATATAATACATTGTGAATGCCCAGATCTGAAAACCAGCTTTGTACAGCTGCATACACACCAGGGCGGGAAACGAAGGGCTGGGTGAACACGTCAAGCACACACAGCTCAGGCGAGTGGGGCGAGGATGTATTCACACACTCATCTTATTCGAAACCGGGTGTAAGGGGCCCTCGGGTGCCTTCTCGTGAATATTCTTCCCCCAAACCAGACAAGGTAGCTGCCTGAATCTTCTCATATCCTGCAGCGGTCGAACGCTCTTCCTTGACGTGAATTCAAAGCTGTAATTTTCCACGCTCACTGCTCTTCTTTGGAGGAGGTGTGTGGGGGGCTTATGTTGTTTCATCTACATTTCTAGCAAACGTCTCTCCTGACACGATGCTTCACAGAACATTGATTTTGCTAAGCCATAGCAAGGGAGGGGAACTGTACACACACACGTGTTCTTATGCGTGTGTATAGCTGTATCTTTACCTATATGTCTAAGCAGCCCGAGATCCTCAGACAGGTGCTATTGATTGAGGGATAATATTTACTCGACCCCTGTGTTCTCATTCTCGGATCCTGGCTGTGTGCTCTGCAGACATGTCTAATTCTCAAATCGATGCTGTCATCTCAGATATGGGCTCCTACTTCCAACCGCCTGATGGGGGTTCTGTCTGAACGCGATCGCTCAGAACTCCACATGTCCAGAACCGAAATCATTATGACCTCGAATCGCCAGCCCTCCTCCATTTTCTCGACCAGTTGAGTTTCTAACTTGGGAATCATGCTGCATTCTCTCCTGTCGCCACCACTGCGCACACCGCTCACTGCAGGCTGCTGAGTTTAGCCCCTTGAACTCATGGCTCCCCCTCTTCCACCTGCCTTGTTCCCACACAGGCCGGGCTGACTCTAGCGCTCTGCCCCTTGGTGCCTGATGGCTCTGTCTAAAAGGCAAAGGGCCAGGTCATTCTCCTGCGTAAGTTGTTTCAGGGGCTCCCGACAGCCTACGGGTGAGAAGGCGGTGTTGGCTCTGTCCCAGTTCCTCGGCAAGGCCCGGCGTTCCCCGTGACCTGGCGCTGGTGCCGTCCCTCGCTGCCTGCACGTGAGTCGCGCACACGGTGCCCAAACACGCGGCACCGCGCCAGCCTGTGAGTGCCAAGCTGCCGCTGCCCCCTCCCCCGGGAGTCCCTGTCTCACTGTCTCCTCAGCCTGGAGGCCCCTTCACCCTCCCAGCACGGCAGCCACTACCAGTGACCCAGGCTCCGTTAGGAAGCCCCTTCTGGCTGTCAGCAGCTGAGTTAGGGGGCACCCCCGTGCTCCCGCCTCCCTCTGCACAGCTACCCACCACTGAGTTCCCACACCCTTCCATTGTTATCTGCTCCTGTCTCGGGCTCTCTGGCTGGAATGCAACTCATTCCCTCCTCATCTCTGTATCCCCAGTGCCCAGCTCCGTGCCCGGCACAGAGTCACAGCTCAGTATATGTCTGCCAGGCTGTGGAACTGGGGCCTCATGCTCCTGGCTTACTGGGGTCACCTATGCCTTGCCCCAAACACATGTGTGCCACGGAAGGCCAGGGTCCCGGGGCTGAGAGCAGGAGCCATGGTGGGTACCAGGAGAGTCACGTCTTCTAAATCATGTCCAGACAACCCTAACAGCATCTTGGGGCTGTGGGAGTTGTATTTTCATATACTCACCCAAACACAGATGCCTAAGTAGTTGGCGTAAGCAGAAGAAAGGAAGTTAGAAAAAGAAAAACAACAAGAAAAGTTCAAGAATAACTGAAATATTTGACTTAAAGTCTGACACGGAAGGACAAGGCCTGAACACTTGACTCTAACCTTAAAAGGTCAATTTTCTTGATTCACAAACGGCTCAAACAAGGGTCTCAACAACTGCTTTGGGTAAGTTTCAAAATGAGTGGATGCAAAAAATAATCACGAGAAAGTCCTTTTTTTGTTGTTGTTATATGAAAAAAAAAAAAGAGGTAGAAAGCAAGAGAATTCTAGCAGGATTGCATGTAATTGACATGTCTCGATTCTGGTTGATAGACGACAGATTCGGGCAACAAACACAGCTCCAAGGGACGAGGCAAGAGAAAAGGAAGGATGAGGCCTTGAACGCAGCAAGAAGTAGGGGCGGGCAGGTTGGGCTGTGGGCCGCACCACTCTACTGTCTGCCCCTGTGGGTTCTGTCTCCCTGCGAACCTTCTGGAAGCACTTGCCTCTGAACACACAATGGGGCTCGTGGGGGCACCAACGGGGTATCCACCGAGGGCAGACAAAACTATGGTTCCATTCCATTCAATGTGACACACATTTCTTGAGCTCTTTCACATATCAAAAACAGAAGTTCAGGGGCGGCAGATGGGAATAAAAGTATTGGGCAGATTTTCTGAGTTTTTAGAATTTACCATTTAATGAACCATGGAGAATAACGCTCCCTAAACAGATTGTCTGGCTACCACACTGAACAGCCAGGGTATACCTGGAATAACAAAAGGGAGTTGAAATTTCCAGCATATGTATTTAATGAACCACTGAAATAGAAAAAAACGAATGCAAGCAAAAAATTAGTAAACATGATTTGTGCCAGCAAATGATTCAGCGTCTTTGCTGATTTTCACGAACGCGGCAGACCATGAAAGGTTGAAAGGGTTATCTATCTACATGCCACTGTGACAGGGTAAAACGCAATATTTTCGAGGCCAAGTTAAGAACATTTACTTAAAATGCATACCACTTCTGACTTGTGTAGCTTCTAAAAACTACAGAAATTCCAACATAGTTGTAAGATGTGCATCCTTTTTCAGAAGGGAGAGAGAGCAGAGAGGGGTGAGCACCTAGATTTGGTTAAAAAACTTGCTGGTGCAAATGGCTTTAGCTTCATTTTTGACTTATTAGTAATCAGTCAATTTATGGCTGGAGGGAGAAACTTGTGAAAATCAGCGGAATTTTCACATGAGATATAAAACATCTGATGCTCTTGACACTTGATAATAAACGCCTTTCTCACAGCCTGGGAGGGAGCCTGGAGGCGGAAATAGCACAGGGACTGGAGTCCCAGGATGTTGGGATCCTTCCAAGGATAAATAAGATCCCCTGTGGGAAGGGCAGTTCGCAGCGCCTGAGACAGAGTATTTATTAAGGAAAAGCAGTTTCTTGTTTGCTCCCCCTTCAAATTCCACACCAGATTGCATGGAATAATTCTGGAACAGGAACTCACCAAGCAGGGTGGGCCACTGCATGGCTCATCTCTAAAGGTTTTATAGCATTGTGATCTGACCTTTCAAAGGATGCTTACGGAATGCTTTGACAAAAATAAAAATGAATAAAGATAATAAGCCACACAGCTTATGATCTCTGGGAAACAGATGACAAGGCAGCATGCGAGGAAACAAGGTGCCCTTCGAGACCTGGAGGAACTAATTGTCATACGAAGTCACTTTGGTCTGGCAGGCAGGTGAGAGAATGAAACTTGAGGTCAGAAGATCTGGGTCTGATTTTAGATCCTGACATTGATTAACTGTGATCCTGGGTAAAGTTAATTAACCTCTCTGAGCTGCTGGGTCTTCATCTTTGAAGCAAGAATGACAGCATCCACCAAAGGAAGTGGCTACAGAAAGTAAACAAGGCATTTTTTTTTGAGAGGCCCTGGGTGCAGGCTTGGCACAGAGTTGGCCCATAATAAACATCTCTTGACTCAAAATCTTCGTGAGCTGCACTGAATTTTATAGGTAACTCTAGGTGACAAAAGTAAAACTCCTCTTACCTTCATGTGGTAAGGGGAAATAGAAATAGAGATGAAAACATGTCTGAGTACTATCTTGTATAAAATGTAGAAAACCCAGACAAAACTGACATAACGGAGTGAAATGTTGGGTCTCTCCGACTCCATCTTGTTCCTCACTGTGTGGTCCTCTCTGCCTTCAGGCTAATAATAGCATCTGCTTAGTCTTGCATACAGGTGTGCTAATTATAAGAGTTCAGCTTGAGGCTTGAGCTTTATAAAAAGAGTCTCTTATCAGAAAGTGCCTCTCCTGAGGACATAAGGGAAGTAAGTAATGTTCGTCAAAGGTCTGTGGGGACCTCATGACCAGACTCACATCAACTAGGGCCAACAGCCTACGCACAGTTGTCCTCAGACCCTGCTGGCACCCAGATGTCGACGGCCATCCATGACCCTTGCCTCTCGCCTTGCCCCTTCCTCTACAGAAAAGAAGCCTGAGTTCTGTGCACTTGGAGGATGGATTTGAGGCACCACTGGGGCTCCCATCTTCTCCTGGTGACTTCTCGATCAATAAACCTTTCCCTACTCCAAATCCTGATGTTTTGAGTTTTGGCCTTTCACGGCACGGGGCATACAGACTTTGGACCCATAACTAAGAGGTAAAATTATACCCATGACATAAACATCTGTCCCTTTACATAAAGACAGTCCACCACGAGATTCCTGGGGTTCCAGACTCTCTGTCTGTGTAAAATATATGTACATGCAAGTGTGCATGTATACATGCAAATCTGTCTTTTTATATCTTCACGCTCAAGGGATCATCGACGTCCACTGTGACATGAAAGCATTTAATTTCATAACCCTTGGCAAGTAAAAAGGAAGGAAAACCCACATTGAGTCCCGTCTACACAACTCCCTTGTTCCCTGCCCTGCGCTGCTCCCCTAGCACGGGCCCTAGTTTGGGGGGTGTCAAGGAGGGGAGCAGGAGGGCCAGGCACCTGCAGGCCGGATGGTTGGTCACGTGATCTGTCTTTCCCATTCTCGCTCTTCTCTCGCCCATCCCGCGGCTAAGTTTCTTGGCCCTGCTCTGAGAATTCTAATTCAAGGAGGTGGCACTCCTTCGCCAGGTGGCTTTGGGGTAAAGACACGAAGGCGTCGTGGGGGAGCCAGGGCACACGGGGTGGCACGGCACGGCTGCCCGACGCTGCATGGGCACAGCCCAGAGGTGACGAAGGAGCTCACACAGGTGTGCTGTCGCCGGTCTGAGACTGCTCCGAAGCCGCCCTCCGCAGGCCCTGCCCCTGCCTGGGCCAGCAGAAGGCTTATTGACTCAGCTTATGTCCACACTAACTAACCTGTGTCCTGGACACAGAGGAAGAGGGCCGGAGATGCATGGAGTCAGCCACTGCACCCTGGCCTCCAGGAGGGGTCCCCGAGCTGCGACACAGATTCGTCGCATTTCGCCCAAGGCCATAACTCTTCACTCTTTCTCATGTCTCTTTTGATTAAGAAGCCAGCAGAGTGGTGCCGTGGAGAAGGGGGTCAGGAAAGCACGCTTTGTTCCTGCAACTAGCTACACTGCGAGACGAGCCTTAACCTGTTAGCTTTCCCACGCAGAGCACCAAGGTTTCAGTTCCGCGGTGTGACAATCCCCACAGGATCCATGCCACTCAGACATTGTGAAATAAGATTTCTGTTATAGATTGAAACAAATCAAAAGAAATGAATTAAGTATGACCTAAGATGACAGAGAAATAACATAAATCTAAAGCTTATGAGAAAACGATTTAAGAGACCTAAAACCAGAAGGTAATGAATGAGAAAACTTCGGACTGATGAATCTAGGAACTAGCTCTTCAAAATGACAATGAAAGTTGAAAACTTTGCCAAGGTAAAGATTAAACCTGGGAGAAGGTACAAACACACTACTTCAGGGCTAAAAAGGAGAATGTACGATGAAGAACAATAAAATACTCTATGTGAACAATTTAAAATTTGAAAGAAACAGATAATCTTATAGGAAGCTGTTACCAAAATGACTCTAAAACATGTTGCCATCCCACTGCGCTGATAATTGTGGAAGAAATCAGCCATGATTGAAAAATAAAACCCGATTTCCCCAAAGCCACTAGACCCTAATGATTTTATAAGCATATTTTCAGCGACAGATACTTTTACATTACTCAAGTCGTTCTAGAGAACAGAAAAAGACAGAAAGATTTCAATTCATTTAATAAAACTCACGTATCCTTGAGAGAATGAGTAGAAAAACGCAATGCTCAAACGAATGAACAAGTGAAGCAAAAATACAGTCTGATGTCACTTAGGAATATAGATGCAGAATCCTAATAAAACGATAGTAAAGCAAATGAGTATAAATAAAATTATAACAAAATAGACTTTAATCCAGTAATGCAGAGGTAGTTCAACCTTAGATGATTTGTTGATATTTACTTTGATCTCAATAAATTAATCTCGAAAAAGGGAAAACGTATCATCATTTCATTAGTTGCTAAAGAGCACTTTAAAAAATTAATTTCCTGATCAAAAATTATAGTTTGCTAGGATTATAAGAATAAGTCATTAAAGTGATAAAACTATAATCTAAAACAAGCCAATATCTTACATAAAATCGTGAAACACTATACATATTCTCAATAAAATCAGAAATCAATAGTATGTCACAATTTTATCTAGGGATTCTGACTAATGTGATAAGAAATAGAATCAGTTGCATCATTTGCAGATTATATGAATTTATACCTGTAAAACCCATTACTAAAACAACCATCAGAATTAATAATTTTAGTAAGAAAGGTCATTAAAATAACAATATAGGAAAATTAATTGCTTTCTTATATATTAGCAATAATTGGTTTGGATATATATTTTCCACAAATATAATAAAATAATAAAGATAAAAAAAATTAAGATAAGTACAGGATCTATGCCATGACTTCTAAGATTAGCTTATTACTGTTTCTAAAATAAGCCTACCTCTACTGAGAGCTTGATCTCTTGTTAAATACTTCCTAAGAGTCTGTTATGCATTATTGGAGTTACCCTTCATAGCAATGATATAAATATTCCAATGCCCATTTTACAGATGAATAAATTGAGGCTAAGAAGTGTTAATAATCAAGCTAAAGACTGGTAGGCTGAATTCAAACCCAGGACACAGATATCATTATTCGTAGTTAATAAGATTATTCAACAAGAAAATATAAGAAAATCGGGAAAAACTATAAAAAACGATCAGAGATAAAGTTGTTATACAAATATACAAAGATCAATTTGCTTCCTAGCTAGCAGCAAAAAATAAAATATGAAGGAAAAAGAAATTCTATTTCCAACTACAGTTAATAATATTAAAAACCTGAAACCAAATGACAAATTTGTGAAACCCGTGGAAGAAAAAGTAGGACAAAATGTTGCTGAGAGGCAGAAATGCAGATTTTAAAATAGAACAATCAAGAAAATTGATTCTTTCCAAATGAGTCTAGAAATCAGGTGAATTTACAATTTAAAACGATTTTTCTGGAAACTTGACAAAATGGTTCTAAAATAATGAGAGATTTCTGGATGGCACTAGCTCAATCAAGCGCATCATCTGTCCTGACACAAACTGACATGTTTGATATGGCTGATGAGCACATGACATTGCAACTGTGATATCCCTGCCCTCGAAATGCTGAAGCTGAATTTCACCATGAAGAAACATCAGATGAAGCTCAAATGTGGAAATTCTGCAACTGGCTTGTAGTCTTTAAAAATATCAAGGTCAAGAAGGACAAAGAGCGAGGACCTCTTGTCCCATAGTAAAAAGACTAAAGTGATGATAAGACAGTTAAATGCAGCGTGTGGCCCAGCACTGAATCCTGGACGCGGGGGTGGGGCGGAGAAGAGGCAGGAGGTGGGGAGGAGGGGAGGGGCTGGAGTGATGTAAGTCCCTATAAAGGACATTATCCAGGAAACTGACGAAACCTGAACATGGGCTCTGGCTAGATACTGTTAAAATTTCCTTATTTTTCCTGATTAGATAAATGACTGTAGAAAGAAGAGAATACCCATGACCTTAGGAAATATACATTGAAATATTTAGGGTATCTGCCTTGTCGTTGTCTCTGCAACTGACCATCAAATAGGTAATAGATATAATAGATAGATAGATAGATAGATAGATAGATAGATAAAAAGTGTGTGTGTGGTGTATGTACACAGGGAAATAGGGGAGGAAGGGAAAGAGATAAGAATGTGAATGATAGAGCAAACAGAGCAAAATGGAACTAATTGATAAATCTGGGTAAAGAGCATAGGAGAGTGACTTGGACTTCTGTCCACTCTTGTATATGTTTGTGATCATATCAATATCAACAGTTACAACTATGTACATATGCTATATGTATATGCATAATATATATTATGTATCATATATTAGATATATGAGCGGCTTCTACTCATAGACATGAAAATATTGTCAAACACAATAATTCAAACAATATGTGTAGAATAAGAATCAGAAAGAGTAATAAAATAGAACAGAAGGTCCAGACACAGATACAAGTATCAGCAAGAATTGAGAATATGATAAAGTTGAAATCTCAAATTAGTAAGGATAGTCAATCTTGGGGCAGAGAAAGGTTTTTTGAAGTATGGCTAAGAGAACAGAAACTATAAAGAAAATGAGTGGTAGATTTGACTATGTGCATTAAAAAAATACATATAAACTCCGATAGGAGTGACTATGGACAAGTAATTCGTAACAGATGAACAAGTAATTCATCAGAGATGAACGAATAAATAGCCAATAAATACATACAAAAACTTTCAACTTTAATATAATGATCAAAGAAATGCAAACAAAACAACAAGATTTTTTTCTGACTGTGTTTTCAAAGAATAAAAAGGTTGGTATTTTCCATTCTTGAGAAGGGCACCCAATCTGAGCACGCACACAATAGACGACTGAGAAGCCATTGATAATGTCAGAGATACACACTAGCTCACATGGAAAGATATTCATGGGCTCCTTCCCATAACCAACTCACGGTTATCTGTTAGTTCTCCACACGAACAGTCTTTCCACCCAACTTTCCCCTGGTTATATACTCTCACGGTATCTTGTATTCACCCTTCTCCCTCATCACAATTCAATTGCGTCTGTAACCGTTTGATGATGTCCCAGTCTGGGTGTCTTGGAAAGCAGGGCATGAGACAAAGGCCTGGGTGCAGGAGGTTTGCTTGGGTGACGATCGAGGGAGTGGGGACAGTGGGGACAGTGAGGCAGCGAAGGTGGGACAACCAACACAGGATGGTCGCTGAGCAGGCAGGTCTGCAGGCCACAGCTCCAGGCTGCTGAGAACCTTCTAAGGGACCCGCTTCTGTGCCCATGTTCTGTTCATCACACCATGGAGCGGTGGAGGCGTCAGAGCAAGACGGGGCACAGCAAGGCAATATGTAGCTGACGAACCTGAGATTGGACCAAGCATGTAGAAAGCTGAACAGGTAGGAGAGAGATTTTACAATAGGATACACAGAACTAAATGGCAGACTTGGGAAAGGGAAGAGTCGAAGGTGACCCCCATTTCTAGCTTGAGAAGTGGCTAATGCTATGAGTTATGTAAGACGTAAGATGGGAAGAGATGAGAATTTGGGGAAACAGTGTGAGTTCAGAGTGGTCATGCTGCCGTAGGCACCTGGGAGGCAGGATGCAGAACTAAGTATTATTCAGGGTATCGGTGAGGACTTGGGGCCCAGGCGGGTGAGTGCTGAATAATCTAGGAGTCATCACGTCAGGTGACTGGGTGATGGCTGAATCCTAAGAAAACAGATGACTGCCCCCAGAAAGCATTTAGAACAGTGAGAGGCTACAGTGGACCCAGTGACAGCAGCTTGCAAAGGAAAGAGTGAGAGAAAGGGCACTAACTAAAAGGGGAGAAGACCCTCGGCTTGGAATTCAGGGAGGAGAGCTTTGTCGGGAGGGAGTTTGTCGGGCGGGCGGTGGGGAGGGGCACTTTCGAGGAGTCAAACAGGGGAAATGCTGGGTGGGACCGCTGGGCCTCGGGGTGATGATGCCCTTGGCACTCAGGGGGCCTCCCAAGAGCATCCCTCGGCGGGCAGGAACTGAGCACCTGTTTGGCCCTCAGCAGGCAGTAACTGAGCACCTGTTCGGACCACGGCAGCAAGCGCTTGGTCCCAACAGGCACTCAGCACGCGTGTGGGAAGGGGGACCCCAACATGTGAGTGGGCTCGGACTGATGCCAGAACCGGAACTGAAAGCACGTCAACTGCCTTCTCTGCTGCCTGCATTTCATCATGGACAGCAGTGGAGAGAAGACTGGTTCTGGCGGTTTGAAATGGTCTTTCTCTGAATGTCCCTGGTCTTGTCTCCATCCTGGTTTATGTCCAGAGGGCAGCATCCTTCCACCCAATGGCTGTAGCTCAAAGAGCCCAGGTTAGCGTCAGCTTGCACTGTTAAGGAAGTAATTTTTTTTAAAAAAAAATTCTAGAGGGTTGGGAGTACAATAAAAATATTTAAAAAATAATTTCCTGTAGAAAGATACCAACCCTCTTTAAAATTCATTTTTCCTTCCTGAGTCTCTGCTCTCTTCTTAGCAGACTGTGAAACCCATCACTAAGTTTTATTTTCTTAAACTTCTGCCATATAACAAGTGGCTTAAATATCTTGCGGTTTAATGACATTCTTCTCTAAATTTAGTTCAATTTTTGCAAAACTCCCTCATATAATATGTGAGCCATGGATTTGACATTTCAGAGGGAGCTGATGCTACTACCTAAGTCGAATAATCAGTTTTTTCAAATTTTTAAAATTTGGTCTATGTAAGAGTTTATGCTAACTGTATTAAGTCATGTTTAATATGGCCATTAACTTTTCTATGTATGTTCAGGTCATACTAAATGTCTCATAGAAGGGTACCAAGCATCCTCTTTTTCGCCTCTCAGCCAATATTTATATGTGGATAAACACAACCACAGTTTGAGGAACCAAATGAAAAGAACGAATTCATTCTGAGAAAAATATAGATGCGCACAAAGACTGGCTCAGGTGTGACAGAAGCCTTCTGGACACCTGCCCCCTTCCCCGTTCTGCCGATAGATTTGCCTGTGTTTGGGAAATTGTCACCCAGATTTTTGAACATCTGAGAGTGGGTGCTCCCCTTCTATGGTTCACATTCATAAAAATACTGGTTGCTGTTCATCTGGATTAGATGAGCAGGTTTATTATCAGAATAAGAAATTGTACAGTTAATGTGAAAATCCTGAAAAAGTCATGCATGCACTAGAAGGAGCCTGTGCATTTCTGAAACAAGCTGTTAGTGTTTAGATTTTTTTTTTTTTTTTTTTTTTTTTTTTTTTTTGCTTTTCTCATCTCCCTCAAAAATCAGTTCCGTAGGTAACTTCAGCTCATCCCACTTAGACGCTCCTAGAAAGATTGCAATTGGCCTAATGTAGCACACGAGATGTGCCGAACTGTCAAAGATCAACTGAAGGACGAGATCGCCCATTTTTCCTTTCATCGAGATAAAGAGAAGGCCTTTGCAAAGAGGAAAAAGAATGCAGTAAGAATGTGCATCCTTTGAAGAAAGAACAGAATGCATGAGGTAATCTTTTATCTTAGCTCTTTTATGATCTCTTGATTTCTGAATTTGCTAATCTCTTCTCGAGTGAACTACAAATTAGGACTAAAATGTCGGAACACTGTGGTGCAGTGAGCGACGCTGTCTCTTCGGGAGCTGTGTTACGTCCAGTGTGGAACTGCTTTTCCACTATGCTATAGAAAAACAGTCCTCTGTGGGCTTTTCATATTCTCTTTGCTTTTACAACTTGGGTCGCAGCTTTCTTTCAAATGTTTGGTGGTGACAAGGAGCGCTCGACTCAAAATTAACGGCACTCACTTTGAATTCTAAATTTTTCTCTGCTTGTTTTCTAATGGCAGAGGCCACTTATCTTGCTCATCAAACAGTAACCCAGTCCCTGTCACCTCATCTACTGGGAACAACCCAGCATATACACAAAGGCTTCTCCTTAGCAGCCTCAGAAATGTCACTCCAATGTAAATAAATATGATTCAGCTCCAACCCTTCAAAGTGACCTGAATCTGTTCTCCAATAGTAAGTGGAAATGTCTGTGTGATATCAGTCCCCAATTTCATAATGTATATACTACATGCTTGACTTTCTATAAAAACAAAACGAAACAAAACAAAACTTTACTCGAAGAGCAAATACGCACTAAAATCCACATGTTTATCACATGATTATTTTGTACGGGGGATGTATTGAGCGCATTAAGACATATAAGACATAGTTCTTGTTCTTAAGGAATCTAAACTCAATCCCGGAAAATATGATACAAAAGTATGAGACTAAACAACGGTGCAAGACTTCAACAACTGTTCACAGGACGCATGTGACAGTTCAGAGCAAGTGTGGAAGTGCTGTCACAAAAAAAGATCCTTCTGGAAGTGGTAATGGTGGCAGCTGAAGTGTGGCAATCAGAAAGCATTTCAGGCAATTCCCACTGCTCGGCTTCTGCTCTTACTACCTGCCTACCTCTTTGTGTTAAAATGAAGAAAATAGCGACAATGTATTTGCTTCACAAAGGAGTAGAATTTGGGGGTATAACCAGATGTAAAAGAATGAAAATAAATCGGTCCAGATTAGCAAGGTACACAAAATAACAAAACCACTTGCTGCCATTAAAGTTACCTTAATTATAGCCAGGAGCTGCTCAGTATGAGAAATAGACACCTTTTTTTTTTTATATATAGCAAAGGAATCAGTCCCACGCCAGAATGACTGAGTGAGTGTCGCCTATAATATCTGCTCACGAGTTCCACGTGAAACGGTGTAAGTGCCTGTTACCACGCACAGATTAGGTGTCAACTGGGCAGAGAGCCAACCCAGTGGGTCAACTGGCTGTGGAGCTGCAAGGGGAAAGCCGATGACCCCTGGACTCCCATGTGCATATAAGTTGCGAGAAGAAATGGTTAAATGTGCTTATTTGTTTTGATTATTTATGATGTCCCTCTTCCCACCGGAAGGTAAACTCCAGAAGACAGGAATCTTCATTCACTGGTGTGACCCAAGCACTTAGAACAGTGGCAGGTACATCAGGTCCTTGGTCACTCTGCTGAGCAAGTGAATGGCACTGCCACAACCCCCGGCCCTACGTGGGGGAGGACAGCATTCTGACTTTGAGCGATGAGTCTTGCTCAAGAGACACTGCTGAGTCATTAAGACTGAGAAAGGTGTGTAACAAGGTCAGAGGTGGCCGGGTGGCCAGAGATTTGTACCAGATCATTTTCGGGGTCACTGCCTTCCCCAGGGGCTTCCTGCGGTTCCAGCCTTCGCTTGCCCAGAGCTTAAAGCGCTTTAGGACTGACTTGGCAACATTTCGGCTCACATCCTGGCTACCTGTGACTTTGCTGTCCACCAGCCGTGACACTCCCCTGGGTTGTTATAACATGTCTATAGCCTTGGGCCTCCCTGTCTCATCAAGTCTTCACCCAAATTCTGCTTCCTTCTAAACCCTGTGTGGTTTGGCTTAAGACCCGAATTCCGTAACACCTCAGCTGCTGACAGTCTAAGCTTTGGCAAAGGCGAAAGAGGTAGGCATTGGCTTGGCACCTAGCCCCCAATCACATTATTGCCCTGTGAACTCCTGAAGACAGTGTGTCTTCCTCCTACCCCAAATGTCGCAGTGTTGGGGCGATCGCATGGGTATCTATAATGTCCACAAATCGCATCCTGGTAACTAAGGAGGCTGAGTTTCTTCTCATACCCAATTACATGTCTTCTGTGTATCTTATTGATTTAAGATACTAAATTTTTATTGCTTACACTCAAAGCAAATGTCTTCTCCCATATCTTATTGATTTAAGATACTAAATTTTTATTGCTTACACTCAAAGCAAATGTCTTCTCCCATATTGTAGCTTCTCATTTTATTTTCTTTATAGTATTTTCTGTTGAACGGACGACCTTAATTTCAATGTAGTCAGACTTATCAACTCTGACGGTGCTCTCTGGATCCTGTTGAGAAATCCTTCCAAAATATGTGATTTGGAAGGTATTTTTCTTATGTTTTTGTTGTCCACATATAGGTGTTCGATCCACTTGAATTTATTTTTGTATGTGTCCCGAGGTGAATATCCTTCACGTCCTCTGCTTTAGCTGCAATGCCAATATCTAAGGCCACATGGCAAGTCTCTATATCTGCATGAATTTGATTCTGGGGTCTTAACTTTGTTTGGTCTATGTCTCTGTCTCTGCATCAACACTACTTTAACTAAATCAGCACAGCTTTAAAGTAAGTTTTGATCTAGGATAGAGTAAGTTTCTCCAAGTAGGTCTCTTCGAACATGTCCCAGGTATTTGTGTGTGTGTGTGTGTGTGGTGTGTGTGTGTGTGTGAACTTTAGCATAAGCTTGTAAATTCTACACTCTCACACACCCACATAAAACTTAATGAGAGTCTGATTGACATTTTATTGGGTTTTAAAAGCAATTTGGTACAGACCAATTTGGATACGAATGTCACCATCTAAGAATGTGGTATGGCCCTCCTCTGATTTGCATATTCACTGTTCTCCTGTAATGCTCTGTAATTTTCTCCATCAGGACTTGAACATCTGATTTTTTCCTGAGCACCTTTTAGCTTTTGTTATTACCATGAGTGAGATCTCCCTCCCACCCCCACTGTCACTTGACAGCGGCCAGAAGGCTTTTGACGTTGACAGCTGACCTCGCGTGTGCCTGGCCAGTCTGGGCTCACAGCATCCCTAAGGGTTAGGTGCAGGCAGCAGGTTAGTCCTTTCCCTTTTTCAGCTTCTCTAGGGACGTGCAAGAATCGGGGTGTCCTCTGAGATCAGCCCCTGCGTCTCCTCTGGTGAGGCTGCTGAGGCCAGGATCCAGGCAGACGAGGAGAAGGCATCATCCATGTTTAAGCGGGTACCATCACACCCAGATTTCATATGATTTGCCTCATTTTCAGAAGGCTTAAAGAGGTGAAGTGTGATTCCTAGGTGTTGAAGTGGGGTTCACTTACGCCACCTCACCCAAACCTCTCCTGACCCCATAGTCAACGCCGTTACCTTTCCACATGCTCCCCTTCTGAGTGCCACTGTCCTGGCGGCAAGAGATAACAACCGGGTCCCAGTGGGTGAAACACAGCACCTAATGATGAGGTCCACCAAGGCAGGGCCAGCTCACGCAGAACCCCAGGCTAGGGAAGCGCCACGGGGCCCGGGGCCCCACTTCAGCCAGTACCCGGTACTGAGTCCTGGGGACTCCGCTCGCTCTGATGCCGCCCTCTGGTCCAGCTTCCTCGGCCATCCTCAGTGTCATCCATCGCCCTGAGATGGCCATGGACAGCTCCAGTCTCCCGTCTCCCACCCCCCGACCCACCCACCTCGCATGCTGACCCTTCACGAAGCTCTCATCTCACAGGAGGGTTGCCTTTTTTGACAAAAACCCGATCAGGTCTCTGCTGGGTTGGAAACCTCCACAGCAATTAGAATAAACCTCGCCTCCACCCGTTCCCTGCCAGGCCTTTAAAATCTGGTTCCCGCCTGGTTCTCTGACCTTATTTCCAGCCTCTCCGGGGGCTCCGAGTCACACCCTGCATTCCTCTCTGCCAGCCCCTCACCATGGCACCCTGTCCCCAGCATCACTGTGCCTAGAACCTTCCTTCCCCAGCTCCTGACGAGGTCAGCCTTCCCTCAGGGTCCGGCTTAAACGACGTTGCTAAAGGCCACCTCACCCACAGTAAGGGTCCCCCATGCCCCACGCTGCTCTCCGGCACCATCCAATCATTGTTTTACCCAGAAAAAAAAAAAAAAAAAAAAAGGACCTGAAACACAGCTTTTAGCCACTCTTTCTGCATTTCTGCACCCTAAAAGCCTCACAGAATGTTTGGCTGGGGAGGAAATGACATTTCCTTGGGGGTTTGTGTGTGTGTGGTAAAATATATGTAACTCAAAATTTACCGTTTAACCACTTTTCAGTGTGTAATTTTGCAGCATTAAGTACACTCACGAGTCACGCGCCATTGCCACCACCCATTTCAAAGACTTTCTTTTCTTCCCAAACAAAAACTGCACTACTGAATGAAAACTTCTCATTTGCCACCCCCGCCCCCTCCTCAGGCCCCTAGAAAGTTCTATTCTTTCTCATACAAAGTGGAATCACACGGTGCTTGTCCTTCTGCGCCTGGCTGGTTCCACTTCGCATGATGTTTCAGGGTCCCCCATGCTGTAGTGGGTGATGGGGGTCCCTTCTTTTTTAAGGCCAAATAACGTCCCATCGCACGAAAGGACCTCACTCGCTTCGTCCCTTCACCTGGTAATGGACGTCCAGGTTGTCCCCACCTTTTGGCCGCTGTGGATAATGCTGCTATTTATTAATTTTTAAACCTGTTCATTGTCACCTTTCCTCTCCTGAATGCCAACACCTAAAGGACAGAGGCTGTTGGGGCTGAACAGTGCCGGCTTCCGGCAGGAGCAGCGGAAGCCAAGTGCGATGCTGTGAGCCAGCTGCAGCACTACGCAGCTGCCCCTCGAGCGACGCGGGGTCCGGGGTGCCGACCCCTGACCCCCACGCAGGTGCAAATCCACATACAACTCTCGACTCCTCAAGACTTAACCACTCAGTATCCTCAGAGGAGGGGTTCCGGGGCCCCCATGATTCCAAAGTCCACGGATGCTTGAGTCCCTATAGAGCGATGCAGATGGTCGGGCCGGAAAGATACGCACCGCTGGCCCTCGGCATCCGCGGGCCCGCTGCCCGTGGGAAAGGCTGCTCAGTCTGCAGCCAGCTGAATCCCTGCATGGAAGCCCAGGGAGGTGGAGAGCCAACTGTGTTTACTGCAAAAATCCACTTACAATCCACTTACAATTGGCCCCGTGCAGTTCAAACCTGTGCTGTTTGAGAGGCAACTGTAAATGGTCACGTTTGATAAATGTAAATGAAATGAATGAACTCCGTCTTTCATGGGTCGACAGCACCTCTCAGCTGGACGACTGTCCCTTCTTAACCCATTCCTCCTACCTCGGCAAGAGTGACCTCTTTAAAGCATAATTCTGATTATCACCCTCTTCTTAAAAGCCTTAGTGGCTCCCTATTCTTATAATAAGACCAAGGTCCTTAGTGGGGCTCGTGGGCCTGCCAGGTCCCTGCTCCAGCCTGAGGGGACTTCCTGTAGTTCCTTGAGGGTGGCACGGTGTCTCACGGCTGTTTGTAGATGCTGTGCCCTGAGCCTTAGAGTCTCCTGCCTTCTCTGTCCTTGGATCCTATTTGTCCTTCAAGTCTGTGGGGATGTACGTACGGAAGCCTCCCGACATTGTGTTGGATTGACTGCTCCCACTGTGTTTGCAGGAATTGCCTGGTCAGTCGTCTTTGATTGGAGCCTGCAAACCCCACACGGGCAGGAGCAACCTCTCTGCATACTGAACCTTGGAGCCCAGCAACGTGCCTGCACCTGGGATGGGCCCAGTTAGGGAACGAAGAAATGGGTTTGTAAGCCCCGCCTACTGTTTTGAAATAGACCAGCCACATTATGCCTAATAGATCAGAAAGTATCAACCTTACGGTGCTTAGGTGTCACATGACCTTCAGGGCCAATGTAGCCCATATGAGACCTTTGACAAACATTTTTTTTTAAAACCTAATTACCTGAATCTCATACATGACAGGCCAAATGGAGCCTTGCCATCCGTCCTTCACAGTACTGTGACACTCACTGGCACCAGATGCCACCCAGGGAGGCGGGGATCGATTAGCAATTATAATTGAAGCTTCATGTGATTGATTACTTAATTCTAAGCCGTTCAAGTTTAATTCCACTGACATTGCATCATGAAACTGGGAGCCACAAAAAATAATTGAAAGGAGAGAAACAGATATGAAAATATCCTGGGCAGATTTTTTTCCCTGGAGCAGCCAAGAACTTAGAGAATTGAACCAATTACATCAACGCACATTAAGATGAAATAATACGGGTCGAGACGAATTGTTTGATTATAACTTAATCAGTGATGTTAAGCCATGTTGAGAAAGACTCTGTCAGTAGACATCAGAAGGGTTCAGAGGGGCAAGACTGGTCCATGTGTCTGTACCACCCACAGGAGAGAACACTCACACTCAATATGGATACCAGAGTCATCCACCTACTCACAGCCGCACGCACAGATTCATGCCCCCATGGCCCATGAAAGGAAAAAGAAAAAGGAAGGAAAGAAAGGCAACCAGAGAACTTCTACTTCAGCCCATTTTGTGATGGTCGGTCCCGTAGCTTTGGGGTCACACCAGAGATCCCCCTCAGTCAATATAAAGCACAGATTTGAAATTTTTTTATACTAGCACTACATAAAGAAATCTGTGTTGACATCCACTGACTATAGAATGTTTATCATGTCAGCTTGCCACACTCATCACTTGATGCTTGTGCTGTTTAGCACCCAGTTCGTGAGAGCGAAAAGCGAACCCACATGTCAGTCTAGTTTTCTAAGTACCCACACGCTATGCGGATAAGTGGAAGTACCCTTTCTCACTACCCACACACATTTTCCAGCACTGCTACTTTATCCCGATGCATCCATATGTTTTATTTTGACTTCAACAGGAGGCACGGACTGATCAAATGACCATTAATTCTAAAAGCAGGTTTGGAAATAACTCATTTCTTCCACATCTAGCACACCAGAACTCCTAAACATCTGAACACCCATGCCCGTCTCTTGGGAGAGGGCAAAGTCACAATCCTGGAAGAAGAACGCGCCTTCTGTAAGAACACTAAGACAAGACTTGTCCAACATCCTTTTCTGAAATCCAGCATGGGAAGAAAGGACTTGCTTTTCAGAAGACATTGATTAGAATGATAAATAACAACAGTTTGACTCATTTCAGAAAGCCGTGGGGAGTAACTTCCCACAAATGTGCTCAGTCCAGGGATGCACGTTATTTAAAAAGCGTTCTTTGGTTCTGAACGGCAGCACCAGGGAGCAGCAGATGCTCTTCACGACACAACTCTAGCGCCCTCTGGTGTCATGTCCGCAGCACGCCTTTCCAGGGTCATTATTTGCTCTTTCCACAGCGGTTTGCAAAGGAGCCCTTCTTTGTCGAGAGGAGAAAGCCTCACCAAAGACAACCCAATACCTGGGCCTCACAACCCGATGGTGTGCCAGCTACTTTCTATGGAGTCCGAGCCTACCCTGTGCTTCTCAGAGTCACAAGAGGAGGGGCCGGTGCACAGTAAATGGCAGGGTTCCAGAAAGAAATCTTTATAACCCAAGTCAACGGTTGTTTTGTGGAAAATTTCCAAGGGAAGCCACGGGTGACCTGATGAGAGCTTAATGTTTGGTGGGTACCTGCCACATTAAACCTGCTTTATTAAAAAGAACTTGAATAAATGAGATGAGTGAAGCTATTTCACCGAAAGCCATGTTAGTCTACCCCCCCCTTTTTTTTGGTTAGAAATGGAAATATGCTCCTTTAATATATACAGATTTCGAACTGACTCCATATTTGGGAGTCAACCTAACCTGAAATATTAAAGGAAATTAATAATTGCTACTCAGTACATTCTAAAACTAAGGGTAAAAGTAAGTTGTAACTAGGCATGAACAGACAAATAAATATACAAACTAATAAATCAATCTATTCTAATATAATGAGTATAAATCTCTGAAAGAAATATACACAAATGCTAATAGGATTTGTGTTAAAGCAGTAAAATTATGTGTCATTTCTTCTCACTATAATTTCCTTTTTTATTTTTCATTTTGGTTGTGATAGAAGATTATGTTTGTAATGGAGAAAACTTTGTTTAACAAATAAAAGTTCTTACAAGAGAATGTGCTTGTTCAAGCCTTTCTGAAAATATATGTAAAGAAAATATATGTAAATTAGGGCAAGGGGAGGGGGAATTTTGTCCTGTTTCCAAACTCCCCCAGTTGGTAATTATAAATCACTTTTATTTATGGTAACCTCACCCATGGCCTTTTGAATCTCTCTTCCTCATCTAATCCTAAATCTCAAGTGTTAAAGGTAGCTTGTCCTCATTTCTGGCTACTGCTGTCCTGTCTTTTTCATTGTCACTGCTGAGTAATTGACAGTTTCTGCGAGCCAGTTCATCTGCTTAGCAACAGGAAGGGCGGGGCTCATAACAGAGGAAAACCCGAGCAGCCACATTCCACGACTGTGCAGTGAGCAGGGAGACTGACTGGCCACAGGCCATGGAAAGTGCTCCCAGTCCTACATCCCAAAAGGAAAAATCCAACAAGCAGCGTTCTACATCCTTCTCGTCCAAAGCCCCGTTAAGTCTAGTCTTAAGGGTGCCATGATATTACAATGCCATAAAACAGTGCTTTAATGACAGGGAACTGGTGAGTGCCTTGCCCCTGGGTCTCTCAATAAGGAGGAGCTTTGCCTTAGAAACGTCCTTTGGGAAAGGGTGTGGCTTAGCAGAGAGTCAGAGAAACCTCTGTTCAGAGGAGAGCTCTAGCCACACAGGTGGGAAGCTGTGATGTGTTGGTTCTGAGCATGAGTCCCGAACCTGTTGTGCTTTCCATTTTATGCCATATTAGCAAAGAGGAGGGAGGAATGGGGAAGGGCCCGTGACATCCACTAGGGCAGTGGTCCTCAACCTTTTTGGCACCAGGGACCGGTGCTCCTATGAGAATCTGATGCCTGATGATCTGAGGCGGAGCTGAGACAGTGATGCTGGCGCTGGGAGCGGCTATAAACACAGATGAAGCTTCCTCTGCCTGCCTCTCACCTCTTGCTGTGCGCCTGGCTCCTAGCAGGCCACTGACCTGTATCTGGCTGAGATCTGGGGTTGCGGACCCCTGCACTAGACGGTATAGAACTGCAGGCTTTCCGCTTCTGCCCAACGACTGGAGTTTACAGCTACAATCTCATCACACAAATGAGAATGCAGGGTCATGGGTGGTCGTCAGATCCTGTCTGTCTTCAGGTCTCATCAGCGCCTTCCGGAGTCTAACCAGAAATCCATCTAGGGGTACCATCATGTTTCGTCTTTACCACCATGCTAATCACAAACGCAGAAGAAAGGCATCCAGGGAGCCCAGTTGGCCAAATGACAGTGAGTTTTGATTTTATTTTCTTGATCAGCCTTCAGAACTTTAGTTAGGTCAGTAAGGACCTTGCTATGAAATAGGACAGATGATGTCACCAATTTCCCATTGTCCTGTGGCTTGAATTCATTCTTTCATCCATTTGTTCAAAATATGTTTTTTGAGCACCTACTGTGTGCCCTGGGGTGATCAGGATGACTGGGAGCATCGGGACCCTTCTCTCAGAGCTGACGTCACAGATGTGTGTGCGCCTAAGCGTAGAGGAAAAATAAAACTCAAGGAATGGGTAACCAAGAAAACGTCAGATAGTGACAAGTGCACAGGGGAGGACATCTCTGAGGACGTGGGCTCCGCTGAGACGGGAATAGTAAGTGGACCCAGCTGCCCAGGGAGAGCGGTTAGGGCTTCCATCCTGGGATCGCCGCCAGCATTCGCAAAGGCTCTTGGTGGGAGCATGTTTGCTGTGTTAGAGATGCGAGAAGTAAACCAGTGCAGTGGGTTTAAAAAGGGAAGAGCGATACAAAACGATCTGGAGAACCAGGCAGCACCCAGGCAGTGCGGGGGCTTCGTAACCCCGCACAGTGTGGCTCGTGCTGCGGCAAAGGCGGAGGGCACCCCGCGGGTAGGGATGGGGGAGGGAGGCTGATAAATATCATTCATGTTCTTAAAAGACTGCTGTGGCTGCTGTGTAGAGAAGCGGCCAGGAGAGACACGAATGGGGCAGGGGGACAACTGGGAGCCATGCGACGGGTGAGGGTCAGCGGCAGCGGCGGTTTGTGCTGGAGCTGATGATGGCGGTGGCGCTGACGGAGGTGGCGCCGGGCGCGCCGGGGCCTGTTTTGCAGGTGGGGCTTGGGGAGGTGGAGGAATGGATGTGGAGAGCAGGTAAGGGAACCCTCAGGCGTCCGCCCAGACGGCTTGGCTCCGTGTTGGGTGATGTTATCCGCTGAAATGGGAAAATGGGGGAGGAACAGTTTATGTGACAGGAAATCCGTTTTGCCTTTGGCCATGTTAAGTCTGCAATGCCTCCACGACCTCCCGTGAAGGCGCCTAGAGTACTGGTTGAATATTTTGCGGAGATATGAGGACCAGAGCCACGGTTTGGGTGTTGTCGGCATCTGGGGTTGGAGGTGACCCTGCAGGCTCGGGACCCAGTGTCTTGGGGCACTCAGCATCCGTGGTCAGACAAGAGAGAGGAGCCAGCAAAGACGGCGGAAAAGAGCAGCAGTGACGTCCGAGGAAACAAGGAGAGCTGGCGCCCAGAGGACAGCTGAGGGATGTGGGTGGGGCGGCGCGCGAGCTGCTGGCAGGGGGTTAATATGACGCGAAAAGAAGGTGGCTGCGCGACTCCTCGGATGGAGGAGGTGTCTGCACCGAACCCAGCACTGAGATCAGAGCCAAACGCTGTGAACGAACATCCCACAGTACTTCACAGACACAGCGTCTCTTTCCTAAGTTTTATGAAGCATCTTTTCGCTGCTTTAGCTCAACTTTACTCATTTTTTTTGCTCAAATCTTTTCTTATTTCTGTAACCTAACTACCTAAATAAATACTTAAATACTTCTAACCTTATAAACACACGTTGTAACATGTACATTGAAAATTGGCTTTATCAGTATTCGTTGCCTTGTCTTTCTTTCCTGTTTTATCATACTTGATTCAAAATCGAGAATAGTCAACAAAGAAAAAGTGATAAAATTAAAAGCAATCAATGGCTGCCCTTAGCCAAAAACATTTTTTTCTGAAAAGAAATTTGAAACCATCAGCTAAAATATAGTTTGGCAATCATCTCTGGGTCTCAATGATTGGGATGATCCATTATCACCGTACAGAAAACCAGGGTCAATTATGTGCAGACTTACAACTGAATCTTACTGGTGAAAAAGGGACTCGTGCGTGCCACCCAAGAATTCTTATTCTTTCTGTTTTCATTTAGACAACTGTCTTATATCTTGGACAAGCTACACATTCAAAGCTGGGGAAATATCTATTCGTGGAGCAGTTGAGTTGAGTTGCTGCTGGTAGGTCCCCATCTGTCCTGTCCCCTGAACACAAGACAGGCACGTGGCCCAACACACTTTCCTCTGAGATCACCCGGTCACAAGTTGTTATTGTTTTTGTGACAATTTAAGTTTCCCCACTGCAGCTACACTCCCCAGTGCCTACTCCAGTACTTTGCAAACAGCAGTTAATAATACACCCATTCACCATTTTTCAGTGCCAAGAGAAGGGAACAAAATTCTTATTTACTGTAATCGATAGTCACGCACAGCACTAAATTTGAGATGGAAAAATAAATGTTAATTAATAGACCTGTTCTTAGAATAATAAAAAAGTGATGCCTAGCCGAGACATTAATCAGAACGTTTTTCAATTTTTTTTTTTCCTTTATTGCTCTGGCTGGCTGGAGCCACTATAAAAGAAAAATCACACTTCTTTTGAAAGTTTACTCTGAAAGCAGCCTTTACTGTTTATGATATTTTCAAGTCACATCACGGGATAGAGTCAAATCAGATCTTATCCTGTATGTCCTCAGCTGGCATTCTCTAATCCCCGAAACCCTACATAACAAAGACCCTGAGGTGATCTGCGATCCGAATGACAAAAAAAAAATAAATTATACCTCATATGTACATGGAGATTTACAGTTTACAAAGTATCTTCACACACATTGTTTCCTTTTATACTCAAATCCACTTTGTGAGGCATCTGTCACTCTCATCCCACTGAAGAGAAAACGGGGTGGGGGGGTGGGGGGGTGAAGCGGTGAGCAGAGAGGCTGAGTGCTGTGCCTGAGGTCACAGTCACCTAGGGAGGGCGCTGAGACTCCAAGGGGACCTTCTGACTCTGACACTGTTTTTAACTCCCACAGCTTAGCCCTGCAGCATCAAGAAGATGAGCTATGCAGAAAGTTTGTGGTAGGTTTACTTTACGTTATCCTCTTTGTCCGAGAAAGTATTTGAGATAGGCTCTCTGCTAGTTAGCTGGGTCTCTGCTCTGAACTTCAGTTTTCTCATCCGCAAAACAAAAGGCTGGGACTAAAGACTAACAGCTCCCCAGATTCCGAGACGGTATTGACCAGAACCTATGACTGACCAGAATATCTTCTCACCCGCTAGGCTTGCGTTGCACATTGTTCTCTATGACTGACCAGAATATCTTCTCACCCGCTAGGCTTGCGTTGAGCATTGTTCTCTCCACGTGCCCGGGGCACAGAGCTTTCTGATGCAGTCTGGTTCAGCTTTAAAGTGAGAGTTTGCTCAATTATTCATTTGAACGCCCTTTGGGAAATTAGAGACATTTTGCGTATCCCCTGCGTTTCCCACTGGACTATCAGCTTCTGAAAGATGTTATTTTCCCTGTTATTCTCCTCTTCGGTTATCCAGTATCAACTAAACCTTTAATGTACATCTAGGAACCAAGAGGTCATCATAAAAACGTAGTTCATATTCGGCTCATGAAGAGTTATAGAGGATCAACCGAAGTGAAACAACTGAAAATCAATAAAAAGGTGGATTGGTGTAACAGACCGTAAGGGGTATACAGGCACTGAGTTAAAGTACAAATTAATAAACAAATGTTTACTTTTTTCATGCTTAGCACATTGATGAGAAAAATGGAAAATTAAAAAAAAAATCTTATTTGGCTGCTTCTTTTTTAGTTTTTCTGATTATGAGAGTTTATGAATTTCCAATCATTTCACATATATACGTTTCTGAAATAATATGTGAAATTTCTTAAAGGTTAGAGTCATTTGTCTGTGTGTCTATGAGTAATAAGTTGAAAGCAATGATGTGATTTTTCTACATAACTTATGGAAAAAAACATTCTCCTTAATTTAGATGAAAGGCAAGGTGAAGTGATATTTCCTCTTTAAAAAGCTGAGAAGACATTTTGAGTGTAGAAAGGAAGGTGCTTTTAGACAGAAAAAGCCTCAAGATGGGGAGGAACGATGGTTGGAGTGAGAGTAAGGAAAAGATGCACTGGCTCGATGTGCTTTTTTATCTCTGTTTATGGTTCTAATTGATCAAAACCCACTTCTGAAGGCCAACCATGGCCAGACACTGGAGTGGGCGGGGCGAGGGGGCCAGTGATGAAGCACCACACTCCACGCCCAGTTCCCCCCAGGAGGCTGCATTTGGCCCGGGTGCCCCCACAGGTACCCAGGCCCCTCTGTGCCAGCCTGGTGGGCACAGCATGTGAAGTGCGATGACGCTTTCTTTTAGAGAGCTAACTTGCTTGAACAGGCTCCAAACTAATGATTGTGGCTTTATTTTCACTATATGGTACCAAACTTTTCTAACAGACCACTCAAGAATGCCTATCTTAGGAAATAAATTTTATCTACCTATGCCAGGTAAGAAAACAACTTTTTGCAATATGTAATCATCAGTAAATACTTATAGCTCAGTTACTAATATGATGTGCATATAAGCAAAGCCTTTGAAAGCAACTTTCTCGGATTTTGGGGCATCCTTGTATATACTATGAAAACCAGACAAACATCAAGAGAGGTGGCATGGTGGAATTAAGTGATGGGTCGGTAGAATCAAACTTCTTAAAAGTAGACATAATAATAATTACCATCCCAGTCAGACTGGCTTAGCATGAGGGGTCCCTCGCTCCCACTGGAGGCATGGGCCTGATGAAGACCCTGTCCTGGAAGAACAGATGAGCGTGTGGGAGGACAGAATAGGAAATAACACTATCGCTGTCATTTACGTAGACCTGACTAGGGCCTGGGTGCTTTCCATGTATTATTTGGACGGATCATTCCAGCAACCATGCAATGCGGGCATTTTTATACCCATTTCAAAGATCGCACAAGTGTGAAAAGACCTTCCCAGGGTCACACAACCAGATGAAGGTACAATGAGATTTGGACCCAGATCAATCTGATTCTAGAACCCAAGTTCATTCCACAAACTCATGCTGCCTTAAGAGAAAAAAAGAAAAAGACTGAGATTAAGAAGTACAAACTGCCAGTTATAAAAACAGTCACGGGGGTGTAAAGTATGGCACAGGGGAAATAGTCGATAATATTCTAATAACCATGTGTGATGCCAGGTGGGGATTGACTCGTGGGGCAGGGAGGGGTCACCTCGTAAGTTATACGACTGTCAAATCACCCATGTATGCCTGAGACTCACATAACGTTGTATGTCAACTGTAACTGAAAAATAAATTTAAAAAACTTAAAAAATAATAAAAAAAGAAAAACATTGTTATGTCAACTTTACCTAGATTGAGCAAGGATGGAAAATATGCGGCATACAAATCTCTACTCCCAATTCTGCACTGTGCAGACATGAACAATTGATCACAGACCCCGAGTTCTCAGCACAGCACTTCAGCCCTGTCGGGTTGGCACGCGATGAAAGCTGCCCGCAGTCAGTACCACTCAGGTCTCCAGTTCCGAGCAGCCTTGCCTTCTGTAAGTACTAACCAAATCCCACGCATCTTCCTGTGACTTTTGACAACATAGCGCTTGATGAATGAGGTAGAAACAAAGGAAATATTGATGCTTTTTACCAAAATGTGCAAAACTACAGGTGACGGCAACGCTTTATTCTGAAAAGCACATAAAACTCTGGTGTGGCTACTGCTTGCTGACATTTGGAATTCAAACGATGTGCCTGGCTAAAGAGTAATTATGGAAATTTCAAAGAGACTTGGCGTAAAAATTAGGCCAATAATTCAAGGATGAAGTTGTGCTTGGTTTCTCTTAACCATGGAGCCAGAAAGAGTTATTCATTAGCGGAAGTGTGAGACTGACATCTGGCTAGGCCCGAAAGGCGAGAATGAAATTAAAGAACAGTGGGGGCATGAGGATACCGTCCTATAAAAAAGGGGCACCCTTCCAAGCTTTAACGGGATACGAGATGTGAGAAAAATGAAGAAGAGCTGGGGATTATTTCTGAGTGCGAAGCCTGAAAAAAACAGCCCGAGGCTGCTAAACCAATACAGAATATTAAGATACCACTGGAAACAGAACTAGCGTTATTTTCCTTATGTGGTTTCAGGTCTAACGGATATGTTTGTTTAACCATAAATATAAATTCTTGCCCCAGGTGCCTGGGTTTTAAAATAAACCAGGAAAAACTGAGGAAATGGACAAAAAGAAGTATAACAAAATCTACCTCCCTCTTCTTTCTGTCCAGTTTGCTTGATTTTTATGGAAACTTGCTTTGCTGCCAGAATCAATTTTCTGTTTAACACAGGGCAAGTTTTGTATTCTCACAGAGTTGCCACGTGGAGTACAATCAGACGGGAAGTAAACACGGGAATCGTAATTTCTACAAGTCGCACAGCACTCGTGTTTTTCTGAGAAGTCTTTGCGATACTACTGTATCACCATCATAGGTTAATAAATATGTGTTCAACTTCTTTATAGCTTATCATAAGTTAAATAAAAAGATTATTATTTAATAAAATAACAAAAAATGTTTTCTAGAAGCGTTGAAACTTCATTCATTTGCCAAGCTCCATTTTTACTAACCTAAAAAACTCAGGCTCACCAGAACACAGTTCTCGGTCCATCCCTTTTCTCTTTTTTCCGTCTGTCGCTCACACGTGCCTATGCTTCTAACTCCTGGCAACACGCGTGGCAATGCTCATCCTTCATCCACGTCACTAGGTCCTCGCTCCTCTCTTATTGAAACGCGGCCATACAACCGGCAGCATAATTTTGGAAGAGAATGACATAATCTCAAGACTCTCAGAATTCAGGTATCAAAGGAGACAGGAGGAGGAAGATGTGAGTATGAAAGAGGGAACCAGAGAGATGGTGGAGTAAGAAGTACTCATGCTGGCTTTGCAGGCGGAGGAAGGAGCTCTGAGCCAAGGAGCACACGCCGCCGCTAGAAAGTGGAAGAGGCAAGCTAACAGGGGCCCCCTGGAGTCCCCAGAGAGAAACCACGTCCTTGATCTTAGCTCAGGGGTGCCCCTGGTGGACCATGGTCTACGGAGCTGTCAGAAAATGAATTTGTGGTGTTTTAAACCACTAAGTTGTTGGCTGGTTGGTATAGCAGCAGCAGGAAACTAACATCTCCTCTTTGAGATGAATACCTTCCCGGCCTACAAGTCATGTATCCGGTCATCTCAAACTAAAAATACAACTAAATCTCACCGTGACCTACTCATCACAGAGCTGAATAAAGTCTGAGACTCTTGTAAACAAAAACGCAACCCCCAAAGTCAGGGTTATAGAGACACTTCTTAATGTTAATGGTCACTCGTTCATAATTCTTTCTTACCCTTTGTTAAAGGCCATGAGGACTGTACTATTACTGTCCATCCACAATTTTCCTCACACCCTTCCTTTCACTCCCCTCTGGTCTAGGCCTGTCGCGTCCTGTCCATCTCCCCGCATTGTTACTCTTGGTCCCTGTGCCTGCGGCACTTCCTCCCTCCTGCCAGCTCAGGTGCCTCAGTCACAGTTTAAGCACCGTCAACACCTCGGGTGTTCCCTTAGACTTTCTGTCCTGCAGGCGCGGTGCAGCCAGCATACTGAGCACAGAGGTTCTGCATACACAGGAACGCCTGATGCTCAAGCAGGAGCGGCTGGGAGGTGTTGTGTGGCCTCGTCCTGTCTCGGAAGGCCAGAACCCGGAGTCCCTTGCCCTCTGGTCACTGCATCGGAGTTCCCAGTGTCATCTGAGTTGGTAAGTGGCTCATCTGTTTCGGGCCACAAACCCCCGGAGCGAAGGAACACAACTTTCCCTTCCCTGGATTCGTTTATGGCACCAATGCAGGTGCCCTCCACGATCTTAGTAAGTTCCGTCATCTATAAATTGGCTGTGATCTCAGTGACATCATATTTCTTTTTAGAGCCCCAGAGGCTGGCTGCGGGCTTTGGGTCCCAGTGGGCTTCGGTGTCTGCCAGCTGGACCACCCTAGCCCTCCCTTGCCCTCTCCCACAATTCCACATCTCTGTCAATAACCGGACCCCTCTCGGGGCTCTTCTGAGGATTAAATAACTGAATATATGTAAAGCCTTCGTGAGTGTTTGCATGTGTTTGCGCTGTCATTCAAGAAGTCTGAAAGATCTTTCACTCCGGTGTTCCGGGGTTTGCAGGGAGGATAGAGCCTGGGCTTCCCGTCAGCTGTGTGTGGCCTCAGGCAAGTCTGTCACTCTGGGCCCATTTTCTGTAAGATTTTAGCACTTTCAATACCAGTTTTGAGATTAAGTGCCATAACTCATGTAAAAGGCGAGTAGTAGTGTCTGGCATGTTGACACTCGATAAACATGAATTTTAACAAGATATTGACGAATCTCCTCTATGAACTAGGAAGCCCGTGGCAGCGCGCGGCCCCATGTCCCTCGAGAGCGACGGCGGCTCAGCTCCCCACTACTCAGCGGCGGTGCGGCCAAGGTGTAGGGTGAGGTCAGTCTTGGGCCAGGCCCGGCACAGGCCGTCCCAGTGGGATTGGGGCACGAGCCCCCTGCAGCCTCCAAAGAGCTGTGGCTGGGACAGCGCTGCGCGATTCCCACCCTCTAGGCGTCCAAGAGCGGCGGGCGTAGTCCGGCCGTTGGCTTCACGCCCAGGACGCACCGCTTCTGCACGGGGCTCCTCCACCTGCCCCTGCGCAGCTGCGCCCCGGAGCCTGACTCCCAACCTGACCTGCAGGCAGCCCCTTCGGGCATTGCCACGCGCAGAAGGTCCCCCGTCCATCCGCCAGCGACCTTCTCTGCAGCAAGGGTGCCTGCCCCCGCTCCAGGGCAGCTGTCTGCCCCAAGCTTTCGCCCTGCTGCCCTACCTGCAGCACACCGTGCTGCCCCGGCCCCAGGAGGAAGCAGACACGTCTGCTGTCTCTTGCCCGTTTCTCTTACTGCCCTGGGACTCACCAAGGACCGATTCACATGCTAATATGAGGCCAAGACCACTGCCCTGGGAGGAAGTGAGCCGGCTGGATGCCCCTCGCCCCAGCTCAGTGCAGCAGGCGGCCCTCAGGCACCCTGGGAAGTGGCCCATGGATCAAAATATCTGCAGAAACGCCCGCTTTCTGAACGCAGTATTTGACTACGTTTTCATTTTCACATCTAAAATGTACAAGTCTGTGTGCGCAGGAGCACACTGGCCCGGCACACCTGCCCAGCCCTGCGCTGCCCTCCCCTGACCCGTCTCAGGCCGGCCTGTTGGCCTCACTCGCCAGGACCAAGACGCCCAGTCCTAAGAAGCACTTAGCTTACACCAGCTGCTAAAAAAAAAAGTTTATCAAAGAAATGGATATTTCTTAACATGAAAAACTGAACAAAAATTGGAACTAGATGGATAAGTGTCGTCGAAATGGGACTGCTGATGACGGGAGATGCGAGAAATCTCTGTTCCTTCTCCATTCTGCTGTGAACCTAAAACTGCTTTAAACAATAAAGTCAGTAAAAAAAAATAAGTAGAAATGTTTCAGAAGATTTCACAAACACAGCCTCATCTCTCCAAGGGCAGAATGAAAATGTCGCATGACATGAGAGCAGGGCACCGAAGACGCCTGAGAACACACGCGTCTGCCGCCCTCACACGTCAGACCACGGGCAGACGCTCGAGGTGTTCAGCCCTGGTGGTAGTTTCCTCCACGGACTCCTTGATTTACTTAAACCTGAACTTGTGTCTTAAAATGCCACTCATTTCATTAGCTGATTATTCAGACTGTGACAGGTCACGTGCTGTCGCCCAGCCACTGCTGCGTCAGTGTCCCCCGCCCCCATTTCGTGACTTAGCAACAGAATTCCTGACGGACAGCACTCACAGCCGCCTTTCGAGGCACTGATAAATACAGACACAGCGTGTCTAATTGTGTTCTGAGAGCTCTTTAAGAATGTTACTTTTCTCACGAGAATAGCCACAATCTAATGTTCACGCTACAAAGCGGAAGGCATTCAGCCTCTACTGACAGCTGAACGTGAACTAAGGGGCACTATTCAACCCCGAAGATGAAGTCTTCATGTTGGCAAAGACCACTGCCATTGTAGTCGCGTCTCTGCATCCCTTCTGGGCTGGCTAGACCCTCTCCAGGAACCGTTGGTTCCTTCATGGGAGACACTTAAGGTGGTAATTATCCACCCTGTCAGGAGAGACGACTGATGACAGCATGTGGTCCCTGTCCTAGCAAAGGTTTGTGTCCTTTGCTTGTGCCCATGGTAAAAAAGAAAATGAAAACATTTTAAAAAGGATAAATTTCTATTTGTTCACATTTTCTTAAAGCACGTCTTAATAACACAGATTATGTTTTACAAATGGAAGGAAATATCAGAAATGAGATATCGTACATAATTTTCTCCTTATGCAATGAACAGTAATGACTTATATAATAACTCACAATATACAATGTATAAATATGTAATTCTGAATTACACCTACTTGAAAGGAGCAATACACACAACTGATACTATGTCACTCAACACTGCAAACCACAGGCTATAAAAATAAATTTAAGCAGAAAGTCTTGCTTGTATCTTCTCTCTCAAAAGCCAAATGACCGATATGTCAGAACTATGATCTCAAAATTGACACTGAAAAGGAGAAAATGATAGCCAGCTCTTAGTTTCAGAAGTTTCACGTAAATAAGAGAAGGAGGAAAAGAGAAAAACATTTGCAGAGTCGGCTGACATACAGAATAATCTAAAGCTGAAGAAACATAATATAAATGTATCGGTTTCAGATGAAGACTGAGAAATGAGGAGCACTGTGGCCGGAGAATTCCTTAAGATAATGTCCGGGAGTGGCCGGGCTAGTGAATAATGGATGTGTGCCTGAGGTTAGGGAAGCCAGCATCCAAGCTGTTCCTATATGACCGCCAGGACAGAGTCTCAGGTGAGCAAGCGATGGCCTCACTACGCGTTGTGCGGTTGTACGCGCATGGTTCTCAGCTAGTAACCACAGAGACAGGTTACAGGGCGAAAAGCACAGTGGCGTTTTGTTTAATAACGTGCTTGTGTGGTACACTTAACCAGGCAATGAAAAGACAGTGAAAGCAGGGGCGCTCTGGTTCGGAGCAGTCTCGCGGGTACACCTCACCTCCTTTCGGCTCCAGCTCTGCATTAAGGAAATGGACTGTTGCGCTGGAGGCGACGTTCTCCAAGCGTCCCAGGAGGCCTCGGCAGCCTTCCATTCGTGAATGCCAGCAGCAGCGGACAGCACGTCAGATGCTGGAGGGCCGGGCACTTAGTAGGAGTCTAATAGTTTGCTCATTTTAAAAACATTTGAGGGTTTGCTCCTGCGTGCCCCTGAGCTGCTGTAGCACGCTAAGCCCCTACACAAGGAATCCGTTCTGCATCATTCCTCAGCCTTGCACAGGGCTCTCCATGTCGACTGGCCTCTCCTATGCAGCCAGGTGGGTCTGCAAAAGACCCTGCCCAGGAGATCTTCCCGGGCCAGAGTCAATGTTCCACAGCGCATGCGCACGTGGTGACGGGCACAGGTGTACATTTTAAACAGCAGAAATGCTCCACAAGGCTGAGCGACATTTAAAAATAGCAACAGCAGTTATTCAAGTGGGAGCAA
This sequence comes from Eonycteris spelaea, assembly GCA_003508835.1. NCBI lineage: Eukaryota > Metazoa > Chordata > Mammalia > Chiroptera > Pteropodidae > Eonycteris > Eonycteris spelaea. Next base: position 2,320,347 of record PUFA01000142.1, on the reverse strand, counting down.
TGAAGTGCCACTTACCTCCTGTCTGCTCACTGCAATTCCCGACTCCCCCACCTCGGTCATCTCGCAAGAACTAAACAAACAAAGCTTCAAACATGGCGCAGCCAGTCAGGAATGTCTGACCTGGCTTCGAGGAAAGTAAAAGGCTTTTGGAAGCCAGAGAAAGGGGCGGGATCCAAAGAGGCTGAGGCTTGGTGGGGGCCAGGAGGGGGCCCCTGAGCTGCAGTTTCAACCTGTGCTTGACCACAGCCCAAGACGAGACACGCTTTTACACAGAGCCCCAGGACGCACAGGACGCGTGGAAATGGGTGATCTGTGCGCGTGTGCATGTGTGCACATGTGCCCACTCCCACACACAGATTTATATAAACACAGACGCAATAAAGTTTCACGGAACAATACTTAGCCTTACTGAGTATGAGGCACTCATGTTTTCTAGTCTGCTCTGTTCTGCTCCATTTCTACGCCATTAAAAATGTTCATTATGCCTCAATCATAGATCACAATCCACCGAGTAGAAAACAATGCCCTGTGACATCTAAATGTCTATTTATTTGATTAACTCCAGATGCTAAGTGTTAGAGTCTGGCATTATTCATTCTTCAAGAAAAAAGTTTTATATGTTAAGTCTTTTATAAGGAAAAATTCTTAAATATTTGTGTCTGCAAGTATTTCCTTATGAAATTTATTGTTAATAATAAATGCATTTCTAAATTAAAAGAGATGAACAGAAATGAAAGTTAACCTCTTTGGAGGAAAGCCAGGCACTCAGTCACCACGAGATCGCCCCCTCTGTTTATAGGCAATGACAGAACTGTTTATGTGTCTGTCTCTCTGGGGGGACTATGGCCTGGGCTCAGGCCCTGCAGTAAGTGGAGGGGCTTCATGTCCCAGGGGAGGCTGGGTCTTTCTCACCTATGTCTAGTTGCACTCACTGGTTTCCTTGGAAACAGAAAGGTCTTTGTGAAGTAAAGTGATGGGAGCTCTGGCCCCTCCCCTTTTAGACCCAAAGTCATTAACATTTGTCTGATGATAGGACCTTGACTAAGACTAGATGTAGAAGGGACAGAGGGGCCTGAGAGAGGAAGCCTCTGGAAGGTAGGAGGAGGCAGAACCAGCGGAACTGCCTCTATACCCAGGGCAGGCACCGAAGGGGTGCTGGCCCTCGTCCAGTCCATGCCCAAGGAATGCCTATCCTAGAATCGCTCCCCTGGCAGATGGTGGCAGGTGGCTCCACCAGCATGCTGCTCTTGGCCTGTGTGACTGGGATAAGACAGTTGTCATGACAGACTGCAGCTCTAAGGGAAGGGACATCTGCTCTGAACAGCCACCGCAGCCTGAGTGAACCGGCAGGGCCTGGACCGGTGGCAGGGCCAGGGAGCAGCCATCGGCAGTCAGCACTGGCCCTACTGGGCCACATTTCTGTGTCATCTTGAATTTCACCAAATGGCAAGACCACACCTTGGTCTTCAGCTACGGCAGGACCAGCAGGGGTGAGTGGCTCTGCTAGAAACTCATCTCTAGCAAGGGGCAGGGCATTCGGTGTCCTTAGGTCACAGTGGCAAGAGCTAGAGTTGATTTCTCAAGGGGCTCAAGCGCCTGGCTTTGGGAACTTCTGTCTCCAGCCTTATCAAACAAGTGTAACACAGATGGTCCCATACCCACAGGCGCAGGGGCCATGGCACAGGGTTGCTACGATGAAGGAGGGAGTCCAGGGTGGTGGCAGCAGCATCTGGGCCAGCTGTGAATTTTTCTTGGACATCAAGACTGACCTCAGGACAAGCGTAAGCACCTTTGTGATTTATTGACAGTCCCAAGGATCGGTGATGTGGCAGCCCTAAGATGGGCATCCTGTTTAGGGAGGAGGAGTGGCATTGCTTGTGAACCTGGACACACGAGTTTATTTCTTCCCCACTGGTTCACTTATTAACGAATATTTGTGCATAATTATGAACAAAATACGTGCTAGTATAGCTTATAAATCAGTGACTATAAAATGGTTAAAGAGAAAAACGTAAAAATCTTGAGTAATGCATCCAGAAGGATGTGGGAGGTGGAATAGAGTCGGTTCATCTTCAAAAACAGCTCTCTTCTGCCAACAATTGGGCCAGGATATGAACCTGAACCCTTCTCATTTGTTACAGGTCAAGAAGCAAGATTAGAGGGAAGCAGCCTTGGCCGGGGGGGGGGGGTGTGGAGGATGGCGGGGACAGAGAGAGAAAATGAGAGAGAGAGAGAGAGAGAGAGAGAGAGAGAGAGAGAGACGAGAGAGAGAGAGAGAGAGAGAGAAGGAAATACGAGTGGGCATTTCTGGCATAACAGATAGCTGCAGAAGGTGTTTCCCAGAATGTTTTGAAATCCATGTGGATAAATTTAAGTAGCAGAGCAACTTCGGAACACAGCTAGATGACTAGATCCCTTAAAATCTGAACTCGAAGCATGGCAGATGGAGGCAGGCGCCTGCAGTCCGCAGCCTGCCACAGAGAACCCACAGGGGCTCAGATGCTGCCCCTAAATGATGAGATGCTCAGGAGAGGGTCAGCAAACCTGCGCCATGAAGAAGACGAGGTTCTGAGCAGACTGGCGCCAGCGTCAGGACAGCAAGGAACGGGGGGGCCTTGAGGCAGAGCCACTGGAAGGCTAACTGTGACCTGTGATTTGCCTGGTTTTGTTAGAAAACCGCGATTTAAACTTTCTCAGGTAAAGCTTTACCTTTCTTTAGGAAATCCAAGTTAAAGTGATTTCACAGGTAGTTTTATGGATTCCCAAATTTCTGTCAAGTGCAGGTGCTCAGACGAGGCCAGTCTGGCAGAAACAGCTTGCTTACTCTGTCCAAGTGGCTACTACTCACACGGAGTGTCGTGGAAAACACACCAAGGAGTAAGAAACGGACTCAGTCCCCAGTGTCATAGGAAAAGTGAACACTCTCCATAAATACTGATGATACGTGTTAACGCTGCTAAGCCCATAAAAGGAACCCAGATAAAGCACCGTGAGAATTCACTAGAAGGGTAAACGATTTCTGGCTGGAGGGGGAAACAGGAAGAACTTGGAGGCCAAGTTCTGAGGCTAAGCAAGGACAGCACAAAGGTCACAGCCTGGGCCCGGGGGACATGGCTCAGAGCTGAGTCTTGGCTTAGTCGCAGGCCGTTCACCCAACTTCTCTGGACCTCAGTTTCTGCAGCTGCCGAAAGCAGCGAGGAAAGATGAATGTGTCGCTCGCAGGTGACAGGCGCCCAACTCCCAACAGAACACAGAGTCCTCACCTGGTAAACGTGTCCTGTTAATGTCAGTGGCTATTCTTAGCATCAAAAACGTCTTTGTTGAGCCTGGCCTCCAGGGCTAAGGATGCCTGATCAGTGGGGATGGGAGGAGGGCCATGACAGGGAAAGCCACGACAGGCCGTGGGAGGAGAGGTGTGACAGTGTGATGTCCTCACTCTCACTGTCTCCCCCTCTACCTGCCGCCTGCTACTTATTAAAGTGAACACAACGCTATGGTTTGAATGAGAAGTGCGCGTGTCCTCGCCTGGCCTCACGGCCGCTGGCTCCCCGGCCTGCGAGGGGGCGGGGTGAGGGAGGGGGCAGGCGCACGTGTCCCACCCTTGCACACAGGCACATACGTCTGCAGCACGTTCCCACCATCGGCTGCGTGGTCCGCCAGCCGATGCCCGTGGGAGAAATGGGAGGTGCGTCGGACGTGCTCTGCTCTGACTGTGGGATCAAACAGGTGACAAAGTTTCGTCTCCATGGCGCCCCTCGTAAACTCGCTCACAGGACTTATTGAGCCGGACCCGAGCTGGCAGGGCCCGCGCTCTCCCTCCAAAAAATAGAAGCTTAGAACAAGTGAGTTTAGAAAAGCCAGAGCCTCTCACATTCCACAGTCATGTCCTTTGAGCCACTGAGTCAGGTGACAGTTTTGAACCAGTGGCAGGTTCAGCGGGTGCCGATGATGACAGCTTCCTACCGAAAGGGACCCTGACTGTGGCGAGTGAGACTGCACACAGGCACACATCATCTATTGCACTAACATATATTGCTTTTTTTTTTTTTTTTAATAAAAAGGCAAGGCCCTCCACCAGCAAAAGGATTACAACTCACTTTGCTGCAATGCTTGCTTTATTGCAGTGGTCTGGGAGTGAACCTGCAATAACTCCGAGGTGTGCCTGTCGCGTGAACTCAGCCCACACAGATGTGTTCAGTCAAGATGGTAGAATAAACAGTTCTTTTTTCCGTCCACTCTCCCGCTGTGACATATGTCCGGGTGATTATCAAAGCAAGTGGGAGTATTTCACAGAGACCTTGAAAGCTCTTTCTTCAACTTGGCTTAATTCAATCCAACCCAACCCCCAACCCAACCCAATCCAATCCACTCCAATCCCAACCCAACCCAACCCAACCAAACTCAACCCAACCCGATCCAATCCAATCCAATCCACACTCACTGGTGTTAACGCACAGAGTTCTACTAGGGATGAAAGATCCTAAGACAGTTCTGACCTTTCATGTTTTACAATCTATTTGCAGACAAAAACTAAGCCCATAAAATCAATTATTAAAGTACAGACATAAAGAACTCAGACTCTGGAGCCAGCCAGTTACTATATGACATCGTACAAATCACCTAATCTTTCTGTGCCTTTACCTTTAAAAAGTTAGAGTTGCCTTAACTCATAAAGCAGTTGTGGGGATTAACTGTTAGTGTGTGCAAAGCCCTTAGAACAGAGCATGGCATGGCATGTTATTAACTACTGCTATTCCAGTTATAAAGAGAATTAAGTTTTAACTCCTCAACATGACATAAAGTGTGTCACTAGTGAAGGAACATCACAGAGATATGGAAGCACAGTGCAGGAGGGGCGTGTCCGGGCGTGTCCGGGGACCAGCGTGAGAGAGAACAGGTCAGAGGCACGTCCCTGAGGGCGGAGCATGAGGGGCTCAAAACCCAGGGCAGCAGAGACTGAAAGGAAGCTTTTGAAGGAGTAGGTAGTGAGGCCCTGACGATGTTCTAGGGCTGACTGTGGGAGGGCAGCTTTGGGAGGCGTGGAGGGGCCTCATGGGCTCAGCGATTGGATGGACGTGGAGACATAGTGACACGTCAGGCCATTAAATGTGGCGAGAAGGGTGGTGCCAGGAAAAGCTCATGGAAAAGATGAGAAGTCTTTTTCACAATAAATCTGTTTAAGTGGCAATTCAGTTTTTAAAAAATGTTTTTCCACTTAGAAAAATTATATATTTTTATTGCAGAAAATCTGGAATAAGCAGAAAAGGATAAAGAAAATTGAAATTATTTGTAATCTGACCATCCAGAGATAACTGTTTCTAACATAGTGCTGATGTCCATTTGATCTTTTTAAATGCATACTCGTGTTTACCATGTTGCACACTGGTATGTGCAGTAGTACACTAACTGCAAATTTACACGATTCACATCATATAATTGTGCACAGTTCACAATGAATACTCAAATAAATACTCTTTGGGCTCCTGGTTTTTAATGTCATCAATGGACAAACTAACTCTCTCTCTCTCTCTCTCTCTCTCTCTCTCTCTCTCTCTCTCACACACACACACACACACCATTAAAAGCTCTTAGTACCTGCCACTGAATAACTTTCCAGAAAGTCCATATTGACCCGCACCCCTCCCAGTAGTATATAAGTGCCAGTACTGAGGGTTAGCTTGTAAAAAAAAAAAAAAAAAAAAAGCCAATTTAATAAGTAGAAAGTCTTCATTGTATTTTAGTTTCCATTTTCTAAATTACTAGTGAGAATGATCTTTTCCCATGCTTATTAGCCCCTTATATTTCTTCTTTTGTAAAGAAAACTCACATCATTAATCAGGTCCCTTGTCTATTATTTTATTGGGATGGTAAAATTTTTTAATAATTGATGTGAGACATTTGTTTATATTTGTTGCAAATATTTTACTAATTATTGTTTAAATTATGTTTTGATTGTAGAAACTGTAGTTAAATTTGTCAATGCAGTTAAATTCAGCAGTTTTTCTTTTGTAATTTTTTTCAAATGCTCAACAGCCTTTCTACAAATGCAGATTTAGTTTTTTCTTGATTTTTATGGCTCTGTTTTCTACATTCAACTTTTCTAATCAGTCTTGAATTTATTTTGTGCATGATGGGACTGAAAGGTCTCAGCGCACACGAGAAGACTCTCTGCATGTGCACATCCACCTGGTGAAACTCAAGGCATCTAACCATGTTCATTTTTAAAACCCAAGGGTGGAGAAGCTGGACCATCTATGATCTACACCAGTATAAAATCTTGCTTTCTTAGCTTCAAGATAATGTCCCCTTCAGCAATGAGACTCGATATAACATGTGACAGAAGGCCAAGAGCTCGTCTTCCTAATAAAGCAAAATCTCCAGAGAATGGGAATAGTCACAGGCTATGCCTTTTTCTCTAATTGCTGAGATTGGAGATTTTGAAGGACAGACGTCCACACAGCTCCTGAGCCGGTGACTGTCCCTTGAAGATACTGGGCTTGGGGGCGGCTCTGGGTCTGGCAACTCGGTATCCCACGGCACTTGGCTTCTCATCTCACCTCACCGTCATCTGAGAGGAAGGGGCATTTCAGCTAGCGTGAGAGCGCTGTCACCGCTGCAGAGATGACGACATTGTGAAATGGGAAAATCTACACGTTCAGTCGGTTGTTTTAGCTAAATGGGAACAGTCAGTCATGCTGGGGCAGCCGTTCAACAGGGACCTTGCGAATTCGCGACACTGTCGGAATGTTTCTACGTCAATAACGCATGAGTTCCACAGGGTGTGATGAGTGCAGCCCAGATTCATCTAGTCCACATACCCATCTCCTAACAGTGTCCGCTCATCGTCTAACCTTACAGGTAAGTTCTCACAGAGACAGGACCACGTGTGTGGGAAGTGAGCTTGGGATGATATCAGGTGATTTATCAAGGTCTGCTAGGATCTACTGGATCCCAGCTTTAAATCCTTCAAAAACTCTACCTAGAAAACTCCTGCAGATGGTCCTGGGTAGTTTAAAAAGTTCCACAGTGAAATATCATGACCTTCGTTAAGTCATTTGAACTTCTTGAGTTTTTAAAATTATTGTATTTTTGTGTTAAAATATACAAAACATAAAAATTACCATTTTAACCATTTTTAAACATATAGTTCAGTGGCGTTCAGTATATTCACATTGTCATGTGACCATGACCACTCCCATTTAGAGCCTTATCCACCTCTGTAGGTATGAAAAATGCTACCTCCCCCCCACTTCCAGCCCTGTACCCACATCTGCTCTCTGTCTCTATGAGTCTGACTGCTCTAGTCCCTCTTACGAGTGGAATCGCACAGTTACTTGTCCTTTTGTGACTGGCATATTTTCTCACTGAATACGATGTCTTCAAGTTTCAGCCATACTGCAGAACGTGACAGGATTTCCTTATTTTTTAAGGCTGAATAATAGTCCATTGTTATGTAAATACCACATTTTGTTTATCTGTTCCTCTGTCAAGGCCTCTTGGATGGCCTCTTGGATGGCCTCTTGGATTGCTTCCACCTTTTGGCCAGTGCGAATAATGCTGCTATGAACATGGCTGTGCAAGTATCTCTTCATGTCCCTGCTTTCAATTTTGGGGCATACATCCCCAGATGTGGGATTGTTGGATCACACAGTAATTCCATTTGTAATTTTTTGGAAACCATCATTACTGTTTTCCAAAGTGCGTGTACCATTTTACATCCCCAGCAGCTATGTACGATGGTTCCAATTTTTCTGTCCTTACCAACTCTTCCTCCTCGGGTTTTTTTTTTCCTCCTTGGATTTTAAGTTATTATTTTACTTATTCATTCAGTCAACACTGGCACAATGTCTGCCATACACCAGGTGCTGGGGGTACAGCGAGGAACAAGATAGATGCTGCCCGCCCTCCAGAAACCTGCCGTGGACGAGAACCTGAGCAAATAGTTACAGACAGGATGAGTGCAGCCAGAGACAGCGGTGACGTGCTTTATCCCAAAGCCTTTCCAGCTCCAGGTTCTATGAACACGTAAATTTTCTTTCCTAAAGGCATTAACTCAGGTGGGCAAAGGCAACGACTGAAGAATTTCTAACACAAGATACAGTCCGTAAATGTAAAAATATGTTCCAACACATAGCCATGTATGGCTACTGACCACAAGAAAGGTAGCTAACCTGAATTCGAGATGAGCTGTAAGTGTAAAATACACATCGGATACCAATGATGGCAGGAAAACAATAGAAAAGTCCCATTAATATTATGTTGATCACATGTTGAAATAATATTTTAGATGCACTGGGTTAAAAAAAAACATATTATTAACATTAATTCGCCTGCTTCTTTTTACCTGTTGTAATATGTCTCCCAGAAATTTAAGATGACATATACGACTCACATTACATTCTCCTGGGCGGTGCTGCCTCCCCGCATCCCTCCAGGTCCAAATACCCCTGGATCATTGTTCCCCAGAGGGAATTACCACGTGAATTGTGTCATGCGAACTCCTTATAATGCATAAACACCTATTCCATTTATTAAGCAAAAAAACAATCCCAAGGGGGTTAATCACTGATATAAGTTGCAGTTCATAAAAAAAAAATCTGAAATCGTGGGCCTTACATCATTTGAAGACACATTTATTCTTTTCCAGTGGATATACTAGAATAACAGACCCCACTGTTGTGCTGAGACTTTGTTACTGCAAGATTTAACTCCTACTTCCTTTAACTTAAGGTACTTACAGTAAGTTACAGGGAAAGGGGTTCATGTCTGTTTTGGTCCCTTAATGCACCTTAAAATGAAACCTACTCCATTTATGCTGAACACTTCCTATGATTCTCTTCTGCAAAGGCTTAAAGACTGCTAGCAACTTAGCATTTCATAGTTGATTTTTGTTGGATAAATTTCTTTGTAAAAGTCACTAACTTAATTAAATTCATGACTGACTGTCAAAATTCATTTCCAGCAAGTGTGCAACGAAGGACTCTAAGCTAAGACCAATGAAACTATTCCAATTTCTCTCTCTCTCTCTCTCTCTCTCTCTCTCTCTCTCTCTCTCTCTCTCTCTCTCTTCTCTGTCTCTCCTCTCTCTCTTCCCCCTCCCCTACCCCCTTTTGACAAAGACAACCACTTAAATTATGACTCTTTTCTTAGCAAATAAGATGTATTCGAATTAAGTGAGATTCTAATTGGAGATGTGTAGAATGCAAGGGCATGTCAGTTGAAACAGATGCTCCCAGATGACATTCACTCAGCACACGAAGAGTTCAGGTACAACTGAACAAGGAAAACAGTTGTGGGGCAAAACAAAAAGTTTTGAACTGCACTTTCCAGTTTGGGTATTTCTCCTGATGTGTTTCATTGGGCAGCTGCCCACCTGCCTGCTCTCTTCACCAAGGTAACCATCTCAGAAATTCCCGGGGGTCGTACCAACTGCAGTGGGACACTGTGGAAGTTGATCTCTTTTCTGTCTCCCTTTCCGGCTCTCCCTCCTTTCTCCCCATAAATGATTTCTGCAGAAGGATCACTCTATACAGGTCTGACTTTCGAGCAAGTAGATGACAAAATAAAATAATAAATTCCTGGTGTGCACACCAAAGCCTCGTGCCGCGTGTGACGCGTGTGGCCCGGAGCCAGAGAGGCCTCGCTCACCCAGTCGTGAGAGAGAAAATGCAACTCGTTAGCTCATCCGAGGCTTGGAAAGTCTTTATTATCCTAAAACTCCACTGTCCTTCCAAGATCAAAGTGTGTCACGAAAATGGTGTGACAGGGTGTACTTTGCTAACACCTTTAAAATGCATCAACTTTTTCACGTCTTGAGTTGGTTATTTTTCTAATATACATGCGACGATGTGGTTCTGCCCATGTAGCTTCTGTCTCTGCTTAATTCCACGCACTGTCACTTCACTTAGATTCCAGTGTCTCTCACAGATTAAAGAAAGGCTTTCACGAGATCACGATGAACCAAGTGGAGATGAAGTGGCAAGCCTGCCTTGCACACGGCGGCAGCCAAGCTGGGCCTCCCACGCTTTTCAATAAGGATAATGTTTACGTCTCGCTGAGCAGGGATACACGTCAGACACCTCTGAGAATGGAAAGCCCATGGAATTTGAAGCTGAGGAGGAAGCCTCAGTGTCTTCACGAACTCAGCCATCAGAGGAGCCAGCTCTTTGCTGAAACACGGATGGCAGCCCCAACATGAGGAGACCTTTGCTCTCGGCTTTTAAAAGAAGTCACAGTCACAGCTGTTTGCTCCTTCCTACACTCAGAAAGGATTCTGAGAACTTCTACCTTGAAGTTCTAGCTGGGTTTCATTGGCACTGGCATCTGAGAACAGTTCTAGAACTAGGGCTCATCATAGGCGCCTCTGCAGACAATATCCCCAGGACCGCTCCAGTGCCCAGCTAAGAGCCATCGGTCCACGTGACAATAAGAATATTGTTTGTGCGAATAATGCTCAGCATGCCGTTAAGCCCATGGCATTGCTCGGTACATATCCCTGGAACGAAACAATACAAATTCCTAGGGGACTCAGAAAGAGGCTTGGCAGTCAAACACACATGGGACGTGAGTTCAAAATCCCCATCCACTTCCTCAGATACACGACTTTGGTCAGTCACCTACGCCACACACCTCACACTTCTCATTGGTAAAATACAGATGACAGCAGCTGCCTCAGAGGCTACCTGTGACATTAAGTTAGGTGACACGTATGTGGCGCTTAGCCCTTAGAGGCACTCAATGGGTCTGTTTTGTCCATGACACCTAATACTACTTTTATGATAAATAGAGAATTATATGAAACCCCATGGCAAGGTTTCACTTAAATAATCAACTCCAAATTGTGCACGAATCAATAAGATTTCACTGCATTAATAATCCTGGTAACGTTCTCTAAGTCACTGCTAATATATTTACAGTCATGCTGAAAGGCAATATTGAGAAATAACTCACTACAATCCAAACTACGTATCTTCACTCTCTTACCATATTATATAATTAGATATTATTGATATTGGAAGCAAATCCCCAGGCTTTCTTGGTAAACAGATACAGATTAAGAAACAGCCATTTTGACAGCAAAGATAAACTGACTCACACGAATATGGACGTCTCAGAGCTTGCGTTCCCACTAGACATAGGGGCTTTTTCATCGAATGACTTTCAATTCCGTGATAATCTGAAACGTCTAGATTTAGCTCAGATCACCTCAAATTTGAACCACAGGCTCCTCCAGAAATCACATTTCAAGGACAGACTCAATCTCAAGGTACCAGCGTGGTCTTGGGGTTCTACCATGATGTCTGCCCTCCAAGTTCATAGCCTGAGGCCAACAATTAATTTCACATACAAAAAACCAAAAAACAAAAAAACACAAAACACTGGAAAATCTTCCCATTGTCTTTATTTAAAAAACACACAAACAAACAAACTTATTTTAAAAAAAAAAACTATTGAAGGAAAAGCAGAGGGATATTTTAATCAATAAGCTCAGACCTCGCCTCCTCTGAACCGGCACTCGTCTCTGTGTCTGGTAAGCCTGGGAGCAGTTACCACTAGCTGCTGCTTGCACGTTGTTCAGGAATGAACTTGAAAGGCAGAGAACAATTTGAGAATGATTTCCAGCCATCGGGGATAAATCTTTAAGTCTAAGTGTACATACACATATGTGCATGCATACAACATCCAAGAACACACACACACGCACTGTGCACACTCTCTGTCTCTCCCTCTCCCATATATATATATATACATAGAGAATATAGATATATATTCTCTCTATGTATATTTGAAAGGGTTATCTAACATACATATGTGTATATACATACTTATGATTGATAATACATGTGTATTTGTACAATACACGCCGCTAATAGGCCACAGTCCTTTCTAAACAGGTATATTTAAATATTGTGCACACACACGAACAGGTCTCTGCATGGCTGAGGGAATCGCATTTCGGGGTGGCTATCACGACATCAGGATCCCAGATTCCTCTTCCACCGTGATCCACGTTCAAGGGTAATGATAGCACTCTTTATCTGCCTTAGCTTCGAGTTTCCACTGAGTCTCAATTCCACTGGTTATTCAATCTGCAGTCGGTTACACTACGCTCACGCTAAAGGCAAGGGTACATTTGGAAATACCAGGCATCAATCGTGGTCATGATTTGACATCTTACACTTTGAAAACTATCTTAGAAGCATCCACGCTGCATTTAGCATAGACGCTTCAATGCAAGTAAGTTATCCAACTAAATTTGATGCTCCTTACCACATCTTCACAAATCAAGTGACTGTTAGAGCATGTTTAAGAAAACATTTATCAAGAAACTTAAAATAAATGGTGGGTCCACCCAAATGTATCTCAGACGCATCTGTATTACTCAGTCACATGAGTTGGCCTTTTCAACAGAGGCGTATGTGCCATTCGTCGGCCTTTCACTTGAAACCCAGAATTTTGTTTAATCCTTTGAGCAGTGGATCAAAAGCCATGCCTTAGATTAAGTAATAACTGAAAACTGTTTTAAAATAGTCAGGGTGGTTTCCCAAAATAGGAATTTTCCATTTGTCTGACAACAAAAAGTCTCTGTCAATTCCCTGTACTGGCAAGGGGGAAAATAAGTCTATTTCAGAGTCAGAATTTTAACGGGGCTTTAATTCTGCCAACAACCTCAATTTTTCTAGCGTGCCATTACAGTGGATTTTTAAAATTCACACAACAATTTATTTGTGGAGTAAGAGGACAAAAGAAAACATACCCTCATTTGAATCCCAAGGTTCAGAACATGGCTGTTGCTTAACATACCTTTAATGATATTAGGAAGCAACTCAGACTAAGAATCTTGAAACCGAGCTAGAACTTAGACTCACGCTTTTTGCTCTGTTATGTAACGCACACACACAAGCACAGGCACAGCTATGATATTCAACTCGGACAGTAACTAATGTCGCAGTGACGCCCCGACAGGTCTCAGAGGAATAATAAATGAAATAGAACAGAGGAATTAAATAAAAAGACGAGAACGTGTGGGACGTGTTTTATTATCTTTCGTGCCATCAGTGTCACTCACTCAAGCTAATTTTCATAAGAGCCTCTTTTGACCCAAATGACTATTCCAGCCTAATGCTTTTTCTCTCCCTCCTCTTTACAAAACCTTTGGACACACGCCGTGATAATTACTATTTTCTTCCCTGGTGCTTTACTGGATTTTTAAATACAAGTTTTTCTTTATCTTTGTTTGTTTCTTAAAGCCAGGATGTACCTTCTTACAAACAGTGCTAACGGCCTCTATTTTACCTTTAGCCTCATCCAACCAGTGGTAGATTTTTCTAACAGAGACTTCCTCATCCTTGCGTCCCTCTTCTGGAATTTTCTTAATGACACTGACCCCACCAAGATTTCCTGATAATCTCTCTCACACGTCTTATATAAGCTTAACCTCATCACAAAGATCATGTTTCAGATCCCAAAGGAACACGAAGGTCTAAAGATCAACTAACTGGAGTGCCAGAACCCAGGCTGGTGGACATCCCAAGAGGGAATCGAGATACGAAGCACAGAAAACATCCTACCTGGAATGCAGATGGAGCATCCGCTTCAGAAACTTCTTGGGAAACTCCAGGTTGCAGGATGGCAGTGAACCCTAGAAGATGATCTGGACCCTTCAACTCCGCTTGCAAGTTTGGTGTAGACATAGCCTTAAAGACTTTGCTCTTTCTTGCTTGTGTTAATTTTTTAAAAATAGACTCCACCGCTGGTCTACCGCCCACCCCCTTTTGATAGGTTACCCGTACTGCTATGTTCGCAGGTCCCCATCCGAGGTCCGCCCCAGATCTCTTCACCCTGTGCAATCTTAACTGCCTGTTATCTCTGCAGCATCTTCCGTGAGGCAGCTCATCAGGGATGCAAATGTAACTTGACCAAGACTGGTGTCTTAAGACCCAGCAGGACTTTCCCTTCGTGCTGCTCAGCCTTGTCATCCGACGCTCGCCTGCTAGCATCTCTCTCTAACTCCGTCCTCATTGATTTGCCCCTTGTGGTCACAGGGCCCCTTGTTCAATTTTACTGGAAGTGTTATTTTCGTAGAGGGTTCCACTGCATTCTCAAACAACTTGCCATGCTTCTGGAACCTACATGAGAGAGAAGAGTCCCACTTTTCTCATTCCTTACATCATGTTAGCTTCCTAAGTGACACAAGGTCAGGGCAATGCCACGTTTAGTTGGCAGGCTGAAATTATTCTCTGTTCTTTGCTTTCTTTATTTTGTGTTACTGCCCAATTACATTGACCAAGAGAAAAACCACTAGACTCTGCAGTAGAAATGAGGCAATTTGTGCCTCACGCTTTCATCTGATATTTATAACTGAAGTTATCAAGCAATATTCTACTGCACAATGCACCTTGATTCCCCACTCTCCCAGTTTTATTGAGATATAACTGACATGTAACACTGTACAAGTTTTGGGTGTACAACACAATGATTTGATATATGTGTATGTTGTGAAAGGGTTGCCACAATAAGTTTAGCTGCCATCCATTACCTCACGTGGGGACATTTTTGCGTGTGTGATGAAAACTTTTAAGGTCTACTCTCTAAGAAACTTCCAAATATAGGAGAAAATTACTAACTACATTCAGCATGTGACATCCCCAGGACCTGTCTTATAACTGGAATTTGGTACTTTCAGCCCACCTTCAGCCATCCCCCCACCCAACACACGCAATTTCAAGAATACATAATATAAGTCCCTTGGCTAATATATTCCAAAGAAGAGCACCACAGAGCTGAGTGAACCGAGCACTCACATCTCAAGAAGTAGCTAGGCAGGAGCAAAACAGGCAGAATACGTATAAACTTTGGACATTGTGGCCTTTAATGATTCAAAATATGCTTGTTCTTGTTTAAATTCTTGTTGAACTCCTGAGAAGACAATAGGACATTTCAGGAAGGTTTTGAGGAAGGGATGGAATGGGACATTTTGTGAACTTTGTTAAGAGTGGGCTGGCAATCAAATGGGTGTGGTGGGCGGGGAAGAAAGGGAGAAATAAATGACCAAATGATAGGCATCTGATTCTTACTTCCTGGATGGTGAATTCACCTTGAACTTGTCATGAGAGCTGGGCTCCCTTTATATTCTTCTAGTTTTTATATCCTTACGGAAATCTTGAAGTGTGGTAAAGCTTTTAGAATTCATTTATCCCAATCCTCTTGTTTCACAAGCAAGGAAACAGAAAGGCACTGGGTGACCCCCTCGCAGGACCTCCAAGTGCGACAAGAGCATCATTGAGATTAGAATTCGGGGACCGGGCCCCAGTGGCCACAGCTGCTTCCACTGCCAGACCTGGCTGTTAACCTCCTCCTCTCAAATCTCGGTGATGACATTTCTGCTCTCTCTTTCCATCCTAGGTGTGAATCATCCTGGCCCGTGTTTTTTTCGAATCTTTAAGATTTTCGTTTGTTTTGTTGTTCGGTCTGGCACCTTTTCCTGATTCACGGAAAAGATGGCTGAACACACACACAGATACCTGTGTGGCCTGGAAAAAGCCATTTGATTGGTGCCTTTTAATTTATAATTAAATTTTATGTCGAGGGCTTTAAAGGTTAGGAGGTTTTGTTATTGTTGTCATGGCTTTATTTTTTGTTTCATGCCACCTTCCTGAACTCTTTAAGCCAGTCACTGTTTATCATCTGCATAGGATAGAGTTTGAGAAGATAGTCTTGTCATCGCTTCGATCATATTTCATACACAATATTCTGGATTGATTTAATCATCTTGGTTTCTCGATCCCAACCTGAAAACCTGCCTTCTGTGCATAGTTAACGCTTATTTTCCTTGTCAAAGTTTCCTTACCTTTCCCTCCAATACTATTATTGGGCACAGGAGAGTCACTTAGAATAGGTTGACTCCTCCCTTTTTTTTCCAGATGGAACCACTGAGCTTGCCAGTGGCATCTCCACCACCTAATAAATCAGTTGCCATTTTATTCAGTCACTCAAATTCTTTATTGTGTTTGTCCTTTCGCATGAAGCTGACTTCCTCATTTTTACTTTCAAGGCTTTGCATTTATTTTTCACTTATGAGTCACCTGTCATTTGACTCGGAGCCGTACTCCTTCCCAAACCTTCTCTCCCTCTTCCTTTCCCTGGTTAACTGTCTATGGTTCTATGTGGATCGCGTTTCCGCTTTGCTGGTGATGTTGGCTGTTTCCGTCAGGTTAACCCCTTTGTGGGCTTGCTTCAACACCACCTGCGCATTTTATATAAGGAAAACACATTCTCGATGTCACTAGACAGAGATATAACTTCTAAGCCATCACTGGAATTGGTATGCTGATGGCTGAATGTGACCTCAGTTCAGATGGGGCTCTGTGTGAACAGGACAGGGCTAGATGTGACTCTACGGGCGGCTTCCTGCTCTATCTTCCCACTGCCACCTCTGCTGTGTAACCCAGCCCATGGTCACAGTGTCCCATATGCAGAAGATCCAGAGTTAATATGTACTACTCGTGGTGGGGATGAGGAGATATGGGGGTCTCTAACAGCATCTCCCTCCCCAACGTAACCCAGTATCCCTCCTTCAAGCCACCCCTGGGACACATTTGTGTGCTCCAAATACTTGCAACCACAGCTGTTGGCCCAATCTAACTCTGAGCCCCTCGGGTGTCTGCTACATACTCGGATCCTCGTAGTCGGGGCTTAGGAAGTGATTAATAAACGAGACTTCTACTCTCTATTTCCCTTTACTTTCAATTTCCATTTTGTAATATTGACTTTATGAGAAATACGCAGGGTAGCAAATTCGTAGGGAAATCAGAACCACCCAGGGCTTACATTTTCATGGGTAAAAGGTGCTTTAGAAACTTTGTGCCATGCATCCAGTGTGATGAGACAATATCTGAAGCATTTGCAAGTGTGGCGGTTGGCTGGGGTGGGGGTTGGTGAGGAAGTCCTTGAACGTCTACCTCCCCCAGGGAGGCCAGTGGACCGCAGGTGAATAGGTCAACACTGAGAGCCTCGCCTGAGCCGGGGTCTACGTGGTCAGTCACACCACAACATGACTGCGACCCTTTAACCACACCCTCAAGGCTGAAGTCTTGGAGAAAAGCCAGCCTCGGGAACCAGCAACCAGAAGCTTCTACGAGGAGGGAAGAGGCCAGACATGAGGCTGCTTGGCTGGGGGGAAAATCCAAGACAAATGTCAACCTCTAGACTTTGTTTCAACAGTGGTCGAATGGAACTTCTTGAAGAAGTTAGCTTTCGCCTTCACTGCCTGCCCCGGCTCAGTCTCTCCCCAGCACCACAGGGACACTTAGCTTTTCTCTGTCGCAGTCGGCCTCCCATTTACCTTTGCGGGAAAGTTGATCTGCCTGACCACACTCTTAAGATGTGGAGGCTGCCTTTGCTTCCCTGGCACAGTATTTCACCTTCCAGGTGCTCAGGTGAAGGCTTGTTGAATGAACGAAGAGCAAGTGAGCGCCATAATCACAGCAGACGCAGAGAATACTTCCTGCCTTGCCGGATTTACACATACTAACTCATTTAGTTCTCCAAATGCTGCCATTCCCTCCCATTTTTGGATAAAGAAAGTGCAATCCAGACAGGTTAGAGAACTAGCTCGCAGTCACATAACCCAAGCGGCCTGGCTTTGGCGTGTGTGTCTTATGTTGCTTCTCTGTCTTGTATGTTTTAAGTAAAAAATAATAATTCTTTAAAGTGATATGATCCCTCTCCTCCACAAAAGGAAAGAAATGGTCACTGTGTGTGGTAAAGAAAACTACTCAAATACTACAAGGAGCGTGGCTTTATAGAATTTCTATGACAACAAATGAAAAAAATATGGGTGACAGCCTTGAAATTGCCCAGTTGCATTCTCCACCGCTTGGAAGAACCTGTATACTTGCTCTGTTTGTGCTTTTAAATTAGATTTTATTTTTTCTCTTTCGTGTCAGGACTTAAGTTTAGAAACACTTTTAAAAACGTTTGAATACTTAAATTATTTGCATTGACATCATTGATTTACATGTACCTTGATAGTATCTACAAAAATAGAGTTATAAATATGGCTTTGAAATATTCCAGGATTCTTAAAATTAATAGTTTAAAATATTAGTTTACACCTAATGTCATATTTTTTGGAGGACCATATAAGCATATTCACTTCTTTTGTCGAATAGAGCAACTCTAAATCAATTCACTATTTCCCTAGAGAAGTTATTTTTCCTATACATAAAGAAATACACTACCTCTTGTATGAATAAAACCAAAACACAATTGAAAAAATAATATTTCCATATTTTTTAAAAGTATTAAATAATGATATGGTTCTTAAACTTCTCCGACCAAGACACACAGTAAGAAATATATATTATATTGTGATCCAGCACCAACATGGGTGTACACATATTTACATGTGTATAAAAAATTTGTTTTGCAAAATATTTAACCTTACTCTACATGGTACACTTTGATATTTGCAGTCTAATCTATTGATATTTTTTTAATGGTTGGTTTTGAAACACTCAATTGATTTCCTGGACCTCCAATGGGTCATTAATAGTTCATGGTTGCAGCTCTTGAAGACTAAAGAAGTGGGCTCTGGAGTCACAATTCTCTCTCTTACATCCTGGTACTCTCAGGTTAGTTAGAGATGCTTACCGGTCATAACCATCACCTTAGACAACCGAGAAAGGCATCAAATCATGTGGGGTAACCTTACCCCATTTCTTTAGGATAGTGCCTCTTGGATAATTCATTTGCAAATTACTCATTAAAACTTGGCCTTGCAAAGTTAGCCCCTGGTCCAGTTATTGCTGCCAGATTTCCTGTTTACACTGAACTCAGTACGTTAGGTTATTGTTCCCACTGATGACTGCTTTAAATAAGGAGAAAAGGTGAATCAAAGCAAGATACCAGATTCCCAGCATCATTTGATGCTGTGTGCTGGCAAAGAATCAGCAAACGCTACATGTCTGCCGGTGAAGTCCAGGAGCCCGCTGCAGACACTAACTGACCAAAATTATTCTGTGGCAAATGGTTCAAAAGGCCTAAGAGAGGTGTGATTAGTGGGCACCTCTGTCCCCTGGCAGTTATCAGCAGAGTAGCCCACTGGTAGCTTGAATGATCTCTGAGAGGATTCAGGATAACATTTTCTATATTCCTAAACTACGAAGTGGGGTAAAGCATTCTTGGGAGTACTCTGATACGTGTTTTTCCCCAAATCACATAGCGTAGATACCTGCTTCAATTAAATTGCCTACCATAGGCACATTTATTTTCTTAATTTAAGACTTAAGTAAAGCTGCAATCAAAAAACCAACTCTTAGCTTTGTTGATTTTTTTCTATCATCTTTATATTTCATTTATTTCTGCTCTGATCTTTGTTATTTCCTCCCCTTCTGCTCACTTTGGACTTTGTTCTTCTTTCCAGCTCCTGGATGTGTAAAGTTAGGTTGTTTATTTGAGATACTTCTTCTTTTTTAACGTAAGCTTTTATTATAATTTCTTCTTAGTTCTGTTTTTGTTGCATCCCATACATTTTAGTGTTTTGTGTTTTCATTTTCATTTGTCTGGAGGTATTTTCTAATGTCCTTTTTGATTTCTTCTTTGACCCCATGGTTGTTAAAGAGAGTGTCATTTAATTTCCACATATTTGTGAACACTCCAGTTAGTTTTTTTAAAAAACAAAATTGACACTCTTAGACTAAGATAAAAAGAAGACTCAAATAAAATCAGAAATGAAAGAGAGTCATCACAATTGATGCCACAGAAATAAAAAGGATACAAGGGACTGCTATGAACAATTCTACACCAACAAACTGAATAACCTAGAAGAAATGGATAAATTCCAAGAAATGTACAACCTATCAAGGCTAACTCGTGAAGACACAGAAAGTCTGAACATACTTATAATTACAGTCACACACCACTTAACGATGGGGATACGTTCTGAGAAATGCATTGTTAGGTTGATTTGTCGTTGTGTGAACACTGGAGTGTCAGTTACATAAACCTAGGTGGTATAGCCTACTCCTGTGATCATGTTATATTTTTATACAAGTGCAGCACAGTAGGTATGTTTACACCAGAATTACCACAAACTTGTGAGTAATATAGTGTGCTGTGATGTTATGCTGGTTATGATGTCACTAGGTGATAGAAATTTTTCAGCCTCATCATAACATTATGGTACCACTGCATATACATGGTCCATCGCTGACCAAAATGCCATTATGCGGCGCATGACTATGGTATAGAGATGGAACCAGTAATCAAAATCTCCCCACACAGGAAAGCCCAGGACAGAGGACTTCACTAGTTAATTCTATCACACATTTGAAAAAGAATTAAGGCCAATCCTTCTTAACCTTTTCCCAAAAACTGGAAGAGAAGAAAATACTTCCAAATTCATCTCATGAGGTCAGCATTACTCTGATACCAAATCCAGACAAAGAAAACTACAGCCAACATTTCTGATGAACATAGACGCAAAAATCCTAACAAAATACTAGCAAGCCAAAGCCGACAGCATATGAGAAGGGTCATATACCACAACCCAGTGAGAGTAAACCCTGGGCTGAAAGGGTGGTCCAACACACAAAAATCAATTAGTGTGATAAACCACATTAACAGAAGAGAGGCTAAAAATCACATGATGATCTTGATAAATGCAGAAAAAGCATCAGACAAAATTTGACAACTTTTCGTGATGTAAGTTATCAACAAACTAGAAATAGAAGGAAAGCACTTCAACATAATAAAGATCACATATGAATAGTGCACAGCTAACATCATATTTAATGGTGGAAAACCTGAAAGCTTTTCAAAGATCAGGAAGATAAGCATGCCTACTCACGCCACGTCTCTTTGACAAAGTAATGGACATCTAGCCAGAGCAATTAGACGAAAAAATAAACAGAGGCATACAAATTAGAAAAGAAGAAGTAAAATTGTCCCTGTTTGCAGATAACATAATCTTACATATAGAAAACCCTGAGGACTCTATTAAAAAACTTTTAGAATAAACATATTCAGTAAAGGTGCAAGATACAAAAAAAAAAAAAACATAGTTGCATTTCTACATACTTACAACAAACTATCTAAAAATGAAATTAGGGAAACATTTAAAATAGCGCCAAAAAGAATAAAATACTTAGAAATAAACTTGAAACCTACATAACATTGATTAAGGAAATTAAAGAAGACACAAACAAATGGATTGACATATCACGTTCGTAGATTGGAAGGCTTGGTAATGTTAAATGCCTATATTCTATTCAAAGTGATCTACAGATTCAATACAATCTCTATCAAAATCCCAATGGCTTTTTTGTCTTTCACAGAACTCAAAAAAATTTCTATAATCTTATGGAACTACAAAAGACCAAGAAAAGCCATTCAGAAGAACACAACTGAAGGCATCACAGTTCCTGATTTAAAATATATTAAAAGCTTCGGTAATCAAAACAGTATGGTACTGACATGAAGACAGAAATATAGACCAATGGGACAGAACAGAAAACTTGGAAATAAATGCATACATATACAGTTGATTGACCTTTGACAATGGGGACAAAAATACACAATGGTGAAAGGACAATTACTTCAACTAATGGTACTGGGAAAACTGGTTATTCACACTCAAAAAAAAAAAAAAGGAATGGGTCCTTATCTTACATCATACATAAAAATCAATTCAAAATAATTAAAGACATAAACAAAAAACCTCAAAGTATAAAACCCCTAGAAGAACACATAGGGGGAGAGCTTTGTGACACTGGTCTCAGCAATGATTTTTATGGATCTGACATCAAAAGTACAAGAACAAAAATAGACAAGTGAGACTACATCAAACTAAAAAGCTTCCTCACAGGAAAGGAAATAATTGACAGAATAAAAAGGCAGAATGAGAGAAAATATTTTTAGGCCATACATCTGATAAAGAGTTCCTCTCCAAAACAAATAGGGAACTCCTACAACTCTTTAAAAATTAGTTAAGGACATGAACAGACATTTTTCCAAAGAAGACATACAAAGGCCGACGGGTGTATGAAAAAAATGTTCAATGTCACTAGTCATTAGGGAAATGCAAATCAAAACCACAATGAGGTATTACCTCACACCTGTCAGAATGGCTGTCTTCAAAAAAAAAAAAAAAGAAATAAAAGAAGAGACAACAGTATTGGTGAGGGTGTGTAGAAATTGAAACCCTTGTGTACTCTTGGTAGGAATGCAAAATGGTGCTATGGAAACCAGCATGAATGTTTCTCAAAAAATTAAAATAAAACTACCATATGATCCAGCAATCCATTTATATGTATTTATCCAAAAGAATTAAAAGTAGGATCTTAAAGAGATATTAACTGTCCCGTGTTTATTGTAGCACTATGCAACAGCCAAGTGTCAGACAACCTGTGTCCATCCAGAGATGAACGGATAAAGAAAATGTGGCATATACAGACAATAGAATACTATTTGCCTTTTAAAATAAGGAAATACTGTGATATGTGATGGATGAACCTGAAGAATTATACTAAGTGAAATGAGCCAATTACAGAGGACAAATACTACATAATTCTACTTAGACGGGTATCTAAAGAGTTAAATTCATAGACTCAGGAGTGGAGTAGAGGTTGCCAGGGGCTGGGGACAGAGAAAATGTGAAGTTACTTACCAATGGGCACAAATGTTCAGTTAAAAAAGATTAGTAAGTTCTTGGGACCTTCTATATAACATTGTACTCATTGCCAACAATACTGTATTATACACTTAAAAATTTATAAGAGGGTGAGCTTATGTTAAGTGCTCTGACCACACACACATGCAGAAAAAGATGCAATCAGCGAAATCTTTTTCTGGGAAGGATGACATCAAGTGAACTGGTTTCTCTCTCTGTTAACTTCACACACCACCCTCACAATGCCCACACGCTTTGCTTATCATGCAGTTTTGGGAAAGAGGTCACCCACCGCAAGCAGGTGACATGGCTTCACCTCAAGTGGATCACAGCCTCTTGTTGATGCCAAAGAGCCTCTTCGAAACTACCACCGTGTCAAGTGTTCACTCAGCGGTGGGTCAGGGATTGTCGCCTGCTGTGATCATTAACCACAAATCGGTGCAGGAGGTCCCAAGGTCTGGCCCTGTTGTCACGTGATACGTATCTAACACACCAGGGCAGCCTGACGTTCCTCATGTCTGACGGATCAGCTCTACTGATGTCCATTTCCAATACAGCTGGTTCTCTGAGAACATGGAAACAACGCCAAAACCTCGCACTAACGAGTGCTTATATTGTACACCAGTTCAGGTTGGTTGTTCACTAATTGTTTCTCCACCACCCTGACTGGTCATCTTCTCTCTTCAATGGCCTTGTGCTAGTCACAGGTTGGAGTTTTGTCTTGTGTTTCTCTTAGATCACCTCCTGCTCCTTGGGCAATGGGCACCACACCCGACACCTTATGAGCCCTGATGGCTGGTCTCTGAGCCAACTTGGTGTGTGCTAGTGGACAGGTGAATGGAGTGTAGGATGGGAGCAGGTGCTGAGTGTGGCCCTGGAGGTCCAGGAAAACCTTATGTCCCCTAGAATTACATATCAGCATAAAAGTTGTCTCTGACTCACTGTACAGTCTTAGAAAGCAGTTAGTTGTCTGCAGTACTGCGATACCAAGTTCATGTTCAAGGCCAAAGAATGCTCATGGGACAGTATCTAATAAAGATTATTTGAAAGAGATGATATGGCTATGGGCCTTTTAACTTTTTCTAGTAACTGCCACATATTATTTGCACCAGTTAATATTATCTATAATACCTTAGGGATTTGACGTAGGTCTAAAACAGAAACCAAACTTTTCAGTGCTCTGAGCCTGGTAATCCTCAGACTGGTGCTTTCAGGGAGAGCCTTCACGCACAGGAAATAGTAACACTGCCTCTCCTTTCAGTTCTTAGACAGAAGTATTTATTTGTCTTATGGGCTAAAAGTTACTATATAAAAATACTACTCGGAAGCCTTTCCTGTGCCTAATGTCCCAGAGCACGATTAACTGGCATAAAAAATAGGACTATACCCCAAATGGTAAAACTGGGGAGTCATTTTGTTTTGTATTTTCTGACACTGATGAGAGAAAAATACAATAAACCAAACAAATATAGTACATGTGGGGGTGGTGGAAAATGAATCTGATGTTTTTCCTAGTGGCTGGATTTGACTATTAGGCGTTCTAATTATAGAGCGCGGCCATGGCTGTTCTAGCTGGAATGCAAAATTGGTGACGTGAGACCATTTCCCCTGGAAAAGTAGAGGGCAGATCATTTCCTGAAGTATCTTCGAGATCTTTCTTCTTTTCTCTGTTTCATCGAGACAAAACACGATGCCTTTTAGCGATCAGATTTTCAGGTGATCAAGTTAGAATTGCAGAAACGTGGCCCAGTGTTGACGAGCCAGTCTGGTCTAGCTGATTACACATCTCCCTAGGTCCATTTTCGGAATTGTTCAGCCACCTGAACACATACACGCCACCCGCACAATCGTCATCTGAGATTCATCACTCCCTCACTGCAGATCTCATTAACACATTATACTCCAAAGCCATGGATGAAATCACCACCCCTATCAGAGCAAATAGAGTGGACTGAGGTCCCTGACTGCCTTTCCCTGGCCAAGAGTGATCACGCCGGAGGGATCGCCTCACTCATGTTCTTGCTCTGATCTGAGGAGTTTTCACTTCATCTAAGCGGCTTACTAGGTTAACCAGGCACCCACCTGAGCCGCTAAGTGACATTGCAGCAAGGCTCAATTTTCAAGCCTAGAGCCTCATGGTTTTACATCCAGCCCCCAAAGGGCAGAGAGCTTCCTCCCAGGAAGAAGCTGTGCCTGGCTGTGAGCCCCGCACTGCCACTGTGGGTCAGCTTCTCACACGCACCTGGGAGGGGTTCCTGTGGGCGTGGAACTTAACTGCCATATACTGGAGAAGGGGCGGGAGGTACAGAGGGAGCTTTCCCTCCAGGCCATCTGCTGGCTCCTGAGTCTGTGTGGCTGCTTTCAGCTCTTCCTTGAACAACATTTGTTTTTTAAATACTCATTTTAAATACTCAAACCCAAGGCACTTAAAAAGCTTTCCTGATAGTTCCGAAGCAACTTAGAAATATCAAAGCCAGGGCTCCAGGGCATCCACCAACCACCTTCCAGCACCATCCCAGGACGAGACCATGATGAGATACAGCGAAGCTGGCTCCCTCGCTTCTGACTTTCCTGTTAAAAGGAGAGCCTGGGGTGTCAGGCACAGCTTCGGACACTTACTCACCCTCCGGCCTACCCTCACAGCACACCTGTGAGGTAGATGTTCTCACCTTTGCTTCAGAGTGGAGAAAGCTGAGCATAACATAACAGACATGGAGCTGCCTTCCCGGATGCCTGCCCTGCGCATCCTAGGCCTCGTACCCCTGGGTCTGAAAGCAGCAAAGTAACATTTGAATGGGCCGAGACCCCTTGTTTCCCAAAGAACTGTTTGTAGAGATAACGAGAAAGCAGATGTGTGGCTACCGGATTGATAGCTACCGGATGAAAAGTAAAAGCCTTCAGAATGAGCATCACTATGTTATGTTACCTGCACTATAGCAGGGCCTTTTTTCTACGGATGTTACTGTCCCCATCCCCTGTTCACAAACACCATTAGCTATCCTTATTGATCTCAAATAAACGCTTGTAGCCTCTCACTTTGAAAGGCCTTTCCCGTTTTAGGTTAACACACCTACTGTGTGCCAGACTCTGGCCTGCGTGCGGGGCTGAGATGAGTTTGCACACAGACGAGCAAGGGCCTAGAGGTCTGGCCCAGGTCATACAGCACAGAAGAAGGCTTCTGTGTCATAGAATAATTTCCTATCTCTTCGTGCTGTCCACCGCACTGGGCCAAACTCTAGAGAAAGGTGGGCCATCAGGAACGAATCTAGATTTTTCTACGGCGCTCCATCCAGATTGCTCAATAGCCTTCAGAATCAGGCCCTGAATCCAACACTTGTGCTGGTGATCACTGTCTGGACAGTCTGTCTCTCGTCACTCGCTGGGTAGGGATTCCAAACAGTAAACCCTGACAAGGTTCATTGTGAAGTGAGGTAGTGGGGCAGAAGTACTGTTTTGGTAAACAGTGGGGAAAAAAACGAACTTGGAAACTACCGTATGGTACACATTTTCCTGTTGGAATAAAATAGACTGGTAGTTTAATAGGAAAGCAAAAAATTTGTTTAATAGGCAAGCAAACGCAAGATGCAAAGGGATGATTTATAACTGTCCTGTGAACTTCATTAATAGAGAAAAGCAACTACATATTTCTGGTCCACAATGGCTTGGAAACCTGAATTATCTGCAGAGTCACCTGTCGTGTTGATCAACGGTCATATCTCCAGGTGAGTGGCATTCATGGGAAAAAAAGACAAAAACAACTCTAATCTGAAACTGAAAACAGGTAAATGAATGTTGCCATAGAGCAAAAGGAAGAGCTGCTGTAACAGCCAGACTTTTCCATGCACCTGGATCGTGTTTTCATCTAATTAAATAGCATCGAATTATGCTCTTTACAGCCACTGCCACCACAACCGTCTGGAAGTTCTGAGCAAAGTGTAGATATTTAATTTCTTACAAGCTGAAACGTACCCACTTGTAAAGCTGAAAAAAGCATTAAGAAACAAATACTGGAAGAGGTGTAATGAAACATGCAGGTATTGTCTTCAATCCACGGGACTGAAGATAAATTAAAAATTACATTTTATTATTAAGCATGTACTAGGAAAGGTTGTTTTTGTAGAGATATACAGAAAGCCAGTCATCAGGCCCCTTAGTACATGACCAGTATAACAAAGCTGGAGATGCATAACTGTAAATATATTTAAATCTGTCTGTACTTGCTGAAAAGTTATATTTAAATGCATAGTGATGTGAGCTTTTCAAAACTCCTGTTTTAATTTCCTTCTGGCCTTTATTATTTTCACATTATTTTATTATTTGTGTTATTTACAATACACCATATATAACAAATTAAGCCAAAATTTTTGCTCAGGGTACAATTAGTAGACTGGCTTCAGATGAAGTTGGGTAAAGGACTTTGCACTGACAGTTTCTAAAGAGGTGACAATTTAAAAATTGTAAGGTATATTGTGCCAATGTCATTATAATGACCTGGAAGCTATTCTTCACCCTAAATCCATTTTGACAATAATTGAAACCAATAAGCATCATTGCCCTGGATTATGTGTTGTTATACCTAACTCACTAATTTTAAAAGAATAGCATTTTTCAAAGTGCTCTTTATAGCATAAAAAAGGTGCGGAGCCATTCGGGTAACTGAGGAAATGGGTGTATACTAAATGCTCTGACTAGTATGGAAAGTAACCATGACAACCTGTGGAGAAAAAGGTCCATAAAATTCAGAGCAAAAAAGTGAGGAAGACAAGACATTTGGGGTGACTTAGCTGAATGGACAAATGGTTCCACATTCATAGGTTTACAGGCCCAGAAGGTACACGCCATGTTCACACAGATGGCCCACGCCATGCAGAAAAGGGAAAGTTAACTTCAGCACCCTCTGTTTCAGGAGACAGAGGACAGTGTCTTCATTTTAGAAAGATTCCCAACAAAGTGAGCTTGAGTTATCTGAAAAATAGGCATAGCTAGAACACAGTCCCCTGTAAAGGTAGATAAATGAGGCTCTGTTGCACTTGTGAAGTCATAAGTGACAGACCTCGCAGAAGCCCTCCAAACAGCACACTAAGCCAAAGAAGGTGCCCTGCCTGTGAACAGAAGGGTCCACTTGGCACTTGGGCAGTGATGGCTTGAGATCAATTACAGATGGTTCGATTAACACCAGTCAGCCATCACTCGCTTTGGTTGGTTAATCCTCAGTGAAGATCTTTCTATAAAGCATATCCTTTTATCTGATGGGTGTTCAAGTAAAGAGACCATCTCACAAAATTTTGCAAATAAGTAAATCCATCCACAAAAGTCCAGAAACTTCACTCAAGTTCATAGATAAAACTCACAAGCAGACTGGATAGTTCAAAAGGTTAGCAGAAGAGAACTTAACCAGCCAGATAGTGTAAAATAAAAGTTACTTAGAAGCTCCCTTTTAAAATAAGGTTGAGTCTTGTCTCCAATACTTGGACGATTCATTACAAACAGTGTGTGACACGGTAAAGGCGAGTCCTTAAGCTCTCAAAACCCAAGTGCAAATAAAACAGAGCTTCATTATGACTTAATTTCACTTCGACTTAATTCAGATTAGTCGTTTTTAAAAGGAGACTCTGTTTAATTTCTCTGTGTCATTCAAGCATCCATTCTTTTCCCAGGCCCATATCAGTACCCTGGAGCTTATACCCGAGTGGAAAACAAAATGAGTATAATCAGTTCTCACCACACTCATATATTTTTAAATTACTGCGTTAGGTGTGTTTTAGAATTTAAAATTCTGAAGGTGTTTGGAGCTGTAGCCACAGTCATGGGAATGTATGAACACCTGAGCCAAGATAATAAGGTCCGTTCACAGAAGCGATGGCAGACAGTCTGCCCATTCTCTGCGCGGCTGGCATCACCTCGGAGCCCTCGGACCACGTCAGGAGGGGACAGTACTCCCTCTGCATGCTCAGTCCCTTCAGAGCAGGCCACCCCAGCCATGTGAGTTCCTGGACTCACCGTGTGCTCAGGAGGTAAGGGGCCGGGTTTAAAAGCACCACCCCCCCCCACACACACACACAACACACACACACCCAGTAGCTGATCTAGAAGGTTCAGAGGAGTGACCCATCTAACAGTGACCTTAAACTCAGTCCCGGTCAGGATGACCTGAAGAAATCTCACAGCCAGCAAGGGAGAGGCTATTTTCAACTAGAGAGAAACACTGGAACTGTGGTTATGAATGTTTTTGGCCACGGATTCCTTTAAGAACTTCATCAAAGCTACAGACTCTCTTCCAAAACAAAAAAAAAAAAAAAAAAAGGAAAGAAAAGAGAATGTACAGGTTGCCTGTGTTCCACACAAATTTCAAAATCACTGACGTCCTAAATCTCACCCGGGACCCAGGTGAAACCAGTAGTGTCGCAGCCATTTGCCCCGTCCCTTGTCAGCTTTGCGTTGTATCTCTCATTTTCTAATCTAGGGTGCAGCTGGTGTTGTTCCCTCTCTGGGACGGTGGGCCTGGGTAGTGGGGTGTCACATGGGAGCCAGGAGGAAGGAGGGATGCGGGTCCAGGGCAGAGAGCGGGTCTGCCTCACACTCCATCCTGGCTGAGAGCTCAGGAGACTGCCAGCTCTGAGCGTCTTCTACTAATTGGGGGTAATCCATGCGTAATTTCTTCTCAACACTTCCAGTATTCCTTTCCGGTGCTACAGACATGATCCAACAAGAAATCGAGTTCTAAAGTTTCAGTAAAAATACAATTCAAAACACATACTACACTGCTAAATACCTCAACTGGTTAACAGACCCCGAAGAAAAACTGAAATCCCCCTAAAGGCACCGGCCTGTAAGCCTGGCCAAGTCAGTGTCCGGGAAAGCTTTTAATGTGATTGACAGCTCATTCAAACAAGCCAGAGGGGTCCCACAGGGCCTGAGTCACTTCTCCCGCTGGGGAGTGAACCATTCACTGCAAAGATGGGAAACAAGCTCAGATCTAAGTGCTCTGCAAGGCCTCAGGCAAATGGCCCTTCTCTGCATCTGTGACATCACCAGAGGGCAGTGACCCATCTAACAGTTACAGCCCAAAAAGCTGCAAGCATGCCCTGAAAGCCAGAGCCCAGCGATCTCCTTTAGGAAAACAAAAATCTTTTAACTAGGAAGTGAAGGTTGCAGAAAACATCATGTTCTTTCAGATACATTACACATCTTTGCTGAGGGGACGAAGACATCAGGGGGACAGAAGAAGGCATAGGCAACACAAAAGGAAAGGGAGAGAATCAGCGATGCGGAAGGAAGGCTTTCAGATGGGGAGAGAGGGATGGAGGTGACACGGTGGCCCATGCTGGCCACGGAGGAGAGGACTCTGACAGAACGGTCACACCTGGGGCTGGTGATTCCCAGGCTCATGCTCCTTGGAGAAGGTGAGAGAACAAAACTGCTTGAGGCTAGAGAATGGTGACTCTGATTCATTGTTTAGAATGTGCATTAGCGTGTAGTATACAAGTATATACAGACATACGTAAATACCCATACACATATGTGTGTACACTTATTTCTGAAGGAGGATGGACCTAAGCTGGCAGATTGAGAAAAGAGGAGCTCAAGATAGTGTAAAAAAAGAAAAAAGAACATCAGTTCGTTGGAACTTCTTAGAAGAACTTTGTGGGATTCTGGAGAACAGAGGAAGCGAAAAGCAATTTAGATGCTCCTGGGTAGAATATGTGGACAAAGAACCAGGAGGAATAGTGCCCGATTGTCACGGGACAAAATTCCTTGCTTGGTACCTTCACAGCGAAGTCGCTGGAGGCTTCAGAGACCACTACTCAAACTGCAGCATCACAAAGACAGGCCGGGTCTGCTTGTCTCTCTGACAACCACATTTTGGCTCCTTGTGGCTCATTAGCCTCTGAATCGGGGAGATAAAAGAAGAAACTAAAAACAGTCCATTTGTGAGCAGCTCGATTGAAGATGAAGGAGGAGGCAATTTAAATGATCATGAAGGTTGTTTGTCATCTGTGGGTTTCGATTCCCTTGGGCATCTCGCTCCAGGGAAGCAATGATTGAGAGCCAGAAGTAGAAATGGGGATACGAGGGGCAGCGTCTGAATGGCAGCTTTTGATCACCAGATGGCTTTGGTTTTAAGAGCCCTATTGGCAGACTTGTGTGTCTCCTGATGGTCATCAGAAGATACGAGGCGGATAAAGCTCATGTGCACTCTATCAGACCACCAGGATGGCTCCGAGACTCCCAGTAGATCAGGAAATAGTGGGAGGCTCATGATGACAAGAACCAAGAAAATATGGCTAAGGTAGAGATGCTGACTAATGGGCTGCTGGTGTCTGCAGAGTCCAAATTTTAGTGTGATTAAAACATCCAAGTAAAAGAAAACCCCGATATGTGATTGTCTCAACTGGTTTCTGAACAAAGTCCCTATGATTTACTTTCTTTGGTGCTAGTTCGAGATTGTTGTATTATATATTATTATTATTATTATTTATTATTATTATTATTTTACTGGTATAATAATAAAAAGAAGTCAGTAAACATAGAATTCTGACTTTTCAAATCACTTTTGATTTTCGTCAAAGTGCAAGCCATACCATTAAGGGCTGGTAATCAATGGGTATGTTTTATACTCTGGACGGATCACGTGATTATCTAACATTTGTATCTCAATGTCCAAAAATGTCTGCTCATCACCCTCAACCCCAGCGACTAAAATCTGAGTACTCATGCCACATAGTCCATATTCATATTAATCCCCTACGTATTTTAGATAAGCTTTCATTAGCCATGTTCTTTTCAGTCTGTCATTTTGCTTTTTAGAATTGTTTTATTATATTGTATTGTTTGCATGATTTTTAGTTTTCTATATTCCAGTACATCTTTCTTCTCATGACGTAAATATTGAAAAAAATTTTCATTGCCTTCAGACCTGGGGTAAATACATTACTTTCCTTGTTTTCCCTCCCTTCCTTTTTCTCTTAATTAGACTATTTTTTACAGCGGTTTCAGGTTCACTGCAGAATTGAAGGGAAGGTACAGAGATTTCCCACACACCCAGTGCCCCCACACAGGCATGGTCTCCACCATTATCAACATCCTCCATCAGAGTGGGACATTTGTTACAACTGATGAACCTGTATTGAGACATCATCATCATCCAAAGTTCACAGTTTACATTACAGTTCACTCTCAGTGTTGTACATTCTGTGGGTTTGGACAACTGTATAATGTAACCATCATTATGGAATTTTTTTCCTCCAACATTTAACACTACAGCTTATCTGAACTTTATTGCGATTTTTGGTTATAACCAAAATGTAAGTTATTCTTTTCTTGTTGTTTCCTCTTCAAACTGTTATTTATTACTCTAGCAAGCTTCATTATGTAATTGATCCTTTTTTCAAAGTTGCATTGCTTATTTGTATGTTTTAAATTAAGTCCACTAAATAAATTAAAATCTGGAATTTCTATGCTATTACTTTTAATCTGTCTAGTTTTCAATCCAATATCATAGAATTTTAATAATGGTTATTCATAATATTTTACTTTGTAAAGGCAAGTTTATCTTCATTTCTATTTGTTAAAATTTTAGTTTTGATATTCTTGATGCTTCATTCTAGGTGATTTAAATATCAAATTATAAGGTATTTTGTGAGGACTTTTATTGTAATTAATAAGAATCTTAGTGCCTAGAAGGGTGGGAATTCCTGTGTCAACCAATCAAATAATACTTTTTAAATTCAGCAAATAGTTATTAAGCTCCTATCATTTATAGGCACCTTTCTAAGCTCTCGGACTGAAAAGGTAAGCAAAGGTACCCCTCTTTTCACTCCACTCCCCCCCAAAAGTGCATAAAGATTTCAGCCAAAACAGAATACAAATACCTAGAACAGCTCCAGGAAGGCTGCCCCTTCACCCCACCCCCTCCCATTATAGGGTCTCACTTATAAGTGTCAGAACAAGGAAAGGGTTCCAGAAAGAACTCACAAGTGTCTGTGATGTTGAAAAACACTTGAAAGCACTCTTGTAGATACAATTGTTCATCACATTTTTTGGGGAAAATTCAGATGTTTCTGCTTATTATCTCATTTGACTACTCCATTTTTTACATGGGCCTAATTCATGTATAGAATCAGAGGTTAAAAGTCCAAAAAATCCTGGACTGTACAATGTACACTATGTTAAGGGACATGCTTCATTCGACACATGCTGATCACCCAGGACTGTCCCTACCAACATCGCATCTAGGTCAGCAATATAAGCCATGTGGAAATACTTTCACTGGTCAGTTTAGGCTAACATGGCTGCTTTAATTAACGACGATGTCAGTTTGGACACGCAACAGAGAGTGCTATGCTCCAGTTAAAACCTTCCTATGACTTCCATCAACACAGATAAGATCCTACACAAAGCCAAGGAGATGTATGCAATGCCACAAAGTGGAAGGGATTGGAGCAGAGGTTTTCTCTGGGGAGTTACTACTCTTCCTAGATGAGTAGATTCAGCCCTGCTCATGTTCTCATGATTATTTCTCAACGTGCATGGTCAAGGCTCTATGGAAGAGTCACAGGATGCCAAAGGCATTATCAATGTTCCCAGCCACATAAAGGAGAGCTGCGAGGCTGTCCACAGTAGCAGCTCAGTTACTGAGCTGTGAGCCCCGACATGCCAGGCTCACGCATTCCTGCCACTCGCCATTAACGGTGATGTCCTGTGTCTACACCCCTGTCCTCCCCACTCATCACCACCCTCTGTCGGCATCCTCAAGGTGGGCACATGTTAGTACAGGTACCTGTTAGACATCCTCTGCCTCTACTTGTCACCAGCACGTGTCCTGTCAATTGCCTTCATGTAACTCTCTCTGGTGTTGAGCCTTTGTGTGGATGATTGACACTGATACGCAGTTGAGAAAAGTCTATTTCATGCTATTTTGAGTAGCTCACATTTATAGGTCTGCTCCTGAGATCGACAACACACCATTCACTCTGCAACTCCTGCTTTACTCTGAGAAACAACCTTTTTAAAAATTGTCTGTAACTTTCATGCAGCCTGACTCTTACTGATATTCCATACAAGTCTATGGTGAAGAAGGAATTGCCCCAAACATATAATTACCTTGTAGATTTTAAGATCCTACAGCTAAAGCTGTATTTGCTCAAAGATTTATGTTTTTAAAGACTTTGGTGTTTTGCCTCCTCTTCATCCTGGGTGGTTCATTTTCATCTAGGGATCCTTTATGTCGTGTATGCAGTTTCTCAGTTTTCTTTCTCCAGATGAACACTGAACACCTGACTGCAGCATCCAGCAAAGCCTGACTGTGAGCATGGCTGGACCATCTGGCACCATGACTCAGATTTAATTAATGTTTGCTGGACGAGTACCACGTGTCAGACCTAGAGCTAGGCGTTTCTGTACATTTGGCGGAATAGTTCGTGTGTATATGGGCCTAATTCATTAGGTGACTATTTTAAAAGTCCCCATGTGTGAACTAAAAGTCTTTTATTTTCTGTAGTTTGATGTTTTGACATCTTGGGGCCTTGATGACTCTGAAGGGACTGTGCTGCCCACGGTGAGCCAATGCCTAGAGATAAACACTTTGACTGGCAGTGTGCCTTACATATGCAACCCAGCCGATCCCAAGACTATACTACCGACCACCTCTTTAACTGGCTTTTACATTCAGGGCCACTGTCCCCTTACTCCGATCACCCCAGGGCCAGGTGCCAGACAAGCAGGACTCTCCATGTCCCAGAGCCCTCTGAAATTGAAATTACTCCAAGTCGCCTATCCTAAACCTGCTCCCTAGCCTCTCCTGGTCCTTCCAGCAGAAACCACAGTAGAGGCTCCCGCCCAAACTTCCCCTTACTCTCTCGGCCTCTCTCTGACTCCACTGTTTCTCCAAGTCACTGCGTGACCATACTGTGAGTATAATAACATTCTTCCTTTTTGATAGTCATTTCCATATCTGCATATCTTACCATCCCAGATTAAAACAAACCCTGGGTACCATTAAGTCACCCTACATAATCATAGAATTGGCAGCTAAGATGATTCTGTGTTTTTTGCTTTGTTTTGTTTTTTATATCCCACCCTCTGTGTTTGGTAAAAACAAATTTTAAGCTTTTCTTTTTGTCATTTGTCTGGCTCATGTTAACAATATTTAATAAAAGTAAGTTTATGTAAGTTCCTTTAGTGTATAACCCAAGAGATTTAATTAATGATTATTTTCTTCTATGTGAACAAGCCGGCTCCGGTCTACGTGCCAACTGCCTTTGCCACCCTGCTTCACCTGCACACGGGGCGGGGCAGGAATGAGCCCCAGCCCACACCATTCGTCCTCCCTAGCGCCAGCAGACCAACTGAATCTTGGAGGCCCAGGAGTGACCTCCATTTGTTACGAATGGGTTTCAGAGATGCCACGTTCCCTGGACCGGAATGTGGGTGTGTTTCTGCAGGTCCAGCTGTTATGTTCACAGACCGTCGGGTAATTTGGGTAATGCTGACGTGCTCCGATGCTCAGAACAGCTTTAGAGCTTGCCGCCATGCCACACCTGCCTGCCATTCCTCTGCTGGCACCTTCATCGAGTTTCCTGCCCTTAGCCTAGAAGTGTGGTCTGCTGGACCACGGAGCAGTAAGGAAGCAGAGGCACTGACGGATGGAAGTCTGCATCCATCAAGGGTTTGTCTTTTTTGTCTTTTGCTTTGTCAAATGTCAAAATGCAAAGATGACCTTTTGGGGTTAAAAAGTGGACTGTAAGGCAGGGCCTCTAATTAGCTATATATCTCCTTGGAGAGGTACATCCACACAAAGTCACCAGCACTGAGTTTCTGTTTCAGAGGAGATAACTGTAGGAAAAGACATTACCTGTTAATTCTGGTACGTGTTAAATATACAATAGGACGAGTGCATGAAGTTGAACTGAGCACAAAATTTGAGCAATTAGTAATTCTGGACCATATGAAAGAACCAAGATTCAAGCCGTCTAAACCCATCAGAGGTCAAAGAGCAGCAAAGGCCAAAGTGGAACCTCTTCTGTCCCGAACGGTTTTACAATGGCAGGAAACAATTTGAACAAGGCTCGGTAATGAAATCAAGAACCTAATGCTGGCCTATATTCTTCTTCTACATTTAGCATTCCTGTCAATGCCATAATTTTAAGAATATGTTTTCTATCCAGTGGACAGCAGTGAATGACTTAACGTGTCTCCACGCCTCCTATAGGAGGACACTCGCTCACTCATTTTGTAGATAGATACTTACTGATCAGCTGCGGGTCCTGGGCTTTCCCAAGTGGCTGGCACATAGAAGAACAAGACAGAAAGGTCCTTGCCTTCCTGGAGTTTGGGGTCAAACAAAATAAATGACTATCGCAGTGAGCGGATGGGTGGGTGCTCGCCAGAAGCCAGGCAGATCAGGGCTCATGAAACTAAGTGGGTACAGACTGGCATATTTCATTGCTAACATTCTTTCTTTTGCACATCTTAACATCTCTGAAGTCAGGATGTTTCTTAATATTAACGGTATCTTAAAATTGCTGACAACTTGGCAATATTCACGGCACAACTGTCATTTCCCTGCATATGCGTAAACTTGGTATAGCTATCATTTTGTTATCACATTTACTAAGTTATTTGCATTGTTGTCCCCACACGTGTCTTGTTTAATTTCCATTTAAATGGTTTTCAAAAAGATTACACTGTGATTTGGCACTGAAAGATGCTAAAGCATACTCACGGTGGCACAGAAACAGAGCAATGGGGTTTAAACGTTATATTATTATTAAGGAAAACATTTGTCTTTGCTTGGCATTTCCATATTACCTTACAAGGCAAAATCCGAATGCTCTACCAGACTGAAGAAAGACACAGAAGATGAATCTTATTACAGTTTGTTACCGAGATATATACAAACTGATCGCCTATTATGCCCTGAGCAATGCTACTGAACGTACCATCAAAAAAAAGACCAAAACCCATACAGAGATGACGGAAACTTGAAAACACGGAGAGAGACTAGTGTGACCGAATCATGCAGTGTCATGGAAGACCACTGTTAAAGTGCCATGTCATAACAAAGCTGGCAGCATTTTCTCTTTCTTTTTGTGTAAAATAATGTCCTATGTTCTATGACTGTTCACCTTTAAGATTTGATGATATGTGGAAATAAAGATGGATCGTTAGTTAATGAGAAGTTTTATAAATAGAATAGAATACAGAGTAGAAGTTTGTTGGACAGTTTTAAGTTAACAAGGTGTTTGAGTGAACTCAACTTCAGGCGAACTGTGCAATGTCAAAATTTGTAGAATTTTGTACATCACTAGTCATTTTAAAGAAGTCTATGTTACTCTTTACCCACAACCATGTTTTCGGTGCATTTTCATTCTGGTGCAAGAATGTAACAATTAGCGTATCTCATGTTCTATTTTCCCCACTTTAATTAGTGCTGCTCCAGTTTGGGGCAGTTTGGAGATGTCAGAGGGGAGACGGGGCTGCCTTTTCAATCAGATCTTACCACTGCTACAGGCGGGGAGAGTGAAATACTTAGGCGGCAGAGAGTAAATCCCAAAGCATGCAGACACGGCTTTGAGATTCTTAGCACTAGAGGAACATAAGAAAAATGCCAACCATAGGGATATGTTTCCAAGTGGTATATGGTCTCAGTTCAAAAATGCATTTATTCCTTTCTGGGCTTAGCACTGCCAATCATTTTGGAACCAGGGAGAGTTGAAACTATATCAAGAAAGAAAATACACACACACACACACACACACACACACACACACACCCAAGGGAAGGAAATGACAAAACAATGGCCATAGATTATAGTAGCAGACACAGTTTTTTTAGGCGCAGCTTCAAAACTTACTGTGTCACAACTCTGACGTCAGTTTTTGATACTGTTCAGCCAAGTGACAACTGCCTAACTGTAAAAGTGAGTACTCAAATCAGAAATAGGTGTGTGCCATTGCCAAGACAGCAGGTAAAAGGGTTTCTATATGGGGGGCACAAATTTTTGATAGTGTTGACAACAGGCTACGGCATGCATATACGTGACATGTCACAGTATAGAGAAGACTGCTTCCTGCTCCCAGGGCCCTGAATTAATTTCCTTTCTGGTCAGCAGAGGACAATCCAGGGAGTCCCCGGGCTAGTATTATCTTCCCCAGGGATTTGATTTAGTCTTTCCTTTCATTCAGGCAGGCCTATGTCAAATTCTCTGACAGTTGTACAGGAGGACGAATGTGCCAGTGTGAACACTGGGGAGCAGGGAGAGGGGGGATGTTGCTCCCAACCGGTGGGGTGTATGTGTATACATGGAGATTTCAAATAGACTTGATGACTGGGAGGGCAGGACTCTCTGACCAACCGAAAGGGCTAAGAGTTTATACATCCCATCAGACTTACATGCTAGGGGCTGAAGGTGTCTGGGACCTCCAATGTTGCCCTTTGGTGAAGGGAACACCTGTGAGGCACAGGCACACAGTGGTGGGTTCCCAGAGGAAGAGGATATTCTATAAAGAGGTCTGATCTACAAGGCCAGCAGACAGTCTATGTTGCCATATTTGCATTTCCTGCTCTATTATAAGATAGGCGACCCTCTCTATAGGGGCTAGAAGACAGCTCAAATTGGTGGTAAAGAGCATGCGCAGGGAGTCAAACAGATCCATGTTCAAAACCCACCCCTGTCATTTACTTGACACATAATCTTGGGAAATTACACAAACTCTTTAAACTCTAAAACAAGGGAAATAATAATAACACCTCATGAGAGTGATTACGAGGATCAAAGAATATATGTAAAACACCTAGTCATACATGTGGCACAGAGTATGTGCTCAATATATGGACACAGTTCAGTCAGCTTGGGCAAAGGAAGTTTTCTTCTGCTTGTAATGTAAATGTTCTTACAGAGGGGATGTTACTGGGCATAGTGGGGAAGCGCAGGTACTTGAGCAAGCCATTGGTCGCCTTGGCCAGGCTGTCTACAGGGCACACAAGTTGGTGTTATGAAGTTGTCCCTGGTATGAATATGTCTTGGTAAGAAATAAATAACTGAGGACCCACATGTGTGATCAGAAAAGTATCAGATTGTTTAAAACTAGGTAGAATTCCACATATGTTTATTGAGATCTGCTCATTTCAAGCACATGCGACATCCCTGTTCCTACCTCTACCCTAAGCTACTTTATGACAGATGCGGTCCTACAACCTTGTGTAAATTTCAACTCTAGCTCTAATTATTTCCCTGCATTAGAAATTTTGTAAATAAACAGTCCCCACATAATAACCATTTCGTTTTGAAGAAACTTTCTCCGACCGGCAAGCTGTGCGCATACTCTGTAACCCTTGCTTCCACCTCTCACCCTAAGAGCTCGGCCTTGACTCCACCCTTTTGGGTGCTCCACAGCACCCAGCACTCAGGCGAAGCCATTAGAAGTACGTGGGATGAGAAAATATTCAAGACGCGACAGAAGTGATCACGGGCACCTCGGACACGCTGGTGATCGGGGGCTTTAATTAGAAGGCCGTGTGGATAGACTTAAATTTCTGAAGCTCTGAGAGCACAGGATTTGGGGGAGGGCACACGGGGACACTGGCTACCTGCTGCATTGCTTTCAAGCAAAAGCCACAATAGTCCCCGAGGGGGTTTCCACAGAGGAATTTCCTCAAGGAAGGGCCGGGGCTAGGAATGCTGGTCGGGTCAGAAAGTGCGGGGGTTCCTGCACGCGCGCAGTCGGGGCGCGGGCGTCCCTGGCAGGCAAGGTGAGCCGCCTCTCTCTAAAAGTAAGGGCCTCGGGGACCACGGCGTCTGTCTCCTCAGTCTGAGCATCAAACTTTCTCCTGGAACAAAACCTCTCTCAAACCACATGGAGGCGGGAGGAGGATGGAGGATGGGGATGCCGCCAGCTGCTGCCCGGAGACAGCCCCCCCTCCACCCGTTCCCTCAGCCGCCACCCTCTTCCTCACGGGGACGGCGCCCCGACCGCGCACCCGCCCCGCCGCCCGCCCCGCAGCCGGCCCACCCGGGCCCGAAGCCGCGCGCCTCACAGAGCCTCGTCCCGGGCGCTGCGGTGGCCGCATCTGGGGGGCGAGCACGACCGGTACCTTAGGAGGAGGCCAGGGCGCCGCCGCTCCGGGAGACTCGCAGCATCGCCGGGACGCCGCCGCCGCCGCCGCCGCCGCCGCGGGAGACTGCTTGGCCGCGCTGAGGCGGGAGCCGGCGGGGACCGGGCACCGCCGCCGCCTGCGCCGCTCGCTGCGCCTGGGCTCGGCTGTCCGGCGACCGCCACTGTCAAGCGGGGCCCCGCCCCCTGCGCGTCGGGATTGGCTGCCGGAGCCGCTGGCCCCGCCCCCGCGCCGCGCCCGTGCGCCCAGGGCGCCGCCAGGGAGGCTCCCGCGCCCGGCGAGGCTTCCTGAGGGCGCGGCGCGCGGCCTCCGCCCGGGGGGCGGCGGGGTCCCCGTCCTGGGCCAGCCCAGAAACGAGCGGGCGGCCGGAAAGAGAAGAAACAGAGAGATGGCTTCTCTGGGGACGGACGTCGGCTGCCGCAGCTCTGGTGTGGACTCTTAACGACACAGACGCGTGTTTTAAGGGAGCCCAGGGAAGGGGGCGCGGGCGGCGCGTTGGAGCTGCGGCTCCAGGGTTTGGGTTGGCGTGTGTGAGTGTGAGTGTGAGTGAGTGTGTGAGTGTGAGTGCGCGCGTGCGTGCGCTGGTTGGTGTTCCAACCGCAAGGTGCCCTCACGCGCCGCCTAAACTTCATCTTGCCAAGAAACTAAATCCGGCCCAGCGACGTGTCCAAGGTCACAGAGCAGGAAGGTCGATTTCACGCTTCTGTACTGACTCGAAACCGCCCCAGATCTCATTTCTTTCGGTCGTGGGAGAGATGAGTGGTAGTTTGATGATGCTCTGTGTGTGTGTGTGACGAGATGAATTAAAACGCCATGGAGACGGGAAGTAGGTTAGTGGTTGCTAGGGCGTGGGGGGAGGCGAGGAGGGCCCGCTACCGCGGAGGGGTTTCTTTTGGCGTTGACTGAGAATGATCGGTCATTTGACAGTGGTCATGGGTGCACAATTCTGAATTTACTAAAAGCCACAGAACTGTGCATGTTAACTGAGTGAACTTTTTAGTATGTGGATTGTACCTCAAGAAAGCTCTTCCAGAAATATATTGAGAGACAGTGCTATGAGGGAAACCCATAGAAGCACGTGATTGGAGCATGTCACCCGTTCTGTTCTTCGTGGGCAGAAAATGTGTGTGCATACACCCAATCATTCATTCATTCATTCATTCATTCAGTAAACCATGTCCACTCTGGCAGGGCTACAAAGATTAATAATGCATGGTCTGTGTTATCAAGGAGTTGCCAGCCTATTGAGGTTTAGATCATTATAATGCAGAGGCACCTGTGACTACAGGATGGTAAGCAAAGTGCCAGGGTTAAGGTACAAGGCCTAAGGACCAAGGTTGGCAAGTCGTGAGGGACTGGAGTACAAAGTTTTTTCTATTTTAATGATGGCCGATGTGTCCCAGTATGAGAGGCATGACATGAGGTGAAGCTGGACCGTTGCTCATAGGACAAAATATCCCCATGGATTAGGGCAGCCGAGTGGTGAACTGAAAATTTAAATTGCTCTAGGTCTTTCCCAATCCTTGTACAGTGAGTTATTTTGGTGAATAGTCTTAATCCAAACCCAGTTTCATCATCTTATAAGGGCACAATCGAGTCACTAGCTGACCTTCGTTTCTACCTTTCTAGTACACAAAGTGCTTTCCTGCCTTCTCTCCTTGGAAGCTGGGGAGGTGAGGGGATGCATTCAAGGCCTTATGCCTTCTAAGTGATAGAGCTGGGACAGACCTCCACTTCATGGCTGTGGGTCCCACATTCGTGACATTATCAGCCTTTTGAGTCGTGAAGCTTCCTTAAATGTGCAAAGACTCTGCAGCTAATAAAGCTTTCTAAGCAGCAGCAAATGAAACCTGTTTTTACACTTGGAGTCGATCTTTTGGACTGGGAAGTAGGAATATAATAGGCCCTAAGGAGGGGGGAAAAACACCCCACAACTACTGATCTCCTTAGCATCTCAGTTGGATCTGTGCAAGAAAATCCTGGATTCTGGGCTTTATAGTAAAAAAAGAAAGTTGCTCTACCATTTGAAAGCTGGACGCTACCTATTTGTACTGTCAGTATACAATT
Source organism: Eonycteris spelaea (assembly GCA_003508835.1). NCBI lineage: Eukaryota > Metazoa > Chordata > Mammalia > Chiroptera > Pteropodidae > Eonycteris > Eonycteris spelaea. Next base: position 2,278,493 of record PUFA01000142.1, on the reverse strand, counting down.
GTCAGCATATTAACAGCACTGGCCTTTTCCTCCACCTTTCTTCCCATTGCTCATGGGACTGTGAACCCCTTAAGGAAAGCAGGTCCTGTGCTTTGTTAATTTCCTTACTTCCCCTCCCCACACTGCATCCCCCTATCCATCCTTTCGGGAGCCCTTTCTCCACACTCTTTCCATCCTCAGAGCCAGGGACCCAGCAGGCCCTCGATGATTGTTTGTTAAATGTTTAATGTCATATCATCAAAAAGGGAATCTTTTTTTTTATATACTAATTGTTTATAGTGCTGACATACGTTGTGAGGTTTGTATATTTATTGGCCCACATAGCACGTGTGCTTTAGAGCTCTGGAACCCAGTTGCAAGAACATTAGGAAATTACATTCCACACTTTAATAAGCTGTGAATTGAACTCTAAATTTAAATACCTGAAATTTACAAGTTAGTCCCAATCTAGGAAAGCACAATGTTAATATTTTAACAGTAAATGAGCACTTGAAAGCACAAACATTTTAATATTTATTATAGAATTTTTTATCCCTGCAGAGATAACTTACTAGTGGTTTTAAAGGTCTTTGAAATCTTTCCTAAATCTTCCTTGTTTCTTTCTTTACCTTTTCAATTTCTCCTTTTAGGCTCATTTTTATTGTTCATAGGATTCTGGTATTTAATTAACACCTCAACATTACAATTCTCCTTTTCCTAAATTGCCATGCAGAAATCTGGGGACCCTAAAAAGATAAGGGAGTGCTAATCTCCCTGGAGTCTAAAGCTGAGATAAAACCACCGAGGAGGCTGTAGCTGTTCCTCTTGCAGGAGCAGGTGTTGTCTTTCCCCAAGGAGTCATTATGTGTTAGAAGAAATGAGATAATGAAAATAAACAAGCTATTTTGTGAATGGTATCAAATATCACCAGCACCAGCAGATAGACCCTTAAATAAAAATTCTTTACTGATAAAAGCAATGGCAGATGAATGTGACCATTTTCTAAACATAAAAAAAAATAATTTGAGTGAAAGGGCTGGCCTAATTGGGCCACACATGAGGGTGTGTGGGAAACAGTCCTTGGGAGTGGAAAGCGTGTTGCTAGGTGGGCTCAGCTGGCTGTCAGCTGTCAACTCTGTCCGATGCCCAGGACTTGGCAGCCTTCTCAAGCAGCCTTCCTCTCTTCCAGGTCACACAGCAGAGTTACTGGGACTGATCTACTGGGAGCTACTGCCCCTTAGGGTATTTAAGGGACCTGCTGCTGTAGGTGAAAAGCCAACCAAAGATAGGATGAGAGGAGGAACCAGAATGCTTCCCTGCTGAGCTGTCTGCCAGATCCTGGGGTTTTTAATCAACCAGTCGAGAGATTCCTTGCCGTTCTAGGAAAATCCACTTACCTTATGGCAAAATTTCTGGAAAGATACCAGCAGATAGTGACCACAAAAGTAAGTAACCTGATGAAAAAGTATAATTTTGTTAGTAGTGTCAATGTGAAAATTCTGAAGGTTTAAAAAAAAATTTTTAAATAATGCTATAGGTGCCTACTCTAAAAAAATTAATAGTGGGGACTATTCCATAGTTGACGTGAACACTTGATTTTGTCTGGGTGATCAAGGAAGGCATCATGGTGGAGGTGGGTTTTGAGCTGACAGTGAGCCATGAGTGAAGAACAATAGTCTGAGTATGAGAAGAGAAGAAGGAGCTTTACGTGTTGAGTAAACAGCCCTTGGAAAGTTCCTGGGTGCGAAAAAACAAGCTGCCTTGACATGGATGAAGTATGTAGGGAATACACAGCTCTGTTCATCTAAACTGCTTGTCCATTCTCTGCCTTTGTATATTTGTACATTCCCCACCTCTACCTCCAGGAAAATACATACATATTTAAGTGAGAAAAGAAACAGGCTTGAAGTAACTTAGCTGTTACCATAGAGAATAAGAAAATAAAAATTTTCATATTATATGAAAGGAAAGTCAAGCATGATATATAATTAGAATAAACCACTAAAAGTGTTCTTCAATAGAATAAAGAAGAACAGTTATCTGAAAGTAAGCTACTGTTTTGACATTTAACTGGAAAGATGTTCAACTTTTATACTAAGAACATAGTCCTCCCTTTTCTATTGGAAGACATCATAATTATTCAGAGAAGCTGATGTTTGCAATTCTAGTTACTTTCAAATGATAATAAAGTAAAATAAAACTAAACCCAGTGGATGCATGTATGTAAAAGAGAATGACACTGAAATAAGTTCTCTCTTTTCCATAAATGACTTGAAGCATTTTCCTGACGTAGCTAAAAAGCTCTCAAAAATAAATTTCAATTATTCTTTTTATTCTTTTTACCTCTCCTTTTGCTTAACTACTAGACTAGTTGAAATGATTTCATTTTTTTCCTTTACTTTTTTCTTTTTCTGTCTCTGACCTGTAAGAATTGTATTTCATGGCACTGGGAGTGGCTGAAGAGGAAAGTACCTGGTATTAATCTTTGAAGAATCCCAAGGAGTGAAAGTGATACAGAAAGACAGAAAGGGATAAAATTTAAATCCAGTTTTCCTAAACAGAAAGAGGTAGTTTCTGCAGAATTACTGATGAATATTGTGAGTGAGGATCTAGGCCAGGTTATTAAGAATATGGCTATAAGCACCTAATTAAAAATAATGACCACCAGAATCCAGTAGAGATTATTGAATAATAAGTCATGTCAGATTAACTCTCTGAGTTCCCCCAGGTTACACCGACGGGTCAGAAATAGAGAACAAAAAAATAATAGAAAATTAACAAAATTAAGGGCTGGCTTTTTGATAAGATAAACATAATTGACAATACCTAGACTAATCAAGGAAAAAAGAGAAAGGACCCAAATCAACAAAATTAGGAAAAGAGAACGTTTCTGATACCACAGAAATTCAAGGATCATAAGAAGCTACTGTGAAGAACTATATCTCAACAAACTGGTCAACATCGAAGAAATGAAAAAGGCCTTACTTAGAAATATACAACTTACTGAGACTGAATCAGGAAGAAATAAAAAATCTGAATGGACCAATTACTAGTAAGGAGATTGAAACAGTGATAAAATTCTCCCAATGAAGAAAAGCTCAGGATCAGATGGCTTCACTGATGAATTTTACCAAACATTTAAAGAAGAATTAACACCAATCTTTCTCAAATTATTTCCAAATCTCAGAGGAAGGAACACTCCTAAACTCATTTTATGAGGCCAGCATTATCCTGATGGCAAAACTAGAAAAGGACACTAGTAGAAAAGAAAACTACAGGTCAATAACTCTGATGAATGTAGATGCAAAATCTCTATAAAATACTAACAAACTAAATTCATCAGCATATTAAAAGGATCATGCACCACAATCAAGTGGAATTTGTCTCTGGGATGCCAGGATGGTTCTACATTTGCAAATCAATCAATGTGATACATAACATCAATAGAATGAAAGAAGAATCATATAATCATCTCAATAAATGCTGGAAAAGTATTTGATAAAATTAAATACCCATTCATGATAAAACCTCTTTTCAGAGACAAGGAAGGACTATATCTTCACATAATAAACACCATATATGACAAATCAACAGCTAACACTAAGCTCAATAGTGAAAGGTTAAAAGCTTTTCCTCTAAGATCAAAAATAAGACAGAGTGGGTGCCATTATCACCACTCCTATTTAACATAGTACTAGAAATCCTAGCTAGAGCAATCAGGCAAAAATGATAGATGATAGATAGATAGATAGATAGATAGATAGATAGATAGATGGATGGATGATAGAATCAGAAAGGAAAAAGTAAAATTATCTCTAGATGTAGATGATGTGATTTTATATGTAGAACTTCCTAAAGATTCAACCAAAAAAAAATCTCTTAGATCTAATCAATGAATTCAGGAAAGTTGGTACAAAATTAACACAAAAATCAGTAAAATTTCTATACACTAACTGAATTTTCCAAAAAAATTATAAAGAAACCAATCCCACTTAATAGCATCAAAAACAATGAAAATGCTTAGGAATAAATTTAACTAAGGAGGTGAAAGATCTTTACTCTGAAAACTATAAGACATTGATGAAAGAAATCAAAGAAGACACAAATAAATGGAAAGGAATCCTATGTTTATGGATTGGAAGAATTAATATTGTTAATATGTCAATACTACCAAAAGTCATCTTTAGATTCATTGTAATTACTATCAAGGTTCCAATAGCATTTTTTATAGAAGTAAAAAAAAAAAAAAACACTCTTAAAATTTATGTGGAACCACAAAAGACCCTGAATAGCCAAAGAAATCCTGAGGAAGAAGAACAAAGTAGGAGGCATCACACTTCTTGATATCAATCTATATTATAAAGCTACAGTCATCAAAACAGTAAAATCAGACATACAGTCATAAAAACAGACAAATAGACCAATGGTACAGAATCAAGAGCCTAGAAATAAACCCCAGTACATGTGGTCAACTAATATTTGACAAGGGAGCCAAGAATGCTCAATGGAGAAAAGATAGTCTTTCAAAATGGTGCTGAGATAATTAGACATTTATATGTAAAAGAATGAAACTGGACCCATATCTATACCAATCACAAACATTAACTCAAAATGAATGTACGACCTGAAACCATGAAACTCCTAGAAGAAAACATAGGAATAAAACTCCTTGACATGGGTCTTAGTGATAATTTTTTGGATATGACATCTAAAGCACAGCAACAAAATAAAAAATAAGCAAGTGGGACTATGTCAAACTAAAAGAAACTAACAACAAAATGAAGAACAACCTACGGAATGGGGAAAAATATTTATAAACCATATATAAGATAAGGGATTAGTACCCAAAATACATAAAGAACTCATATAACTCAATAGCAAATAACAATAATAATAATAATAATAATAATAATAATAATAATAATAGCCCAACTAAAAAATGAGAAAGACCTTAACAGACATTTCTCCAGGAAAGACAAATAGGTACACGAAAAGATGGTCAGCATCACTAGCCATCGGGGAAATGTAAGTCAAAACCACGATGAGATATCACCTCACACCTGATAGAATGGCTATTGTCAAAAAAGGATGGTAGCAATTACTGGCATGAATGTGGAGAAGAGAGAACTCTTGTACACTGTCAGTGGGGTTGTAAGTTGTTATAGCCACTAAGAAAACAGTATGGAGGAGAGTCAGAAAATGGAAAATAGAACTATCATTCTACCATTTGCAACAACCTGGATGTACATTTAAGCATTATGCTAAGTTAAATGAGTCAGACAACGAAAGATAAATACTGTATGATCTCACTTATATGTATGATCTAAACTAACAAGTAAACAAACTCATAGAAGAGGAGATCAGACTTGTGGTTATCATTGGTGGAGGGTCGGGGAGAGGGAATTAGAGGAAAGTATAGACTTCTAGTTATAAGATAAATAGGTACAAGGGATGAAATGTGCAACATGTGACTATCGCTAACTGCCATGTAATACACAGAAAAGTTGTTAAGAGAGGAAATCCTAAGAGCTCTCATCACAAGGAGAATTTTTTGAAATTTTGTTTCCCTTTTTATGGTATCTATATGAATAGATGGTTGTTAGCGGCAACTACTGTGGTAACCACTTCACAATATGTGTAAATCAAACTATCACGCTATATACTTTCAAATCATTCGGTAGTGCATGCCAAATATTTCTCAATAAAACTTGAAAAACAATTTACCTGAAAATTTTTAAAAACTGTTAAAAAATGAAAGGAGTTTGTTTCTCTGTCACCTGAAAATTGAAGGTAAATATTGTCAGTCACAGGGGACTGTCCTCAAAATGGTCACGCAGGGACCAGATCCCTCTCAGCAAGTTGCTCTCTCAGCTCTAGGTTGTGGTTTACGTGGTTGAGGATGTCACAGTGAGTCCCAGCCATCATGCTGGCAGGAAAGGAAAAAAACCACAATGTGAAAGAGGCATGTACTTATTTTAAGTGCATGGTTTGATCAATTTTATTGATTGTATACACTTGTGCAGGCTCCACTCCAATCAAGAGACAGAATTTGGATTGTCAACTTCTATTTTAAATTAGCTGTTTTGGTGAAAATAATTTGCCTTTGAATTTGTGAATAGCATTAAGCCAAGAGGAATAACAATTATTTGGGGTAACATGACAATAATCCAAATTTTCCTTAAGAATCTACAGAAACGAGCTGAATATAATTTAGTAGAGGTACATGTAAACTTTGCACTTGAATTCAAAAGTCAACTTCAGAACTAAAGAAAACCACAGAACGAACATGTAGCTAAATAAATTACATAAGAATACTCTCATAACTCTTGCACTCAGCCGTGCAAATCAAGAAATAGAATATTTCCAGCCGCCCAGGAAGCTCCACCATGTGCCTGTTGCACTTACTGTCTCTCACATCTCCCATAAGTAACAACCAGCCTAACTTTTATAGTAATTACTACCTTGCGTTTCTTTATAGTTTTATTGCCTAAATGTTAGACACTATAATTTAGTCTGGCCCATTTTATAATTTAATAAGTCTCTGTTGGTCTGCAGGTTCTTTTTACATCTCTTTATTTTTGTTACAGTAGATAGCAAAACTGGACACTGTTTGAGCTAAAGAGTGTCTCACAGTCTGGACTGTGTTAACTGCACAGCACTCCGCATGGTTTATCAAATTCCCCTGTCTTCCTCTCCTTAACATTGGTAGCTGGTGTCAGATAGTTGATCAGACCCAGATTTGATTCCTTTGGCAAGGTGGTGATAGAATTTTTTCAGCAGGAAGCGTATATTATCTAATTGTTTCTCTTTTTTGTGGTTTCAAGCATCATCCATACTTAACGCCTGAATCTCTTCGTTCATTAAGGGTTGCAAAATGGTGAGCTTCCACATCAGCCATTTCTGCTTCACTTTTTACTTGTATACTTTTCAAAAGATAAATTTCTCCAAATCTATTATTTGGTTATCCAGTGGCCCCAGTTCATATCATTGAGGCAAAATAAATGCTTGCTTTTCCCCTTTATTTATTAGTTTCCCAGGTAATTGTTTTTCCTACCATCCTTCAAAGGCAACCAATTTCTTTAGTACCATTATAAACATGTTTTTAATTTTTATTATACATTTTTAACAGGTCCAGAGTTAGAGAGTCTCCAAGATAACCCTCATTTATGGCATCAATTACAAGTCCAGGGGTCCGTAGGACCACCCTTAGGTTTGATAATTCATTACAAGGATTTTTTGAGTCTCCACATTACAGCACCTTAGGTTACATTCTCATTAATAAAATATATGTACTTTGGTAAGCTATTTGCTTCAGTCTCTCATGCTGTACTTTTAAACAGAGAGGAAGTGTGAACTGTAGCTAGAAGAATAACCTTACTCAAATTGAACTCGCTGAAAGCTGCTATACTCACAGTTATGGTGTATTACCTCAGAAGGATGAGATTAAACTCAGCCTGAGAAGCACATGGATAGAGTATAGGCAAGTTCCGTGTGTAGCTCCTCCCGATTTCCTGTCCCAGTGCAGTCCTGGACAACACGCACTTCTCCAGCAACAGCACGCCCCGGGCATTGCCTCTTGGGGAAGCTCACCCAAGTCTTGGCATCTGGAGTTTTTGTTGGGACTTGCTCACACAGACCGCCCACAAAACTGCCCTTAATCTCCAGTCCTTCCAGAGGAAGAGCTGATACTGCCTGAGCCAGAGTCCTAGCCATTAACCCAGTCATTAGACTAATGTGTGTGGCCCAAGGCCCCCACGTGAGCAAAGATGCTTTAATCAGGCAGACATTTCAAGGGGTGAGAGACCAGCTTCAGGGTGCAGACCACAGCAACCCAGTACTGATCTCTCCTGGGATAAGGTTAATTCTTTATTACACAATACATTTTCAGTTTGTTGCAATTGCCATCATTAAAGCTCAAATTGTGCCATCTTTGACCAAAAGAAACCTCTTCGGGTTGGTTCCAGAGTTCTTTTCTTCAGGCATAAAGCAGAGCTGTTGAAATTTTTGACAGTCATCTAATTTTTATTCCCTTATACATCATTACTTCTTTCTGTCCAGAGGCCCAAAGAAAAAAAATTCTTCTTCAAGTCTAGTAATTTTACCAGAATAAGTCGCAATGTTGGTCATTCTAGGACTATAGTTTCAGGTATGCAGTGTACTCTTTCAACATATAGTTTCATTTTTTTTTTTTTAACTAACTTCTGGAAAGTTTGCTCAAACAGTAGTCTTTAGAGTTTGTTCCGTTCTCTTGTTCCCCTCCCTGTACTTTGACTCATCTTGTTTCTCCCTCCCTATTATCTTTATATTAATCCTTCTTTGCTATCTTCTTCAGTGTTTACATTTAGCTCTCAAATCCCTTTTAAAAAAAATCTCTTTCTTCATTTCCCTCAAGTTTTCAAATTATGCAATTTTAGGAATTTTGTGTTATGCTTATTGTTTTGAATCTTTTAGCTTAGTTTTTATTTCTGAAATTACTTTTTAAAAATTTCTAATTCCTTCCTCAGTTTTGTCACCTAGTTTGAATTTCTCTAATTTTTATTTGTATCGTTCTTGCATTCTTATTTTAGTATATTCAGCTTGTAATAGTACATTACAGTTTGGTTTATTTTGGAGACTTATCTATCTGTTACGCTTTCATGTCTATACAGATGTTTGCTTCTTATTTTTCTTATAATGATCATATATGGCATTTGACCCTTATACTTCTCTGATGTTCATTTTTATGTGAAATTAGTTTTCCTGAATTGCTAAAGAAGACAGAGTTCAGGATACTTTTTAACTTCATAAAAGTTCCCTCTTTTATTTCCTTGTGGTGTCGCAAGTTAATAATTTTCTTTATAATATTTTCTAGCGTTGTTCCTCTCCCACTTCTCTAGAGTGCCTCTCCAGACACTTGAGGCTTAAATAACAGAAATGTATCTCTCACAGTTCTGGAGGCTGGGGAGTCCAAGATCAAGGTGCTGGCCAATTTGGTTCCTGGTGAGGATTCCCTTCCTGGCTTGCAGACAGCCACCTTCTCACTGTGTCCTCACATGGTCTTTCCTTGGTATGTGCACCATAGGGGGGTGAAAGGAGATAATCTTTCTTCTTTCTCTTATGTCACTAATCCCATCATGAAGGCCTCAGCTCTCTTGATCTAATCCAGCTCTAATCACCTCCCGAAGGCTCCATCTCCAAATATCATCCCACTGGGGCTTAGGACTTCAACACGAGTGTTTGGGGAACACAAACATTCAGTTCATCACATGGGTTTTATACATGAGCTATAAGTGATTATCATTTCCCTAAACATTTATATTCAAAATGTTATGTAGATATGCTTATTTTCCCAGGAACGGTCTTCGGTTTTCTTCGAAGTCTGAAAGAGATCACTGAGTTAATGTTTAAGCCACTTTCATAAATTCTCAACTCCTTGAAAAAGAGAACATAATCTTATTCCCTCTTTTAACATGTGAAAAAATGAATGAATAAGTGTTTCTGCCTTTTATAAGACGTAAGGACGAAAAGAGTGCTTTGAAAAGATAGAGACTCAGCTCTTTTTTCAATTACCGTTTTATTTGATTTTCATGGGATTTTAGCCTGTGGAACAACCATGATGTATGTGCAGTGAATACAGGACTAGCTATAGAGACTGTGGGAATCGATTGGGTGGTGGAACTGGAAATAACATATGTAAGTAGGTGGGCAAATAGAAATCTTGTAGACAAGCTAAAGACTAGACTTTCTGACACATTTTTGCCTTTAAAAAACTATGGCTCATCGTCTTGGACTAGTCAATATACAACTTCTTTACTTATTTCAAGGATGTCATTGTAGTGAGAAATGCAACTAAAGGAGCTCCAACATTAATGAGGGATGCAGTGGACGCAATAAAGGTAGCGCTGTCTCAGGACACGTTTGGTGTCAGGGTGCAGTATTGCCTGGCAGGTTTCAATCATCTTAGCTAGTGTTACAGATTCAGTTCTCATTCCAGCCAGCATCTCGCTCCTTTCATCAGGTTTAAAGACATGTGACTGCTGGAAGAACCGTGTCTACACCATATTCTAAACAGCAAATGCAGTGTTTTGAGCTCTAAGTAGGTTCCCGAAGCCTTGTGCTCTGCGCCCCCAGCCCTCAGCATGATTCAGAGCAGGACTCACTGTATTACAAGAGCTGACAGAAATCAATTCTCAGGAACATTAAAAATGGGCAGATGAAACCTGAGAGCTGTGCCAATAAAATTAGATGGATACTTGTTGACCAGGCAGTAGAGCGGGCTCGTGTAGAGACTGGCCAGCAACCTGGGCCCAGAGGTGAAAATCAGGGCAACGCCACCTCGATATGTGTGCACAGTGTGAAAAGGTCCAACAGCATGTGCTACTGTACCGAGGTACTGAAGTGAAATCAGGTCAAACTAAACACAAGAGCCATGGTGAAGACGGAAGGGTAAAGTGCAGCTTGAGGGATCTGAATAGACAGGGGAGGGAGAAGTCCCACATGGGCTGGATTTAGTATTGAGTTCAGGGGGTTTTTTAGCATCATCTAGCAGAATGGTTCTTAGCTTCTTCCATGCACACAGCCCTCTTTGCTACACAGCGGTCCAGGGATGGTCTGGTAGTGGCATAGGTTTGTCTACAGCTATGAAACCTTATGTATTCCTTTGTGATATATTTATGCATTTCTTTACTTCCCCCCCCCGACTATGTATTTCTAAGTGATGTACTTATGTAATTGTCTTTTCAAACCAATACCTATTAAATTCTGTAATAAGAAACTAAGTATTTTATAGCTAAAGTTTCCAATTTAAGATCACAAATGCCCACTAAAACCACAATAAATTGCAAACATAATTTTCAAGCAAGTGCTGAAAATATGCCCAAATTATAGATTTTGAAGTGCCAAAGAATCAATAAAATAAGTAATTTTGATGAATTTGGAAGTGTTGAACAATTAATTATTATAAATAAAAATGAAATTCTCAAAATCTCTTTCCTTAGGGAAAAATGAATTTTAAATTTACTATAAACTAAAGTTGAAACTATAATGAGTGGTGGATCAACTATATAGCCTGATTTGTTATGAACCAGATTAAATATTAATTAGTTTAATTGTAATCTATTTACATATAGCATAAATTTTAAACTCTTGGAGAAATATACAATTATATAGTAAATTTTTTTCTAAAAACAAGTGTCTTAATTTTCCTAAAAAGTAATTATGGAAATCTCATATAATGCAAACTACACACACACACACACACACACACACACACCACACACACACGTTTGCTCCTTCAGTATTCAAAAATTCTTAAGGACTTTAAAAACAAAAAAAAATATATTATATTTGCTATAATTTTTTTGCTTTATTTTTTAGTGATTGCTCTTCATTGATGTAACCCCTATAATATTAAGTCCTCTTGGTTTTTCCAAATATACCTTAGGAAAAAGTGAATTAAGTATTACATGATTAAGGGGAGATAATATTGAACTCATGAATAATATAAATGCTCTTTTCGAATTTTTTTTTGGAGGTATTAAAATTAATGAAATTTACAGTTAATTTCTACTCTATTCATCTCTTTGTTAGTCAGTATTTCTGGTAGTTATATATTACTGAGACACAGAGTTCTAGCTATAGCAAATATATGGCTAAGCTATTCAAGTTTAATATTCTTTCGTCATTTAGTTCATCCTCTAAATTGGTTAAATCTAAGTAGCATTCTTGCATAATAGAATCATACAGACAGAATTGAAAATATGGTTTTTATTTAGACAGTACGCCTTTAATTTTTTCTAGAAAGTGAGATGTGCATGCCTCTAGGACGAAATGACCAAGTATGCATTTAAAATACTTTCAGATATTGATTTTTAAACCATATTTCAGAAACCATTACAGTTGTGCCTATAAACACAATAACAGAAATCTCTGTAGTATTCAGTAATAGCTGTTGGATCAGAGAAATAATGTAATTCATCTTTAAAAAAAATAACGCTAGAGATATTTGATTAATGGATAAGTACATGGAAATATTCCTACTTTACATTCTAGGAAATTAAACTTTTCTTTCTGGGTCAGTTATTAGGAACCAGAGACCACATCAGAAATCTGGCTTTATTTTATAGTATCCATTATGTGCTTCAACACAGGTGAATTTTCCTTGAAAATGTTGTTTCTTAATTGGAAAAAAATTACTCAGATGCTGAGGAAAACAGATAATTGAAAATCATAGTTTATTCTCCACCTTGTAAAAATTGAATCTTTACTCAGGATTATAAAAATTGAATTATTTCTGTCTTGCAGTTGATGATTATTACTTTTGACAATCTGCTATTAAGCAAAAGTAAATAGCACTCTGATCTTGCAAAAACTTGTTATTGTTCTCCTAAGTCTTCCATTTTAATACTGTTTCTTTATACCATGATAACTCAATGAACAAGTCCTTCAGGAGTGAAGTTTCTTTATAACAAAAATGACCAAAATTGACAGACTTGAGCTAGAAGAAAATACAGGGAAGAAACTCCTCAACATTAATCTTGTCGATGATTTTTTCAGATTTGACACCAAAAACAAAAGCAACAAAAACAAAAATAAACAAGTGAGATTACACCAAACTAAAAAGATTCTGCACAGCAAAGTAAAGCATCAACAAAATGAAAAGACAACTAATGGAATGGGAGAAAATATTTGCAAATCATATATCTGGTAAGGAGTTAGTATCCAAAATATATAAAGAGTTCATACAACTCAATAGCAAAAAAAAAAAAAAAACCCAAAACCAAAAACAAAAAAAAACAAACAATTCGATTAAAAAATGGGAAGAGGATCTGAATAGACATTTTTCCAAAGAAGACATACAAATGGCTAATAGTTATGTGAAAAGATGCTCAACATCGCTAATCAGGGAAATGCAAAAAAAACTACAGTGAGATATCACCTCACACCTGTTAGAATGGTCAGCATCAAAAAGACAAGAAATGAAAAAGTGTCGGCGAAGATGTGGAGAAAAGGGAACCTTGTGCACTGTTGGTGTAAACTGGTTCAGCCTTGATGTTAAACAGTATGGAGGTTCTACAAAAAATTAAAAATAGAACTACCTGTGATCCAGCCATCCCACTTCTCAGTATTTATCCAAAGGAAGTGAAAACAGGGTATCAAAGAGATATCTGCACCCCCACATTCCCTGCAGTGTTATTCACAATCTCCAAGACATGGAAACAACCTAAGTGTCCATCAGTGGATGAAAGGATCAAGAAGATGTAGTGTCTGTGTACAATGGAACTGTATACCATGGATGGACCTTGAGGGTGTTATGCTCAGTGAAATATGCCAGACAGAGAAGGATAAACATTGCATCGTGTCACTTATAAGTGGAACCTTCAAAAAAAAAGTCAAACTCATAGAAACAGAGTAGAAAAGGGGTTGCCAGGGGCTCGGGGGAGAGGGAGTAGGGAGAGGTTGCTACAAACTTAAAGAAAAAAAAAAAGATATTGACCAAATTTCAAACACACAGCTGTAAATCAATCACATGAAGCACAGCTACCTGCAATATTAACAGGAGGAAAAAATACTTCCGTCAACCATGCTGAGGTTCCTGCCCTTCCCCACCTCATCTGAATGGTAGTTGTGCATCTCACAGGAGTCTGCTGCTTAATGTCACCAACGATAGCCTCTCAAATGCCTTGGTCATATCCCCCTTATCACACAGCTTCTTCCTCAGGAAATGCAGAATGATTCTGTTGCATAATAGAGAGCATTTAAAAGCTTCATAATATTTCAAAATGTACAAGTTGAGATGCTGTGAGCACTCCCCCTACTTTGAGCACTTCCCCTGCTGCTTGTCTTTTGGGAGGTCTCGGGACTTCACTACGTAACTGCTCTCATGCCCAAAGCGCCTCGCCTTTGATTTTCTCACGTTGGCGGGTTTATCCCTCAGAACTGCCAGATCAGAGGAGATAGCGTTGACAGACACTAAAATCCTGTGTTCTAAAGCCAACTATGCCACCAGCCAGAAGGGAACCAAGGACATCAAAGAGGCTCTGGGCAAGATAGTGTTGACGTTCCCAGAACTTTGAAGGAAGGAAGCTAGCAGGTAGAAGGGCCTCTACATCAAAGGAGTAGGGCTGGGAGGAGCCTCCTGGGATTGGGGTGGAGGCGCTCACACTGGCACAAGGATCCCCACTCCTCCAGCCGCAGGCTCTGGCCCTCCCTAGCTGTCAAGTCTGAAATCTCTACCGGGTAGAATCACTCGTGGTAAAAATGGTCCCGTGGCCCACATGTCCTCAGGGTTGTTACCAGCATACATGAGTTATGCGTTACTTGGGAGCAGCCCACTCCCACCCACCCTCTTCCTGCAATACTGAATTAACACGTGGATCAGCCAGTTAGCCCTCAGACCAGAGGGCATGAGAACCCATTAACTTGGGGCTGAGTGGGGGAGGGGTACATGCCTTGGGTTGGGGGATGGAGGCAAAATAAAGGTATGGAGTCAAGGATGACCAAGTTAAAATGAGGGACTTGGGGGGCCACGGGACCACAAGTGGAGAAAACCTTTATGAAGTTTGGTAGACCCCAAGGGGGAGAGAAAACAGAGCTAAACAGAGACAGGGCGAGAAGAAATGGCATTTTCATTTTCCTTCAGTTTAGCTTAGGCCTTATTCTTATGTACTATCAATTGACCTTCACTTTCTCTATTAATCATTTGTTAATATTTTGGGGAAAAAATTGAGGAGAATTTGTTCTCTCTCATTTGCTGGCTTTGAAGGAGCCGGCCCACTTTCAGCAGTGGATTTTTTGATTAGGGCATGTTTTGTCCTTGTTAGGACTGGACAAGGACTGAAAGAAAGCCCACTGCCCTTAACAAAGGGATTTTAACCTTTACATAACGGTTTTTTTAGTGATTTGAAATGAGGAACTCAAAGATCTCTGAAGGTTTGTAGAAAGGCCAAAGCCTGCATCTCTCTCTGATTTCTCTTTTATAGCAATTGACTGGTAAGTGAATTATTATACTAACCTGAGACTATTTTTCCAAAAAAGAGAGATAGATGATAGATAGATAGATAGATAGATAGATAGATAGATAGATAGATAGATAGATAGATAGATAGATAGATGGATATAGAGAGAGAGAGACAGATAGATGAGAGGGAGGGAGGGAGGGAGGGAGGTAGATAGGTGAAATGTTTGCACTGAGACCCCCTGAGGTGGTGGATGTGGCTCACTGATGCCTTCGTCACCTGGGCTAGGACAGGATATGGCAGTCAGAGGCAGTGGGCATTGCTGCGGGTTGGCAGATTTATACCCACGACTGCAGATTTCCATGTAGCCTAGGACCTGAGTGTGGAGTCAAATTATTTTATTAGAAATGTTTGTTATAAATTTTGCAGATTACTTTGCCATTTGCTCAGAGTTCTTTATTTTTGACATCCCTTTGTGATCTTCAAAGGGTTGGTTCCAGCCCAATGTGAGAAGAGCCCAGAGAAAAATTTTTCTAGAGTGATCTGAATGGTTTAATGCTGAGAAGAATGGACTTAAGCAACAGGCAAAGAAAAAAAAAACTTTAACATCTATTGAATAATAATAAATGATCTAACGTCCCACGCTCTGTAGTATGTCGTCCCAAGACACAGCCTCTCATCAGATCCTCGCGATGACAACACTACGAGATAGATGAGGAGGAATTATTTTTATCTTACAAACATTTGAGGTTCAAAGACAGTAAGATGTTGTTCCAGATCACATCGCCTCTCTGTAGCTGAAGTGAAGCTTGAACTAGGCCTTTTGATGCGCCGCGTGTGTGTTCTATGTTCCATTTCCATCCAAGGGCCGGGCAACCTCACATTTCCTTCGTGGCATGTCACTGGTCAGCATCTCAAGAAAGCAGACTCTAGGAAAGAAGTTAGTGTTCAGAGGGTGTATTAGGGAGGACCCCTGTGGTGGATGCCTGTGGGAGGGGGAGGGAGGGAGCGGATTAGGCAGAGGGAGGAGTGAGCAGGGATGCAGAACCACCAGCCGCAGCTGATGCCGCGGGGAACTCTGGGTCAGAGATAACCCATCAGAGGTGGCGTGCACTGACGTGCACCAGGGTGAACTGGCCAGGCCCACCTCAGTCAGTTATTGGACGCCGTTCACTCTAAGGGAACGTGACCTTGGGTGAGGTGGCTCTGAAGATGAGGTGATCCTTGACGGGGCTGACGGCTGACTGCACTTCTAACAGCTGGGCCAGCAAGTCCTTCCTTAAGGGCCATGTGGGTGGGTGACACGTCTGTGTGTCACCACCACAGAAAACAAGTAGGAGATGAGGTTGTGACTCATTCTGCTTAGCTTCCAAAAAAAAAGTCTATAGCAGCCTTGACCTCAGTTAGAAGCCTCAGAGAATGCTTGCGAATGATGGCCATACACTAACAGAAAACCCAGGCCACCTTCTGCTCACCATCATGGTCTCGCTTTGCTTGTCTGTGTTACAGAAGAAAAGAGGTTAAGCCTCACACAGACGCTGAAGAAGAGTCATCAGAGAAGACTTTATGCCCAGTCCACTGCCAAGGGCACAAGCCTTGATCCGTCATTGGTGTGCTCTTGAGCAGTGCTTCTCAGACCTAGTATGTGTGTCAGTCATCCGAGGAACCTATGAAAATGCAGGTGCTGCCGTACTGGGTCTGAGGTGGGGCCCAGCATCCTGCATTTTTATAAAACTCAGATGCTGCTGATGCTGCTGGTCCTCCAACCGCACTTTGAGTAGCCAGGCCTGAGGGTCTTAACTTAACACGGATAATGATGGACAGTGACTTGACTTCAGGCCACCGAATGGCACCTGCCATCCTTTTTTCAGTGATCATGCTGTGGATAAAACCGGCAGACTCTGACTCTGGCTGATGTGACTGCTGGTTCGGTCCGTTCAGACACCCACCTGGAGTAGGTACCAGGGTAGCTTTCCTCGGGTCCAGCTGGTAGATCTTCTGTCTACTGATTATACAATCAGTAGATGCTGGGGTCACAGAGAAGTGGGAGAGGCTGCAGACCCCATCCCTTCCTGGAAACCCATGGCGACCACTACTTGTCCCAGAACACAGACTTCTGAAACCATCCGCATAGCTTTGTTTCCTTCTATTTCTCCCTAAGCCTACCTGACACCGAACCCCCTTTTAACACATACTCATGTCCCTTCCTAAATATTTTGGGAAATACTAATTGAGACTCCCAGAATTTGACCAACTTCAGACGTCTGAAGTTATCACGTTGTGTGTGGGTCCCCCCCTTCACCAAGCGTCTCACCCTGAGCCTCTCGATGGCAGAGACTATTTCTTGTTTACCTTTATGTCCCTCGTGTTTCGAATGGTGTCTGGCACATAAAAAGCACTCAGGCTTTCTGAATGAAAGAACAAAGTTGGAAAGAACCAAAGTTTCACAGCAGGGAAGTGGTTAAGTCAATGAGGATTAATACTTCAGTGGAAGATTGTCAGTCTCTGTACGGAAAAATAACAATTATGAAAATTGTGTAACACGGAAAAACATTTTTTACAATCTTACAAGAGAAAAACAGCACCCTGCAATCATATGTGTGCTGGGTTTACAATGACAGAAAACATGTATCTCCATAATAAGGGCCAGAAAAGAAGGAAATCAATGAAAATAGTCATTATAAAAATGGTGACATTATGGGTGATTTTCATTTTTAAAATTTCAATAGTGCCATAATTTGGTTCATGCCATACTAATTACATTGCTAAAAAGAAAAGAGAACAAACCACCAGTTTGTGTTTTTCTAGGACCACAGTTGTCCTGACAGGGAGGCTGTTGGGCCCAGCTGTGGGTTGGGACTTACAGACATGGAGGGCACTTCGACACATGCGTCTTCTGTAAGCCTCTCGTGGATATAGAGCAAGAATCCATTGAGGGATTGCTGTGGTTTGCTGCAAACAG
Organism: Eonycteris spelaea; assembly: GCA_003508835.1. Taxonomy (NCBI): domain Eukaryota; kingdom Metazoa; phylum Chordata; class Mammalia; order Chiroptera; family Pteropodidae; genus Eonycteris; species Eonycteris spelaea. The sequence continues at coordinate 2,260,616 of PUFA01000142.1, read as the reverse complement.
AGACCCCTTTTCTCCTGCATGTGCTTACAGGTGACTTGGCGAACATTCTGACAGTTCTGCTAGGTAAGGATTCGCTTATATTTTAGTGATCTAAATTCTCAGGTTAGTGATCTAAATTCCCGGTGGGCTTCAGTTTGACAGCAATATTTGTGTCTGGAGTTTAGAACATGAGCCTCACTCTTTCTGTTTAAATCTCGTCTCTCTTCTCTTACTCCGGAGCAAATTCTGCCAAATAAAACTGCTGTTTGCTCAGCCACCAGGAAGTCTCTCCTGAGCCTGGAGCCGGGTCTGTTCTCTGATGTGTTACGTTCTCAACAAAGTTCTTCCCTCTCGTGATTCAAAGTCAAAGGGTTTATGTTGCCCCTCTTATCTCTGTTCTGTGATGCCTTGTTCATTCTAGCCACAGCAAGAAGGACGTTGGACTTGGTGTCTCTTTAAGATCTGGTTTTACTGAAGATTACACGAGAATTGTTTTATTCCGTAAGTAATAAGGTTGTGAAAAATTCTTCTATGAAGCTCAGTGTCTTTCCCTCTAGGGTTTTTATGTCCCTAAGCATGTTTCCTTTTTTATTGACAATCTACACTTTCTGATGTGGCTTGTGTGCAATTAGATGGCAAAGAAGAGAATGATGGGGAGGAGGAGTTTCTGGAGGTGCATGTCCACATAACGTACATAGAAAATGTCTCCCTTCGTCCTGTATAACACCATTTTAGCCATCTCAAACCCTTGGGTCATTCTGGATATAACTAGACTGTGATTTCAGGCAGCCGAGAAGATGCACATTTCATTCATTCATTCAACAAGTTATTACTAAGTATCTACCATGTCATAGCGACTAGTCTAGACAATCATTTATCCTTCAAAGCTTAAACCTTGAAATGCATTCTTTCTAAAATCTTTTGTATTTCTTTTCACTTTATCCTTTCTATAGTACCCTGATACTAATCTAATTTTTTCTTGGTGACACAGGATTAGGTACAGCTTGGCAGAGGAAAGGATTGTATTAGGAATCAAGAGAACTGGATTTTAATTTCAGTTCTGCTAAAATTGTTTGCGTGATCTTATTGTATGATCTTTAAGATTGTTTTCTATGTAAAAGTTCCCTGTAAACCATGGAAGGATACACACTTGCAGACATTTGTTCTAATATTGGATCATAATATAGACATTTCTTCAACTAAGGCATATGGAATTATTTGCCCCTATACTAAATGCACCTAGATTTCTGAGCTTTAGCATCTGTATATCCGTGCAAGGGGCAGCGTTGGGTAAATCGTGTGTGTGTGTGTTGGGGGGGGGGTGCGGCGTGACTAGAGAAGACTCACCATTTTTACGGACTTATTCTGGACAGACGTAAAGTCAATTTTCATACTATTTTCCTTCTGTTTTCAGAAAGATTTGTAAGGGGAAATATCTTTTATAAAATTTGATTGTGCTAAAGGATACTAATCTAATCTTTTCTTGTGACACTGTAAAGGGCGGAGACACTGAAGAGAAGGCCTTAGTTACCAACGCAGATTCATATTTTGGATAAGAAAAGGTAGCCTTGAAATTTAGTTTGGGGCAGGGGTGGAGAACAAAACTATTCTGTAGGGGGGATTAACGGGATTTTGCAGGTAGGTGGCTGGCAGTCAGAGTAGGGAGAGAAAGTGTGTGTGTGTGTGTGTGTGTGTGTGTGAGAGAGAGAGAGAGAGAGAGAGACAGACAGACAGAAAGACAGACAGGCAGACAGGCAGACAGACAGAGGAAGGGAGGGAGAGAGAGATAGAGGCCCCAGAATGTGGAAACAATGTAGGCATAAAGGTAGGGGTGGAAATGGCGTGTTGGCGGTGGTACCGCAGTGAGGAAGGGCAGAGGCCTGTGGTTCAGCTGCTCAAGGCTACGGGAGGCCCAGCGCTGGGGATCTCGGAGAGGAAAAGATGCTCACAGAACAGGAACTGCTTAGCCGACTGTAAATCCCCTGAAAAGTCAAGGGTACCTTGAAGGGACTTCTGGACATTCTGCACTGTTAATGTGTGAGATGAGGGCTTGAGCCATTTACATTTTAATTCTAAAAGCTGGACAGGACCACAGAAAATTTACGGACTAATGTTACAGATAACAATATACATACTGGCAACACAGATCAGCACATTATATTTGCTTTGGGTCTTCTTAATTTTTAGAACAATTGTTAAAGATACATTACAATTTTTTCCTCTCTTCTTTCTGGGAGGTAAATTCTTAAAATTGGGGAGTATCATTCCCATGTATTGGGTATATGTGGGATATTTCGTTTCACGTGCTTTAAAGTTTTATATAAATAATATGTCTTTCATAACTTCATTCTTTTGGCCAACGTTGTTTTCTTGACATTTCTCTGTTTTGATACGTGAGGTCATTTTAACTGTTGTATGATAATGGACAGTTCCAACAAGCCATACTTTATCCATGCTTCTCTTGCAGGCGAGTTAGGGTGCTCTCACTTTTGAGCTATTCCTGGCCGTGTAGCACTGAGCATCTCTGACCTCATCTCCCCATGTACACGTGCAGGATTTCTCTAAGGTGAACTCCTACAGGTTGAATAGCTGGCTTGTGGGACATCTTGGCCCAGTTCCCCAGAAGATCAGAGCCCAAAGCAAGGCTGAAGTGGTAGTACTTTACTGGCGAGGCTGAGGGAAGGGGGAAGTAAGGCAGTAAATTGTGAGAAACAAATGCAAGGTTTGTGTAAATGCCACTGCTTCACACCAAACCATGAAGAGGTAGGTGAGCCCACGTGGCCACGTGGGCTGGGCAGATGAGCCCACCTGACTACATGGGCTGACTCTGTATGGAATGATCCACTGCAGGAGGAAACTTGTGTGTTTGTTGACTCCTGCTTCCCTCTTTCATGGGTGGACAAGTTCATCCCAAAGAAAGTAAATCGCCCTGCGCTTTTAGATGAGATCACCGGCCTCTCCCATGGCTGACTCTCAGATACGAGGACACACTCATGGATTCCCGAGACATTCCGAGCCATTATTTGCTTCTCTTTCATCTTCTGTTCTTTCTACCTGGGACTCCTTTTATTTTATTTAAAAAATTGCCCCCAGATATACTGAGGTATAATTGACAAATAAAATTATAGATATTCAAAGTGTAAAACATGGAGATTTCATATACGTACGCATTGTGCAGTGATCACCACAAGCAAGTTAATTAACTCTTTCATCACCTCACAGTTACCTTTTTTCTCTCTCTCTCTCTTTTGGTGGTGAGAATCCTTAAGATCGGATATCTTAGCAATTTTCAAGTTATTGAACACAGTATTTTTAACTATAGTCATCATACTCTGCATTAGATTCCCAGAACCTGGGACTCCTTTTCTGTGTATAAAAACAGGGAGTATTATATTTGACCTTCTTGTACTCCCAAATCATCATCATTTTTTTATGTTTCCTAAAAATTTTTCCATTCTCTGTGGTTTCCTCATATCTAACTTCTAGTTCAATAATTTTCCATTTAGCTGTCTATAATTTGATCTTTAAACTGTCCATTGACTTTTTATTTAAGCAAATACATTTTTCATTCAAGAAGTTGTCTTAAAACACTTCTCAAATGCACTTTTATGGCTTCAGTTTCTTTATTATCTCTTGAATAACTTTTAAAAATATATTTTATAGATTTTATCAGGTGATTCTATTACTTGAAGTTTTATTGTTATTGTTGTTTAGTTTTGGGTTCTAATTCCTTTTCTGTGTGTTCATTGACTCTTAGTTATGATGGATTTTATTTCCTCATGGCTCATTAATTTTTGGACCATGAGCTCATCCTGTGTGAGAAATTACTGTGGAAATTCTAGAAAAGATTATATCAAAATATAATATTCCAGATATGTTTGTGAACACTGAGTTGGGCCGTGTGTTCTAGAAAAGTTGGTGTTTGGTTCTTCCAGTTATCTCAGGGTTATCATCATCCTAGGATTAAATTTTAAGCAAATTTCTTGGCTTTGGAGTTTATAAACCATAGGAAGTTGAAATTTATAGTGGAAACCCACATGGATATCCAAGACACAAATCCATATCCACAAATTCATATATATATATATTTTTTCTTATGATCTTCTTTAAATTTAGAATAAATCTTGCTAAAATTATAGCAAATTATAGGAAATTATAATTATAATTTGAATTATAGGAAAGTGGGTTCTGAATATATAAAGGTCTCTGTGATGAGCGACATTTATGGGGTTAGGGTATATCTACTGCTCACTGAGTGATTCATGCACTTCAGGCTATGTGCTGGGATATATATTTGCTCACATAAAGCTTTCTTGTAATCTTGTAAGTAAGTAAGTAAATAATCTTGTAAGTAAGTAATCTTGTAAGATCGGTATTATCTTTCCCATTTTAAAGATAAGTAAACTGAGGAGAATGGTGACATCAAGTTATTGCATTCAAATGCCACCTTTACTGAGGACTTCCATTGTCACTGTCCTTCCTCTGTCAACAACTCTCCCACTTCCTGATTTATTTATTTCTGTAGAACTGCTCGCCATCTAGTACACTGTAGACTTTGCTCGTTTTCCTTTGTTACTGTGTATACCTACCCGCCAGCCCTCTAAGGATATAAGCTCCATTAAGACAGGCATTATTTTTCAGACACCTGTTTACTACAGGTGTCTATCAGCTAGAATATTGCCTGGCATAATGGGGACTCAGTAAATACTTGTAAATGAATGAATGACTCCAATGAGATGCTCTGTGCCTTTTCCTATGCACTGTTTTATTTCTGGGCTTTAATTTATGAATCAGTGACAACTATTTTGTGTTCCGTCCCTTAAAGGCCTTTAAAAAATTATGGTTTTTTTTTTAACTTACTTATGTTCCAAGTAGGTGAGGCCGCCAAATAAATTAATTCTAACAGAGCGAGATATTTATGTGTATGTACATGTCTGCATAAGCATGCACCTGTGAATAAATAATGCTTGACCTCCAGCGAGTTAAAGGCTATGTGGAAGCATTTGGCAGTCTGTAAAGCACTGGTCAGATGTGAGATGTTTCTATGATTATTCTGTTTGTATATGACGGTGATCAGACCATTAGACCCAAATCAGTTTAGAGCACTCACAGCCAGCTGAGAGCATAAAAATAAACTTAATCAGTTTGCTTTCTGATGTGCTCAACAGAAGGGTTCATCTTAATTTGGCCTCAGTCTAGACTTAAATGCACTCTCCAAACACTGCCTGTAGAGAGACAGAGAGAGAATTGGAAAGAGAGAGGGAGGAGGGAGGGTGAGACAGGGAAAGAGTGAGAACGAGAGAGAGAGAGAGAGAGAGAGAGAGAGAGAGAGAGAGAGAGAGAGAGCGAGCAGAAATGAGACCAAGAAGCAGATTTAGAGAGAAGTAAAGAAAGGGGTGTGTGTGTGTGTGTGTGTGTGTGTGTGTGTGTGTGTGTGTGTGTGTGTGTGTGTAGTGACAGAGCAAGAGAAAAAGGGCAAGAAAGGTCAGCAAAGATTTTGAAAGAAGGAAGAAAAGTAGGAAAAAAGGTACTAAAAGAGGGGTGTTCTGTGAACATGAGTGGAAAGATGGGCGCACATGTGGGACAGTCTCCGAAGGCAGCTCTGAAGAAGCCCCCAGTTGTCGTCCCAAGGCAGTTTCATTGGAGTGTCCGTTACCTGCCCTTGGAGATGACCTCATCCCACAGCACTGTGCTCAGCATCAGGTAGCTGCACAGGCCCGTTTGTTGACTGAATAAATGAAGGAGTGAATGAATGAAAGGCAACAGAAATTGAGATGTATACTTTTTGGAATGATTCACATTCTTAAAAACCTTGTATGCTTTAGAGTCATACCTTCTGGCCCACTGCTGTTTTATTGGCTGACAATAGAGCAGCATGGCTCCCACGATGGCTGTGATCTGTGGCTGTAGGCCAAAGGGCAGGACTCCTGGTGGGAGACACTTGACTGCGAACCTATACCAGACCCAGTGCCGTGTGGGTTTTGAGTTACCCCTATTCAGGATAAAACTTTGAGCTTTTTTTTTTTCATGTTTGAATGGTAATATAAAAGAAGATAAAAATGAAAATGGGAAATTGAGAATTGGATGATTCTTGAACGTTACATAAACTTTTAGATTTTTGATGCACATGGACCTTGAGCAAGTTGTTTAATGCACATTATAGATCTTCCCAGAAATGAGACAAGACCAGTTTATGTGATACGATAATGAGGAAACTCAGTGGCAGAGAATGGAAGAGATTTAAAGATAATTTATCCGAGGTCTTGTAAGTAGCTGGTGACTGACTGGAACTGTGGCACCAGCCCTGTGACTTTTGGATCTGTATTTCTTTGTCCTTATTTGTGTGTTGTCTGTAGCAGGAACGTATACAGCTTCCGTGATAAAACCATAACTAAGACAAACAGCCCAGCACCAGGAACTCAGAGAATCAGTAAACAGGTGAACGTTTGATTGGTTCCCAGATAGTCCAAAAATAATTTCTTCTTGCATCCAAACTAGTTATTAACTAACTAGTTTGGAGTAATTATGAGTTTGCATAGGTCCTAGAGGTAAGAGGTGTCACCATGGGCTGGGGCCAGGCTGTTCAGCTAACAGAAAAGCCCCTTTCCCAGATCTACAGTTTTGTCATGTGGCCTTGTTGTTTTCTGTTTCTTCATCTGTAATTTATTTCTCCCATATTTCCATGTGGATAAATATCCTGGAGACTTTTGAATGAAATAAACTGAGTAATAAGCTTCAAGAGCTTTGAGAAGTATTTCTCAAGGATTTTAAGATCTACTGAAAAGCTATTTAAAAGGTGACTAGTCTAATTTCATTTCGTTTTCCTGGTTCAGAAATAAACATTATCATAGATAAGTGTCTTCCTTCTTTCATAAACAGACTACCAGCCAACAGAGATATAAACAGATTAAATATATAAATAAATACTATAAAGAAAGATCTTTGCGATCATTCTTTCTTATTCACCAGGGTAAGAGACAAAGAAGAGACAAATACCTATCTTCAATACTTTGTTTCTTGAGTAAAGTTGCCTAAGTCTATTTATTAAATAGAACCATATGCCATTATGCCACACTGCAAAAACTAAAAAGAAATCTGTCTTACATGTATTCCTTTTAATCTTGGAAGATACATTTCCTTCAGACCCCATTGGAGCATTTATAAAATGATAGGGTAGATATGATTGGTGACATTTTCTCGCTTCTCACTTCAGTCCTGTGCATTCTTGGATCTGTGTGTTGCTTACGAACTTAAGGATGGAAAAGAATAGTGAAGAGTCACCTTGGGTGAGAGACATTCTTAAAAATGTATGATAAGTACATTGCAGCAAATTAGCAACACTGACTTGATCTGGCACCGGAGTCATCCTTAAGAGACAAACACTGGGGCGATGGGGTCTGCTTTGTGGCTCCTTGATGCTGTAGACGCCGCATGTGGATGAAGCTGCAGGTTGGTGTGCAAGGTGGAGGCAGGGGAAGGTGAGGCTGCTACCTGTGTACAGAAGCTCAGATGGGGACCACTTCATCTAAAGCCCCTGGCCATCAAGAAGCTATTCCAGTAACCACGATGGGCATATGCTATTTTAATTTTAATTAGAAATAAACCTTAAGAATAAGCAAAGTGATTTAACAAGCTTAGCTATGTTGAATGCAGATAAACCAGGTACTCTGTTTTTGTACCTTCACTGAGCTTCATACTGACTTTTTAGAACCTTGCTTCTTCTTTTCAAGACCAGATCTTAGTCATACACAGACACAGGATGGGGGTGGGGATCAGGTAATTCGCCCTCGCCCCCTTCTGCTCAGAGATGGCACCTTCCATGGCTTCTTAAATTCTGGAGTGACATTTCATTGATGTTTCTCTTGTCATGGAAAGTGGTTCATGAACAGAGACACTATTTTCATTATCACACAGAATTCCTGGGTTTAGAAAACAGGTCTGACTGAACACAAAAGACCTCACTCAATCCAGATAAAGGCTATTATTTGCTAAAATCCAACATATTTCTGATGGCTTTCTATGTACATGGCAGTCCAGAATAAGATTAAAGATCACCATGCTATTAGAATTCGACCTTACGCCATTTGCCAGCGTGCTGCTGGCTGACACGTAGCTTCCATTTTCCTGTAACGTATGCTGCCCGCCCCCCTGCCACGTCTGACCTTGTGTGCAGACCCCGTGTCCAGGGGCTCGGTTCATGGGCCATACGTGGTCTTCAAGAATAGGGGACACACACTTGTGCTGAGACTGAAACACCCTATATTTGGGTCTATTCCTTGTTTATGGGCAAGGACTGGCACAGGACGTGCAGTAAAATGCCTGTGGATAGAGAAAACACTGATCACCATGAAGAGACGAGACGGCGGGCGCAGCTCGAAAGCGCAGGGCTAAGGGCTCCGCCTCGGCAGCGGGCAGGGCAGCTTTTGCAGACCCCTAACAGGAACACCTCACTGTCATGAGAAATATCTCACTCGGTCAAAGTAACGGCACACACCTGACAGTTCTGGTCACTCTTCCACAGTCTCAGGTGAATTACCAGGAGAGCTGCGGCACGTAAAGCCTGGGATTCTTCCCTTCCTGGACGCTGCTGAATGAAAGGGCACCCCATTTAGTATGAAACAGGAGGTGACCTGACATTCTCCTTTGCTTAGAGTTCATTTCATTTAAGACACACAGAATGAAGTGAACGGCAAAGAAGTAAGTTACTGCCTCAGGCTGAGAAGGGGTGCCGCGTGTCTTGTTACCGAGGTGCTGTGTGTCCTAACTGTATTTCTATCAGGAGAAACGAGGGTCACAGCCAGTACACCCTCCCTGTGGCCTTTGGTGAACTTAAAATAATACGTAGACAAATGCGAAATAGAATTTTATTTACCTGATTTTTTTTTTTTTTCCCCACATATAAACTTTCAGTATAAAAGCATGTTTGGGCCTCCACAAGTACTTTTCATTTTCAAAAAACAAATGCAGAATTACTGGCCTTTTTGTTTAAAATAATGGGCATTTATCTGAGTGAGCAAATGGTCCCATAAAACCACTATTCTTAAATCCCCTTTAACACCTCTTTATCTGTGTGCTCTCTGAAGGCAGAATTTGCCAGCAATAAAGATTCTCCTCTGAAGAAATTATACTTAATATTAAAATGTAGTTTTTGGTGGTTGGGATACCCAACCTTTCATTGGAACTTGGGCAACCTTAAGAAAAATATCTTGTTTGAGATCCTAACATTCAGTCAGAGCCAGGAAGGTGAGTGATGCTGGGCTCTGTCCGCGTGCCTCTCTGGTCACGTGCTTGACGTCACCTTGTATGAAGTTCTTTCAAAGCCACAACGTCACCGGCCGCCATCAGGCGAGCCTTGTGGTGGGTGACCATCCCGTGCAGTGGGATGCTGATGAGTCCAGTGAGAAAGCAGGGAAAGACACGTCAGGATCGTGTTGCCTTGGCCACACTGGAATTAGGATGTCATGAATGGTTTTATTTCACGGACAGCACTACTCAATTTAAAGCAGACCGGCGTGCTGACAGTGGGCATTCACCAGCGCTGGGTGCGGTGAGCAGTGGAGGCCACTGCCTGTCAGCCTGCTCTGTGTGGGTCCACTTGTGCATTTAGGAACGTCGGGGTGGGGAGGAAACTTTGGGCACAGCTGTGAGCACAGCTGCCGAGTAGCACGCTGCCGCGGAGTGCTGGAGTGCTCTCTCCGTGCGGGAAGGTTGGCTGTTGGCAAAGATGAAAAACGTCGCAGGTGTCATCTTCCAAACGCAGCACTTTTGAGCAGTGATCCATTCAAGGTCCCGTGATCCCCAGCACTGCTAGGAAAGTGGTTTCATTATACTGTCCCTGAAGGTGATTTTGTTCAAAATCCCAAGTTTAAGAGAGGAGGAGTCATCTGTCCACACAATGGATGTCGATAAACTTTTTTTTTTTAGTTTGGAAAACCGATTTCCTCCGATGCCTGTGCAGCAGCTGTCTCAACTTGTCCTTGAAGAAGCTGGTGGTGAGCGTGTTAGAGGATCGGGTTCAAGGCGCTGTTTACTGGCAGGAAGAAAATGACTACCCAGGAGGTGACCGTGCCTGGAGGAGACAAAGCGTGAAAGACGGAAGTTGAAATTTTAAGTAGACACCAAATACACGTAACGTTTGGTAGTCGATGCCGTTTTTGAGAGGGCTGCCTCGTTCACGTACGTTTTCTCTCACCGACTTGCACATCTCTTTGTTGGAAGAGCGTAAGAGCCCTAAAGTCAAGGTTCTACCATTTACCTTTTCTCGATTTCAGGAACTGCTTCATAGGTTGTTACGAGGCCAAGTGAGAGGAGATATGTAAAACACATTCAAAATTCTAAATTGCTACATAATGTATTTTTCTTGTTTTCATTGCTTTCTATATAGAAAACTAAGAAAATGAGGAAATAATTCTTAACCAATAGAATAGGGTTCAGGAAACTTCTGGACCAGGGACAGATGGGACTTCAGGCCTAGCTCTAGTCCTGGAGGCCGTCTCGCTTTCGCATTCCAGCTGTTCTGTGCAGAGTTCAGTCTGCTCATTTGCAGATCAATAAACAGCACATCTCCAAACTTTATGAATTCCTTTTGGGTGAAGGCTTACACAAACTAACAGAATATTAAGGGAAAGATGCTGCGGAAAGTCCTTTGTGAGGAGAAATTTAAGGTGATACTGTCCTCTCCAGGTACATCATTTGCTTGGTGAGGATGAAATAATGTATTTTCCCCTTCAGCGCAGCCTGCTCCTAGGGTCAGAACCCTTCTCAGCTATGTGACCATGGGCAAGTCACCTAGGCTCCCCAGACCCTCGCTGCCTCATCTGTGACAGGGGGCTGATGATGACACCCGGGGCCAGAGTCAGCTCTGCAGACGGACCGCGCCTGTGACTCTCCACCCCCACCACATGGTGCTGCCTCCTCCCAGTCATGGAGATTCTATGAGCTGCCAGCTCAGTGCCTTGGGGGGGGGGGAAGGGTAAGGACATCAAAAGGCGTAGAAAGAAGAGCTGGGGAGGTTATTAGAATAAACCCCACCTGTTCCATCGGTCTTGAACCAGCTGAGCATCCTAGTTGAGGAGCATTTATTTAATATGCTATGTTAAAAAAAAATGGTGTAAAGACGCATAAGATATTGTCCTCATTAACAAATAATGCCGACATGAGGCAGTTCATATGAAGCTTATAAGTGAGGTGCAGACAATGGAATGGGCGTTTAAGCAACGGAGTTGGATGGGAGTAGGCTGGGGAGAAGTCGGGAACGGCGCCACGGGAGGGGGCGTTTGGGATGCACATTGATGGCCGAGAAGCTGTGTGGGGTAGGCTAGAGCCTTCTGGGGTGAACGTATCACCGCGGCGGACGGAATAGCGTCAGCGAAAATGAGACATTAAAAACAAAAGTGCAGAAAAAAACGCCAACGGGCCTGGATTGCAGAATACGTGAGGGTGAGGAGGGGAGTAAAAAGTGTCTTAACGCCAATTCCGGCTCTAGGAATTTATTCCAGGAGCAGAGGAGGTCGAGCGACACTTCGGTCTTGTCGATTTGGGAATGTTAGGACATAACGCATGGGATGTTTGGGAAGCTGTGGCCGACGAGTCGGTTGGCCAGGCCCCGCTGTGGGCAGCACTGTGCAGCTAACCTGCCGTCTGCGCACAGCTGGGTCCCCGAGCGGCCGGGCCATTCCTGCGGCTCCTGCTCTTGTCGCCCAGCCGAGGCTCCCCATTGGCCAGCTCGATCTCTCTCTTCACTTCTACATCTTATGTGGCTCGAGGGACGCCTATGCCCTGCTGTGAGACCAAGCTGATAGGTCAAGGGGACACTGCGGGTGTCAGTGTCCTTTCCGCACTCAGGCATTGATGGGCCTCCCGGGGCTGCTGCTTGTACATCCAATACTCACTCTTTCATAAGGGCTTCCGGCGTGTCAGCCCCCTGCTTGCCACCGCGGTACCAAGATGGATAAGACACAATCCCTGCCCTGGATGGACTACTCCCCAGGTAGGCTTGCCAAGGCCAAAAAATGCATTGAATGTGACCCCAAACTCTGTTGGACTGAGAGTTGGGGGAAAGTCCTGGAGGCGCCAGGTGGGTGGGATTCTGGTGCCAGGCCAGCTCCAAGTTCAGCCCTAACTAACGGGAGCCGATGTCCTCTGGTGGAGCAGGGCGTGAGTGGGGAATGTGGCCTCTGGGTGAGCCACTCACACGGAACATGGACAAACGAGCGTGACGAACGAGCGCATGGCCAGGCCCATGGAACACACCGGCGCCTGGAATCACCCCGCAGAGGCCTGGGCCCCCAGATGGATTGCAGGGCACGGGGTGGCTCCTCCGTGCCAACGCTTTGATCGTTACGTGTCCTCTGTGCTAAGAGCCACTCTCTCGCTCACTTCGTTTTTCTCTAGCTCCCGTTTGACTCTTCTTGTGTAGACTGACCCACCTCCCAGTTTCTGTCTTAGAACACTGGTTGTAAAACACTGAGGGAAGAAATAACCTTTTGTATTGAAGTTCTAAGTATTCATGGAGAATTTATGGAGAATCGTAAGGCACCGTGTTCTGACCTTGTCAGACAAAGGGCATAAGGAGGCACAGTGTACTTGGGAACAGAGAAGGGACTGACCTGGTATTTCCACTCGGAAGAGGGAAAGAATTTTAATTACAAATACAGGAATCCAGCAGATGGCATCAGAGAACACTATAAAAAAGAAGCGGTTTGCAACAGCCACCTCTCGTCCAATGTGATTCCGCACTTCTGACGTCTGCAGGGCCGTTTTTTGAATGGAACAGAACATAATAATATAGGAAAACACAATGATGAGAAAAGCCAGCAAGTTCACACCTGTTGGGAAAAGCGCACCTATTAACATCTCCGGTGTGCACGTCAACAGTAAAAATACTGTTACTCGGGTGTTCAGTATGGTACCTCTTACCCTGTCCTTCAAGAAGCATTTCTTTTGTATCAGCTCACTGGTACTCAGCTAAAACCCTGAGTTCAAGGCTATAGGCTGGAATGAGCTAAAAGAATCGCCTTCACCAGATCAGAAAGAGAGTTCAAGTACATAAACGGTTTATGAAGAATTCCAGACCTCTGAAATTCCAATGTAGGTATCATGAGGCAAATGTGAGTTTTTTTAAAGCAGGAAAAAGAGCTATTTTTTTAGCTCTCTGAAAATTCAAAGCTTTAAGGGGTTACTGTAATCATGTGTACATCCCCCGAAATAAGTATGACCCCACTCTTTTAGCTTGTAAATATGAATACGATAACCTTGAAATGTCAAGAAGATAATAGCCTTAGAAACATTATTCCTCATTTTTGGGAGTCTGAAATAAAAGCTAATACATAGAATAAAAATACATTTTTGTTTCTCTTTCTTCAGCTTGTTTACAGTAATTTAAACTAAAAAGAAATATTTAAACTAGAAAAAATAAGAAAAACTTAAAGCTTCAACTATATGAATTATCTTTTAGGGTTAAATATGTCCAAAAGATTCTCAGTTAACATTATTATCCTATAATGCTGACTTCTTAGTCACTTTGTTAATCTTGCTTTAATAAAAATCCTGAGTGATCATCTTATTCCCTACAGTGAACATAAAATCAAAGTTGTTTAAAAAAAAGATTCATCCGAATTAGATTGTATGTGAGGCTGGTGAGGTCTAGAGAGAAAGTATTATAAAGTCAAGATGTCCTGTTGCTTTTATCCAAACTGTTTCATATTCCATGAATCTCATTATACAGCCATCCAAGAGAATTTTATAAACTTGGTTTATCTTCGGCCTCTTGTCAGAATGTTAAGAAGAAAATAAAATGACTGTGAAAAGTGACCCTCTGGTACAAATTCTGAAAACAGGCTTATAGATGATCAGAAGCCTGTGCTCTGAATGCACTGTACGGGTGTGACATCACGGGGACCTGGGTAATGAGAAACTGCTGTCCTTGGGACTTTTCTCTAAATCCAGTTCTATACCAAAATTTAAAATCACTTTTAAAATTAATTTAAAAATTCTTATATTCTTTAAGCAGAAAGAAGGGCTCTAGGACTCCTCTCGTAGGTAAGACAGGTAAGATAGGGGTGTGTGTGTGTGTGTGTGTGTGTGTGTGTGTGTGTGTGTGTGTGTTGCTAACTCTGTATCCATCTGGAATATGCCACAGGCACTTAAGTCGTTTCAGCCGACCTGCACACCTTGACCGTAAGGCCCAGTCGCACCAGACTCCCTATGCCCTTCGTTGAGGCCGATCCCCACTTCCTGGCTTGGGCCTCTGAGTCTTCTACGTTCTCCTGGAACACAAGCTCTGCCTTTACTGGCTAGTGCCTCCCCGTCCTTTGGGCCTCGGTTTGGACTCATTTCCACTTGGAGGCCTCCCTGGTCCCCAGATCTGGGGCTCTGAGAACAGGCTGTACTCCTCCTTCGTGATTTGTCAGCCTGTGATGTGAGGATGTGTTTACTTGTCTTCATCCTCCTTTCTGGCTGTAGGTCTTTGAGAGCCAGTCTTTTGTATCTCCAGTTCCCAGAATAGACCTTGGCCTATAGTAAGTGCTTAATAAATCCACGTCGAATCGATGAATGGAATATAAGGTAACATAAGGTAATGTAACTTAACACTGTGTGTGTGTGAGAGAGAAAGAGAGAGAGGAGAGAGAGAGAGACTGACTTGACTTTCCATGAAGTGCATCTATGCTAGGAACAGCTTATAATATCCTGGGATTGACATGCCCATGAAAAAAGGGCTCTAAAACAGGACAGTATGCGAGGAGTATTATTAAAATAGTGCAAATAGGGTATTTTATTTGTCAGAAGAAGGAGAGAAGGGATGGATGGAGAAGGGCCGGGAACAGTGCTTAGGGCCCTTTTATGGTGGGCTCGAAGTAACTAATTTCAACTTGACCTTGATAGTAGTGAGTGTAATTGAGGATCTCTGAGCAGAGACACACAGTTCTTTTGGTCCGTGGAGGCTCTAACAGTGGTAGCGACCACATAAATAGGAGAGAAGGACCTGGAGGACAAAAGACCAAAAACGGCTAATGTAATGATCCAGGGTTCAGGTAGTAAGATTTTAAACAAAGGTGGTGGCAGTGGGTAGAGAGGCTGAACAAATAGAAAGCAGAGGCATATTTATATGAAAAATGTCTGTGAAAAAGAAAGGATGATAAGGCTTATGGACCACTTAGATAGAAGGGGAAAGATGAGAAGAGAGAACTGAAATGGTAATACTGCCCTAAAGAGAGGACGTAGGAATGGCCGTGATTTTAAGCGAGAGATATACCTATTAGATGATAAAAAAAAAGTTTTTGAACCTTAAAGGGCTAAACTGCTCATTCATTTGTAACAGAGAATATATGGCCATCTTTTATAAAATAAAAATAAAAATAAAGGATTAAGAAAACAGAAAAGGAAAGAGTTTTCTGAAGCATCCTTACATTGCTGACTTTCGAGCTGCATTTACCAAAAACGATAAAGCTTCCTGGTATTTCCACTCAAATCATCTCCTGTGAGTGAGTTTCCAGAATTTTATTATGATTATTTATTTAACTTATATCTAGAGTGTAAAAAGAATGAGTTCAAGTACCTTGGTAGGGTGAGAGGGCAAGGCAGGGTGACCTAGAACTTCTCTATCTCACAGTCACTATGCACGAATGTGAAGTCAGAGTCTGACAGATAATAAAAAAGCCATCCAGAGATCCCGACAGTATGTTTTTTTATACTAAATCTCTATAACAAAAAATTTAATAAGAAATTCTATAAATACGCAGCAAGAACTTTTCTTTAAAAGGGACACAGTCTCAAATACCCTCATTTACTTTCCGAAATGAACAAATATACCTTTGCTGAAATTTATGGTATTCCTATCAAAATTACAATGTCCAGGAAATGAAAAATATCATTTACCTAGGAAAATTCCAAGAGAATACCCTTTGCTCCCAGTATCTTCTGTTTGGTCATAATAAAGTGGGAAACACACTCCATTCTTCCCATAAAAGTTTCCAAAATAATCTTCATTCCAAAATGGAATAATAGCTATCAAAAATCCCACAATCCAGATGCCAGTGAGAATGGCCGAGGTCTGATGTTTCCCAGGGTGAAAGTTGCTGAAGGGAAAGACGATGACCAGGAACTTCTCCAACGTCAAGTACGTCAGCAACAGGACGGAGACTTCCGAGGACAGCATGGCCAGGACACCCATGAGGCGGCACTGTAGACTCTCCATCCACAGCAAGGCGTACTTCTGGTACTGCCCGGTACTTAATGTCAAAAAAGCCGACGAAGAACAGATAGACACCCATCAGGCAGTCTGCACCTGTGGAAGAATGGAGACGGGGTGTTGGCAGTTTCAAGCGTCTCCTTTTCCGTTTTAACGACCCAACCCTCTTAAGTGAATTTACATCCACAACTACAGCAGTGCCTAGGAGCCATGGACTTCAAAAAGCACACTCTTTCTAAGTCCCATGCTGCATTTTAGTTTTATAATTTTCAAAAATGGTGGTGGGGTAGTCGTTTTGAAACAGTAAACAAATATTACTTACATCATTAATAAAAGGAATGCTTTTCTGGGCTTGAGTAGTGTGGGTGTCACTGTAATTGAGGGTTAAACAAAGCCGAGTTTTATCACCCACAACCTGTCCTCCAGAATCCGTCCCTTGATCCTTTGGCTTCCTGTTACCCCATTTCCAAGATGCAACCCCCAGGGGTGTGTGGGTACTAGATCCCTGAAAACTCATACAGTGTAGCGCAGAGCAGCCTAAGAGAGCAGACCATCATACTTCTTAAAAAAAAAAAAATGCCCTGCATACATCATTCACATTAAGTGCCATTGGCTGAAGGCCAGTTTATACCTACAATGCAGCTCACGGCTGTGCCATCCTGGGCCTGGATTACAGGAAACATACTTACAACAAAGGATTTTGATGGACATAGCGTGAGTCGTGTTTTCAGCTTTAATGAACGATCTCATGCCAATGACAAAAAGATTTCCGAAGCAGGTTATGAATGCGATAACCCAGACACATATTCTGAGGATATCGTTAGCCAAGAGGTCCTCACACGAAGAAATGCCGTCGGTCAGGGGCATGCATATTCGGACGTGGGGAGCGTACGAGCAGTAGCGAAAGTTTTTGAAATAACTAAAGTCAAAGGGAAACACAGAGTCACTTCACGGCAATGACACAGGAACCCAAGTCGCAGCCCTGCAGCTCGGTTAGGTATGCAACTTCACTGGTTCTGTTGGTTTTTGTTTAGCTGACGTCTTGTTAATTATGGAGCTCTTCCTGAAATATTACCCTACCCTAGGCAGGGCGCTTCTTTGAAAGAAGAGCCTAAAGGACGTAGATTCTGTGGCTTGTCTGAGGTGACGCAGGGGAGGACACGAGAATGTGAAGTCCCCATCAGTTTAGATTATTCTCTAGGGTGTTAACATAAAGTAGTACATCGTCGTTGTTAAGTTGACCTTGAGCAGACATTCAGCCACTGGGGTTTGGGATGCAAAGGCCCTCTGCAAACACCCTGCCTTGCATTTAGTCCTAAGTACAGGCCCTTTAGCCTCTTTTTCCCTGACGCCAGCAGGAAGGGGCAGGGGCAGGGTGGTCTCTGCCTGGAACAGAGTTCTTCCCAGGGCTAGAAGGACTTAACTGCTAGAGGAAAACAGGTTCGTTTGTGGTCCATGTGTTTATGACCCAGGTGTGTGGAATCCGCCAGCGTTTGAACCAGGGCGGTTGTCTGGCTCACTGCCATTCCCCAAACCTGCGTGTTTGGATCTTGTTCCCTGAAACTCATTCTAGTTTTGTAGTCTTTTACCACCTCTTTGAGTTCATTTCTCTCCTAATCCCTTTCTTTGCCCTCCCCGTTCAGTTGGTAACCAGCAAGCTAAACAAAGCTTTATTTTGCCATGGCGTCAAGGCCTCTTGTGATGGGACCCCCTAGCAAACCAGACCCTCCTCACTGGTCCTTCCCTTCCTAGCTCACCCCACCTAGACACACGGGCCTTCTTCTAGCCCTCAGACCGGTCAGGCGCACCCCTTCCCTCTCTGCACTGCTGGAAAGACTCTTTCCTGGGAAGTGGCCGGGGCTGCTCCCTCCCTCCATCCGGGTCCCCTAGAACATCACCTCTCTCTGACATCTCCTTCTATCCATTTAGCTTGCCATACCCGTGCTCACGGCATTTATTAACTGTTTGTTCCTTGTTTACTTTCCAGTTCCCAAAGCCCCATGGACGCTCCATGGGGCAGACACTTCTCTCTCCTGATCGACCCTGTGTTCTCAGGCCCGGACCAGCACCCAGCCCACGGGAACTACTCAGCAAACACTTCTTAGATGGGCAAATGAATGATACGTCACGCAGTGCCACGAGGTCGGATAGAGAGATTGGTCTAGGCTCCCAACACCATCTAGCCAATTAAAGGAACTTGACGTATGATTCTCTTATTCCTTATCCTTCCCTGGAGTCCCTGACACACACTTGACCTCTTGGTTCTTTCAGGATTCCATATGTCCACCGAATTCGATAGAGCCCACTCGGGTCTCTCGGTGACTCAGCCTGTCCCCCCACTGTGACCATGGCAGTGGTCGCGGGTGGAAGGAATGGGGTTACGGGCTGGAGGTGTTTCAGTAAGTGGTGGACAAGGAAGATGAAAGAAGAACGAGGGCACTTAGTAGGGACGTGACTAAGTTAACACGTTTCCTGTGAACTGTCGGGTCCTTGACCTCAGCCCACGGTTCATGTTTAAAGCTGCAGCTTCTCTATCAAGTTCTAAAAAGGCCGAATTTCTCTCTTCCAAGACCTCAGATTCTGCCTGCCACAAGGAAACCAGAGCCTCCATTTATATTTATCTACCAGTGCCACAGAAAGGGCAATTGTAAAAACCACGTGGATATGCATCAAATGCTTGATTTTTAGTAACCACACCTGCACAGACACAAACAGAATATTTCCCCCAAAGAGCACCTTCACACCCACCACGGCAGCACCTGCTGTGCCCAACTTGTAATCTGACACCGCATCCTCCCTATTGTTGTGGATGACAATGGTTAATTTTTGAAATCATGAACACATAGATTATACAGTCGATAAAGAAATGATCATAAACACATATATTAGCACAACTTACACAGTGCACTTTAGCCAAATATATTAAAGTGACTTATCAAAAACTACTATAAAGATTAATTACCTCCATTTTGAAGTGCACTTAGTAACAGTAACAACACCTGGAATTTATATAGCACCTTTCTTCCTAAGGGCTCAAATCTTAGAGCAACCGACTGCTCATTCATGTGAGGTGCATTAATGTTCCCAGGTCTCCTGAGTACCATTTAGCCAGTGACTTCATCTCGTGTAATGTGTGGCATTCTGGTACCCTGATCTCTTATTGGACCTCAATTGGATAAACAGCGTGTTTCCAGAGAGAAGTGTCATTCATGTCGCCACATCATAATATTGAACTCTATTTGAACAGGGACCAAAGGTGACAAAATTAAAAAGTTCTCAATAAAACGACTTTTCTTGCACAAAAAAAAACACATTGCAATGACACATCAGACAGTTAGCACTAGAATATCTGCAACATTTCACCATGCGGTCTTCTCTGTTCTTTCATACATACATACATGTGAGAAAGATTCCTCATGGGTTGAAACATGTGTGTGTTTATATTTGGAATCTCTATCCTTACCAGGTCTCTGCAAAACAAGCACAAGAGGTTTCGCGGTTTTAGGGTTTCAGTTTTTAGCAACTGTGTTCTTTGGCACATCCTGAATACCACACGCTTCGAAACGGTACGTTACCAATTCGAAGGAGGATGAGGATGTTACAGTTAATCTGTCACAGAAAATTGCCGTTTCTATTTATGGACGTCGGAGCCGATTTTGTCGCTTCTGTGCGGAATTACATTCTAATACGACACTTTCATTCACGGCTTTCATTTAAAAATGATGATGGGTGTAATTACGAAATTGGCCCAATGGTTTTCTCTGAGAAACCACGGAGTGTGAAGTAGAAGGTTTCAGACAGGAGTCGCTACGTTATTAGACCTGAGAGCGTCACCGCCGTGAGGCTGTGAGAATCTGGATTTCAATAGTTTTCCCTGGCCTGTGTGTCTTTAAGGGGAAAAGCATGGAAGCCTAAGAGGAACCCCAATTCAGGACAATTGTTTTCCAAGACAACCGTGGGAAGCATGATTCCTTTCTTCTCCCAGCCCCGTAAGACGTGTTCAGAGGGTTTCTTCAAATATGGGTTCTTTGAAGACCTATTTAGGATGGCATGGATCAGGGGGGCTTGCCATGTTCTCAGAAGCTGGAGTCAGAGAGAGGACAATCTAAAAAGACAGAAGCCTTTTACTTTGAGGGTTTATTTTGAAAGGTGTCTGATTCACGCCCCATTTCTCTTTGGCTAATCTGTGTAAAAATCTCTTGATACACTTCCAAGTTTTCCTTTGCCCCCTGAGGCCTTCACAGAGGCGTGTGCGCCTGGCTCTCCAGCCGTCCAGTGTGAGCCCTTCCCGATTCCTTCTTCAAGGATTCGCCCCTCTTCTTTCTTTCGCTCTCTAGTTTTCACCTGGACTTATCACAGTTTCAGCTTTGCGTGGATTGTGTGATTATTGGATTAATAGCCTCTAGCCTCCAAAAAGCAGAAGCCACTATACCCTGAGTGCCTAAGACAGTGAGTGCTATAAAAAGGTTGGTGGCCAATAAATGTAAAATGCTTAAATGAATCTTTAGAAAAAAAAATTAATGAGATAGTAAAGAAAAGAAAGAAAAGGATAGAGTAAATATAACTCTACTACTTGGACTTTGCAGAAAGACATGACGTGGTAACTGGATATTGTGCCTTTCAGAATTTGGTATGTGGTGAGTGAAGGGAACAATTATTTTGGCCACATTCCCAAGGTCTAGTCTTATATTTAAAAACAACTTGTGTGTGTGTGTGTGTGTGTGTGTATTTTTTTTCTTATGGTCCAGCTTCTTGAGAGTGGCACCAAGTCCTTCAGCGGTGGCTACTCACTAAAGCTTGCTGATAGAGAATCTAAATGTTGCATTCGTTTTCAATAGAAAACTATTTAGCAAGGATAAAAAGTGATATTAAGACTCAGTCTTTGGAATATGATGAAGAAAAGCTTTGGACCAAGAGTGGGTAATGCAGTATGCTGTCATGTAAAAACAAAGAAAATTTAACGATGGCGATTCATGGGAAAGAAATGAAATTCAAAAGATGACTGGTAGGCTTCTTGGCACCATTTGCGACCTAACGTATTTGAAATTTTAAAATACTAAACAAAAGTAATTGTCCGAATGTTAAAAGTAATTGTGTGACTATTTTTTTCTGGACTGATTGAAAATTTAAAATCGTGCTCTGCAGACTGACAGCAAGTCGATTGCTATGGGGAGGGGGAAGGGCAAAGGCAGGTAATTCTTACATAACTTTTCTTCACCAATGCTTTAGTAACAAAATGATTGCAAATTTAATTCTTCGCGAAAACTGTAGGATGAGATTTTTCCGTACGAATATGGTTTTCAAGAAGGAGTTCTATGTAGCTCCAAACACAGAAATAGCCTTTACACATACTTAAATGATTTTTAAAAAAAAGAGAGAGAGAGACTTTGTTGTCATTTAGGACTTATGTGACAGTAACCGGGGCAGTCACGACTGTCTGAGGATGCATGCTCAGATTAAAAGCCCTCCTGTGCATAAAATGGCCATTTAAAACTAGACGTGTTTCTAAGTGAAGTATACATCCGCTAAGATAATAATCGACACACCGTCACGTTTCACTTACAGAGACTGAAGTTGTTTAAGACTTTCGAACTGGTTCTTGTGGAGATACAAAAGAGGGTTGGACGACAGATTCCTTTTGTACCATTCGAAGGAAGAAGAAAAGAAGCATCACGATGTTATTATTTTGGGCGCTCAAGACGTTGCTGTTTCAAGCTGATGACAGTGGTAAGGAGAACTTACAGTTTTTGTAGAAGCTTCAGGTCTTTAAAAGTGTGGGCTGGAAACTCCGTTATCATATTGCTAGACAGGTCCCTGTTGGTGACAGTGAAAACCCAGAACAGTTACATTGGAAATAAATGACACAGTTATTACTCTTCACAATTATCGTCCCACTTGATGTAACAGAAAATATGATTCAATTTAACCAACCTGATAATTTGTTACACAACCAGGCCTGGTGAGTCGGCCAAATAGGCATGTTTTCCATCACTTCGAGACATGTGACATTTTGCTCATCCAGTTCCTGTCTGGAATTTCCTCTTAACCCCTCTCCAGCACATTCCCATCCTGGCTTCAGTATCTACTTAATTAATTTCCTCCATTCTAGGTACTCTCTGTACATAACTACCGTTCATTGTTTCTATGATCCTTCTTGCTTCATTTACATGATATCTTGTTTATCTAACTATATTATAAGCTTTCTGAGGTCAAAACAAATGTTTTCTACTTATTTTGCATTCCACTAAGCTAGTATTGTTGTATATGCAATATCTGCCCAGATAATCTCGAATGGGTAAGTTCACACATTTTTATATGGTACTATTTTTTTAGAAGAATTGAGAATTTAGAACTAAATATAATAGAACTGTTCAATCCAGACAGAATTATAGGGAAGCGTTTTTACAGAATGAGGAAAAGAAATTTGTTAGGCTCGAAAGGAACCAGGAATCTTTAAGAGTCCAAAATCTCCTTCTGAGTCAGAATAGATGTTAAAAGGAAAAGAGATGTGAAATTGCCTAAGAGGCGAACAAAAGATCTAATTTATTTTTGCTGCTTTGAAGCTGCTGATGGATGTTTGGGAGTTACAAATTATTAAGACAGTTCTTTCTCTAAAGAAGCTTACAATTTGAGTAAACAGCTCTATCACAGAACAAGGAAAGAATGAAACAAGTGATATTACAGAAGTACAGAGAAGAAACAGAGGCTAGAAGGGACTGGCACAAAATATTCAGAATGATGAAAAGCAAAGACCTGCAACTGAGATCACTCTACCCAGCAAGGCTGTCATTTAGAATGGGACAGAGAAAGAGCTTCCCAGACAAGAAAAAGTTCAAGGAGTTTGTCATCACCAAACCAGTATAACAAGAAATGATAAAGGGACTTCTTGAAGAAGATCAAAAATATGAATAATAAAATGGCAATAACTACATACCTATCAATAATTACTTTAAATGTAAATAGATTAAACGCTTCAATCAAAAGACAGGGGGTGGCCGAATGGATAAGAAAATAAGACCCAAGTGGTCATGGATAGACAATTAGATTAAAAAAAAAATCCATATATATAATGTACTATTACTCAACCATAAAAAAGATTGAAATCTTGCCATTTGCAGCAACATGGATGGACCTAGAGGGTATTATGCTGAGAGAAGTAAGGCAGAGAAAGACAAATACCATATGATTTCACTTATATGTGGAATCTTAAAAACAAAATAAACAAATGAGCAAAACAGAAACAGACTCATAGACACAGAGAACAAACTGATGGTTACCAGATGGGAGGGCGGTTGGGGGATTGGGTGAAAAGAGGAAGGAATTTAGAAGTACAAATTGGCAGTTAAAAAATAGTCACAGGAATGTAAGAACAGCACAGAATATAGTCAGCAATATTGTAACAACTACGTGTGGAGCTAGGTGGGGACTAGACTAATTGGGGGATCGCTTCATAAGTTATGTAAATGTGTAACCACTATGCTCTACCCCGGAAATGAATATAAAATAATACTGAATGCCAACTCTAATTGGAAAACTTAAAAAGAATTTTTTTAAGAAACAGGGAAAGGAGTCCTTGAACTTGGCCTGGGACATTCGGGCACGTCTGGACAAAGGTCGATGAAGGCCACGGAACAAAAGGCGAGCGAGCAGCCTTTCAGCTGAGGGTCGGGCAGGGTCAGAGGAACAGATGCTCGGAAGTCAGTGACACCTTTAGCAGGTGGAGAGTGGTCAGCGCAGGTGGAAGACAGAAGGGATGGGGAGGTGGCGAGGATGGGAGCCCGGAAGAGCGCGTGGGGCGGTGCGAGGGCCGCGGACACCTTCCGGCCAGCGTTTCCCAGAGTCAGTCCGGGCACAGAAACGAGGGGGAGGCTGATAAAAAGAGCGCATTCCTGCTTCGTGCCCGGAGTTATCACGTCAGAAGCTCAGGGAGGGCAGGTGGCGCCTGCCAACACGCATTTAAAGCCACAGCTGTGATTCTTCTGAACGTAGACGTTTGAGAATGTGCCAGGGACAGTGCTAAGCAGCATGCAACAAGGAGGGAGACTGTTAACCAGGACAGAGGCGTGACATGCTCTGGGCCACAGGATGACATTTCCACCAGAAGCCAGAGTCGGAGGAGTGGCCTGGATGGAGGCTCTGGCCCTGGGCAGGCCAATGAGGGCTTCAGGGAGGCACCAGCAGGACGTGAAGCATAAAGAGAGCTAGAGGGGAAGGGAGCAGTCTGAGCCAGCGTGCCCGGAAGGGCGCGGGCGCTGCTAAGATGGCAAGTTAGGGCGAGAAGCTGGCAGTGGGGTAAGGGTCATCTGTAGGTTTAGTTTTAACAGATTGCTCTCCAGGGCCATGGTGGCATCTAAGTGTAGAGGTCCTGTCACCATGGGTCGTGGTGCGGAACGACAGCCACTTGCACGACCGGGCCAGAGCGTGACCACCAAGCAAGGTGACAGCGATCTCGTACACCTGGAAATCGTCCCGCACAGTCTCGCACTGAAAAATAAAGGCTGGTTTTTGTGGGGAAAGGACTTTAGTGGCCTCACGTAAGCGCACTTCTCTCTCTCCGGGAGGGGTCTGTTGTCATGAAGGCACAGTGGCATTACCCAACACTTTTGTGAACTGGACAGAAAGGCCTGTCTGAGTTAACCGCGTGGAAGTGTGAGTTTCCTTTATCTCACTGACGCTGTGTGCCTTGGACTGGGATGTCTGAGTCTAACAAAAGCAAGCTAGTGTCTCTTAATTGGGCTTTTTGTTTTGGTGGGGGGGGGGTCTCCCCGAGGGTAGGGTAAGAGGAGGAGTAGGAAGTTTTTCAGAATGTGGACTCCATACCACGGTTCCTGAAATTTGTATCTAAAACCCACCTGCCCGTCCTCTTCACCCCGAAACCCAACCTGTCCCCGAGGTCTGATCAAGAAGGCCACCGTGACAAATGAGGGAGCTCTCCTGAGTGAGCTGCCCTTAATTTTTTCACCTTTTTTTTGGTGTGTGTGTAATATGTTTCATTCTAATGCAGTGCCTGCACACACTAGGCACTTGATAAATATTTGTGGATTTGGTTTATGCAATTCATTAATTAGATTAAAGTATCTTAGTTACTTACAAATTATTTTTCCAATTACTCTCATTGAGTTATTTCCCAGTCTTTTCTGGGTTTCGAAAGCAGGTATAAAGAATGGGGGAGAGGTTAAGAAATTAATTTCCGTTTTAGGCCTCAGATCAGGATGGGGAGTTTCTTATACTAATCGGCACTATCATAATATGAAATACTTAATTTTAACTTGCAATGACACACGATTATGTGGGTAGCCTTGAAGTAACAGCAAGATAGATGCTTTTAAAAGGCTTAGATCTGCAAAACGTATGTTTGAACAGAAAAAGTTCCATGAGCTCTCTGAATATTTTTCAATGAGCCTAAGCCCCATTCTAGACTTCAGTATTTGCTTTATCTGCTCTAGAAGTCATAATTTCTCAAGAGATAACGAGCATCTTCATTCCTGTGTTCAGTTATAATTAATTAATAATATCGCAGTCTGTCAGTTATTCAATCAGTAAGCATCTATTTGAGAAATAACTTTAGCCATTAGAGGAAAAGAGCTCTCAGTTTAAGGAGCTAGGAAAACTCACTTATTCCCAAACACACATACACATGAAATCACCCAAAGGAGATCGCGGGGAAATTAGAGTAGTCTACAACCACATCGAGCTCACCATCTGGTTTTAGATGGCTTTTGACTCTAAGATAATGTTGGTTTTCTTAATGGATTTCGAATATCCAATAGTCTACAGGATTTTGATTGCTACTAGTGGAAAAGCAGTCTCACTAGTCATTTCAATTTATCATCGTGGAAGAAGCAATCATATTTTCCTAGTAGACAATGCTACTTACAGTTCTCCTAAATTTTTTAATGAAGAAAATGTCTTCTCTGGAACAAAATCAATTTGATTTCTAGGCAGAAACCTGTAAGACATGGTGAGAGTCAGCACTGTTGGTTTGGCTCTGCTGCAATAACCAGTTCTCGGGAGAGGCCACTGATCCAGTGGAGTTTGCTAAGCCTCCTGCGAAGTCTCAGAGCGGGGCGGGTTCTGGCATGAGAATTAAGCCAGGCGTTTGTCACGGAGGACATCCACAGGGTCTCTCCAGGAAACGCTGCCATGAGTAATTTGAGGTGCTTGAGTGTGATCTATGAAGCTACACTTTGTCTGGATTCTCATTATTTTAGCGAGTGTTTCTTCCCCAAAGACACGCAAGTAACAACCAATTCGGACCCTGTTAAAAATCCTCAAGAAACCTTAGAGAGGAGCCCTGTGGAAGGCATATGTCTTAGGAGAGGGGCAGAAAGAGCAAAGCTGAACCAGCCCCATCGCGGTTTCTGGGGCCACAAACAAATTTTACATCTGGTGGGTCACAGTGGATTTACAATCCTTCTGTCTAGAAACGGAATTCTCCAACAGAAGTGGCAGAAAGGGGGGGCCAGCCACCAACTGCCTCCCAGAGGTGCCGGATGACATAATGGGTGTGAAAGTGATTCAAAAGCTATGCAGAGCTGCAAATAGAAGGCTTTGATGCAATTTGCTTACTTTACCAGCGCTCTCTCTTGGTATCCATGACAAAAGGAAAAAACTCTTTGCATCTCCTGAGTGGGATAGCCTCTCCTCTCATCAAACAGGCACATCTGCCATCTGACAGACAACCGTGCGACCCAGCGACAGCCCTGGCTCTTAGTTTAATGGAGAAAATTGATTTCACCGCTACAAATGGATAGACTGCGATTTTTCTTTTCCAGCCATCCATCCATCCAACCAACCGACCACCATTACTAGGTGCACTATGCACGGTAAACTACGATTAAAGCAAAAGCAGAATACACGTGTTTTTAAGTTTACCAGTGCAAATGTGCCAATCAACCAATCCGTCTGCCTTCCTGCCGTCATCACCGGCACACTCGGCAATCAGAATCACCGGTCAGAATCTTTGGCCAATCAGGACACATTAGATGTTTCTCCCTTTAGGAGAAAATTTTTCATTTGTGTATTTATTTTTTTAGAGAGAGAGGAGGGACATCAAGTGATAAGCGTCGTTGGCAGTAACAATCGTCGTATAGCTAACCACTTTCACACGCATCATCTCATCTCCTTGATCGTGGGTTTAGGTACCAGTTCGGCTGAGAGGACGCACAGAGGTGGTGACTGTTCTCGGGAACAAGGAGAGCAGCCGGAGACCTAACCGCTGGCAGCTAAAGGGAAGGCTTGGCCCCAGCGTCAAAATCAGTGAATCCTCGTGTGCGTTTCTGAGTAGTGCAGTCTCACACCAAGGCTGCAAATAAGACACTACTTTTACATTCCTGGTCAATGTTTCCTTGTGATGTCCAAACCTATCGGGTGGCCCCTTGCTTACCAAAGTCTATTGAGTACTTACAGCACGGTGAGTGCATTGCACGACAGGAAGGTGGAATTCGTGACATGCTTTATCCCGTTGCCTTCCAAATCCCTACAAGGCATGGAGGAAAAGATTTTGAATGTTTTGGCACAGATCATATGTCTAGAGACACTTTTTGTTGATATAGCTCTGAGTTTCATTTTACTTCCTTCCGGTTTGTATGCTTTCCTCCTGATTATTCATATTACGCTTCTTTTCGTCTTTCAATTGACGTCAGAACTTAACAAAATTGAAGGAAATGGAAGCCCAACACTTCACGAGCATCTGTGCGTGCTGGATGCCATGCCATTAGTTATCGTCATGTAGCCACCATAGTAGCAGTAACTGTCACTTATCGGGCTTTTACGCCGTGGGGTACTACTCTGAGTGCATAACACAGCACTCTGCCACATTTTGTCAAATCAAGGGACACACAGCCGGTGAGTGTTGGAATCGACCTTCTAACCCAGAACCGTCTAACTCTACAGCCCAGACACTTAACCTGGCATGACAGATCGCTACCGCTCATGTTCTGCCAGCATGTGCTGGGTGCTTTACTCTGTATTTTGCTGAAGGAGGGACTCAGGCCAAAGTTACCTTCCAAATCCTTTACCCCAGGGTCGGGATTTGCTTCTCGACCTGAGCAAGGGAGATCCACCACTCTTTCTGCCTTAGTGAGCCCTCTGTGCCTTAAAAGCCTTCGATAACAGGTATATAAATAAATACGAAAACTAAAAGTAAGTATACACAAGGCCACCCAGTAGTGCCATCACTCATAATTCTGAGGCTGGTTCCAAGAGGACCAATAGCTGAAGTGCTAAATTCTATCGTCTTGTGGGGGTCGAGTTCCCTGATTTGACATGAGAAAAGTTCTAGGGACTTTCACAGGGCAGGAAATTGCTGCCTGCACCACCCTGCCTGTCTCAGGGGGCCATGAAATTGAACATGACAGAGAATGGCGGGTAGCGGTGGTGAAGCCATGAAGGCTTTAAATGAGTGTGTAAACAAGTACTGATTGAAAGCTAACAAGGAATGGAGATAGGTTAGCACTTTCACTTAAGGAAGGTTTGTTGGGCGCCCATTACATGCGGATCACCATGCTAATGCTGGAGTGTGAGGTCATGATGCAGGTTTCTGCCCTCATGGAATTTCTAGAAGGTAGGGGACACACAGGCGAACCAGAGGTTCCATGATGGTAGCACAGTGAGGGTAGAAAGTGGTTCGCGTGGCGGAAGCCTGTTCGTGTATAAGGGGAGCCAGAGGCAAGCACTGAAGTTGGTTGCTGTGTCAGGGGCGGCTTCCTGGAGGTGATGTTTAAGTGAGCTTGGGAAGGAAGTGGAGTTAACCAAAGGAATAAAAGGAGTAAGACTTTTCGAGCTGAAGGAACAATGTGTGCTCTGGGAGCTGACCGCAGGGGCCGTGGTTTGGTGCATCTGGAAGGAAGTCACGTGAAGGGCAGGGCAGGGGGAGGGGAGGCAGAGGGACCAGGGGGCGTCAGAGATACAAAACAGCTAGTCTTGGTTGGGGGGGGGTGGGGATGGGGGGCTCACGAGGGAAGTTTGATCTTTACTGTCACACCTGTGGGAACTCTCAAAAGAGTTTTAAACCAGGAAGTGATAGAATTGGATTTTAGTTTGGGGGGCGGGGGAAAAAGCATAGATGGGCTTTTTATAGAACCGTGAATTAACTTGACGGTTAGTTTCCATAATCTATGCAAATAACAAATGAGCTCCAACGTGTGTACTCACAGCCAGTTGAGTTGAGGCATTCGGCACACATCTGCTTGGGGAGGGCTTCTAAGTAGTTATTAACCATAGACCTTTACGCAAAGAAGGCATTAATTAGAAACAAAATGACATGCCACGTTAGAAGCAGTGTTTTTACTGTTTCTACAATGTGGAATCTTGCACGCTGAAATCGACATATCGGGATGAAGAATATAAACATAACTTTCTCTTCAAAATGGTCAAAGAAACTACGAATGCATCAGTCAGACGTGTAACCTAGGAATAGACGTTATGTAGTTCAATTTTATAAGCTGAAACAAAAATACATAGAAGGTGATCATTTTGAAGTTCATGAACATTTTTCTCATGAACTTCAAATTTGCAATCATTCCCAGCATCATACATCCAAAGTTTCTCCTTAAGGGCACGTTAATCATTTATAATATTAAAAAGGTCACACCGGAAATAGCATTAGACCTAAGAAATGATATAGGGGACATTTGGGGGAAAGAAAAACAACTCATGAGCACATTTAATTTGTGACATTGTGGTCCCTTTTGACAAATGGAAAAATAATAGTGCTTTGTGATCAGCTGCAAAGGAACATAATAGTCTCCTGCTGATCAATCGCTCCAGCCTATAAATAAACAGTGACAACGTAATTGTGAGAATGGCTCTGTTGTAGGACAACAGTTTTGGAATTGCCAGTGACCCTCGCTGGGCAAAGGCACATTTTCCTCTGTTTAAAGTGTTCATTTGAGGCTGAACTCTTGGGAGCTTCTATCGGATTTAAATGTAGTTAGGAGATAAAAATGAACACTATCTTTGGTCAACCACTGCAAATAAAAATATGCCTTAGGAATAAAGGAAATGAAAGGACATCCAAGAGAAATCAATCGGTGGGCTCCAGATTTACTGTGAGCCCCAGCCAGGAAGTAACAGCAGTGATAGTGACTGAAAGGTTTAGACTAACAAAATCACAGTGGGCTTGACTTTTTAAAGCGTTGTTTGTAAACCGGTGTTAGATGTCATTGTGATGCAGAGATGGATGTATTGGAAGGTAGGTAACTACTTACAGGAAAAACAAGGAATGTAATCCAGTAAATAACTGCTGTGAAATTCTGGTTATTGGGTTGTCATCTAGAATCCTGACAAAACAGATCACAAACAGTTCCACCGTGAGACACCTTTGTGAACTAAGACCAGCAGGGCCCTGCCTGCCCCTGGCACATGTTCCCTCCTCCCTGCCCTCTGAGGACCTTGCCTTCTCCCTGTGACTCCAAACTCAGCCATGCACGCACAGATCCCCCTGGATGGGCCACTCCCTGCGGCCCCCTCGCCCTTGACTGCAGACAGATCCGGGTTTGACCCTTCACCTCTGGACACTTGGGTCCCGCACGAGCTGCTCTTATTTATTTAAGGGCCGAACGTGGAATCCATAAGTGCTTTGACCCAGTACTCGGCTGAGTGAAGAGTGAACGAGAGAAGATTTAGAGGGAATCACGAATGGTTCTGCGGTATCACTGTTTACATGATGTATTTTACAGACCCACCGGAGCTTTGGGGGATCAGCGAAAATCTTTATATAGTCAAATCACTGTTCTAAAGTATACATGGTATTTTCCAGAAAAAAAAAATTAGACTGAGGGGAATATGCCTTCTCTCCTGTTGCATCTGAAGCCGGGTACCATTTCCTCTGGTTCCCAGAGGGCCCTGAGGGAAGGGTCTGGAGGAGAGAGCGACACTGAGCACCTACTATGTGCCAGTGCCCTGAAGGTGACACTACATCTGTCATGAGATTGGACCCTCGCAACATGGCTCTTAAGAAGGACCAGGACCGTAGTGGCAGAGAGGGAAAGCGCCCGCCGCGCCACGCCACGCCTGGGGCCCTTGGTGAGCGGCCGAGGGCCTGCGCGGCCACCCGGCCACCCACAGCAATGGGGACAGTGGCACAGAGAGGGTCCAACTGCCCTCTGTTCAGGCACCTGCCATGACACCCCTTGCACAGAGCTGCTGGCCCCGCCTGAAGGGTGGGGAGACGCCACGAGCCACCATATGTTAGGCTTCTCTACAAACGCTCTTAAAGTCACACAGCCCTTAACACGCTTACTTCGAGGTCAGGTTTTCCACAGAGGGCAATTCCCCGCAGGGGACACTTGAGAGTGTCTGGAGACATTTTTGGTTGTCACAACTCTGGAAGCAACTGCTACTAGCACCTCGTGGGGTAGAGGCACACGTGCTGCTAAAGAAAATGCACGGGACATACTCCCCTCCCCCAGTCAGCGTTATTGGGGCCAAGCGCCAGAAGAGCTGAGGCGAGAAACCCGGCCACAGGCACACCGGGCTGGCTGGCTGGCTCGGCAAGCCCGGCGCCGGGCTGACAAGACCGCCTGAGAGGGATGGCACCGGTTTCTCTTCCCGCAGCCAGCGCTTGGTATGCCATTATCCGAATTGCTTGGGTGAAGTGCTCCAGGTCACGTGATGACCAGAAAAAGAAGTATAGTAAACAAGACACATACGTAGATGGAAATGGCAGGCATCGCCGTGTATCATTAAGACGGAGGTCTAGGAAAAGCCAGAATACTCACAGCCAGGTGAGCTGATGGAGGTCTTTGAACACTCCGGGTGAGGGCCGTGATGCAGTTGTGGTTCAGATATCTGCAAACAGTGTGAATGAGTGAATTAGGCAAGCTCGAGACTCCATTGCAGCCACATGGCGTTAGAATACGAGCTACTGCGATGGCCACGAAGTGTGGGTGTCTGTTTCTGAAGGCATTCTACAGAGGGGGACCCACGGAACACCACGAGCCTAGAGCCAGGGTCAGGAAAGCGGCCCCAAATAGTACGTTGGGATTTTATATTATGTTAGAGTATAGAGTAGAAGAAATATGGGGGGGTGATATTTGCTTTTGGCCTTTTTCACACCCTTAGGAGACTAGTATTTTGAGAAAGTATGTAGGTCAGTTAGCACAGGTTAGAAAAAAACGCCAAAATAGTGTGGAAATGACCCACACTTAAGAAGATATGTCTGTCTCCTGGTGAAGCTAGAAATCTTTTACTGGTTCTTTCAGCGAGGTAATGAATCTAAGTACTTGGCGATAACCTAGTCTTCCCATTTCTCTACGACCAAGTCAAGAAGGTGCCATTCTACCCTTTTGACCTTTGCTGAAAATTGTACTTGGAATATAATTGTAAAGAAGTTACTCACAATATTTGCAGATTATGTAATCCCCAAAATGCTTTCCTGGATATGTGTCTGATACAATTATGCTGAAGAAATCTGGCCGGAAGAAGAAAGAAGAGTCACGTGATTACGTCCGCATGTTGCATCCGGGTGTTGAACGTGCACCCCACTTTCTTTACATAAAGGCTATTCGTGCGTCTGGCTTACGGAGTCCCGACGCTCCCGTGCTGGGAGGTGAAGGCATCACCAGGGACAGATGGCTGTCCCTGTAGCACCTGTGCAGTGAGATTCGGGCACCTCTGACTCGCGCCCCTGAACTCTGGCGTGACATGTGTGAGGAGGGGACCAGTTTATCTCTGGGAACCAGAAGCACAGTGGCCTTCCTGCTCTGACCCCAGGAGCGCTCTCCGTGAGAGGCTGGCCCACCTCTCAGCACCGAGGGTCACCCAGCTCCTCGTCCCTCTTCATTCCATACCCGTGAAAGAAGCCGGGGGTGAGTCATATTCTTTTCGATGCTGAGATGCCGAGTGAGAAGCAAAAAGCCAGTTGGTGAGGTGCTCGAGGTCACCAGTGGCCTGAGTGCTGGAACTGGGGCTAGTTCACCAACGTGGCGCCCGGGTCATAATTTAACCTCCCGTGCATTTAGCGATGCACAGGATTCAGGAAGAGCACCATTAGGGGTAGCTAAGCAAATCATTTCCATTTCCTGTGCTCATTAGACACTGAGGGGTTAGCCCTGAGTTCACCTTTTCAAAGGCCATTAGGGACAGGAAATAGCCACGCTAAAAATAGTAACTAAGGACTCTATAGTCTTTTAAATTACTTCCCGGTCTCTTAGTTGGATTTGATTCGGTCCCTAAAACATCATACAACACTCTTAATTGATACGTCTCTGCAAAGCTATTGGTGAACACGTGCTCAGTGGGCACCTGGCTGTACTCTGAGTTTGGTTTCACCACGATTACTCCCTGGCAAAGCTGCCCAGCCTTTGAAGCACGAATGCATTACAGGTGTGCCAGGATATCGACGCCCTCGGCCCTCTAAGCACCTGTGGAAAGCTGAAATTAGCTTCCGCTTATCAGCATATTTGTCTTTTACCCCGTGTTGAAAAATGTCATTTTCTCTGTGTGCCACCAGGTGAAAAAGGTTGGTACTACAGAGTGCATGCATTATTACGTCCGCAGTGATGCACAGAGCATCAGTTCGAATCCTACAGAGTGGACGTGCAACCCAGCGAGACCTGGAGCCATTCCAACCCCCGTGCCCTGCGCCACGTGTGTGAGGAGACCCTTCACGTCCCGCGTGGATTCTGCTGTGAATAGGATGAACTCATACACATCAGCATCTGTTTTAGCATGCTCATAGCCTTGGAGTGATGGAATGCAAGTTAATATGATGCATTTTGTTATAATGTCAAATAAAACTAGAAAATGAATGGGCATATGGAAGTCCGTCTTACATATAAAATTTACTACCTACCTAGCACTACTTACATTTTCTTCAAGATAACTAACTCAAGAGCACAATGCACATTTCACCTATGCACTGTCAGTCTTGGACAGACAGGAGCGGTCATGAGTTGTGGATCTGACCTTGTGTTTTGGAGCTGCGTGACTCACCTGATGTGTACAGCTTATCTGCCTTCACTGCCAAGAGTTAAGACTCCAACTCCTTAAACAGTCAAGAGCCTCTGGTCTATTTAGTCAGCTTGCTGGCACCCCTGGAGAACTAGGGTCCCTTGTCTCAGACTCAGGCCATTGAGTTTTAACTCGATCCTCTGGTATCTGCTCTCTGCTTTGCAGAAGAGCAGCTTGGAGAATGTGAGGGGAAATTTGGAAACATGACGATTTGGCAAGTGGCAGCCTCTCTTTATTCAGAGCTGAGACATGAGTCCATTGAATATACTTTGCATTGAATGGCTTTTCTAAGAATAACTTTCTGGTTCATGAATTCCTGCTGTTTCAGCTGTCAGCTGTTTTTTTAAGCAGAACGCCAGGAATTCATGTACCTGAAACTAAAGCAAATTTATGCTTTAATGGCATGCATATTTATAGGCTATTTTTAATGCACCATTGTGTATTCATGAGCCAGGCGACTCCCTGAATTACGTGCTGTTGCCGATGATCGCGCTGATCAAGAACCCCAGTTAACAGGAATTTCTCATTTATATAAGGTTTACATTACAATGAGGAGAATTGCTGTTCGCTTCCATGGTAGCCATGAGAAAGTAGTATAGTCAGTCTCATAAATTATATTTTCTTTCTCTTAAAGGTCACCTTAAATTGTTTTCTCCAAAGTTAGAGAGGCTTGCTATTTTAAAAGATTTTTCAAATGAATAAACTGATCAATACAAAAAGCATTCAGATAAGTTGAGCAACATTTATTCGTCTGACAATTAAAACTTGATTTTGATTTAGGAATTTCTTTTTCCGGATGCCTGACCTCAACTCCACGGTGATATACAGAGCATTTCAGACCAGAGACTCACTTAACGTTAAATTTGGTATCTCTCAGATGAATTGCAATAGAAATTAATAGAAATTAAGAATGCATACGTGCTTTATTAGCTCAAAGCGATCTGAAACATGAAGGCATGCCTCCTCCCTGGTCAAACAGAATAAAGCCTGATTCTTTAGCCCGGCATGCGAAGGCCCTGCAGTCACAATTCATGACCTCTCCGGCACATGTCCACCATTTCTCACGGGCGCTCCTTCCCTTTAGGCAAACCGTCCTGGTCACGCTGTCCCCCATCCCCTCGAGAGCTCCTGTTCCTGTTGGTTTGCTCTCCCTGCTGAAGATCCAGCCCACGTTCTCTTTAGTCCTGCGTGTTAGTCCTACACATCATTCCTTCAACAAGTGCTCCTCAGTCCTCGTGTGTGGATCAACGTATGTGACTGTGAGGGGGGCGGGTGGCACCTGGTACACCAGAGAGCCAGAAGGACCATCTGACTCAGAAAAAGGGTATGGCGGTCAGTAAGGGAGTCTTCAAAATATGAGAACGAATGAGGGGTTCACGAAAATGAAATCAAGGTTGAGAGAAAAACCGAAGTCGTGATCAGAACTCAGTGAAGAAAACTGTGAGCAATGAAAATGTGTTTCTAGTTACTTTTCAGAAATAAGAAAACGTTAAGAGAAAGTCCAGACCTGCTCGATGGGACCTGTTTTATGACATCATGAAATACTGTGAAAATAGTAGAACAAAGCTATGGATCAGTGATCCAAGAAAGGGCGTGGCCGGAGTCTGATTTCAGTTCTCTTTGCTTGATCCTCTGTGATCCCTCTGCCTCCCCAGAAGTCGGCTTCCTTCAGAGTAGATGACTTCCGCATGGGGCAGGACGGGATGTGTTGGTAGAAGATTCTATTAGATGCTAGAACCATTTCTTTCTATCTCTGGAGTCTGGTTATTGTAAAAGAAACACAACCTTGGGCATCAGAAGATGCAGGCTCTGATCCTGGCTTTTCCACTAACTAGTTGTAGATACTGGGTAAATCATTTAATGTCGCAGACTTTAGTTCCCTCATGAACAATAATAAGATTTAATTAGAAATTCATAAGACTCCTCTGACTCTAGATAATGGAAGTTAAGCAGCTACTCTAAAACATGAATCTTTTTTGTTCCTTTCTGCTAGTGTTGTTTTGTTTTATTTGCCCTCCCTTGAGCATTATTCAGGCAGCGCAAGGACAATATTGATCCATAGAATCGACAAGTTGTGATTCTAAAAATTTCCATAAACTGGAGGTAGTACAGGTAGGTTTCCTCTCTAGAGGAGCCTGGCAACCGAGAGCCAACGCATCGCTGCTCCCCCGTAACCATGACAACATGACCACACGCTCCAGGATGACGTGAAGCTTCAACGGCAGACGGAATCAACCCCGCAGGGTCACCTGCATTCACACAGGCTCACCTCCTTCGGTGACTTCCTTTCTGGAACAAGGGAGTCTGTACCCAAATTCACAAACAACACTGGACTGTCGATGCATTCCAAACCAAGTGCATTTGTCCAGTATTGGCAAAGGATTCTATTATTTTCATCCCTGGATTTTAACCTGTTTCATAGTTCCAGACACTTTCTCCTCCATGCTGAATGCTGAAGGACCAAACAATAAGGCAACAGTCCCGCCAAGGGGCCCATCGACATGACCTTGCTCACTTTTAAATCTAGCTAAAGAGCATCTGGCAAGTGCCTCTCTCCACTGTCCTGGGTAACTGAGCTCAGAGGGACTGACACCTTGTCACTGAACCCTTAAGAGGTTGCTATTCTTAATTTCTTTGTCTGAGTAGGAGGTATCCCAGGCCACACCGATTAAAGTGTCCTCATTCCCTATCCACGGTAACTTTCCGAAGACTTTAATATGAATGATTTGGGAAGTTAGTGTCGTCCTCTCACAGTTGCTTGGTGACTGGGAATCAAAGCAAAGAGAGTTTCCATCTTGATACAGACAGTGGCAAAAGATAGTTGTGCAAGTTGTGGTGGAGATGGACAGTCCATTCCTGTCCCCCCTCAGAGACAGTTTTGAGGGATCGTATGTCCCGGACCCTGGGTTTCTTTCTTGGACGTTGCTGGAAGCATCTCGACACTTGGCTTCTCACTGAGGACGTTTCTCACTGCTGACTGCGACCTGTTTATTAACATTTTCTTTCCTCACAAATGCCAACATCACAGCTCTCACTAAGAGGCTGTTTGCCGCTGTCATCCTGGGAGACAATCCGTATCCTATCACCACGTTCTAAATGACCCCGATCTTTCTTGTCAGTATTTTTGTGCTGACATTCTCCCTGCAAACCAAAAGGCCTACCTAGTGGCTCTGGATCTGCCCTGTCATTTCCCAAATGGCCTGGAGGAAAAGCATGGAACTATGTATTTTCTTATTGATATGCTTCATCTCAACTCCAATCTAACTCTGAAAAAAGTTTAATTAAAATCGGTTCACTTTAAATTACAAAATGGAAAAATAATTTACTTTTCAATGCTTTACCCTCTAATGTTAATTATGTTTAGAAAAAGAAGTTTAACGATAGTTAATCAACTTTATATTTCATCGTATCTTTAGATTGCAAGCATCTTAAACAAGACATCACAAGAATTTTCCCGTAACAACGCTCTTTTAATAGCTACTTACATTTTGTTAAGTTCTGTGTATTTGATGAAAACTTTATCTGGAAGACTGTGAATTTTGTTTTTCTTAAGAGACCTAAAACAACATGTAAAGCAGATTTTATTATGGATTTTATGACCAAGCAAAGTCTTCTCTAGAAGCTGTGTGCTTGAGAAAAGAATCTCTGATGAGCCTCCAGGCCACTTAACACATCCAAAAGGGACTGTGGTAACAAGAATTTTTCAGGTGATGATGCAAATTCCGCAGAGCACAATGAAAGCAGCTCACAAATGTGGGACCAGTGTCGCCAGTGAGTATGAAAGACGGGAACGTCCACGGTGATCACGCTCTGTCTCTTACTCTCTGGTTAATTTTGCAAAACACAACAAACAAAACCAAAAAAACAACAAAGATCCCAACTTGCTCATGAATGCCCGAATTACGACACGACAGCAAATTCCGGAGGCCCTCAAAACCTTATGCAAAGTGCACAAACACTGGGTTACTACGAGTCTCTTCACGGATCTTCTGTGTGTCTGCAGGCTCAGATAACCGCTATTAAAAAGGAGCTAGAATAAGTGAATGTGCTTCTTTTTTTTTTAATTTAGATATTTTAATTGTATAATACTGGCATATTAGCAACAATGCATAAATCAGAAAGTAATTGAAAACCAAAACTGCAGACCACAGGCATTTGCGAACTAAAGGAAAACCCGGCTAATGTAACAAAGTTTAAGAAGCACACAGAATTCTCTGATGGCTGGTGGTTTTTTAAAGGGAGTTTCTATTACTTAATAATAACATAAACATAGAACAGAACAAAGAGAGATTAGAACAGGTTAAATACTTTTCTAGGGACTCAAAGGGCAAATATGCTCGAGATTTGAAGTCTACTCACAGTAACGTCACATTGCTGGAAATGGATGGCACGGACGTTAAGCCAGCGTTTACACACTCCAGTTCCGTTTCTTTGCAGTCACAGCGTTGTGGATAGTGGTTTAGAACTGGGGGGGCAGAAAGAGCAAGATGTCACTAGGCAAAAAAATACTTGAATTAGGATCTTATCTCCAATAACTGACATTGTCGTCTTTTCTTTGAAGGAGTAACATTTACATGTTGATATTGAACTGATTGAGGCCCATGATAAAAGCAAACAAGAATTCTCTCCTAATCAAACACAGACTAATGTGGTGTTCATCTCAGCTCTGGCTTCCAGTGGTCATTTCAGAGGCGTTTAACAA
Organism: Eonycteris spelaea; assembly: GCA_003508835.1. Taxonomy (NCBI): domain Eukaryota; kingdom Metazoa; phylum Chordata; class Mammalia; order Chiroptera; family Pteropodidae; genus Eonycteris; species Eonycteris spelaea. The sequence continues at coordinate 2,221,791 of PUFA01000142.1, read as the reverse complement.
GTGGTTAGAAAGAAACCACAGGAATATTTGAATAACAAAAGCGAATAGTGAAGCCAGATTGAGTGTCTCCTTAATGAGAAACAGTATGATTGAGCAAATCTTTAACGGATATAATTGAGTCAATTCAATTGAATTGAATGGCACAGTGAGATTGCTCAGTAAATGCCTGTTGATTAAAACTGAATTCTATTCTTTTCCCTTTTCAACCATCTGCTAGGGCTGGGAGAGGAATTAGAGGCAGGTTCTGCTGTAGCCACCGCTGGGCCTTATTGAAGCCGACCAAGTCGGATGCACTCTCGTTCCGGTTCTCGTTTCTCACTGACCATGACGTTGAAGTGGGAGGCAAAAGCAACATGGAGGCCACACAGCTGAGGAAACCAAAGATCCACCTGTCTCAGAAGCATCCCGAAGGAAAAACAGGCCTCGGAATTGACTCTCGAACCTTCATAATGATGCAGATAATGGCATATAAAGGAGTGTGAAATCTATGGTGAAACCAGGTGAGTGTGGCCCAGGGACAGACGTGTGTGTGTGTGTGTGTGTGTGTGTGTGTGTGTGTGTGTGGTTCAAGGACAGCTATGAAGCATTTGATTTTGCTTCTGATCCCATGGATATTTGTTTTGATGGTCCTAAGAAAATGTCCCACTGTCTAGCTTTATTATCTTTATTTAAATCTGACTATCAGTCCTTTCTAATCGCTCTGCTTCTTTTACTTCACTTTTATCCAAACTTGTTTTTAAAAATCAGTTTCACTGACTCAGCGTAAATTCAGCAAACTTGTGTTGAGTACCTGCTTAATGCAAAAGATGGATTCTAATGTGTCAAGTTTCAGGAAATATTCCATGTCATTTATGTTTATGCTAATTAGTGCAACAGGTCAGCTTCAGAACGTTTATATCTCAACGTCTGTTGACACTGAGAATAGCAGTTGTGTTATTGGACTGAAAGTCTGTGGTTGGACACTCTTATTTACCAATAAAAGAATTCCGTAGAATCCGAGCTGGGCCTGTTGCCTGAGCCAGAAATGGCAGCAGGACCCCCACCTGCAAGCCAGTCTAGCCCCAGGCTCCATGGGGTCTTCTGAAATGCCTCTTGCGTCTCCCCCTACCTTACTCTTCCCAGGGGTGCTAGTTAACAGTAACCCATTAGTACTAATAGAGCCTTAGTCTGCACTGCAAGAAATGTAATAACCAGTGTCTCTGCCACTGTTCTTCCTCCTCCACCCCAGCAAGGGGGACACTTGGGTCAGGTCATTCTCCGCTGCGGGGCTTCCCTGTGCACTGGTGTCAGGAGTCCCAGGCCTCTGCCCACGAGATGCCAGGAGTGACCCATCTCTCTCTGGTTGTGACAGCCAAAAATGTCTCCGGACATTGTCAGAGGTTCTGAGGGAAAGTGTTGCCCCCCGCGGAGAAGAACGGTTCTTATCTAGTCTCCACGGTTCTGCTGGGAGCATCATCCTCACAAACACATATCCTATACGTCTTCTTCTTCATTAAAGGAAAATAAGTTCCCAGCTTTGGCCAGTGCGTGGCAGCGTGTGGCTCAGGAAGATTGTGTCGTAACTTTCAGTTATATCTATTCTCAATTTTTCATTTACTCTAACTTTTACATATGATACATTTGTGTATCATAAAGTATATAAAAAGCATAATATACTGTTAGTGTAACATTTAATGCATATACATAATTATACATACATACTGATGTATGCAATGAATTGTACATATACCTACATAATTATGTCTATACGTGTACATATATTATGTATATTATATGTAATATCACATGTTATTACACACATATGTAACATGTATATGCAGAGACATGATTCTACCTACAGGATACGGGCCAAACTCCAAAGTGTGCACCCCAAGCCCTTCATGGGCAGCCCCCCTTCCAGGTTCGGCCCCGCACCCCTCCCCCATGCACGCAGCACCACCGTGAAGGCTCTGAGAAGCGCGCCCGGCACCTTCCTACCCCCGCGTTTTGCTGATCTTGCTCCTCTGCTCATCCCATTGCCTCTTACCCTTCCCTCCACCCAAAGACTTCCAAGTTCATCTCAATGTCACCCTCTCTGTGGGTCTTTTCCCTCCCGGGGCAGAACCATTATTCCTTCCAGCGGGTTTCCGCGTTCCCTTCTGCAAACCCCGTTCCTCCAATTCAGCACTAACGCGATACCCTTCCTGCTTCTGCAAGGACCTGTCTTTCCAGCCAGGAAGTGAGTATGCGTGGGCGGGGCCACATCCTGTCTATCATCGGACCGTCAGTGCCTCCTAACACAGGGGCCGCAGAGTAGTCGGTGACCGATATTCTCATTGAAGAAAGTGATTAAAAGAAGTATGATCTTTATTTTTCTCACAATCATTCACTCCCTATATATTCTTGCAATCGGAGGCTGATACATGAAATGGGCACAAGTGGAACGTGTCGTGTTTTTTTGTCTTCTCAGTCCCAGGCAGGCAGTAGACCAGTTGACCACTGCAATTCTTTGCCCCGAAACAGAAATGAAAGGGCCCTGATCACACTCCCCGTGTAAATCCATGCACCACGACAGGGTGCCCGCAAGCTGATCCCGAGACTTTGAACCAACGCCACTTACAGCACTCCTGTGTGAATGCCACTTTATCAGCATTTCCATGGATTGTGCCAAATATAGTCGCCCATCCACTAGTGTCCCCTGCGAAATGGTGATGAACACGTGTCAGTTACGCTATAAATCAAATATCAAAGTACAAAACAAAAGTCTAAAAGTTTGGTAACGAAATAGGTTAAGAAATTGGTTTAAGTAATTGATAACATCAACGGTAAGAAGAAAAGCGAGGCAGACACCTAGAGTTTTCCCCCTTCTCTGTAATTACAAATGTTTCAAATGTATGTATCAGAAAATCTATAATGGAAATAGATACTTATTTCACATACATCTTAAAAAATATCACCTATTTCTAATGCTGACGTTTGAAAGTTTGATCTTAACTTTTGGGTCCTCAGAAGAAGATATAATCTAAATTTTATTTTGTCATATGCATACTGCTGCATATGTATGTGAAGACACATACTTGATGTAATGAGTTCTGATAATATTTATGTCTCCTGCCCTTTTCAATAAACCAACACAAAGTCCCTTTTAATAAAGGCTATCTAGTCCTGTTTAGAGAAATAATATTTTCTCGATTTGTCAGAAGATATGATCTGCTCATTTGCCAATTCCTTTCTCTCTTTTTGTGATAAAAATCATATTCTTTTTAAAAAGGAGGCCTGATTGTGAAGTATCCTCACTTTAGCATGTGCTATTAACATGGTGAGGTACGCAGTATAATGTATGATACTGACGATCACACAAATAGAAAAGTAAATTCGAGTGGCTTCCACAGGTCTCTCTGAACCCATGCAGTGAAGAGGAAAGGCCAAGGATTGGAGTGGCTTCCCACTGGCATCCAGAGAGACGCCCCGTCACTGAACACGGATTGAGCATCTGCTCTGTCCTCTACCGTTCCGGGCTCTGGTGACACGAAAACAAGACACAGACAGGACTTCTTCTTGAGGAGCTGGCGTCTAGTGAGAGAAAGATGGTGAAAAGGCAAGGCGGTCCATAGTACAGTCACAGGAGTACGCCGGGGTGCTATGGCGACAGAGAAAGGGTGCTTGTCCCTGACTGGCGATGGAGCTTCGTGGCGGGAAAGCCCGCCCAGGGCAGCCAAGCATCTCAGGTGAGGAGGGGACGCCTCGGCCGCACTCTAAGGGATGAGTAGGAGGGGTTCGCGGGAGGCGAGGGCACAGGTCCCGTCAGAGGGAAGCATGCGTGAGACCAGGGCGGAGAGCGGATTCCGAGGACAGACGCCCAGCATCTATCTCTGCCAGGACTTGGCTGTGTCACCATAATCGCTAGGTGGGCGGTGCCAGGGAGCAGTGATTTTGTGTGGTGGGAAATATACAGGAGTCGTTGAGATTCAGGAGATCTGGGTTCTAGCGTCTACTCTGGGACTCATAGTGCGTGTCAACCTCTCTTGGCATCAGTTTTTCAAGAGGAAGAAAACGCAGGTTAAATTAAGTAATGTATACAGTCTCAGCAAAAGGACCGGAAATGGCCTGTAAGACCCTTTCTGATCTGTCCTCTGCTTCCTTCTTTACCCCACTACATTCTTGGTCACTCTGCACAAGCCATAGTGACCTTTCTGTCCCAAAAAAACATGTTGTCTTGTTTCAGTTGGCCTCAGGGCCTTTGCACTTGTTGCGTCCTTTGCCTAGAACTCCGTTCCTCCAGAATATTTCATGGTTTCTCTCCTTTCATTTCATTCTCAATTCGAATGTCATCGTCTCAGAGAGGTCTTCCTCTGGTTATGTCTTTAAAGCAGCCCTTCCTCAAAGTCACTTTCTATCTCATTTATGGACGAGCCTATTGTCCTCCTGTTCACATGGCCCACGTGAACTTCACGAGGGGACCACTCTTGTCTCCTTTGAACCTCCTGGGTCCCGGTGATTTTGAGAGCACCTGGCACATAGCAGACACTCGATCTAGGTCTGCCAAATCAATTAATTCTCTAGGCGGGCCTTTCGCAGGAAGCCCTTTAGAATTAGAATATGGGTATCCAAGTAGAATTTAAAATACAGTTTCAACTTTTATCAATATAACACTTTATGATACTAGATTTCTGTTTTCAACAACCTCTACGTATGAATATTCAGGTAATTATCACAAACAAATTGGGGAGTGATTATTTGTATTCTAAAAGGATTCCCTAGAAAATACCAAGCCATCTCTTGTTCATGACAATTATCCAAGCCACCCGCAGCTTTGGGGAGGTTCACGAGGTGGGGCCCACAGGTGGGGGTGGGCGGGAGGCTCACCGCAATTCTCCTCGTCGGCGCCGTTCCCACAGTCGTCCATGCCGTCACAGTGAAAAGCCCGTGGTAAGCACATGGTCAGGTTCCCGCAGGGGAAATATCCTTTTGGGCACAGAGGAGGGACTGTACTGCCTTCCGCCAGTGAGAAATCTGCGTGAAAGGGGACAACAATCTCGTGTAATAGCAAGAAGGAGCCAACACGGCCAAACTCTGTTCGCGTTATTCCATTTAATTTTCACAAGAACCCTATGCGTTGAATTGGTCTGGCATAATTCTTAGCACACGACTTCTACGACTCGTATTCTTAATTACAACAGTTTCAACAGTCGCGATCATACCTGACACCAGCAAAAACAAGAAAGGCATCAAAGCTCATTTCGAGTTCGCTACAGGAAGGCAATGGCAAACAAGCCCAAAGCAATTATCTTCCTTTTGTAGAAAATCAAAGACTTGTCTACTCCTGGAACGGAAAGGCAAAACCGTGAGCTCACAGGAGCAAATAGGTGCATTTATTTACTTATTAATCTTTTACAAGAAAGATTTGAGGTGGCTTAAAGTTATAGATAGATAGATAGATAGATAGATAGATAGATAGATAGATAGATAGATATAGATATAGATATAGATATAGATATAGATATAGATATAGATATAGATATAGATATATGTTATAGATAACAGTTTAAGTGTGAATTAGAGAGAAATCCAGAACCACCCGAATAAGGAGTGATAAGAGTAAATACCAACATCTCATTGAGCTAACTCTGTGCCAGGCAGTTGGCACACCGGTTTCTGTTATTCCTGAGACAAATCTATGTATAGTGGTTTTATACTTTATGTTTGAGAGGTAAATGCAGTATCCATCTAGAAAGTCACAAAGGTCAGATCTGAGTCATCCCCCTGACCCCAGAGGTCCACCCTTAGCCACTGTGCTGTGAGGTTATCAGCTGAATCAGGAACTTGCATTCAAAGGAGCATAAGTCTCCTACGAAAACCAAGAAAAAATAGCTTCTCAACATGAGAAAATTAACGAGAGTTGAATAATGAGTTGAAAGAGGGAACACAGAAAGGAAAGATAATTGACATTCACAAAGTTACTATATTTGGGGATAAGATGACCAAAAAGTTCCAGAAATTTATATATAAGAGACATCCTTTCCATTTTGCAAGAGTATTTTCCAGGAAATAAAGAGACGTGTTCTTTGTAGATACTCTAGTAAAATGGTGGAAGTCACGTATTTTTTAAGGAGTGTAACACAAAAAGTCATAGAAATAGACTCAGGCATGGCTACAATTCATTATGACTCATCGAAGGGAGCGAAGGGTTTTGGCAAAATGTCCTTCATGCCACTGAAGGTTGGCGTCATGGCCAGGCGTGCCCTTGGGCCGGTGCCCCGATGCTTTCTAATTAGCAGAAGGATGGAGAATGAACCTCTGGGAAGCATCGTCTACTTTGCGCGGGCGCCTCCTAATTATCCCACTTCCTGGCAGCTCGCGTGGCTGGTGTTATTACCTCCGGGTGAAGATGGGGACATGGAGACGGAGACCATGAACACACGTCCACCCACTCTGGAACTCAGGAAAATGCCCCATGATAGCCAGGCCCCCAAGCACAGCCGCCTTGTAGCCAGGTGTCCCCGCAACCAGGTGGGGCACTGGGTTCTCCTGAAGCAGGTGAAGCCTGCCAGCCTTCGTCGTTCAACAAACAACGCCATCTTTGGGGACAGGAGTTCGAGTGGAGGCACTAAAGCCACCTGTGAGTTATGGTGCCTGTTAGGCTTTTGGCGATGCCGTCAGAGGACGAGTAGAGAATTGGATTATCTGGGCTTTAGTCTTTTTGTCAAGTTCCAACAAACACGTAAAAGAGAGGAGCCCGGACCCCTCTTGGGGACAGCAGGATGTAACAGTGCACACTCTCCGGAAGCTGCTGGGCCTTCCCTGAGCGGGGACGGTGGCCCTCAGAAGGTTTTCTAACCTCTGGATTTTTGTTTTTACAAAAGCAAGATACATCAAAAGCAAGATACATTTTCTCCGCGATTGCTGCAGTGGTAGATGAATGATGTACTGTCAACAACCAGGCGTAGGACCAGTTGGGCCTGACTATTTTAGGAAAACTCTCTCTGCCACGTGGCTCTGGGGGTTGACTTGTGACGTCTCTTCCAATGAGTCATAGGTTTTTAAATCTCTTAACTTCTTGTAACGATTCTGTGGAAGGTAGATTTATGAAAAACTAGTAGTCTTCCTGTGTTCAGAACATGAGTAAGAGTCAATATATCTTAGTGTCGCATTGACATTTTTAAGACAGTAGTAACTCATAGTTAGAAATAAATTTACTATCACAGTTCAGCATACAAACACACATGGACTGAAAACAAGGCTCCTTGAAATATTGCTTGCCTTTTGCTCTGTGTGATGTACTCTGATCATGGCTATTTTATCTTATTCGCTTAAAAAGGGATCGCGAGTCACTAAGTTGATCTCACGATCCATCCGCTAACAGGATGTGACCCGATATTTATGATTTCACTCACACGTGGGATATGAAATAAAAAGCAAAAAATGAATGAACAAACAAACAAAAAACTTATAGGTATGGACAACAGTATGGCAGTTACCAGAGGGAAAGGGGGTGGGGGGTTGAGAGAAGAGGGTAAAAGGGGTCAAATCTATGGTGACAGAAGACGACTTGACTTGGGGTGGTGAACACACAATGAGACATACAGATCATGTGTCATACAACTGTATACCCAAAACCTGTAGAATCTCAAGAACCAATGTCATCTCAATAAATTTAATAAAAATTTTAAAACTAAAATAAAAAATACAACTATTTGTTAGTGATGTCATGTTCTGGAGACCATGACGCCTGCCTGGGCCGACATTCTCTTGGCCACTCGCTAACTGTGACTTCAAGCAAGCAACTCGACCTCTTTAAGCTTGAGTTTTCTCATATTTAAATAGTGACTGTCAATACCCCCATTATGGGCATGTTTCATGAGTAAGACATGCTAATGCTTGTGCTGTCCTGGAGGGTGCTCAGCCCACGGTGAGCCCTCGGGCGATTTCAATAGGAGGTAAGAAAACAGGACTGGGAGGAGGAGGCTCTGATGCTGAGTGGAAGCGCACTGTGCCTTTTTTATGTGACTTCTTTTATTTTTTTAATTATTTTTATTATGTATGCCTACAGTACCTGGTCTTCCTAGTCTCCCATCCAAGTACTAACCAGGCCCAATCCTGCTCTGCTTCCGAGATCAGATGGGATCGGGCTTGTTCAGGGTGGCAGGCCATAGACCATGGAACGTAGCTCCACTGGGTTTTTATGTGACTTCTTTTAAAGAAAAAATAGGGACTTTAACAAAACTTCCCCGACTCCTTCTCGGTATTCCATTTTAAAAGCCGTATAACGTATGTGGTTTATATCTTAAGCATCCTCGAATCTGTTTTGAAAGTGCATGAGGGGTTGTACATGATAACTAAGCAATGAAAATGTCCTTACGAACTATACAATATTAATACTGTTCAATTAATGATCTAGAAGAAGTGATAAGACATTCGATTAAAGACGATTTTGAAGCAGGAAGCTGAGGCTGGGTTATCACAGAGCCAACCCTGACCTCTTGAGGGCTGCACCCAGCTAAATGCCCACTTCACAGAGACTCACCTCGAGGGAGACAAGCTAGCACCCGTCACAGACGAGTGCTCCTGGGGACGGGACGAGGGCTGACCACATGCAAACAGAACCGATCAATGGACTGCATGCCTCATCGTTCCGCATCTTTCATCCGAGGATCTCCCCAAACACATCTCAAGGTATCAATTTGACGTAGAAGGAAAATAAATAAAATGAAACCTATTCCCTCCTCCCTGCTCTTTGTATCCCTTATTGTCTGACTTAGTGCCTGGTGCTTACTTCCTGCTCAGTAATTGGTTTTAAATGAACAAAGCCAGGAGGGGGTCATTTAGAGATAAAAGAGGAACAGAAGAATGAGCTGCCTTCAAGATGCAGACTCCCCAGAGTTGCGGCCTCACATTTTTATTGAGACAAAATATCGTTTAGTCTTCATTTATCATTCTGTTCTGTCATTACACAATTTTAAAAAATAATTAGGAACCCCTGCTGTACTTGGCACACACCGAAAAAGGATCCACCGAGGAAAGCTTGTGCTGTCGTCGTGCTTCCCACGGTCTGTGGACGTGGAAGGGGCTGTTTCCATGGAGACCTGGGGCATGTGCATGAAGCCGGGTGTGTGGCTTCTGCGGGGGTTTCTGCGGGGCGCCCGCCGACCACGCGCGCCCGGCGTGGGCGGAGACGCGGGCGGGGCTCGCTCCATCGTGGGCCTCCTCGCTCTGTCGCCATCGGGCCACGTCCGTGCCAGGGGCTTTTGTGGCTCCTCGAGGGCCGCCGGGCGCTCCGGGACGGCGGCCCAAGGACGCCTCTCGCTGCCCACCGGCGCCTCCCTTGCGTTTCTGGCGTCTTCCGGAGCCCAGTGTGGGAACCCGTGGAGGCGCGCGCGCCCCTCTTCAGCCGGTGCGGAGCCCTCGTCCCGCCGCCCTGCTCCGGAGGACTGAGCTCCCGGGGGTCGGGGGGACTTGGGGTTCCGCGTGTGCCTCTGTGCCGCCTCCTTCCCACTTCGGATGTTCCCACCTTGACTGGATTTCAGTCAGCCCCCACTTTCTGTCCTGTTCTTCTGGGACAAAGCAGCCGCCTTAGGCTGTCTCTCGGGTCCTACTCGTAGACTTTCTATGGAAACCAACGCCCCATCTTCCTCGGCAGACAATGGCCTCATTCATGTTTGAACAGACGGGTGGGGTGGGGTGGGGTGGAGGGCGTGGGGAATGATGTCTAATTTTTGGAACAATATATGTTGGTGAACTGAGGAGGGGAAAAAGAGAATTTCAAATTGTCAACATCACCATCACAGGGATGGATTTCGGCCCACGTGCCCTCAGCCGGGTGCTGTCACCCCGGTCATGAACCCGATGCCATGGTCCTCATGGTTCTGAGGTCTAAGGTACAAGGACACCTCCCCCAAACATCTCTTCTACTGACCAGTAGCCCGCTTACGTTCACTTGTAGGGATGCATTCTTTTGGGTTAAAACCTTTTCTTTTAGTATGTAAATACCTATCTCTGCACTGCCCGGGCTTGAGAGACTCTCTTCTAAAACCTGCCGGAGCACAGTGAGCTCAGGGAGCAACACTCTGGTGGGTAAAGGAAGAGCGTGGCAAGGGTGACAGGGAAGGGGTCAGGTGGAGCCCGATGGGGCCTCGGCTGGGGACATGCGGGGAAGAGAGCAGGCAGCGACCTGTCTGTCTCTGTCTCTGTCTCTCTCTCATCTTTCCTCTCCGATTTATTGACCACTCTGCCTCAAGGGACTTTCACTGGCTCTTCTTTCTCTTGGTGGCAGTTCTCCCAAACTCTAGTCCCATCAACTTACAGATTTACCTGCGTCCACGTGGCTGGGCAGGAGGCACCTCTCACGAGTGCGGGCGCCACTCACGTGCACCACTGGTGCTGAGCCGTGGGAAGCCACCCAGCCCCAGGCTGAGGCCCTGGCTGCTTCCCTCACAATGCACGGAGGACGAAGGGGGTCTCCCTTCCTGCGCACGGGGAGGCCCTCCGTCTGTTCTGTCGTATTCCATTTCACCTCATCTCCTCAGATTCCCTCTCCATTAATTATTTCCTTTATCTATCTCCAATGTTTTCAATATCCCTGTATCTCACTGGTTTTTCCATGAACTTTAACCTTATTCGGTCTTCAAAACAAACAAACTGAGCCAGCAACCAGCCAACCACCCCACCAATCAACACAAGTCCCACTATATCCACACCAGACCTGAGGCATACTTCTCCCTTCAAAATTAAATTCCTCAGAAAAAAAAACCATACGAGCCGATATCTGCACTCCTTACCACTCTTTCTCTCTTCGGCCCACAGCATTTGGTCTGGCCTCGCTGCTCTGTGGACATCCTTCCCACCAGAAGCACCAACATCCTCTTGTCGCTGAACACAACAGGCATTTTCCGGTCATCACTTTACTTAGTTCTCTGAACCATCCACACAACTAACCACAGTCACCAGGTTGACGCCTTTTGTGCTGTGGCTTTGTGATACCTCCCTGCCCAGGTTTCCCTCCCCCTTCCCCGCCTCCTTATCTCCCCAAGGCATTGGCTCCTTTTTCTTGTCACCCCCCTGAATGTCACCCATACACACGAGGTCGGAAGTTTCTTAGACCAACTGAGTCAATTAAAGAGTTTAGAGGAACCTGCAAAAAGTTTCTCTACCCTGCAAAAAGTTTTTTTTTTTTTAGTTTGTCAAATAAGAACATTAAACAGTTCTAAATTATCATGTATTATCATAAGGACTTCTTGGGGGGGGGGAGAGTATTTACGTGTTAAAACTTAGAGAGAACATATCCATGAAGAAAAGACCGTACTTTGAAAGGAACGCATTTAGCTTTATGAAAAACTCCTTCACTCATTTATGCTCTGGGCTGGGGAGACTTTCCTGGCTCACAGCGGCGGTCTGGGACACGGTGTTTGGAACTGGGTGTGAGAAAGTTGGATCTGGCCGTGCTACCAACATTCGTTAGGGACATTAGCCCTCCGTTCTGTAACTCGTAAGTATTTTCTCCCAACTTGTCTTTAGTTTGCTTTTGGCAGGGGCTCCAAGGGTGGAATGATCAGATCCTGACTATCAAATGACTAAAACTAACAATAGGAGGTAACTGACTTGATTTAATCAAGGGTATCTCTAAAACCCCAGAGAGTATAGGACACTCGCTGTGAATTTCTGAAGGCTTTCTTTCCCCTCGAGACTGGGGACAGGACAGCAGTGCCACTGCATTGCATCTGTTCAACACGTGCTGGATGAGGATTTAGCTCATAGTGAGGCAAGGCATGTCGATCGATGCTGTGTCGGAAGAGAAGACATAAACCCTCCATTGTTCAGGAATGATTGCGAACATAAAAAATTTAAAATAATAAGTGATTAGTATTAGTGAGCTTAGGAAAGTTTCTGTAAAAATCAATTTAATTTCTACATGTCAGCAACAAACCATTAGACAATGAAACGTTTAATAAACCATATGTTTTCCTACAGCATCAACAGTGTCCTATATTTAGGAATAAATCTAACAAAAATCTGCAAGACATTTATGCAAAGTATAGAAAATTACTGAGAGACATGAATGACCTAAAGAAATGGAGACTTAATATTTTAAAGATGTTAATTCTTCCCCAAATGCGCCTTTAGTTTCAAAGCAATTACAATAAAGGTCCAGGAGTGTGCGTGTATGTGTGCGTAGAAATGGTTAAGTTGTTTCGAAAAAGCGTGGGGTAGAAGGGGCAGGTCAGCCTCAAAGACGGAGCCAAAGGCGAGAGAACTTCATGTATAACAAGACTTATGAGAAAGGAGCAATAAGTCAGGCAATATGATAGTGGTACAAGGATAAGAAAAAAAATAAGCTGATGGAACAGAATAGAAAGTTCAGAAAGGACAGACACATATATAAACATTTATGACCAAGTGGCAATGGTGGTGGATAGTCAATTCTATGTGGATTATAGATCTAAATATTAGAAGATAAAACAATGGAGTTTCTGAAAAGTAGTATAGGAGAAAATCTTTATGACTTTAGGGTAGAGATTTTAAGGAGAATACAAGAAACAAAAAACAAACAAAAGCATCAATTGTAATGAAAAAGAGCTAAATTAGACTATATTAAAATTAAGATCTTCTTTGTAAAAGAAGAAAAAGTCATCGTTAAAAAAGTAGAAAGGCAAGTTGCAGAGTAGAAAGTGTTTGCGAAAAAGTCGAATTAAAAGATACACACCTATACATATCTACAAATTAATAAGGAAAACATGAACAAAAAAGAAAAAAAATGGGCAGGAGACTTGAATAAAAATGAAACAAGAGGCCATCCAAATGGCCAAATAACACTAAAAAAGGTATTATACTAATTTGTAATCAGGGAAAAGCAATTTTAAAACTACAATGAGATATCACTGCGGATTACCAGTACGGCTATAATTTTAAAAACCGACCCATCACACACTACTTGGCAAGGATGCGAAGCTGTGCGAACTCGTATACACTGGCGGGAGTGTCAATCAGAACAACTGTTTTGAAAACAGGGTTTGTCATTATCCGCCCAACGCGAAGCTTGCACATCTCCTGAATCAGCAGTTTTCCTTCTAGGCTCCGCCCACAGACACTAACGCACATGCGCAGCAAGCGCTCTGAGTAGATTCAGACACTTCATTCATAACGGCCTCACCCGAACTGAGAACAATACACGTGTCTGGGAGGATGAAATGGGTGACGACTGTGGCATAGTCACCAATGACATACTACGCAGCATTGAAAGTGAACAAACTGCATTGTCCGCAGTGACTTCGGATCAGGCATAGCCCGTGGGCCATTGTCCTCTGCCTTTTAGGATGGCGTCCAGTCAGGACACTCCGGCAGCCCTGGCTTTTACGCTTAATAAGACATCGAGACTTGGCTTGTGCTGCTCTCTCTATGTGAAATGCAATTTTTCTCCTTTCCCACGCCATCCCTTCTTTGATATTCGTCCCAGAAGTCACTCCCTGAACACTTTCCTGACCCCCACCGGGACCACCCCAAAGTGTGAACTGTCTCTCTTTTCTTCTCAAAGCATCCTGCGCATACCTCTGTTGCAGTATTTGTGGCGTTTTATTATAATTAGAAAATTTTTCTCTTTCCCGTAGTTTACTGCACCCGATTGTGGAAGGACACATTAGTTTTGATTCTCCCAGTGCCTGGGAAAGTTCTCAATGTTTAGCACATGCCATATGCCTCAAAAATTATCCAAGCTTAATCGTTGTTTCTGTCATCGGGCATCATACACCTGAATCCTGGTCTGCGGAAGCAGGCGGCACGTGGGGACTTCAGTGGCAATCCCTGTCGGAAGCTCGGGCCACACTTAGTGCCTGTGTGTTGGATATGATGTCGATGCGGGCTAGGCGCATGCAGAAACTCTAGGCTCCTCTCCCTTTCCTCCTTTCTCTCACGTCAATGCTTCAGTTTTCTTATGTTTCCATTTTCGCTTGAAGCTGTCTGCCGTGAAAGAGGGGACATGCGTAGGCCCCTCCTGAAATCCAAGCGATCTCCGCGGAGGCTGGGGTAGGGCGGCCCTCACTGGCTTATCACACTGTATGCTCCACGCCTCAGGCAACGTCCTCATGCCTTACTCTCTGCCACACGCTTGCAGTTCACCCTCCCACACGAGAAAACACAGCATCCACAGAATCCTGTGCTCTTAGGGAGGGCGACTTACACCTCTCAGGAGATCATTTCGGCTTTCGGTATTACAGTAGGGGTGCCATTTTTAAGTGGGAAACAGAAACCGACCATGAAAGAATGACTTCGGAATAAGGGGGAGTTTCCGAATAATAAACACTCAGCATGGATTATTATCCTTTTTCTGCCAGGAGTAAGTTTGCATAATGACTGTCTTATCTCACCTTCAGACAGAATTGGAGGCTTTTGAGGGAATCTTTTGTAGTGGCCATCAAAGGCGGAATGGGACAGAATATCTTTTGAATTTCTTACATTTCATGAATTTACACTAAAAATAAGAGTAGAAATAGATGCAACAAGAGATACATCTTTTTCCTTTTTTTTTTTTTTTTTTCTTTGCCTGTGTGGTTAGGACAGAACGTCTCAGACAAGGTGTGAATGAGAAAGAGACAGAGAGAGGAGGGGAGGGGCGGGGACGGCCTCGAATTATCACTGTTGTCCTGCTGGAGACTAACGGCTGGTCCGGTGTCCACTGGCTGGCCCATAGTTGAACGAAAAAGTGGATTGTGAAAACCAGGTAATCGACGAGAATGGGGACCTTGCTCCAATCAGAAGAGACTTCCCCAGAATTAATAAATCCTGTTATAGATTTATTAATTCTTTGTATTTCTTAAGGAGGGCGTGACAACATCACGATGACTTTATAGTTGAACTGACATATTAATTCGATTTTTTTGAAGCATGTTATCCATTCTGAGGCTGTATACTGATCATCAGACAATGTAGTTCAGCTATTCCTTAGCTAAATACTCAATTTGTCCTTATAACCCCCAAATTAAAGGAGAAACCTTTTTGGTAGAATTGACATGCTAAATAATCCAGGTGAACCCCATTAGCGATCTGGGTAACACACGGAGTAACCAGGAATTGGCATCTCGTAAAAAAGCAGCATACTTGTCCTTTGGTGTGGTGTGCTAACTGCAATCTGGCATTTGCCCAGGTGTGACCACTGTCAAGTTAATCAGCTCTTTGGGATGCAGAGCCCCACGCCTCACCCAGGACCCACTGACCCTGTGGGACTTGGAGCCCTAGAATCTATTTCTTTAACATCACCGCAAGTGGTTCTCAGAAACTCGATAATTGTGCCAACGTGATGGCAGAGGCGGAGAGATGGCTAAGCTGAAGGCCAAGGGCTGGTGAGGACTTGAACACAGGTCTATCCCGTGACTGGAGCCTCCTTGTCACTCTGCTGCCTCTCCCGTCCGAGCCCCTTACATCTGTACACGCTTTACTCCATGGGTCCAGGTCCCTGGCGTGGGTGCCCCCTCATGCCCAATCTCTGATCGTGCGAAAGCTGAGGAATAAAATCTGCCCTTTGCTGAGTCACATGTTCTATCAGGAGCAGAATCTGACTGCGCCCCACAATGTATATTTTCCATACACACAGGAAAAGATGCTATTATTTCTTATTATTACTTTTTCATTAAAACATTCAGCTCAGAGGCGAGTGAGCTCTCCACCAAACATGAATAGAGAAAAAACCAGAACAGCGAACCCACTTGGTAGGCGGGGAGCTGACACTGGGTAATGACACAGAGCTGGGTTCCTGCCTGTCTGAGAAAGGGCTGACCGCAGCCGGCCCGGAGGCTGGGACCAGCAGGAAGCCACGTGCAGGGGGCGAGCCCCTGACAGTGGGTGGGGAAGAAGTCACTCTGCCTGACCACCAAGGCTGATTTCAACATGGCTCTTTGCCCACAGCCCGCAGGGAAAGCGGCGTCACTCTGCAGATGGGGCATGAAGTTTGGAACCGGATCACACACAGGATAACCCCTCTGCCCCTCAAGATGCTAATATAAACTACAGCTCAGATCTGGTGACTCCAATGGAGTCTGTGGCGGCAATTAGGAGACAAGTCACACTGAGATGTGTGCAGGACAAAAACCCCTCCAACTTCACGAAGGTGCCCGGGGCTCCGTCAAAGAGAGAATTCACACCTGGGGACCAGGAGAGGTGATTCTACTTTAAAAAGCAGTTTAAAATCCGGATGACTGAAATTCTCAAAGAAATACAGGAGGGAGAACATCATGAAATGAGACCGGAAGTGCATAAACCCAGAATGTACAACTTTAAATTCTGTTGGAATCGTGGGAATGAAAACTATAGTCACTTAAAAAAGATTTTAACTTTCTAGATTGAATAAAAATACACTGGAATCAGAGAAAGGGAGAATTGCTTAAATTTGTCTTTCCCTTAAACACGTATTCCATTTACACAGAACTTCTGTGAGCGAAGGAACTAGTCACATAGCACTGGTGAGAATAATGTTGATTGCAAGTTTCATTTTTTTTTCTGTTCTCACTCAACAACTTAAAGTATAGAGGTATGTGCGAATAAAGCAGAAGGGAGAGTTATTTTTCATTTTCAGACAATTGTGCCCCTGATCCCACTATTATTTTTCAGTAAAACAAGCACGTTCATTTTGCCGGACAAATATTAAGTTATATATATTTACCAAACAAGGACATCAAGCCATTTTGGGTTCTCGAATATACATATAGTCCTACAAACGCTGAGCATTTATCCTTCTATAACTATGCACACAAAAACTAGTCTCAGTCAGTTAAATTGTATTCAGGCCCCGATTTGCTAGGATAAAAGTTGGATTTTTGTTTCAATATCGACTTATTGAAAGCAGCATCCCAATGTTGTCTCTAGAATTCAGGTGACAGGCAATTCTGTCACTTCGAACGAGAGTCCTTAAAACTCTTATTACACATGGTCAGATTTAGTCACAATAAGATGAAGAAGTGAATAAATCTCTTGCGAGATGTGTTTCCATCGTGCCTTTAGGGAGAACATGTCTTAGCGGCTCTAACTTCTGGGTGTCTGATTTGTCCCCTCCTGGGTCACAGCGGCTCCGTGCACCCCTCAAGCGGAGTGTGTCTTTTGCATTAGTGGTGTTGCTTCAGCCACTCATGGCTGGCCACAGTGAATCGATTTCCACATGGGTGTACTTGTGTGAACTTAAAATTTAGTCGGAAAACCGTTTCTCAAGGCACAGCGACCAAGTTGAACTGGCAGGACTTAAAACACCCGTCCATGAGGGTTCAACTCGTCCGCTAGGGGGCAGTCACACACTGCGCTTCAAAATGCTGCTCAGGCTTTTTTGATGAACCCATTTTTCCAAGGTTAGCAAATTAACGTGAATAAGTAGCAATTGGTAGGTACCGATAGCATTCTCCGTACTCCGTGCTTTAATTTCCCATATAAGCCCATGTTTTGGGTTTGGAATATTCTCCATAATTAGTCCACAAATACCTTTTTGTCCCCCAAAGGGAGTTTGAAGCTGGTTGACAAGTACACCCAAGTGAATACATTGACGATTAAAGCACGTGTAGAAAGTGATAATAAGATATTTCATCTTATCAATTAATGTCTATAGCTTAAGATAGTTGACGTCATTCATCCCTTAGGCACTCAAGGGTGACCGTGGCCAGAAGAGAAAACATAATCATACAATTTCTAACTTTTCCTTTTGTTTGAATCTGGCCCAAGAATCTACCCCAAATATTTATTTAAATTTAAAAAACAATCTTCACGCTTAAAAATTCTAAATGACTTTTTTTTGTTTATTATAAAGAGTTTTACTGCTTTAACTGTCTATAATTTTATTGTGAGAAAGAAAAAGTTAATTTGCTAATTATGTAACAAATTATCTTTGGAAGTAGGGGTAAAATAACAAAGTATTGATTCATATGGTTAACTCTGAACATAATTTTAAATATAGTGGTTTAAATTAGCAATCTAAAGTAATGCAAAATTAAAATTTCCAGGGAATTATAATTAATCAATAAATACTTGTCAGGTTGGTACTATGGATCTGAAATATGACATTTACTTAGACATAAAAACCAAAAATCATCTGTTTAAAACTTCTTTCCTTCTTTTTTTTAGTTTAAAGAACACCATTACATTGTGGTAAATCTTAAGACATTATTTTAGTAATAAATGTTTTTCATCTCATAAAGATTTTGTCTTTCTAAGCAATTTTTCTTTTCAATTAGATGCATTGCCACAAGAAAAAGCATTCTATAGTAAAATTGGCTGACTATAGTTACCTTCCTATATGTTAAAAAATTATTTAAAGGCACAGATAATTTCTATGAAGTGTTTTAAATTCAAGAAGCTACTTTTTAGCGGACCGTTCTTAAAAATCATAAAAAACTAAATGTTACAAATGTGTATAGGGCATGAACTTCTGAGGGAAGACTCTAATTAAAAGAAATAGACAGCTTTCTATAACTGTATTTAACACAAAATGAGTTCATATATTTTTTTCTTCTTAGATAACACTTAACTTTTCATGTAAGAGAGATTAAAATGCAAAACACAAATTGTGCTATGTATTAAAATAATATTTTAAAGTAATTTGAAATGTAAAGTTTTAGTATTTCAAATTCAAACTAAAATTTAAATCTTTTAAAAATATTTTATTTGTTTGAAGTTCTTGAAATATTTCTCATGAATACTGGATTTTATTTAAAGATTAACAATTCAGTTAAATTTATTTAATAAAATTGAATATTTTAAAACTTAAAATGAATTTAGTAGAAAATGGAAGTAATTTCAAATTCTAACTTTTATTCTCACTTTGTCAAAAGTCTGTAAGAAAGATTATAAATTATACAGATACATTTTGAAATAATAATAATAAATCTAATATGCATTGGGTGTAATTAATAGATTATGTATTTATAAGTGTATAGCTCATAACAAAATGAGTCTTTATTTTTCTTTAAAATGAGGTGAAAATTAAATCTTATTGCTCAGTTTTATAATAAAAATGCTACTAACTTTAAAAGTAGCAGTTTGGCGAAAATAAAATGTTTAAAATTAAAAATGGAAAAGAGAAGTATCTAAATAGGTATACTTTTGCACTTTTCTTGTGATTTTTGTTTTAGATAGATTTGCTCTTTGGGAGATAAACGAATTTTTGATTCGTCTGTGACTGTGCAGTTCCCAGTTTAACTATGTTAACAAAAATAGCAGCTAACAATTACATAACTTTTATGAACATATTTCAGCAGGTTGAAATTTCTTAGGACAACATTTTCATTTATGAATTTGTCACCCTTTTTTCTCAGATTAAAAAATTTACCATTATAATTGACATCTCCAACATTGTTTTAAAAGATATTTTATCTCCAGTTTTGATAACATACTTTTCCCTGCAAGTTTGCATGCAAAGTCTTTTGCACCTAGAAACTGCTAGGATGGGACTCTGAGCAGTTAGTGATGTGACAACGACCATGCAGACTGGGTGTCTGTTTATGAAAACCCTGCAAAGAGCCTATTACGAATGTGACAGAACGCGACAGAAATATTATATTCCTTTGGAAATGTTGCTCGTTTAGAGAAGGGAGCAGCAGCCTTACCTTTGACGCCCATCAGGACGACGAGATGGACCAGCAGGAACATTGCCGTTCGTCTGTTGCCGAAGGGACGTTTGACACCAGAATAATAGCAGCGGGTGGAAGGCAACTGAGTTATTAGACGTGTCCTTACACCCCGGGAGTTCTGACAGAGCCACTTCAGTGCCTTCCCGAGGTCTGAGCATGCTCACAGCTCACAGTTAGTTCCCTGGCAGGAGCGGAGATCATGTTCTGTCACTACAAGCCTATCTTTTCTTGTTTCGTTTCATTTTAAATTTTCAGTTGTATTTGTGGTCATTTCTTTACAGTATGTACAGAGAGACATAAATAAGGCTTTGGTATTCCTAGATAAGAAACATTTTATGAAAAAAAAAAATCACTTTAAATTTTTCCCCCTCAAAGCATGGAGTGCATTTAAATCCAAACATATACAGAGGTTCTTAAATAGGAAGGGGCATAGATTTATGCTGAATAGGTGAGGAAACTCTTTGCAAGCATATTTTTCATGCAATAAGCAAGTGACAAAAAGCCACTTGCTGGCAAATCCATGAAGAACACCTACTTCTATTTAAATGCGCTTCATCGTTTTCAAATGACATAGCAAGTTAATAATAATTAAAATAAATGGCCTTGTGGTTAAGAGTTATTTACCATATAACATTTACATAATGTTATAAACCTCGTTTACTTCTTCCATAATAATATTGCTCTTTCAAAGTGGAAAATTTTATCCTTGCTCTCAATTCCATGCTGAATGCCTATTAGAAAACAGTCATCTTAATTTAGTTCTTACATCCTGGGGGCAGTTTCTAAAACAACACAGTTAGTACAAGTTAAAGTATAGAAAGGGACTTCTGGTTATAGGGTTCAGTCAGCGACCCTAGTGTAATCATAAAAATTTCTACGAAAGGACATTGTAGAATTTCGTTGTTGGAGCATATATTATACTAATTGGGAAATGTCTATGTGAACCAGTGTGTAGTCCTGATTTGAATAGAGGAGTCTGTAAGTGAATGATATAGATTCTCATATGATTTTATGAATTGTTTCATAATAACACTATTTGGAAAAACTCTCCTGTGCTGACTGGCTCTGTCATCCCAAATCATAAGAGATGGGGTTTTCATTCTGCTTTCTTTTATTCCCGACTTTGATGGAATAAAGACTCAGAAGGAATTTTAAATAGAAAATAGTTCATTAAGCATGTAATGTAGTTACTTCTTTTTTCTTTTAAGAAAAGAGCTACAGTCCCCAAGACTCTTTCCAGATACATTTGGATGTGTTCTCGTCTTATTTTTCAAACCAAAAAGAGAGAGAGAGAGGGAGAGAGAGAGAGGGAGAGAGAGAGAGAGAGGGAGAGAGAGAGAGAGAGAGAGAGAGCGCGCAGCAAAGAGAATAAAGTAAAAATGAGAAGAAATATTTCAAGATTCTGTTTTACATTTCAAACCCCTTTTTCTTTTGTCACTAACCTCAAAGTCTTTTAGATGAAAATTGCTTTTAAAAAAAAATCAGGATGTTGAGTTTTTCTTATGTTTTGTGAGTGCTGCCAAGATGACGGATGCTATTTTCTGATACTGAAACTCCGAGCATAAGTTTTTCAGTGCAATTAAATACCATGAATTGCCCATCGCAACTCCATTTGAAGTTTAAATATATATTCTGTGAAAATACAATTTTTGGAGAAAGAAGGAATGTCAAGATTTCCAAGAACTCAGTTTTGATTTCTTTTTTAACATTAAGCCTTAGGAATAGATTCAAATTGCTAAAAAGTTGAATCATTATCCCTTTGTGTTGGGCTAGTTAGTTTTCAAAATATTAGCACAGAAAAGTTCAGAACTCAATAATTATAAATAATACGAGCATCTTGGGCTCATTATTGGTTTCTAAAGGCAGAAAGCACAAGTATTGAAACGTTTCCTTTAACATGTTTTAACTTTGATTCACCTAGTGTGAACTTCCAGTCGTTTAAACCAGAGCTGAAATGGCTGAGATGCACAGGAGAATATGATGTATGTGTTTAAATACAGCTGAATGGATTTGCTCTTTCCTCAGAAATGCGGTGGGTAAGGGAGCTCCCGAGACTGCCTCGTGCAGAGCTGGGGGAGAGACTTGTGCAAACCGATTCACCCGTGTGTAGTAGTAACTTCAGACTCACACGAGTGTGTTTGACTGACTCGCGCCTGGATCCACTCATTTCTTCTTTCTCGTCTCCCGCGAGGAGCACTCAGACTTTTGGCAATCGCGGTATAAAACCTCGTGTGAATATAGCGTTGACTATATGGCTCAATTCAATACGATTCGGGCAAATTCTAGGGAAGTTGATTAACTGAAGGTGCCAATTACCTAGTTCTGGGTGTTGGGAAGTGGTGGGCATTTCCTTCACTTCTCGCTTATTCATGTCTTAGTAGCCTTGTCACATAAAGTTCTGAAATCCAAGCATTATTTAAATATGGTCAGAAAATGCTGATTTTAACCCATTTTCGGAATTGTGTAATAGTTTTTCATATAGGCTATAATTCTCTACCTTGCCAAATTTATGTTTTCAGTCAAGATATTTACTCAACGCTGCTCTGCTTAACACCAGCATAGACTTGTAAATGGCTCTCACTTCTACCAAGCAGCTAATCTTTTATTTGCAAAACCTGATCCACAGCTGTTTCCTATTACATCCTGTTTCAAGGGAAACGGACAGAGGACTGTTCGATGAATGAGTTATAGTAATAGATATTTCCTTAGAAAGATAAATTATAGAATAATAAACATTGGAATCCTAAACTCACGACAGCAGAGCAGCAATGGTGCTGTTTATCTGAGTAGTGCCCTTACCGTAAATGAGGTTCTCGTAAAACCTGAGTAATTCGGCCACGCTAATTCTGATGTTCTGCATTTAAAATAATTTAAGTCATGCCCCACATCTCTGGGAATTTCAGCTCTTGGCGAGCTCAGCAACGAGGAGCACGGCTATACACCCAGAGTTCGAATATTGCGAGATAGCCGTGGCTGGCAGTATGGGAGGCTAGCTGTTCACAGATCTTCATGCTTGAAAAATGATAGCTCCTTCACACAACAATTTCCACTGTCTTTCCGGAAGCTTTGAATAAGGGGGCTTACAAAGTGCTCTTGGGTGAAAGCAGAAAGAAACGCAATCGACTGACAAGAACAAATATTAAAATGACCACTTACGGGATATAAAAGAAAGAAAAGAAAGAAGCACATGGAATCACAAAAATGAGTCAGCAGTAAGAAACCATTCAAAAGAACCAAAGAGAATTTTTTTTTTTTTTTTTTTTTAGAAATTAACGATGTATTTGTGGAGATTAACTGGATGGATGGACAGAGAATAGTCATTAACACATAGTTGAGGGGGAAAAAATGTAAATTGGAATTAAAGAGGTGAGGAAATTATCCAGAAGGTAGCACAGATAAACAGGACAGAAAAGAGTTAAAAGAAGCTAAGAGATTTGGAGAAAAGCATGAAAAGTTTCAACGCACAGCTAAGTAGAATCCCAGAAGAAGAGAGTAATGAGAACGAAGAAGAGACAATATCTGAGGAGCTCATGACTGAGAATTTTCTACAAATGATGCAATATAAAAGTTGCAGATGTGAGGAAAAGGTTTTGGTGCACGGAGTAAATAAAAATAAGTCGACATCTGGACATTGGGTTTTGAAAAATGGCACAATATCAAATATGCAGAGAAAGCTTTCAAAGAAACCAGAGAGGAAAGACAGACCACTGACAAAGAGAAAGTGGAAACGCTGGGCCCTCGAGAGTGGATACCAGAGTAAGCGCGCTAGCACTCAGAGCTCCGAGAGCACACGGCTGGCACGAGAAGCCACGTGCCCAGGGCAGCTCTTAAAGGGAGTAGGACATTACGTCAAACACACGACACATTAAAAAGTCAAGAAGGAACCAAACTAGAAGGAAGATGCTGGTAAGAAGCTCAATGGTGTTTCGGGAAAGAGAACAACCATTTCCAATCGACGACCATGAATGCCGGGCTCTGCCCGCCGTTCTGAATAACGAATGAGAGACTGGGAAATCGCGTCCTCTGCTCAACAGCGGCGGGAGAACTCGCTCGAGTCAGGCTGAAGGTGGGAGGGAATCACGCAGATCCTGGTCCCCGTGTGAAACAGAGAACGTTGCCCGCACATACGACACGGCCCGACCGAACACAGGACACAGGTGCTTGGCAAGCATCTCAGAGATCCGTCTCCCATGAAATGATTGCTCCCCGTTTGTGCACCCCCCACCCCGTAGAGGATTACACGCTCCCACTTTCTGCCATGCGACTGGGCGGTGCCTCTTTATATAGGTCGTGTGTCTTTCAGTGTGCCATCGACTTTTGCTTTGGCCGTGAGACTGATTTTGACCAAATGAACATGACCAGCCGTAGCACGAGCCACGTCCCAGCAGAGGCTGCAAAGGCGCGTGCGTGGTATGTTTGGGCTTTTGTGCTCCCCAACTGCTTAGCCAGAATGGGAGTCACACGCGGCCCTCTGGAGCCTGAGTCCACCCGGCCCGGAAGAGCCACGGATGACACACGGACCCGGGAGCGAGGCGTGCACTTGGCGCTTGTAAGCCACGGAGATTTTTCTCTTATCGTGGCTGTTTTGGTTGCCACAGCAAAACCTGACTCAGGAAGACAGAAAGATCTGGAAGTCATCAGTCCAGGCCTCGGTGTTTCTGGACAAAACTTGAGGAGGTTGGCCTAGAACCGCGAGCTACGGATGTGGAATCGATTCATGGACACGTTCCATTTCTCTCTGTGGACGTCCTCGCTTTTGGAGCGTCGCCTACATTGTACTCCATTCCCAAGTTTCTTAAACTAGGTCAGGATTGTTTCCGAGGTGGCACTGTTCACGAAATGATTTCAAACACTTACGAAGTTCTCCTGTCTCTCTCAAATCTTGTGTAAGATGACCGATGCGCTCAGACGACAGGCGCCGTTTTCTAGGGCACCTGGGTCATGGTCCCCAAGTGCCAACGTTTGCAAACTTTGGGGAACAGCAAATGAATTGTAACCTGTTTGGTGACCATTTGAGTTTTAAGTCTGTGTACTGAGTTTACCCCAATGAACAGACCTTGACTTAGCAGATGCAATCATAGACGCTGGGTAATGATCTCTGATTTAAAGCGAAAATCGTTTTTATCTGAATTCTTTTTGAATTCATTACACCAGCTCTTCATGTCATAGGATCATAAAGACGCAAAGCTGGCCGGACCCACGGAAGCCTCGTAGCAGCCCGAAGGCTCATAATGGCCGTTCCTCTCCCTGCTGCACTCGGCTTGAGGACGAACACGGGTCTGTGTGCTGGTCTCGTTCTGTTTTTTTCACGCTCCAACAGCTGCATAAAGTACACAGAACAGTGCCCAAAGCGTTGGTTTAGACAGAGAACAGGCAGAGGGAAGGCCCAGATCATCTCCAGAGAGCAGTTACTTCTGCTCATCTTTGGGCCACCTGTTGCAACTCATGATAAGTTTTTTTTTTTTTCAATTTGTCGATGTATTCATTCAACAAACACTGGGTTTAACGATGTTTAAGTTGACCAGAGAAGGAATGAGACGCGTACAGAGGGCTGAAGGGAAGGAGCCCGTGGGAGGATGCCGAGTGCCTGCGTGGAACAGGGAGCATGAGAAGTGCGCTTTACACCGTGGGGAGGAATGGAGACGTTATGTGGCAGGAAGGGGCGCGTTGTGGAGACGCTACAATCCAAGAGAAGGGAGAGCAGGTTGGCATGGCCACCGTGGAGGGCGGGTTAGGGAGAGCGCGTCTGTTCGATCGATGGCAGTTGTCCAGGAAGGCGTGGAGCGAGCCCGTGGCAGAGGGGGTGGAGAAGAGGGAACCAGTATGAGCCATATCGAGGGGCAGAGTCGGGGGGATGCGACGAGCAATGAGAGAAAGGGAGGCGGCGACGTCTTGGGAGATTCTCAGACCTCCGGACCGAGCCCGTGGGTCACTGACCTGGAGGAGGAGTGTTTCAGCAGAGTCCATTTTGTAAAAATAATTACCTAAAATACTTTCAAATAAAGGGGTTGAAAGGTACGACTGAAAATTAAAAAATCATCCATGAGAAGACAGTCATGAGAAACTTTATTTCAAGTCGTTAAAGTCAAGGCACTCAAGATATTAGGGTGGCAGACAGCTAACTTCGGAGTAGCAGCCGATGAGTGGTCATTATACGACTACCACACGTGCACTCCGTTTGGGTAAACCAAGGAAAAGGAGCAAAGGAAGGAAAAGCCACGAGACCGCGGGAGCAGCGCGGTTAGGCGAGGAATTATACACACATGTGCGTACTCCAGCATTCAGGCTCACAATTTGTTAGATCCCATTAACACGTTGTTGGATTGCAGAATGGGTAGTTAAGGCACACGAAGCTAACAAATGAGAGTAAATACTAAACGCTTTGAAACTATCAAAAAGTTTTCTTTTCACGGGGTGTAAAATAGCAGCTAACGTCAGAATCAAATTGCTGAGCCCAGAGAGCTAGAGCCAAGCGCAGGGCAGGGCTGTCCCATAAGGATGACCTCTCCAGGTCTTTATTTTGGGGGTCCCCAGAGAGAGACAGAGACAGAGACAGAGAGAGACAGAGGGAGAGACAGAGAGAGAGGGAGAGAGACCTGATCTGGGTCCGGAGGGACTAACAGGGCAAAATAGTGTCCACGATCCATACAAGTCCTGGCCACCAAATAAAACAGGAATCCTCACTTGTAACAGACGCTGAGAATCCAGTAAGTCCGCGGAGCCTGCCTTTAGCCAGCATACGCCGAATTCGTTCTGTAGTTTAAAAACCATTTAGTTACTAATTTTAGCAAACCGAGTCTTTGTTGAAATTTATAACAGGCACCAATTATAAATTCCATCTCGAACTGAACGCTTTCCCATGTACTGTATCTTTTAGGGCTATAAATAGGTGGGCATTCCATAAAAAAGTCACCCTCGATGACGATCATTTTTTCACTCCATGAAGCTCTGAACTCAGGGCATGACCACAGGCTGCAGAGCACGTGTTGGAACAACGCGTTGGGATGACTTCAGATCTGGCAAAGCTCCAGGCTGGGGGCTGAACAACTTGGCCGTGGGCTCCGCTGGAGCTTGGCAAATACCCCCGGGTGAGCGTGGACTGGCCGGGGCTCTGCGGCCCCCAGCGCGATCGTCTTGCTGGGGTCATTCCGTTGGGGAGGAGTTCGTGACGGTTGAGTGACGAGCTGCGGAGACCCGGGCACTGCGTTGTCACTTAATGTGATCGAAGGTGGCAGCTCCAGCCTCCAGGTGAGATCACCTCAGACGGCACAGCCTTAGTGACAACAGGGACTCCGGACTTCTGCCTCCGTGGCTTCTTCTTTTTTTTTTCACTCCCTTCTCCTTCCATTTCCTCCTTTTTAGCCCACACCAGGCACACTGGAGACCCTCGCGAATATTTGCTGATGGAGTCTGGGGCTGAGACCGACCTCCCTCAATCTCTCCCTTTACTCGCTGCCATCCCCGCCCCCCATTTCCCACCACCTTTCTCTCTCACCTTCTTTCCCTCTCGCTGTTTCCCTCGTTTAAACTAATACGACATGCAACTGAAATCGATTCGGAGGCACATGATTTTAGTTCGATCAAAGGAATTAAAATGTCTTTGCTACCAAGAGCTTTAAGATTCATGTAATCGTGAGGAAATGGATATTACAGTTTTATCATTCTCAGAAAAGAGATTTTGTAAACCTCAGTTGATTTCTCTGTTTACTATGACAAGGTCTTGATGAAAAACGATTTCGTTTTCTTCCTTAAAATCAGACTAAATGTCATCAGTACTAAAAATACCTAAAAGCATTTTAAGACACCAACGTTGAAAGTCAGCAAACCTCTGGCTTTGCTTCTTTCCCCAATATTAGTTGGCTCTGAAAAGTTTATTTTACGTGCTCAGGGTAGTTAGTCATTTTTATTTTTAACTTCTGAAGAAAGAGAGCCATTCTAAAAGAATAGTGTTCTGGTCCTAAGCATCGCCATTTTATATACATCAAGAATGGCTGTATCCTCGTAAAGGCTCCTTAAATTATGGTTAGAAAAAGTGCCCTGACAGGGTGTTATCTTAGACTCCGCCCCCTTTGAGGTCATCTCTCACTTGGGGCGGTATCTGCGAGCCGCACGGTATGTGTGCAGAGCCTCCTCGGGGTGTCATTCGAATGGGGTGAGAGCGACGACTCAGTCTGGGCTAATGTTCCCGAAGCTAATCACTGATGGAGAAAAGGCGGAGCTGGGAAGGCTGTTTCTGAGTTCGCACATCCCTGCGTAGCCCACAAAGAAGTGACATGAAATGGTTCCAGATCAGCATGGCCGCGGGTGGGCGAGGTCCACATCTGGTAGCTTGAGGCAGAGCCCAGGGCTTCTGAAGAGCCGGCAAAGCCCCGGGAGCTGCTCTCTTTCACCCAAGCACCTGAGCGGTCGAAACCACCCACCCCCCCTTCCTGTTGGAGAAATTAACTGTGGGCACAAGAGAGACTCTTCTGAAGAAATGGGGCCGAGAGCGGGCAGGGCACACACACTGGAGGACAGCAAACAGGCGAGGAGAATGCTCCATTTCAAACCCACCTCGCCTCCCCCTCGCTCAGCTCCTCCCCTCCCGCCCTCTCTCCACCTGCCACCGTATGACATATTTATCTGTTTATCTGTCTCCCCTCCCTGGAACGGAAGCCCCACGTGGCCCGGGTCTTCATTATCCATCCCCAGAGCATGCTGAGAGGTCGCGGACGCCCCATTATTTGCAGAGAGACCGAGTATCTCACGATCTCTGCGGAGTATGAAGAGGGAAGAGTCAGCGTGGGCCTGTCTGGGTGCGATTTCTCTGCCTTGAACGCTTTGGCACTTGCCCGTGGCCTTGGTTCCTGGCCCAGAGCAGCCCACACATTTAGTGAAGACAACAGGGAACATATGCTCTTAATCAACTGCGTGGCTCCTCCGCGTCGAGGACTTATCACAGCCCCCGGAAGAGTCGCCAGGGTCCGCTAGGCGGTCGGAGGTGTAGATTTGAAGAGAGGGTTCTGGGGAGTGAGGTGAGGTCCAGAAAACAGGGCAGCCTCGGAGGGGTCAATGCCTCCAACGCGCTTTCTTTCTGGGTAAGAAATGCTCCTCCTATCTCGCCAGGGGCTGGCTCATGATTATTCTGCTTAAAATAGCTTCCCTTATGATGACGTAGGTAGAAGCTATTACAACTTCCAATCCTAAATATGGAGAAACATCTGGATGACTTGGCAACGTAGCAGTCCGACCTGATGATGGATTACAGGCCAGGCGCTGGGGTTTGGATCGCCTGAGGGATAGGACTGGTCACATTATCACTCCTCAGGGACAGAATCGAGTCTGTTTACAAAGCGGGGGAGGGGTGGGGGTCCGGAAACAGAGAAACAGCTGCAGGCCCTCCCGGATCCAGCCGCCATTATCTTAAGTCCGATGCCCCTCACTCTTTTATTGATTTAGAAAGAGCCGGATCCGATCATTTGGAGCGCTGAGTTCTTGAGAGGCGGTGGTGGGCTTGAGCGGAAGTTAGAAAGACAGACAAGGGCTATTCCAGCCCCCAGACCTCTGTAACCAGGGGCCGGGACTTGCAACCATGTGTGGCAGGGGAGAAGCAGGAAAGGAGAGTTTCCCAGAGTCGGCTTTGCTTTGACTTATTGGATTTTTAGAAATATTACCGAAGTGTAACATGCGAAAACAGTACGCAGATCTTCGTCGTGCAGCCGAATACGGTTCTGCGGAGTGACTCTGCGCGTGTGATCTGCATGCAGACCAAGAAACAGAACTCGGCACCGAGACCCCTCCTGCCCCCCACCCCACCCCGCCCTGTGTCTCCCTCCTGCCACACTGCCCGTGCCCCAAGGGCAGCCACCATCTGACTTTCAGAAACCTACCTTCGTTTTCCTTTACAAAGAGAATCGTGCACATATTCCCCGGGAACGGCCTTCCTCACTCAGCACCACATCTGCAAAGTTCGCCGGTGCTGAATCGTGCAGCCGGCTCGCCTTCGTTCTCATTGTTTCTACCGTAAGACTCAAGCTCCAGCCATCAGCCATCACGGATGAAGCCCTGGACGGCTCCAGTCCCCGGCACTGCGGGCAGTGGCTCCACGCTGCGTCTTGGGGTGAGCATAGGTGAGGGCTGAGTTGGGTCCGTACCTCGGAGGGGAAGTGCTAGACCCCGGTGTCCGGCGGATACTGACAAAGGCCTCTCCACATTGACCGTTCCATCCGCACCCCCAGCAGAGCAGCTGCTGTGCATTCTCGCCGGCACCCACTGTCACCTCTCTGTTTGATCGTAGCTCTTCCGGCCACTGGGCAATCGGACAGACCTGCAGCCTCTGCAATCTGCACCTTCTTGATAATTTCTTTATGTGTTTATTAGCCGTTTGGACATCTCCTCTCCACCCCCCATCTGCCGAATCCATCTCTGGGTGTCCACGCCTGCCCCCCCCCCCAGAAGCCGTGAGTGTGCTAACCTTTACACGACAGAAGTGACCTTGCGATGTGATTTAGGTTAAGGATCCAGACGGGGAAACGAACCAGGGTTATTCAGGTGGGCCCAGTAATCGCAGGGGTCCTGCCAGGAGAGAGGCGGGAAGATCGACGTAGAGAGACGACGTTGGCCGGTAAGAGCAGAGGCCAGCGAGGGCAGGAGGCGCCACACCGCCGGCTTGGAAGACGGAGACGTGGGCCCGAGCCCAGGGACACGGACGGTCTCTGGAAGCTGCCCACGCCCGGCTGCTGGCCGAGAAACTGATCCGGGGCCTGGGACCTTCAGAACCTTGAGATCATACATTCGTGTGTCTTATTGCCACACTGAGTGTGGCAATAAGACACGGAGACACCTCTCATCGTCCGCGGGAATTCCCGATATTCTCAGAATGTTCTCCTTTCTAGATATAAGCGCCTCAGCCACCCCCCGCCCACCCCGCTGCCCCACCCGATGTGCTCAGATGAGTCCTTCGTTTCGGTGAGGCCTGATTTGTCTTTTTTTATTTTTTAACCGCTTCGCAAGTGTTGCGCCTGTCTGAGAGCTCCGTGCCGGCTGCCAGGTCGTGAGCCCGAGCTCCGCTTTTCCTACAGCCTGGCGTTCAGACACGCGACCCACCGGGGCTGCCCGTGAGCGGTGCGAGGCCGAGGCGCTGCCGATTCCCGTATGGCATCCCTCAGACAGGCGCCGGTCCCGAGAAAACCGCCCTTCGCGGCGCTCACGCGGGGCCGGCTCAGTGGACACTCACCGCGCTCTGCCTTCCCTCCCCGAGGGGACGCTGAGGTCCTGGGACGCCCCCACTGCGGTCAGTCGGGGTGGCCCTGCCCTCGCGCGTCCCCGCCACGGGACCAGCAGGCTCCGTCTGACCTTGTCGCTCTCATTCCCCAGGGCTGCGGCAGGGCCTGCGGGACCCGCTAACCAGCAGGGCAGACGGCGGGGCGGCCCTCCGGGAGGCCCCCCCTCCCCCCGAGGACGTGGAAGTGCTCCCCAGATTCGTGCGGTCACGGGGTTCGGGTCACGTACCAGCGCATGAGTGAGCGAGTCCGTTCCTAGGAACCGGGCTCTCCTTCCTGCCCCAGGGGACAGCTCCGTCTTCGATGCTTGAGTGTCCTTGACCCTCGTAAGATCGGCGACAGATCCCGAGGGTCTGCACAGGCCCGAGCTTGAGAGGGCGTGTGGGGGAAGGGCCCCGTCGGTCCAACTGGATGGTGGGGAGGGTGCCTGGTGGCCACAGCAGAGGGTGACCTGCGGCTTGCGGCTCTGAGCGCCTTGCTTGTCGGTGAAGAGGCCCAGTGGCTGGAAGAGGGGACTGGCCGAGCCCGGCTGGGAACAGCCCCTGAGGAGGGTCCCCCTGGTGCGGGGGGTGGGGGGGTCTGTGTACAGAGCTGACAGTGCACGTGGCACGGTTCCCCGGGGCGCCCCCGACTCAGACAGGTGGGCCACGACCTACGTGGTCTGTCAGAGGCGGGTGGGTGGTATAGACGTGGCGGGCTCTTTGAAGCCTCTTTGGAGGCTTTTCGAGATAAGAGCAGAGATTGGAGAAGATTGGAGACCTCCAGATGCAAAACGAGTCATCGGGCAGTGAAAGGTAGGAAGGGGCTTCACAGGCGGGAATACCTGCTCCTGGCCTGACAGGTGCCCAGCCTCCCTAGGGGTCCTCTCGCCCCCAAAGCAGGATCCAGCCACTTTCACACCATGGTAAGAATGCCTGATACTCGCTTCTTAAAAAGTCAGTTGACTGCCTGCACCAGGGACCCCCCGCTCTGCTCCCCAGCTGATCAGTGCAAGGTAGGACAGAGGCGGAAGGTGGTTCTTCGCTTTCCTCCCACCCCCTGGGGCTCAGAGCAGGCAAGCAGCCAGTCTCCTGCGGGGTGCTGCAACCCCAGATCGCAGGCACAGAGCAGCGGGTGACCTTTCACACCCAGGTGGTTCCGAGAAGGTGAGGAGCAAGGCGTAGGGCAGCGCACGTGGGCAAACACGCTTCCTTTGGCTTCAGACGTCTGCCTAGCTATCTCCAGGGCTTTCCCGTCAGAAGCCTCTTCACGCCCGTCGTGTGAAGTCTGCCACTGAATTGAGAGGCAGGGTTGGAGGATGAAGGAATCTACATTTACATGTCTCCCCAAATCCGTCCTGACGGCCACTCATCCACGGGCCCGGCTCCAGGACCTTCTCCTCCCTGGTCTTTCACCAAGTCCAGCAGGCCACCCGTGGCCCTGCCGTGCTGCTGTGACCACCCAAGCAGGCTCGCTGGAGACACACCTGATGGGAACTCACTGAAGACTTGGAGAGCAACACAGCTTCCGATGGAAGCCAGATGAACATCTCAGCTTGCTCTGGCCGCCAGAGCAGAAGCCGTCGCCTGGGGTCCAGAGGGCAGGATTTATGTCTCACTGTCCGGGAGGCTGCCATCTGGGCTCGTTTGGCTGAAAGGATCAGGGTTAGAGCAGACAGCACGCGAGGCATATCAAAACAGTAACAAGCCACCGATTTTCGCCCGTGAAATTCTCACCGTCTTAGGGATGCATGCACAGTGCCAACCCAGGGCAGCTGGGCAGCCCCCAGGGGAGAGCCATGTCCACGCAGGGACATAGCTGTGCCTGGACTCGGGCGGGTGAGAGGCTCCCCCCTCCAAGCTGTCCCCGGCACATGCTGTAAACAGGAGTGGGACAGTGGAGGCCCTGCCAGCCTCGACCCTCCTTACACTCCGGCCAAGGTGGCGGTGAAAAGTGGGCCCAATTCTCTGGGGGGACGGTGGCAGCAGATGCAGGGACACGGAGAGTCCAGGGCTTCATGGGGTGGCAGAGAACCCATCCCGGGAGGACGGGGACGTGGCAGGAGCCAAGCTCCGAGCCCTCAACACAGGCCTCCTTCTCTATGGACTTCACTCACAAAACCCAAGGTCGCGGATGAAATTATCCAGTCACTCGAGCGAGCAGCCACAGAGCACTGAGCCGTGAGCATGGCCCTGTGTGAGAGGCCGCCGGCCCGGGCCTGGGACACAGGCTCCGAGAAGGGCCGAGTAGCTGAGACCGAGGCCTTGTGACCCCTCGGGTGGCTGCAGAACTATTTCCCGGAAAATGTTTGCAGACCCCTGGTCCAGAGGATTCTGATGGGTTGTTGGATTTTGTGGGAGGCTGAGCTTCTCCTTGGCTTGACCATGGCATGCCTCTGGGGACACAGAAGTTAACTCTCTGAGGTCAGTGGCTACTTACGAGAGGACGATGCACTTGAATGCGTGAGACGCCGGTTTGCACCTAACAGTGGGTTGACAACAGAGTCCTGACCCTACGTCTGTGTCTGCTCTGTGGGATTTCCTTGCCCCGCCCCCTTTTATACATCTGACTGTAAAATGTGCTAAACCTTCGTATGGCCATCGTGACTCACCTTTTTGAAAAAAGTTATCCTTCCACAGAATACTGTTATTTACCGTTTAACCGGTCACTGTTATTCATCCTCTGACAGAATGTCGTTGTTTATCAAGCGGGTTCTCTTTCGTTCAACGTGAGGATGCCGGAGACGTGTGTTTTTCTAGGGTTTGAGGAGGGTTGTTTGGTTTTGTTTCGGAGACGGTGTGTGAAGCCTTTCGGCCATTGCCAAATAACGAAAGAGGGAATTTTACGTTTTCTGAGGTTTCGGGTGACCACAGCGCAGGTCTCAGGGGCCTTGCGGGATGAACTTGAAAGCGTGCGTGGAAAGTGTCACCTGGCGAGCCGTCCCCTGTGGGCAGGACACCCGGCGAGTCGGGCCCCAGCCTCCTTCTCTCTCATCAGCATGGGGGCCGTCATCACCAGCCCGCCGCCCGCCTGTGTCAGTGAGGACTGGTGTGGTCAGCAGGCCTTCGCGCCTCCTCCTGTCACCCCTGCACCCCGGGCCGATGGCTGGGCCGCCTCCTCTCTTCCTCCTTTGAGATGATCTTATTCGGGGATCCCTAACGGGGGTGCTGGCCACTCACTGCCTGGAGGGGACGTCTCATGTTGAAGTGTGAGCTATATGGTCTGGTTCGTGCTGTACAGTCTAGAAATTATTCGCATTTTTCCTCCTTTACAGTAAGATTCCTAATTTTTCAGAGCTGATACAAGATTTTTTTTTAAAAAATGCTCTTCAGCAATTTTAGTGGGATCAAATGATGTTCTCAAACACGTTATTTCCGGTTTTTAGCTTGCAGAAATAACAATGAGGCCATTTCCTCCTTGGGTCATTTTTGCAGGAGCTGGTCCCACCATGGGATCCCCGCCCGTGCCCAGCGACATAGTCACGTCTCCTGACGCGCAGTTACCATTACAGCGGTGACAGGGACGTTAGCGAGCTCTCCCGCTGCCTGGTCTCACCTCGTTCCTTTCTAATTCATACTTAAATGAAAAAGCGTCCCTTCCCCTGGGTGGTAGAAATCCCCTGTCCGCTGTGACAGGTCTGGACGTCTGAGAGGCTTGTTTTTCTACTAGTCGCCTCTTGTTTCGATTTTCTGTATCAGTCTCTCCCGTGTCTTACCTCACGTGACTCATCGTTCTGTCCTCTTTCCTTCATTTCCCTCAAACACTCTCCGAACCAGAGACAGAAAGGGAGGGGCGGACTAGTGAGCAAACCTCTCCCCATGGCAAGCGACCTAGCAGTTAAGTACCAGATCTCTCCACCTGGCAATGGGCCGTCCGAGCTCCTGGAAACTTCTCATGACCCCCTTTCTCCTTGGATCCCAGCTTCCTGCACTCCCCGCCCCAGCTCTTCCTGAGTGCACCTTGTCACACTCCACAGTCCCTCGCGTGCCTCTGGGCTCCTGCCCCGGGCATCTCAGAGGCCTGGAGTCCCCTCCCACTTCCACGGGTCATATGCCACAAGCCCATAGAGCCCCATCAAGGCTTAGTAAACATACCCCATTTCCTCCCCGAGTAATTACCCCAATAGCTGTTAAACCATTATATTTTCCTCCCCATCCTCTAGAGGTTGCTGCCCTCTTTTTGTTCATTTAAAGATTCTTGAATTACGAAAAAAATAATAATTAACAGATGTTCTCCCCACAGTAAACCAGAAGGTACTATTTCTTAGTTTCCGGGGAAAATTACTTTCTCCTACAAGGATCAATAAATCTTCCAAAAGATTATTACATATATAGCTTCAAGCTACAAAGCAGAAACTCAAATCTCATTTTATATATATATATATATATATCAGAAGAAGTCTCCCATAATTGTGTTTATTTATCTTTTCTTTATCTTGGTAATCAATATTACAGCTTGACTTGTGTAAGATGCCATAGGTAGTCACTGTCTGAACTCCATTAGACAAAACGAACATTTTTGCTTTAAGTATTTGATATGTGTCCTTTCATTTACTTTTGACTCCTATCTGAATAACCTGAGAATTTCTCCTCCTAGAAACTTATTCTACCAAACTCAGGTCCTTAACTGTGTCTTTGTGGAAGTTACTTTTATCTTGCTGGTTATCGTATCTCAGATTAAAAGAGGTAGATTTTAAGAATATGCAATTTGAGTGGGGTACGTTATATTTTCTTTAAAACTCTGAGCGACCGCATAGCTAGTACAAATTAACAATAAATGCCAGAACCCAGGCCAGCATTTCTCAGCTCCTCCCCTATGGGTGTGTGGCAGTGACCGCTGAAGGAGAGAGAGAGGGCAGTTGCTCTTTATAGGAAAAAGAAAAAACGATTCAGGACTGATAGCACAGGCAGCTCGTAAAGAATCAACGGGGAATTGAAATAATAAAATACAAATGAAGTAAATATAAATGTTTCGATGTATTTTACAAATCTAAAATAAATCATAATAACGTGTTTGTGGTGTCAGGAACTCGAAAGTGAAGAAATTCAATGCTAGCGAGTGGAGGGGGCTTCTGTCGAAGGGTTAGGGAGCATCTACTGAGGAACGAGCAGTCTGCAGTGAAAGAAGCCTCTGCCTGCAGCGTGTCCCAGGAGGAACTGTAGCATCATCTTCGACGCTGGTTAATGACTGGACGAAGGGTTCACGCCGTTAGGATGTGTCGAGGCAGGCTACCCACCGCCTGTGCGCCATGAGCAGCTGCCAGGCAGAGAGCCCGCCAAAATGCAGCCAGCCAACCTCCTACTTACAACCCGTTCCGCTCCTTGCTGCTCCCAACTCCTGTGGGACTCGTTCACAGAATCACACCTGCAGAGGACACATCCAGGAGCGCTGAAATGCCGGGAAGGCAGTGACAGGGCTGACGGGCACGGATGGGCGCATCAGGTGGCCTTGAACTTCGGAGGCCAGGACATCGGCAGTGAAGAGAAGATGCCAAAGGTAGAAAAGTGAAAACTTGCTCTCGTGCATGTCGTTAAGGACCAGAATTCGATTTTCTAGATTATGGCCCAAACGTCCCAAACGAGGGGTCTTTAATAATAACTAAAAAAAGAATGCTTCTCCTGAAGACTGGGAGGAGAAACACAACACTCCTTTCATTCGCATTTAAAAAGGCGAATTACCTGCTTTAAGATTCTCTTTAATCAACGTGGGTGTGAAGAATAAAATGCTTTTGTAACCCTTGCTTTGGAAGCCATGCGAGGCCGTGGGAAGGTGAGAGAAGTGACGTTCGTATTCGTGTTGGCAACGAACATACCGAGGTCCTGAGTCTGAAACGAAGTCGCTGGAACCCCCAGACCTGTGGCTTCAGCTCAGGTCGGCGAGCGGCTTTCCTTCCCTGGGGACTGTGTGATGCGGCGTGTGTGTGTGTTGTGTGTGTGTGTGTGTGTGTGTGTGTGTGTGACGGGGCAGGGGAACAGCACAGGGTCCTCTCCTGCAGTCTCTAGCCCCGAGCATAGTTCCTGGTGAGTCGTTCCTGTGGATACGGTGACAGCGAGCGGGGTGACGGCCAGCATCCCATCGGGGTGCGGATACACCCTGTCGAATCAGATGGATGGGTTCGAATTCTTTCGCTTCCTCACAGCATGACCTGGCAAATCACTCACACTCCCTGCACCTTCAGTTTTTCATCTGCCAAAATAAGAATACTAGTTACCGTGCTTTAAAAAAATGCTGCCTCCATACCCCAAATAGGATGATTTCAAATTCCTTATAAATACCTAGAAGCTGCTTCCTATGTTGGCCTCACACTAACCACTCCTGGCCCTCGCAACTCCCTAATGCACTTTATTCTCCAGTCCCATGGAGCATCCCACCTTTTCACAGTAAGGCGGGCCCCTAATAATGGGGAACTGGTGACAAGGCAACTCTCGATCTGGCGTGCCTGCCCCCCTTTCTGCCTGCTCACCTCCTCCTCACCCCTAGTATTTCTCTCAAAAACCTCCTGCCCTTCCCTTAGTTAGACCCTCTCCTTGGAGCACAGAGTGAAATTTCGGTTTTTGGCTCTCTCGCAGGTATCACGCTGTTTTGTGCCGTTTGTGATATCCCTTGTCAGTATCCCAGGGGCTAAAGATGTGCTGAGCGGGAGGAAGAGACACGTCATTGGAAGCAAAGAGCCCGAGGATTCGTGAGACCAAGATGCTGAATCGATTGTCTGGACGACTGTTGAGGTTGTTAAAAACGGTGACAGGAGCAGTGGGACAGGAAGAAAGAGCCGAGGTGATAAAATCTTCATGGGACGTGAGGGACTGGGGAGGGATGTACGGATGACGACAACCAAGAGGAGCCACAGGAGGGCAGGTCCGATGGCCTGAAGTTCAGACGACATGGTGCCGGCCGTCTGAGGCACTGGACGTCACTGAATGATCTGGGTGTCGACGTCCCAGGTCAATGTTCGGCTGGTCGCCTGTAGTTTTTCATTTGTTTGGCTCTCGTGGAGCAGTGTGGGCAAGGCACAAATACAGAGTTAAAAGAGAAAAAAAACACCCTCTTTACTTTCTGAAGACCATTCAGTGTTAATTATGCTGCTATGTGCTTAATGCACCCCCGCGGACAGTGGCAGACATTTGGCGAACGGGGACATCAAGACACTCCAGGGCTGGTAGCAAACGATCAATAAAAAGCATACTAATAACTCAGCTGGTTCTTTGACAGTTGAAGAAAGAGTTTTACTCCAGACGGATTAAACATAGAAGTTTTGCCTGCAGACTATTAAAAAAAAAAATGTCCAAGATACAAAAGGGCAACAGTTGTAACTGGACTCAGCAAAAATAAAATTTGATAAAATGAAGGTTCTCTGAAATAATTGTGCTCTTATAAGGCACTTGAGCCCCTAAGGCTGTCAGGTTTGATTCTTCCCACATCTGGTAACGATTATGAGTTTAATTTGATTTCTGAGGATGCAAACTGGAATTTACTGCAAACAGAAAAGATTTAAGCGTAAGACAAAGCTACATTTTATAATGTATTTTGAATAGGTTCTGTCATTAGCTAATTAGAAATAGAGGAAATTAAAGAATCAATGTAGAATTTGTTAGATTCAGAGTAAATTTATAATGTATTATAATCTCCTCTGTCACCTATAAAAATACTAAAGTGTTTTCCAGCATATTTAAATTCTACCAACAGAAGCTCATCTCCTTCATAAAAACTTCTAGTCCTTTCCCCAGGTCTCACGGTTTCTTTCTCTTCTGAAATCCTCTGACATTTCTACTTAACAAAACCTTATCACTCACCTTTTATGTGTCAAGTACTATACCAAGCATGGAGCAGGAACAAAAGAAGAAAATTAATTGGAAGAAAAATAGTAAAAGCAACAATAGAAACGCCTAATTCTCATTGGCCAGGTGCTGTTATACGTGCTTTACATGTACTAACCTAATTTATCAGAACATTGAGGTAAATGCCATTTATTCCCATTTTAAAGATGAGGAAATAGGAACATAAGTAGGTCAGTTGCTTCCCTAATGTCACAGGGCTCGTAAGTGGTATATTTTGACTCAAAAGGAATTCTCTCTAATTCTAAAGCTCTTAACCACCTGAGTCATTTGACTGCTTTGTACCTCAGTTTCCTCATGTAGGGGAGCATAATGCTCTACGTTTGCCTTAATTGATAGGTTCTTTGAGATTCCAATGAGAGAATAGGTTTGCCAATACTTCTAAAATTCAATCTGCTGCGGTAATGCATGTTTATTACATAGTAAGATAATAACATCTGTGGATTGTGTTAATGAACTAACGTATTTTAACTCTCAGAATGACCCTCTGTGGCGGCTCTGAAGCTCGTGCCCATTTTATGATGGCGAGACTAAGGTAGAGACAGTTCACACCTGTCCGAGAGTCCAGCCCAGGCGGTCCGACTCCAGAGGCCATGTTCTTCGTCTCTGAATTCTCTTTCTGAACTTGGTCCCGTGGCCAGCGCGCATGGCCAGGCTGGGCCAGCTGTCCGTAGTGGCAGAGGTGGCACCACCGAGGTTGGGGCGAGGCCTCAGGGTGAGCGCTGCTCCTTTTTCTGGCCTGTATGGAGCCTGGCCCTGAGGCCGGACAGGGGGCTGTGCTTGACTCCCGTCTCCAACCAACCCCGGGTACCAACCCATGTGCCCGGTGCCCGGCGCCCCACTGTGTAAGCTGCTGCCCTCACAGGTATCTGCAGTGAGAATCGGGGTTCCCTTAACCCAACCGCACCCCAGCTTTCCCGTGGGAATGCCTGATTGCCTGCTCAAGAGCATTTGTGATGGAGACCCACGGCCTCTAGGGAAATCCCTGCCATCTTTCCTTACCTCTAATTTGTAGAGGGCCTTCTTTAAATTGAGCTGCAAATGCCTTAACTTGAACTTTTAGGGCTGGTTCAAGATCCGTCCTCTCTACTGCTCATAACAAACCTGGGTTTAGCTTAGGATCCATGTACCGGGGCAGAAAGGATGGATCTGGCCAAAACTTTCATTGTCTTCTGGCTCACTCTGGGAGCTGTACATGCATGTGGGGTGGGGGTGATCTACCCAGATGTCAGCCACTGTGCCCCGGTGCGGGAGACTCACAGCCCGATGAGCAAGTCGAACGTCCCGAACGTGGTAATGGACTGGTTTCAGTCTGTTAACCCATCATTTCTCCAAATTATTTGACATCAGGACTTCCTAAAATCTCTTTTTAAATTAATCTCATTGAATTGATTGGGGTGACACTGGTTAATAAAATTATATAGGCTTCATGTGTACAATTCAATTACATGTCATCTGTATTTCAAATTGTGTGTTCACCACCCAAAGTCAAGAATCCTTCCGTCACCACGTCTTTCTGCTTTCCTCTCGTCCCTCTGGGAGCCCCCATCCTGTTGTCTGCGTCTATGAGCTTTTGTTTGTTGGTCTTGTTTGTTCATTTGTCACTTTCAGCTTTACAAACCACATGTGAGTGAAATCACACGGTTCTTGAGAATATCTGTTAACTCATTGGAACACATTTTGGGAAATTTTGGGTAGAGAGTGTGTAACTGAGATTGTAGTCCAGTACTAATCTAACAGACACTCTTCTGATTCTGCTCTCAAGGGAAAATGTGATTGACATTTATATCATTTTAATATTAATACTCTTACCAATCGATTATTTATGTATTTAGTTTGCACAGGATCAGAAACATTGCAGAGAGCACTCCAGGCGAATTCTGAATTACAAGAACGTAAGATCATTTGGTGGTTCAAGGGAGTAATATTCTATTGACAGGAAGTGTCATTTTTACATGACACTACCTTGAATCGCTTTCCAGGCGCTATGGAAATGAAGAGATCTTAGGAGTTCAACTGATTTCCCAAATGAGAAACCTGAAGCCCAGAGGAGGACCTGTCCACAATCCCAGGACCAGCCAGCGAGGGGAGGTGAGAACATGAGACCCTCAAGCCGACATTTCCAGTCTCACTTAACGAATACTTTGTTCCCGACTGAAATCTGAGCACAGAGGACAGTAGTCTCCCCTCATCCGCAGTTTCGCTCTCCGCGGTCTCAGTCACCCACGGTCAACTGCGATCCAAAAGTATTAAACGGCCTCGCTCGGGTGACATCCACTCCCGGTTGTCCCCTGCCTGATACAGTGGTCTTTGTAGATGGGACACAAACATGTGACTGTTGCTGAAGGTCCCTTGAGAGAGACATTCGATTACCCTGTTCAGCAGGCAACCTATCTCCTGGCCTGGTGGCCTCCTGGCCACTCCCGACCTCCAGCAGCTTGTCTTCTTCCTCAAGCTCCTTCAGGAGGCCGAAGGTGTCCACGTGCGTCCTTTTTCCCTAGGCACATGATGCTACAGCCCTTTTGTACTTACCAACACGGCCTCCTGCCTTCAGGACTATCCAGCCGAGAAGCAAACACTAGTTTCCGTTGTCATATTCCTCTTCCAAAGGACACTCCAGTTCTGCAAGAACCTTCTCAGCACCCAGCCAGCAGCCCACTGGGGAACATGGCACTTCCTGTGGGTGCCCCTGGGTCTCTTGGGCTCTCCTCCTTTGGTTTATTTTAGAGAGTGGGAGAATAAATCCCACCTGAATGCCACGGTCCCCATAAGGCCAGTGGTGGCCACTTTCGTCCCCCTCCCAAGACTTCATCTCTTAGAGACTCGGAACGGGGGCTGGGAGTGGGTGGCGCTCAGTCAGCACAGGGCCTGGGGTAGGGGGTGTCTGGCTTTGTTGTTGTGGACTCTCTATAGTATGTGACACGCCTTCTTCTTTGCCTTTGGTCCTGTGGTTTAATAGCCGCAAGTAAGTCCCACTGAGCATCAGGTCACATTTATATATGGAACTAAGTTGATCGACTGGATGCACTAAGGGACAGAGAAGCGGCCATGAATTCCATGATTCTTGCCTTGGGGAGTTAATAGTTGAATGGAGGAATAATTGTCAGACAGAGTTTAAGTGTGCCCCATTGTGGGCCACGTGTAATACCCCAGGGGACTGTGGGTCTGTCCCGAGGAGCCCTGCATGTCCCCTGAGCAATTTGAACTTTATGCAGAGGGCAGAGAGAAATCCGTAAAGGGCTTAGGCCAGGAAGCACACCATCTCATTTATGTTTTAGGGAGCAATGTGGGTCACATTCTGAGGGGTCCAGGCTGTAGGCAGGTCAGTCAGTTGCAATGAGCCTGGAAACAAAGGACAGTGTTTGATCTAAGTGACATCTCCACGTCAGTGAGGCCCATGACCTTGCAATCAAGCGACAGACCAATGCTGGAGACAGAGCGAGAGCATGACGTGAAAACAAGGCTGTTTGTGCACAAGTCGTTTCACACTCGACTTGGAGACAATGCGTGCCTGCACCACGCACCTATTTGTCTGATAATCTGTCCACTTGGTTCTTAGACGAAGTCTAAAAAATACCAGCAGAACTCCGCATCAGACGTATTAGAACCTGACTACAGAGCTCTGGTCGAGGTCACACAGATATCAGAGCCTGGTGCAGCGAAGCCCGACAGCCTCGCCGAGGGCCCTGCGGTCAGCGACTAACACTGTCCGGCCCTCTCCCCGCGTCCAAACAGCAGGCCGCTCTCTGGACTGGGAGCTGCTGGAGCCACCTGCACGTCTGCCCAGTGTTCGCCTCTGTTCTGGATCCTGTCCGTCAAAACCACTAGGTGACACTGTAGCTCACTGTCACCGCATGTAACTATTTTCAAAGGCTGGAAAATGAACACAGCTTTGTGTTGTTCTGCCTCAGAGCTCCCACCCACCACCACCGCCACCACTGTAGAAAGGCCACTTGATTCTCATCCGTTTTCCCCAATTTAACTATTTCCCATCTGGCGGAAGAGCTGAGTTCCCCAAAAAGGGCCCTAGAAAAGTTTGCCGTGTGAAGGATGAACTTCTTTGTAATACTCTTTAGAATATAGCGGCCCAGAAATTAATTCGTTCTGTAAGAATGGATGCTTAGAAAGTTTCCTCAAGCCGAGGGACACCAGCAGAAATGATACCCACCCCACTCTCACCTTTTAAAAAAAAAACAACAGGCAAAACCAAACAGAGACCACGCTGGCTCTGCT
This sequence comes from Eonycteris spelaea, assembly GCA_003508835.1. Lineage (NCBI taxonomy): Eukaryota > Metazoa > Chordata > Mammalia > Chiroptera > Pteropodidae > Eonycteris > Eonycteris spelaea. The sequence continues at coordinate 2,178,918 of PUFA01000142.1, read as the reverse complement.
CTCGCCACTGTGCCCTTCGGGTTTGCTGCCTTTGGGTTTGTTTTTGTTTTTTTTTCGTCCAAGGAGACAGTCTTCTCCCACTCTGTCTCAGCACCCTTTGCACTCATCGCTCTTCCTCACTTCTTCTCGGTTTTCTGACTTCGGTTTCTGCTTTGAGGGCAGTGCTGTGCGTGCTCATTCCTGGATCCATTCATTCGCGCATGCTCTGAAGATCGCGGTCGTGCTGTTATTCTGATGGAGAGACCTCGGGTAGCTGGAAACAGACATTTCTGAGCATCCCCCCGCCCCACCACCTTTGATGGAACACAACCGGTTACATCTTTGCAAGGTTTGTTCTCCGATTATTTCCTTTTATTGGATATTTGATGAAAAACACACACGTCTCTGTTTTTTCAAATTTGCCTCTTTATGTACCTGTATACGCAGTTTCCCTTTGAACGACTTCAGAGCTTGAAGTTCTTGTTTTCATCTGTGAAAATCAGATTTTGCTTGTGCTATAATGCACATCCTTCCTTTGATTTAGCATCCGATCAGGTCGGCATTCTCAGGTTGTTTTCCCCGTTCAATTTCTCCTTCAGAAAATACGGTATTCTTTGCCTTGCCATTTTGAACAATAGCAGCCTTCTCATTTAGAGAACAATAGAACTAGAGAACTATATTCCCCACCTTGTCTTGTTCAGGTTATTATTATTATTTTTTTAAGTATGCATCGTACCCAGGACCCAGCTGCATCTGAGCTGCAGACAGTGATCGCCGAGTCCCCGTCAGTCCAAGACCAACGTGCAAATCCACTAAACCCGGAGGATTCCATGCGAGCAGCCTGGGCCTGTCAGCAGGTGCCAGTTCTGTGGAATTGGCAAGGAATCTTCAGCTGCTAGTCGCAGGAGGACCTGTCTCCATGTCAGTGACAACTACAGCTCTGTTCGTCCCATCTGCCCCCCAGAGGGATCTATAGGCGGATTGGCTGACTTCCGGCTGGATCTGCTGGGTTTCTGGATTTTCTCTTTTCCTTCAAGGCTCCAGAACCCCAAGACAGTCCCATGCTTTCAGTACTGGCTTTATGCATTGCTCAGAAGATGCAAAAAGGCTTATTATTTTCAAAACAAGTCTCTGGAAATAGTCAACACGTAAGCAAGATTTTCAAAATTCTTCCGGCAGTGGTGTAGATGGCTTTTGGAAGGACAGATGTCTGGAAAGACTCAAAGGAAGAGTCAAGATAAGCATGTTGCAGCTTAGAGCAAGTCCTGGTTTTTACAATTTATTTTTATCGAGAGCAAGCCATTGAAGGACACATTATTCCACGTGGTTTATAATGAAACTAGCTTCTCCTACTTTCGATGGGGTTTTGTTTTTTTGACATTGGATATTGTCTGTTGACTTCCAACTTTAATAGAACACGAGGATTCAGGTCTCACATATATATTAGGTCATAATTTTTAGTATATCAATATTCGATGAGGGGCTGCAGGTGTCAAGTTAGCCCTATTATGAGGGGAAAAAAACCTGGTTTTGTACACACATGAGCAGTGACCCTCTCATGGCCAATGGCAACTGCATGATGTTTGCTACTCTAAGATGCATCTAAAAAAGTTGCTATAAGTCATTAAAATGGAAAAAAGCATGAACTTCAGAATTGACGAATGCCATTAACGAGCTTCTCAGCGAAGCGATGCGCTGGGATGTTTTGATGGGCGACTTCCCGCTCTTGCACCCACAGGTGTCTTCCTCTGTTGGCTTACTGGTTGTCCCAGAAAGGGCGCCTCACCGATTCTCACCTGTGGCTTCCATTCCGGGAGCCAGCTGTGAAGAGGGGCGCATCTCAGACCTCGCACTCCGACACCGAAGTCCTGCCCTGCCCCCCAGACTGCTCCGCCTCCAGTCTCCTCATCTAAGGTGATGACAAACGCACGGGTTCTTTTCCTGAAAGTGCTGGTGCCGTTCTTGCTGCCGCTCTCTCCCCCACGCTCCACGCCCAAACGATTGGGACGTGGTGTCGGTTCTAAATCCGCTGTAGGTCAGAGCCCCTGCCTCAGCGCTCCTGTCACCACCTGCTACCTTTCCGGTCAGAGCCGCCATCGCCTCTCTCCAGTTCTGCAACCTGCGTGGTCTCTGTGCTTCTCTCCCCCGATCCTTCCCTTCCACTCACAGTCTAGTCCACTCACATGCCGGAGTGACGCTTTTAAATCAGAAGTCAGAGCACGTCGGTTCCTGCTTAAAATCGCAGTACTCTTATCTCACGTGGAGCGAGAGTCCACGTTCCTACAGTGGCTTACAAGGACCCACGTGTTCAGGACCTTTGTGTCTTTATCTCCTGTCACATCTCCTCTTACCCTCTGTCCTCCAGCCTAAGGCTCTCCCTGCTGTTCCGCAAACATGCCAGGCATCACCCTACATCAGGGCCTTTGGCCCCGGCCAACCCCCGCGTCCTCCTCTTTCAGACATTTACGCTATCACCTCCTCCATCGTCTTCAAGTCTTCGCCCAAACGTGTCCAAAATTAGCCCACCGCCTTGTTTAAAATTAGGCCACATCCTCTACATACTTGATCTCCCTTACTTTTCCTTCTTTTATTTTCCCTGTAGCATTTAGCACCTTCCACATTCCACAATACGCTTTATTTATTGTCTTCCTCTACTTTCTAGGTATGGTTGCCTGATACATAACAGTAGTCACTGAATAAATAAATGCTATATATAGACTATGTGTTTATATGTAGACCATGTATATAGATGCAGACCATGAGTGTATACAGAGATCATGTATACCTGCATAGACCATGTACATGGATCGCAGATCATGCATGTACACCTAGACCATGCATATCTATATAGACCATGACAAACAGACCATGGTCATACACAGAGACAACGTATATATGCATAGAACACAGACTACTGTGCATAATGTGGTAATGGCTCCTAAATACAGTGTTATTGTTTGGAAGAGCTTATTATTTTTCTATTAGTGGGTAGAACTGGATCAACAGGAAAATGCCCACTATGACCATTGTACCTTTGGAACAGAGCTGAGACAGTGTAGGGCCTTCTATAGTGGACGGGAGTCGCAGAAGCAGTCCAAATTGGGCAGATTTCCCAGTTGAAGCTAGCTGAAGTCCAACCGGTGGAAAACTAGTATTGCTCAGTTTAAGCAGGGAGATCTGTTGGGAGTCTCTTGAGTTTGAATCAAGTAAGATTCCTGCTTTTGACAGTGATGTCTCCAGTGAGGTTACAGAGGATAGCTTGGGCTGACCATATCGTCATCCGATTAGTGGGAAAGAGAGAAGAATTCCTGCTCCTTCTTATCCAATGGAGACTTGAAAAGGGTTGTTGGTGGTAACCAAAATTAATAGCGCAACAAGAAATTTGAGCATATATTTAAAAATTGGTTAATGTTAATGTCTGAGTGTACATATCCTGTTGAAAATTCTATGATTGAGCATGTGATGAATAGCACTACTGGTATGAATATTATGGAGAGCTGATCTAGTTTAAAGTTGTCATTTTTTAGAGTCTGAATAATTATTCAATGTCAATTTGAGATAATTATTTCTTGGTCTGAGTGGATAAATATTATTGTGAGAATTAGGCTAGTGAGGAAGGCATATAAAATTGTAGTTTTTACATGGTGTGGATACATTTTTTCCTGTAGATATTAGAAGTGGATGTTATAATTGGTAGGGTTTATATAAGTAGTGATACTCATAATATTGAGACAAATAAATTTGTTCCCTTTATTAGCAGCTGTACCCATTTTTTCCTGTTCGTAAGACCAAGAGATAATTTCTATCCTTTAAAAGTTTGAGAAAGCCATATTATCATACATGAAAGCCTAAATTAGCATTCTTGCATACTTTGTTAGTAATTTTTAAGTTACTATTATTAGAGTCACAATTTAAGGTTTTTATTAACCTGTATTTACAGTACAAAATCTCCCAAATAATTTGGGGGTCAGTACCAAATGAGAAATAGAAGGGGTAGTAGCTGTATTGTTATGAAAGTATTTTCTTGTGTGAAGGATGGTTTGATGTTGTTGATGTTATACATGTCGATGCGATATAATATTATAATACCTCTCTGCATTATAGTTACTATACAGAGGGAGTATAGGGTGTAGTAACTTAGTTCCCATGTGAGTAATGGAAATATTAGATGATGAGAGTGTTGATAGAACTATAAATAGTTCTCCAATTAGGTTAATTGTTGGGAGTAAAACTAGATCAGTAAGACTCGCTAATAGCCATCATGCTGCTATTAGGGGAATTGGTTGTAGGCCACGAGCTAAATTATAGTCCGGCTATGAATCCACTGATAATCTGAGTTTGTTAGGACAAATTGTGTTGATGATGTAAGACCATGTGTGATTATTGGAGCTGTGTCTTCTCTGTAGTTTCATGGTGTTTGGATGAGAACGGCTACAATTATTAATGCTTCATGGCTAGCAGGAGTATACAATGAGTAATTTTAAGTCCATTTGGTGAAGGATAGAGCTAGTTATGATTATTCCTCATAGGGTATTAGGAAGGGATGTACTATGAAGTATGTCAGAGGGATTAATATTCTTGTGATTGTGACATGCCATAGCCTCCCAGTTTAAGTAGTATGGCTGCAAAAAGTGTAATGCCAGACGGGAGCTTCTTCATGTGCTTTTGGCAGTCATCAGCAAGGCCATATGAGGTGTTTTTTCTATAAACAGCAATATACTTGCTAGTCCTAGGAACATGTTTCTTAGATCAAGAATTAGTTAGCAGTTGAATTCAGGACTGGATGAATAGGAAATTTAAAGAGCCTGTAGGGTTTTGCATAGAGATTGGTGCAATGACAAGTGGACATGGTCCCGTTACTGTACGAAACAGAAAGTAAAGTCCTGTATTTAATTGTTCTCGATTTCCTCAGCAGGTGATACTAATTAGGGTTGGTACTAGTGTTGCTTCAAATAAAATGTGAAATAGCACTAGTTCTGTGGCAGGAAGTGTTACAGTTAGGGACATCTGTAATAAAATTACTATAGTAATAAGTAGTATTTTGGGGGTTAAAGATTCTTTAGATAAGTGAGATCGGCTGACTGTGGGTGTTAGTGGAATAGGCCATGTCGTCTGTATTAACAAAGGTGTCAATAGGGGGTCAGAGAAGAGGCTGTTATCATTGGGCTGATTTAGTCCAAATAGACTAATAAAGCTAATCAATAGTCTATAAGCTGTGGTGTTGACTCAGATCATATTGTTTTTTTGACGGTCATATGAGCAGTACTAATATAATAGTTGGAATAATGATTTTTAACGTTGAATGAGATTGAGATTTCATATGTAATCAATACTGAATGCGTAGGCTACTTTAACTAGACATGATAATCCCAGTGCAGCCTTGCAAGCAGCAGATACTGATAAGATGATTGGTATTACACAAGCTAGTGCGAGTACTTAGAATTGTAACAGTTACTACTGCAGATACTGACAGTATTATGCCTTCTAAGCATAGTAGCGACAGTAGCAAATGGGACTGATATATTAGTAAGCCTGTAAGGGATACTGCAAATGCTAACCTGCTGTTAATATAGACACTTGATAATTATGAGATTGATCATAGCTTAATGAGTCTAAATCATTTGTTTTGGCTTAAACTAGTTATCATAATTCATCTCATTCTTGTCCTTTTCAGGTTCATTCGTAAGCTAGGCTTACAGCTAATACTGAAATTAGGATAAGTGCTGTAGTGAGTGTGGTTTTTAGGATGTAGATCATGTGCTGTACAAACACTGTGTCTTCATCTGTAATCCATGACCACATGGATCCTTGTAGCCTCTTTCCATCATTTATTTGTTACTTCCCACTCCAAAAGTGAGAATTCTGGCTCTTGGTATCTCCATCCATTTATTGAATTGCTCAGATCCAGGATAGTGGTTTCAGAATGGGTAACCCGTGTCCCCGTGGGAAAGGCTATCAACTAGAGTACAGCGCTTGCGAACAATTCCTTCTGCTGTTAAATGACCAGTTATTTAGGTCAGCCTCTTGTTCCTCCCTTCCATTCAATGAAGTTGTTTCATACACTTAGAGTCTTTCGTCACATTCTCCATTCCATCCTGGCATCCCTGATCCCCTAAATGACTTTTTAAAAATTTGCACACACTGATGCTTAATGCTTCATACTCACCATTAAAGTATCATACAGAATTGTTTCACTGCCCACAGGTTCTGTGTTTCATCTATTCAACCTTCCACCCTCATCCAAGCTCCTGGCAACTGCTGACCCGATCACCATCTCTATACTATTGCCTGTTCCATAATGTCACAGAAGTGGAATCATACATTACGTAGCTTTTTTAGACTGGTTTCTTTAACTTTTTAAATGTAACATATGTAGCTATAAATTTCCCCTCTAGCATCGTTTTTGCTGCCTCCTGTAACTTTTGGTATGTCGTATTTTCATTTTCATTTATCTCTTAAGTATTTTCTAATTTCCCTTGTGATGTCTTCTTTATCCATTGGTTGGAAGAGTGCTGCTCAATTTTCACACATTTGTGAATTTTCCTGTTTCTTTCATTTCACTTGAAAAGAATGGTGGTCGTATTATTTTGGTGTAGAGCATTCTATATATTTGTTAGTTCTAGTTGGCTTACTGTTTTTCAAGCTCTCTATTTCCCTACTTATCTTCTGTCTGGTTGTCTATCCATTAGTTAGATAGAGGTTTTTGAAGTCTCCAAGTATTATTGTAGAACTGTCTGTTTCTTCCCTGAATTGTTACATTTCTTTCAGGGAAGGTCTGTAGGTAACAAATTATCCCTTTGTTTGTGCGGCTCTGAAGGTCTTTAGTTTCCTTTCACTTTTGAAGAACGATTCACTGGATGCAGGGATGAATTCTAGACACCTGCCTTCTGGGAGAACCACCTGGCCGAGCATGTGCAGCGGATTGGTGGGTTTGGGTTGCTTCAGGCTTGGGTCTTGGAGGGCAGGGTTTGGGGTGATGGGGTTCCCCCATCAGAGCAGTTGCCCTGGGGCCTTCTCCCTCCTGGAAGGCTACAACTTTACTTGGCGAGTGGCGTGGGCCAGAACCCTTGCAGACCATTCCGGGTTCTGGCAGATCCCGCACCCAGGCACGCAGATGCCACTCATCGTGGAATTCCTGCGCGCGCCCAGCAACCCGGGAGATCTCGCGAGATCTGGCTGCTGGGGGAGATCTCGCGCGATCTGGCTGCTGGGACCAGGTTGGTTCCGCGGCCGCCTTGCGCCTCGCGCCCAGGCCTCCCTCCCGCGCTGCCCGCCTCAGAGGCCGCGGGGTCCGCACTGCACTCGAGGGGCGCGACCACCGCGTATGTGCTGCTGGAGCTCGCGCTCGCTGTCGCCCAGTCCCGCGGCCTGAGGGGACTTCCAGCGTCGCTGTCGCTGTCCTGGCCCCGCGGGCAGCGCCTGGCACGACCCCGTCTTTGCCGCTATCGCCTCTCTGCGGCTTCACTGCGCTCCAGGTGAGGCGCTCTGCAGTCTTGTTTTCCTTTTTTCGTGATTTCTCTGCATTTCTTGGGTCTGTGTTTAGTGGTTGTTACACATTTTGAAAAGTTCGCAGCGTATTTTTTTTAGATTTTATTCATGATTATATTTGGCATACAGTACTGTCGAGTCTGCGGTGAGTCATAGACCCTCGGAGCAGTGGTTCGACATTTGTCCCTCTCAGATGTGCTCCGCGCACCATGCGTTGCCACACCATTATCGCTTTAAAACCCTTTTTGAGCCCTTTTCTCTTAATTCTCCATCTAATAGTCCCGTCATGCATCTTTTGCATCTTCTGTGATTGCTCTGTTAATTGTCATTATTATTTTGATCTCAACTTTGATTTTCAGGTCAAGGAGTTGACCGTATCCAGGCTCACTGATTCCGTCTTCTGCTGTGTCCAGTCTGCTGTGAAGCTTGTCCGAGGTAATGTTCGTGTCTATTACAATGGATTTGATTTCTAGAATTTTCCTTTGCTGATTTTTTTTTTTACAGTTTTTACCTTACCCATCTCTTCTTGCCTATTGTTGGATTTTCCCGTTACTGACAGTAACGTATTTGATTTATTTTAAGTGATTTAGTAACTGTAACATCTATGCAATTTCTGAATTTGGCTCTGGTACTTGCTTTGTTTCACTGGACTGTTTTTATCCTGCCTTTTGGTGTGACTTGTACATTTTTCTGGGCACAATGCGTTGGGTAATAGGGACTGAAACTGAGGTAAATAAGCCTTCAGTGTGAGCTTTTAAGTTAATCTGGCTGGGAGCTTGGCTGTTTTAGTATTTGCTGTAGCCATAGGTGCTGGAGGCTTCCAATTCTTTTGGTGTCCTGGTTTCTGTCGCTCTTCTTGACTTCAGGATTCTATTGGTGCTTGTGTGAGCGAGTCTGTGTCTTGCAGCTTTCAGCTGTAACTCATTACTATTATACGGGAGCCCTGCTGGTGTGGAGGTAAAGAATGTGGGAGAAGGAACGTTCTAGAATCTTCCAGTTAATCCTAAGTACCCAATAGGGCCTGTGTCTAAAGCCTATGATCACACGTGTTTTTGTATAGTTTCCTTCTGCGTACACATTAGGTAAGACAAGATGGCTAGAAGGGGACAGGCATCAAAGGAATGGTCTTCCTCCTTAGCTCCAGGACAAGGTTCTGGTAAAGTTTTTCTCTCTGTAGAGAAGGCTTTTGTTATAAGAAAAGGTCTGGGCCTATTTCACAAGCATTACACTTCACCTTCCTTGCCAGAGCAGGGAACCTGGTGAGGTTCTCTGTCATCATGAGAACCTGGTGTGATTTGTGGAGATAAAGCCAATATAGCTGTGCCCCCTCCTAAGATCACAGTCCCGAGGAAATTCTTGTGCTAATGCACACTCAGTCTCCAGCAATTCATCATCACTTTAGTGTTCCCATGGGTGTAACTCTAGCAGTTTCTGCTCCAGGTAAGCAGTTCTTGGCTGTGACTGTCTGGGTTCGTCTGACTCCCCAGATTTTAGGGTGACACATTGCCCTGTGGCCTCGGTTCTCCAGTGGGTCCAATAAGCCACTGTTTTTCAGTTTGTCCAGCTTTTCTTGTTGAAAGGACATGAGTGATGCCTTCCAGATTCTTTACATTTCGGAGCTGAGACAGGAAGTTTTAAGACATGATTTTTAGTGAGTGTTATTTGGAACAAAGTCATTTTCAGAATTTTAGAATTTGGGGAGAACTGGCTTTACTGAGGCAACTGGAGGCACTTCGTGGATCATAACTCAGAATCTGTGTCCAAGAACCCTGACTGGAACAGAGAATGTGGTAATTATGTTAGGTAAGATCTGGGGCAAGGAGGTGGGGAAAAAAGAGGGAGATGAAGTGAGATGGAGAGAAAAAAATGGTCCTAAGTACCTGATGCTTGATGTTGTAAAGACTGATTGTTTGGATGATGAACTGGATATAATAGTTTCATCATTATATTTGGTTGTTGTGAGAACCTAGTATTTACCGGGAATATGCTAAGTGTTGAGGGTTAGCAATGCTTACCTTATGGAGCCCATGTCTGAATGGTGGGTCCCAGAAATTATTTATTGCCTTTTCAACAACTGTTCCCTTCTTTTCTCTAACAGACTATGATTAGTTCAGGTAGCAGAAGGAAATCCTTTGATCTCAGGGAAGGACAGACCCTCTGCCAGCCTCTATCATATATAATCAGTCGAAGACAGTCTGGGAACCCCATTTCTCTCTCCTAGAAACTCAGTCTCCCCATTGCCACTTTAGCTAAGCAATAAGAAGGAAGTGTTCTAGGGGACTTCCAGCAAGGATTTTCTTCTGAAATAAAAATAGAGGGCCTTAGGAAGCAGAAGCATTTGTCTGCCCTTTCTTTCCTTGGTGGGGATTTTGGTATGAGGATGTGATGCCTGAAGCCGCAGAAGTCATTTTGTGACTCTGAGGGGATAAGCAAAAGCATAGGAAACCAACCTGAGCATAGCAGAGGAGAAGGCTGGAAAGAGCTGCTCTGTGTGATAAAAACAACCTGGGCTGCCAGTAAATTCGAATTCCCAGGTAAGCTGGATGTTTAATTAGAACTCAGTAAATATCAACAGCAAATCTTAATTAATGGATTTAAATATCCCTGGCTCATATACCCAGGGGTTATCCAGGGAACATACATATATTTCGATGCATTTTGACTTAATTATCAAGTTCCACTTGTATCTGACAAACATCTAGTGTGCACACACGTATGTCAGACCTGTGTAGACTAGGAAGCGCAGGGACACGGAATGCGGAAGCCTGCACTTGAATCTTGACTCCATTACTGCTTTCTGCAAGATCGAGGGCAAGCTGTATAATCTTGTTGGATGTCTGCTTCTTTACCTGTAAAACTGTGATAATGTTGAGTATTAGATAAATGCAGGGTATGGTGATGAGAAAATTGGTGTGTGTGGACATAGTCGTGAGAATAAGCCTTATAGCACTGAAGAAAAGTCTAGAACTATTAGAGATGTGAAACTAGGAAGTCAATGTATTTCTTTTTCTGGATGAAGAATAGACTTTGAGTAAGGTGATCCCCTAAATCCTTTGTTCTGAAGTAGAGAGGATCTGAGGAAAGTTTCTGTATAAGTAGCATCGCCCGTCGGGGAGACAGGTGGAAGGCAGGTGATCAGACCCAGCTGCAGCGACAAGTGCATTCCTTAGGAGAAAATCAGCTTCTCATGACTGAAACAGAAAGAGTATGAAGTTTTTTTTAAGTGCAGAAACAATAAAATTCAAAAATAGACCCTATTTACCAAAATAATAAGCTATAGAAAAAAAACAATAGCAAAAAGATACAAGAAGGAAAATACCAGATCACTTGAAATCAGATGTATATCTCTCCCAGACTAAGAAAGAAAAAACAAGCAAAAGGAGCAGAATGTTCCCTTTTGTCATCAAATGATGATGAACAATATGGGAAAGTTTTGGATGATGTATCTTAAACAATAACCACAGTATAGTAAAAATACCTACTGTTTAAAAAAACAATGATAATTGTACATCCACTTCTCTTGCTGAGAGTAATGTCAGCTGATGTGCAGAACTCCACGCTACTAGATGTTGCTGGATTCAGTTCTAATTCAGTTTATGTGATCCCCAACACATGCCCTCACCCCTTTGTAACAGACACTTGTTATTTTTTTTGGCTTATCTGGAACTTGAACTCTTATGTTTGAAAATTTACCACCTTATAAGTCTATGGGAACAGTTCAAGCCTGTCCATGTGGAAGCTGAAGATTCCAGCTACGGAATTTTTTTTTTTTTTTTTTTTTTTTTTTGGTATCTCGAGCATGGATGTGGGAAGAGTACTGATTCACTTGTCAGGAGTGTCAGCTTTTGATCTTGAATCAGAAACTAGACAGAAGACAAGGCGGGAACTGTAGAGAATCTCTGTGGGGATGTGAAACAGAGTCAGTCACAGTGCTGGGTCCCCACGGTCACTGGAGGCAGTGGTATGGCTATAGCATCTTGGATCCATCGCCAGGAGTGACAGTGGTGGGCAGGAATGGTGCCCTCGCCAAACAGTCTTTCCTTGGGAGAAGGGAGGGGGAAGTACAACGTCAATCGCTTTCAACCCTCGTCCTTTCTGCCCATTCTCTGAAACTGGTTCTCTAGCTCATTGAAACCTATTCAGTATCCTCTGCGTAATTTCGTTTCGTTTTCCTTCTCTTTGCTCTCCTCTTCCAGTTTAGACTCAGCCAGAAATAGAAACTTGACAGACACAGAAGTGGCTGTAGGCTTTAAAGACAACCTGGCAGTCTGAGGCAGTCTGACCCAGTTGGGGCAGAGAAGCAGTGAAATTCCAGCTGGCATTTGGGGACAGAATCTGCTATGACGCTCAGTGGCCAGAAAGCTAATTAAAATATTACTGGCATTCATATGGAATAAAGTACTGATTGAAGGCTATGGGCACGTATGAAGGAAGCTGTCAGTTATTGATCAGTCCCAGCTCCTTCTGGCTGACTGTTCTGAAGCTGTGGTTTGAATTCCAGGACTGGTGGTTGCAGTTAGTGGGGCAGGGGGCCACTCGGTCTCAGTAGCCTAAGAAACAGAATGGTGGGCTTATTTTTAAATGTTCGCCTATCTTTTATTTAAAACCAGGGACTTTCTATGATGGTGCTAACAATGAAAAACAAATACAACAAAAACCTTAACTCTTGAAGCCATTGGGCTGAAATAAATAAATAGAACCTATAAAGTTTGATCCAGATTGCAAAATCACAGAGCTGTTGAATGCTCAGCCTCAACAGGTCACTTACGTAAGAGTTAAAGTACTGACTGAGAAAGGGTGAGGACTCACGAACTGGAACAGAAAATAAGGGATGTGTCATGGGACTTGGATTACTCCAAGGACCTGCTGATCCTCCCTTATCAGTCAAGACTCCAGTTTCCCCCATCTGTGAATGCTGCAGACCTTTAAAGAGTGCTAGTACCCTGAAAGGCAAGGGCGGTGTGTGTCATGCACTCCTCCCTCCATACTGGTAGCAGAGGTATAGTCGAACGGCACAGAGGGTCTGTCACAGCGTCTGGCCTATGAGGAGACCACGTAAAGCGCGAGGAATAGGTTGTGAATTTGTTTGTCAGACTTGGGAGCAGAGTGGAATCATAGACGTGACTCAGTGTGCCAGCTCAAGCTCGTCGCTGGGTCTTAGCGGCACCTGGGTGATCCAGAGGTCTCCCAAACCAATCAGATGAGGTGGGTCACACATTGAAAAAGTGATTCAAAAAACTACCCGTTCTGGTGCACAGAGACTTAAGCCCCCACAGTAGTCGTACTCTTCCGCTGATTTCCAGACCTAAGTCCTTTCAGAAGCCCAGAATATCTTGCTTAAAGAGAAGACCAGGCACCACTGAGGACAAGCCCTGTAATGACATCACAGACAGGTACAGTGACATTCATCCTGGAATCCCAAAACGGAACCTGGTCATTTCAGGCTTTTCTTACCAATTAACAAGTGGGCAGCAAAAAGGGATGGGGATTTTGGCGTTGGTGGAGGTGGCTGATTCTGATCGTTGAAAGGAAATAAGGCTGATACTCGTAACGGCACAGAGAGCAGTTCCGTGGAACTCCAGGTGACCTCACAGGTTATTGCCTGTCCCACCAAGTCCAGAGAAAGAGTTAACGGCTTTTGATAACAGCCCAATCCATGGCCTTGTGACTGGTGCAGAGATGAGGGTTCTGGCTTCTTCATACACTCTTCTTGCTCAAGCACCTACATGAGGATTACTTATTGCTACTCCCCTTTTCATATTGTTTTGCAAAGGGTGTGTTGATGATTTTAACTTTATAGTTTAGCCCATAGGTTAGAAACTGTAGAGATGGTAACATGACAGAACTAGTGGGAAAATGGACATCATCCAGAGTACCAGGATCTGGAGCTAATTTATGAACTAATTATACTGTAAGGTTGTCCTACTTTGAAGATGAGGATAAGCTCATTTTTAGTGGTGGGGGAAACGTCAGATGACTGACATGGCATTTCTTGCCTCCTTCCTCTCTTCCCCAGTATAAATCTCTGCGTTATGTTGAGCGTCCGAAGAGAGTGTTCGTGGGTATTTGCATCCACCAGTTTTGATGTCCAGCATCCACTCTTCCTTCCCACATTTGGGAAATACCCTACCCAGAGGAGGAGCCTCCTTCCCACTCTGGAAGCTGAAGTGTCAGATGCTTTACATCACTGATTCTCTTAGTGCTGGGGAGAGGACATATGACCCAGGCACCACCAGTCAGCGAATTGGGAGCTTGTGGTCCAATAAAGAGGAGCTGTGTGCAGCTCATTCTGGGCAGGCGTGGGCAGCAGGGCACGTGGAGAGGTGTGGTGGCATCATCCAGGGTACAAATTAGAATAAAGCAGTGGCCGTAGGGAGGGGAAAAACTCAGGCAGCTAGTGTTTGGTGAGGGTGACAGAGGTGTCCTCACCAGACTCACTCTGTCACAGGGTTTCAGCTGTTGTCCGGCTGTGCTTTAGCAGCCCTTTCTCCTGCCCCGTTTTCAAGGTCTGTTCTTCAGCCTTTCCAGTAACTCTAATCCCTGTTCTGCCAGAATGCAGTTTTCACTAGACCCGGCCTGACGCAGCCCTCTCGTTAGCACAGGCTATTTCTCACTTCTCCTTTCCTGTCTTTTAACCATCGCATCATAAATTAACCTCCAACAGTAACAGCCCAAACTCACAATTACCACGCTGTCCTAACGACTCTGACGATCGCATACCGCGGTGCCGACGCAGTACCGTGTGGATTCCAGCTTCATGCTAGGCCAGTGCACGCAGTGGTGATGACAGCGATGACAAAAACTGGTTGCTGGTGGCTGAGATGAAACTTTCTGATCAATAAATATACAGTCTGATGCAACAAATTGTGTTTCTTAGAACCAACTTAACATTTTAGTAGGCTGTTATCTTCACAGTGATAAATCATCAGCATGGTTCAGGAACATCGAAGGAAGTCATTTTTAGGGTGAGCAGAATAATTTTAGTATTTCTTGAAAGAACTCGTTGGAGGGGGAGCTATGTGCTCCGAGACAGCTACAGATTTGTGACCCATTAAGTGAGGATTTGGAAGTTGTGTTTATTGAGTACAGCCTGGCTTGGTTACGTCAGTGACCCTGTTCTACCTGAACTTTTGAGAAAAGAGGAGAATTTTCCATGGTGCCTGACTCAACTTTGTGAGAGAGAAGTTAGAGGACAAGTGTCTGCCAATCCATGAAGCAGTCTTAGAATGAAAGGCCTGGGTTATGTTTCCACCTAGTTTAATCTCTCCTTATCTGTGCTAGATTTTTTTTTTAAAGCAACTTAACTTCTGTATTTCTGGGATCTGCTTCCAGTTCCAAGCTCTTGGAGTCTTGGTGCGGATTCAATAAAATGGGAGCATTACCCTCCCTCACAGAGGCGTCATGGGGACTGAGTTAACGTATGTCAAACACGTGGGTTCAAACCCCAGCGCACAGGATGACCCTCACAGGAGCCAGCTCTTGCTGTTCTCACTGTGCGCCTGAGTGGCTCCTTTCATTACACGTGTGGTATTCTGGAGAAAAAAGGCCAGTGACAAGAGTCATGGCTGCCAGGGCTACCTGGAGTCCACGTGATGCTGGCCTGAATGTAGGGGACCAGAAGTAGGCCCGTCTCCAGTGCAGCTGCTTCTAATGTTCATTCCATTTCATGCAACAAGGCTAACATAATGGGAGGAAAGCCACAAAACTTCTGGGTTCTCAACTACATGTTACCTCCTCTTTCTACCCCTCTGACATTTTCATACCTTTACTTAAAACCTGGGGTGCGTTGATGCTGCTTCCTGGTTCTGCTGCTCATTA
This sequence comes from Eonycteris spelaea, assembly GCA_003508835.1. NCBI lineage: Eukaryota > Metazoa > Chordata > Mammalia > Chiroptera > Pteropodidae > Eonycteris > Eonycteris spelaea. Next base: position 2,163,633 of record PUFA01000142.1, on the reverse strand, counting down.
CCCACGTCATGATCTGAGAGCCTCACTTTCAGTGGTAAAAAAGGTGTCGCCCCTGGTGTTAACGGTGGTCGTTGGGATGCGCGTGTGCCATCTGGGTCTACTGTGTTGCTTTTTCTTCTTTAATGCCTTGCATTTCATAAACATAAGCCTTGTTCTGAACAAATTTACACAGTAATATGTTAATGCATTCACATTATTAATAAGTCAAATAATAAATAAGCATAGGGAATAAAAAGTGAAATTCTCTCTTTATTCTCCCTGTCATTCCCACTACCTGCCTTAGAAATCACTTGTAACAGTCTGGCACACATCATTTTACTCCACCTGCAGGTATCTACGAACTAAACGTACATATTCAGGTGTGTAGGTTTTGTTTCCATGTGGATGGGGTGTGTGTAGAGGGGACCCTGTGCGTATCTGGGGTAACATTCACTTTCACTTTATGATACACTTTGGAAATCTTTTCGAGTAACTATGTGGATCTACTTCAGACAATTTAACTAATAGATAATATTCCACAATATGGCTATTTAATAATTCATGTAATAATTCTATTGGTGGATATTTGTATTGTCTCCAGTGTTTAAATTCTTGTAAAAATGCTTCCACAGGTTATAATTGTTTTGTGCTCCTTGGAAATGTAAATATTTCTCTTAGATACTGGGAAATGAATGTTTTCTGAAAAGTGTGCACATCTTACAAAAGATTATGGCTTTGGGGACCGCGTGTCAACTTTAGGAGCAAATATTGAGAACATCTCTGGGTATGGACGTGGGAGTGGGACGGAACAGAGGGGCCAGACTCCATTGTGACCCGTCAGAGAACAATCTAATGCTGAGTCACTGGGAGACAATGTGGAGAGCTGTGGACAGTGATGCGGGCGCATTGATTTGGGACCTGTCTGATACCTGTTGGGCATGAAACGATGGACATCACTCAAAGGTTTTGTCTTCTCAGTCGAGGGGAGCCAAGACCTGTAGCCCTTGTATTTTGGTGGTCTTTACAGCCTAGACTGGGGCATAATTTTTCCATAAAAGTGGGAAACTCTATAAGGGCCATAATCTGTGCCAGCTGTGATATAAATGGTCAGCCAACAGGGTTTATTTATTTAAGTGACGACATTTTCCTTGACCACTAATTAGTGTAAGAATATCCCCACAAGTTCTCACTTTACTTCCAGATCCATTTTTAGTTGGCCAACTAGCTATTCTTTCTGTCACCCGTTTCATGATTAAGTTTTCCACAGAGACAGTAAATCGAACGAGGGGCAGCAGCACGTGGAGCTGAGTCTCAGTTCCTCTGTTTGCTGGGCTGTGAACGCCCGTCACATGAGGCACTGTGGGCGGCAGCTCCGGCGCTGAGTGGACGGCCAGTGGGAGCAAGAAGCAGAGTTTCCCCCGCAGCCTGAGGCCCTGGCCCCGAGGACTCTCGCTTGGGCCCTTTTAATTTGAAGTATTCCGAGGGGTATTGCTAGCCATGACAAATAAAATGCTTAACTGCCTATCTGTCAGATAATCTGCAAGTCTTTCTTTCAAATTAGAAACATCAGTAATATTTAGTTATTGATCAGGGTTTGTGACTGCTAGAACCGTGGTTTTGAAACCCGCCAAATCCCCCTTTTAATAATTGGGGTGAACCCTGCATAACATAAAATTAACCACCTTAAAGTGAATAATTCAGTTACACTTAGTACATTTGCAGAGGTGCACGACCACCTCGCTCTGGTTTCAAAATCTTTTTTCTCACTATTTTAAACCTGCCACCGTTAGGCAGTCATTCCCCGTCGCGTCTCCCCCCAGCCTGGAAACCACTGCTCTGCTTCCCGTGTCTCCGGATTTACAGATTTTGAATACTTCATAAAAATGGAATTCTACAGTATGCAACCTTTTATTTCTGTCTTGCAGATAGTGCTGCTGTGACCATTTATGTACAAGTCCCTGTGTATATCCTTTTGGGCAAATACCTAGTGTCGTATGATAGTCTATGGTCAACTTTTTGAAGAACTGTCAAACTGCTTTTCATGGTGACTGTACCATTTTACATTCTCACCAGCGATGTGTGAGGGTTCCAGTTTCTCTGCATCCTCCCTCACACTTATTATATTTTCTTTTTTAAAAAATGAGTCGCCCTGAATAAGGAATCTGGAAAGATGGCGGAGTAGAAAGCACCAGAATCTGTCTGGTGAAACCGTTTTTGAAACCTGTGACATTGAAGGCCGCAGCTTCTAGGGGAAGGCTTAGACGTCTAAAGTGAGGTTAGTTTCAGTCCATTTCAGTTCTGAGCTCAGTGGTGGCTGCCCATGCGCCCACCGCCCAGACCTGCGGTGGGGAGCTAGCTGTGCGTGTGTTTCAGGAGCAGCTTGCATGCAGCTCACAGCAACCAGGGTGGACAACGAGCACTGTCTCTTCCGAGTGTCAGAGTCTGTGTTCTGAGAGCTAATTGCCGTAGCTTATCACATGTGCAAAGAGGCCAGCAGCCGTGACGGCACAGCCTCCAGTATTGCAGATCTTTGCCCCTCCGGTGAAGTGACTTCCAGGGGACTTAAAGAGCTGGCATGTTTCTCCCTCTTCATTTTTCTTTTTATCCTCTTTTGGGAACCAAGCAGTTAAGAACTAGAATATTCAAAAGCAACTGCATATATGGGAAAATGTAGAAAGTCACTTCACATGCCCAAGAAAAGGCACAGTCTCAGGAAAAACCAGTAAAGACCTTAGCTTTTCATCCCCAGCACAGAGACAGACTGTGACATTAGCCAGCAAAACCAAACAAACAGTAAGTCCTGGGGAAAGGGGACGATCTGATTTGCAGTTATTGCATTACCAGATTCAGATGTCCAGTTTTCAACAATAACCACAGCAACAGACAAACCGAAAGGCATAAAAAGAAGCAGGGAAGCTTGGCCCATTCAGAGAAAAAGAAAAAGCCGACAGAGACTATTCTGGAGAAAGACCAGATGATGGATATCTATTACTACAAAGATTTAAAGCAACTGTCTTGAAGGTGCTGTAAGAACTAAAGAAAAACACAGAGAAGTAAAAAGAAAAACAATGCATGAACAAAATAGAAATATAAATAAAGAGATAGAAAATCCAAAAGACACAAAAGAATTGTGAAACTGAAAAACACAATAACAAATACATTTACTGTAGAGATTAAAAGGTATATTTGAGGAGACAGAAGAAAGAATCAGCAAACTTAAAGATAAGACAATTGAAATTATAGAGTCTGAGGAACAGAAAAAATAAAGAGTGAATGGAGACTAAATCCCTGTGAGATACCATCAAAAGAATCAAAATACACATTGTGGGCATCTCAAAAGGAAAAGAGAGAAAGTGACAGAGAGGTTTGAAAAAAATGACTTTCCAAATATGAAAGACATGGATATAAACAAACTTCCAGGAAGCTCAGTGAACTCCAAGCAGGATTAATTCAAAGGCACCTGCATCAAGGCACATGACAGTCAAACTGTCAAGATGTAGGGACAAAGAAGCAATCTAGAAAGCAGCAAGAGAAGCCACTCTTCACATATGAAGCCTCCTCAGTAAGAATATCAGCATGTTTCCTATTAGAAACTTGAGAAGGCAAAGGCTGACACATTCAACGTGCCAAAAGTAAAAAATAACCCGTCGATCAAGAATCCCATATCTCACAAACCATTTTTCAAAAGTGAGAAAGACATTTCCATATTCACAGATAAATAAAAGCTGCGAGAGTTGTTAACACTGGACTTGCCCTGCGAGAGATTCAGAAGGGAGTCCTCTTGAATGACCTGAAAGGACACTGGACAGTGACTCAAGTGGCGTTAAGAAATAGAGATCTCAGTACAGGTAAATTACAGTACATGGGCAATTATAAACGCTAGTATTGTTATAACAAGCTTGTATCTAATTTTCATTTTCTACGTGATTTAAAAGGTTACATTTTTTACTAGTATAGTAAAAAACAAAACCTAGTGTAAAAGCTAGTATTATTGTAACTTTAGTTTATAACTCCACATTTTGTCTTCTACATAATCTAAGAGACTAATGCATAAAACAACAATTATCGGTCTATGTTTTTGAACACACAACATACAAAGATGTAATCTTGTGACATCAGTAATTGAAAGGACGTGGGGACAGAACTGTACAGGAAGGAGCAGAGTTTTAGTGTGTTGTTGAAGATGATGTAACTTCAAATTAGTAAGAGCGCCCTGGGCAGGCCAGGAAAGCTCAGAGTTTCCACCTTAATCTGTGTCCCTGCTCCACTGTGTGAACAATTTACTGTCACTCACTGCATCCTCTCCATGATTTAGACACATTAGGACCTCCCACAGTGACACCCAGAATGCCAGTTGTATGGGCAGCATCATGCTCTTATGAGAAATGCATTCCAGAGTCAGATAAGAGAGTAATAATGATGCTGATCGGAGTAAAATAACGTTCTGCGAAGGTCATCACTCACTTCCGCCGAGAGCTGAAGGTATGTCAGGCTCGAGCCCCCTTCCCTCTCTGATGCCCAAAAGCAGCTGCTGCTTGTCTTCCTTGATGTATCTTTTAAATATTTTTTATAATTTGAATAAAACATATATAACCAAAACTTTTCCATTTTAATAATCAAGCATACAATTCAATGGTGTTAATTACATGGAAAGTATTGTGCCACCATCACTGCTATGTCTACAACCTTTTCATAAACCCAGCTAGAAATGCTACCCATTCAGCACTGCGTCCCTGTGTCCCCTCCCCGCCCCAGTAACCTCTAATCTACTTTCTGTCTTTACAGATTCACTTATAAAAAATCCCATGTAAGTGGAATCATACAGTATTTGTCCCTTTGTGTCTGGCTTATTTCACTTCTCGTAATGTTTTCAAGGTTCATTGTAGCGTGTCTCAGAAACGTGTTCCCTTTCATGGTGGGACACTGTTCCATTGTATGGACAGTTATCCTCACTGGTCACAGCTTCTTTATTTGTGGTTTGCCTCCTCGCTAAAACGTATCCCCAACTCCAGAATCAATGCTTGCGGCTCTCCTGTGGTCAGACGTAGACAGGTACTGAGTGGCAGAATTTGAATCACTCAATGCTGATCTCCCCAGCTGAGGTCGAGCTAATGCTGCCGTGATAGATATCAGAGTCCCCGCTTTCAGTTCTTTGGGGTCTATACTTAGGAGTGGAATTGTTGGGTCATGTGGTGATTCTGTGTTGAACATTTTGAGGAACCACCAAACTTTTTCACAGTGGCAGCACCATTTTACATTCCTACCAGCAATGTGTAAGTGTTCCAGTTTCTCTACATCCAGAATTTGTTATTTTCTGGGTTTTTAAAAACTTACAGCCACTTTAGTAGGTGTGCAGTGGTATATTGCGTTGCAGCTTCCATTTGGATTTGCCTAGTGATTGATGATGGTGAGCATCTTTTCAAGTGCTTGTTGGCCATTTGTTTGTATGTCGTCTTTGGAGAAATGTCCATTATAATTCTTTGCCCATTTTTAAATTGGGTTGTTCATCATTTCGTGGTTGGGTTGTTCGTCATTTTGTGGTTGAGTTGTAGGAGTTCCTTATATCTTCTTCATACTATAACCTCATCAGATATAAAATTTGCAAGTATATTCTTGTATTCTGCAGGTTGTCTTTTTACTTTCATGAAAATGTCCTTCGATGCACAAATTTTATATTTGATTCATCCCCTCCCCACTGTTGCCTCACTGTTTCTAGTCAGAATTATTTCAGTGCACTCTGGACTCCAGCTGGTGTCTTTGCTTCTGCCTTTGCCTCTCTCCCCTGCTGCAGTCCATCCTCTACTCAGTTGTTAAACGATATTTTTAAAGATAAACCCGATTAAATCTTTGAGTGTTTGCTCATAGCAATCATAAGAAAACTCAAACTCGTTATGATACTATTTAAACTTCATTATCTCCAACTCAGCTGATGCTTCAGTCACAAACCAAAAATGAGGTCCTCATTCCAGGCAACATGGCACATGTCCTCATAGCTCTGACCCTTGTGCATTGTGATGCTCTCTGCCTGAAAACTCTTCAGCTTTTAAAATTCAGCTTACCTGGACTTTAAAGCGAGTTGAGCACAGATGTGTTGGAGGCCATATCACTGAGGAGGAAATTAAGATCAATTAGTATGCTAAAAAAATAGCATAGCGAGAAAGCATTGGTCAGTTTCATGCTAATTGATGTGTAAGCTGTGAAGAGAGCTCTGTAATGCTGTGGCTCTATATAATTTGGATCTTAGAAAGTTAATTTGACTTTCATACAACATCAGTGTAAACTAGCTAGTATTAGTCTCATTGGGGAAAAATTGCCCAGCTGCCAGAGTAACTTGGGACACCAGGCCACCCTCTGCGTTGTCGTGACGTGATAATGCAGGTAGAGGGTGAGCAGCTCCAGAAGGCTGGGAGTCGGCAGAGCTGCCAAACACAGGGGTGGCACCTGCCCAGGACGGGGAGGCTGGTGACACTCCAGGTGGAGTCAAAACAAGAATCGAGGCGTAAGTCTTTGTTAAACTGGCTTGGGGATCTTCTGGGGTCAGGGGCTCCTTGTTTCTCTCAGGGGCCCATTCGCTGCTGACTGTGAGTAGACCAGCAGATCCTTTCCACTCACTGCTTCTTATCACTGCAAGGCCTGGCTTCTGCAGTGGTCAGTCGTGTTATGAGTTGAATGAACTAGAGTCACGGCAGGGGACAGCCTACTCCATTAATTCAGGGGCGATGAACTTTTTCTGTAAAGGACCAGACAATTAACACCTTACTTAGGCTTTGTGAGCCGGGAGGCAAATTAAGAACATTATATAGGTTCTTATATAACAGGAGGGAGAACAAATTTCCACAAATTTTTTTAATGATGAAATTAAAATTGTAATAACAAAATTGAGTACAAGTGTAATACAGCCCTACTAAAGAGAATAAAATTCTTCATTTGAGAATATCATTTTGCTTAGTTGGGGTACAAAATTAGTGTTCTCTATCATCATATCGATTAGAAATGCTCATCTGTGAAAACCATTCTCGGCTCATGGGCAGAAACAGGCGCAGGTCCTCAGGCTGTGGTTTGCTGGTCCGAAGTGGCTCTCCTTGTTTCTCAGATCTGCCAAGGAGACGTGAAGCGGCCAAGAATAAAGGGTGGGGACAGTTGCTGCCCAAAGGCTCATTTCCCGTGTTCTCCCAGTGCCTCTCCGCCACTACCTCGTTCCCTTCCAGAAGACGCCTAGCCATCCAAACAGATCTGCCTGCGTCATTCTTGTCCCCTTTTCAGTGAGGGCTCTCGGACCACCCTGTTTAAAACCACAGTCCCCTGTCCCCAACAGTCGCTCCTGGTCCCTCGTGTCCTACTGTTATTTCTGTACATGGCCTCCACCACTGTCTAACGTGCTGTGTGATTTCCTCATTCATTTTTATTGACCATCTCTGTCTCTCCCTGCTAGAACCTAAGCTTGACGTGAGCAGTAGTCTTTGTGTATTTTGTTCACTCATGTCTCCCATGTAGTAAGTAAATCAAGATATGTAAATAAATCAGTATGAACTATATTATTTCATCTTCTCAAAAGCCCTCTGAGATAAGTACATAATATCTAATTTTACATGTGAGCAGGAAGGCTGGGTAACATACACACCCAGGGTTTTATAGCTGGCATCACTTCTACTGTCACTGCACTGCTCCAGCCAGCTGCTTGCTGAGTACTGATCACGTCCCAGAAACTGCTCAAATATCTTTGTAAGTTTTTATAACCCTGTGAGGTTAGTGGCAGAGTCAGACTTTGAACTCAAGTAAGCTGATTCCTGAGCTCATGTTTAATTATGTATTATTTGCCTAATTGTAATGAGAACTAAATTCATAGTCTTGAATGTTTTTACTTTAAGAATAAAAAATCAAAATTAATAAGAAAATCAGGAAATCAGTAATAAATGTAGAATTAACTGTGAAAACCACAATTGATGAATAAATCCAAGATTCCTTTGAAGCAATAAAAGTGAATTTCTCATAAACCTAATCACATAAAAGGAAGGTAAAGCAAATAAATGAAATCACAAAGGAATTATAACATAGAGGAGGCAGAAATGATAATATCACATTATACCAGGTCGTTTTGGCTTGAATCGTGTGCACCTTGATTTCATAAGTTGGAGTTTTAACCCGTAATTTTCCTCAGAATGTGACGTCTGGTGCCAGGATCTTTTCAGAAGTAACATGTTAAATGAGGCCATTGGGTAGGCTGTGATCCAGTGTGACCATGGCCTTAAGAAGGGGGAATCAGACACAAAGACATGCGAAGAGGGAAGACTGTGAAGCCACAGGGAGTGCAGGGCCACCTATAGGCCTGAGAGAGGGGCCTGGGACAGGTGCTTCCGTCACCGTCCCGTGCAGGAGCCCACCCTTGACGCCGCCATTCCAGCCGCAGGCCTTGGGAGCCGGGAGGCGGCACTGCCCATGGTTGAGGCACGAGTGTGCAGTCCACTGCGGGAGCCCTGGCAGACCGATGCAGCTCCTGCATTCATTCGTTTCCTCTCCCAGGACACGGACGGGGTGGGCTGATTATCCGGTAACGTCTGAGTTATTGCGTGAGGTCTGCTCTGCAGGGTTCAGAGTCACAACCCAGATTTTGTTTTCACATTTCCCACTCGGTGATTTGAAACCGTCTGAATATAACCACAACAACATCTCTTTCTATGAAACTCCTGGTGTTCATCTATTAGGGAGATGTTTAAGAATCCACAGTTGCTTCAGTTAATATTTAAAATAGATTTGGACAATTTCAAAAATGTGGTCAGGTAAGCCTCTTGGAGCTGCTGTCTCTCTCGTCATTTGGTTTTGCTGTTTTTATTTCTGAAGTTCAACTGTAGCAGGTAGCACACGTTCGGCTCTTTCAGAAGGAACTTGTCCTCAGAGCAAGGTATAAATACATCATGAAAAATGTGTGAATTCATATAATGACTCTGTTTGAATGTTCTGCTCATGTCACATGTCAATGCCAGTTTCACTTGGTCTTGGCACTCTCAAGAAGTGGGGGACCAGCATATTGGTGACTAAGCTGGTGGCCACACATAACTACAAATGGCATGTGAACCAGAAAGAATTTGATGCAATTTTCCTTAAAGTAGATCAAATAGTCTCCCTGTTTTCAGGATCAGCCCCAGGCTATCTCAGGGTCAAAGCACAGGAGTAACAGATTTTGAAGTAGTCGAATTACATGAGTGAATTTAGAAGCAGGCACACATGAGTCAGGACAACATGCCGAGCAGGACCGGACAGGTCTGTCCATCTCCCTCCTGGGGCCGCTCTGACCCCCAGATTCCACGTGGAAACGTGAGATGGAAGAATCCCGCTGTTTGGAGCCAGCGGGAGAGCATGGATAGTGGAAACTGGGGTTGGGGGTCAGTCAGACCTGGGCCTATGTCCCGGCTCATCCGCTTCTAGCTGTGCGACCCTGCGTGAAGGTCAGCCACACGACCTTGGCGCCTGTGTCTGTAGCACATGCATGATGATGCGTCATGGTTACCTCAGACGGCTTCTGCTGAACATCGTGGTTGTAAGCCTGTGTGCCAGACACATGCAGCCACGCCTGTCTTTGCTGGGAGACCGTACGCACGCACGAGTGAGAAGGTTTGGACATGAGCCTGTGTGAGAGAGTACGTGAAAGGAAGGCCTGGACTGTGGATTTGGCCTCCTGCCACGTGCTCGGCTGGGGGCACAGCTAGTACCAGCTCGGGTCTCCCAGACCAGAGACTCTTTTCCCCACCTCTTTGTCCCTGAGCCACGTTTCCACCTGTCCCGAGGCCCCGGACTTGGGGTGCAATTGGAGGATGAATTCCTGGATGTCTGTGGGCCTCAGCTGTTCGTGAGGGCATAGCACCAGTATGGGTTTTAGGCCACCTATCCTCCTCCTTTTGCCTGAATTCCCCTGGGAGCCAGTGAAGAGGGTGGATCATCACCGGTACTGGTATCCCATACATCAACTTGGAATCCCCTGAGTTCGAGCCCTTAGCGTGTGACACCAAGTGTGTCCCCTGCTGTACGCAGGTGGGAAATAGCAAAGCCTGCAGCTCAGCATTTAAAAGGCAACACCAGTGGGCAGAGCGCGTGCCTTTGACAAGGCAGCTGTTTTCTTTCTGAATGTGTTGTTTGGGAAACAAAAATTGGCATCTGGTCTCTAACCAGCAAGGGGGAAAAGGTCTCCTAAAAGCTTATGGTGGTTTGTGTCAATTTTAAATGGTTACCCTCACAAAGCCTGATGAAGCTGAAATTCCACACCCTTCAGAACGCAGCTAAATTGGGTTCTCTGGCTGGGCAGAAGCATAAAATATGGATAAGAATCCGAATCCACGTGGCTTCTAAATAAAGAAGCAGAAACTCCAAGCACATTCACGTGTTCGCCGTGGACATGAGTTCCAAAGTAAGGCCTTAAAATAGGATAGTGACTGTGGCTGCCTCATCTGCATGTGTGCATGACCCAGTGGTCTCTTCCAGGATTCAGCACCCTGACTTAACACATGCGTCATCGCCATAGGGAAGAGTGACCCAGCTTGAGCTTTGACAATAGCGAGCTGTAGGCACCTTGAGAAGGACACTGGCTGGAAGCCACTGACTCAGCTCAGGCTGCGGCAACAAACACCAGAGAGCGGGGCGGTTGGGGTCAGAGAACAGACACTTATTCTCACAGGCCTGAGATCAGGGTGCCAGATTCGGTTCTCGGTGAGGGTGCTCTTCCTGCCTCACAGACGCTGCCTTGCTGTATTCTCACGGGGCAGAGAGCAGACATTCTGGTGTCCCTTCCTCTCAGGCTGTCTGGAGGCTCCATCCTCATGGCCCCATCCACACCTTTACGGCCACACCGGGCTCAAGGGCTTCAATAATATGAATCGGGGGAAGACCCAAACATTTAGTGCACAATACCCGCCCACTGCAAATAGCATCGAGTGGCCAGATGACTTACTTTAGGACCCTTCCTTAATCTTCCCTTTTGGCTAAGAAACCCTGAACACAATCATGGGAACGAAAACCTGCTCCACGTTGTACTCCTCAGACTCCAATGAGGAGACTGACAAATGGCAGCGTGGAGGAGGGTCCTCGTCCAGACAAGGCACTGGACCGTGTGCACAGGAAGTGCCCAGGATGATGCAGAAACGCAAAACTTTCCCCACAGAGAGAGCTTGACAAGCTGGAGGATGTGCCACCTATAAAGATGGTGACTTGGGGCCACACCTGCTGCTTCCAAATGCCTCCACGAGGAAAAGCAGTAAACCCAGTCCTGTGTGCTGCGATGTGTGAGGGAAGGATTAAGACAGATTGATGACGGAAGCTACGGGGCACAGATTTTACCATAATTAAAAGCTTTTCAATGGTCATCTATAAGCTCGCACATGTCATTCTCGCAGCCAGTGATTCAGCTCAGAAATCTTTAAACATGTGTCCCACTGTGTGCGTTAGCTCGAGGTTCAGCTGGGAGTTGTGAGAAATCCCCAAACTAACAAGAACTTCAACCACCTAGGGCTTTAGATCTTCGTCACGTAAAACCCAAAATAAAACGAACAAAATTCCGACCTGAGAGACCAGCAGGGCCTTCGGTCTTATTACCGTCTTAAGTGCGCTGCTTCAGGGGCCAAGATGGCCTCTCAGGCTTCAGGAGTTGCATCTGCATTCCAGGTGGAATGGGAGGGGTGAAGGGTGCAAGGGGAAAAGGATTCACCTCATCCCTTTCCAGGGGACTTTCCAGAAGTTCCGCACAACACTTCGGCTTGTCCCTCACTGACCAGAACTTAGCCTGTTGAAAGGCATCTGGGAAATGTAGACTCTCTTGGTGACAGCGTGCTGGGCTGGAAAGGGAGCCCTTATTGAAGGGATGAGGCGGTGTCACAAAGCAGCTGAGTTTCTGCTACACCCTCTGTATGACCGCAGCCACCATCTTTCCACCTGTTTTAGTTACTTCCTCTTTCACGGAGGTGGCAGTTCCTTGACCTCTTCATTTTCCTGTAGCCAGTCAGCCCGTGTCCTCTCTTCTCCAACCAACTAAGGCCCCCATGTGCCTCAGTCTCCTTCACCACCCTCCTTCGCTGCACTCATTTGTCATCATCCAGCCCGGATCTGACCTCTGCCTTCACCTTCCATAGGCAAGTAGCCCAGCATTCTCGGGGGCTAGGACAGAAGCATGGAGAGTGTGGCCACGACAGTCCTTGGATTCCCATGGCAGACAGGCCCTTGGCTCTGCCACTCACCCTTTTATCACTTCACAAGTTATCTCTCGCACCTGTGCCCTCATCATTTCTCCCGAGTGTGGACTTCCTCATACCCAGAACCTTATCTATTTTCTCGTATTTCCTGAAATAAAAGAAAAAGTTAGGCCATCTGTAGTTGTCGTAGCTGATGTTTACTGAGGGTTTATTAAGCTCAAATGCTATACTAAATGCTTTGTCGTCTCATGTAAACCCTACAGCTCAATAGGCGTTGTTATTGTTACCCCAAATACAGCCCTGTTTTCCTAGGACAAATGTGCTTGGTCATGACGTGATTCTTTTAATATACTATTGAATCAGTTTAGCCACATTCGTTCAGAATTTTTATATCTAGATCATGAAGGATATTGCCAAATCAATATTAATGGAAAAATTATAAAATAGTCAATCATACTTATTTTGATAGTTTTTTAAAGCTGAAATATGCCCTTTTTCCAGCAAAATTATTTCTAGGTCATTTGAAAAATATCATTTACTGAATTTATTGAAAAAATTTACTGAGTTTTTTTACAGCTTTCTGCAAAAAGTATTTTGCCCTCCAGATCCTCTGCCAGCAGTATGGCAGAATTTCCAAAGCTAGGAGCCCTAAAGCTGTAGGTAGCTAAAGTAATCGGGTCGGTGGGGCTGTGGCGAATTCATAGCCAAATACCCAGGGTGGCAGATTCAGAATCACGAAGCCTGCAGAGACCGGGCCTTTAGCGGGCTGTGCCAGTGAGTTGAAATTATGCAAACGCGGATATAAAATCTTCTCAGTATCAGTTATCAACAACATAAATGTAAAGTGAGGATGCAGGCCTTAACAACAACTCATGTGAAAGAAACCAAAACCTTTCTTTTGTTTTTAGTTTTTATTGAAAATATTCTGAATATCCCACAAAGGTAAAACAAAAGCAAAAAAATGATGCCCTGTAAACAGAGTGTTGCCGCGGGGTGGCGATAATACCGAATTCGACTCTGGTTAGACCAGAGCAGGTAGATAGGGACCCTAAGAGGCTAGAATAAATCAGAGTCGCCAAGAAGAGGCCGGCGCCTGCAGCCCTTCTGTAGGACCAGCAACGCGTATGACCGCTGTCACTTGTGGTATCTCACCTTGTCGTCACGGGCAAGGCAGATGTAGTGGCCTGGGTAGCACTTCTCACGGAGTGCTTGAGCAGCTGTATCTTCATTTTTGCCCATTTCCTTCTACCAGGATGCTTATTTTTCTGCCTGTGTTTCTGGAGCAGAATGAGCAAGGAAGGAAAGCAGAAGGTTGAGCAGAGGGGTAACTGGGCACTGGAGTACACAGGGTCCCATGGGTGAGAGCAGGGACTTGGGAGTTGATTCTGGTGTGATGGCATGTTGGTCAGTGGCAGAGAATGGAAAACTCTGGGTAATTGAAGAAGAAAAGGATAGAATTCAGGGAATCGGGTGCTCACAGAATCTCTGGGAGGACTGGGGAGCGGGTTCTCAGTGGACCTCTGGGCAGGCTCCCAGGAAAACTCTCAGGGTCATGCTGCGGGAGCCCCTTCTGCCAGGGCCAGGCGGGGACCGGGCTCATACAGCATCTGCTCCCCTTGGGGGCCCAGGGACTGCTGCTTCTGCGGCTGCCGGTCTGCACCCACCAGGCCGGGCCCTGGACACGGGGATGCTGCTGCAGAGAACAAAACAAGAACAAAACCCAGCCGCACGCTGTGCCGGGGCCCGGCACCCATCGTTGTTAAGCCAGCAGCTAATTGGCCCTGTCACCTCTGCCTCCATCGTCATCGGCAGCATCTCTTGCGTGCTCAGGACAACGTCAGGGTGGCTGTAAGCGTGTGTGCTGGACAGGTTTAGAATGAATGCCGAGCGTGGATCCACGATTTCCAGTGGATGGACGACTCCACGTGTTTGAGCAGAGGAGCACAGGCACGTGTCTCCTGTGGGCAGGACTGCAGGATAATGGGGGGACGCGGGGTGGGCGCTGCCCAGCCAGGGTGGCTGTAAACGACAGGGGAGAGGCGAGCGATGGGCTTGGACTCGGCAGGTAGTGCTGCAGGTGAGGAGAGAGGAAACGTTTTTGAAGGTAAAGTCACACGGACCTGCTGATGCAGTGGATGTGGGTATAAGAAGGAGAGGAGACAAGAATGAATTTAACACTTTGGCTACGCGGTTAGAGACCCTTCGCTGAAGTGGGGAAGACTGGGAGGGAACTGGGTTTCGTTGAGGAAAGTGGAAGCTGCAAGCAGAGATGCCGTGCGGACGGGGGGAGGGTGAGCTAGCGCTGTCCCACAGAGGTGACACTTAGAGTCACGAGAGCAGACGATTACCATGTGTAGAGCAAATTAGAGAAAATGTTTGAGGGCCGAGCCCCGGGGCGCCCCAGTGTTCGCATGGCAGGACGGCAAAGAGGAGCGAAGGAGGGAGAAGAGTTCTCCAGAGAAACAGGAGGATGGAGACGGGGATGCTCTAGCGTTAGGGGAAAAAGCGCCGCGGGGGAGAACATTAGTTGTGTCAGGTACTGCTGGTTGGCTACTCGGCTCGCAGAGCGAGAATAGTTCCGTGGTTTTGATGACACTGGGGTCATGGGTTTCGGTGGGACAGTGTGGGCAAAATCCGGATTGGAATCGGTTCAGGAGGGAAACCGTGTATACGGATCTTTCAAGAAAATGTACCGCAAAGGGGAGCAGAGAAACCATTTAGGAGCTGGCGGCGGACACTCGAGTTCAGGGACTTTTTTCCAAGTTGGTCACCGGTATAGCAGGGGTGTTTTCTCATGGGAATGGTCCAGTAGTGAGGTAGAAAGTTGATGATGGAGATGATTCTTTATTATAGATTTTGGATCCTGTTTTCTCTGTTTAACATTATGAGCATTTTTTATGTTGTTTTAATTTTCGTAGATGTCTTTAATGGCTGTATTTATGTTTCATGGAATGGACATAATGATTTTAAAAGCCTGATGTGTCTGGGCTGTCTACTCTTACTTGCTACTATAAATAATGCAAGGAGGAATATCTCTCTATATTTATCTCTTTCTCTCTTATTTTATTTATTTTTTTTCTGATTCTCATTTCTAGCTGAAGGGTTTAAATGTTTTAAAGTCTCATACACTGACATTTGCTCCACATTTTCATTTTGGGACATAAACAGTTTTCTTTCAAAGAGACTACCAGGCAGCTTCACTAGACCCCGCTTCTAGCTCAGTGTCATGCTGAAGTTTTGACAAAATATTGAAGGTTCAGAAAAATGCCCAGAGGGGCCCACGGCACTTCAACAGGATTGCTCGGAATTGGTTGCCAGATTTCACTGCTGAGCAGCCTGCTCTGTGCTTTATGTATGTTTTATAACGTTCCCAGTGGAAGAGTTGAGTTACACTGAAGGAAGCTTCATTCACTGAGGTATTTTATCTAGCTCTTCAGTTGTTATCTATGAAACTGACTGATGTTTTTTAACTTCCTACATGGAACTTTTCTGGCTGTCATGCTTATTGCTTCAAAGTGAAGGGAAAAGTAGGAGATTTTTTCTAGCTATTTCAAAAGAAAAGGGGTGTGAATAAGCAGTAAGTATAGAATTGTCTAGAGTGGGGGGCAAAGGAAATGAGTGAAAGAAATAATAAATATTAGTGTTAAATCACTAGAATCTTGTGATTTTTCTGCAACCTAAATACAATTTCTTTCTTAATTTGTGGGGTGGAATTAAAGAGAGGAAAAGATTGACTTTGCAGCTGCCGCCTCCCTGCTCATCCCTAGAACACACAGTCACCCATAACTCCATACTTTTTTGTAGCCATAACCCCCTTCGGAATGAAAACAGTCAGAATCTCAAAAGAACCACATTGGCAAGCTTTACCGATTTCGACCTATTGAAAAGGGCATAATTTACAGTTCTAATTTTTTATACATTGTTGTTTGTACAGGATAGGTAGTCCTAAAGATTAAGAGTTTTTTGTTTTTGGTAAAGAAAGTTGTTACAGCATTTTATAGTTATTTTAGATTCTGTGAAAGTCCCAAAGAAAATCATTCGATAGCAACGTGAAGCTCTTTAAAAGCAGTTTCTCCCTCCGGTGTAGGCTCCCAGTCTCTCATCTGCATTTCCAGAATGTAAAAAAGCTCTGGAAATCGAACATCTTTCATAACTCATTTGGCTGCACAACTTGATCTGACTTGAACTCATTTAGCAACAAACGTTGGTCATACCTGACATGAGGCTATGGATAGTCTTCATTTATTCCATTTTGTGTAAATGTACATCTCTATGCAAAAATATTCACGTATTTAACTGCTGCTGAACAATTATGAATACCAAGACACCTACGGCCCCAGGGTGGAGGGATTGTGGGCCCACGTTACTTTTCAGTTCTGCCAGATTGCCCTCTAATATATCCTTCCCTGAAAATAACTGATGGGGTGTTTAGACCTCATGAAAATCAAGTCAAACTTTAAATTGGAATTAGCTAACACCATCTTCCTGTTTTTTTGGATTCTGTCGAAATTCATTATGCTCAACCAAAATAGTAAAAGAGTTTTAATGATTAAGAAATAGGTCTGCTTAAAGTAGTACATGTATTTCCATTCCTTTTTTTTCTCATTCTGAGCTCTCTCCAGCACATCCATACTTTATATTTTATCTGTTTATTTGATGATATATCCTTGAAATAATTGTTATATAATTGATACTTTCATGATGTACCATTGATACTTTTATCAGCTTGAGAAAAGGAAGCATACTTCTATGGCCAGATTGTTTCCAATTGAGACTGTGGAACAGATAAAGGTACAGTAGACCCAGCCATCGAGAAATTCAGCAGTTTTGGAAACTTAGTAAAAGGCATATAATAAAGTATAAAGATGACCAACATAGTTTTGTTTTGGTTTTTGATATTCATGGTTTTCCTAATTTAGTTCAGGAAAACAATGTAAAAAAAACTTTGTCTCAAAATTGGTGAAGAGTTGCTATGTTCAGTGATGTCATTTAGTTTTGAAATCAGATATAGTAGGAGTGTTTGCACCACAGAAATTGGCACATTCCACAAATCAAGACTTTTATGTGGAAAGCCAGTTGTTGAAGCTTTAACAGTGCCCCACTGCCTGCGTGTGAATGAGCGTGGTAGCGCATTTTTGTTTATCATGAATTAGTACACACATAAAACAACATAACAATTTAATGATGTTAGTGTAATTCTTAATATTTGTTTCAAAAGAACTAACTTCGACTCAGTCTAATAATTTGGAGTTATGAAATCAAAGATTTAAATAGGACTCTAAAGCAACTAGGATAATTTAAGAAATTAAAATTAAGGAAGAATTTTCTTTTAAGCTAAATTTCAGCAAGAAAGACAAATTTCAAAAGATATTTTGACACATAGAACTTGTCCTTTAAAGTGGTATATGGGTCTCGGATTAGGACGCCAACCAAGTATGTTGGATGAGGCATCACGTTATTTCAGCTCTCTGCAGGGACTGGGGCTGTGGCAGCCGAGGGTCCCAAGAGTCTCGTCTCTCGTTATCCCACTCCGACTTCTCTCTTGGGGAATACGACCCTTTCTCCATGCCCCCACCCCCAGAGCGTGGTGCCAGGCTGGGACCGAAACAAGGCACTGAGATAATACTGTGTAACCGACATCCTGGTGATGTGAAGGTGATATTCCTCAGGGAAGAAAGAGGTTGGACAGAAAGATTTGGGGTGGCTTGTGAACAATTAGGATGACAAAGACATCTCATCACTGGCAACAGCTTATATGAGAGCTCCTCCTCCTGCCCCTCAGTCTGTATGGGAGAGCCCCGGAATCCATTCACAAATATGTATTTAATGCTTTTAATAGTAGATGAAACCTAAAAATACAGTGACAATTCCACTGTACATAACTTGATAATGAAATCTAAAGTTAAAGGCTTTAATAAGTACCAGGAAACCTATATTTAAAATGAGTTAAAGAGCTTCATAAGCCACTAAATGAGCTCCTGCCATTTTTAACATACTGTCACTCAGGGACAACTACCTAGGAAAATGGAAAATAGAAATCTTAAAATAGATGATATCAAAATGAAAAGCATATGGTGTGCAACTGCATGAATTTAGCACATTTGTCCAAAGTCAGTGCTTTCTAAATATAATTATTCCATGTCACAGGGAGCCAGAGTGATGACACAGAAAAAAAATGCCTTTGGCCACAGGGCCAGATTAAAAGAGCCATCTTCGGAGTGACATTCTTCTTTGTTTACAGTGTGAATCCTTGTCTTTGAAATGAAAAGCATGATTTACCATATAATACACCTTCGATTGAGCAGCCAAGTTAAATTCTTCAGCCTGTGGCGTAAGACTGGTCTGGCCAGGGCTGTGGATGTCGGGAGAGGACATTGCATCCGGGGACGCGGGGAGGGAGGCTCTGCCTGGCACCGGCCGCACGTGTGCCGTAACGTGGAGATGTGACTGTTGAAGGCGGTGCATCTTTCTCAGGGAAGAGGTTCAAGGAGGCTGGAGGAGGCAGAATTTTTCCCGTGTGGGTCTGGGAGGACCATAAAGTGGAAGCCAGCAAAAATAGAACAAACACAAGTCATTTTGGGTATCTCTCAAAACTCGTGAATAAAACAATAACCATTTTATTTTAAATCTCCTAATTTGAAGAGTTTTTTGGGCCAAGCTGGGCCAGGAGTCTTCTGCTCTGTGTGATATCAACAGGGGCCGCTTTATGGTACTTAGCTGGTAGCTGGTCTGGTCTGAAGGGTCCAGCTGACCTCTTAACATACCTGGTGCCTTGGTGGTGACTGAAAGCACCAAAGTCAGCGGGGTACTGTCCCTCCTTACCTGCTCTCAGGACGTACTTCTTACAGGGTGGGGGCCAGGCGGAAGCTGCTGGCCCTGTTAGAAGCTAGGCCCGGAGTTGTTGTCACTTCTGCCATGCTGTCTGGTCAGAGTGGCCACAGGCCAGTTGTAATGCAAAGGGTGGAGAGTCACCACATCCTTGTGGGAGAGTGTCCCAGGTTTACAGCTGTCTTCAGTGTGCCACCGCCCTCCCTCTGACCTGGCGTACTTCTGGTCCCCCAGAGAGCTCAGGGTCTCGTCCCATTACAGCACTGGCTTGGGGTCCAGGGTCTCCTTCTCTAAGTCTAGATGTAGCTGAGGCTTTTCTGGTGCAGTTCCTTGAGCACATTTCCTTTGGTTTTGAAGACCCATGAGTTAGAGACAGTACACGATGGACCTCCCATGCTAAAGCAGGGAACTGGGAAGTGCCTAGCGGCCACTGACCCTTGTCACTGGTCCTTGATTTGGTCCAGCCTTGTTCCTTGGGAATGATTCTCCTCTATTCTCAGGCCCACCAGTTATCCATTGTTAAGTGACAAATAATTCCAGTCTTCAATAACTTAGGACAACAATTTACCATTTTCACTCATATTTCTGTCAGTGATCGGGACTCAGCCCGACAGTCCTGACTTCCTGAGATGCAGTTACGGTGGCTCTGGACTGGGGCTGCTGCCATCTGGAGTGACACTGGCTGTCTCTGGGCTTCCCAGAGTCCTGGGTTATGAGACTGGGCTGCAGATATACCCATTCACCCTGAGCTCCACCCCCTTTGTGTGGTTCGGATTGGGACTCTGAAAAATCATATTTCCAGATTCCCTCATTAGCTGGCTTGCTGCCGTTGGGAGGCCCTCAGGGAGGGCTGGGAGGCGGGACAGGAAGAGAGGAAGTTCCGTTCTGTGCTTTCAGCCTCAGAGCAGTCGAAGCAGACCGTGTTTCCAACCCAGGGACCACTTCTTATTTTTACTGCAGTATAATTGACATAACATTATATTAGTTTCAGGTATATAATAGAATGATTCACTATTTGTATATAGTGCACAGCGATCATGACAGTAAATCTAGTTAACATCTGTCACCGCACACAGTTACGCGTGTTTTTCTTGTGATGAGAGCTTTCAAGACCCACTCTCCCAGCTTTCAGATGTTCAGTACGACACTCTTAGCTGTCGTTGCCTTGTTGTCCATCACTTCCCCATGACTCGCTCATTTTATTACTGGAAACTTGTACGTTGTGAGCCCCTTTGCCCCCTTTCCCACTGCACAGCGCCACCCCGGGCAACCGCCAGTCTGTGCTCTGTATCTGTGAGGAGTTGGCTAAGATGCTTTCTCTCTTGTGCCTCTTGCCTTTTCTTTTGGTCTGATTCAGGGGGGTTGTTTCACCCCCTGTTCCGAGTGGTGGGCCTTTGTGATGAGTATGCAGCACTAGCCTGCCGATGTAGAACAAAGACCCAGAATGGGGAGTGATGGTCTGAGCAGTAGAAAACACGTAAGACTTGCTCTCTGGAGGGTTCTGGGATTCTGAATGACGTCTGAAAAAACCTAGAGCCCCTTTGGTCAGGTCAGTACATTTGTGCCGGTCCCTGGCACTTTGAAGAAAAGGTCCACGATGCCTCTTCCAGGTCTTCGCCCGGGCCCACTTCCCCTTTGCTCTCAGACCACAGCTTGCTCTGATCGCCCGGGTGGCTTTTCCACTCTGGGCCCCTTTGATTTATCGGCCAGTTCAGGCCGCTGCCTGGAGCACAGAGTCTCAGCCCCCACTCGTCTCTGCGCTGGGCCGGCCCCAGGCTCTGGCCTGGCGAGAAGAGCAGCAGAGTCTCCCGCCGACCCAGTCCAGGCTTCACGCGGAGACGCGGTTCTCTCCCCGCACCCCAGCCCGGTAGGGGCAGGTTTCACATACTCACAGAGTATTCTGCCCTGGAGAAGTCGGCCAGTTTGTGAAACGATTCTCTGAGGTTGTAAGCTACCCAAAAGGAAGGGGCAGGAGAGGAGGCGTTCTTGTCTGTTAAGGGCCAGACCTGCGCTTTGTCACCTGTAACAACCCTGTGAATAAGGTGTCATTATCTGCATCTCAATAATTGAGACAGAGCCTGTAGAAGACACACATCTTTCCGCCTGATCAATAAGCGATAGAGCTGGCAACCTGACTTAGAACAGACTGCAAAGTCTGCTTTCTTTCCCTTTCGTTTTGTGCTTTGGCTGGCGAGACAGTCTGGAAGCTAAAAGACACGAATCGGGTAAGGTGTCTACAAATTGTGTCAGTCCTTTAGGACAAGAATATGAATTTCCAAGGAGATTAAATGAGAAATAAGAAAGGGCCTGGGGCAATCTGGCGTTCAGCCATGATTCCTTCCAGTAAACTCTGTGCTCCCCCTCCCTCCAGAGCTCTCCTGTGTTGCTGTGCTTTGCGACGTCCCACAGGCCTCCGAGGCTCTGTTCATTTTTATTCATTCTTTCTTCTTTCCGTTCCTTAGAGTGGATAATGTCAGATGACTTATCTTCAAATTTCTGATTATTTTCTTCTACCACTTCAGTTTGCTGTTGAGTCCTAGTGAATTTTTCATTTCAAACTCCAAAGCTTTTTCTTTGTGGTTCCATTTTAAAATTTCTACTTCTTTATTGTTATTTTCTATTTGGTAAACATTTTCACAGTTCCTTCAATTGTTTAAGCATGGTTTCCTTTAGTTCTTTGAACAAACTTATAACAGATGATTTCAAATCTTTTTGTAGCAATTTTGACACCTGGACCTCCCCAGGGACAACTTGTGATGACACCTTTTTTGTCCTGCCTGTGCATTACTTTTTGCATTTCTTGTCATACCTTATAAACTCTTTTTTAAAATGACATTTTAGGTAATATAATCTGAACAATTTGGGAAATCAGCTTCCCTCCCTCCTAGGGTTCGTTGTTGCCATTTGCTTATTTAGTGACTTTACTGGACAAATTCTTTAGTCTTTTTTTGTCATGTGTGGCTGCTGATATCTTCACTCAGGCAGCTTGGTGACCATTAATAACTGGGTAGAGAGCACCTTATGTACTTGGACCCGGCACCCCATAAGCCTTTGCTGAGAAGCCTGGGTGGTGCATGTCTCCAGCAGCACAGCAACTCCGCCGTAGCCTTCGCTTACTGCTAACGTAAGGCCTCAAGGTCAGCTGGAGGTCAGACGTCCGGGCCTTCTCATATCATTCCTGGGAATGTGAGCAGACCGGCACGTGCATGCTAGAGTTTTTCAAAGCTCCCTACGCACACGTCATTCTCTAATTTTGCACATGTCATTCTCTAATTTTTTGTTTCAATTTTCTTGGTCAGCCTCTTGTTATCCCCAACTGTCATTTCTCCCTCAGGCAGCTATGCTGTTAAACAACTACTGCTAATTGATTTTTGAAAAATCCTAGGGTAAGGCTGTTTGCACAGAGCCAGCTTTGAGTCAGATAAAATAAAAATAATCCCTGATGATAGTGCTTTTAAAGGAGCTCCCACACGGGTCACATAGTGACAGTTCTCTGGAAATGGGGATTTGGGGGAGCTTCAGACCTATTCTGGGCCCTCCAGGGGCTGCTTGGCCGATAGTTTTTACAGCGACCGTAATTGCAAAGCTTTGGTTTTCATGGCTACTGCAAAGCTAAGGAGAGGTTGATGGCAATCAGGCAAGTTGAAAAACAAAGCTCACTACTCCCACCAAGATTCAGGCATTTGTCTTGAATATAAGCTCCTGAGATTTTTACAATTCTTTGGTGATTTTCCTGAGTTCTAAAAAAGTTGATTTGGACCATTTTTTGTTATTACCTCACTGTTTTTATGAAAGATCACACTTTTAGAGGTTCTTACCTCACCATCCCAGAAGTCGGAGCTAGTAATCTATTATTGTAGAATCAGAAACATGCGCTGAGAAACTCGACTGGATTTACGCTTCAAGTATTCTATGATTATTTTCTTTAAATTGTTATTTGAGAATGCTTTTTGAAAATGGCGGTCATCTCAAATGTACTCCGGCAAATCAGGGAATGAGTTTTTCCTTAAACCTAGAAAATAGGGGTAGAGAATCACAGGAAGAGATATATGACGCTCGAATGGGAATGTGTGGATCTCGGCCTGGACCTCTTCCTGAACTTTACATTCATATATCTGACTAATTGCTTGACATCTCCATTCGGATACCCAATAAATATCTCAAACTTATCGTGTCCAGCGTTTACCTTTCCCCTCTCCCTCGCAACAGTATCTGCCCCTCCAGGCGCCTTTGCTTTCTCAGAAATGCTGACGCCACCCCGCCGGCTGTTCAGACCCTCAGAGCCTCTCAGAGCCCCTCTCCTTTCCATCTCACATGCAGCGCATCGGCAAAGCTTGTTGGCTCAGCCTTCAGACCAGATCCAGATCTGGTTCTTCCGACATGGTGGGCACCTTCTGTCTCAGAGCCTAGACATCTGCCGCTGGTCCCACCTGTCAGTGATCCGTAAGCCCGGCCCCTCACCTCGCTGAGGCCTTTGCTCAGATACCATCCTTTCGGGAAGTGCTCCCCAGCCGCCCCAGCCCAAGCCGCTGCACACCTCCTGGGCAGCCTAAGCACGTTCTGCCCTCCTATGCTGCTGTTTCCCAGAGCATCCCTAACAGCTGGCCCGTGGCGTTTTTTATGTTACACCCCAAGTGCCTAGAACTGTGCCGGGCACATGGTGAGTGGCAACAAATATTTGTTAACCGAATGTCAATGGATCACCTGGAAAAAGAATTCCCGTGTCCTCTCTCAAGAGGGGCATTGGGACAGCAGGGAGCCAGAGGGCAGGGAACCACCTTCATGGGTAGAAACAGTCTTCTGTGTGAGGCTGGTACCTTTTTGACGCAGAGGACTGAAACCAAGCAAGATCTTAGACATGGTAATGAACACGTATGTGAGAAGACAGACGACGGCGGGAATTCCAGAATCAATTAAAGCCTATCTAGGGCCTCCTACTCCGCGGACACTAGGGAAGTCAGTTTTAGAAGGCAGAGTAGTCACTGTGACTCCTCTAAAGGCATAAAGGGCACAATTATAATGAAGAATATCAGAAATGAACAGAGAAATTTGAAAAGAACATGAAACAAAACTTCTGGAAATGAAAAATGTAAGTGTTGACATCAAAACAGAATGCATGAGCTTAAGAGCAGATTAATACAGCCAAAGAGAAGGTGCATCTGAAGAATTTAATCAACATTTCCCACAGGGAGATAATGAAAATATGAAAGAGGACTAGCAACAAGGATGGTTGGGTGAGAAGATCTAATGTGTCAGTGACTGGCATCTCGAGGATATAAGGAAGAAAATCGAGGAGAGGAGATATTTTCAATGATGATGGTGCATATTTTGCAAAACTTAAAGACCACCACATGAATCCAGGAGGGCCCAGGAAGCACGGCATATCTCAAGCAGGATGCTACAGAGAAGTCCATGCCTGGAGACATCGCAGAGGAACTGCGGGAAAAAAAAACAAAA
This sequence comes from Eonycteris spelaea, assembly GCA_003508835.1. NCBI lineage: Eukaryota > Metazoa > Chordata > Mammalia > Chiroptera > Pteropodidae > Eonycteris > Eonycteris spelaea. Next base: position 2,139,196 of record PUFA01000142.1, on the reverse strand, counting down.
ATGAAAAAGATCAGACTTCTCTGCAGCCGAAATGCCACTTAGAATACAGTGGGTTAACAATTACGAATTGTGGAGAGAGAATTACCAGCATTCCACAAAACTGATATTCAGGAAAATAAGCAAAGTAAAATATTTACAAATTTAGAAAATGGAACATGTGCTACTAAGGGACTTATTTCAAAAGAACTTTTAAGTTTTTAACTTCAAAAAAAGGAAAATGATTCTGGAAGGACAGTTGTGGATGCAAGACAAATGGTGGACAACAAAGTGATAAATATTTAGTTAAATCCTAACAAGTATTGGGTCCGTGTGAAAACTTATGAGGAATGGAAAAAAAAACCATTAAAACCAGCTCAGAGTCCCCGTGTCTCCCCACACCGGGCGACCACCAGACAGCCACCTCCTCTCAGCACCCCAGCTGCTATTTCCTGCCAGGCCCAGAGTCTCCCTCAGCCCGTGCTCAGCTTCATATCCACTCTGAATCTCGAGGGGATTCCGGGGCAGTTTCCTGAAGCTCCTCATCTGTGTGGTCTCCACCTTCCTGTACTGTCCCCACAGACTCAGCTGCCTCGTACCCCCGGCCTCAGCCCTCTGTCATCTGCCCTGGCACAGAATGCTGCTGTTTGGGTGCCAAGCCCGCTGCTGTGGTTTGGGAGGTGCTCCAGGCAGAAAACGAGCAGTAGTGTGGGGTTCCCCTCTGTGTTCCTTCTTCCCAGAGACCACAGCCTTCTGCTGCGCATTGCTCACTGCTTGAATGCTTGCGTCTTACATTTTTTGCAGGTTCGTAGTTATTTACAGCAGAAGTTATTTGTTACTCCCTTATGGCCAGTACTAAATCCCTAATCATTAATATTTTTAGCCTAGAACCATCTTTTATGGCTACAAATGATAAATTATAGTGTAGAAGGCTATCAGTTTTCTTCAAAACACTGTATTGCATTTCCACAGTTTTATGTAATGCTTCTAGTGTAATTCAATTCTAAATTTTTCTTTCTTCATCATTCATTCTGGTTTCTTTTTTGACGTATGACTTATTAAAAATGGTATTTTTTAAAACAAGACATATACATAAATCTTTATAGCTACTTTATTCTTTAATGCCAAAAACAAGAAACAGGCCAAATAATCATCAACAGAATGGGCAAACAACTTATTGTGTGTAAATACAATGGAATTCTACTTAGCAGCAAAAGTCAAAAAGTTCTTACTCAGTTTTCTTTCTGGACAGCAAGGCCCACCCCCAGTCAGGCACTTCTGTGTCATTCTGAAAATAGGAGTTTTCACTCAGCTAATGCCTAAGACGAGTGAAGGGAAGATGAAATTGTTTAAAGGGCTAAGGAAAAATATCCTTCAGCAATAGCTGATAATATTCTGCAGAATGTACTAGAATAAAAAGGTATGTAATTATAAGCCACTCTAGTTTAGAATTACTTTTTTCCTTGACTTTGCTAGCGGCTGTCTCTGACCTTTCTCCTGTCCCATGATTCAAATCACTGCTCCGTTAAAAAAAAAAAAAAATAGGGTTTCCATGCAGATCTGAATGAAAAAACACCATCGCCTTTTCATCCTGTCAGCTGTAATAAGCACCCCGTGTAGGATTCTCATTCTGATATGATTTCAAGGCAGACAGATGATCATCTTGGTCAGGAGTGATCAGTTAGAAATGGAACAAAGTCACTCAGGTTCTTCCTGTGTTGACCTTTGTGCATGATTGGATGTGCGGTTTCTCTGGGCTGGGAGCCTTGAGGGCGTCTGGGTTCCACGTGTCCGTGGACATGCCGCACAGGCCTTCTGGGCAGGCTCCCCAGAACCCTCCGTTTTGCTCTGCACCCTCTTTGTCCAGTGCCAGTCACCAAGGTGCCCAGCAGCCCGGCACCACCTCTCATCGCGGAGTGTCTCAGCCTGGACCCCACAAGCGGGGGAGGTGAGGGGGAAAGGGGGCAGGGAGGTGCTCCAGACTGCGGTGGTCGTCTCTGCTTCTCTTGAGAGGTGTCTGGTGAAAAAGCAGGCATCTGAGATGTTTGGGGTCTTTTACCACATTAATGGTTCACAGGATAACCACCCACTCCCCCCCAAAATTTTACTCTTTCCAAAATTCATTTTTCTAAAATGTTGAATAACAGCTAAAGTTAGTTAACGACTTCACTTGCCCAGCCTTTGGCAGCAGCTTAGCGTTGATGCATTGTTTGGATAAGACAATCAGATAAGCATCACCTGCTTGCTCAACAACTAGAAATGCTCATTTACCAATCTAAGTCATACCAGGGGGCAGTTTCTTTCTTTACAAGCTAATTTGCAAGTTAAACAGTAGAATTCACATAGAAGATAGTATTTTTGATCTGGTAATCATTTATTTTTAATTTATATAATTACACTAAGACAATGGTCTTATTAACCATAGTCGCCGTGTTGCACATTAGACCCACAGACGCTATCATTCATCCTAAAGCCGAAAGTTTGTAACCTTGCGAAAGTTTTTAACCAGCCTCTCCTACCGCATAGAGCCCAGTGACCACCATCCTCTCTCTTCTCGGTCACTGTGCCTAGTCTGCAGATCGCACACTAAATGTACCGTGCAGTGTGCCTTTCTCTGTCTGGCTCACCTCACAGAACACAACGCCCGGCAGAGTAATCCACATTGCTGCAAATGGGAGAATTTCTGTTTTTTTGTTTTTGTTTTTGTTTTGTTTTTTTTAAGGCTGAATAATATTCCACTGTATATATTTGTACCATATTTTCTTTATCAGTCTGTCTGTCGGTGGACACTCAAGATGAATCCATATCCTGGCCACTGTGAACGTGGTTTTCTCGCCTTGGGCCACCTACCCAGAGTGGAATTGCTGGATTATGTGGTGGTTCTGTTTTCAATTTCTACAAGAAATTCAATACCGTCTTCCACAGTGGCTGCCCCAGTTCTCATTCCCTGCACCAGTGCACAAGCGTCCCTTTTCTCCATGTCCTCGCCAGCGCTTGTCATCTCACGTGTTCCCGGTGAGGACACCGCCACAGGTGTGAGTGGTGCCTCCCTGTGGTTCTGATATGCATTTACCTGATGGTCAGTGATGTTGAGCATCTTCTCATGTACTGTTGACCATGTCTTCTTTGATGAAGTGTCTATTTGTGTCCCTTGCCCATTTTTATATTAAGTTATTTGGGGGCGTTTGTCATTGTTCAGTGTATTTTTTTTCTTTGTATATTTTGGATGTTAACTCCTTTTTGGATATGTGATTTGCAAATATTTCCTCCCATTCTATAGGTTAGTTTTTCATTTTCCTCGTGGTTTCCTTTGATGTGCAGAAGCTTTTAAATTTAATGTATTTCTACTTGTTTATTTTTTTTTGTTGCTTTTGCTTTGGGTGTCCAATCCAAAAATCATTGCCAAATCCAATGTCAAGAAGGCTATTTCCTGTGTTTTATTCTGTGAGTATTGTGAGTAGTCTGAGGTAGTCGTCCTGTTTCGTTCTTTTGCTGATGGATGTCGTTTTCCAGCTGCTGTTTATTGAAGGCGTTGTCCTTTCCCTATGTATGTGTTTTTTTGGTCTCCTTAATGGAAAATTATGACCATATAGACATAAGTTTATTTGGGGGCTCTCTCTTCTGATTCACCGATCTCTGTATTGTTCCCGGTCTTAGATGGACAGCCTTCACGTTTTTACTGAGATGATGTTAGCTGTAGGTTGGTCATATATGGCCTTTATTACGTTGACATATGCTCCTTTTATTCCCAATTTGTTGAGGGTTTTTATCATGAAGGACATTGAATTTCGTCAGATGCTTTTTCTGCATCCTTTGAGATGATCATAGGATTTTTATCCTTATTTTGTTAATATGGGGTGTCACATTGATTTGCTGACGTCAGACCATCCTTGTATCTGTGGAATAAATTCAACTCGATAGCCCCCCCTTATTCACAGTGGACATGTTCCAGGACCCCCAGTAGATGCCAGGAACCACAGAGGGTACCAAATCCTATATGCATTCTGATTTCCTTATACATACACACCTATGATAAAGTTTAATTTATAAATTAGACACACTAAGAGATGAACAACAATGGCTAATAATTAAAATAGAACAATTACCCTCTCTATCTCCCCCCACCCCGCCCCACCCCGCTTTCTCTCTTTCTCTCATTACCAATCTGTCTTGGAAAAATGTTTCATGTATGCTTGAGAAGAATGTACATTCTGTTGCTTTGAGATGGAATGTTCTGTATCTGTCTCTAGGTGTCTGTTAAGTCTATCTGGTCTAACTTATAGTTTAAGCCCAATGTTTTCTTACTGATTTTCTGTCAGGATGATCTATCTATTGATGAAAGTAGGGTATTCAGTGAGCTAATATTAATATATTGCTGTATTTCTTCCTTCAGACATGTTTATATTTGCTATAAACTTAAAGTAAGTATATATATATTCACTTCCCCAAATTAGGGAAATTTTAACACATAAATTAATCTGCCTGATGCTGTCCCATAAGTTCCGTAAGTGATCTTCACTCTTTTTCCAGGCTGCTGTCTTTGTTCTTAGTGGCTCTCAGTAGTCGAAGGTGTGTCAAGACCCGTCTGGGTCCTGAAGAGGGGCTTGCAGTCAGCAGCAGAATGCAGGCTGCTGAGCAGCTAGACGGCAGAGCAGCCGGGAAGGTGCGCAGTTAAACAATGCCAGGTGCTTAGCTGCGCCCTCTGGACTGTGAGCTCTGGGGTTTAACCACAACCAGTGTTCACACTTGGGCTCATTAATAACTGTTTCTTTGCTGCAGTCCCGTGGGATTCATGAATGTAAGTCCCACTGGCTCTCAGAGCCACGCATTCCAGGGGCCTGTTCCTTGGGTGGCAGTGGCAAAAACTGGGCTGCCTGATGTGTGGACAGGCTTCTTCTAGAGAGATGTTGGTGACCTGGTTTTATTGTTGGAGCGAGCCAGAGGGAGAAGGCCTGGGAAGAGCCTGCCAGCTTTCTGGGGTCCAGGAGGATCTCGGCTGTCAGCTAGATGAGGCCAGTGAGAGGCCAGACCTGGGGCGGTAGTCAGATTCCTCCAGGGGACTGGGAGGACTGGGAGGTGGCCTTTCCTGCCTCTCCCTCTGCGCTGGGCCCTGGGGGGTCATGGGAGTTCAGAGCTGCTTTGCCGCAGACTCCTGAGACCAAGCCCCCTCGGCACTCAGAGCTAGGTCTTTTGGGGGCCCATCTCTCAGGTGAGAGCCTAAAAGGTGGGGCAATGGACTGTTTGCTCCTCAGGGAGAAGCTGGGAATTGGGGTTCCCTCCAGTTGTAGAACTCTGGGCGGGGTTTACGCAGGGGCGTGTCTCCGCCTCCTCTGCCCATTTGTATGTGTGCCTTCTCACCAGTGTGCAAGAGCCGCTTGACTCGTGTTCGAGTTTCTCTCGAGGGAGTTGCTCCGTGTCAGCCGTCCGTTTGGTGCATCTGTGCGAAGAGGGAAATTCGGGAGCCTCTTATGACACCACCTTGGGCCAGAGTTTATAAAGGAAATTGAGTAGAAAAGAAGGCTAGGTAAAAACGTGCTAACGTAACAATCCTGATAGCTATTCTTATTTGCCGATGACAAAATCGATGCTTTGAGGGATTTGATGATTTGTTTAGGTGTAACAGGCAGAAATGGGCTTAAGCTGGTCAGTTTGACCGCAGAACCCAGGCTGATAACCAGTTTGCCATAGCGAGCCCCACTCAGCCGTCTCCCTAGTAACTGCTGCAGTATTAGTGCAAGGCAAGCATCCTGTGGACGTCCCCTGGGTGATCGAATGAAAAGACGAGTAAATAAATGGACAGAGACCATGGAACGTGGTCAAGAGGGGTGGGACGGCCCACCGATTCTCTCCTAGTCTTATTGCCCCTAAGGAGGCCGTTCCTCCTGAGTGGCTGCTGCAGCCACACACCTGGCCTCAGTGCACTTTTACTTGTTCTCCGGCCGTAATGCATCTCCCTCTGCCACGCAAGGCCTTCCTAAATGGTTTCCCTACCCTCGGGCTGCCTTGTCTGGGAACCCAAGGCGAAGTTTTGTTTCTGCAACACAGATTATATTGATAATTTCGCCACTCCTGCTCGCCTTTGCTTTGCGTCTAATACATGTTAATACACCTCAGTCGGGTCAACCTCAGCTGTACAAGGACAGATATGGGGTACCCCCAGTCTGTCCCGAGCAGTGGACGACGAATTAGAGGTGCTCCATGAGTAATTATTTCTGGGTTAATTGTCCGGGATCGGTTAGCAGATCAGGGCTCTGTACGTGGAGGTGGCGCTGCGCTCCCTGGCCGTGGGTCATTCCGGGCGCGCTTGAAGGCTGCAGCCTCAGCCCCTGGCCCTGTGGCCAGTTCACCGACCAGCCACCAGCTGCTGCAGCTCATCCACTCTGTGAGCGGGAGGGAAGAGCCAGGGGTCATGATGTATGTAAATCCATACACACCTACACATACGCATATGAAAGAGAGAGCTGACTAGGAAATCAGAACATGTTGCTGCCTAATGTATTGAAAATAAGGACCCCTCTGACCTGAATGCTTCTCCCGTCCTAATGTGGAAACCATAAAATAAGTTTACTGTTAATCTCCTGACTTGGTTTGTCTTGGGCCAAGTCCAAAATCCTCTTTCTTTTCAATGGTTTTCTTCCATTCTGTCAAGGGATTCCTTTTCTTGCTGTAAATGAGGCATGAGATATTTTTGTGTGTGTCAGATGTTTTCTCTGGAGGATTTTATGATTCTTTCAGTAATTCGATACAGATTTTGACATTCTTCTTCCACATGTATTACATGATGTTTCAGTAACTACTTAGAGAGGAGGCACCGAAGATCAGCGGTGAGACAGTAAATGTGGGCCGGAATCAGGTGTCTCAAGCTTCCTCTCTGAAGAGCAGATATCCTGGAACTGCCAACATGAAATAGAAGCATAGAAGCTTACAGAAGTTAGTGAGCAGAGCAACACACGCACACACGCACGCACGCACAACTTTACCCTTACTAGCTAGAGTAAGCACAGCGCTCAAATAATCCTTCTCTGTATAATGTTTTCACAGGACAGTGAGTGGGCACGCATTACTGAGAACCTGTCTCAGGATCATCATTCATTGCCTTCCTTTACCTGGTTAGTGGCTCTGGGCGAATTTTTCAGCTGTTGTCAGGTTGGAATTCCCTAGAGTAGCAGGGCGAGTGTCTTAGTCTGTTCTGGTGGCCGTAAGAAAAATGCCATAGACTGGGCGGCTTACAGACAACATTTTATTGCTCACAGTCCTGGAGGCTGGAAGTCCAAGATCAAGGTGCCGTCAGATTCAGTGTCTCTTGAGTTCTGGTGAGGGCCTCCTTCCTGGTTCATAGCTGCCACCTTCTCTCGGTGCCCTCGCATGGCAGAAGGGGCAGGGAGCTTGCTGGGGCTTCTTTCATGAGGGGCTAATCCCATTAACAAGGACCCCACCCTCTCAGCCTAATCAACCCCCAAATCCCCACCTCCAGTCACCGTCACATTGGGGGTAGGTTTCAACATAGGGATTTCGGGGGGACGCAGGCATTTGGTCTGTAGCAGCGAGGGCGTTCCAGGTCTGAAAGACGCCAAAGGGCAGCTCTAGCCGAAACATGAGGAACGGTATTGAACCCAGTCTGAAAGACGCCAAAGGGCAGCTCTAGCCGAAACATGAGGAACGGTATTGAACGCCAGATTCAGCAAAATGCAGCTTGAGGAAGTCTCCCCATGACTGAAGCATCAGACCCCTCTGAATTGTTGAAAGTCTTTGTACATTAAAACCCAGAGGCGAAACCCTTTGGCACACAGGCCCTTCTCTTTTCGAAGGACCTTAGAGATAAAACTTTGACGGTTTCTGGACCCTGTGGGTTTAACTGTCAATTACATATTTCTGTTCCATTTTCTTCAGTCTCCTTAGAGTAATGATCCTTGTTGCTACATGTTATGAAAAGCTGCAGTTTCTCTTTTGATCAGTTTTCACGGTTTTGAAGCCACAGGAAAAATACAGGGTGGGCGAAAATGCCTTTGAATTCCCTTCTCCGTGGAGAAGGTAAAAAACAGAAGACAGAAGGAGGCCTCCTTCGGCACCTCAAGGGTGCCAAAAACAGGTGGGGAGAAGCCCCCCAAAGCTGCTAGCAGCGCTTTAGTTATTAACGCCACGAGGCAAATGAGATAAAGAGAAAGCACAGAATGTGGGCGACTTCAGGGGATCATATATAACCAACCAGTAGGAGGGACAAAGATGACAGAACCAAGGCCTGGAGGCGGAGCAGAAATGCTTCCTATTTTAGGACATCATAAATCCTCCATCACAAAGATCAGGGCCAAAGCAATCTCTGGATTTTATAAATTTTACATCAGTATACCAATTGAATTTCTATAAATTAAAGTATGTAATGTTCCATGATATAGAGTAATCAAATGAATACATCTTTCTATAAACATATTGAGTCTAGAAAGCCATTTTCTATAATTCGTAGCAGTCAGTGCCAAAAGATCTACCCTAGGAATTTCAGATAATAAATCCAAGATGTTCAAAACTGTAACATGCAGTTTTGCAGAGAGAAAATGAATGCATTTCTTAGAATCATTTTTGTATTTATTATCATAATCATCTCTGAGGAATTCTGGCATTGCTTTAGATTTGCAAAACAAAAGGCAAGACCTTGCAGAGGATTCTCCAGCGGGCTTGGACATGAGTCCTTGGGCTGGGAGCGGCCCCATGTGTCCCACAAATGCTGCAGCAGGACCAGAAAAGGCCCAGCAGGCTCCCTGTGGCCCTGCTTCCTGCTGGGCCTCTCCTCATTGGAGGAGAGGCTCTGTTAGTTACTGACCTTGGCTGAGTTAATCATCCCCTGAAGCCTCGTTTTCCCAGCTATAAAATTAAGATAATATTAGCTATGCCATGTTTTAAGAGGGTCAAACGAGATAACGTGGGTGAGACTGTCGTCTGTCCACTACCGGGTGTCAAAGGGCTAGAGACCAAAAGTCTGAGCCGCGGCCACCAGGAGAGGTATGCCCAGCAACAGGACAGGCGATGTACTTGACCCCACGGGGCGTCCTTTCTAGAAAAGATTGAAAATGAAACTCTTTTTCCCCATCAAAATTATATGAGGAAAAGCCCTCTAGTTGGGTTGATGTGGGCAGATCCCAATCAGATGTGGACAGAGACAGTCAGATAGAAGGCAAAGCCCCGTGTCAGTCATCTGTAACCAGTGACAGGATTTTTGCACCTATACTTAATGAAGCAAACCTCAGTGGGGGTGACATTGATGACAGGCCAGCACTTCAGTTCTTTGAAGGCCACTGACATTGACTAAGCCAATGCAGGGGAGGGAGACTCTTTAACCTCTGGAACATAGAAACGCTGGCCAGAACAATAGCAACAAAAAGTTGTGATATGGAGCTCAGCTCAGAACCAAGAGAGCAGGAAACCCCAGGTCAGAATGCGGAATGGAGGAGGGAGCCGAGGAGCCACCAGAAACTAGTTCCATGTGTGGGACCTGACAGGTAGGGACCAGAGATCATGTGGGGTGTGAGTTCTGGCCCCAGTGTGTACCCCAAAGACAGGAGTCCCGAAGGGCAACCTGGTGGGGAAGTCAGAGGACATCAGCCTGCCCCTGAGCAGGGTGGGAGGAAAGGACCCACTCGTGAGAAGTGCGAATGTTGCTCTTGTGCCACGCGTTGTTGAGGTCTGAGTTCGTGGTGCTTGCATGGCGGAGGGGCACCAGGTCGTCACAAGAGAGTGATCTGGCATCAGTGGAGCCCACTGTGCTGCCAGCAAGGGCACACACAACACCACTGTGTAAGGATCAAGTCACAGCCAGCATGCAGAATTCCCACAGAAAACAACGGAACAGAGAATCACACACACGCACACACACGCATGCACACACACACACACATGCACACACACATGCACACGCACACACACATGCACACACACACGCACACATGCACACAAACACTAATACAAATTTTTTAAATGGCCGGAAAAAACCAAAATAGAATCAGAATAGACATTGCTGGAAGATGCACCTTCCTAAGAGCTGGAAGAGAACAGAATCATATCGAAGAGAATTTAAGATAAATGCATCTAAAATGTTTGAAGAAACAGAGAAATAATAGAATTGAAAAACAGCAAACCTTTGAGAGAATCAAAAAGATAGTCTTGAAATTAAATATATTGCCACTGGAATGCAAACGCTCAAAGAATAGAAACATAAATTTACAAAAAGTAAAAAATAGTAAATATGTAGAGAAGTACAATACTACAAGAATATCAGCCAAAACGCAGCAGAGAGGGTAAGAGGAAAGTGAACTGGAAACACGAGGGAGGGGGTAAAAATTAGGAGCACCAGCGTACGTCTCGGAAGAGCGTTGAAAGGATCGAATGCGGAGAATAGGAGCGCGCTGCATTTGAAGATACGGTAGATAAAAATGGTTCCGAATTAAAAAAAAAAAAAGATGGGAGCCTTTAAAAAACACATGGAGAAGGAGACATAAAATTAATATTTAGGAGAGAGACTACAAACACGAAAGACGAAGACAAAATTGTTAATGCTTCCGCAAAGAAGAACAGATCACCCTCTAAGAAATGGCGATGCCTTTTCCAGTAGCAGTTTCCTAACACCAAAGGGTTTCCAGAAAACTCATGTATTCAGAATGCTGAGGAAAAATGTCAACCTAAAATTCAGCAATACAAAATAAAAGTATTTGAGAGAGTTTACTACTCATAGATGCTCACTAAAAATGCTACACACTTACGTAGAAGAATATTGAATGACCAAAGACATAAAGAAAAAAATATTTAGCAGATAAAAAGTAAACTTATGATTATTCAAAGTAACTCTGACTTTTAATACAAATAATTACAATAATATTGAACAAATTTTGAAGGTTAAACCAGGTAGATGAAAGAAAAAAAAAAGAAAGACCTCAGAAATGCAGAAGGGGAATTTGGAGTTAAACTATTCTAAGGTTCAGGAGGGGATGGAAATGATGGTCATCTTCAGATGTTTTAAAAATATGTGTGTTAAGTTTTAGGAATAACAACTAACATAAGGGAAATAGAATGTAGTATTTCTAGACCAGTGATGAATAAAAAGTGATCAAATAATCTTGAATTTAACCAAGGAGGTAAAGACCTGTGTATTGAAAACTACAAGATATTAATAAAAGGAATTGAAGACACAAATAAATAGATGTTTCATGCTCAAAGAATGGAGGTTTAATGTTGTTAAAATATCCACGCTACCCAAAGCAATCAGCTGATTCAGTGCAATCCCTATCAAAATTCCAATGGCAATTTCTATAGAAATAGAACAATCTTAACATTTGTATGGAACCACAAAAGACCCCAAATAGACAAGCAGTCTTGAGAAAGAAGAACAAAGCTGGAAGCATCATGCTCCCTGATTTCAAACTACATTACAAAGGTATAGTAATCAAAACAGTGTGCTGTTGACATCAAAAACAGACACATAGATCAATGGAACAGAATAGAGAGCACAGAAATAAAACCATGCCTCTAGGTCATTTAATCTATGACAAAGGAAGCAAGAATGGACAGCGGGGAAAGGACAGTTTCTTGAATAAAGTGTTGGGAAAACGGGACAGCCACATGCAAAAAAAAATGAAATTGAACTGCTATCTTACCCCATACACAAAAATTAATTCAAAATGGATTCAAGACTTGAACATAAGACCTGAAATAGAAAACTCCTAGAAGAAAACGCCTAGGCAGTAAGCTCCTTGACATAAGTCTTGGTAATAATTTTTGGGGGGTTGACATGAAAAAGCAACAAAAGCAAAAATAAACACATGAGACTACATCAAACTAAAAAGCTTCTGCATAGCAAAGGAAACCATGAACAAAATGAAAAGGGAACCCAAGGGATGGGAGAGAGTAATTGCAATTGTATATCTGATAAGGGGCTCGAATCAAAAAATGTAAAGAACTCACACAACTGTGTAGCAAAAACGACAAAATCTGCTTGAAAAATGAGCAGATCTGAATATATATTTTTCCGAAGAAAACATACAGATGACCAACAGTTACATGAAATATTCTCAACATCACGGATCATTAGAGAAATGCAAATCAAAACCACAATGAAAAAATCACCTCATGCCTGTCAGAATGGCCGTTATTAAAAAGATAAGCAGTTCCTCAAAGAGTTAAAAATAGAACTACTATATAATCCAGCAATTTCACATCGGGTATTTATCCGAAGAAAACAAAAACACTAACTCGGAAAGATACAGGCACCCCCATGTTCACTGCAGCATTATTTACAGTAGCCAAGACAGGGAAGCAACCTAAGTGCCCATCAGTGGATGAATGGATAAGGAAAATGTGACATGTATGCATGTGTGTGTCTGTGTGTGTATGCAGGTGTGTGTGTGTGTGTATGTACATAGAACAGAATATTATTCAGCCATAAACAATTAAATCTTGCCATTTACAACAACATGAATGGACCTTGAGGACATCATGGAAAGTAAAGTCAGACGGAGAAGGACAAATATGGTGCGATCTCTCTTATATATTGAATCTAAAAAATAAATAAATAAAATTAAAAAGACCAAGTTCATAGATACAGAGAACAGATTGGTCGTTGCGAGAAATGAGGGAGTGAGAAGTGTGAGAAGTAAATGAACTGGTTTTTTTTTAGTTTAAATAATCTTTAATTTAGTTTGACTTTTTAAAAATCTAATAAAGTGAAAAATTTTTTTTAAAAATCAAATAATCTAACAGAAGACAGAAGGAAATGGGGGCCAGTAACAGGTATGGCAGAATTCATAAAATAACAGTGTGGTCCTGAGCTAATATGTCAGTACAGATAAACCTTGAAAACAAAATGGTGAATGAGAAAAGGGAATTATGGACTCGTGTGTAAAATTGACGTACATTTTAAAAGGACACAGAACAATACCATACTTGAACACACACGTGTGCACGTGCACACGCACACACACACACACACCTTGCGTGGCCGTGTATCAGACTCACTGTGGTGGTGGCCCTCTGGAGAAGGACCCAGCAGAGACTGGGCCTGGAACCAGCCATATTCCCTCAGTGTCCTCACAACTCGTTAGCGCTTTTCCTTAGAGACTGGAAGTCAGCTTGTTCAGTGGGAATGTACAGTAGTTTTGATAGTCTATTTCATGCAAGCATTGATAATAAACTATGTATTTACAAAAACAAAAGGTTCAGTGCTTGAGTGAACTTTGACCGAGGTCGCCGCCAGGGCCTGGGGGTCAGCCTTGAGAGCCGCAGGGCGGGAAGGGCGGCAGGAGCGGGGCTGGCAGGCCCGGGGAGCCCAGGAGCAGAAGAGTCTGGACCAGACTTCTGGATCAGAGCCAGGCTGGGTTGCAGCTAGTCTCGTGGTGTTCTAGCAGCGCTGTCTCGAGGGGGTGTGGTGTCAGGTACCTGATAGGTGTATCCCTGGTGTGGGTACCCACAACCTGATGTGGTTAATACAGTGGCCTCGCAGACCGTCGGGTCACTCTGTCTAAGCAACGTGAGTAAAAGGGGACAAGGGAGTCTGAAACAGTTTGCGTTTGAGGTTGCTTCTACTTTTACTTAAAGCAACCAGAATTTATCAGACAGCGAAGCCCGTTTTAACCACAACAGGACGTAGCAGCTGCCTGCCAAGGTCAGGCCAGGAGCTGTGGCCGGCGGCTGCCCTGCTGCCTTGACCTCGCGTGCGATTGTTGGGCTCACCCCCAGAGGCAGGGGGCAGGAAAGAGCAGCACAAGTTCCTGATTGTGCACTCGCTTGGTCTGTGGTCTCTGCTGGCTGGCTGTAGCCACTGGTCTGTGGCCGCCACCAGTGCCAAGATCTTAGCCGAAACCCTGCGATGGAGGAGAGTCTGTGGCCCACGGGCTCCAGGGCAACAGAGTTGTCCCCGGAGTAGATGCTGCGTGTGCTGGAGATATTTAGCCTGGGACTGAGGGAGCCAGAGAGGCCTGGGGACCACCCTCATCAGCATGGTCTGGAGAGGTCAGTCACCTTTACCTCCTCAACCGCGCCAAGGGCAGTGGCAATTCATCTGTCCACAGAGAGCATGATACACACCTTAACGCAGACAGTAGCACTCTTCTCTGCCTCCATAGTAGGGCGGAGAAGGGAGGGAGAGGGTAGGAGAGGACACACCGAGCCCCCTTTCCAGGACCTGCAGAAGCCCAAGCCAGGAGTGGTCCAAATGTCACATCCGCTGTCCTTTTCCACTCCTCACCTCTTCGTCCTTTGCCATGCATGTCGCTGCCTGTCATTCTTTTCTCTCTGAGTGTAGGGACTCTCCCAGCACTGCACCTCTACGTCTCGAACACAGTGGCTCGTAATAAAGATTCGTTGAAAGAATCAATGAATTTTTCAGTTACAAAGTGAAATCTAGTATTCAAATTTAGTTACTAAATGAATGTGGTAGAACTTATTCTAGGACAAGAACTTTAATACTTAATAATCAAATATAATGGGAACAACACAGACAGTTTACCTAGGACCGTTAAATTTAGTATCTATCCTAAGATAGAAGGGCAACAAGTTTTAACAAAATGAGCTTGCATATCCACAGATGTGGCGGCGGGATTGACTGAGACAGCTTGGCTTCAGCCCGCTGTTGTTTCTGTGACTGTCCACTGAAGGTCCCCATGTCAGAGGCCGGGGCACACGTGCGGGACAAGGGAAGGAGCTTCGAGTTTGAGGGGTCACAGACTCAAGCCCCAAACCCATCCACTTCAAGAAGACAAATTAGCGCCCTGGGGGATGGCTGCTCTCCTGCGGGCAGTAGGGCCCGCTGGCTCCACACAGGAACACGTGACAAAACGTTCGTTTCATTGGCACATACTGTATTTATTTCTTAACGTTAAGTATCGACCTCATGGCTCTAAAACACTTGGAGAGGTTGGTGCGGGTCCCACCCCTCAGCTCTGGAGAGATTCCCGCCCCACTCTTCCCCTGACGGTGCCCGCCCGGCGAGGGGCTGGTGCTCGTTGGCAGAGACGCCTCGCCAGTCACCGCCCCTCCCCAGCACTCGTGCCTGCGCACACCTGCCGTCTCCGACCTGGAACTTACTGCGTTGGGCCGTCATATTTGGGGAGATATGGATGCCTTGGGCGGCGAGGTAGGGAAAGGTACCTAGGCAGTGGTTTTTAAGAGCCTCTTGCTTCTTTAGACAATAGCTTCATCATCACCAAGAACTTAAGAGAAATGCAGAGGCTCGGGCTGCACCCCACACCCCCTCCCCCACAAGGCACGAGGGTGGCCCAGCCCTGTCGTAAGGAGCCTACAGGCATGATTCGCACTCAAATTTGAGACCACTGGACTGGGAGGACCAATTTTTGAGCAGTGGCTACTTTCAGAATTAAGGATCTCATGTTCTTTTGAAGCAGAAGTCCACTTCTGACCCAGATGGGCACACAGGGGGTGTGTGAGCCATGCCTCTCCCTGCTGCACCAGGGCTGGCACCTGTGATCAACGCCAGAGCCACCGTTCTGACGAGGGCCCAGGCACGCACGATCGATTGAGCAGAGGGCCACGTAGGTGCCACCTAGCAAAGACTCTCTCCTTGATCAACTTCACAGGTGCCCCTGCACCTTCGTCCTTGGGCTCTGCCCTGCCCAGGGCAGTTGTAGCCAGAACTCTGCCAGGCTGGTTTGGGGAGGGCCCCCCACTTTTGATATCTGGGCAGATTCCTCACCCCCACCCTGCTGTCTCAGTTTTTGGCCTGCGTTAGCAAGAGTTCTGTGAGACCAGTTTAGCAAGAATCCCCCTACTCCTGATGCCCCTCTTAGTAGTTTTCTACCCACTGCCCCCTCAATCTGCTTGCTGGTTATGAATCCCCACCCGTTTTGCTGTGTTTGGAGTTGAGCTTGGTTTTATTGAAGCCTCTCTCCCCTGTTATAATAGTTCTGAACAAAATCTGTCTTCACCTTTAACTAGTGTCCAGCTCTGTTTCTCTTTGACACACCTTAGCTAATGGCAAATAAAGTCTCTATGTTAGGAGATGAGACACAAGTTATCTGTTATCTTTGTAGGCCAGGCTAGAAAGTGAACTTTAAGCAATACCAGGACAGAAACTGCACTTCACTGAGTCCGTCTCTCATAGCTCAAGCCCCTTATTTTTACAATTTTCCAAATACCAGTTGCAATCAGAAGAAATAAAAGTTGGCATAAAGTGCACTTAAGGCTCAGAAAATCCTATAAAGAATCAAATATTTTCATTACACTTAGAAAAGTCAGCAACGGCTTCCTAATTTCTAAACCAATAATTCATGTTCCATCATTGTCAATATCAGGTTTTCACCACCATCATTAAACGCCTGAATTTTTTCCCAAATAATTTCCGTGCAGTTCTTTGTGAGAACTAACTCCTATTTTGAAATACATTCATGTATCTACCTATTTCTCAGAAAACCCAATTACTATTATAGCACAGCCTACATAAAAGGAAAGAGCAACTGGAGTTCCTTAAATGATGAAAATTTAATTTGAGGACTGAAAGGGGAAGAAGGTGGGGGAGTCTTTACAAGGATCCCAGAAGAGGTTCATCAGCTTAGAGGCAAACGACATTTTGACTTTCTGGAAGAGGAAATGCACTGCACTGGACTATAATTCAATTTCTATACTTCATGTACTCTAATTTTCCCCTGTAGTAGTTACATAAATTTTAAAGAAGAAAAAGGAAAGCAGTTTCCTCTTTCTAAATCAGAGATAAATGCCAGTGTGCTTTGGGAGTCATTTCAAAGTGCAGAGTGAGTTTTGCCAGCAGGCACTCGTGCATTTGCATCAGGCATTTCATTAGAATTTATTTTTAATTCAGGTGACATCAGGTGACATGCTTTTGCTTTCTGAAGGTTAGGGAGACTCAGTAGCATCCTCTGGCGAGCTATCTAGGAAGCATGTCTCAGATTTGTCTCTATCCGACTCGTGAGAATAACCCAGAGCTGGGGGAGAAGGCTGCACTCCTGAGCGCCGGGAAAGGTGTGCCTGCTCATGGGGAAGCGATGAGCCAAGGGCAGAGGGGCGTTGCTAGGGAGTAGTACCGGGGCTCGAAACCCGTGCGCTGGTGGCAGGCGGTGGTTGCCCTGGGCCTGTCCCACAGACGCAAACACACGACGCCCTCCCTACCCCACACACTTCTCAGAGTAGCTGGCTGACCCTGTCATCCGCCTCCATCGCCCAAAGCCACCGTGGTCCCCGATGGCACTTAACATTGTAACCCACCACCTGGCCTGGTGCCTGGCACAGCACAGATGGGCAACACATGGTTAGCGACTGGGCAGTTACACATGGTCAGGCCTGGCCCCAAGGAGCTCCTGGCTCCCCCTCCAGCTTCCACCCGGAAACATGTCTGTTCTGGGGCCCGTTTGCTTGGCCAGGGAGCAGAGAGCGATCAGTTAACTCCAGATGATGGTGTAGGTAGCTAATTTGTTACTCCTTTCAGATGGCGCATGGTCTTCATTCAGCTCACACCTCCAGGCGTGCTTGCAGGTCAGTGGGAGAAGTGTTTCGGATGAGGCGGCCCATTTGTGCCTCTGAAAGTAATGCTTCTGGGGGACAGCAGCAGCAAGAAGTCCTCCTGGCAGAGGACTCGGTGACCCCGGCTGCTCTCGATGCACATGCAAAATGCCGCCCAGAGGGAAAAGGCGTGTACAGCATCCTGGGTTCTAAGGGCCAGCCGTCTGTCGGAGCGTACGCACCCCCAGAACATGGCAGTATGGAAGGGACTCTCCGGGAGGTCCTCCATGTTGCAGCTTCTCTACTCCCCGAGACACGGGTATTTTAGCTCCGCGTCTCACTGCTGTGGGCTCAGGGTCTGGCGCAGCTGGGGAGGGAGGCACGACTCGCTGACTGTAAACGGCTGAGAAAGCACGCCAAGGCACGCGACGCTTCCAGCGCATGTAGCGCGGCCGCGTGTGCCGTGACGAGCGGGATGCTGGCCCACGTCTCGCTGGGCAGCTGATCACCCGACGCGGTCGAGCGGAGGACGCCAGAGTGGAAGACATGTGGCAAGTTGTCCGTGCTGCGACCGAAAGGCACGTGGGGCGATGCCGCTGGACCGCACGCCGAGGGGGAAGCAGCACACACAGAAGGGAGACCTGCCCCCCGAGGAGCAGAGGTTTGGGTGATGGTGCAGAAGACAGGAGGCGCGTCTCAGCTTTTGAACTCCGTGGGAATTGGCACAAATTCGCTCCCATAGATTAACTTGCGTCTTGCGTCTGGCTCAGCCGGTGGGAAGTCAGTGTGAGTTAGCCCAGCATGAACAGCCTTCCGTCACATTTTCCTACCAGTGAACAATGAGAATCGGCTCATCTTTCTTTTTAGGGCAAGATGAACTACATTTGCCATTCTGAGTGGCATGCCCGTTCTAGCAAGTGCAAATTCAACCGCAAGGCTGAACTCGACACAGAGAAAGGAGAAAGGGGCGGGTGAGCAGGGAAGTCTGTCAAGGCATCCTTTCACTTTCCTGTCTCCCCAGCCCCAGCAGCACTGCACCAGACACAGATCTAAGCAACATCTCGCCAGAGGTCCTGATGGACTCACTTTTTAAAAACCCTCTACATTTCCCATAAGACAGCAGGGATGTTGTAAGTGCAGTGTTTTCTGTCTCTATTAGGAAAGCCAGCTATTAGCAAATAGAAGTGTCCTATGTACAGTTGTGATTTTAAAGTGTATGTATTAGTTAGCATAAGGAAGACAATGAGCCTTTTGGAGGAAAAAAAAATTCTAAAAAAAAAGCAGAGAAAAGAAACTAAGAATTTTAAATTGAAAACATTAGGAACCTGAAAATAGTAAAAGACTTAGCATCCAAAGCTGATTATTTTTAAATCTTATTAAAATAAAATTTCTAGCAAACCTAATTTTTAAAATAGAAAAACACAAACGAAATTAGAGATGCAGAAGGGAACATAACCAACCAAGACGATGGAATTGGTAAATGAACATGCTGTGGCTGAATTATCCTGGCCGTGGCAAGGCTGCCTGGGAAAGAGACGACAACACCGGCCAGTCGGTCATCCGCAGGTGCGGTGGCAGCGGGAGGTATGTCTCGAACTCTCTCCAAGCAGCAGAGTCTCTGGGTGTTGTAAATAAACAGAGGCCCTTCCGTTTCCAGACCCCTGTGCACACACAGGAGCTGTAGGACAGATGTCAACATCCTGTGTGATGCTTTAGTTTATGAGACACTTTGCGTATGTCATTTTATGATTTAAAAAAAAAAAAAACCTAGGAGGTAGGTGATGTTATCCTCATCCCATTTTACAGTCATGGGAACTCAGGATCACAGAGAGGACATGAAACACCCCGAGGACACTTGTGTGATGGGTGGTGGGGGCAGAACCTGGGTCAGAGTCCACGCTATCTGCTCTTCCAATGAACAGTGAGTCCTCACTTAGCATTCTGGGAAACTGACTTTTAGTGAAATGAGAAACCAGTGTCACCCAAGGCTAATGATTTAAACAAGAGTTAAGTTCCTGTGGCATATCTCTGGTCACAAAAGCATCACCAGACTTTTAAATAAAGCCCCAAAACACTTCTAATATTTAACATTGAAATAAATGTGAGCTCTACATCCACTTAAGAAAGATGAATAAAAACAAGTAAGAGAGTGATTTTCCAACCTGCAGTGGCGTCACGGGTGGCGGAGCCCAGCCCAGCAGCTCGGGCACCAGGCGGGACCCACCGTGGATAGGGCGCCCTTCCACCGCGGGCCACCCACACCCGCTCAGATCGGGGCGGTGGAGACGCGAAGCGAACCTGATCTGCACGCGGATGTGGGAGGACGTGCCAGCTTCACACGGACAGCGGCCCCTCCAGGAGTCAGTTCAGTTTTCTCTCATCATAACTAAATGATGCTGAATGCAACGCTATTCAAGGACCTGCTGTTCCCCATCCCTCCCCTGATTTGCCGCGTGGTCACTGGAAGAACACTTTAAAAATCTCAGTGAGAAGGACTTTGTCATCAAAGAGGAAGGAATGTTAATAGTCTATAGTTTAGGTAGAGTTTTTGAACTTGAAGGAAGAGAAACCTTATTTCCAGAGAGAAACTGATAGAGTTTGCAGCAGTGGTTCTTTAAAGTGGGTAATTCCTCAAAAATGACTAGTTAAGCCGACTGAGAAGGGCGGCGAGGAGACAGTCAGGGCCAGTGTCCCCAAGAACCTGTAAAGCGTCAGGGCAAAGACCGATGTGTGTGTCTGCATTTAAAGTTCTCGTGGGATGCCGGGGGCTTAAGTAGCAGTGCCCAGGAGACCCCTCGATGGCTGATGTTTGGGCCATCCTCTGGTCTGAATGATAAAGCAACAGCCCTCTGAGGTGTTAGGCCTCATCGCCCATGGCTCCAGGACAACGCTCAGCCGAGGGAGGATCAGGGAGGATCTGTTACTTTGTCACCTCAGCTGTGAGCTGAACGTGGGGGTGGGGCCCATCACTGACCATTCAGTGAGACAGGAGACCCTTCGAAGCCCAGCCCATCAGAAGGCCAGCCTTGGAAACGCTGCAGAGCGGGCAGAGCTGGGGAGTGGCAGGCCAGGGTCATCGGTGCTCAGGGCCTGCTGGGCAGCCCTTCGAAGCCCAAGGGGGAGGCGACACCTCTTTTCGGAGGGGGAGGGTTGCAGAAAGCAGTTGGGCGGGCACGATGCGTGTGTAACCATGTGTAAATCACTCGACGTATGATGGGAAATCAGAGCAAATGAGCCAGAGGCTTTGCCAGGCGCCGATTCTTTACAACGGTGTGTGCAGGGGATGGGGGGATTGTGTTTGAATTGATATTTCCTTTTGAGAGAATTTGTAGGATGTTATAAAGGAGGAAAAAATGTACTGACTTGTCAGAAACCCTCCCAAGGTAGCCCTGCATGCTGAGCCAGCAGCGGACCTCCGTGGGCCCAAGCCATGCAGAAAGTAACAGCTCCGAGCGTCACGGGCCAAGGGGGATCTTTTATTTCACGTCAGCTGAGATGTGTGTGAGGATAGTGGGTACGTGAAAGTTGTAGCCAGGATCAGCAGTGAGCGGATGTGGACAGCAGGAGTGGGGGCAAACGTCACGCTCCCGTAAGGGAGTGCCGCCCAGATACCCCATGTCCCCCTCGCCTGGTGCCTTGCTGTGGTCCGTGTGCTGGCTCCTGGGCAGCCAGGCCCCCTCCGTGGCCCAGTGTCTCTGTGCACGTTACATCAGCTGTCAGTACCTAACCTGTCTCCTCGGGGGAGTGGCAGGCATGCTTCCTCCCTCGACGGCTCCCAGCTTCCCTCGCGGTCTACCGACCAGGCTCCTCCGAAAACTGTCCCCTGTGGGGGGCGGGGGATACTTCCCCCTTGGGTAGAACGGCCACCTCTGTTCCCCCGGCTACTTCCTGCCACAGAGGACACACCGTCCCGCTGGCTGGTCAGTTCTGCTCATGATTCGTTTTCTTCATACTCGTTACTTACTCCAGGCAGATTTTTTAAAAACATAAGAAATATAATACTAAAAACAAATACATAGGCTAATAATCTGAGTGTAACATACGAACCTTAAAAATTAATTCAAGTACAAAACCTGGATAGATTGGAAGAAAGTACAACCAGGGGCCCTGGGCTCAGAGCTGGTCATGGTCCAGTTTCCTTAAGCTTTCAAAGGACAGGTGATGCCCTTGAAATTACAAGTCAGTATAGAAAAAAAAAAAAGCAGGTAATTTTATGACAGTAAGATAACGTTTATTGTAATAGAAAAGTACAGGCCGATCATTTATTAAAACACATAAGCAAAATTCTAAATAAATGCCCTAGAAAATAAAATTAGAGCGTAAAATCTGCCATAATCAAGAAGATTTTATCTAGGAAGAAAAGAATGGATGAATATTGGGCAGGCTATTGAAATGAAACATCAGTTTGATAAATAAGAAAAATATGAAGCATCTCAATAAATGTTGAAAAGGCATTCAGTATAATTGTCACCATTACTGATTTAAATAAACTTTCTTCAGTTTAATTGTGGAAGTGCATTAGCCATCTATTGCTGCTTAACTAATTACCCCAAAATTAAGAGTTTAGAACAGTTATCCCTCAGAGTCTTCGTGGGTCAGGAGCCCAGGAGCAGCGCGTTTGGATGGTCCTGGCTCGGGGCCTTCACGAGACCACAGTCCGCTGTCAGCCAGGGCTGCAGCCCCCTGAAGGCTGGATCGGGCACTGGTCCCGAGGCAGCTCGCCCACGCGCCTGGCAGGTCAGTGCTGGCTGTCGACAGGAGACCTCAGCAGCTCCCGTGACATTGTGGGGCCACTTGGTCCTCACCACATGGCCACCAGCTTCCCTCTGAGTCAGAGTAGGGAAAGGCTCCCGGGCTCAGTGCCTTCCGTGACCCAGCCCAGGATCACAGAACCTCGTTTCCATAGTACCCGGTGGTTCCCCACGTGAGCCGTGTTCAGAGTGGGAGGAGATACACAGGGATGGGACTGCCTGCGGCGAGCATCACCGGGGCACGGGAGGCTGGCTGTCCCAGACGGTGTCTCATAAAACCGTATAAATAACGTCTGTTTTAAGCCGTAGACAATATCAAAGCTAAAATGGAATGGCTAAAGGGAGTTCCATAAAAGAATAAAACCAAGATGCCTTCTATTGTCTTATTGCTCAACATGTTCTAGAAGTTACATGCAAGACGCTGAGCAGAAATAAAAGGTAAAGCGATCGAAAGAGAAATTTTTCAATTCTTTGCACACCATACGGTTGTAAAAATAGAAAACTCAGTTATGCCAGCAATAATCAGTGAGAAAATGCCTTTCACCATAGCATCAAAAATCACCAGGCAGCCGGAGGAAGCCTTCTGAACAGTAAGGAAATTAGACTACCAAGAGCTGTGGGAAGCAGTAACCGCAGAGGTACATGTGAGTTCTGACAGGCAGATGTAACAATGAAAACATTGTTTCCAAAATAATTTATAAGTTTATTGTGCTTTCAGTAGGCTTCGCAACAGGCTTTTGAAAATTCTTGATCACTTAAGTAATGCTAGGTTAACCAACAGGTAAAATAACTATTTTAAACAGGAAGAGGATATCCTGCCAAATGCTAAAAAACTCATAGATATACAATCACCAAGCTTGATACTGATGCAAAACTAATGAGATAAATCAGTGTGACAAAATAGCCCCAGAATAGCCCAACGTATGTGCATTTAAAATAATAATTTAAATCTCCAGTGAAGTTTCACATATATAAAAATTCAGAATAACATCACAAAATAGAGAGGAAATGAAAGATTGTTAAACACATGATTTGGATTAATTGGTTAGAGATGTGAAAAAAATCGAGCTGAAAAATAGGGAACACTGAATATTTAGAATTAAATATCTCCATTCTGGGAGTCAGATAAGACCAAATTTCAAAAGATACAATATCCCAACTTTCAAATCTTCCCAAGTTCCGGCCCATTCTTTCAAATAAATAGAAAGCAAATATGCCTGGTGTCAAGTTTTCCCCACTCTTTCCAACACTTCTCCTTACGAGCTCACTTTAATTGTAATCAGGTTTGCAGGAAAAACCTTTTCCTTTTTGGATGAGACCTGATCCCAGAGTTGAATTTTTTCACTCACTGAATTAAACCTTTCCTCGTTTGGTGTCTAGCTTATCCCACCAGAGTGGTTTAATAAGAGAGAAAAGTGGGAGCTGGGAGGCACTGAATTTCAGGCTTATTTTGATTTTCTTCCAGTGTTTTGAAACATCTACTGCCAACAGACTCAGAATGTGTATATGTATGTAAAGATTGGCTAACCATCGGAAAATGGGACGTGGTAATAGTCTTGAAAGTCAGACTGGCTTTGATGAAAGAGTTACTGCCTCGGGCTTAAATTTCCTTCATAGAAACCAGAGGAAAAGATCAGAGTTGATTTGAAAATAAACACCTATAAAACCGAAACCAAATACTCAGTAACAAGTTAATAGATTGATCCGGCTTGAGTGGATTATTCTAGTTTATGGCTTTTAGCAACGCCAAGTGAAATTCGCTACGGTTCCGTGTGGCTGATCCAGGTCCCGCTGCCACCCCCAAACCCAAAGTGTAGCCCCACTCCCTTCTCTAAGTCCCCTTTCTGCCTTCATTTCACACTGGAATCTCCTAGGCATTTTCTCAAAAATACAGATGCCTGGGCCCCAATATGAAGCTAGCAGGCTCCCCCAAGAGAGTCTAACATGAACCCAGTTGAAATCCCTATTTTAAGTCATTGTCTGCTGGAACTCGCCCTGGAATGTTCTTTGTCCAATTCAATATGTTACTAATATCTGATTTTAGAGCAGTAAAATTTAATTAGAGATTTGTAAAATAAGTTTTCTTTTACATGTGTTGTTGGAGAGTACCCCTCCTGTCTTATTTTCTGGTGTACGTTATGCTCCTATTCATGAAATTATTGCAGTTTTTGGTAAGTGAATTGTTCTCCTGAGCATCCATGCTCACTGTAAAGCTCAGTACTAAAATGACTGATAGTTATGTGCAATTATTATCAGGCACTGTCTAGACACTTACATTCATTTACTCTTCACACTGTCCCATGAGTTAAGTAATGTTATCATTATCTCCATTTTCAGATGGAAAACCCAGCCCACAGAGAAGTCGAATAATTTACCCAAGAGCACACCGCACAGCCATGTCTGGCTTTTATCTGCTGTGTTGTTCTGCCTCTTCTGCTTTATATTTTGTGTCTTTCTTGAAACTTTTCGAAGCACAAAATGCAGCAGAATAAATAGCTTCACTAATAAAGGGTAGAATTACAGAGCGTCAGTCGTCTTAGTGAGCAAACTACAATGTGGTTTCCTTTCTCCATAGGTAGGCGAATCAGTTAAGATGAAAATTCTTAGGAAAAAAAAAAATCTAATTGTGAATCATGTGGGCTTTTGGAAGAGATTAAAGTCTCTTGCCACTTCTCAGTGTCCTACACTGTGGCCAGAGATGGCTTTGGCGGGGAAGGTTTGGAAAATAGACATTTTAATGTGTCATTGTTTCAACTGTTGATTCTTAAATGTCAAATTATTCTAATCATGTGTTGTAGTCCCTTCTTCCGATGTGGAGAGAAAAAAGAAAGAAAGACCAAAACCCAAATCAAAGCTGCATGAGCCCTTCACTCCATAAGCACTTACTCAGCACGGACGTCCTGTTAGGTGCCTCCGGGAACACAGATGTGCAGGTCGCATCCGGGTGGGTGGCCTGCTGACATCTGGGTTGACTGGAAGCAGCAGTCTGTGGCCTACAGAGTGGTCTCGCAGCTTGCACAAAAGCACGTGGTGAGCGCTTCTCAACCACCCAGGGCCGCCCTCTGAGCTGCCCAGTATCGGTGTTGTGGACAGTGTCCTGGACCATATGACAGGACAACGCCCCCCATCCCCCCTCCCCGGGGAAGGACTCAGAAAAGCTCATGCTGGAACTGAGCCTGGGTGAAATGAAAACTCGTCCCATTTCCTTAGCACTATTCCCTTTTACTTTTAATTAATTCAATGCTTAGAGATGGACTGCCTCCCTCTGAACTCTTCATTAGAAACGAGACAGAACCCCCGCCAGGAACTAGTGAAATGACTTATGCTTAACTGTTTTAGTGCAGTTACTTACTAAATTATCTTTTCTCCAGCAACTACACCTGCTGGGCACTCTGCTGCTTTAGGTGATTCATCAGACAATGATGCCCTAGGAGCAGGTGTAAGAGCTGAAGAAAAGAAGCTAGTATCCCAAGGCTTAGCTTTGCTAAACTCAAAACGTAAGTCTGTACAGCTAATATCTCTATTAGAGGTTCTTTCACTCATTTATTTGTTAAACGTGTTCTATGAGACCCTGGTGCATTGGACACATTTTCAAATTTTCCTTTGTCTTTGTACTATTTACATCTATAAAATAATTTCATGTAAATATAAGTAAAGCTGATTTTCCCAATATATGAGAATCTACTGTGTTTCCTAGTTCTTCTCTAACGACCAAAACTATAGCTTGAATTATGAGATCATAAAATAAGAAGTCAAAATGAGAAATTACCTTTTAGCAATTTAGTGTATATAGAGCAATGAGTGAATGTTTTATATTCTTTTTGAAAGCGACCCCAGAAACCCACTGAAGTCAACATGGAAAATGCTTCCCTGAATGCTGATTGATGCTGCCTTATCTCTGGAGGCACAGATACTAGTGATGAAGGAAACAGACGGCAAAGCCACATTTCTTCAGAGATCTGGCAGCCTAGCATTTTCAGATGGGGCTTAATCGAGGATTAATGATGGAGCAGACTTATGAGGTGGTTTCAGCTTGCATATTCTGCAGGGTAGAAGTAAAGAGAGGAACTAATCTCCCAAACGGGCGAGGTGTCAGAAGCGGGGCGACTTTCAATTCTCTGAGGGCCGTGTACTTCGTTCACAGCGTGGCCTGGCATCTGGGCTTCTTTGCCGTTGGCCTTGTTGGAGTTTCAGTCAGAGCGTAAATTATGTCATAATCACTTAGACGATACCAGTTATGCGTTTTGTTCATTCATCAAACTTTAAATGTCACTGCACACCCACGGCGGCTGTCACCAGTCCTGCCACCCCAAGAGCCTGTGTGCGTCACACGTTGGCCTCACCTCATACACTCTGTGACTGTGGAAACCACAAAGCTAAAGTAATAATGGGCTTTACTCCTCCTTTCCTCCAGAAAGTTATAATGCACGAGTCCTGTGGGAAACAGGTTGTATCTATCTCTCGTGGTCGTGAGAATGCATGAGCCTGAAGGGCATCAAAAATGGGAAGTACTGCCTTTAAGGGAGTTTCTATTGCAAAGTTGAATGAAGACTTCTCTCAGGCTGAAGGCAGTTTGTGGCTTGAGCGTAGATGATAGCGATACCTGATCTCCATGAGATGGTGGGTTTTAATCTGGGGAAGGGGTTAAAGGAATAACGCTAACCGCGGCTGGCTGAAAACGGGGGATGGGGGGGGTGGCAATCCCTCCGCTTCTTCGACTGCACCCCGATCCCGCAGTTCAGTCTGGCCGGCCGGCCTGCGGCTCTTGCCTGCTCAGGCCGCCGTCTCTTTCCTGCCTCCAGGCTTCTCGTTCACACCATACAGCCCACCGTCAGGCAGGTATGTCGAACGTACTTTGTTGCATTTCCTTCGTGTGGCTCAGGAATTTATTGTGTCCTCAGCCTGGTGTTCAGAGTTCCCCATTCTCTTCCTTGTCCCAGAAGCCACAGCTGCTCAGGATGCCCCCACCTTGGGCGAGAACCATTTCTCAGGTGTACTCATGCATCTTAGGTGCACGGGCCTGGCGCACGGAGCCAGGGTGGGTGCTGTTGCCTCCACATGGAAGGCCACATCTCCTCCAGCCCCGTCCGGGCCTCACCCTCCTGAGGGGGCACAGCTCCGCTTCCCCAGGTGTTGGCATCTTGGTTGATCTTTCTTTTCTCTGAACCCCCATCACCTCTACAACCCGGGCCTAATACCCAGCCCTCTTCAGGCCTCACAGGACTTACTCTTACTCGTGTGTCATCTCCTGCAGAGCAGGCGCTGTGTCCGACATACCCTTTGTGTCGCTCACAGCACAAGCATGAGCGGCCGAGAGCAGAGAAGACGTAAATCCCCTGTTGACTGGTGCCCATGTCTGATACATCGTATCCTTTGGTCAGGACACCTGTTAGATTTGAAACTTCCTGTCTTTGAAGAAGTAAATAACGTCAATTCTGTCAGTGCTATATTCTGTAAAATCTTTTCTGCAAAATCAGGACAACTCAAATTTGTCAGGTGGCCCAGGTACCATCACATCGATGGCAGATCCTCTCGTCCTACGGTCTTGACTCCTCTTCACATTTACTTAAAGCAGCTTGGCACCTGTCCCACAGACGGTGGAAAACGCCATCGCCGCCGAAGTTTCCAGAGCTTCTAACGGACACTACGCTTCTCTCAGTCCAACCTTATTCTTTTTCTTGTCTCTGTGGAATTTTCCATTTCATTTGCATTTCTCCTCTTGTTGTTGATCTTTGCTTTTCAGTTAATACTAATAAAAATAAGCATCGTTTCTCCTTTTTGATTCCCACAAATGCTACTTACACAAGACAGTCTCTTTGTCTAAAGTTTGTAGAGGGAAGACAGGAGAATGACGTGGCAAAGCATAGGAGACAACTTGAAACCGGACCTGCCTTCTGAGCCCTAAGCTGTTCCCGCCATTCCCACCTTGGGGTTTCTTGCTGGTTGGCTTTCACCCTCAGCCCTGCATCCCCCACCAGCCCATTGTCCCTCCTTCACTATCGTATCTCCTGCTTTGCAGGCTGCTCCTGGAGCCCTAAAATCCCACTGCTCCCCCTCTCCTCAGCCTACTAGATCACTTTCCTCTTACACAGTGGAGAAGGTCACGGGACGTTTGACACTGCTCTCTCCTCAAGGTGAATCCCACCATCACCATGAAAATTTAATACATAAATAATGCAACCATTGTTTATCATTTTAAAGGGGAAATGTGTTATATCATTTTTCTGATTCTTTTTCTGTATTTTCTATTGTTTTATATGCCTGTAGCTAGTGAGCAGTTACTTATTTGCAGAGTTAGATTAGATTGATGAACCAAAATTTCATCTATATAAATGTTCAACCTTTTCACTGAAGCATGTCCCTTCCTGCATATTAACACAGGGTTAACCTTTAAATGTATCAACTGATGAAAATTTAACTTTCGAGTATTTATTGGGAAACGTTCTTTTTAACAGGGTTCGTTTTCCCTTAAACCTTCTGAGTGTTAAAGGGGTGGGTAGCTTTTCATCCTGTAATCCAAGATGCTTCGCTAATTCAAAGCCTGTAGAATGGAGGGGAAGGGAGGAAAAGATGTTCTTCAGTATTGATCCAGAGGTGTGGTAGGACCCTTGCAGCTTGAGGGGCAAGGTGACAGTCTCAGTCACCATATACTCTTAGAGTTGGGGCAGAATCAGATTGTAGAGGGCCCTTGGAGAGAGGTGACCTGGGAGGAGTGAACAAATGGTCTAGAAGAAGATGTAGGCCAAGTTGACAATCATGAAAGATCTATAGACATGTAAGCGTCCTTTGGAGAGTCTCGGAATTATCGGGAAGAGGATGCCCAAGGGGGCTGACCTTCCTGTGCTCACGTACAAGAGC
This sequence comes from Eonycteris spelaea, assembly GCA_003508835.1. NCBI lineage: Eukaryota > Metazoa > Chordata > Mammalia > Chiroptera > Pteropodidae > Eonycteris > Eonycteris spelaea. The sequence continues at coordinate 2,110,163 of PUFA01000142.1, read as the reverse complement.
GACTCAGTCAGGGTTAGTCTGGCACCGATGGGAAGAGCGCCCTCCAGCATCTGGCAACAGCAGTACTCGCTGTCGTCAAAGACGTGATTAACGGGAACCTTCATACCCCGGTGGTGGGGAATGAATTGCTCTGGCCGTTTGGGGGGAAAAACTTGATGTTGTTTAGAACAGTTGTACGCACAGCTTCTCCGTAACCCACAGCCCCGCTGCTGGGCACTGTCCAGCAGCGTGTGCGCACGCACACACCAGGACCGTGGACTAGAGTGTTCAGGGTGGCGTGGCAGGTGTGGGTGCAGACAGGAGTGTCCGTCAACATCGGATCAGATAAATGAAGTTCGCAGTCACCAACAGATGTGCGCAGGAGTGAAGACGAACAGCAGCAGCGTGAATGCACCTCTCCAATATGCTAGTGAGTGAAAACTCAGACACAAGAGAATATAGATTGCAAGAGTCCATTTCTATAAAGTCGAAAAATCAGCAAAACTGACTGACATCAGCAGAGGCCAGGGTGGTGATTACCTTTGGGCTGGTGGACGGGAGGGACGTGAGCATGACTGCCTGGGCGCACAAGTGTCTCCCATGTGTGACTCGTTGGGGGAAGTTTATATCCGTGTGTGTGACTCGTTGGGGGAAGTTTATATCCCGTGTGTGACTCGTTGGGGGAAGTTTACATTGTGTGCGTTTTTATGTGTATCATACTTCAATCAAGGGCTTAAAAAATTGGGGAATACAAGCTGATACAAAATAGCGTTATTTTATATGTGTTCTCAGTTTTGATCATAAAAGTAGCTTGTTTTTCCCTCGCTTCTCTTTTGTAGTGGCAGAGAGGGGGTTGCTCAAAGGAGCAAGAAATGAATCTTGTTTTTCACCCAAATGAGGGTCATATGTTAGAAATGGAAACCTGGAAAATAAACACAGCAATCTACGGTGGCTTTTAAAAGTTGAAATCAAACCATCAGGAAAACTTGGTAAAACCCCGTCTCATAGAAAGCTATCTGCTTTCCCTGGTTCTGTTCTTTTCAGGGTGTTGTCTTTCTGGCGAACTTTGATTTTACTGTTAAAAGTTTCAAAACATGAAACTGGATCTCTGGGAAACAAACAACAAAAATGAGAGGCCCGGGCCAATGCCTGCTACACCTGCCTCCCAGCAACATTAACGTCCTTTAACATCTAGCCTCAACGTGGACTTGAAATTAAAGGCCCTTCTGAAAAGTGAGGGTGGCATTCCTCTCTGCCTGGAACAGAGGTGTGCCGGCAAACAGGCTTGTCGGACAGAAACCTTCGAGAGCAGAAAATCAGTTTCTGTAAAGTCTAGGAGAAATTCCGAAGGCAGGAAGCAAGCCTTCAGAGAGTATCAGGCAGAGGAGAGAGAGTAGAATGTCCCGTGGTTCTGGGAAAGAGCCATAAGATGGCAAACCGTGCTCCCAGCCACATCTCCATAGACGTGAACAACCTTTCCCTTAACCTAAGATGGGAGATGTTAGTGGAAGAGGAGGTGGTTGTAAGAGACCCTGGAATTTGCAGTCATGTGGGTTAGTGATTGCGTGAATTTAGGTTTTCACCAGGTTGTAAACCTTGCTCTAGCGTTTAGCTGTGTGACTTTGGTTACTTCATCTGTCTAAGCCTTGGTTTGGTTTCTTCGTCTGTCAAACAGCATAGGGCAGCACCTGCCTGCTCAGGCGATCACGAGCATCGCTATGTACACTGCAAAGCGCTCGGCGCAGCTACCAGCTCAAAGCACGGGCGTAGTGTACAGTCGTGTTTGCTGGGTCACGCGATGGACAGCAGATGCTGCCAGTGTTAAAACGGAGAAGGTCAGTGCGTAAGTGTGAGTGGACAGCCCTGACATCGCTTTGCAGTCAGCTTGTCCTTAGTACAAGCAAGGCAGTTGCCTGACTAAACACAGGGCTGCTTTAAGAAGCGCTCGGCCAGAGGCAGCTCGGAGACCTCCAGAGGCGAGGCTGGTGGCACGCAGAGCTCGGCTCAGTAAATCTTTTTGATATTGCTTCTTTATTTCTCAGGAAAGAGGGGAAGCTAGGAAGAGTGGGTGGGAGGTGTCAGAGCAGAGTGAGTGGTAGAGGTTGCAAAGAGTAGTGACCAGAAAAACCTTTTGCTGACTGGTCTGCAATCAGTATGGCACAAGTAACACAGCAGGACTGGTGACCCCTGGAGAGAAATCGTGCGGCCTCGGTGCCATGGGGGATGAAGAGAAGCGCTGGCCCCAGGGAGGGGGAGTGGGACAGCGGGGCCGTTAGCCTGGACCTGACGCCTCAGCACACGCACGGCCCGGCGCACGGGCCACCAGCCTGGTGGGGGAGGGTGCTGCTCGGGGTGAATACAGGACTGCCCCACCGCCCCAGGCAGACAAGGGGCACTAGCAAGTCATTCTGCGACCCATTGAGAAGGCAAGCACCGGCGGCGGCTGTTCGCGAGATAACATGCGTGCGCCAGGTTTGCGCCTCGGTGCACGTCCGGTGGCGGGTTATCGACACCGGCTCAGGACCTGAAGGGCGAATCGCTGATCAGAACCAGAGCTCAGAGAAGCCTGTTCTTCGGGTGGTGCCCGGGCCAGCGGCATCATGTCCCCAGGATGTGACAGAACGTAGACCCTCTGGCCACCCTTTTATAATGATTGTTTCACCTTAATTTTTTAAATCATATGGGGAATAGAAAGAGAAGTTACACAACAAAAACACAGGAATAGCAGCTTTTATACTGAATTACGTACTCCTTACTGGGGTCCTTACGTCTTTGTGCGGCGGCGTGGCCCTGCCCGGCTCCTCTTTCATGCTGAAGGAGTGAAGGAGTCCCTCCCATCCTGTCTCCTCATCAGGGGGTACTGGTTGTTGGCTTTTCAAATTCAAGTTAGGTATCCTGGTTTTTTCTGTGTAACAGGCTGGTGGTGTTTCCATTGATATCTGAACGTTTTGAGTATATATTACAGGATTCAGGAGCTTTCTAAACCTTCTGTTCCAGCTGGCTTTCCCTGACACCATGTCAGGGGGAGAGGGGACAGGTGGGCCTGCTTCATCACTGTCACACAAAGGGTGAGAGTCCTCTCTGCCACAGGCAGCAGGAGGGTCCCCAGGCCCTGGCAGTCCCCGCCGACGCCCTGGCCAAGGAGCTCCCCACAGCCTCATTCCTGCTCCACCATGGTCCCACGCACACCCCGGGGAGGGCGCTGCCTGGTGCCTCTGACACCTCCCCATGTGCAGGAGAGGAGGGGCCTTGTGACTTCCGGTGGAGGGCCACGCACTGTCCCCACGGTGGTTCTGCTGACACTGTGGGGCTGAGGCCGCCCCAGAGTGAGAACATCTTTGACGCCTGACGGCACCGTGGCGTGGTGGATGTCGGGGTTCCTCGCTCTGCCTCGAGGGTGTCACTGGAGGCGGGGCTGCAGAATTTTCTGTGGAGCTCGGCTTTGCCTGATAGTTTCTGGTCCCGCGGCTGCCCCTTTCCTGTCCCCTTGCTGCAGTGAACAGGCGTCTGCCGGGCCTTTCTCGTTGCGCTCCCGGTGTTCTGGGTTGCCAGCCTCTGTGGCTTCAAGTCGGAAATGCACGAGGAAAAGGAATCCATGCAGCTGGTCCGTTGCCTCACACAGGTCCCAGGGTCCCTGGCTGGCCACCCCTTCTTCCGCCACCCCCATCCCCGCCCCCAGTTCGGTGCTGGAGATGGTGTCTGGGCTTCGGGCTTTCCTACGCAGGAGGAATGGGGGAGCGTATATGCCCCATCTTCCCCGAGGTGGAAGTCCTAATCTCATTTTATACACGTAAATTACCACCCTTTTGGAGTCTGTCTTTGCAAGTAGAGAATGTGGACCCAGCTTTATTTTTTTCTGGGTGGCCAGCTAGTTATTTAAAATCCATTTTTGAGGAATCTGTATTTTCTAGATTGTCTCACGACGATGCGTCTAAACACTTAGCAGTTCCTATCTCCGCACGTGTATCTGGACTCTGTTTTCATGGGACTGTCTCCTTATGTGCCTGCTCTGTACTCTTTAAACACAGGGTGACTGTAGTATTTTTCGTGCTTTCTATCTGGGATAGAGCCTCCCTAGTCTCTGTTTTATATGAACTTTAGCATCAACTTCACAAGCTATAGAAAAGCATCTGTTGCCTTCTCCGCATATATTAATTTTGATGATGAATTCTTCCTCTTTTATCACCTTTAACAAAAAAGTATTTTCTTAACATAATTTATTTCCTCAACTGACATTTTCTGTCTCAACCATAATCTGTTCACATTTTATGTCTCAGTACTAAATATTTTGCTTTTTCCATTTTTGTTGACCCTGAGGGGAGTGTTGATCTCAGAAGCAAAGCTTTAGAGTCTTGGGCCCATTTCTCTGTTGTAGAAGAAAGTGTGTCTATTTTTGCTTAAAATTTAGTTTATATTTAAAATAAATGTTTATTTTTCCTATGAAATTTGAAAGTTTTTCCTATTTGACAACCTAACTTAGGTTTTCAAAATTTACTTTAAAATCTTAGGTATTTGTCTTCCAAATAGCTGTTAATCAACTGAGAAATAACCCTTTGAAGGCAGGGGCTGTGCCATACTGTTTTCTCTTTTGAGCTAGCACAGTACCTAGAAATTCCATAAATACTTAAAGAATTAAATTGAATACAAATAATTCCACAGAGTTAATAATGGATGCGTAGAGACATAAGCATCAGCGGAGATGGAGGCAGAGCAGCCTTACCCAGCAAGGTTCCTATGTGAATTATTTGACCAGCAAGCTTTGCTTTGAAGAATGAGCTAACTTTATCGAGGAAAAGATGAAGAAGAAGATAACTTCATTTGGATGGAGCATGAATAAAAGCACAGCCACAGAAAAGCCAGGCACTTTGAAACCGTTAGCAGTCGGGAAGAGAGCTTTTGAGGACAGGTCGTTGCAAATAAAGCTGTAAATGCATGTCGCAGCCGCCCAGGGTGTCCTGCTTAGGATTCTTGAGGATCAGGTTTGTCTAAAGTATGGGCGCGTAATGGGTGTGTGATGCCTGTGTCTGGGGCGGGGGAGGGGCGGGGAATCTGTCCTAGACTTTTACTGTGCGCTTCTCCAGTGTGTAAACACAATGTTCCTTCTCTGATCAGAGGCACTGCGTTCTGACATCTGGTGCTGGTGTTGGAGACCAGCTTTTATTTCATTACTGTGCTAGTATAGTTTTTTTTTTTTTTTAAATGCTGTTTTTTTAGCCTGGTTGGATCATGTCCAATGGAAATAAAATAAAACAAAAAAACTTAATGTTGCAAAATTTGAGAAGCCCCCATTTCCATGGATAAGTAGGTACAAGACATTAAAGGTTATCACTTCACTAATTATATGTTTTAATTAGTGAAGTGATCATCTTTTAAATTCTCTGAAAATTAACAACCTTCTCACCCTGCTTATAATAACTATCAAAAGACAGATGGTAAACACTGGACTCCTTCTGACTGCCTGGTCTGAACCCCATCTCTGTCACTCACAGCCACATAAATAAACTTGAATAAGTCATTTAAACTGTTGAGACAGCAATTATTCATCTAAGAAAATAAAGTTAGTAATTATATTCTCTATTACTACATGAAAATTTTCACAAACTTAGTAGCTTGAAACAGCAAAATTTTTTTCAATTTTTTACTCTAAAATATGCAGAATATTTATCATCGTAACTGTTTTTAAATGTACATTCAGTGGTATTAAATGTATTCATAATGTTGTCCAGCCATCACCATCATTCATCTCCGAAGCTCTCTTCATCTTGTGAAACTGATATTCTGTACCTGTTAGACACTGACTCCCCGTTCCCCTCCGCCAGCCCGGGCAACTACCAGTCTGCTTTCTGTCTCTATGAATCTGACCCTAAGTACCTCACATAAATGGAACTCTTTTGAGGGTCTACAGAGGACTTGCAACTCTATGTGGATTACATAAATACCTCACATAAATACCTCACACAGTATTTGTCTTTTGATGACTGGCTTTTTTCATTTATTGTAATGTCCTCGAAATTCATTCATATTGTAGTGTATTGCAGATTTGCCTTTTCATGGCTGAATGATATTCCATCGTATGTGTAAGCAGCATTTGCTTATCCATTTATCCACTGATAGACACTTGGGTTGCACCTACATTTTAGCTACTGTGAATAATATTGCTGTGAACACAGGTGTACAAACATATCTTTAATTATTTTAGGCGAATACCCAGAAGTGGACTTGCTGGATCACATGGTATTTCTATTTTTAATTTTTTGACGAACCTCCCTGTTGTTTTCCACAGCAGCTACACTATTTTGCGTTCCCACTAGTGGCTCCCACTTCCGCACATCGTCCCCGACACCTGTTTTGTCTTTCTGACAGCAGCCATCCTAACAGCTGTGAAGCAGTGTCTCATTGTGGTTTTGATTTGCATTTCCCTAATGATTAGTGACATTGAACATCTTTTTATTTGTTTATTAACATTCATATGTCTTCTTTGGAGAAATGTTTACTCCAGTCCTTTATCCATTTTCGAATTGGATTGTTAATTTTTTTGTTGTTTTCTTACTGAGTTTTTAGCTCTCTTTATATTCTGGGTATTAATCTTTTTATGGTATGTGATTTGAGAATATTTTTTCCCGTTCTGTGGGTTGGCTTATTACTCTGTTGATAGTGTCTTGTGATGCAGAAATGTTTACATTTCTCATGAAGTCCAATTTTGTCTCTTTTGTTACCAGTGCCACTGGTGTCATCTCTAAGAAATCATCGCCAAATCCAGTGTGAAGTCTTTGTTCCATGTTTCGTCCTCAGAGTTTTATTGTTTTACAGGTCTTAGATTTAGGTCTTTAATCCACATAGAGTTGCAAGTCCTCTGTAGACCCTCAAAAGAGTTGCATTATATAGATCCTGCCCCCAAACAGCCCATATTCTTATTTCACAGACTTTGGTCAGGGGTCTGGACAGCACAGCGGGGCGCTCAGCCCACGGCCTCACAAGGCGGTGATCAAGTGTAGGCCAGGGCTGCAGTCGTGCCTGGGGTCTCACCGGGGAAGGACCCGCTTTTGCGGGCGGGATTTAGTTCCTTGCTGTAGAGCTAAGGACTTCTGTTTTTTGGTGTCTGTCCAGAGACCACTCTCAGTCTCTTGCCCAGCATAGGCGGCTTGGTTTCCCAAGACAGGAGGAGACTGAGAGGAACTCTAGCAAAGTGAGCGTTAAAATCTTATGGCCAGTCACGTACACAGAAGCACACACATTCAGTGCCGCCATAGTGTACTGATCAGAAACAAGTCACAGTTCACCCACGCTCACAGGGAAGGACTCACACAAGGCAGGGGTGGCGGGGGCTCCCAGTGAGAGTCCGTCCGCCACACGGGTGGTGGTTGCTGGGCTTTAGGGGGTGGCAGTTATTCATACCCCAGCCTCTCTGCATGTATTCTAAACCAGTTTCTTATTTCCATACAACTTAATAGTTAGAAATTTTGAGAGTAGAGTGTTACCTTTGTTACTGACAAGCTTTAAGACGTAATTCTTCAGCCAACAGGTTTCCCAGTATTTTCTCATCCCCACTGGTAGCACCACCATCGGTAAATTCCGGAAGCAGAGCCGGATAGGAGCAGGTCGGCACGGCAGGCACTGGCCACTCGCAGTAGGGAGGAGGAAGACAGGGTGCATTTTCTAAAGCCAGGCCATTGTGAAATGGGCCATACAGCACTTTTGTCTTTAAAATTCCAGCACTTTTGCCTTTTAAAATTTGGGTTCATCCGTCAAGTCTGAAGTTATGGGGATCGTAGCCATCTGTCCCAGGCAAGCTCAGAAACTTACTAGTGCAGTTAGGCTCACACCTTGGTTGGTGTGGGTCTCCCAGCCGCAGCCCTTGCCGTTTCATGCATCTTCCTGGGAACACTGGCAGTGTTTGTCCAGGACTGGATTGAGTCCAAGGCCGTTCTAGAATCTAGACTGAAAATGAATTTGCTCTTATCTTCTGACTCAGCTTTTCCCTAGGGACATATTAAGCTCAAATGTTAGAATAAAGAAGTCACAGTAACACAAGGCCAATAATAAAAACAGTCTCAAAGATATATAATATGGATTCTCTTATTTCCATGGAGAAATAAAGTCCAAAAACTAGTGTTCCCATTCTGCCTACAAGTTAAAGGCAAAAGTCCAAATTCTTCAATACAAAAACACCAAAAGTCCACATTGCTTTCTTCCTCAATTACCTAATTTACAGTGTTATCCAGTAGTTCAAATCAGGCTTTTGGATATTTTTAACTACTTATAACAGAAATAAGTGTAAGTTATTTGGAGGAGATAGAATATTAAGTAAGTAATACCTGAACATTTTCCGAATTTGGTGAACACTCTACACCTGTGAATCCAATAAACCCAGTGAATTCCATGCAGAAGAAACACAAAGAAAAGCACGCTGAGGTGTACTATAAACTGGTTGCTGAAAGTCCATGATAAAGAGAAGACCCTAACAGCAGCCATAGAGAAAATTATATTTGGAGGACTAAACGTAAGAATGACAGAAGACTTCTCTTCAGAGACTTGGCAGGCCAGAAGGTAATGGAATGTTCAAGATGCTGAAATAAAAAGAAAAAAGTCTGTCAAGCTATATAAAATAAAATATGTTTTGAAAATGAAGGAGGAAACAAAGACTTTTCTAACAAGCAAAATTGAGAGAAATCATCAGAAGAATAAACTACAAGAAATGTTTAAAAAATTTCTTCGAGAAGAAAGAAAACAGTAACCCTATGAAAATCGGGGCCACACAAAAGAATAAAGGTGATTAGAAATGACAATTTCTGGGTAAATGTGTTCTCATTTGCCAAGATCCTCAACAGATGATGGACGGTTTTAAAATGACGGCAGTGTGCTGTGAAGTGCGTGATGCGTGTAGATCAACATGCACAGACGCAGCGACACGAGGGCAGGAGCTACGGGTCCTGCAGAGTGCGGGGAGTTGTGCAGCGTCGCCTGAGGGTAGACGCAGTGGGTTAGAGACACGTCGTCCATTCTAGAACTAAACCCAAAGGTGTAGCTAATAAGCCAGTAGTGGAGATAAGTGCGATCATTAAAAAGCAAATGAACAACTAATAAGAAGAAAGTCAGCAAAAGAGGGAAAGGGGAACAAAAAATAGATTTAGATTAAAAAGAAACAACTAGCAAGATGGCCAGTTTAGTCCAACCAACATCACCATAGTTCAAGGGAAGTTGTTTAAACCTGTGTTAACACTGCAGCCCTGCCCGCCTGTGGTAATCGAGCATTTGCTATGGCTGCTCTGCAGTGCTTGACTGCGAGGACCTACTACAACAAATAGTTAACTACCTCATTAGTAAACTTTATATGGCTTACGTATTGAAATAACGTTTTGTAAATATTGGGTTAAATAAAAAACACTTAAAATTAGGTTTTCCTCTTTCCTGTTAACCTTTTTAACACACATACTGGAAAATTTAACAGTTCCTGTGGGGCTCGCATCACACTTCTTTCTGATAGCCTTTGTGTGCGCATTCCAGTTGAAAAGCAAGGATGGTCAGACGGTGGGATGAAAAGCGAACCCCGACTGTGTGCTGTGCGTGAGGCCCCCAGCTGGAGTGTGAACACGGGACAAGGAGCAGGCGGGAGCGTGGCGGCGGAGGCAGGTCTGCCTCCCACCTCGGAGCCGGGCTGCTGCCTCCCACTCCACCCGGCTCCTCCCCGCTACTTTGTCGTTAGGAGTTTGACATACAAGTAGCTTACAAGTGCAAGCGCTGCATAAGGGCCCCTCGGCACAACGCAGTGCTTTCAGAGCCGGGGACGTTTGCGGTAGACAAAGCTCATTCCTCGGTGTCTCACCTTCCCAGTTCCGTTAGAGTCTCTGTGGGATGACACTATCCACACCTCTCATTTCGTGACCGGCTCACCCCGACTTTTCTTCTCCTGCTCTCATCCAGCTGTCAACAAGTTTGAATCGAGTGTCAGTTGATAAAAGTTCAAGGCTTTAACCTGTAGCAGGGGACTTATGCTGTAGGAGGGAACTCTAGAAAGTCTTGGAGGAAAAAATGTCAAACTTCAACATAAATGAGTAAAAATCATGATTAATTGGAGAAATGAATAAAATTCTTTCTTGATTGACACAGAGGCCCCTTGAAAGGCCATGTTGGGGGATGAGGAGCCTGCCCTGGGCCACCAGATAAGACAAGAAAGCTGATGTCCTGTCATTTTCGCCAGCACACGCGTACCACCAGCTGTAAAGGTCACTTCCTGGACTCTGTTTCGGGGCTGGTCACAACACAGTTGCAGTAGCGTTCTCAAGGACACCGAAAAACAGAAGTGCGTCCAGAGGGAAGTCATCAAGCTGGTAATGGGACAGGAAACCATTTCAACCAGGAATATGGAACTATTTGGGAATATTTAACCTGGAGAAGCCTCAAAAGAAACACAACGCCCCTAAGTATTTAACAGAGAATTGCACTGAAGCAAGGAGAGGTTTATGCTCCATTTTCTCAGAGATGGCCGTGGAGGATCAGAAAGACATTTATGGGACAGCTCAAAGCCACCCATCAGTGGACCAGTGGGGCGGAAGTGGGCAGGCGTCTCGGAAGCACCAGCCGGAGCCAGATGGCGGCGACAGGGCGGCGTGGCAGGAAGTAACGCGTGCCTCGGGGAAGCGCTAACCAGATGCCCTCAAGAGTTCTTCCAACCCTTCTGATTCTGGAAGTTCCAGGCTTATATGTTAACCTTCCCCCAGGAAGAAGCCACATTTTAACGAGAAAAATCAATTTTGACATTTATACAGAATATAGAGTTTTATTTGCAAACGTTATGTGGAATATCGATCGCACGTCTCCCACCCATGCCTTAACATGCCTGTGGTCTCTCTGTAGAGTGGTCACCTGGACCCCTGCGTAGTAGTAAGGGACCTTGTAAGAATAGTGAGACTTGTGGTTAGGGTCGCGACCTTCATTTCACGAACATATTATTGTAGTAACATTTTCAAATAGAAGTAATATTATAGTTTTGCGGTTTAATAATCACTTTTACTAGGAAGAACTAGGTTTCTTATTCTTCTATGAACTAGCATATGCGAATAATTGTAATACCAACTTCACTTCTGGGCAGTAATATGGGAAATAATAGAGATGCCAAAATAACAGGAATTAAACCCATCAAAATTTTGACAACTTGTATCCTGCAGTATGTTGTCTCATGACTAGTGACGAACCGCTGTGTACACGCCTGAGATCTCACAGACAGGAGGAGGTCGAGTCATTGTTACTGATTTGACCTCAGTGAAGAACATGCTGGCTGTCACCACAGATGACGACGTTCCTCGGAGGTCCTGTCATCATTGTGCATGTGACTGACTAGCTTTAGGACAGGAAGACTTGCCCCTGGCTTTTTATACAATGTTGTTTCATATAAATACATTTTTCTTGATTTGTGCAGACCCTGGGTTAAAAATCTCCATGAAAACCTAAGTGTTTAAGTGAATTATGTTCCAGCTGGTTAAGTACAGTTTTGCCAGGTGTTAAGTCGCTGTATCTTAATTGTTTGCATTGTTTCTGTACCTGGAAAAATAAAGGAGCTTTCCCCTTTCTGGCAAGAAAAATACAAAGCTCTGATTTCATCAGAACATTTTGACCTCATTATGTCTATGTAAATAGATATTTACTAATGTCAGCTCCACAATCTCTGGAAGCTGGGACTAAAACCTGCTCTCTTGGCTGTGGGCTGAGTCTTATCATTTTGACTGAGAGATAAGACATATTTGTAAAAATCTGTGACTACACACTGTTAATAGCAGAGTGCTCACCATGTCAAAATTTGTTCTTCCTGTTTTCTACCGTAATGCAGTTTAAGCTGGGCCTGCCAAGAAACTGCATTTCTCAACTCCTTTCTGCTAGGCGTCACAAGGGAACAGTTCTGTAGGGCTGCATTGTCACCGATGAATTCTTTAGGCAAATGGTTTTGTCGTCCTCGGCAATAGAGTATAAAGAGTGGAAAGGACTAGGCGGAAATGATGTTCCTGTGTCCTGTTACTTGATAGATCCCAGAGCATGTGTGTAATAGCTTTTAAGCTAGTGTTGTGAGATTATATTATGTCCAATTCCCCCAGAGAATATTCTAGATTATAGAATGTGAGGCAAAGCGGTATATGCTTCTTAAAAAAAAAAATCACTTGCCCTCCACATCTCAAGGGCCGAGACAGAGTGAGCAGTGACTCAACTCCACCAGCCTGATGAGAGGTCAGTGCCCTTGGGGACAGTGGAGCAATCAGATGGGAGCAGCACACTGGGTCTCCGAGTGACAGTGCAGGGCAGTCCCTCCGGTGGACTGTCTCTGATGGATGCTAGTGTTTGATATTTGCAGATCTGTTTTTCTCCAGCTATAGAGCAGGCAGGTGCTGGGCCCACGCAGGGCTAGTGTCTGTCCTAGCTGTCAACAGTGCTGTCTGGTCTGGTCAGCTGTGACCATCTGCCCGTGCTCTGAGTGATCGCCTGACAGTGTGTGTGACCTCAGTGGTGTGCTCCGGTGTGGCTGCATCTGATGTCACGGCTGTCTCTGTGAATTCTTTAAAATGTTAAGGCATGGCTACTTTTCATTCATCAGACTACCCGCAGAATCTAAAGCTGTGGGGAAAAAGTAGCTTCTAGGACAATTTGACCTAAATATATTCTCCTAGAAACTATAACCACTTACTTCAGCAGCATTGCAGGGAACGGCGGGGGCAAGGGGTGGCCAGCCCACGAGGGGACAGTGTTTTACCACGGACGAGCAGAGCCAGTGCAGTGTGATAATAACAGCAGACAGACTTTCAGTCAGTTTCATTATTGCTTTTAAATTCTCCACAGTTAAGTATCCGCTTACTGTCCGCTTGCAGTGCCCCCCCCCCCCACCGCCCTTCACAAGCCACTGACTTCCCCGAACATCCCTGGGCTCTGCGCAGCTGCTTCTTGGAAGAGCTCAAAGCCCTGGAAAGAGGTTACCTTTTAGTGGCATTTGGAGAAACAGACTGAAAAAAGCTAACAGTCGTTCTCTGCAGTTGCCTTTAGCAGACGTTGCCACTGTCATGCCAACACCCCCTTAGCCATCATCCTAGTCTGCTCAGACTGCCATCACCGGATACTGGAGACTGGGTCACTTAAAGAGCAGAAAATTATTTTCTCACAGCCCTGGAGGCTGGAAGCCTGAGATCAGGGAGCGCACAGGGTCAGGCTCCGGTGAGAGTCCTTCCCGGCTTACGGATGCAGCCTTCCCGCCACGTCCTCACCCGCAGAGAGGGAGCGAGCCTAATCTCATGACCTCCTCTGGCCTCGATTAGCCCCTCGTACATCGGGGAGCAGGCTTTGACATAGAAATGGGGGGGGCACCCTCCAGGGCGTGGCAGCCCTTTACAGTGTCCGTGCCTTCCAGCCCAGCCTCAGCGTCCGCTCCGCCCCCAGCCCCGGGGTGGTCGCTGCCTCCTGCACTTACTCTTTCTGTATTATAGTTCGGTTTTTTCCTCCAGTCTCCTATATTAACTTCTCTTTGTTAAAATATCTCCTACAGTTTCTGATTTCTTGAGTAGACTTTGATTGAGATACCGCATTAAAATTGTGAACCAAAAAATATAAGCCTTTCAAAAGACACACTTTGATCTTAATGGTTAAAAGAAGTTAGGAAAGATTATCATCTCCCATAAATATGTATTTAAAAAGTTTTTGCCATGCAGAAAATTACAATGAGAAGAATGTTGAATTCAGAAATTAGAAACTCTGAATAGAAGATCCCATTTTTATTTCTTGGTCAACTTTAGACATATCAACTAGCTCTGAAGCCCTCCTGGGAATATAATATTTCCTGCCTCCTTCACAGACTTGACCTGCAGCTCATGTAAGAGAATAGCTATTAAATTATTTCATAAACTATAACTCATTTTGACATAAAAGTTATTCATTATTTGCTAATAATTATAACTCTGAGAAGAATATTTAGCTTAAATTCTAAAAATCGTTTTCTTTTAAAGGTTTACCTTAATTTTATGTAAATAATTGACTTTTACAGACTTTGGTCATAACAAAGCACTTGCATCATCATTTTCTTTCTTACCTGCGGAGTGGCCCTGTTTACTCGCCATCAGAAAGAATTGGGCTTCTGCATGTTTGCTAGAGGTGGGTAGATGCTGGCTTTGAGCCACTGAAACACAGCAAATCAATTCTGACTTACAATTGACTAGGTAAATAAAGGATGCTAAAACAATGTTTTTGACTGAGCATTTAGTGTTAGATTGTTAAATCCTATAAAGAACCACTTTAATGTTCTCCATTTCTAAAAATAAGAATTTCTGTGAGCCAGACCTATGATTGCAGAAGAGAACTGATGGTCCTGGGGTTTAAACAGAAAAATAACCCATAGGCATTGTCACGCGGATGCCTCCCCAGCTCAGACTCAGCATGTTTCAAAAATACCTCGTTATTCCTCTCATCAGAAACAGCCAGGACAAGGCTATTTCAGTCTCCAGTCACTGGCGTTGTAAATGCAGAATCAGCCCCTTCCCTAGAAACTCTGGCTACAGTCAGCTACCAAATGTAGTCAATTCTCACTTTTTAGCATCTGCCACACACACCTCTCCTTCCTTCCTTTTCGATTTCACAGCCCAAGTCCCGCCCTGGCCTGACCGACGGACTAACATAGCTATTTCTTCAACTCCTAGCTTGCCCCTACACTTCTCTGCCTTCCAGTTCCCGGTATAGTCCATGCTTTACTGCCAATGTGGCTTTCCTGCAAGGTCCCTAAGGAGAAGCTGTGTGACCATTTGCTAAATGTCGTAGAGAAAATCCAGACAGCAGATCCTTTCCAAAGCTGACATTCTGTTATTCCACGATTTAACCACACATCTTTTCACGTTTCCATATAAGTCTCTCTTTAATTGTTCTTGTTCCTGACTTTTTCCAAGTTCTTTGCTCCCAAATCTGTCATATGGTATATTCGGCTCAGAACTAGATCTTCCCAAATTTTAGGGCATTAAAAGCAATTTTTATGTAATTCTGAATTGAATTTAAACTGACATCAGTTTCTTCTTAAAATGCTTAGAGCACGAGTCTTTGTTAAAGTCATCTTAAAAGGAAGATGTTTAAGTTGATCTTTTCTCAGTGACAGCATGTTAACATTAAGCTTAGAAGAATTTCTTGATTAAGAATAAGACTTTTCTTAGTATTTTCTTTATTTAAGCAGGTCATATATATTAGAGACTTTCTAATTAGGTATATTTATCCCATTATGTTATTTAATTTTCATTCAAAGCTTTAGAATAAATTCAATTAAAACACGACGAATAATAGGAACTTTGGAATTCCCAAAGTCTTTGGACACTTACTTAGTTCTAGAGTTTTTGAAAAATCTCTCGAGAAACCAAATGCTTTTGAGACAACATTTTTCTTTCGTAAAGTGTAACTACAAGTAAAACCTTGGCAATTCTGTTTTTCCCCCTCTTTGTGTCTAACTGAAAGAAGCTGAAGAAACTCACCCTTGTGAAAATCCGCCAAAATTTTTACAGATATTTTGGTGACCTGCTTGGCACCATGTCTGTGATAGGAGCTGATCAACTACTGGAAGATTTGGATATCTGACCCAAAGCGAGCCTGTCCATCAGCTGGCCAGCCCCTGGGACATGTGCAGCCTGAGCTCGGAAAGATCACAGGGTGCCGCATCTCCTCCCCTACGAGAGCTGAGCTGGGACGTGGGGCAGCAGAGGCGCGTTCTTGAGCCTCCTGACCTCTGACACTGGATTAACAGGAAATGCCCCTTATCGCTCCTTATGTTACGCTCCCCTGGGAGCCAGTGCTGAGCCTTTGGAAAACAGGACAGGCATACTAGGCAAATCTGTGCGTGCTGTCGTTCATAATTGGAGTTTTAGATACAGATACAGATACAGACAGACAAGTAAATATACATCTTGCCTATCATGGTCTCCAGGTGATCAGGGGCTCAATGTTCATTTCCTCCTTCAGTGGGCCTGTGTCTGGTTACGAAGAAGGAGAAGTAACTTAAAGAAGTTGGGGCACTAATGAGGGAAATCCCGCTGACAGCTCCAGTTGCAATTGAAAGAATATAAAAAGTAGTTTGCTGAAAACAAGTAATATTTTGGAGCAGGCTGGAGATCAATGCCAACATAAGTATATTATAATAAAGGACTATTTATAGAAATTACAGAGGCAAAGCAACCGATCTGAGTTGGGAGGTTATAGTTTATAAACCAACGAGCAGAAACCAAAGATAAAGACTCAGCCTTGAAAAATAAATAAGGTCAAATAATAGCCACACCACAAGCCAGGCGGGAGTTTTCCTGTACACAGACGAAGAGTTAAGTGGTTTGTAGATAACTTAAGTCACTTAAAAAATATATTTTCTTTATCCTGGTTTAATGAAAGAAAAGTTCATTATGAAAAATTGGGAAAGAGAAGAAAGTAGAAAAAAGACAAAGTAGTCATTATGTCATAATCCAGAGACACCATATTTACTATTATATTGCATGTCCTTCTAGGAATTTATTTGTGTGTGTGCATCGTATCTTGTTCATTTTGGAAGCTTTTGCTTTTAAGACACGTAATTAGTTTAATAACTTTTTACTGGAAAAAGAAAAATACACATTCTTTTTATTAATTGAAAACAGGGTTTTTATGTAATACATAATGCATTCTTCTAAGCTTTCTATTTCAGTGAGTCTAAATATTGTTATGAATTACTTTGCGCCATCGGCCCAGTTACTGGCACAGAGCGACACGCCGCTTTCATTACCTGTGCTCTCGATCCTTTGTAGGACTGAAAACATGATTTTGAGGTATATTGAAAAATATTCAGGGTTCGTCTTCATTTTCTGTTTAGTTGAGTTAATCTAGGTTTTCCCTTAACTGGAACACGTAGCTCTTCGTGGTCCTCAGCCAGAGCTTTTGACGCGTAGTTGCTGAGTCCTGTGAAAGCCCTTGCCACGCTGAATGGGCCATGCCAGCTCTCCCAGCTCCCAGGATTCTAAGACCAAGATCGGTTTCCATAGACTTGAAGTCCATCGCCCCATCTGTGCCCAACCAAGTGCATGGCAGGCATACAGAATTTTGTTGGAAGTATGCACCTAGAATAATTTTAGGGCATTAAAAGCAATTATTTGCAATTCAAATTTATGTTAAAATGCACTGCTTGTGCCGCTCCAATAAAAATAACTCAACTGAGGTGGCAATCGGATGAACAGAGCTGTACACAATTTTCGATTCCAATTTCTGATTATCTTTACGGCACATTCTTTGATAACCTAAATCCATCTCTAATGTCTTTGATTATGAGTGAAACCGAACATGCTTTGTGCTGATTGGTCATTTGCATTTCTCCTTCAGATTGTCCCAGGAATGCCCTTTTCCTCTTTCCTTTCTGTTTTTGTTTCTTACTGTGTAAACCTTCTTCTATATTAAGGAAAATAACATTTGTTTTTCACATTATAGGCAGATGTTTTCCTAATATCGTGTTTTAAACTTATATTGTGTGTGCATAAAAAATATTGATGTAAGTTCAGAAAGTAAAATAAATTCATTTTTATTAGAATTTCTTTCAGATTTTATACTTGAGTTCTTTCTCCATTTTGAGGTCAGATAAAAAAAATTTTGAAGTATTTTGCTTTTAAAGTGTATTTGTTTTTAAAACGTATTTTTGTTAGAGTTTTGATTCAGCTGGAATTTAATGTATGCTACATAAAGCTCTATATTTACCCAAAGGAAATCATTCATACGGTTCATCGCCCTGAGTGATTTACCATACTGTGCTTCTTATTATGTTAGGTTGTATAACCTAATATATGTAACCAGGCATGCTTCTAGACTTTTCTGGATTTCACTTGTGCCCAATAGACCTATATGTCTTTTCTTATATCAGCAGTAGACAGCTTTTATTGTTGTAGTGAATCAGTTTGGATTGTATTTAACTGTAATAAAATCCCCACCAGTGGGCAGTTTATGTGTTTTATTCACTGTGTAAGAAGTCAAGGGGTCGGTAGCGCAGGGGTGACTAAGCTGCTCGGGGTACCTTCAGGAGCTCAGGACTCTTGTGGCTTCTCTCTTCGCCAAATTTAGCAACAGCTGCTCAGCACCTGCCACTACAAGCCCAGATGCATATGGAAGGACAAAAAGGACAAGGCAGACAGCCATCTGTGCTGCAGGGCCCTCTTTACCTGCAAGACAGTCTAGAAAATCAAGAGGATTTGGGGGTTTTGTTTTCTTTGGTTTACCTGTTTCGCTTTAGAGCCTCTGTAAGTAAAAGAAGACAAGACAAAAGCAATTGAGCCAACACACAACACAGGTCCCTGTATTTGAGCCCTTTCAGCAAAAATGTCAGCCAACTTGTTCAAAATTCCATAGCTTCTCTTTGTTTATCCTTTCTAACGGACTTTGGGATTAAGACGTCAAATTTGATTCAGTTTGTCTGTATTTACTTCTTGTTAGGTTATTCTGAGGAATTTATCATTTGGGGGTTGTGTTTTGAAAACTACCCTTTTTTCATGGTGATTTGAGGCTCCCTGTCTTGTATGCAGACATACAGCTGCACCTTTGTTAGAGCAGTACTTTCCCCTCGACTTGACCTTGCTTCTCCGTGTTTCCTGTTAGGGGCATTTGCTTGACGTGATTTCTGGCATACGTTTGGCACATGGGCATCTCACTTTTTAGTTCATTAACATAAATTTTATCAAAATATTTATTCATATACCATGTAGATTATATTATTGTAAGAAAAAAATATAGCAGAGGGGTTCGCAGAGGTAATCCCAGAGCCAGGTGGGGCCCGAAACCGTCAGTAGTTCCCAAACTGGACTGCGGGGAATTAACATACCCTTGAGACATCACTTATAAAATTCTTAATCTTTTGGCAGGAAATGAAATGGGACATCTCTTGCAGAGTTAATCTTTTTAGTAAACCTAGTTAAGTATTCTTCCCTCCTTTCTTTGGAAAAAAGGCCCTCTCCCTCAAATCCTGATAACTGCCCTGGCAATAAGATCCTCTGGCTATTGATAAGAGTCATCAGCCCATTGTTAAGCAGAAATGGTGTTTCAGAGGAGGGAGGGAACTTGAAACCAAAGGTCTTTTTACTCTTTAAGAAATGTGTTAACCAAGCCTATTTCCCTTTACTCACTTAAGAGGCAAATCAATAGTAGAAATTAATAGGTATATAATTTAAATAACAAGTTTGTATTTTCTTTTCCTTGTCCAGGGACTGAGCTGACACTTCAGGCCCCACCCTGACTGAGGCAGAGAGAGAAAGAGCTCCTTAAAACCCCAGTAGGCAGGGACTGTGGCCCTTCTCAGCAGGAAGCAGATGTGGAAGAAGAGAACTCAGTTCCTCAACATCCATACTAATTATAAGGGTGTTGTCCATGACTCCTAGAAAAGAGTTAGGCAGGAAAGTTAGTTAGGGGGTTTCAGGTCTGTAAGGTTCGGCTGCTCAACAGACAGAGTCCGACTCAGGAATAATGTGGTAGCCGCCAGCCCCGAAAGACTCACGAACCACCGGAACTCAGTGAGTTATAGGAAACACTCTCTTTATTCAGCCAGCTGGGTGTGCCAGGGGTACTCAGACCCCAAATTAAGCAGCCCTGAAATGTAGAGGTACAGGGTTTTTAAGCCCAACATCCCATTCTTCATTCTGTCTAAACACAAAGGTCTATCCTTCCATTCATTGCCTGTCAACTCACAGGTTGGGTGTGCAAGCGGGGTACAGAAGCAGAAAGCTTATTGTTAGAATGTTATGTTCCTATGGGTGACAGCCTATGTTCCCGTGGGCATAGCTATGTTCTCATGAGCATAGCCAAGCAGTAATTTTCCTGCAAGTAATAAATTTCTAGCAGTCATTTTTCAGCCATTACAATAACAGGCGTCCTTTATTGAAAGGCAAGTGGTCCAGGGCGAGGTTCTCAGGTCAAGCACGTTGGCCAGAGAAGTCTCGCCTGGGCGGGGTCGGGGCAGGGTTTTAAGGGTCCAGTCCAGGAAGGGGAAGCCGGTGATTCAGAAGGGTGTCCAAAAAGGCAAAAGCATAGCTGGGGCTCTTTCATTGGTGCGGCGGTTTGGCGCCATGAGTGTAGTCCTGGCACCCGCGGATTGGTCCATGGGCTTCAGGTGGCGAGCAGGCGGGAGCTAGGGGCAGGGACCTGCCCCTGGGCAAGCCCCCAGTGACATCCTCGGGGCCTTTTCCAGGATCGCTGGCCTTACAAGGTCTGCCTGCAAAGACCTTGAGGTCATCCTATCCTATACCCGGTCTGCCATAATCCACCTACAATTAAGCAAGCCAGAAGGCATTTTTTAAAATTCACACAAAGAAACCAGTAGGCAGAGATTTAGGTACCAGTTTAAGCCAGTCACCCGTGAAGACCCCAACGACCTTCAATTCACTTGAATCTCCTTATACCATCATTATAATATGATGCATATGCCTGGAAGTTCATTGATATAACAGACTGTATTCTGGGAACAAACATGTACAGAAGGCAAAATGAAGAATCACTGAGTCAATCTTAGTTGTCAGTCAAGGAAGCCCACCCCTCTAAGAAAAGTAACCACCACAGCAAAAAGGGTTAAAAACCCTGAAGCCTTTGTTACCAGGCCTTTCGAGCCACACTGCTCCTGCCCAGGCCCAGGCCCGCTTCCACTCCCCGAAGTGGACTTTCCTTTCCTACTGTATCTTGGTGTCTCGCTCAATTCTTGATCGAGACTTCAAGAACCTAGACAACGCACCAGAAGAGGACCACACTCTCCGATAACACCCTGGCTGGAGAAATAACCTGGGAGAAATGGAGGATGTAAGGGAAATCATGGGGATTATGACTGAATAGATTCAGTACAAGGTTAAGCATCAACATTTTTAGAGAAACACCTCTGGCAATTTTGAGGTATTTGTTTGAGAATTTAAGACTCTGAATTGGATGACTTCTACAGCCCCCTCTCAACTAGAGGTACATATTAATAGCATGAATGCCTTCTGGTGTCCTTGAATTATACTGGGGCCAGATGTTATCTTAGGTGTGCCAAAAAGGATGTACAATGATATGAAAATATTTCTTTCAAAAGACACTGTAAAGGACACAGGTGAGGATAATGAGGATTAAAAATGCCTGGTAGAGGAATTAAGACCAAGAACCAGTGATGACAAAATAGTTCCCAGGAGTTTGGCTTCCACTTTGATAAATTTCCAAGATTTCTAGATGTAGAAAATTTAAATGAATTTTCCGTCATTGTTTGAAAAATGGATAGGCATTTCTCTTGCATTAAGAAGCTATAAATGAAGTGTTAGATTTCCGTGTCAGCAGTCTAAGTGATAAAAATATAATTGCTCCCCAAATCGGGCTACATCATCAACTCCTAGTTTGGTAGTGGTTCAGCATTAAAGGTCATGTATCAGCGCGTTCTGCACTGGCAAACGTCTGGGGCAACAGAAGAGGCTTTTGAAAACAGAGAATCTAAACATTAGTTAGCATTTTCAATTGCCCACAGGTCTGTGCTGGGCACTTTACTTACCTTGTCTCTGTTCTCCACGGTAGCCCTGAGGTTAGGCGTGGGTTCTAGAACATCAGCAGGCAGAATGGTGCAGTAGAAGAAAGTCAGGAAACAGGACTCCATCGGAGCGGAGCCACTAACTGGGTGATCTGTGTCTTCCAGAGCTACTTGTCTCCAAACTTAAAAGGAAGAGTCGCGTCAAGCTTTCTAACACTGTTGGTGAGACTCGCTCAGGCTGTGCAGTGTTACCAACCCCGTTTTCTCAGTATTTGCACAGTAAGTTTTTCATTCCTGCAGAGTCCACCGCAGGCCTGGCCGACTCGCCATGCGGTGATCAGTAATGCAAGCTGCTTAGGCCCTCTGGTTTTACCGCTTAAAAAATTTTTTTTTTGTTATATTGGTTTCAGGTGTACAAGATATTGATTAGACATTGATCTGCCTTACAAAGTGATCACCTGGATAAGTCTAATCCCCGCCTGCACCAAACATAATTATGATCATATTATTGACTGTATTCCCCTGACTATTTTGTAACTACCTATTCGTACATCTTAATCCCTTCACTTTTTTTCCATCCAGCTCCCCTCCCATCTGGCAACCGTTAGTTTGTTCTCTGTATCTGAATTTGTTTCTGTTTTATTTGTTCATTTATTTCATTTTTTAGATTCCATGTGTAAGTGAAATCATATGCTATTTGCTTTCTCTGTCTGATTTATTTCACTTATTATAATGCCCTCTAGGTCCATCCATGTTGTTACAGATGGCCAGATTTCATTCTTTTTATGGCTGAGTGATATTCCATTGTGTATATGTATCACTTCTTTATCCAGTCGATAGACACTTAGATTGCTTCCATATCGTGGCTCTTGTAAATAATGCTGCATATGTCTTTTCAAATTAGTGTTTTGCATTTCTTCAGATAAATTCCCAGAAGGGAGATTGCTGAGTCATATGGTAGTTCTAGGATTAATTTTTGGAGGGACCTTCATCCTGTTTTCCACAGCAGCTGCACCAATTTGCTGTCCCACCAACAGTGCACAAGGGTTCCCTTTTCCCCACGTCCTCGCCGACAGTTATTTAGTTTATTGATGATACCCATCTGACAGATGTGAGATGGTATCTCTCTGTGGTTTTAATTTGCATTGCTCCACCAATTAGTGAGCATCTTTTCATATGTCTATTGGCCATCTATATGTCTTCTTTGGAGAAATGTCTATTCAAGCCTCTGCCCAGTTTTTAATTGGATTATTTGGTTTTTTGGTATTAAGTTGTATGAGTTCTTTATAAATTTTGGATATTAACCCTTCATCAGATGTACATTAGCAAATATACAAATTCTCCTGTTTAGTAGATTGTCTTTTTGTTTTGTTGATGGTTTCCTTTTCTGTGCAAAAACTTTTTAGTTTGATGATAGTCCAATTTGTTTATTTTTTCTTTCACTTCTCTTGCCCAAGGAGACATAGCCAAAAAAAAAAAAATCACTAAGAAGAAAACTGTCCATTTTCTTCAAAGAATTTTATGGTTTCGGGTCTTACTTTTAAGCTTAATCCACTTTGAGTTTCTTCTTGTACATGGTGTAAGACAGTGGTCTAGTTCCATTGTCTTGCAAGTAGCATTTAATTTTCCCAATGCCAATTATTGAATAGACTGTCTTTACCCCATTATCTTCTTGTCTCCTTTGGAATACATTAATTGACCATGTATGTGTGGGCTTATTGTTGGGCTCTCTATTCTGTTCCATTGATCTATGTATCTGTTTTTTGCCTGTACCATGCTGTTCTGATTACTATAGCCTTGTAGTATAGTTTGATATCACGCAGTATGATGCCTCCAACATTGTTCTTTCTCAAGATTGCTTTGGGTGTTTGAGGTTGGGGTCTTTTGTGGCTCCATATAAATTTTAGGTTTATTTGTTCTAGTTTTGCGAAAAAATGTCATTGGCATTTTTATAGGGATTCCATTGAATCTATAGATTGCTTTGGGTAGTATGGACAATTTAACAATTTTATTTCATTCTATCTGTGAGCACATAAAAATGAAGCTTAAGGAAAATAAAATAGATTTGTTTTTAAAGTGCTTGTCTTTGGGAACTAGAACTCGGCTAGGGCTAGGAAGGGTTTATAATTCTTCAATCCATGCATTCTTTCGACAGAACTTTATGGAGTACCAACTGTGTACCAAACCTCATTTATTACTTTAACACTGTACATGTATTGCATTAAGAAACATTAAAAATTGGAAAAGCAAAGTAAAATGAAAAATGGAAATAAATGACAAATATAATTTAGCATTCACCATATGAAAACCTCTTCTATGACTGGATATGTTTTAAATATTCATGTTCATGTAGTTCCGTAACATATAACTTTGATTTCAGCTGAATTTCGACTACTTAAATTGCCTTTGTTCCTAACTGACCAGAAAGCCTCATAGTCCAGCATCCTCTCACCCATCCTTCTTGTGATTTTTCATTTTCATTGTTTACGAAGCACTTGTGTCTTACCAAATATTTCTGAAACTGAGAGTGTGAATCAGGTGAGAAAGGTCTTACAGTCTATAGTGAATTGGTTATAGGTTATTTATACAATCATTTACTTCCAAAAATAATTTAAGGAATTTCATAACTCTAAAATGAGATTGTTAAAAGACAGAGAAGGGAAGCAGAAATCATTATCTAGAAGAGGCCACTTTTAAAATACCAGTAGAAAAGAGCACTGCTATGATTCGCTTTTTGCCATGCAAGGTCTAAAAGGTCAGAGGTCAAACCAAGCTTTTTGAACGATGGCTGTTTGCAGAAGGGACCCATGCAACGTACTCTGCATATACAGCCAGGCGCATGTGTTTGCCGGCATGCATTGAGGAGGAAGTTGGGGGAGTCCTTCCGTACTGAAGAAGGAGATCGGCCCCTCCCGCAGGCTTCCCAATGCCCCACTCTTCCCAGTTCCTCCCATTTTTAAGTAGAGAAGTTCCAAACAGGGCAGGAGATACTGTGACAATCAACAGTTCTTCCCCTGTAGCAGTTAATAAAATGAAGTGTGTCTCTGCAGAGTCTGTTTATGCCGTTTTTCATAGATGTCCCCTTGGGAGAACTGAGCTGTGGCTTGGCCCTGCACAGTTTTTCCCTGCTGCAAGATTTATCTCCCACCCACCCTCCTCTATGCCTCTACTCCACGAACCACCCACCGCTCCCTAAAATCAGCTCTTCGCCCAAATCGCCACCGCGACCCCCCTCCCGTCTTCTGAGTGCTTCATGTGTGTTTTACTCTTCTCGTGGCCTTGGTGTAACTAGAGGGAAAAAATGCGAAGTTCTGTTTGTAGGGAATTCACAATAATGTGAACATCAAAGGCCGGGTTAGAAAGTGTTTTCGCTTTTTGTGCTGGGACTGGGGCATCGCACAGGTAGTGCAAAGCAGGGCACGTTCCTTCACACGGTAGGGTTGGGTTGTACCGTTTATCTCCATGGTTTTGAAGAGAACGCTACCCTGCTACAGTCCCAGTGCAGGGGGTCACCACATGGAAAAACAGTCTACATTAAGATCAGACGACGAGGCGAAGATCTGAGCCATTAAACCAGTTCGGTTCCTCTCTTAATGGATGGGATTTTTCAAGAAGGCTCCCTGCTTCGAAGCCAAGGGCGGAGTGGGACAGAACAGCACACGGATAGACGCAGCCAGCCCGTCGCATCGGTGGAGGGGATCAGTGCTAGGCAGGAGGACGGTCCCCGGGGTAGGGGCTGCTCGCCTGGGTGGCAGCACCCTGGGTGGCACCAGGCGGCCCCAGGTTGTGTCCCACCCCCGTTGCTGCTGTGGAACGTGGGGCACGGTGATTCCACACCAGGGAGGACTTCATACAGGTGAATTGCCTGGCACCTCGAAAGCGCTCATTAAACATTGGCTGTAATCGTAATCGTTATTACTGTCTCTGCATTTCACTTAGGATACAAGCAATGAGCTGGGAAGAGTTGGCTGCAGCCACTGAGTTCTAACTGGGTGGCCACAGCAAATCTTATTTTGTTAGTTATTGCAAAATAGAAAGAAAAGCAAGTATTTTTTAAAAATCAGCGTGTGGATTTTCCTGCCACATGTTCCTGCATTCCTGGTACGCACACCCAGCAGACTGCACAGAGACAAAGGGCTCATGTGAGCTCAGGAGTGACCTTGACGGTCCCGCAAAGAGAGTGGCTTCGGGAGTTAGTGTGACCTCAGTCAAGGCATCAGTAGGGGCGGAAGCCACTGGATCAGGAACCAGTTGTTAAACAGCCAAGCATTGGGCGAGCAGGTCATTCAACTGTTGGCAGTGGAAATCAGCCGTGGCGGGGTCCTCATGCCGTAGAAATCAGTAAAACTACATACACATCAGGGTCTTTTTTATCCCTCAGAAAGCTGCTGTACTGGCAAACCACTGGGTTGTTCTGTCCAGAGTGAGCTTCCATCTTATCTAAATGGTCTTTTGTCCAATTCTGTGACATGGCAGTGTGTCATTGTCATCGTCATCATTTTACATATCTGGAATCCAAAGCAGTGAAACACGGTAATTAATACCCCAAGCAAAGCCCCCCGGGTGGACCCAGGGCTCAGACCCAGGCTTCCCCACTCGCCAAGACACTTGTTCTGTCCTGGTTTTGAGATACAGCATCACGGGCTTTGCTTCTGGAAATTTGGGACTTCCATTAAATTTTAAGAGCTGCTACAATATTTTCTAAATTTAAAAAAGATGTAATCCGAATTAAATATTGCATCCATCACTTTGTGGGGTGGTGGGGGGTGGGGCTTGAGAGGGGTGAAGAGGGAGTGAAGTCTTGGCGACTGTTTTCTGCAGAGGTAATTGCTTCATTTGTCAGCATTAGGGGACCCCATGATGGTGGCCTTTGGGTGTGCAAAGAAGTTCTCAAAGAAACGGGACATGTACACTTGTTCCTGAGGGAGATTTCATTATAATTAGGAGTCCTGAACGGACATTGAAGTGCTTAAGAGGGTTTTCAGAGCAAAATAACAACAAACAAGCCACAGCTTTGTTTAAACTGGGATCCTACGTGGGGCTGGAGGGTTAATCAAAGGAGCCCTGGAGGGGGGATTTTTCCGGGGGTGTCAGCTGTGCCTGAACTGCTGCAGAGGACAGCAGAGGGCCCCGACACCCTGGGTGCTAGAATGACTAGGCCAGGAGTCCCTTGCACACAGTCCCCCCACCGCTAGACGTTGCTTTAAGTAATGGCGCCTCCTCTCGGGACGGGAGGGGATGCTCAAACCAGACAATTCCATTACCCGGCTCCCCGCCTGCTAAAAGAACAGAGATTGAAAATAAATAACAAACTCGATTAAAGCCTGGAGTCTTCGTTTTCCTTCCCACTATCTTCCTGAGCCATTTCGACATTCCAGTGGACCGATCACAGC
Source organism: Eonycteris spelaea (assembly GCA_003508835.1). Classification (NCBI taxonomy): domain Eukaryota; kingdom Metazoa; phylum Chordata; class Mammalia; order Chiroptera; family Pteropodidae; genus Eonycteris; species Eonycteris spelaea. The sequence continues at coordinate 2,083,319 of PUFA01000142.1, read as the reverse complement.
ATCGGACATGGGAACATCTGAGAAAATTCTCCTGTTCTCTTTGGAGCTACATGATACAGGATTGTACCACAACTAACAAAAACTGAGCAGGCAAAAATCTAAACTCATAAACCAAACGAATCAGGGTCCGGTTATTTGCATCACAAAAAGAGCTCATCATTCTATCAAAGGCTTCACCATTGGTTTATTCATTCACTTTTTCAACGGACATTTATTAGGTCCGGACTGTGTTTCAGGCCCAGTAGACAGTGCCGTGCAAACGGGAACCCACTGCCCTCACAGGTCCCGGCGGACGCTGCAGGAGGCTGAGGTGTCCTGGCACAGCTGGTCACACTCAGTCGTAAGCACAGACACCCAGACACTTCAGGAATACAGCGACCAGGACAGTCAACTGCCGCAGGCCCCGGGCAAGTACGAAAAGAAGGGGATGCTTCCGGTGGCAGTGGACAGAAAGGGGCAGCTGTCCTACAGGATGGCAAAATAGAAGGGACGCAAGCACTGCAAGAACATCAGTGTGTTGCCACGGCGTCCCCTGCGCTCGTGCTGTGCCCATCTGGAAGGCCACTTCGGTAAAATGGGCGAAGGACTTGGGCGAGATGGGAGTAACCCTCACTCTGTGTCGCTGGGGCAGGAAGGTGTCGTTGCCTCTGGCACGGGGAAGCTGGAGCTTCTGGGGACAGAGACCTGAGGTGTGAGTGACAGGAAGTCACCAAGCATTTCCAGCAAGAGGAGTGGCGTTTTCTGATTTGTAACTTTTAAAAAGATGGTTTAGAGATAATATCGAGGATGGAGTGAAAGGGAGACTTCTTTAAGTAGAAGTTCCTTTACTGCACTTAAAATATGGTTTTATTAACAAACGTTCTGCTTGCGTAGAGCAAACCCTTAACCCGCCTGCTGCAGCAGGAGGGGCACAGCTCCGACGTGGCAGGTGAGGTCCAGGCAAGCACAGGTGCTCCCAGTGTTTGAATGCCCCATTTCCCAGTGGCACGGAGCAGCTCTGCTCAGCGTACCTGTAAACCTAACAGACTGCGACTGATCTCATATCATCCTCCCCCAAAGTATGTTCAGAGTGTCAGAATGCAGCGCACATCAATTTAGATGTACATGTTTCCTGTCGTTAGTCTTCTTTGTCCCCGTCCATAATCTCCATGGGCTCTATGCGACCATAAGGAGACTTGCTTGGTCCTTCGCTCTGAGGTGTTGCCGTGAACCGGGCGCTCTCTGAGAAGGGAGTCACTTCATGCCTTAAGGTCAACGAAAATGGTTAAAGGAAATTTTTCAAAGTGAAAGCAGTAATACATATGTTAGACCCTAAGTATGTGCCCCGGGAATTTCTAAATTGAGTTTAGAGATCGCGTTTATGGCTTAGCGTCCTGCTGAGCTCATGATGTTCAGACTCAGATGTGAAGTAATTAAGCCAAGTTGCTTCCGAATACACCGTGAAGGGCCAAGGAGTCGGTGATGGTTCAGGCTGGTGGGATGCTCGGCAACGCAGCCAAGGGTCCTGGCATGTGATTGGTTTATCCTGGGTTTTAAATCAACTTAACTTGGAAATCATCTTTTTGGAACTTATCACCCCACTTCTCTGCCAGCAGAGCAGATGATTATTCTCTTTTTCCTTTTTTCCTTTTAAAAGAGATGAGAGACTTTAGAAAACTCAATCTCAAACTTCTTGAACCAAAAAATCCAGGACAATGATGCCCCACCTGCCATTTACAGGTGACCAGGTGCCGGAGCCAGCCGGCTAAAGTCGAACAGCACCTAAAAGATGGGGGTGAAACCTAAGGAAAAAAGAAGAAGACAGGAAAGCGCTTCGGGAGGGCATACAGTCAATGCTGCAGCCTCGAGTTTATTTAGCATAGCTCTTATTTTCTTTTCGAACACAATAGCAAGGCACAGAGTACATTACCATAGGAATACTGACATTTACATAAGTTCCTATACTTCCTTCCCTCAGGGTGCAAACATCCTTGCTTTTGTAAAACATTCCACTATCTCAAAAGGATTTCTATAGGAGGCAATCCTCCCTTCCAGGGTCAGTAATGTTTAACTCAAATCCCTGCTTCCTTGAACCATTGTTTAAGCAGTCTCAGTAACTGCTTTATGGCCTGTAAGCTACGTGACTTCTTCAGTGTCTCAAAATGGCTCCCGACAACCAGGGAGGTCACTTTGTAAGTCAGGGGCCTGAAAGTGAACTAATTCCACTTCTTTCTTCTTTTGTCTGTGCTGACAGATCCCTGTCTTTCATTAGCCAAGGAGGAGGGGAAGAGGGACTGGCGATGACATTACCTAAGGCCACCTGAGAGACTGTAGACTGATGAAAGGTTTTCAGCCATTGGCTTTTTAAAGTATGTGTGTGTCCATAAGGCTCCTGCATTCAGAATGTCATCTCAGCCGCCGTTCTGTTTATCACAGCTCAATCGACGTTAGGTGTGACCAGCTCCTTTGCGGCCCGAAGCCTACTCGGCCTTCGCTGCACAGGAACTTGGGGGCCTGGGTGGGTGGCCTTGAGGATTGTCAGTCTGCCATGTTGGGGGGTGTGGCATGGGAAAGCGGAGCCTGGTCTACAAAACTGCCAGTCCTCTTAGTAAAGCGCCGGACCCAGGCTAAACCTTCCGCCCGAGGCTGTGGTCCCCACACCCTCCAGGCCTCACTCGGCCCCTCAGAGCGTCTGTCCCTCTCTGCGTGGACAGACACCTCATCTGCCAGCGCTCTGTCTGTGATTTGCCAGTGCCCTGTCATTATGGCTCCTAGTTTGTGCCTCTGCGGCTTCTCTCCAGCCCGGGATGCTCTCCTAAGTTCTCTCCATTAGAGTTTAAAATTTCACCGTACCACACATGCCCCACCCCTCAAAGCTGCTTTGGAATTGGTAAGGCCGGAGATGTGACACCTGTAGATGCTCTGACCCCTCTGTCGTGCATTTAGGCCTTTCCTTCGCAAGTCCTGGGACTTCAGAGCTGGAAGGGACCTTAGAGGTCACTTACAGAAGGGGACAGGGAGGCCAGAGAGATTAAGGGGTTTTCCTGGTGACACGGCAGCACCGTGAAGGCCGATGGCCTTGAAGATGGTCTTGAGACCCAGCGACACTGCAAGACGGCCTCGTGGTCATCAAAGGGCGGTCGACTCACATTCATTCCAGGTTCAGAGTGGAACCTAACACAGAAACGGGTGTCCCGGGCGCTCTGGGTGACATCTAGCCCTGTGGCGTGGGTGCGCTGCAGTGTGTCTGCTCTAGTTCATACCGGGAGTGGGGGCGTGTGTCTCGTCCTGGAAGGGTTCCTTAGCTTTTGCGTAAAGTAGGATTTTCTCTTCCGCTTTCCTGGAGCAGCCATTTACTTTCTCAAAGCAAATGTTTACGACTTTTATAATTGAATTAGTCTGTGGTCATCATACTGTTGTAACAGTGATGTCACTGCTGGACCATACAGCCACGGGGGTGGGGACGGGGCTGGTTCTGAGTCACCGTAGCTCAGCATCCAGCACAATGCAAATACTCAAGTGCTGTTGGCCGACTGGATGAATATTTATGCTTTTTCCAGCTTACGTGTAAAGTCTGTAGGATAGGACCTTGGTTCTTATTAGCTTAAAGCCAGCCAATTAAAGCCAAATCAGGGTTTTTAAATAAAATATGCTAGAACATGAGTCATGAATATAGATGTCTGTAGATGCACGCAGGGACCATAAATGAGCAAAGCCAGGCTGGGTGTGAGAAGTACAACACCACAGTGCAGGCACAGTCGTTAGAAAATGATGCTAAGTGATAATAATGGTGAGAAATGTGGCCAAAAACAACAACAACAAAACAAAAAAAACAAAAAAAACAGGCCTCATCTGAAGAGGCCGGTCCTTGCCAGGCAACAGTGGAAACCCAGTGTCGCTAGACCTGCTTGTCATAGAGAGGCTGACATGCAGATTTCAATGTGACATGTCATGATGTTAAAACGTGGATAATTTGTTTTAAAAGAGAAACACTGTAGAGACAAAACTCATCTTCCCGTGGGCAGCCAGTGGCCTCGGTCTCCACACCCCGCCGGTCCCCACACCCTGGTCCGGAGCCAGGGGCACGCACGCCCAGGCAGCTCTGCACAGCAGGTGGACCCCACGTCTCCTCTCCCTGTGTGGGGCCTCGGGACCTCCCCATATGCAGATGCCTTCAGGCTCCAGACAGTGCGCCACCCCGAGGGCCAGGTGGGCCCCACGTTCTGCTCCAGGACGACCCCGGCCACAGACCCGACCTGCTGCAGCTCTGCAGCTTCGGAGGCCAGGAACTGGCTTGACGTTTCTGAAGCACGGAAAGCAGCAAGACCGATGCTCTCCGGATGGTCCCGAAGCCCAGCCCGACATCTTCCCAAGGAGATCAGACAGGGAGGGTCAGGGTGCAGGCGGCTGCTTTTCCCAAACCTGCAGGAGAGCTGCTCCCCGCCGGGGCCCCCGCTGGCCCGTGAGCTGAGCCAGCCCGCTGGGGAGCAAGCCCTCCCAGCCTGTGGGGGCGGCGGAAACTGAGGTTTTCTCCAACGTGGTCGGCAGCCCTGTCCCTTCCTCACCACCTCCCGCTACTGCTGCTCTTGGATCGGGCCGTGGTCCTGACCGGGTCAGCACGTAAGCGATTCCCCACGCCTGGGAGCACGCGTGTGCTGGGACCCGTGACTGCGCCCCCCTGTACCCCGTGTCGTTCTTTGGTGCCTGTCAAGTTTTAAAAGAGAAACACTTCGTCCTGCCCGTGCACGCGTCCCCTTGGATCTGTCAGCAGCAGACTGCAGCGGCCCTCTTTCACCCCGCCCACCCCCCATCCCTGCTTACGGTCCGGGGCTCTCCCCTGGGTCTGCGTGCACAGGCCCTGCATGGTCCACAGTCCATAACCCGTACGAGGGCAGCGTGTGACTGCGTGAGGTCTCGTCACGTGCTGCACGAGAGCGTGTGCTGTGATCGCTGCCTCTTCCTCAGCCCTGTCGTTTGTAATCACACGTAGTTTGTAACCTCAGGGGTGGCATCTGAGAGGGCCAGCTTGGTCCGCTGATGTCCCCAGAAAGCCGCAGTCCGTCGTGCCCGCCACCTCCCAGCTGGCCTTCTGAATATTAGCGCTCGGTCGCAAACAGGATGGGGCGTCTGGCTGCTCCCGTTGAAAATCTCTAAGCCATTCGTGTGAATGAAGCAAGTTTGAAAAATATTTACACTAAATAATACTATATGTTTCTACAGGACTATTTTTTTAAATTTTTCCCCCAAAGGAGCTCTCGCCCAGTCACTGGAGCATGCTGGGAGCCAAGGGCACAGCGGGGCCGAGGCTGCAAATAGGACATGTGTGTTTTGTTTCAGTTTACTTAGACTTCTAAAATGATACTGCAGACAGCGTGTGACAGGCTGACGGGCTGCACTAGCGTGAACCCCCCGGGGGCCTTCGGTACCCGGCCTCTGTCACCCAGAGCTGCCGCAAGGGCAGGGGCGTCTGGGCCGGGGGCGGAGTCACTGCGTGGAGACGGCTGTCAGCGGGGGTGGTGCTGGGCGCTTTTGTTTGTGCCTTGACCTTCGGTGGCCCTGATTCCAGGTCCAAAGTGCACTGGGCTTTGTGGGCTTTGCCCGGTCTAGCCGGACCTGGCCCCGGCCTCAGCTCCTTGGCCAAGTTTTCCTTCTGCCCTTCGGCAGCTTCCACCTCTGGGGAAGATCCTTCCTCCCCTCCCACTGCCTCTCGTAACAGCTTCTTTCTGCCTTGGTTATTTTGTTTCATTTCCATGGAAACAGAGCTAGAAGATACTGCAGGATTATCTAGTCCTCAGGCTCAACAGGTCTGAGGCCCAGAGATACTAGTCGTCTTTGCCTTGCGAGCCATGGGAAGGGAGGGGCCCGGCGCCACTCGGAGCTGGCGACTCCCAGGACTTTAGTCAGCAGACCGCCGGGTGGCGGGTGATCCCCGCACCCGGAAGCCCAGCGACACAGTCGTTTCAGTCGACCGCCTGCCCCACTGGGCTCTTGGCGTGTTCTGACCCAACTTGGTGACAGTCCTGGTGTCCTTCGGAATGTTCTCCCTCCAGCCCGACCTGATTCTCCCTCATCTGATAGCGATCTCCGTGGGCTTGCGTGCTGGTTCAGCAGCAGGTCTTCTCCTTTCCGCCTCCTAAGGGCCTTTCGAAGCCACCTGGTGACCATGAGCAGGTGAGCAGGGTCAGTCACTGGGCTGCACGGGACCCGCTCTGTTCCAAGGTCCACAGCAATTGGGACGTGGCCAACCCGTCCCGCACACCACGCCCACCAGGATCTGTGCGGGGAGGGGGTTGGTGGGCTTTAGGGCTGATGAGGGTGGGCTCCCGGAGGGTTCCTGCTGGACATTTGTGACCCAGGGCTTCCCTTTACGGGGAGTAAAGTGGAACAAACTCCAATGGCCTAAGAGGGTTGGTACTGAGTGGTGAATGAGAGAGCATTTAGACTATGCCCAATGAGCATCGGATTTAAGATCCATTTGGATCATCTTGGGGCTTTGATGAAAAATTCAGATTCCTGGGCCCTACCTACAGAGATTATGGTCCAGGGTACAGCCCAGGGAAGGGGGGTTTTAATCAACACACGTGATTCTGACTTAGAACCCGCCGATATGCCCACCTCCCGAGGCTGCAAATAAGGACGCCGAGGGCCCAGCCCACAGAGGCCACCACCCATTGGTTCTGTCCCTAGGTGCTGCAGGCCACACCCGGCCCACGCGGAGAGGGGACCTGACTCCATGTCTCACGGCCTCCGTGCCTGCTCGCCTTTAATTTCCATGACTCTTCCCCTGGCTTAGTGAGAGGTGGGCCGTGCTCCCCAAAGAGGAGCTGGAGCACAGGAAAGCACAAAGGTAGGAGGGATGGTGGCCCAGAAAAGAGACTGGAGGACCGGTGAGGACAGCTGCCACTGCGTCCTCATTGGCCAGAGCATCCAGTCAGCTCTGAAAGCAGCCATCCGCCAGCCCGTGCGGTGTGTGTCCAGCCAGTCACGCGACCGGACGCAGCAGGAGTGGCCTCCCCGTCCCGCTCCTCTGGCCTCGTCTTCCTCTCTCTGTGTCCCTTCCCTGTGTGTGACGGGGAACACCACGCTGGAAGGAGAGGTTACTACGAAAGTTGCAATGTTCGGTGACATCACACTTCTTTGGCTTGTTTTTTTCCAAGACTATTTAGATGTGACATCATGTGAACGCAGGTATGCGAAGGTGTCCCCCCCTCCTAGAGTCCACGAGACGAGATGCAGCAGCACAGCCCGCATCCCCTGCGTTTGTCGCATTCCCTTTTCTCAGCAGATGCCGGGGTCCTAGCGGAAATGCCTTTGAAAACTGACTTCGTCCCCCGACTTGAGTTCCTCTTTAAAGTAGCCACGCGTACAATCTCAGATGATTTCCTCTTGCAGTCTTCCCAGGGCTCGCCAAGACCTCACAGACGGGAGGATGCTTGATGCCTTCGGGATGAGTTTTCTTTTGCTTACAGACATTCATCACCAAATGCCAAGAAGTGGCAGATCTATGGGACAGGACAACCGGCATAAATCACATTTTAAGGCGCCCAGATAAGAGCAAAGTCAACATCCCCACCACTGCCACAAATCTCCCTCGGAATTAGAAAGCAGTATAAATCTCCGCTTACGGGTAAAGATGACATTTCTGCACTGTGTTCTGCCGACATCATAAAAACAAACCACTTGTTTCCCCTTCTGAGTGCGCCTGACTTTGAACCAGAAGGAAAGATGGTTTTAAAGAAACACAAAACCGTGCTCAATGAAAGCGAGTTTAAACTGGGATTTTTTTTTTTTTTAATCACTGAGTGAACGCATCACACGTTGCAGCCTCTTGAGAACTTTAATCACACTGTGACAGCAATGTCCTGGGTAAACGAGCCTCTTCCCAGTGTTGGGTAATAGTCACACACAGATCTGCTTCGGCGTTCAGGCCGCACGGCGTCATCCCCGAAACGAGACACCTGGTTAAGAGCGGGCGACGATGGGAGTCGTGGTGATAAAACAGGAGGGGCCCACGCGGGCTTGGGGCGCGTGGACCTCCCTGAGGCAGCTCTTCCAGAAAGACGTCTGCGCTCCACGGCCTGTGAGGCAGAGCTGTCTCTCACGGGCAGCCTCCCAGAGATGCCGAATGAATGTCCAGCAAATGGAGCGCAGGTAGAAGCATTCGTCTCTACATACTGACTACAGATGCTTCCAGATTTCATGATGAACTTTTTTGGGGAAAACTAAGTACTTTTTATCATGGTTAAGTATTGAAAGTGGTTTTAGGTGGTTTTGTAGGAAACCATTCTTTTACTCATAAGAATATCATATACCATTTATCAGAACCAACACAAAAATCCTAACCTGTAGGGGCAACGATCTTCCAACAATTCTGGGCAAAAGGTATAAAACTACATGGCTAAAAAATATATATTGACATCAATAAATATAAAATGCAACAAATATACTGATGAATGAAATCCTGTGCCTTTTAGTGATACTGTAAACGCAGATCACAGTTTTGCTTTTCAGAGAACGCTGGTACCAGGCAAGCCCGTCAAAACAAAAAATACAGGTGAATGGATTTTTTTTATAGCACTCTGGACAAAATAAATATATCAGGCAAAATTGAAAAAAGCAAATGGCAAGATACAATAAATTTGAAATTAATATGTACAGAATCATAGTGCACATAAAAAAATAACGACTGATAGAAAGCTTTAATTACATAAGAAATTCTGAAGAATTCCTGTATCATTCTTACGCCTGCACCAAAACCAAATACCTCCCTGGCTGTGAGCAAACAATAGGACAGGAGGGAAAGCATTATGAATTCTTATAGATACTATCTGGAATTTCTCATAATGATTTGATTGGTTTTAAGCCTTAGGTTATTCTGAGATAAATTTGTACCTAAAATGTTAGTAAAGTAACCCAAAATCTACTTATCAGTTATCTGGCTTCAGGTTTGTGACTTTTAACAAATGAGCAGCTCCCCTGGGCGCCAGCTTCCGCCACAAGGAGGAGTGATACCACCCGCCAACCTCGGGCTCTGGTCTGGCTGTTGGAATAGAGAAGCTCAAGGGTTGTTTTATTTGGAAGGGATCTGTGTCACAGCCAACAAATCCAATATACTCAGATAACTGTAATAATGGCTGGTACCTGGATGTATTTCATTAATCAGCTTGATTTTCCCTTCTGCAAAAGAGCGCCAACCAGCTCTTGAACACCCAGCTGTCAGTAAGCCCCGCTTTTGAGTCAAACACCTGGAGGTTGCACTAACACAATACAGTGAGGCGAGTTGCTGGCCGGGAGGAATGGAGGATCCTGACTGGCTGTTATATTAGTGCAGCTTTGTACCCCAAAGCCAAAAGCCCTGGCAGAAGTGACTCTAAAGAGGGCCCTACAGTGACACTGAGAGAGAAGGGGTGGCCCTGGTTCACAAGGAGCCTGTGGTCCAGGTGCAGAGCACGTGAACAGTGCCAGCCAGCGACATAGCCTTAGGGAAACCATTAGAAAGATTATCTTGATTAGGTCATTAGTGTCAAGAGGCAACTATGCTGAACTCCTCAGCCGTCATTTAGCTGTCACAGCCTCGGGCCACCTTTACAGAAAGGGGCAAATGAGTGTGATGCAAATTGCTACCAATTTCCGGAGCAGTAGTAACAAAAAAGCCACACCCTCGGGGCCACAGCTGTGTCTACACTCCTCCAGTCCACGCCCCACCACCGGCTGTGGCCACACCCGTCTGGAGCTACCAGGTGGGCTCAGTGAACAAACTGAACCCAGACGGGTAATGAGTGATCCTGGTTGGTATCCCCGAGGGTTCGTTGCTTTCAAACTGTGTTCCATTTAGTCCACTGTGCCTCGTAAAACAAGAACATGGACATTTGACAAAGTTTCCCATTAAAGATGAATTATAAAATTCAAAAAGTTTAAAAGTATCCGAATAAACGTGGCCATCCAGAAGTTCTCACTTCCTGAGCAGTCTGGGTGGCGGAAAACCTTACTAGGGAGGTTGGTTTGGATTATATGTAAATATTGCCTCCTTTTAAAAAATCCTTTATCCTCTGTCACCTCTTCACCACCTATGCATACACGGAGAGTGTCTCTTTTGATGCACAAACTAGGTATTCAACTTGGCATAAATTTCTCTTTTTTACTCTGTTTTAGTCTCATCTCTTTCCCTGCCCTTCCCTTTGAGAAGCTGTATTCACAGTCAGACAAAATGTGTACCTGCTGACTGTTCTTTAGAACAAGTCACAAGTGTGCGCAGTGTCCCCGAGCAGAGTCTGCGCCATGTGACACTCTCACTGAGGCTTCCTGCCACCTTCTGAACTCAGTCCTGGCGCTTGAGCTGGAAGAGACCTCACAAGTCATCAGGTCACTCTTACTTTACAGGCCAGGGAACTGTGCCCCTCAGAGGGTAACTAACGTTTTTCAACGTTGCTCTGCTGCCTGGCAGCACGAACGGTGCCGTGTCACGTCCCCCAGCCCCAGCCCCGACGTGCGTTGAAGCCTCTGTGCTTGTTTGGAAGAGGCGAGTGAGGCGGGTGTTGGAAGGGGCGCGGGATGGGTTCTGCTTGCCCAGGTTCTGGAATCTTAAGAGGACGCGTGGACATTTCAAATACAGTAATGGTCATTCCTCAGCGGACGCCCCAGAGGCTACGTGGAGCGGCAGGAAGGATTTAACCAGGGCCAGGTTGTCGTCCCGCCATGGGGCCTTGGTGCAGGAACATGTGCCTTCACTACTAACTGCTTCTCCCCGACACCCAGCTTGGCGGCATGCAGGAGTTAAGGTCTCCTTCCGTCTCTCGTGGCTGTGACCGTGACCGTTTCCAGCCCGGCAACAACACGTACACACATGCTGTGGGGGGGTCGGCTTCTGAACCACCCGTGGCGTCTGCCGCAGGTGATCATCACCCCACCAAGGCAGGTGTGTGCAGCCGCTCTCTCGCAGCCCGGCCACACCCGCAGCTTCCCTGGCCGGCTGCGCTCAGGTTTCTGCCCTCCTGCCCAGGTTTCCTTCTGTCTCCAGGGCGGGGGTCCCTGAGCTCACCAGCTCCTGGCTAGAACACAGCATTGACAGGAAGGTGCGGACAGTCTCTGTAAAGCTTTGGTAAGAGGCGCCTTCCGACGTTCGCATGAAACCTCACAACGGACACACCTGCGGAGTAACAGCCTCTCTTAATTTACCTGTAATGTCGTCAGGGCCAGCTGCAGCCATAGTCGTGACCAGGCAAGAGCCGTTTCCGGCGCATCCTGCACGTTGGCCCTTTGGTGACTTGGCGACCTTCAGCATTCCCACTAATACAAAGCAAGCTTTGCGGCCAGTGACGCTGCGTCAGCTTCCTGAGGTATCACAGATGAAAATCGGCGGTCCAGCTTCCCGCGTGCTTACGGAACAAAGGCTGGACAGCAGTAGAAGTTTAAGAAACTGCATTCCCATCAAAATCCAAATACAGAAGCCTGACTAATTGTAAAGAAATGTCGGGGCTTATGAAAAAACTGGGGTGAAAAAAAGCACTTGTCATGAGTAAGACAGGCATCATCGTTTTTTAAGAGGCAATTTGGTTGAGTTGAAAATCCATTAAATCAATGAACTATGCTCTAAAAGTAAGACTTTTATTTGCTTAATTGTGCTTGCACTCCAGGTTTTTAAACTGGAAATCTGTCATTCATTTTTTTTTAACCTTTAAAAAGTTCACTTCATTTTCAAAAGACCTAAACCTTATCATCTCCTCTTCCTTCCATCCACATGTACTTAAGTTTTTTTCTTTCCTTTCTCAAAGTCTTAGAAAAGGGAAGAGGAGAAAGAAAAAGGACAGATTTAAGAAGTGGAGTCCGAAGTAAATATTTGACAGCGGGTTTCATTAATCTGAGCTTCTGCATTCACACCTGCTGCAAACTGTCTTCAGTTACTCTGAACGGCTTCCAATGCTCTGACCGAGCAGGGTGCTGAGCCACCTGCGTGCTCATCAACTGGGATTGGGTGCTATGTGGTGATCTTGTCAGACGTTCGGAGCGTTTGGATGTTGAGGCTGTGCGTTGGGAACCCCACACCCTAGATGAGACCCTGCTCCCTCTGACCTACCCGCCGCCACCCTCCAAGCTTCTCGCTGTGCGAATGAGACATTCCTCATTTTTTAGTAAATGTTTATCGAGCAACTATTATGTGCCAGGCACTCATTTAGGTCCCTGCCTTTGGGGATGAACGTCTAATTGGGAGAAAAAGAGAATTACAATACTACCTCAGTACCTCAAGAGTTAAGAGCCAAAAGTAATTTTTATAAAAGATGTGAGAGAGTATGACTTCACCGGGTGTCAAAAGAGGCCCCTGAGCCCTTTAATAGCATGTGTCAGCTGCCTCTTCTCTGTGGTGCTGCAGCTCAGAAACTAGGTCTGCATTCCTGTCAGAAGAAATGAAAACCTTTTTTGAAGAATAGCCAAATATGCAAGAATAAGCATCTACATTTGGAATACATAAACAGGATCGAACATAAGGAAGCTGGAAAATGAAAATGAGAGTGACCTGTTCTCAACAGAACTACTTGGTTTTGGAAACCAGTTTTGCAAACGGCCTCCATTCCTTAAAACACAAGAGACTTCATTCTGCCCCCTTTTGCCCTAAATGCTGAGAAAGTCACTGCAAACTTACCAGGGCAGGTATGGGGTCTGCAAAATCTCCAGGAAATGCCGTCATCGCCTTCTGCTAATGAAAGAACTGAGATGGGGTGCAGTTCAGGGGGAGATGAGAGCCAGAAAGACCACCAGAGACTCGATAGGACCTACTCCCAGTCTTACCTAGAGACCTAATGGTCTGAACGCTACCCTCGGCCTTCCCAAAACTCCAGTGAGAAATAGTTTCTGAAGCGGGAAGGTCGTGACCCTGGGCTGTGAACCTGATGGTAGAAATGTGGTTCTCGTTTGCTCTAGCCATCACTGTGTTTCCAATCTTACACTTGACATTGATTTTTTGGTAAACTTTTTCTTTTCTTCTTAATCCTAAGCAGCTCAGACAGGGCAATGTGGTCCTAATCATGCAGGCGCAGCGGGCCCATCAGCCCGTAGGGCCCTCCTTCCTGGTAGACTCCAGTCAGGTCGCAGCGGGCTCAGGGGGCTCTGGGGAGGATTCAGCGGGCAGCATACAGGCCCAGCACACAGCCTTCCACCGTCCCCCCCACCACACCATGTCCTCTTCACATAATCATGTCCCTGATTTGGGCTAGAATTGCTCAAAAAGAGAGGCTTCTTATTTTTAGTCCCATCATGTGTATTAAGACATCCTATTGGCTTTGAACAACAAAAATTGAAATAGATAAGAAAATACTTCCATCTGGACTTTTCTTAAAAGGTTTTTGTAAATTCAGGGTAATTGTCTCGGTGCTTTACTTTCTTTTTTCCTTGAGAACCTTATACATTTTTTCCTTAACCAAAACCTCTTTCAAAATAAATGTCAAGTACACTGTTTAACATGTTTTCATCGCAGATGAAAATTCTGCACATAATACTGCAGTTGATTCATCAGTCTGCAAATGATGCCTGCCTGGTCAGCAGTTTCTAGTTTAATCGTGGTGAAAACCATTTATAAAAAAACAATCTTACATCAAGTACTAACATATAAGTCAGTCAGGGGGCTGACAGGCCTAAACACCCTCTCCCTTTGATGGTCCCAGCTTCTCCTCTGTCTCTCTCTCTCTCTCTCTCTCTCTCTCTCTCACACACACACACACACCACGTTCTGCCCCCACACACGTGAGGGGCACATGCACCACGCACATACCACACCCCTCCCTGGAACGGGAGCCCCTCAGGGACGCGATGCAGAGCCACAGCTCTAGATGGACCTCATGACACCACCCTCTGCCTGGCCGTGTTGGTTGCCCTGGATACGACAATCTTTCCAGCGGCCTACCGTTGGGCTTTTGCTTGTTCTCTCCAAAGGCTACCGTGGAGATTTAAGAGGCGTCACGTAGAGCTCATTTTTTTATTACTTCTTGCCCTTTTATGAAAACAGAAATAAAAAGAAAGACAAATATTGTCATAAAATTACTTCAAAAAGGACCTAGAGATATCACCTAGATCTGCTCTTGAGCTTAAGTTTGTTGTTTAGTTCGTTGGTGCGTTAAACAAGCATTCACTGCACTCCTCCTCCGTGCAAGGAGTGGACCGGCTAACCCGCCCAGGTGGAGGTAGCGTGGTGAAATGGGAGGGACTGTAATTTGGAGTTACCCCGGTTCTGCCAGTCGCCATGTCCCCTTCCCTCCCCCGGGCTCAGTGGTCCTCTGTCCTTTGGGAAGGATAGTGCCTAGCTCACGGTGTGGTCCCGAGGCTCAGTGGGCTCATGCATGTGAAAATACCTGTGCTGGCACTTGGCCCCAAACCACTGAACTTGCCCTGCGGTGGGAGGGGTGGGGAAGGGTGTGGCGAACCCTGGCTTTAACCACAGAGTGGAGAGTAAAAGCTGACATCTAGTGGCCACAGTGACAGTGCACCTCATCTTGCCGCAGGGTTGGGTCTCAGAAGCTCCCAACTGGCACCTGCATCAGAACCATCTGGAAAACCAGATCCTCTCTCGGAGGGCCTGGTCTGTGGTCCAGGTGAGGGGGCGGGCATCTAGCTTTGAGAGCTCCCCTCAGTGATTCTTACCCATTAGGACACGGACATCTTGGAGAGACATTGTTCTGTCTCCCACACAATCTCACCCAACCTTGGGGAGCCAAGGAGGCTTCACAGAAGAAGGGGTGTCTGAACTGAAACTTGACAATAAAATATATTTTGGGGATGGGGGAGGTGGGATAAGTGAGGGAGGCAGATCGGTCATAGAGCGATTCCCCCAACTGAGGGAAGGTGTGAGAAGATGCAGAGGTCAAAGGAAGCAAGTTTGTGGAACTTAACAGAGTGCTTTAGGGCTGTGCAGTGTGTATGTGTGTGGGGGGGGGGGCGGGGGCAGGGATGAGAAGGCCCTAAAAAGTCATCCAAGGGCAGTCACGGAGAACAACGTCAACAGCTGTATTAGGAACTTCCGGATTTACCGTAGGGACCTTCAAGAAATATCATTTCACTCTGGTGTCGAGTGAAGCTCTGGAGAGGGCGTGTTTGGAGCCGGCACAGAAGTCCAGAGGGAGGACAGCCGCCTGAACTGAGGGCCGGTGGTAACGACACCGGTTCATACAGGAGGCTCGTTCAGCTACATTGTGACCTCTGCAGAGCGCTCTCTTCTCTGCACCTCCTTTTCCTTGTCTGTAAAACAGAGTAACGCTGAAGCTCCCCGAGCTGACCCAATAGGATTGTTCTGAGGCTTAAAGGAAGACACACATTTCAAGCCCTTAGCACAGAACCTGGTACATAAAGGTCCAATAAAGTTATCAATTGTTATTTAATGGTCGTCTTTGTCAGAAAGGAGACCATGAGGGCATTCCAGAGAATCTTGGGAGAAAGGGTGAATAAGACCAGCGAGGTAGACTAGGAGGCCGAGGTCAAGGCTTTGGGTGTCTGGTGGGGCCATGGGACTCCACGGGGCAGCTGATAATGGCTCAGAATACAGGCAAGGACTGGGTGTGGGGTGGGGGTGGTTGGTCTGTTGTGACATGCTGAATTGGAGAGTGATCGTGAGACTGTCGAGGGCTGAGATCCAATAGACGCTGGTTGGCTATGTTTAGAAAGACTCGAGCTGTGTATCTCCACTTGGGAGTCTAACTGAAGAGGGGGGCGAAGTAAGCCGGACACACGTACCACGTGAGGACAGGCCTGGATAGAGTCCCAGGTGACATGGCGGAGGGGGACGCAGCACTGTCCTCCTGGTGTGCAGCATCTGACTGAGCCCATTCGCTGTCTCTGCCACACGAGCCCATCCGACTGGGCTCCCTGCGCGCAGCTTCATGGCCAACTCGCTCTGCACTGCATCTCCACAGTCACGTCCGGCTGGCACAGGCCTGCTCAGCGAGCGGCTCCCGCTGGATGGTTATGTCATAGGCGCCCTTTGAAGATGGAAAAGGGTAATAAGTATAATATACAGCTGGGAGAAGCCCCCAGGGGTCCTCGAAAGTCTGGCATGAAGACAACGCTGTGACGATGTGCAGACGGAGTTAGGGGTGCGTGTTAATGGGTGTATATGAAAAGTTGCTAAGTTAAAGGAGAATATTACTCCAAGGAAGCCATGAGGGAAGAATGAAAAAATGTGTGATTATTGGGTAGTGATTATGGTGACAGTAGTGGTGGTGATGACGACGATGCTGACGATGATGACGATATGCAAAAATGAGGCTTCGGGGACGACTGTGCCGTTAAGACCGGCTGAGTGGTCACCGGGATCCCCGGGTGTTAGCGCAGCCGCGTCTGGTAACGACTCTTTCCGGCCTGTAGTTCTGGGGTGACGGCAGCCTTCCATCCCGGGCCAGCGCCTGAAATACTTCTTTTCATGTGTTTACACATTCACTCCGCAAACACGCATTGAGCACCTGCTGCATGTCGGGACACAGAAATGAGGGAGACGTCGCACTCCCTCCGCCCAGGAGGGAGCGGGGTACCGTATCACTGGTATAGAAAAAATAAACAGATTAACAAGCTACGACATTGATTTTATCATCTGGATATAGGGCATTCTTTCAATATGCTTTGTCAAGGCCCATCACGGCATCCGTGTTTCTAAACTAATAGTTCTATGTCCTCATCTCACTTGACCTATCAGTAACATTCGGAGCAGTCGTCACCCCCTCTTCTTGGAACACTTTCTTCCTTGGCCCCCTGGTTTGACTTCCGCCTTGCCGCTGGCCTCGTCGTTTCCTGCTACGCTGCTCCCTCACCCCCGTGACCTGTAAACACTGGACCTGAGGAAGAATCAGAGTTGCAATGAGGATCTCTTCCCTATCTGACTCACCTCCTTGGTGACCTCAGGTGATGTCTTGGCTTTAAAAACCATCTGTTGCTGAAGACTTTTATGTTTTGATCTCAAGCCTGAAGTTTCCCCCAGCCCAGTCACGTGACCAGACTGACGCCTCCTTTTGGTTGCCTCTTAGGCACCTCGGACGCAACCTGCCTGAAATCCAGCTCCTGGCTGTCGCTCCAGACCAGGGCTCCGCTCATCTCCCACCTTGGTCCTGGTAACCTGACTCTCCTGGTCGCTCAGGCCAAAACCTTCAGACGTGTCTTTGACCCCCTTATTCTCTCACACCCCACAGCTGACAAGTCAGACATCCTTAGGCTCCATTGTCACATACCATCCAGGGTCTCGTCCCTTTACCAGACACCTCACCTGTTCATACCGTGGGAATCCCTTACTTGGACAACTGCAAGAACTCCTACCTGTTCTCCCTGCTTGTACACCTGCCTCCACCAGCCATGTCTTGGCTCAGAAACCAGGTGTTGCTGGTAAGCACGTTAGATCACCCTTCTGCTCAGTCCCCGCTCCCATCTCACGCAGAGGACAAGCCAGAGTCCCTGCAAGGCCTGACCACCTCTCAGACCCCAGCTGCCACCCTTGGCCACTCTTCTCCAGTCATGCCAGCTCCTCGATGTCTGCCAGACACTCGTGTGTTCCTTCTGCTTGGAACAGCTGTCCCCAAGTAGCCGGGTGGCTCTTTCCTCTGCCGCCTTCAGACCTTTGCTCAGATGTGATGTTGGGAGGAGAGGCGGGCGGGCTCTTGTGACCCTGGACCAGCAGACTGCCACCCACCACTGGGAAGGGGAGGAACTTACCTGACATCATTCGAGGTGCCGCCTCTGCGATTTCAAAGCCTGTCCCTCCAAGTGCCTGAAAAATTCTGATAGCACGAAAAAATCCACCTTATGCCATAGTATGTCTCCTTTCTCCAATAAGCCTCTCCCCAACAAAGCACAGAGAGGGTGACATGTTCGGCCACGGAGTCCTTCGGTCTGGGCTGTGAAGGGTGGATCTGAGGGCACGTGGAGAGAATGGCGACCCTGTGAACTCCACTCACGCTCGGCCTTTGGAGAAGACCTGCCTGTTCTAGGCTAACAAGACAATCCTTCACCTCATCAGGACCTCGCAAGGTGTCCCATGAAGGAGACTGCTGGGCAGGGATGGTCCCCAGGCAAAGCAGCGAGCAGACCACACCCCGGAAGAGGAAGGCGGGGCCAGGGCGAGGTGGGCAGGCGATCTGGTCCCGTGATGGCACTTGCAATTCGAAGGCAGCTGTTTTCCCGGGGAAGCTCTGCAGAAGAAACATTGACGGCTTGGAGAAGCAGCTAGGATGGTTTGGGTGAGAATTAAACAAATATATTCCCAGCCCCAAGCCACCTGCCGGGATGAACCCCAATTATGAGTAAAGTTTGAAGGCAGTAAAAGCCACTTTTAAGTGGTTAGAATGAGCCAGATGTTGTGCAGACCGTGTTAACGTAGTGAGTTAATTTGCCCTTTGCGACAGCTCTGAAATTCAGTGTTATTCTTCCCGTTATGCAAATTGGGGGCCAAGGCTAAGGGAGACTGGGTGTAGGGGCTCAGGTTGGTGGTAAAGGGCAGGGCCAGGCCTGTTCCACCCGAAGCCTGTGCCTGTCACTGTACCAGGTTCTGGACACGGCAGAAAGGGGCACGTGTCCCCCACAGGAGGCGGCTGAGGACAAGGCTCACCCCCCCGCGCACACACCCTCACCCGCCGGGGCTGCCCCCTCCTTCCTTTCTGGGCGCCCTTCCATAAGTGGCTGTGGAGCGTGGCCAGTGGCGGGGGGTGGGGGGAGGCTTGGCCTGCAGAGTCGCCAGTACCACGAGGGCCCCCCAACTCCTGACCCCATGCGTTTCCCCTTCTGGTCCCCTCAGACCAGGGCTGGGCGAGGCGCTCCTGGGCCTGCGGGGGATGCTTTCACTCGTCCCACAGCACCTCTGCAGCCCGGCCGTGCACCCGGCACAGCTTCGCAGGGACCGCTGGTTAGCATCTGTGTTGTATAGAAGCGCCCTGAAGGAATGCGGCAGTGCCTGTGATTGCACCATCGACGTCCTTCTAGATTGCGGAGACTTGCTAGAACGAGGAAAGCACTGATGCCTTCGCACAGAACTGGCCCAAAGCCTGGCGTGTAGGCCTCAGAGGGAGCAGCCTGGGCCTTCAAGTGGTGGGAATTAACAGTTAAAGGGAAGAAGCCGGACACCCGTCACGTCCAGTTCACCACCTCGAGCCCTGCAAACGGGGCTACTTACAAGTGAGCCCAAGAGAGGACTAACCTCAAACCACGCGTTTCTGTGAAAAAAGCAGGGCTTGGGCTAGACGTCCACGCTCAGAGCTCTTCACCGTGTGTCACCATAATCACTAGATCCAGGACCCACCAAAAATCAAAGTCAAAGGGACACAGCCTCACAGTGCACTTCTGGGGGACCGGGTCGGTTCGGGGCGTCAGTCACTGACAGGCGGGGTCGGCTGGGCACGTCCAACTGCTCAGTTAGGCCAGGGTTCGAGTTGACGCTCACGGCACCCTGTCGTAGCGAGTCACAGACAACAAGGCGCTGGGCGAGCACTTCGCGGGCCGACTCTTCCAGGAAAGGCCGGGGCGCTCCGATGCTAGCGGGGTCACGAGCACGCCCCGCGCACTAGCTGTCGGGGCCTTCGACCGGCCGTGGGTGCGGTGGCCGAGCCGAGTCAGTCGGTGGCAAGCACTGGTTCACAGTCTCACCCGACGAGACGGGAAAGGGCGCCCTGTCGTGAAGAGCTTCTCCCACTGAATTCCTAGCTGGTTCCAGTCCCTGGACCCCCGGGACTGCGAGGGGACGCTCGGCCGTAGCTCCCGGCCACCGCCTGCCCGCCAGCTGCCCCCACCTCGGACCGTCAGTGCTGCCTTCGGAGGATGGAGTATGTTTCCTCCTCAGCTCTGGCCCCACCCTGGGACGCCCCTCGCACCCTGAGTGCCCCTCGCACCACTCCCTACTACCCTAGTGCCGGACCCCCCGACCCCCACTTCCGATCCAGCTCTCGGAATTCCGTGCGGAGGGAACGCTGCTCCCACTTTTCAGTAACGAAGTCTCTGCAGAAACAGAGCCATTTTCACAGCTTTGATTCAATGTCACTCAACAAATCCCGATTCAATTCCATTCAACAAGTGTTTGTTATGCACAATCTGTGTGTAGGAGTTGTTCTCGGTACAGGCGGGGATCCACAGAAAATTAAAAATTCATGTTTTTGTAAAGTTTAATAATCTATTGGAAATGGGCACAGCTTAGGGTAAAATAATCCTAATATATGATGAAACAGGTTGAATTTCATCATAAATAGAAAATGCTGTAGGTGTCCAGAGGAGGAAGAAATTCTAATCAAATTAGGAGGAGCAGGGGACCCTTTGTATCGGAGTTGGCATTTCGAGACAGGAAGAGCATGTGCAGAGGAAGCACTGGAAGCTGTAGATCTGAGGACCGGCCCAATGTGGCTGAAGCACAGGGACATGGGCCTCCGGCAAGGGTGGGGGTCCGCCCCGTGGCCTCCTGAAGTTCGGCCTCGTCACACCGGAAGCACGGTCGTTCTGACACAGCAGCTCCAGGCGGCGTGTGACCAGTGACGCTTTCACTGGGTGAGTTCGTGCTGGACATGCTCCTGGGTCCCGGGAGGGCGGCTTTCCTGCCGTTCGCCTGGGACGTCTCTGCGTGTCCGCCACCGCCGCCCGCCAGCCGTTCCCCCTGCTCCGACACGCCTACTGCCCCCCTCCTCTTCCACGCGTGACCCGCTTCCCAGAAGACAGGGAGCCCTCTGTCTCACGTCACCCCAGGCCGTCTCTCAGAGCTCTCCTCCTCCTCCTCGAAAGCGCCCCTCTTCCCATCCTCCGCACCCGCCGCATTTGGCTCACCCTTTCTGTTAACCACAGCTTACCAATCGGCGATGCCAGTGCCTTGCCCGCGGCGCTGCCGTCTCAGACAGTGAAGTCCGTGTGCTGAGGCTTCGTCCCCACCATCGCGTGCCCGCCGACTGAGCTCAGCAGCCACCCCGAGGCTCAGCCTGGTCCTCGCGTGAGCGCGTGATAGATGATGCTCTTAGGGCGAAAACCCAACCTGCCGAGGGAAACCTAAACCCTGGGTCACATGCTCTGCAGTGATCTGGGACACGGCACCCAGTGATGAATCCCGCGCCCTTGAGACTTCAGAGGCCTGTGGGATAACGCAGGAGGACACTTACAGATGGCTTCTCCAACGTCCCCAGAGCAAGGCTGGACATGCAGGAGAGACCAGCCCTCCCACCAGTGTGTCCACTTGCGTGGAATGTGCTGAAGTTGAGTGTGATAGCCAGGAAGCCTCATCGATTAACGCACAACCGATTTTCAGAAATCCTCCATTGAGTTAGAGTCTTTTGAAGGGTCCAGAACCAAGATGTCTTTTTCCATCATTTATAGGAAAAGAAAAGACTTTACTAAGGAAGCAACTTTGATCCGTGTATCCCCTGTTTTCCATCTCTAGGAATTATTTTCCCGAATTTCACACATATGTTTTCCCTGCCATCCGACTGGCTGACCCGAGTATCCTTACGAGTCAGGATGATCTAAAGCTTTGGCGCTAACGGTGATGGAAGAACCAAGAGATTCCAAGCACTCAATGGTGCGTAGAGTGGGGTGGAATCCCAGGACTTTTGCTCTGGGTGCATAACTTTTCGCCATGCTTCAGAACTCAGAATACTAAAGGTGGTCATGGCCAAAACATACAGATCTGTGGTGCCAGCATGACAGACGTCAGGGAAGGTAGGAAGGATGTATGAGGGTTCACGTACACCCTCACTTTCTTATTCTTGGCCACTTTATTTTCACCAAACGTTCCTTTGCTTCTCTGGTGGTTTGCCTTCGTGTGCACGGCCCACGTGAGGTACAGCATTAGTCATCGTTGCACGCATGTGTTTTAACACACATGTGTGCCCATAACGATTCCTTATCTCCGTGGCTGAGGGTTCTTAGATGCAAACTGGATGCACGAGAAGGAAGGATTGCATCACCCCTGGGTTGGGTTAACGTATTTCTATGGTTTCATGATGAGTGAAGCCAGACGCTGCTCAGGCCTGCCTGCCACCAAGCCGCGGGAACTGACGAGGACGAGATCTGTGAAACCAGGCCCATCCACCGTGCTCAGCCCTGACGTGAGCCCTGCTCAGCTTCTCGTGGCTCACCAGACTCCAGGCTTCACACGCTGCGTTTTTTCCCCAAATCTATTCCAAAACCACACAGTAAACCTACTTAACCAAACACATCTAAAGGGGGCATTCCTTCGATTATGCTTTTTTTTTTTATCCTTGCGCCCCAACCTGCAAAAGACAGCCGTTGCCAAGAACTACCAGACTCTCTCCTTGGAAAGCCCGTTGTTCCCCAAACAAAGGCCATCATTTACTGAGCGTTGGTGAGCATCCTGGCACGGACCACATGGAACTGCTTTCAAGAACCTTCTCTCAGGAGAAATCAGCTCACAGAGAATGACGACTCACACCCTCCTGGCTCCGCATGCCACAGGATGCACCCGCCTCTCGGGCTGCCCTCCCTGACACTGCGGGGCCCCTCGCTCCGGTCCCGCGGCCCCGGGCCCTCTCCACCGGCTCAGCGTGGGCCCTCGGCGGCCTCCTCTCCGGGTCAGCATGTGTCTTGTTGCAGCCTGGACTGCACTTTCCTCTCGACCCGTCCAAATGCTGTCCCGCCCCATGCAAGCGAGCCCCCATGTCCCCTGAGACCTCCCCCGCCCCGTGGTCCACCTCTCTGAATGAAGTCTGTTCACGCATGCTGTTTACGTCCCAAATGGCATGTTCTTAATTATGAGTATGTTGTGTCTTTTCATTAACTTCTCGTGTTTTTGTTTGACTTGTCATGGCCTTTCTTTCTTCTCAACACACCCTGAATTTCTTGAGGGCTTGGGCCCTGTTTTCTACATCTTTGCATCTCCACAGCAACGAACACAGCGCAGTAGGGACTCAGGACGTATTTGTTGGTAATGTATGAAGACAGCATAGCTCAGGAACTCCAGAAGCCTGACCCTCACGAGAGACTGAGAAAATACATTCGTTTATGCTAGAAACAGAAAGCCAGCTGTCCTCGTGGCCTGGACATCATTCACGGGCTCTGTCCCTACTCTTTGCTCCTCAGATGGCACCCGGAAGAGGCCCGGGTGGGGAGGGGTCTCTGAGCAGCCCCTGCCCCGCCTGCTGCCTGCTTCCCACTCCCGCATCTGGACTTCCTGTCTGGGTCTGCCACCCAGTACCTGACCTCTCGCTGCCTTTGCTCTTCGTGCAGCAATGTCTGGGTCTGACTCCCCTCCCACAGGCTTGTCTTCCCTCCCTCCCCGCACGCACACAGGATGGGTCCCTGCGGTTACGCGTCCTCTGTCATCCGTCCCTGCCCCAACACTCTGCCCACGCGTGCCTTCCATTATCCACACACTCCCCTCTGTCCTCAGACCTCTCTTGGAACCTCCTCCCCCTGTCCCCACCTTAACTGTCACTAGCTCGGCTGCAGTCCCCAGAAGCTGCTCCCTTTCTCATGCCCTCGATGAGCGACATAGGATGTATAAAGCTCCCAGCCCACAGCTTGATGCCCAGCGAGGCCTCCAGAAACCGTTGAAATTCATATTCCACCATTACAGTTACCATTGTTTTATTCCTCAGGTGAGGCGGCGAGCCTCTCCGCCCCCTCCTCCCCCCGTGAAGCATTTGTGGACCCTCCGCTTCGCGTTCTGGTGGAGACCCCTGCCCTGCTTAGCACCTGCTGCCCGGCCGCATCGCCGCTGTCTCCCCCTGGTCCTCGGCAGGACTTCTGGCTCGTAGCTGCTTGGTCTCCTCCCCGCCCCACAGCCCTGCCTCTTTTGACTTTCCCTCTCTGCCGTCTAGATTTCGTGGCGTAGCAGCTCCATCCCGCTCTTGCCCAGACCCCAGACTCTCTGGTCCATCTTCCGTTTTTCCTGACCTGCCAGACAGGTCTCATCCCTCGGTGCTACCAGTTCCGCTTTACCTGTCCTAGCACCTGAGCAGGTAAACCCTGCACTCAACCACAGAAGTGTGTCTATACGTTTTATAAGATAGATTATTCTGAAGTTTTCTCTCTGTGCTGTCTCGTTCAGAGCAGTGGGTGTTTTTAATTAGTTTCAGGTACGCAGTACATTGGTGAACCATTTATATGGCTTATGAAGTGATCCCCGATTACTCCCTCAGCCATCGGGCTGTGCACGCAGCCGTTACAACACTATTGGCTGTGTTCCCTGCGCTGTCCTCCACGTCCCCATGACTGTTTTTTACCTACCGATTTGTACTCCAACCCTTCACCTTTTTCTCCCAACCCTCAACTCCCCTTCCCCCGGCAGTCACCAGATCGTCTTCTGTTGGCATGACCTCAATTTTGATTTGTCTTTAAAGTCAGAAACAAAACTGAAAGCAAAACACTGTTAATCTCCTCAAGGTGGAATTACATCTGGAATGTTTTAATGAACATATATTGTTCTGATAATAGGAAAAACATAAAGATTTGGAGAAACAAATACCTGTTTTTATAGTGAGCAATTAAAGCAAAGTCGGACATTTTGGCTAATGTGTATGAAATTAAAGAAATACTGAAAACACTGAGAAGTTGTGAGCTCGGGGGCACAGGAGTTTCGGGTGGTCGCCCTGACAGAGGTGTGCAGAGAAGGCAGGGACCAGGCGTGCAAGTGATGGGGTTGATCACCACACCATGGGAGGAAGCAAGAGACTCAGCTTCTTCTTGGACGAGCCAAGCCTGGAGGCCCGGATGCTGGATAGCGGAGTGTGACTCTATTAAAAAGCAAGACTATTAAAGGGGCCCAGAGCCCGCAGGTGCCAGCATCGTCAGCTCATCAGCCCCAGCCGGGAAGACCCCAGATGGAATGGGCGATGGAGTTAGGTTTGGCTCGACCAGAAGAAAGGACATGGGGACAAAATGCTCCCCAGAGAAGCTGAACGGTAAAGAAACCAAGTGCCTCAGCTCTCACCTGGATTCATTTTTTAAGTAGTAGTTGTCCTTCACAAGTGAAATCGAAATATATCGAACTTGAAAACACAACAAAAGATGAGAAAGATATTCAGAAATATATTTAAGTTTTGAGAAACTTTATTCATCAAATGCCATCCAAGAAAAGAAACACCCCTGGATAAAAAAGTCTTTTCACCAAATCATGTAAAGACTTTATGAGTTTTTCAAAAGAGAGCCACCCTGGAAATTTAAGTTATTTTTATCCCTTTTATTGAAAAGCCCTTTTCTCTGCTCTAAGGCGGAATTCTTTGATGAAAGTTCAGTAGCTTTGGGGAGAATTTGAATGTAGTTTTCAAAGCAGTGAGAAAAATCACGCAGTGTTGGGATGGCCAGATTCCTTCAAGAAATCTTTTGATAATGGCTGGGAAGGATGCCCAGGGCTCCTAATTCTTGAGAGGCATGGTATTGAAAGGAGCAACAACCTCCCCTGTGCCTACACAGCGTTGACTTCTAAAATGCCCCATAACAAAACAAGAGTGAAATGTATTCATTTTTAATTCACTGTGGACACAACACATAGATGCAGCCTCGGGTCTGAGGCCAGGGAAGCGGACGGTCGCACTGGTCAGGCCACCTTGCTCATTGCTCCTAGTGGCCATGACCAAAGCCATGGCCCTCAGCTAAGGAGGACGAGGACATCAGCCACTCAGGCAGTGGGCAGGGGCATATTGAGTGCCAGGAGGGAAAGAGTGGGAGCGAGCAGGAGCAGTGAACGCAGAGGTCCCGTGCGACAGACCAGGACAGCGAGCTGGCCTCTGCCCTGCATGCTGGCACGCAGCAACCAATACCGTCCCATTCTACCACGGAAAAGGTGGGTCGTTGCCGGAGCTTGGACATCTATCTTGTTGGTTTTTGGAATTTTATTGCCGCTTTGGAATAGAGTTTGGACTTAAAACTTCTCCTATATACTAAAAGCCCTCCGTTTAACGATAACAGTAGTCCACACCCACCACGCTTCTTATCTTCCCGGCGACCTTTAAGACAGGCTTGTTTCCATCCACATTCTGCAGAAGAGAAATCCAGGTCCAGAGAGGGCGGCCGGCCCAGAGCGCCACAGCCGCTCGGTGGCAGAGCGCGGTGCCAAACCTGGTCAGCCCAGCCGGGGCGTCGAGGCGGCATCGGGGTGCCACTCGCCGCGGCTCCCCTCGGCACTGAGCGTCTGTCAAGGAGGTGGCGCTCGCGCCGGTTCCTGTGGGTGATGTGAAGTACAAGACAGGACTTAAAAACAATTTGTAAACACTTCCAGAAGCCCATGTCCACATACACTGAGTGCTTGGCCACACAGCCTTTGGTTCCGTCTGTACTGACCCCCCCCGCCCCCCCACAAAGTGAAAATAGCTCACTGACAAGTATGACACCCAACACCCATCTGTCCCCATGATAAGTTTCTCAGCCGGCTGAAGCAAACAGACGGCTCCGCGGTGGCACTGGCTGGAGACCTGTGCTGCCAGCCTGCCCGCGGTGACCTCAGCGACGAGAGGGCGCCACACGCCCCGCTCAGCCCACCCCCCCGGCACCAGGAGACTGACAACAGGAAAGTGACCCGTTAGGGCCAAGGCTCACCCAGGTTGCCCTTTGCTATAATTGATGATGTCAGTAATAACGGGCTTATGTCACTGGGTACTGCCTAGTCCTGATCTGTCACAATACTCTCATCACGGAAATATTTTGTGAAAAATATTTAGAGACTAAATAAACCCATTACAGTGAGGAAGAGTCTAATTATTTGGATGAAGCACACGAAATGAGCGATAGTCAACTTTTTTTCACCTATGAAGACGTTTTCTCATAGAGCGTGCGTAGTTAACCCGGTCCTATGAGGAGCGCGCGCCACACACCCGCTTCCCGCAGGGCGTTCCGCTCCGTCATGATGGGATTCCATTCTCTGAGGCTCTCTCCCATTGTCACGTGTTCTTTGGGTTCAGTGTTGACTTACAAAATAACAACGAAGGGTGTGCGGGTGACAGCGGCCCCGGTGCTGGAAGGCGTCCAGGGACGTCAGGGCTGGCGTTGCCATGCGGGCCCGGTGAGCTTTCCCGCGGAGGGGCAGCGGGGCCCAGGGAAAGCCAGCTGCCACGCAGGGAGCGTGCGGGGCGTGACACGTGACAAATAGTCTGGTGAGTGTCACCGTTGCACTGGCGAAATAAAACAAAGGCGTGACACAACTCCAAGAGGTATGACAAGTGACTGAGATACCACTTTAATCGTTTCTAAAGGGAGTCACATTGATGAGCCAGCCAAGGCCATGAAAGTGACTGCCCCAGGGAGGAGACCAAGAGGCCACAGAGGAGATGCAGGGACACGGGCTGGTGGCCCACACACAGCGTGAAATCACTGGCCACACCCGCCTGGATCATCAGGATCTGTGTT
This sequence comes from Eonycteris spelaea, assembly GCA_003508835.1. Classification (NCBI taxonomy): domain Eukaryota; kingdom Metazoa; phylum Chordata; class Mammalia; order Chiroptera; family Pteropodidae; genus Eonycteris; species Eonycteris spelaea. Next base: position 2,056,055 of record PUFA01000142.1, on the reverse strand, counting down.
CTCCCCCAGAAAGATCTTAGAGAACAAAGTATGAAGATGATTAGCAAGGCAATTAATCTGGAAAGCTGGGGGAGGGGTCCTGGCTGCCAGAGATGGGGCTGGGAAGGGCTCCCCCCTTCCCCTGCCCCACCCCGCTCCCCCCACCCCGCCCCCTCCTGCAAAAGCTGGCAGAGGCCCGTGCGCCCAGAGCTTTGGCCCGGGACCGCACTCAGCTCACATCTCTCCAGACGTGGATTATGAAGTGAACCTTTTCACTCCGTGAGGAGTTGATTTTTGTAGTAAGTAAAAAAGCAGGCTGTTTACAGATCTAATCATTTCCTCTTGGTCTGGTAAGTACTGAAGGGCGGTTGTTAATTCATAAATGCGTACTTATAAAAAGAGGTGGATTTGTGTATCTGAAGAAAGCATTGATACCCCCTGGCTGATACTGAAACTGCCTTTGAACTTGGGAAGCATCCCGGAGGCCTCCCGGAGCTCTGCTGTGGCCCGGGGCCGGGGAGGGGGTGGGTGCAGAACGCTGAGCATCCTTGCCAGCAGAGACCCGGTTGTCGAAGGCACCTCTCCCTTCTCCGCACTTGCCCTACCTATTGTCACGCTGCTAAAACCCTGCCTCCGAGTCAACCCTGACCTCTAAAACCTGTGACCCTCTCCTGCCCCAGCCCATTCTCCAACGAAAACCTGCTCGAAGAGATTGAACATCAGTCCCCTGGAGATCCTGATAAAATGACATTCGGATCAGTAGGTGTGCGTTTCTAGCACACGCGGACGTGTCAGCACTGCTGACCCGCAAACCACACGCCTGCTTGTCTTGCGAATGCTTTGCAGATTGTTTGGCGCTTAGAAAGATTTGTCTCTTGAAAATGCCTTCATGTCACCAACAGGCTGTTCTGGAAAGATGGGGCTGACGTTGGAAGCAGTGAGCACATGGTGCTCTCACCGCTCTCCCTGGCCACCCTGTGTGAGCTCTCAGCGTCAGCACAGACGCCTAAAGGCTTGCTCTCAAAATCACATATAAAAATGGATTTTGCCAACACTGATGGACTAAATGTGCTTGTCCCTGAGACCACGAGGCTTGTTTTATTCCATCTCAAATTGGTTACTGTCCTCCGGGTAGCTTCAATTATGGTATGGGGTAAGACAGTGTCCAAATTAAAGCACATAAGCAGGAGCGGCCCGTGTGCTTAAATTCTGTATTTGATTGAGCAAAAGTGATTCTCATTATTCTTCTTCTACTTCATAGCGTTCATTTTCTGCTTAGAGAATTCAGTCATTTTAATGTCCACAGAAACAATTGTGGGAAATGCAACTGGTCCAAAGTATGTTTAACCAGCTAGAACAGATGGGCGTGGAGGGATCGAACAGCTTTCCCCAGATGCTTCGGAAATCTTAATATGTGTTGTCTTTTATCAAAAGCATAGCTTTGTATTAGGTAGAAAAATATCTTCCTTGGAGGAAAAAAATGAATGTGGCAGTGTGTGTGCGTGTGTGTGTCTGTGTGCATGTGTGCGCACGCATGTGTGTGTCTGCGTGTATTTGCACCAGTTCTTAGATTTACCCCTCACATTCCTTTTTTGAAACTCTCCACCGCCGCACGCCCTCCCGGCCGTGTCCTTGTCTGTGGCGGTCACCTGTTCAAAGCAGCTATCTGTTCCAAAATGCATTTGCCGAAACTTCCTTCATTTAAGGAAAGTAAGACTCTGAGAACCGTTTATCACATGATTCCATTTCAAGACATTTGCTCAGGACCAGAAGCGCCTCACCTGCTGTCCACACCTTTGTCGTATAAATCGCCCCAGAAGCTCAGGTTCGGGGGCCGCTGTTCTCAGTGGAGCCGCGCCGGGCGCTCTGCCGGTGAGCCAGGCGGAGTTACTGCTCTCTGTCCGTACCGACCCGTGTGTTTAACTGCGAACTCGGTTTCTTTGAAAGAACAGAACTATTCGGGTGACCTGTTTCCTCGGCGAGTTTCGGTAGCTTGTGTCTTCCAAGCAACGAGTCCTTCTCATCTCAGCGTCAGGATGTATGTGCCTAGAGTTCTTCCAGGTGTTCCTTTATTATGATGTATTTTGAGTCTGAAATGATACCATCTCTTTATTCTTAATATTATCATTTGTTTCTACTTTCTTATTTTCTCAGTCTGTTTAGGGGTTTATTAATTTTCTTGGTCTTTTTCAAGAACCAGCTTCTGGTTTTGTTGACTTCTCTATTATTTTCCTGTTTTCAATTTTATGGCCTTCTGCTCTTTATTATTTACTTCCTTCTGACAGCTTTGGTTCATTTTACCTCTTTTTTCTAGTTCCCTAAGGGGGCAGCATCATGTCAATTTGAGGCCTGCCTTCTTTCCTGATAGATGCATTTACTGACATGTTTCCTTCTAGCACCGATTTCGCTTTGCCTCACCAGTTGTGAGATGGCGTATTTTCATTTTTACTCAGTTTAAAACACTTTCCCGTTTCCTTGGCCCGTGGATGACTTAGAACGACGTGATTTCATCTCTGAGACTCAGGGATTTCCTGGTGATTTTTCGGATTACCCCCCACCGGTCGGGGGACACTCTGTGTGGTTCAGCGCCTCCAAGGACGTCAGGGCTGCTGCGCCCCCGTGCGTGGTCCTGGCAGGGGCTCCGCATGCACCTATCAGATGCGTTCTCGGCGTGGCGGGTGCCGTTTCCTGCGGCCTTGCTGATCTTCAGTCTGCTTGATCTGTAACCGGAATAGGAACCCAACCCTCCACCCGTGAGTGTGGAGTCCCTTATTCCTCCTTGCCACTTGGATTTTAATGCCTTTTGTCGTTTCTCTGTTTTTCTGTGTGTATCAACATATTGGGGACCATACGTCGTGGTGCGTTGACCCTGCCACTATGTATTGCAGCGTGTTGATGTCTCTGTTCTTGGTGACATCCCTTGTTCTGAAGTCGCCTTTGTCTAACATTAGTAGAGACAACCCAGCTTTCTTTTGATTACTATTTGTGTGGTATACAGTATTCTAGTCTTTTCCTTTTAATTTATCTATCTTGTGGTATTTCAAGAGGGCTCTGGACAGAATCTGAGTCTTAGATTTTTCATCTAATATAATAATCACAGTCTTTTATATTTAAAGTAATTATTGATAAGGTTATATTTAGGTCTACCATTATGTTATTCATTTTTATTTTGTCTCCTCGATTTCATATTTCTTTTTCCCTCTTCTTGCACTAATTTGAGCATAACACTTATATTTCATTTTAATTTCTCTAATGGTTTTTGCAGTTATTTTAGTGGTTGGTAAGGACATTACCATATATAACCATATATATATATATATATATATATATATATATATATATATATATGTCCCTTTTTAAAGTCTATTAAAATGAATATTTACTTCTTTGAATGAAACATAGAAACTTCATCCTCCCCCCTATGTTGTATTTATCATTGTGATGTATACCACATCTACATACATTATAAACCCTGCCAGGCAATATTATAATTTTGGCTTTTCATTATCATACATATTTCAGAAACTTAAGAGGAGAATGTAATTTGTCATATTTGCCTTGGTTATTTACCTTTGTGATATCTGCCTTCGTGCCTAAAATTCTCAGGTTCCCTATGGTATAATTTTCTTTCTTTCTGCAGTACTTCTTTTAACACTTTTTTTTAGAGATGGCCTGCTTTCGACTACTTCTCTTAGTTTTCTTTCATCTGAGACTATTATTATTCCTTCATTCTTGAAAGATATTTTTACTGGGGAAGGCTGAGTTGACGGTTCTTTTCTCATATTACTTTAAAAATGTCGTGCCACTTCCTGCTGGCCTCCATTGTTTCTCATGAGAAATCCACAGGGTTTCGGATGTGTCATGTTTTGTTCTGGCAGATTTCAAGGTTTTAAAAAAATAATTGGTTTGTAGAAATTTGATTAAGATTTAGCTGGGCTGTCTACGGCCCTGCCACCCTGAACAAGCCTGATTCTGTCTGATCTCAGAAGCTAAGCAGGGTCGGGGCTGGTTAGTGGTTGGATGGGAGACCACCTAGGAAGACAAGGTGCTATAGGGGCAAAAAATAAAAAAAAATAAGGGATTGTGAGCTGACAAGGTCCTTGCAGTCTGTGAGGTCAACCAAGGGTTGCCTTACCTAAAAAAAAAAAAAAAAAAAAATTAACTGGGCTTGGTTTCCTTTGATCTTATCTCGTTAGGGGTCCTCTAAGCTCCTTGAATCTGTAAATTTATGTCTTTTACCAAGTTCAGGCCATTATTTCTTCAAATATTTATTCTGTACCAATCACATTCTCCACTCCTATACCACAACTAGCATGAATGCTACGCCTCTTAATAGTATTCCACCATTTCTGACACTTGTTAACTTATCTCTTCCAGTATATTTTTTCTCTGTTGTTCAGATTGGATAATTTCTACCACTCTATTGAAGTATATAGATTCTTGCCTCTGTCATTAGTTACTTTGTTTTATATTCTAAAGTATCCATTTGGTTCTTTTTACAATTTCTCTTTTCTACTGGGAGTACTATCTTTCCATTTGTTTCAAGAGTGTCCAACCTTACTTGATGGAACACAGTTGTTATAGCTATTTTAAAATTTTGTTAGATTTACGTCATTAAGATTCAGATGACCATGGGGTAGGCAGGTATTGAGTGTCTTTTTTCTTATGAGTCGTGGAGATTTTTCCTATTTTTTGTATCTCAAGTAAGCTTGAATTGTACCTTGAACATTTTTAATATACTATTATGGGACTCTGGGAAGTGAGACTTCCAGTTCCAGCCAAATTGGAGTAATAGAGACCAGTTTCACCATCCCTTTGAAACAACCAATTAAACTTCCAGAAGAAAACATAGGAGGAAACATTTACAATACTGGGTTAGGCCAAGATTTCTTCAGTATGATACCGAAAGCAAAATTCATAAATGAACGAACTGGTAAAGGGACTTTATCAAAATTAAAAATGCCTGCTCTTTAAAAGACTTATTTAAAGAATAAAAGGAAACAAATTGCATGAAAATATTTCTGAAACATACATCTCATAAAGGACTTTTATCGTTAATACTCTTGAAACTCAGTAATAAATAAACTCAATATTAAAAATGCAGTTTTTTTCTCCCAGGCTGTAGTTTGTCTTTTTATTTTCTATGTTTTCTTCCAGAAGTTTAATAGATTTAGATTTTATATTTAAATCTGTGATTGGTTTTGAGTTAATTTTTATATAGAACGAGGTATAGATGAAGTTCTGTTTTTTTGCTTACGGATATCCAACTTTTCTAGTAACATTTGTGGAAAAGAATATTCTTTTTTCACTGAACTGTCTTCTCACCTTTGTTAAAAATCAGTTGTCCTTATATGTTGGTCTGTCCGTATACTTTTGGATTCTTTCTTCTGTTGATTTACCCATCTTTATACTATTTCCACAATTTTGTTTTATATAATAGCCTTGAAATCTATGAGTTAATTCTCCAACTTTGTTTTTCTTTCTAAAGTGTTTTTGGCTAATTCAGATATTTTGCATTGTAATATAAATTTTAGAATCAGCTTATTGGTTTACACCAAAAAAAAAAAAGCCACCGGATTTTAATTTTAATATACAACTGCATTGGATATATAGGTTAATTTGGAAAGAACAGACATCTTAGCAACATTGTATCTCCAGAGCCATGAATATAGGCATCTCTCTATATTCAGGTCTTCTTTAATTTGTCTCATTAATGTTTTATAATTTTTAGTGTACAGATCTTGCTTACTTTTTGTCACATTTACTCCTAAGTATGTCAATTTTGTGATGCTATCCTATGATGTGGTTTGTAAATTTCAATTTCTGATAACATATATCCAAATACAACAGTTTTCTATATTAAGCTTGTATTCTGCAACCTTGCTAAATTCCCTTACTAGTCCTGGTTGCTTTTATTTATTTATATGGAAAAACTGCATCAGCTTTTCTATGTAGATAGTTGTGTCATCTGCACGTGAAGTAAAGGACAGCACTAAAAAAATAATAATTTATTTGAAATGCTCTCAAAAGGGGGAAGTCACTCAGTTTTCTTCCACCAGCCAGCTTGCTTCCGAGGAGTTTAAGACAATGGCCTGTATAGAAGAGAAAAAATCTCCCCCCTCCCGCCCTGCCCCACTCCCCCCCCAAAAAAACTGAGCAAAAGGTTGAAGGAACAAAGACTGGTTAGTGTCTGCTGTGCACAGAAAAGACCAGAGGCCGCAGGGCCAGCAGTGGCCTCAGAATCCAGCACTGTCCCCATGTGTTCGCTCTTCCCCCGACGACTTCCCCACGAGGCGGAGGCCCCACAGGCGGAGGCCCCGCGAGGCATGCCTGTTCTCTCCACCTCGGAGGCCTCTGGAGGCACAAAACCGTCCACTAGCTTGGATTTCTTCTCCCATCACTGCGGCTGGTCACTTCAGAGCAGAGAGTTGAGGCACGTGCACGTGGTCGGCCAGCCTGAGACATCCACAAAACCTAGGGCAGCAAAAGAAATTACTAAGTGTCCTAAGATATTTTTGCCATTTTACTTTTAGAACATTGGAAATAGACTTTTAAAATGGAAAATTAGTCCAGTGGCCTTAAATATCTAGCAAATAGTTTTTCTAATAAACTGCATAAATGATGCTGGACCCTTTATCCCTCCCTCCCCCCAAAATTATATAGATAGATATTTATAGATATAGATATACATCTATCTATCTATCTATCTATCTATACATATATATCTATATATATAGTGGATGGAACTGTGTCCCTTCAGAAGGTGACTTTTCAAAGCCTTGTCAAAGCCTTGTCAACTTTAAAGAGGGTGACATTCAATAAGAGCTAAAAGCCTCACACTTTTCATTTCTCTGAGCTTCTCTTGAATGTGGTCCTGATCCTGGTGTTTCTGGACAGACTCCCTTTGTAACACCTGCCCTGTGATGCATTAACATGACAGGTGATGGGCCACATGGCAGGCTGAGTGCGCCAAGTGCAACACTGACAGGAGAGATGACAAAAAGGTTTGCTCCGTTCGCTGCAAAGCTCCTCTGTGCTCGGGAGCAGAAGGGGGACTTTCAAGCTGAGGCACAGAACAATCTTCAGAATGCCCGTGACTGGAGACGCAGTGGCGATGCGCGGTGCCAGGTGACTCAGCAGCGTCAGACTGGCCTTCGGGACCTGAGGACGCGCGGCTTGTGGGGGACCGGCCACCGTGATGGCCCCGTTACGGCCTCTTGTGAGTGGGCTCACCCAGCATCGCTGTGCTGTCTGCGGGCGTCACCAAGTAGACGGCAGCACCCATTTCTGTCTCTTCAGTTACGATCCAACCTGGATTGTCTCTACAAACATGGGGTTGAGAAGGCTGACGGAGGACCTGGTTCGTTGCTGCTCTTGGCATTGTGTCTTTTCAGGCCTTTGACGACAAGCAGCGCAAAGCGGTCACACGCCGTCACCCAAACCGCCTCCTTTCGGCCCCCACCAAATTCATACCACTGTACATCCGTGATGTCTGCCTTGCAGGCTCCATATAGTTCAAGGATGTAGTTTCAGTATCTTTTAAAGTTACACTCTCCATCAACAAAACGAAAAGGCAGCCTACTCAATGGGAGAAAATATTTGCAAATCATATCTGATGAGCCGTTAATATCCAAAATATATTTTTCTAAAAACCCACACTATTCAATATCAAAAAAAAAAATACGTTTCAATTAAAAACTGGGCAGAGAGGATCTGAATAGACATCGTTCCAAAGGGGACACACAGACCGCCAATAGGCACGTGAAACAGTGCTCAACATCACTAATCATCAGAGTGATGCAAGGCACACCCAAGGTGTCCCCTCATGCCTGTCAGAATAGCTGTCATCAAAAAGACAAGCGGTAAAGTGTGCTGGCAAGGACGTGATGAAAAGGGGACCCTCGTGCACCGTTGGTGGGACCAGAAATTGGTGAAGCCACTTCAGGAAACAGGACAGAGGTTTCTCCAAAAATTGAACTATAACTGCCATATGGTCCAGCAATGATCCCACTTCTGGGCATTTAACTGAAGGAAAAACACTAAGTCAGAAAGGTATCTGCACCCCGCGTTCATTGTAGCATTATTTACAAGAGACAAGGCATGGAAACAACCTACATGTCTGTCAAAGGACGAATGGATAAAGAAAATGTTGTATATATGTATAATACATATATGAAATATTATTCAGCCATAAAAAAGAATGAAACTTTGCCGTTTGCAACAACATGGGTGATGTTGTGCTAAGTGAACTCGTGGCAGCCTGACCCTGTCTGGCCATTTCCTGCCTGAACCAGTTCGTTCCTGACGCCCCCGCCCCAGGCAAGGACTCGCCGGTGGACGTCAGCTTTCTCATGGCTAGCCAGCCAGTCGCTGTTCTTCCTACATCTGTAGCTGTGTAAGAATGACAAGGCTGTATAAAGCTGCCTGGCTCTGTCACAATCGGGGCTCAGCCTTTGGGTAGGAACCCGCTGAGCCGGTGCCGGCAGCAGTAACCGCGGCTTCCTGCGTACGGCCTCGGCGTCCTGTCTCTCCATTCAGGAAGCCCACAACTAAACAAGTCAGGCGAAGACAAATACCATTTGCTCTCACTTGTATGTGAAACCTAAAAAAACAAAACAAAAAAACCCCCAAATTCATAGATACAGAGAGCAGATCGGTGGTTGACAGAGATGGGGAATGGCGGCGTGGGCAAAATGGGTGAAGTCGCAAACATCCAGTAATAAAGTAAATAAGTTAGGAGGATGTAGTGTGTAGCTGGGTGACTATAGTTAATAATACTGTATTATATATTTGAAAATTGCTAAGAGAGTAAGTCTTAAAAGTCCTCATGAAAAAATTGTGACTATGTAAGGTGATGGATGTTACACTTGAGATCTTTTCACAATATATACAAATATCAAATAATTATATTGTATACCAAACCTAAAATGTCATATGTCGATTATACCTCAATTTAAAAATAAAAGCATAAACTACCAAATCTCACCCAATATGAAACGAATAATTTGAATAGCCTTATAAGTAATAAATGGAATTTGTAGTATTAAGAACTCTCGAAAAAAGAAATCTCCAGGCCTTGATTATTTCACATTGGTGTTCAACCAAATGTGTGAAGACTTGATCCAATTCTATGATCTTTTCCAGAAAACAGAAACCAGGAAATACTTCCCAACTCTTTTTATGATGTTAGTATTAACCTGGTACCAAAACCAGACAAAAACAATACCAAAAAAAACCCAAAACAAAGCAAAACTACTGACCAACGTCCTCATGAAAATTAATTGATAATGAAATGAAATGAAATGGGCCTCATTGGCCAGGATTGCTGCCGTCCTGGGCTTAGGAGCACTGGGAGCCTGGTCTGGAGGTTTACCCAGTCCAAGTGTGGGCACAGGGAAACACCCAGAACTTCTTCAGTTAGAATTTTACATGAAAACAGCAAGAAGATAGACTGACTATGACCGAACACGAGCTTCACAATGAAACCTGCGTGTAGTTTGTTATGCACGCCTAAAAGCGCATTTCTGCTCAGGCCAGAGCTAAGGAGCCTGAGAACGCGTGACCCCTGCCCCAGAGGTCAGTTGCGATGCCCCAGGCAGACCAGCTTCCTAACTGTCACGGAACCCTGGGGAGGTTCTTAACGGTCACCTTAACGGTCACCAACAGCAGTGTCCAGCCATATCTCTTGATGCACCCGATGGAGCAGGAAGCCTGTAGGGACACTGGGAACCAGTGTATATTCAGATATCTCTGCTGGACTAAGCGGCCCCAAAGGAAGCCAGACTAAAAGGGAAAAGTATAGGGACAGTTTCTGTGAAAAAAAGACGTTTAGCTGCGAGGACGTGCTCTGACAGCAGGGTGCCCTGGGCCAGCTCTTCTACCCACTGACGCTTCTCCTCTTCCCCAGGGGACAGTGGGCTCCTGAGAGCGGGGATGACACAGGGCCAGGGCAGGAGAGAGCGCAGAGCCTGTGGCTTGACCTCTGCGTGTCTGAGATTCCTTCACCTTATCCCCAGGTACTCGTGGAAGAAGCGTGAGCTCACCTTTCCTGTCACAAAGGACAACACACCCAGAAATCCCGAGGGACATTCTGGAAGGGGGACTGTGAAGCGGGCGGGGGATGAAATGTTTGCTGGGCAAAGAGCAGAGAATGGCAGGGGCACTACAGATGTGGAGTGCATGCCCTCGGTGACAGACGAGACCGGCCATTACTTAAAAAGAGTGGACAACCGGTTCTGGTCTAAATCTAGAATTCTTGCCACGAAGGTGTGCATGGTAAACTGTAGCCAGGACGGGTCCTCCTCGGCCCCACGGCCCCTGTCTTCACTGGGCACCCCTCCTGCCGTGGCGCCCTGACCTCTGAGACCTGGACTTCGGTCAGGCAGCTGCTGGCCAGACAGCCCCATCCCACGGCGGCCTCCGCTTCCGGGCATGGCGGCGTGTGAAGGCCACCTGCCCACCGCCACCCGCGTCCGCTGTCCCTGTTGCTGTGTTCTCTTTGGCAATTGCATTCTCTCTCCCTACAAGCTGTGGTGGGGTTCAGTGGCCAAATATGAGCTCTAGGGGTCCCCACCAGGCAGAACATGGGGACGGCGGGGAAGGAGAGTTTTAACGCAAAGGCCAGTGCCTGCTTGAAATTTGCGGTGGAGAGCGTTCCCCGCCAGTCACAACTGCACCCACAGGCAGGACGCCCCAGCCAGCACCCGTCCCTCGCCTGCACCGCTGGCTCCCGGCCTGTCCTCACCCGAGCAGGGCCTCGGGCCTCACGGCCGCTCTGCTCGTCTTGCTTCTTTGTTTCCTAACTTGCCACCCAGTGCCCGGGTACCTCTCCTGTAGGTGATCTGGTCACCCACACCTGGTTAGACTTTCGTTTTTCCTTCCTATGGTCCCCTTCAGAGGGCCTGCGGTCCCAAGAGTCTGGTTTCGTAGGAAGAAGGGTCTGGAAGGTGTAGTCCTGATGTCGGTTGAAGTTCTGAGGGAAAAGTAGACACCATAAGTGAAAGCAGACACGTCCAGAGCCTGGAAATTCAGGTTCCTGGAGCTGTAGGGCGCCCCAGGCCCCAGGACGCTCAGGGGGGCACCCAGCCTCCGGCTCCTCTTCTGCTGGGTCAGCGGGGTGAATTCAGCCAGGCACTGACTTTCAAACCGGGGTTCTTGATCCAGATTTCGGGAGGTTGGGGAAAGCGGGCGGGGTGACCCCTGGGAAGTCTGTGGGTTCGGAGGCGGGGGCGGAGAGACGCCCGGGTGAGGGTGTGCCGAGCACCCGCCACCCGTGTGTGGCCTGGGGCAGCCGTCGCTGCTGACGTTCTCCCGCGTCCCCTAACTGCCTTAGCTCATGAAGCTACTTGCTTCCGAAAACCTCAGCGCCCCACAGAGAACTCTGAGACGCTTTGACTATAGCCAGCGCAGGGCCCTGCTCACACCGGCTTCCTCTGCCGCCACGCCCCTGGCGTGCTGAGAAGCAGCAAGTAGAAACCTTCCTGGCTGAGAAAAAGACACCCACATCTAATGCAAGAACAGCCTCACTCTTTCTTTTCCTCTCTTTAAGCTATTATTTTTTTTTTTAAAAAGCATTTTTAATTTAAAAAATGTCAATTTGAGGAGGTAGATGGCGCCTCGTCTCTTAACACCTCACGTGGCGCCCCATTGTCAACCAGCTGAACCAGAGTCCCGCCGTCCGCCCTGGCTTCCGTTTCTGGGTGACCCTCCATCACCACCCACCGGCTGGCCCCTCGCCTCGCCCGCTGTCCCCTCCTCCTCTCCTGCCCATGACGCTGAGTCGGCCCTAATTGCTTCAGCATCACCTCGTTGCCCGGCTCCTGGCCCCCCTCAGAAGGCACCCATACTCCCCGGAGTCTACTCATTCCTCCTGTTGTGCAGGAGGCTCATGTTGGACACTTCACGTGTGTCAGCGGTTTAGGCCGTGAGGCTGGCTCTCACACGGATTTTACGCCCCACGCTGCCCGCAGTTCGCGTGCGTAGCTGCGTGGTAAACGTGGCATTAAAATGGGGGGGGGGAGCCTACCGGCCCCTCGAGGGTGTGCCAGGCTTGCTTGCTTTCTGAAGCTGCCACATCTATCTCTTGACTGAGCACTTGTCCATCCCTGCACGTCCCCACTGCCTTCGGTGCTCGGCAGCTCGCCGACAGCGGCGGTGCTGTCGTGTGTCCAGCTCACAGGCAGGGGGCAGCGGAAGGCAGCTTTCCAGGTGCCCAGCAGAGAGCCAGTGTCCCTTGCTTTCAGGGCGCCCGAATGCATTGCGCTGGGGTTAGACCACAGTGCCATGCAAAGCCCCGGTGGCCCAAGCTGCGCCCGTACACAATGACACTGCCTAGTGAGTCTCATTTGAGATGGACAGACAGCATTACTGAAGTTTTAAATGGACTGTTTGAGAAATTGACAAGGTAGATAGCTCATTGCACCTTTATTTTTCTAGATGTCTCTTAAGTGACAATTTGTGTCTTGAGAGTCCTGGCTTACCTGCCTTCTCAAGAGAAATGCACCTGAGCCAGTGAGTGCCTCCCTCAGGACTGGCAGGGGAAATGCACTACGGGTGGCTGGAGATTTGGAGCAATGGTTTTTAAGTATTAAGGACAGTGTTTAATACGTAGAAAGATTTTATATCGCTCTTACCAGCTATTCCCAGAACATGAAAATATTTACATAATGTGTGGTAGTATATATCAGAACACAAACACACAGCGAGCATTTGCCCTTAAATTGAAAAACAGACTCAAATGCTGAACTTTTTGTGACTGAAGAAAACCTTCAGTACCAAACTATAAAATGCTATGAAATCCGTTCACGTTACATGAGGCTAGCCTTTGCTCACATTCTTTTCTCAGCTCTCCTCAATCTTTCAATACAGCACAAGAAAAAAAACTGTCTTGGTTAGGATGAGTTCATCGTGCCGGGAAATAGAATTTTTTCCAAAGCCAAAATAGTCCATTCAAAAAATAGTCACCCATTCAAAATCTGGGGATCGTAAAGGTTCCCGGCTCTCGGGCTCTTAGTTTTTTCCCCAAAATGTTGAAAGATGTCAGTTTTCATTATCCTTAATATGATTAAACCTGTCTGATTTTCAGAAAGACTTTGAGGGGTAGTCATGCATGTGACAGTCACATCCTAAATGTCTTCTGTGCTGGACAGACCCTGGACAGCTTCATAGAAATAGCCCATGGCCGAAGGTTTTAATCCCGAGGTTCCACTGGATGATGTTTAAATTATCAAGAGGACTTCTAACTTATCATTCCCACCTGAAGTTTCATTTAGTATTTCTAGAAATGTGGGCATCAAGGATAGCATAAATTTTCTTTCTTTGACCTGTCAAACTCTAGCTGCTCTCCCTAACGCCCTGTCTCCTGTCCTTTATTCTCCACAGTGCAAGCAAAATATCTTCCTAAAATGCTACTCTGATCATGTCACTCCCCTGTTTAAAATCCCTCAGAGAGCCTCCATTGCTCTTAGGATGAAGTCCAAATTCCTTATCTTGGCTTACGGACCCTGCCGCCTCCGGCCCTGGCTGACGTCTCCAGTAGTTACCTGTCCCACCTGTCCTCGCCCCCCCACGTGTCCTCTGCTTCCTAGCTCCGTCAGCAATCCCATACTCCCCTGTCTCTCCTGTCCCCATGTGCTCAGCATTTTAGTCCCTCCTGCTCTTGCTCCTACTCCACATACCCCTTCGGTGTGGACTTCATTCCACACGTTTGCACAGACATGTAAGAAGGAATGCACGGGTGATGCGAAAAACAAGATTTAACTCCTATTACGTAGTGCAAATTCTGTGTTGACGTTACAGGCCAACCATATAACTTGTAATTCTGAACACTGTCACATTTTTGTCTTCGTTTCTGCCTCCCACCCAACCAAGCCACTTTGAACGTTTGACATAACTTCTGTTCAGATTTAAACGCCTCTCATCCGTAGTGTTCTGGCCGTCTCTTTTGGTGCCTTTAATTGTACAGTAATGAGATTAGGTGGGCTCGCTCCATCTGTCTGTGTTTGACTTGGCTTGACCTTGACAATGTAAAAGATTCTACTGTAATATTAAGAGATTTAATTCACCGAAGAGGTTATTGTTCAACTTTTTCTTTTGCTACATAAACAGGAACATAATCTAGGGGAATAAAAAGCACCAATTCACCTGTCCCAATTTTTAATAGATTTCACAGTCCCCGCAGATCCTTAGAAAAAGGATGATAGCACTTTCTGTAGGCTCATAAAAAAAATGGTGCGCATCTCTCATCTCTCATTACCTCTCTCCTTTTGCTTTCAACTATTGAAATTCAGGAGCATATATATTCAGAATCCAGATATTTTGCTGGTTGTTGGATATTGACAAAATATGAGATTAGTGGTCAGAGTTCTTCAGTTTTCAGTCGTTTTAATGCCAAGAAAGCGTAGCCTGCCTACATAACGGCGTTAACCCAGTGAGCTTTTACCAGGCATTTCCTGTATTTCAAGACTCCGCTCCTTGAAAGGGCCCTTACGACATTGTCCCCTCTGAGGGGTGATCAGGCGAGCCCGGGACACAGAGGAGCAAATGTTCCAACGCTAACACTGCTTCTGGGACCACCCTGGGGGGGGGCCTTCTGCACCCCGCCCCGGGCTTCGTCCCCTGCTGGTATCCCTTCCCAGGGCTCACCTGTCAGAGGCCGCCCGTTGTGCCCAGGTAGCCAATGTCTTTGTCACACAGGGCCTTTACAGAGAGGCTGGCCGTGTGGGTCCTGCAAACGAGGGACTCGTGATATTCAGTTCTCAAAATTAAGATGTGTATCGTTGTCAGTCAGGCTGGCCCAGGGCTCCAGGGTCCCGAAGCCCGAGAGCGGTAGCTGAGGCCAGCAAGTACTCACTGACTCGGCTGCAGAGGGCCGTGCCCTGGGCTGGGGGCGGGGGTGACCCACGCCCCTTGCTCCTCCCTCCAGGTGGCAGGGACTGGCGTGGCACTCACAGAGGCAGAGGACGAGGAGGCCCGCTTCTCAGCGTGGACAAGTTTGTCCTCATCAGACCAGGCCTTCCCAGTGACTCAGAGCAAACAGGGTCGCTCCAAACTCACGAATGGCTTTCTTAGGGGCGGGCGCAATGAGAGCGCAGGTTTGGTAGAAAACCGAATCCGTGCCCGGCATGCTGTGTGGCCCACAGGCGGCCTGCTGGGGGGGCGGGGGGCAACAGTGCGCTCTGCGAGGCCCGGGGCGGAGCCTGCAGCGGGCAGGGGGAAGCGGGCCCGGGAGACACAGAATGGGAAGAAACCGGGCTGTGACTTCCAGGTGTGCCCGTCAGGCTGTGTGTGGGCGGCCGTCCCCTGTCCCAGGAAGCGGCGGCCCTACGGGAGCTGCCTGGCCCACCGGGGCCCACGGGACGGCAGGCCGGGCAGGCCGTGGGGTCCCTCGGAGTGCCCCCACGCTCGGCCCCCATGCCGCGGGGAAGGTGCACTCCGGGAGCTTTTGTGTCCCCGAAGCTGCAGCCACTGCGTTTGGGGGCCGCGTAAAGACGGGTGACCAAGCGGGCCACGGTGGGGACGCACGGAGGCCCCAGGCCTGCCATCAGTGTCCTCCCTGGACTTCAGCAGTGCTTACTGAGTGTTGGTTTTACAGATATCTGTTCCACTGCATGGACATTTGCACTTTTCTTCATGTTGTTTTATTTTACGACATTTTGAAACGTTTAAATAATAAGGACGGGGCCCGTGAGCATCTTAGCAGCCGTGGACCTTTGGGCAGTAAAAGGGTGAGAAAAGCCCCCGGGGGCCAGTGGTGCCCCCGTGCTAGCCCTTCCCCACGCCGCGGTCACACAGGTGCGGAGTCACCACGTCCGCTCTACAGATGAAGAAATGGCCTGAGCGGGGTGAGGGTGGCCCCCGGCCTCGCGCCCCTCCAGGCAGGGCCGCCCTTGGCCCCCGGGGGTCTGCCCAGGGCCTGCCAGCCAGTGGTGACGTGGGACGCGCCCTCTGAGGCCAGCTTGCCGCGGGCGCGGCCACTCAACGTGAAAGCTCCCCGCGGTGCAGCCCCTGGGGGGCGTTTAGAGAAAGGTCCCTGTGTGAGGGGGGTGGCCCGGGGACGTGGCCTCGCGGCACCCGTTAAGGAACGTGCCAGCGGCGAAGGCGTGCGGTCTCGCGGGACGCTGCTAACTGCTCGGGAGAGGGTGTTCTCGTGCAAAGGCATAAAGGAAAATGCCTGAAACACATTACAGCTGGAAGAGTTTAAAGCACTAGAGTGGTTTTTATCAAAATACCGTCCACGCTGACTCCCACTGTGGGCCCTGGGGTGGCCTCTGGCTCTGAGTCCCTGCAGTAGTCCCTCTGCTCCTGAGGGGTTGTGACAGGGACAGCCCCTGCTGTCTGGTGGCTGGAGAGGCACAGCTGGCTGGACGCAGCTTCTCTCACCTGGAAAAAACGACCCAGCACTTGGGACCCGGCACTGTTGAACCATTTCTCCTGCCACGAGGTGGGGCGCGGAGCAGGGCCGGCGTTCTGGGCTCCGGCACGCGGGCGACTGGCGTGACCCTGTCCCTGAGCCAGGTCCACGGCGCTGTGCACACTGCTGCTCCACAGCATGCCGCCTGCTTCCCGAGCACCCCTATGCTCGTAACCCCGGTACTATAATGCGCCCCGCGCCCCCAAGCAGGGTGCTTAGGTCTGGATATAAGTGGCAGAAAGTTGGGGTACACAAGCCACTCGAGAAAATGTGTGTGTTTTCCTGAAGCACGTAATTAATGTTGTTAAAACTGCAGGCTCGTCCTTGAGCCTGGATTCTGAGAGGCCCTGGGTGTCCGAGCCTTGTTCAAGTTCACAGCTCAGGCGGGATCAGGAAAGATTTCAGGCCGCGTCGGCCTGGAGGGGCCGTGGGTGGCCAGTCAGGAGGAGACTCATGCCGGGTGCTGCGCCAGCCCCTCGCACCGCCCCTGGTGTGACGCCGAGTGTGGCGGCAGGCCTGGCACAGGGGAGGCCCCCGGCATGTGCGCCGGTCTGCGAGGCCGGGTCTGAGGGGAGCAGTGTCCCCAGGCAGTGTGTCTGGAGCCCCGTCGCTGGGGGCCGCGGCGGCGCTCTGCCGTCTGCCCCGTGGGCTGTGGCCCCACCCTTCAGAGAAATGTGGATCTTCTCATAGGCCTGTGCCCCATGCGCCACCCAAACCTGCCAATGCGTTTGTCAGTATTGCGGCAGGGGTGGGGGGGAGGGAGTATAAAAGTAAACGCAGACACGTTATGTAGCACCTTATCGACTTGCCTGAGTTTTAAGACAAAACGGAGGCCAGGTCTGGAGGTGGCTTTGGGCTGGCCTAGAGTGAGTTTTGGAAGAGTGCAGTCGATGGCCAGGGATGCGGGGAGGATGCAAGTTCATTGTCCTCGGCCTTAGGGACGTACTGGTGCAAAAGCTGGGAGAGCAGCTGCCCCAAGCCCAAGCTGACGGCTGGGTCAGGAGCAAGGGCGCGGCCGGCTCCTCCCGGGCTGCGGAGCTCACAGCAGGGGCCACAGGCCCCGCCTGGGTCTGCGTCCCGGCTCTTCCGCCGACTGTGCCAGCTCAGGCCGAGTCTCTCTCGGCACCTCGGGGTCCTCCTCTGAGGAGACGCAGGTGGCAGGAACGGCGATGGCCGGGCCGTGTCTGGCATGGAGTAAGCACTCAGTAACTGTTGGCTAGTGGCCGCGCAGGAGGACGGGGCCCACAGTCCCGAGCCAGACCTCGGCCCGTACCTCTTGCTGACTTGTCCACTCTAATCTGGACTCCGTCGGCCCTCAGTGGCTTGCAGCATCACCAGCCGTGTTTTTCAGCCCGTGAGGAATCGCAGGAGCTTCCTGAGAGAAACAGTCATGGGCTCCCCAGGCTGCGCGGTGGTATAACTGCTTCTCGTTTCTCCTCACACAGCGGCGCGGCCCCGTGCTGGCCTTTCCCAGGGGCGGGGAGGCCTGGCCGCTGGCGCCTCGCGAGCTCATTTTCCATGATGTTCCCTGTCATCCAGGACCCACACACACCTCGGAGGGTTTTCGCCACGAAGTAGAACGACCGAGAGAGGCAGAGCGTGCACACACTTGGCTTTTCCATTGGACCTGACGTGGTTTCCTTATGTGCTGGGCGGGCTGGGCAGGGCAGCTAAGTGCCGAAGGTCAAGAGCAGGAATCCCTCCCCCGAGAGCTGACTGCACACAGCTCGTGTCGCGCGTCCACGCAACCCCCCCGAGCCCTGCTGGATGACGGCGGTCCGTGCGGGCTTCTGGCTGGCAGCCCCGGACCCCCTCACTTCGGGCAGCTGGGCCACCGCCTCAGCCACACATGGAGACTCGTGTGACCCAAGCACTTGGCAAAGAGAAGGGTGTCCTCCTGCCTTTTGAGTTTCAAAAGCCTAGGCCGTGTGGGACTAGAAAGGCCTTTGGCTTCAAAGGTTTGGGAGAAAACCTGGTGAGCAGAGCAAGACCCCCACGGTCCCCAGCCCCCAGTGCTCGGGGACGCCTGTCACGGGGCGTAGACAGGAACCCGAAGGCTATTGTTCATGGTCTCTGGAAAAGAGCTTACTTTCGTCTCCGAGGCAAGCCCTGGGAGGTCCACGGGGACGATGGGAGAGGCACCCTGTGCCCTGTTTCCCAGGGGGACCCCTAGAGAAGCGGCCGGACGCCAGCAACGTCGCTGGGCAGAGAGGCCATCGGTGGCCTCCGGAGACTCCCCGCAGCTCCGACTCGCTCACTGGAGGGTAGAAGTTGGTTCCTTTGTGCCTGAACGTGGCGTGTGATGGGGCTGCAAGGGGACCGGACGGCGGGGCCCAGGGGCACCCCGCAGCACCCCGCGTGGCCCGGCGTCTGTGGGCCCAGTGCCACAGGGGACGGCATAGCGGACGCTGTGCAGACGTGGGCGCTGGTCGGCCGTCCTGATCCCCTCGACAAGCCCCGGCCGTTAGCCACGACCCTGAGCCACGGGCGCGGGGGTCCCGATGTGGCAGGCGAGTCCCGCCCCTGTCAGGCTGACACTTCAAAGATGACTCGACAGGCAGAGTTCTGAGATGCGCAGCCACGAGACACACACGTATCCTGAAAGCACACAAGACGTGTCAGCCTGTCGGAGACAAGTAACGTTTGTGGGGGTCGATGGTTGTCGGGGTTCCGGGTTCCCTCCACGGGGGGGCGGAGGGGGGCGTGGCGCCGCCCTCACCGGGAGGAGCGGAAGAGGCCACAGCCCCGCCAGCCCGTTCCTCATCCTCAAGGAGACTGGAACTCTGTGGGGAAGAGTGACCAGGAAGGGGGCCGAGGTGGGGGAGAGGACGTCCCGGGGGACAGCGATGCGGGTTTGGGGCAGCAGCAGCAGCAGGAGAGTCGGAACCTGGCGGGCCCCAGGTCCCGGCGGCCAGGCCACGGAGCCCCCCTCAGCAGGTGCTGCAGGCACAGGGGCCGTGCCCCCGGGGACAGGTCACCCCTCTCCCTGTGCCAGAGAGCGCACCGCCCCTGCCCCAGGCCCTTAGTGTCACTCCCGAAAAGAAAGGCAGGTGAAAGCGGAGAGGAAGAATCCCTGGGGAACAACATCTACCCTCACGATACGCTTTGAACTTGACGGTGACTGAGAAAATAACACGAATATAGCTGAGAAGAGACCAGTCCCTGGAGGCTGCATGTGCCGGCCTGAGAGAGAGGGCGCTGTCTGCTCCCAAGAGCACGGCGCACTCAGTCCTGGCAAACGGTGCCATGCTGCCTCGCGCCGGGGAGCACTGGGCTTGCGGGGGTGCCGGGGGAGGGCAGGGCATTCTAGAAGAGACGGAGAGCAGCCGGCCCTGCCGTCCTCAGAGGGGTGGCAGCGGGCCCCCCTGCCCCGAAGCTGGCAAGGGCTCCACCAAGGCGCACCCAGGTGGGTGGGGCGGGGGCAGGGAGGCCATCGGGATCCAGAGGTTTAAGAGGAAAGAGCAAGAGAAGCTGCTGCCTGAGACTTGGCCAGGGGGCGAGGGAGGCAGAGGGGCTCCTAGGGCCAGCCACGGGCCGCGTGGTTCACGGTCTCATGGGGGAAGGCGGGCTGAGGGGACGGCCGTCCGGGGGGACCGGACACAAAGGAGGCGCCCACGGAACATTCAGTTGGGCAGTTCTGCTCGCCGGGAATTCAGCACAGCCCTGTGGCAGGGAACAGGAGTGTGTGGCAGCGGCCCTGCTCGGCCCGCAGGGGGCGAGGCGGGCGGGCTCGGTGGCCAGGCTTGCCAGTTCCGCCTGCCTGCTTTCTCCTCGCCGAGCTCGAGGCCCCTGCAGACGCCTGACGGAGCCCCTTGTTGTTTCTCCCACTGCCCCCTCATCTGCTGGGAGCAGCCGGGTAGCCTGCCGGTGTCCGGGGGTGAAAGGGCGGCCTCCCGCCAGGCCGCGGCCCCGCCGCTCCCCGAGCCTCCACCCGGTCAGCCGCTGGCCTCTCCGTGGGCCTCTACAGCCCGCGGATGGCGGGCGGCCGAGACACCCCTGGCGCCCTGCCAGTCGCCGGCCCGGGCGGGACAGGCCCGCTTCGAGTCGTTCTCAGACGCTTCCACAGCCACGCGTCTCCTTGCAGGGCGGAGCCCCCAGTGCAGACCTCGTTTTGGTTTCTAGACAACATAAACCTCTGGCCCTGTACCCCCTGTGTGGCCACACGGCGGAGGCCTGGTCAGAGACCAAGACGAGCCGGGCTGGTGACCTGCGACTGTCCACAGAGGACGTGTGTTGGCCTAGGCCCACGAGGCCCCCAGCCCCACTCAGATGCAGGGACCGGAGGCCCCCATCCAGCTCCAGGCCACCCCGATCTCCCCGCCCCTCGGCAGGGCTCCCGCTGTCCACCGCGTGTGCCTCATCCGGCATGGCGCCTGGCCCCGTGCCTCGCTTTTCTGATCGTGCAGCAGTTTGCCACCTCGGATGGGGAGGGGCACTCGTCAACCAGACCCATACTCTCCGTGGCCCGGGGCCTCCCTCTTCAGGGCCTCCCCCTCTTCATTCTCGAGGCCCCCGAGAGACCCGGAGCCCCGCACGCCCCTGCCACACCGCACTGGAGGGTTTGTCCATTCAACAGACAGTTGCATGCCAGGCCCTGGGATGCAACGAGTCCAGACACAGTCCTTGCCCCGTGATGTGGTCTGGACAGATACGAGGGTGGACGTAACAATGGAAGGAACATGCACAGCCAGCCCCGGAAGTCAGGGGAGGTCTCCCGAAGGACGTGTGCTGGATAGCGAGGGACGCGTGAGGTGGCAGGGCAGGGAGGGCAGGGGCGTGGCTGGCCTCCCTGAGGAGTGGGCGGCAGCCCGCGGAGGCAGTGTGCCCATCCCCGAGCCGCGGGCCAGAGCGGGGAGCAGGGCAGATGGTGGCTGGCGGCCCGTCGGGAGAAGGAGCTCAGACTTTATCCGGGAGGCGACGAGGTGGAGGCGGCTTCTAGTCAGTGGGGAAACAGGAGGAGGTTTTGCTGTGAAGAGCTTCACCTGGGCCCTGACACGTGCACCCGGGGCGCAGGCAGGGACAAAGGCCGTGGGAGGAGGTAAAAACCATCCCTCAGGGATGTCATGACACCAGCCCCATTTTAAAAGAAAGAAATGGATGAGCACGTGGAGAGGAACTGGCTTTGGGTGCCCAGACTGGAGTAGAAACAGCTGCTCCCGTCCCCCCGGTCGGCAGAGGCGTGCGCCCTGCATGACGTGTGCTCGTCGCTTGGTGCCCGCTGTCCTTCATCCTGAAGCGCGCGTGTGCCTCGCTCGACGAGCACCCCACCCCGCACGCACACACCGCCTCGCCATGGAAGTCAGCCTAACGGCCATGAGTCTCCTACTCTGAAACTTTCCAGTTTTTGACTCTGACAAGGGCCTCAGAGCGATAGGCATGAACCCACCTTGCACACCTGGACCCCAGCCGCACACTGGGAAGGGGCGTGAGGAGGCTGTGGCCGGAACCGAGCCTTACTGGGTAGTGGACTCCCTTCCCTGAGCTGCCCGTCCGTAGCCCTCTGTCATGAAAAATGTCCCCTCCAAGGGACTCCCAGGTGGCAGAGCCAGCTGCTGAAGCCACGGCGGAGGGGTCATGCTGGGCACCCGAGAGCTGGCCTGCGAGGGGCCCCTGTCAGAGCAGCGGGCAGGGACTGCCCCCTGCACACACTGGTCAGCCTCCCCTTGAGGGGGCAGAAGAGGGGCCGCTTTGGCCGGGGAGGTGACACCAAAGCCAGGCTTGAGCCGCGTGGTTTTTGGAGAAGAAATGGCATGTCCACATTCCAGTCTCGTATCGGAGAATGCGAAGGACCGATTTTTTAAAGGAGGATGCTTGGAGCATCTGTTTCTAAGAACAAAGCTTTAACCCTTGCAGATGCCATGGAATGAGCAGCGAAGGTTCTGTCCGATGAAAGCAGGGAAATGCTCTCTGCGGCGCCTTTGGCCAGATCACTTGTTCCTGAGGCTCCTCTAGTGGTCAGCCACAGGGAACCGAAGGTCAGGTGTCCTCCCTCAGAGGTCCGGGAATGCAGCAGCCAAGGAAAAACAGTAGCAACGCATTTAAATCCAAACTAGGTGAAACGCGTGGTAGACATCAGTGATTCTTTATTTCAGGGAAATGTGTGCCATTTTCAGATATTATCGACACAGATGCGACGGCACAGTTTTGGGGCCAGAGCAAAGCTGAGAACAAATGACAGGGAAAGAGTGTACCAGCGGGAGCTGTGCCAGCAGAGACAGCTGTCACGCTGCCCCATGCACGTGCGCCTCGTGGCGCGCGCCAGAGCACGCAGGGGCGCTGGCCGGAGGGGCCCAGGCACTGTTAGCAGCCTGCGTGACCGGGAGGAAGGCTGAGTGCGCTGACCCAGCATCTGAGGAACGGGCCCAGGAGATGCAGGCAGGGAGCTGGGGCCCTGCTTGACAGCGGCAGTGGAAGCAGGGGGAGCCAGAGGATGGGGAGGAGGCCCGGAGGGGAGAGTGCAGCATGGGCGAGGCACGGGTGTGCCAGGCAGGGAGGTGGGGGAGGGGCATGCGGACCGCAGAGGCCAGAGGCCCGTGCGGAGGAGGTGGAGGTGGTGGGGGCACAAGGAAACTCGTAAGAA
Source organism: Eonycteris spelaea (assembly GCA_003508835.1). Lineage (NCBI taxonomy): Eukaryota > Metazoa > Chordata > Mammalia > Chiroptera > Pteropodidae > Eonycteris > Eonycteris spelaea. The sequence goes on along the minus strand of PUFA01000142.1, from coordinate 2,033,085 downwards.
GAGTCCCGTAGGTTAGTGACTGTCCCCCTGGAGCACTCTGAGTCACCTGTGTGACCTCACCTTCGAAGCAAGCCCCCAAGATGTCCTTGAGTCTCGTTCAAGGGGGAGACTATTGTTTTATGCTGACAGCTGCTTTCTTAGGAGAAGTAAAAGTTTTCCCCGTATTTCACATATCCTGAACATAGTAGGTCCTTTTAAACCCCCCAAAATATATAAAAATATTTAAATATTACCAGCAAAGTGAAAATGGAACGTATGCTATTGTCACAGCTGACTTCTGGCTGTCACCTTATTCAAGTTTGAAGCATAGTTACTCCACTCATAACGCAAAGGAGTGTAAACTATTAGCCTCACGGAAAAAAAAAAAAGTCAGCCGGATCAGTGCGATGTTTTTGAACGTGGTTAAATGTGTGTCAGAAGCCCTGCCCCTCCCGCCCGTTGCAAGCCGCTTGAGGTCTCCTTGGGAACTGAGGCCCAGCTGCAGGGCGCACACGGCGCTCCTGACGCTTTCCAAACCGCCGTCCCGGGGACAGAGGAGCAGCCGGTGCTTCGTCCCTCGTGCTGCAGGCTTCCCCACGAGCAAAATCATGGGTCGGAGGATCTTGCCAACCACAGAGGGACCCCTGGCTCCCAGGACACTCCCTGCCCTGTGGCCGCACCCAGTACACCTTGTGCCAGGGAGCGCAGGGGACGAACGCGTGAGCGAGCGAGCGGATGGACAAGTTAAGGCGCGTTACCCAGCCCTCAGAGCCCTCAGGCCAGCATAGAACAGGAAACCGTTCTACTTTCTGTCGAAAAGGAAACAGGGCAGCGAAGGGAGGTGCCGAGCCAGCAGCCGCCGCGGCGCGGGGCACGTGCTGCTCTCCGCCTGGCCTCCGCCCTCTGTCTTTGTGTTGTTTTTCAATCCACGCCCTTGACATCCGCATCTCATTCATTCAACAAGTATTTATTGGGCACCTACGACAAGTCCCGGCAGTGAACGGGTCGTGCCAGGCCCCAAGCACCCTGCTGGAGCGTGCACGCCTTCCAGTGAAGAGGGACTGGGAGCACACGGTGTCGGCGGCTTAGGATCATTTCAAAGGAAATGAGTGTCGTTGCGGCCAGACGTCAGGTGCTGTGGCAGGGGACAGGCTGGGCGGGGAGGGCTCTCCGACGGGGCGAGCCGCCCACGGCTTGGCCTGGCGCCTGCTCCTTGCGGACGCGTCCTGGACAGGCTGCCCGCTGGGATGATCAGACCGACGTCCAGCCCTGAGCGCACACCCCTCCCGCGGGCCCCTCTTCCTCCGTTTCGCTCAATTCACTCAGCAGTCACTCATTCATTCATTTCACAGACACTTAGAGCTAACGGGTGTGGACACGTGGGCTTCAGCGTCGGGCTCCGGGGCCTCCGGGGGCTTCGTGGAAAAGCCCCCTATCCTTCCTGTGCCTCAGTTTCCTCATCTGTAAAATAGGGGTGATAGCGCAGGCTTGGCGCCAAAATATGTGGAAGGAAGGAAAGGCAAAGGGGGGAAGGGGAGGAGGTGGGGGAGGGGAGGGAAGTGGCGGGGCGCAGGGAGGTCGGGGGAGGGGAGGGAAGTGGCGGGGCGCAGGGAGGTCGGGGGAAAGGATGGCGCGTCCCCCCTCGGGGAGGGTTCAGTGTTACGAGCAGGGACATGGCGCTGGCACGTGGCTGTGTCCATGGCTGCCGCCCCGGTTCAGGCGGCATCGTCCAATGAGGAAGGAGACCGGGCGTGCGGCGGTACCCGTGGGTGACACTCCCCGAGTGCGCGCAGTGTGCCCGCAGCACCGCACGGTCACTCGCTGAGACTCCTCTGTCCCAAGCGCTTCGTGCCTGAGGCTCCGTTACTCCTGACCCGGCCCGTGGATGAGAACACGGGCGGGCATAAGGGCTGAGTGACTTGCTCAGGACCACACAGGAGTGAGTGGGTGGCCGCGCAGGGTCAGGATGCGGTACCAGCGAGGCAGCCCAGGGCGCTGGCAGGAGGCGGCCGGAGCACCCTGGGGAGCAGGGCTGCGGCGCTCAGGGCTTCGGGATGGGGAGGACGTCCTGCGGGATGGGGGAGGACGTCCCACGGGCGGCGACCCGGCGGCCTGCGTGCCTCTCCAGCAGGGCCAGGTGACCAGGCCACGCGGCCTCGCACACCCAGCTAGGGGCTGGGGCTGCATCCTCGAAGCAATGGGGCATCCCCAGCGAGCAGCGCAGCGTGACCAGAGTCGAGTCGCGCTTCAGAATGAGGCTGGGGAGGGGGGACGGAGGTCACAGAGAGGGCAGCAGCCAGGCTGTTGCAGGGTGGTGGTCAAGGGGCAGGGTCATGACCTTAGCCGATAGAAATGGAAAAGTGGGAGAGGCTGAAGGAGAAAAGACTGGAGGAAGCTGACCTGGAAGCCGGAGGGAGGGCGGGGAGTGGAAGGCAGGGAGAGCCTGGAGCAAGCAGCTTCCCACATCTCCACAGGGAGCTCCCGTGCCCCTTCAGACCTTATTTTACAATGAAAAAGCAGCTTTACACATATAAAGGAGAAGGAATAGCACAGTAAATACCTAGCACCCAGATTCAACAGTGCTTCAAATATTGTTTTAAAAAGTTTGCCACGTCTGCTTCATATATACATAACCTACATTTATGTGTATTTATGTAGTTAAATAATACTTTTCTATTTTTATTGGTATAAACTCATTTTAAATAGCCTACAGACATCACTATGTTTACCTTTAAAAGTTTAAACACCATGTCACCAAAAAATTAGGTAAACAATATCAATCTCACGTCAAAAAAATTAATAATTACCTAATATCAGCTAATAATGAATCTATCTTAAACTTTTCCTAACAGTTTCCAGCAATGACCCCACGCTGCTTGTGCTATCTCTGAAGTCTCTTAAGTCTCTCTATGACTTTGTGGCGCTGACTTAGAGAAGCCGGGCCCAGCGTCTGGCACGATGCCCCCCTGGGACTTTGCGGCTTCATCACCATGTCGTTCAGCTTGTCTCTCTCCTCCCTGAGCCTCCTGTGACCCGGAAGTGCACTCGAAAGGCTTGACCAGGGTCACGTTGAGCATTTTGGCGCACGTAGGTCACTGGCGATGCCACGTCGCTCACATCTCATCGGGGTTACGGTTTTGGCTTCAAAATGCCATCCTCCCGTCACACTGCTAAACCAAGCTTGGTGGATTCCAGGTGTGGGATGAAGAACGGGGAGACTTTGTCCCAGAAAGCACAGAAGTACCCAACGCGAACGGGTCGTGTTAAAAGACACACCCGCCCACGTAAGCGCCACCCGACAGACTGCTCACGCCTGGGATACTTTGAGCATCAAACAGAATGGCTGGAAGGGGTGAAAACCATGGATTATTTAAATCTATGCTACTCGGTGTTCGGCCGCAATACTCAAAAGACAAACCCCAGGTCACTGCGAGCAGGAGAGGCTCGGAGGCTGCCGTGGCCGTTTCTCTGCCCACTCGAGTTATTTGTGTAAAGTCTCCTTCTGTCCCATTTCGATAAGTAGCAGTTTTTTCTTCAATACTCGTGGACTCACCTTCATATTAATAACAACCAAAAATCACACACAGACCGAGCCAGATTTTACTCCAAAACTTAAAATATACATTTGTTCATTAAAGTTCACCTGGCTTCGGTCATTTTTCTCTCTTGCACGTTCACAGGGCGAGCTAACATCTCATTCGGGCTGCAGAAGCCATGCTAAATGAAACAAATTGTAAAATACCACGGGATAAAGGAAATCATCTTTCTAAAAAATAGGTGCAAGGAGACAAGAGTTCAAAATGGGACATTAGTGTCTTTTGAGGGGAGGGAGGGCAGAAGATAAGAATCACGTCAGATGGGAAGTCCTGAAACAAGTGGCTTGGGCCTGAGCCGAATCTTACCTCTCGGCCTTCGCCAGCGACCTGCCAGCCTTGCGTGGCGCCCTCCTCCCTCCTCTGGTGAGCAGGCCTTTGTTGTGAGGCCTGCCCGGCAGTTCGTACAGATTTTGCAGGAAGAGTGTCCTATTTTGGTGTGAAACACATTTTTAGTCATGTGTTGGAAAGCCACCATCACGCTTTCTCTCCTGACGGCACAGGCTCTCCATGTTTTTGTCTTGTACCAGACGTAACTTTTTTTTTTTTTTTTTAGCTCTGAAACAACTTTGAAAGTTGATCCCATTAAACAACGATCCTGGGGCAGGAGTTTTTCAAACATCTCTTTGAAAAGTACGGTTTACATTCATCTGCAAGTCTGAAGTTAAGAAACCATTCGCTGGTTTACCCCTGGTTTCGATACTGGTTTTTGACGTTCGAATAGTTTTACTGTGTAGACATTAAATATTGCATTCGGATATCAAACATCCAAAGTGTTCCTGACTGTGCAGGCAGACGTGGGACACCAGGCAAGGCCGAAACCAGTCAAGTTCAAAGGCTCCGCGTCGTCTTCACCGCTGGCGGCAGGGAGGAGAGCTTGGGTGGCTTTCGAAACAGGCCTGGGGCGCTTTCTCAAAGGTCTCTCTGCTCAGCATAAACCTTTTATTTTTTTTTTTTTTCCTACGCGAATATTCGATTCTCAGTAAGGGGGAAATACAGAACAAAAAAGTTGGGGTGTCGGTGCATCTCGTGGTGCAGGGCCCACTGCGCATACTTTGCAAAGCTGGGGTGGGTGCTCGGGGCGGGAAAGGGACTGTCATGTCACTGCACAGAAGAGCTCTTCCTGAGAAATCAAAAACTTCCATGCCAGACCCCCGAGGTCCCCCGGAGCCTGGCTGGCCAGCAGGAAACCACCCTCCCCTGAAGGTTAGGTTACTGCAAGGTATTGTAAGGACCAGGGTTGCCACCTGCCACCCGCCCCCAGCCAGTCTGTCTGTCCCTAACTCACCTCCCAGTCCTTAGAGCGATCAGTCTCTCAACAATGACTTGTAAACGAACTGAACAGCCAGCCCATCAGTCATGCAAGGGAAGCCGGGGACAATGCTCGTAATGTAAATAAGCCTGGTGGGGGGCACTTTTCTTGGTATTTTCACCCCATTTCCAGAGGCAAAGAGGTGAGCCATGGCTCTACTGGCTATTTAATCAACAGAGCTGTATTAAGTGACAAATCGCATAGGCGCTCAGGGCCTCTGATATCTCTTAGCGCCAGAATAAAGCAGTTCGATGCGTGGTCACCGCTGTGAACAGAGCCCTGACCGTGACCCAAGCTGTGACTCAGCTGCCAGGGTCCCCTCAGAGCAGCAGCAGCCTTCTTTCTCAAGGCCTCTCTTTCATCTTCAGAAGAACATTCTCGTGAGTCTGGTGGTGGGTCAGCCTGAAGCCGTCCTTACCTACAGCTTCTGCTCTCGCCACTGTGGGGCCCAGAATCTAACGTTCCTTTCCTCAGCCCCGAAAGAACAGCTTTTCTTTGGAGATGAGCTTCCTGGGCAAGACGTTGAATTCAATAAATGGGCCACCCAAAGTGAGGCGCCCGCTTCCGCCCCCCGCGGCGCCGGCCGCAGCCCCCGTGAAGGTCTGGCCGCGCGGGTGTGAAACTAGTTTCTTGAGTTCCATCTCATCTGTGCATGCAGTTCTCGCCCGCCAGCCCGCCCCGCGTCCCCTGGGCTCTGTCCTGTGGGTTCTCGACACTTAGGCGACAGCCTCGGCTGGTCAAAGGGAGTTTGGGGAGAAGCTCGCAGAGCACGGCCCCCACAGACGGCCCGCTCCCGACTCGGTCCTTTGCTTTGTAAAGACGTCATCGAGTTCCCTCTTCGGACGTGTTGTAGGGCGAGGCGGGGGATTAATATTTCTGTCAGCTTCAACTTCTTCATCTTCATCAATTGCTCTGTCTTCAAGGTCCCGCAGCCCCTCTGGGCAGCCTCCAGCAGCGATGCTCCGGTTGCCCGGCGCACGGATGGCTTCACGGTGACGGTGACGGGCACCGCAGGGCACCGCTGTCCCGGGCCATGTGCTCCTGCCAGATGGCCTCTGTCGCCGTCACACTCTGCCTGTGTTTCTTGATTGGTAGCCTGAGGCTGCTCTGGCCCCACGTCCCCCAGTCCGTGAGCTGTAGCCACAGGGACGGTCCGGCCCTGACCCCAAACGCGTGTTTTTGTGGGTTCCCATCCTCGCTGCTCGCGTTCTCCCACACACAGGGTTGCGCCCCCCATTGTTGTCTAAGAACGTTTCTTCACTAGAACAATGAATGTCAACCCCGCCCTGCCTCTTCCAGAACACAGGAATGCGCGTGGGGCCACATGGGGTCGCCGGCAGGCCGGTCCTCGTGAAGGAGGGCTTAACTGAAAATCGATTCGGCCCCTCTCTGGGAGCTTCCCGTGGGGAGGCACGGAGTAGGAAAGGGCCGAGCCGGCTCTTGGCACTGGCGACGCTGCACATCTCCGTCCCCGGCCCGAGCGGCGCCCTTCGGGGACACTGTTCGTGGTGTCGAGGGCGTTTACCTTTATTCCCCGTTGCTGTCATTTTGCAACCTCACGGCACTGGGAAAGGCCACGAGCTCCAGGGGAAGACGATGGGCAGAACCCAGCGGCGGGTTCCTCTCGGACTGACAGGGACGGACGTTGCAGGTCCTGCCGTGGCCGAGCGCCGAGCCGAGCTGGCGCCACGTCTCGGGGTGGCGGGCCTTTGGCGGGAGATGTGGCACGCAGGCCCCAGGCTGCCCCCAGCCATTCCAGCCTCGACTCAGGCGTGTGCCTCAGGTAAGCAGCGTGGTGCGTCGGGGTGGCATCGGGGTGGCTCACGGACACATGGATTTAATACAGGGGATTGCCTCAAGCGCTCACGGGCTGACCAAGCAGTCTCCGCAAAGCGGTGCCCACGTCTGTCACCGGAGCAGTTGGAGCCCGGAGCCCACGGGCCGCTAGGAAGGAGGGCCGTGCGCAGGCTGGAATCCCACACGGCCGGCTGGCCAACGGGTTCTTGTTGTCTCTGCCCTCGGTGACAAGAGGATCCTGCAGAGGCCAGCGTCCTTCATCAAGGGCCTCCACACACACTCACGTGCGTGCTTACCACACACGACCCAGGAGTCAGAAACAGGAAGCAGGCCCAGGAGAAGGGAGAGCCGTCGGGGCCAGGCTGCTGCCTCCCGCCAGCGGGCTGAGCCAACTGGTCAGAAACACCGTGAGTGCGCCACAGAAGGGCGTCCACCCTCCCGCGCCCCTGTTCCCCTGGCTGCAGGAGAGGCCCCCGGTGCCCTGCCAACCAGAAACACCCGGGGGGGCGGTGCAGCAGCTGCAGGCCGCCCAGCGGGGCAAGGGCCGTGGTGCAACACAGCCAGGCACCAGCGTGGACGACGACGGAGGCACCGAGCGGTCTGCTCTGCGGAGGGAGGGCCCCAGCCATGATGGACGTCGCGTTCAGTGCGGCCCAGGGCACGGCCGGTTTAGAATCATTTGGATTTAAAGGAGATGAGGAATGTGCGTGTGCTGACATGCGGGCGGTGACACCTTGCCGACATGGGTGTGTCGCAGCATCTTAGATTAGCTCCCCCAAAACTCTTCACTCACCGTCTGGACTTCGCATCGTCAGTCGGTAGAAGACACAGCACCGTGGCCGCCATGCCGCATTGTCACGGGAAGTCACGCCACTAATGTCATAGGCCTTCCTTAGTTCCCTGTCCCCCTGTCAGATCTGTGGAGAAACCAAAGTCAAATGGCCCGAAGACACACAGCGAGGCGGCCGAAGCCCGTGGCCGTTTGGGCTCAGAAACACATTCCTGAGGCTCCTGAGCAGTCTCTGATACCGAGTGAGCGCGTGCTCTAACATCACTGGGGGTCGTGTCCCGCCACCCTGACAGCCGCCCGTGGTCTCCACAGTGCCTCGCGTGGGACTAAGTTCCCTCCCTGGCCAGGACCGCGAGACTGCCGTTCCGTCAGCGGCCAGCCGCGGGGCGCATCCTGTGCTGCGGACGGAGCCTGTGACTGTCCTGGCCCCGTTCGGGGCCTCCACGTGCACCTCCTAGCAAGGGGCCGCACCCGGTCCACATGCAGGAACTCCCGAATGGCCGGCCCAGCCTGCAGGCCCTTTCTGGGAGACGCTTCCATCCCACTAGAGCCCCAGAAACCCATTTCTCAGACCCGGAAGCACTGGTTCATTCTCTCCCTCTGGTACCCACCTGCGTATTCCAGTGCTGTCAGCGCCCGCCTTACAACCCAACAAAGCCGATCACCCAGCTCGTCCAGGGAGAGGCGAAGGCCCAGCCCAAAACCTGTGGGTTTCACGAAACTGTTTTCTGAACGCTGTCGCACGCCTCAGAGGCCGTGTGGCTTCGGGGTTGATGGCTGAAGGTCTAGCCCAGGCCAGCAGGGACGCTCAAGGACTTGGGGCCTGAGTGAGCAGAGGTGGGAGCTGAACTCTGCCAGTAACCAGCAGGGTGACTGTGGACAGGTTAGCAGTTTGCTGAGGGAACATTTCTTCATCTGTGAAAGGGGAACATTAGCCGTCTCACGGGGGAGTAGCTGGTCCAGTAGGACACTGAGTGGTGCTCGGCTCATCGTGGTGTTGACACAGATCCCCCTGCGCGTGGGTGCAGAGTTAGAGATTGCATTCCTTCAAGAACATGGTACATACATGCCGTCGACTGGGAAACAGTTATACGTAAACAGGGTTTTATCACCTAGTACATAGGTATCCTTTCCTTGTGGCGATGTCTAAAGTCATAATCAAATATGATACTTCAAGGAAAGCCATAAATAATCTCTCGAGAAATGCCACCAAGAAATAAAGAGACAAGAAGGAGAATCTCCTTATTCTCAGCAAAAAGATTTAGTGCCTGAAAGTATTATTTTGCGTGGCCTTTTCAACAGTAGCATCACTGCTTCAAACAGCTGTCAATGAGTGTTGACAAAAGTCTATTCATTCCTCGCATCTATGAGTCTGTTTCTGTTTTGTTCATTTATTCTGTCCTTTAGATTCCACAGATAAGGAGATAATATGGTATTTGTCTTTCTCTGTCTGACTTTTTCCACTTAGCGTAGTATAAACTGATGGCTGCCGAATGGGAGGGAGTTTGTGGGATGGGGGTGAAAAAGGTGAAGGGATGAAGAAGTACGATGGCAGGTACGAAGTAGTCACGGGGATGTGAAGTACAGCACAGGGAATGCAGCCAATAACGTGGCAGTAACTCTGTGTGGTGCAGGGGGGGACGAGGCTAATTGGAGGGTCACTTCCTAAGTCATATAAAAGTCTAACCGCCGTGCTGCACACCTGAAACTAATATAATATTGTATGTTGGCTATATTTTAATAAGTACTTTTTTAAAGCCAATATATTTTGTGTTGCACACTAGGAAGTGGTGGTTTGTGGGTGGGAATGGCAAGAAGGGGTTGACAGAAGACTACCCAAAAAGCCCTTGATGAAAAGGCTTTTGGCTTCGATTACTGCCACCCAAAGGCAGGGAGGGACAGCCCCTCCCCTGGAAAGATAACTGCCCTGAAAACCAGGACCGTGGGCAGCTTTGCCTGTGACAGTGACCAGGGCAAGGAAGCCCCTGGAAAGTGGCGCCTGGTTAGCACAGGGCCCTGAACTGTGCTCGCTGCTGGTTTCTGAGGCGCCCTGGGAGCAGGGGGCCTCGCCTGTAGGAGGAGAGAGGGCCACGGGGTCCATATGCGGAAGGGGGGATGAGGACGTCACGTCGCCCAGTCTCCGCGGTTCAGATGCTTCCCAGCCTGGCCCCAGGTCCTGGTGTCTGGGGAAGGTGGGGCAGAAGGAGAGGGCGTGGTCAAGAGCCAGTGAAGACTCAATGATCTTCCCTGCTCAAATCTCATGAGGTATCCGGGGAGGCCTCAGGACAGGGGCTCTGTGCAGTTCGTGAATACAAAAAGTAAATGTGCAGGTGACAGGTCCTTTTCTTACTAGGACCAAGAACAGACACAGCGACCAGACTATTGGTGACACAGTGATTGTGTGGCAGGAACTAAAAGTCATTGGATATGTTGTGTTTATCTAAGAAATTTGACTCAAAGGAAACTGAACTTTCTGGAGCTGCCTTTGTGAACTCTGAGCCTGTGTTCTCGTCCAGGGTGCCTGTCAGGATGTGCCAGGTGCTCTAACAGCCCCCAAATCTCAGTGGCTGAAAACCATAGAAGTTTATTTCTTGCTCTCATTGGAGCCCAGTGGGGTCTGTGGAGGGGCTCTGCATTTCATCCATATAATCACACAGGCGTCTAGGCCCCTTGTAGCATGTGGCTCATGCACCGCTGAGACCTCAGAGTCCTCTGCTGAACCTGTGACTCCTGAGGCAAGAAAGGGGTCGTGGGTGGAAGACGGAGACGGGGTTTGGGGGGGAGTAAGGCTACACTCAGGGGCATTTCTGTCATTCCCGCTGCTCACGGGTACGAGGTAGGACGAAGAGACTCAGGTGCTCAGAGACCCTGGTTTCTTCTCCACTTTTATCTCAAAAATGAACTTGAAGTCGAGTCTTAGTTGGGGCCGCATCCCTGCCTGCTGCGTCTCTGCAGACCGGCCCGCTATCAGCCGGGACCCGCGCTGCTGGATGTGGGTCCCCAGGAGGCTGGTGGTCCCGGTCGGGCCCTGAAGTGAGAAGCGACTGTGGGAACACTTGCCCCCCTCAGCTTCCCGCTGAGCATCGGGGCAGAGCAGTATGGGCCCCTCGTCGCCTGATCGTCACATGTTTCAAGAAAAGTCAGAAATCTGGACTTTTACTTGAAAGCTCATAATGTTTTATGGGCTCAAACAAAATGCTTGTGGGCTGAGTTCGCCAGCATTCAACCATTCTCTGTCTGCAGCTTAAATTCTGTAATGTGCCTCCAGGGCCTCCAAGTTCCTCCCCGCCACGGGCCCCAGAGGCCAGAGGGGCTCAGCACCCAAATGCCGAGTAGCTGGCTCCTGGGGTGCGGGGGAAATGCTCCCGGAGGAAGCGCCTCCGATAAACCTGACCTTGAAGCACCCGTCAGGGACTAATGATGACCCTTGAGGTGCGTGCGGCTGGAGTGTCCCAGGGTGAGGCTGGGCGTGGGCAAGGCAGAAGCCCTTCCTCCCGGGACCGCAACCCCCCCCTACCTCCCGGGTCCCAGCGTGCTTTGCCAAAGCGCCCCCATCCCGGTTCTGGCTCCCCCCTTCACCCTGTGCAGCGGTGCAGCTCTGTGCCTCTGTGACGTCAGCACGTACTCACGCACAGCTACAGGAAGCCGGTCCCGACGGGGTTCCACGTGGTGTTATTGCATCTGTGATACCCGGGCTGGCCATCGTGACTTGTCGCCTCTACTTAAATCTCAGTTGAAAACACGTAATGTTTGAGAGTCGAGAGGGGATCTCCCCACCCGGAAAGGAAAAGGCTAGAAACAGCTGCAGCCCTGGATGGGGTTAGATTGCTGCTGCCGGCGTGGCAACCCCTGACGCGCGCGCTCGGCCAGGCGGAGCAGGGTGAGCGTTCCGCAGACGTGCGGTCTCAGCACGCGCGTGCGCACGCGCACGTTGTCAGCTCCGTCCGCTGCAGGCGCCTGGAAGCGGGCCGTGGCCTGACGGCCCGAGCCCAACTTGCTTTCTAAACGGCACCTCCACCGAGAGGGAGCAGAGCCCCTCAGAGCAGTAGCTGGGAAAGGAAAAGCAGCAAGAAAATGCAAAATTCTCAAAGAATTACGCAGGCAAAAAGAGGGGGGACAGCTTACAGCCATCCCTCCCCCCACCCACCCCTATCCCCTGCCGAATGCAGAGAGACGTGAGTGTCTAACGCGTGGTGGGCTCGCCGCTGCCCAGCACCACAGAGACCGCCGGCGGAGCCCAGGGCCCCCTGGGACCTCGGAGGCCAGCGCTGACTTTTAAACACATAAAGTGGCCGCAGAGACTCTTCAGCGACGCAAACAGTGGTGTCATCGGTGAAAGGCATGGGTAAGGAAGGTCACCGACAGCCCAAGCGGTTTCGGTCCGAATATATCCCTGATGGCCGTGCAGGCGCAGTTAGGTGGGTGCACAGCCCTGTGCCCTCAGCCCTGTCCTCACACCACCGGGAGACGGTCAAGACACTACGCTCAACCTGCTCTTCAGCGCTGTCTTCATCTGAGAGTAAGAAAGAAAAGTGTGAACATGAGACGCCCCTGCCCAGAGACTCCTTTCTTGCTCGTGGGGACCGACCTTGACCTGCAGTGATCCCTCTACTGCTGAGGCACTTGCCTGTCACCCCAGAGACTGCTGAGAAGCGGGCCCGTGGCCTGGACACTGTCACGTGTGTGGAGCGTCCTGCATTCGTAAAGAAAAGCCTGAAGAGCGTGTGTGACAACACACTACTTACTAACTGCCCTGCAGCCGCAGGTGCGCGCGCTGCTCCGAACACGCCCCGCCCCCCAAGCCCGTTCTGCCCCGCAGTGTCGGCCGCCGAAAGCGATGCGTCAAAGTAAAGATGGAAAATTAAAATTTACTGTCGCAATGATGACAAAGCCCCACACCACCATGTACCCTCGTGAGGCACGGCCCGTGGGGACGGCCCCTCCCCAGTTAATGGTGAGTGCTGTGTGCTGGGAGAGACGCAGTCAGTACCATTTTGTTCTTTTTATTTTTAAAAGTTGTGTTTGTTTAAAAGGAAAGCAAGTTTGTGATGCTCTGTGATAGATAAATTCTCGGCCTACATTGTTGAAACTGCTTCCTGGAGCGTAATTTTGGACATGTAGTGAACTGTTTTTGAAGTTCTTTTCGAACTCCTTTCATTGATAAAGTATTGTGCCTTTTGAGACAATCCCGATGGGTTGGGTTTGTAATTACTTCCCTGCTTTGAAATAGACACACAAGGTGGATGGCAACCCACTGACGAAATCATACCCCATGGGTCCCTGCGGATAATATGTGCTGCTGAATGATGAGTTAACACCTGCAGACTCAGGGCGGGAACGCTCTTTTTCAGACCAAGGCCGACTGAGACTCTCACTGAGAGGGCTGACGAGTGTCGCGGCCAGTGGGCAGCAGCCGCAGCACCCGCGGAACGGGCGTCGTCGCCGGCTGCCAGGCGGGCAGTCGGAGCTTGGGCCCCGGGGGATTTCGGAAGCTCTCCATGGAACGCTGATCAGACGCGGGGGGAGGGTGGCTCACGTGAAGGAGCCGGGCAGACCCTGACGCGTCCGGTGAGCGCGACGCGCGTGCTGGGGACCCGCCCACACCGGCGCCTGCTGCCGCGAGGCGGCGTCCCCTGCTGTTCCTGCCGAGGGCGCGGGGCGCGCGTCTGGTCGCGGGGACGCGTGAGGCCAGCCCAGACCGGTGGCACGCCGCAGACCGTCCGTGCGCCTTCTGCCTCGCAGGGACTCGCGGGCGGGAACAGACGGAGGAGCTTTCCAGAGTGAAGGAAACGTGCTCCCGGACAGGGGGCGGGCGGGGCCGGGGGGACACGAGACGCAGGCGGGACACTTGGTGACGCGTGAGCGGGCCTGTGGGCCGGACGTGACCTCAGCCCCGACTTCCCGGTTGTCAGAGGGCCGCACGGCGGCCCAGCGAGGCAGGTGTCCAGGAAGTCAGCCTGGACACCCGGCAGGGGAGCGTGTGGGCGTGCGGCCCGCAGGGGACAGCGTGCTGGCGGCTCTTACAGCTCTTCCCTCCATTCCAGACCTTTTAAAACGAGACAGAGGACCGGAGGGAAATAAAACAAATCCTTACGCGGAATCCTGGGGTTACGCCTGATTCTTTCAACGTTCTGTTACATTGTGCTCTACTTTCCAGATACTCTACCCTGGACACACGTTTTATACTTGAGGGACATTGTCATAAAGCAGCTACCCTGCTTATACCCCGCCACCCGAGTTCCCACTGTTCCAACCGCTGTTTTTCCTTTTAGTCAGTTTTTGCTTCATATATGTCGAAGCTATACTATTAGATGCATTCAAATTAAGAAAAGTTACGTCTTCCTGGTAAATGTCCCTTTCATAGTTATGAAATGGTTTTTTTCACCCTAGTAATATTTTGCCTCCACATTTACTTTGTTGATATTAATATAGCAAACAAGCTTTTTGTTTTCTTGGGTAATACGTACATGACATTTTTTCTATCCTTTTATTTTCAATTTATTATGGTTCTTTGTGTTTAAAGTATGTTTCTTTTAAGCAGTATAAAGTTGGATGTTAATTTTTAACCCAGTAAAACTATCTTTTTCTTTTAATGGAACTTTTTAGTCAATTTACATTGAAGGTAATTACTGATATAGTTTGATATAGGTCTTTTTAGTTTTATTCGTCTTATCTGTTTTTGTTCAGATCTTCTCTTCTGATTGTTTTGGGGAGTTAATCAAGTATTTTAGTGTTCCATTTTATCTCTCTACTAGATTTTCGGTTTTACTTTTTATTACATTTTAATGGCTGCTGTAGCAATTGCAATATGCATGCTCACTCAAGTCCCACCTACCGTAAATTAGCACTTTGCCTCTTTATGAATAGCTCAGTGCGTTTGTAACATTGAACTCCACTTACCTGCTTCTGCACTTTGTGCTCTGGTCATCACGTGTTTCATTTCTGCGTAGGTTTGCCTCCCACGAGACAGTGGGGGTCATTGTGCTTTAAACAGTAAATATTCTTTTATATTCGGCCCCGTATTTACCCTCTGCCATTCTGTTTCCTTCACAGGCCATACCTCTCGGCCAGAAGAATTTCCTTCAGTGTTTCTTAACTGTAGGTCTGCTGGCAGTGACTTATCTAGATTTTTATTAGTTTCAGGTATCTATTTTGCTTTCTTTTCTAATGAATATTTCCACTGGATTAAGAATTCTAGGTTGACAGAGATTTTGTTTTATTTCCTTTCTTTTTTTCTTTCTTTAGCACCTTAGTTATTTCATTATCGTCTGAATTCCAGAGTTTCTGTTGAAAAGTCTGCTATCAATGGAATTGGAGGTAATGTGTCTTTTTTTGTTTGTTTTCCCCTCTGGCTGCTGTAAAGACTTTTTTCTTCCATCTTTGGTGTTCAGTGTTTGGGATGCATCTAAGTTTGACCTTTTTTTCCTGCTTGAGAGCCACCGAGATCCTAAATCTGTGGATTGAGGAGGTCTTTCGCCGATTTGGAAAATTCAGGGTTGTTTTTGCCCTGTTCTGTCTCCTCGAGAACTTCGGCTGCGTGTGTTAGATCCTGGTCCTCACACTCTTTACAAACTTTTTATTTTAAATTTATTTTTCATTCTGCGCTTAAATTTGCATAATTTCTGTTGATCTGATTTTTAGTTCACCAATCCTGTCTTTTTGTTTGTTTGGTGTGCTGTTAGACACACCCGACAAGTTATTTGAAATTTTTAGGTCTATAAGGTCCATTTGGGATACATGGCTAGATAAATGGAAAGATTGGCAGATTCCTGTCTCCGTTGAAATTCTCTGTGTTTTCATCAGTTTTATTGACGTGTCTTCCCTATTTTCTTTAACATATTTACAGTAGTCGTTATAAAACCTTGTCCATTAAATACATCATGTGAGTCATTGTTTGTCTGCCTCTACTGGTTCTTTTAGCCTCCTGATTATGGTCACATTCCCTGCTTTTTAAAAATGTACTGTAATTTTTTTTCCTATGCCAGAAATTGCATATAAAAGCTGTGTGCAGACGGAAGTAGATGGCGTTTTCCTGAGAGGGGGCCCGAGCTTTCTCCGCCAGGCGGGCTGGGCGAGGCGCGGACCCCGGGTGCCCAGCCGGCAGTTAACTGGGTGGGATGAGGCCGTCGGTTTTGTTAGGCTCGAACCTGTGGATTCAGTGTCTCAGGTGTGAGGTGTGTGCTTGGTTTATCGCAGGCCCCTCTCTTGGGCGTCACCTGAACTTCTGAGGCAGTGAGACTGTGAGACTTTATCTTGCCTTTAAAGTCCAACCTACACCCCTCACCACCACCGCACTCTGTAAAATTTCCCGAGCATAGAAAACCGTCCTTGCACATAGGAGTCCCCCAAATGTGACTCCTCGCAAGGGTCCTAAAACCCGTCTCGTTTTGCCCTAGCAGGACCCCTCTGCGGTGGTGAGCCTAGTTCTCAGCCCACCACACACCTGTCAGGTGCCTCGAGGGTTGCGCTCACACAGAAGAAGATCCGTCCTCTCGGAAGCGCGGTTCTTCTCCACATTTTCTCAGTCACAGTATCCACAGTCGTTTACAAAATGTGATCTTTTATCTTCCGTCCCGTTTCTCGTTTGTCGTGGTGGGGGCGGTGGGCCGCTGCCAGCTTCTGCATCCTCGCCGAAGCAAAAGCCAGGGATGCATTCATCCTATGATCAGAGCAAAGGAAATAATTCTCAAACAAAATTATTACTTTACAGAAAACACTCAAGATACATCATGTACGAAAATTACTCCAAACATTGCAGCGTGAAAGATTAATTTTGATAACATCACCATTTCTAAACGCAACGTGATTTCATCCCTTTGTGGCTCCCTGACACATGATCTAATCATCCTCTCTTTTATCACCACTATTAGGTTGAAAACTGAATGCCCGCTGTCCAGGCCTCCTTAGCAACTAGCAGTGGCCACGACCCGGTTCTGACATGCCTCCCTCTAGGCGTGAATGCTGACCTGGCATCTGTGTTGGCAGCAGCCATTTTTGATCATGAAACATGAGAACAAAAGCCAACACACAGGATGCCAGGGAAAAGAGACGAAGAGGCTGAGTCTCCGATGGCATTTTGGAGCAGCAAACCCAAAGCCAGAATACCTGTAGTACACACAGCATGTTTGTTAAGCTTTTGTTTAAAAAAGCATTAAGGGAGAGTTCCAGATTCCTACCACAGAAAAACTACACTATTTTCAAAGTAAACAGAGAAATATATCAGCAAACATTAAAAAATGAACATGTGCTACATGACCCATTTCAAATTATACAATAATGAATAACCTATATTTCTAAATATAATCATTTTCCCTGTTCCCTGCCTGGGTATTGACAGTCTGCAGGTCAAGGCCGGAGGCCACTCACAGGTGGGGAGGGGGCTAAGGCCCCCCGGAGGCCCGCAAACACAGTGGAACCCCTCAGCCCGCCAGTCCCCATGTTTTGAAAGCCCACCGCTAAGACCATTCTCTGGACATAGGGAATTATCCGGAAGTGCTCCTGGTTAAGTGGGTATCTCAGCCAGAAGGTGTAACATGAATAATCATGCTCACAGGTTCATGCTGGCCGACAGCCAGCCACTGAAGGATGAGCGGGCGGAGAGTCAGAACGTGGAGGCGGTCTGCACAGAGGGGTCTGGAAGGTAGTTTGAGAATGAGTGCAGCATGCTCGGGGAAGTCAGTGTGTCCGTCTGCTCAGGCTGTCAAAACAGAACAGCACAGATGGGCTTAAATAATGGAAGTTCACTCACTCACCGTTCCGGAGGCTGCAAGTCCAAGATCAAGGCGCCAGCAAATTCAGGTCCGGCGAGGCCCCCTTCCTGGCTCGTAGAGGGCAGCCTTCCACTGTGTGCGCGCACGAGGCCTTCCTTGGTGCTTGTGGAGGAGGGAGAGGGCGAGGGGGAGAGAGAGGCACAGAGAGACAGATGCAGAGTGTGGGTCTCTTCCGTGAGGACACTTACACTTCGGACGCCACTGTCCCCGCCTCTGCCCCCGCCTCTGCCTCTGCCCTGCCTCTGTCCCTGCCTCTGTCCCTGACATCATCCTTGCCACTGTCCCTGCCTCTGTCCCTGCCCTGCCCCGCCTCTGCCCCGCCTCTGCCCCTGCCCCTCCCCTGCCTCTGTCCCTGCCTCTGCCCTGCCTCTGCCTCTGTCCCTGCCTCTGCCCCTGCCCCTGCCCTGCCTCTGCCCCTGCCCCTACCTCTGCCCCGCCTCTGCCCCTGCCCCTGCCCCTGCCTCTGCCCCTGCCACTGTCCCCACCTCTGCCCCCGCCTCTGCCCCTGCCCTGCCTCTGTCCCTGCCTCTGTCCCTGACATTGTCCTTGCCACTGTCCCTGCCTCTGTCCCTGCCACTGCCCCTGCCACTGTCCCTGACATTGTCCTTGCCACTGTCCCTGCCTCTGGCCCTAGTGCCTGGCGTGCCTTCCCTGACAGAAGCCCCCCTCTGAAGCCCCACCTGCTGGGGCCAGCCATGCCATCTGCCCTTGGGGTCCCGAGCCCGGATCATGGCCTGCATGAGTCCCAGGTTTCGTATCCTCTCTCGGGAGTGCTCCCAGCCCCTGCCTCCTTTGTGGGGTGCAGCAAGGCCCCTGGGTCTCTGGGAGTTACCAATGAGTCAGCCCAGGCCCCCCTGTGGGACCTGGTCCCGGGGACGCAGCCAGCACGTGGCTCTCTCACAGGGTCACACGAGGCCAGGTCACCAGAGCAGTGCTGAGACTGACTTGGGGTGATTGTCACACAGACACAGGACACAGGATCCTCACATGCACTGTGAGATAAGCAGGTAGTCGTGCTCTTCCCTGCCCATCACTCTGAATCTTCAGTAAGTCACCGTAGCTCACAGGGGCCCACGAACTTTAATACATTTTCTAATCACGCGGGTTATATAGACGGGCACCCTGCATAAAGGTTTTCCCAGCCCCACGCTCCCTAAGGGTGGCCTTAGAAAGGGGCACACCTGTTTCACGTTTTGTTTGAAATCGCATCTGGTCAAGAGATGGGAGGAGCCAAATGGCATGTGGACCGCCGGAAGGGACGCCCCGGCAGCCAGAACCTTGCTCACTCGAGGAAGAAGAGCATTTCTGAACCGTCGTCGACCTGTTTCTTCTAGAGGAGCCTCAGATCAACGAATGACATTGAGTCTAGAGGCTTAACGTTAATGACCGGGTGTCCAGTCCCCGCCTCACGTCCGCAGACAGCCCGGCCGGGACCTGGCAGCCGACTGCAGGCGTCTGCCGGGGTCTGGCACCCTCTCTCTCCTCTTACGCAGCAGCCACAACAGGAAAAGCCTCTAGACAGGCTCCAGGGGGTCACTTGCTGGCCCTCACTGGGCGGCTGCCACCAGCAAAGCCTTCAGCTGCGGCGCCCGCTGTCACACAAGCCGGCAGCCAAGGCTGCCCTCAGCACTCGGCCACGTCAGAGATGGACACTCGGGGCTTCTCCCTCCTGGCAAGCGTGATGTTGAGCTTGTCCCTGAAGCATTGCGGGGGGCCCAGCAGGAGGAGGGTGTCCGCTCATCAGACGACTGCATGGTCGAGGGCTTTGCTGCGGTGACCGATGGGGCAGCGAAACGTGGCACCTCTCGGTGAGAATCGTCCCCGCCACCCGCGTGGGAAGCTGAGTGCCTCTGGGGCCTGTCACCACGCCGGCTCCCCCAGGTCACCCCCTCGACCTTCAGCACCTGCTTCCCAGTAAGATGCGGCAGATACTGGTTTCCTAGGGCTGGACTTACAGCACTCCCTGCGAACCTCCACCCCGCCAGGGGCTGCCGTGGCTAATTCACAGGGGTGAGCCTTAGGGAGCCCCCGCCGCTCGCCCCGGAGGAAGCAGGGCCGGGAGGAGCGAAGGCCGGTGGGCACGAGCGCCTCGGGCGGTCCTGGCAGATGGAGCCGCTCTGCCCTTAGGCTGCCCGGCCCTGAGGCATCACGTGCCCTTAGGTCACTGGGGAGGACCGTCCGAGTCGCGGGCGCTGTCTGAAGACTCTCACGCGCCATGCCCATGGGGTCCTCCAGCCGCGTTCTGAGTGCAGTGAAGTTGCTGGGTTGATCCCAGCCAGGCAGCCTGGCGCTGGGCACACACTCAGCCTCTGTGCTGCGCGGGAGCCTGGCGGTCAAGCTCAGAGTGTTTGTGCAGGGCCCCTCAAGACAGCCCGAAGGGCCCCCAGTAGCTTGGCCACTCCCTCCTCCATTACATTCGAGTGTGCACCCCAGATCTGTGTGAACCCGAGAGTCACTTTGTCCCCTGGGCATCCAGATGCCACAGAGCCACACGGTCATGCTGAGTTTAGACTCGTCGTCACCCATGCCAGAGGAACCCTCCGCTCTCCACGCCCCCCCCCCACCGGTTCCACCGTTTGCTGCGTGATGTGCTCCTGGGGTTGCCTCGCTCTCCAGGCGTTTTGACTGTCACTTCTCTTCGCGGGCCCCCCGCCCCTTTTGGGGAGCCCTCCTCCTCCCCACGCGCCTCTGTTTTGCCGAGAAGTTGTAAGACGAGAGCTCCCGCAGCCTCCCACAGCGAGGCCGCGGCCTCAGGCCCCGCAGAGCGTCCCCCTCCTGCGGCCTGGAGCACGCAGGCCGCTGAGGCCGATGACTCACACCCTTCGCTCCTCCGTTCAGTGACCGCCTCTCCCGGCCCGCCGTGCGGGTGTCCCCTCCCCATGTGACAGTCCCGTCGGCGTGTCAGACGCTCCGGTGTCTCCCGTCTCAGGAGGGCCTCTCCTCTGGCCCGCAGCCCGCTCCGGCCTCCCGCTCACCCCTCTGTCGTCGTCACCGGCAAACTGTCTGGGAGGATGTGTTCATTCGTGACTTAGTGGCCTCACCCACTCCGCCTGGCTTTTGTCCCTGAGTCTCCAGATGAAACTGCACTTGGCAGGTCCCCCAGGAACTTACATGACTTCGAATCCAGTGGCCTTTTCTCAGAAACGCCTTATTCAGTTAGTTTGGTAGCCTTTTATGTCAACTGCTTTTCAAACACTTTCTGCCTTGGTTTCCCTGACAAGGTATCTTCTCGTTTTCCTCCATATCAGGAAGATTGGCTGTGTAAGCCAAAGAGGACATTTTCTGTTAAGGACCAAACAGTAAATATTTTAGGCTATGCAGGCCATAGAGGACACTTTCTCATGATCTTCTCTGTTGCTTTTTTTTTTTTTTGAATGGTTTAAAAATGTAAAAGTCATCTTAGCTCATGGGTGACACAAACCCAGACGACAGGCTGCCATCTGCCAGCGCCTGGCTCAAAACACAAAGGTTTAGTTCTGCTCACGTCCCATGGGAATCAAGGGTCAGCTGAGGGTCCTGCTCTTCGTGGTAACCAAGACCCAGGCCAGCTGAACAGCCACCGTCTCAAACATGGCAGTCACTGTGCCCAAGTGGAAAAGACTCTGGAATGTTCCTCAGCGGCAGGGGCTGCTCACAGCTCATTGGCTGGCAGTAGTCACATGGCCCTCCCAGCCATGAGGGAGCCAGGGAGTCCAGCCGCCGTGGACACGCTGGGCAGAAGCACGTTGTCGGGAGACCACACGGGACATCTGCTGTTCCTGCGCGTCTGACAGGCGGGGCGCTGCCGGCTTCGGTTCAGCCGTCCCTTCGGGGTGCCCACAGAGCTGTGACAGAGCCTCGGAAGACAGGGATTGCGCCTGGTCCTGGAGCAGGGCAGGTCTGTCTGCCGTCCGCTACCACGTAGACGATGCCTTTCCGAGGCAGTGGAGGGCCAGCTGGGCTGTGGATCCCGAAGCCCCGAGTCCCCTGCCCGTGATGCGGCCCACCGCATGTGCAGCGTGTCACGTCACCGCGCGGCGTCCGGGGCGAGGAACTTCCTGCCGCGCTGCGCGTCGTGAGACATAGTCCTTCGTCTCCAGCATCTTGGGTCTCCTCTTAGCATCCGTGAAACTGCAGCAGGCTGAGTCACGAGACGCATGGGCCTTACATGGCATTGGGGCCACTTTCATATGTGTCACTTCATCGGACAGGTCTTGCCTGAACCGCTTCCCTACTACATCCTGTCTATTTCCTTCATGGAAATTACACAAATCTGAACAATTGTGTCTTAATTTTCCACTTCTCTCCTCTGAAGCTTCCAGCATCCTCTGCGGGACCGAGGGCGGTGGCCTGGCACATGTTAGGAACTCCGAATGGCCATGCTGGAGAAAAGGAGGAGAGGAGGGAAGAAAATTAATGTGGTGTCCCAGCCCCTGGCCGGTCTTTCTCTCCAGCCCAGAGTTCAAGTGCACCCAAGGGACGGCTGAGCCTTCGGGAAGGGTCAGCCGGGGGGTCAACTGTGAGCTGTGAGCTCTCTCTCCTGTCAGGAGCAAGAACACTTGACCCGTGCCCGGGCCAACAGTGTCCCTGACGGGAATTAAAATATGACCCTTGAAGGGACAGGCCTGTGTGTAGGTCTTGGCCGGCCCAGGGCGCAGCGTGCCGAGCTGCTCGCCCTGCACTGTGAAGCCTGCGCTGACGGTGCCAGGCCAAGGCCCAGGCCGCGGGGGCAGAGGGCAGGCAGGCAGCGCGTCCTTAGTTTGCACGGGTTCTGTGAAACTCTCTGTGCTTCCTGTGGATTTGATTTCCACTCAGTAACTCCTACGAGTTTTAGATCCAAAATCACATACCTGCCGGGTTTGCTGGGGAAACATAAAGAAAATATGGTTTCTTTCTAGTTCACCGTGATCTCTTTGGAAGTCCCGGTCTCCTGTTCATCGTCGTTCCCCCACCCTCTTCACACTCTTGCCGTCCTCAGCTCTGCAGCTGGTCTCACTACCAGGGTTCCCAGAATCCACGGCCTCCCCCCGTGTATGTTGACATTTGCAATATCTCTTTTCTTACCTTAATTTTAGATATTGCAAATGGGCTTGGGGAGAATGACAGCCATTTTTACTAGTTACTTTAAATTGCAGCCATCGTTCAAAGGGTTTGGATTTCTATAGAGTAAGTTAATGTCTGGTTCTGTTAATTCAACCACTTAATACAGACAGAAGCGTTTGCCGGCTCTCGAGTCAACAAATCAAAGATGGAACAACTTTTTCGAAGTGCGCTAAGCAAATGTTTACATTGGCAACGAAGGGCAAACGTGAGCCACACGTTTCTGATGCCTTGACCTTGGCTAAAACTGATTCCCGGAAAGGTCCCCCTACTGTTTCCCAGGGAGATGGGCTAACGTGTGCAAGGGCTCAAATTTTAATAGTATTTTCTGTCAGTTACCTGGGGAAAAACTAGAAGAATTACTTTCTTGATTTAAAGGTTTTTTCCCCCATAAATAGTGTTTATCCATGTGGAAGCTGCTGCAGCTCATCTGTTAAGAAAAGCCAGCAGATGACCGAATCTAATGAATAATCAGTAGCAAACAGATATTAACTGGAAATTCAGAATCTGGTGATCTTGCTAAATCTGGTTGCATTTTTTTTTCAAATGTATCATTTTATATATCCGAAATGGTTCCTAGTGTCATGGGGAAATAAACTCAATATATGTGGATTTCTAAAATGGATTCTTTAATTTCGAGTTGCTCTATCTAAACCAGTTGTGATACGTTACTCTTGACTATAACACAGACCACTGTCCCCTCGTAATTGTGAAATTGGAAAGAGTTGAAAATTCAGCCTTGAGCCCTCTCATACTACTGATTCTGCAAGCTTCAGAATTCCCTGGCTGCCCGAGCCAGCCCAGGAGAGACTCACGAATGAGCACTACAGGGGACCAAGGTTCCGTGACAAGACCGTCTCTCCTTTCATCTGCCCTGCGGGCTTTCTCATCTGGTTTTGCCACTTAAAACTGCAAAGTCAGAATGTCTGTTCTTTTCTGCCTGTGTCGATTTGAAAACTGGCTGCTCCTTTCTAGGAGAGCGTGGCTTAACGCCGGATGTCCTTTGAGAGTTCTCTCCTTGCTGATGATTGTGCTGGCTGCAGATTTTTATCTTATCGTTTCTTATCAGTTGATGTGTGTGTGCGTGTGTGATTTCACACGAATGACATATAGTTCGATCTCAGGCCAACAAAATGAGTTAAACCCCTATCTCTGTGGACCCATTTAAGATGAAAACATATAAATCGGGTGCTGTGAAACAATAAAGGAAGCGTCACTCATCAAACCGTTATCCTGCCACAGTGAGGCCGGACGCTGAGTCTGGGCGGAGAGGAATAAAGCCTCCTGATGACGTGTGTGACAGGTGGCAGCCAGGTGCTCAGGCGTTTGTGGTGCGGGAGACCCTCGCCTGCACCGCGGAGCCCCCCTGATACTCGTGACCCATCTCCACCACCAAGTTCGCTTTGCTTTCTATGTGCCCGGCTCTCCCAGTGTCGGTGCCCATGAGGAAATGAAGCAGTCACTGGTTTCCATGGAGATGCTATCACGCCGCAGGCCGCGTGCAGTGGCATGTTTCAGTGCCACTCGTTTCCGTGTTTAGATGTATCACTAAATTATTCGGATTACCTCTTGCCAGGTGGATTTCTGTCCAGGGTGGGCTACTTTGTCCAAAGGGTAGTTGCTTTTAAAGCTGCCACATGAGAAGGAAGGCGACACCTTGCCCGTATTGAAACAGATAACCAAGGCCTTCCGCCCCGCACCACGTGACAGAGAAGTGCCGGTCAACACAGCGCCTCGGAGCCACCACTCCTAGCGATCCAGCGAGAACTCCAGGCTGCATACAAAGCTCACGGGGTTTTCTGGTTATTTTCTGCAGCTCGTGTATCAGCTTGCCCTCCTTCGCCTCTGGGGACAGCCCCACCGCAGGCCTCCCCCAGGCCAACCTCCTTCCTCAACCCACACCCCATCCCCTCGCCACTGCTCTGCCCGGGGCCCTCGTCCCTCTGACTGGCCTACTGCCAGCACCCTTCCTGGTACCCGCCGTGGCCTCCGGTTCAGCATCCACCCGTCGGGATCTTTCTCTGCTTTGCAGATGTCATCAGCCTTCCCCTTGGCAAACAGTCAAGATCTTATCGTCACCTAGGACGAAGACTTAACTCCTTTTTATATCCACCAAGTTCTTCATAAATCTGGACCTTAGTTCTCGAATCAGCAACCATCTTCTGCATTGCACCGCTTTTGAGATGTTCGTTTTCACATTGTATCAACATAACACGTAGTTTTAAAAATCAAGTGATACGGAGGGCCTGTCATTGAAAGCAGTTTTTTCCCCAGCCGTCTCCTCCCCAGTCCCGATCCCCAAGGCGAGGACGTTCCGTCGCTCGCCCCGAATTCCCCTGGTGTTTACCCATGTGTCTCTAGAGAAAAGACTTTTGCGTCGGATTTTACTTAGCAACTGAGAGATCCGCTCACTCGCTTCCTCCGCCTGCTCCCGATACAGTTGTGTCTCCTGCTTAACTCTCCGCCAGCTACCTTCTCAGCCTCAGCTGACACAGCTCAGTTGTCCTGTCCTCGGGCAGCACCTCCAGGTGGCCTGTTCGAGCCTCCAGATCGGAATGCAGGCCCGGAGCCCCCCTCTCCGTCAGCTCGCCTGCCGCCCCGCGCCCCTTCCCGACGTGCCGCGAACATTGTATTTCAGTCTCCACGTGCCATTTGGCAGCGGTGGTTGACCCCCCTGCTCTTTGTTCCAGGTGGATTCTGAGGTTTTTGGTATCGAGGACATGGCGTCCGGGGAAGTGTCACTGGCCGCACAGCCAGTGCGTCCGGCCGCGCGTCTTTCCTCCAGCGTTCGGGTCCTGAACCGCCCAGCTGAACTCTGCGGTTCATCCAGCCGCACAGCGCCTGCTGGGCCCACGCATCCCCTTGCTCTCCAGGAGCTCGGTCCTGAGCGGCCCATCTTCCCGCTGCGCCCTGTCGCTCCGGGACCCCTGCTGCTCCCCGAGTGGGAGCCGTTGCCTCTGTTCACTGTCCGTTTGGGGGAACGTCAGTAACTCCCTAGGGAGTGGTGCACAGTGATGAGAAGCAAAATGTCTGCACCTTGGTGCGCTTAATGCTCACTGGCCTCCCCCTCAGGGGACAGCGAGGCGGGTGTGGACAGCGAGGCGGGTGTGGACAGCGAGGCGGGTGTGGACAGCGTTCCAGGCTCTGATCTCTCGCTCTCGGCACAGCGGGGGCCTTGACGGACCCACCTGCTCCCCGCAGCTGGGTTAGCTCGACGCTTGTCCCGTTCCCTTCCACGCAGGGTCCTGCGCTTTTCTCCACGGGTTTGGATCATCTCTTCACCCCCGGCTGTTATACTGTGGCGGTGTCTCAGTGTGGGAGGTTCCTGTGTTCAGCTTTATTATGTTTTGGTCTTATTTCTTGTGCTAGACATAGACTAGGACCTTTTTATTGGAAAATTGAAGTCGTTCTGCAGCCCTGGCAAATTTTCGAAAAAAAAAATTGGGGGTAATTTCTCCTCTCCAATTTCTATATTATCATGGAAACCCCATTCATTCATTGGATGTTGTAAGTAATGACTTCGTTTACATGAAATTCTAGAAAAAGCAGAAGCATCATGAAAAGCAGATTCGTGGCTGCCTGGGGCCCGTCGTGGCAGATGGGACTGACCGGAGGAAGCGTGATGAGCACTTTGAGAGAAAATAATGTCCACTGTCACAGTCGTGCTGGTCGATTCATAAATGCATACACCTGGCAAAGCCCATCCAGTTGCACACTTACTATTGGAAATCTTATACCTCAAGGCACCTCGTGGTACCTGTATGTCAAGGAAATAACTTTTTATAAAAGGAGCTGGGTCAGAACAGAGTAAGACGTATAATGAGACCGATGCGGGATATATTAGTGCAAATTAAAAGTAACCATGACGTAGTACGTGTTCGATTATTGCTCAAGCACAGAGAAGTACTGACATGTGCTGCACCACGCGTGAGCCGTGTTTTCAGTCCTGCTGAGTGAAAGATCAGACACGAAAGGCCACGTGGTGTGTGATTTCGGTTTTTAGGATGTATCCAGAGTGGACAGACCCATTCAGACAGACAGCAGCTCTGTGGTTTCGGGGCCGGGGAGAGCAAGTGAGGACCGATTAGTGGGTGCGACCATCTCTAGTGGGGTGATGAGACCGTCTTCTGCTCTGGCAGAGCTGGCGGTCACGCGCCAGTGTGAATCACTGAATGCCGCTGAATCGTACACACTCATGTGGTTAAAATGGTGTGTTTTATGTGTGTTTTCCCACGATTAAAAAAAAAAGTATATGTATACTATTTTTCGGTTTGCAACACTCACAGGGTGGCTCGTGTTAGACCAAACCTTCCACCAAGGAAACCCTCTAAAAACAATAAAATTTAGGGGGGAAAAAAGCCTTTGAATCTAGTGATCAAAAATTGGCCGAGGCAGGCAGGACGTGGGGGATGACGGAGACTTGCAGACGGCACCCGGCGAGGCTCGTCTCACGGCGTCCCCACCTTTGCGTGTACCCCTCCGCTGAAGTCTGGTCGTGACTTGTGACCTGCCTCGGACCCACGCACCGCACAGGCGGCGGGCTGGCACTTCTGCGCGTCCGTCACTTCGGGCGTGGCTGCCACGTTGCCAGCAGATTCCACTGCCGTCTCAGCACGGGGGCCGTGGTGGGGCAGGCCGCTGTGTCGCTGTCGTCTGTGCGGTGAGCGCTGAGGACGGCCCCTGGCCACCGGCTGGCTAGGAGGTCAGGCCCTCCGTCCAGCAGCCGTCGGGAACCAGTGCTGCCAGCGAGCACGGACTGCGTGCGAAGGCGGGGCCTTGCCTCGTCAGCCTTGGGAGGACCTGCTGGCTCTGGCCGACCCCCCGATGGCGGCCTCGAGAGAGAGCTGGAAGCAGCGGGCCCGGCCGAGCCATGGTCACACTCCGCCCCTCGGACCCGTGAGATGGTAAATGTTGTGCGAAGCTGGCGAGAGTCTGACAAGTTGTGACATGGCAATAAATGATTAACACAGAGAGTGAAGGACAATGTACTAAACAAAACACAACAAACAAACAACAAAACGAGCTGAGCAGAAAGTAGCTGCCTAGAGAGTTTTCCAGTTGGGAGGCAAAAATTAAGCTGTCGCCCCTCCCCCTCCCCGCTCCGGCGGTCAGAAGCACAGATGAGTGGGCTGCTTGGCGTGGAGCCCCAGCCTCCCTGATGGCTCTGCCCACCTCTGCCAGGGCCACGTGAAGCGTCAGCCGGCCCCCCGCCGCATCCCAGAGGCAGCAGGGGACCAGCGTCTCTTTCCTGTCTCAGCTGGGCTGACGTGTGACCGGGGAGTCACGGTAAGAGGAGAAGCTGCGTGGGGGAATGCCGACCACTCGCCTCTCATAGGTGGAAGCTGCCGACCGTGGCTGGCAATGAACCTCGTCCACGGGGGGCAGCCGCGTCATCTGCTCGCCCCTGAAACAATGCTCACAGAGTCGGGGTGCGGGTGGATCTCACAGCCCGAAACCCTGGAGTGCTGGCATCGCCTGTCCATCAAGGACGAGTCAGCACGTGAACGTAGCATGCCTTAGCATGAGTTTAGGGAGCTTTATGTGTTTTTACATGTATAGGTATTTGCTTTTTTTTCTGATTAAATTAGCCCTGATTTCCAAGCAAGGTTATAGAATGAAATGATTTGGAAATGGATCGCAACAAGAGACTATAAAAGCCTATTTCTTTTACATTTTTGAAGAGGAAATTACAAACTGATCGCTTGCTGAAATTTAAGTATAAACTCCTCGAAAGCTCATTGGGAGAAGGAGAAGAGGGGGAAAAGTATTTTTCTGAACGCGTTTTCCAGCAAATGATCTCTCTGAGTGGACTGTTCAGACATCTGCGTGTTCTGCTGACTTTCTTGGCTGACCACCTTTTTCATATCACTGGGGACGTGATATGATATTTCTGCTTCTTCATTCTGGGCGAGTGAGTCAGTGCAACTTTCTGCATCAATGTGTCAGAACCAAATAAAATCATTAGCTTCTGATGATAGGGGATTTTTCATCTTTCTTGAAGTGCTTTAACCTCTAAAGCGTTTTGTCAAATACTGATGTAAATTTCTAGGTTGTACTTTCTTCATTTCGTGAACTTCTCTTGGATTTTCATGTAGGCAGGTGAGTATGGGTTCATTACGCCAACTGATATGGTGGATTCAGTTCACCTGTCCTGCGAAGTCTTTTAAACCAGGGGTCCCCAACCCCTTGTCCGTGGACCGGAACTGGGCTGCCCAGCAGGAGGTGAGCGGCGGCCGGGCCAGCTTCGTCTGCATTAGCAGCCGCCCCCCAGCGCCAGCATCACCGCCTCAGCTCCACTTCGGATCACCAGGCATTAGATTCTCACAGGAGCACCGGTCCCTGGTGCCACACAGGTTGGACAGCACTGACTCAAACCCACTGAAAGGCTGACTTATCTAGAGCTGCAGCCTTCGAACCGTGCAAGGGTTACGATGTTTGACAGCGCTGTGTGCGCATCCGCCTTGCGTCGTTCTCTGAGCGTGGTCCTGCAGGCTCCGGCCCCCCTCGGCCCCTCCCCCTCCGCCGTCTCCCCTCGTGCTCTAAGGCAGGCCTGCCGCCCTCACATCCCTGACCTCACTGTGACTGCGCTCTGGGTGGACGTCCAGGGGCAAACAAGGGGTCCTTTCAGAATCTGGATATCAGCGATGGGGAGTTGACTAAATAACAATTCGTATGTAAATCAAGTGGTTTCCAGTTCTTTTTGGTCAATGTAATTGGAGGACAGCGTCGTGGAGTTATTAGCCGGGAGATCATTAAACCGTCATTTTGAATGAATAAGTTACTACGTAATTGCTAGCCTGTAACTCAGAGGGCTTCAAAGGACTAAGTGACTATTATAATAATCTTTTTATTTATTGATGTTTATATCAATAAAAATTTAAAAAACAATAAGTAATATTCGTCCATGAATATATTAAAAATTTTATAAAGCTCTACCAACCAATCTCGTCAAGTTGCATTTCCAGTAAAAAACTTTCTTATATTTAAAACTTACCAAAAACCTAACCATTGTTTTAATCAAGTGTGTCTTTACAATAATCATAATGATAAATCAACCCAGAGTTCTTTAACATTTCAAGCCTCAGAGTCAGAGGAAATTTTTTAAAACTATATATGTATATACATATACATACATACATTCATACTTACATACACACTTTGTTGCCAAGAAGTATGATGAATTATTAACAAATGAGTTTTGAGAATTCTGAGCATGAGTTTAGGAGGAAAAACAATGATTTAAAGCTTCCAATTATTAAAGGAGACCTTGTTTCTGAATTTTTTTAAATGAATGATGATAGGTATTAAATTGCCATGGCATTTGGACTTATCTGATAAATCAAGAGGTATTTAGCAGTTTTATTTAAAAATGTTTTCAATATACTGTAACTACATGTTTTATGACCATTTGAACTGTCAAAGCATAACTTACAAAATGTTAAAAACATAATTATCATACAAATAGAAGTAAATGTCATACAAATAGATGAGCCAAGGTTTTAGTTGGAACTTGGAGATAGAACAGGCATGAGAGAAGGAAGTTTTAAGAAGGACGGGAGGAACTGGGTTGTAAGCAGTCACTGAAAGGGGTGATGAAACAAGGTTGCTAGATTAGAAACAAAACCCTTAAAGTACTCTGCTTCGGCAGACAGAGAAGCAAAATCTACGCACCTTATCATTTTTCTACAAGCTAACCTCTAATTTCATAGAATTCATAAAATGCATGGGCCCTGTCTGCACAAAATTAAGTCAAACTAACTTTCCTTGAAGGATCAGATTCTCTTCAAACCGGATTATTAGAAAATGCTTAGCAAGACATGAAAATTTCACATAGTTATTTGCAAGTTTCGGATAATTCTCTTCAGTAAAACTGGTGATGAAACATTTCGAACATCAACTTAAAAAGATAAGAAGAGAAACATAACTTTTCAAAATTCTTTTAGAGGCTGAAGTAAAATGATAATGCTATGATTGAAGGTTAAGGGTGAAATCATTTTTAGCTATGTTTTAAAGAACAGGTAGGTGATTTTCACCCAGATTTTGCATGTACTTTCTAAGATCAAGAACATAAATAATGGCAGCACGAGGGTCAAGCTCAGAAAGCTTAACATCGATAGCATTCTAGCAGCTTGTCCACAGTTCATACTCAGATTTCATCAGTGAAGCCCCTATAGCTGTTTTTCCCCATCGGGTGCAGCAAGCGAGGCGCTGGGGTGCCTACCACAAGAACTGTGTGCTCTTTCCACTTCGGGGAGGCAGAAAGTGGGGAATGCATGCGGGGATGGATCTCAGGGGTGAGAGAGCGTAAAGTGCATTACGTTGGGTGAGGCCGAAACTATTAAGATGGGCTCCCTAAGCGAAACTCTGGATTCGGTGTTTTCTCCTGGGGTGAGGACAAGCTGATAGGTGGCCTGGTGGCGCAGGGCCTTGGTGTGCGGGGAGGAGAGCGTTCAAAGATAAGGGTCCTAGGAGCCTAAAGGGAGTTTCCCATGTGAACCTTACTGCCCTGCCTTGGGAGGGGCCGGAGGAGACAGGTTTGATCCATGGCTGTGAGAAACAGGCGTGGGCGGGGCCCCGGGGCCCCCAGCTGCTCTTCCCCCTGAGTCAGGAGTCCTGGCACGACTGTCGCTGCCGAGCTGGGATCCGGACACCGTGTGGTCATGGGCGCCCGGGGGCCCGGGCCCACGAGGTGGCACGTGATTGCCGGTTGCCGTCCTGTGCAGCAGGCCGGACGGCCCAGCCGCCGGCCGTGCCCCGCGCAAGTGGCGGGGTGGCCTCGGCGTCCTGGGGAAGGAGACACGGCACCCCTGGACCCTTGCCGGCCTGCGAGTGGCAGCGCTCTAGCTCTGGGACACACGTCTGACTCGCGTCACCCTCAGGGAGGCCCCAGTCTTCCGGCCGGAATCCGGGGTGAAGGGAGGGGCGACGACCCCCTGAGGGAAGCAGCTCCCTGCACTGCAGGGTATTTACGCTGTGCGTCTCTCCTTCGGCCTTCTGCAGAGGGCCCGCGGTGACTGTGACCTGGGGAAAGGGACATACGTGTACTTTTCAGAGGTTCGAGGACACTGGCTCTGAACGGACACTAATTCCTGGTTCTCCCGTCAGAACAGGGGCTTATGGAGCCGGCTGATCGATACCTTGCTCAGATCAGTGTCACCGTGGGCCCAGCGGGTCCCCAAACCCACCCAGTTCCGGAACGTGTGATCGGCGTGGACCTACGATGTGACTGGCGAAATCTACACGTCAGCGCCTGGCCGGTGGGGCGAGGGCTGTTAAGGTAGAAGGCCGGGCGTTGGGGCGGCCGGAACTCCCTCTGCCCGTGAAAAGAGCAAAGCAGCGTGTTTTCTGGAGGAATCTGCGGCCTCGGACGCGACAGACACGGGTGGTGATCCGCACACCCCCACTCGACGCGCGTGTCTGTCAGAAGGCGGACGGGTCCCGGAGGGTGACAGTGACGGCCAGGTGGTCACACTGCTGTTCCAGGTGTGACGTTTTCGCTTGAGCAAGTCAACACCCAGCCCGGTGTCTAACGTGCAGCCCTTGATCTGGCTCGCGCCTGCTCTCACGCCCGTTAGTAAGAAAAGCCGGACACAGTTTGCTTCCCGCCGGCGAGGCCCGCAGCTCACCTCCAGGGGGACACCAGCCCGCCACCTCTCTGTCACAGACGGGCACGGCAGGGACCTTGATCGCCTTTCGCTTCGAGGAGATACCGTACCAGCCCATCTCACTGGTGACGTGGTGCCGACTGGGCCGGTGACCGGGACGCACCGACTGTCCTAGATACAGCGGTAAGACTTCTGCGCGGCAGAGGCTGGGAAATGAAGTGCACAGGGGCCTTGCACCTCGGCGACGTTTCTAGGGTGCGGGAAATGCCAGGCTTCCCCTCTGAGGAGAAGACACATCAGTGCACCTGGCTCCTCTGACGGCTACACACGGGTCCACCAGCACGTGATCGTCCCACCTATTTAGTGAGTGACCCAAAATGATTTCTGCGAGACCGTTCTCCTTGAACGCTGTTATCTCTAGATGTCTGGGCATCACCAGCCAATTCACTTTGAATTCTCTTTGCCAGAACGTTTGTCACAAGCAAAGGGCCTTGGAAAGACGGTGACAGGGACTCCTGGAGCATGTGCACTGACATTCCTCACACGTGTTATGTTCCTGTCACGGGGTCCTAGAGACAGGGACATCCCTCTCCTCTCGCCAGAGCAGCTTTGCTTCCAGTCCAGGGTAAAAACGTAAGGTTTTTCCAGTCGCCCCTGCGTGACGGCTCCCGAAGCTCCCTGATCTCTGGGCCCTCCCCCCGACGCCTGCCTTCCCCACACGGCCCTGTGAGAGTCGAGGCGCAGGAAGCAGAGACACAATGTGGGTCTGGCTCCTGCCGCAGCCACGAGTGATAAGTTACCGGGCGCCTCGTGTCTTTCTGCGTGAGCGGGGCCAGGCTAGCTCGTTGGTTGCACAGAGAATAAATCTCAGAGCTTTCGCAGGCCCTGACTTCAGAGTTTAGCAGATTATCATTACGTTGAGCTTCTTTTTATGTGCTTATTGGCTGTTTATTCATAGTCTTCGGGAAGTGCGTGTTCAAATCTTTTGCCAAATTAATAATTGAATTGTCTTATCACTCATTTGTAGGAGTTTTTAATATATTCTGGATATAAATAATTCATTAAATACAAGTATTTTGAATATTTCTCCCCATCTGGCCTGGAAAAATAATGGAATAAAATATAAAGAGGGTTAATACTCAGTAGGATGTACAGAAGTCAGTTTCTTCTAATCATGTATCAAAGAGAGGAGCTGAAATCCAGACTGCACACATTTTTATCTGCCCAAGTCAAGAGACAAAGGCAGTTGAAAGAGGTTACGGTAAAACTGAACAAGGCTGAAACACACGAAGCATGATCCTCCGGAGGCAGAATACATCCCCTCTGTGACTGAGAAGCGGAAATCCACCTGCCCAGGGAGCCTAAGGAAACCGCCCGCCCCCGCCCCCCGCCCTGCCCTTGGCATAGGGAGCGCGCAGAAGCGTTTAACGTGATCCCAGTAAAAAAGCCGAGTTTCATTCCTCTGGGGTCAGAGCTTGGGTCTTCCAGGCCTCAAGCCTGCCTGTGAGGTTTCCGTGGCGCCTTTCTGCTGATAGAGCCCTTGTGGCATTTTCTGTATCGCCGACGCTGAGCATCTTGAGTGTCAACCCAAAGATGTTGTCACATGAAACAGCAAGGCGCACTGGCCTGCTGCGGGAGGCTGGCTCCCAACTCCAGCAGCCGCCCCTGACCGCAAGCGTGCACGCCAGTGCCCGAGAGCACCGGGAGGCGGTGACCGCACGGCGGCAGGCGTGTCGAGAGCCGGCGCAGAAACGGCAGCCTCTCGTCTGGCGTGTAAACCTTCGGACGACAGGGAGAAAACCGTCACTAACCCAGCTCTAGGATAAGGCCGGTTACAGTCGAGCTGCACGTAAATTCGTGTGGAATTGATTTGGCAGAGAAAGCACTGGTCACACGCTTGGCGTCACGCACGTGGCCCCAGGTGGTGGTGAACAGACGCACACTCGGGTACGTCTGACTTCCGGCCAGGTAAAAACAGAGCCTAGGGCGGTGTGGCGGGCGGAGTAACGGCTCCCAGAGATGCCCACACCCCGATCCTCAGAACCTGTGACTCTGTTAACTTTACTACCCAGAAAGTGTGTAGAGATGAGTAATTTAAGATTTGCGGTTGGGAGATAGCCCTGGATTCTTCGGGTCGGTCCAGTGTAATCACAGGGCTTTTACAGGAGGGGGAGGAGGTCCAGAGGTAGGGAAAGGTGCGAAGATGGCGTCACTGCTGTCTTTGGGGACGGAAGAGGCCAGGAGGCACGGGATGCAGGGGGCCCCCGGGAGCCACACAGGATCGGGTTCCTTGTTTCAAGGAAGGAACTCGGATTCTCCCTGGGGGCTCACAGTACGACAGCCCTGCCAACGCCAGGATTCGCGGCCCGGGTGAGATCTGTCTCAGACTCTGACCTCCGAGACTAAGGGAGTGAATGCAGGCCGTGCGCCCGTGCTCAGCGTGGTGACCGGGCACAGCAGCGGGGGGCGGCCCCCTCCGACAGCACGCGGAGCCCCTGGCGGAGCGGAACCCTTTCACATCCTGTCGCACGCCCCTCCGGGTCGGAAGCTGAAACTCCAGGTGCGGCACGCTTCAGAGAAAAGGGCCCCAAAGTCTCGGGTATGTGTGCGCAGAGCTTCGCGATCCTGTTGCCCTCTGCGAAGAGGAAATCTAAATTTTTAATCAGTCCTCTGGGTCCTCGGAAAAGCCGTCAGCTGAACGGCGCCCCGGGCACCTCTGCTGTGCCAGAGGACGTACGACTGACTGAGTCAGAACCAGCAGCCCAGGGGAGCTCGCGGGGTGTCGCGTGCCCCTCCCTTCAGGGTCTCCCCGGCGGCTTCAGTCTGCTTCACGTGGGGATGGTAGGGCGTCCTCTGCTCTCTGTTTCTGTTTTCGTCAATAATAAGTTCTTTACTAATCACACACAAGGCTTGTGAGTGAGATATGCGGCTCCCGGTAATCTTTTGTTCGCCTACGGAAACTTATCCGAATTAGGCAGATACGGAGCAAATGGCATGAATGACTTTGAAACACGAGACGTGGTTTAGATGGCGACGTGTATGTGCTCTGCCCGGTGTTTTGATTCACATATGCCTCTCAGCTCATTTACTCCTCACCGCCCGTTAGGCGGGAACTGTTTTACACCCACTTCGCAGATGAGGGAAGCGGAGGTGCGGCGAGGCGAAGTCACGTGTCCGGCACCGCACAGGAAGCCGCAGAGCCAGGTCCACAGGGTCCCGGTGTCATGCCCCCGGCACACTCTTAACTGCAAAGCCCTGTTTGTCAAACGGAGCCCTACAAGGGCCTCTTCCAGGGAACAGCTCACGACATCCGCCCTCAGCTTACATCACTTCCACTGTCGTTCTACTCAAACGCGTACCCGCATAGGACTGACCAGTGATGCGTTTCTCTCGTAGTCTGCTCGGGCTTGAACATCAGACGTGGACCATCAGGGTGTCGGCAGGCTCGGTTTCACTCCGGCTCTCCCAGCCCTCCCAGGCTCGTAAACAGCCCCCTTCTGAGTCCCTATGTGGCCTTTCCGTGCGGGCGTGCATGCCCCTTTCTCTTTGTATAAGGACACCAGTTCTGTTGGGTTAGGGTCCCACTTTTATGACCTCGTCAACCTTAATCACCCCCCTGAAGGCCCCATCTCCAAACACGGTCACAGTGGGCTGAGGGCTTCCACCCGCATATTTAGTGGGGCGACAGTTCAGTCCATAACGACTTTGATGCTGTTGCCCTTCTGCAACTATAAAAGCGAAACTAATTCGCAAAGTACATACAAACATTTCCAAGCCAATAAAACCAACGGCATTAATTTAGGGTGACGGATTTTCCCCCTAAAACTTAATCGCTGGCATCCAGTTGAACAGTAGCAAAATGGAACCTCTCAGCTCTGGTGCTATTTAGATTCTGTCTGCGTTCTGACTTCTGCACCCCTTGTCCAAGATTCGCGCTCACCGAAGTATGTAGTAGAAGATGTCGTTACCAATCTCCAGACTTGGATCAAAGGGGCTCAGGCGGGCAGAGAAGGGAGAATAAAGGGAGGATGGAGGAGGAGAGGGAGGCATCAGAAAGAGAGTCGGGCATGGCCATAGAGGGGGTTATTACTTTGTTTTCACTCTCTCCCAAGTAACACCTCTAAGAAGAAAAAAAGTGAAAGTTCTTCAACCCACCTACTCGCTATGGCTCGAAATCATTGCCAAGTCATCCTCCATCTCATGCTTTAGCTTAATCTCTTATAAAAAATAATCGAAGGTGTGGAAATGACATACTGGTGAGACTCTAAAAAAAAAAAAGGTGTGAAATAGAAAATAATCAAAATAACCAATAAGAAAGAACTCCTTGGAATTCTTTATGACGCCACAGGGCCTTCTGGCCCCTTTCCTCAGTCAGCTGCTTTTTATTTTTATTTTTACATCCCAGAGCAAAGCCCATCAACATTTATAGAATGAGCCATAGTTACCTTTTGCATCCATAAAAATATCATCTTAAAATTACCTTATTTCAGAGTTTTCCTAGATTTCAAATTGATTATACTCAATGGGACAAAACTGTCCAGATTGATAATTAAGAGCAGATAATTAAGTCCCTGTCGTTAAAGGACCTCGAAGTCGTGAGGTGAAGGTCTGCTCGAGGTGGAGCCCAGAGGCGGAAGCCACACGTGGGGTTCCGCGGGTCCCCTGTTAGGGTGGTAGAATCGTGACACTTTCAAGTTCGAGCCGCGTCATTTCATGGCAGGTCTCAGGCTACTGAATCTCCCTGCGCCTCCGCAGCCCCGGTGCGCTTGGGGGGACCCGTGAGCCCAGCCCAGAGGGCTGCCGGGAGGGTCAGGTTGCTGCGTGACACTGAGCAGCGCCCAGCACGGCGAGCCGTCCTTGTGTCGGGACAAGCCAGTCCCTCTCAGCGGACAGCGCCCGCCCGCCGTGGTGAGACGCGGACGGCCCACCTCCGAGTCCGCAGCCCTGCAGTCTCGCCCTCTGCCCACGCCCGCCCCCGCCTGGCGGTGGCTCTCCTGTCAAAGCAGGTCCCTCCGCTGAGCCCCGGACTCCACCTCCCCAGGACGGCCGATCGTCACCCATCATCCTCCCTCTGCATTGACCATTCTCGTCACAGACATTCCCGAGACCTCCATGTTAACACAAACTCCCTCAGGCCCCGTGTACCCCTCCCCCATGCTGCTTTCCCTTGTCTTTAAAATAGTTCATTAAAAATACTATAAACCCCCCAAAAGTGTTTAGAATTTCTCTCTGCATTTCAACACCCATTCTTCCCCCATTTTGCCCCACTCGCTGGGAGTCAAGGTCATTTCCATGTTGCTGAAATCAGGCGGTCGCTTCTCGGCCCTCTCTTAAGGGCCTCGGGGCACCATGGGGCACGTTTGGCCACGTGCTTCTCCTGGCGTCCCCGCCGCCTTGCTGGCTCCGTTTGCCCCCTCCCTGCTCGCGCTGGTGCAGCCTGGCGTTTCTCAACCCGTTCAAAGTGCTGCCAACACCAGCCCCGACTTCTCTACGGAGCTCGACCTCATCAGCTGCTTGTCTAAGTTCACCTTGCTGCCAGGCCCCAACCGTGATGACAGCTCGCCACCGTCTGGACACGGGCTTGTCCTTCTCAGACTGGCCAGACTCGTCCCCACCTCAGAGCCTCCGCTGTGGCGGGTGCCTCTGCCGAGGACGCCCAGAGCATCGTCTGACTCTTCCTGCCCAGCTGGGTCCTTGCTCCGTCCAGAGTGGTCCCCGACCCCACCCACGTCTCCACCACGGGACCCTATCCTTAGCGCCTTAATAGCAGTTCTCGTTATCACAAGCCACCTTGTTCATTAATTTGACAGTTCCTGTCCCTTACTCCCTCCAGGAATTTAAGTGTCTTGAAAGTGAAAACATGTTCTACGAGACTGAATGCCAGAAACAAAGCCTTCACTTTCGCCACAGGAGGAAAATGCATTCTGCAGGGGACGCGTTTGTGGAACGCTTGACCGGAAGCCAGGAGCCCTGTGTGCCGGGCGTCCAGAGACGCCAGCGTGGCCTGGGGGACAAACGGACAAGGGGCATTCTAGACTGTCCGGCACATCGTCGCTGTTCGATACTGAACAGTTGCTGGATGAATCTATTCATTTTCTTTCCCAGAAATTACATCTCTGATTATAAACGGAAGACAGCAGAAGTATTCTCATCAATGTCTGCCCTATTGTTAGTTTTTGAGGAAAAATACAGAAACACGGATAACGGACGTGGGTGTGAAGCACAAAGATATTGGTGAACCAGGACATACAGAGAGCAGTTTATGGACCCGAGTGTCCCCCGTCACTTTATGTCACCAGTTGGTGAAGGCTGTGTTCGTGTCCGGGTTTCTGACTCAATGTAAAAAATCCCAGCCAGACAGCTTGCTTTGGCTGTACCAGCAGAAGTGGCTTAAAAGCAAAAGAGCATTCCAGTGACCCCACACATAACTCCTCAGGGTGGGCAGCCCTAGGGCAGAAATCGCCCTTGGCAGTAAATTCCTATTAAAAAGGCAAAGGAAATGCAAACGGGACAATATCTGCCCTGGAAATTTCAGATGCAACACTTAGTTCTTAAGATGTGAACTCTATGGCGATCACTTCCGACAGAGCATCTCCCATCCATCACGTGACACAGACCATGGTTTACAGACTTTGCATAAATGTGTCTTCAGCGTCTCATGGTTCCCTTGGAAGAGGACAGCTTTCTATCAGTTTTTCTCTCTGGAAACTGTTTACTGAGCTGCCCACTTTCCCCCCCGATTTCACTAATTCCTTTCCCCACACCCCTCCGCACGCCCACTGGACTCACAAATCCATTTAAGGGATCAGAACCTGTCACTCGTCGCTAGGCTCCCAGACGCCTGGGCACCCGGGGGAGGAGCTCGGGCCAGCGGACGGCGCTGTGGGAACAGAGGATGCTCCGCGTGTGTCTTGGTGCACAGACGCTGGCTCGACCCTGTCAAAGGAACCTGTTTTCTCGGGGTGACGACTGGGGGCAGGTGTGGGAGACACTGAAGACCATCCTCCGCCGGCGGCCAGCCAGGCCCTCCAGGAGCGGTGCCAGAGGTGAGCGAGGTGACGGTGCCGAGGGTGGTGGCCGTGACAATAAAGTCGACGTCGTCGGCAGCAGCTTGTCAGGCTCTGCCAGCCCTTCGGGTGCTTCGGGTGCCTCTCACCCAGCCGGTGGCCCCCGGGCCCTGCCTGGGACAGACCGCGAAATCCACGCCCAGAAAAACAGCCACAGTGTTTTCGGGTGTCGCTGAAAGCTCCCCAGGCCTGTATTTTCTAATCTGGAAAAATGGTAAATACTGTCACGTCGCTTGGGAAAGGAGCCCAATCCAAACTACGAGAAAAATGCGCCGTTAAAAAGCAGACACGTAGGCACTGTTGGCCAATGATTTTAAACCTGTGCTTGGCTATAAAGGTATTGCAAGCAGAGTTAATGAACAGCAGTTTTTATTTTCAAAAAAAAAAAAGGAAAGTATTGTACTGTACCAAAATTAGCTTGACGTATCAAAATCAAATTTTATGCAAATGCCTTGAGAAGACTGAATTATAGTATGAAAACATGAAAAGACAGTACTTTTTGCAAATGAATAACGAATGTGTTCAATTACTTGAAGAAACGATTTGAAAATGAGAGCGGTTTTGAAATACTGTGTTCAAATTCCGTGCGTTAAGAACTCAGGAAAATTGCCACATCATGGTGCTCTCCTGGTTTGCAGGTGGGTACCCTGGGGGTCCGTTCTGAGTCAGGAGAGTCGCAGAGAAAAATAAGACAAAATATTAGGTACAAGATAATTTAACTCACTTCCTGAGACTTACATAGAGCTCACGGAGACCGAAACAAAACACAGCTTGGTTTTTAATTTTTAAAACGCGAAGGCGTGTTTCCGCAGCACCCAGCCCACCGCCGGCCGCGAGCAGGCGAAAAGACAGAACACAAATGAGCCTCTAAAGAGGGGAGACTCTCTCCTGCACAAAAGACCTCGTTTTATGAGGCACCAAGAGACACGTAGATAAAACATAACGACCCTGACCGTGGACTGCGGGGGATATTTCACAGCTAGACTTTCATGCTTTATGAATCATCCTTTACGGCATTATTCCTGCTGAGTGACCAGGATGCAATTTCCATCATCCACAATATGGTTGAAAAGTTCCCGCCACTGTAATACCAGGCCAGTCCCCTCTGCGTGCCCGCCCCCACCTCCCTCCCCCCTCCCCGCCCCTCTGTAGAGTGCCAGCTCATTAGAATGAAGAGAAGGAACGGGAAGGTGACTCCTGGTGCCATTTATTTTCCTGTGACAGTAATGAAGCTGGTGTGTCACAGCTTGACAAACACACAGGAATCACTGTGCAGCAAAGGAATGCATGACACCAAAGCAAGTGATTTTTCCCAGAAAAACAAAACCTGTTTCCCCCGATCGTCTTTCTTCCCCCCTCAAAACACAGCACAGGCAGAGCCTCCCGGAGCTGTGTGGCCCAGGCGGGTGGCACACGGCACGCGGGCCCGGCCCCAGCCCCGGTGTGCCCCGGCCTCCGGCTTCATAACTCGTCTTTATGACCTTCCCGTGTCTCCGGCCCGGCTTCGTCCTCCTCGCCGGAGTGCCAGCCACGTGACATAAGCCTTCACGGGGTCGATGTTCCAGTGTTTGTGGAATGACACGGGGACCTGGTGGGACAGGTAGGCCTCGGGGTAGTCCATGGGCCGGGCCTGTGGGGAAGCAGAGCATCACGCCGCCGCTCAGCAAGGCCCGTCTGGCCCAAGCGGCGGCGGGCCACAGGACATGAGGGCATTCCTTCAGGCGGGACACTGCGACGGGACGCGAAAAGCAAGGAGGACTCTCTTTCCACCGGAACCTCCCCTCTCCTGTGGGCCTTCCGCTTCTGCGTCTCCAGGGGCTTTAACATCCCCGGGTGGCGCCTTTCGCGTCCGAGTTGCACCGTCACGCCTCTGGGGACCTGAACCACGGGGGACGAGTGTAAAAGGCTTTCCCCGGAAAGTCGCTAGTTGCTGTCGCGACCGGCAGAACGGCAGGAAAGGCTGCCATTTCCCGGGCTGTGTAAGGGAACTCTGGCCAGGTGGGCTGTGCGGGGTGGGGCAGGCCTCCTCCTCGGGTCCCTCCGCCCGTCCCCTGCCGACGTGTCACCAGGAGGATGTCCTCCAGGGGCAGGACTGTGGCACTCGGCAGGGAGAAGGGTGAAGCGAGTCCCACGCTCCTCCCACCGAAATGACTCGTCAGGTCCCAGGAGTGTGAGGCGTTCCGAGTGACGCCGACGCTGTGCGCGACGGCCTCAGAAGGGGCTGTGTCGCCGTCACGTCACAATTCTCTACACTTAAGATGCGACGTGCAAGCGGAATCGGGTGCAGCCGAGATCACCAAGACCGAGGAAGCAGCCCACGAGGTGTGGAGCCGCCGGCGGCTCCTGCCTCGTTGGCACCACACAAAGCATCCGGGTGTCTCAGCGCTCGCCTGGTTTGTAAACTCACACAGCTCAGACGCGTTACAGTAAGCCACTGCGTTGTCAGTTCTAAAAGCCTTGACTTTAGTAAAACTAGATAGGATACACTTTAAAAAAGCAAGTCTTCTCTCGGCTGATATTTTTTTACATTCTGCTTAAATTTTTGATATGCATATTTAAATAACTTTCTGCAGCGGTTCACAGAATACCTTCATTAAATTTTATTTCCCCTGGTTCTTGAAACAACCTTGCAAGACAGGGTATCGTGGCTCATCCCCCACTTACCAAGGAGACACACCAGAGCTCACAGGAGTCACAGCCCCCTGGGCAGCATGGCTCGCAGACGCTGGCGTGGGGCGAGAGCAGGTGGCCGGCTGCCGCTCCGGTGTCCAGCTGGGACACCTGCGGCTGGCCCTCCCTCAGCCCCAGGCTCGGCACGTCAGCGTGGCTTTGGGCACCCTGGCCTCCTTGGGAGCCTCAGTCAGGGGCGGGTTCAAACACCACACCACCTGCGAGGAAGCCTTCAAAACAGCGTAGGGAGCTTCGTACTGGCCATAGGATGGCATTCTAGGTGCTCATGTGGTTAAAAATTTAAGAAGACAATTTTAAAGGAAAAGACAGTGAGATGGAGTAAAATGGGTAGTGGTATAAAGTCTCACTGCGTTGGGAACGTTCTGGCTCTTCGCTGAGGGAATTCCTGTGTTATGGGTCCCATGTTATGGTCGGCAAGGCCCTCTGAGGTTGCCGCCAGGAAGAAAACTTAGGAGAAACATACTCAGTTCCCTTCTCAGGAAATTCCGTAATGGCCCCAGAGAAAGGGAAGCAACGCACACTGCCACACCCATTGGTGGCGTATAGCTTTAAAAAGACAGAGAGCCGCACGCCCTAGGAACTTTGTTTTTAAAAAGGGGCAGGCTAGGGGAGGCACTCCGTCCTCCAAGGCCCCTTCGGAGCCCCCAATTGCAGCACAACCTTCCCTGACTCGCAGGGAAGGCAGGTGCCCCAGGCGGCTCTGCACCGGGGAGCAGGGATGCTCCGACGCCCACGCTGTCTCTAACCCACCAGGAATCCGCCCTTCTTCGCTCTTTGCCTCATTCCTCCTTCTCAGTCCGAACTAATGCACCGTGTGGATGAGCGCGCACGCCTTACCCACGGCGGGAACACCCGACGGGCGCGCTGCGTGAGGGGCTCAGGGATGGGAGACACCACCGTGCCTGCGGGGCGCAGGGGCCCGAACCAAATGTTACGATTTCGGAAAGGTTTACAATTTATTATGTGAATTCGAGAAATCGAGAGTTTGAAAATGTGGGAAACAAAATGTTTTTAACGTTCCCTTCAAAGCACGTTTACAGATTATTTTTGTAAACCAATGTATTCTTTCCCTAAGAATACAGAAAAAGGCTGCCACACAAATCTAAGACTGTCATCCTGACAGTGATAAATTATTCCCCTTAAACAGCAGAAGTGTCCATCCCCCTTCCATTTTGATGAGTGAAACACGGGATGGAGCAAGGGAGAGAGCAAGAAGGAATAAATAACTCGCTTTTCTCCATCTTTGTAACACCACACACGTGCTTCCAATGGCCAAGAGCACTCGAGGTGTTAAAAGATGGACCGGTACCTTCTGACTGTACCGGAAGGATGCTTCTCATACATTTATCCTCAAAGGTCTATTTTCATCCTCCCTCGCGGTCCCGTAGAATGCAGAAGTGGACTCTGCCTTTCTCGACAGCGCAAACACCTCCGTTGCCTCGTTCACGCTATTTTCTATAGTGCTATTTCTGTCATGCCCAATTCTCTGCATCGCTATGATAGCTACTTCTGCTGGTTACTAAAAGCTTGAAAACTGTATTTTCAACATGAAGGAGGGCGCTAAAAATACACATGTATTCAGTTCAAATTTCAAAAAACGCTGAATGTTTTGCAGAAGAGCATTAAATGGGTATGGGCTCTAGTTATTTTTAGTGCAAGTATATCTGCTTTTATTCTTACAATAGCGCAATGTTCACTGACCTGATTCTTTAAAAGAATTATTAAAAATAGTGTAGAAGAATTTCCTTCTCCATCCCCAAACTGCAACATGCTGAAGCTGTTAGCACTAAGTCCCCCAGTGAGCATCCTCGCCTCTCTTTTCTGTGACCCCCAGAATATATGCTTATTGAGAGACTATGAAATTTAATAAAGTTTAGCCACTCAGTTTAACAGCATCCAAACTGGGGAAAGTCCAATGAAAAGGCAGTCAACGAAAAGTATGAAAACGGAGGGCAGTGTGGAGTCACAGACACTTGGTGGCCCACAGGACAGCATGTGGCCCACAGGACAGCACAAGGTCTGTTTCTAGATGGCATCTAATAATTTTTAAATGCCATCAATTTTTTAACTCCTGAGAAAGGGGGAAAAAACGACAGCTTTTCCCTGGTCCCACACGGCAAGGATGCCCGTCAAACA
This sequence comes from Eonycteris spelaea, assembly GCA_003508835.1. Taxonomy (NCBI): domain Eukaryota; kingdom Metazoa; phylum Chordata; class Mammalia; order Chiroptera; family Pteropodidae; genus Eonycteris; species Eonycteris spelaea. Next base: position 1,989,266 of record PUFA01000142.1, on the reverse strand, counting down.
CCATTTTGTTTTCTAGATGTTTCTGCCTTCCATCGGACACGCTGTCCGCATTCAGCACCAACGCCCTGGGCAAAGCGGTGGGCGGGGATGGCCGCGGAGCCCGACGGGAAGGGCGAGAAGCGGGGGACCCCCTCCCCCTCCCCCCACCCCCCGCGGCCCGGGCGCGGCGCCGGCCCCTCACCTGGTGGAAGAGGGGGCTGTGCGTCACGGGGATGCCCAGCCCGCTGGAGCACATGCCCAGCACCATGTCGTCCGGGGCGTCGTTGCTGTGGCACCGGCACTGGCCGCCGAGCAGTCTCCTGACGGCCTCTCTGCTGAAGACCATCCTGCGGGAGGCAGGGCGGGCGCGTTAGAGCCGCTCCGCACCGCCACAAACCCCCGGTGCCCTGTCGGTCTAGGTCCCCGGGAAAAGCGCTCCGAGCTCTCTGCACAGGGGAGCGACTCCCCTCGCGACACTGGCCGAGCGACAGGCAGCGCCGCCTCCTCGCGCACCTGCCTCTCGCGGCGCCTGCGCGTCTGAGATGCGGCCGGAGCCTGGACCGAGCTTAGCGCCCGCCCGCGGGACCTGCAGGGCGACCGGACGCACCGTGAGACCAGCTCTAACCGGAAAGCCGCGCCCTGTCCAAGTCTAGACGCTTCCGTGCGGCAATTTGGAGAAAGAGAAAACGGGGGGGGGCGGAGCGGTGGGGGGGGAGGGCGGAGCGGTGGGGGGGGTGCCTGGTTTGCCCCGCGGAGCTCGGACAGCACGCGGCCTGCCGTGCCGAATCCTTCCAGGAGGGCCTCAGTCTGCTCCCGCCGGTCCTGGCCTCGCTCTGCCGGCGAGGGGCACAGCACTGGGCAGGCGATCTGCTGCCGGCGCTGGGGGTCGGGGCAAGGTGGGGCTGGTGGTGGCTGCGGGCCGCAGCAGGGCCCCGGTGGTCGTCCCACGGCAGTGGCGAGGGGCCAGTCCCGGGTCCAGCTCGCATGCAGCGCCGTGACCGACAGCAGAAGCCACACAGTCCCCACGACGGGCTCCAGAAAACGGCACTTGTCTCAGGGGCAGCAGCAGCTGCCTGGGGTAAAGCCACCTGCTCTAGGGACAGCCACCTGCTCCCTTTCATCCCTCCTGCCCTCTCCACATCTGCACCAAGTTCCTGCGATAAACACCCCCTTCTTTAACACACACGTTGGGTTCCGGTTCCCACTCCGGTCCGAGGGAATGGACCTCCTCACGTCGTGAATAACCCCGTCGCTGACAGAGCTGAAGGGACCAAGACGGTCCACAAGTTCATCCTCAATCAGCCATTGAAGGCAAAACTGTCTAAAACATGCCCAAATATTCCCTTCACCAAGCACAGGGCCTCGCACACAGCACTGGGCAGAGCCGCACACACGGGTGAGTGACGATGACGGTGTCCCCCCGAGGCAGCAGCAGCCTGTGGCTCGGTCCAGTGGCGGAGGACAGAGCCCGGCACACTCGCTGAGGCAGAAGCGCTGACCCCGCGCTCGGCTGGGCCCAGTGCAGGGCAGTTTCACCAGTGCGCGTGGCCAGGCGCCCCGCCCTTGCTAGGACACCCCGACACCCCGACGGAGCGCGGACAGGCCGGACTGAGCAGCAGCCCTTCGCCTGGGGTCACGCGGGGAGCATGGCTGTGCCCGAGGCCTCGGCGGAAACCGCAGGCGTGACCGCCACCAACCGGCCTCCTCAGAAGCCTGGTGCCCTCCCACGACCCCGAGTGTGACCGCGTCTGTCTCTGGCTCGTCTAAGGGACGCCCCCCCGGGGAAGGGCCTGGCGAGGGGACAGGCAGCGGCTGAGGACAGGCGGCCCCCCTGACGCCGCTCCAGAAGAGCCCCCCAGCACACTCGTGGCATCCGAGCAACGCAATTTACATAGAAACTCTTCCTTGTTTCCTTTTGCCAGCACCTGGGAGAGCAAGGGAGAGGAGGAAGGCCTTTTTCTTCGGCCTACTCTCCAGAAAATTAACTTCACAGGAAGATAAAACGTAAGTGTGAAATATTTATTAGTTAATGAGCACTTTTATCTGTGCCTGCTCTCACAGGACGTTAACTGTCCGCCTAAATGAAGTTCACAAAAGCCTTCGATAGCTCTGGTCTGTTCGCACGCTGGCGGGGCCTTTCGGGACGAAGTTGGCCCCCAAATGGAAACCTGCCGCTCACGTCAGAGTACGTCTGCTCCGCCTGCCAATGTTTAAATGTAAAAAAAGATGCTGAAAAGGCCTCTGTGATTTCCTTTCATACACGATATACTAATTCTAAAAGTAAGAAAAGCAAATGGGAGGCAGGGACTTGCCCATGGACGCAGCATCAAGTCAAGGACACACACGGGAAGTGCCCTGGACATGTGCCCGCCCCTGCCGGCCCCCAGCACGGACAAGGCGTGACTGAGACAGGCGTGACTCAGTATTTTTGAGAAAAAAAAAGAGTAATTGGGCAAATTATCCCCAAAGTTCCAAGGAGCGAGCACAAAATGAAAACGAGTCAAACAGAGCACGGTTCTCATTCCAAATAGTGCAGAACTCAGCGGACGTGGCCTGAGTCCGCACCCCGACTTTGCCCCGCGAGCCAGAGGGGTCAGGGCCAACCCGACCGGGGACCATGGTGAGGAAGCAAACACGCGTCACCACAACCACGTACGTGTCGTGCGCGTACAAACAGAAACTCACAAACAGCCCTTGCCCTTCACCACGAGCCGCACTCCAGTGCGCCCCGTCCCGTCTGGTTTTTGCTGTTTCAGAGCGGTGCATGGGACCCTCTCACTGGCCATCAACTGACCCTGACCGGCGGAGGGCCGTCACGGAGTCTGCGTGACACCGGACGCACCGCTCGACGCCGCGGCTGCGGCCTTCATGGAAGGCTGGCGCGGGCGGTCTCCTCGAGAGCGTCCCTGCGTCTTTGCAGAGCTGCCATTCCCCACAGCGTCGCACCGGCCAGCGGTGGCTGTGCACAGATCGGGGCCCAGTGGGCTGCGTTTATCCGTTCGTTCACTGTGCCTCATAAAAACAATGGGTCCTTATGCTGGGCAGGGAGGCTATGATGAGAAATGAGACACAGGTGCTGCCTTCACATCATGCAGGATTTAGGTGGAAAACGGCAAAGAGGCAATTAAATGACACCGGTTTGCACAACGTGCGATGAAAGCATGTGAGAAGAGGGTCAGCCCGGGTTTGACCCCAGGGCGGGGCCAGGCCCGGGGCTTCCGCGAAGAACACACGATGCTGTCTCGAGCCCGGAGGAACGACAGGGCTCAGCCCCGCGGGGGACCCGCGGGCGCCACGTCTCGGGGGAGGAGGAAACAGGTGCCTCAGGAGCGGAAGCAAACCCAGCATGAACTGTCCAAGCCCAGGGCGCAGGTGAGTGAGGCTGCGGGTGCCCGGACCCGCCCAGACCGCGGGGCCTGCGACCGGACGAGGACACCGCAGGCCGCGCCCAAGGCGAGGGGCGGCTACAGCAGGCTGTGGCGGACACGCACCCCGTGGTGGCAGAGAAAAGCCACGTCGACCTGAGAGACTGCTGGAGAGGGGGGCGGCACGCAGCCTGGACGGACCAGTTCCCAGGGAGGCCGCTTTGGGGGCAGGGCAGGTGGCAGCCCTCAGGGGCAGGACGGTGGCAGCGGGGGACCTGCTGGCGCCCGGGGCCCCAGCCGTGGCCTCAGGGGCACGGGAGGCAGGGGGAGGCAGATGGGGTTAAAGCCAGGCCTCATCCCGGGCAGCGTGACGCCTGCGACCCTGAGTCACGGTCTCCTGGTCTTCGGGCCCAAACGCAGGAAGGGGTCACACTGAGGGAGACAAAAGCAAGGGCGGGGGGCGGGGGGGCCAGCGAAGGCCGCTGAGCAGGGAGGGGATGGGGGACAGCGGCATGGAGGAACGTGGCCTCAGGCTGTGTGGCAGGGACATGCTGCACAGGAAGTGGTGGCTGCCTGAGCTGCCGGCGGCTCGGAGCTCTTCCCCACAGAGCGCTCGGCACCCCCCGCCTCACCCCGGCGACCCGCGCAGGCCTGGCGGGCCCATCTCCCATTGCCGGTGACCTCAGGTCAGTGCATGCCATCGCTCAGCAGACCCGTACCCTGCCGGGCCTGGTCACCACTGTGAGAGCCACCTCCACGCCACGCCACACAGGCCACCGAACTGGCCAGACCAAACCGGAGCGCCCAGAGCGCGACCCTCAAGCACCGGTAGTCGGAAGCCCAGGGACAGCGGAGTAAACACAAAGCCCCAGCCCCTCGAGGCTCACAGCCACTGCTCCAGCACAGCCGACACCCCGCACACGCTTGACCCTCGCACGTGCCTGACACCCCGCACACACACCTGACCCCCGCACGTACCTGACACCCCGCACGCACCTGACCCCCACATGCACCTGACCCCGCACGCATCTGACACCCCGCACGCACCTGACCCCCGCACGCATCTGACACCCCGCACGCACCTGACCCCCGCACGCATCTGACACCCCGCACGCACCTGACCCCCACACGCACCTGACCCCCCACATGCACCTGACCCCCACACCCGACACCCCACACGCACCTGACCCCCCGCATGCACCTGACCCCCGCACGCGCCTGACCCCCGCACGCGGCTGCAGGAGGCATTCCAGGGCGCTGAGCGCAGGCCCCTGGGGCCCCACAGCGCCGGCGCAGGGTGACAGGAAGGACTGGGCGCCCCACTGACCGCATAAAGTGGGTTACAATCCCTTGCGGTGAGCGCTCGGGCAGCCTCCATTTAAAAACATTTGACTTTTCATTGTCATTTGAAACCACTAACACACACCTCACTGAATCGCTTTCTGCAGTTGTGACGTGTCAGCACCGGGTAACTGAAGTCGAATGACTTCGTTTCTGAACCATAATCTACGTCCAATTTACTTTTTTCATTTGAACAGACGCTCGAACCTAACGGGCTGCCCAGCGGCGATCACGGCTCACAGGGACGTCGGCACCAGGCGCCCTGCCGCGGTCGGGGTCGTCTCTTCAAGGGGAAAGACGTTACCTGCTGAGCTACCTGCGGACGGCTCTTTTCACATCGGGCAGAGTCACGGGCACCGTCCTCCTGGACGAACGGCTGCCGGCGCACCCGTGCGTGCACAGTGACCCGCCCCCCTTTCCCGCCGAGCCCCGGCCCCCCGCCCGGCCGGCCGCGTGCCCGGGGAGCCCCTCGTTACCCGCCTCCTCCCGTGACGTAGCTGTAGCCACCGGTGCCCAGGCCGTAGCCGTAGCGTTCTCCCAGGAGCACGGGGCCGTCCGCGTCGTAGCAGCTGAGCAGGCGCCGGAGCCGCGGGATGCTAGAGGCCCGGAGGGACACAGTGGCAGCTCGTGAGTGCGGCAGGGTCCCCACGCCCGCTGGTCACACGGTAGCGTACGGGGCTGCGATCACGCGGAGGTGGGATCCCAGGGAGTTACAGAAGCGGGTTTTTAAAAAGGGCTGAACACTTGACGTTACTAAAGACAGGAATTGAGAGCCAAGGGGCCTCCTCCTGGGTTTAAGGGGCCCTGCCAGCCGCGGCAGCCCAGGGTGGGCTGCAGGGTGTGAAGGCAAGGCGGTGAGGCCCCAGCACTACGGGGCCCACCTCCCCAGGCCCCCAGGGAGTGTCAACCACAAGGCCCACCCCCCAGGCCCCCAGGGAGTGTCAACCACAGAGCCCACCTCCCCAGGCCCCCAGGGAGTGTCAACTAATCGCCACATCACTCCAGATGCACTTGGTGTCTGTCTGAATTCCTGAGGTCAAGGAGCTTTGGGGGTACGGACGAGGCCCACGTCAGGCGCATGTGGAGTCGGGCTTGAAATCTAACAAACAGTTCTGCAGGGGAGGCCGGGAGTGCGGGGGTTCCTGCCAGACACCCCCCAGTCGCGGAGAATGAGGCCCTCAAGGAAACAGCAGCCTCTGGTCAGCAACAGCCTCTTAAAGCCCAAACTGTCTGGGGCAAGGTTACGTCCACTTCTTGACCAGAGAAGAGATGGAAAGTAACCCTCTTCCCCTGCGTGTTGTGAAATCGTCAACTCAACCTCGACCTCTGATTTCTGAGGTTAAAACGACAGAGATGGTGTCCCTTCGGGGCGTCTCTTCCCGGCAGCCGCCTGCGTGTTATTCACAGCAGCGTTTTAAAGCTGAAGAAACAAACCGAGTCTAAAAACTATCGCACATGTCGTATTCGCTAAAAGCTGCGGCTGAGACCAACAGGTCTCCAGCTCTGTCCAGGTGGACGGACCGCAAATCCTGCAGTTGTTCAGCCTTGCGACTTCAGAACAGGTAGGGGGTTCCTGGTGATCAAGGACAATGTCAGTCTCGAGCGTTAAAGGTGACAAGGTTCGAACTCAGCGACGCACTTAAAACATCGTCGAACAGCTGGAGGTTTTTGCCCGTGAAATGGGGAAAAAAAGAAAAGCTACGCCAACAGCCGGCGGAACTTCCGGCGGAGGAAATGTCCTGAAGGCGGATGCCACACGCGACACAGTCCCAGACGCGGTCCCGCCGCACGAGACGCCGCTGATGACACGTCCTCAGAGGCGGCCGCGCTGCGTGGACGCTCACAGCCAAGCCCGGGGCTCGCCGAGCTTCTTGGATCTGTTTATCACTTTCATCAAATTTGGAAAATATCTCTAAACATCTGTCACATGCCCCTTCTCCTTGGGGGACTCCAATGGCATATGCACAAAGCCACCAGGAATTGTCCCACGGCTCAGGGATGCTCCGTTCATTGGTTCAAAACTTTTTTCTCTGTGCTGCACTTGGACAGTTACTGTGGCAGTGTGTCCTCAAGGTCGGTGATACTTTCTTCTGCAAAGTCTGTTTGTGTCGATCCCATCCAGCAGGTTTTCCGCCTCAGACCATGTAGTTTTCATCTCTAGAAGTTTGATTTCAAGCCTGTGTACACCTTGCAGGCCTCTTTTTTGAAGATAAGGAATGGAATTATAATAACTATTAGTAACAGCTTAATAACCGCTAATTCTAACATTGTATCAGTTCTGGGACACTTTCATTCACCTGTTTTCTCTTGGTTGTGGGTGAATTTTCCTGCTGCTTTGCGTGTCTGGTGACCTTCCAGGCGTCATGACTCTCACCTTGTCGGGTGCTGGATGATTTGGTATTTCTACAAACCCTCTCGAGCTTTGTTCTCAGAGGCGAGCTCAGGAACAGTCTGGCCTTTCAGGTCTTGCTTTTAGGATCCGTCAGGCAGGACGGGAGCCATGCTCAGCCCAGGGCGAGCTGTGTGCCACTTCCGTGGTGGGCCCCTCCTCGGGCTCCGCCCACCGCCCCTGACGCTGGGCTGTCCCCTCCCAGACTGGCGGGAGCGAGCAGGCCCCGTGCATGTCAGGCACCGTAAACGCCTGTCGTTTGGCTGGGCCCCTCCCTGGCCTCTGGGGACTCTGTCTGTCATATCAGTCTATGCCTAGGGGCGCCTCCACGGGTCCCCTGCTCCTTCTGCCCCCTCCGTCCTGCACGCCATGGCTTCAGCCTCCCAGCCTCTCTCGCTCCATCTCTCCAACTCCAGGAGCTGGCCCGGCGGCCTCCCTGAGCAGTGACCAGGACACTGCAGGGTGGTCAGCTGGGCCAGCTGAGGGACTCACCTCACTTGCTTCATGTGTCCTCATAATTCACTGTCCTTTGTTGCCTAAAGCCCTTTTGTTGCCATTTTGGGGGCTGTTTCAGGTGTGAGAGTAAATCCAGTCCCCGTCACCCCATCGTGGCCAGAGCAGAAGGACCCATCAGTTTCGAAATGTGGGTATGTGTAGAATCTCAGGCCACCCTAGGGTGAGAATGGCACCCACCTTATTAGCGTGTCGTCATCCACGATGACTAACCATGCTATCTTGTCGTGGCTGAGATTCAGAAACCTCTCCAAAATGGCGAATGTCTTTCCACAATGACCTAAGAAAAGCAAGAAGAAAACTTATGATGTGTTATTTTCTTTAAAATACATTGAACTCATTTTATAACATTTTTGTAACCTCTGAAGTGTTAAAAGCAGAAGCTTAAACGCACCTACAATGTACTTTAATAGCCTGAAATTTCGGAAATCAGCCTTTTTTAACGTTCGCAGATGTAGTGACCAGGGGAGCTTCAGGGATCGCAAAGCCTAAGCCATTCATGCCGCACGTGACGGAATGGAGGCGGAGAGAGGGGAAGGGGCTGCACGAGGTCACGCAGCTCATAGGCAGCAGAGACGGGACTTGCACTTAGCTCCGGGCAAGCGAGAACGTTGTGAGCCTCAGAGGAATCACAAAGCCTGACGGTTCGACAACCTGTTCGCACCCCACGCGCCACAACCATCGAGGAATGACAGTGGGAAAGTGGAGGGCTACGCCTTCATCTACCTGTTCGGTAAGTACCTGCCGTTCAGTTACCGTGTGCCAGAGGCACGCAGTACAGGCGCACAGCTGGCCACATCGGCCACGGCTCGCGGCCAGCGGATGCACGCGGACGCTTTCATGGCGGGGCCGAGAGAAGGATAAAGTGGGGGGAGAACCCCACTTGGTAAAGAGAAACACGCCCCTCGTTTCGACAGTATTTGCTGACACAATAGAGAATGAACTAATATTAACTAATATCAAGCCACTCGTTGGACCTTTATTTTTGTTATTCTTGATCTCTTTCTGTATTTTTAACCATTATGGCACGTCTTTTTGAAAGCCATCTCAAGTTCCTTTTGGAACAAGGAGACTATAATCATGAGCAATAATAAGGTCAGGCTGAAAAAAATTAAGAAACCAAATAAGAGATGCCTAATTCAATAAACGATTACTAAAGCCAACCTAAATTGAAGTCTACAGAGTAAGATTAACCAAAAAAAAAAAAAAAAGAGCGAAAGAGGAAAATTCATCTAAAATCGTTTTTTCAGAACAGCGACAGACTCGGCACCTGATTCTGCATCACACTTTATAATCAAGGAATCACGGGTGACGTTACCACAAACCAACCAAGAGGAGGGACTCTGTGGAACTGGGCAGTCAGCTCACTGCTGCTTTATTCACCAAAGGCTCGGGGGAACGAGGAACAACCGTGTCAGGACACTGGATAAAAACGAAGGTGAGCGAAGAGCCTCGGAAGACGTGCCGGGAAAATTCCTCCCTTCATCCGTTGGAATTAAAATCCCGCTTTCATTAGGAAGCCTGCGTGCGCTTCCAACAACTTGACAATTAAAACGTTGACAAATCTGACCACACACGCACGTGCGCAGTGGAGCTTACACGACACCAGCCAGTGTGGCATGTGGCTGAGGGCCACTCAGAGGTGCACACAAAATGAGCTAGGCCATGCGCTCCCCGGGACTGTCCCCTGCACTCCTGCCTCCCCGGCGTGTGACGGGGCCGGCACACAGCCGTTGGGTGACGATCCTGGCTGGTCAAAGTGCTCAAGTCAAACGAGGGGACGCTTCTGCGGAAAGACGGTAAGTTGGCGCCGAGCACGGGCTGGGCCCGCGGCGCGTGCTGAAAGCGTGAGGAGCTGGTGTTAAATGTCGGAGCTGACGTGCTCGGCCGTGCCCACACGGCCCACGAAAACCCACAGCCTCGCTTCCCCTGGGACGCAGCTCTCGAGCCGAAGTAACCGGTCCACGTCCGTGGTAAAGATGTGGGAAGGGAGGAAGGAGAAAAGGATGGTCCTCTAAACATCCGCTTCACGCCTCGTGGCATTTCTGGTACGTACAGATGGACATGCCGAGTGACAGGGTAGGAACAAGGGACTCACCTCTGTCTGTGTTGGGGACCCCCAGGTCCACCGTGGGAATGGAACTGTCTGCGTGGTCGCTGTAATACTCAATGTGACTTGCCTGACCCGCCCACGTCTGCTTTACAATGGGGACTGAAAAAATGAGACAGGTGACAGTCACTGGCACAGTACAGAGAGAAGCTCGGGGTCGCAAGGGGCAGCGTAAGCACCTGTAAAGCACCTTTCTTCATCAGGTGTCCAAGCCTTAGGGCTCACTTTCCTCCCTCGGAAATGCCAAGGCACGGAAACAAACCCTCTTTTTGAGGCATCTGCAAGATGCTCCAAAGCCAAGACTCTCCCTTCCTGGTGATATATTCACGTGCGTCCATATAATGAGAAATGTTCCGATTATACTGATTGTGTTTAAACAGCACATAATCAACAGTCTGATTATACTGTTGCATTTAAATTAATTTCAACTAATGTTTCCCTTTCTTCGATAGGCTCCATTTAAAATTCACAACTGGAATTTTAAAATGCCTTTTGATGATGAGGGATATAATTACTTCCAAAAATTGGAATATTCTGTGTATTTCTGAGATGCAAATGAGCCTCCGCTACAATGTGGGCTTCTCAGATGACACTGTCCCCACCCAGATTCCAACCCAACCCAGTGAAGGGTGTGGCCCCACAGCACGTGTGATGCCTGACACTACTGTTACACTTCGGAAAAATGTGAAAGAAATGAGCTCCTGAGAACCACTGCGGATTTTAAAACTACCGTTAACAGATCAATTGTTTTAATACAATAAACACGAATGATGGAAAGCTTTCCTGGTTTCCTGTTTCCAGGTGAGATGCTCAAAGGTGGAGTTATAAACCCACCTGCAGAATCTGCTGCCCACCTGCAGAATCTGCTGCCCACCTGCAGAATCTGCCTGATCACTAGTTGATATTAATTCACTTGACTGACCATCCGAGTAATTACTTTCTTTTCTTCTTTTTAAATTACTGTCTGTGCATTTTTAAATTTTAAAGAGAAGTGTTTCTGTTGTTGTTTTAATAGAAAGGTCACCGGTCTAGATTTTATACCCTGTTCAGAATCTCAATTCCAACGAATCAACTCTTCAGACCAATATTTTGAAACTTTATCAGGTCATTTATCTTTTCCTTTGTCCCAGCCCAAGTAAAAATAAATTCTATGCAAAAACTGCCTGTGCAAGGCCAAATTTGTGTCTAGCTCTATAAGTCAACCAACTCCAAGACAGCTCTTATATAAAATACAGGAGTGTACCATCGTATAGTCTGCTATTCGCCCACTTTTAAGAAAGAAAAAGACCGATGACTTCTGGATATTTGCTATACTAATCTCTAAATTACCTATTCTAACCTACTAAATATTATTTTTACACATTCAAATATAATTCTCTACAGTCATAAAAAGGCAGATATAAAGATTTCTCTATGTCAACACAGAGACTGATGCAGGAAATAACAAGGTTGCTGAGGGGGAAACACTCCTTATACTTCTAGTTCCAACGCGACAAAAATCTTCACCTTGTTTTCCATTACAGCAGGTTAAGGCTTGATTTTCAGCCAGGTTGATTCTAAATTACTTAACACTTTTAAAACATCGGTCCATTTTATGAGCATTGTTTGAATTCTAAATTAAATTAATTCTATTATTGATAAAACATTTTATATTGTGTTGAAGCACTGCACTCCTAAAGGTATTAAACTTTGGGAAAATATTTCACAATAGGTTAACGTGATCTAGTATCTCATTTTCAATAAAGAGAAGTAGACTTCCTACCACGTAATAAAATAGTGAATGCCTCTTTCAGGGTTTGCCGCGAGGTAACTTAAAATTGAAGCAAAGTAAAAATTGGACTATAAAAAAAGCCTACTGCACGGGAGGCAAAATCTTCCACGCGGCTTGGCAGACTCAACGCAGGTAAATTTACCTGCAAAACGCCGATTACAGATGAACCTGGCCTTGAACACTGCTCAACTACCACGCGGCCGAATGGGAACGCCTTGGTTTCAGGCATCTGCTCTTCTCGACAGAGGGACCTGTCGTCCCAGTTGGCAAGTCAGTGACCACAGAATCCAACCCTGGCGTTCGTCTGGTCTCAGGAGAGGGGCAGACGCACCCGCGGGACTCCCGATTTTAGGGAGGGGGGCAGGGCGCACGTCAGCGGGAAGAGGGCCGAATGCTACTTCAGTGTGAGGTTTGTAAGACAGGGAGGAGGTCACAGCATCGCTGTGACAGGAGGACCACGGGACTTGGAGCCGGGAACCCCCAGCCGCCCTGTGCCACAGACCACAGGCACGTGGGCCGATTGTGTCCCACCCGAACCCAGCTCTCTCTATGACGTCAAGAGAAAACAGTGATGGTCACGTCACCAGAATCGTCAACACGAAACTCGGTGACAGCATGTATGTGAAAAACACCAGAAAAAGCAAAAAAGGCAGCAGCGAGAAGCAGTTGCTATGGCTTACTGGATAATTCTCTGTACCAAATGGTAGCTTTGGACCAGACTGCCACAGGGCGGGGCAGAGCCCAGGGGCTGGAACACAACCTGACTATTTTAGGTAACACACAGGTTTACAGGTGACACACTTTTGAGATATTGCTGATCATAACCAGATTTTAGTTGATGTCAGTGTCTTAGACAACCTTTTAATTCCAAATTATACTATTCTTTTATTTGGCAAATATGTTTCCCTTTAAAATATAATTTGTAAGTATTACGTTATCACATAAATCATATAAATGAATTTCTCCTATAGCTCCAATCCCACGAAAATGATAACTGGTTAGACATTTCTCCTATGTAAATACCACGCTCTCAGTGAACTTAACAGTCTTTCCATGGGAAAAAAAAAAACATGAAATATATGCTAAAGTTAGAAAATGCAAAAGACTGTCTAATTTTCAGCTTCAGAAAAGTGCTCTTAAAATAAGGTGAAAGGAGGAATGATGTCTATGTATTTAGAATAGGTTTTTTTTTTAAACGTTATTACCATAATTTAGTAGAATTCTGTAGTGACACCAAAAACTTGAATAAAAAAAAACATCCATCTGCCTTTCAGGATTTCCTTAAGAAGGGACCACTGCTAAGATATCTTCTTCCTTTTCTCTTATTTATCTACTCACGAGCAAAAGCAAATCTTTATTTAAAAGTTCCAATGTGTGCATTTGAAATTACTGTGAAAAGCATTCTTTCTTGTCTTTCTATCACCTTGAAACCCCCTTTCAAAATTATCATGCAGTTCGGGGATTGAGTGTGGACATAATAAGACATTGTTTTGCAAAATGGATTGTTATTCACATATTGTCTCCAGGATTGCAACATCTGAGTGTCTAAAACACTGCTTTTAATGATATTTAGAAGGGCTTGGACCACCCAAGTCTCAGTATAAAAGTGTCCTTTCTAACTGATGTTGGTGGCTGAAGGGGTATGACGAGGAATACCGATTAAATAACAACTTTCACTTTGACAACAGACATGTCGTTTTCCCTTTCTTGAGTTTATATCTGGTCTGTACTTTTTAAAAAGGCAGTATGGATTTTAGAAGTTCAGTAAAAATGAATGGCCCAAAACGTACTTCGATCACCATGAAATTTCTTGCATGTTTTCACTGCGACAAAAATATCCTCCTTCTTCACTGGATTTCCCTAAAAAAAACAAAGAAAAATATACACACGTGTTGAGTCCATATTACTCTAACTTTATACCTGCGTGAGGTCTCGCGGGCCCAAGAGGTCAAGGGCACCAGCATCAGGGTCGTCAGACCTGGTTCCGGGAGGGAGTTGGAGGGGAAGGGGAAGCGCAGTTGAGCCTACAATACAGCCTCCGCCCTCAGCCCATGGGACCTGATCCCAGCCCCACCGTCCCCACCCTGTGTCGCCTGGACACGCCCCCTCGCTCCCTGCACTTCCGTCTGCCAAGGCGGGAGACTGACTGCCGGCGAGGCCGCGTCGTTCACGGCTACTTTGTGAGTGTGTCGCAGCTGCCGCGGAGTGTGACCTTCCCTTTTCCAGCTGGAGGAGGTTTGGCAAAGGGCGAGAGCAGAGGGGTGTCTCGGTGTGAATGGAGGGGACCTGCTTCTGTGGGCCCGGCCAACGCTGACGTTTCCGTGTTCTTAGGGCCCCGTCACTGTCTGCCCAAGTCGGGGATGGTCATCTCCGACACCCGGAGCTGGCTGCAGCCCAAGCTGACCGCGTGGACGAAGAGGGCACGGAGCGGGACCCACCCCAAGGCCCCGGGCTGCGGTGCAGGGGTCACAACCCACACACACCTGTGTGTGGCCTTTCATAAAGTGCAGTCCTGACTGCCACATCGCCTAGGATGGGCTCACAGTGACATCCAAGCGCAGCTTGGTATGTCACTCAGGGCACTAGGAGGCCCCCCACCGAGAGCCCCTCGAAAAGTGATAAAGAGCAAGCGAGAGAAACGCCCAGAAGACAGGTTTTCCCTCAGGCGCCGAGCACACAGTCCAGCTTCTTCCCACTGCCAGAGTGTGCGTGTGTGTGCGTGTGTGCATGTGCAAGTGTGCCTGTGTGCACATGCATGAGTGTGTGTTTGCATATCCATGTGTGTGTGTGTACGTGCGGGCATGTGTGCATGCATGTGTGTGTATATGTATGTGTGCATGTGTGTGCCTGTGTGCACGTGTATGAGTGTGCATGTGTACATGTGGGCATGTGTGTGCATGTGTACGTGTGGGCATGTGTGTGCATGCATGTGTGTGCATATGTGTGCGTGCATGCGTGTGTGCACACATTCATCTTTGGAAATGCAACACGCAGGCTTCTGTGTGACTGACTCGAGAATAAGCGCCAACACATGAGGGTGGTGAGTAGCTTCTCCCATTTGAGGAGGAACAGGTCACAGCGCCGTGAGGCTCAGGGGTCTTCAGGCCCCGCTGGGGACGGGGCCAAGGGTCTGCCATGAGGAGCAAGTTCACTCTGAAAGCTGCGGGCAGTCCCGGGTGAGATCGAAGTGAGGTCACCAGCTGAGAGGGCGACGGGACAGGCTCAAGGCGGGGGCGGGGGTGTCACGGGGAAGGGGTGACGTCGCCCTGCTGGGGGATGGCACAGAGATTCCGAGGGCACAGGCTGCACCGTCGACAAGAGACAATGCCGGACTCGGAAGAGCTGCGGCCAGCGCCGTCGAGGGCCGTGGAGGCAGTGGCCAGCTCCTCACGGCCCCCGCTCACCGTGTGCGTCGCTGCCCCTCTGTCCTCTGCACGGCGTGACGACGGGCTCACCTCCCGGGGCTGAGATCAGTCCAGACGCGACACACGATCTTACCTGGCTCGCGCAGCAAACGCGGACTCTGCCTCAGCGTGGGACGTGCCGGGCAGTACACGCACGGCGGGCGCGTTCTCCTGGTACTTACGCAGAGGGGCAGGGAGGAGTGGCCCGTGGTGGCACAGCGGGCGTCCACGCTGTCTGTACACAACTCGGCACTGCAGTGAGGGCAGGCCCGTCCCCTTGGTCCCAGATGTAGAGGGCATCTGTCAGGTGACAGGAGACTGGCAGTGAGTGGACGCACTCGGCCAGCCCCGCGAGTGTGTGAGGGTGTGACGCATCAGGGAAGATGTGAGGTCGAACCACGTCCGTCTGTCGCTCCTCAGCGGGCTTCCTGACTCACAGGAGCTAACTCCACATGGACCCGTCTGGCCTTTATCAACAACAGACGATTAACTACGAATCGATATCTGACCTCCAGACACCTCCCCGCTGTCCTAAGCAACGGCAGGGAACCTGTGTTAGGGACTCAAACGTCGCAGAGGAAGAAGCGGAACATCACTGTGGCCCTGGTGTCCTGCGGCCTGGCGATGCCCATGCTGACTAAGCCACCTGCCACAAACATGTAGAACGCTGAACAAAAGACCTTTAAAAATCATCGTACACAGATTGCTAAGTTGGCACAAAAGTGTGGCACCTGTGGGGACGAAGATGCAAGCGTGAAAACCTGGGGTGAGGGCAGAGTCCCCGGTGGGCCTCGGCAGAGCCCTGGGGACACTGAGCCTCCAACAAGTTAGAAGGATGCAGCCCCTGAGCCCCAGCTGGTGGGACCTGAGCGACCGCACAGAAGGCTGGGACTCCCGGCCAGATGGAGCGGAACGTCTTCTCCGAATTCCCCCTTGGGTTTTGTGACCAGGAGCCCAGCCTCCCCAACTGTGCCACCTGTGTAGTCCGGACACCTCCAACAGAGAGGCTTATAGCCGCCCCACGTCAGGACAAGCTCTGGCCACAAAAGCAGGTACAAGTCCTTACTGAGGACCCAGAGCCTCACGGCAGGACTCGGAAGATTCGAGATAAAACGCCAAAGGTGCAGGAGCGCTCGGCGAAAAACACCAGAGCACGAAGAAGTGAGGGGACAGGCAAGCCCAGGAGACACGGCCTCGTCGGACCCAAATGCTCAGATACTGGAATTACCGACCACGGACCATCAAATTACCTGTTTAATATATTTTTACAAAGAAACAAAAGACTTTAAAACATGAGCAAAAAAATTTTTAAAGATCATACAAAACAGGAAAGAAACAAATTTGACAAAGAAATGACCAGAACATCTAGAAATGAAAACACATCATCATTAAAATGAAGATGAAAACATACTAATGAAAATGAAAACTTCATGGCGAGGATAAAACACTATATCACACACAAGCTGAATAAAATATCGGGGAGACGACGAAGTCCCGAAATTATCTAAAATGGAGCAGGGCAAGACGAAAAATGCAAAAGGAAGCTTCGGACTGGTAGCCCTAGGTAAATTCCAGGAGGAAAGAAGAGCGAACGGGGGTGAGAAAACAGTGGAAAAGACGATGCCTGACGATTTCCAAAGACTGCCTCACGCCCCTATCACAGAAAGGGCCAGGGTTAGAAAAAAGAGTCTACGGTCTCGCCATCTCACAGTGAAAACGCGGACGACAAAGACAAAGACACACTCGTAACGCAGACAGAGGGAAAGGGCACGCTCCCTGCAAGGGAGCCACCTCCACCACGCTGGCCTCCCAGCTCGGCGGCAGCGGCAGAAGCCCGCACGGCACACGCCCCCCCAGGAGGCCGAGTGGCTGGCAGCCTGCAACTGTACACACAGCGCAACGAGCTGTCAAGGACAAAGCTGACATAACCGCTTCTAAAGAAAACACTGAGCATCTACCACCTCACTGAAGTAAATGCTAAAGCACGTGCTTTAGGAAAGATGAACATGATCCGAGTCAAAAGGTCTTAGAAGCAAGATGGAAGAGTGACCAAAGATAAGGGCAAATTCGTGGTTAAGCTCACACAAACGTTAAACACGCAAAATAATTTAAGACAATATTTAAGTTTAAAAAGACAACAAAAATACTGGACCACAAGAGCTAAATTATTGGGACGGAGTTAAAGTATTCCAAGGCCCTTGAATTTTTAGGACACTGATTAATTAGCCATTTTTAGTTCAGAATGCATGTTAAAATATTTAAAATAACCAATACGTACAGACCTAAAGACTGAACCTCCAAAATAGCAAAGGAGGAAAAAATGGAATAAAGAAAAAAAAAAAGATCTAAAAGCAAAGTTTTAAAAAGAAAAAGAAAAAAACGGGAGGAACAGGATAAAGTCTTTTATTCCACTATATTAGTAATCATGATCAATGTAAATGTAAATCTGCTACCTGGTTTAAAGCTAAAGACTGTCCGAGTGAGACAGATAAACAAGCAGTGTCCTCGTAAATGAGACACACCCTTAAAGATGAGATCACAAAAGGGTGAAAGAAAAAGATGAGGAAGTTATGAAAAACACCGAAAGAACGCCGGTATTGAAATATTCATGTCGACGAACGAACTAAGGTGAAGAGCATCACTGGAGATAAAGCCGGTTCACCGAGAGGTAGCGGAGCCACGTGCACGCCTCTACCGTACATCGTCTCAGCGCAAAACGCAAAGCGCTTAGTACCACACGAGACGGTGGCAAGCCCGCCGTTCCGATGGAAGATTTTCCCATTCCCCCCTTAGTAAGTGTACGTCCAGCAGATGAAGGAAAGTAGGAGGGACGAAGGGAGGGAGGGACTCCATAAAGCACAATATGAATTGTTCTTTAATCGATTAACCTATTAGATTCGATCTGTTTTCTTTAATCTAATAGAGGATATGATACCCCCCCAAATCAGAGCATGTATATCTTGTTCCCCATTTATGAAAAGTAAACGTGACCTAAGCTATGTAAGCCTAAAAATATTTCAAATTATTGTTATGTATATAGACCAGAATAATTCTGTGCTAGGAATCAGTGACAACACACACAAATATCCTGGCTCACAGTGAAAAATGTATTTTTAAAGTGAGTCATGGTCAGTCTATGGCCACGCCACCCTGAACACGGCCAATCCCGTCTGATCCCGGAAGCTGAGCAGGGTCGGCCTGGTTAGTACTTGGATGGGAGACCACCTGGGAAGACCAGGTGCTGTAGGCGTGAAAAATAAAAATAAAAAAAGTGAGTCACGGTCAAAATACAGTTTACAAGCCTCCGCCCTAGAGGAACCCTTGCAGGTGACAATCATGACACGCGTCCAAAATGCGCACGGAGGCAGTGACTGGACCAGCAAAACTGAGCAAATGACCAGCAGCCACCGAGAAGCCCATCACCGAAGAAGTGGCTGCAGGAAGTGAAAATAAGTCTGCAAATTTCGGATCGGAGTGGCATTCACGGCACAGTTTATACAGAGCCCAGAGGATGCAAAGCTGCATAACATGCTATTCAGAGATACAGGCGTCTGCCGTAAAACATGAGAAAAGGGACAGAGAAAATTCAGGAAACCGTTTACTCCGGCGAGAATAAAGGAGAACCACTGAAGTAGCCTCCCAGCGACCGGTGGTGACTGCATCACATTCTGCCCTGTCTTTACACCTTCCGTATGTGGTCAAAACATGCCATCGTGTGTACTCAGCGTGTAACGGGTCCCCCAACCTGGGATCTCCACCAGAGCGACTTTTACCTACAGATGTCCAGGCAGACCCTGCCTTTCAGCGAGCCACTTTCCTTTGTGTGGAAGAGAAGACTGATTTTTTTTTACACGTGGGTTTCGCCTCAGCTGAGCCACTTTCATTTAGAAACAGTCGAGGAGTGAGCGTCTCGCAGGTGGCCCTTGCTCCCAGCAGGCTGCCGGAGTGGACCTGTCAACACGGACCCCAGCGTCCCAAGACAGATTCCTGCAGGCTGCGAGGCAGGTCTGCTGTAGGCATGTGACGTGCCCATCACAAAGGGCCTTCTTAGTGATGACCGGGAATAATTAGCAATGGGACGCCTGCCCCCAGGACGATTGATCACAGACGCCCCCTAAGTGCCAGGGGCGCTGGGGTCCAGACTGGCATGCCACGCTGTCTGCTTGGGACCAACTGGCTCAGCTCTGCCCCAAGGGTCCCCACAGAGACATGGCAAAGGCCTCACGGACAACCAGGCACCAAACAAGGCCACAGGCACTTCTAGTAACGTTTTTGCATGTTTTTAGAAATCTACCTCTGGACCCATCCCCTAGCTTTAAAAGCAGACTCAAGAATCACAAGAGGCAGAATTGTCCAGTGTGCCTTCTCACTCACATGACCAAAAGAGTTTGGAAGGGAAAGGGCCCTCCTGATGCCATGGACCCTGAAGACACACGGGGCGGGGGACACACTGTTAGGGGCACCGGCCGCCTGTCATGCCGGACGACATGAACTTCTGGCCACTAAGGCTTTTAACCAAGCAAACCGTGACATACATACCTCATGTTTTAAGTCTATCGTAAAGTCGGATTTCAGGGACTCTCTCTTCAACCGCTTGGTAAGCCTGGAAAACAAAATCGGAGGGTTTTCCATAAACCTGAAGAAACATCAAACAAGAATGACACATTCTTGGGACTTCATGTTTGAAAGCAGGCAAAAGTACAAACTTTAAAATAAAAATAAGAGTTTGAGTTCCTTGAGGCAGTGCAAACGCAAAATTATGTGTCGACCAGGACATGAACACAAGGCTTGTTGTAAACGCTGCGTTCACTGTTATCATGGCCAACAAAAACGTAAAATAACAAATACAGTACAATACAACACAAAACAGTACATCAAATGCCCTTGTTATAAAAGGCATGAAGTTCGTTGACTCCTGACAATCCTTACCTTAAATAACGTCAGAGAAAGAAAAAGGTAGACAAGCAAAAAAAGCTTATATGACAGAGAAACAAACCTGCTTGTCACTCTCCTTTTAATGACCCAAATGAGCTGCAGTTTGTGGAGTTTGGGGGAAGAGAGTGTCTGGAAAAATAGGTTTCCTTTCACATCATTTTCTGGCTTGAAGCATTTTCAGGGGCCCCTCACAGTGCAGAACCAAGCTCCAGGGCCCCGGCGTGACAGCCCCGTCCCCCTCATGTCCCCAGCCCCTCGGCACCGCCTGCCACCTGCAGAGCCCACTGCCGTCACTCGCCACCCCGTACCCCTGCACCCAGCCTTCATTTGGCAAGCTCTCCTCAAGGCCAAACTCAAGGGCGCCTTCCCCTGAGACCTTTCCCGACCTGCCCGCCAGAACAGACGGGAACTCTCTTTGCTCCCAAAGAGGAGCACAGCCCGGTTCGCTTTGTCGCTAACTCTAATCTGCCGTGTGTGCATCCTTCACCATGCTGCGACCACCGTCCACTGTGCCGGCCCAATGAGCACGCAGCGAGCGGCCCGCACAGGAGAACGGGGTGCTCGCCAGGCCATACCGCCCGGTGTCCTTAGCGCTAGAGACGAGGCCGTCGGTTCCAGTTACAGACCTGCGAATACATGCAGTGACTATGAAGAAATCATAGTGATTGAAAAGGTAGTGGTGAGTTTCAAAAAATCTTTACTGAGTTTTTAGCCAGGGTGAGCCATAAAGATTTCTTGAAAAATTTCCTTCTTATTAGAGGAAAGGAGGAGAGAGCGGGTTATAACTGACGTTGAGGTGGGAAGCCCTCGTCGCATGGTTGACAGGAAGGCCGCTTGGAGGCAGGCAGCTGCGGAAGCCGCCCCGCATCACCCCGGTCACCCAGTCGCCTGCAGATTCGCGAGTCAGCGTGTGAGGGCGCATGATGAGATCACGTTCTCGGGTGCACCCCAACCCACACCGAGCAAAGACCGGGCCAGGCCGCACTCATCAGGAGCCAGGTTTCGTAACTACACGAGATCGAGGTAGCTTTGGGATCGGGGCTCATGCTAAGCGCCTCCAAAATCTGATCAGACGACGCTTAGACTGCAAAGACAGAGAAGGTGTCACCCGGGCTTCCTGCCACCGGCAAGGGACCCAGAGCCGGGCGCACAGTGCGGTGGCAGCGACGTCCCCGGTGACACGGCCACGCCCCGCGCGCCCCTCCTTCGGAGACGGAACCCCGCCAGCTGCGCGCCCACCTGCGCCGTCCGCCCTTCGTCTTCAGGTTTCTCTCTTGCTGGCGTCTTGGAAATGTCCCTTTGGGGTAAACCTCAGCGGGGGCAGTGGAGACCACGGTGGAGTGTCTTGAAGACGGACAGTGACCGATGTGGGACAAAGAATGTGCTGGCTTATCGAGTGGCTGCGTCTCGCAGCCCGTGGAGTGCTGGTTCCCTCGGCGTCACGAACTCTATGTGGAGGCGTCCCCCGTGACCCCCCAAGCCTGGCAAATGTGCGGGGCGCCCCCTCCCCGCAAGCCTGCCCCCGGGGCAGGGACCAGCTTCCAGCCGCTCCCCGGCAGCACCGCACGGGCATTTTTTAATCGCTCACTTCAGGGCCAGCCACGCCGAAACCATCAGGGACAGGCATCTCCATCGATAAAACGCGGCCTCGTTACGTATGCAGTTCCTGCCATACCGAACGTGACATCTGACATGGGCGCCTATTGTTAGAGAGCGCTAAGCCATGCGCACGGGGTCTCCGGGGGCCCGCCGCAGGGGTGGGGGGGGGGCCGCCTCACAGGGTCTCCAGGGGCCCGCTGCAGGGGTCTCAGGGGCCCACCGCACGGGTCTCCGGGGCCCGCTGCAGGGGTCTCAGGGGCCCGCCGCACGGGTCTCCGGGGGCTCCCCGCACGGGGTCTTCAGAGCCCGCTGCACAGGGCGCAGAGCTGCGGTTTCCTCTTTAGCCCTGGGGGAGGGGGCGCTTCCTGTGAACGTCACAGGAAGGTGACCGTACTGTCCCTCTCCCAAGAGGCTCAGGTGGCACTCCAGGGACAGGGAATCAGACTGATGGGGAGCGCGCGGCGCCGCGTCGGGGGAGCCGCGTCGGGCCAGGCGGGGCGAGCGCGCTGCACGAGGGGACGCCGCGGCCACCGGGGCCCGAGGGGCAGGGACGGAGCTCGGCCTGCGGCGCGACGCTCACGGCTCCTCAGGAGTCCAGGCCGAACAAAGGTGGCCGAGCGGGCCGCAGACACCAGGCTGGACGCTGGGCAGAGTCGTGGGGGCGCCTGGTCTCTGAGCATAGTAGGCGCTGGTCCCCAGATTCACACCACAGAAACGGTGGTCTCGCTGCGACCTCCGCCACCATCAGGAAGCCACTGTCTCAGCCTCAAAATGACCCCCTCGTTGTGACCTCTCAAGCCAAGTGGACCCCACGCGTGTCTGCGTCCGCGCACAGCTCGGCCCCCAAAAGGACCTCCGGGGCGTCTGCCTCGCGGAGCCTCACGTGCTGTCCCCCCGCAGCGAGGGCGACACGGCAGGGGAGGTGTGGATCCGGCGGCCACACCGTAAGGAACTTGCGACTGTCCAGGGCCGTTTCGCTGGCCACCGGGGTGAAGGCACCTGCCGCGTCCACACCTACAACCGGCTTCGCGTTTTCAGGACTGAAACCCCGGAGACAGCGCACGTAACTACGGAACAACAGACACCCTCTCATCTCCGAAGACACAAAGCCACGCTGCCTCATCAACTTCCCGTCCCCCAAGAACAAAGACACAATAATTAACCCTTAGTATTCAGATCGAGGGCCCTGCCAACTGCCACGTTTCTCCTGAATGCTGCTTAATCATCTTCACTTTTCACATCCAAAGAAGCGTCACTGCAAATCCACTCACAAGCGGCTGGGCACGCAAATCCATGGTGCCGCCGACAGGTGTCCCTCCCGCCTGGCCCTCGATTCAACGCGTGTGCCCACGCACGTGGCTCGTCACCCGCTCCCAACCCCAGGCATGTCACTGATTCGTTTTTCTTCCTGGCAATCAAGGCACAGCTGTTGCTAACCAGGTGCGGTCACAGCAGTGACAGCAGCCCCAGGGGAGAGTTCTCAGAGCATTCCCGTGCCCTCCCTTGGTCTTGAGGTTTATTATTCACCTCGTTTTGCAGAGACTGAGCATGAGTCTGAGCGGACTGGCAGGTGACCCAGCGGGAACTGGGATCCCCCAGGAATCGCCCGACCACACGCTGCCTCCAGCTGAAAACCCACTGGAGGGCCGTCCATTACTATAACCCTCAGCAAAATGAAAGCTGATCCACAGGCCAAAAACAAAAAAACAAAAAACAAAAAATTCTTACTTGTTTACAAGTGGAAGACTAAGGGCCCAGCCAGCAGCAAAGTCTGGATATTTAAAAACTGAAGGATTTTCGAAAAGACGTAATGGTGAATTATTGTAGATTCTTCATCATGTAATGCTTTTCCTAAAAACCACTCCTGTTAAATAAAGATACAAAATGTCATTTTCTTAAAAAGCCATTTCATCTAAGACCAAAAACAATCATCATTAATTTAAATATTCTAGATGAGAATTAGCTGATTACATATTTTTTAAAAATTTTTAACAAAAATATAATTCATACTCATGATAATGAACAGAGCATAATCTTGGTCTATAAAGAGAGTAATTCAATATCACATCAGGATGAACAAAAACGTTAGTCGTCATTACGCCATAAATATATAAAAGTGGTACTTCATAGAGCATTCGCTATCGAAATACGATAAAGGCAAAGAAAGGTTTCCTTTATGCCCCCTGAGGTTTGCTAAGAATATGAAAAATTCCTTCCAGAATCTGTGCCTATTTTATTCATTCATTCACTCATTCATTCAAGGAACATTTATTACTAATGATTATCAGCATTTAACATTTATCCCACACCAGGCAGCTGACTTTTCAGTAGAAACACCAGAACGTGAAAGACAGTGGACATTTACAGTGGCAGGAGACAGTCTGCCAGGCGAGAATGAGACATCTAGTAAAACTACCTCAGATGGGACACCCTGGACATTTCTGAGCAGGTGAATGGCTGTCATCTGAATGAGAGCCTAGATCACTAGGGCGGCAAGAAACCAGGAGACCAGTCAGGAGGCTCTACTGATGGTCGAGGCGAGAGAAAGCAGCAGCCCGGACCTCGGGGGCGATACTCGATCTGGAGAGGTGAATGTGTTTTTGGAGGCTGGCTCGGCTGCCAACGCGGGGTCGATGGAAAAAGAGGAATCGGTCACGAGTCCTAGGACTTTTGTGTGAGCACCTGGATGGATGGTGACGCCAAGCCTGAGACGGGGAAGACCGACGACGGAAGGTGTAAAGGGCCATCAAGAGTTCAGTGCTGAACGCTGAACTTGAGGTCCCTGTTAGACAGATACGCGGAGGCGTTAAGCAGGCGCTTTGACATAGGAGGAGGGCGCGCATGGCTCGTCCCCTCTCAGATGCTTCATGCTCTGCTTAAGTGTGACCTATCAGCGAGCTGTTCCCCGAACATCCCACGGAGAATGGGAAGCCCCCCCCCCATCTACCCCTTATCGCCCGCATCCTGCTTTCTCTTCTCTGTAGCACGTACGGCCACCTGACGCGTTATCTGCAGTGCGGCTTACAGCTTACCTCCCTTGCAACAGCCATGTCCCCTGCTCGTGGGCAGGGGTGTGGCCCACTCTGCTCCCTGCTCAACCCTCAAATACCTAACGTACTGGGTGCTCACCAGTGCCGGTTCAATGAGGGAGCTTTAAAAGGGAGCCACTCGTAAGAAAGACACTAAAGCATGCAATTTAAATCCAGTATCCTAAGTCCTAAAAGTTCTACATACTTTCTCTCTTATCCAGCCATCACCACCTCCCTCCCCATTCCCCATGAGAAAACAAGGGGATGTGGTACCATTTCCTAAGAGCCCCCTTCTGCTTGTGTCCCACACGCTGCCAGAGTCTCCGTCACCACAGGGCAAGGGGAATGGCCCTGGCCTAAGAGGGACATTCAACGTCCTTTTTTAAATCAATAATACAGCACTTTATCAAACTCCTAAACATTAACCAGTAAGAAAATGTCACATTTAACATAACATGTCCATACAGCTTAAAGAAATAAACATTTCGGTGAATTTTAGCGCCTTCCTTACTAATATTCACTGTTATAATTGCCTGTTCCACACATAATTTTATGCTGAACACATTTTTATGTTTTAACTCCAAACGGCAGTGTTTGGCTATCTAGTATAAAAGATTGCTTTTCGATATTTTTGTCGGGTACTATGTTGTAAACTAAGAGGGGGATTAATACAGAATCTGTGAAAATCCTTAATGATTTTCTTAATGGCTTCATAATGAAGACAATTATCATAAGATAAAGTATAACAGAATAACCTAGATAAGGTTCTACTAGGACCTGAGAATTACTCTTTACCAGTACCAGGGTTTCTCCTCTAGTAAAAATAGAAAAAGTCTAGACATTTCGGCAAATGCACACTCACATTAAAAGCATACAGTGGGAAAAAAAGAAAGACTTCGTCAAGATATGAAATTTATAGAAATCACCTGACGAGGCAATTTAACAAAGATTCATTACTTTAATAAAGTTAAAATTTTCCATTTAAAATGTGTTTAACAGCATAAATTTGCATTGGTAAGAATGACGGATATGAAAGGGAAAGAATCAAACCAAATAACTGATGCTCGAATACACTATGATGTCGTACCATTTTTATGTATTTTATTTGTGTCACTATCAAAGCCAGGTGTTTTTTAAATTTTTTTTTTCTAAAATTTCAAATAGTAGGGGGAAAAAACCACGCTGGTTTGACCGAACTTCAACATTACGGAATTTTTATTCCCAAAATCTAGTTTCAGAAAGAGAAAGCATCTTAGGTTTCTTTGTCACATGGCAGAGTTTATAAAAGGGGGAACATCTCATTCTGCCTGTTCTTGCTTTTCATGAACTTGCTTTGAACTTTTGGATGTATCATTCCAATTTCCATGCAAATGCAGATGAGTCACCATCCTCTGTACAGAACTAGAGTGACGGGTAATAGAAAAATAATCTCCAGGTGAAATGAACATGAGGAGGAGAGTAAAAACTCCTACATCCTCAAGATTTGGGAGTTTTTCCCAAGTCAAAGGGAAACATAAAAGCCTAACAAATGTTTGACATAAACCATGGCAAGAAATACATAGATGCTGGTCAGCGTCGTCCGAGAAGATGGGATGAGGCAGTCATAATTCTTCTCTACTCTGCAGGAATTAGTTTTTTAACCTAACAAGTCTCCCATTCAGTTATATCTGTGTCTTCCCAGAAAGAGCCATCGCTTGTTCCAAGTTTAAAGGGCCTTATCAAGCAATCGGGGTAAAACCTTGGCTTCTCCAAGAGAACAGAAAAGGCAGATCTTACTCTCACAGCAAACCCCACCCCCCAACAGCCCCCCAGCCTGCTGAGGTGCTGACCAAGCCCAGCCACGAGGCTGTCATGACACGGTTCTTCAGTTGCCCACGAATATTTTATCGACCACCTATTACGTGTTCCACACTCTCATCAGATTTAGAGGTCAAGAAGATCCAGTGGCTACATCACATCTGCACAAAATAAAATTTGAAAACATGAAGTAGCTGTGAGTCTCCAGGCCTCCTCGGATAGTGCTCCCTCTGCGTAGAACACTCTCTCCCTCTCCTGTTAACTCCTTCTCATCCTACGAGACTCGGAGTAAGGCCACTTCCGTTCCTGACCGGCCCAGGTTACGTCTGGTGCCCGGCTGTGTGCTTCTAACAGGACCCTATGTTTCATCATTGAAAGATGCCTCACTTTCAACCGTAATTGCGTCTTTGGTTCTGTCCTCTCCCTGCTCCTCATAGTGTCCAGGACCCTTGTCCGTTTGTCCGAGCCCCTGCCGTCACAGTGCTTGATGAATAGCGGGTGCTTAAAAAGTATGCCTTATCTAAGATAACATGTGGTCAGCCTTCGTGACGAGAAAGAACCCATTTACCCTTATTTCTGAACTCTGGGTCGCAGTTTTTTAACTCTGAAATTTCTAGCACATATAGATTTTCTTCCAGCTCACTGTAAGTTCCATCCCTCTGACAGCTAAGAACTTAAAGAGAACTCTTTAATCGCTATCCAGATAGTCAACTATTATTCTGTTCTTTTTCATTTTATGTTAAGTGTTTTTATTAGATTGAAAACCCTCTTAATGAAAATTAAATCTTTTAAGCATTTTTCCCAAAAGATAAATACTGGTATTAAAACTGTATTCACCTTTGACGGGTCATATCTTCTGAGTGTTTCTAAGAGTTTTGGAACCTGTATTCTCGTCTCTTCTTCACAGAAGAAGATCCATGATGAATTTCTGCTATACGTTACAGAAAAGCTGTCAAAAGGAAACAGGTTATAGTAATCACTTTATAAAGCGAGTTCATAATAAGGTTTAAAACTGATAGGCAGGAAATGGCAAGAAATCTACATTTTTCCCCAATATTTTTCTTCAATTAATAGCCTCAGCTTATAGGAAAGCCAGATACTAATGGTTTAGACAACAGCTAGAGTTCTTAAGGTTAACTCTCTCTGTAACAGTGCCAGCTCAGAGGACAGATAATTTTCAAATACATAGACATTTTTATCTTTTAAGAAAAACACATATTTAAAAAGCTGCTCATAATTAGGAGCTGGTTATCAAGAAATTTGGTTAACGCCGGAATCATAAAAAACTGAGTTCAAATTTACTTCATTTACTGGCTCTTAGGAAGAAACGCACTCCCTTGATAAGAAAATTAGGGAGCCTACAAGTGGAAGCGTCGAGAGTTGACACAGTTTGAGTTAAAGGGACTGTGGTAACAGTACTACAGTAACAGTACTGTGGTCACAGTGGGAGTTAAACGTACTGTGGTAATAACAGGAATTAAAGGTGCTGTGGTCACAGCGGGAGTTAAACGTACTGCGGTAACAGTGGGAGTATGGTCCACGCGCCTTCCTGCTTGGACAGCTCGTGGAGGAGCAGGACCTGGGGCAGTTCCTAAAGAATGTTATCAAAAAAGAGAAATACATAAACATACAATATTTACATTTTTAAAAAAATCAAAACGCAGGAACTTTCAGAGCCCCGACATCTTATCTTCACCCTGCTCCCTCTTCTCTTCTCTTCGGGAGCTACTGGAAAGGAAGGACTGGGCTGGACCCACATGGCCTCCCAGCACCCGGACCCCAAGTGAGAGCTGCCGGCCTCCTCCAGAAGGGTCTTCAGCGACTCCTGGAGCTGACCCGAGGGAGGAGCCTGGGGCAGTGGTCAGAGAAAACGCGGAGGCATCAGAAGTCTCCCATCTGGACACACCCAGGTAGCTCATGGAAAATAATACACTTTGGCTAAACCGGAGGATATACTACCCAATCCGCCTCAGGTGAAAAAAAACACTTTTTTAAAGTGCCCTAAAAACACTAACACACCATAGTAATGAAGAGTTTGGGGTAGAAATACGAGAAATATAATCCTTAAGTATTCAAGCAACGATAGTAATAGCATAATGATGAATTTCGAAATTTATAAATGTAGGAGATTCAGAAATGAGACAACTGTGGTTTAATAAGCATGCACACATATACATGAAGAGACAGCAATTAATAATTTTAAGGCTATGAATGTTAGCTTTGAAGTAAAACATTATTCAATATATTTCAAGTTGTCACAAGCCAAAAGTCAGTACCTAATATGCTTGAACACCCCGACCAATGTTAGTATGTTCTGTGTTTTATACCATTTCCTGGTAACTGCTACCAACTGAAGACTTTAAGGACAGATGTCTAAATATTTGAAATATTATGCACTAATATAGATTCCATATCCATCTTAAAGTTCTTAATTTTCATTGTCTTTTGAAAAAATTGCTATATATGCATATATGCACATAGATACACCTACATGCACATACAGGTACATGAGGGATTATACAAGAATACAGTTAATGTGTGAAAAAAAACGAATAATGTTAACATTTGCTTAAAACTTTCAAATAATTATGAGAGCATGCTAATATGACATAGCTAGAAAAGAAACATGGCAAGTCTGAAAAAGTTTTATAAGACTGTACATAGCAAACGAGCTATTATGTAGCATTAAAATTATATAATAAATAAACGGAAACACCTTCATGGTAAATGGGAAAACACAGGATTTCAACTGTGCAAAACAAACTCGTACATGAGGAGAGACCGGAAAGGAACCAGAAAAACAAAAACATCTGAGTCAAAAACCCTTTACCGCAGTTAAAACGGTTTCATTTTAAAAACATCTTGAGGATAAATGAATGCACCTCAAAATTTCTCTCCTGAGCAAGTGCCATCCTTCCTAGTCAGAGGGGACAGGCCCCTCTGGCAGAGGCAGAGGCGTTGGGACAACCCCTGCCACACGGGACTGCAGCAGGCAAAGGTTTAGTCAGCGCAAGGGGGAGTCACACCCCGGACCGAAATAAATTCTGCACGTGACTATGGACTGTACTCATCCCCAGCTCCTACTTTTGGTCCTCTGCGTCACGTGCTTATGGACTTCGCATTCGCTTCCGTTGGTGACCACAAAGACAATCGAGCTCTGTGACCCGCCATCTCCACACAGAACACGTCAAAACGACTGTGCTGTCGATGGCTGTCCCCACGGAGGCGCGGATGACTATGCCTCAGAAAGGGTCAGTTCCCCCTCGACACGCAGAGCTCGTCTCGGTTACCTCTTGATGAAGCCGAGGTCGGTTTAATTACAAATAAATTTGCACCTACTTATCCTCAAAAGGCCCCAAGAGTGTGTGTGTAAAGATGTTCTGTGTGTGAATAAATGCACAAGATCCAAACAGATACGCACACACTTAGACGTATTCGCACGTCTGAGATATCATAAATTTAAGAAGCGGTCACGGTAAAACCTGCCATCAAATGATCTCATCCCAGTTCTCACACATGGAATTATAAGAATCCAGATCCTTTCTCTCTAACACCACAGATGCCTAGACGGTACCATGTCACCGGCTGAAGGCCCTTTTAGATGCAAAGCTTCTTTTATATGTAATTGGATGAATGAGCGTTTTCAAGGGAAATATCAAGGGGAAAGTAAGAAAATGTCACGTCAACAGAGCTGTTTTGGAAAAAAGCCCCGGGAAAGACACTCAGGCGCGGTGCACGTTCCCAGAACCTCTTCTAACCTGAAAGGCAGGTTAGCAAGGAGACCATCCCACTGTGCAGCAAGCATCGCGGGAAATCACAAAGGACCAAATGCGGGTACGTGACAGGAAGCGGGAAACAAGTGAAAGACGCGGCCACAGTGATCGGAACTTCGGGGTGATGCCGCTGTGCTAAGTGCTGCCTTCGGATGTACTTTTTATCAGATCGAGGCGTGTACTCACATTTCGAGCTGCTAATAACTACTGGAAGCAGGCACATCCAAACCAACACTCCAGTTCAGTATCTGGTTCTCACACGTGTGCGTCAGAGAACCGGGTGTGACCCCGTAACCGAGCATCTGAAAAGCTTCGAGGATGCAGAACACCCATCCTTCTGATACGGAGAGAAAACCATGAAAAAATGTAGAGCTGCAACTACTACTGGTATAAATTTAAAAAGCCAGCATCGGAACACGGATGCAAAGAGATCCACATTTAAATGATCACGAGTTACTTTCATTATTAGAGAAATTTTGGTTTCGAACCACTCTAGTTTTTCTGCCTCTGTCTGGAAAGAATTCAGCTCATTAACTCCACGCTGCTGGCCTTTTCCCGCCCACAGACTGTTCCCCAGCATTTGTAACTTGTCCATTCTTTAAATTAAAATAAAAGCCTAGCAGAGCACGAGCTCATGGTCTAACTCTGTCTCATTCGGACCAAGAACTAAATCAGAACGCAAAACCCAAGCCGTTTTTTTTTTTCCAGCTGAAAGCCGGGTTCCAGTTCAGCTGTTGTTTCTAACTCTAATTCTATATTTTCTTAGTCACTGAACTGAGCTGTTTGACTGGTAAATAAATTAGGATGAAAATCAACATCTGTTTACTATTATCGTTTCTTTCGTGATATATAGGTATGTCTTACAAGGATGATAACGGAGACGTATAATATGCTGTTTGAAACATGTACCAGACAGATTTACAAGCCTTTAAAAACCTGGTATTATTTATGGACTGGTAGTAACATATCTTCTGGGAATCAGGGCCTCTGTTTAGAATTTAAAAAAAAAAATCCAGCTATCTATCTGTCATTAACTGTCCTGTCTTAACTAGAGAAAAATATGATCTCATTATCTACAAAATTTATTTTTATACGCTATTTGCTGTGAAATGCATTACTACGTAGGTTTTTATAGCTCGTATAAATCTGTTTTAACTCATCGCTCATCCGTCGTGGGAGGCAGCAAAGCCTAGCATGGAAGGGCTGATTTCTGGAGCCAGGATCGTCACCACGTCACTGCTGGGCCCGTGTTACCTGCAGCCAGCTTGTCCCTCGCCAGTCTGTGCCTCCATCTGCTCCTGTCCCATGTGGGAACCACGGCAGCCCCGGGGCCCGAGCGCGTTAACACATGCCTCTGCTTGGCACATGCCATGCACGTGGACGTCACCGTTGTTACTGAGGTGACAGTATATGCGTTGGGCAATGACTACGTGGCAGGCCGTCCGGGGAACCTGGAAAACAGCTGCAGAAAGACAGGCCGAGTCCCTGCCTTCCTGGACTCAGGTTCTGATCAAGCAAACGAATCTAGAAGATGATGTCAGGGATAAACAGTAAAAAATACGATAAAATTAAGCCAGGTGAGGGGCGGAGTGAACAGGACACTGGACTAACGGGACACACCAGCGGCGCCAGTCTGCGGCCGGGTCACTACGGCCCCAGCTGTGTGTCGGGGGCAGCAGGGCAGACAGAGGCGGTGTGGGGCCGGCCGGGGCTGAGACGCGGGCCTGGCCACACTGTGCGCTCGTGATGTGATCAGGGGCGAGTCACTGGGGACGAGCCTCAGCCCACTTCCTGCGAAATGGCCACGAGAATGGTAACTAGTCACAGGCTCGCGAGCTCACACCGGCGCAGCACCACGTCCGGACAGGGCGCTGAATAAAACGAAACGATAAGGACGACACGGCACAGTGAGTCAGCGTGGGCTGCAGCCGCCGCTTGAGTCCGTCCCCGGCCAGGCCCCGGCCCCACACACCGCACAGCCCGGGAGCCCCTCCGTCCTGCCAGCTCGCACGGCAGGCCCCTGCCTGGAGTTCATCCTTCGCTATCCTCCAGCGACACCCGTGAGCGATGCCCCGTCCATGGCAGCCCTCACAGCTGCCTAGGGCAGGACCCGGCACCCTCTCACTGTTCCTCCAGGCTCAGTGCAAACATCCTAACACGAAAGGGAGTTCTGAAGTGACCGGCTTCTCTGGGTCCCTGGCTCCAGCCTCAGCATCCTGGGCGGCAACGTCCAACTGGCCACACTCGATGGCAGGCCACCCTCCCCTGGGCTCGGGGGACCAGCGTCTGGCCTCCGGGGCTCCCAGTGGGGCGAGTTCCCGCTCCCAGCAGAACCACACGGGGTGGGGTTCTCTGGTACAGAGGACAGGTTCAAACGCTGGGCGGCCAGGGAGGGACAAGTGTCTGTGACATGGCCTTGCACACAGTGTGAAGAAGCATCAAGCTACCTGGGTCCCCAGGAGGGGGCGGGTCCCGCTGTTGTCCTTTCTTGGGCATCGAAGGAACGGATGCCCACGTGCTTACCCAACAGCCACGTCACACGGCCTCCGGGGTGACAAAGGCGTACAGTGATGCCAAACACCTGCCCGCTGCTATGGAAATGAACTTTTAGGAAGTAATTAGGCACCAATTGCTCTCACCTAGAAGGAAAAGTTCAATGACAGCAAAAGGAGTCTAAGGTAACTCACACGGTCTCCCAGCCAATTAAAAACTCTCCAAACACTGAAAACCATCTCTGTTAAGAAAGGACAGTTAATGACCATAGAAGGCCATCTTTCTCAGCCTTCATCACACTGTCATCTATGAAAGGCTTTGCTCTGGCTTTCCTATTATTTTATGAAAATGAGAGGGTTTTGTTTGTTTTTTTGTTTGTTTTGTTTTGGAAACAAATAAGCCAAGGCCTGACTAACTCAAGAAAATAGTGATTTCCAAAACTTTCTGTGAGCAAGCAAGAAGAATCATTTCTTTGTAAGGCTGAGAGTCTGCCAGGTTTTAAATAAAGTTGATACCACAAAAAAACAAACAAACAAAAAAAGGCAATAACATTGGATGTGTCTGTTCCCTTCAAAAGCTATTTAGTTGGGGGTGGTAAGTGTGCAGATTTCTAAGCAGCTCCATTTTGGCCTGAAGCAAACAAATGTGACACAGCACCCACCACAAAATGCGGTCGACAGCTGCACTGAACCCCAAAGTAAAGTGTGTCTCACCGCTGAATGTTTTTCTGTCTTTGCAGGATGCCTTCAAACGGAACCACAACTTAGTAGAACCTACTAAAAAACAAAAACAAAAACAAAAACACCCACGATGATGCTTTATCTTCTCTCCTTCCCCGTTCAAATCTGTCCACGTTTGGCAACTCCTTCAGGGAACAAAAGTGGTTTCTGCAGCGTTAGGCAGGTATCGACACCCTCCTGAGGCTGCGGTAACAATTTTCTCGGTCTAGGACCTGCTTGGTTACGGGGCCTCAAGATCCAGAAGGTGAAGAAGGCTCCTGCGATGACCTCGCCATCAGGAGGGCGCCTCCAGACGCTCTGCCAGAGTCTGAGCTGTCAAGTGACAAAACAGACTTTTCATGCAACATCCACTCCAGAAGGAATTGTTATATGTTAAAAAAAAAAAAAGAAGAAGAAGGCAAGTCGTAATCGACACACAGACACTCTGCGCATAGTAGGCATCTAAAACGAGACGCCTGATTGTCTCGGAGGGCACCCCATGAAGTAACTGTCCTATGGGCCTCTGTGAGGCCCGGGCTTGGCTTTGTGTTCCACACACCTTTAGTATGATGTCACACGACCCTTCTGTCTGTCACACAGGGAGAAAAACTCAGGGAAAAATGGCACTTCTTCAAAATCTGAACCCGTGTGTCTACGGATTTGTATTTGGGACATTTGTCACCAACTCTGCTTTCCGTCCATCCCAACATAACAAGGTCCCGTCCTCTGCCTACACGTGCTTTACTCACCCCTACGCTGTGCCCCCACGCATGCCCGTCCCCACTGGCACCCCGAAAGTAAGCCCCTGCCACGCTGCCTCCGCCCCACCCCCGTTCCGTGTCCCAAACCGGCGCCTCCAGCTCACGTCTCCATCCGTCCCTCCCACCTGCCTTGACAAAGGCCACGCCCTGCGCTCTGCCCGCTGCTGCGCGTCACCGTGCGCCGTCCACGTCGCCATGCGGCTGCTGCGCGTCACCGCCTGGTTGCTGCGCGTCACCGCCTGGCTACTGCGCGTCACCGCCTGGTTGCTGCGCGTCACCGCCTGGCTGCTGCGCGTCACCGCGCGCCGTCCACGTCACTGCTGCTGGAGCGGCCTCTGACGGGCGCCGTGCCTCACGGGCCCGTGTGCTGTCCACGCGTGTCCCGTCACACGCAGGTGCCTGCCGCCCCTGCAGGTGTCCACGGAGCACTGCTGGGCGACCGCGCCAACACCCTGCGCATCTCGGGCCCGGACGTCGGCCTCGTGACCCGCATTAGCACCTTGTGACCAGCGTCCCGATGGGGAGTCCCGGGGGCCCGACTCCCCAGTCCCCGCGCTCCGCGGTGGCCCAGACGTCTGCGGCCCGCGCGCCGGGACAGATACTAACGACGACCCCACAGCCATCGCGCACTGCGTCGTGAGCTCTGAAACCGGACACGGGCGCCACGACTCAGCACGGCCCGGCTTACGTCGGAAACCGCGGAAACGGCGTGACCGCGGGCGACGACCCAGGCCCCGCGTCCAGCCCCGCACTTCCCACGTCACAAGGACGGAAAGTGTCTGCGTTTCTCACACGGCCGCGTTTGTCAGCGCCCTCGAGCAAAGCAGGCCCAGGTGACGGCCGGCAGCAGTGGACGCGTGACCACGGAAGCCATCACGGTCTCGTCCCTTCCCTTCCTTGGCAGATTCGGTAGTCAAGGGCAACCGACCAAAGTAATGAATAGATAAACGGGGGCGCTAGACACCTAGGGGTGTGGGGGGGACACATTTTGGGGCTACCAGATAACTGACTGCGGTTCCCCCTCACTAAGCCGCTTTCGTGAAGGCTCGTGGCGGGCGAATCGAGGGAGAAGCCCCAATCTGCCACCTGACAAGGCCACCATTCAGGTCCCAGGGGACATGCGGGTCCACGGAGCCTGAGCGTTAAGAGGCCCAGCGCACTCCCGCCAAACCAGGGCCGGTCCCCTCCAAGAAGCCAAGGCAAGCTCCTCGCCACGGGGCGGGGACCTGGCGACGTCCTCCGCCTCAGCATCTCGGCTTCCGCGGCTGACGGGTGTCAGGGACCGTGTCCGTACGACTTGTGCACCTCAGCGCCTGGCTCTGAGGTCCGTCCCACGTGCCCATCTCCTCGGAGGTCTAGCTCTCGCCACCCCAGGCACTGTGTTCAGTGCCAGCACCCCGGCCCCCAACGTGCCACTCGTGGGATAAACTCGACTTTTAATCACACATAGCGTGAAAAACCCCACAGGGGAAAGAGGAACCGGAACCACGTGTAGCTGCTCAGCCCACGATCTTTCTGGCCAAATGACCTTTAACCCCAACCACACGACCTAAGTCACAACCGGAACTCGACCTAGTAAGTAGAGGGAGGCCAAGGGTTTGTTTTCGTAAAACAATGGCAGGTCCTTGAATTATGCTGTTCGCCCAAGGTTTGTTATGCCTTTGATGAGAAAAGTCCATTCCAGGCCGGTGCCTCTGTCCGTGCATCCTCTGTCCGTGGGGCTTCTGTCCGTGCGTCTTGTCCGTGGGGCCTCTGTCTGTGCATCCTCTGTCCGTGTGGAGTGTGCACATTCTCCTGGTGTCAGCATGCATTTCCTCCAGGGACTCCGGTTCCCCCCACGTCCAGAGATGTGCACATGCGGGCCCTGGCCTGTCCCCATTGTCCCCAACTGAGCAGGCGTGGACAGGTCTGGGAGGCCCTGGGATGGAAGGGCGCCCTGTCCGTGGTGGGTCCCGCCTGGCGCCCTGAGCTGCCCGGACGGGCTCCCGCCACCGCGACCCTGACCTGGGAGAGCGCGCTGGAAAATCGTCACCTCACTTGTTCCTCTTCGTCTGTCTCAGATGGATGTGGAGCTCACGTTTCTTTCCGTGTTTAACACTAGAAGGGTTCGGGGTCTTTATTTAGAAGCTGAGTGATGTTTCTGTCACCGGAATAGGCCGTGGGACTTGATTAACTCCTGTTGCTATCAATTAGCCTTGGGTGATGCTGGGTTCGTTATATGTCATTTCACTTAAAGTCGGTTCCCAAGACCTAACGACAGCATCGAGTCCTCGGACAGAACTGCAGAATCAGACGGACTGCGTTAGCATTAAAGAGAGGTGTCCTTCGTGCTTTAGTCCACGCTCCACTTATTATCACAGAAATTAAATGCGGGGCGGGGGCGGGGAGAGGGGTTTGCTTCATGATAGTAATTAAGTCTTTAAATGCAAAACTAATATTGCCACCTAGTGGCAACCTGAGTCACCTACAAGACAGCCTGCTGAATGTCAAGGACGACAAAAACCGGGCGTAAGACAGGGAAACTGAACAGCACGGGACGGAGCCCAAGGAAAGGTAAACACTTCACACAGCGGCTGTCCTCGAAGTTTTAAAAGCTGAGAAAACGCGACGGTGGCAATGCTGTCGCTGGTGTGTTTGGCTCACGCTCGGTGCCCGGAGGCCTGGCAGGGGGCACGGGCAGGGGTCCCAGATACTGGGCCGTGGTCCGTGCCCCGCCCCTGGCCTGTTGGGAACCAGGCTGCACGGCAGGAGGTGAGCGGCGGGAGAGCAAGAGAAGCTGCATCTGCGTCCGCAGCACTCCAGCACCAGCATCACCGCCTCAGCTCCGCCTCAGATCCTCGGGCCTCAGGTTCTCATAGGAGCCCCGGGCCCTGGCGCCGAGAAGGTTGGGGACTGCAGGATTAAAGAGAAGGGCACGCAGGGGTGCCCATGTGGGACACGCCACGAGCACTGAGGTACCGGCAAGATCAGGAGAGGGGCGTCAGATTAACACCGCGACGACATGCGGCCAGCCACATGCTCGTGGGCAGATGGACCCGGCGGGCACTGTGCTCAGCGAAGAAAGCCAGTCACGCCAGACGAGTGCCGTGTGACGCCACACGCGAGGTCCCTGGAGCAGTCTGCCACAGCGGCAGCGCACTAGGGGGGGCTGGGGGCAATGGGGACAGTTTCCGTGGGGAAGATGGGAAAGCTCTGGAAACGGGTCACACAGCATAGACATACTTTGCACTGCAAGACTGTAACTGAAAAATGGTCCAGATGGCAAATTCCACATTGTGCGTTTTCTAACCACAATTAGGAAATAAGACCACGGTGCGTGGCAAGCAGCGTGGGTGGGACCCTGCCGAGGCGGCCCGGGCTGGAGCTGCACGCACGGCCTGGCTGCACGGAAGTGGGCCGGGAAGCAGGGACTAAGCTCGTGGGCTGCCTGCCTCCGGCCACGGGAAACACGGAAGCCGCGCCAGCCAGCACACGTCCTCCTGGCTGCACACGGCGACGAGCTCTGCGTACAGGGGCCTGTGACCACCCCCGGCTTTAAAGCACCCAGTGGTCCCCAGCTGGGTCCTCCAGAAGGGGGGCCCCGCCCCAGCAGCACCTCCCAAGCTTGGTGTCCCTCAGAGGATGAAAAGGAGGCCCACATTGTTCTGTGCATTGTTCCCCACCAGAAGGGTCCCCGGCTTCGTCCCCGCCGTGAGCCGAGTCCTAGGAGCATGATCCAGCCCCCAGGTCCCCGGAAGCCACTCTCTCGAGGGCGGGCGGGAAATGCAGGCAGAGAGCCATGCCCGTGTGCACGAGCAGTCCAGAAGGGAGGGACAACTCATGCAGGAGCATGGGGACACCCGTGCCCCAGCCTCGCTGGCCATGGCCGTCAGCACGGGCATGCAGGGGAGACTCGACTCTGACACGCTCCGCCTCTGTGGGACAGAGGGGACCTCCAGGGGCGTGCGGGCACACACGGCATGCAGACACGGTAAGTGACACGCGACTGACCTGACGGCCGGGCCCAGCGAGACACACTCCATCGTGCCAGGCGGCCCCCCCACAGCAGCTGTCGGTGCCCGCTCCACCGGAGCCCCCGCAAGGCGGGGCCGGAACCGGGCTACGGACCAGAACCTCTCAGAGCTGGTGTCCAAAGGGAATTTCGGACTCACCAAGCTGCTCCTGGGTCCACCCAAAAAGCCACATGCCCGTTGCAGGCAATTCAGAACCCCCAAACCCACCCTATACCGGAGCAGGGGAACAGGCCCGGGGGCGGCGAGGGCCCTGTCCTTCCTTGCAAGGATGCGGGGGACTGGATGAGTCCTGTGTGGACAGCACTTGGGACGAATCACCATGGGCCTCCATCCCGCAGCATCTCGGCCCTCGGCAGCATTAGGGCGGCCACTTCTTCCACTGAACGTCCAACCCGGCCGCCACCAACAGGAAGACAGTGATGTGTTACACACGCCGCCTGTTACTGTGCTCGTTGACACGGCTCACATCTGTCCTGAGGGCAGTAGCAGGCCCGGAGGGGTTGATTCTTATTTTATTTTTTATTTAATTAATTAATTATTTAATTTATTTATTTTATTTTATTTTTTAATTTACTTTTTTTTTTTTTTTTGCATGGCTCAGGAAGAAAGCACCGGTGTGACAGCTTGACAAGGCTGACCTTTCTTTGCCCCGAACCTCCAGCATTAAAGTCAGTTCCTGCCTATTTTAAAATTTTTTTGAAATGTGCCTGTACGTGTCTCTCTCTCTCTCCACGATCCGTCTCAGATAATACATTATAAAGCAGATCAAAAGTTCAATGAATGGTGCCCAATTAACAAGCCGGTTAAGAGACTCACAGAGGAAGCATCACACTGAGGTTCATGCACACGTTATTTCAACGTGAAAACTGCCTTAGGACACGTTACCAAAATTCCAAACATTAATTATCTCTGCTTTTTAAGCCCCGCTTTTAAAAAGTTATTTCTTCTGCTCCTTTTTAAATCATAGCTTGTGATAAACCATGACAGTCCTACACGAGTAAATAATTCTCTTAAATTAAATAGTACATGATGATTTAGAACGCGATGCTTTGCACATTAGGAATTAACGAGTGCATTTTAAACCACAAATAGTCACTCTTAAACAAGCAAAACAAGTCAGAAGAGTTCTCTACACAGAACTGCTTCTCCCCAGACCGAGAGCCGAGCAGACGTGCCGGCCCGTCTCGACGTACCTGGGTGAGAGCCACGGACTTTTTAAGATGCTGTTTTTTGACCGTTCTGCTCTCTTTGCGTGAAAGGAATTCCTTTGACTCTGGATGACAAAGATGATCTCTTTTAAATCTAGAACCAAAAAGAGAAAAAAAAATGTTCAGGTATTTATATTATAACGAGAACTGAACTGAGCTTGAAAACAAGTAAAAAAAAAAAAAAAACAGCTCTAAAGGCAAGACTTCAGAAAATAAACTTAGGGAAAAGAGTCGATTTGTATGCAATTCTAGTCACAAAGTCTCTCTTTGGAAGCTTCCGAAACCTCCTTCCCAGAAGTCAGCAAGTCAACGGGCTCAGTGAACTAGAAACCTGAGTGACGTGGGCAAGTGTGACAACTCCCAGAACACTCACCGCCCAGTGGCTGAAAACCTTGTTCACAAATGGCCTTTCCGCAGCTCACAGAGAATCCCACACTGTGCCGTTACCCGTCCTGGGCTGGGCTGTGTCCCCCCCAAACTTCCCACGCTGGGGTCCTGACCCCCAGGACCTCGACCGCGACCTTCCGTGGACCCGGGTCTGTGCGGAGCTGATCGACACGGTGAGATCGTGAGTGTGGGCTCAGGCACGCGGGGAAGATGACGCAGAGACGCAAGAGAGAGGCCCACGAAGATGCCGACCCGGCCTCCAGCCTCCGGAGCTCTGTGGCCTGGGCCACAGTCTCCATTTCTGCAGCCTCCGAGCATGTTCTGGTGGCCCTTTGCGGGCTGCATGTGGCCCAGAGTTCCCAAGAGCAGCAGCTGAGCAACTCAGGCACCCCGGCCCCACCGCACGCGGCCCCCAGCCAGACCGAGTGCGCTGTCCAGGACAGCCATGACCCCACAGCGGCAGGGTTCAGCAGCAGAGCGGCACCCGGGCCCCTGGGTGGCATGCCCACCTGACCGGGAGGGCCATCAGGGGCCGTCCGGAGTGCCGATGGGCACCCAGGCCCCACCACGGAAAAGCGCGCCCGGCCTCCCCCCGGTTCTGAGCTTGTAAGAAAGAAATGTATAAACAGCCGGGTGGTGGCCGACGTCACACTGATGACGGCCTCCAGCCCGGTCTACAGCAGTGAGTGTGGGGACCGTCCCCCACCATGAGTGTCCCTTGATCACCTCGCTTTGGGACACGCGCTGCGTTTGAACCTTATTCCATTATCTTCTATTGCTCTCAAGTTCGGTTCTGCAGTGCCATCCGCGAATGCCCTCACTCAGACATCCATACGGCAAACAGCTCTACCGCGAGCCACCCAGCTCCTAAAACTAATCCAAAATGCTCTTTGGTTCAAACGCAGTAAAAAATTTTAAGAGCAAACACTGAACGACCTGCCGCGTGTGACCTCGCTCTGTCCGGGTGGCGTTCATACGAGTGTGAAGGTTCCACAGAGCCAGCGTGACACGTCGGACCCCCGGGCAAGGCTTAAACGGGGTCTTCTTCTTCAACTAAAGTGACGTCTCCCACCCAGCACCTCTGGGACACTGACTCAAACCGACGGATGAGGAGAGCAGGTTTAAAGACTCCCTGGAACGAAGTAAAACGTCAGGGAATAACTTCTGCAGCACTGAGCGAAGTCAGGGACACACTAAATGACCCAGAAATTCTGCTGCTTTGCACCGTCCTTGAGAAACTCTCCCACGTGCCTAAAGGGGTCTGTCACACGTGTGCTCCCCGCAACACGGTGTGCAAGGAAGAATCGGAAAGCAGCTCGAACACCCACTGACGACATACAGAAATCGGAATACGATTCAGCCCCGAAAATTAACCAGCTCCCAGATAAACACTGTCGATGAATCAATCGTGGGGACAGAAAGGTGGAAAAAAGCTGCCGAGGAATAATTACAAAAATCAATGGTCCACGCAAACGAACACGCATGCGCATGAAGTGGATATATGCCACATACGTGTGCCTCTACACGTGTGCGTGTGCACGTGTGGAAGCGTAAGGGCGCACAGGCTGATGAACAGCGAATCCGGAGGCTGGTTCCATGGCGTCAGCCGCGTCGGTCACATTTTATTTCTTAGGCTAAGCGCCAGATCCGCACATGTTCATTACATGCCCCTCCACAGCTTTCTGTGTGCTCGAAATAATTCATCGTGAATTTCTGAAAGAGCAGCAGACCCACCCGTCACAGGCGAACGCCACGCTGACCGCGTAACGACCCCTGCGGCTTCCGCAGGCCCACGGAGCGCGTCCAACGCGGGGACCAGGCTTCGCAAGGAAAAGAGCAGATTCTGCCCCTGTTCGTGACCCAGATCGCGTGCTGTGAGTTGCACGTGTTTCTTCCACAACGAAATCATCCGCTCTTTCCTCGTGCCCCGGCCACGCATGCTGTGTGCGCGCACTCAGCAGACATCTGCATGTCCGGCACACACGAAGGAGAGGTGGCAGGCGTAGGCGACGGAATAGCACCCATCGATAAAAAAGGGCGAAATCTCACCGCCGGCGACGGCCTGAACACGAATGGACCCAGAGGACGTCATGCCGCGTGAAATAAGCCAGAGAGAGACAAATGCTGGGCGGTTTCACTTACATGTGGAACATTAAAAAAAAAAAAAAAAGAACAAAGAAACAAAACAAAACCAGACTCACGGAAACAGAGACCAAGGGGATGGCGGCCGGGGGGAGCGGGGCGGGGGGCTGGACACCGCCGCCGAGCGTCTGTCCTGCCGCAGCGGCTCCAGGAAGCGTCCTGACACACACCCCACGCCCGCCCCCGCCCCGGGTCGGAAGGCCAGGGCCACGCCTCCCGCTGCCCGGCCACGGCGCCAGCGGGACAAGTGACACGCCGTGGCCTTCGCTGCCTCCTCGCTGCGGCTGCTCCTCTCTCAACTCGGTGCACTTTGCTCTCAGCAAACGCCGTCACGACTCAAGACGGGTCGTCACCGCGTCTCCAGGGACGTGCCACAAACGGGTCCCCTGCCAAGCGCCTGAGAACTATGATGGTGGGTGGTGGGGGCAAGCCAGTCGGGGGCACCAGTGAGATGGACGGTGCCGAGGCCAGCGGCAAGCTGCAGGGGGCGGGGGTCAAGCCGCCGGGCCAGAGCGAGGGCCAGAGCGGGTCCTGCAGGGGGGAGGATTCTCCTGCGATGGTACAGGAAGTGAGAGGCCTGCGTCCCACGGTGCTGGCCACCTGGCATGTGTCAAACACGCTCCTCAGCGCTGGCCCTCCGGGTCCCCACCACCCGCAGCATGGGGTCCATCGTCCCCGCCACCCGCAGCGGGGGGTCCATCGTCCCCACCACCCGCAGTGGGGGGTCCATCGTCCCCACCACCCACGGCGTGGGGTCCATCGTCCCCACCACCCACAGCGGGGGGTCCATCGTGGGTGCTGGCGTCGTCCTGGTGAAAGTCGACGTGGCTGTCTCCAGAGGACAGCTGAGTAACAAGCAGCCACATGATCCAGGGCCGAGGAACAAACATTCACAGAGCCACACCCTCACGAAGAGCCACTCCAGCCACATGTCCCTTGTCACTAGCGAGTCTGCAGACTGGGCAGCGAGCCAGATGAGAAGGCGCGAATGCCCGTCCTGAGAGGCTGTCACCTGCCGCCCGGCCCAGAGTCCTGAGACATGGTCTGGGCACGCTGACCATGCCGGGCGGCTGCTTCAGTAGCCCCTGCTCCTGTGGGCGAGACAAGATTGTGGCCAAACAGCCCCTGGGGACTTTTTCAGATGACCGGACACCGAGGTAAGTGTCCCAGGATGGCCATTCACAACTGCGAGATGCAGACTCCTCGTCCAGGTGACCACCCCCCCCCAACCTCTCAAAGCCATGTCCCGACAACAGTCATCAGTCGGTTCAATAAGCCTGTCCCACAAGGAGACCCACCCGCTCTGCAGAAGAAACACGCAGACGAGCACCACTCCAGGGTCAGTGGCACATGGGGGCCACACAGAGGCGCTCACGGCAAGAAGAAAGATAGTGAGGCCACGTGTCTCCTCAAACGAGGCCGCTCAGAGCCGGCAAGACCCCGCACCCCGCCGCAAGCCAGGCCCCAGGCGCCCACCCAGCAGAGGGCCCCCACCGCACAGGGCCCCAGCGCAGGGACTCGGCACACAGGGACCCTCCTGCCTTGCTGATCCTCAGACCCGGTGCCCAGGACGGGGACGCCTATGCAGGAAGATGGGCATTTTCCCTCTGCCCAGGCCCACCTTCCAGGTCCCCACAGCCTATGCTGAGATGACCGATGGTGACAACGACATCCCCTAGGGAGAGGCCACGCCTTCCCCTCCCTGTCCACATGCTGGGCGCGTTCCCCATGGGACACAAGAGAGACTGACTCTCGGTCACAGCCCTGAAGACGCAGCACACTGGGGGAGCCATCCCCTCCACGCCTGGAGTGAGAAGTGCCATAGCATGTGAGTGGGGCGCGACCAGCAGGGCCGGGGCACCTGGGGCCTGCGGGGGCTCCGGGCAGAGGAGGGCGAAGCCAAGGCCACAGCGTGTCCACTGCTCCCGCCAGTGTGGCCTGTCACAGAGACGGCGTCCCACCCATCTCTGTCATCCCCAGAGGGCCCGCCTGGCACGTCACCCGCCCTCTGGGAATCTCGGTGAAGGATGGCGCTGGGGACTAAATCCAGCACGCGAGACAGGTGTCCGGTGTCCTCACGGGGGTGAGTGCCGGCCTGGGCCAGAGCCAGAGTATTTGGACAACAACAGCATTTACGCCACAAATAAAAGTGGAGAGAA
The DNA here is from genome assembly GCA_003508835.1 of Eonycteris spelaea. Lineage (NCBI taxonomy): Eukaryota > Metazoa > Chordata > Mammalia > Chiroptera > Pteropodidae > Eonycteris > Eonycteris spelaea. The sequence continues at coordinate 1,945,379 of PUFA01000142.1, read as the reverse complement.
AAATACATTTCACTAAAACATAATTTATACGAGAAATACACCTGGGTACATACTGTTAAATTTAAAAAAAAATCATTACTTACCTATGTCATGCTTCCTTGATAGACCACTTTTCTCCAAATTCTGCATTTTAAATAAAAGAGAAAAAAGATAAATCTCATCACGTAACAAAGCATTACGTACAGTACACATTCACATTTTGGGGGCAAGAAAGTGAAAATGAACGCTTGGAAATGTCCGCCTAAAAACCCAGACCGAAATGAAGGCAGAAAAGCAGCAGCGACATCCTTCTGCATCACGACAGACGCCCCCCGTGGGGCTGCCCCTCACGTGATCTCCGGCAGTCACCTGACTGAGCCGAGGCTCTTTCCTCCCGTAACACGGAGCTAACACGCAACTGGTTCCACGTTCGCGGGAGGTTAATTTAAAAGCCTTGCGTGAACCTAAAAATAACATGGGAGGCAACAGCATTTATTTGAGATCAGTGCGAATAGCTATTCGGGACGCACTGACACGCTGAGGCAGAAGCCCTGCGGGTGGATGAGGAGACGCAGGTGCGGGTGTTTGTGAGCAGGGGGAGGGGACAGTGACACCCGGAGAAGGCAGGCCCCGCTCTCAGTGCAGGCAACGCAACGTGGTGATGCTCATTCTGAAGGCTTTTACTTTTCACCCAGGAGCCATCAGTCCGGTAGCCACAGATCTGCTCTCTCGTTATCGCTGCAAACAGTTCTTTGGGAAACGAGGGGGCTCGGCCCGTCTAAACGTGACTTTGCTGCATCCAGGCCCAGGAGTGGGGGGGCCTCAGACGCGCAGGGCGGGGCAGGCCTCCCGGGCAGCTCAGCTCCGCTCTAAAGCGGCCCCGGATCTGTTATGTTCCCCACTTGTAAACTCCAAGGGTGACACCCCTGTGAAGACGAGCCCTACTAAGTGTCGTCTTTGTCATCTTTTGGGTGTACAACTGCCACCACGCTGTTCCCTCCCACCTGAGAAGCTGCGCTGGGCCCTGCAGGGGTCGACCGAGCTGCGAGAGAGCCCGTGAGCTGGGAAGGGGCGTCTCGGGCGGCAGAGCTCCCGACCCAGAAGCCTGGCCATGGGCCCCGATCCCGGGCAGTCCCGGGAGGAGCTGAGAAAGAGTCGTCAGACAAAGCACCCGGCGTCCGCGGCCAAACCCGCCATCTCCGTCGTCCTCGCTGGTGGACAAGGAAGGAATTTTCTCTTAACTGCCCTTCTGCGCTTCCAACCGCCATATGCTATAATGATGACAGCAGCAAATAATGGCCTTCCGGTTTCTCGACAGGCTGCAGTGAGAAGTGGGGTGGTGGTGACCTTTTTCTGACAAACCGGGAACATCTGAAGAGCCGAGACACAGCCACACAGAGAGGCAGCTTCTCAGGATGCCAGAGGGACCGTGACAACAGACGGAGGGGACAGAGTGACACACAGGAGCGTGTCCACTGTGGGCAGCATGTTCTGAAATTATCTTTGTCTCAAGAACAGAAATACCACGCAGTCGAGAAGAACCCCGTAGTTACGTGCTGATCTGTCACACCCCAGGGTCAAGTGGCACTCCACGTCCTCCTGATAAAAGAGGTATTTTCTAGAAGATCCAAAAAAAAACCTAGTGAAAAGCTCAACAACCGTTGGCAAAGATAACGAGAGAGCAGACAGTATGGCCACCAGACGGGAAATGTTAAACTTCCTTTAGGAATTAGCATCACCTCATCTGCACCAATAGCAATGCCTTCCTTCTATGGATGTCACTGTCCCCCTTCCCCTTCTCATGACCCCTCACCTCACCCCCTAATTGGAACACCGTGTGGGCTTCTGCTGGAATCAGTGTGTCCCAAAGAGCTCCTCTTATTGACCTCAGATAAACACTCGTTGCCTCTTACTTGGCCTTTTATCTTTCAGTTAACGTATCGATAAGCCAGTCACAAATGGACAAATACGGTGCGGCATCCAGAATGGACAAGAAGCAGAAGAGAAGGTGCCAGGGGCCCGGGGAGGAGGTGGGCGGTGACTTTGCAGGTGCAGAGTTCCTGTTCTGCAAGGTGACAGGAGTTCCGTGGACGGACGGCGGTGATGGTCGCATGATGACGTGTGTGTCCTTAACACCACTCAACTGCACTCCCAGAAATGGTTAAGATGGGAAATTCTGAGTTATGGGTGTTTTACCACAATTTAAAAAAAAAAAAAAAAAGCACTGAAGAGGATCTGATCCAATGCTCGCCTTTCACAAACGAGACAGCAGAGGCTCAGGAAAGGAGAAGCGTTTGCCCTCGGCCACACAGTCATCGGAGACACAGGCCGAGGGCTCACCCAGAGCTCTCCCTCCCGACGTTCCTTTCTCCCCACCCCATGACACGCACGTCCAGCTGTCCTCCAGCACTGCTCAGAAAGCCCGCAGCTTTAGATGGAAACGTGTTTCGAGTAAGCCAAAAACAACACCCCCACCGACAGCCGCCTCATCGGCCAGAAGGCAGGAAGCCCCCTGAACGCGGTGCGCCCAGGCCAAGCTGCTCAAACGAGCTGGCACCCCCCGGGTCTCCGTGACTCCAAAGGAACACAACCAGAATGACGCCTTTCTCCTGCTCACCAAGCACCACCACGCCGACTGGCCGTTTCCGTAAGGCACGCACGCACACACGCACAGACACACCTGTGCACGCATATACACGTACACGTGCACAGGCATTCTCACACATGCACACAGGTATGAGCACGCATGCAGTCTGCAAAACAGCCCTGTCACCCGTCTCGCCCAGGCAGCCATGGCCCGAGGGGTTTGGGCAGCTCCAGAGCTGGTCAGTGTTGGGGAAGGGTCCAGTGTCCAGCTCTATGTCCATGGCATAGAGCAGCGGTCCCCAACCTTTGTGGCACCAGGGACCAGGGCTCCTATGAGAATCTGAGGCCTGATGAGCTGAGGCGGTGATGCTGGCGCTGGGGAGCAGCTGCAGATGCAGATGGAGCTTCGCTCGCCCGCCCGCCGCTCACCTCCTGTGCAGCCCGGTACCTAACAGGCCACGGACTGGTACCGGTCCTTGGCCCAGGGGTTGGGGACCCCTGGCACAGAGGACACAATGTCACACAGAGGACACACACCATAAAACAGAAGGCGGGCAAAGCTGCAGGTCGGACAGGCACAGGGCCACAGACGAGGCTGCACCCAGGGCCTGGAGCACAAGCCACGGTGGGCAGGTCCCCTGAACAGTCAGAACCCGGGACAGCACAGGCACCGGCGGCCCCGAGCGACGCCCGGGCTGGAGGCCAGGCCCCGGCAGGACGACAGGGCACCGGCAACACTCAGGACGTGATGTGAGGCCACCTGACACCAGCCAGTATTTGGGGGGGGGGGCCCAGCCCTGCCTGGGTGTGTGACCAATCCCGAAATTTTAGTTTCCCATTAATAACGCTTGGGTGGCCCTTTAAATTCATCATAAATAAGCCTCATTATTGCCACACACACACACACACACACACACACGCACACGCACAAACACGTACACACACGCACGTTATAATGCGTACGGCTATGTAATATAAAATTGCTGTGTGAGGAATTTAAGGATTCAGAAAATTTGTATTCTGACTTCACCTTTTAACAGTCACGTGACCTCAGTCGCACCCCTGAGCCTCTCTGAGGGGCAATTTTCTCGGCTTTACATAGGAAGCTCTGCTTTGCTGGGCAGTAACAGACCAGAGAAAATCGAACTCAATGAGATGTCCAAAAGTGCTTAATGAACCACAAAAGATCTTAAAACCATAAGAAATTATTATTTCCCCTGTGTGTGAATCCCATAGTACAGTTAGCTCAGATGATACTCTATCGACAAAAGAAACATCCTCTTAAAAAATGCTTTTGCACTAATTATGGGGTTAAAAAAAAAAAAACCAAAAAAAATGGAGTCAGTTGAGCCCTAAGTGATACGACAACCACTCTTATTTTAAAACGTTTCTCCTTCTTACAGACTGAGCTGATCTGGTGCAAAGCCCACACGGTAAAATTTAGATGGGTCTGGACAGCGCCCAGGGAGGAGGAACCAAGTGGGTCTGCTTCAACCACTGAGGGATTTTTTTTTTCTTTCTTTTTAAAGCCAGTCCATCTGTAGGTTGCTGTGAAGGATTCAAAATCCACGTTGACCGACATGTCATTAACTCATTTCAAAAAAGAAAAGAAACTTGAGAACTATCGCAAGACGAGATGATTACAACTCCCATGAAAGGCAACGCAAACGAATCTCACACGGAAAAACAGATTTGAGCGTCAGAATCGGTACCTTAGACGGCGTGGCCTCTTTCTTTACTTCTTCGGAAGCCAAAGCAAAAGCTGGGGAGGGAAAAAAAAAGAAACATTTTTATGTTAAAATTAGCCGTTAAGATTCATTCTCACATTGAACACTTTGGCTAAAATGAAAAAAAAAATGATACTTTAACGAGACACAGTTTGCTCAGTTCTAAAAGCAGCCGCTCTGTCTTGAGTCACTGGACCTAAAATTATGGATCAGGGTGAAGCCCACCCTGCATCAAAGACGTGAGAGTCTGTGTACCCCTGTCGTCCACAGGCATAAACCGTAAAACAGATGCACACAGAACACAGCTTCTCAGAAGCCTCGATTCTGGTGCGATGTGTCAAACAACAGAAAAACAATGTCCGTGGCCGACAGCTCTTCTGACAGGAGGGGTTATGGAGCCACCTTCCAGCCGGAAAGGACAGGAGCGGGGCGTGCGGCCTCAGCCACCAGCAGCCGCTGCACGCAGCCCACCGTCCTTGGCTCCTTTACACAGTACGTTTTGGGGAAGAAAGCTGCAAGTTGTTTTGAAAGAATTTACACTGGCTACAGGTTGCGGGGAGTCGGGGGAGCAGGGAACGGTGAAGGGGGCCAGTCCTGGCACAGGGCACTGTCTGTAAGGGACAGGTGGATACTACTTTGCTGGGCGGTCACACCTCGCAGGTGTGCTAGCCCCCGGTGGCCGGCTCCTAGGAGCCTGGGGTGGATGCACAGCGGCTCTCGTCAGTGTCAGCCTTCCGTGGGAGCTGGCCCGGGGCGGTGACAACCAGTTAACCACGCCTGTCTCTTTCTCTCCCTCTCCTGCCCTTCTAATTGAATTTAAGACATCTCGGATTCTTCTTCTTGTCACTTCTTAAGCAAAGGAGAATTCCTGAGGGCCCGAGGGAAGAAGTACAAATCCTCACTCTCGCCATCATTGCCAGAGCCTGGCAGCGACACAGTGAAATCTGGAACAAGCTTCTGGGCTCAGGGGGTCACACGTGCGGTGTAGACACCGCTCCCCGCGTGCAGGGTCCGGCAGCAGCAGCTACTGAGGCCAGGAGGCCAGGAGAGCGGGCAGAGTCGAAATCACTCTCCATTTAAAAAGATTTCGTGTTCTGAGTCAGTGCCCAGAGAAAGAGAGAGACTAAGAGAATGCGATCTCCCTAGAGACACATTTAGGCTCTACATTAAAAAATAATAATAATAATAACGATCAAACAGTAACGCTTTGAAACTATAAAGCACAAGGAGAAAGCGAACAGGAAGTCGAACTGGACAATAAAAATCACCTTAACTTTAGACATTTCTCAAAGTTTGCCTGCCCCCGCCAGCATTCCCAGGACAAACGGGCAATGGCACAAAGCAAGAATGCAGTGCAAGGAGCCAGGCAGCTCCACGGGGCAGGCAGGGGACACGGGGAGTGAGGGCGATGGCCCCAGGGGACAGGGGGGCCCACTCCGAGGCCGGCGAGGACCTCCCACGGGGATGCCGCTGCCCACCCCCAGCCCCCCTCCAATTCCCTCCCCACTAACACCTGCTCAAGGAACACCAAGGAGAGCACCTTGGCACCCAGAAGCCGGTGACGGAAGAGGTTCAGTCATTTCCACTTCCAGGACGACATTTCCAAACGCAGAATGAAAGTAAAATATAAGCCGAATGGACCCCTCGTGGGGGTCCAGATGACAGCGGGTTCGATGGGCAGCGGCCACCTCCTGAGACCACCCGCAGGAAGGGCAAATCCCGGCCCCACCCTCCTGACCGCCCCCCCACCTACCCCCGGGTTTTCCAGACGGTGGACGTGATGCGGGTCTGTTTGTTTATTGCTCGTCTTATATAGCAGTTTATCACGAGCTCCAGGAGGCAAGAATGTGGTTCTACTGATTGGTTATCCCCGAACCTGGCACATGGCCAGCACACAGAAGGTGGTCAACAAACGTTTACCAGGTGAGTGACAGTGAGCGAGTGAGTGAATGAATGAATGAATGAAAATGAACGAACAAACGAACCCAAGTCCCCACAGTGGCCCTGGCTGTCTACTCCTGTACGCTAGGCAGCATCACCTCAAAAGAATGCAGTTCGTGCCCTAACTTCACTTACTGTCACCAGGATTCTCACTTGCTGCACACGTGTGCGCGCGCGCGCGCGCACACACACACACACACACACACACACACCCCAAAGCGCAAATCATTCACTAAGTTCTAAGAAGAAAGGAAGAGATTTAACACCAAACGCCATTTCACCGTTTAAATTCTGCTTCTGGGTACTTAACTTTTGGATTATTTGATTTTATTTACCTCTGACCTAGCCAGCACATTTACACCCCTCAAGAAGACATCAAAAAGGATCAATAAAGATCATACGGGGAGGGCACGACACATGAACATCACACAGCACCACAGAATTCCAGAAAAAAAAAATGCTAACATTCCTACGACTTGCGGAAATAAAACGCCGGCCAGTCGAACACGCGACTGGCCAGTCCAACACCCACGTCCGCCGACCCCACCGAGCACCAGTGCCCGCGTGGGAGTCAGCACCCCTGGGCTGGAGCCTGCTTACTCTCCCATTAAGAAAGATCACCTTCCCCAGGTAACACGTGCAGTGACCCGGCAGCCAGCCACCGGTGCGTGGTCTCATGCCACGATTTTGCAAGGCCGGGTGGCTAAGTGAAACATAAGCACGTGTCAACACAGACGTCCCCGGCCCTTTCTGGTGAAGACTCTCCCTGCGGAAGGAAAAGTCTTCATTTGGTGCTGGCTCGGAAAATGACTCACGCATCACCTTTCATAAATAAGCAGCTAATATTCTGTGACGCTGTTACTGTTCACAGTGGGAATGTCACAGAGGGAGGATGCTCCCAAGAGATCAAATGACACCCTGCCGGTCATACTCAAGACCTCACGCCTTTTCTCAGACCGGGCTTAGCCAAGGACAGGGCAAGTTACATTCGAGTTCTCGCCAAAAAATACACAGGCCTGCAGTTAAAGATCCTTTTTTTAAAAAACAAAAAACAAAAAACAACAACAAAAAAAAGCTGTCACTTCTCCTCATCACTGTGCTGTGAAATTAAGAATCCCTTTCTGAGGACAGAAATAAATGCTATGAAATTTAAAGCAGCATCATAAGAAATGCATCGGAGTTCCTTGAGGCGTAGGAGCCAATCCAAAGGCAAGACCATCCCCGTTAGATGAATCCGAAGAGAACAACACTCGTTGGTTTCATCTTCCATAATCTAAAAAAAACAAAGGAAATCACCCAGGAACCACAGCACGCTCCAGTGCTCGAAAGCCTGCTCTGGGGAATGATGAATCGCGCACAGCATTTCCACCAACGAAATCTACATTGGGAGGAGATGAAGGAAAAACAATGTGAAGAGGAGGAAAGTGAGAAAAAGTAGCACGGGGGTAAGAAATTACCTGTCACCTGCACTCCCTGACAAGAGCACCCGTGAGAGCTTAACGCCCCCCGCCTTCAGTGCACCACCCCCCCCCCGCCCCGGGGCTCCGGGTACACGGCCTGGCTCCCCAGGAAAGAACATTCTGGAAAACGTGGCCTGAATGTGCAGAAGGAGAAATACTGCAAGGTAAAAGTCATGCTCGTAGGTGCCGAAGTGCTGTTTCCAAGTCGTTTTCCCTTTTCTATTTTTGACATGAATTCCTGTGAAACTGCTGCAGGGAACCAGGGTAGGCAACAGAAAAAGACCTTTTTGTGATAACTTTACATAATTTAAGCCGACCGATGTGTTAGCTCATCTGTCCCGGGATCGAAATCGCGATTTGACCACGGACCTGAGACTAAAGATTGACAGGCTCGCCTCAGCCCTGGAGTGCAAGAAAACGGGATTAACTGCCCTGCCTTGAAGCAGCACTAATCAACAGCCCTTTCTTGCCCCTGGGAGGGAGGACGGGACCCCGTGCCCACGCGGGAAAGACGGCTGCACCTCCCAGCCCCTCGCTGCCGTGTGCCTGTTCCCGGATCTGCCCTCCCAAACCCTCCCAGCAAACGCCTATCACAGAAACCAAGCAAGAAGCAAAAATAAATAAATAAATAAATAACAAAAAAAAAAAAAAAAACACTAAGACCCTAACCGACCCCACCTCCGGGGGCGGCCAGGATTGCGAGAACCCGTGAGGGTTAGCTGGGCTGAGCTGGGCGTGCGTGGCAAGCCCGGGAGGTGTGGCAGCCTTGCGGCCAGCAGTGAATATGGTCACAGGTCGCACACCGTCAGTCTGGGCCGCGCCCAGGTGTGCATGTGCCCTACGCATGAGCCAGCAGCGGGGAGAGAACGCAGGGCCCCTGGCTCGTCAGCCAAACAGCTCACAGCGCACACCCGGGCTCACAGCGCACACCCGGGCTCACAGCGCACACCCGGGGCTCACAGTGCACACCCAGAGCCGGCAGCCGGTGCCCCCGCGGAGCTCAGCGTCACACGCTCCTCCTGACACACTGGGGGAGGCAGCCTTTGGGGCTCGACTTGTTTCCTGTGACCTACTTACAAAACATGTCACCCAGCATAGCTGCGCCCCATGGCCCGGCTCCTGGAGCTTCCCAGGGTTCCTCCAAGTCTGTGGAGGGGACCTTGGGCCCTAGGACGCACGGCGGCCACAGTGCATGGTCCAAGGTTCCAACTCCCTGCTCTGAAGATAATCCACGGCACAGAGGGAGGAACAGGGCGCAGTGCCCACCCCCGTCCTCCCTTGTCCTCAGACAAACCCACTGTCCCTGGGCTGGGACATACTGGGTCGCAGCTTCATGCCCGACCACAGAATGGCAGGAGCTGTCACTGTGGCTGAGGATCGAATGGCCCAGCGTGTGTCATGGTCCTGGCACAGGGCCTGGCGCTTGCTAAGTGCTCCGGGTGTTAGCAGCTATTGTCACTGTCGTTATGAATTCATATTTTCAACTGTTCAACGGAAAATCAAAGCGTGGCCTGTGTGCGTCTGAGCCACACGTGGTGCCGGGGACGAGGGACAAGGGACGAGGGTGAGCAGCTCCACCAGACATCACGGTCTGACACAAAACAGGTTCCTGGGTGAGCGCCTGCTCCGAGGGCAGTCCTCCCGGTGGCCTTGCTGAGGGCAGAGGGTTGTCACCACGCTTACAAAGTGACCCGGCCAAGAGACCCGGTGTGAGGAGTGCCGGCCTCCCCCCAAGCATGACAGTGAGCACATAAACGTGACACCGCCGACCACGACACACCCTGCTCCCTCTGAAACTCGTCCTGTTTTACCGAAGAGGTGGACGGGAAGATGGAGTTTGGCACACGGATTTTTCCGCCCTGGGCGACAGTTTGCTGGGACCAATACAGTCTAAGTGCCACGTTTACATATTTACAGGGACAGACAGTAAACGAGAGGAGGGAAGAAACAGGAAATAACCACATATTTAAAGAGGAAAACGATCACTGGCTTCTTTGAGTCGCATCTGACTTAAATGACACGAGACCCCACACGCCACTCAGGACGTGGAGAGGAGGGGCCTCCAGCTCGGAGTTTGGGGAGAGCTTCGAAACAGCATCATGGCCAGCGGGTCCACGGGCTGTGTCCCAGGTGAAAGGCGGGGAGCCCCGGCCACACAGCGTCCTCCAGGACGCACGGAAGGGGCCCCGGGCACAAACACCTTAGCATAACACTGTGAGAGTCCACATAACCGTAACCGCCAGGCCAACTTCAAGAAGACAACGTGCGCCCCTCTGGGGCATCCGATTTTTGCAATACACAAAGGTGAGTTTTAAAAGCAGCCATCAGTGCCCCTGAGTCAACCCGTGGTCTGCGGTGACCTAGTGCCTGACGCCTATAGGAACTGACCCGTCTGTTGTCACAACCCACTCCCGAGTGCTAGACGCTTGTGCCGCACACACTGCGTCCCCCGACAGCGTCTGAAAACCTGTCAGACGATGCTGGAGCCAGAGAGAGACTTCTTAGTGTGAATGGGGGTCTGGTTCCCTTCCCAGGTGGAACACCTGCCCACTGCCGACTCTTGGGCCCTGACCCCTACACCCTGCTCTCTCCAGAACAGCCCCTAATATCACTTTCAAGACAAAGCTACCAGTAAGCATCTTTCCATTCTACAGATGTGCACGAAAATCACCCAGTGGCCCCTGGTTTACACCTGGGCCGAGAGTGGCCCGGGGCAGGGTCCTTGCATCTGCCAACACACACAACTCACCTGGGGCCTTGTTACGAACGCAAATTCACAGGCCTCATCTCAGGTCTTTTAAATCAGAAAAATCTGGAGCCAGAACCCAGATAGGAGCTTAACGGGGCCCCTTAAAGACACAGAGGTGATTCTCATGTGTGTGACCGGCCAACACACACTGGGGTGAACAGCCAGACAGACTCTCGAGGGGACTGAACAGGGCGATTTTCACAGCAGGCCTTGGCTATTTATTCCCCTTACCTTCCTCCCTTCCTCTTATAAACAAAAAGCAAGCTCCTGCATCTCTCTTCAAGGATCTGGACGAGATAAATCCAGCATGATGTGTAAGGAGCCTTGAGTTCCTCGCAGGAAGCGACGATGTAAACTAAAACATATCACCTTTACGGATCATAAAGTATTCTTTCAGGAGCGAAAATAAGTCACAGCCCTTGGAGAAAACAGCACTGCTACACTCGAGATACACTCAGATCTTATTTGATCATACTTTCACACACTTTTTCCTCAAGCCGTAGCTTTACATCATACAGATAAGGACCTTCTCCCCCCCAACTTCTACCAAATCTTTGGCGCACATACCTTTTGAATAAAGGCTTAAATGAATTTATTTCATCAATCGAGGCTCTCTCATTTAAAAAAACAAGATCTACTCACATTGCCCCCAAACCTCTCTCCAGCCGACCTCTTCTGAGCTCCAGACCCAGCTGACGGCCCTGTTGGCATGGTACCCGAATGCTTTGGTACCTCAAACTGAGCTCATCACCCTCACCCCCCTCACACACGAAAATAAAAAGCAAATTTTAGGAAAATCTGGGTACTTAATGCAATAGAACAATACACTTAAAATGATTAAAATGACAAATTTTAGTACATATGTATAAACTACGATAGCATTTTTTTGTTTAAATGCAGGTCAGCCACCTTGCAGAGCTACACCGAGACCCAGCCAAAACCCCGACAACGCTCACCCATGACCCTGTTTGCAAGGGCCACTGAGAGCCACTCACTGGGCATACCGCCGCCCCCACCCCCAGTTCCCCACCCCCACACACCCCCCGAAAGCATCGGTCTGCCAACGCTGCCGGAACAGACCGCAGAGCTGGGCTTAAACAGCAGAAACGTGCTTCCCACAGCCCCGGGGGCAATCCAAGGTGCCCACGGCAGCAGGGTGGGCGTCTGCTGAGACTTCTCCTGTCCACCTTCCCTCTGCACCGCGGGCTCTTCTGCCTGTTGGCATGCCTCCCTGGGCGCTCCCCCTCTTCTCATGGGGACAAAGTCCTGATGGACTAAGGCCCCGCCCTCAGGACCTCATTTGACGTCAATCACCTCCTTAAAGGCCCCGCCTCCAAACGCAGTCTCATTGGGGTTAGGGCTTCGGCCTATGGCTTTCAGCCCACAGCAGTCCTGCACACGGAAGAGGTTTTTCGGTCAGGAAGAGCCGGCGCTAAGGGTTACGGTGGGCAGGTGGCGGTCCCTGCAGCAACAGCAGCGGCTCAGTTCCAGCAATTCCTCCGGTCGCTCTGTGCCCTCGCCCCACGTGAGAAAGCAGGGGAAGCACGCAGCGGCTGACCGATGGGCGCGGGTCAACCTTCCGATGCGAGAACTGGCCCCAGACCTTAGAACTGCAGCGAAGGCTGTCTGTATAATCGTATGGGTTTAACATAAACTTCCCACATTGACTTTTCTCTTAATGAATATGCGACGGTGTGTAGGGAAAGTAAAACATCTACCGCCAGGCCGACCAACCTGCTAAGGGAATGTCGCTTGTGTTTTTAAACCGCCAGGCAGGCTCACACGCCTCAGACCTCCTATCACACTCTCTGGTTCGGCTGGATTTCAAGAATCTCAATGTGCAGATTTACAGCGCGGGTATCACATCGTTTTACATCCTGGTGCACCCCACCCCCTCAACATCAAAGCAGAGTTCAATGAAATGAACTCCTGATTTATTTCAGACCTGGAAGAATACAGCTTCCTGCTCGAACCAACCCCGGAAAGCCGCGTCGCGCAAAGTCACGTGTCTGAGGGGACTTTTCCGACATTTCACATCTTATTATTTATTGTGCTTTTCTAACTTCGCCATGCTGAGAGACATCTCTAAAAATGCGTTGACATTTCAGTTCATTCTGAGTGTCCTTTCGTGTATTCCCGAGCTTGGACAGTGTGGATATTCCCCCGAGGGCACTAAAAAGTAGATGCACCTGGCAATAAAAACGTGCCTGTCGGCCCATACCTTGACCATAGTATGTACAAACATTATGTCCCAGGACAGCATTATAAAGTGCAGGGTTATAAATAAGATCCCGATTTCAGCTGCCGCCCACCCGGTTGGAGTAGGTGCAAAACTCCAGGCAGCGAGCCAACCTGTGCAGCTAGCAGTCACCTGGCCCCCCGCCCCTACCGGCCCCGCCCCCTTCCCCGGCTGCACTCCGCCCCGCCCCCGCAGGGCACTTCCTCCGCCAAGTTCGGCGGCTCGCCGCAGTCCCTTACAGCCTTCGCTGCCCAAGGTGCCTGCACATTTTTAATTACACTGTTGCTTAATCATGCCTGTGAACAATTAATTACCAATTAATCTCACTCGATTTTCCCACGCTTACGGAGCACCTATAGAACGGGGTGTGCAAACCAGATCCTCACCCCGACAGCTTCCATCCGAATGGAAACGAGCAGGAAAGGTCCCCGTGGGCTACCAAACGGCGACAGGCGACAACACCCCGTCTCTTCCCAAACTGCCCCAAACGGCCGCTATTTCTAAACATCTGAAATCAGGGCCTCTGAAGCCGGAAACGCCAGCGTCTGGGTGAGACAGAAACCCTGAGAACACTGAAAAGGGAATCGTTTCTACCCCAAGCTTTCAAACTTGAACAAATCTCATCATGGAAGTGAATTACAACGATTTTTTAAAAACTTTTGTGACATTTTATGATAAAGGGGAGAAAATGCTCTTAGAAGAATGGAGGGAACAAGGAAAGCAGCAGAATGGCAGCGGGGGAGGGACACGCACTGTTCCCAGGAGAGACCCCCAGTCTCCCCTAGAAAGACCCCAGGCTCGGAGGCTTCCGCAGGGCCGCACGCGCCGGGCGCGCGGACACCGGTCCCTCCCGGGCCCGGGAAGCCGTAGAAGGGGCCCTGGTGCCAAGTCGGCGTCATCGTAGCCTCGTAGCCTCGGGGATCACGGCATGTCCGTCAGGCCCCGCAGGGAGCCCCAGAGGGGCCAGCGGACAGAGGGCGCAATCTCCGGCCCCCGCGGGCGGTGCGGGGCGCCCGGGAGGGCGGGGAGGTGCGGGGAGCCGCGGGGAGGTGCCGCGCGGTGCAGGGGGCGCAGGGCGCAGGAGACGTAAAGGGAGGTGCGGGGAGGTGCAGAGAGGTGGCGGGGGGCGCAGGAGGGGGTACAGGAAGGTGCGGGGCGGGGACGTGCGGAGGTCTGCGCGCGGGGCACGCGGGCGGCGGGCAGGGGGCGGGCCCGCGTCCCTCCTTCCAAAGTTTCTTGCAGTCGCACGTCGCCTCGCGCTTCCTGGGGGGTGACGCCTCGGGCTCGCCGCTCGGGGCGGAAGGGGCCGGGAAGACGCGAGCCGGGCGGGCGCGCTGGGGGCCGCGCAGCCGAGCCGGGCCGCGGAGAGGGGGCGCCGGGCACCGCGAGGAGGCGCTGCTGCGGGCGCGGGCCGGCGGCGGGCCGCGGGCGCCGGGGGCCGCGCTGACGGCCCGGCGCCGCCCTCCGCGCGCGGGGAGCCCGCGCCCCGCCCGTGCGCGCCCGGCCGCCGCTACTTACCCAGCGAGCAGGTGAGCAGCGGGAGCAGCGCCGGGGGCGCGCGGCGGCGGGCGGGCGGCCGCATCCTGGGCGCGGGGCGAAGACGCGCGCGAGCGGAGCAGCGCCACCGCCGCCCCTGCCGCGCGGTGACCCGTCTCCGCGGCGCCCGCCCCCCGCCGGCTCCGCCCGCGCCCCCTGGCGGCCGGCAGCGGGAGCGCCCGCGTGCGCGCCTCCGGCTCTCGGCCCAGGAGAGGTGGCCGCTCCGCCCCAGGCACCACGCGCTCCTCGGGGTGACCTGCGCCGCTCCGGCCACCAGCCTCCACTCCTCCCTTTCTCCCCTGTCTCCCACCTAGGCCGCGTTCTGCACCCTGATGCCTGCCCCCCTCTCCTGGACCTCCAGCAATAGGTCCGTGGTCCCCTTCTGGTCCCCAAAGTGATGGGGGGCGGGGGAAAGTGGAAGGGAAAGGACCTCGCTCTGCTCCCTGTTGCCATCTGCTGTGAAAACCAGCAACTCAGCTCTAAACACGGTTGGCGCCAGGGCTCCACTCGGGTGAAGGTGTTTCTTAATTGGCTCAACGAATTTACTTAAGGTTCGTTTTTAATGGAATTCGGCCAGTCACTCAGGCCTGGAATTTGGCTTTGGAAAGAGGTGTGTGTGTGTGTGTGTGAATGTAATTTCGTATAAAGGTAACTTTAAGCGTTCACCAGAATGGAAGAGGAAGGGCGTCATTGAAAACGCCTGATAAAAATGAATTAAATCGGAATGCGAGCAGAGGGGCTGTCCTGCGGAAACCGTGGGGCTGTCAGGGTCTCTCTGGCAGGGGACTGGCCCCTTCAGATTTGTGGTGGGCTGATGAGGAAAGGATCACAGACCAAGGACTACAAACCCCACAAACCCCACTAACAAGTCTGCACCCCAGGCCCAGACTCACCTCTGCCTTCGGAGGCAGGCAGGACCAGATGCGGGCTCATCACCCACCTGAGCTTAGGCCACCACCTCCCGCAAGTCCTGTCCGTTTTCCTTCGTACTTGGTCACATTTTTCAGATACCCACTCTGTGCCCGGGACTGTGCTAAGCTCTCCAGGAACACCAGTATCTCCCACATGGACACGCAGCGTTCACCCACTTGCTAAATATCAAGGAGATGCTGCGCCAGGGCTCGAGGTTGGGGGGCGGGGAGCACACCAGCAAGATGTGGGGTAGCTAGAGAAGCAGACGCTGAATAAATGTTGACTTGAGCCCTATAGACACAAGTGCCATTAGGGGTTAACCTCAAAGACACCAGGACAATATTGTCATTTGTCCATGTAGCAGTTGCTGTGAGTTTTTTTTTTTTAAGAAGGAAGTCTGGAGACAATGAGTTTTCTCTCTCCAGTTTATATTGACTTCTTAAAACTGGGAACGAAATATTGTGCATGTTATCCATTTCACGTGAATGAGAAGGTTTCCATTTTTGTCCCATTCAGCCAAGGCTTGTGGCTACACAGCAATGCTGTTGGTTGGTAGGAGAGGGGAAAGAAATGTAAGAATCCTTCCTTTCACTTTTCAGGGAGGCTTTTCAAATTTGTGGCTGACTGTACTGATCCCTTTTATCCTTCTAAAATGTACCCGCCTGGTTCAGAGTTCTAGAAGGCTCTCGATTTCCAAAGCTGTTGGGCTTTCTTCCAAGAAAATACGCCTCGCGTAGTTTAGATAGTGAACACTGAAGCAAGGTGGGTTCAGATAGACACAGACACCCGACAATTAAACGGCCAGCTTGCCAAGCGTGTTCCGATAGCTGCTCCGCGTTCGGTAACCAGCAACTCTGGGCGCCTGATCAACGTTTTCGTCGAAATTCATCGTGTCAGGGAATTGCCGTGTGCCGGGGCCCGCCGACAGCAGAGAGCATACGCTCTGCTTAATAAACTCGCCCTGGCGTTTCCCCCGTCCACACAGACAGAGACAAATGGCACGTTACAAAGCTCCATAACTCACATTTTAAAAAGGATTACCTTTCACTGACTCCGGTCCTGTGATTAATGGACTTGCGGGCAGTTCTCTCTCCCTGCCACGAGTCCAGAGTCTCCCGGAACAGAGGTGCTGGTGCAGGCAGCTCTACGGGTGCAGCCAGAACCCACCGTCCCATTAGGGCGGCAGCAATGTTGCTGGGTGGGGACACCCGGGAGCTCTCAGAGGGAAAGACAGACCTGTCACGGCCTTGGGAATCTGTCAGAAAGGCGGAAGGGCCTTTTGTGCAGGGTCTTGAGGAGACTCAGGAGGGCGCTGGGCTGGGAGGAGGAAGACCCCGGGGCAGAGGCACTGCTGGCAGTGGGGCGGGGACTTCGAGAAGGTGGCGCAGGGGGCCTGTTGCATCTCTGGTGTGCCTTGCGAGAGACTCCCTGGGAATCCAGCCTGACCAAGGGACAGATTCCAACTCCCCAATCCCCGGGGGCCCTCACATGGGAGTGGCCTTAGGAATCACGAGTGGCCCAGGGAACACTTTCCAAATCTAAAATCAGGCAAAGGGTCGTACACCAGGTCTCTAGGGCTAGGGTCATCGTGAGCGTCACGCCCCAATTTAACCCCCTGCTGACCACACCCACCCCAGAATCAAGCGGAGCAGCCAGTCAGGACACCCTGTGACCTAACCTTTCAGAAAGCAAGAGGATCTTTGCTCGCTGTGGGAGGAGAGTTGGACAGGAAGAAAAGAGACCCAGCGAAACCTTCATCAGGGTCCATCTGGTGGCCGCAGCCTCCCCCTGCAGCAGGGTGCAGGAGCAACAACAATGACATATGTAAGGTGGCCTCCCCAACGCCCTCGAGGGCCTGGTCTCACCGTGATCGCAGAGCGGTCCACAAAGGACAGGCGAAACCCACGCTGTCGAGCCAGACCTTCACCTGGATTTTACTGGCAGAGGCTTAAGCACGGGATTCTTACAGACTCAGGCAGAAAGGCGATCCAGGAACCACGACGGGGCGTGCCGTCCCGGCAGGCCCCAGGATAAGGCCAGAAATGCAAAGCCACCACGGCTTAACCCTCCATTCTTTAGAAGACAGAGTGGGGCAGAGGCTTCTCTACGAGAGCGAGCCATCTCCTAGGGACGCCCGATGAGACACAGACTGTCCCCCTTGGCTGTCTCATTCTCCTTTCTAGAACCACATATCCTCCCGTTCTCAGTAAAGATTGCCGTTGAGAATCGCTGCCCACAGGTGTATCAACAGGAGCAACAGGAAGCGTCCGCAGCAGACTGTCCCTGAGAACAGGAGCCGTGGGCACCGCGCACACGAAACGTGTCGGTGTTTTGCTGCCATTGCAAATGAGTAGCTCTTCACCTGACAACAGCTGCTCTCTGGTGTGGGGTCTCGGTCCACAGGCTCAACGAAATGAGGAAATGTTGTTCATTTCTCCATCAACGCACTGGTCAGAGAGCTAAGTGCAGGTGTGAGGCCCTCACGTGACCTACTGAGGCGGGGAGAGATCAGAGTCTAGCGGAGAGAACCAAGACGTGCCTCAATACGGTGAGTCCCCTAGGAGGCACAGGAAGGAAGTGTCACTGATGGTGACACATCCCCCTGGGGGCCTGGAGCAGGGCTCACACGCGGGGCAGGGAACTGGGCCTTCAGGGGCAGGCGGACGGGGTGGTTGGGGAGGCATTCCACAGGGGAAGCAGGCAGGCGGCGAGCAGTGAGGTCACAGACGGATGCGTCCGGTTGACCTGGCCGGGGCCACTGGAATAATCCTCGGTTGAGTATGGCCGTGAGGACAGTGGACAAGCGGGAAAGAGGTCGGCAGGCGATGACGGTCCACTACGAGACTGTAGCTCACAAGTCCTGTCTTGTGTCTTACTTCTGCACCCCTAACCCCCGTTCGTGGGTGCCGGGCACCGGTTTAATGAATGAGCTATGCGTGAGAAAATGATCCAAGTGGTATGTTCTGGAAAGGTGGGCGAGGGGAGGGAAGGCAAAGAAGCAAGACTGTTTAAAGAAAATCCACGAGGAAAGGAGACAGGGAGAGGTAGCCGAACACTCACTCTCGCTGTTATCCTGCCCCGAGGATGGGTAAACTGAGTCTCAGGCCGGTCAAGTACCAATAGCCGGATATCTGCCCTTCACAGCAGCTTCCTTGCGCGAAACCACGCTCCGTGGTGGCAGAGGCGGCGGGGTGGAGGGGAAGGCCCCACAGAGGCCCGCTGGGTGCTGCCCGTGGGGACGACACCAGCTGGAGCAGAGAGCGAGGCTGCAGAAGACAGACAGAGCCGTCGCCTGGCGCGGCGACACGCCAGGGGAGCGAGTCGGTGGGAAGAACGAGAGACCGTCACCACCGCCACGGCGCCGACGCGGCTCGACCCTCACGACAGCAGCGGGTTCGCGGCGACGGCTCACGCTCCAGAAGCTCCTCGTGCGGACGCCGGGCACGCTGCCGTGTGCGCCCCACGCGGGACTTCCTGTTCAGTAACACTCGCTCTAACTCGCACGACTGCTTTATTCCGATTTTAGAGAGGTAAGGGGGGTGCCTGAGGACAGCACCTCTCCCGCGGGGGCCGCCGGCCTCCCAGGCTCGCGAGCTCAGGACCTTTTATGACAAGACGGGAGCCTCGTTTGCTCTGTGCCTCTTGTGTTTGTTGCATTTCCGCAGCCGGGGGCGACAGTGGCTTCGCCAGGCGGTGACGGCAGGCTCCCCGCGGTGGCACCCCACCAGCAAAGTCAAGGGCACTTCCGGGGATGCTCGTGGAAGCAGTGCGAGTCACCAGCTCCACTGGATCCCACCCTGGAGCGCACGTCTTTTTCAAATTGCGCGTGGCAAACCGAGGGGTAGCACAGCAGGACGCCCCCTGCGTAGCAAGCCGTGATGTCTCGAGAAACAGCACCGGTTAGGAGTGTTTGAGCTGCAACCTGAGCTAGCTGGGCTCTGTTTTTCTGTTTTGGTTCTTCAGCATTAAGACGGGGCAAATAGTTTCTCAGAAATAAACCGTGAGCCCGTCACTTCAAGGAAAACGACTGGCGTGACGTGTTGCTAACAATAAAATTCGAGCTTTCGCGTGAAAATTGAATTTTGGAAAACTCATATATCTGCAGCCATAAGCCCAAAAGCTTCCCAACCCTTGACAGCGTTTCGACGAGATCGATGGCGGTGTCGACAAATGCTTTTTTTTCCCCTCTTTTTAGCTGCTTGTCTAACAAAATGAGTCCACGTTTGAAAGAACTACGTACTTTTGTGAAACGATACGTGTGATATATGTGACCTCTGTGCGATGTCACAAAAAGAAAGGACAATGGGTGTTTCCGTGACACAGTCCGAAAGTTAGCTGATGCGGCCTCAGATTCCACCTTACAGCTAACCTTGAAGAAACCCCGCCCCGGTCCCCATCATCTGCTCCCGAAAGACGCGGGACACCAGGAGACAGGGACGAGGTTGAGAACGTAGCCCTCGAGGACTCACAAAATACCTGGAAAGAAAAGACAAAGCCGCAAGTGACGTCACCTGACCTTGCACGGCGCTTTACCACACAAACTAATTCTTGAACGAGGAGGTCGTCAGGGGAGAGATCCCAGAGACTCTGACCGCCTGGAGTGGTCTTGGAAGAAAGTAAAACCCTGGCTTGGATCACGGAGGACGCTTTCGGGAAGAAGGTGAGATCTGAGTAGAGGGCGTGACATGAGGGCAGGACCCGAACTGGTAGAAATTGAAAAAAAATAAAATAAAGACGCGAAGTCGGCGAGGTCCGTGGGATGTCGGCGGACGGTGGATAGACCAGTGTGGCTGCAGGTGGTCACGTCGAAAAGGTATTGCTGGCACACAAAGGTGACATCGGCTGAAAAGAAAGGACAGGAGCCAGCCAGGGGTGGGGCACTGGACCCCGTGAGGTCTCGGGTCCCTGGGAGGAGAGGCAGAGCCGGCCAGGAAAGGAGGCCATGGGGCCTTGGGGGCTTCTCACCCGTGGACAAGAGAACTGTCGGCTTAGAGACAGATACAGACACCATCGTTTCCACTGAAGGAGCTAGAACCGAAATCTGATTTATGCCTCTTTTTTTCTAACAATGTATTTCTTTTTAGTCCCCCCACTCTTTCAACAACAGTAAAATAGCCATGCTGTGATAACGCCTCACACAGAGAAAAATACGATTTGCAGAGAAGAGAGCATCCAGGAGCTTCGAGTCGCGATGCTGGCATGCATCATCTTGCCGACGTTCAGCATCGCGGTCTTTGGCTTGTGACAGCGGGTGAGGCCGGTGCTTGTGTGCCCCTGCTTTGTACACTGACGTCTGCTTTCAGGGGGACAGAAGACAGGAAGGAAGGAACCCTCAAACCTCGAGAAGCGTGTCACACCCGTGCTCAGGAAGTCACCCGTTGGTTAAGAATAAGGAGAAATGAAAGTGGGTGGCGGGGTAACGAGAGAGAGAGAGAGACACACACACGCTCTGCTGCGTAAGAAGCGTTTGCAGCATCTCCGGGCCATTAGAATCCACATCTTCTTCCTTCTGTAATGCCTGCAAGGTTGCAGACCCTCTTCTGTTTAAGTGTATGAGGTTAAAGCCCAGCCTGCAGAATGCTAGACCAGAGTAAGGAAGTCGAGGCCCACGGCCGAGGCCTTGAGAGGCAGGCTCACCAAGTGGCACTTCCTCTCACAGCCCGTGGGTCCCCGCTGGGTGGCCGAGGCTGATGCTGGTCCCAGCGGCCGAGACGGAGACCGAGACTCCCCAGAGCAGAGTGCCGGACGCCCGCACGAGAGGGTGGAGCCCGTTGCAGGCGTCCAGGCATGGCCATTCAGAGGCCGAACAAGGACCGGGCTGCGGTTAGAAGGTCAATGCAAGGGTCATTGTGAAGGACCAAGCGAATGATTTAGAATGAACCAGGAAGATGCAACACGACTCCGAAGCCTGGAGGCCCCGTAGGTGGGGGAGCCTGGGAAAGGAGCACGTAGGTTTCAAAGGTTTCGGGGTTCTCTGTTTGATGAATTACAACGGAGGGGAGGGCGGGCCATCCCCAGGGACACCGTCCCTGTGGACAGACACGGGGACTGAAACTTAGGGAGGGGTCAGGGTCGGAAATACAGACTCGAAGTGAGCCATGAAAGAATTGGAACAAGACTTCCATGGGGTCATGGAGAGAAAGAGAGAAGTAGAAGGAGGAGGGGAGGTGGAGGGGAGGAGGAGGAGAGGAGGAGGAGAGGAGGAGGAGGAGGAGGAGGAGGAGGAGGAGGAAGGGAGTGGGAGGGAGGGAGGCAAATGGCAGAACCCCAGGTTGGGGCAGCATTTTGGGAGCTGCTTGGTTTTCCCTCTTGACGCCAAATGCTTGGTGTCTTTTCCAAGCCTGCTTATTCAACTCCGATGCCAGCGGGGTCTGGGGACTTGGCCTCGGCTTCCTGGCCCCCAGGCCTTGCTCCCTGCCCCCTCCCCATGTCCTCTCCCCACACCCCCAGAATGCTGGAGCTACCCAGGACATTGCTGGTCTTTCCGTTCTTTTCTCCTGAAATCAGCTGCAGTGATTTCTCTCGCCTGCAGCCCAGACGCATGACGAGGACTAAAAGGGCCGCCAGCGTCACCGAGTCCTGCGGATTGTTCAGGAAGGCGCTGGATTTCACGGCGTGCTCCTTTGTGATTTTCGCCAGATAGCTGGTGACGGGCATAAAATGTCACCGGGAGTGGACAAGAGAGAGTTAGTTCAAGGATAATGCTGATCTCACCAGTGCCTGAGATGGGAGGGACCCGCTGGCTTCTGGCAGGTCAACATCTGAGGCCGTCTCTGGCCTGGGGCCGTGTCCTACGTGAGAAATGAGGCAGGAGAGGTTTTGATCCTCTTTGCTTCTCCTTCCTCCGCTCTGGGCTCCGTGACTAGGGAGAGACTGGCACAGACTGCCCAGCGGGGGCACCGGGAGGGTCTGATGGTCCGGAACTCGCGGCCACCGAGTCCTCCTCCCCACTTCCCGCTCCTTCGTGCGGGTGAAACAGGCGCATGAACTGGGAGCATGAAGTTCGGCCCCACAGGGACGCGGGACTCTCCCGAGCTGCACACCCCAACGAGTAAAAGTGTCATTTTCTTTTGCACCTCTGAGCCAACACCGCCAACTTTCCCTTCTGCCGCACGATCCCCCATTCTCCTGTCAGGCAAAGTCACAGTCCTCCCGGAGGGCTCCGGTCGGAGATCGCTTATTCAGGCGCGGGGTGACCCGCGTCCTCCACAGCACAGCTCAGGTCACATGACCCCTGTGTCCATCCATCTTCCTTACCCGGGCCCTCTAACCGGTGGGCTCTGCACCACAGTTCCCTGTATCTGTGTATAAATGATGTGTGTGTCGCTGTACCGATGCTGTGCATCTAGAGCACACAAAAATAGAACAATTAGAGTATGTGATAAAATAAAAAATAAACAAGTCCTAATATTTGTTCTTGTCCCCAGCCCGG
This sequence comes from Eonycteris spelaea, assembly GCA_003508835.1. Classification (NCBI taxonomy): domain Eukaryota; kingdom Metazoa; phylum Chordata; class Mammalia; order Chiroptera; family Pteropodidae; genus Eonycteris; species Eonycteris spelaea. Next base: position 1,922,818 of record PUFA01000142.1, on the reverse strand, counting down.
GGGGCACTGCCTCCGCACATCATTCCATCGTGTTCACAGTGTCCATCGCGTTCTGTTCTAATTCTGCTGCCATACCCGGTCTAACCTGCCTTTGCATCCATCCACGCAGTGCCCGATACACAAGAGGTACCTGCAAGTGTCTGTCGAATTAACCTCGATAACATTAGAAATCGTTTTTCATAAGTACTTTCGAGTTGCCGTGAATCCTCGGTCATGACAGATGGCAGCAATCGGCGTATCGACGGACTTCTCTGAACAACGCCGGTGAATTGCTTTTTCATTCAGGCTGCCCTGACACTCATCTGGGTTAGGTTTTCCCCACTGCCAACCCTGGATTGATGGCTTCAGGCACGGAGGAATGACCATCCAATCCCAGGTCTGGGGGCTGGGTTTTGAAAGGAAGTATTTGGGCATCACCATCTCACTGGGTCATTAAGTTGCAAATGTGAAAATCTCCCCGAGGAAGCCAAAACTCCAGTGATTGGAGTTTGGAATAGAGATGTAAAAAAAAGAAGAAGAACACTAGGAATATACTTTAAATAGCCACCATTCCCATTTCTGAAAATTCTCTTCCGTTTGGGAATGCATTCAGGGCGCAGTGCTGCTTCTTGTATTATCCGAATGTGAAATGTGTTTTTTTTAAAAAAAAAAAATAGCATCTTTAAAAATTACTGTGACGTCGTGGTCCTCTGCTCAGTCCAGGGGCATAAGGTCATGCTGCTGATGGAATGACTAAGCGTGAGAGTTCTATGCGGAGCCCCCACCTGGAGGGGACACCGGGATTTGGGGGAGCCGTCAGAGTGCTGCTTCTGCTTGGGGAACCCCGCCAGCAGGGAACTGACGGCAGGTGCCTGCCGGCCACGGAGTTGTTGAGGGCTTGCGTTGGCGTTGGGCTCACAGGCCACCCATTCACCGTCCCCGCTGGGGGTTGGTTCCCGGATGTGCCACACCCAGGGAACGGCAGGCGGCAGGCGGTGCAGCATGGTGGTTCCCTGTCCGCTGTCCCCCTTCGGTGTTCTTCACGGTTCTTACCGCAGGCCGGCTTTTCTGTTTCGTTTCGGTTTGGTTTGTTTTCTTCCGGTCAGTCGCCCTCCGTTTGAACGTGAGTTCCGTGAGGGCCAGGATTTCTCCGTGCCGTTTCCTGCCGAAGACCGGCTGCCTGGCCCAGTGCTGGGCTTGTGGCAGATTGCCGGGCGAAGATTCGCCGAGTGAATGAATGAACGTCAGACTGATCGGTGGATGTGTGTGGGTCCGGGCGGAGGGAGCCCAGATGCCCCTCAGGTCGGCCGCTCACCTAAGCGGCAGGATCTCCTCCACCTCAGCCGCGGGGCTTCAAGCAAGGCCTCATCGGAGGCGGCTAGGGCAGGACCGGGCCTGGGGACGTGGGCGCCATCCAAGTATTATCGACCCTAACAGCTCACAGAATCTCTCTGCACGTGTGTCTTCTCTCCCTCTTTCTTTCTTTTCCGCATAAGTAAAACAGAATACAGCGTGTTTAAAGTCTTAGGTAAAATCAAAAGGACCCACGGCTGCCCCTCTGGGGAGATTTCGCAGCTTGGGCTACAGTAACAGGGAAATGGACACCCGAGAGCTGAGGGCCCCTGACAAGGGGGAGCCCCTTGGAGCGAGGCCTGGCCCTCTACGGGGAGCCCGCAGACGCTCCGCACCCCTTCCCCAGGGGAGGGCAGGGCGCACTGCGTGAGAGCAGGTGGACAGTCCCCACCTACCCTCCCGAAGCCTCGCCAGGGCTGGGCAGCACCAGATGCTCATCTGTGCCCCCAGGGGACGGGAGATTCCGTTCTGTTCCCTGGGGACTTACCAGTTAGGGATTTGCAGCTTAGGCTGTGCCGGGAGAACGGGAAGGGGCTTCGAAAAGCACTTTGTTCTGTCTCCCAGCCTTGCCTGCACCCATGCCCGCCACCTCTGTCACTGCCAGCCACAGTCCCCTCCACCGCCCCGCCCCTCCGGAGGCTCAGGCCAGGACCTGGGCGTTCAGGCCGGGCTCCACCACTGACCGGTGTCCTCGGGGAAGTGGCAGAACCGGCTGAGCCTTACTCTCATTTGTAAAATGAGGGTGAAATAGCAGGTCCCACCGTGAGAGTGAGAGGTAAGCTCAGAGGGCCCACGAGGGAAGCTCAGCGACACAGACCAGGGCTCAGCCGAGGGGCGGCCCGAGAAAGACAGCAGGTTCCGAGGCGGCTGCGGGGGCCCGCTGGGTGTGGCTGAGCCTGGCCCGGACGCACCCCGAAACCCCCAGTCGCGCCAGTCGGCACGTCCCCTCTGTGTGTTCTGTTCCATCGGTCGTTTGGTGTTTCTGCCGCCTGTAAATGCAACAGCCCCAGCTGAAATGCCGCTTTTCTGTGCCCTGCTCTCCACGCTGGGAGGCTCCGTAGGAGTTTTCATGAGCGTCTGGCTCCCCTGGGTGGCAAAGAGAATAAAGTCACATTTCCAGGATTCCGGTTCTCTGCAGACACATTCTCACTCCCGCAGCGTTTTGACACTGGACCCCTCCTGTCCCGTCTCCTTGGCTTTACTCTTGGCCCGCGAATGCCTGGCTCCTGGCGGTGTCTGCAGTCAGCCAGTCGAATCCCCCTCACTGCTCCTGTTTCAGAGACCCCTGGGCTTGGGTCAGCGACACAGTGAGTGGCCTGAGCCTGGGCGGGGCAGGGTGAGGAGAGCAGTTGCCCTCCAGAAGCAGTCCGGACACAAAGTGCGCCCTTTTGGGAATGACCCTGCGAACCCCCCGCCCCGGACCCCCTTTGCACTGGGCTAGTCCATGTCACCCCCAATCGGGAAACTGCAGAAATTCAAGCCCCGGGCATTTTCATGGTGACATTGGCAAGGACGCATTTGGAAACAAGATGGATTGGCCCGTTGGTTTGATTTTCTCACGATCAATTTCGCCGAGTCACCCGAGGTCCCGGAGGCCCTTGCCCGGCCGTTGGCACTGGGACAACCGGGAGCCTGGGGAGCTCACCGCGCTTGTCCCCCGTGGCCAAGAAACACTGCGCTGCTGGTCCTTCCAGGGTCAGCCCATCCCCTGTGCGTTTCAGCCCTGGCGGGAAGGAGTCCCCTTCCTCCGCCTCCACACCTCAGCTCGGACGGACGTCAACCACCTTGTCCCCCGCCCCACGCCGCCGGCCCAGGCTGGGCCACGGCTGCTTCCCATAAGGCTCTGCGCACGGTGCTGTCATTACGGGGCTCTCGCTGGGTCATCATGTGTTCACGGGGTGTGTTCCCAACTAGATGGCGAAGCTCGAGGAGGGTCTTCATCTCGTTTTTCTTTACGCCCAGCGCTTCCTGGCACGAAGCTTGGCCCAGAGTTTCTTAAATGAAAGTATGAATTAGAAGGGCAGGCGGAGATAGAATAGCACGTGTTGCCTCGATGCCTTCCGGCACCGCGGAGAGTTTACGGAAACGACCCGGAGACGGAGCGGGCACAGAGTGGGCATGCTTGGTGACTGCAGGCCGGGTGGAGCCACCTTGTGACCGGGAAAATGCTGCCGCCCAGAGCTGTAAGCTACTTCCAGGGGTCACAGAGCCACAGCGAGGGCCAAGATGCAACACAGCTGTGTCTCTGGTCGCTAGGCTCCTGACTGCGCCTATACCTCCCTGTGGCCCCTTGTTCCCCTCTCTCTGTCCCTCGCCCCAGCAGGTAGGCAAACATTTTTGCTGTTGTCATTGATAATGATCTTGGAATCGACTGTAATACTTTTTACTGATGGCCTTCCACCAGAGGGATGCCACAAATATTTGTTGGATGACTGGCTGGACGGGGACATTCCAGGGCTGAGCAAAGGTGGCTGACTAGTCCGTCCATTGCTGCCTGGCATAATAGTATTCCTTTAGAAAATGTACTAAACAGAAACATAAATTATAAACACTGGAGAAAGAGCTCTAAGGATAGCGTAGCAGAAATCAAAGGAAAGAAAGTAAAGTTGATCTCTCCAGGACAGTGACAAAGCTGAAGTCTGTGGAATAGTCTGAAGACTCTCTCACAACAGGAAAGAGGCGTTTTACCCTCCCTGCCAAAATTGGATTCTCTGATTTTGAACCATCTGCAAAGATCCTAACAGGTCGGACTAACCTTCGAGATCGGTGCACCACTGCCAAGCTGAGCAGACGGGTGCTACGAGCAGCCGCCGGAAGCTGAAGACAAGGGAGCGGGTCTGTGTGGGTCCCCTGGGAGGGGACCGCGAGGGGAACGAGGCCACCCAGGGCCGTCTCAGGCGACCGGGAGCTTCCTCGAGGCCATGACAAGCATGGCTGCCGTCGACCCGGCTTCCTGTCGGTGGCAGGCACTTCGCTCATGTTATATCATTTAATTCATTGGTCCCCACGCTACCACGAGGCAGTAGGCGTTCCTATCCACCTGCCACAGGTGAGATTTCAGACAGGTTAGGCCACTGCCCGGGGGAGGCTGAGGACAGCAGGGTCCACGCCAGATCCATCAAACTCCAGACACAGAAGCTGGTGCATGTCGCTGTCACCGCCTCAGACCCCGCAGCCTGCTGGCCGGCCTGAACCTTGTCGCGTCCACCGCCGTCCCCCCAGTAGCAGACTGGGGTTCTCATCCGTCACAGGTGAAGCTGGGGCCGCTCTGTATGAGCCGAGGCCACAGCAGACTAGTTAGAAAAAACATTCGAAGCCGAAGGCCAACGGGCATCTTCCTCACGCCACCTGTCAGGACTTACTTAAAAGCACGAAGGCTTGGCTACGTCGGTTTATCACAATAGATTTCCTGGGGCCCCGCTGCTACTGAAGACCGTCAATGAGGTCCCTGGAACCCTGGCTGGAAACAGCCCAAGGCTCCTCAATGCCACAGTCCCCTCCCCTATTGCTGCCGAGCACCCCTGCACCCCCCTATATACAGACACCCTTTACTGCGCCCCAGGAAGAATTGTGATCTGTTCAAAGACAAAGGTGACCCCCAAGGACACATTATAGGTCACGGTAGTAAGGACAGGGCTTCCTGCACTCTCGAGAAACAGAAAACACGCGTTTGTTCCCCACGGGGCCACGGAGACAAGCCTGGAGTGCCCTGGGTCCGCCCCAGGAGCTGCCCTCGCCACCGGGAGAAGCAGCCACCCCCCACCTGTCATGGCTCGTCCTCATGGGGGCCCCCTGCACTGCCTTGCAGCCGCTGCTGCCTTCGGTGGCCGGTTGGGCCTCGCCGCCCCGGGCAAGGCCAAAGAGAAGTCACGTGGGATCCAGACACGCACATACTGAGGGCACAGGGACCAGAAGGTTCACGTCCTGCAACACCTCAGAGACACACCCAATAGCAAACCCGGAGGCTGGCAACAGCTATAGACAGGCGGGGCCAGGAGCGAACAACAGACTTCCCTTCCCCGACTCTTTCTCTCGGGCTGACCCTGCTCCCTTCCTTCAGAGACGAAGGAGAACAAGTCAATGTTCTTGTCAAATAGGAACAGTGGTTGACAACCGGCCAGCACCTCAGAGAAGAGCCTCTGCCCGCAGAAAATGAAGCGCAATTACCTCTCCGTGCAGCCTGTGGACCTCCTGTCTTCGAATGAAATAACTTACAACCTTCCTCAGGAAAAACAGACTTAGGATTTCACAACGTAAATAGCTGGCTTCACGGTCATTAGTCAGCTTTATCTGCTCCCTGACAGTCACCGTGCTTGTCCTCTCGGAGGGGGAGTGTGGGTCTCCCCCAGAGCTGACTGTTGTCCAACACGTCCACCCTGCACCTTCTGTCTGCGGGTACAGACAGCCGCTGGGAGGCACGCACAGTGACTTCGGAGTGTCTTCATACTCAGAATTGCCAAGAAATACCCTTTTTGCCATTTCTCTTCTATGTTGGGGAATTAAGTAGAGCACCTTTAATTCGTGTGACTGTGAGCTCTCACGTCTCTTGTCCACCTTGCTCAAACTGTCCACCACTAGACAGCTGTCCCTTTGTGACTATAGCCACCCTCGCCGACAGCTGACTTTGCAAGCAGGCAGCCCGCTCTCTTAATGTGTCTGGAAGGAAGGATTTCAGTTCAGGTGGCGTACCTGGGGTAAGATCAGTCCGACTTGCCCAATAAAAACAAATTCTGAAAATGTTATTTATTCTACCACGTCCCCTTTCTCAGGGGACTGCGAGTTCGTTTGGGCTCCAAGAACTTAACGGGCCGCCCAATGACGGCGTCCATAACAACACTAACATCTCTGGAGTTCAGACACGTCCTGGTTTCAGGATCTATCTGACATAAAATAATACACCAACACTTGGGTGGCCGCTTCTCCCACTGAAATGAAGGCGTTTCCTTTCCATGGGGCAAATGTGAAGAGCATGGCCTGAAATGCCTCGTTTTCATGCGTAAGGACTTTAAGTGACCCCATTACGGTTCAGGACGGAGAAGACACAGGACTCCTGCTCTTCCTCCCCTCTCCTTTTTTTCTCATGCATGCCGGAGAGACAAAGAAGAGACAAAAGGAATCTATTTCTGGGGCTCATGGTTTTCATTTTCAGGAAGAAAAATCAAAATATTACGTAGGGCAACAATGATCCTGGTTATCCAAACACTACATTTCTTTATTTTTTTTCTACTGTAATAGAACCGTAAAAGTAACCATACATGCAAGAATTACTTAATAATTTTCCGTGACTGTGCAGCCATTCTAGTGATCAGTTCAAAAATAAGGACACTAAGGCAAAGAAAAGTGATGAGGCACGTACGCGTCTGAAGGAAATTATTTGTAATCACAAAAACACGTCTCGGCCTTGACCAGAATGAACTCCTCGGAACGCGCGGGGCACATCGCCACAGCGAGCACGCTCTGCAGCCAAGTGAGAGACACACCTAGCAAACGGCACACTGGCCAGAGCTGTCCGATTCATGCAAACCTACGTCATCTCTTAGCTCTGTGTTCAGAAATCAAACATTAGTCTATCTCAAAAACATGTCTCCGAATTATGCCCCTTTTGTGCCCGTGAAGCTTAAATAAAATCTTTAGATATTACGGCAGTGGTTCTCAAAGGACATTTTTTGTTGTTTGATGCTGCTGGCATCTGGGGTGACGCTAAATACCTTACAGTGCATAGGACAGTATCCCATAAAAAAATTATCTGGCCTAGTATGACAACGGTGCCAACACTGAGAAACCCTGATAAATGTCTTCTTTCCCAATAAATTTGTGATATAGTTTCATCGTTCAACCATTCCTCAAATATTTATTGGGCATCTGTAAGGCACTGTGAAGAAAAACAACCTCACATTTCTTAGAAAGGAAGTCAGTAAATAAGTAAGCAAGATGACTGAGGATTGTGGTATAACAAGAGAGTAACCAGAAGGCGCTTTAGATAATACAGTCAAGGAAGACTCAGCTTCCTGAGGAAATTAGGATTTTTTTTTTTTTTTGTAGCAAATAACAGAACCCCCCAACTCAAATTGGCGTAAACAGTAAGGAAATGTATGGTTCACATAACAAGTCCAGCGGTAGGGTGGGTCTCAGGGCTGGCTGAACCCTGGACTCCAACTTCTGTTTAACTCTGAATGCCAGTTTCTTCTTCAAAAGGCGGGAAGGTGGGAAGGTGGGAAGGTGCCCCCTAACGCCAGCCGCCATACGCCCACCTGTTCCAGTAAATAAATAGTCAAGGTGGATGGATGAAATCAAAAGAGGCTGTGAAAAGCCACAACTTGGCAGCCACAGCAGTGTGAGTGGAGACAGAAGTTCTGGTACAGTACTGGCTTTTCCTGAATAATATTACTACTATTACTACGATTCGTTGAATACCCACTACCAGATATGTTATTTATGTCCAATCTTTCCAAACCCCCAGCAAGATGGGTATTGTCTCCATGTTACTGATGAAACTGAGGCCCACAGAAGCTTTTGAAGAGGATTGCATAGATATCACCTAATAATGACTTTTCAGTCATTCCATGCACCCTGTGAGGTGGAACCCAGGAAGGCCTAGTAGTGATCTTAAGGTCACACAGCTGGCAAATAAGTATACACAGTCAAGGTTCCAGCTCCTGAAATGTAATTCAGGAGGTCTGATGCTCTTACGAGCTGGACTGTAGAGGATATTAGTATTGCCCCAGGATTTGAACCTCATCCAAATCTGTCTTGCTCTTAAGACCCAACTGTTCCTTTCTCTTTCTGCACAAGTTTCCTCATAAAACGTGGGAGGCAGGTCACAAAAACCTCAAAGTTCTATCTTGATTCAAAACTGTTATGAATCTATGGCTTTTGATGTAAGGTTTTGATATGCAAAAAAAAGGTGTGTGTGGTGGGGAAGTTATGCGAGGCACACAAAAACATTTAGAGCTACCTCTTTTCAAATTTAAGAATACAATCACCTTTATATAGTTACCATCGTCCCCATTTTTAAGGTAAAGTGAGGTACTTAAAAGTTAAGCCTCTTGTCTGAGAGCCAGGTAAGGCACTTACTTGACTTTGGGTAAGTAACAACTGCCTTATCCAGTTACACGCGGTTGAAATGCGCTTGCATTTCCATGTGACCCAGGAAGAGCGCGCATGGAGGTAACGCAAACTTAAAGACCCAGAAAGGTTAAAAGAACAAGCAGCAACAGGGTTCTACCTTTCTTATTTTTTTATTTTTTAAATGCTCGACTCTTTACTGAAAAGTTAACGGGGACATGCTTTTCAGGGAAAGACACAAAAGGTGTTTCAGATCAAACAAGAAGCAAAACGCCATCTAATGATCTGTGGCTTGGAGGGGTAGGATGGGAACTCAGCGTGTTCAAGTCACAGGTATAAGCTGAAAGCGATGCCGCAGACTTTCAAATCACGCCACGTTCAAAAATGCAGTCTTAAAACAAACCAAAAAAGACCCCAAACCAAAACAAAAAAACCCTGACATTTCACAAAAGAGCCTGCCGTATGATAAATATAAGGACATCTAACACAAGCCCTGTGCTTATTATTTGCGGTCTAAACGGAAATCCTCCTAAGTCGTAGCCCACCAGTTGTGGAGTAACCTAGATAATAAGGGAAACGAGCACATAACAAACACGCACACAGAACCACGCAGCACCTTGACAACGCGCGCAAAGCCGCCGAAGGGAAATCCGAGTCTCGCGAGAGTCCTCCAGACAAAGCCGGATCCCGGCACGCACCGCGGCCGGGACTACATGTCCCAGCATGCAAGACGAACAGCGCCGGCCGCGGGACTACGGTTCCCGAAATGCTCTCCTCACAGCGGGGCGGCCTCCTAGGCGTCGGCGTCTCTGGCCGCCAGCTCGGTCTCTCGCTAGTGTCGGGGGTCGGACAGCACCACCTATGAGAGCATGACGAGTTTTCCAGTCGTTCTTCATTGCCTGTTGGGTTAGGACAGTGGAACGCCCGGGGCTGGGGCGGGCGGGGCGTGGGCGGGCGGCCCGGCCGACGGGGCCAATAGCGCCGGCGCGGCGCTCTTGTCGCCATGGCAACGGCGGACGTCCCCTCGGGGACTGGGCCCACATTGGGCAGAGAAAGCTCGAGAAGAAGGAAGCGGAAGTGGCACGTGGAGGGGCCGGCGGAGGCGCCGGTGAGTAAATGCCGCAGATTCTGGAAAGTTCTGATCAGTGCGATACATAAGGCTGAGGAGTTGGGACCTCCCATTTTGGGTCGGTAGCCGGGCGCCAGGCGGGAGCGCGCGGGGCGCATCCAGGCACTCAGCGAAGCTGCGCAGCGGCTGCTCCGGGTCGCCTCCTCTGCGAGCCGCCGCGGTGCCCGGGCAGCCGGGGCGCCCGAGTGACAGACAGGAGCGGCCGGACCCCGCGGGAGCCGCGCGCGGCCGGGGCGGGACGCAGCGGACCGAGAGCCGGCCATGTCGGTGGTGGGGCTGGACGTGGGCTCGCAGAGCTGCTACATCGCGGTGGCCCGGGCCGGAGGCATCGAGACCATCGCCAACGAGTTCAGCGACCGGTGCACCCCGTAAGTGGACCCTGCGGGGGCGCGGAGCGGGGAGGCGGGACCCCGGGGCGGTGGGTGAAAGGGGGCGGCGTGGGGGGCGCCGTGCACCTCCGGGGCTCGGGGCACGGCTGCCGGCCGCGCAGGACGGTGCCCGCGACCTGCAGAGAGGTGTCCCTGGGGTTCACGGCGCCACGCGAGGTCCGCGAGTCGAGTCGCCCGGGGTCGGCGCTGGGCGCTGGGCTGCGGCCGCGCCCACGACTTGGCTGTTTGCGGGGCAGGCAGCCGCCAGCGCCTTCCAAGGCCGCCCCCGTTCCCCACCCGCCGCCCCCAGCCGGTCCCCCCTCCCTCCGAGCGCGTCTTCGCGCACCGCAGAGCCCGGCTGCCGAGCTTTCCTTCCGCATTGTGAGTCTCGAAATGAACTGGAAGCTTCTAGAGCTTGGCTGCCGCTGCTCGTCCAGCGCGCAGGCGGACTGCTGTTAGCGACCGGAGTCGCTCCGTGGGCGGATGGCTCTGCCTCTTCTTACCCGCTCTTCTGGGGCTCAGTTCCCGGGCTCGCTGTGAAAGGTGGAAACGTCCTTTTTGCATTTAAGAGGAACCTTAGCGTTCTAATTTTTTTATGGATTTTATTTTGCACAGTTTATCTAGAGGAGAAAAAATTAAAATTGCCGATTTACGTTCCAGAACTCTCCGAGGGGAGTGGGTGTTGTCACTGAATCAGATGGGTGGGCAAAGGGTAACGTTTTAAAAAGCAGCCTTTTCGGCAGGCTTGTTTTCTGATGACAGTGTATGCAAACATACGTGCATGTGCTTGGGTGAAAACATTTGGTGACTTCTGAGGGAAATTAATGTAGGTGTTTATTTTTAAATGCCGGAATCTCAAATGAAACATTTGAGCCCAAAGGTAAAACGACTGGGCTTGTGTCAAAAAAAAAAAAAATGACCCTTTGAAAATGAACGTTGTGAAAGTAGAAAAATCAATAAATAAGCAAACACTTGGCAGCATTAGGAGCATTGGGAAGACTTATTTTATTCCCTGAGCACCCCACCTACTGTGGATCTGCAGCCTGTTTCCAGCCCTGGGAAGGGTTCTGTAATTGGAATCGAGTGGGAAAGGAGACTGTTTCTGGCTTCCGTGCCAGGGTGCACTTTACATCTTTGTTCTTTTTGATCCAATAAAAGAAAGAAAAGCTGATCCCCAGGGGTAGGAGACGTGGGTGGCTGCAGTGACCTGGAGGCGGCCTGCCTCTGAAACAGGCAAACCCAGGGCTGGGCTGGAGTGCCCTTTGATATTTCTGGTAAAACAGACGGTCAGCGCAGTTGCACTGGCTGCTGTTAATTTGTGTAATAGATTAATTTGGTTCTCTCCTTGGGAGGTGAGTAGATTCTTTCTGCAAGCGCAGTTACTCTCGGCCCCAGCCATACTCTGGGGAGGGACCCTAAAGGCCCGGCGTTTGCTTGCACATTACCTCTCTGGCTTTTGGGACGCCGTCCCGCACTTGCCCAGACAATCTGGGTCTAGGGCGTCTCTGTTAGACCAAACTGGAACCTGACTCAGCCTGGCACTTAGTGCCTGCAGTATGTTCCCGTTCCCTTCATCGTCACACTGCTGCCTACTCCCCAGTCTAAGGCCCAGTCCACCTCTCCTGCCTCCGGTGCTCTCTTGCATTGCTGCAAGACTGTCTCACGGTTACGAGTCACTGTGGGTCTCTTCGGGGCTGACTCACTGTCAGTGTTCACGCCTTTCCCTCAGCGGGCATCCTCAGTTCTGTTCTGCTCTGGTTCTCCTCTGCATCGCTCTTCCTTGGCTGTCGGAAGTGCAGTCTTCCTCATTCCTGCGTTTAAACCCCAGGAGCACAGCTTAGGCCCACTCGTGTGGGTTCATAGAAAAACTTCGGATCCTGTAGAGGCAGATGGTGTAGCAGGACAGGAGGAGGAGTGCCGGTGACGTTTAGATTTACACAGAGTTGGTGACTGGGTAGAGTCACACCCTACCTTTTGTTAATCATGTATCTAGGGCCAGGTTAATAATATACTTTATTAAAAGCACTTTCAGAGTTAATGCCCACCTCCAAATAATTGGAACCTGGAGAATTATACTGGTACTTGAGGTATCGGAAAATGCCCCCTGAGCTGTGAGCAGACTTGGAGGAGAGGGTTCGGACTTCCCCCGCCCCATCAGGTTCTCAGTAGCAGTTAAGTGACTCCTTCTGAGTATTTGACCAAAGCTTTAGACTCCAGAACTCTGCTGCACTTGGCCCTCCCCGCCCCACACCGTGAATAGAAGATTTATGTTAGATTTTTTTCTCTTGTCAGTTAATGATGTCTACGTTTATGCTTTTTAACTTTTTTGGAACGTGTTTTGTATATCTTCTAGGTCAGTCATATCATTCGGATCAAAAAACAGAACAATTGGAGTTGCAGCCAAAAATCAGGTATGTTCTTTAGGAGAATTCTGGTCAGTTTTTAAGGAGGAAGTTTTAAAAGTAAAATTTCAAGGACGTACAGGACTGTGAAATATTATGTCGTCTATTTTTTGCTTTTAGTTATGTGATGTAGGTATTTTTTAGCCTTTTAGATGGCGTTTCCCTTCTGTTCTTGTTTTATTGAAGATCTGCTTTCACTTTCTAATCTGCCAACCTTACTTTTTAGTGACTTCACCATCTCCTAATTTATGTAATTTATGTGACTTTTCACACAACACCCGTTTAAGAGTTAAAGATTCTTTCTTGAAGTTGTGTTTATAAACGTTTTCAGGTTACTTAACAACTAAAGCAGGGCGGGGAGAACTTTTTGTCCAGTGTCTGTGGTAGCGTTAGCTACCTGTGGCTGTTGAGCACTTGAGAAACATGCCTCCTCTGAATCGAAATGTGAAGTGGGAAATATACATGAGGTTTTGAACATTTAAATGAAATGAAGTAGCTCATCAGTATTTCATATTGAGTATCTGCTGAAATGATAGTATTTTAGATAGGCTAAATAAGCTATTGAAATTAATTTCACCTGTTACTACTTAGTGTGACCAGAACATTTACATAGGTAGCTCCTGGTTAGGGCTCACATTATAATTCTGTTGAACTCTTGGGGTTGAGGGGGAAAAAATAGGAAATCCCTTTTGAGATGCTTTTTAAATAGAAAGACTGCAAAAATGTTTTTAAGTGGAGGAAATAAACATTGCTAAAAAAAGAAAACTAAACCGTGGAGTATTTTATTGTGGCTAGTTGGAAGAGATAGAAGGCAAAAACAAAAAACAAAAAAAAAACCAACCTAGGTATGAACACTCAAAATGACAGACTCAAGGAGAGAGACACTTAGTGCAGTCAGTCTCACTGAATGTGGCTGTTTGCAATGTTAGCATCCTAGGCCTTTGATTCTGTTGCATTTTTATGGTTATGTGTCAGGTGAGGCTAACTCTAGCCCGTAGATTGCTAGACAGTCATCATCTCAGTTTTAGAATCACAAGGAATTTTAGTTTGCAAACACGCTTAAATTCCATACTATTTGAGAACGGTACTGCTAAGCTGTATTCCTTTTAAAAGAAGTAGGTCAGAGAAAAAAGTAAATGGTAACTGTTATTTTCAAATTCATAACTTTAGAAGTCCTTGTTTTCAATCTTTTAATAGTTTCTGTATTTTAAATAAGATTTTCACTGCTGATGTATTTGAGCAAAATTATGCTGTAAAGTGGGGGCTTTTTAGTTCAGAGCCTAATCATCAAAAATAGGTACATGCAGTTGAAAGCATTGAGTCATTTTGAAATGTTTGAGTTATCCTTGCCTCTTCTGCTTTTTGGTATAGATAATCAGCATTCCTGTTATTGGTAAGAAATGTAGCAATCTGTGTATTTGTGGTCAGGTTCATTGTGACCACTGAACAGATTTTTAGGCTTTAGCAGTTAACTTCCTTTAAAAAATGTAATTTGACAGTAGTGCTTTTAGATCACTTATTCATTTCATTTTTTGGGTGTAAAACAAGTGTAGTGGAGAAAAAAGGCATGAAATACAAGTGATGCAGTACTTTCACGATAGTTTCACTATCTTCGAGCTTATCTGCAACCTTTGACATCTTTTAAAGTCTGTGGTAATAGTATCGCCTCTTGTTCCTGCTCACCGCCTACATTCTGGGATTTCTGTAGGGAAAGGGGAAAGAATAAAGTGCCTCACTGATGGGGAAATCAGGGCTCCAGGGAAAGTTGCTTATTTCCCCGGGGTTTGATGTGTGCACGTAATTTTGTAATGGCTGTTAAGTACTGATAGGTATTGAAATTAGAAATCATTTCAGATCTCTAATTTCTTTTGCAGCAAGTCACTCATGCAAACAACACCGTGTCTAACTTCAAGAGGTTTCATGGCCGAGCATTCAGTGACCCGTTCATTCAAAAGGAGAAGGAAAACTTGAGTTATGATTTGGTTCCGATGAAAAATGGAGGAGTTGGAATAAAGGTAACATAATGGAGCCAGCTTAGATTCTTAATGGGAAATAAAGTTGTGTGTAGGAAATGAAACTTAATGAAACTTAGCTCTTCTTTATTCCCCTTTTCCCCATTTAGCTTCTTTTGACTCTAGGTATATTTTTAAACTGAAAATTGTTTGAATGGCATATACTGCTATAAGTTAGTGTTTCTTGTAACTTCTTGGCAATTGTAAAAGTTTAGATTTATTTGGTGGTGTTTAAGGAGATGTGAATTGTGTTGACATCCCAAACAAAAGTCTGTTCCCATGTTGCCTGGTGACAGTTGTTTGGAGAGCAATCCTGTAATACAACCAGAAATCTTTTTTTAAACCAGCAGAGGCATTCCTGTCGTGCGATCCACATGAAATGATATTTAACCCAGTGATTCATCTCTTTAGTTAGCCTGGAAATTTGCTACCTTCTATAATGTGACTATGCTTCAGTCGGAGAAACCTGCCTCAGCAATTTCTCTTCATCTCTAGGGAAAAGTTCTTCCTTTTTCTCTTGGCCTTCCTTTCCCTGTTCTACCTTGTTCCCTAGACAGTTATAACAATACAGGTTTTCTGGAAGAGAATATGTAATAATCCTTGGAAGTGAGCGTTCGTATGTAGCTTAAGTACCACAGTGTTTCAGACACATTTTTCCCTCACCATAGGTGATGTACTTGGACGAAGAACACCTGTTTAGTGTGGAGCAGATAACAGCCATGCTGTTGACTAAGTTAAAAGAGACTGCTGAAAACAACCTCAAGAAACCAGTAACGGATTGTGTCATTTCGGTAAGTAGAATTCAGCAAGGCAGAGCGTTTTATTTTAATTCACCTGCTTTATGTTAATCTTCAGCACCAGTGTGTGGAAGCTGTTCTGTCGCTAAAGGTCTGAATTCTACAGACTGTAGTAAGGTGGTGTGAGGAGCCTTTCGGAGCAGGTTTGGGTACTGTTTTTAGCCAGAAGTTGTGAAGCTCTTGACTGGAAGGAGATGCAAGTCAATCTCCTCTTGGGCTTTTTGAAAATGCAGACTGGATGCATTAGAAGTTGTAAAATGGAACTCACTATTGGTAATAAAATACAGTTTTTCGGCACGGGCCAGCCGGCCCACTGCCTTCAGTGGACGATTGTCAGGTTATCAGGGAATGTGTGGAATGGAAGAAAAGCATCCTTTATTTGGACACCAGAAAGGTAGTTGTAAAGTCTGCTCTCCCAAGTGACTAGGGTCACTTCTCAGTCTGCTGAGCCCCAGGACTGTCTGGGACGGACTCCCGACGCCTTGATCTCTGCGTTACAGCCTGGGGAGGGAGGCCGCCCGGCCAGGGAGAGCTTTACGGCAGCGTGTCCCGGGACGTGCAAGAACGGACGGAGGGGTGACAGCCCCCGTCCTGCCCTGGGAAGAGAAGGGTGATCTGAAGGACGGCTGCCTTTTGCTTGGGGAAAGTGTGTGTTAAGCTCTGGTGCAGTGAAAGAGTCGGATCATGAATCAGTGGTCCACCCTTCCTTTTTTTTTTTTCTTTAACCTGATGAAAGCGGTGTTCTGATTTGAAAAGTAAGCAGAGACCCACCTTTGCTCTTGCCTCTCTCCTGAAGCATTTACAAATACTTAGGGCAGAATGTGAAAGCCGCTGCACTGTTAGGGACCTTCCCGCGTGGCGACTTCTGGTTGTATGCTCAGAGCACCCTGGTTAAAATGCTGTCCTGGAAAGCGACCAAAGGAATTCATTAGCTGGAAGCTCCAGGCAGTCAGCATCGTAAGAAACTGCTCCCTTGAGCCTTTTGCTCTTCTTCCTCTTAGGAAAATCAGCAGGCTTTGCCAGGACAATGTTTTTGTCCTCTTATCAGGTCTGCTGAATTCAAAGGTACCCCTGTATCTCAGCGCTTGAACTCCATGAAGAGCAAAATTAAAGGGCAGGGCATATGCGAGAATGAGCTTTGTGTTATCCTTAAGTCCCATATATACCCTACCTTTAACTAATTATATTTAATGTTAAATGTTGACAGCATTTAATTCCAAATGTCAATTAAAATTTAAGACTAATTTGCAAATGATATTTCATCCACGTAAATTTAGAGCTTTCTATTAGATTTAAGTAATTGCTACTATATCTTAACAAATACTCCTGATTAATTTTTATTTCAGGTTAAAATTTTATTATAATAAGATTTCTCTGATACTGTAATCTTAGGGCAATCTTTTCAAAAGTAGTTACTGTTCTGAAAGTTAAGTAACTTACTAAAGATCTAATTCTATTGTATGACTTGGCAAGTCACATATTTAATTGGACGATTAGGAATTTGTTACAAGTGGTTATGGGAAATTTATGTTTTCGTGTTCCACATAAGTTAAAGTCTTCTCCTTGTTGTAGGTCCCTCCTTCTTCACAGATGCTGAGAGGCGGTCTGTGTTAGATGCTGCACAAATTGTTGGCCTTAACTGCTTAAGACTTATGAATGACATGACAGCTGGTAAGGAACTGTGTTTGTGAACTGAGTGTATTATCAAAACTAGAGTTAAGACACGCCAGGTACTACTCCTACACATGTTTTCATGTGGGTTAGAAATAGTTTTTTACAAACCAAAACTGTTAGTTCGAAAGCAGAAATCCAGCTTTTTTAGATGGCTTATGTTTCATGAAAAATTGGTACTTTTTCAGATTTATAAACCTGTTTTCGTTAGAAAATTCTTAATATATAGTCTGTAACCGTTTGAATTAAGTGTGTTGTGTTTAGTTTTTTATTATGTTGTTTTCATAGTTAGGAAAGTTTTCCTATACCTTATGATTGTGGGTTTCACAACTACCTTGACGGTGGTTACTGATTTTAGTTAAACATTTTTGTCCTTATATATCTCCCAGATATGTGTAGTTAGGCCTTGGTCATCCATCTCTGTCAAGTATTGACTTAAGCTGCACCGTTTGCCAGGCACTGGGTTTGGTGTGGACGTGGCGGTGAGCCAAGTGTCACTGCTGTCACCTGAAGCGCTTACCGGGTTATTATCATTACATGTGAACAGAAAGTCCGCTCTAATTTAGTGTGCTCAGGCAAGGCAAATAAGATTTTTTTTCCAGCATATTTCTAATAGATTTTTTTTAGGTTTTAACTAAAGTTTTGATAAAGGTATTTTCTTTGGTAATGCATGCTTAGAAATTTAGTGGCTTCAGAGTTCTGAAGAAGGTAACAGACTCTTTAAGGAAGATTAGTTATTACCTCGGATCTAAAAGTAATTGGTAGGAATTGCAGTTGATGTAGTTGTGCATTAAATTCCTAATTTTCGGATGCACCGTCTCCTTGGCAGGTCGTGGTTAAATGTAATATACAGTGAGTCCGATGTTGCTTGTGATTACATGCATTCATTGTATTTGCGCCATGTGCGTCATTGCCTTCACGTGTCTGTACGTACTGAGAAGTGGTAGAGGTTGCCCTAAAATCAGAAAGGGTAGAGGTAATCAATGCCAAGAAAATGAGTACAAAGTCAGTATAAAGAGAATGTGTTCGGCTTTGTTTGAAGGACAATCAAGTTGTCTGCATACGTGATTACATTGGTAACAATGAAATTCGTAAGAAAATGTGAACTAAAGCATTGAAACATGTTTATTTTTTTTTGTAGTTGCTTTGAATTACGGAATTTATAAGCAGGATCTCCCGGGCCTCGACGAGAAACCTCGGGTAGTGGTTTTCGTTGATATGGGACACTCCGCCTTTCAAGTGTCTGCCTGTGCCTTTAACAAGGGGAAATTGAAGGTAAAGTCATAAGTCGGAGTTAAGGGATCAAACCTATAAACTGTGTTAATTTGTCATTAAGCTGCCAAGCTTCTTGACTATGGTCTTGGTGAAGAACAAGGAACCGCCCTAGGGCGACTTGATAAAGCTGTGTCTAGTAGTTGTGCTGAAGGGAGATGTTTTTAAGATCATCTTCCACATGATTATTAAAAATCAAAAATACCGAGAGATTTAGTTTGTTTGGAACTTGTAGTCACTTTTCTAAGTGACTTGGATTTCATGTTATCTAAAGAAGAGCCTATTAGTCTTTGTTTTTGAGTAGAAAATTAAAATTTTAGTTAAAAATGTAACTCAAAAGTAACCAATTATTTGTTTTAACTAAATTAGGTACTGGGAACAGCTTTTGATCCTTTCTTAGGAGGGAAAAACTTTGACGAAAAGTTAGTGGACCATTTTTGCGCAGAATTTAAAACTAAGTACACAGTTGGACGCAAAATCCAGAATCCGCGCACTGCTGCGCTTGCACCAGGAGTGCGAGAAGCTGAAAGAAGCTGATGAGCTCCAAAAACAAAAAGCACGGACCTGCCCCCCCGCTCAGCATCGAGTGCTTCATGGACGACACGGATGTGTCTGCAAAGATGAGCAGGTGCGTCTCGAGCTCTGCCAGGTCGAGTGGAAAGCGCTTCTCGCTGCATCGGAGCCCAGGGGTCGGGTGGAGCCGTGGGGTGTGCGGCCTGGCCCGCATTTCAGGGATTCACGTGCCAGAAAGACCGTCAGCATCATGGGAACGGGGGCCCCCCCTCTGCCAGGCGGGATTTTAGAGCTTCACTAAGCGCCTCATGACGAAGGCTCTGGTATTCCCCACTTTATAGTATTCCGGGCCAGTAATGGTGTACCAGGTTCATGGAATAGTTAGTTCACAAATATTTTGAAGTGAATGGAAAGAAATACTCGGGGAAGAATTGGATCACATAAAGTGTTTATGAGTAAAATGGCAATCTTAATATAAAAGTGATCTTTGCAGTGATACCAGGAGAACTAATTTTCTCCCTATCCCCTTTCTGCATCTCTCTTTCATCTGTTTTTTTAAAAAGTAACAGATGACAGTTAAACATGGCCTGTGTGGAGTTGATTGTTTAAAAACAGTAGGACTGCATATGGGCCTGTAGGTAGCTTTTCTAAAGATTATAGTGTCACCTTACTTGTCAAGGGCGCAGTTTGAAGAGCTCTGTGCTGAACTCCTGCAAAAGATCGACGCCCCCCTTCGCTGGCTGATGGAACAGACTCAGCTCAAAGCAGAAGACGTGAGTGCTGTCGAGATCGTTGGAGGCGCTACACGAATTCCAGCCGTGAAAGAAAAAATTGCCAAATTCTTTGGAAAAGATGTTAGCACGACACTGAATGCAGATGAAGCAGTGGCCAGAGGGTGTGCCCTACAGGTACGGCCTTCTCAGCCCTCCCTCTTCTCAGTGCTCAGGCCCCAAACCATTTCTCCCCATCTCATTGTAGTAGCAGGCAGAGCCCTGGAGACTGAGGTGGCACAGGGGAGTCACCTCTGCATAAACCCAGGAGGCTGTGGGGAGAGGAGGTCTTCGAATGTAGGAGACCCAGGGAATCTCAGAATTAAAGCACCGCAGGGCTGGGGCCTCTCAGGCTGGGGGCTAGAAACAGGCGAGGTTCTGGGGGTGGCCTCACGGAACCCTCTGAGGCACGGACTAGGGACTAGCCGTGGTGGCGGCAGTTGTTATGACGCCCACAGGGCCTGGAGTGAGGTCTGGCCCGGTAAGGACTGGACATGAGGACTTGGGTTGGAGGAGGGCGGGCACCGGGGCAGTCTGCAGGGTTCAGCATGTTGATTTTAACCTTACAGAGTAAGAAGGCAGCTCAGAGGCATGAAGTTTGGCAAAGCAAATATGCCAAATCTACATATTAATGATTAAAAAAATGATATTAGTCTGTATTTAGGAGATATAGTCAAATAAACATAGTAGTTTTAACTAAAGTTTCAAGTTAACATGCTTGAATTTTGATCTGGTTAGCACAGTTTTTAAATACAAAGCAAGAGATTCTGTGGACAAAGTTGTGTAGACAGGCAGCCCTTTAAAAGTTGTGAAAGGCCGATGTGTAGACACTGAATGTTACTGGTTATCTGTTGTGTCATCATAACCCATCGTGGGGTCTTTGCTTTTTCCTCGAAAATGGAGTAATTCCCCAAAAACGTTGGAAGATTATAGTTTCTTCAGAAGTGCGGCTTTTGGCCTCCTGAAGGCTGCGTGGTGATCGGAGGGTAATGCACTTTAGTTTGGTCACAGCTTTGGTCATTTTTATGTCACTAGTGTAAATCCACCTTTCCGTTGTGTTATCCACCTCAAATTTGAATTTACTATTGCTTCCATCATTTATAAAATTACTCAGAAGGTAGAACATTCTGGTTTTTACCCATTTTTAGTTTCCTAAACATTTGAAAGGCAGTATGGATAGAGCCTTTTGTGGATATGCTCACTTTCAAAAGTAATGCAGCTTGTACTGGAAATTACTGTCAGCAGGGCACATCTAGAAAGACCAGTGTCATTTCTCCAGTCCCTATGAGACTTACTATTAGTTAGCAGTTGCTATTCAAAGATTCATTGTATCATTTGTCATAGCTAGTGATTGGTCCAGTATTTAGATGAGAAATCATTTATTCTTAAGACGATGTATTCTGCAAGCAGTTTTGAGTTTGAATTTAAACCTACCTATTCCATTTGAATAGTTTTATGTTCAGAGGCCAGTGAAATTATTTATGTGCTCATGAT
The DNA here is from genome assembly GCA_003508835.1 of Eonycteris spelaea. NCBI lineage: Eukaryota > Metazoa > Chordata > Mammalia > Chiroptera > Pteropodidae > Eonycteris > Eonycteris spelaea. The sequence goes on along the minus strand of PUFA01000142.1, from coordinate 1,901,993 downwards.
AATCCTTCTTTCCTTTTTCCTTTTGTGAAGTGTGCAATCCTGTCCCCAGCATTTAAAGTTAGAGAGTTTTCCGTCACGGATGCAGTTCCTTTCCCAATATCGCTGGTCTGGAGCCACGATGTGGAAGATACCGAAGGGTAAGTAGCAGAGAGTAACCGTCAGGTAACGTATGTTAGTGTAACGAAGAAAAATTCATGAATGGTGTCTGCAGTAGTCTGGTTCATCTACTGGGACCTCCAGCAGCCAACCCTGGAAAGTAGTCCTCTCGCTTGGTGCTGCGCCTGGTGGGTAGACCTGCTGCAGGTTTTGGAGGTGTCTTCTGTTGGGGAAGCAGAGTGGGCGCTGACTGCCTTTGCTTCCTGCAGTGTTCACGAAGTGTTCGGTCGAAACCACGCCGCTCCCTTCTCCAAAGTCCTCACCTTCCTGAGAAGCGGCCCTTTCGAGCTGGAGGCCTTCTATTCTGACCCTCAGAGTGTGCCGTATCCAGAAGCAAAAATAGGTAAAGCAATTAGTCATGTGTATTTACTCTTTTAAAGATTTAGCTTACTCAGTGTACAAACTTGAAATATTTTATTAGCAGTGTTGAGCACACATAACTCCACGTGAAGCCATTTTTGATTTAGAATAGTGGTGAATGCGAACTCTCGTCTGGTGAGTGGCCTGCAGAAGTGGAACGACTTGGCATTGCGCTGTCACTTCTAAGCATCGTCTTTAGAGACTTTGGTGTTTTTCCTCCTCTGGCGTCATCTACATTTAAAGGTTAACTACCTACTTTTAACATTGACCTTTCCTCCAGGAGAAATGTTACTTACAGACTTAATTCCAATTTGAAACTTGGCTCAGACCGTTGAAGCTACTTTGCAAGTGCACCTTTGCATTTTAAAAGTGCATCTCTTTGGGGTACATTTTTCTTTGAGAGCCTGGCTACAGTTTCCATGTGCTGTGACCACTTCGCAGTGACTGGAAGTCCGTGAACGCTCCGGGCATCTCTCTGAGCAGCCATCTCTCCCGGGTCGAGTGAAGTGGGTCGTTGCTGCCGGGTCTCTCCAGGACTCACTGCTGCCCACGGCTTTGCATAACGAGGTTGTTGGAAGAGGTCTGACCTGGTTCTGGCCAGTTGTGTTTTTCTTACTGCTCATGACTAAAACAGGTTTTTTTTTTTTTTCTCAGTTTTTACAAATGTATTAGAAATAAATTAGTTTTAGAAATCGTTGACTATAGACTGAAATGTTGGCATGTTGGGTTCTGTGCTTTATTTCCCCATCATGCAGAGAATAAATCCAAGCTCTTCTGTACAAAACACTTAAATCTCTCCTGCGCCTTCCGGGTACCCCACAGTCGTGCTGTTTCCTGGACTGAGAACTCATCAGCGACGGGCAGCCCCAGCACCTTCCACTATGCCGGCGAGCAGACCCGTCCGTTTCCCTGTGCTTGTGTAGACAGCGCCTAAAACACACAGCCGTTAGGTCCCATGCGTGCTTTCCACGCACAGGGTCACCGGGCTTCGTGTCACAGCACTGTCGGTGGTAGCTAACGCAGTGCCTGGCTCCGCAGTGTCCCTATGATGCATGTGCCTCGTGAGCATGCCCACTCAGTCCATGGAGGTGTGGGCAGCGGGTCACACAGCCGGGGTTTGAGCCTAGGTCGTATGGGTCAGAGTCACTCCTGCTCAGAATGCTCCAGAACTGCCCTCTTCTGCCTAACAATTTTGGGCTGAGGTTCCAGTTCAATTCTATTGAAAATTCAGGAAACTGTTCAGTCAGGAAAAAACATATCCTGGAAAGACCCTGCAGGGCCTGCTAACGACTTTCACTTCTAGTTGTGCTCACCCATCTGGAGCAGCGGGCGAGAGGGGACAGTGACTGCCGGTCACCAGCGTCTCATGCAGAGTCATGTCACAAGTGTTAGTAGAGGTGTCGCAATCCCAGGTATCTTAAGTGTCCCAGAGATGTCTATTTTAGGAGAGAATGGTGCACATGACAGGTGGCAGAGGAAACGGGGAGACTCAGGCCTTCCGAGCTTTTTATCTCAACCTTTGTTTTACAGAGATGGAGATTCAGTTCTAAAATGGTTGATTTCTTTTTGTCCAGGCCGCTTCATAGTTCAGAATGTTTCCGCACAGAAGGATGGAGAAAAATCCAGAGTGAAGGTAAAAGTGCGAGTCAACAGCCACGGCATTTTCACCATCTCGACGGCGTCGATGGTGGAGAAGGTCCCCACTGAGGACAGTGAGCTGCCTTCCGTGGACACGGAAGTGGAGGGTCAGAGCCAGAGACCTCCAGAGATCCCAGACTCCGAGGTAGGTTTGCGGTGACCTTTCAAGTACAAATATACGGTTCACTTAATCCTAAGATGTAAGGGAAGGGTAGAGAAGGGTAGAGATTGGTTAAAATAGGTTTCAGCCATTAATTTTGATTAAGAGTTCTGAGTCATGATAACAGCAATTGCCATGTAACGATAACATAGAGCCTGGACTGCAGCGAGTTCTGATTAAATTGTGTGTAGCTTAGTATGAACTTTCAGACAAAACAGTTCAGTTGGAGTAGGTAGAGTTTCTTCGATTACTTTTTTTAAGACGTAGATCACATATGAAGTCAAACGTTGACCAGTGATTTAAAAGAAAAAGACTGTAAGCTATTTAGTGAAACATGTACCTGATACTAAAGCTTTTTTTAAGGTTTAGGGCAGAATCGGCTTTGGTATTTTGGAATTTGCCAGCTGGTACTTAGATGGTTTGTGACGCTGTGGGGGGAAGGGGGGCGCCTCTTCGTGGGCAGCGGAGGTTCCCATTCATGTTCTTAGCGTAGACTCCCTCTCGCACGAGTGCTGCTTTTACCAGATCGGCAGAAGAACTTTAAGCAACTTAAAAAAAATCTGCCATTACCGTTTTATTTTTTTCTGGATAACGATCAGAAGTCACGAATCAAGAGGCAGGCAATATAGAGTTTCGTTCACGGTATAGGGACATGTGCCATTCGGTGGTCAGAGGCCTCATCGTTTCTAGAACGTGAAGGAACGTTAACCTGAGCCTCAGCGTTGGTCTCACCTAGAGAAAGTCTAGTGAGCTGAGTGACCAGTACCATGTACTTTTTTTGGCTACGGATAGCAGCATTATCTGACGCCTGTCATGTCAGTCTCTTAGCGCCTTCTGGGTGTGTATCAGGAGGGCCTGGCTTCCGAACATTTGAGTGTCTGAGCATCTCAAAGCTCCGACGGAAAAACACGAGCGCCTTCAGGGCAGGCAGAAGGGCTGAGGCTGATAGCACGCAGCACAGACTCCTTACGCGAAGGTCTCCTGAGGGTAACTAGCGGGTCACAGTCGGGACAGCGGGTCTTGCGTGTCCGAGCTGTCATGCTGCCCCTGAAGAACTAACTGAAGGTTGGCCGTTCCGTGGGGCGGTGTCCGGATGCAGGGTTGGCTCCTGCGGTCAGGCTGCGGAAGCTTGTTTCTGGAACCCGCCCGGAGGAGCGGGCCCGTCGCCTTTGGTTTTGAGAGTTAGCGTCTGCACGGAGCTGGGTGGAAGTCTTCTAGGTGTCATCACGACAGTCAAAATGCCTACTGCTCGCTATTTAACTATGTCAACTGCTGTCGCGCAAACCATTTTTTAAATTTTCTAAGTCGTTTTCAAATATTGTGTTCATTTTGCTTTTTTGCTACCTGTTAAGATTTCAGAAACTGAGCTTACTGTCTCTGGTGCCCTGTAACCTTTACATTTATCCAAGTACACCTACTTTCTACATCCTTTGTGCCTGGGCTTTCATTTCAGAAAAGTATCCAGCAAGACAGCAGTGAAGCTGGAACACAGCCCCAGGTACAAACTGATGGTCAGCAGACCTCACAGTCTCCCCCTTCACCTGAACTTACCTCAGAAGAAAACAAAACCCCAGATGCTGACAAAGTGAGTGATTCTTCTAGTTCATTCCATTGGACAGTGTTGCAACATGTCATTGATGATGTAATTAAATCTGCAGTTTAAAGAGCAAGCACCAAGTTATTTTATTCTTTGTAGGATTTTTTTCTGTTAATCTTCTGTTTCCGTTAAAGCCGGTGGAAGGGACTTGAGCTCAGCTAAGGGGACTGATATCTTGCTTTAGACCTGAAGGCCCTTCAGCAGCTGCCACTCCAGGCAGCAGGGGACGGGAGCTCGGCGTCGGTCGTCTCCTCTGTGCGGGGGGCCCCTGCCAGTGCCGAGAGCAGCGCGCGCAGGCGCCACCTGAGTCGGCTGCAGGAGCCTCGGGAACTGTCGTCTCCTCAAGCCACCTGTCACGTTTGAATAAGTTAATGAGGCTGATCTGGAAGTAACCAGATTGCATTTCGAAGTCATCCTGCCTTTGCCTGCTTCGCAGGACTGGTCGGAAGCCAAAGTAAATAGTCGTGTCCTTTAAAAACGCTGGTGCCGAATCAGACCTTTAAACTCATGGCGGGACGGGTCGGGAGAGGTGGGGTGGGGCCCGCGTCCCCATCGCTGCGCTTCAGAGAGCCGCCTCCGTGCCGGCCACACGTACGTTGCCGACCTGCTGATGGCGCTTTGGTGTCCCGCGTGCCGAGTTCTTCATCCTCAGATACTTAGGACCAATTCACGGGAGTCAAAACACGGTTTCCACCGGGTAGCATCTCCCGTTTGTGCTGTCCCCACGCCCTGGTTGATGCCGGGGTCCCGATGGGGCCACAGGGCCTGGCGTGGGCCAGCGACGCCTTCGCCGTCGTGGCTCCCGGCTCCAGCACTAACTGACGTGAGGGGGGTCTCAGGCCCCTCGGGAGCGGGCCGTTGTTAGGGTCTCGGCCTCCCAGCTGGGGCTGGGAGCACCAGCGTCAGGCCCTGCGGCACGGTCTTGCACACCCCTGGAGCGTGCCCCATCGAGTCGGGTTGTGATGTGTGGGTTTGTCAGTAGTTGGTACAGGGCGATGCTGCCAACAGTCTTGTCCTGACTTAACTGCCTGGCACCTATTCATCATGTGTTTTCCACATAGCTGTTGCTCCCCTGTGTTTTGCTGCATGAAGGTGTCTCATCCACTTGTCTTTCTTACGGTCCATGCCCCCAGAGTGCACAGGCTATTGGAGGGTTCTCCTTGCACCAGAGGGAAGACGTCAGGGACTACAGGCTTACAGACGGGGCCAGTGCTAGTGACGCAGCTTACAGCACTTTGTAGACACAGGGCGCTAGGGACCACTGAGGCGGAAGTCCGGGGAATGCGTTCTCGTTCCCGCTCCGTCTTTGTGGCTTTAGGCGAGCCATCGACCCTCTTTCTAGTCTGTTTCTTCTGTGAAGTGCCTAGAATTTAAAATCCTTTCGCTCCCCAAAGTCATCCAGTGGCAGTGATGCTGGGACTCATGGGGTGGCCTGTTCCTGTTTTAGTGTCCCAGCCACCAGGGTCCATGTAACACGCCCACCCCATTGTCTTCTGGTCTGTATTGCACTGTGTTTTTCTGTTGCTGTGTGTGTGGGAACCTGCAGAAATGGAAAGTCACAGAAAAGGTTGGAAAACTAGAAGCCAAAGGAGACGCTTACTTCTTTATATCCTTGTGGTGACATTTTTGAAAAATATAAAGTAAACTGTTAGCATTCTCTGCATCATCCCATTTGCTGTTTTAAGATATTTATCTCTTGACCTTGGGGAGTTGTTTATGAGGATTGCAGTACTCAAAGGCAGACGGGAATAAAGTATATACACGCACAAATGTGTGTGCAATCTCTAAATTGAGCAGGAATTTGTAAAAGGCACTCGTCAGTGTGATGTTGATTGTGATTGAGGCAGGTACTGCCGGGCTAGAGGGACCTGGGCATTTGTCACAGATAGCGATGGCTCTGACGCATGGGTTCATCTGTCTTTAGTAACTGGCTGTCACATTCTAGATTATAAAGATGTGCAATTTAGTATTTTTGACTCTTCAGAGTCACAAACATTGCTCAAAGGGGTCAGGGACATAAAGACCTGTGAAGCAAGGCTTTCGCAGGAGAGGTTAAATTCAAGTTTAATGTGAAAAGAGAAAAATATCCTGGTGAATTCTCAAAGGAGACTGTGGCGTTGCAGGCCCGCTTGAAAGTGGGCACGTGGAAACAAGGGTGGTCTTGTTCCTCTTCTGACTTCATAGGTATTATTTTTGCCTGTGTTACCAGCAAATACGGTAGTGTGCTTTTTTGTTTTTCAAGGATTAAGAACTTTCCCCTTTTCTTTTAACCTCCCTTCCCAAGGCAAATGAAAAGAAAGTCGACCAGCCTCCAGAAGCTAAAAAGCCCAAAATAAAGGTGGTGAACGTGGAGCTTCCTGTCGAAGCCAACTTGGTCTGGCAGCTGGGTAGAGACCTGCTCAACATGTACATCGAGACAGAGGCAAGAGCTGGGGTTCAGTGAAATGTTTTTGTTTTGGAATGTTTGGTTTGGCCCTGTTGCCTGCGTTTCTAGTAGATAAAAGGCTATAAATTCTCCGAAGCCAAAGCCGACGGGTGTTTGTTTAATAGAGTTTTGTTTATGCTTTTGCATCCTTGTTAAAGAGTCGGAGGCCCAGCTTCTCTAGAAGCAGTTGTGTGCCAGCATGTCCTGGCCCGGAGCACGGTGCAGTTGGTACTTACGGCCACTCGGAGTCCTTCTGGGAAGGGCACTGTGCTTCTCTGTAGTCTAGAGTGTGTGACGTCATTCACATTGCTTCCTGTGCTCAGGGAACATTGTGTTTAGAAGTTTAACAATAAGTATAAGTAAGTGAACTGTTAAGTAATTTATCCTCGATTTTAAAATGTGGTGACAAAGCTGTCTGGCCATTGCCCAGTGGCTAATATCAGTCCCAATATAAACCAACCATCTGAGTGTATGAAAGTAAACAAAATTGTATAAAAGCCATAGATTTTTTTTCTTAGTTTTGAAATTAAAATATGAAAGCTGTGTGATTTTTTTACATACTGTGTATTTGTGTTTAGAAAATGAATAATTTCGTAGGGTTTGTTGGAAGAGTTTATGAGGTATAAATTAGAACTATTAACAGTAACTTGATTTTGTTAACGTCAGAGCACAGTTAACATCTCCTGTGTTTTGACAGGGTAAGATGATAATGCAGGATAAGCTGGAGAAGGAGAGAAATGACGCGAAGAACGCGGTGGAGGAGTGTGTGTACGAGTTCCGGGACAAGCTGTGTGGGCCGTACGAGAAGTTCGTGGGTGAGCAGGTCAGTGTGCAGCTCCGCTCCGTGCGGGCGATCTGTAGAGTGTCGTAACGTCGGCCTGGACATTTGAACCGCTGCCAGAGTTTTGTAACGAGCTTTTTGGAAACCGAACAACTTGGAATAGAAATTGTATCAACAGAGAGTGGAGCGGGAGGCTCACCAGCGCTGTGTCGCTGTGCCCCGTCTTGGTTTACTCCGGTGACCTCTTAGTCTTACCATCTAGAACAAAGAACCTTTCAAACATTTGTTCAGTCTGATGTTCACTGTTACGGTAGCTAGAAAAAATAAGTAAGTAAAAATCCTTGATTTCACCGTTCTCAGTCTTTTTATGGCCCTGGCCCTTTGGTCATTCTGTCATTGTTTTATCCCATGAGATTGGTTCACCCACTCATCCCAAAGTTTACCAGGTGCCGTTACCTCCCTTAGCCCTTCTCTAAACTTCCAATGTCAGCTGTGAAAGATGGGACTTGGGAAAAATCAGCTAGATAGAAATCTGGGGTGGTTGAGGGACTAATTCTGAAGTTACAAGAATTTAAACGTGGAGCCTATTTTTATCCTAAGCTCCGTGGACTACTTTGTAGTATATTTCAGTTCTCGGCTTTGCCGGGACGTTTCTTGGGGTCACTATGGTTGGGGCTCCGAGGAGGGGCTGACCCAACCCAGGCTGGGCTTGAGGCTGGCGTAGGATGCACGCTTCACGTGAGTTGCGTTAGGGATGTGTTTCCCTGTGGTCACGAACTGAATTGTCGACTCGTCTCATTTCCAGTTCAGTATTCGGTAGTTGAGGAAGTGAATAGGAAGTCACTGAGACCTCGTCGTTCTGGAGAGGAGGGGGATCATTGCCTTTCCATAACCACAGTGCAGTGTGCAGATGGTCTGAAATCGGGCTGCTAAGAGTCAGTATTTTAAGTCAGAGCTTTTTACCAAGATTTCAAATGCACCTGTGTAAAGGGCCCCTCGTGTGAGACGCGAGTGAGGCTGACAGTCGCGTGTCGTTTTGCTCGTTGAGCATTTCTGAGGGGAGCTCAGTTCATCCAGCACCTTCCGGAATAAGGTCAGCCACTCAGTGGTTGATGCTTCCGACGAGGACTCTGAAGTGCTGGTCCCCACGTTTCTCACACAGGACCACCAGAACTTCTTGAGGCTGCTCACGCAGACCGAGGACTGGCTCTACGAGGAGGGGGAGGACCAGGCCAAGCAGGCGTATGTGGACAAGCTGGAGGAGCTGATGGTAGGCCCTCCGCCCCTGGGAAGTGGTGTCTGTTCTTGTCTGTGACTGTGACAGCTACCAATCTGTTGAATTTTGTTTTAGAAAATTGGCACTCCGATTAAAGTTCGGTTTCAAGAAGCTGAGGAGCGGCCAAAAGCATTGGAAGAATTAGGACAGAGGCTGCAGCACTACGCCAAGATGGCAGCCGACTTCAGAGACGGCGTGAGTCTGTGCATCGTGAGGGTGGTGTTCTGGGTTTTATTGGTTCTCTAATTTTTTTAGATAATTTTTTATTTTTTAATATCAGTTGACATACAATAGTACGTTAGTTCTGGGTGTATAGCATAGTGGCCAGATAGTCCTGTACCTCATGAAGTGACCTTGATGAGCTTAGCAGCCACCTGATACCACGTGTAGTTACTACAATGTCGCTGACTCTTCCCCCTGTGCTGCAATGCACTTCACGTCCCAGAACTGTTTTTATAACGGGTCTTTTAAGAGGATGCCTGGGACTCCAGCCACTCTCTGTCTCACTCAGCCACCATCCCCGCTGGATTTCACAGCCACAGTGATGGGGACTCGTATTCCTGGTGCTGGAAGCCTGGGCTAGGGTGTCAGCTTTGGGGCCGGGACCCTTTGCTCTTGAGGAGGGGATCTCCACAGCTGAGACCTCTCTCCAGTTCCCAACCGCCACACGCGGGTGTGGGACCAGCCCCTTCCGCATCTCTGCCGCTCCTACCAATCTCAGGGTGGCTTCTTCTGTGTGTTCACAGTTGTAGGACTTCTGTTGTGTAGACTTCAGGTGGTTCTCATCGGTGGTGGCTCTGTAGTTTAGTTGTAATTATGATGTGGTCATGCAAGGAGGATAGCACCACCTTTATGTGCTCCACCATCTTGACCAGAAGCCCCAAGTACTCTAGGTTTTAATAAACTAAGTTGAGTAACTTTTAAGATGAATAGATGTTCTTAAGTGAGAAAGTAATGTTTGAGACCAGAGGTAGATTTGAAGTTCATGGGAAATTGGGTCGTAGTAGTAGTTACTGTTGAGTGCTGAATTCTCTGAATGACCATACCTTTTCCATTAAGGATGAGAAATATAACCATATTGATGAGTCTGAAATGAAAAAGGTCGAGAAGTCCGTGAATGAAGCGATGGAGTGGATGAATAACATCATGAACGCTCAAGCTAGAAAGAGTCTCGATCAGGACCCAGTTGTGCGTGCTCAGGAGATTAAAGCAAAAATAAAGGTGAGTGTTGCTGTTGGCTTATTGCTGTGCTCTCTCAGGACGCAGAGTGCAGTCATTTGAACCTTAAACGTGGTCATCTCATTCTGACAGACTAGATTTCTTGATTTATTAACGATGTCCTAGGTCATAGAAGACCTTAGAAGTCCAGGTTACATTTCTGTTTCGTTTTATTCGTACAGCTCAGCAGATGTATTTGTTGAACGCCTACTGCCATGTGCCAGCCATTGTTCTAGGGGCTGAACTTCCGTGTCCTAAGAAAGTCCTGTTCTGGCGGAAGCCATCTGCCCTTGTGGGAAGACTTGGCAGTTAGCATGTCTGGCAGTACATGAGATGGGGTTCGTGTTGGTGGTAGAAATAGCCGGAGGGGTTCGGCAGCGGTCCCCAACCTTCTTGGCACCAGGGACGGGTGCTCCTGTGAGAATCGATGCCTGATGACCGGAGGCGGCGATGCTGACGCTGGGGGGTGGGAGGCGGCTGCAAACAGATGAAGCTTCGCTGGCTCACCCACCGCTCACCTCCGGCTGTGCGGCCCTGTTCCAACAGGCCATGGGTACTGGTCTACTCCTTGGGGTTAGGGACCCCTGGGTTTAGGGAGTTGGGGACAGTGGAGAGGACCCGGGTCAGTGTTCCATCAGGAAGGCCTTGCAGACTGCATGAGGCTTGAAGGAAGCGGGAAAGAAAACCAAGGAGCTGCACCCTGTCTGGAAGAAACGCAGGCTCAGTGAAGGGCGAGGGCACCAGCCTTTGAAGCCAGCGGGTTGTAATGATTCCAGCTCTTTGCTCGCTGCGTTTTCTGCCCTTGAGGTTGTTACTTAATCCCTGAACCGTTTCCTTCTCCCCAGGTGGGGATTATAGTTCCTACCTCTTAATGTTGGTGCAAGGTTTACAGGCACGGTCTGGGCGAGTCCCTGACACATCAGTGTTCCCTTCTCTTCGGTCAGGCTTCACGTTGTAGTTGTGAGCAGGGGCAGCGAGTCGGTGGAATTGTTTGAGAGACGTGTAGTTGGAGTGGAAGGTGGGGTTCGGGTGTGCAGGGAGGGGTTGGAAGCGACCTGGCTGGGTCCGAGTCGGTGTGGTCACTAGATTCGTGTCCCTGTCTTAGGAATTGAACAGCACTTGTGAACCTGTCGTAACACAACCCAAACCGAAAATCGAATCACCCAAACTGGAGAGAACTCCAAATGGCCCAAATACTGACAGAAAGGAAGACAACCTAGATCAAGGCAAAAACGTGGGTGCTGACCCGCCACAGCAGAATGGCGAGTGTTACCCCAACGAGAAGAGCTCCGTCAGCATGGACTTGGACTAGGTGACCTGCGACGGGCTTCGTCCTTCACCTGACAACATGTTTTTGCCATAGTATGTGACTCTTCATAACACACCGAGACTATTTATATTTTCTTTTTTAAGGATGTTTAGAAATTTTGTGTATTATATATGAAAAAAGAAAAAGCTTGTCTGTAGTCTTTATGATCCTAAAAGGGAAAATTGCCTTGGTAACTTTCAGATTCCTGTGGAATTGTGAATTCATACTAAGCTTCTGTGCAGTGTTCCCATTTGCATCACTGAGGATGAAATCGACTTCTGTCTTTTGGAGAAACTTAAAACAACTGTCCTGCTTGCTCAAGAGGGCTGGGGGTCCCCCTTTAAGCATTCGTTCCCGCCAAGGTAGTTTTCTTGCATTTCGCTGTCCATTCCGGCATGTGTGTGGATGTTTGTAAACAAGACTATCTGACTTCAGAAGGGCTTTCTAAATTCTGTCCAGTAGAATGACTCTTTCCTTTGATATTAAAATGTTACTGAGTAATGCAAAACGCTAGTGAAACGTGTTAGCAGCAGCATGCAGAACAAAACCTTTAAAACATCTCGTCATACAGTGCATTTGTCATGTGAAGGTGTAAAATGGAAGAGATGTGGCTTCTGTTTGTAACTGGTATTGTGGAGCCTTTTATGAGCTTTAAAATAAAGTTCATCTCATGGTGTCATTTCTAAACGGTTTTGTCACTGACTTAACAATGGGAATGGGGAAGAGTCAGCACAAAAACTTACAGCAGAAATGAAGTCGCTGCGTGAAAACCGATGTCCTTTTTTGCTACTTTTTATGCTCTTTTGTGCATGAAAACGAGTTAGAAAAGTAGCATATGTTTATTACAGTTAAGTTTTAAATGTAAAGCTGAATCTGATTTATAACCCACCACCCAGAAGAAAGTGTCAATAACTCTTTGTTGCATATCTTTCAAGCCATTTCCAGCTAATGACAACGTGTGTCCGTGTGGCTATCACGTTAGTGTCGTGTACACTGCCTTTTAAAACTATACCTGGGTGATAAGTAAATATAATCGGGCGTTACAACTTCACTGCCGTGCTGAGGTCCAGTAAGTTAAAGACGTACAATAAGATATTTTTAACCAACTCCAGTATCAGTGCTTTAGGTGTTTCGCAAGTTTTTGCTATTTTAAGCACAGTGACTCTTACTTTTTTACGATGACTCTTACCTGGTGGTTTTTGAAAGGTGACATTGAAGTGTTGGTGGGGCGAGGAGACGCGCAGACCTGCAGACCTCGGCGGGTGCGCCACCCACCAGGGTACAAGTTTGTGCCCCTCGGATGGGGGCCGACCTGGCCTCCCCAGAGCCCATTCACCTTTTAACTGTTGCCAGTCTGTTAGGCCTACTGTTTAGCTACTACATATCAGGTGTTTCACATAGCTTAATACTTAAAACTACTCATGGGATCAAGAAAATGACAAAGTCACACAGAAGTATCAGAGTTGGGGACTGACCTGGGCACTCGAGCACTCCGACTAGCCAGCCCGCAGTAAGCACCTCGTCTCTGTCCGTCTGTCCGGTGTGTAGGCCAGCATTTCGCCTTTGTTTATGTTTCAGGAATATCTTACTCATTCTCATCTGCAGTGTTGAATGTCGATTTCATGAGAAATGTTAAGCGTCTTAACCATTTGTCAGTATTCAAACATTTTCTCACTAATTTAAGAGTTTTATCATTTAGAAGTCTTGATTTTTTGTGTGTAATCGGTCACGGTTTTTCTCATGCTCTCTAATGCACACAACATGTATGCTCAGTGGGCTCACGTACCTGCTGAGGGTGAAGATGGGTTTCTGAGTGTAATTGAGACGCTCATAAAAAAAAAAAAAACATTTTAAAAATATGAATAGGAAAAGAATTATTTTTTTCTACCCCAAAATAGTGCCTGATGGTAATGGGTGCCCATATCATTCCAGCCTAAACCAGTTTGTCTTTTATTAAAAACTAAAAATTTCCAGTATTCTCACTTTTCTGTAAAGACGCAGTGTTTCTAAAGGTGGCTACAGTTTGTGGACCTTGGGCTTGCTGTTTTGGATCTGGGAAGAAAACACGCTATTTTAGGAGAAATGTTAATATTGACATACTCACCTATGATGTAGGTATGGACCAATTTGGATAAATGCTAAATTAACAGGACTGCATTTTTTATTTTCACATAAACTGTCACTTTGTGACAATACTGAAAAGGTCCTTTTCTAATCCAATGGAATTGAACTTTGAGTCTAATTCATCATGGACGCAGGTTATGTCTGAGCAATGATTAACTTTCCTGGGCAAAGTCCCCGACTCATTGTCCTTGATTCCTCATCAAAAAGCAGTGTAGGGAGCCTCTAAAAAACATGTTCTCGAGTTTCTTTCTGAAAGGCCAAAGGGTACATAACACCTTAGCGTCTGTCTGTTGGCAGTAACTGGGCAGTAACCTGTCAGCAGCATTCAAGATCTTTTTCGAGATAATTTAACCCCTTGTCGGTTTAGATCCAGGTGACTTGTCTTGCCCAGGACTCACCGTACATAATCGGCACAAAGCACTCCTGTCATACTTATCGTTTGGGGAGAGAGAGCTTTCCCTTCTCCAGGTGTGAAGAGGTGTGAGCAGGACGATGGGCCAGTCTGCCCTGGGCAGCTGGCTGTGGCACGGGGGCCACGTCTTTCTCATAGGGACCGACCTCTGCTAGCCTTGGGTGCTTCCAAAAGATGACCAGTCCGTTTGCAAGTGGTGTGGTATATAAAGAACGTGAGCACGTGGGACGGGTTTGAAAGCTGTAGTGTAATGAGCTTTTCTGGTCAGCTCAGGGGTTTTCTGTTCCCAGGATTGCCGTAGAGAAGTGTGGGCCCCTTAATTTTTGTTCTACCTCGCGACAGGTGGCAGGCAGTAGGGTGTAGTAGAAAGCACGTTTTGAGGCAGGAAAAGATTCGGTTTCACATTCAAGGACCCAAACTATGCTCTCCCCACCCCCACACCCTGGTTTTTAGACAGATCACCTGACTCATCTGAATATTTCCTCCTCCAAATCTAGGTGACGTGACCTCGGCTGAGTCTCTGATGTGGATTCCCCTGTGGCAAGGGTCGCTGGGCCTCAGCTCTGCTGGCGTTTGGGGAGCGGGGTGGAGGTGGAGGGGCTGAGAGGGGCTGCCTCGTGCGTGTTTAACAGCACGCCTGGCCTCTACCCACTAGATGCCACTAAATAAACTTGGTTGTGACAACCAGAAATGACCCCTGCACCTTGAATCCCTGCTCTAGGCACAGTGACTTTGAACTTCAAAATCATAGTCAAGGAAGGAAGTCAATACCGTAAGGCCTCCGGTGACCCCGTGCACGCCAGGTGCTAGCCTCGCTTTCACAGTAGCGCAGGGGAGGGCACTAGCTCCTGTTTACAAGTGAGAAGGGGGGTGAAAGGCAGCCTGACCAAGGTCAGGTGTCAATCAGGACAGATCTGACTGACTCCAAAGTCTGTGTCCTCTCCTTGGCGGCAGAGAAGAGTCAGCACGCACTTCGCCAGGCGTGCAAACACATCCTCGTTGAGCTCTGGGAGGACTCAAATTCCGCTCCAACACTACCCAGGAAAGGCAACCACGGGGTGAGGGGTGTGGACAAACAAGCGGGTCATGCACGGACCCCGGTGCAGGGCGGGTTGCTCTCGTGTGCCCCAGCGCCCCCCCCCCCGAGTTCACGCACCCTCCTCAGCCTCCAGGGTTGCCCCCTCTTGTGGGGCGGGCAGGGCAGAGGCTCTGCTGTGTTCGCTTGTTATAGCTTGGCGCTTGAATTCAACAGGCACTCAGTCAATGTTGAATGACTAGGGGGAGGTTTAGAATGGACCCCTTCAGAGGCTGATGTTTAAGGAGCAGGCCAGAGGGGAGGCTGTCGGGGGAACGAGAAGGACCGGGCTGGAGAGTCGGGCAGACAACCAGCGTGGGAGGGCATCGCAGGGCGGGGGACAGTGGGCAGGAGCCGAGGGGACCTTGTGCCGCAGAGTGGTCAGAGAGAGGAGGCCAGAAGGGCGGACCCAGCCATGCAGCTACCTTCGCTGGTGCTGATGAGATCCGAGGAAGTGCCAGGCTCGGCGTCCCCCGTGGTGGGCCAGGAGGGCCGTGGTCAGTCAGCAGGGAGCAGGGACGGCCAGCGCTAGCACCTGTGTGCGTCCCACGGCTGGACCAGCACTGGGAGCCGGGTGTCCTGTGGGCCGAAGGAGCTGGTGTTCTCCGTGTCCCACGCACTTGGTCTTGAATCCGTGTCTTTTGCCTGACCGAGGAAATGCCCTAGAAATCAGGCACCTGCTTCAGACCCCCGCAGCAGCAACGGAGAGAACCCGCCCAGCGTCCTGCAGTCCATCCGGTGTTGCCGCCTCTGCCCTGCGGACCCCACCTGTCCCCACGCCGAGGCCGCCTACAGAGCTCAGACCACCTGCCACCCAGCGTCCTGGCCCGAGGCGAGCATTAGCCCGACCCCCAGCAGCTACAGCACGTGGTGCAGAGACCTCGGTGGAGGCTGGAGATGGAAACAGGAGCCCCCGGGTGGCCCGCCCTGGTTCCTTCCGTCGTGTCCAGGGGAGGACACGCAGGGCTGCGGCCACCTCTGGCCGGTGCGACCAGCCCTGGACTGGAGCTCACAGAGGTCACCTCCCCGACATGCGCATTGCTTCCTACACGGGCTAATGACTCCTCACTTCCTTTCAAGAGGAGAGGTCGGGGTGTCACAGCAGTTTTGGCCACCAAGCAGAGCAGTCACTCCGTCTGAGACTATTCTCCACGGCTGGCGGGGGGAGCCCTGAGCTTGTCGAACAGGCTCCCCGATGATATGTCGGGAGCCATTACAAGGCACTGAAAGTGTCACGTGGCTTGGAGCCATCAAGCAGTTGCTGAGACTGTAAACAATGGTTCTAGGGAGCACAATGTTGAGTTAAACTTCACTGACTCTGGTTTCACTGACCCTGGTGGAGAGACTTGCCTCATTAAAAAATGCTTTTAAGGTAATGGGATGTTTTACAACCCAGAAAACAAGGATGTTTTATGATCTTGTGTGTCAGCATTTTGACTGATACACGTTGTGCTTTGTTATTGTATCCAAAAACTTCTGTAAAGGCTGTGCTAAATAAACGCGAGGCTGCAGCAGTGACTGTGTGCCCTCCCGAAGTGCTTTCCTGTCTTCTTTTATTTTCCTTAGGCTTCACCCCTCTTTTCAGGTGCTGTTCGACTTTAGCTGGCTGGCTCCGGCAATGATGGTGATGAGTCTGTCCTCGGAGGGCTGTGGCTTCCAGTGGGGAAGGAGTGTACCCCAGGGACACTGCCCCACGCAACCCACCCACCCTGGCCACAGCTGCCCTGCGCCCCCAGCCTCTCACCCTCCGGTGTACGTGCATGTGCATGCTCATCACACATTGCATCTCGCGCACCACACGCATGCACATGCACACGTACACGCATGCCACACAGCCCCACCTCACCTGTCTCCCCCGCACCCCCCCACCCAGGCATCCTAGCCAAACCTCCCCATGGCGATGGCCGCCCTCTCGCCACCCCCTGGGGGCTCCCTGTCTCCTGCTGTATGAAAACGTTACTTTATAAGGATCCGTCCATAGCTCTCTCCTGTGTGTTCCCAGAGCCTTGCACGGAGCCTGACATGTAAATGAGATGCTAATTAAGTGACACGAAGTGACAGATGGATCCCTGGCCAGACCCTCACGTCCTTGAGAAGGAAAACCTTGGTGTCTGCATTGGCTTCTGCGGCTGCTGTAACAATAACCACACACTACGGGGGCAGAGGGGGTGTTGAAACAGTGGAAATTCGTTCTCTCACAGACCTGGAGGCCCGAAGGCCCAAATCCCGCTGTTGACAGGATGACGCCCCTGCAGGGGGTCTGGGTAGAATCCCTGCCCCCTCCAGCTTCCGTGGGAGGGACAGTGAGGCCGTCCTGCCTGAAGCGACCTTGAGGGCCACCAGGTCAGCCATGGAGCTCAAGGCGAAGGACCTGAGAGGTGGCTTTGGACCACATGCGAGGACCAGAGCAGACGGCGCCCGTTAGAGTGACCTCGGTCACACAGGACCTTCGCCCGTGAGATTTGAGCTGTGATGGCATGACACTCACAGGCACAAGCCATTCGTGCAACTGACATGGTGGCCAAGGGAGCCTCAGCTGGGAGAGGCCACCAGTGTGGGGAGGACCCTCTCTTTGACCTGGGCGCGTTGTTTTTTTATAGGTTGATCCCCCACCCACTGCCCACTGCAAACGCATACCATCGATGTGTGTCTTCTTCTGTCTCAGCTTCAAGGTCGGGGTGGGGTGTTCTAAAAAAGGGGGGGGGGGTAGAGGTCCTTTCAGGCCCAAAGAAGAAGGAGTAGGTATGGGGTGACTTGTCAGTTAAGTGGGTTTTCCGTGCAAGAACAAGTCCAGGGCGGTGGGGGCCGCATCCGTTAGGTAACGAGTGACGTCCTCCTCGGCGTTTGATTTACCAAGAACCAATTCGTCCGAAACGCTCTCGGCCTGTGTCGTCAGGCCGTCCTCGTCATGGTCGTGGTCGGGGTGCGGGCACCCTGGAGAGCCGCTCCTGACATCCGGAAGCCCGCCCGTCACCACGGTCAGGTTCGCAAGACGGACATTCGAGAAACGGAGCACCAAGGCCAGTGACGCCCACCCCTAGTTTTACAGATTGGTGGGAGAGGGTGCCAGAGGTCACGCAGCTGAGCAACGGGGACTTGGCAGCGCGCCCCGTAACCAGCCCCGCAAACCCCTTCTCTGCGATGTCACAGGTCCCAGGGACACTGCGTGAGGGCTCGGGTTCTTCTGTCCTGTGTCTTGTTTCTTGGCAGGGGTTTGCAGCCTGTGTCCTGGGGGAACTCGCAGCCCAGGTGGAAAAGCTGAACATCAAGGCACCTCAAGTTTTCCTTCCACAAGCTTGAGGTGGCGCATCAGGTCTATGGTCTCACCCTGGGAGAGCAGACGCCGTGGGAGTTCACGGGTTCTCATTCCGTGGAACTGACCGTCTCCCCTCCCCCCCCACTCCCTCCCTCCCCGTCGTCCCGCCCCCTCCCCGCCTGTTCCTTCTCCAAACTGGGAGCCTGTCAGAATGCGTGGACTTGCTTATCATTTCCATCATCAAGTGCACACCGAAATCAGTGTGTGTCTAAACGGGCTCCCCGAGCCACGTGTGAGCCCCCCGAGCCATGTGTGAGCCCCCGAGAGCCTCGCAGCACGGCGGCCGGAGCTGGGGACGCGTCGGGGAGCACTGTCCTGCAGGTGCGCGAGCCTCTGACGGGGCGGAGGGTGTCCTGGGTCCATGCACGTCCGGCGCCTTAGTTTCTCATTTCGAACACGTCTGGGGCTCCATGCAGACGTCGGTGGTGAGGCTATGCTGTGTGATCAGCATTCGAGGCCACCGCCAGGGAGCGGCCGAGGCCACACGACTCTGCTGGCAGAGCAGGTGTCCTGCTGTGAGTCACAGCGTCGCCGGTGAGTGATCGATCGCTCACGAAATGACCTTTTCCATTTGCGAAAGGGCAGGCGTGTCTTGCAAATGCGGGTATTTCGCAGGGCTACAAATTAAGACCCCATCCGGGGCCCTCTCAGAGCCTCCTGCTCTGCTTCTGCCCCTCATGGACTTGGGCGCTGAGCCCTTTGCTCGCTGGGGCGCCCCGCTTTTAAGTGTGTTCCCAGTGGCCGGGGCTGACATTTGGGTGTGGATGCGGCATCTGTGCTGAACACGGTGCTGAGTGTCCTCGTGGTCCAAGGCCGTGAACAGCGAACAACCTTTCTGTTGTCTTTGAAAGGACAGATCAAGTGAGGCTGCCAGCTGCCCCCGGCAAGCCCTCCTGGCCTCGGCCAGGACGCACCTTGGCACCGGCCCTTCCCTCCCCCGCATGGTCTGGCTCCTCCTCCCCCACGCACTTAGCGGGATGCCTCTGTCCAGCGTTGGTGACCAGGTGTGCTCCGGGGCTCGGCCAGGACCGCGTAGGGCACACGGGGGTGGCTCCAGGAGGCAGGCGTGAGGATGTCCCAGGGGCTACTCTGCCTGAATGTGCCCAGAAAAATAGAGATGAATGAACGAGCAGTAGGTATATGGTGGAGGGTGACCTTGCTGGTAGTCAGAGCGAAGCTTTGCTGGGTCGTCTCTGTCCTCGTGTGGTCCGCTTTGTCGTACGCAGTTCTGCGTCGGTACGCCCTTAAGAAACAACCCCAAGCCAACCGGCCCCGGAAGGAAGCCCGGACTGCCTCCTACCAAACGCATCGCCTGGTGAACCCGCCACTCACTGTATACCCAGAACACGCAGTGTAGATAGATTAAAGAGACGTGAGCGAGGAGGCCCAGAGGACCTGGCCACACAGGTGCGGGTTCGCGACGGCTCAGCCAGGTACCCCGCTCAGGCCGGGCCTGCCCCAGCCCGCGGCACCCCGGCACCGACTCGTTCCCTGGGGTAACACGTTCCCTTGCCAAACGCAGCGCCTCCGGTCCAGCTGAGGTCCCGAAGCTTCAAAGCCTTTGACTTCGCGAACGTTTGCGAGAGTGAGCTTGCCTTTCCGAAAGGAGGCACCAGCTCCCCCGACCCCCCGCCACCCACGGGTGGTGACTGTCCTTTTTCCCTGCGTCCTCGCCAACACTGAATACGTCTACGAACGTGTTTTTCTCTAAACCCATTCTTGAAGGGCTTTAAGAGAACCCTGAAGCCTGGAGGTCGAGCCCTTTGGGTGAGGTCGCCGAGCTGGCTCCGGGGGTCCCCGATCCCCCTCCCTGAGATGAAACCACTACACAGCTCCCCGCCGCTGTAGGATTCGCCCTTCCTGCTGGGGCCCGTCAGGCCACCTGTGGCCCTGACGGCGGTTTCCTCCCACAAGGCCGTGCCGGGTGCTCACTTCGCCTGACGGAACGGTACCTCTGCGCCCCACACTCTTCCAGAAACCGTCAGCGGCCCACTCTGCTGCGGGAGGCCGCTGAGGAGGCGGCTGGGAAGGGGGGCTTGACTGGGAGAAAGTGGGGGTCGGCCCTCACGCCCCAATGGACCCCCCACCCAGCTGGCAGGGCTGGGCGGGGGCTCCGAGGAGGGAGAACGAGCAGCCGGAGGGGAGTGTGAAGGGGGCCGTGAGTGCCCAGCAACGCTTCCTCAGCAGCCCTGGGGCCGGGGTGGCCCGTCTGGAGAAGGATGGCCCAGCCCCGTGGGCCCTACTGTCACCTCCGGCCCGCTGGCCATCAGGGACGGGCGCTGACTCCAACTTGACCACCTGAGTCTTCAGGAAGGGGAGGCGGGAAACACTTCCGTCTGGGCCTGGTGGCAAAGGATGGCTTGTTGTTTGTCACAGAGCTGCCCCAGGCCTGGGCCTGAGGCAGGCGCCGGGCACACTACAGTGCAGGTGGCCTCGCTGGCGAAGCGCCGGCCCGGCCTGGCTGGTGGCGCGAAGCCGGGCGTGAGGGCACGCGGCCCCTGGCCACAGGGCACCCCACCGTTGCCCAGAGCCTCGGGCTTTGGGGAGAGGCGGGGAGCACCTGGTGTGGGCCGGAGGGCGGGGCCGGAGGCCCGGGAAGGTACAGCGACAGTGGCCAGTGGCGGGAAGTCGCAGAAAACCCACCTGTTCTCGGCGCCTCTGCTTTGCTCGCTCGAGGCCCCTTCTCTCCACTCGCCTCTCTGCTGAGGGCGACTTCCGACCTCAGAGCTCTTGTCCACGTGGTCTCCCGCATACCACGGCGGCCTCTTGACCCCCGCGTGGGAAGCCCCCATGTCCCGGCCTGACCTTCAGCCAGGGCCAGCCCCGGTGGCTCCTTCTTGGAAGAACGAGGAGCTCACCTCCTTCCGCCTCGTCCTTGTGAGTTCTGCAGTGTAGACATGGGAATCCTCGGTCGCGACGGCCGCCGGCTTAGCGTTTCCGGAGCAGAAAGGGGGTTCCTCAGAACGAGTCCGTAACCGTAAGTGAAAAAATCCTGCTGCCAGGATGACGTCATTCTTGGCTAGTGACTTTGTGTTCGTTTTAACAGCCACGAAAATAACCCTTCAGAAGGAGATGCCACCACTTCCTCAAGCGGGAGGTGGTCAGCTGGGGCTCACGGCTCCCTGAGGGTTGGCTGGCTGGGTGTCAGGAGGTGTGTGAATTCTTCCAATTTCATGCAGAAACACCCAGTTTGCCATGTTTCCCCTGTCAGGCCCCCCGGGCTGATGGCAGGTGGTGTCTGGCCAGATGGGGGTGGGGGGGAGGGGCAGGCTCGCTGGCTGGGGGAGCTTTGTGACGAGGCCCCAGGGCCTCAGCCGGGGCCAGAGCCCTTCTGTGGGCGGTGGCCGAGTGAAGAGGTGGCGGGCTCCCGGGAGATGGCCTTTGATGGACGGGGACTCAGGGCTGAGGTTCGAGCCAGCCGGACTCTTAGGCCATCTCCCAGCTTTGGGGACCTCATCGTTCAAGCTGAACCTGAAACCAGGCTGACGGCCTGACCTGAGGCTTCCTCAGACCCTGGCCCGGAGTTCGTGCCGCGGGTGCCCTACAGGCTAGCCGGGATGCCGGCCGCCAAGCCGGCCCCGTTTCCTACATTCTCCGTCCTCTGCACCTCAGAGGGGCTGGGAGTGTTCAGCCTCTGGTACGTGTGGCCCGAGAGATCGCGTTTTAATGACAATTCCCCCATCGCAGCGGAGGGGCAGGAAGAAAAGGCGGGCATTGGGCCATGCAGAGGACACACCCCCCGTGCCTGTGGGTCTGAGAGAGACAGACAGACAGACAGACAGACAGCGAGGCACAGAGTGAGAAACCAAAGCCCCAGTCACCCACAGCTGACTTCCCTCCGGGGCACCCCTAGGAAGGGGAGGGGGAGGGGCTTCTCCCTCTGGTCATCCCCAGAGAGGCCCCACCTGGAACCTTACGGCCCAGCCCAGAGGTCGGGGCCTCTGTCCCTGTGGTGTCCGGTGACAGGTCGGCCGGAGAGGTCCTGCGCCTCCCCTGCCGGCTTCACCGCTCTCTGCGGGGAGGTGCTGCTCGTGCAGCTTTCCCCCCTCCCGTGTGGCTGGTGGTTTGCAGGGAGCCCTCTCGGGGGCAGGAATGCTGGCAGAAGCGAGACAATGAAACCCAAGCGCTGGCCAAGGGGCCTGGCTCTCCGGCAGCCCCCAGAGTGTTCTGGTCACCTCTTTCAGGGCGCTCAGGAGCGTAAACCGCCTACTCCCCCCAGGAAGGAGGATTTCCAGATCAAACCCTTAAGAAAGACGAGGAACCAAGGTGGTTTCTTCAAGACCCGTGCTGCAGAGCTCCAAATGTCCCTGGTCACCGTCCCTCTGACTTTCTTACTGGTGCCATTTCTGCGTGGAGAGAATCGGCGTCTTCTCCCTCGTCCCCAGAGCATCCTGAGGGCCCGCCCGCGGTCACCTGAGATGGCCCCCTGCTGCCAGCAGCTGGGGAGGTGGCATTGGACGACAGCTGGACAAGAGCTGGACAAGAGCTGGGACAGGCAGGGTCTGCGGCTCTGCCCTCCACGGCCTTCACAGTCGGGGGGCCCTGGTGCAGGGGCCCCGCCCTCTGTGGCCCCCGCTGCCTGCAGGACCAGGTGGACTCGCCATGGCGTGACCCCCGCTCTCCAGCCCACCTCTCCGACCTCACTCCTGCACCTGCCGCTCCAGCCCCCAGACAGTCCACAGACCGCCCGACGACACGCCCCCCTCCCCACGCATCGAGATGACTCCCCCGCGGCTCCTGGGGAATCCGAGTGGACATGGAACGTCCCTTGACGACGACATTGCCTTCTGCACGGTAGAAACATCATTATATCGGCCTGCCGCATCGTCTGATCGCTGTTTCCTTAGTTTTACCTGCTCGCGCTCTGTGAGACTCTCGGCCGGCAGCCGCCTTTAACGCCCACGTGTGTCTTCCATGGCTACGGCGCCCAGCACGACGGAGACATTCGAGAAGCATGTGTTGGACGGACCGATGGAGGCAGGAGCGAGCGCTTGGATGAACCGCGCTTCGCTGAGTCCGGCGTGGCTTCTGCCCTCGCGATGGCCGTGCTTCCCGGGCTGCTTCCTGCGTGACTCTGTCCCTTCCGCTCATCGCTCACGAACCTGTCAGCCTGAGGGCCGGGTCACGGGGCCCGTCTTGCTCGTCACTGCGTTTTCAGAGAACAAGACACCCTTGGCCCACGGTAGGCGTCTGACAAATTCCGGTGGGATGCAAACGTATTTATTGGGCGGCTACCGAGACCCAGGCACAGGGATAACTCTAAAGCAGCGTTTGGAAAGGTCCTACTTTTGTACGTTGCACTCACAAAGCACACGTTTATCCCGTTTCATCCAACAGCCATGGCACACCTGTAACCAGGACAGATGATTGCATGTTCATACCGGAGCTTATCACCCACCTGTCTGCCTTGCTCACAGGATCACCACTGTGTCCGTGAGATCAAGGAACGGAGCGAGCAAGCAACCACTCCTGGTTTTTATGAAGAACAAGGCAAAATGTCATCCGATAAATGAGGGTCAGTGTTTTAATGGGCATTGAAAGGAACAGGAAACAGACGCAGGACGCCCTGTGGTCCCCGAGGTCCACCGATGTCACTCCACGGGCAGCTGCCTTGCTTCACGGATCCCACCCGATGAAACACATCAAAACGCAACCACGTCCAAATTAAACAGAATTTCACTGATAAACTTTAAAATAATTTAAAGAATATTCATAGTCGTAAGCTCCCGGCCGTCCGGGCGGTTCTGGTAAATTTCAAAAGGCAAATGTCATCTTGACAAGGATGAGCCCAAACCATGCAGTAGCCTGCCCCAGCGATTGAGACCGGTCATCGTAAAAAAAAAAAAAAAAAAAAAAAAAAAAAGTCTTTGACCCGCAGATCACGAAATCTATTTCCTTTAACACTTGATAACACTGAGTTCTCGCTAATCTTGGAGCGGAAACCAGGCAAGAACATATGTGAAGACAGCCGAGTGTCACTAGGAGTGAAGCTGAGTGACAAAGACAGGAAGAGGAGGTGACAGGCTGTGACAGCCCGGGGCTGTAAATCCTGCAGACGGTGCCCCAGGTGTGGCAGGAAGGAAAGCTGGCCCCATGCTGTGCTCAGGCCAGTGGTTCAGAAGCCGCTGAACTAACACCAAGAGATTTTAGGATGTTTGAACATCATGAGTGCACTTGGGGACCGTGAATCATGGGCTGTGGGTGCCTCCGCTCCCCTTCCTTGTTCAGTGGGCACCGATATGTCCCCTCCCGTGGCCCAGACACTGTGCCTCGTGTCCTGGACGGGCCAGCACGGTCCTCGTGAGCCCCCGTGGAAGGGGAAGTGGCCGTGGACTCTCTGTGTTCTCAGACCCGGATCCGCGTCACAGTGGATTAGGGCCATGTTAGTCGCCCCACACAACCCGAGGGAGTCACAATGCAATGGTGACGCCATGGGCCGCCTGCACGGAGGTGCCCAGACGACACCCAGTGGCACGTAGAACAGAGCGAACCCCTCTTCTTTACCTGAAGGGACACGGCGACCCCAGCACATTCTGCCCAGCTCCAAGGTGAGGACCAAGGTGGGGCCGGGCCACCCTCGCAAACACGTCACTGCTAGAGAGAGCGAGATGTGGTTCTCACAGACGTCTCTGGACAGCGGACCACCTGCCTGAAGGCCGAGCTGTAGCATGGAACACCACCAGGCGAGGCTTGGGGGCCGACCTTGTGCCTGGGTGACGAGGCCTCTGAGAACCTGGGTAGGGGGAGACCCCAGATGGAGACAGCCTGGTTCTTGGGTGGGAGAGAAGACCACCAGTGTTGGACTCTTACCCTGAAAGAAACAGAAAGAAACTATTGTTTCGACGTCCGATAAACATGGAAAACATGGCGTGGATCTGTTACAGCAGCGAGCCTTACCTTAATGAATACGCCAAGCTCGATTCCTTCCCAGAAGGAACTTTCTTTCCACCCTGATCCCTGTGGACACAAAACAGTCCTCTTTGTACTGTGCAATATTGAATTCACAGAAAAGCTCAAGAGGAAATGGAAGCTGTCACTCTCCTCTCCTTTAGAGCGAGAATGCCAGAAATCGGCAGACTCCTGAAACCTTAGTTTTCCTGATTCAGAGAAATGAAATCTTTGGGCTGAAGAATCTATGCAAAGAATGAAGACAATCTGATCAGGCATGCCAGAAATTTAGCTCTTGGGTCCCTAGTTGATTTAGTTTGTTTTCGATAGGAATCATATCTTCCGAAATAAATTACACGCCCCATTTCCAAGACAGGATTTCAATGTATTTTTAAACACACTTCGGGAAGGGATTCAAGATGCCTGAGCCGTCACAGGCAAGATGCTAATCTTGTGATCATGAGTTTGGAGGAGAAGAAAATGGAGAGACACCAGGAAAAGAAAACGTGGTAGAAGACGTGTCCTCACATACAGGATCATGATTATCTGGTGGCAGCAAGTTTCGGAGAAAAAAGCACTCATTAAAAATATGAAGTCTCCAAGTTTGTGGTTCTGGAGGATGCCTTTGGATGGATGGCTTTGACTTTCCAAAGTACGCAATGGAAGTCCACGAATCTTAGCATTTTCGTCAAATTTGCTCAGAGGCCCGAATTGAGTTTGGGTCCTGGTTGTATTGTTAAGGGTGGAAATTTTTCAAAGCGAGCCAACTAGCTAAGTCAGTTACAAGGAAGAAATATCTTGAGATACCAGAAGTTGTTCTACTTGCTCGGGTGTGGGATTAGGAAATGTACTGTACAGGATATGAAGATGGCCAGTGTCTGCTTCTGTGATCTGCTCACTTATTAACCAGAGTGTGGTGCGAGGTGATGTGTTTGTATTGCCTTAATGGTCGACTTCTGCGTCTGTAAACTGCTTACTTGTTTAATGTAGTTTTGGGCTTTGTGAGCTGCCTCTTTTGAAATTGTAAGAGTGAAGACGTCCCAGTAAATCAGTAACAAGGAGGTGATTCCTCGAGGCACCAAAGTCCCAGGAAGAGGCACGACATTCCAAGATACAGATAACCAGACTGTCTACCAGGCTATGTTTGATCTAGCAATTCCCCAGATACATGTATCTTTGTAAAGGACATTAAGGGTTACCTGCTGCTTTCTGTAATTTCCTTACTCTCTCTCTCTTTGTTCTAGGATGTAGTCAGAGGCTTCATAAACTGCCTCAAACAAAGACCCCGGGCTGATCTCCTCTAACCCTGCGTGGTAGAGAGTCAGTCACCAGCCGGCTAATAAAGGCTCATAATTCATCTCGAATTGACTCTGCGGGTCTTAGATTTGAACACGCCACAACAGTATCACTGACCGTGATCCCAGCACCCACTTTTATAGGAAATGTCCTCGTCTGGTCACTGCCCTGGGATGGACGCCACCCGCTCGGTGAAACGCCAGCCTGTCACAGCCCCACACGCGGCCTCTGAGCCTTCTCTCCCTCCGGCCCCTCTCACTGGCTTTGAGGTCTCATCCACCCAGGGCTTCCGACCCCTCTAGATGCTAACGACTCTCAGACCTCCGTCTCCAGCCCTGCTGTCCCTGTCTCCCTCCACTCAAGATGACCTGCCCAGGAGGCCCGGTCCTATGCTCCCCTCTCCCAGCCTCTTCCCTTCCCCATTTTTGGCTCAGGGCACAAAACCTTGGTGTCATCTTTGAGGTCTCTCTCCCCTCCCCCTCCCCACCTTTAAAAAATAACAGCTTTATTGGGATGCAATTCACACACCACGCAATCTGCATTTTTAAGTTGTACAAAATCAGTGGGTTTTAGCATACTCATGGAGTTGTGGGACCAGCACAAAAGCTTTGGAAATGCAATTTCAAAGCATTCTTATTACTCTGAAAAGAAACGAAGTACTTCCTATTCCCACCCCCAACTATTAACCGGCTACCTCTGTGGATTTGCCAATTCTGGTCATTTCATATAAATAAATAGGGTCATGGAACATGTGCCCTTCTGTGGCTGGCTTTCGTTTAACACACGGCCTCACGGTTCATCCATGTTGTAGCACTCCGGCCCTTTTCTGTCACTGAATAATATTTCATCGAATTGGATAGATGACATTTTGCTTATCCATTTATCAGTTCATGGAGACCTGGGTTATTTCTACATTCTGGCCATTCGAATAATGCGGGCAGACGTATCCAAACGCAAGCGTTTGTGGGCATGCGTGTTTTCATTTCTCTTGGGTCTAAACCTCGAAATGGCATCGCAGGGTCTTATGACTCCTCTGAAGAACATTCGAGGAGCCGCAGAAACATTTTCCAAAGTGGCCGTGTCGTTTTGCACCCCACGGGCGGCGTCTGAGGGTTCCCGTGTCTCCACATCCTCGCTAACTCTCGTTGTCCTCGGCGCTTTTGACCTTAGCCACCCAGGGGTACGAGGTGCTAGCTCCCTGTGGTGTGGCTTGCGCTTCCCAAATGACTAAATAGTGTTGAGCATCTTGTCCTGTTTATTGGCCACTTAAATATTGTCTTTGAAGAAATTTATATTCATGTCCTTTGCCCCTTAAAAAATAATTGGGCTATTTGTGCTCGTTTTCGTTGAGGGTTCTTTATAGTCTGGATGCACGTCCCTGTCAGATAAATCATTTGCAGATATCTCCTCCCATTCCGTGGGCTGGCTGGTCACTTTCTGCGCTTTGAAGCGCAGCTGTCTAATTTGGATGAAGTCCTCCTTGCCCGTGTTCTCCTTTGGGCTCGTGTGATTTCGGCGTCATACGGATGGACCCATCGCCGAACTTGAGGTCGTGAGGATTTACGCTTGTCTCCTAAGGGTTTTATGGTTCTCACACGGGTGTCCGTGGTCCATCCGAGTTAACTTTTGTAGATGGTGTGGGTTAGGGGGCTGGACTCCCTGACCAAGTGTGGGTAGGTCTAGTTTCTTCTGAACGTCTCTCTCCTTGGAGCGCAGATGACTGCCTCCTGGAGGTATCCTTGCAGTCACCCCTCGGTCTGCTTGTCCCGATCCCCTCCTTTTATAAGGACGCCAACTGCCTCGGGTTAAGGCCCACCAATAAGACCTCATTTAACCGGACTCACTTTTTTTTTACAGGTCTTATCTCCACATACCGTCACATACTCAGTAAGATGCTGGGGGTGAGGACTTCGATACCATTTAGTCCACCCGATCTCTCATCATTTGTCGTGTGAGAGGTCAGAGAGCGGGTACAGAGCAGTGGCACTCATCACCCTCTGAGCTTCTGGCCGGTCCCATCCAAATGTTGGATGAAACCAATCAGTGAGATTTCTCTTTTTGTATAAAAATAGTGCATTACGAGGGTCATGGGTAACCGAATGTTAGAGGCATACAAGACCTCGGATACGGGAGAGGTGTGAGGCAAATGTGAAGGTGACAATGTCGGTGTCTGGGCAGGGCCCCAAATGCTCAGACACCAAGGCTTACGGAACGTTCCAGAAAGGGGCCTCCTTCCCCCGGGATCGCTAAAGATGATGACCGCAGTGGCAAGGGGGCCGCTTCCTCCCTTCTGTCCCCAGCCTGTCTCCTGTCCCCGTCTCCTTCCTCCAACACTCCCTGTCACAGGACACTCTGAACAGCACGCAGGCAGGGGGCTGAGCCCTGTGAGGTTGAGGTGGCCGGCCCAGAACACGGCTACGAGTCCTCTAAGAGATGACGCTTCCGCGGCCCGCGCATCCTCGTGGCCACGCGCACGCACAGATGTGGACGGCATTCGCGTTTCTGCTGAGCAGAGGCGCTGCGGCCGCGGAGAGGGCCAAGGGCTCAGGACAGGCCCACCGTCTCCGTCCGAAACTGGACGGCGTGACGGGTCCGGACAGAAGGGGCGAGGGATGTTACCGGTGCTGCCTCTGGACGCGGAAAGCACGTCGTCCTCCTCTGTGGACAGGGGACGCACCGCCGCGGGCCGTGGCCCGTTCTGCGCGCCTGTTGGTTTCTACGACAGGAGAAGAACAGGTGAGCTGGGAGCGGTTCTCTCTGCTGTTTCTAAAAGAAATGCCGGTTCAACAGGGCGGATCCCGCAGCTCCATGCAGCCGGGGCAGGGCTCCAGACGGCTCCCTCTGCGCCGACCCGAAGTGTCTGGGGTGACAAGCGGCTGAAGGAAATAACACCTAGTGACAGCCACACAGCTCAGCGGGAGGCGAGGCTGGCCCTGCTTCTCTGCCGGGAAGGGGTGAGGGAGGGGGCAGGGTGGGGCTGGGGTGGGATCTTCGAAGGTCGAAGGTCGCTGTGAGCAGTACTGGGGTGGGGAGGTGTCTTTTCAGTAAAGTTTAGTTTAAGGGCCTCTGGGGGATCGCAGTGCCTTGGGGCTCAGGCAGGAGTCGGGGTAGGGAGAAGGGGGGCGGGGCTGGGGGTGGGCCCAGGGTCTTTTGTATAACCAGCCACTGAAGAGTGAGCAAATTGCTTGCGGTCACCAGACAAAGGAGAGCCTATGGTAGTAGAAATGGCTAGAACATCATTTCTTTCTCCCTGACAAGGCACTTGGCCTTGCCCTGGCTGAGCCCATCTGTCACCTCAGTTATATTCTAGGGGCTGCTAGCAAGGAACAGGGGTGGGATCAGGTCCCACACGCTGTCCTGCCACATGCTACCTGCTCCTGCTACCTCAGTCCCCTGTGGGTCCCCTGTACGCCTGGTGCAGAGGCCCCGCGGGGAGCCTTGGCCCACCCTGGATGACTTGTTCTTACCCCAAAATCCCCACTGTCAGCGTGTGAGAAGGCGTCTCCCCACGTCCCATTGTCCTCTGCTTCCGGTTCTTATTTACTTTTTAATTTTTAATGCCTACCGCACCTGGTCTTCCGAGGTGGTCTCCCATCCAAGTGCTAACCAGGCCCGACCCTGCTTAGCTTCCGAGATCAGCCGCGATAGGGCTCGTTCAGGGGGGCATGGCCGTAGACCGTCTCCAGTTTTTACTGGTGAAAATGACATTGGCTTTTAGGAGAAGTCTGACCTGCATTTGGACTGAGTCTGTCTTTACTTCCAAAAAGTGACGTAACTGCTTGAGCTTCGGCTTCATTTGTCAGTGGGGTCGCTGTGAGGATTAGGGGTGATGGGGGCATCGTGCAGGGCCCGGCACAAAGCGGGTGGCCAATGGAATGGCAGTCATTGTCACTGTAAAGAAAACGTCACCAAGCACTTGCTCTGGAGAAGCCGGCCATGGAAGCTTGGGCCCCGATCTAAGGGAGACGGCGGTGACACAGGAAGGGTGTGGTGGTGGCAGTTTGTCACTCTGACGGGGACAGTCTGCTGCCCCACTTCCAGGCTTCCCAGAACAAGCTCTGTTTTCTTGTGTCACTTCTGTCATGTCGTGAATTCAGACGGAGCTAACGCATCCGGATTAGTGGAGAAGTGAGTGTGAATCCACCGCCTCCGAGCCAGGTGCACAGAAGGAAGGGACACCAATGATGACACATTGAAATCCTCGATCGCCGGTGCCGTTGACCACGAGCACTGTTGGGCAGCAAGCAATCCAATGGGAGAAAATCACTCAGAGCCCCTTTGTCCTCGTGGGGTGCCTCCGTCGAGGTGCTGATTCACTCCGGAGAATGAACCCAGAACAGCCGCACGGGGACGTTTCCCAGGCCGTGTGTACGGGGATCGGTGTGGGACAGGGGTTCCTTAAATCATCCTGAAAGGAAGTTCGCACCCCCCAATCCTACTCTCGGGTGCCTTCCGGATCAGCAGCCCTGCAGGGGGGACCGGGAAGACTGACCCAGGCCAGTCGGGGTTCCAGACCCAAATACCCTGACCGCTCCGCCTGCCAGCCATGGGCTCTTCCTGTTGCAGACGAAACGTCCGTGACGGATGCGGAAACCATTTGATTCTGTTCTGCTTGTCTTCGGGGCCCAGCAAGGAACGGGGCGGGGGCGGGGGGGTGGTCTTCTTGCCTTGCCGTCTTTTCTCACGTCCCTTATCTCTTTCATTTTTTGCTTGACACCTGTTGTCCACATAGTGCACCCTAAAAATAGTCACAGAAAAAACGAAACGCAATCCTTCATGCAATCAGTCAATATTCTGTTAAGTGACTGAGTTTTAAAGGTCCCAGGTTCCTTTCAGCAATGGCCAGAGTCCCTTTCACCCCCAGGTAAGAAAACTTACACCTGAACAGGTTATACAACTCATCATCAAGAAAACATCAGGCCACGCCTCAAACCTGGGACCGGCTGGCTGACTCTTAATTGAGCTCATTGAGTTGACCCATCAGTTTGGTCAACCGAGACACTGAGTTTGTCCTGCAATTATTCAGACAGACATTTTTTAGTCCAGTGACTTTTCGTTTTGAACCCGGCGAATCATAGAAACAAAGCAGGAGCATCGTCCGGTGCTCTCGAGGACCTTGCTGTAGGAGCCAGTGTTCAGTCTTCCGACTAAGAGATCAGAGGGGAAGTCCCCAGGCCATTCATCAGGGCATTTCCCACTGGCCCACCCACCTTGCCCTGACCTTGACCTCCGAACTACGCCCATCTGACCTCTGACCTTCACATGTGTAAGGTGGCTGCAAGGGCTTTGGAGGAGGAGGTGGAAGACAGTTCATCTTCCGCTGCTGAGTAAGAATGCTCTTTCACTGTCTGTGACTTCAGCTCCGGATGATGGTTTTGCCTGAGTGTCTGTCGGTCATCACCAGTTATGCGTCCAATGGTTTTGCAGGAGTTGAGGGGAAGAAGTCGCCACCGGCGAAAGGTCGTCTCTGGCAGGTGCTGCCGCTGCCCCGCTACCCCTGGAAATCGGGCCAACAGAGGTGTGCTGCTCTCAGACCAAGTGGGACGCCTCCGTTGTCAAGGGAAATGTCCAGAATTTTAAAAGCCGGTACCGAGGTTTGAAAACATGTGTTAAACCTCGATGTGGCTCCCTAAATACTGCTGCCTGTCGGGAGTCCTGGATTAGGGACACAAGGAGGGGTGGGAAGCTCTCTGGGGAGGCCCCTCTTTTTGCTACTCCGAGCTCATGCACCCTCTGGGCCTAGAATCCCGACAGGGAGGCAGAATAGTTCTGAATGGCTGGGCTGCGAGATTCCCTCATTATTAGGGCTAGAATCAAAGTCCTGAGCCACCCCTGGCCAGTTTCTTGACAGCGAGTTACGCTGACAACCTCTCGGAGGCTCAGTTTTCCATCTGAAATGCATATCAAACGACGACGAGGATGAGCTCAGGTCCAACGCTGTGAGAGAGAGAGGCCTGTGTTTCCAAAAGATCTGTGGGCCACAGGGCCTTTTTTTCCTAAAATCCACCATATATATATGAATATATATGCACATATATATGTATGGTGGCTCTTGCAAAAGGCACTTTATTGACGTCAATTTGAAGCTCCTACTGGAGATTTCTGAAAAATGTCTCACTTGGGGCAAATTCGTAGGCTTCCTGATGGCCAGGGGGATAGATAGGCATTGCTCAGTCATTAACGGTCTGGGTCTTCAGAAATCTGAGAAGCTCTAACCAAAACATTGGTCTCCTTGGCGTCCAAAGCAAGTCCCACTGCTAT
This sequence comes from Eonycteris spelaea, assembly GCA_003508835.1. Lineage (NCBI taxonomy): Eukaryota > Metazoa > Chordata > Mammalia > Chiroptera > Pteropodidae > Eonycteris > Eonycteris spelaea. Next base: position 1,869,701 of record PUFA01000142.1, on the reverse strand, counting down.
CCGTATCCTCATGACGAATTCAAGGAAGCCACAGAGGGCACTCCAAGGCATGCTTTGGCCCACCACTGAATCATCCCAACACACATCCCTCCGAGCGAGGAAACGGCACAGAGGTCATTTTTGACAGACTTCCGACAGCTGTGGTTCTGAATTCTGATTCTGTCACTTATGAACTGTGAAATAAGCACTCTGAGGCTCAGTTTTCCATCTGAAATGTGTATAAAAGCCCAACAACGCCAAGCTCAGGAACAATGCTGAGAGAGTGAGAGGCCTATATTTACCAAGCTGAGTGGGCCTCGGGGCCTATTTTTTCTAAAACTGACACTGTATACCTCTGCGTATATATTCACATATATGGCACATATATGTATATGGTAGCTCTGGCAAAACACTCTTTGGTGACGTTCATTTCAAGCTCTAGTGGCGGATTTCTGAGAAATGTCTCACTGGTGGCACATGCACAGGCTTCCCTGTGGCCTGGAGGACACGGAGGGCGGGTTCCGTCATCAGCGGTCAGCGGCTGCAGACCTCTGAGAGGGTCTCGCTGACACATAGGCCTCCTTGGGGTCCAGAGCGCGTCAAACTGCCCTCTGTACCCTCAAGGCAGAGTCAGGACCCGTAACCTAGTCCTGCCCAGGCTTCCTGTGGCCCACCCTTGCATCGTCCCAGCATGCATCCATCCCTGTGGAGGAAAAGGCAGAGTGGCGGCCTCAGCCTGTGCAAAGAGGTCCTTGACGGCAGACCTCACACAGCTGTGGGCCTGCATTCTGATTCTGTCACTTGTGACCTTAGTGTTCAGCTCTCTGAGGCTCAGTTTTCCATCTGAAATGCTCAGCAAAGGACCAGCAGGACGAGCTCAGGCCCAACGGTGAGGGTGGGAGAGGCCTGGACTTCCAGCAAGATCTGTGGGCCACAGGGCCTTGTTCTTCTCAAATCCACCATATACATATATGTGTAAGTTTATATGTACATATATATGCACATGTATGTATATGGAAGCTTGGCAAAACACTCTTTTTTGAGGCCCATTTCAAGCCCCAGTGGCGCATTTCTGAGAAATGGCTCACTTGCGGCACATGCACAGGCTTCTCCGTGGCCTGGGGGACAGGGAGGGCAGGTTCAGGCATTGGCTGACCCTGGCTGCACATCTTTGAGGAACCCTTGCCGGCACATAGGGCTCCTTGGGGTCCAGAGCGTGTCCCACTGCCCACTGTACCCTCCAGGCGGAGTCAGTGCCCGCCACCCAGGCCTGCCAGGCTTCCTGTGGCCCACCCTTGCATTGTCTCAACACACATCCATCCTTGTCGAGGAAAAGGCAGAGAGGCAGCCTCGACCTGGTGAAAAGAGGTCGTTCACGGAGGACCCTACACAACTGTGGATCCGAATTTTGATTCTGTCACATTTGACCTGTGTAATCACCTCTGTGAGGGTCAGTTTTCCATCTGAAATGCGCAGCAAAGGACCAGTAGACGAGCTCAGGCCCACCGCTCAGAGAGTGAGAGTCCTTATTTCCTACAAGATTTTTTACCATAGGGCTTTTTTTAGTCTCAAATCTGCCATATATATGTACATATATATTCATGAATCTATATGTGCATATATATATATATTCATATATATGTGCACATATATGTATGGTAGCTCTGGCAAAACCCACTTTATTGGCCTCATGTTCAAGCTCCAATTGGCGATTTCTGAGACATGCCTCACTGGCGGCATATGCACACGCTTCTCCATGATCTGAGGGATAGGTAAGGATTGCTCTTTTCCCCGCGTTCGCTTGCTTCAGAGCTTTGAGAAGCTTTCACTGACACATCAGGCTCCTCGGGGTTCAAAGCCTGTTTCATTCATTGCTCTCTGTTTCCTCACGGTGGAGTCCAGGCCCGCCAGGGCGCGCCCTAGCATGCTCTGGCCCGCTTGCTTCGTCCCAACACGCATCCATCCTTGTCAAGGAAACGGCAAACTGAGATTCTTGAAGTGGTTGAAAGTTATCATTTTCGGCAGACTTGAGACGGCTGTGCGTCTTAATAAGTTTTCCGTCCCTTATACCTGTGTGTGTGGTCCCTGTGGCTTCTCACTTCGCGAAGGTCCGGGTCGGGGAGGTGGCTTCCTCCTCGCTCAGCCCTACTTCCTCCCTCCCTCCGCTCCCATTCTGAGCACCGGCGCAGGGCCTTGGGCTTACCGCTCCGCCGGCTGCCGGTTGCGAGGCCGGGAGGTTCTGCGCTGGATGTTGCTACTGGGTGGAGACGGTAGAGCGAGCCTGTGCACCGGGGTGAACAGGCGTGTGCCAGAGCACCCCCCTCCTCTCAGACACTGGTGGACATCTTCGCGCTTCCTTGCGTGAACAAAGATCTGTGCCCTTGTGCAGGTGGGCTGCTTCCTTTTAATTTTAAGTGGAGAGAGAGCAGACAGGTCATTACATGATCTCTGGCAGTTCAACAGAGCCAGCCAGAGATACATGTGTAACGGTTGCCATGGAAACCAGCCAGCGGCGTTCTCCTCCTCGGTCTGAAAGAGGGATGATGAAAAGTTTTAGCGATCACCATGGAAACCTAGCACAGAGGCAAGGTGGATTCGGATCCCAGCACGCTGACTGGCAGATGAGTGTCCATGTGCTGGGGTCCTGGTGGGAGGCAGATTCCGACTGTCCGCTGTTACTTCCAAAGTCAAGGCTGCCCCAGAGGCCGCGTCTGCAGCCGTGGGCCCAGAGTACCCATGGGGGCAGCAGCAAAGGGGACCTTGGGGCTTCTCCTGCTCAGCCTTTCCCCTCTATAGCTTATTCCTCCCTTTCGTCAACTGAGGATGGAGGAGCCCAATCCTGCTTGGGTTTGCAGGAGCGGGCGCACTAAAGGCCCTGCTCCGGCTGCTCTGTGGCCCCATCTTGTGGTCATCAGTAACCAGGATGGAGCCTGAGTCCCCGCCCTCCATCTCCTTAGGATGCTCCCGGGAGCACTCCTCCCACCGCGGCTTCCCCCGCTGGGGTTCCCTGCACCCGAGCCGCGCCTGTCTGGGCACCGACCTCAGGCTGAGTTCCCGCCCAGAACTGAGAGACGGGGGTTCCCTAAGGTGCCGTGGAAGGGTCCTCACCACAGATGGGGGCTGGACGTAGTGCAACGAGGCTGTGCAGTGGGGTGATTCACCCCCTTCCTTCCTGACAGGGTCATGATGCTCCAGTGACCAATTAGAGTGGACACGCACGCTGCAGCCCAGGGCGGAGGAGTGTGTGTGCGCACGTGTGTGCATGAGCATGTGTATGTGCGTGCACATGCATGTGCAGGTTCACGTGATATGTGTGCATGTGTGCGTGCGTGTGTGTGCATGCGCAGGTGCTGGCACGCATACATGTGTGCGTACTTGAGTGTGCATGTGAGTATGCATGTCGTGTCTGTGCACGTGTGTGTGTGTACGTGTGTATGTGTGTCCATACACGCATGTGTGCGTGCATGCATATGTGTGTACATGTATGTGTGTGCCTGAGTGCTTGTATACATGCGGCATGTGTGTGCACGTGCATTTCTGTGCATTTGCATATGCATGTATATGTGTGCACATGCACACATGTGCACATACAAGGTGTGCATGCATGTGCACGTGCGTGTGTTTGTATGCATGTGTGCGCATGAGTGTGCATGTGTGTGAATGTTCCGTGTGCATATGCACTTGTGTGTGCATGTCTGTATGTGCATGTGTGCGCATGCATCCACTCACGTGCATTCATGCACTTGTGTGTGTTCATGTGTGTGTGCATGAGCATGTGTGCATGTGTGTGAGCATGCATGTGTGTGCATGCATGTGTATGTCTGTGTGCGTGCGTGTTAGTGTGCATGCGTGTGCATCTTGTGTGTATGTGTGCGTGTGTGTGCACGTGCATGTACAGGTGAATTGTGTGTATGCGCATGTATTGCATGTGTGTGCTTGCGTGCATGCTTGTGTGGGGGCCCAGGCACACCTGACTGAAGCCGTGATGTGGGCGTAGGACCCTGTGGGGACACGCTGTGGGTGGATAGGGGGATGGCAGAAGGCTACACGAGAAGAGAGACCCTAGAAGAGCTTGTCACTGCAGGACCCTGTTTTCCTGGTGTGTGGAGCTCAGGGTACAGCTTTGGGGGGACGCATTTGTATGAATTCTGACTTCACGAACTATTCCATAAGTATTTAGAGCACCTCCTAGTGCCATGCATCATTCTAAGCCCTCCGGAGGTAACAGCGAAGGACACAGAGAAAGCCCCCCCTTCGCGGGGCGTGCCTTCCGATGAGGGAGACCAACCGTGAACAAGCTTAGCAGACAGACTGTACAGCCTGTTACGGGCGATGCGTTGTATGGATTTGAACAGCTAGGGAGGGCCAGGAGCAGGCGCCGGGCTGCCCCAACACAGAAGCAAGTGGGCCGGGGGCCTCGCTGAGATCGAGGTTTGAGCAGAGACTTCACGGAGGTGAGAGCGTGGCCGATGTCCCATGTGCAGGGAGAACCTCCCGGGGGCAGGAGGAACTGGCCCGTGACCACGTTCGAGGAGGTTGGCGTGGCTCAGACAGCGCGGTGAGGACAGTGTAGACGACGGTCAGGCCGGAGCATGAGGGTTGAGGCCGGGAGGACTTTGGCTCTCACTCCGAGTGAGCCGGGGGCCCAGAGGGGACGCAGGCAGATCTGCCTCGTCCTTTGTAGGCTCTCTCGGGCTGCCATGTGGAGAGCCGCGTGGGGCAGGGTGGAGGAGGGGAGAGCATCGGGTCCTTGCCGGGAGCTGGCCGGGGAAGACGGCCACGTTCGCGAGGTTCCAGGGGGCCGGGAGAAGTGTCCTGATTCACTGTGTCATGAAGGCGCAGTCCGCAGCGGGTGTGGACGGCAAGGGGGAGGCGTTGAGGTGACCGCAGGGGTCTGGCTGGAAGGAGGGACCGAGGACCCGCTGCCATGGGGCAGAGAGCTGGCTCCAGCTTTGGGTTCGATTCTGTGCTGTCTGTGAGCTGGCCAGGAGGAAGTGCCTCTTAGAGGTCTGAGGCCGCGGGGGACCCCGGCCAAAGTTCAAGGACGAGGCCCGGACAGAGATGGAAACTTGGGATGGACAGAGGGGTGCCGGCGTGATGTGGATGTGGAAGAGAAGACAAGGGCTGGCCCCGGGCTCCAGTGCTCCGTCCGGGACACGTGTGGGGGGCGTGAGGGAGGCAGAGAGGGGACGGAAGGATGGCCGGGGGTGGGGTGGGGGTGGCGGGTGGGGGCTGCAGCCTCCCGCTGGTGTGAGAAGCGCAGGAAAGGAACAGCAGTGACCTGCTGCTCCCCGTGCGGAGACGGCGCTGGGGCGAGGACGGGACACTGCGTCCGGCAGCACGGGGCGGACCCGGGACCCTCACAAAGGGTCAGAGGCCGGTCGGGTGGCTTTTAGACAGACTGGGAAGGGCAAGGGCAGCCCCTCTCTCCAGCACTTTCTCCTGTAACGGCTCTGGGTCTCAACACTGTCAGCTTAGCATCACGCCCAGCACGTCGTAAACGCGCGATGCAGAGAGACTGCAGTGATGCTGGTGTGCGTGCGTGTGCATGGGTGCGAGTGTGTGTGTGAGTGTGCATGTGTGTGCACGTGTGTGCATATGAGTGCAGGTGTGTGAGTGTGCGAGTGTGCATGTGTGTGTGTGCATGTGCGCAAGCGTGTATGTGTGCATGTGGGTGCACGTATGTGGGTGCATGTGTGCATGCGAGCGTGTGCATGTATGTGTGTGTGTGTGTGTGTGTGCACATGAGTGTGTGTGTGTCCATAGCGGAGTTGTCCGGATCTCGTGAGGCGCCTGGCAGTGGTCTGGAGCTGGAATCGGTCCCGGCGGCCCCCGCTTTCCGTGGTGTGAGAGGCAGGGGGGCTGGGCGGCCGCCTTGCAGCGGGATCCGGGGTCTGAGACTGAGCCGGGTGAGTGCGTGGAGCCCGCGTCCAACTTCCTTCCTGAGCTGGAGAGGAGACAGGCCCGCGGTCACCGCTCCGTTAGTGGCAGAGCCTAGGCTGGAACGGACAGATGCCCGTTCTGCGTTCGCTGCTTGTATTCTGCCAAGAAGACCCCGAATTTTGAGCGGCTTGGGTTTCGGGAGGCTGAGTGTCAGTTTCTTAGGCTTCGTACCCATTAGTGTTCCAGAAAACCGTATCCAAGAAAGTCTCGTGAAAACTGCCAAAAACCTCTCAACCACGAGCGGCACATCTGTCCCTAACACTGCGATTTAAATGTCGGTGCTTCCCTGAGGGCCAGCGGGAGCTGGAAGGCCGTAAACCGGGGGCGGGGCGGCGGGGCTCGGGGCTCCTTCCAAGCAAGGCCGTCCGGCAGGAGGCTGAGCCCTGGGCGTGAGGCCTCACTGGCTCCCGTGCTGTTCAGTGTGACTGGCAGAGGTGCAAAAGGGGAGTAGGAAAAAACGCACGCGAGCCGGGGACCCCAGCCCCCCCGGAGCGCAGACGCTGTCCTTGCAAAAGAACCAAGTGGCTGTCGTCATCACGGGGGCGGCTGACCTGTGAGCCGCTTCCAATGGTGTTGAATATTTTATTCACTACCAATGCCCTGCCGAGCGAGCTCAAGCGGGCTCTGAAGATCCAGAGAAGGGGCCGGGGGCGCGGAGAGACCAGGTCGAAGGCCACGCCCCAAGAGCCAAGACCAAGGACAAAGGCGACGCCGTTTCCAGCAAATGAAGCGCCGCGTGGGGAGCGACCCAGTCGGGGCCCTCCCCTCGGTGACAAACACATCGCCCCTGCCTCGCCCTGGGGGTGGCGGGGAGAAAGTGGGGTCCGGCCCCGTCCCACCTCCTCCAGGAAACCCGCACACCTTCTGGCCTTCTGCTTCTGGGTCGCCTGCTGCCACCACAGGGCGCCATTACGGGCAGCACACCTCTCAAGTTCTTAAAAAGGTCCCAGACGCCACTGCACACGAAGGCCCCAAGACCACGGTCCCATTTCGCTATTTCCATCTGTCTGACATCACGCGTGGCGTGTCAGGGGTGTTCAAACGGGGTGGCCTGTGGCCCGGGATCGTGCGAAGTGGATTTTGTGCACGGACCCCTCACTCTGCCTCCCCCTGCAGCCCAGGGTCGGGGGCTTGGAAAACTAACGGCAAAGGAAGCAGCGGAGGCTGTCATGTGCTGAGCTGTACTGTGAGCTGTCGGCCGAACGGGGGTGCCTGTCGCCATGCAGGAATTATGGAGGTGGGAGACATGGGGGATCGGACCCCCAGGAAGAGGATGCGGCCAGCCGGGGGGTGGGTCAGCTGCACCTGCCTGTCACTGGGGCGGTAGGCTCGTGGATGGAGCCTGCGATGACAGCTTGGATGGAATCACAGTAGTTCAGCTAGAAATGAGAGAGGAGAGAGAAAATGCTAATTAACACGAAGATCACAGAGCAGGTCAAGGAAGAGATGGTAATGATACGCAAAGCATCCTTTCGACGGACACACGTTTCAAGGGGGAGGAAGATGCCCCCTGCTCCGGGGGTAGGAGGGTTGTGAGAAGCCACGTGTGCGCACGGGTGGGTGGCCTGGCGGGGTGCGGGGTGTGTGGGGGGTCTCCCCCTCACGCTGACTCCAGGCTCACGCCGGCACAGGTGGTTCTGGGGGTTGTCAGAGGCTGCCAGCCCCAGTTTTAGATGATTCTGGGGACTGGATCACTGCCCGCATAGCCGCGGGGCTCAGAGGACACCGTGTCCCCTTCACGAGGGACCGCAGCTACATCAGATGCTGTGCTGAGTGAGTGTCTTACCGGGAAGGGAAAGGATGCTCGTCCAGCCTTTGGACGTCACGAGCCGGCTCGCAGGGGTGTGCCGGGACTGAGGATTTTTGGAGTATCATCTTTTTTGTTTTCCCCCCTAAATACTTGCCTATTGTAAAGGCAATCCGGCTGTGAGGACGTGAGGAGGCGTGGGTGGGGAGGTCTGCAGAGGAGGGTAGGCCCTCCTGGTTCCCCAACAAGGCCACTGGGGCCCGGCCCAGGGCTGCCGGGCCCAAAGCGTGTCCAGCCGCACTCACTGGTCTCCGAGGGCCAGGCGACATGTCTGTTCCCCGTCTGGCTTCCTGCGCGCCAGCCAGGGGGCTGGAGGAACCTCCACCCATCTCCTTTGCTGGCTTTCTGTTCCATCCGCCCCATGACCAGAGAGAGTTGCACCTTGTTCCCAGCTGTTTTAAAACTGCGTTTTGAAGGACTGCCTTCGGTTTTCGGGATCGTAGCTAGCAGATGGCCTGAAATGACAGTGAGGCCGAGGCGGCCATGGGTGTCCCCATCTGCCTCTGCTCACGGGCGCGGGGTGTTTCTGCGAGGTCGTGGTGGAGACCTCGGCAGGGGGCGCATCTCTGCATGGGGGTACGGCCTGTCCGTCCGAGGGGCAGCTGCTTCAGTGTGTGCACAGGGCCTGACTGTGCGTGTGTGTCAGAAGGTAGTGAGCGCTGTGGAGGGGATCGTGGGTGTCAGTGCTGCGAGGCCGTGCAGGGCATGTGACCAGGATTTGGGGGTACGTTTTGAGGTGTTTGTGGAGGATGTTTGGGGGTGTCTGTCGGGAGCCATTATGAGACACTGAAGAAGTCACGTAACTTATAGCCATAAAGCAGCTGCTGAGACTGCTTAAACAATGGTTCAAAGAAGCAGGGTTTGAGTTAAACATTACTGACCCTGGAGGGGCGGTTTGCCTCCTAAGGTCATCCTTTTAAGATAGTGGAATGTTTTACAGAAAGCAAGCCTGTTTGTACCCTGAGGGAAGGATGTATAGGAACTTATGTAAATGCCAGCATTCCTATGGTAATGTACTTACTCTGTGCCTTGCCATTGTGTTCAAAAAGAAATATAAGGCCTATGCTAAATAAACTCCAGGCTGCAGCAGTGACTGTGTGCCCTCCCGAAAGTTCTTTCCTGTCTTCTTCTTTCCTTAGGCTTCACCCCCCTCTTTTAGGTGCTGTTCGACTTGAGCCGGCTGGCTCGGGCAGGTGTCTCTAAGTGTGTGGGTGTCAGGGGTGTGTGTGTGTGTGACTAGGGTGCCTAAGGAGTAAAAGAGAGGGTGTCTCCAGAGCAGGTGGAAGTACCCATGGAACATTTGTGGGGTGTTCATGTGTTGGCCTTTGGGAATATTTTGGGGGTGCCTGAGGGTGTCTGCGGTCACCCCTCATTAGGGCAAGTGACATCCCAGGAGTGAACTGGGAGGTCCCACGGAAAGCTGACAGCTCGCCAGGAGGCAGGCGAGTGGGTTTATTCATGACTGGAGCTGCCTCTGGGGGTGGGGTTCGGCGCTGTTCCCAGGGGAGCTCCGAGAGATTTGAACAGAGAGATTTTAACCTGCCCTTTCGTTCGGCGGGGGTGCGTCTCCCCGCGGCGGCGGCCAGGCCGGAAGCCAGCGCTGTCCACTCCTGGCTTCCTGCTCCCCGCTCACTGCAGTCAGGGTCTCCTCTTCCCGAGAAGCACCGCGGGGGCCACTCCTTTGCCTCGCTGTCCCCTGACCGGGGAGCCACCTGAGCCCACCCTGGGACAGCCTCGAGGTCAGGCGAGTCTGGTCTCCGATTTCTGTGTCGTCTTTCTGCAAACGCCCCCCGGAGCAGAGACGGCGCAGGCCCCCTCGTCAGTGGGCTGAGACTGAGGACGCAGAGGCGGAGGCAAGGGTCTGGCTCCGGCCGGCCGCACGGAGCACAGGGCCAGGGTCCTGAGCGCCGGGCTGACCCGTCGCCTGACCCGTCGCCGTATCTCAGTATCTCATTCTCCTCCCGTGAGAGAGACGGCCTGTGGCAGGCACCTCGCCACCCTGCGGTGACCGTCGAAGGCCCCAGGGGAGGGCCGGCCGAGGCCAGAGGCACTGCGGTCACACTTGGGGAGCCTGGCAGGGAGACGTGGGCCTCAGGGCTGTGAACATGACAATGTGATCCAGCAGAGGAAAACGCAAACCCAAACCTCCAGCTATTTTGAGAGCATTTTCTGGGTTTGTTCTTTGACCCCCATGACCATTAGGAAGAACGAGATGGTGTCCCTGCTTTGAAACACGTGTCCTTCCCCTTCTTCTGAAATTAGATTCAAACTTCAATGTTTATACCTTAATAGTCCTCCTATAGGAGGCAAAAGCGGGATGTTCACACCTCCCTGCAGCACGGTTTCAAAGAGAAAAGAAACATAAGTTCCCGTCAGCAGTGAGGAGCCGGCCCGGACTGCTTGTTTTCCACAGCACTAAAAGCTTGTGCTTTCTTGGCAGAAACAAATCGTCTTTTCCGTTTGACAGAGAGCTGATAGGTCCCCCGGGCTTCTCCCTCTCCCCAGACAGGCCAGACAGGTGGGTTTGCATATTCAGCAAGGGGGCTCCCATGACCTCGAGTGACACACAGGCATGGCCAGACCGACGTCACAGGGAAAGGCTCCCCGTCACCCTGGGAGGGCCTGGCTCGCTCTGGGACGTGCCTCACAGTGACCTGCCCTTGGAACGGGGCTGGAGGGACGTGGAGGGGGACCCTGGGTGACAGCAGGTGTCCCCAGTCCCAAACCGCTGTCCCCCTGCAAGATAAATGCTGCCCGTTTGTCGTGCCGACTAACGGAGGACGGAGTCAGGCCCAGCTCTGCACTCGCTGACCGCTCCGCACGCCTCCTCTCATCCAACCTGCTCCAGACCCCTGCGGTGGCGACGTCACCATCTCCCCTTTGAGGACGGGGACGCTGAGGCCGAACCGGCGGAACGCCGTGCCCCAGGCAGCACGTGCCTGCCATGCTGCGTGGGCGAGGTCTCCGAGCTCCGGTGGCCGAGCCCCGGGCCCAGCGCGGGCTGAGCCGAGCTCCGTGTGTGGCATTTCGCGCGGCGGCGCGTCGCCATCGTCTTGCTCAGCCTGAGTGCAAACGGAATCTCGCTGTGCCGTTTTTATTTTTTTATTTTTTTTAACCTTCGTGGGACAAACACCCCCAAATTCTGGGGCATGCGTCTTAGTTAGGGAAGGTTTTGCCAGCGCATACTCTATTAACGAGGATCACATCGGCGTCACGGGGCTGCCACTTTCTCCTGTGGTGACAGTAGCCTTTGGTTTCCAGGAGCCCCAGTGCACTGTTCCCCTGTCCCCACGCCTGCCCTCCGAGGGCATGTGTCCCTGTCCTTGCCATTGTTCATCTCCCCGGTCCTCCACCCACACTTTTCTCCCCACTGGTTCCGTTTCCAATCAACGGACTGGAATTTTCTCCATCTCTCATCCGTCTCGAGCTCCCTGGGCGTTGAGTGACTCGTCCGCTCTGTCCTCCTGGACGCCCCTCCGCCCTGGGCTTCCGCCGCGTCCCTGCCCCTCTCGGCTCCTGCCTGAGCCTCTGAGGTTGGGGTCCCAACCCTCTGCTCTTCTTCCTCCCCTCGCCTCCTGCCCCTTCCTCTCCGTTTCCCCCATGCCCCTGAGCATGACAGCGAGCTGCCCCCCTGAGCCCAGTCTACGTCCACACCTCAACCCGGAACCCAGAGCAGGAGTTCGCGGCCTCCCGCGGGAAGGAATGTTCTAGAGTCACCTCGCAACACACACAACACTGAACCTGTCAGTCCACGCAGGCAGGATGCCGGTCCCCTCCTGAGAGGCTCCCTTGTCATCCGGGGCCTGCCAGGGACCACCGCCGGGAGCGAGGTGACCCCGCAATGTTGGAGCACAGCAAGCACGCTCCACGGAACGGCCCGCCCCCTCCTCCGTCCACGGGCTTATCCGCATCCGGGCTCCCTCCTGCCTCCGAGGCCACAGTCTCTGCAGGCACCTCTCGCTGGCTGCTCTCTTCACTCTGCCACTTCCCCGCCAAAGCAATCGTGACAGTCCCTTATCACCAGTTAGATTAGGTTAGAGCCCGTTAGCTTGACAGTCATCGGGGCCCACGCCCGGAAAGGGGAGCCGTTCCCACCGCGACCACCAGCTCTGCCCCCGCCTCTGTCTTGCTCCGGGGTCCCTTCCTCAGACACCCTCCCCCACCCCAGCGCTGGCACTCCCTTCGGGACCGGCTACTCCGTAAAGACCACCTCACATTCCCCGGCCCAAGGCGCAGTTTCCGTCCTTGGAACTCCTGGTGTTCTTCGCCAACATCGGGCCTTCTTTAACTACTGTTGGCAGAGTTTGTTCTCACGAGGCACAAGAGCTGAGCTGATCTCTCCTAAAAACAACTCTGAGATCATTGTCAACCTAATTTCGCTGATTAAACAAAACCACACGAAACAGAACAAAACAAAATGACGACAACAACAACTGAAGTTCGGACGGTGAATGTGCCCCACATTGCATCTGGGATGAGCATCCGAGGAGTCTGACCGCAGAGCTCACGGGCACCTCGACCGCACTGTGCGGACGGCCCCAAAGCCGTTCCTGTCATCCAGGGGATTGTACTCGCTTCTTTCTCTCCCCAGGGGCCTCGCTAGGGGCTGAGCATACCAAACCCTGCCCAGGCTGCTTCCTCCTCGACGTGCAGACCGACGACAAAGTTTAATTTACGAACGAGGCCCAGTAACGACGGTAAGTAATAAAATAGAGCAAGGTCAACAGTACATGACAATAAAAGGTACCTGAACGTGGTCTCGCTCTCTCAAAACATCACACTCCCCGTAAGCACCTTTTCACTTACAGGAAGGCTGTAACGGCTTCTCTTTGTCATGTCCGAATAGCTGATGTCACTCCCCTGTGCTTTGGGGCCATTACGAAGAAAAATAAGAGCCACCCGAACACAGTCCCTGCAATCTCACGACCTGAAACCAGAAAACGGCTATGAGTGACTCACGTGGTGGGTGGGGAGATGCTGGGTAAAGGATGGTCCGTGTCCTGGGTGAGCCAGGGGACGGCCGAGGTGCCAGCACACCCCTCGGACCGGCGTGCGATGCAGAACAAAGGGGGCTCCTCTTTCTGGCATTTCCCACGGCATGCGTCGAGGCCGCCGTGGACAGCAGGAAAGTGAGACCGTGGATGAAGGGGAGTCTGCCGTCATCCGTGCCAGGTCAGAGTAACGAGTGACATGCTGACGCTAAACGGCTTGACCTCAATCGTCCCCTTTCCCCCACTTCCTTTGGAGAGAAGAGAGCCAAGGTAAGACACCTGAGAACTCGCTGCTAGCCTGAGACCACTTTGCTTCCAACTCGTATGCACATCCTCTCAGGGGCTCTGCTGACACGGCCCGCTAGTGACTGTCACCCGTCTTCCCGAAGGCAGAGGGGCACCACGCTGCCGACAACACCCCTCTGTCCTCAGCGGTCACCCCTGAGTGTGACGGCCGGCACTCGCTGCCAGGCCAGCTGCCTTTCCCAGGCCTCTTGGCGCATTTCTAAAGGGTGACATTTACAGGGCTGGGAGCCGTGAAATTCTCGGAAAGGGCAGCTTTCGTTAAGAAGGGGCCCACGCCAGGTGACCTCACTTTTGAGGACAGGACGACCCAGCACAAGATGGTGCGCGCCTCGGCTTGGGTCAAGTGCAAGGCCACACACATTAACGGCCCATCGAAGTCCCCGGCAGACAGAGGCACGGCTCAGATAAATGAAGGCAGAGGCATCGGCCGATGGGTCACGGAGACACAGCAGCTGCATTTAAACAGAGCACGTTGCTGAGCGAGTGGCTGGCCCCCTTCCCAGACGGCCGGGGTGACACGGAGCCCGGATGAGTCCTTGACTCAATCATGTTCTGTCTGGACCGGCACACAGACCGCCCGGTCACAGCCACTGCAGCAGCAGCTCTGAGACCCGACATGGAATGTGCTATGTGTCACCAGCAGGGCGGCTGGCCAGAGGCAGGCCAGAGGGGGTGCAGCGTGGCCGGCGTGAGGCGGCGGGGAAACGAGCCAGCCCCTCGCCGGCACGCTGGGTGCACACACCCTGGCTGCTGTGTGTTCTTCATGTGCACCTCTACTCATCTCACGGGCCTCTGTTTCATGTGTGCTCATCTAGGCTGGACATGTCCCGAGGAAGGCGAAAGCCTGTTTCAGCTTCTCCCCGCGAGCCCACTCCGCCTTTCCCACCGCCCGCCCCGCCCAGCCATTCAGTCAGTCCTGACTCAAGCAATATGGCAAAAGACGGTGGCCGAGGTGGCCAGGGGCAGACTGGATGACCACGGGAGGTAAAGTATTTACTGCATTACATTAATACTGTAATAACTATGTGTGGGGCCAGGTGGGTGCTAGACGAGCTTCGTAAGTTAAATAAATGTCTAACCACTATGCGGGACACCTGAAACTAATATCGTATTAAATGTCAACTGCAATTGAAAAATAAAAAAAATTTTTTTTAAAGATATGCTAATTGTGGAGACCTTGAAAACCGTCCAGCATGATGAGGTGACATAAGGTGATAAGACAGGCTTCTTTCCAGCCTGAAGATAATTTGATGTTTAAAAGGAGCATCAGGCAAGAGCTCAAACACTGTTTGAAAATGTCGTGACTTTTTACCATTCGAATATAGCTCCGCAGAGAGTCACCATGATTGACACTTTATCTCATTAAGGGCCGCTAATTAAGGACGGAAGCTACTAGCACCAACGATTAAAGCTCGGACTGACTGGCGGGAACCAGTCCTGAAATAAAACGCGACTCTGATTTGCTCAGAAGCTGAATCCAAGATCGGCTCGTTCGCAGCTCGTCCACTAGGGGGCAGTGGATGACCGAGTTTCCCGCGGGCGGTTGTGGCGCTGGTGGCTATATATATATACACACCTGAAGGGTGACAGGCCCGCACGAAGTGAGCAAGCCCTCGCAGCGATGACAGGTGCAGAGAGCAGCCAGCGACTGCTACCAGCACAGTCTGTCAGAGGAAGAGAGTGCGATGAGTCATTTGCATTTTTCAGCAATGAACTTTGCATGATAAATGAACGCGGCAGTGTCAGCCGCGTGGGCCCTGGCTTTCCCTCCCCGGCTCCCGCCAGGCCACCGGGGTGACAGCACCCAGGTCTGCAGCAAAGGCGGAGAGGCAAGGCCGAGGGCGGCCTTTTCCAGCTGGCTGGGGCCGGTGACCTCAGGGGCGGCGGTGACCGCGGGGGGTGTTGGGTGGGAGTGGGGAGGGTCTCCCCCTCCCTGGAGGGCCCCCACCCCCGCCATCCCATCCCCCACAGCGTCCTTTGGAGGAATTCCAGGCCTCAAAGCAGCATAGCGCAAGTCCTAGGGGAACCGGAGTCCCGGGACTGGCGCCCGCAGCTCGCGAGCTGCGCCGTGCCAGACGCGTTCCCCAACGCCCCAGGCCGGCGGCGTTCTCTGTCTGCAGAGGTGCCGAGGCCTCGCTCCCCTGCGCCTCGTTTTAAAAACCTGCATTAAACGGCTCGAGGAAGGAAGGGGGCCGAGTCAGGAGCTGGGAGCGGTTGTTTGGGGGCCGCCCTGTCCCTCCTCCCTTCTTCCTCTGCCTCGCTCCTCCCCTGGGGCCCTGGCGCGCACCCCAGGGACTCGGCTTCCACCCTGAGCCACGCCCACGCCGCCCGCCTCTGCCCGCGGGTGACGCGCCTCTGCCGTTGTTCCTGACCGGAGATGCTCCCCTCTCCGTCCGATGAACCAGACCCGCCCCTGCCCTGCGCCACGTCGCGTGTCCCCACCGGGACTCCGCCCTTCCCAGCCCCGCTGCGTCCTGTCCCACGGTCACCGGGGACAGCCCTGCCGCTTTCCCGGAAAGGCGAGGGAGCATTGGGTTAATGCAGGCTCAGGTGGCGCCCCAGCTGCACCCCCACCCCCCGACCGCGGCGTGTCCCCTCGGGAAATCACACGGTTACCACTTAGTGTTTTTCCTGCTGGACACGCTGCTGTATTTCCTCCCCATTTCCACCTGGCCAGAGACACAGAGGTCCCATCCCCTCCACCTCCCCACCCCCGAGGATGGCCATTGGCCTTCTGGGCCCCAACTTGACCCGGACTCTGCTACCCCTCTGTTTCCTGCCCCCAAACCCACCGGATCCTCACCGCAGAGAATCAGGCACGGGTCAGGGTTCTTGTAACTAGAGCAAAGGATGTAAAAACATCCTTTGGAGAACAACGTGCCCAGGGGTGGTGGCCCGCCATGCCCGACCTGCCTACAGGCTTCTCATTTCCTTGCCCTCCTGCCTGCGAAAGGTCTTGTCCTCTGTCAGACGAGGACAGTGGGGACACAGCTGGCTAAGGCCGTTAGGAGGGACCACAGAGCTGCCAAGGTTGAAGCTGAGCCTTGAGGCGGAGGTGGGCGAGCAGGGGTGGGCTTCTGGGTGAGGGAGCAGCCCGTGCAAAGGCCCTGGAGTGGAGACACGGAGGGCAGGTCTGAGCAGCCGCGCAGGCCAGAGAAGCTGGCTCTGAAGAGCCTGGGGCGCAGGGCGTGGGGGGTGTGGAGGGTTTTGATGTGGGCACAGAAGTGGTCAGGGCTGCCGAGCCTGGCCCCCGCACTCACACAGGTCATGTCTGGAAGAGGAAGGCGTCCGGGGTGTGGGCCCTGCTTTGCCCCTCACCTGTGCTGCAGCCCGGAGGCCAGCTCAGGCAGACCCCTGAGGCTGAGAATGCAGACTTGACTTGCAGGTCCCTGGAGGTGAGTGGCGGGGCTGAGATATGAGTCCGCCCCCTCGCCCCGCCCTCCCCAGGGCCCTGAGTGGCCCCAGGAGGACCCCAGCTCACGCCGGGGTGCTGGCGTCTTGGGTGGGGGTTGGGGGAGGCGAGAGGCTGACACCACAGGGCTGAGGGGCGCCTGCTTTGCTGGGCACAGGTGTGGTCTCCTGGGGGGGGAATCTTCTTTTCTCATCAAAGTGGCCTTTCTTAAAAAGAGCGATAACACAACCTATCCTTTTCAGGAGGCTGTCTTAGGTGGAAGGCAGTCAGTCGCTCCACGACTCCATAAAGCACAGGTCTCGCTGGGCCCGGTGGGACCCCTAAGAGCAGGGAAAGGCCCTGGGGCCACCCGAACCTCCCAGTGGAGGTCAGAGGTCAGAAGTCGAGGGGCGGACAGCACGGGGAGGAGCGGTCCGGGCGTGGGGCTCGTCTGGCTGTCTCCCGGTCTCTCTGTTCTATGAGAATCTGCGCGGCTGCAGGTCGGCTTTTCATCTTCTGAATCCGTCAGCTTTGCTCCGTATTTCTCAGCACACGAATGATTGGCAGAAGAGAGAGAGAACGGAAGATTTGGGGGCAGCTAAACAGACCGCCATGTCATAAGGCAGGGGAGGAGAACGAGAGGGAGACGGAGAGGCGGAAACGAAGTGGTAGACGGGGGCCCGCACGGCACAGGGGGCAGCGTGGCGGTGACAGCCCCTGGCCCGCCCGTGCCGACGGGTCTCTGCTCAGGCTGGCGCTCCAGGGGCCCGAAGCTTCGGTGGGGACAAAGGCTGGACGCGGGGGGAGGCCTGGGTGCACTCCGAAAGGCGTGGCTACCACAGGCAAGGGACTCGGTGACAGTTAAAAAGCAGCCTGCGCGGAGCTGAGTTTCAGGAAGGTTGATCCAGGCACGCTCGCGACGCCGATTAATTCATGATGTCCCTCCCCAGTTCAGCCCCTTGGCGATATTGCTCTGCCCAGGGCCACGTGCCCTCCCCCAGTCATTAGGGCATCGGGTTCCAGCCCCCTACTCAGCCCCGTTTTCTGCCGAATGGGGATCATTCCAGCTCCTGTCCTGCCGGAGGGCTACGAGACAGCCATCCGTCCAGCACCTGCGACTCACTCAGGGCCACCGGCAGCAAAGGTCAGAGCTGCCAAGCTGGGGGGTCGAGGCCTCCTCCTATCTCTGAGGTGTTAACCTGGGGCTCCCCTGATCTCCCCCCTTCCCAGCCTGTGCCCTTGTGCCCTCGACCCCTTCCCTCTTGGGGCAGCTCGTCTTTCTTGACACCGACCGACAGGGTAAGTTTGCGGGTGTCAGAAAAGCGACATACCGCTTTGACCTGCCCTGTGTGCGCGGGACGCCCGGGCGTCCTTCTCTAAATCCCAAAGCCTTCCTTTCTCTGGGCGAAGAAAGCCTTTCTGTTCATTTTCCTTTCCGCCTGCTGTGCAGATCCAGTGTCCTGCCGCTAGGTGTCACATGCCTCATCTTCTGATTCGTCACTTCGAGTGTCTCTAATAAGTGACTGGCCAATCCCTGAACGTCTGTGTGTGTGCAAGGCACGATCGTTAAAGTTACTGAGCGTGGTTTGTAAAGTCAAACTGGGCTGAATTTATAAATCTAAATTTGTGTTGCTTCTAAGTTAAGATTAATTATATTCATATAGGCATATATTAATAAATGCATGTTAATGATGAAACCTCACACTAAATTTAATTATGTTTAATGGCCTGGGTGACCTGAGGTGCGTTTGACTGTGTGCCTTCACTGAAATGGTCGAAGCTGAGGGAAGGAGGGGCTCCTGTGGATGACCGCTCACAGAGAGCAAACCCTCAGGGCTGGGCAGGGGAGAGGTCAAAGGGGAGCCCCACAGAGGACATGAGAAAACATTTCTCTGGAGAAGACACACAGGTGGCCAACAGACACATGAAAAGATGCTCAACGTCACGAATCATCAGGGAAATGCAGATTCAAACCACAACGGGACACCGCCTCACACCTGTCAGAACGGCCGTCATCAATAAATCAACAAACGACAGGTGTGGGTGAGGACGTGGGGGAAAAGGAGCCTGCGTGCACCGTTAGCGGGATTGGAAATTGGTGCAGCCACTATGGAAGACGGTATGAAGGGCCTCAAAAAACTAAAAATGGATCGACCTATGACCCGGCAATCCCACGTCTGGGCATTTATCCAAACACGAATTCGAAAATGCTGTATGATTTTACTCACATGTAGAATATATAAAAACAACAACGAACGAGTGAACGCACCAAACCAGACCAAACCAGACTCATAGGAACAGAGACCGAGGGGAAGGGGGGCGAGGAACGCAGTCAAAAATACCGTGACGGGTTTGCACAGTGACAGGGGACTACTAGAAACAGCGGGGTGACCACGTAACAAGGTATAAAAATGTCGAATCGCTGTATTATACGCCGGAAACTAATATAACTAATCTAATATTGCATACTAACTACGTTTCAATACAAAATAAATTTAGAAGTATAAAGACGGGCAGCCACGTAGGCAGGGCTGTGGGACGCTCCTTCGAGCTCCGCCCTTCCCTTAGCCACGCCCCCCAGAGCCCACTGAGCATCCTGACTCCTCAGCCTGGACCCCTGGATCCCAGTCTTCCCTCCCCTAACAGTGAACTTGCTTTTGCTTCAAGCTTGATTGGAAATTTTCCACATTTCCCTCCCACCGAGCCTCGCCGGCTTTGCCCTGGCCGGGGGCTGAGGCTGCCCGCAGGGCGGGGTTGCTACAGGTTCCTGATCATTCCTTGCCCTTGACCAGACCCCCGGGTCTTCCTTTCCAGCCTGGGACCCGTTCGCCTGAGGCTCCTCAGCATGCGTGTGGCCATCTTTTAGGTGGATTTTAGTTTTTGAATCAGTCCGAAGCGCTGTGGACTGCATGTGGCTGATAATAAATTAGGAATATTACTTTGAATCCAAAATAAAGTGTGCTAAAAGGCCACCGGGTTAATTTTTCCCTCAGCTGGCCCATACCTTCCAAACGGAGGGCCTGATTCCGTGTCTGAGGCGGTGACCACGTCGCTGCACCAGGCCCAACAGAACGATAACTTTGCCGAGCAGCTATGAACGACACACGAGTTCCAGCATTTTTGAAAAGGGCTTCATGATTTTACCCTTATTCCCCAAACGTGTGTGTCTGTGCACACTCGCACAGGAAAATCAGTTTTATGACTCAGCGACTGTCGGCTTGTGGGTTGTGGCATTCACCGGGTCCCTACGATCAGTTTGTCATACTGTGACATACTGATGACATCTGTCACCTGCCTGGGCTTCGACTGGTGGACTCCAAAGGGTGGAAGGACAGAAACGCACGAAAATGTGCCCCTTTAATGATAAGACGACCGCCATTGTCTTAAGCCGGTCTTGTCCGAAATACACCAGCTTTAACATGAGCATTTTCTTCCGTTGCCTTTCTCCTTTCCGGGTAAAGAACATGCCTTGGAGCGCTCAAGAGCCAACTTCATTGCCTCCCTCCAGGCAGCTGGGGGAGTGGGGGCTGGATTTCTGCAGCTTCTAGTGTAGGCGGCAGGTCTCCTGAGGGCACAGAGGGGTTCTGTCTCCCCAGTACCCAGCAGGGAGCCTGGGCTCATTCCTTGAATGAGATAATAACAGAATGACTTTGACAAAGTCTATTCTGGACTGTTATTCCCATCCTGAGCACTTTCCAAATGCTTTTTTTTTTTTTTTTTTTTTTTTTTGCCTTCTGAACGTCTGCTTCTGTGAGTCAGTGAGTGCTCTCGAGAGAAACCCTAGCACAGCTACCTAAACTGAAAGAACCGTTAACGAGGAAAGAAATGGAAAATTCTTTTCCATTTGTCATTCACCGAGACACATAATAAGTTACACGGTGGAATCATATGTAATTCATCACTCCATCTGATTTTAGAAGCAAAATGAAGCATTATCTTGTGCTACATATAGAGATCATATATTATTTGCATTCCACAGACTAGCAAAATCCAGCATGAATATATTCAATTTCTGCAATCACGCCACTTGAGGAGCGGTTTAAAATAGCAAATAAAATCGAACCGGAGCCCTCAGCATCCTGATCAAATGAAAATCACGTACAGAAAATCTGCTTTCTTCTTTTCGACTTCAGCTGCAGGGACCAGAAATACATCGCTCCCTTTTCTCTGATGGTGATTAAGGAGCCATCAGGCTCAGAGGGAACGCACAGCATGGGACGTCCCCACGCGCAGCCCCAGAGGCCAGGCGGGCAGCTGCAAGGAAACCCTGCTCCTTTCTGTCCAGCCAAAGCCCCAGCTTGCTTCTGAGCACTCTGGGGTGCAGATCCATGCAGAAGCCACCCAAGAGGACAGAGGTGAATTGTAAACAGCTACTTACTGCCTTTCTGGCCTTCAGAAATTCTCTTTACCATCAGGGCACAGATAAAATCTAGTTTTTGATCATGACATAATTATTAGTATGAACCCTTTCATGAGTATGAACTTGGCTGCCAAAGACCCAGGGCTAATAACTACTGTTCATCTGGGTGGGAGTTTCTTCCCTACCCGTCTCTCTCCCTAAAGATGAAGATGGTGGTGGTGATGGTGTCGCTGGTGATGATGGTGGTGGTGATGATGTGTGATGGTGGTGATGGTGATGGTGATGGTGATGGTGATGGTGGTGATGGTGATGGTGGTGATGGTGATGGTGATGGTGATGATGGTGGTGGTGATGGTGATGGTGGTGATGGTGATGGTGGCGGTGATGGTGGTGGTGGTGATGGTGATGGTGATGGTGGTGATCGTGGTGATGGTGGTGGTGATGGTGATGGTGGTGGTGATGGTGGTGGTGATGGTGATGGTGGTGGTGATGGTGGTGGTAATGGTGGTGGTGGTGATGGTGATGGTGGTGATGGTGATGGTGATGGTGATGATGGTGGTGGTGGTGATGGTGATGGTGGTGATGGTGATGGTGGCGGTGATGGTGGTGTGGTGATGGTGATGGTGATGGTGGTGATCGTGGTGATGGTGGTGGTGATGGTGATGGTGGTGGTGATGGTGGTGGTGATGGTGATGGTGGTGGTGATGGTGTGGTGATGGTGGTGGTGGTGATGGTGATGGTGATGGTGGTGATGGTGGTGATGGTGGTGATGGTGATGGTGATGGTGGTGATGGTGGTGATGGTGGTGGTGATGGTGATGGTGATGGTGGTGGTGGTGATGGTGATGGTGGTGATGGTGGTGGTGATGGTGGTGGTGATGGTGATGGTGGTGTGGTGGTGATGGTGATGGTGGTGCTGGTGGTGCTGCTGCTGCTGCTGATGACAGTGATGAAGGTGATGATGGAGGGCATACCAGTGTCCATGCAAGAAGGTGCTTACTGTTCAACTGTCATGTTGGAAATTAGTTCATCCTAGGACAATAGAAGGACACTGGTAGACACAATGGCAGAAATATTAAAGTAGATATGTTGGATTTTCATTATCATCCAGCCCAAGTTGAGCAATATTAGTGATGATGATGATGATGATATTTGTTGAGGATTTACTCTGTGACTGCTCGCATTCTAAATTCTTTACGCAAGCTAACGGATTTCTTGGTGTTTCACTTTGCCTGACCTACTGAAATCCCTAGTTAAAGGATTCCAGGTATCACCTACCATTACAAGAATTTTAAAATTGAAACATGCTGGTCCCTTCGGTTCAACTTCAAGTTGGCAAAACTTCACTGGCAGAGGGTACTCCAGAAATGGACGTGTTTGGAGCCAAACATGTTATAAAATTTCCTTCTGTACTCAAATCTGAGTCACAAAACATAACCCAACTTACCCACTGAATTCTGCCCACTGCTTCATAATCTATCTTCATGAAAAGTTGTTCTATTTGTTCAAAACTCTGGAGAAGAAAAAAAATTCATTTGCTTTACAATAAATATTGCCCGGGGAAAGACTTATTGAATGAATGAATGAATGATCGAATGAATGAATGTGAGGATAAGGGAATGAGTAGATGACTAGGTGGGTAGGCATTCTAAAAATATACGTAATTGCTTTGGTTAAAAAAAGTTTGGGAAGTTGGTAAAACGCCTAATAATCTATCCATTTAAAACAGTCCTCTCTCCTCCTGGCAGAAATTCTTTCTTTGATATCACAGATGGAGGCTTTTTAAAAACACGATCACTTCTTCCGCAAGCTCTAACCACAACTAAGCTTCCCCTGCAGCCCTCGACAGTCTGCCACCGGAGGACGACCCTCGGCTGACCTTGCTGACACCCCGATCTCAGACACCCAGCCCCCAGAACTGCGAGAATAAGTGCCTGCTGCGTACGTTTATGTTCTTCTGTTACAGCAGCTTGGATGACCTAGACAGTTACGAGCTCACGTCCTGTACTAACGACCGGGCTTACCAAGACCGGGGAATATTTAAAACGTGTAACTCCCACAGCTCAGGTCGGGGAGAAGCACCCAAACCCTCTGGAAAGTACCCGTATACTATTTCGAGGTGTGGTCCAGCAAGAGCCTTCTTCTCCTTTCCCAAAAGGTTCTGAATATCTTGTTGGCCCAGTGTGCTAAGTATAGACTGTTCGGTAAATCAGATGGGCTTGAGCATAAATCACAGTGTGGAGCCCAGAGTGATCCGGACAGATCGTCGGCGTAATTGGTTCCTGTGGTTCACGCTGCGGTTTCAACGATCCAACATTCACAAACCCATTTGCTTTATCCTGTGACTTCATACTCCGCTTCGTTATGCATTTCCATACACAGTAGCTGTCTCCCCCTTTGCTCATACTCCCGGGAGGGAAGAGAATAATTAGCTATGACTGTAGTTGCATTTTGTTTGGTCTGGGAGCAAGTGCCCAAAGACTTAGCAAGTGTCTAATTAGACTTCCCTAAATTCTGTCAGCTTCCAACGCCTTATCCCTTTTGTTCATTTCTCTGATGCATTCATAATTTGCTTCTGCTTCCATCAAGAGACGATGATTAAAGAGAATTCATTTTCATTGCTTTTTATAAGATTTAAAAGGGTTGCGCTTTTCCACTGAAAAATCAACCACCGAAAAGAGAGTCAAATTACCCGGATGAATGCTTAGAAAGCTCACCTGGTGAATTCCTACCTGAAAGAGGACGTTTATGTTTTGAAGCTCTTCCAGGGTCACTTGATGCTCTATCTCATCAAAACAGAAAGGAAAATAAATGAAAAACATACAATGCTAGTAGTAATGTCAATAAGTGCAATTTTTGCAAACCCATCATTTCATTCTTTGCGAGGCCAATGAGATACCCGTGCCTCCAAGTCATACTTAATATTCTAACTCTCGTTTTTCCCAGTCTGTAATCTAATTCAGCCAGTTCCTCAGCCCCAAATTCTGGGCTGGGGTTGGCCCTACTTGGCTGGAAGGAAGGGCGAGGTGACGAAGTAGTGACAGGCATGGCCTTGGGAGGGAAGAGATGAGGAGGTGAACTCAGATGAGAAAGGGAGACCCAAGTATTTTGCTACATCTTATTCCAGAGACTCTCCTCCCTGCAGGGGTCCGGGCAGTAGACTGGCCTTCTGTACACCCCAACCCCCACCACCCCCATTCCACCTGACCCCAGGCTCAGCCAGGGGGAGGCCTGGGAAAAACTAATCTGCCCTCTCTTTTCCTGGGGTAAATTTTCTGAAGCTATGGCCAAAGGCTCTTGTTAGGGAAATGGGTTATCTTTCTGTCACCTGTCCTTAGCTCAAGGAACAGACCACCAGAGGAAGCCGCCTTCTCAGCTCCTGGCTCTTAGCTACTATCTCAACAATTTGGTCATTAGAAGTGAAAATCCCTAAACATCTGGCTTAGAATGAATGAGTAAACAGCCACATGGGTAGAGCCATGCTCTGGCACCAGCTCCTGAGGCCTGAGGAAGACAGCAGAGAAGTAAATTGGCTAGTTCCCCGAGAGGGTCATCATCTCAAATTTCTACGCACCAGCTTCCGAGGGGCGTAGTCTTTGAGGGGCAGATTCTCCGAGATGCACAGACTCCAAAACCCTGGCTGACGCCAAGGTTACTGCGAGACCCACCAATCTGCCAGATCGAAGCCCCTGGCAAATTCTACCTTGAATGAGCCCGTGATTACCGTTTAACTAGCTTTGGCCAAGGAACAAAGCTGGAGACCCAGCTCTGGAACAGCAAAGCCATCCATCAACTAAGAAGCCTTTTCCCTCGCCCGACAAGACATCACCACTGATCGCATCCACTCTTTTCTTAGACTAGACCTTCCCAGCATCTGGAAACAGATGGATCGCAGGTGGGAGCACACCAGGCTCATCTCGGGCACACTCACAACACACGTGAGAAAATGCGCTTCCACCTGACGGGGCCCCCAAGACCACATGACTCCTGACCTTGCACCCCAGAGGTGAATTCTAGAGGGCGAAACAATTCCGAAGGATTTGAAAATGACTTCCCTTAAGGTTAAAAAATCACGGGGATGACGTCATGGTGTTTCCATTGGGTGCGCTGCATTTTTCTGAGCCTTCGCAATTCTAAATATACAATATAAATACTTTACTGAGTCTATACGTTACATAAGGCATTGATGTTCCTGAGCCCGTACAGTGGCTTTAGAGTTTACAAAGCGATCAGAACATACTGTGCGTGTGTTATCCTTACTACACACTTCTATCTTTTCACCCTCATCTGCCAAATATCTTTTTCTCCTAAATTCAAAATTTCCTGAAATTTTATACTGTGATAATTATTTGTGCATTCATTGTCTTATTATGTGAACTGGACCTTTCACCTTTCGCTACCTCCATTACCGAAAAAGAACACATAACAAAAAAATTGCCCTATTTCCCAGAGGGGGTTCCCCAATCCAGAAAGAGATTATCTCTCATCTTCTCTCTATAAACTTCCTGAAAATGCCGCTGCGTGGAGTGAAAACCATCATTAATCATAGTAACGACGGGCATGAAATCTCAAGCCAGGTGAGCACATAATTTATAAAGGGCTTTCTAGTAATTTTCATATAACATCAAATGCGACCCAAAGCTTCCCTTCCACAGAGCCGCCCCTCCATCCCCAACAAGTGTCCTATCCCACCCTGCCTCCTGCTCACAGTCTTGACACACCCACAGCCTCCAGAGCCTTCCAAGGTTTGCCCTTCACCATCCAGGTTATTCTACCCATCTCTGCCTCCTGGCTGCAAATACACCCGCTTTGTGCCTCCCCTTCTCTACCATCCGAAGAATAAGGAAATGGGTGAAATGGGTTAACTACAGAAGATTTTTTAGGCTTGCAGTACAAAACCATGTGAACTAAATTTCCATCGCACTCAAGAAATCCGTTCTTAAATATCACAGACCTCATCACATTTTCAAATGTCATGACGGAAAGAGAAAAATGCAGTGATCATTAGCCAACTTCTTTTCAAAAGGCAGCCGTATAAATTTGTTTTGGAGAAACACAGCTACAAAACAGAGCCATTATTGTGCTTTTCCCTGAAAATATAAGTCAGGCCTTCACATAATTGCATGTTTTTAAGGCAAATTTGGAACACAAAGCAGGGAAAACATATGTCCCTTCTGGGTATTTCTGCACTTGGCAGGGCTAGAAAATTCGTAACTGCCATCGACAGCAAGTCACATGGTATCACTAAAAAGCTTGAATGGCTTGTTTTCCTACAAATAAAAACACAGAGAGAAGCCCGACTATTTTATTTCCAAACTATCATAGCTATAGTGACAACCATAAATAATTCGGTCCACAATGGTGGAGTCGTTTTTTTAAAGATGTTATCAACTACCCAAAATGCATTTGGCTTTATTCAAATGCAATGTCAGAACACTACCTGGATACACTTTCTGATATCCTACATGAGATAGAATTTACGGAGCTGTGATTCCGCTTGGCCTTACATGGCAGCCTCCTCAGAGCAAGTGGATTTTATGACTAGAGTGGTTTTTCCCATAAGCCTTCAGCAGCCTGCTGGTTGCTCATTTGCATTGCAAATGAGCATCCCTATCATCATAACCCAACATCTCTTTGCTTCTCTGCTGTAAGAGTCTCCTCAGCCCGGGTGGTTTGGGGGTGATTTCATGTCTATGATGAGGGAATTGACTAATTAATGGAATGAAGGATCCTTTTGCAAATCTGTTCTTTAAGTGGCTGCCTTGGAAAATAGATCTGATCCTGGTGCTCCTACGATCCTACAAGACACAGTAACTCTAGAAGATTTGGGTGTTTCATGGGTTAAAATTTAGGGGGTTCCACAGCAGATCGTCCTGTTGAAGAGGAAAATGGGGTGCTGTAGGAATTCTCCAAGGCACCTAGATTGTGAAAGCACTTGTATAAAAAAATGATGATGGACCTGGAAAGGAGAGAGAGGAGGAGAAGAAGGTTTGGGGCGGGGGTGCCCTGAGACCGTGTGCGTGGGGGGAGAGGTGGGTAAGGAGCAGCAAATGCCTGGATGGGACCTTCCCTGGACAGAGGCCATGACACAGCCAGCATGGACCCTGCCTTTGAGCCAGGTCACAGGAGGAAGGCTGACCTCCTGACTCTGAGCCCCAGGGGGCTCCAGCCCAGCCCCAGAGCCCTGCCGGCAAGGCCTAAGTCGGCTGGCTGCCCCTTACCTGTTCCGTGCCCGGGCTCCCAGCCGGTGGGCGTGCTGAGGCAGCGGCCTGCCCTGGCCGGGTCCCCCATTGCAATGGAGTGGCCACACATCCTCTCCCTGGTGGGGGGGCCCACAGCAGCCGGGCCGGGGTCCGCCCTCTGCAGGCCCGGTTTGCCCGTGGGTCAGGTCCAGCACGGTGAGTCTGAGCCCTGAGCGTTACCGGTTCCCCCAGATCATTGCTGCGTCCACACGCCACCCCCAGACAGTCCCGTTAGGGGTCACAGGAAGGAGACAGGGTCCCACCGTACCCCACACCCATTGCCCACATGCCGCGTGCAATTTCCTAAGCGGCCGCCTTCTCAGGGTCGCACCAGGAGCAGCGAAGGCCGGGATGGCAGACATCAAGGCGAGCCCTTCCCGCTCGGCTTAAAAACACATGAAGAAGGAAAATAAGAGAACAGAGACTCAGATACCGCTGCAGAGCTACTGGTTTCTTAAACGTCTTCATTTCTGAACAGAACAAGCGAGCAGGAAGCCATTACCACGAAACCCGTGGACGTTAAGGTTTAGAGCCTGCAAGAAAGCAAATCCATCGTGACCATTTTTATTGTCATGCGTGGTAATTAGATAAAAATGACAAGTTGTTTAAGCAATAATGCTAATTGCCACTAATTTTACAACAGGGTTACAGGGGTGGGGCTGCTTGAGAAAATCCCCAAAGGTGACTGACACTGCTGGGTGTCCTCTGAGTGCTCGTGTGAAGGAAACAGGCATGCACGGAGTTTAGACTTTTTTCGTCTGCGCTCAGAGTAGCACTTGCTAGTCCCTTCCTCGGTTTAAAGGCCTTGCTGACTGGGTCTTTTTGAAATATAGAGATTAGGGAGACACTCCTCTCTTTTGGTTGCCAAACGAGGCAAACGAAGTTTGCACTCATCTTCCGGGGCCCGTAATTCGGGTTCTGGGAGAAGGAACAGAAAGACAGGCCAGTGACTCAGCTCAGTCTCCGCCGTAGGCGGTGGGCAGGTGCTGTGGCCTCGCGGGGGCCGGGATGCTCCATGACACACGGGACATCCCGGACACTGCGTGGAGGCTGCTGTCCGCAGAGCCTGTGAAGCCCTTTGAAGCTCCTGTTACTTTTTGCTGCCCCGAGATTTTACTTCACGTGAGCAAAAGGACTTCGAGTCTGTCCTGGAGGAAAGGCCCGTCTGATAGAGGTAGGTCCAGACCAGGCTCTTCTGGGGGAGGCGAGGGGAGGGAGAGGAGAAGGGGGTTCTGGGGGGCCAGGGCCTCTGCAGAAGGGGGTGTAGGGGGGAGAAGAGCATCCGCCATCGAAACAGGGTGGCAGCCTTTGTCCAGGGAGGGAGGGTGTGGGGATGCGGCCGTGCGGCTTGTACGGTTTCATTCCTCAGCGGTGGGATGGTGGTGACCCCAGCGCCGACTGCAGAGGGTGAGCGTCAAGAGAACCTCGTACTGCGTCGAGTCTTTAGAGCTGTGGGAGGCACGTGGGAGGCGATCCATGCATGTTAGCTGCTGTCGTTGGTGTTATTGTCGTTGTTAACATCGCAGACCAGCCCTGCCCTGCCCGCCCCGCCCTGCCAGCGCCTGGCCCTGATTGCCCACAGCGGTCCGTCCGCCAAGCCCGGAACGGTTGAAGATGAGCTGGGTTTAAACGAGGACTTTCGAGGTGTGTCCAGGGAACGGGGGCAGCAGGCGTGGAGAGTGGCCACGAGGAGAGGTTTCGAGCTATTGCTGCTTGGGACACAGACGGCCTCACGGGCACCCCGGCCCCCGCCCCAGCCTCGCTGGGACCCGGCGCAGAGACAGCGCCCGTCTCGGGATTTCTGCGTGACTCCCTGTTCCCCCCAGGGGTGTGCCCACCATGAAGCTCCCTGGCGGTGCTCCCTGGAGGGGACTTCTGTCCCCTGCACCCCAAAAAAAGCTACGTTGAAATAACTCATTGTCTCTGGTGGAAGAGCCGCACCTGCCTCCTGATTTTTGTTTTTCTCTCTGTTCTATATTTTTGACAACCAGCCTGTGCGATTAACTTACGGTATTCTGTAGTGAACACTTGTTTCGTAAGGAAAAAAAAAATGCTTTTTCAGCAAAAGAGCTGGCTCACTCACGTAGCGAGCAGAAACGGGGCCGCGTGTGTGGGGACAACGAGCCAACGCTAAGCTGAGTCCCTGGTCAGTGATTTTCTCATTCTCTAGTCTCTAGTGCGCCCGTCCCCAGCATGAGAAGGGGCCTGAGGCATCCCTAGGTCCATCTCGGTTCTAAACACCGCTGCCAGCCTACTCATGAACCATCTCAGCAGGTCTGTGCTGCCCAGTCTGTACCCGGCATGACTGGGGCGGCCTCCGGTCTCCTCTGGGGCCAGACCCGGCGTTCCGGGAGCAGCATCCCTTCTGGACATGGCGTGCGAGCCGTCAGGGCGACGGGGAACCTGCCTCCACCTGCTTGCTCGCTCTCCCCCCGCCCATTGGCTTTTATTAAGTGCATGGTGCGTATCGCCGGACACTGGGCGGCTGCAGGGACCACGAAGACGAGCCGGAGCACAGAGACGAGCGAGCCGGGCCTTGTAACACCGTGAATGGAGCCTCGGGGAAGGGAGTCCGGCGGCACAGCGAGGACGCGCTCTACTTGGGCAGCAGAGACAGGTCGAGAAGCTTCTCCGCAGGACCTCGTAAAAACAGGGAACCGTCACGTGAGGTGACTCGGGAAAGGCTTGTGTGCAGTGTCTTGTCCTCGCTCAGAAATGTCGGCGTCACTGAAGCCCACGTGGACGAGGCATGATGGTCAGGGCTAGTGATTTGGAGGAGGTCAGGGCAGGCACTGGGCACTATGGACCCAGGGGATTTGATAGCCAGGGAGCCAAGGACAAGAAGCAAACTCTGGAGCCGTGGGCATGGGCCTGGGCCTCATGTGGGGCTCAGGGGTGGCGGTGGGCGCCCGGCTGATCCTGAAACACCCACGGTGGCCTTCATTGGCCTCTCCCGTGGCTGTCTTGCTGGCCTCTGGGCCCCAGCCTGCCGGAAGCCACTGTGCCTCCACTCTCTGGGAGTGACCCCACTGTTGAACCAGCCTCCTGGCCTCCCACCCCGAGTCCTTGTTGATTCTCTTGCGCCCCACTTCCCCGGAAACAGAACCACCATTTGGCCGGCTGCCCAAACGCAGACGTGAGCCATTATTTTACTCCTCCTCGCCCCACCCCCTTTACCCGCCTGTCCTTTTCCGGGTATCTACCTGGGTGGCTTCTGGGTCTCCCCAATCCTTCGTGGCCCAAGACCTGCTCTCCTCCTGCCCCCTCTGCCTGGAGCCCAGGGAATCTCCACTGCCCCGCTCCGGGCACCCCGCCACTGTCTGGTCGTCTGACTTGGGAAGATCATTCAACTTCTGTGGCCTCAGCTTTCATGTCTAGGAAGTGAGGTGGCTGGGTGATCGCCCAGGTGCTTCGTGCGGTCGCTCTGAGGCCCTTGACTTCCCCACCTCACACCCGTTAGCGGGCCGTCACCAAAAAGGTGGAGACAGCGAGAGCTGGAGAGGACGAGGAGACGGGCCCCCTCACGTGCTGTGGGAGGAACGCACGCGGTGAGGCCGCCGCGGAAAACGGTGCGGTGGCTCCAAAAAAAAAATCACAGCAGCAGCAGCACCGTGAGATCCAGCAACCTCACTCCTGGGGGTTCATCCAAAAAGCAAAATCATCATCTCAGAGAGACGTCTGCACCCCCGCTGCCTGTAAATGCCGGCGTCACTCACAACAGCCGAGGGACCAAAGCCACCGCATCCGTGGGCAGACGACGGACAAACACACAAGACGTGACGTCTGTAGGCACTGGAACGTTACGCAGCCGTTAAAAGAAGGGGAGCCTGCCGTTTGCAACAAACAGATGAACTCAAGGGCAGTCTGCTCAGTGAAATGAGCCCGACAAAGACGAATTCTGCATGGTGTCGCTCATATGTGGAATCTAAAAAAAAAAAATCGAACTCATAGAAACAGAAGGTAGAGTGGCGGGGGGCAGGGGCAGGGTGGGGGAAGGGGCGGATAGGGTCACGCTGATGAAAGGGTGCAGACTTCAGTTCCGGGGTGAATGAAGCTGAGGATCGAATGTGGAGCAGGGGACTGCGGTTGATGACGGCGTGCTGTGTAAGTGAAACTTGCTAAACGAGCAGAACTTAACCGTTCTCGTCAACCCCCATCCCCCCGCCCCCCCCCACACACGTGAGAAGAAAAAAGACTCTCCTGAAATGTCCCCACCCCAGCTCACGTCAACCCGCTGGCGCCCAGGTCGCCAGCCTCTGGGAACACAGAGAGCTGATGTCACCTGAGACCTTCTGCGTCCACTCATGCTATCCCCACCTGAGGCACCTCCCACGGCGGCAGGTGTGTAAACTGAGGTAGAAACCTCGGTCACAAGTCAAGGCGTGTGCTGCTCCGGGCGTGTCCGATGTCACCAGGGTCTCCCCACCAGCCTGCTCGTCCCTGCCTCTGTCCAGGAGGGGTGGGTGGAGGGGGGCAGCAAGGGCGGCCCCCAACACGTTACAGTGTCATCGAACATCACCTCCCCGCACTAAAAGTTTTTAAGATTCTTGTGACTATCACGGCTCCGTCGCGGGAACATCCCATAGGTCAGAGTTTGTGTCCTTTCCTCAGACCCGTGAGTTGACGCCCTGACCCCCCCATGCGAGGGGTGTTTGGAGGCGGAGCCTCTGAACGCGACTGGTGCCCTTAGCAGAGGAGACACGAGCGAGGTCACCTCTCTTCAGGGAACGTGCGGTGACAAGGACAGGCTGGCTGCCTCTTAGCCGGGCAGAGAGTCCTCAGCAAGGAGCTGGCCCTGCTGGCACCCTGACCTTTGTCCTGCCGGCCTCCAAAACTGTGGACACAAACGTTTGGCATTGAAGCCCCGCAGGCCCCGGGGCTTTGTCGCGGCCGCCAGAGCCGACTCGGGCCGACCCTCGACGGCGGACCTAGGTCTGCAGGGATGAACTTGAGCGGGACCCTCAAGGGCCATCCCCGTGGGCCAGCGCACTGGTGCTCGCCTTCGCTCAGCCCTCCGTCCACCCCGCTTCCCGCCTCCCTGCTCCTGGCTCGTTCTCCCGACCCGCAACCACCCATCATCTCCCACGTCCCCCGGGCCCACTCCTCATCTGCAGCCCGCCTGCCCCTTGCCTCCCGCCTGAGCACTGCCTTGCACCGCCACGGCCACCCGCAGCGTGGGTGGCGCGCGGGTCCCCTGCGCCGCCCACGCAGCTCCCTCCCGCGCCTGCGCACTCCAGCTCTGGCCCTCCAGGACCCGGACGCGAAAGCGACCTGGAGGGGGTGCTGTGCAGACGGGGGCTGCCAAAAGCCGAGCAGTTCCGACGAGAACGCATCCGGCCATCGCGGGGTGCACTGGGGTGGCCGCCAGATCAGACGCCCCACGCGCCTCGGCCCCGCCGCCGGAGTCTGTCTGCAGAGCGGCATGCCCTGGTTGCCCATGGCAACCCAGCTGCTCCCGAGTGTTCGCATTTGTAAGTGTGTGTGGGCTAAAAATTATATTATTGATTCTGTCTGGAAGATGATAGCCTGATTTGTATATAGCTCTGAATAAATTACTCATTATCCCTTACAACCATCAGAGGATGAGTCTCTCTCGCTTTTTTTTTTTTCCTTTTGAATTTTAGAGAGACAGCAAATGGTGTCCGCAGATGTGAAGCGAACTGTTTCCCATAACAACCGTACTAGAGAATTCCAGGGCACCAGGCGGGGAAGCCGTCTGGGCATAGTTGAACAAGTGGGACGGGTGGGGGAGGGATGCAGCCTGTCCTGGGGACGCTGTCCCCAAGGGGCCACAGTGCAATTTGAAACACAGCAAGCAGCAGGCGGAGCAGTTGGAGCTGCTCCCCCACTGCTCAGGTCCTGCTGAGCCCACGCTCTCTCTTCCGTCCCCTTGACGTGCAGTCTACACTCGGGCAGAGTAAAGAATTTCCCCACCTGCACCCCCTCCCCAGGCCCGGTGTCCCGAGCCTGGCCCTCTAACTCGTAGACCCTCCCACAAAAGGATCACGTACCTCCCTTGACTTTGGGCTTGGTCTTGGGAGGGGGGGCGTCAGTGTTGACGCTGGCCGTCCGGTGCCTTTTGTCATTACTGAGAAGGCTGTCCCTTCCGCTGGGACCCAGAGCATGGAGCAGAGAGTCACACCCAGACAGGACACAACACCCAGCCCAGGTGGGAAATACACACTCAGTGCCACGTGCCACCACGGTCCTGTAGGGGCCCGTCACGCCGCATTAGCTGCCTGTGACGATCCCCATCTTTCCGATGTCACAGCTTTCAGTGTCATCGATGATGGAAAAAAAGGAACAATATCCTCGGGTCTCCATTTAAGGTCACCGGCTACAAGCCTCGTTGAGAGAAAATCCATGACCCGCGTTAACAATTTCAGCTCATGGTGGACCCTCACAGTGCCATCGAACACGGCTTTGCTACCAGGCGCCTCGCGGGGAGGCCAGCGCGTCTGAGGGAGGCTCCGTGTCCCTCGTCAGGCCCCACGTCCGCCTCTCCCCGGTGCTCCCGGAAGCCTGTCAGGAAGCATTGTCATTGTCTCAGTTCACCCAAGCGGGAATTTAGATGCTCAGAGGTGCGCTCAGAGGAGCGCTCCCGGCCAGAGGTCCTGCTTTGGGGGGCGCCAGCAGGCAGGTGGCCTTTAAAGCCGCAGGACTGAGAGAGACGACGCACAGAGGAGAGGAGAGGGCCCCAGCGGAGCGCCGAGGGGTCCCACCTCTTCGAGGCCAGGCAGAGGAAGAGGGCGAGTGAGGGAACTGCAGCGGAGAGGCTGGAAAGGAGGGAAGAAAGCCAGCGTGTGCAGAGGACGACGCGGTGCGTGTCCCTGCGTCCCTACCCCTCACCGCCTCTCGCACCCGCCCCTGGCTGACGGAGCTGGGCCTTTGCATAGGCGGCAGGGCCGTGCCCTTCCCTGGTCTCAGACGGCGGCCAGTGGGGGTCTAGCTGTGAATGTGTGACACAGCTTTGGCCAACCTGATGTGAGTGGAAGTCCGCCAGGCGCTTTTGGAAAAGGTTTCTGTGTTTTGTTTTGTTTTTTTTTAACGAAGAATAAGAGAAAACCAGTTCCTCTCCTGCCTCAGATGCAGCCTCTGGATGGAGATGCTGCAAACCATCTTGCACCCAGGACGAGTGTGAGGCTGAAAGCCCAGACAGCGAAGAGAACATTCCTTTCAAATTAATACCTTTGACTTGTGGAATTACCCAGCGTTCGAGAACTCCCTACCAATCAATTTTAACTTAAGGTAATGGATTTTTCAAACTCTGGGGTGTGGGTCCTTTATGACCTACGGCACGAAGCATCTAACAGGTGCCTGTCCTGTTCCACAAGACGACTAGCAAAGCACCTCACACCCACTGGCAGCATGGTCGCCCCCAGGGCCCGAGGGTGTTGCTGTGCCCATAATTAAATGGGTTCTTCCACCTTATTTGGGGGAATAGCAGTTACCTAATCTTTTACGTGTCTTGTCAGTCTTAATACTAATTTGATATTATGCTTACCATTTGCTCCTTTTGACAGCCCAAGACCAAATTCTTCTGCCAAGCTAAAAGCATGTTTTATGTTAGCTATCTCGGAAGAAATGGGTCACGTTTCATTGTGACATTTCATCGACACTTGGACAGTTAGAAGGATGGGTTGAAAGACTGAGTTGGACATATTCTAGGTTTTTTTTTTCCCCCCTGTAACGCGGAAGAGAAAAGATTGATGATAGGGCAGTGTAAGAAAAAAAAAAATAGATACCTGATAGCGAGGAGAACAAGAAATACACAAAACGTAAATATAAATGAAGTCAAAACGTTTGATGACACTTAGTACCTTAATTAGCCAGATTTGAAGAAGCTGGCTGTAGAGTCTGTATCTCCAAACGGTTTGGGATGCACTCACAGCTCTTCAAAAGCGTTCTTTTTATTCAATTAATGCTTCTGAAAAAGCTTTAATTTTCCATTCATCGAAAGCCCTCATGATGGTCTCAGGATTTGCTCAAATTCGAGGTTTTCTTTTTTTAAGTGCAATTAAGTTATCACGGCTCTGAGTAGAGACAACATTGCATCGGCCCAGCGAGGTAAGCACACAAGCCCAGCGGCCGCCACATGTGACATCCTCCCCAGGCCCTGGGGGAGTGTGGCCAGCCCCACGGCGAATGCAACAGGCTTTCGTTCACCTTCCTTCCAAGGAGCAGAACTCGCTACCTTGACAACGTACACACACAGTTACCTATAACATTCTTTTTTTTTTTTTAAGGAAACAGCTCTCCGCCTATACCCCAAGCAGAATTCTAGAATATTCTATGAGATTTAAAAAAAAAAAAAAAAGGCAAGGAATAAAGATCACTCTTTCTTACCTGTTAACGTGAGATGTGTTGACGCTTCCCGCTCTGCTTCTGCTCTGATTCACACCTCAAGCAGAAACACCTGCCAAGGGCTCCTTCGCTGATGAGGACGGGGTCCCCTCGGACCACGGAGCATTTACTGAGGATCAGGGAGGTGCCACGAGGAGGAAGCTTGCTGCTTCCTTGTGGGGACAGCCAGTGTCATGAGCTCTGCCCACAGTGGTGGTGGCCTCTCTGGCCCCGGGTTTGTACCCGGAGCCCCGGGGTGGGCTCCTCCTCGCTCAGCTCCGCCCTGGAGCCTTAGCCCACCTCATGTGAGAGAAACTGACGCTACCTGAAGCTGCAGGTGAGCTGGGAGTGATGACGGTGAGGGAACAAAGGAAAATACTCTGGTGTTGAAAGGACGCTCTTTGCCTCTTACCCTGCCTGGGTGCCGTTAATAAGAATAATTGTATTGGGGTGCTGGGGAAAAGCTGGGACTGGACCCCAACTGCGGTCAGAGAAGGGGGCTCGTGTTCTGTGCCGGGCCTGGGGACGGCACAGAGGGTCCAGCGGCATCAGGACCCGGAGGCTGGGCATGGGGGCAAAGAAGTGAATGAGGCACACGGCTCCGGGCTGATGAAACGCCACGTCTGATAACTCGTCTTTATTTTCCACTAGACTCGTACGTCTTTAAGAAAAGATACTGTCTTCGCTTTCCGTATCTAGCATACACTGCAGCGTCTGGCACAACGGGCTTTTAAAAAATATTTTTAAGCGAGTGTCGAATGAAGGATAAAGTTTACATTGTCACCTCAGGTTGTCTGGGACACTCCCGATTTCATGAATGTGATGATTTTTTTAAGATGATTCTTTAAATGAATAAATCGTGGCACTTTATATTTTGTAAAGGGCTTTGTAAAATTACATTCAGACATCACACTGAGTAATTGCTTTTGGTTTTGGTTCAGAAAGCCTGGCCAGCTGCATTGGCGATATTTTCAGGCCCCCAAATGTCCTCTAACACCCTCCTCTGGGCAGCTCTGTGTCCCTGGAGGCTGACCCTCCGTGCCCCCTGCTGGGCGCCCACGGGGTTTGGTCAGTGGGAGCCATTGCGGGAGGCCAGATGCCATCAGAGGGAGGAGGAAGCGGGAGCGGGGGCATCTTCCTCCTCTCTGCTTCACGTCTCTGGCTGTGACTCTCTTCCCAGCCACACACTCTCTCTCTAGGCTCCAGTCACAGTGTCCATGCGGGCTTAGGGAGGTGCCAGCTCCCTCTCTCTGCTGCTCTCTGCAAGCCGCCGCCTCAGAAGCAGCCCCCACCTCGCGAGATAAGCGGGTGGATTCTGGTTCCTGCCAAGACCTCGACTGGATGACGGACTTCACCTTCAGCAGGTGCGATCTGCCAGTTAGCTTGCAAGCCCAGGCCAGTGGGCCTTGCTCTTTGCCGGGTGTTGGGCTTTCCTGGGGATCTTTAGAGCAGACTACTGCGGGGTTGCACCCCAAGAACGTCTGACGTCATCAGTCCAGTGAGCGGCCCGGGCATCAGGATTTTAAAATCTCTCCAGGCCCTTCTGTCATGCAGCCCAGGTTGAGACTCCTCTGCCTCAGACCCCTCTGCACACAGAGACTGTCAGCTCACACTGAAAACTCGACTCTCGAACACTGTGGGTTTGAAGAAGGTGTGTCCACTCACACACACACTTTTTCAATTGACCCTCGAGTTCAAGCCTGTACGTTCAAGGTCTGCTGGTAGATGAGAGTCTGCACATGTAGAGGCTAACTTAAGTTAAAAGGGGATTTTCAACTGTGCCGGTGGTTGGCGCCCCTAAAACCCCCTCGTTGTTCAAGGGCAACGGTATACGGTCCATCGTGATTAATTTATTTATTACGGGTTATTGCCGTCTTCGGTTTAAAGTGGTTTCTTGCCCCACTTTCCCGTTTGTGACAGCATCTTTTAAAATAGAATGAGTTTAAACACATTTATGTAATAGTTTCCTCAAATTGAACACAAAAAAACAGATGTTTGTGGAAAGATAGAACCCCACGGGTGCACTTCCTCGGTTGGGTGGGTGTGAAGGGCGAGTTTTGCAGGAAGGAAAAAAGCGAACCGAAAGCTCCATGGGGTGGGGTGGGGGGATGGGCAGTGGGGGGGAGGGGATACCACGAAAGAAAGACTTTCAGAGTCACGCTCCGCGTGGAACCTCCCTTCCCCCTCCCCGACACCGATGGGAGTAATAGTGCCACATAATTAACTCGGTCAGGTGCACTGGCTGACCTGGCCTTGGTGATCTTCTCTGAGAAGGAACCATGTGACCCGCTGTCCCGTCCTGTGGCACATGAAAATCCACAGTGGGTACCGGCCTCGTGGGAACCTTTCAAAGTGTTCAAAGTTGGGGATGCCTCCACCCTTTGGCAGGTTTTGAAATGCAAAAGAACCACAGCCACACGCTTCTGTTTGAAAGACGACGGCTTTTTCAACCCTTCGTTTGTGACGATTCTTTCCAGGCTTTCATTCCGTTTCGAGGTTTCCAGGATGCCTTGTGCAAATAAGTACCTCGCCTGTATCCCTTACCTGTTGCTACGGAAACTTCAGGGGCATGAAGGGAAAAGCGTTTATTTCTCATGCACAGTTTGGGGGTCACCAGGGGGGGGCTGTGGTAGTTGTTATTTGTTCGTTTGGGCTGTTATCATGACATACCATAAACTGGATCGTTTTCAAACCACACGTGCTTATTTCTCACAGTTCCGGAGGCTGAGAATTCCAAAATCATGACTCCAGCAGGTTCTGTGCCGGGCGGGAACGTCCTAGTTCATAGACAGTTGTCCTTTCTGTGCCCTCACGTGGCGTGGGGAGCTAGGGAGCTCCGTGGGGCTTCTTTTCTAAGGGCACGGACCGCAGTCCTGACGGCTCCTCATGACCCGATCACCTCCCAAAGTCCCGCCTCCTAACACCGCCGCCGCTCGGCGACTGGGATTTCAGCAGCTGCGTTTCAGGGAGACACAAACATTCAGATCATCACAGCAGCTCCCCCACACGTCTCCCCCTCTTCCTGGGTCAGTGGGCAGCCCAGGCCACTGTCTGCTAACACCCCATTGACTAAAGCAAGTCACACGGCCAAGCTCACAGTCGGGGGCTGGGGAAATACCTTCTGAGGTGGCCGAGATCTCCGGCCAAAGCTTCGCTAGCACAGTTAGTTCAAAGAGAAAGATTTGCCTAAAATCAAACCATGCCCGTGAGCGAGCCACCCAGCTTGAATCAGCAAAAATGCATGGAATATTCTGGAACACAGAAACTAGAATGAGAGTCCGTGCCATCAGGAATCGATGGCAGAGCCAATGGAGAAGGTCAAGGATAAGTTCAACAAAACATAAGGAAAAGAAGACTTTCTAAAATTAAAATTAGTCTACGCCCATGCCACCCTGAACAAGCCTGATCCCGTCTGGTCTCGGAAGCTAAGCCGGGTCGGAGCTGATTAGTACTTGGATGGGAGACCACCTGGGCAGACCAGGTGCTGTAGGCATAAAAAAATAAAAAATAAAATAAGGGATTGTAAACTGACAAGGTCCTTGCACTCCGTGAGGTCAACCAATTTTAATTCTTATTAAAAATAAAAAAAAAATAAATTAAAATGAGAATAACATGTGGTGCCCGGATTTTAAAATGTGGTAAATGGAACAGTCACTGTTAAGAACCAAAATGATATTCTGAGCGAGCAGAGTGAAGACATTTCATACAATAGACGTCAAGAACGTTAAAAACGAGAAACTGTCAACAAATAAATGGAAGATGAAAGATTTGAGGGACAGATCCAAGCGGCCTCCGATGCAAATGTTATTACACCCAGGAGAAAACATGTCTGGGCGAGCAGCATAGAGGAGAAAAGTAACAATAATAAAAAGGTGAAACGAAACATTTTCGGAACTCGACGATTCCAAATGGAACGGAACACAGCTTTGAAATATTGCACAAATGCCCCAAGAGCAAAGAGACACTCTCAAAAGCTTCCAGGGAGAACCCAGATCGCATGATGGTAATTGAATCTGACTGCTAAATTATGTGCTAAACCAGCTGACAGTGGGGATGACACCGGACAACTGAGAAAATAGGATTAAGTTCCAATAATTCTAGACGCAGACAAGATAGAATCTAATGCAGAAGAACGACGTGTGGGGGCAAGCGAGGATTCGACGCATTGCGACCCTTGTGACCCATCCGGGGAAGCACGCAGGAACTGTTGTAACCAAACAGACAAACAGAAAGCAAACCCGGGATCTGGGAAAAACAAGAGCACGCAGGAAACAGTGATAATCGAATACAAATGGAGGATCTTGACGATGTGACTGGGAATTTACACGAGGCCTTAAACAGAAAAGGACATTATAAGGAAATCCCTAACTAAGCTTGAAACAAAATTGCCCACTGTCTCAGCAATGAAGCGTGCGTGCACACGTGCGCGTGTATGTGCATGCACACAGGCAAGGGATAGAGTGGGTCGTACGAGGCAGAACAGGAAAATAAAACGTCTCCTGCCAGTGAGTGGGGATTGAATGACCTGTGGAGGATGCGGATTGGGAGCAGAGGGATCGTGCGATTTTTACATAGTAGTCGAGAAATCCAAATTTAGTGATGACCACGTGCGATTAAAAAAAACGACGAGGATCACGGGAAACAGTATCTTTTAAAAATTAACAGTGCAATAAAGAAGTGAAGGTTAGGCAAAGCAAAGCTAAAAGAACAGCAAAGAATAGCAAACCAAAAATATAGGAATCATACATGCAAGCACGTCAAGCATCGTAATTACTATGAACTGAATTCTCCTCTCAAAAGACAAAGACCCTGATATTAGTCATGACATAAAACCCAGGCACGAGGTGTTTCTAGAAACACACCAAAATAAAGTTATAAAGAAAGACTGGAAATTAAGGGAAGGCAAGCATATGTTAAGCAAATACAAAGAAACAAAAAGCATGAATGGCAATATTAATATCAATTAAAAGGTAATTCAAAGCCAAAGCATTATTAAAGAGGAAAAATGGAATAAGGTAAGTTAATCAATGAATAAGCTGTGTATAAGTCATAAACATTAATAGATAAACAACAAAGCCATATATATAAATCAAAAAACCTAGAAATACGGAGAGGCATTGATGAAAACAAATTTCATTGTGAGATGTTCTTAACATTCTTTCAGAATTCAACAGTTCAAGTATATAATTAAGGCAAAGATACACTGGATTTGAAAAATACAATAAACTACATATTTTTCTTCTTTTATTCATGTAATACACAAATTAATTATATATTTGACATAAAGAAAACGTTGCTGAAATTTCCCAAAGCAGACATTTTTTTTTAACTTACAAACTGGAAGTCAATAATAAAAAGTTTTTATAATCCTCTAATTATTGGAAAATTCCTGGTTCAAAAAAGAAATCAAAATTGAAATCACAAATTAAGTAGAGACTAGGAAAAAGAGACTAGGAAAAACTTTAAATCAAAACCTCCTGGTACAGTTAAAGCTTTATTGGGAGCAGAGAGAAACGGGTAGAGTAGGATTTTATAGCTTTAAATGATTTTATTGTTTAAAAAGAAAACGAAATCACACAAAGTCATGAATATCATCTTTGGAACAATCTGGATATTGTTTTTCCTTGAGTTTTAGTAAAATGGCCCAGGAGGTCCTTTCAGCGGTTTTCAGATTTTCTTCCTTTGGACTATTCCCTTTTTCATTCTGTCCCTTTGTCAATGTCACAGAGTGAATAAAGCAATCAAGAATTCATCCGTCTGAAAATTATTAAAAAAAAAAGCAGGATGAAAATTTCCATTTAACTATTTAAGTGCTAAAGAAATTCTAGGAAGGAGGCAAATATCTGATGATAATACTCGGTACGCAAATTTGATGAGACCAAAATAATAATGGGTAGTAGGTCTAATAGCTAAAAAGGCACAACTGTGTCACTATTGATTAAAAAGAGCAAATGTAACATTCAGGGGCGCAGCAAGTCTTCAGAGAGAGAGCGAGCACAGAGTTTGGAATGAGACAGACTTAGGTTTCAGTTCTGTGCTGGCCAAGTATTAGCAAGTCATTTGACCTCTCCATTTCTTCATTTCCTCGTCTTTGAATGTAGGTGACAGTGCTTACCTTGTCCAGGTGTGGGAGTAGATTAAGCCTGTCATACGTGAGGCCCCCAGACAGAGCCAGGTCCATAAAGACACCCAATCACGGGATAGCCTGTTCTTTTCCTACTGCGCACACAGTCACACGTAAGAAGAACAAATAACAGAGACATTACTCCAAAAGTTCCTTCAAAGCCAGGGCTGCTACCTGCCCGCCAACCAGGGTAGGCTCTGCTGGTTTTGGTGACTGGCCGTGGCGAGGCCCCTTTGACCACCCAGCCCCCACGGCCTCGTCTGGAAGATGAAGGAATCTGCTTGGTTCTGAACATCTCTGCGTCCCTAACCCTCACTACTTATTTTGAAAATCATATAGAGCGAAGCTGTGAAACATGGGTCATGTCTCGTGAGTGTCACCTGTGCAGCCAAAGAAAAGAAACAAGAAGAGGAAGAAAGAAGATGATAATAAGATTTCACGGCTAGGGTTACAAACGCCTGCCGAGGTCCGCCACCCGGGGTGTGTGTGTGCGCGTGTGTGCGCATGTATGTGTGTGCGTGTGTGCGCGTGTGCTCCCCTGTTTACTCTCCGCCCGTTTGCACTTGCTTCTTTTTATGATCTCCCATGCAATTTGGAACCACACCCTCTTTGGCCCTGGCATTTTTTGATCGAGGCACACTTTTCAAAGTGAAATGTACTGATATTCCCGTGTGCAATTCGATGGTCAACACCCGCACGTGTGTAATGCACAGCCATGTGACGGTACGGGGCATGTCCATCACATCAGAAATCCCTGCCACACCCCTCCCCAGTCCGTGCCCCCGACCCCAAGACGGACAAGGCTCTGATTCGCTTCGTCACAGATAAGGTCTGCATGTTACACACCTTCGAATCAAAGAAATCATACAAGATGTATTATCTGGCGTCTGGCTTCTTTTGCTCGGCATACTGCTTTTGAGGTGCCTACATTTTGTTGACTGTATCAATAATTCATTCCTTTTTATCGTCTAGCAGTATTTCCTTTTGTGAATATACCGCGGCTTCTCCATTCTTCTGAT
Source organism: Eonycteris spelaea (assembly GCA_003508835.1). Lineage (NCBI taxonomy): Eukaryota > Metazoa > Chordata > Mammalia > Chiroptera > Pteropodidae > Eonycteris > Eonycteris spelaea. The sequence goes on along the minus strand of PUFA01000142.1, from coordinate 1,827,197 downwards.
GGTGGGATTCTGGGCCGTATCCAGTTTGGGGCTCTTAAGAATACAATGGCCATACATATTTTTGCACAAGACCTGTTGTGGGCATGCGTTTTTGTTTGTTTGTTTGTTTGTTTCCCTCTTGTGTAAATACCTAGAATTTCTGGGTCATGGACTAGGTAAACGTTTAACTTCGTGAGAACCGGCCCGATATGTTCCCAGAGTGCACTGTCCTACAACTACCAGCAACGTCTGCTCTGTGTCATCGACATTCGCTGTCACCAGCCCTTTTAATTTTCAGCCTGAAATGTCTCTTTTTTTTTTTATCTTATGCCAAAGAGTTAAGTTGAAGATAAGCAAAAAAAAAAAAAAAAATTTTTTTTTTGATACCAAAGATAAACATCTAAGATGACTCAGGTTTGGCACGAATTAATAAAAAAGGCTTTCCGTGTCAAATTTAATGTCATTTGAAATAACTGTTCAAAAAAGGCCACCAGTCGTAATCCAAATGCTGCCCGTGTGTATTATGTATGTGATTTAGGTCCCCGGCTTAGCAATGGTCCTGCGTCCCCTTGTCACACCAATTCACCCGTGATGCTGAAAGGAGGCCTCCTCCAGGCAGCCCTCCAGCAACACGCAGGGTTGGGACTTCCCCTTACAGGCAAACGGAGCTGATGACGTTGTAACTGTGCACCGTCTCCCACCCCGACTCCCAGTGCCCCGAGGAGGAGGATGGGTTTTTCATGTATCTTTGTATCAAGTGAGCATCATCGGTAGTCAATCCATGGAGGAAGCTGATCCAGAGAGCGAATAAATGAAGGCATCCTTAACAAGACGGAATGACGCCCTAGGAAGATGCACCCTCCGAACAGCCGTGTTCATGGGAGTTTTCAGCGGGGGAAGAGAGGGGAGGGAGCCAGAGCTAAAAAATTCGAAAAGCAGGTTACAGTTTATTTTACTTTTTTTGGGGGGGGGTGCGATACATGGGAGATGACGGTGTTTGCCAGCATATAACAGAGGCCCAAAGGGTAGGCTGTTGTGTGGCCCGAACCCCTGGAAGAGAGAAAGGCCACCACAGCCATCAAGGTCCTTTTCCTCAAGTTTCAAGTACCGAAACTCAACATCGAACAGCCACGGAGCCCGCGGAAGCGAAGGGTCGGCTTCGGCGGCTCCTCCCGCCTTCGCCCTGGCTTTATTCCATGTGTTCTTGGCGTTTTCTCTGTCCTGGCTCACCCTGCCACCTCCCAGCACCCGCTCACCCCGACGTGGGCCATGACGCAGGCCCCTCCCCTTCCCCTCTCGCACAGTCTACCTGGGCCCGGGCTCCGGGGCTGTCTGAGCGGGGTCGCCCCAAACGACGACTTCAGCCTAACACACCGGCCTGGTTTCCTCTCTCCTGCACACGCTCTCAGCCCTGAGACAAGCGAGCTCTGCCGAGGTCTCGCCGGCAAAAAGCATTAGTGTCGCCCTGGACAGAAGCAAATGACGAGAGGTTCCAGGCGTAAGCATCCCCAGGGAGTCTCCCTTTTGCTTGTCACCTCCGGACAGCTGGCCTCGGCGAGTGGCCATTCCAAAGCAAAGCGAAGGGGGAAAAAACGAGAACCCTCTGGAAGCAGAGGCTACAGGATCCACATCACCACGAATGGCCAAGAGTACGGGGCGCCAGCCCCGGGCCGTCTAGGGAACCGGGGAGCAGGCAAGCTAAGGAGGAACCGAAGGCTACACTTGCCCCAGAGCTACCCAGGCCGCGTCTCAGCTGTCTGGCAAGAAAGCCCAACTGGGGGACAGTGTCCCTGTGAAGGGTCAGGTTACGGGGCATTGAGGAGGGGGATACTGTGTGGGAGCACTCTGAGGGTCCTCAGCTCGCTCTTGGGGGCACCACGAAGGCTCCAACTGAGGACGACACACAGACAAGAGACAGAGGCCCCAGCAGCCGGCGTGGTGTCTGGGCCGCAGAGAAGGAACGGCTGGCTCCCTCTATGAGTGAGCCCCAGGCAGATGGGAGCGTCTGCGTCCAGGGGACAGAAATACTCAGTCTACGGGTCAACCAGATGTGGCTCTGGAGGGAGAAAGGCGGGCATGACATGCAGTTGACGCTTCCTATGGGATCAAGGCCGGGAGGGCGCAGAGGGCAGGCTGGGGCCCCGCACGCTTCGTCTCTGCCTCCGGGGAGAGCTGAGAGCAGACCTCGAGGAGCGCTCAGTGTCCTGGGTTGTCACACAGGCCCAGGGGCATCTGTGGTGAGCTGTGAAGCTCCAAGTGGGAAACACAGGCTCTTGCTCCTCCTCAGAGTGAGCCGTGACGTCCACTCTGTGACATCCGCGGCTAGTGGCTCCGTGAGACCCAGCGTTCGAGCTCCGTCAGACACCTTTGGGGCATCGGTCCTCAGTCTGAGGGCGGAAAACACTTCTTTCCCCCAACACACACACGCACATGCATACATGCATACATAGCACATACATGTATATGCACACACATGCATGCACACAAGGCACACATGTACACATACAGCAATCCATGCACACACAAACACACAGCACACATGCGCGCACATGCACACACACGCATGCAGAAATTGTGCGCACACAGCACACACATGCACACATGCACACACATGAACACATGCGTGCATGCAGCACACATGCACACATGCATGAACAAGGCACACATGCATGCACACAAGGCACACATGCACATAGCACACATACACACACATGCACACATACACAGCGCACATGAACACACATGCACACATGCACACGCATGGATGCACATATACAGACATTGTGTGCATGCCTACAGACGTGCACACACATAGGCACATGCATGCACACACACACACATATACAGCACACACGCACACAAGCAACACCCGTGCACATGCATGTACACATGCATGCACACACACGCACACACCCACAGCACACATAAGACACACATGCACACACATGCACATGTGCATGCGCATGCACACATGCATATACCCCAACATCACACATGCACACAGGCAACACAGCCACACACATACGCACACATGCACACATGCACACAATGTATATATGTGCGCATAGCACACATGGCACATTCATTTTTTTTTTTTTCAAAGCAATATATTTCTTTTTGGTGAGTATTTGACTCCAGTGGCCGGAAGCTGGAACAATTTCTACTTGGCCCACAGCAGTGAATTGGGACCTGCAAATTCATTCCCTCGTGCCTCGAGACCTCGTCTTACCTTCCTGGGAAACGCTCTGCGGGTACGCTGTGACTCAGGAGGGAGGAGGTGACCTCAGGCTCCTGGGGAATCCAGGCAGGCCTTGCCGTAATCGTTCTGGTACGTAGTCTGCTTCTTCGTGGGCTCCCCGGGGACTGGGGGGAACATAAGGGAAGGAAAGGCTCAGAGGCTGTCACTGAGCAGAGAACTCCCACCCTTCTTGGGTGAGCACACCCTGGACCATGAGCCCAGCCTGGCGTGCACGCAGCAGCCTTTAAGAGAAGGGGTGAGGGTGCTGCTGTCGGGCAGGGGGCGGGGGTGGGGATTGGAGATGATGAGGTGGCATCTGACCCCCGTTTTCAGAGACGTTGTTCTCCCTGGAGCCTGCTCTCCTGCAGGTCAGCGGGCCAGGATGGCAGGCTTCGCCCCCTGCTTTGTGAACAAAGGACCTCTCCTCTTGTGTCGCCTCCTGGGCAGACCTGGCCAGGCGTGCTCCGGGCCCCCCGCCCCAGGGGCCCGGGTGTCTTGTGGCGGGTGGTTAGGAAGAAGGCTGGCAGCTGTGGTCAGCATCGCGGTGCGTGCAGACTAATGGGGGTGTGGGGGGCCGGCGGGACCCAGTCACTTATGAATCATCCCGATCATTGCTCGTTTAACGTGGGTCCTGCTGGTTGTGGAATTATCCTAAAGTGAAGACAGCGTGAGAACTTGTCCAGTCTTTGTAAAACCTTAAGGACGCCTTAAATGCTGTTCAGTTCTGGGCGTCTCCTCCCAAAGGACCACTGGCCCGAGGGAGGGGCCGGGCTGGGGAGGGACTTGATACCACAGCCGAGAAGCGTGTTGGTAGGGTCCGGAAAGGCTTTCGGTGGAGGAAACTTAGAAGGCATATACTAAGGTTAACTTCTGGGAAGACGAGAACCCAAGGCCGGAAGTTGAGCAAGGAAGATTCTAGCTGCTAGGGACTTTCAAAGAGCTGAACCATCTAAGAAAGAAGGCATCGTCTTGGAGAGAGGCGCCCCTCTGAAGAGCTTGAGCAGGAACGATATCACCCCTTGGCAAGGATGGGACAAGGTGACTCAAGCGTGACATGACCACCTAGACCAGGTAACTTCTTGGCTGCCTTCTAACTCCAAGATGCTAAGCTTCCATTCTGTGACTTCTCTCTAAAGTATTACTCGATCTCCATTCCACGCTGGGGAAAAATGGCTCTCTCAGACTGACACCCCATTATCCTCTTTGCCTGTGGCTTGGAGGTGGCTGGGTCACAGAACTTTCAAAAACTTTTCTGTTGAAAACAATAGAGTCTCAATCACCAAAAAAAATGACTCTGAATGAGCGCTAACCGAAGGGTACGTCTTGTGGATAAACTTTCAGCGAATAATGGACAAGACCAGTTTGATCCCCACTTAATCTCTTCCCCTGTCATTGTATAGCAACGAACCCTTTCTTTCATTTTATAAGCAGGGGGGGGTCCCCCAATCCCAACACCAGCCTCCCAGGCGAGAATATACTATTCCTCACACAAACAGTCAGTTCTCTTCTGAGACTCACTCCCTGAGTTTGAGGCTAAGCACAAAGAGGCATAATTTTAATTCCACGTGGGGGTCGCTGGCATTCTCCACGATTCTCATCAGGGTCCAGAGGAATCTTGGAGCAAGGGATGGAATCTACAAAGTTGCTTGAAAAGACACAGCTGTACTCACCTGGACCATGAGGAACAATTGGGAGGCTCGAGCAGCATCTGTATTTGAACCTAAAATCCTGAAACTCAGGAATTTTAGCTGGAACGTGGTAATTCCGTCGGAATTCAGTGTCTGCAGGGCGCGGAAGTAAATTTTTCCATTCCGGAAACATCTGGGAACTTTGCTTAATCTTCTGGGCTGGGGAGGAGGTAGAAACCGAAGGAAATACTTATTCCCTGTAAGCTATTTCTAAATAGCATCATTTCCACTCCACTTGGCTTCCGGTAGTAGCTTCCAATTGATCACACCAAAACCCATTCTTTTTGTATCGAGAGATACATTCAGTGTACTTTTTAAGGATATTTCAACCCAGAAATCATTTTCTGCTTTATCAGGCACAGGAAGTACATGCTCAAGGGCTAGAAGCAGTTACTGAACATATCGTGTGTCAGTTAACGGGGCTCCTTTGCTCTCCTCTGTGGACATGGAAGGCACCTCTCACTCCAGCAGGCTGGCCTCGTCCGTGGGGCAGCGGCAGGCAGCAGAACAAGAGTTTAGATAGGGCCAGGTCACAGTACTACACGTAGGACACCAGTTCCATTTGAATTTCAGATAAACAGCGAATCATTTTTCAGCGTAAGATTGCGTAGGTAGGTACTCATTATTGGTCTACGACATGTCGTCATTCAAATTTAACGGGGCACTCGGTATTTTCATGTGCGTGTCTGGCAGACCTAGGTGGGACAGTACGTATCATCCCCATCACCTGGAGAGAATCACACAGAGCTTGTCCCTTACTGATGGAGGGTTAGGTAACACCCCTGTCACTAGCGGACAATAGCTCTATCGTTTCTTTGAAATAACTGCTAAAAAAAATTCATCAGATTTATAATCATTAAATATTTATTAAGCACTGACGAGATGCCGGAGTCTGGAATCAGCACCAGATTGCAGAAGAGAGAGTCACGGGCACCTCACTTAGACGGGGTTCACCCTTTTTCTTGCTACAAAGTGTTGGTTTAGGGGCACATCATACGCCCCCAGCTTTATTCAGGACGCAGATGTTAAAAGCGTGGATTTCACGAACGACGTCTTTAACGGTGCCAATTACTACGACACCAAACTCAAGGTCAATTACTATGACACCAGATTCTATGTCTTTTCAAAGTAAATTCAAATGTACATGGTACATCAAACAATGAATGATGACATCTACTGGCATGTAAATCAAACAATACATGATGTCATCTACTGGCACCCAAGAGCGTTTTATTAGTAATTAAAAAAAAAATGATCTGTGTAGATCCGTATGTTCTTAATTTAGATGACTCAGGACGAGAGGGCATGGGTGATGATGATGAACCCGTACACCGCCCAAGGAGGTGATAAGGTTACAGAGAGGAGGAAACTCTAGGGCTCAAAATCGGGACCTTCCCTGAGATATTTTGGCAAACCATCTGGCCTTATTTGTAGCAAGCATCATCCCTCACTTGGGTTTGTAAATTATGACCGGCTTTACAGAGCCAAACCGATTGAAATACTTGATGCATCTGCCCAACCCCAGTCCTGGGAGAGGACTACTCTAACGCAAATGTGTTCGCTTCCTGTATGTGCTCTGTGCCAAGTTTAAAGGTAATTAAATCCTTGTTCTACCTTGAGATGACTTCAGACGAGTGTGCCTAGAATGAAAGGGTACGTGGAGGACAAACACATACGGAATGCGATGTCTGGCAGCCATAACACTTGGGACTGTGGCTCCCACGGAGAGATAATCCACCGACATTTCCCGGGATGATGTTTCTAAGTTACACCTGCTGAGGCTCACCCCGGATGTCGAGAGTCTCTGGAAGTGGGACCCAGGTGCTTATACTGTGGACAAGTCTCTCATCGACTTAAGCAGCACTGGCTCAGAGGCTCTGGAAGCCCGAGAGAGTACGATGAGCTCTGTTAGGCGAAGGAAAGGAAGACACGGACGAGAAGCCAGACCCAGCTCGGTCGGCTCTGAAGCACAGAGCGCCCGTGGGATGCAGTCCGGTTTGGGGGTGGGAGGGGTGCAGGCAGGGCGGGGTCGCTGGGGTGGGGTAGGAACAGGCCATGAAGGTCCGGGGGCTTGGTCTGCGTGGACCAGGGTGGACCAGCGGAGAAGTAGAGAGAGTGGTGATGAAGACCCGGAAACACAGCATTGCTCAGGGCTCCTTTGAAAATAAAGTTTAAGCTATAATTTTCATCGATCCTTAATACTTAGCACAGTAATAGACCTCGTTAAATACTTGCTAAAGGAATGGATGAACAAAAGAAAAAAAATTAGAACATAATTGCTGCGGATTAGAGATTATTCTGAATCGCACCCTAGTGACTGCTTATGTGATATATTCTTAAAATAACTCAGTTCTTCTCAATGAATGCTTTTATGTTTTTTTTTAAAACTTTGCATTCCTGAGTTGCTTTCGCATTAGTAGGGAGAGATGGTCCTGGAAGGGACCGGACCAACATCTGAAGTCCCCATGGGGTCTTGAGTATAGACAGACAGACACACCGTGAAGCATTGCTCACCTGGCCCACTGCTGACCGTACCCTCAAGGCCTAGACTCCTCCAGGGGGCCATCCCTGCCCCTCGGGGCCTCCAGTCCCACTGGCTTCCTTTCCACTCGATAATGGTGACATGTTCCATAGTACATGTGGTCCAAAGACAGACACTGGCCCTTCAAAGCATAGGAATGGCATCCATTGGAAGGCCTACCCCAAAGTAAATCTATGGCGAGGATGATTCAAAACCACTAGGACCCTCGGCCCATCACCCACAGCCATGTGAGAACCGGTTCTGGCATCTCGATCTGTCATTCTCAATCACCCAGGCCGAGTTCTCCAAGCCTGGAGGTGACGCCGAGCACCCGTCAGTGCTTCTGACTCATTCGCCTTAATTCAAGAACGAGGACACTCAGGCAAGACCTGGTCCCCATGCTTCGGAAGCTTAAAGTAGGAGTGAAACAGATACAAAAGACGATGATTACGATATCATGTGATAAATGCTGCAGAGGTCGTTATGGGGAGGGTCTATAAAACGCACAGGAGGGCCATGGACCCAACGTTGGGGACCACAGAAGACTCCTGGGAGGAAACGAGGCTGACCTTTAGGCTTAAGTGATGGGCAGACGTGAGCTCAAAGGAGGAAAGGGAGGGGGAGGCATTCTACGGGAGGCGGAGACGCGTGTGGAGGGGGGAGGCTGCGGGGCGGTTCATCCCCCAGCGTGGGCCGGAGGGGAGTCGCTGAAGTGTTTTAAGCTAGCGGGCGCATCAGGAAACTCACTATGGCAGAGTGTGGAGGGACAGTGGACTCGAGGTTACGGCACCAGAGGAGGGAGCTGGCTTAGAGGTCATCTGAGGGAGAGATGGGGGGCGGCCTGAACTAAGGCAGTGGCTGTGGGGACAGGGAGCAGCAGAGGGAGCTGAGAGATTTAAGAGGATCTCTTGACGGGTCTTGGGTCTGTATCTGCACATGGACACCTGGCAATCTGCCCATGTTGCAAGGACAACTTCGATTGGAACCTCAAAGACATCTTTGAGGGATGCTGAGCTTTCAGATGCTCCTCTGTGACCCTTCGTGTTTGTCTGCTGTGTGTGTGTGGTGGGGGGGGGTCTTTCAATTTCTCACAAGAAGTGTATTCAGCTCAAAACTGAATCCCGGGAGCTCTGGATTCAGGGACACCAGGAACAGTTGAGGGGTGTAGTGAGGGGCCGGACTGGAAAAGAGAGGGGTTCTTCAATGAGAATCTCCTCATCCCTCCCCCAGTCCTGCTCCCAGAAAAACAATAGCCAAACGTTTACCTCGCCGGAAAAATACTGGTGAATACTGGCGTTGGGGGTTTCCCAACATATGGAGAGCTTGCCTCCTAGGTCAAGGACCAGCCACTAAGCCCCACTTCTGCATGCAGATTGTAATCGGGACCTCCAACCAGCACCTCCCAGGTCGGTGTTGTGGCCCTGGAGCTTCATATTTGGGGTAAATCCACTTTCCTAAAAGGAGAGCCTGTGGAAGTGAGACAGAAACTTCCTTCACTTCATTGTAAATCTGCCTCCACCCCCTTACAAATGTGAACAGAAAACCAAATTTTCATTTGCACCTTAAGACATTCAGAGGAAACAGACACGATGCAAGGAACAGATGAAAACACTGAACATTATATCATAAACATCCTCAAATTTGTAATAATTACTGCATCCATAAAACAAGAACAGAATGCCATTAAAAAATAATCAGAAAGAAGAGAGCTTGGAATTGAAAAACACGAGTGCTGAAATGAAAAAGTCAGTATAAGAATTATATTAAAAAGTTAACAGTGTTTCAAATAAACATAATAAAGTTATGAAGAGAAAGATCCTAGGAGAGAAAAAGGTAAGAAAATCGCACACATTGTAAAACGTCACAATGTCAAAAAATAAAGAGCTGATTTTAAAAGCTTCCAGGAAAGAAAAAAATAGGAAAGGACCAGGAATCAAAATGGCATCAGAATTCTACATAGAAATCCTGGGTGCCAGACGTTGGTTAAAGGAGCATCTTCCAAGGGACCATGACTGTCACCCTAGAAGGACAGCCACACTATCGAACACATGTAAGGAAGGAGAAAGGACATTTCCGGATTAGGAGGAGCACACGCACAAGTGTTCCTCCCATGCATCCTTTCATAGAAAGCTATTGGAGGATGCGCTTCCAAAAAATGAGGGTGGGAGGACAAGGCAGAGGAAGACGTAGACTCAGGAAACAGGATACGGGGCAGACAGAGGCCCCAGAAAAGCCCAGAATGGTGAAAAAGGAAGTCCCAGGGCTAGGTGGCACAGATGGGAGGCAAATTAACCCAGCGACTCCTCGAGACTGATGGAGGGTGGCAGAAGAAAATCTTGGTGTGTGACAAAGTATTTGGAAAAAGTCACAGGCATGTAGAAAACTAAGCAAATGAAAAAAGCATCAACCATTAAATCCGGTAAAAACAAAACGAAACAAAACCCAAAAGAAAACAAAAGGTAAGAGGAAATATCATTACAAAATGCCAGCTGGTTCAGCAATAAATGTTGATCTAATCATGATATATCATATGGCCAGAATCATAACATTAACCCTAGCGACTGAATTCGCCAAACGTTTGGAACGTCATTGGATTGAGGCGACGGGTGGAGGAAGTCAGACGGCAGCCAAAAACGCTGGATGCCGAACAGGAAGTCAGCGGGAACACCCGAAATTGACGGATGGAGCGACAGCCGCACACACACATCATTTTAAAACGCAGAGGAGCAGCAGGCCGGAGGTGGTGGCGGCGGACGGCACGTGGGGCGGGGAGCGGGAGGGCGCGTGCAGGGACCACGGGCAGCTGTGTTTACGGACGTGCACGTGTGGGCTCCATCCAAGGTTTGGTTCTTAAAAGCAGTCACTGAGCAGTTGAGAACTGGCAGCAGCCCGTGTGACTCGATCCCTTCATCGCCACCCGGCTAGGGGGTCCTGGCCCTTCAGCCCAAGGAGCCTTTCCTGACCTCCCTCCCCGCCTTTGGCTAGATGTCCTACTGTGCGCCCCACGGCAGCCTGCATTTTCCACAACGTGCACCTTTTATAACTTGACCGGTTCCCTTGGTAACTTGCTTCCTGCCCTCCCCCACCCCGCGTCTACACTGTGAGATCCATGGTGCGGCTCCAGCGCCTCGCGGGGCGGAGAGGAAGGCGCTCTCGCTCACCTTCGGCTCTGTCCACAAAGTCCCGCTTCGTGTGGGAGAACTGGTTCGCTAGGGCCTTCCTGACCTCGTCCACCGAAGCAGCACTCTTCTGCAGGAGGTAGATCTTCTGGGACGCCTCCTGACCCGGAGGGAGCGTCCAGTGGAAGAGGTCCTGTCAACACAAACAGGACATGGGAGCAGACGCAACGGCTCCCCTGCCGGAAGGAAGGGCGTGCGCGCGCCCACGGGTGCCTGCCCGCACAGACCCCTCTCAGCCCTTTGCACTGACGTCGTGTGCACGGGAGCCTGTCCGCGGAGCCCACAGGTTCCCCAGCTGCGACACAGGCCCTCTGTCACTCCCTTTACTTCCTGTCGGTGAAAGAGAGTGTGATCACATAGAACCAAGACGTCTCCACTCAGACGTCTTTAGTCTGTGACTTCTGTGAGCTGTCGCTCAGGCCACACGCGCACCCCGCCGGGGGCCCCAGGCCCTCTCCCCGCTTTGCCTTGGAGAGAATTTGTGATGAGAAACTTGGACCCTCCACCGCCTTTTCTCATCTTCCCTCTCTCTTCCCCCTTGCTTCCTGTTTCCCTGAGAAAATTGAAGCCAAGGAAGAGACCTTCTTCATCGGGCACCATGCGGCCACCATGCGGGCACCCAGCAGCGCCCTGCCCCGCCTGGTCCCCTGGAGCCCGTCGCGTCTGGCCCCATCCAGCACATCGCCCCAACTACTCCTGAAACCTCCATTTCTGCCTTGTCCTGGGCAGTTGCTATCAGGACCCAAGACTGCCTGTGTGTCTCCTATTTAAGAAGAAAACTCCCTCTTCACCCTGCCTCCTTCCTCCACGGACTAAGAGAGTTCCCAGTTTGCCTTTGCAGTGACAATCTTCAAAAAGTTAGGTACGTACACTCGCTGTCCCAAATTTACCTTTCCAGTCTCGGAATCCCCAGGCTCCCCCTCCGACCCCTTCTCTCTCTCATAATTGCTCTATGTGAATTTCACTTCAATTGAAAATCGTTTTAAATTGAGGGGTCGAGGGAGAATCGGTTAGTCATGAGCGTGAGAAGGTGGGCAAAAATAGCCTTAGAAGAACCGTAACTGTAGGTGATAAAGGACCTTTGGGATGTATTCAAACTCTCGGTCGGGGATTATCAATACAATGTTGAATTGAACAGACAGGTAGTTATTATCTTACTTGACTGATATGAGACTTGTGGCTCCCGACTATTCTCGAAGTCCTGGCTTTGATCAGATCTTTAGGACATGATTTCCAAGTGAACTCGTCATTGTAATGGGTCTGATTGAAAATAGGGTCGTTCAGGAAATAGGTGTACCCTAATCTTCTGGTACTTTTGGGACTATAAGAGAAGAGACCAGAATTAGATTAACAGATGAAATGCTAAGTCTCACAACAATACACACACTTCAATTTTACCTGTTGCGTTTTTCTAAAGATTAACTAGCTTAAGACTTGATGCCAGAATCGTTTAATCTCCCGATTTCCCTGAAAAGAAGCAACCCTGCATCTTAGGATGGCTCTTGACGAAAGTATGGGAGGCTCTAAAGTGACATTCAAAAGAATAGAAATCTGAACATCACTTATTTTCAAATGCATTTTTTAAAGAGCTGAGTATTCTCCTGCATGAACAGTCCTGCAGTATGACCACACAGGTGGTGAAGACGACTTTCTGTCTATAGACGTCTTCCAGTTACTAAAAGGAATGAATATAAGAATTAAGAGTGCCACCGGTTTGCAAGTCCTTGGTAAAATAATACATCTAGGCAGTTTCCATTCGCAGCTTAGAAAGAGGGGCCACCAGGCTTCACGTGCTTTGGATGGACATAGGCAACGTCACTCATTAAATGTTTTTCCCAAAATACCCAACCGGAATCTGACGAAGTCTTTGGAATATCAGATTATAGGACGTAATGAAATGGGGGATATTTTAAAACGGCACAATGGGGATGAAATCAGAAAAATCCAGAACGATCATCTGTTCTTCGACAAAGAAATTCTCAGGAAAAAAAAAAAAAAGGAGGGAGATGTATAGATTATGAGACAAGAAACGCAATAACCAAATGGAATGAATTTCCATCCAACTGTGTGTTATTTTTTTTTTTTTTAATTATGAGACAGTTGGGGAAACTCGATCCCCGATTGGCTATATTTGATATTAAGGAATTTTTTTTGGTGAGATAATGACATTGTTATACATTTTTAAAGTGTCCATATTGGTACATTAGGACTTTTAGAGATACACGAAAACCACTTAGAATTGAAATGATAGACGTGTGCTTCGACATGGTCCAGTGGCCAGGCTGTGAGGAAGGGACACATAAAAAGTGTCTGTGTGTCCTCACTGATGGACGCCGGGCGAAAGCTGGAGATTCGCTGTGTGTATCTCACATATTTCATATTGACTTTTTTTTTTTTTTTTTTTTAAAGAAGGCTGGGTTAGATTCCGTTGTTTCTTTTTTTTCGGTACGAAACCAAACATCTGGGAAGCAGGACACATCTGGATGGTGGACCATTTGCCTTGTCACCCAGATGTGTGGGGTCAGGCAGGACCATGGTCCTCTATCGGGGAAGTGATCAAAAGTCCACGAAGATTCCTCAAGGGGGACGGAGCACGGGGAGCTTTCAGGGGTCGATGTCCGTCTCTGAGGGTCCTCTGCCAGCAGGCACCTGCCCGAGAGCAAGCCTGCCCGGGGGCGGGTCCTTCCTTTCCCACCTTCCCGCCTCCCCCCACGACACCACATTTCTTAAGAAGGCGCATGGCACCTCGTACACCTGAGGTCTACACCTCCAACCTGAGAGGTGCCCCGTACAGGAAACCTTTGTCCTAGATTCCAGGGCAGCCCCCTTGTCACCCAAAGCCAGCCACCGGCCTAGCTCTCGACGGGTTTCTGAGTGGGTGCAGGGCAGTGCCGGAACCAGGGTGTGACGGGGCGTGCGGGGTGTCCTGAGCTCAGCCACACTGCAATAGCCAGGCCGAGAGCAGCGTCCGCTTTCCCATCTCCCCACGATGATGCAATGCTCATCCCTCCCGAGCAAGGAGCCAATCAGGGAAAGCAGAGAAGGCGGCATGCTTCAAATGCCTTTGCCCCCATACATTTAAAGGTAAGCATTTTTTTTATTTTTCCACTTAAAAAATAGTCTCTAGGAGACGTCTTCAGCTGGAAAGAAAAGCGTGTCTGAGGAGACGGAGCAGGACAGGATGGTGGGGGTGATTCTTTCCAGTGTAACTGCCACCTTTTCCAAGCCACCAAATTTAAAGACTCGCCGGGTAAAACTGGTACCTAAACATCTTGTGATTTTTTTTTTCTGAATTTTGTATTCATCATTCAATGAGGTATTTCTCTCATATTTTTAGACCCGATTTTATTGTGAAATATTTACCCCAAAACAGCCAGTCTTCACTTTGCGTTGTCAAAAAGTAATAATACTTGACCGTATGTGCCGGCTTGCCAGACCAATTAATTTTCACCACGTGTACTTTTCTCTTTCCTTAAATGCATAATAAATGTTTGATTTGGCATCTAAACAAATGATGAAATTGTTGCTGATTTTTATGCATGATTATGATTTAAGCAGTCCCTAGAGTCAGGCACCAAAGGTCTGCAGTGAGAACATGTTTAACTAAGAAACAGCAGATTTTTAAAATCATACTCCTCACTTAACAGATAACTTACCTAATTAGCTATACATTTCATTGCATTATTTTTATGACTCGAATATTATTAATCATATCAGACCTGGATATTTTCAGACATCCCTGTCTACGTTTAATTACCTTCCCTAAAATACACATTACACAATTTATCAGGAGTTTTCATTCTATTCCTCGAAACATACGTTAATAGTCATTTGAACTGGAAGTGTGGTCAGATTTTATTTTGATAGTAAACCTAATTTCGCTTGTTAGTGTGACTACAAGGACTGATTCTGCCAACTAGTTAAACCTGATATAAATTATGTGAATTAAAGATTCAGCTCTGAGATTTTGATAGAACTATAGTTAAAGAATGTGATGATGACAGAAGCTTTATCAAAAAAAAAAAAGATTGTATTGGAAGACATTTATTAAACTTAATGTTCTCATTTTCTGAGTCCTTTTAGAGTATATAATATTAAACAAGCTTCCTCCAAGTGAGAGAGGAGCAGATAGAATTTATAGTCATTTGTTAAGACGAACTTTTCCAGGATACTTCTAAGAAAACGAGACAGGAAATAATATCTGGATGACAAATCATCTATTATTTGCTTTCAATGAAATTGAATGAGTACTCAACCAAGGTGTCAGCCAATCAATCATTAAAGGTCACCTCATGATTTTTGACAATGCTGCACTAAAACTGCCTTCATTCACGTCATCTTATTTATTTGTTTATTTATTTGTTTGTTTCTCAACGCCAGCCTCCGCAAATTAAAAAAAAAAAGTTAAAAAGCAGCAATAAATAAATACAAATTGATGTCGAATCCTGTCTCCTCCTAGAAATAAAAACATCCAAAACTGGATACATAAACTGAAAACCAAACAGCCCCTTTTATCTCATTAAGAAGCAGTTCCAAAATGGTTAATTTTTTACTTAGTAATTATTAACATGTGTAATGTAGTTATTGCTTTGAGCAATTGTGCACTAAAAAATAATTGTGATGCTCAATACTTAGGGTCACGTAACATGTTTAAAAATTAATTTCAATTAATATACTAAAGTAGTTGCCGAGAAGTATCATGGAGTGATCGATAAATTGCTTTCAAACATAAAATATATTGCAGCAGGGTAAAATTTTGTGGAGGAAGTAGAGTGGGAATGAGAATTCGAGAAGGAAAAGGAATGAAATAAATGATCTATTAAAGAAGAGCTTGTTTGTGTATTTTTCTAAAGGAGAGTAACGTGTATTGATTTCCTAGGGTGTTTAGATTCCCGGTTGGTTATATTCAAAGAAATGACCCAGCCGGTTCATTTTTAAATGTCAATATGTAGGATGGGCTGGAAGTTCTATCTTTTGCAACTATGTGCATTAACGCTACAAACGTTTCTGTGCACACAGACGTGTGGCGTGGAGGCCCACCCACCTAGACTTCCTCAGCACCCATTTGTTTTTGGCTTCATCCCAAACATTTTCTCTCCAGATGACAATTACCGTATGTAGTCTGGGAAGCTGGCAGAACCATTACTGTCAGGTGATGAACCCCCTATTTAAGGGACATCGTGTGACTCAGAGGGAGAGCCAGTAACAGAAGTCTCACAGTCCTGTCCTTTTGCAAGTCTGTCAGATACTATGCTGGGGGAGAGCGAATGAACAATTTCTGAGTAACTTCTTTGGGCTCGTCACCTCAGAAAAAGCACCCACCTTAACAATGAGCCCCGGGCGGCTTGTTACCTGCCCAAGGCCACAGAGGTAACAGGTCAGAGCAGGGGCAGAGGTCAGAACCCATCTCTGCCTGCCACCCGGTCCCGGTCCTGCCACTACTCCGCATCTGACATCTCGATCGCTTGAACTTTTAAGGCGAAAAGATCCTTTTTATCGTGAACACTTCATGGCGTTCACACAGCCTAGCGAAGTTTCTCCAGGTTGATCTCCCACCTACCGTTGATGCCACGTGAGATGCCGGGCTCATTCCACCCTCACCCTCACCCGCCACCCCTCACCCCCCAATGAGCTGTGGGAGCAGCTGACGGGTAGAAACTCCCACCCACCTGCCCGGGGAGCTGGAGGCATCGCAGGAGGCATCGCAAGCCGACGCTTGCAGAGCGGAGCAGTGACACACAGCTCAGGGCCAGGGCAGGCGGCCCCCCTTCCAGCCTCTGGGACCCGGGTGGCCACGCGCCAACACCAGGCCCTCCATTCCTTCACTCGGCCCCCACTGCCTGCCTTTGTGGCTCGGGTAGGAGACTCGACTCGTACTCAGGGTTCGGGGAGCTCGACTCCACCAACCTAGTTCTTGCTCTGCTGTGACCCGTGACGCACGGCCACGCGAGGAAGAATCCACGCGTCTGCTTTCCTAGTTTCCTGCAGGGAGGAGGTTCGGACGCTGGACGGGGGGGGGGGGGTTGTGGGGTGGGGAACTCTCTCTGATGCTCGCAGAAGAACGCGTGCCACAGGCCCGACCTGAGTGCTTGCTCCATGCGCCTTCGTGGCTACTCTTTCTGACTGTTTAGAAGTCTGCATAACAGAGCCCCAGGGGACAAATTACAGAGCGTGCGCGTCAGTCCGACTCGAGCAGGGCTGTACCGTGTTAGGGGCGGCACGGTGCCCGCCTTGGGTGGGAATGCTGTCTTCGCGGTGGTGGCATAGGCGTCCCAGCGGGCGTCACCTGTCGAAAGTACGATAAAGCGGTTTCAGATGGGTCAGACTGGCATACTCTTGATCAGACGCCGTTTTGACCGTTAAAATAGTTTGTGCAAGAGAAAAGCATTTGGAATAGTAATTTTGAGTCTAGATGAATAAAGGCCTGCTCGTGGCCTCGGCTGGGAAGTGACGCTCAGGTTAATGATCTGGGTTCCCCCTATATTAAACTAGGTCTATTGTTTTTCTTCAGAATTCATACACGCTATTTTAAAGAGTTCAAGCACCATGTCAAAAAGATGCTCCCGTCTGAAGATGTTCACTATTTCCGATTTAGTGACCAGCTTTTCCTGCATTAGACATGCCTGCAAACACACGAAGAGATTGTGTACAGGGCGCTCAGAGCTTGAGCGCCGGTGTCAGCTGAGACACGGCGTCCTTGCTCCTTCCTCTCCCTGCTTATCATCCCCCTCCTCCCCAGCCCTCCTCCCATCTGCCTATTCCTTTCCAGACTTTCGTGGCTTCTGATAGAATCGTATACAGATCCGTATGCAACGCATAAATACGTGGACCTATGGGGGTTTAGTTCTCACCATTCTGTCCTACAGAAGTGGGCGCATCTTACACAGAGTGTCCTTTTCTTCTGTCATTTAACCGTGTCGTACGGGAGCCCCCTCCCCAACCCCAGCTCATTCGAGCGCTCTAATTCATTCTCTAAGGACTATGTAGGATTCTGCGGCATGTGTTGTTTAAAACGGTGAGAGCAGGTGGGATCAATAAAGGAAGGAGCTTAGTTAGAGGGAATGACACCTGGGCACACCTGGGCACACTGGGCACACCTGGGCACACCTGGGGCACACCTGGGCACACCTGGGCACACCAGTGAGAGGTTGGGGAGACAGGAGAAGCCAGGGAAGGGGCTGAGAAGAGCAGTCGTGAGGCAAGAGGAAGACCAGGCAGGGATGGACCCCCAAAGCCAGAGGAAGAATGCCTTTCTAGGGGAAGAAGGCATGGCTATGGCAGATGCTGGCCAGGTCCAGCAGGACGAGGACTGAAGACAGACCACGAGCGTCACAGCCAGAGTGGCTCCCCTTCCTCTCACCACAGAAGTCATTGTCCTAACCCCCACTGTCCACACAGCGCACCTAATTTCCGAGAGTATATATTTTAAGTCCAATTTGGACCTCCTCTAAAGCTTCACCTCTGGACAGTTGCCTCTTACATTTCTCTAGGACCTGCCGAAAATGAGCCCCTTACTGTTTGAATAAACCGCCGTCTGGGGTTTGTCGCCTCACCTGCCGGACGCTGTAGCCACACCCCATTTGTTGCCTGCGTTTGCTCCCACGCATGTGTCCTAAATACAGTGGCTGTCGAGTCTCTTTCTCAAATACATTTTTGATTTCACAAATAGTCTTAAAATCTGTAGGCCGACGCCAAGCGTACAGAGCCCCGAGCAAACGTTTGGTTTTGGCCATGCGTGTACTTCCGACCGTTCGTCTCTGCACCTCTCCCGATCAGGGCTTGTGTTTCACTGGACAGGCCCCTGGGTCCGGCCGTGCAGCTGCATCTGCTCACCTGTGGCTGTTTACCTGGCGCCTTCCCAGCGGTCGAGGTCCCCCGCCCCCGAGCCCTGCATGGCACACTCCGTGCCTCTGCTCACATGGGCTCCTGGGGCCCGGGCTCCCGCCCCACTCAAGAAGAAATGACATCACCCTTTTGAGTGAGACACCTGCTCTCATGGCGTCACTTAATGCTTCCAGGCATTTTATTCCCACAGCAGCATTAAATGCCTTCAGTTAAGAGAATGTCAAGCGTGGGTAAGTAAGTGGGGAGAAGTGTGAGGCGGGGCTGCTCCTCAAAGAAGCCGGCCTTTAACCTGACCGGAAACCTCCTCCGAAGGACACCTACAGCCGCCAGAGGCTGGAAGACGCAAGGAGGGGTTGTCCCCTAGAGCCGCCGACAGGGGGCGCAGTCCGCCTCCAGAATGCGAGAGAACGCTTCTCCGCTGTTGAAGCCACCAGTTGTGGTAACCCTGGAACCACACAGCCCTTCAGAGCCCAGCCCGGAGCCATGGGTCAATAGCGCTTGGCCCACGCAGCCATCATCAGCCTCATCCTTGTCTGGGGACAAAGCCGGGCAGTGACACACGGGGTCCACTCCGGGAGGGAGGCTGGAGTAGCCCGGAGTGGCTGGAGGTGAGGAGGCATGTGTGGAGAGGCGAAGAGGAAGGGCACATTTGGAGCAGAATCAGTCAAATTGGGGTGCCTGCTCTGAGCAGCTGGGACCCTCCTAACCGAGCTGGCGCAGACGAGGGGGGCAGGAGGGTGGTTCTGTGCGTGTTGAGTTTGGGCCCCACCCCCATGACGTCCAGGCGAGCTGGCAGACGTCGACGCTCACGCAGCCCAGTGGGGGGCACCCCAGCAGACGCCCCACGCCTTTTTGCCCTGCCACCCTACAGACACGGGGTGGGGGCGGGGTTACCTATTTCTCCTACTCATTAAGCATTTTCGTGTTCGATCCTTCATTGACAAAAGGGGTGAACGGAATGGAGAACACGTCTCGTCCCTTCTCGGGGACTACAATTCTGGGCGATTCTCAGTGGAACCATCCCGACTCCTCTGGGGGGACCCCGGGGCCACAGTCGAGGCCGGGCCCCGAGCTGGCGATGGCGGTCATGGAGCCGCGAGCTACCTGCAGCTGGAGTGGCTCCCACTGCTGACTCCCACTGAGTCAGTAAACCCGCCACATTTGCCTGCAAAATAGTACGTAAAGCACTCGGCTGTTACATACAAAACCATTTTGAAAGAAAAATCAGCAAAGGTGACAAGGGACAGCTGCGGCGGCTCCCAGCCTCCGCTGCAGCCACAGGTGTGTGTGTGGGGGGGGCGGGGGACCGCCTCTGTGGATCCCCTTGGGGGCTGCGTCCCTGCGTTCTGCACCTCCTCACTTCCTGAGCTGTTTCCCAGGGGACCAGGACTCCCCCTTTTCCTTCTCTGTCTTTGCTTTTATCCTTCCGGAAAGGCGCTAGTCCCTCCTTCTCCCTGTCTCCTCCCAGCAGAGTATGGAGCATCGCAAGGGGTGTGTAAAAGCGCCTGGGCCTTCTGGAAGGGGCTGGGAACCGGCGGGGTCCTGAAGGTCCGCTCAGTCCCCGACTCCCAGCCTCTCCTCAACCCCCTAAACAGCAGCGCCACCTCAGGGCAGCGGCAGACACGGCGGAAGCCCCAGGCGCAGCCCACCTGTAGGGAGACCCCTCCACCCCCGCCCCCGCCCCCCAAAGTCTTACCTGGCGGGGTCCGGGCACCGCACTGCGAGGGGCGCTCGGCCTCCGGCCCAGGCTGAGCCATTTTTGCCTCGACGGGCACTGGGGGCCTCGCGCCAAGGGACTGGGTGCTGCGGCTGCCTCGGCTTTGTGACGCGTCGCCATGGAGACGCAGTGCGTTCTCAGAGGCTCCTGGCTCAGCCGCAGCGACGCCGGGGCCCAGGTGCTGAGAGAGAGAAGGTGTGCGCAGGGAAAGATGGGTGGGTGGATACCTTGCTTTCTAGGGTCCGCTGGTTAGCGAAAAGCTGTCCTGAGCTTTGTCTTGTGTATTTGGGGAGAGGAATGAACCAAAGGGGAGGAGACGGAAGAGAAAGTGACGCTGTGAGATGTTCAACCCCAAGTTCTGACTGTCAGCTTAAGCGAATGGGGGCCACGTTGTCACTGAGCTTGGCGGCCAGCAGGACTCGAAGGTCACCTCGTGTAGGCAGAGAAGCAAAACCTGAGTCCCTGAGAGGTTTTGGTCACCGGGGCCCAGGAGTCAGGAGAGGGCAGGAGGGGCAAGATGTGTTTGGGAGCGGGGTGGGCAGGCCTACAGTGACACCTTCCTCTTCACCAAGCCCCGGGGCACCTTTTGTGACTGACCTAGTAATAGTTCTGCCCCCACCAGTGAAACTGTGTTAGAATGTTCCCAGGCTGTGGAGGGTCTTTGATCTTCAGATTCTTGGCAACTACCTGGTAATTTGACTCATAGTAGGTGCTTAGCAATGTCGCATGCCTCCCGCGGTAGGACACAATTCCCCACTTAGATGCAGAGGGGGCACTAGGTGGTTGGGTGGAAACTTCTGACTCCAGGTTTAGAAAGCCATGTGCAACCACACCTTATCCTTAAAGGGGTTTGTTACAGTGACACACGACCTTAGGGGGACAGTGACATCGGACCTTGGGACAGTGAAGTAGAACAGAGGGACGGTCGCCCAAGGGCATGGAGAAGTTTATATCAAAGTAAGGATTTCAAGTATACATTTAAGGAGGTGTTGTTGTTGTTGTTGTTGTTTTAACAAGGATCTGAGCTAGAATCTTCTGAGAGTTGAGTCTTATCCCTGTAATGAAATGACTAACATACATCTGAGACGCTCACACTCCCCGGCAATGAAGGGCGGACCACGGATTAGAAGGCACAGGCTTCTGTCACTGTTGTTACAAGGAACGAGTCCCAATTAGGATCTCGTAGTGGCATCTAAATGAAGAACGGAGCACCCGGTAACAGATGACTGTCTAGAAGCAAGAGCGCTAATTAGCATAGTGTAATTTAGGAGAGCTGCATTTTAAAAATAGCGCAGTGAGTCTATAGAATCTTAGGCGTGAATTCTGCACCGCATCTTCCGCTTGCCTCGTCTTGGGCAAGCTGTGAAGTGGCAGGGACATGATGTGTCAAGAACCCCTTGACTTTCTGCTGGGGGGGGGCGGTCTCAGGGTGAGGCAGACACTTCCCTGAGCCCCAGTTTCTTTATCCGTAAAACGCGTCTACGAGTGCTGGCCTCATCGGGCTGTGAAGATGACTAATTCTCCCGACGATTTATAAACCTGGAAGCCACGTGAACCGGAGGTACAGCTTCTCCGTCTCACAGCTCTCCTGGTCTTCATGCTTCCCGTCATCTTTCATGTCTGTTTCAGGATGGAGTTTTGGTGCGGGTCCATTTTCTTGGGAGCACCGCAGCACGGGGCAGTTGCTCGAGGCGGCCTCTTCCACTGATTTTTTTTTTTTCTTTTTTCCCTCCACATAGCTACTGACTATGCACTTGACAGTGCATAGCTTGGGGACTTGTCCTGGAAGTGGAAAGGCCCCCGCTGAGTTCTGCAGGATGCCAGGTGACAGGGAGAGGTGCCACAAGGCCGAGCAAAGGCTCAGGAGGCAAGAACAGACCGCAGAGGCCCTTAGTGGCTTGGAGCTAGGAGGCGCCAGAGCAGGAGGCCCTCCCTACCCGCCTGGCCGGGAAGCTTGGACGTCCCCTGCGTGTGTGCGAGATGACCGGAGAGGGTCAAGCCACAGAGCGAACGGGTCAGGTCGGAAGTGGAAGTAAATTCTGGCCTCTTTCCAGGAGTAAGAAAAGCAAGACTCCACATCGCCTGCCAGAGTAAGTTAACTATTCAGAAGCAAAGACATCTAGGTCACTAATATGCCTTTTATGGAGTTTTGAATTGATAAAAAAAAAAAAAACTTAACAAAAAAACTGAGAATGGTTATATTGAATGGGTTAAATACTACTTGATTGTTTCCAGCTTAAATGATCCCAATAAATGATCACACACACAGAGACAGGAACATGGAGTGGGTCAGAGCGGGTCAGAGACAGCAAGTACAGAACAGTCAGATTTGGGCTGTGAAGGGGAAGAAAGTCTACAGCGGGGGTGAGGGAGGGGGTCAGGTAGAAAGTTATTACTTATACAGGGAGGTGTGTCACCAAGTTTGCAGGCCAAAGGTAAGGAGCAGGGAGGGAGAGCTCCGTGGCAGGTGGGGCCTGAATTCTGCTTTTCCAGTGAGATCCCCAGGTGATGCAGAGAGTTGGAGATGGACAGATGTCGAGCCTTGCCCCAGGGCCAGCAGTCTGGGCAGCATGGGGGGTGCATTGGAGGTGGAGAGCCCCAGGGCCCACTGGAGCAGGGTCTGCAGCCTCCTGAGACCCTCCAAGAGATTCCTGGGCTCATTCAAGTCTGAGAGCCTCTGCTCCAGGTAATGCAAGGCCAGGCTGTCTGCTGAACCAGAGGGAGGAGGCGAACGCATCACTGTGAGAATTTACAGAGGAAGCTGACGAGGGACCCGAGGGACCCGTGAAAGACTCGGCAGGTGGCTGCTTCCGAAAGCCCGGAAGAGGTCACAGACCACGCACAGTGCCGCCCACGTGCTTTGGATACGAATGCGCTGAGGATCGTTCCTCTGGCTTCCATGTCATATTTGTGCAAAAGACTTTCTAGTACTATGCAGTATGCGACACTCTGTTTAAGTGTCTCCATGTGAAAAAGAAGTGGTCATGTCGCTGTATCACCTTTGTTTTAGCTGATCGATTAAGTCATAAAACATTTTCTCAATGTCTGTGATGGCCTCTGTATTATTTGGGGCTTTCTAGGGAAATCAAACAGAGAGAGAGAGACAGCGAGAGAGAGAGAGAGAATGAGAGAGAGAGAGAGAGAGAGAGAGAGAGAGAGAGAGAGAGCGAGCATGCGTGCGTGCATGTGTGTGAAGAATTTATTGCAAGGCTCAGGGCAGAGCTGATGAAGCTCGAGCCAGATTCTGTGCAGAATTCACTTTTGCTCGGGGCAGGTCGGTTTCCTGTTCTGTTCAGGCCTTCGGCTGGTGGGAGAGGTCCACTTACAGCATGGAAAATAATCTGCTCCCCTCAAAATCCACTTTTAAATGTTAATCTCATCCAAAAGCACCTCATAGAAACATCTGGAACACTGGCCAACCGTGGCCTAGCCAAGTTAACACCATAAAATTAACCATCACAGACTCAGATCTTCCAGGGATCATCGAATTCTTACCTGCGACCCAGGAGGGTTATGGCCAAGGAGTCCAAGAATGATTGCTGTCCTTTAATTCAAAAATCCAGAAGAGAAACTGTTGGAACATTCTCTACTTTATCAGAACAGTCCAATTTAAGGGGGAAATTTTAAGCCCCGCTTCCAACAGGCCACTCACCAAACAAACTTCCATTTCATCTATAAAGCTGTAACAGCAAGTATAGACTATTGGTTCTATCGAGACCTATCAGTCTTGTATAAATGTCACCTCTCTCCTCGGCCATCTGTTCTCTCTGATTCTTATATTTCTCTCATCTCTGGATCCTTAAGAAGTAAGCTGTCCTGGCCAGCTATCAGGTACTTACCGACGCTTTGCACTGTGAGTTCTTACACATTAACATAGTGAATATCAAATGTGAACCACCCATTTAAAATCTGTAATACCTGTATTTAGCCATCCAAATGAATGTTCTTTTCTTCAAAGTAATAATTTCTTCTAACGGCCCTGTGTTGCTTAAAGCATTTTAAACATTCTTTAGGAACTCCCTTCAGAAATGGGTGAGCGCTCTTTCGAATTCTTTAAGTACGGGCGTAACTCGGCGGTAAATTGAGTGTTTGAAACAGTAAAAGGACATTCGAGCTGATAATTAAGGCAGGCGATCCCGTTGGGCAATATTATCCCTTAGCCAAAAATCAAACTATAACCCTGAGGTAATGAGAAGAAAACACCCTCATTCTGTAGATAATGCCCACATTTTGCATTCTTGTTGGAATAAATTAATAGACACCGAGGAGACCCTTTTACTGCACGATTAGCTAAATCAGCCATTCAGAGAAACTGACCCTTGCAGATTCGTTTTACAACTAAATTTTACAGTGAATTATCTCTGACACCGGGTCATAAGCATCCGAGATGTGCTTCTCCTTGAACTTCTCTCACGGCACTTACTTTACTGTTCTTATTACTTGTACACCTGTCTTCTCTCCCAAGGACAAGGGCATCTCGAAAGCCGGGGCCATGCTGTAGGCGCCCTTCTATGCCAGCATCCACCTCAGCGCACTGCATGGCATAGATGCTCAATCATACGGGGGGGAATGAATGAATGAGTGAACTGAATGAATGCACTGTTTAGGTCACTGTCACCCTGTGGATGTCTGTCGATCGTAAACTGTTAAAATATCTGGGTTATAGGCCCCATTTGCACCCAGATTGAGGCCACTTTTACCCAAGAAGATCTGACCCCCGCCCTGTAACATTTTGCCGATTTGAAACATCACCCAACATCACTTTTTGTGATGTTTGCTGATACAGTCCGTCAGCACGGTGTATATTTCCTTATAAGCAGTCGATAAAATTTTGCAGAGTGAATATTGAATGACTGAATGCATCCGGTTCACAGTCGACTGAAAAAAATGTTTTAATGCCAAGAGAAACCTTCCAGATCCTTACTTGGCTCCCAGGATGGTTACTGATGGGTTTGTGTGTGTGTTTGTGTGTGTGTGTGTGTGTTTTTAACTCAGCTACTTATGAAAAATCTTCTTTGTTAATTTTTATGAATCGAGTTTCTATTTCCTTTGGAAAACACTTAATATTTGATATCCACACTGGCATAGAACTTGTTTTATCGATAATGTTTTTCATTTTGTGCCGAGTTGAATAACAATGGTTTATTTTTCTGTTGGGAAGATGCCTTCCCCATTCTGAAAGACCGTATCAAATTTTCTTTTTTTTTTTTTTTTTCACCGAACGCTGTACTTCTTAAAAACTCTTAAGGACTCTTCTTGAGACAGGGGCTGTGAAAACCACAATTCTCTTTGTGATTGAATAGGTCACGAGGAAACTATGAGCGTGCCCGCAGGATCACGCACACACTTGGTCACAAATTAAATCAGTTCTCCGTTGAATGACGAGACAAGGTTTAATTGCACAGAGATGGTACACAACATTTCAAATAGAAAAGAAAGGACAATGGGTAGTGGTATCAAAAATCAGAGACTTTTTTTAAAGGACAGAAAAAGTATACTGGGACCCACGAGTTGTCCTCATTGTCACATAGATAGTGATTCCTTCATGCAGGTTTTATATGTGGATACGATGATTTTTTTTTTTCTTTTTGAGGCTATGAGATGAAAAAAACATTGCACTGACGTGACAATGTGTTATGGTAATGTCACAGTTTTCCCCTATTTTGCTCTTAGTGGGAAAATTATTTAAAATCCCCAACCGACATAATGTGCTTTCCAGGAAGAAGATGCTGCTGTGTGCATTTCCCGCCCCTGTCACCGCTTGGTACCGCATCTCCCAGCTTCTTTGCTAAGAGGGAGGCTGAGGGAGTCCAAATTTTAGGCAGCGAGGGGCGAGTCGGTCAGCAAACCTTACCTGGAATGGCTCTCCTAAGAGACCCCATAGGCAGGGTGAGAAGCATCCTTGCCATCCGGCGAAAGGAGTCACGGGTATTTTTGCCCAGCCGGGTTGGACGCCGTGCTGGCTGGGTCTGGATCCAGATGAGGGTGTCCCGACCTGATTCAGGGGCCAGCAGCACCCAGTGTGCCGGCTCCAGCACCCAGGGTCCCGAGCAAGGCACTCCGGGTAGCCAGGACCCTGCCGCTCCCTCTCCGGGGACGTGTTCAGGAGGGGACCCTCCCGGCTGTAGGGCCAGAGGCACCCCCCCCCCTCCTGAAGTCAGCTTCCGGGGCCTGCCAGGGGGCACCCACGGAAGTGGGAGGCGTGAGGACAACGGATGGAAGGGCCTGCCTCCCACCCCCGCCGGTGTCCCCTCGACCTTCAGCCCTGGCCCGGAGAGAAGGAGGAACTGCGGAACGTTCGGGCTGATCAGAGAAACTGGCTGGGAGTCTCTTCAGATTCCAAAATGGAAAACGGCAATTCTTCCAACAGAGGCCCGGTCAGGGAGGGTCTGGGTGACAGGCTGCAGTTAAAAACTTCGTCTATTGAACCTGGAGGAAGGAGAGCGGACCGTTACCGTCGAGGGAAACAGAAGCACACGGACAGAGCTCACACGGCGTCACCACCGCTCCCGCGGTCACGGTCACAGGGGTCCCGGCTTCCTCAGAAACACGCCAAGGCCGCACCCACGGCGCGCGCTGCCAGGACACGGGTGGCCGTTTGCTCCCCCGTGGGGGCAAGGGGATCCACAGTGAGTTGCGTGAACTCTTTCTCGCTTGATGACGCACAGCGGGGTCAGAGGTCGGTTTTTGAGCAGGAGGTGGAGCTGAGCTGACCGGCCACCGCACGGGGACAGTGGAGGCCAGGCCGGGCCCGTCTGCCCGGTCACTGGTGGCATCTGGCCGTGCCCTCTGCCATGCTAACAAGGGCTCCACAAGACTGTGGTCCCCACAGCTCTGAGTGTGGGGGTCTCAGGGCTGGCTCAGAGCAAACTTCGAGGAAGCACTGCCCAACCTCTGCACCCCTGGGTGTCCCCGGAGTGGCAGTGGACACCCCGGGCAGCCTACAGGACGGAGGGTGAGCGATGGGGAAACAGTAAAACGCTGCCCGGGCTGCTGTGGCCCGTGGGCGGGGTTGGAGGGGTGTCACAGGAAGGACTAGGCATCTGGGGCTGCCGTGACCCAGCAATTTCACCAAAAGGGTCAACATACAGCCCCCACGCATGGCTGCAGTGGGCAGAGCGGGCACTCATCCTGGTAAGTGATACCCAGACAGAGAAAGGAAAGCAAGGAGGAGGGAGGGGAGGGAGGGGGAGAGGGAGGTGGAGGGAGGAGTGAGGGGGAGGGAGGGAGGGACTGATGGGGACACAGAGGCTATTTCCCGGATAAGAAATAGCTCAATAAGCATTTCTGCTGACCCCTGGAAGAAAGCAACTGTCTTTAATTGCAATTCACGAAGACCCTGTATTTCACAGCTCAGTTTTTTGAAAATGGTAGATTCACAGAAACTGGCATTTTTTGTGTTTGTTTCATTTTTTTTGCAATTAACAGCAAAAGTCGCCATTCCAGGAAGTTGCTTTCTAGCCCTACCAGCACAGGACAGAGAGGACAGGCTCAGAGGGGACAATCTGGACGCGAGGTGACCTGTGTTGTCATCTGCTCAGCCACCCAGCCTGGACCGTCTCACCAGCCCAGAGGGCAGAGGCCAATGCATGTTAAAATCTGGAACACCTCACACGTGACATGCCGTTCGTTACGTGAAATAGTCTCAGGAATTATTCTTCAGAGGCCTCATGGACTCGGGACAACCCTTTGCATCTCTTTTTTATGGACGTGACATCGACAGCTACCTCGACAGGTAGACGCCTCCCCCAGCGGACACGTCTCCTTCACGTTCTGTAGCCCCGCACGCACACGCGAGAAAAGCCTCTTTCTTTCGTGCTATTTACACAATCGTGAACAACACGTAAATGAGCGTCGATATGCGGTTAGCTCAATCACGGACTTTGAAATTATGTTCTGGGCGTGCCGCACGGTGCAGCCGCTACGTCAGAAAACCGCGAGAAGCCTAAAAGGAGAAGACACGGCATTTCCTCACTCCTTGCCTTCCGAATTACGGGATGCACTATTTCCTCTCCATCAAGAGGCCTTTCCGTTTCCGCTCCTCTCTCGTGATATTGTTCTGGGCGTTCACTCAACCACCTCCCCCCAGGAACGTGAGAATTGTTCACATACCTCTGGAAGTTACGCTGAATTTCCGGTCAGAGAAACTGCTTCTTCGGATTAACGGTTCACTCATCTTTTCCAGAAACAACTTGATCGTCTCCTTCTTCTCCGGACTCGTGCTTGACAAATTCAGAACCTTCCCACCCACCTTGACAGTGGAATTGCTGAGCCCAAACCAGTAGAAGAAATCAAACAAGGCGTCGGCCTTGAATTCGTAGGCAAAGCTCAGAGTTTCTCCGTTCACCACTTCGTTTCCTGGAGGGAAGAACGTCTTGACCGCCTCCTGAAAATCAAACTGAGAGAGAGAGAAGGGCTCGATGATGAATTTCATGCATGTCGCAATAATGTTCCGTCCCAGAATGCTAGACTATTGCAACATTATATGACAGAAACAACAAGGGCCCAAATGTGCAAAGTGGATCAGCCGCCTATTCCTCTCTTATTCCGACAGATTTTTTTGAACGGTCGCCTTTATTTCCTGCACTCACGTCACATCCCACGGGCCAACGGGACAGACATGGTGTCTTATGCCATTTCTAGCACGTCGCCCGCAAGCCGGCTCGTTTTCCGGCTCGTGATGCAACAGAAAATGCTCACGCTCGGGAGCAGCTAGGTTAGCGCTGAGCCCCAGGGGGGGAGGAGGGGGACAGCCCCACGCGAAGGTGCCTGGGCCCCCATGTGTCACGTGTGTGTGGCCACAGCTCTGGGTTGTCCCACAGGCCGGCAGTTACCTGAAGCCGGTAGCTCTCTCCAATCACCGAGGAAATGACGGTGTCCATGCCTTGCTCTATCTGTCTTCTTATCTTGGGGTGCCTCGTGTTCACGAGGAACGCATACGTGCGCTCTGGAAACGTAGGGGGCAGAATTCAGAAAGGAGCAGGCGACAGAAACACTTCTCAGGGCTCGCCAAGGGGGGCGGCTCCCACCGCGTCGGAAGCTTTTACTCGATTCTCGCTTCCCTCGCCAGAGTTCCAGGCTCGGTTCTGAGAATTTGGGGGACGTGAAGGAAGCAGAGCTCGGAAAATCAGCTGCCCCGAGGCCGCCCTTGGTCGCTCTCGTCTGGGGAAAGCGGAAGTTCCATGTCCCCGTGGTCACGGCGGGGCGCTGAGCCTGCACCGTGCACGTGAGCACTCGGGACTGCCGGTGGGTTCCTGTCACTGCCTTGCCGGACGTCTGAACGGCGACCTGGCGCTCACCAGCATGGCTCCTTCGCAGAAAGCCAGCCAAGTCCAGGGGAGGGGTCCCCCATGCCTCCCCCCGCCTTCCCCCAGAGACCGGGCTTGTTCTGCCGAAGGGCGCTGTTCTCTGGGGCTACAGGGCCAGGCAACCAGAGGCTGACTTTCCACTGCTTAAATTACCCCATGTCAGCGTCCTGGCACAGGGGGGCCATGGGGGGTTTCGTGGTGTCCGCTTTTCTTTTTCAGCTCTTAAATTTCTGATCCTGTCCAATTCTATACAATCTAAGCCAAGGGAGCCTTGTTAACTCCTTAGGAAATAGGAAACACTATGAACCAACAGCCTTGTAACTCTCCAGCCCCCAGAAACAAGCTGCACGGCCTTAGTCACACAATCACTTTTCCTAGGGCGTCACCCTCTGGTTAAAGGCCACGGAGCAGCCACCAGACGATTCTGAAGACTCAGCCCTTTGCCTGCGCTTCGTGCTTCGAGCCCGGGCCCACCAAGGACCCGCGCCACGTCCTCAAGCGACACACTTTGAACTGACCTTGCTCCAGCCTAATTCATCTCACGTTTCCTACCCTTGTTGTTCTTTCTCCCGAATTGTTTTCTGGGCGCTTTAGATATAAACCACTTACTGTCCTCTCTGAGATGAGCCACAACGAAACAAGTAAAGCCAGAAGCCGTGCTACATGAACCTCGAATCGACTTCCGCACCAACGAGCCAGGACCTAGAGGCTCACGATGTACCCGGGGCCAGCACACGCCCTGGTGCCCTGGTCACACAGGCTGCGCCCTGCACAGCTCTGAAGAACATCACTCGCATTCACGGATGTTGGCCGCCTGCGTATTTGTTACGCCCGACTTCTGGGGAGAATGGGCACGTCGTCCTGAGTTACTGGTGGCTTTTCCTAACTGGTACAAACGTACGGTTCACGACAGCAGCGGGGCCAGGTGTGCTGCCGTCATTAATTTCCATAAAGGAAACACGGCCACCTGAATTAAGCTGTTTCGTATCACGACTCTCTCCTCACGACGACCCGGGCCAGGCTCCACACGCCTCCTCTAACGCGTCAACGAGGAGAGGTCTCTGATTCTCCCGTAAGAGTCCTCCTGAGGGGCGGACCAGGAGGCGAACCTGCTGACGTCTCCGGATTCCTGGCCATCGTCAAGCTGAATAACACCAGGGACTTGGAGGCCCTCCTGCAGCTGCCTGTCCCCGGGCTCTGCCCCCCGCCCCTCCCTCTGAGAGCACGGCCGGACCTGGAGTTGGGGAGCAAGCAGAGAACCCGAATGGCGGAACCCACCAAGCAGAGGGTCCACCAGGAACGAGACGTGAGAGGAAGTTTCCTGGGAATGTGTCGCTTTAAGAATGTTATTTAGAAGTCAAGCTTAAGGAATTCTATTTCTATCATTACGTCCCTGATTCTCCCACCTATCCTATCCCTCTGAGCAGGAGGAAGAAGGGGAAATTGAGACAGTTCCACTTTGGAATTTGAATTCATAGAGTTGTTATCAGCTAGTCCGATTTCTAGAAAGGAACAACAAAGAGACGTTTCTAGAATTGATATTCAAAGATCACAGCACGAGACAGATGAGCATCTATGGTGCTTATTTTATCTGAGCTTCCTCGTCTACAGAACGGGGCTGGTAGAAAGAAGCACCTGACAGGTACAGGGACCACGCATCCCGGTCTGCCTGTCAGTCCCAGTCACACCTCTGTCCCCGCACAATTAACACAGGCCCTGCCGGACTGCTGTGCCAGTCGGGGACGTTGGGGTGTGCCTGGGACCCCTGAGTGGCTGATACGTGGCGGACGGCTTTAGGCAGCATCACGAGGGGACATTCACCCTGCTGCCTCCACGCCTGACCCCCGCCTATGCCAGCATGCCACGGTCCACAGCCCGGCAAAGCGGAACGAAACCGACATATTTCTATACCGACCTTTCGAGGGGTCCTTTCTCGTCCGCACATTAACGAAGAACAGCATCGGTTTGCTCAGTACGGTTTCCCTGTAGTCTTTATAATCGCAGTAGTTGGTCAGTTCCACGTACCTGCGAGAGAAGCAGAGGCCGCTGTAGAGAGAAGGCACCCTCCCCTCCCAGGGTCCGGTAAGGGGCGTCCAGACAGGCACCCCCTCACCTCCGCAGGCCCCGTGAGGGCAACCCCTAAACTGTGTCCTTGCACGGGCAGCCGTATCGAGGCCCACAGAAGTCAGTCCTTGTCTCCCGGTTGGCTGAGACCGCCACACACCCCAGAGGTGACCAGGCTCCCCGGGGTGGGCAGACACCGATGCCTGGCCCTCCGATGACGGCCAGCACCCGCGATGTTTTGGGCCAGAAGAGTTCATTTGAAGCTGTCAGAGGTCTACGTCTCTCAGAACTGAGAAGGAGGGGCTCTCGGCAAGTGGAACCAGTTGGGTCTCTTCAGCACAGTCACCCCGTCTTACCAGGGGGTCAGAACCCACCCCCCCTTCCTTCTCCCCTCCCTCTCCTCCTTCAATCGCCAAATAAACCCAGCCGTCCCCACAGGTGACACACACCCCCCACCCCCACGTGAGCGAATTCGCATCTCCCTGATCCTGAGCTGGCGCCGTTAAGGAAGCCACAGGCCCCGACGACTCCAGTTCCCGTGCCGGCCTTTCCTTCACCACACCGCCCGCCGTCCACGGTGCCAGCGCCCTCGCCTCACGCTGCAGATTTGCCACGTCACCGTTCTAGGTCCCTGCACGCCGCGCTGCTGATTAAAAAGGGCAGGCCCCGGTGCAGATTAGCTTCCTTCAAGAAGGTGACCGATTTTCTAACCGGACCCCAGCGCAGGTGCTGTGTGGACACAGGTGTGACGAATGGCACCCAGTCCACGGAGCTGGGGGACGTGGCTGCCACGGAGCTGGTCCCCCTGACGGCCCCGCCAGGACGGCCGCACGGAGAGAGTGGGCGGCTTAGCGACGGTGTGGGCTGCTTAGCAACGGCGTGGGCCGCCTAGCGACGGCGTGGGCCGTTTAGCAACGGCGTGGGCCGCCTAGCGACGGCGTGGGCCGCCTAGCGACGGCGTGGGCCGCTTAGCAACGGCGTGGGCCGCTTCTGACGCCTGGGCACCGGCAGACATGGCCCCCGCGCTTCTCTCTGGCTCGTTGTCCTTCAGCGTCGGACATGACAATGACGGCCTTGGAGAGCTCCCCACAGCCTCCCTCGCCGCACGTCCCCCCCATCCCACGACCCGCTTAGAGGGGCCAGCGCGCAAGACCGTGCCCCAGGGGTGGGAGAGAGGGGGCGCGTGGGGGAACATCCACCCCCAAGCCGGGAACACGCAGCTCCCGCGCGTCTGCCTCCCAGCTCGGTGTCCTAGAACTGCGGGTCATCCTCTTTATCCTGGGCTTGTCAGACCCGAGTTTGAGAGCTTTTAAAAGCCTGACCCCTGATGGAGCCTCTAGAATGCTTCCTGCCTTCTGCGTTGCCAGGCTTTTAACGCGGCCGTCACCCCCCAACCCCTGGGAGCGGGTGGTGGGGGTGGGGAGGGGACGCAGGGCTGGTGCCTTCCTGGGGGCGGGGGATGGGGGAGCAGCTGCTGATGTTTGGGGGTGTGAAACGCAGGCCCGGGGTGCTGCTCAGCTCCTCCTCCACCTTCCCCACCCTGCCCCTCACCTGGGCAGGACAGAGGGGGGAGGACAAGGTGAGTGGGCACGTGAAGGGAGATGCTCTTGTGCCCATATCAGCAGAGAGAGAATGTTCTGCTCATCTTCGTCCCTCTTGTGCACTCATGCAAAGACTCGCTGAGCCCCAACAGCGTGCTGGGCACCAGGTGAGCATTCACACGGGCCTCGGCACATCTGAGGGGCTCAGGGCCTGGGAAGCGGGGCAGGGCAGAGGATGGCAGTACCGGGGCTGCTCTGTGCTCTCCAGCCCCTCTGCCAGCCAAGGCCCCGGCCCAGGCAGGCCAGTGCGGCCGGGGAAGAGGCGAGGTCTGTGGTCGCCGGGGGGGGGGTGAGACGCAGAGGGAGAAAGGAAGAGGAAGAACACTCTGATAGCCAGGGAGAAGGGCAGAGCGGCCCATGGAAGCAAATGTACAAAAGACAGGTGTGCGAGGCCGGGGCGGAGGCAGGCGCCACGGTGAGCCACCCGCAGCCGACCTGCGCCTTCTCCCGCCTCGCCTGTCACAGCTCATTTATCGTCACTTAAGCACGTAATCTTTTCCTCGGAGCGACTTCTCTGCTCTGCCGGCATCCACGGTCTGACTGTCACCC
This sequence comes from Eonycteris spelaea, assembly GCA_003508835.1. NCBI lineage: Eukaryota > Metazoa > Chordata > Mammalia > Chiroptera > Pteropodidae > Eonycteris > Eonycteris spelaea. The sequence continues at coordinate 1,793,508 of PUFA01000142.1, read as the reverse complement.
CCGAGGGAGAGCACAGAGCGCGTGTGTGCAGCACGGCCGGGAAATCGATTACGATGCCGGTGGCAGAAACGACACTGCTCGCCTCTGCCCGCGGGATCGGCGGACGTCCACCGATCGCCAGCGTCATCGGTGGGGAAAAGGTAAAAATCTCAACTTAGAAATGATCGTGGGTTGCGAAAATAATCAGTTCCCCCCAGAATTCTGTGGCAGGCGCTTTGGAGTGCTGTGCTGGCGCTGTGCTCAGCTCGGCGCGGGGGCTTCTGGAGGGAGAGCCACACGCTGAGTTTACCGTGTCCCCTACACCCGAGTCCCCCCCCCCCGCCCTTTCTCTTAGAGTCCGGATCGATAAGACGCCCTGACAAATAAAACTGGACATGGCATCATTTAATCTCCCTCTGATGACTTAGAGGCGCTTTTAGAATCTTCATCCTAAGGGGCCCGCAAACATCATCATAGACCGTGTCCGTTATCAGACGTGGGAAAACGCCAGGTACCAGCGTCTCACGACAGGGTCCACAGCCAGGAGACGGTGGCAAGATTCCCACTTAATAAACGCTCTGCTTAAGAAACACCTCCGCCAGTCACCCGCGCCCAGCCCCGCGGTTCTGATCCAACCGTGAAACACCTCCGAACCCCAGAAAGAGAACGCAATGCGGGTATGCCTTTGGAATCCGCTGGGTCAAATCCGGCTGTGTAAGTCACTAAAAGAAGTCCCGAAAAGGCTGAGGACGGAGGAGCGAAGTCTTACAGACTTTTAGGAATCTGACATCGGATCGCTTGTTTTCAGACGCGTTATTAGACCGCGTTGGGGACCGATGATTTCATCTTTAACCCTGCACGATTCTGAATCGCTCAGGCAAACACGGCTCCTGTGTCCCGGGTACTTATTGCATTTGCTGACGGTATCGTTGGGGAGCGACAGCACACAGTTTAGTCGAAGATCGTTCTTCATTGCGTTTCCCCTGGCCCCAGACACGTTCCGCACCTGGCTCCAGGGCAAAGCTCGGAAGGCAGAACACTGCGGCGAGAAGCGGAACGGTTCGAAATCAGAACATCGAGGTCATGTGCTAATTTCCTGGCTGCAGGAACTTGGCCCCACAGCCACAGCCCCCTGTGACGCTGAGGGCCTGACTTCACCCGCCTGGACCTGTGCCCTCATCTGTCAAGGGACATAACAGTATGGCCTGCTGTTCGATGACGTGGCAGTGCAGGAGACCCACGCGCTCGGCCCCATGGTTAGATGCTCCACAAACATGATGAGTCTCTCACCTCTGCTGGCCGCAGGGTGGAGTTCTGTAAGCTGCTGACACCCAATCAGGGCTGGGTCCACTGGAGTGACCGAGAGAGGAGGACAAAACGAGTCTCTGAAAAAGAAGTGAGCAAGAGTCTCTCCTCCCTTGCTCCGATTTCTACTCTCATATTTATTTATTTTTCCTGTTTAACAGGCTAAAGAGCCTGAAAGGCAGGACCAAGAAGAAGCGCTGTATTTTTTTGCACGTCGGGACTGGCCGAAAGGTCACCCACCTTCTAGGACACCCCTCTTTTTTCTGGTGCTCCCTTCGGGTTTCGCATCGCCTCTAGCACGATCTGAAAAGCTGCTGCAAATTTCCCCTTGGCTCTGACAATTTACTGCTCAAAGGCAAACAGGAATTTGAACCCATCGCTTCCATCTGAGCATGTGTGTGTTCGTTTAAAAAAAAAAATACAGAGAGAAGAACAGAGAAGAAGGGACACTTGTTGGAACAGTCCTTGTGTAGAAAGCCCAGAATCTGTTCCGTGTTCGTGATCCTCTGCTGTGACGCCAAGCAAAAGCCGGAGGGGACGTTGCGCCCTTGGGAGCACGCGAGACGGCCCTGCTGTGTTTCCAGGGTTAACGTGCTGGCTTTACACAGAGCCTCGCCCCGAGTGCTCACAGCCCCTTCCACTCCACTTCCTCCCGTCCTCCTTCTGTCCCTGCGCTAGTGAAATGAGGCAAAACGTTTAGATTGATCGCTCTACCGTCTGCGACTCGAAGCTAGGGTTACACACGTTGGTTTGCCCACCCGCCCGTGATGCACAGCGCTCGTGAGCAACACCGTGAACTCGTTCGTTCATTCGTTCGCGTAATCCACATTTGCTGGGCACTTGGGACACCGATGAGGAAGGAAACCGTCCCGCCGTCCATGGAGGAGACAGATGAGAACATGCACCCTTTCGATATTGAAATGGTCTGAGACCTTGTCGCTGGACCTTGTCCCTGGACCGCCAGCACTGCTGCCTCAGGTGGGAGTTGTGACGGGGCAGATTTGCGGGCCCCTCCCCAGGTTATTCAACCGGAAAGTATGCATCACGAGATCCCCAGGAGACCTGCACACTTACTTAACATTTGGGAAGCACCAGTCTAAGACATGTTCCTCCCACTCAGAGGCTTACAAACTAGTTAATCATTCAAACATACAGATGCCAGAGGAAGGCAGGGTCCTGGGGTCTCTCTGTGTTCTCCTGTCCCAGTTATTTACATAAGGAGGGGCCTGCAGTTAGAACCCTTTATTGAGCCAAAGAGGGTTGGTCTGTCAGGCCCAACATCCCCGTAGTGGGCGACAAAGCAGGAGGGAAACGGGACCCCAGGAGTCAGGGCTTTTTTGCCAGGCCTTGGGGATGACGAGGTGGCTGCCTTCGGGCCTCCAGGACCAGGCACGTGGCCAGGACAAGGCGAGCTGAGCGCAGGAAGTGCGGCTGGGTCCAGAGCGGGGGAAGGAAGGCAGAGAGAAGGCAGCTGAGGCTCCTGGCGTCTCAGTGGCCAGATCATTCTACATTCTGCAGAGCTGTTGCTACGACAGGTGGACGAGCCGGCTCTGCCCAAAGCCAAATCTACAGCTTCAGTTAATTCTGGGCATTTTGATTCTGCGTACTGTTCTCGAATACCATGGTTATCTTTTGAAGTCTTCACAAATCCGATGTCTAATTCTTCCTCTCCCAGTCCCCTGCTTACGGGTTGGAATGTTCCATTCACGGAGAAAGAGAGACATTCGTGCTGGGGAATGGTCTCTCAGGCACTCAGAGCCCTCGCTCTCTGTGTGGCAATCAACGAGGTTTGCCCAGGCGCTTTGAAGAAGCCACTTTGAAGGTCGTTTTGCCCCTCTTGGCTGCATCACCCCCCCCCCGCCCCCACGGGGTGGCACAATGCTGCTGTCATTTCCAATAGCAAAGGCTTTGTAGCTAGGGCGGCTTTACTCATGTCTGGACCAAGCTCTGGACCAAACTTGCCCACTCCCTGGCACTCAGTTCTGCAGCACGAATACGAACCCCTCCCCGCTGGCCCCCACCATGCGCGCGCGCGCACACACACACACACACGCATGCACGCACACTCACGCAGACCCACCCTGCACTGGCTTTTTCCAGAATGTGTTTATCTGCCCACGCCTCGGCCCACAGGCCCTGCGCTGGACCTCGCCCGGAGCTCGTCCCTTCTCAGCTTTGGTTGGTTTATTTATTTGAAACACTAAGGAAGGTCAAAGGTGGGACACTCAGAACTTTCTGTGCTTCTCCACGGGGTCTCCTTGCTGAGTCAAGCTCTCAGGCGCAAAAATGGAGCAGCCGCCCTCCCCTGTGATCCGCCCCTCCCAAAACACCCCGAAGGGTGTGGCCGCCAATTTGAGCTCATCTGACCCAGGCAAGGAGCCAGAAAGGGAAAATCACCCGCCAGTGACGCGGTCCCCACCCTGCGCTCCCCCGAGTGCCCCCTTGGGGGGCAGCAGGCACAGCTGCAGGATGTCAGGCCGCAGGGCAGAGAGTGCGGGGAGGCCAGCGGGGGCTCCCGGGGACCCTCTGCCCGCCGCGCGGGAGCCCACCCACTCTGATGTAGCAGGCGAGGCGGCAGAGCTGCCCGTCCAGGCGCACGAGGCCGTCGCCGAAGTTGAAGCCGCCGCGCGCGGCCGCGGACTCCGCGGCCCGGCGCCCACACGTCTGGTCGCGCGCAGCTGGAGGGCGCCGGGCAGCAGGCGCAGCAGCTGCGCCACCGGCAGCAGGGCCAGCTCGCAGTCGCACGTCCACAGGCTGCGCAGCTCCCCCGACGAGATGGAGGTCAGGCTGGGCCTGGCCGCGGGCGCGCACGCCGCCGCCGCCATCCCCTTCGCCCGGGCGCCCCGAGGTCCCCGCGCCCTGCCCCGAGCTGCGGCCACGAGGAGCGCTGAGCCTCGGGGAGGAGCCGGCCTTTTATCGCCCGGGCGCGCTCCGGTTACTCACCGCCCCCCGCCCCGCCCCCTGCTCGGACCGGGCTGGGCGTCGTGGGCGGGGAGGGCGCCGGCACCGCCCGGCCCAAGACACCGGCCCCTGCGTGCCGGCGAGGGGGCGCGTCGCCCGGGAGGGGCGTCGGGACACTGCGGGATCTCATCCTGCTCCCGCATGCGCATCCACGCTCCCCGCATCCCCGCATCCTGCATCCCGCACCCCGCATATCCCTCGCCTCATCCCCGCTCCCTGCACCCCGAATCCCCGCTCCCCGCATCCCGCACCCCGCATCCCACTCCCCGCATCCCTGCACCCCGCAGGCCCGTACCCCACTCCCGCCCCAGCCGCCAGTTTCTGCCTTACACTGATCATAGCCCGACTCCCTCTCTCTCTACAGAGCCCACGGGTCAGCAGGTCACTTTTCTGTGACACTATTGTGACTGCCCGTGGGTTTCATCGCACCGTTTCTCCTGCTTGGGGGACCACAGGCCACAGATGCCTGCCGGATAGTGGGGTAGAGGGACCAGCCCCTTGGTCTTGCCCGCGCCCCTTGAGTCCCCACAAGTCGTCTGTCTGTCCAGTGGGTCTCTAGATGTGTGGGTGCTTGTGGGCAGACACTCTGGATGGCCTGGGACACCCGAGCATCCCAGCGGACAACACTCCATGAAAATCACTGCTGGGGGGGGGCGGGTACCCCAGGTTTGTGGGAGCAGAACGCCGCCCAGTTCTGAGGAGCTGAGCAGGCTTCCTGGAGTCCCACAATTTACGACTCTAAGCTGGACCCTAAAAGTTGGGTACAACGAACGAACGTAGAGAATACCTTTAATATTAGTCTGTGTACGTCCCCAGCATGGACCAGTCTGCAGATGTAATCAAGTCAAAGACGAGTCCTGCCGTATCTCACTTAAATCCCAGAATGTCAAAGATCTCCAGTCACGTGTCCTTTCTGCAGGCACGGGGCCCCTCACCCCAGCCTCCATCCCCAGTGCCGGGCGTCTCCGAACACATCTCATTCACCAAGCACGCATGGATCACGACGGAACCAGCCCTTTACGGGAAGAAGGGGGGACCTGCCCGTGAAACAAGCACCCGGCAAAGTGAAGCTGAGGACCCCTGTGCTGGGGGATGGGTGTGGGTGAGCTGTGGCCACAGGCAGGACCCAGGGGCTGGGGCAGGGTTTACAGGGACCATGTGGTGTCAGAACGTAGACCCAGCAGTCAAAGACTATGCGGATGTCCTATCTTACCCCAAACATCACTACGCACCAGGCGACCTTCTTAAACTCTACACGTTCCCTCAACAACAACAAAACAAGGAACCCAGCCAGATGAGAGCTGTATTAGATGCATGGACTGCATACAGACCCTGAGAGCAAGGTCAAGGGTGTGGTTGCTGCTACCTGGGAAACCCCGGGCAGGCGACACAGGGGCTGAGCTCTGAATACAGGGACAGAGCTCCCAGGTGAAGGAGCATCGCCCGTGAGAAACTGGGAGAGAAGATTCTAGACCAGTCTGTGTAAAGAGAGAAAGTATGGTCTATTTACGGAAGAGCGGGGAATTCTGTGTGGCTGACCGGGCTTCTTTGGGGTAAGAGGGGCGAGGTTCCTAAGAGAGGAGACCAGCAAGGGAGAGGCCTGAGTCGTCTATGGATTCAGATTCTGAGGTCATGGTGAAGGAAGGAAGCGATATAACTCTGAGTTTATGGCCTCTTAGGAAAGGTTTCGAAACAGGAAGACTGGAGGGAGAGAGACTGGTCAGGGCATTGATGGAATCGTCTAGGAAACATATAATGAGGGTCCGAGCAGTCCACAAGGCAGCTATGGGGACAGATCTGACAGGGTGAATCCGGGGTGTGTTTGAAACAGAGTCAGCAGGATCTGCTGAGCAAAAGAAACGGAAGAGGGAAGAGTGAGACGAAGAAGCAGAAAGAGACATTTGGTGTCTCGCTTGGGCACCTAGACAGGTAGGGTAGCTACTAACGGAGCATCCAAGAGGACAGCCAGGAGGTGGCTAGTTGGCTGGGTCTGGGGTTTTGGAGGGAAGACAGGGTTAATGATTGAAAAGTCTGAAAGTCGTTCGCTTGAAAACGGGGAATGGAAGCCAGAGAAGTCTCAGGGCAGGAGTTGGAGCCCAAGCCTCTAGTTTACTTCTGTTTATTGAGCGCCTACTATGTTCCACGACTCGCTGGAGATGCAGAGGTGTGAACAAAGGAAGGCCTTGTGCCCAGGAGAACGCAAGGTCTGGGCCGCCAGGCCTCCGGCGCCTTGCCCAGACGCGCTGAAGTCTGGTTGTAGCTTGCTTATCGCACATCTGCGATTTACTAATAGAATACACTCAACAATGATGGCGCCAAAGCTGCTCTCTGAATTTTAAGGTCAGTGAGGGCAGGTCCACTGCACATCCCGGCCCAGCCCCATGAAGCCGGAGCTCCATGCTGTTGACCGAGTTTAACCCCACACTGCCTGGATGATCTGGCCTTGTTAAGGGGTCTTATGTCACTGTTAAATGCACTTGATTAAGATAAACACGGTGGTCCCTCCCATCGACATCTGTTTGCCACTACGCATCAACACTGATTATCTGAATAGAACGATTCAATGAGGTTTTCCTTTGTTTCTCCGTAGTTCTCCGATTTGCAATTAGTTCGCATTTTCCGGAGGAGCCGTGCATTGTTTTGTAAAAGGATGCTGAGCAGGATAAAAACGTTTTAAGGCCGCTATCTTGTGTGTTATCTGGAGGATTCACTTGGCGCGTGTCAGGAGAGCACCTGCATTTCTTTAGGGATGACTTCCACGCTGCCCAGATGCCGAAGAATGACATGAAGTCGTGAGCAGAAAAAACAGCCTTCGTCGTCACGTCGAGCCGGTGGTCATAAGTGGAAGGCTACAGGGACCCTTCCACGGTGCCTCTTTTTCATTACCGAAGTACCAACCAGACAAACAAAATTCTCTCTAGTGGGGATATTTTTTTTTTCAGTCTTTTCTATATGGCTGGCATGTTTGCACGGTTGTGTTCATGTTGTAGAATTTTTATCCTGCTTTCCTCACTTAACGCTGCATGTATGTTTCAAAGCCTGTCTCTGTAAAGTGGTATCTAAAGCCACTGTGTTATTTTCCATCGGGCGGACGTGCTATTGTTTGTCTAGGCATTTCTTTACACGTGAAAGCTGAGGTTGGTTCCAGTCTTTCCTTATTCTAAACAATGCCCCTCAGAGCTGACATGATCGAGACAAGGGAAGGTTCCTGCAACATGGTCCGTCGTCTTCTAAAATGGCCCTGGCACCTCATCTCGTCGAATTCCTCCCACCTCCGAATTGTTCTGTCTCCCCCGCCCCACGCGCCTCATGCTGGGAGGCACCACCCTCCTTCCGCCCAGAGCTCCGAGGTCACCCTACTCTGCATCGTCTCACTTCCTCTGCCACCCACCCACGCCCTCCTCTGAGGTCCCTCCACCCCGGCCAGCTGGTGCCCCCCCTTTCCCACAGATTCTCCTACAGATCTCAGGAATCTCTTGCTTTCTTCCCACCCCCATGGCTGTGGGCCTCTCAGCCACCATCACTTCCTCCCTGGACTATTTAAGCAGCCTCGTCCCCCTCAGTCCTTCCTCCTCAGGGCTTGTGGACGAACTGTGTCGCACCCACTCCCCAAAGTCATACGCTGAAACCCAGAATGTGACTGCATTTGGAGAGAGGGCCTTTAAGTGGGCGATTAAGTTAGGGTGGGACCCTAATCCGATCTGACTGGTGGACCCATAAGAGGAGGAGGAGAGGCCAGACATGTGAGGTCACAGCGAGACAGCAGCTGTCGATAAACCAGAGAGAGGCCTCAGCAGAATCCAACATGCTGGCACCGTGATCTTGGACCCCGGCCACCGTGCTGCGGGGCACGCCTGCTGTTTAACCCCCCAGCATTGGGTGCGTGGCCGCTGCAGGCGGCTGAGCAGACGAGAGCTTTGCTCTGGGCTTGCGGGGCACACAGGGCCTGCAGCCAGCTCCTGGGAGGAGCAGGCTGCCGGTCCCTCCGTCCTGTGTAAGCCTCCTCCTCACTGTTCAAGCAGAGCCTCGCCCACCTTTCAAGGTGCCGCTGAAACACTCCCTCTTCTGGGCCGAGCGGCATGGCCTTCCTGCTAGCCCCCAGGACAAATGCTATGTGCCGTGTGCACCCTCATTTCAGGCATTGTGCTATTACTGATGTACTTACGTGTCTGTCTCTCCCACTAAATCCACGAGAGGGAGGAAGAAAACGGCATCTTGTGACTTTTTATTCCTAGCACGATGTGGCCTCGCAGAATACATATCCCATTTATCTTTATCGAATGAGTGAATAAATGAATGAAAGGCAGCCTGGCATCGCGGATATATATAAAGTGCTCAGAATGGCACCGGACACGTAGTTTGTGCCATCGAGGGTTTGTCAAACAAGTGAACAAAAATACACTCAACATGTTTCAGATCGCGTTTCCCTCCGCCCCCCCCCCCCCCACGATTATCCGCTCGAGTTCTGTGAGAGCTGAAGGGAGAGCATATGGGGAAGGAAAGCCCAGATTTGCGGAAAGACTCGCCGAGGCAGATCAGTTCAAGACCAAGTTCTCACACCGATTCCTAACCGCTTTGCTCACGGCTGGACCAGAACGGAAAAGTTTGCTTCCGCCCCTGTGCGCTTAGCTCACTGGGCTCTGGCTGAGTCGCTCTGAGATCACTGCTTCCTTTCAGCCCAGATAAACATTCTCTCTCCGAGGGCAGGAGGTCACATGAAAGCCTCCCCAGGCCGGTCCTCCCCGGTGACATCCTTGGACCGCTTTGGGGCACGGAGGGCTGGGGCACCGAGGCAGATGTGGGTAGGATGGTACAGCAGCCAGGAGCCCCTGGCACGTGGGGTCTAGAACCGGCTCAGACGATGGGGACGGGAGGATTCGCTGATGAGAGGCACAACTCAGCCCTACCAGCACTGGCTGCGTGCTGGCCCGGGCTAGGCGCCTGGGTCTCAAGGCTGCCCAAGACCTCGAATAGAGCCAGCTTCCGGCGGTCAGTGATGGCTGGAGGGAGAGATGGAGGAGAAACTGCAGGAGGGAGAGGAACGTGAGGGCAGCCAGCTGCGGGGAAGACTGTCGGGGTGGAGGGTCTGGACGCAGGGGAAACAGGTGTCGATTAGGGACAGGAAGTAACGAATGGCACCGTCAGACTATTACCGGGTTCGGAGTGACGGTGGCTTCAGAGGGGAGTGCCACCTTGGATGGAGGCTACATGCGAAAGCTTCTGAGAACCCTCCCACTCTCACCTCTTACTGCTCTGGAATGAGCAGATCGGGAGGCCACGAGACAGGCCCAGGGAACCCCACATCACTGCTGCCCCTGGAGAAACAGGCCACCGGTGGGGTCTCGCATCCTGCATCCCAGGGACAGCGCAAGCCATGTGTGGCGATGGGTGACATTCAGTGAGGACTTCCCTGTGCCAGACACCGATGGCCTTCCTCAGATTACGTCACTTCATTGTCCCAGCTGAGGACAACTCATATTCCCACTTTCCGGAGGGAGAAATCAAGGCACGGGAGCTCCCATCTCTTGCCCAAAGTTCCACAGTTCCCCCTTCCCACGGCCCCTCCATCTTTCCAGGGTTCCCGTCCCCTCCCTCCTCCCATTTGAGAGGCTCCAGACCACAAGAGAATAAAAGCCACCCCCAAACCCGCACCCTCAGTCTCCCAAGCCCCCCTCTCAAATAACAACAGAACTTAATTTAATGGCTATTTTCATTTTCGTTGGCGAGTTGGTGGTGGCTCTGTGTGTCCATTCATCCCGTCATTCCTTCGTCCCCCAACACTGGTGACCCCTGCGCCCTGGGGCTTTCCATCGTGGACCTCAGTCTCCATCCACATGGTCGACAGATACCTCTGGTCTCAGACTCTGACCGAAGGGGTGAGGCACGGGCCTTGACGTGGACAGATCAGGGTTAAGATGTCGGTTCTTCCTCTTCTGAGCGCTGTGACCCTTGACCCACCGCACCATGGGCTCTCGCTTCCCTCGGCCTCTCCTGTTAGGAGTCATCGGTCCGTACGCACTGTGCCCAGGGTGGGCAGATTTAGAAAAAGCAATCCCTAGTGTGTTCGCTCTTCTAAAAAAATTTTAAAAGCAGGAAACACTGTCCGATTTCCAGGCCCCTTGGCACTGTTATGATCTCAGGAGCCAAAATGATTTGAGTCAGAAGAAAAAAGTGAGAATTTTCCTCTCAACACTCTCCTCTGGGATTGTGGGAGACCATACAGGGCAGAAACAAGCAGAATCTTGGCAACAGGGCCGGCAGGGAAGAGCCTGGACCCCTGGCCCCGCCTCAGGCTTTGGAATGCTGGGCCCAGCACCGTCATCGCTTTGGGGAGGGGGGGCGGGAAGGCACAGAATGTTCAGAAAGAAATGAAATCTTAAAAAGAAAAACCTGTTTTGTGTCCTTGCGAGGGTTTACAGTCAAGGGCTTAGCAGAGGCGGCCGGTTCGGGAAGCTGAGCCTGGCCCTTAATCCTGTTTTGGTCTGTGAATTAACAGAGCTGTGGACTGGGGAAGGGGGTGGGGTGCGGAGGGAGCGTTGGCGGGGGAGGCCTGGTGGTGAATAGCGCCTCGCCGTTTGGGAGAACTCTGCAGCTCTGAAAAACTTAACAGTTCTTTGCCGTCAAGTAATAACGTTCAGCGCAGAAAAATCAGAATATACCGATTCTGTTTTTAAAATGAACAAACGGAGCCGGCCGGCCCCCATCCCTCCCGTCGCCCCCCACCCAGACGTGAGCCCGGGAGCCTGGTCGTCGCGTGTCCCTCGGCCTTTCTCCGTGCACAGTGAGCGCGGGAAGCTCGTGCTTTCACTCCACGCAGACAGTCAGCAGCGAAGCTCCGGGCACCGGGGCGCTGCGGGAGCCGGGTTTGAATCCCGCCTCTGCCCTCGCCAGCCCAGTGGCCTCACTGGCCCCCTTTGCTTTCTCCTTTGAGAAATCATGAGAGGTCTTCGCAGGGTCGCAGCGAGGCGTAAATACATGATTATAGGTAAAGCGCTCAAACCCTGACTGGCACTGTTGTGTGTGTGTGTGTGTGCTGTGTGTGTGTGTGTGCATGCACATGCGTGTGCGTGGACTCCTTAATACATACGCATTTCTCTCAAAAGAAACTTTACCAAACTAGTGATGGTATTTCGTAGCCTTTCTTTTAACAGGCAAATCGGAGTTTACATCACACCACGGCGTCGGCACCTTAAGCCGTTTCTCATTCTTCACTACCATAAAAAGATGCTGCCATTTTGTGTTTTTGCACTTGGCTCTTTGGCGTCTTGCTCAACTGTTTGCTTAGGATGCGCCCAGAGAAGCTGAATCAGACGTTTCGCTCTCTCTAAAGGACTTGGGCACAGAGTGACAAATCGCTCTTTGACAGCACAGCATGAAAGCGCCTGCCTCCCAGTCCTTGTCAACTCGGGGATTTTCATTCTATTCCATCTTCACCCCCCCTCACCGCCCCCACCACTAGTTTGGGAAGTTTTACTGTTTTTAATTGTTTTATTTTGTAACCAGGAAGGTTAACACTTTTCATGTATGTTTTTGGCCATTTTTATTTTTTCCACTCTGAATGTGCTGTTTATGTCCATTATTAACATATGGCTTCCTCTTATTCTTATTGGTTTGCCAGAGCTCTTTATATATTAAAGATGTTAACTTTTTTTTTAAGTTTGTCATTTGCCTTTCCATTTTGTCCGAGACCCAAGTATATTTTTTACCAAGAGTATGTTTTTTACCAATCAGAGGTTTCGCATGTATGTGTTAATGCATGTGTTTTAAGTACAAAAACCCAGCAATATTATTTTCTATTATAACTTCTGTCCTGGGAATCATAATTATAAAGTCCTTTTCCACCACCACCCCTCAAACTATAATGATGTCCTTTATATTTTCTTCCAAAATATTTAAAACATCACGTTTACATCTAAAAATTGAATTTATTTCAAACTTAATCTGCAACTTGAATCTATCATGTTCTCCTTTAGGCTCGGGGGGGGGGAGTCTGTAAACTGACTGTTATCCAGTTGGTCAATTTCTTGGAACAGCGATGTTCTCTGAAAAGTGAAGATAATGAAAGCTACTCTGCTTATTGTATCGTGGATAAACACGTTTTGAAAAGTATTAAGTGGCGTGGCAGTATACACAATTATTACCAAATCCAACTTCAGAATGTCACAGGAGTGAGACCTAGAAATGCCAGGGCTGAGAATTTCTTTCACAACCTTGAGGAATGAGGATCTTCAGTTGTAAGGACTGATACATTCGCTAAAGCTTCCTAGGCCAGGTTCAGGGAGACGTTGAGATTGTTCGGGATAAAGGTATGGTTTAAATGTGCCCATGATACTCTAACCCCTTTAGAATATCACAGAATTGACCTCACGTACTGTCACAAAAAAAGCAAAAATCAAGTTCTATAACTTAAAAAGTAAGAAGTGGTTAGTCATCAGCTTTTTCCATGGAAAACTTGCGTTTCCTAATTTGCTTTGGTTTTCCTAACGCCCGTGCCAATATCATCAGTGTTATGCAAAGCTCCCATTTTCTTTGCGCAGTATTGGCAAACTTCCACCCTTCGTTTCCTCTAGTCAGAGTGGTGCAGAGAAGGAATAGGTCGGCCGTGGACAGGCAGGCCACCCCACTTTCTTCAGGGGTTCTGGGCTCTGCTCAGAGCTGCGGGCACCCACGCCCACACCCCAGAGAGCCTTGCGCCTGGATGCAGTGAGCTCTGTCTCTTGGCAACCCTCCCTAGAGTGGCCAAAGGAGGCAGTGGTGAGAGCCCAGAGCCACCTGCCACTCTGCTCTGCCTTTGGTCCTTAACGGGAATAAATTGTGCCATGCCCAGCAGGCATGGACTCAGCTTCAAAGATGATAGACATTACCCAAGGGGAAACAGCACCAAGTTTATGAGCAAACGGGTCAGAAACTGTTTGTAAAGTTTCTGAAAGGACACCGAGAACATGCTGAACAATCTTCGTCATCCATCTCTTTTACTGTTAGTTTGCTCAAGGTCTTACGAGGCATTATCAGAAACATGAGCCGTTTCGAATGGTATTCGGTGTGAACCGAGACCACCCCCTCCTCGTCAGACGAATGTTCGTGAATTTAGCAACAAGAGATACTAGGAGGCGGTGTTCCATCCCCGTTATTCAGCCGTGATTGGATTTTGAGTAAGAAAGTTTGATTCTCTGGAAAGTCCCATGTGTTCTTCATTTACTTTTTTTTTTTCCTTTTTTTTTTTTTTTTTGTTGCATCTTCGTGCAGTTGTCTGTCTCACCATCAGGACATGATAGTTCAGGCTATCTTCCTGATGTCTGGGTCAGTGCTCATCCCAGAGGCCCACCTTCTTTCCTCTTTGCCGTTACTCTAAAGTCCAACAGAGTCTCAAGTCCACGTCTATGATGCCTTCTCCCCTTCAGCATGGATTTGTGACCTACTATGATACGTACTAAAATAGTAACGTTCAGTTTTATTGGTCCCCCAGAGGGTTGCATGAGCAGACACTCTAACACATGTCAGAGGAACTTAGACAGTGAGAAGACCGTAACTGAGTTTTTGTGAGGCGTGCGGACTGCACCGAGCCCTTACAACATGCAACCGCGGATGCGTCTTTCTACCCAAGAAGTGTCCATTCTCAAGATGAATGAGGCGGAAGCCATGGATGCAAGAATAGGAGAAAGATTTTAAAACACAGGACCCTCTCCAGCAAATCACCACAGGCCTTTAAATATCAATAATCTCTTAACAGTTTGAAACTTTTAAAAGAGCGTAAGATGTTAAAGATATCAATGACTTCCTTTCTCTTTCGTGCACTACAGGTGCTGGCATCAAGAAGACGTAAATGCCTAGCCGCACGCCTGGCACACAGCAGGCTTTTGACAAGTGTCTGTTGGCAAAAAGAATGACTAATTCAAACAAAGCTGATTATTCTTTTTACCACCCCACCTCGGTTCTTCGGTTTATTTATTCTATGGAGAAATACTGCAAAAGAGGCAGAGGTGTGGAAAGACACAATTTTAAAACATGCCCACACTTCCCGTGCTCACAAAACTTCTCTGTTTAACCATGTTTAACCTAGAGCAATGCCTCCACGTGCCCTATCCGCTTGTCGAATAAGAGGAATAACAACGTTTCTGAATATCCCTTTTTTGGTGGGGGGGCGGGGGATGTTGTGAAACTGAAGTAGAAGAATGTGATTTGTACTGTTAAGTTGTATACCAATCTATAAGCCATAAATCCTATCAGTTAGACTAAAAGTGACAGAAAGCGTCGTTAAAAATGGTGAAAACCATTGAGGAAATTTATTAGCTCAAGTAACTGAAGATGCTAGAGGTACTATTGGCTTCAAATAAAGTTGGATCCGTCAGCTCGACAGTGTCCCCAAGAAATTCTAAGGCCTACTCCCCTTAGGGCTCCCTATGGCTCCCAGGGCTGGTCCTTCCTCATTCGAATGCAGAAGAGAACAGAGAGCATCCTTGCCCAGCCTCTCCAAGGAAAGCGTGAAGATTCGTGCTGACTGCACCTCCTTAAGTCACAACTGGCATCTGTGTCCAGAGCAGAGGACGGCACTGACTGGCTTAGCTGAGACCGCATGCCCCACCCCCAAAGAGGGAGGTGAAGTCAGCTTTCCTGGAACCTTGTGGAACCCCCCATAGGAAGTGGTTGGCCACTGGATAGACCATGAGGATGCAAGGGAAGGGATGATGACTATGTAATCAACGAACTGTCTGATTAGCAGAATCTGAAGCAAGAGCCAACCAATAAGCCTGCCTGAAATCGATTTTACAGTCCCAGGTGTACTTAAAAAAAAAAAAATCTCAATATTTGGAAAATTAGAGGCATGAATAGACACTCTATGAACACACTATATAAAGGTTATAGATATATAAATAGTGCTCTGAAAAGTAAGATAACTAACAGAATTGTTGACGTAACTCACTATTTAACTTCCAGCCATGGCCGTATGGTTTAAGTAAATTTTGACATTCATAAAATTATTTGAAAAAAAAAAAAAAGATCTGCCCATCCGATAAAAGATAACTTTTGAGAACTTTTTAAAAAGTTTTTTGTTTGTTTGTTTAAATCTCTTATTCAAATTACTAGTGAGTCAGGTATGATGATTTCTCATCTCTTTAAAGAGATAAAGTGCCTTTCACATCTGAATAATTTATCTGGAGAAGGTGGGGCCGCCCCTAGGCCAGCCTTACACAGTGAGACACTCAAAGGAGAAGGGTCCAAACCCTTAAAAGTCTAGAAGGGATGTGAATCGTCACCGCAGGCGCCTCACAGGCCAGGTGAAGGCCTGTCACACAGAAGAGTTTCCCACCGTCCTTTGTACCCAGCTGCGCCCCACTATGCGGGCGTGAGGCAGTTGGGCTCTTCCCCTCACGGGCCATATCCACAGCCAGGTGAGGTCCCCAGAGAGGGTTGTAAAGGACCTTTTCCACGGGTGGGTCTTATAGCCATCATTACACTTCCTACGTGTTTGCAAGGTCCGCTTTGGGATGTGGGGCCTGCCTCCAGAAGTCATCAGAGAGAACTTAAGAAAGTAGGGGGCCCTAATGAACAGAGCCAGCAGCGGCGTCTTAATTAATTGGCTGGTTCTCTGCAAACAGACCGAGATGCTTCCGCTCAGGGCTGGCACTGGAGATTTCAAGGGCCCCCACATTTCTAAGCGGAAGAAAAGCAAGCTGTCACCGTGGGAGAAGACAGGGTCCTGGGGTTACGGTGCCAGCTGGCGAGGCTCCTGTGTCCCCCATGCGGGAGCTCAGGGCAAAGGTCGGCTAGTGGTTTTCACGCTGCGTGCCACAGAGCCCCAGGCATCCCTGTGGCTTCTTCATAGGCCCCCAGGAGAGAGAAAGGGACGCAGGCCTCTGGGGCCACCACCCCGGCTCCAACCAAAGTGCTTCGCTTTACTTCCCTCATGCCTTGAACTTTTGAGTCACATTTTATTTGGACCTCTCCTTTTCCATGATGGCGGCCACAGGGGGTCTTCACTCCCTCGGGGACAAAGCACATCAGGGCAGTAGCCCTGACTGTCCCCAACAGGCACCGTCTGTCCTGTCTGCCACTGTAAAGGGGACACCAGGTGGATGACCACAGGGAAGGGGCCTCCTCCTCCGTCCCCTCCCAAGACCAAGCACCTAGTGGGGGGGGCCTCGCACACAGCAGAGGTGAGGAGGGGACTCGGGTCCCCCCAAGGGGCTCTCTCCTCCTTGCCTCCCTCCCTCTCTTCTCCCAGCAGCCCCCATTCCCCTCCCAGCCCCCCACTTCCAAGTTTTCTTAAATTGCCGTAAAGTATGCATAACATAAAATTTTCCTTTTAACCATTAAAAATGGTCCTGAGCGAAAGCGTCTCAGTCCGTGGGAGCTTTGTAAGCATGGTGACATACACACGGCATTAAATTGACCGTTTCACCATTTTTAAGTGCACAGCTCAGCAGCTTCAAGCCCATTCACATCGTTGTGCAAACATCAGCACCGTCCTCAGAACTTTTTCATGTCCCAAACGTCTGTCCCCATAAAACAAGTCCCATCCCTACCTCCCCACGCCCCCTGGCAGCCACCTTTCTTCTGTCCCCAGGAATGTGACCCCTCTAGGTCCCGCCCATGAGTGGAATCACACAGTATTGCATTTTTTGCACCCGGCTTAGTCCAATTAGCACGTGTTTTCAAGGCCGATCCACGTCGTAGCAGGTGTCAGAATTTCCTTCCTTTTGAGGGCTGAATAACATTCCGCTGTGTGTCTGCACCACATTTATTTATCCATTTATCGTCGGTGGACATTGGGAACATCTCTACCTTTTGGCTATGGTGAATAATGCTGCTGTGAACACGGGTGTACAAGCATTTGCTTTCAATTGTTTCGTGTATGTGCCCTGAAGCGGGTGGCTGGGTCACGGGGTACTTCTACGTTTAATTTTGGGGCTCCTCCGTACGGTTTTCTGTACAGGTGGCACCATTTTACGTTCCCACCAACGGTGCACGAGAGGTCCCTTTTTGCCGCATCCTCACCCACGCTTGGTGTTTCCCGGTTTGCCGAGGGATTTTTTTTGGCCTCAGCGCGGTTTTGACGCACATGTCCCTCACGGTTCGGGGTGCGGAGTGCCTCTCGTGTGCGTGTTGGCTGCTGACGAGTCTTCTTTGGAGCAGTGTCTGAGTCCTCTGCCCATTTTCTATTCGGGCTGTTTGTTTTTCTTTCCTTTTGTGTGTGTTGTAAGGTTCTTTGTCTGTTCTGGATATTAAGCCCTTATCAGATGATTTGATGTGCAAATACTCCCTCTCGCTCTGGGGTGTCCTCTCACTCTGGGGTGTCCTTTGATGCGCTTGAAACCCTCTGTTCAAGGCCTCACCGCTGGCACCCAGCCCCTGCCCCCCGGCTCCCCTGCGCCGCCCCCTCACGGCGTTAGCTGGCGTTGGACGACGTCCTCCCGGGTGGGCTCATCCTGGCAGAGGGGGTAGGGGGCATGGTGGGCGCTTCTGTCCCCGTAGTAACACCCCACGCCATCTCCTGCACATTTGAAGCTAAAGACAACATCCTAGCATGCGGAGCTGCTAACAGCGTTTTTAAAATATGGAAATGGGTTGTGAGCTCATTTCAGAGACTTTCTTTTTTAAGTACAAGCAACCTACATTTTTAAAAATCTAAGGAACGAAACAATCCCTCTGCCCCAGCCTGAGGGACGGGGCCTTGCTGGGGAGTAATTGGCAGCAGCTGAGCCGGATGAACAAGCAAGTCTCTGCCTGAGCGGGGCGGGGAGACGGTGGGTCGGTGCCAGGCGGCCCAGGTCAGGAAACACGCCTCTGGGCCTTGCGCCAGCCCTGCTGAGCCTCTGGGTCCAAGGTGGTCCTGGGCTCTGGGGTTGGGGGAGCGGGGCTGGGGGGCATCTGGAGCAGAAGGAGGGGGCAGAGGGGACAGACCACCGTCTGGGCTGAGTTGAACTGCTGTGATTTGAGGCCTGTATCTCCCCCCGCCGCCACCCGCAAGCCTCTGTTTCTTCACGTGGAAAATCAGATCAATAATCGTCATACAATCTTACTTTTCTGTGACACGATTTACACAGTGCTTCGTACGCATTATCCGATTGAACAAAAGACGGCAGTGCCAAGCACTTTGGAAAGAATGAGATGCTAAACATATGTGAGGAATTCTTGTCTTCCTTTGAAATCTGCTCTGGGTGGTTCTGCTATCGTTTGCTTAAGAGAATTATGCAATTTGGAGACCTGGCCCCTTCGAGGGTGGACTGCAGGGCAATTAGACAATTATTCACGTCAGAATCTGAGGTGACGGGAATGCCGCTTCAAAGGGTCCCCTGACAAAGTGAAAGGCAGCTGAGTAGAAGCAGAGATCAGCACATCATTTCCTTCTGGAATATCTTCTCCATATGGCCCGAAGCAAGAATTTCAAGCTCATCTGTGGGCAGAAATGAAACCCTGAACTTCTTCGCGCCGGGTTGTCTCAGCCATCGTCCGGGGAGCTGGGGAGGGTGGTTCCTCTCCGTGGGCCCCGGCTGCTCAGCCACGAAGCCGTGGCCCTCGCCAAGAGGGAGGTGCCGGTGGCGAAAGCGGGTCCTAACGAGGCCCTTACACTTCGGTGTTCTCTGCGGGTCGCCTCGCACTACCGACTGCCAGCGGCAGAGACAATCCCAGGGCATGGCGAAGACCCCCTCCCGAGGGACGGCCAGGCCAGCAGGGCTGCGGCCTCCCTGGCCGAGGTCCCGGCAAGCACGTTGGCACGTGAGACCCCGGCCACCTCGCACCCTCACCCCTTCCATACGCCCTGAACCCCCGTGTCCCCCTCAGCCTTTGACTTCTCTCACGGGGCTATTGTCATCCTCAGTGCCTAAGTAGAGACCCTTCCCTCCTCCGCCTGTGGACATGAGGTGCCATCACCCGCCCGCCCACCTGCGTGATCTCTCTACAGCCTGGACCCCCCCCACCCCCATATCCCGGAACAGCCAACAAACACAGTCCTGCCAACCAAAGGGATCTCGAAATAACTCCAGTCCTTTCCACCGGTTCCCCCAAACCGGAAGGGCCCTCGGACACAGCCCATAGCACCCCACGCATTTCCAGCCCACCCTGCGTATCTCACTGCCCAACACCACCGTGACCTTGTCCGAACACCCAGCCCTCTCTTTCCCCTCCCCGCCCCAGCTCCTGGCCCCATCCGGTTTCCAACACTGTAGCTTGAACACACATCTGTCCAGCCAAGGCTTCCGCTCTGCAGAGGGCAGGGCCGTGGCTGGCCGTGGCTGAGGCAGGAGTGTTTGGAGCCTGTGACCTTTGTCCCCAGATAAGCGATTGCACCCTGGAGCCCCTTCAGCCCCCGGCCTCCCCCAAAGCCATCGATCTGGGAGTAGTGACAACCTTATGGCCTGAGACACCACACGGACATAGGGGTGGGATGGCAGGAGAGAGCAGAGCCGGGTCTGAAAGATCTGGAGAACATGAGAGAACGTTCTCTGGATCACCTCCTGAGCCACCGCAGCCCCTCACGAGGCTGCCCCCGAAACCCACTTTTACTGGGGCAAACACGGTGCGATGTGGACAGCCTCTGCCTACGATGAGTGTGTCGGAGCCCACTCCACGGGCGTGGTGCCCTGGTCCTGGAGTCGCCCTGCTCCGTGGGACGCTGCCCGGGTATCACTGAGACTCAGCCTCGAGCCCACTTCCGAAGCCGTCCTCATCGCCTCCTCGGGGAGGGAAAGGGGACAGCACCGAGGAGGGTGGGGGCAGAGCTGGGGCTTCTCTATTGCGCCACATTTAACCTTGGGTTCCAAGCACAGCCGTTATGATTGAAAGTCTGTCCCGATGGGCTCGTGGTACGCCCGGGACACCTCGGCGTCACACACGGCTTTTAGCATGAGTCACCCCCTGCTAGGAAAGAGAAAGCCAGAAACAAGGGCCTTGCAGGACAGAGTGCCGGTCACCGAGCCGCAGGGGAGAGGGCGGGGAGCAGTGGCTGGAGGCCACGCCACGACTTTTCCACTGAGCTGTCCAGGGTCCAGGGGAAGCACATGGAGACGGTGCAGATGCAAGTGAAGGGTAGCTGGGGACAGCCACGCCACACGGGCTCCCGGAGGCCGGCCACCCCAGCGCGTGGCCCACGAGCAGAGAAAGGACTTCGTGGCAGCAGCTGAGCCTGACTGTTCTTCCGGCCGCTGGCGTGGGCCACCCCGCAGCTGAAGGAATTAGGAAGCCTCCAGTCCTGGGGTCACCTAACGCCTCCCTCGACAACGGTCCCCACGTTCCTGGTGGATGCCGAGGACAGAGGCGGGCCTACCTGGAGCACGTGCCTCCAGCAGACACCACACCAAACAGTGCGCACACATTGTTGTGTTCGGTCTTTGCCTCCGCCCCAAGAGCGGGAGGTTACTCGCCCTGGTCCCCAGGAGGGGGTGCATGTGGGCAGACAGCCCCGAGATCGGAGCTGGGGGCGTGGGGTGTGGCCCCACCGGTGCTTCACGCTTACGAGGACCTCTCACGGTGTCACGGTGGCCAGCCCACACCCGCCTCATTCTGCCCCGTCCAGCGTCCACTGGGTCACCGAGGCCGTGGTTCTCCAGTGGGTGGCGCTGGTGTGTGACATGTAGGCGGACGTTAGGCCTCGCCACACGACACGTGCCGCCAGCTCTCGGTTTCCTTTCCATGACAGCCCAATTCGAAGACGCGACTAAGGCTCAGGAAACAGGAGACAATGGCGGTCCGAACAGCAACGAAGGCTAAGTTGCTGCTACCTAATATCGCCGTGCTCTGTTCCGTGAGGACCGACCGACACTTCCTAACAAGCCTAGGAAGCAGGGACTGTGATCGGCCGCCTGTTCTAGGCACCGAGAGGCTCGGCGACTTGCACGAGCTCGCACAGCTCCTTCGTGGAGAAGCCGGCATTTGAATCCAGCAACAGCGTGGGCCCGTTCCTTGCAAACGCCAAATACAGGGACGCTTTTGACCTTCTTTTTTGCTCTCTAGAAAACAATATGCCCAAAAGACCAAATTAAGATAAGGCATGAGAGGTAGCTAAGATGAGGGGCTCACGTCCAGTGACGCCTTTAGGGGTCCCTTCTCCGTTCAGTAGTGAACGTGATACTACACATAAAAGCGTAGTGACCGAAGGAGGCAGGTGCTTGGGGAGGACACAGGTGCAGCCCTGTGGGGACTGCAGTGACAGAAAGGTTCCCCACCCACTCCTTCTCTGTGGAAGTTGGCATCGTTGGGGTAGGTCTCTGATGATCGGATGATCGCTAAGACCTCCTTGGATGGGAAAGACGGGCGGAGGCATCGAGCAGAGAAAGGATTTCGTGGGAGAGGGTCCTGTGGTCCTGTGATGGATGGACCGGGGACGAAGAAATGTTCGACTCCAGGAAGAACAGATGCCCCGTTTAGGGGAATGATTGGCAGGTGAGGCTGAGCGACATTCCCAGCACATACGGGGCCTTCGGCGGTCCTAGGTGATGGCTCAGGGGACAGAGAGCTTCATTTGTCTGGGGGACCCTCCCCGCCTGTTTGCTGGGACGTCTTGATTTGCACCTGCTGTCCTGGCATCCTATGCAGGTAGCACCCCGTCCACTGCCTAACGGGCTCTCACGGGGACAGCAAATTATCTGGCCACCCTGCATTTGGCCAATTGAAAGAGCCGACAGGTAGGGTCCGACGCTCAGGTAGGAAAGGCGCTAAGCGCGGTGAGGTCAGGGGGTCGGACACTGAGCCCGCACACCCACCACGGCTGATTTCGAGAGTCTCGGCTGCTTGTTCTTCCCCTACCGTGTCTGGTCTGGGCCTGGTTTCATGCACAGTCATCTCAGCCAGTATCGAGCACAAAGATATGCAAGAAAACCTAGCCCTTCAATTTACAAAAAAAAGAAAAAAGAAAAAAAATCATCTCCCATCTCTCTGCAGCCAGTTACAGCAAAGGAAAAACCTCAGCACGGGTTTCAGCCACACACGGACACAAGCTGATAATGCTCATTCTTTATCCAAGAACCCTTGAGTTGAAGAACAACTGAATTCGAAGAAGTTAATTAAAACCAGACAGAGCTGTCAGGGAGCTTAAACAGAAAACACAAAGCACTTTGAAGCCATGAGACGCATGAGCTCCGTGGTCGACAAGTTGACTGGTTTGGGCAGCCAGCCTTCTTACAAACAGGCTAAAATCTTTCCAAGAAAGAAAGACAATGGCAAATGTCTGCAGAGCCGCTCAAGGGGAGGCAGTTCTGGACTTGGACCTGAGCTCTGTCTGGGGCTCCCATGGGAGGGACGGGCAGGTCCTCCAGTGAAGAAGTCTTATGTAGATGATGGGCGCCATGCCGTGCTGGGTTCCATGCCTCTGCAGAGCCGAAAGGCCCGCTGTGAATGCATCTGAAATTCGAGACTCACCCCGCACGTGCCCCGTACACCTGTCTGTGGGGGGCGCTGTACTTCGATTTTTCCGGGTGCCCCGTATGCGTGTTCCTGCCGGTCCCCGAGGCACGTGGTCGGCTTCGAGGGCTGGGCAGAGGGAACCCGCTTTTTCCCTGGCTCTCTTTGGAGTCGCCTGTGGCTTGTTCATTGGAAAGTGGATAAATGATCAGCAAACTAATAAGTCTCCCCACCCCCACCCCCACGCACGGCCTGCTCTTCCGAGGAGACGTGGAACGAAAACAATGACAATCAAGCCGCTCGAACCAGGCTGCCCCGTGACTCGGGAACCAAGCCCTGACTCTGTGTTCCGGGTTCCGAACGTTTCGCGAATCAAAACCCGGCTGCGCGCACGACTTGCAAGGCGGGGGCCGCCGGCTTGCAAACGCACGGAGAGGTCGTCCTAGAAGTCCGCTGTCAGAGCCGGGCTGCTCGGGGGGGCCCCTGGCCACTGTGTGAGACGGAACCGCCCCGGGCGGCGAGGCGGCAGAGGCGTCACCGACGCCCTCGCTGAGGAGCAGGTGCCGGGGATGCCTGCGGGTGCCGTGTGTCCCCGTCAGCGGCGTCCTGCCCCGCCGTGTTTTAAAGAAAGCAAGAGCGCCCCTTGTGCCATCTACACCGACACTTAGACGTCACATCAGGGGTCCCTGAAATGCCACATGACGGAAACAAGGCGAACTCCTGTCAATAGATAGTCGCCCTCGCATACATGCACGGCGTTCATCGATATCGTGTGATGGATGTACCCAAGCGGTGATCTCAGGAATAAAATCCAACTCATTTTCGGATGCCGAGGGCCTGAGAAGACCCCGATCGGGGGAGAAAGAGAGACCTTCACACACCTCTGCCGTCTTCCTAAGTACGCCTGCATGCTTAGGACACGCTAAGTTGGAACGAGGGCATAAAATATCCTAATAGAAAGTCCCAAGGGAAAGCAAGGGACGCTTCGCTCTAATCAGCCAGGTGGCTATTTTCAGAGTCCAGGAAGAAGACGTCAGTGCATCCCAAACATTGCACTCCGAATTTTGCAGGTGGAGCATCCGGATGCAAGGCTGACCTCCGAGCCACCACACCAAACACGTGTCACCCCCTGAACTGCGGCTGCGTGCCCGGCACTTTTAGACACTGGGGATGTGAATGAGTGGTACCGCGGTGGGTTGAGTGGCAACTCCCAAAATGGCAGGTCCACATCCCGATCGCTGGAACCTGTGACGGTGACCCGATTTAGGAAACAAACGCGAAGGTCTTTGCAGGTATAAATTCAGCGTCTTTAGATGGTCCCTAAGTCCAGGGACAAGTATCTTTATAAGAGACACTCAGAAGAGAGACACACAGGGAGGAGGAGGAGGCAGAGAGTGCAGGGGGCGGCCCCAGCCCGGACTTAAGCTTTGGGCATCTGGCCTGCAGGACAGGGAGAGAATGTGTGTCTGTTACTTTGCACTAATTTCTTACAGCAGCCCTGGGAAACCGGTCCAGACGCCATCCTCACCTCTGGGAGCGCGGGATAACACCCAAGGCAGGGAAGGATGCGAGAAAAGTTACTTTATATAATGAATTTCTCCGCAGCACCGCAAACAACGGGCAGAAAAACAGTGCGATTTCAGTGTACGCGTGATGCGCCTTAAACATTCAAATGGCGTGAGGACTCACACAGGACCCTGTGAGGGGCGCGTCAGTGTGACACAGGGTCTGTCCCCCCCAAAAAGGTGATACAAACATACGTGTGTGTCAATTAATTCTCACCTCATTACCGACTGGTTGGAACTCTGAGTCCCATTCGAAAACATCCCCCCGGTTCCCGCTCAGATTCTTGTGACCGGATCAGGAACAGCCAGGCTCATTCTCTCTGGTGCTGGGGACTGCCACACCTCCCCCTGCGTGCCACAGGGCACACGCGGCCCTGCCGAGCGTAAGGGGCATCTTCTCAGGTGCCCGCCTTGCACCCTGGGAGAGGGTGGTGCGGACAACAGTTCGCCTGGAGGCTTTTCAATGATATGAAAGAGAATCACATCCTTCCCCAAAACCCTTGCAAAAAAAAAAAAAAAAAAAAAGACAGCGAAACGACCCACAAGTGCACACTTTTTGTTTTGTTTTCTATAGTCTCAGCAGAGGCAGGTAGAGACGACACTATGTATCTGTCTGTACAGTTTTTGTGATAAACAAGGACGGAGCTTAGGGGGTTCCCCTTTGGCGATTTGCTTAGAAAACAAAAACCCTAAGCCTCCGTGCCGGCTCTGTTGAAAAAGAAGAAAAAAGAAAAACAATCAGAAAGGAGGAATTTGTCTGGAAAGTGGGATGCATCCTGGCTTCTTCCCTCGGCCCACTCAACCCCGTCGCCATGGAGACTCCTGAAGGTGCCAGCGGTGACTCAGACGCTCTGCAGAACCCTTTGAAACGGAAGCGGCACCAGGCACAGACAGGGGCCAAGGGCTGCAGCCTTCGGAGGAGCAGCCTCGGCTGAAGTCCCAGGGTGTGGGCGGCGGGTGCGGGCGGGGTGCAGGTGGGGCACAGGCAGAGTTGCCAAGAAGGCCCTCCCTTCCACCAGGCCCCCAACCAAGGGCACTTGCTCCCCAGGGAAAAGGCCAGGCGGGACTTTGTCTCGAGGGGGCTTGCCCGCCGCTGCTGGGAGGCGGGGGCAGTGTGAAGACTTGAGGGGAGTCCGCAGTGCAGGTGGGGTTGGCCCTGGGCTGGGGAGGCCATTCTCGGAAGCGCAGAGCTGGGAAGGGTGCTGGGGCCGAGGGCCAAGTCCTCTTGGCCGCCCACTGGCTGCGAAACCTCGCCCAGACTCGGGATGGCGGGCTCCGTGCAAAATGGCCTCGGGTTTCCTGTCCACCTGGCGGGGACGTGGCCCAGAGCCACAGGGAGAAGCCCAGAGTGAGGAGCTGCTCTCTGCCGGGTTCGACCCCCAGCGTCTCTGCAATCATCGTGCAGGTGGCCACGCTGGGAAGCCCCTGCCCAGGGCTGTGGCGTGGGCCTGCCCTGGGGACCCACGCAGGACAGTGCATAGGTGTGACCACGGCCACTCGTCCGGGTACTTCTTGTGCACGGGCCTTGCCTGTGTGGCGGGGCTGTCTGGCTCCCCGGCACGGAGCGCAACCTCAGGGCCATGCCAGCGCCCGACTCGGTGGGTGCCATCGCCGACACCCCCCCCAAGCGTTCTGTGCCCTCCCTGATGTCGGGGGCTTTGTGGGTGTCTCCCTCCCATGGTAGATGTGTCAGGATGGGCTGTCGCCAGCTCCCTGGGTGCAGCCGAGCCCGCCAGCCACAGTGGACAGTGCTCCGTCTCACACAGGGTCAGCTGGAGCCTCGGGAACCTCCCAGCTCCGCCTCCTGACGCTTCAAAACTAGCTTCACCAGAATTCCAGAGCCCCAAGTGCACAGAAATCACCCCCTTCTCCCTGGAAGGGAGAACCAAGGGAAAGGGGTGTGTGTGTGTGTGTGCGTGCACGTGCATGTGTGCATGCGTGCATGCTTGCGTGCATGTGCGTGCATGTGTCTGTGCATGTGTGCATGGTGCGTGCATGCATGTGTCTGTGCATGCATGCGCATGTGTGTGCATGCCTGTGTGTGCATGTGCCTGTGTGTGCATGTGTGTGTGTCTGTGCGCCCCCCTCGTCCATCCTGCTGCGCCCCCCGTGACTGCAGACTGCTTGAGCAGGACAGCACAGGAGAAATGGGGGCCTGAGCCGGGAATGGGGCGCCTCCCCGCAGCTGTTGGCTCTGATTTCTCACGGGCGCGTTAATTGGACGCGTTAATTGGACGGGCCGGGATAGGCTTCCACGTTGAACTTCACAGCTGCCTGTCAGAGCAGCGTGTTTGTGCTGCTATATTTTCCACATTGGAACCTGGGCTGGCGTGGGTTCTGAGCAGCTTTATGGGGGGGAGGGGACCCTGAAGGCGCAGAAGCCAGGGTGGCCTGGGACGTAGAGGCACGGGCCTGTCCCCTGCCTTTGCGGCTGTAGGTGGCTCAGGCCTTGCAGGGTCTGCACTCCGAGAGCCACAGGGAGGGGCAGGGAGCTGGTTTTGGCGTGTCCCGGGCTGGGCCGCCCTGAGCTGGGAAGGACTCGGGCTGTGGGCCACACAGGCAGGTCCCCACACGCGGCCTGTCCCATGTCAGCACGACACCCATGGCCGCCGCTCCCCCAGGACAGGGCAGGCTTGCAGCTGTGGGGACACTCTCGCTGGCCCTCGGGGACCCGTCCGCAGACTCCAGAGCTGGCTGGTGGCGATGCTCCCTCTGACATCTCTCCCACAGGCTGGGCGTCCCACCCATGTGTCACGGTCTCCCGGCAGCTCCCGGCCCGCTGCCGGCCGGCCTGTCTCTGGTCCCCCTCGCCTTCAAGGTGATGCCAAGGCCCCTGCTCTCCTCCCAGGACCGGGGCTCCCCCACACCCCATCACTGCAGTCTGCAGCACGTGCCCTCAGCACCGAACAGGCCCAGACAGGCCGCTGCCTCATGGGACACGCGGCCTGGAGCCTTTGCTTCCCCGCAGGCCCCGAATGCCCAGCTCACGCTGGTGCGGGCCACTGTGCCCTGTGCGGCCCCCAAACGGGCAGCCCCTCCCCCTGCTCCGGGGGGGGCCTCCCCCACGACCCAAGCAGCCTCTCCACAATCCCAGTCGCCCCTGCAGCCCCTCCTCCACCCACATGGAAGGCCTCGATTCGGGGTCTTCCGCCCGCCCCTGACGCGCCACCTCGAGAAAGTCCTTTGGTCGTTGCAAGCGTTAGCTCTGGCTCCCTCCTGACTGTCACCCCCTCAGAAGTGGACCCGCGGCCTCCGTTCCCCGCTGGTGCCCAGGACCCCTTCCCGGGCTTCCCTCCACCTCCCTGGGTGCACTCCAGTTCTCTTCCCCGGCTGGCTTTGGAGTCTCCGTCCTCTGCGATCCCTTGTCCCCCGACGCTACGCTCTCTCTGGGCAACCTCGCTCACGCACATTTGCCACTGTCACTTCCCAGCTGAGAGACCATCTCCGGCTGGGAGTCCAAAGCCAGGTAGCAGCTTCCGCCTGGGCATCTCCGGGTTCTGACTTGAATTCAGCACGTTGCGAATTAAGCAAGTGACCTCTCTCCCAGCCTGTTCTTTCTGGTGGGTCGCCTGCCTTGAGGAACCATTCCACTAGCTGGCCAGTCACCCAGGAACCTGGACCACCCTAGACTCCCCTGTCCCATCATCAGCACCAAGCCACACCCGTCCCCTGAGCCAGAGCTGCCAAACTGGCCACATGCCAGGACCTGAGCTGACCACTCAGCGTGGAGCGTTTCATTCTCGGCACAAATGCACAGAGCCAGCACTGCTCTGCTCCCCGTCTTAGAGGAGAGGCCACCCTGGGGACTTGCCCTGGGTCCCCCAGGGCGTAAGTGTGGCATGGTCACTCATCTGCCCGGGAGATGGACTGGACACACCTTCCCACGGCAGCCAGAACCCGCTCCTCGAGGACACACGAGGTAGAGAGAAGCCACTTCACGAAGGAGAACACTCTAGAGGCAACAAGCCACCGGGGACCTATCTGAGGTCCCCCGCGGCCACCACTTATCGTCCACAGCACAAGCCGCCTTCGAGAGACTGAAGCCCAGAGCCTGCGATGGAGTCTCTTCCTGCCAAATGCCAAGTGAGTGTAAAATCCTTGTGTGAGTTGTGATTGTCCGGCCACGACGAGCACGCGTGCCCAATTTCTGTGGATTGAGTAGTTAAGCTGCCGTATGGAAGGTCTGAATGCAAAACCTAAAAAGCGTTTCCAAATGTGGTAGACTTTGTACTCCCTTGCTGGGGGAGTTCATGCGATCTCTCTCTCCCTGTCTCTCTCTTCCTGTCTCTCTCTCCCTGTCTCTCCCTGTCTCTCTCTCCCTGTCTCTCTTCTCCCTGTCTCTCTCTGTCTCTCTCTCCCTGTCTCTCTGTCTCTCTGTCTCTCTCTGTCTCCCCACCCCTCCCTCCCTCCTTTTGAAATGGCCCGGAGGCCCGGTGGAGCGGGGATAAGTTCGGAGGGGCCCAACGAGAAGCCAGCCCTGCCACTCCACGCCTCAGGTTGCTTTTGGCTGGTGGATGAATTTGACTTGGCCCACATTGTTTTTGTGAAAATTCTGGTTTCTGGCTTCTTCTGAAACACCAGTGGGGGTGACAACCTGGGCTCTCTGTCCCGGCTGGCAGCGAGGTGCAGAGCAGGCTCGCCCTGCCCCCACCTCGGGCGCCCACTGGCCCCGGCCTCCCCCGCCCCTCCCGTGGGCCTAGCCGGAGATGCTCCCTTCCCCGCCTCTTCCGGCACGTGAGTGGGTGACCTCGGATGACACCGGTCAGGGCCGCCTTTTACACATGCACCTCCCTGCCGAGCCCGAGCTGTGCCAGACCTCACCACACCACACAGCGTCAGAGTACAAAGGAGTCGTTGCCACCATGCGGGGGGGCCCGAGGCGTACGCGCCTGATTTTGCGTTTCCAGGAAAACGTGGCCGAGTCGAGTTACGCACTCGCTCACCTGGGAGAGAAACCAGAACACGCACTGGGCACCGAGGCGCGAACTCGTTTCTCAGAGTCCCCAGCATCGCTGCCTCGAGTCACGCGTGGACTCCTGCCTGACCCACACTCCGCAGCAGGCAGGGCCCGGGAGGGGGCAGAGCCCAGCGGCCTGGACTCTGGAGCTCATCCCAGGCCCGCTGACGGGAAAATGCCCTCACCTGCGTCCAGCAGCCCCGGCCCCTCAGCCCGTGCGAGCGCCTCAAAGTCACCCGCCTGCCGTCGTGCTGATTGACGTGGAGCGGCTGTGAGGGCCGCTCACGGTCACGGCGAGCTGGGTGGCTGCCGGCTCCGAGTGGCAGTGGGCAGCACGTTCACCCTTCAGACTCCCAGCCGGACGGAGTTCAAACCCCCAGCTCTGCCACTCGACGGGAGCCCCGCCATCGGCAGAGGCCACCACGCCCGACAGCCAGGCAGCGCCCGTCGGGGGCTTCGGATGGACCCTGCCCACCCCCCTTTCACGCCTTGGCCGGGGGTGTGATCAAACAGCCTTGAAAATCGCGGTCACGTGTGCTTTTTCCCCCCGAGAGGAACCGACAGCGGAGGCAGGATGGGGGAGTGTCCCAGATTGGAGAAGCCGGGACACCTGTGTCCCCCCCCACCTGGATTCATACACTTTGACCAGCAGAATCTGGCTTCTTTGGGAAAAGCTGCCTTCGAATACAGGTTCCTTTGAAACATAAAAAGTTACTGGAAGGGTGACGAGTGAACGACGAAGTTACCAGCTTGTGGTCCAGCGTCCAGCTTTCACAGGGAGGGGAGCACAGGCTTCCTTCCGTGCTGCTGACGGTCTCAAGCCCTCGTCCTGCCCTCCCCGCCACCCCCCCAACCCCAGCCCCCTCCCACGAAGTGCTGGAGTCCCCAGACCTCAGTCTCCACGGAGGCTGGAAGGTGAGACAAGACGGCGGGCTTTTTCTCCAGAACCCCTCACGCCCCGGGGGGAACTTCGGAGCCCGGCTCCAGCACCCAGCCACCAGCAGGAGGAGATGGTGCATCTCCCACGGCTCACATCGCCCGCGCTCCCTGCCTTGCTTGTTCGCACGTGCCTTTGAGGAGGAAGTCACAATGTTAGGGCTGAAAGGGGTGTAGGGGTCTAGTTCACCGCTCCAGGTGGAGAAACCGAGGTCCGGTGACGTCCCTTAAATCGGCTGAGCCCACGGACGCCTCAGAACCCAGACGCGTGAGGGATGGAGTCGTCTCGAAGGAGTCCAACTCCAAACAGTGTCCCCTCGGCTCGCCTTGTCCTCCTCCTCCAGCTCTCGCTCAGAGGAAGTACGCGTTTCTTCCTTTTAGCAAAGATGGCTCATACGCACCCATTGTCACCTCCTTCAATCTTCTCTTGACTCTCCAGCCGCCTTTCTCCACGTTTCTGTCACCTGGCCCGTCTAGCCCGTCCAGATGAGCTCTCCTCTCGGCTCTGTGCCCCAAAGCGAGCTTTCTGCAGCTCACCTGGTGATCTAGGCCAGCTCCCCCTCCCTCTTCCCCGCCTCCCCCCATCCTACTGCAGTTCCCGGCTCCCGAGCAGTGCGCTGTTATGCCCAGGCACGGCCACTGGGTGGCAGTGTCTCAGAGCATTCCTGAGCCTGGCCGCGGCTTGGGGCTGGGCTGCGGGTTTGTCCTTTACCGCACACACAGGGCTGTGTGAGCACAGCGAAGCGAGCCCGGCCGGGGTGCTCGGGAAATGGAGTCTCTGGCGACGAGGGCCGGAGGTCTGCACACTTCCAGAGCTCGCTGGGGTCCCCACGCCGACCTCTGCCGTCACTTTGACGAAGGAGCCTCGAGCCCGAAGGCCGTCTGGGAGGTGTCCTTGGAGAGGACGGCAGTAACCCTCCGCCGGCTTCCTCCGTAAACACGACCACTGGAGGGAAAAGAGGCAATCCTGCGGGCACGCTGTGTTGCTGGACAGGGCACTAATGGCCTGATCTGCTAATGGCCCTGGTCACTGCAGGATATTAGCCATTAGAGGGGTCTGTTGAGAGGCGGGTGGGGGGGGATGGGGGAGGTTGGACCATCTGCCAGTTACCACCAGAGCGAGGGAGAATGAAAGTAACATTTAAAGAGACACCAGCCGTCCACCGCGCACAGATCGTTTGCCGTGTAAACTGCACGTTCGGGGCTTGAATTTTAGCACTGGAGGTATTCGCATGGCTCAGAACGGAGCCAGCCCTCATGCTTTCCGAAACGACCCTCTCTGGGGACGGGAAAGAACGCAGCCCGAAATGCTTTCGCGTTTACATCATGGGCCGGGCTCCGTGGGCGTCAGACCACATGCTTTTTTTTTTTTCTTTTTCCTTTTTTCAAATAAACAAGTCAGCTCAAGATCAAACTGGGAGGTTCCTGTTTCCCTTCCAAGCCTGCACACAGGAAAGGGTCCGCTGTGTCCCTCCGGGGGCCCTGCCCCTCCCCGGGTCCTCCCCCATTTCTCCGAGTGGGCCCCGTCCCTCTCTCCCAGGCCTGCCTGGGCACCAAGGATCACAGCATCTTCCTGGCCATCAGGAGGCAGGAAGCGTGGCGAGAGCTGGGGGCGGGTGGCGGAGGCCCAGACGGCAAGGTGAGCAGGTCCTGGTGTCCCCTCCCGGCCAGACCCTGGTACAAAAAGGCCACGGCTGTTGTCACTCCTGGCAATCTTGTTCCCCAGCCTGATGGGGAAATCACACATTTGGCCCCTGAACTGAGAGCATGTACAGGCTTGGGGGACACAGCGCACCGGGCTTCTGCGAGGTGAATGCCGACCGTGGAAGGTGGCACGGGCCGGCCCATAAATGTCCAGGCAGTTGCCATCGTGGAGAAGTCGTGCACGCCGTGAGGAGAGCGGGGGGGGGGGGGGGGGGCGTTCCTGGGAGTGTGGGAAACGGAGCCTTCGGGAATGAATAGCTGCCCCGTGGGGTTGAAACAGAGGGTCTGAGAAGAACGGCAGGAGACGTGGGTGCCGGCCCGCTCTGGGACCCTCTGGCGGACCCTCTGGCACCCTCTGATGCCAGGAGGAGAACCTTAAACCAAGGCTGCCGAGTCGGGGCCGAGTCGGGGACGAGCACACGGCGCTGCCTCTGAGAAAAGCAGGCGCAGCCCGACTCCACAGGCACGAAGGCACCGTGGGGCGTGGGCAGCAAGGGCTCGCAAACACAGAGCGCCACGAGGGAATTCGAGGGATAGTAAGGCCCACAGATCAGGGAGGATGGATGGCCGCTGAAAAGAGAGTTTGTTAGTCACAGTTCCCAAGGGGTAGGGGCCCACCATGCCTCGCCCCGCGGAGCCACACAAGGAAGCCCCGAGGCCAGCCTGGAGGCGGAGGCGAGGGAGGAGCTGTGGGCAGGAAGGAGCCTGCCCTGTGGTGTGGGGAGCTGGGGGATGGGGAGGCGGGGCGGGCAGATGTCGGGTGATGTTTCAGTGGGCCCTGGGGCGCAGGGATGCGTCCAGCTGTCTGGTACCTGCCTCTGGGGTGACGGGACTCTGGGGTGACGGGGCGCTGGCCCAGGGCGAGAGCCCGCAGAGGAGGTGGTGGGTGCGGGCCCTGGGCTGGGCGCTTTGCATATGAAAAGAGTGTTCCCTGTGAGTCGCTTGCCAGCTCTCCGCCCCAGCTCACCCTGGGAGGGCCGGTCCCTCCAGCACCCCGATGTCGAAGCATCAGAACGTAGACCATAAACGCCGTGGTTTGCCAAGAGCCCCCTCAGGCCACGGGGGGGGGGCTCTAGCAGTGCTATCATCTTGTTGTTCCTCGGCCGCCACTCGGGACTCTGGATGGGTGACGTCCTCAGCCCCTCCCCTGCCCTGTGTGGCGTCAGACTCCCAGGAGAGGCTCAGACGGGTCCAGCGCCCTCCGCTCAACACCGCCTGTGCCCGCTGGGCAGGGCTTCCTGCTGGGACGCCCGAGCTGGCCGCCCACGAATCAAGTGCCTCCTCGCGGGCTGGTGAATTTATTAGCGGGGCTCGGGGCTTGGACCCCACTGTTGGGAGCCCTGGGGCTGGGGACAGAGCCCTGAGGTCTCCCAGGAGAAAACACCACCAGCACCTCACTCGGCTTCTCCGGTGTGACACTTCTAGAACAGGGCGGTTTACGAGTGAAAGAGCAGGTTCATGAGGAAAGCGAACGTGGCAAAAACGTACAGGAAAGGAATGGGAAGGGAAGAGCCTGAGAACCCCGGATCCAGACCCCGGGAGTGGGCGGCGGCCACGGGGACAGAAAGCACGTGCCCGGAGCCAGGCTGTAGCGAGCATCGACCTCACTCAGCAGCTCACCAGCCCAGGAACAAGAGGGTGAGGTCCACCCAGGGACAAGGCCAAGGTTTTGGGCAAAGAGAAAACCTGCAAGTGTGGGCAGGAGAGGGGGGAAGCGAGGCGAGGGAAACCCCGTTTAGATACATAATCTTGTGTCTGATGAGGGTCAGCAACAGCTCCCCCGCCCCCACCACTGCCTGGGGGACGGAGTGGCCTCGCCACGAGACACCTTGCCCAGCAGACGCTTCAGTGACGTTCCTGTCCACTCATGAGCATGACGACCCCCTTCCCAGCTCTCCCCAAGTTTCCTCAAAGCCCAGGGCCTAAGTGCCAACCTCACCTGTCCGGGCCTTCCACCCACCCCACCCAAGGAGGATTTTAAATAATTTTTAAAAGCATGACACTCATACAAAGATATGCTAAAAGGCTATTTTACTCACAAACGAGGGAGCCAGTGGGACAGGTAGTTAGTGACACCTCTCAGGGAGGGAATGGTGACGTAGGTGTGCTAAGCTCGATACAAAACAAGGGATCGTCCTACAGGCCGAACCAGGTGTATCCCTTGTAGGAGTTTCCAACCCCTGGGCTGTGGACCAGTACCGGTCTGAGGCCTGTTAGGTACCAGGCCGCACAGCAGGAGGTGAGCAGAGAGTGAAGCTTCATCTGCGTCCGCAGCTGCTCCCCAGAGCCAGCATCACCGCCTCAGCTCCGCCTCAGGTCATCGGGCACCAGATTCTCATAGGAGCCCCGGGCCCTGGTGCCACAAAGGTCGGAGACCGCTGCTCTGGAGAAGAAGATTTTCCTTGCCTGGGCCTTTTCTGCAATGCTGCCGCTTGACACTGTCACTTCGTCACTCTCTTCTTGCTCTACTTCCAAGTTCTGGACCTTTTTCAGCACCTGTCTCCCATCTTGTGAGAAGTGAGGTCTCAGCTCCAGCATTGCCTCCTCGGGCAGGCCCCCTCGGCCTTCCCAGACAAGGTCGGGGCCGCCTGTCCGTTTGTGTCCACAGCGTGTGGAGCATTTCACCTTCACGGCAGCTGGGTTCAAGGAAAACTCCCCCCGACATTTGCTGAGAAGGTGACGAAGACTTTATTTGGGACTATCACAAATGGCATCAGGATGACCGCCATGCAGGAGAGGCCTGGCTTGACCCTCAGGCCAAGGACCACGGGGACTTCTGACCCCCGGGCAGAGTGAGGGGACGGTGGGCGGATGGTTCCCGGGAGGGGACAGCAGGGCGGGAGGATTCCTGCTGCAGGCAGGCGGGGAACCAGGTGTCTAGGCCGGGGGACCCGGTGCCCAGGGTGGGATGAGCCACGGGACCAGATGCCGAGGATGAGGGAGCGGGAGGGGTGCAGAGCCCGCACTGAGCTGACGGAGGGTGCTCGGCAGGCCAGGGACGGGGCCCAGGGACAGGGCCCAGCGGGAAAGCAGGCCCCGCGGAGCCCGGCTAGAGTCGGGCCGAGGAGCAGTTTTGCCAGTGACCGCCAGTGACCTTGATGGACCTGTGTGGCCATGTCACTCACGTGTGTCTCTTCTTCTAGATTATAAGCTCCTTGAGGACAAGGCCGTGGCCAGCATCTTCTCACCGTTCTGTGCCGGCACCTGCACCAGAGGCATAGAAGGTGCTCGATTGCTATTTACTGGATGGACGGACGGACGGGCAGACGGATGGATGGGCAGATGGGCAGATGGACGACATCCAGCTTGGGGAGGACACCTGGCAGGCAGGAAGTGGCCGCCCGCACGCGGCCGCTAATTCGGGCCTGGCTGTCGCTGTCCTCCGTCTTTGACCGTTTGCTCAGTCATGCTGTTCCTCACTTGCCTGCCTGGCCGGGAATTCAGCCGCTCGGAGCAGAGTCAGACGTGTGCTCCCTCTGCAGCTCACGGCCGACTCAGCCAGCTCTGCCCGCCCGGCCCAAGTCCCGGATCGAAGTCCCAGACGGTGACCTGTCGGTGTGCACAGGCCCCCGCCTCACAGTCCCTCCCCGCGCCCCGGCTGAGAGCCTCCCGCCAGCCTTAGGCTAAGGGGCCACCTGGGAGGCGGGGGACCGGCTCACTGCCCCACTACGCTCAGGCAGCGTGAGTACCACGCAGTGGGGACAGGGTTAGGAGTGGGGGAGGGGCAGCAGAGGCTCGCTGAGCTCGGGGTTGGGAAAGGGCCTTCTCTTTATCATGCGGCCTCTTTAAGAACGAAGCGTGGAGGGTGAGTGGGGTGCTGTGTCTCGTCGCCCTCCGCCCCCCCGCCCCGAGCCCTCTCGGCACACTGTCAGGAGCGTTTCACCAGCCTCCGACCACGTCCTCCTGCGTCTCCCTTCCCAGGTCCGACTCCTGAGGGCTGGGGGCCGGGGCCCAGGCCTCGGGGCTGTGCTCGCATCCGCACGTTCGCTCGGTGGCGTCTCCTCTCAGCGGCCTGGCAGTGAATGTCGCCGGCAGCCCGGTCCCCGCTGTGCGGTACGCACGCTGCCTGAGCGTAGACTGGATCCTGCGACTTCCTCCTAAGAGGCTCAGAGTGATGGGATATTGTTTTCGAGGTGAGGCGCCCTCTCCTGCTCTGTCACTTCTCGGTCAAAAGGAGGCCAGCTGCCACGTCACGAGCTGCCCGTGGAGAGGGCCACACAGCAAGAACAGAGGGCGGCCGCTGCCCAACAGCTGTGAGCAGCCAAGGCCCCCAGTCCTGCCGCCGGCCACGTGAGCGAACCTGGGGACGGTTTCCCCCGTGGAGCCGTCGGGTGTCTCTGCAGCTCCTTGACAGCGGCCCAGGAGACTCCGAACCGAACCTGCCACACCACATGCAGACGCCCGACCCTCAGAGACCGTGAGGTGCTCAGCGTTCGTGGTTTGAAGCCATCAAGTCGAGGGGCAATTTGCTAACGACGCCGTGGGTGACTCTGACTGGATCTAACTGCCGCCTCTCCTTGGATGTCGGAGACAGCTCAGATTTAACGCGGTCACAGCAAGTCTCGACGTCTATCCTACGAGGAGAGAGAGGAGGACATACCAGGGATGAGGAGACGCAGGCCCGGGCTGGCCCGCTGAGCGGCCGCGGGCCGCGGGGTCCCAGCGATGGACCGCGGTGAGACGGATCTCTCAGTGGGGAGAGCCACGTGTGGAGCGTCGGAACACAATAACTCCCAGGGGTGCAGCCCGGGCCCCAACGCAGGGGACGACGCAGCCAGACGTCCTGTCGATGATGTGCGAAGCCACGCGGATCGGCGGCAGAGGCCCACGACGCTGCTGGCAGGGACGCCGTCCCGCGAATGCGCAGACAGCCCGGGCCGAGGGAGGAAGGACGTCACTACCGCCGTGACGAGAAGCGTCGGACACGTGATACCAGATGCATGCCGGCCGAACATTTAAAAAAAAAAAACCCCACCCAAAGACCAGTCACGCCGCTTAAACGGTTTTAAGGACGAGAATCTGACGGAGCATTGACTGTGTTCAAGAATGCTTTTTGACATTTTATTCCAAGTTTCTGTGCATAAAAATGGCAATGTTCAAGAGATCCTGAGTTTTAATGGATCTCAAATATCTGGGCGCCTGCTGTGACCAGTGACAGTACGTCTAATTCCTTGCTGACTGTGAGAGAGACTAACAGTCCACCCAAACCCCGCCTAGTGCGGGTCCCCGGTCCCCTCTGAGCCAGCCCCTGACCTTGGGTACCCCCGAAGGCCTGTCTCTGCCCTGACTGGGGGGGGGCATCTTTTTGTCACAGGTGTTGCTGCCATGGAAAACCCTCTTTAATAACTCTAGCTGCCTCCAGAATTTTAATTTTCATGCTGATGCTTTGGAGCTCAGGCCTCTCTCTCTCTCTCTCTCTCTCTCTCTCTCTCTCTCTCTCTCTCTCTGTCTCTCTTAGAACCAATGTGGACGCTTTTACTTCTTACCAAATCCTCATGGGACATAATTCTTCAATACCTTAAAGGACAGCTGAATCTCATTTCTTCCCGTCCAGTAAAATTCCTTCTCTCCATATATTTTCAGTGCAACAAACCCTTTTGGCTGATGGAGCTGAGGCGAGGACTAGAGAAACAGAGATAGGTCAAACCAGAAATTCAATGAACCTCGTTATACTTATGGGTTTGCTTTAACCAGGCCTGGAGGTAGACCATTATCCTATCATCAAAAAAACCACGCACCTAGAAAAATGGGCACAATCATGGTGGGTGTGAGTCCTCTTTGTGGAATTTTTTCCCCATAGTCTAGAACCCAAAGATATTCTTTGGGAATAGGTGATGGCTGTCTTTAGTGTATAGGTTCCTGATATGATTAAAATCAGACAAAGTTAGAGGTGATGATGACCAAGTGTTAGAGAGGTGGTAAGAAGTGATCAATTTTGCTCCAACAACTCAGCAGGAAAAAAAAAATTAAATAGGCAAAGGGTTTGAGTATAGATTTCCTCAAAGAAGACACACGGACGGCCAAGAGGCACGTGAAAAGATGCTCAACGTCACTGATCATCCAGGAAATGCAAATCAAACCCACGATGGGGTATCACCTCGCACCCATTAGGACGGCTATTATTAAGAAAATAATAAAATGCCAGGTGTTGGCGAGGACGTGGAGAACCTGGAATGCTTGTGCACTGCTGGTGGGGACGTAAATTAGTGCAGCTGTGGTGGAAAACATCTTGGAGGTTTCTCAAAAAATGAACAACGGAACTACCACGCAATCCAGCAAGTCCACTTTTGGGCCGTTATCCAGAAGAACTAAAGTCAGGATCTCAGAGAGGCATCGGCACCCCAGGCTCACTGCAGCGTTATCAGAACAGTGAAGACAGGGGCGCCACGTCATGCCCACGGGCAGGGGAACGTGGCAGATGTGGCGTTCGCGCCCCGCAGAGTACTGCCAGGCTTAAACCAGACGGAAACGCTGCCCCACAGGACAGCGGACAGCGCAGACGGACCTGGGTGACTCTTCGCTCGGTGAACTACGCCAGTCATCGGACAAATACCGCACGATCCCCCTTAAAGTATTTCAAACAGTCAGAGCCACAGACCTAGAGGGGGGACAGTGGTTTCCGCGGACTGGGCCAGTTACCCAGCCTCTGCCCCACGCCCCATGTGTCAAATGGGTGTGTTCCTACTCCGCAGGGCTCCGGGAAAGGCTGAACCTGGAGCCACGCGCTGAGGCTGCTCGTCTGTTTCCAAGCTGCTCTGCCCACCGCATGGGGCAAACGACATTTCACGCCTACACAGGAGGCCCACAAGGCACTCAAACCAGATGATGAAATGAGATCGAGATCGAAAAGACCAACGGATGAGGCAGAGCTGCAGAGATTGGGGCTGGGACTAAGAGGGGAGCAGAGAAGCCAGTCGCTGAGCCAGCACGCAGCGGGGAGACGCAGGATGGGGACCCAGCCGGCCGGGGAGACGCGAGAAGGATGCTGGGGGCGGAGCCAGACCAGGAGAAGGACGCGGGGGGCGGGGCCAGACCTGGAGAAGGACGCGGGGGGCGGGCCAGACCTGGAGAAGGACGCGGGGGCGGAGCCAGACCGGGAGAAGGGCGCAGGGGGGCGGGGCCAGACCGGGAGATGGGCGCGGGGGGCGGAGCCAGACGCACCCGAGGGCCAGCACCCACCTGTGGATCCTGCGTCCCGCTCCACTTCTGGCCGCAGCGAGGCCTTTCCGTGGTGCGTGGCGTCTGTCGAGCCTCCAAAGCCCCGTTTTCTTCACATTTCCCAACTGCTGTTTCTCGTCATTCGGAAACGAAAGACCACAGTGCAGGCTGATGGGGCCGTGGGGTTTTTTTGTTGTTCTCTTCCCTTTGCAGAGATATTTAAAATGACTGTATCTGCACAAAGATCCAGTCCCCTACTGCTGCGGTCTGAATGTTTGGGTGCCCCACCCCCAAATTCATATGCGGGCATCCTAACCCCCCAAGGCGATGGTGTCGGGAGGCGGGGCCTTGTAGAGGTCAAAAGGGCGGAGCCCTCACAAACGGGATGTGTGACCTTAGGACAGAGGCTCAGTGGGCTCCCCCGCTGGTGGCCCCATGACAGGACGAAAGGAGAAGCCCGCAGTCCAGACCAGAGTCTTTGCCTCCAGGCCAGAGCCCTGACCTCAGGCTTCCACCCCCTGAGCCATGAGCAGCAGACTCTGCTGTGTGTGAGCTGCCCAGCCTGTGGCCCTGTGGGCCAGCAGCCCGAGTGGCTGAGACGCTGACCAGGCCTGCCATCAGCTGTCCTCACTCTGAACTCGGCAAAGCCCGGCCTCATCGAGGTGCATTCTCGGGCAGGTTCGAGGCTGCGATTCTCAAAGGGGTGCCCTCCGCACGGGGCTCGTCATCCCTTTCACGGCCTGCCCCAGAGTGGAGAACGGCCCGGGGGTGAGGGTGCTGGCTGCGGGGCGCCGTCTCCCCGTCCAGCGGAATTCACCGGGGAGAGAGCCACCTGTCCCAAGGGTGCTTTCTCCTCGGGGAAGTCGCCCGCCGGTCATCACTGAGCGAGCACACGCTTTCTTTCCAGTGAGTCCCTCTCGCCGCAGGGCTTTTCGGTTTCAAAACAAAGCATCGTGACTTGCCAGGAACTCTGTAATGCTGAGAAACGCGAAAAGAAGGTGATGACTAGATTTTGACGTTTTCTTTCAGATGAATGTCATCTTCTGCCCAAGATTTAAATTAAACGGAAGCTGGTCTCCTCTGTCAAGACAGCCACTGGTGGTCCCCGCCAGGCACTGTTCTCACCTGCGCACAAGGCCCCTTGTTCTCAGACTGGTGACCGCCTTGTAACCACACACACACAGCTGC
This sequence comes from Eonycteris spelaea, assembly GCA_003508835.1. NCBI lineage: Eukaryota > Metazoa > Chordata > Mammalia > Chiroptera > Pteropodidae > Eonycteris > Eonycteris spelaea. Next base: position 1,753,416 of record PUFA01000142.1, on the reverse strand, counting down.
CTTCTTAGGTCAAGACCCTCGGAGGGTCTGAGGCTTTGTTAGGACAGTTCAAGGATGCTGGCGGAAGACCGAGACTCCCGGATCAGAGATGAAACACTGCTGTTCACAGCAGTCCCACTCCACAAGGAGTCAGTGTGCTGGCACTGGCTCCCCCGCCCTGAGCCCACGGAGCGACGTGACGGGCCCAGGGGGGGTGCTGCGCCCTCCGTGGGCTGCACGGTGGTGGCACTTTTTTGAGTGAGCAGCAAACGTGGTGGCAAGCAGCTGCAGAGTGAGCAGGAAGTCACACCGTGGGCCTCTGGACCTTCTCAGGCGTCTGCGTGACGAGCCCAGAAACTGCTCGGCCTCAGAGATGGTGGGCCCTGCCGTCCGGCACACGCCCACCCACGCGGCTGCCTCTCCATCTGCCTTTATCCAAGTGGCCTCTTCTCTAGCCATTCCACCGCATGACAGCTTCTAAAATAACGTCCGTGTTACTTTGCAGACAATTGGAATTCTGGCCTAAGAACCGTGTCTCCCAGGCAACCCAGCTCTCTCACGAGGACATCACGCTTCTCGGAGGAGCACATTCGAATTAAATGCGAAACCAAGGCTTTTCCACCATGCTCGTGTTTGGCCTTTGCCAACTGCGTTTACAGAGTCACCGAGGCCGAGGAAGGTGTTCGTTCGTTTGGCAGCAGGGCGTGTGTGTGCGTGTGTGTGTGTGTGTGTGTGTGTGTGTGTGTGTGTGTGAGTGCTGGGATAGCTCTTCACAGCACAGCCCACGAATGCTTCTGACATGTCGCTAAGCACTTCTCCTCTGTGTGGCTGCATTCTGGGTGGCCTTGAGGCACCAAGTGGGATTCGTCGGGCAGGGTGGCAGGTCGCTAACCGCGTTCTGATGGGGGACCTTGCGGCTGAGTCAAGCCCCGGAGCTGGTACACAGCTCACCAGGAACATAATTTTCTAGTGCTGACCAGCTCTTCCTGAACCTGCCTGCCCCCCAATCCATCACCCCAGCTCCGTGCCCACCTGAACTTACGCAGTCCCTCTGAACCGGCCTCCGAGGCCCTAAAACCACCCCTTCGTGACCTCTGACCCAGTCCGTGCTGACCTCCGCTTGGATCCGTGGCTCCTGGCCACTAGGATTAGATGCCCACATCGTAGGCTGGACTGTGGGGCCCTTCGGGGGGGGGGGGATGCAGCTGGCCTTTCCATCTTGGTCTCCTGCCTCTTGTCCCTCACACTCAATATTCCGGCCACCCTGGACGCTGGCAGTTCTCAAAACCTTGCGGTGCCTGTCCGGCTAAGAAATTTTATCTCAAAGACATTCCTCTCCAGGGAAGAACCACCCATGCGTGTGCGTAGCCAAGTGCCTAGATAAACCGCTTGGGAGAGAAGAGAAGACTCTGAGGCATGGCGAGAAGGAAATAAACAAGAGAGAGCTGAACCACGCCACGTCAGAAATGTACGTGGCCTTTTTCTCCTTCCTTTTTTAATGGGAGATACGGCGTTCGTATGGAAGAGTGAGTGAGCCACATATGTTCAGTTTAAAAAGTAAGTGTAAAGCAAATAGCCACGGAGCCGTCCCTACGTCAAGGCGCAGAAGAGGCCAGGACCTCGGGTTTTCGTCATGCATCCGTCCCAGTGACGGCTTCACGGGAGCAGGAGTTTGGGGGGTGGTGGGGGTGGGGAGCTTGGGGATGAGGACGGAGGAGGAAGGAGACAGAGTGAGGGGGCCAGCGGCTGGAGCCAGCGAATTTCTAAGCACGGCATGCCCAGGCTTCGCCTTTCCCTCATCCGACGTGCAATGCTGTGATGTGGGCCTTTTCGCTCTTACCCCTCGATTTCCAGTAGAAACTCTTCGAGTATCTAATCATGGGGAAGGGGCTGCCGCAGGGAAATTGAGGGGGATGGGTCTGTCACATGGAGGGGAGAGTGAGGAATACCTGCCGTACCTCACGGGCCGACGAGAAAAAGATAAGAAGCACCGAGCACCCCGCTTCCAAGTCTGCAGACGGTGGCTCTCTCCGCTTATTCTGGGATGGGGTTACTATGGAGAGTTCTGGGTCATTATGCGGGACAATTGAACCAGCGTGAACCTGGGAGAAATACCACAATGCAGAGAAACTCATGGGCTGCGTGAACTTTAATGAAATGGACTCCTTGGAGCTGAGTTTCAGGTATCACATTGGCCATTGTCAGCAGAGGTAACAGTCGAAAGTCTCACATGATTCTAAACATCGGCTTAGTCCCTCCTGCCCCCAACTTCGGCAGCTCTGGGGAGGGTGCGGCGGGCAGGAGGGGTGGGGAGAAGCTTGGAGCTGCTTACAGCCCTGAGGCTAGAGGATCAGCAGGTACGGATGGCGGGTGCCAGGCGCTCCTCACCCCGAGCCCAGACTGAGAAGGACGAGTGACATACACATTGTGTCATGTCTGCTCCCAGGTGGTGACACGTCCCTAAGGGCTAAAAGGGCAGACACCGGAGGAAGTGCAACTTCAACGGCTCCAACAGGGGTTGGCGAGGCTGGAAAGGGGGTCATGTGTCCCTCCAAAGGCACTGCTCTCAGCCCAGCCGTCTGTCTCCCCGTGTGGTCATCTACAGCTTCGTCCCCAAGGTCCTTCAGTAGATCCTGCCCCAGTAGAGGCTCTTCTGGGGTCAACCTGCGTGCAGAGGCTCAGGAAGGCCTCCGGGCGTCTGGCTCTCCCTCTGTGAAACACTCGCTTTCTGAGGCAGAAACACTCGCTTCCGTGCCTGGAAGGAGCCACCAGGGTGTGCTGTACAGCTTCCCAGGGCGGTGACGGACCTGGAGGGACTGGGCTGTGTCCTGCCCAGGGCCTGCTGGGGCGGCGTGAGCTCAGCCTCAAGGAGAAGTCCGGCTTTCGCGCTCCTGCCCTGAGAACCAGTTGCGGCGAGCTGCCCACGCCAGGGTCCCCTAACGTCCGTGCCGGGACACGGGAAAGGACACGAATGTTTGTAGTTTGAACTTTCGACTTTTTCCTCGAGTACCCCTGAAAGTCCCCCATTCGCCACAGCAAAGCTGACTTCATTGAATCAAAGCTGCTGCTGTGTGAGGGGAGACTGGGTTCGGTGCTGTGGGAGAAACCAGTGTGCCCTCACGAAGCCCAAAGTCCAAGGCGGCGGTGACCACTGCAGTACCAGACGGCATGTGACAGGCGGACTGAAGCCCTCCGCGCCGTAGTGTAGGGGAAAGAAAGTTTTATGGGCAAGATCGCCGGATAAAATACAAAATCCCCAGTAAAACTCGCATTTAAGTACACAACGTGTAATTTTTAAGTATGTCGCAAATATTGCTGGGGACACGCTTATACTAAAACGATGCCGCTGCAGAGTCGGCCCCCTGGGGGTCACGAAGGGACGGAAGCTACTTCTCCCGCCTGTCGCCGGGGCCTGCAGGAACTGGCGGAGGCCGGTGCCACAGACCCGAGGGGCCGGGTCGGGTGGTGTGGAGGTAGCTAAGGGCCCCGCATCAGCCCCCAGGCTGATGGGTGTGAGGAGCAGGAGGGAGCGGCCGCTCCTGGGCGTTGCAGTGACCATGGCAAACAGGATGATGGCCGCACTCAGACCAGCACGGTCACTTCCACGCAAACGCCCGAGTCCAACAGAGCAAGAAAGCACCATCCCACCACCCAGGAGCAGAGAAGGCGCGAGTCTCTGTCAGGGCCCTGGAGGGCACCGTGGCCAGCGTGCTCCAGTGGTCAGCTGTTCCCATGACCTGGCTTCAAATCCTAGTGCCAGGGTCCCCCAGTGTCAGGGTGCCCCAATGCCAGGGGACCCCAATATCAGGGATCCCAGTGCCAGGGGACCTCAATGCAAGGGGATCCCACTGTCAGGGGACCCCAGTGTCAGGGTGCCCCAATGCCAGGGGACCCCAATATCAAGGATCCCAGTGCCAGCAGACTTCAATGCCAGGGGACCCCAGTGCCAGGGGACCCCAATGCCATGGGATCCTAATGTCAGAGGACCCCAGTGCCAGGGTCCCTGCATGCTGCACCCCAGAGTTTCTGGAGAAGGAGCCCGTCTAGCTCAGGACACATCCTGACATACTGGGCGCATGGTTTCACTTTTCTGTGCCTGTGTGTGGCCCACACAATCCCGTCTCCCGCCCGATGGCAGCCCAGGGGTGACTAAGGCCATGCTCAGTGCCACACAGCCTTGCAGCTGGGGGAGGGCGGCGCCCCGCTCCGGGGATGCAGGGGCCACTCCAGGGTCACTCTCCTGAGCGACCAGAGAAACCCGGAGCTCTGTGTTCTTGCTTGGAGCCTTCGCCCTGGTGGCGGGGGTGATGGTGGGCAGGGTGGGGTGGCATGGTGGCAGCTCACTGCTCCACTCTGCAGGGGCCACAGCGACGACCCTCCCCGCCAGCCACGGCGGCAGGGAGCAGGCCCCAGGCTGACCCAGAGAGGCCCTGGCACCCAAAGCTGCCTGCGTTTAAAAACCAACACGGAGAGGAAATGAAAGCACCCGCCCAGGGCCACCCAGGCCAGAAGCAGTTGGCGAGGCAGTTTCTGGAAGAGGCGGGACGCGGGCTGTTACTGCTGACAGTGCCCGGGCCGCCCGCCAGCGACGCGGTCACCACCTCCGGCTTCCGCAGGCAGGTGTGGGCTGGGGACAAGGGGCTTTCTGTGTGCCTCGGGCACAGGGACACTGCGGGAGCCGGACCATCCCCTGGGGGCCAGGGGGCAGGGCGGGGAGGCCCCCACTCGCCCACCTCGACTGACACACATAATATTTGTAAAACTCGAAATGAATGCAGAACGTCCATGATGAACAAAGTATGAGGTGTGTACAGGATCCAGCCTGCGTCCCCGTGACCTGGGGGGAGCCCCCGCCCACGGCACCTCGAACGTCCACCATCCAGAACACCTTCATGCAGCAGGGCCCCAACCCTGCCTCCCAGGCCAGCTGGACCTGCCGCAGGTTCTGGAAGCCTCTCTGACCCAGTGTGGCCTTCGGCCCCCGGTTCCCTGCTCAGCCTAACGTCTGCACCCCGGCACTGGCTCCACTCACAGCCGGCTCTCCGTCGCTGAGCAGAGCCGGCCAGCCGAGGCACCAGGCGGTGAGCTCAGCCCAGGCTGCTCTCGGGGCCCTGAGCCCCGCTGGGGGAGGCCCAGGCGCCCGCGTCCGTCAGTGCTCAGGGGCCATCGAGGCGAGTAACGAGCAGCAATGAACCTTATTTCACTTGGTGGTCACCTTGTGCATCTTTGCATCTCTAGCACCCAGCGCTGGGCCAATCCCAAAGAACAAGGACCCGAACTGACCGAGGGTGGAGTGACCTTCCCTTGAAAGGGACTGACGTGCCTACGGCCAGTCAGGCCTGCGGCAGGAGAGGAGGCCGTGCTGAGGAAACGTTCTCCAGCTGCACTGAGGTCCACCTGTGCCCTGATCCTGAGGCACACAGATTTGGGGACCACACATAACTTCTTGGGGGCCTCACACCCCGATCTAGAAGGCCCAGAGGTGAGTTCAGCACCTCAAGTGCTCCCAGGCGGGAGGCCACAGACCGGCCTCGGCGGAGGACGGGGCTCCCTGAGCCTCAGCGACGGCATCAGGCACATGTCTGAGGGGTGGGGGGCTCGTTAAAGGTGGGGCTCGTTAAACCGCTGACTCTGCTTCTTCGTGCCCAGGGCGTTTCCCATGAGCCCAGGGCAGGGCCCAAGACACACACACTTCCAACAAGCTCACTGATGGCGATGGTGACCCGACCCAGAGACCACACGTCGAGAGTCTCTGCTTGAAGACATGCCCCCGTGTCTCAGGCCCACTTACCGCGAGGGAGCGATCCCGTGACTTTGCTGGCCCTCTCCGGCAAGGTGGGGGCTCCCACTGACCCCTCCCCACTGCCAGGCGCCTGGGCTGGTGCAGGTGTGTCCTGGCTGGCCTGACAGGGGTCAGAGCACAGCTCCATCAAGCCATCGACCCAAGAGTCACGTAACTGTGTCCTGCAGCAGACGTGACCGTGCGATGTGTTTATGGGAGGGGGCTTCCCGTGAGAACCCGGGGTCCCGAAGACCCGTCCTGAGAAGTGTCGACTTCTCAGCTGCTGCCTCATTCTCACTTAGATAGCGCCGTATTGAGGGAGTCCACACGCCCTCGGGGGCACTGGCCACAGACTGGGAGCAGAAGAGGAAACCCGAGAACGAGAGGGGATGACCGTCAGAGAGGCGCCCCACGCCACCGTCCCCCAGTCCTCTCGTTCGCTGAAGCCACAAACACTAATCAGAGCGATACGGTCCAGCCCTGACCACTGTCCAGCCTTTCAAAACCAGAGATGAACCAACACAGCCTCCATCCTGCGGGGAGCCCGTGGTTTGCTGAGGCGACAGGTGTGAGAACAAATAAGCAGTCACCACGCAAGGGTCACTGGGGACGTGAGGACAAAGCGCTCAGGGGAGCGCCAGGAGAGCGCCCCCGGCCGCAGGTGCTGTAGAAGAGGCGAAGAGACACCTGGGCTCTGGACACTGGCAGGTGAGCGCAGAGCACGTACCCCAACAGGTGCAAGGCGCGGCCTCACCGCACGGAGCAGCCTCTGGCGCCCGAGGCCACTTGCTGGCTGCTGTTGGCACCGTGTTGGTGACAGCCTGTTGGCGGGAACTTTGCAAGCAGAATCGTTTTCAAGCTGGGGAACTAAGAGGTGGGTCTCAAGGCAAGTGGCATTGACCAAGTCAGACAGAGCCAGTGCCGTGAGCACCCCCACCGGGGCGCTGACGGCCAGGCGGCAGCTTCAGGGCCCTCGAGAAGCCTGGACGCTGGGGAACAGGCCCCCGTCTGAGGGTAGGGCGGTGAGACCACAGACTGACGCTGGACTCTGAGACGGAACGGGGGGGGGGGGCAGGGGGCAGAAGCTTCTGGAACCCAGGGGGCGGCCGGCTGCAAGGAAATGAATACTCCAGACAGATATATTAGAATAGATAACAAATTAGAATAGATAGATTGATAGATAGATGACAGAAAGATGATATAGATGATAGGTAAGATTGATGATGATGATGATGATAGATAGATAGATAGATAGATAGATAGATAGATAGATAGATAGATGATGGTGATAATGAGAGAGGAGAGAAGGATATATTGATTGATGATGGATAGATAGGTGATGGAGGATAGCTAGGTGATCAGAATAGATAGGGGAGTGACAGACAGACACACAGCCAACTCGGGGTGCACAGCCAAGACTCCTGGGGCCCCTAGAGTGACCCAGTCTCTCACACAAAAGTCTTGGCACAGACGCCACCATCGTATTTTTCTGATGTGTCTCATCGTCAGGTTTTACAGAGGCATCAAAATGAAGCCTTGCTTGTTTTGTCACATAAACATTGCTCTTCCCGAAGACTCATAACGACCCCAAATCAGGAAATCCCACGGGTCCAGGTGGCCGGAAACCCAGACTGGACCCTGCACAGGGTCTGGCTTTCGGCCACCCTCATCAAGGACACCAGAAAGCCAGGCCACCCGGCTGCGTCTTGGGCATGAGGGTGGAAAGCAGGCCGTTCTCCGCCCCTCCAGCCCTCCCTCACCCTCCCTCACCCCCGCCTCGCAGGAAACTGGGCCCGCTCCACAAACGCCTCGGAACGGTCACCAGAACGCCACCGAGACGCCTTTGCCGGGAAGAGCGACCTGGACCCCGGAGGGAGACGACCCACAGGAAGCCCGGGGGGCGCCGCGGCGTCCCACGCGGGGACCCCAGGGACAGCGCTGGAGCACGAGGCTCCCGACACAGCGGAGCCCGCGAGGGGCACGTCGGCAACGTCATTGGGACAGCAGTTTGCCCAGCGACACCGGCCTTCCCGGGTGGCGATCGCCCCTTCGTTCAGGTACAGCCACGGCGTCAGAACCACCCGTCGGCCCATCACGTGACGGAGTCGCTTGCGGGCCGCTGGGCAGTAACCGCAGAGCGGGGCGGCCGGTGCCATGTGCCGAGGGAAGGGTGGCCCCAGGTCAAGCCGAAATGCCTGCTGCCAGCCTCGAGCGAGCGGGGGCGGGAAGGGCCGACGAGCCGACCACGCTTAAAAAGCCAAAGTTGTTTTGAACAGAAGATGAGAAAAAAAGGCGCTCTGGGGCAGCATCTGCTTCTTTGAACTATAGTATTGCAAACTCTGGTTCCAGGCGCCGGACCGTCAGCCCACGTCTCTCTTGAATTATGATGATTACCAAACGGATCCCTGTCCTGCTTTTCATCATTTCCGGGACATGGAAGAACAATCCCACCCTCGAGAACCTTCAGTCTGCCCACGTCAGAGCCTGGGGTTTCGTGCACGCTAAAGGACATTGGTTGCTGTGTGCCCAGCAACCAGGACAGGGCCTGGCACGCGGGAGCCACAAGGTACCTATCTATTAAATGCCAATTGAATGAAATAGCACTGAGCACATTACAGGGTCATTTGTTTTCAGGCCCAAGTTTTCTGTCTCTATATACCAATAAGCAATCCGTCACCTAATTTGTTGACAGCTGGGCGCCAGTGTGGGGCTCTGGGGCCAGGCAAGCCGCCAGCCTCGTCAAAGACGCTGGGAGAGAAACTCCATCTCTAGCCTTGAGCTGCTTGTACTAGGGCGAGGGAAGAGAACAGACCAGAAGCAATTAGAAAACAATGAAGTGTTAAATCCTGTGGCTGGCCCACGGCATCCTGGGAGGGGCGGGGGTGGTGGCCGTCACCACTGCGGTTTTCGTGGGAGAGGCCGGTCTTTGGCTGAGCCTTGAAGGATGCTCTGGGTTTGCGGAAAGAGAGCCATGTGGCTGGAGGAGAATGCCCCTGTCACAGGCGCAGGCACTCGGAGCCACCCGAAGAGAACCGAAGGCCGCCTCCCACGCGGAGGACGTTAAAACACTCCGAACCGAGGACGGACCGCCCATGGCACTCAGTCACTGTCCCGAGGTCAATCGACCTTCCCCCGAAACGCCAGAATGTGATCATGTCCTGTGATCATGTCCTTCAGGCCACCCTTGAGAGGGACGCTGAAGTGTCTGACCGCTGGCCGCCGCAGTCTCCTGGGGTCCGTGCTCCCCGTCCCCACCACCAGAGCCTCCGATTCAACAGATCTGGGCTGGGATCCAGGAGCTGCGTGTTTTTAAAGGCCCCGTGTGATTCTGCTAATCGGCTCGGTTCAGGAGCTGTTCTCTCTGATTTATTTCAAAGACATTCCGATTCCGAGGCTAAGAGGAAAGGCTAGGCGTGTCGTAGCCAAGGAAGGAGCAGACGACCTGGAGAATTCCCAGGGGGGAGAAATCAACCCCCACATTCCACTTCCTTGACGGCCTAAATAAGTCGAAATGGTCGCACTCTGGCCAAAGTGAATTAAGTTTGCCTTCACGGCATAGGTGCAGCCCGGTGAATGAAGATGAGCGGTTTTATTTCAAACCTTAGGAGGAGGATGCTGTTCGCGGATCGAAGCGAAACGAGATGCACGTGCTAACGTTTCTCACTGAGCCACGGCAGTCTGCGCCTCCAGTTCCAGAGAAATGTCCGTTCGCACGTAAGACGTTCTCCGCTTAAAAATCGGGAACGGGTCGGGAACGGGTCACACACACCGCCTGGAGATTCACGCCGCTTTCTTCAGCCGTGAGCGGGTCGAGAGGAGGGTCTTGGACCCGTGTGCGCTGTGTTCCACTTCTCTGTCCCTCCAGGTTTTAACAGGTGATGCCCGCTCACGTCTCAAGGTGCCCCCCCCCATCCCCGCCTGCCGAACCCCCTGCTTCTGTGTTTTCACGAAGCTGATTTATATTCTGCCCTGGGGGGGGGGTTGGTGTGTGGTGTGTTCTCCTTGTTGGGGTGTCGCATTCCCATCACTGCTGGTGGGGTTATGTGCCCAAATTAAAGGCTTAAAAGGTGCCCCAAATTCTTTCTTGGTCAGCACAAGTACACGCACACCACACACACACACACACGCACACACACACATGCACACACGCTCCCCTTCCCACTGTGTAACCCTGGACTCCAGCATTCGATATATCTGTGACATGTCTGAACTCTGACTGGGGTGCGTTCCTCTGGGGTCCCCACGGCAGGTGGAATTGATTAGTGTCCCCCATCCCACGGCAGTACTGGCCCGGAGGCCTCACTGGCGCGGGCGGCGCACTCGGTCTCTCCAGACGAACCGCGTGACCCAGCTAATCACCCGTGCTGGGTTAGCTCTGAATCGCCGGGAGCAAGTCTCCCTGCGCACGGCCACCTCCGCTCCATCGTGTGATGGCTCCGATGCTCTTCCTGAAACGTGTGCCTTTGCTGTTTTAACGAATGGCCAGCCCGGGAAGTACCAAGGCATTACGGCGGCACCCGACAGAGGACCCGGGAAGCCACCATCAGCAGAGCCCTCGGCGGGAAATATTCCGCGTCGCTGTGATGGGTTCAGCTCTCCGTCACCAAGTCGCCGTCAAAGCTCTTTGTTGCCTTCCACGGGGAGGCTGGCATTCGGAATGTCCCAGTACACCACTCGCCCACCAGCAAGTTCCAGCCGAGCGTGGCTGGCGACCAGCAGGGACGGGAAGAGCCGGGCTGCCGCCGGTGTCTTCAGCAGGATCACTCCACACACAGAAGGTAGCAGGGCCGAAGATAGTGCCGGTCATGTCACGGCGTTGGAGTCCCAAACCTGGGTCGCCCAGACGCCAACAGGGACGTTGGAGGAACCCGCTTACGACTCCGTGAGCTGTAAATCACGCCGACCATGATTTACGGCCGTCCGGAAACCCCTTCCGTCCCTTAGGCACCCCGCGTCCCTTTCCTGCCTGCAGGCTTTGTTGTCTGCTTCCTGCTTCCAGCAGGGGCCTCTGTGCCCCTCCTGGTGTGTGCGGACCTCACCCACCCCTGGGCCTCGGCTTAGCTGTCGCTTCTTTCGGAAAACCTGTCTGCCCATCCTTACTCTGATGCTCCGCCTCACACTCACACTTTCGTACGTGGGCGTGCTTACATGGACCCCCCACCAGTTAGCTCCCATGGGGCTACGTGAGCCTCGCCTTCGCTGTCCCCTGCCTCTTGCCTGGTGCCACTGGTTGAATGAATGAGTGGGGACCCTGCCCAGGGCCAGGGGCCACACCTCACCCTCCGGCTCTGTGTGAGACAGGGGAATCTAGCCCAGATTCCAGACGAGGCTACGACTGCTCCTCTGGGAAGTGGCCTCTCTCTGAATTGAGCAACCTCCGTTGGATGGTACCAGGTACGTACCTCCCGGTCACACAGCCTTCGCGGAGGACGTCCAAGCGATCAAGGTACGGGGTCTTCTTCCCCTTCCCTGGGCTGTCCACCTAGAAGACCCTGTGTCCAGTGGCTCCCTTCAGACAAACGCCTTCTTAACCAGAGCCACGGCCCCCTCCCTGCCCTCTGGGCCCAGGGATGGCAAGCCGAGGGTCCCGCCTCCAGGGCAGGCACCCTAGAGAGGCTTCCTGGCCCAGCTGTTCAAGGAGTGTGGTGTGACCACGATTACCATGGTCCCTACTGGGTGCCCCTTGGGAGAGGGCGTGCCGCATCCGAGGGAGGGATCTACCGGCCGGGACCACGTGCTGCAGAGGCCGATTTCAGGGACGCAGGTCCTGTCCATTGACCTGGAAGGGGATTAGAGAAGAGGGAGAGTGAGACAGGAAGGACTGAAGGGTCATGAGCAGGTGAGCCTGGGGTGGGTAACTGCCGTGGCAGCTGGCTCTGGCTCACGGGAGGTCCCTGAGGAGTAACGCAGGCGGGTCTCAGGACGGTGCTCCTGAAGGATGGGGGGCTGAGGGGTGCCCCGGGGGCGCGTTACCTATCCCGGGCCTCTGAGCTTCGCTGGAACACACCCAGCCGAGTTCTGTAGCTTCAGAGAAAACGCGCAGGCCGTCAGCAGAGAGCCAGCCGCTCGGCGCTGCGCTTGACGCGGGACGCCGTGTCCTGCCCTGGGGTCCTTCGTGGCCGATCGTGTGCAGGACTTTGGCTCTCTTGAGGCTCAGTTTCCCCATCTGCAACCTCAAGGCGAGAATAATACCTAACTCCTAGGGCTGCTGCCAGGATATCAGAAAGTAGGTTATAAGAAAACACTTCACACGCCCTGATGCTTTATACCCACGTCAGGGCTGAACCCGTACGGGGGAGAATGGTGTTCTTCCTGCCCGTGCGGCGTAGAACGGTGCCACCCGCCCGGCAGCGGGAAGGTGACGCCAGCCAGCAAGTCACTCACGCACTTGGCCTCTGAGGCAGCAATCCCATGTCCAGGAATCTGTTCCAAAGAGATTGGGCAAGAGTGTTTTTTAAAATACGAAAAGACCAGTGCGTGTAACTATTTTCACATGCCTCGATTAAAAGACAAAAAAAAAAACCAAACCACATGGAAACACATAAACTGAACTCGTATCCTCTCGGTGATATAATCGCCCCAGCGGGAAACTCGGCAACACGGTTCACTTAGTGTTTATCTCTGATGGGACAGACCCTACGGACAAGGGCGGGAATGAGAAAAACAACCCGAAGTACCATCGGCATTGTGATTCTCAGGTTATCACGAGTCTCTTGCAGAAAAAAAAAAACGTGATCTCCGCGTGGAAGAAAGGGAAATACTCACAAAACCAGTGGGGTGACGTGCACGCCTCCTGGTGCAAAACTCATGAATCCGCGTAACCCCACGATATCGAGTCTATCTGAAACGAACGAAACGTGTAATTCCTAGCTCTGACCACAGAAAAGACAGAAACACCATTCCTAGGGGCTTCTAAAGGTCACCCCTACAGAAAGGAACCTGCCTCCTTGGAGAGATGACAAGTTGGAGGGAAGACCTGGATCAAATGAGTCCAGACAATCTTGTTACAGAAAGAAATTTTTTTTTGGAAAAACAAAACAACTGTTGAAACCAGTGAGGCCATGTTAGATGCCGACGGGAGAGCCCCCATTGCCAAAGGGACCGTTCGAGCACCAATAAGGGCACTAAGTGCGATCGACCGTAAAATATTTTTCAGAAAGCGACTTAAAGAAAAACTCACTGGTCAAGTTGGAGGTGTGAGGGAACCAACCCAAGACTTTTGAAAAATTAGTATAATCGAGTCAAAGAATCAAGCATTTATCCTTTCTTTCCTAAGCAATCCGGACCTCTGAATAGCCCATGAGTGACGAGGGGGATATTTTTGTGTAGAAGTATGTCAATTAATAAGTGAAGAAGTGATGCAGTCTCACCATTCTGCAACTCCTAAAAAAAAAAAAAAGAGTGGATCTGCACTGCAAGAACAGTTGGGATTTGACATTAAAAATATAACACATTAGCACGCCCAAAAATGTAAAAGGGATAAATTGAACGTACTACGTACAGGGGTATGTGAGGAATGCTGCAAAATACCGATGAAAGAGCAAAGAAAATCTAAATAAAGAGAGAGATAGCTCATGTTCATGGATAGGAAGACTGGATATTATTACGTCAATTCTTTCCAACTTGATCTCTACATTGAATGAAACCTGATCCTACTTACCATAAAGCCACACTGATCAGGATGCTGTGCTATTGGTCAGGGGAGGGATAAACAGACCAAGGCAACACAAGAGAAGGCCCAGAAACAGCCCCCCGCAAAAATAACCAGTTGATCTTTGAGGAAAGAGCAAAAGCAGGTCAATGAAGACAGAATGGTCTTCCCAACACATAACACTGAAACAATAGGGCGTCCACATGCAAAATAATGAATCTGGGCACAGGCCTTACACCTTGCAAAACTAACGCACCATGGATTACAGACCTGAATGGAAAATGGAAAAAATCACAAAACTAGAAGATAACAAGGCAGAAAAGCTAAATGATGGTGGGTTTGGTAACGAGTGTTTAGCTACAACGCTCAAAGTATGACCTGTGAAAGAAAAAAAATGCATAAGCTGGGCTCTATCGAATTCAAACTTCTGCTCTGTACAAGACCCTGAAAACACAAGCCACAGACGGGAAGGATGGATTTGCAAAATACACCTCTGCTAAAGGACTTGCATCTCAAACCCTCTTAACACTTACTAAGAAAACAACCAACCTATTGTAAGAGCAGGGGAAAGGTCTGAACGAACACCTTGCCAAGAAATGCACGGACGGCAAACGAGGACATGAAAAGATGCCCCACGTCGTGCCATTGGGGAATCGCACAGTTAGTTAGAATTCACCACGCGCCTGTTAGAATGGCCCAAACCCGACAACATTCAAAGCTGACGAGGACGCAAGACAACAGAAACTCTCATTCTTTGCAGCCACTTGGGGAGCAGTGTGGCAGTTTCTTCAAAGCGAAACACCCTCTTACGTGTAACCGCCTTTGCGAAGACAACCCGTGGCCCACTGTCCCCAAGAGGGCCACACGGGGAAGCCCTGGGGTCGGCCAGGAGGCAGGAGACAGGCTGGTTTGGATCATTTGAGGGGGGCCTGGGGCAGAGGGGTGTCCTGGGTGATCGGGGAGGGGAAGAAGCCTGAGTGTGGGGGTCTGGGGGACAAAGGAGGTGGGGCGGTGGTGTGGGCTCTGGACCCCGATTTGCACGTGAAGGAGGGTGAGCTGGTGGCTGCATCTAAGAATGGACCAGGGAGGGGCAGTCCCTGCAGGGCCAGCAAAGCCCGGCCAGTCAAGGCATCGGAAAACACAGGTCATACAAAACACGATCCATGCGCTTTCTCCAGCCAGCCGCGCAGTCAGTGAATGCAGTTGAATGCGTGACAGTCACATCCAGCGGCCGTGCCCACACTGCAGACACAGACGCGCTTGCAATCGCTGGTACTCCCCCCTCCCGCCCGCACACGTCCACATCCAGCCCGCCAGCAAGTCCCCCAAACCCAGGCCCGCCCCGACACATCCTGCTTTCCCTGAGCCGGGCCACGGCCTGGACCAGACGCCCCGTCCCTGCCCGGCCCAGTGCAGCTGGGGAGGATGAGGAGCCTTCGTCCTTTCCGTCTGCTTGTTGGCAGTCGGAAGGGCTCTTTTCCATTGTGTTTCTTTCGCAGGTTCAAGAGTTCCTCTCTGGACTTTTACGACAGCAGTTTTCAAGTGTGCGCGAGCAGCAAGAGAGACTATAACATCCCGGCTTTGGTACTTCCCTCACGGCTAGGCTTGCACTAAACTGTCCCCGGCCCATGTCTCTCCGGCCAGTCCTCGTCCGTGAGGACGTTCACAAACCAAGCAGAACAAGGCGGTTCTCGCTCAAAAGCCTCCCGGCTTCCACGGCATCGCCTCCCTCGAAGCATCCCACCTCGGGCCTCTGCACCCGACGTCCTGCCTGCTGTCCTAGGTGCACATGTAGGCTGAGTCTCCTCAGCTGTTCACTTCACGACGCAGATCCCTGAAGGCCTTCCCAGCAGGCCCGTCTCCGGTGGCGCCCCGACCTGCCTCTCTCCACCATGACCCCCTGAAAAGAGCTCGCTCGTTTCTAAAACTCGCTCGCTCCGAAATCGAGGCTCCAGAAAAGCAGACGCCTAATTGTGTCCCACGTTCTGTCCTGAGCCAGGCTCGTGGCTTGACACACAAAGCAGCACTCACTATTGGTTAAGGAAAGGCCAACGAAAAGGATAGAAAGTGCTCACGTCAGGGTAGTTTTTTAAAAAAAATCAACTTTCCCGGTGCACGCATAATTCACTGATTTCATGAAAACATCATTTGTTAGGAAAAAAGGTGTCTATGCAGATTTATTTTAGTGGGGAGAGAAACCCTCTGAACATTGCAAAAACATCTGCATTTGCAGAAGCCCTTTAGCGCCCCGGTTCTGGTTCTGATTCTGCGAACAGGGAAAGAAAAAAGACTTTCTAATCCCGAGTCGTTCCTGCTTCCAGCTAAGGTGAAGGTGAGAATGAGCACCTTGGGGCTCCTCAAGGTCATTTAGATAAGCTCCTGCTCTTACTGCCAGGACAGCGCCCCCCCCCATTAAAAGAGAGGGAGAGACAGACAGAGAGAGAGAGAGAGAGAGAGAGAGAGAGAGAGAGAGAGAGAAACCTCCTCTAAGAAGACACAATTAATGAATTCTGAAATGAGACGTGCAAGGTCAAAATGTGGGCTTATTAAAAAACAAAAAAAAGCCCCCGCCAAAGGCTTCTGAGTATTGGGGGACCCTCTTCGGTGGGCTCACACGGTAAAGTGAGCTGACACTGTGCTTTTCATCATTCCCCACAGGCTTGAAAACAAAGACCCGCGTCATTTTAAAACCGGGTGAAAACCCATTCCAGAGCTCCGCGTCCCCTGCCCCTGCCCCCGCCCCACCGTCCCCTCCCCTGCCACGAGTCCGCCCACTCTCCTGTCTTTAGAGATGACACTCTCTCTTCCGCCCGCCCGCAGGGACGTCTCTGCAGCACCTCGGGGCTCCGGAGCGTGAGCGCGTGTGCGTGTGCAGGAAACTCCTGTCGTTGGGCAGTTTCCCGCTGATGAACCGCGTCAGCGAGAGCCTCCCACGAGGCAAGCCGCACTCGGTCCTTGTCAGCCCAGGGTTACAGGAGGCCGGCGGTCCCTCCCCAGGCTCGGTCGCCTCTGTCCTCACGCTCCCTCCAGGTCCTCCAGACAGCTCGGCGGGGTGACAGCGTGTCCTCGGCTTCTCCCACACACCCCCGGCTCCGAGGCACACAACCGCGTTATTGATACAGGGACGGTAGGAACGTGCAGGGCTGAGGGGCCTCCGGCCCGCACCCTCTATGAAGACAGAGCGCGAGCGGCCACCAGGAGAGTGACGGGATCCGTGGAAAAGACGGCTGGGCGCAGGCCCCCCACCTCAGGCTTTATGTGGCTGGGCCAGAGTCCAGGGTCGACATTTCTTTGAAGAAGCCACTTGGAGCTCCGTGGCCGGCACGGGTCCAGTGCAATGTCCTTTCGAACATTCTTCTGCGTCCGAGCAAAACCCCTCCTGCAGGTAGCTCATCTCGACCTCGCTTGTCTCTGTGGGGTGGGATTCACGTCGTTTTACACTCAGTCCCGGACACCGAGCCTTAGACAGGTCCGAAGCCTCCTGGGATCACACAACCAGTAAGAGGGGGAGCCAGGAATGGGCCCAAAGCCCCTTGGGACCAACGTCCAGTTCTTGACTGGTGGCAGGTGTTGAGCCAGCACAGGTAACTCAGACCCACACAGCCTGGACTCAAATCCCAGCTCTGCGGCCTTCGGGCCGTGTGACCTCGGCTGTTTGCTAAACCCCTCTGAGCCTCCGTTGCTGTGGTGTAAAATGGAAGTGACATGGGACCCGTCGCACGAAGTCAGGTGTGAACTCGGTCGGTTTCACGTGTGAGCGCTGAGCCAGCGCCTGGCACGTGAGGGGGCCTGGTCCCCTGTTGGGGTCCTGCAGCGTTGCTCCTTACCATTCACGGTGGACGGCTGACCCCCGCAAAGCCCTGCCAGTTATTTCAGGAAGGGGCCTTCCTGGAGGAGGCGCTGTGACATGCCGCTGCCTAGCTGCCACCTCTGCCTCTCCGGCTGGACACTGTGGGAAGCAATTGCCTTCGAGGCACTAAATAAGGCCTGAGCTCTCCCCGGACGACATGGCGGCCGCCCCTGGCCTGCAAGTGGGGCAGCCGGGCATGGCCGAGCCACCCTATTTGCTGAGCCCAGCACTGTGCAGAGCCCCACGGGGCCAAGCCAGGTGACTGCCCACAGAGCCTGCAGGGCACCTCAGGGAGCCAGCTTCCGGTCACGTGTCACAGATCCATGAGCCCCTGGCGGGTCGGCTGAGAGTCAGACCCTAGGCAGAATTAGAATTAAGCCTCCTCTCCATGGCCCGAAGCTCTGGCATCATCCTGTCCTTAACCCTCCGCCCACCTTCCAGCACGCACCCATCCTGCCCCACACCCTCCTGCCTCCCTCAAGTCAAGGGGTTCTGAAAAGGCCCCAGGGATGGATGCCCTAAGGCGGGGGGGTGGGGAGCTGTACTCTGTGACACTGAGTGCCTGTGGGGAATTTCCTGGGAAGACCTCATCGTACTATCACGAAACAGTTCATGGCCCCCGAAATGTCGAAGATGCTGGCTTTCTTAGGATAGTCAGCCCGTTTGGCTGGGTTCTCCAGCAAAGAGCGAGGTGGAGTTTGGGGTACAGAGGATCTGCACCCAAGAAACTCCTATGAGAGGGATGGGGGAGAAGCAGAACTGGGGAGCAGTTAGGCAGGAGCGCGACCTCACCAGGAACCCCTCAACAGGTCCCTGGGGAGCACAGCCTTGCTCCAGCGTAGGCCCAGGTCATGCGTGCCCTGAAGAGAGTGGCGGCTTGGAAGCTGAGTGCCACGCCCGTTGCCCTGGTAACCGGCCCTGCCTGCCCCAGAAAAGGATCCAGGCCCCAAGTGCATCTCCTGCCTGCTGGGTGCCCTGGACCACGCACAGAGCTCCTGGCTGGTCCTCCCCATGGGCCATCCCAGTCCTGCAAGTGGCCCAGCCTAAGCCATGCTGAAGCCCCCACTCCTGACGTATGCATGTAGTCAACCCCGAGTCCCAGAGTCCTGGCCCCTGAACTTGACCTCGGAGAGAGGACACTGGGCTAGAGAACTCATGAACAAGGGAAGTCTTCATCTGATGAACAGATCTTGCACACGTGGGTGGTGGTTTAGAATTGGGGAAGCGTTTTCTCAAGGAAATCCTGTTATAAATGGGAGGAGAGCCTCTGGGCTTTTTGCAAAATCCTATTAAATTCATAATGATGTTGAAATAGCAGGAAGGGGTCAGCCTGAGGTCCCAGCACCCGGCAGAGCCGGGCCCAGCTGCCCTGAGCTGCCTGAGCTGCCCGGAGCTGCCCCACGAGTCCTGCAACAGCGGGGGCAGGGGACAAGGAGCAAAGGCCAGCATCCCGGGTAGAATCAATCGGGGGAGACCCCAGAGCTCCCCGAAGTGCACGCAGAGGGGCTTTGCTGAAGAGGGCCGTGGCTTGGGGACGCAGAGGGACGGGTCTGCAGCGGCAGGGGGGCCTTGCGGCCGAGGGATGCCGCCTCTTCCTTAACTGGTTCTTGCCTCCACCCGGACGCCCCCTTCATCCAGGCTCCTCCCGCAACACCCCCGACCCCGGTTGGGAGGGCGCGACAGGCGCGGACATGTGACCGGCGAGCTTGCTCCTGTAATCCGGGGCGCGGGAGCGTCCGCAGCGCGGGGACGTGCTAAGAGCGGCCACTAGGTGGCGCGCCCTCCCTTCCCTGCTCGGGAGCGCGCGGGCGGGCGCGGTGGGTGACCCCGGCTTGTCCTCGCCCTTCGCTGACACGCGCCCTGCTCCGGGGGGAAGCGCCAGGCCACGCACGTCTGATGTGACCGGCGTGGGACGCACCTGAGGCATGGAGAACAGAGCTGCCGCGGTCAAAGCGCCCACGCGGGCCCCGGGGCGCACGCCGGTGCCTGGATGCGGCTCCGGTGCGGGGGGCGCCGCGCGGCGTCCCGCCTTGCCCCGCGAGGCTCGCTCAGGTGCGGCGTCCGCACGCTCCAGACATTTCAGGTGACCCGGATTTTTCTGATGGGTCCCCCGAGAACACGCACGCTCTCGGTGGTGGGTGGGCGGTGGTGTGAGAAATGCGCCTGCTGGCGTTTTCTATACCGTCTGCTCCGTCCGCAGGGGGATTCTCCACGGTGCCACTGCCTGGACCCAAGTCTGCCCACATTGAAAAAAGCACCTGCCGGGGTTGAGGTGTCGGGAGCAGACGGTGCACCCAGAAAAAACCGGAGCGAAGTCCAAAGCAGGACCCAGAGTAGTAAATTCTGACGGCCCGGAGGTCAGTCAGTACCAGGTGCTGGAAAGGACCCAGAAGAGCCTGTCTTGGCTTGGTTCCAAAAACAGTGGCTCGGAAGCCGCTGATGTGCTTTGATGTTCAACGCTCCTTGGCTTCCCCTTTTGCTGGCGCCGGGCGCCCAGCCGGGCGGCCGCAGGGAAGTCAGCGGCTTCGGCTTCGTTTCCACTCACCCCGGGGCTGGCGGGGTCTCATGTCGCCACTTTTATTTCCCTTTTGTCTGCTCCTGTTTTTCGTGTATATTAGCCTTGCATTTGGTCTCCTTTGTAAATTGCCTTAATTCCTTTGTACGCACGACAGAGCAAAACAGTAAAATAAAAACGGGACGGAATGAGATAAAATATCCACATGCCTTCTTTCTGTGGCAGAGCATGAGGTCAAAGGCTCATTACAGGTAGTGGCATTTTTACCTGGAATCCTCGGCAGGGAGAGAGGATTTTAAGATTTTTCTGCCAGGCTGTCTAAGGGGTGACGGTGTCCGATACCATCCACTCACTATTGCCTTCATCGAGGTCCCCTTTATTTGAACACCCCCATGTAGTGTCTTGTAGACTTTCTCCTCTTTTGCATGTAATACCCAAAGCCTCGTCTTTCTGAGTTTCTAATTTTAGAAAGCATATTCTAACTTCTCGGAGGGCTAGGCAGCAGATTTCATTTCTTTTTCTTTTTCTTTCTTTTTTTTTTTTTTAATTTTCAATAGGTTTACAAATTTAAACTCTTTTTCTGTCAGAAGCAAAACCATTTCTCTAGCCTGGCTGGTGCCTTCAAAACCTATGACGAAACAGAAAATGTCGCGGCAGGCGGACCCCAAGGCCCGCCCATCCCCAAAGCAGTGGACTTCCCGGCTGCCCTCGCGGTCCGAGCGAGGAGAGACACTTTGGGCGAACTCAGTGCCTGCACCTCAAAGACCGGCCCCCGGGTATCTGAACACGGGAGACGCTCTGTCCTATTGTTAAATGAAGGCGTCAACGCGGCCAAACCCAGACGCTGGGGAGGATGGATGGGTCCCCTGGGCCAGCCCTCAGTACGTCCGTCACCGAGGCCCCAGGTGCGGAGGATGCGAGTGTTCCCTAAACCGACGTTACCACAGTTTTCTCAAGGAGAAAGGACTCAGGGGGAAAGGCTGGGAAACGGAAAAGGGCCGCATGAGGTAGTAAGGCCTGGGGACCAGGAACCTTCTCCAGGGAGCACAGGTGGGAAGCTGGTGTTTTATCCAAGGAGCCCTTCCGTTCCCTGGTTCTGTCACCTATCCCCGCCCCTCCCTGAAGGATTAGCATCTTGCCCCTGAGGCTGGCATGGAACCCCATCATCCCTATGCCACAGCCCCTTCTCCCCAGCCTGCTTCTGAGTGTCTGTCCTGAGAGGTTGATTTTTTCATTTCCAAGGATTCTGTGTCATTGGCCAGACCTAAAGGCTTAAAAGAACAAAGAGGGTAATTTGTCTGTGGGTTGAGCTGTATAAACAACCGATTTCTTGAATTCAGCTAATAAGCTGGACTTGCCAAGGACACACATTTTACTGAAAACATGCATTTCTATGAGCAACTTTCAACAGCTGGAATTGTTTCAAGTCCATGGATGCATCTCATTCTCCCTGGCTCCTGTTGCTTTCTCTGTGACCCTTTTGGGGGGAGTTTTGAGCACCCCGCTTCTTCCCAAGAAGCAGACCATGCTCCCCCATCCACTCCCCCATCCAGCCCCTCTCCCTGCCCACATGGCCAGCCTGGGAAAATGCTTTCCCTGCCGTGTTTACGAAGCACTAAATTTTCAGCATCGTTAGTTCCCTCCATAAGGAAAGGGCCTGACAGCTTTCTATTCATCACTGAGGTGGCGGTTATAACCCAGAAAGACCAAGAATGCAGGGAGAAGCCTCGCAGAAGGGGGAGTGGGGCCACGGCAAGTCGTTCCCCAGTCACCTTCCGATGTCACCTGTTCCAAAGGGACAGCCTCTTTTGCCCGCCTCCGTCACTGCCTCAGGCATTTGCCGGCTTTATGTTCCTTTTTGGAACTGAGAGAAGCTGGGTAGACACAGCCCACAGTGCTTGTGTTTCTCAGGGGGAGTTGACCTTTGTCCTGAGGGTTCAGCCACTGTGGGGGGACAGAGGGGAGGGCCCAGGGAGGCAGATGCTAGAGCTGGGGTGCAGAGTGCCAGGCGGAAAGGGCCCTGTTTCCTCAGGGCTCAAGTTACTCCCTGGAATCCAGTCTTCTGAGTCCCCTAACCCTTTCGGAGCCGCAGGGCTGCAGGAAGCAGTCACTCCGGGCTCTGGGGCAGGAGAGGGATACCAGTGCTGGTTGGGTCACTGCTCCCTGCCCTCCCCTAGAGCCATAACAGGCCCTGCATGGCGGGCCAGGGTGGACACGTCTTCTAGAGGATGCCCTGAGACCTGATGGGTCTAGGACATGTCACTGGGGCCAGGGAAAGCCAGTGCAAGCTGAGTTGGTGGAGAGGAAAGAGGCAGTTTTTCAAAACAGGGCCCACAGACCTCCCACATCAATGTCGCCAAGAGAGCTCGTTCGACAGCAGACTCACAGCCACCAGCACCAGCACCAGCACCGCCTGCAAAATCAGCGTGTCCTAGGAGGGTGGGGGAGCGATGGGGAAGGGACTAAAGAATTTCGTGCACCTGAGACGGGCAGCCTTCCGCCTCCCTGGTGCTCCTGAAGGGGAGCACGGGCTGGGGACTCTAACCATGGAAAAAGGGACTCCATGACTGTTTTGACCCCGATGCCTCATTAGTCTCTAAGATACTGGGCACCTTGAAGCTAGAGAGAGGGCTCAGTCACAGAAACCGGCCCAGGCCCACTGCCAGGCCAGCGCTAAAACAGCTCCCGATCCCTCACGATTGGATGCCCACTGGCGAACATATTTTGTCTCATCCGTATATTTCACAGAATTGCTTCTGTACGTCTTGGCTTCCTCACTGTGGTCGGCAGAATAACGGCCTCAAAGATGCCTGTGTCCTAATCCCCAGGACCTGTGATTCCGTGACCTCGTATCTGCAGACGGGACTTCACAGATGTGATTAAGGAGCTTGATTATCTGGGGGAACTGAGGTCATCACCACAGTCATAAGAGGGCGGGAGGAGACTCACACTCAGTCGTGACAGATGGGACTGGGGAGGCAAGCGATTCGAGTGACGTGGCCACGAGCCCAGGAATGCGGGTGGCCTCTGAAAACAAAAAAGGCAAGAGAAAGGACTCTCCCTTAGAGAATCCAGGAGGAAAGCAGCCCTTCTGACACCTTGATTTTAGACTTTTAGGTCCGTGGCGACTTATTGCGGCCACAGTAAGGAACGATTCCGTGCACCTTCACAGTGGAGATGATAATAGGCCTCATCTCTTGGGTCACACTGCCAGGTGAGGCACACCTGACAGAGGTGTAGAACAGCGTCAGGCACGTGGATGCTTTGTGAGTCATTATCATAGAATCGCTACTTTGATTTTATTCATCTGCAGGATCTTAGCCCGTGGGGTAGGCAGGTCCACTTCACGTCCATAAGATGAACCTGTGTTAAGTCCTTGCTAGACAGGCAGGCCCTCCAGGGACACTGGGGACCGAGGCGGGAATCGAACGGCCTTCCTGCCCTCAGAAGCTAGGGCAGAGAAAGGAAGAAGACACCTCAAGAAGGAAGGCCAGCACAGGACTGGGGGTGGTCAGAGGCAGGGTCTCTGGTGGCGGGAACAGAGGAGGTTTGGCTCATGCAGCAAGGCTTAAGCCGAGGACCGCAGACCCTGGGCAGACCCCGGGAGCTGTGCTGCCGGCCACGGGAGCAGAGAGCACCTCACGAAGGCCACCTCAGCAGAGAGGGGTGAAGCCACCACCCAAGAGCACACACGGAGACTCGGGCCTGGACCTTCTGCCCCTGCCCTTTCTGCTGCCGTGGGGCATCCCCAGAGTAGAGGCCCCAAGGGGCACACAGTCTATATAAGGACAATCTGATACGTGATGAGGAAATAGTTTCAAACAGCCACAGAAGTCCCTATTTTTAAACAGAGTTTTAAAAACGAATGGCAAAGAAATTCCACCAGAAGATGTAAAGGAACCAGGCTCGGAGAAGATTTAAGGAGACAGGACGCGAGTCGGGCCCGGCGGCGGGGCTGGGTGGTGACCGCTGGGGCAGGAGGGAAGGCAGAGGCTCGTCAGTGTGGGGGCTGGAGCTCCCACAGGCAGGATGCCAGGCGGGGGTGGGGACCCGCGGGGTTCCAGGGGAAGGTGCGGGGGACAGGCTGGGTGCAGAAGCCTTATAGGGCCTTGAAAGCAACTTCTTGTGAAGACTATTCCGAGGGCATCTGGGGAGTCCGCTGAGGTGTCTTGAGTAACGGGATTGACACCGTGTGTAAAGACACCGATGGGTCTACTGTGACCGGACTTCCTACTATGTCTCCAGATGGTGCGTGCGCGGTGTTTGTCGAACTGAATCGAGGTGCCCAGGACGGGCTGGGGAGGAGGCCGCATTCCGATCATGGCTCTAAATCCTAGTTCACCGCTCCTCGTCAGGGGTGGAGGCTGGTGGTCAGCAAGACAACGACCCTGTCTCTACAAAGGTTACAAAGGGTCCACTCAGGCTCACTTTCCTTGTTGCCTTTCACCTTCCCCGGGAAATATGAAACGTTGCGCTACGCACGGGTTGAAATGACACTTTTTAGCTCTCATTTTGTAACTGAGTATTGACCATTTGTAACAGGTATAACTGAGTACGGACTCGGTCGTAAAGAGAGAACTAAGAAGTGCTATTTTAGTGCCTGATTCTGATGGAGAAAGCAGAGCCTTGCGCGTCCCCGAGCCTTGGCCCAGCGTGACCGCCACCCCAGGTAATCCACGGGTTGGGGTCTGCGGAACGGAACGAGGGCCCAGCTGCCAAAACATGCTCCGGACTGCACACCGGAAATAGAAGTGACAACGTGACTTGCAGGATGCTAAGAGACTGTTAGCAGGGAGAATCGCAAGAAACGGAGATGCAGGGGGACCCTGGCCCAGGGACCACTGGAGAAAGGGTTCCAATCCAGCCGCTCTCTCTGCATTTTGGCTTCGTTCTCACCAGAAGGCGGCGGACGTGGACGATTTTCTCCAGGAGGCGGGGCCTCGATGATCACTAGCAGCTTCCAGGCTCTCCCCCTCCCCCGCCCCCCCACAGCTGGGCTCCCAACAAATCTCAGAGAGGGGCTGGCTCAGATGTCCTCCTCTCGAGGCCGGGGGCAGGAGTGACAGGGGTGACAACTCCCATTCGGACCACCTGGCTGGAGTCGGGGGACAAAAGGCAGGTTCATCAAAGAAGGCGGGGGGAGAGGGTGGCAAGGGCAGCGAGGAGCGGTTCTGAGCCTGGGAGTGCACCTAGGGGAGAATCACGGAAACCTGCAGCTCAGGCCTCAGGGGCGGGTGGGTGGAGTCAGATCAGGTTAGAGCCCATTGCCGGCCACAGGTTTGCGGACACCTCGCTTAACAGCCGTGACAGCGAGGTCCGCGGGTGGAGGGCAAGTGGCCACGCGGGCCGGCGGTCAGTGCCCTGACCGGTGGCTCAGCCTTGGCCACGGACCGTGCCACTGAGGAGCCGGGCCTTGCCGGAGGTAGAAGGTGGACTCGGGAGCTATAGCATGGGATCTGTGCCTTCTGCCCCACCTCCCGTGCCGCCAGGGCCCGCCCTGCTGACTGCAATTGCTTTTAATTCTCGGGCACCACTGACCCCTGACTGACCCCAGATTGCTGAGCAGCTTCCTGCTCGAGGGAGTTCACAGGCTGCAGGCTCTCCCACCTGCAGGCTCTTCCTCCCGCATGACAGTTCAGAGACTGGGCATGTTCTGTGCCGGCGACCTTCGCTGCTCAAATTTTCCGTTTCTCTAATTCTTCATCACAGTCCACAGCGGACGTGTGAGGAGCAGGAGAGCCCCACCTGGGCGCCGCACCAGCAGCTGGTGGCAGTCCTAAGAGTTCCCTGCCGCCAGAGGCAACTGTCTGTTCTCCTCGGGTCCTCGACATTCAACATGAAAGCTCAAGCCAGCATTTGCACTTTCATGGGGACTGCTATATGCCTTCCCCCAGGAAATAAATAATAACGATCATTTACTGAGCACTTCCTGTGCGATAGCCTTTAACATACATTTTTTTTCTAGATCTATAACATATGTGCTCTTCCCTCCCCCCCCAAAAACAAAGGAAAACCTAAGGTTTTGAAAGGGCAAAGTAGCTCCTACTGATGGCACAGCCAGGAAAACTCGAGCTTCCGATGAGGAGACCTGGCTCCAAAGCCAGCCCTCTCCCAGCAGCCCCGCCTGCCACTCAGCCACGCCCTCCACTTAGCCCCACCTGCCACTCAGCCCCGCCCTCCGTTCAGCACCGCCTGCCGCTCAGCACCCTGAGAGCCAGCGGTCTGGGCCCTGCCCTTTCTCTCTGGAGGTCGACCAGAGGGGACTGAGGAGTTCCTGGGACGCGGGACTTTTGGTGTAAAAACCGAGATAGTTTGGTGCCCCCACAAGGGAGTGTGGACACCTGGCCCTTAAGATGGGGCTCAGGTGGAGGTGCAGACGCCAGGCGCATGGAGCGAGGGGAGGGAGCATCACCACCCACGACACCCCACCAGGACAGGGGGTGCAGCATGAAGCTTGCCAGCCTTCCAGAAAGTTCCAGCTGTGGTCTCCAGGCCAGAATACAATCACGATCATTCCTAGAGTGGGACCGGGCTAATCAGAGGGCAGCGTTCGCCAAACATTAGAGAAACATCCCCGAGGTTTTCTTTCCTTTTTGTGAATCCAAGAAGTCGAAAACTAGTTAAAATAATAGCCATGGACCCATCAAACTCAGCGTCCTCAAACGCTCATCTCAAAAAAAGGGTCTACGCCCCCCGCTACTCCAGCCCCGCCCCCACCAAGATGTCACCCAAGTCCTTACAGGGCTCCTCCTAGCTCGCCCGCCAGCAGCTCGCAGCCACGGCCCCGCCCACACACTCACCTTCTGCGGGTGCTGTGGCCGCCCTTTGGACCAACCAGTGTCCCTCTTCCTCCTGAAACCCTCCTCGTCCTCCACACCTCTCCCCTCCCAGAGCCCCCCACCGCCGCCCTGTCTGGGCCACACGGGCAATGTTCCCTCCGTTGTCTCTCTCCGTTGATCTCACCCTGTTAGGCTGGGCGCCCTGCCAGGAGAGGAGTCTCGGGAGTGTCTTAGGCTCAGGTTCCCGGTATCCATCCACTACGTTGTTCCGGCACGCAGATGCGTAATAAATAAATGTTTGTCTCGGTGAAATGGAAATGGCTTATTTAGGGCACGCTGGTAATGGGAATAGGCCAGTTTGAAAGGTACCCCGCTCCGGGTGACAGCCACAAGCGGTTTCCGACTCACTTACAAGCACCGAACTTACCTCCAGCTTCTAGCCAGGGCTACAGGCTCCTGGCCGCCCCCAGAGGCCACCCCACAGTTGTCATGGGAACCAGCCACTCACAAAGCCTCTGGGGCCCCTGAACTCCGCCCCCACCCCTAGGGAGAGCCTGCTCCATGCTGCCATGGGAACTGCCCAGATGCCAGGACCTCTGCCAGCTGCCTCTAGAGTCGCCTTGGGGCAGAAGAGGGGGGCGGGGCTCCAGTGGAAGGCGGAGCCCTCCCCGGCCTCCGGCTGCTTTAATGGAGAAACGTATTCCGAGTTCCCAAGCGACCAGGCCATAAAATGAACATCCTGTGAGATGGAGTGACCTCACTCTTGGCAGCTAGCGGGAAGAGGGCAGAACCAAGAAGCAGGCCGGATGGGAAAACAGAGGAAGGATCAGTTCTCCCTCACTGCACAGTGGCCTGGGGGTGGTGGGGGGGTCCAATGCTCTGAAAGGGGTTCTAGGGGGCACTGTCAGACCTGCCCGCAGTGGGTCCAGGCAGATGTTTCCAAGTAGCTTTGAGAGGGTGTCAGTCGAGTGTTTCACAGGCGAGGCTCAGAGGTCACCGAATCCAGCCCCGACCAGCCCCTGGCTTCTTCCTGGGCACACGTTACCAGGCTCCCCCACAGCTCAGAGCGGCCACGTGGCTCGCTGAGGGATCCCCGAAGAAGAGCGTGGGCTGTCTGCAGGCCCTTGTGCACCTCCATGCTCCCATCCTCTCGTCCGGCTGGTGGAGTGACGCTGACCTCTGGGCAAACGAGCAAGAGCCCGGTGACCTCGTGGAGATGGCAGAGCCTGTGCCAGTCGAATCCCTGAATGGCCACACTAAGGTTTTCCCACCGACCTCTGCACCTGCCCAGAGGTGGGCCCTGGATTTCTAGTGTTCACTACCTCCAGCGGCCTTTCCTGCCTGCTATGACAGGCCAGTCCTGTCTGGCTTTTCCCTGTACATCTCACATGCTGGAGCTAGTACCAGGGCGACGAGTGGCATCTGAGGTACGTCAGCTCAGTCGGACAGGTCTAGAGGGGCTGGGATCAGCGCTGCGTGCTCATCACAGCAGCTGCTCCCAAGAGGTTGGCTCCGAAACGGACTATGAATCGCCCACGTGACATGGTCCCAGGGAGCGTGTGGATGTGCCGCATGGGTGTCTGATACTTAAAAGGTGTTCTGTAAATACTTATCAAAAAGGATGGGTGGATGGATGGATGAGTGGATGGATGGATGATGGATGGATGGAATGATGAGTGGATGGATGGATGGATGGATAGATGGATGGATGGGTGGGTGGATGGATGGAATGATGAGTGGATGGATGGATGGATGGATGGATGGATGGATGGATGGATGAGTGGATGGATGGATGGATGGATGGATGGATGAGTGGATGGATGGAATGATGAGTGGATGGATGGATGGATGGATAGATGGATGGAATGATGAGTGGATGGATGGATGGATGGATGGATGGATGGATGGATGGATGGAATGATGAGTGGATGGATGGATGGATGGATGGAAGGATGGATGGAATGATGAGTGGACTGGTGAGTGGATGGATGGATGGAAGGAATGATGGAATGAAGAGTGGATGGATGGATGGATGGATGGATGGATGGATGGATGGATGGAATGATGAGTGGATGGATGGATGAATGGATGGATGGATGGATGGAATGATGAGTGGATAGGTGGGTGGATGGATGGATGGATGGAAGGATGGATGGAATGATGAGTGGACTGGTGAGTGGATGGATGGATGGAAGTAATGATGGAAGGAAGAGTGGGATGGATGGATGGATGGATGGATGGATGGATAGATGGAATGATGAGTGGATGGATGGATGGATGGATGGATGGATGAGTGGATGGATGGAATGATGAGTGGATGGATGGATGGATGGATGGATGGAATGATGAGTGGATGGATGGATGGATGGATGGATGGATGGAATGATGAGTGGACTGGTGAGTGGATGGATGGATGGAAGGAATGATGGAATGATGAGTGGATGGATGGATGGATGGATGGATGGATGGATGGAATGATGAGTGGATAGGTGGGTGGATGGATGGATGGATGGATGGATAGATGGAAGGATGGATGGAATGATGAGTGGACTGGTGAGTGGATGGATGGATGGAAGGAATGATGGAATGAAGAGTGGATGGATGGATGAATGGATGGATGGATGGATGGAATGATGAGTGGATAGGTGGGTGGATGGATGGATGGATGGAAGGATGGATGGAATGATGAGTGGACTGGTGAGTGGATGGATGGATGGAAGGAATGATGGAAGGAAGAGTGGATGGATGGATGGATGGATGGATGGATGGATGTGGATGGATAGATGGAGATGATGAGTGGACTGGTGAGTGGGATGGATGGATGAAGGAATGATGGAATGTGTCGGGGCCACACAAAGACAAAAAGATGGCCACGGTTCATGAGGTTCCTGCTTCACTTCCTGGAGATTAGCTGCAAGCCCGCGCGCGCCAACAATGAAGCCCGCGCGCGCCAAAAGATACTCTTCTCTCCCCCTCCTTCCCCATTATCTTATACCAATCAGAATGTAGCTTATTGCCACCCCTGCTACGCGGCCAATCCCCTGCCTACATGTATCCTATAGCCCACTCCGCCCCTGAACACCAGTGTATATATACCCCTGTCTCACAATAAAATTTGAAGGCTTGATCAGAGTATTGTCTTGCCTTCGCTCTTCTCTCGCCCCCATTTTCTTTCAGGTCGGATCCTCCTCGTCCCCACAAATAACTAGGTCCCGCGGGTCGGGACAAGTGGCGCCCAACGTGGGGCTCGAGGCTCGGATCCTTCGCAGGCGGACCCCCGAGTAAGATATCGTCTGGCCAGACCCCTTTTTTGATGCAATAGGAGACGCCTTTCGCCGCTCACGGAGGTCGTCGTCCCTGGTGAGTATCGGCCGCCTTACAAGAAAATGGGAACTAGATTAAGTAAAGAAGCGGTCTTCATAAGAGACCTAAAAAGTTCACTTAGGGAGAGAGGAGTTCGAGTTAAAAAGAAAGACTTGGTAAAGTTTTTTATTTTTGTTGATGAAGTCTGTCCGTGGTTTATTGTTAATGGCCCCGAAATTCACCCTAAAAAATGGCAGAAAGTAGGTAGAGATTTAAATGATTATCTTATCAAAAACGGTCCCGATTCTGTTCCTGTTTCGGTATTTTCTTACTGGGGTCTTATCAGAGATATTGTTGAAACTACTGACCCTGATAAACGCCAACTCTTGTCAGTAGCAGAATATTGCCTTCGCCCTCTATCTCGGGCAGCCTCAAGGTCGTCTCTTTCGGGCGATCCCCCTGCTCCAAAATCAGCTAAGTCCCCCCCCCTAGCCCGACGCCATCTTTGCTCAATGCCCTCCCTGATGCCCCTCCCAAATGTTGCATTTATCCGCCTCTCCCTCGAGATTCGGACCTTGTTGATACACAAAAGGTTTTTCCGGTCCTGTCCAAGGGCCAAAATGGCGAGCCTTTGGATCCGGGAGACGCGGCCGAACTAGAAGGCGAAGCGGCCAGGTATCACAACCCAGATTGGCCCCTTGCCGCCCCGTCGCTTAATCTCCCTTCTTACACTCCCCCTATTCGGCCTCCCAATGTTTGCGCCCCGGCCTTTTTGCCCCCGTCGGCCCCCCCACTGCCCCTCCGGCTCCCGGTCCTGTTAGCCCCCCTACCGGTACTGAAGACCTCATAGCGCAGATAGTAGAACAAAGAATAACCCGCCATCTCCAAAAATTGGTTGTTTCCCAACCTTCGCAAAAGGGTCCCTCTAGAAAACCGCTTATAACCACAAAACCTAAAAAACTGCTCTTTCCTGTTCTTACCCGGGCCTCCGCCCGCTCTGACCCCGCCTCCACAACACATAGTCCGGAGGAGGGTGATATGAGAGCGGTGGCGAAGATGCCCCTGCAGCCCCGGAAATAGAAAGTGAGAGGGAGGAGCAGACTGAGCCGGAGCCGGCCGAGCCTGCTGATAGCCCTAGAGAATTTTATAAAATCCATTTCAAAAGCTTAAAAGAGCTGAACGCGGCCGTTAAAGCTTATGGCCCCAATGCCCCTTTTACTCTTTCTGTTCTTGATTCGCTGTCTCGAGGAGGACATTTACTTCCAAGTGAATGGCTGCGTATAGTCCAGGCTGTGCTTACCCGTGGTCAGTTTTTAACTTGGAAGGCAGATTTTGCTGACCGCTGCCAGACCATCGCTGCTGCCAATGTAAAGGACCCTCATTCCCCAACAGCATCCTGGACTTTTGATAAGCTTACGGGACAGGGCAGATATATCTCTGAAACTAGGCAGCAGCGCCTCCCCCTTGGTCTTTTATCTCAAGTGAAAGATGCGGCCTTGGGCGCTTGGATTTCACTCCCTGCTTCCGGGACTGCTAATACTCCCCTAACTAAGATTACTCAAGGCTCGCAAGAAGATTACAGTGAATTTGTTAGCAGGCTGTTAGAGGCCGCCGAAAGAACACTTGGTTCCGAGGCTGCCAATGATAAGATTGTAAAACAGTTGGCCTATGAAAACGCCAATTCGGCATGTCGAGCAGTCCTCCGAGGTAAGACTCGGGACAAAACTCTTGATGAAATGCTGAGAATGTGTAGAGATGTTGATCCTTTTACATCTAAAGTTCAAGCCCTTTTAGCTGTAGGTGCCGCTGTTCAGACTCCCCCGGCTTCTTATCCTCCTCCCTTCCCCAGGGGCGCATCGCCTATGCGTAACTGCTTTAAATGTGGACAGCCAGGCCATTTCGCTCGCCAATGCCCTACCACGGCTCCTCCTCCTAGAGTTGGGTCAATCCCCGGCATTTGCCCTCGCTGCCATAAGGGGCGGCACTGGGCCAAAGAGTGCCGTAGCAATCCAACAAATCCTTTTTACAGCACCACAAATCCTTTCACCCCCCCCTTTCAGGGAAACGGGCTGAGGGGCCAGCCCCGGGCCCCCCAGCCAATTCCATTCCAGCCGGCCTCGGGGAACAGCCAAGCTGTAGCACTCCCGCCCTCTATCGGGCCACACCCGGGAGTGCAGGACTTGACCTCTGTGCCTCCTCCTCAACAATATTAACACCTGAAGAGGGAGTTACAATTATTTCTACAGGAATTTATGGCCCACCTCCAAAAGATACCTATTTTCTAATTTTAGGGCGAGCTTCCACCACGATAAACGGCCTTATTGTCCACCCTTCCTTAGTTGACAATGACTATACTGGAGAAATAAAAATTCTTGCTAGTGCCCCTCAGTGCCCTGTCAGTATTATGAAAGGCCAGCGCCTTGCGCAGGCGCTCCCCCTCCCTTTAAGTACATCTTACCCTGCTATCCATAAAAAGCGAGGCCCCTCTACCCCAGGTTCTTCAGACTTATATTGGGTCCAGGCTATTACTAAAGAACGCCCTACCCTTAAACTTAAGATCCAAGGAAAATTATTTGGAGGGATTTTAGATTCGGGGGCCGACTCTACGGTCATATCTCAGGCTTCATGGCCCCCCAGCTGGCCCTTACACGCCTCCTTGACCCATTTGCAAGGAATTGGGCAGTCAAGAAACACTTTACAAAGTTCACAGTTATTGAACTGGGAAGATGAAGTAGGAAATACGGATTCATTCAGCCTTTCGTAGTTCCTGGGTTGCCGGTAAATCTTTGGGGAAGAGATATCCTTTCCCAAATGAAGGTCATCATGTGTAGCCCTAATGAAGTTGTAGCACAGCAGATGCTTTCACAAGGTTACCTCCCTGGTCAAGGGTTGGGCAAACTAAAACAGGGAGATCCCAGCCCAATACTGGCTACGCCTAAGACAGACCGCTCAGGTTTAGGGTTTGAAAAACATTTTTTGTAAGGGCCGTTGCTCCTCCTGCACTCCAAGCAGACAAGATTACTTGGAAAAGTGATGTTCCTGTCTGGATCGATCAATGGCCCCTTACTACTACAAAATTAAATGCAGCCATAGAGTTAGTGCAGGAACAGCTGGCTGCTGGACATATTGAACCTTCTACATCCCCTTGGAACACTCCAATCTTTGTAATCCAAAAGAAATCAGGCAAATGGCGGCTCTTACAAGACCTCAGGGCGGTCAATAAGACTATGGTCCCTATGGGCGCATTACAACCTGGAATTCCCTCTCCAATAGCCATCCCTAAAGGGTATGTCAAATTAGTTATTGATCTAAAAGATTGCTTTTTCTCCATACCTTTACATCCTGATGATTGCAAACGTTTTGCCTTTAGTTTACCCATTACCAATTGTGTAGGGCCTTCTCCTCGGTTTCAATGGAGAGTCCTCCCACAAGGAATGGCCAACAGCCCTACTCTTTGCCAAAAATTTGTAGCCCAGACTATAGACCCCTTTAGGTTGCTCTTCCCCACTTTGTATATTATCCATTATATGGATGATATTCTTCTTGCCGGTCCTGACCAGCAACAGCTCTATGCGGCCAGTCAGCAACTAGTCACTGCCCTCCGAGATCGAGGACTACACATTTCCCCAGAAAAAGTCCAGGTCCACCCCCCTCAACTATTTTTAGGCTTTGAATTATTTTCTAATAAAATCCTCACTCAAAAAATTCAGCTAAAGAGAAGCTCCTTAAACACTCTTAATGATTTTCAGCGTCTGCTAGGAGACATCAATTGGCTTAGACCTTATTTAAAACTGACCACCGGAGAGTTAAAGCCCTTGTTTGATGTCCTACGCGGAGATCCTGATCCCTCCTCCCCCCGCTCGCTTTCACCAGAAGCACAAAGGGCGTTAACCATTGTAGAGCGGGCTATTTCTGAACAGACCATTAGCTACTTCTCTCCACATTTAAGTTTGTGGCTGCTCATTTTTCCCACTCCCTTCTCCCCTACAGGAGTCCTTTGGCAAAACCATCCACTATTTTGGGTTCATTTGCCAGCCTCCCCCTAGAGTCTTAGCTACCTATCCTCAATTAGTTGCTGCCCTCTTACGTTTAGGCCGAGAGGCAGCCCTCAAGTTGTTCGGGAGAGACCCTGAAGTTATAACCCTCCCATACAACACGTCTCAGTTACAATGGCTTATTCAACATGATGATGATTGGGCAATCAGCTGCACCTCCTTCCAGGGGACAATAGACAATCATTACCCTGCGGACAGATTAGTCCAGTTCCTTCAAAAGACCCCGGTTGTCTTTCCCAAAAGGACTAAAACCACACCAATTGCTGGGGCCGTAATGGTGTTCTCTGATGGGTCCTCCTCCGGTATAGCCGCTTCAGCATTAATGGGCAGATTACTCGAATACAGACAGACCTCTCCTCTGCACAGCTTGTTGAATTAACTGCAATAATCAAGGTTTTTGAGCTTTTAATAGATGCCCCCTTTAACCTTTACACTGATAGTGCCTATGTAGCCACCTCTGTTCCCCTATTAGAGACAGTGCCTTACATACGTCCCTCTACAAATGCTTCCCCCCTATTCGCAAAATTACAAAAACTAATTCTAAACCGCGGTGCCCCTTTTTTCATCGGGCACATACGCGCTCACTCTGGCCTTCCGGGGCCGCTTGCCAAAGGCAATGACAGGGTTGATCTGGCAACTCAATTAGTAGCCTCTGTCACGTCAGACTCACCCTTGGTTGCAGCCCAACGGGCTCATGAACTACATCATCTCAATGCTCACACTCTTAGACTCAAATTTTCAATCACCCGAGAACAGGCCCGCCAAATAGTTCGGCAATGTCAAGGATGCCTAACTCTCCTCCCAGAGCCTCATACCGGAATCAACCCCCGGGGGTTAGTCCCAGGAGAGATATGGCAAATGGATGTCACTCATTACCCTCCCTTTGGTAAATTAAAATATATTCATGTGTCTATTGACACCTGCAGTGGTTTTCTATGTGCATCCTTGCAAACGGGAGAGGCAACTAAAAACGTTATTACCCATGTTCTCTCATGCCTGGCATATCTGCCACAACCTAAAGTTTTAAAAACTGACAATGGCCCTGGATACGCCAGCTCTAGCTTTAAACAGTTCTGTGCACAGTTAGGTATTAAGCACATAACGGGAATTCCTTATAATCCCCAAGGCCAAGGTATTGTTGAAAGAGCCCACTTAACTCTTAAAAACATGTTATTCAAACTTCAGTCGGGGGGAGAAGCACTCTACCCGAAAACAGGTAATGCAAAGACACTCCTAAATCATGCACTATTTGTTCTCAATTTTCTTACCCATGACTCCGCGGGTAAAACCGCTGCTGATCGCCTTTGGCATCCCTCCACGGCAGATAACTATGCACAGGCTATGTGGAAAGATCCGATGACCAACACATGGCACGGGCCTGACCCTGTACTCATATGGGGGAAAGGACATGCTTGTATATATGATGCTAAGGTACAAAATGCCCGATGGCTCCCAGATAGACTCATTAAACCCCTAGACACAAATAAAAGCAAAAACAATAATAATTCCAATCCAGGGCATATTAACCCCTGAGAAGCCTTCCCTTTTTGTTTATTTTCAGGAGGCAAAAA
Source organism: Eonycteris spelaea (assembly GCA_003508835.1). Lineage (NCBI taxonomy): Eukaryota > Metazoa > Chordata > Mammalia > Chiroptera > Pteropodidae > Eonycteris > Eonycteris spelaea. Next base: position 1,717,931 of record PUFA01000142.1, on the reverse strand, counting down.
TGAAGACATGCACGCTACTGATCCTCGTCATGGCCCTTCGCCCCGTTTGGACCCATCAAATTCTCAATTTCACCTGGACAGTCACCATTGAAGCAGGAGACGTCGCCTTCAATTTCTCCACATTAGCAAGTACCCCCCCTTGGCCCGTTCTTACCCCTGATCTCTGTGATCTGGCTGCCGGAGCTTCCGCGGCCTGGGGACCCCAGACATTTACTTCCCTTCCACCTCCCCTGAGACCTACCCTGACAATCTACCACCTCTCCTGGGTGTAACAACACCCCTAAGAACCTATCTCAGAGAAGCAGAGTTTTATGTTTGCCCTGGAGCTCATAGAGATCGAACCCTTAACTATAAATGTGGATACAGAGACTCCTATTTCTGTGGCTCCTGGGGGTGTGAGACCACGGGAGACGCTAGTTGGAAGCCTAGCTCCACTTGGGATTATATAACTGTAAGTAGGACTTGGAATCCCAAGCGTAACTCAACCGTACCCACTCCCGAATGTCAAAACCCAATCCCACAGGGGACGATGTACACCGCTCTCCATTGCCTTTACTGACAAGGGAAAAAGGGCCCCTATTGATGGATGGCTCAGGGGACATGAATGGGGGCTAAGGCTTTATATTTCAGGAACTGACCCTGGGCTCACTTTTAAAATCAAATTACTTCGATCCATTCCAAACGCCAACAAGCACGTTATCCTTGGCCCTATTGCCCCTAAGACAAAAGACCCAAAACCTTCTAACCCTTCCCCCCTGTCTGCTAGTACTGTTTTCCAGGCTTTGCTCCCCCCGGTTTTACCCTCTACAGGCGAAATCCTTAAAGGCCTGGCTAATGTGACTGCAGAATCCCTTAACTCCACTGGATATAGCGAGTGCTGGTTATGTTTCTCCCCCGTTCCCCCGTTTTACGAAGGGATAGCAGTTTTAGTCAATACCTCAGCAGACCTCATACTTACCAATGACTCCAGCAAGACTCGCTGGTCAGATCCCTTCCGTTTTTCAGAGACCTCTCCGGGTCTCACGTTGGCTCAGCTTTCGGGAATAGGCCTCTGTATACATAGCCCCCTCTTGCGTCTACCCCCTCAGCTAGTACCCATTTGTAACAGCTCCTTCTCACCCCCGCTGTCCTATGAATTCTTGTCGCGCCCAACGGTACTTATTTTGCTTGCTCCTTTGGCATAACGCCCTCCGTTAACCCGCGCTTACTAATATCTAACAATGAATATTGTGTTTTAGTCATGCTCATGCCCAAAATTTCCATACATCCCACCGAAGACCTCCTTCCATATTACTCGGGCTCTGCTCGTACTAAGCGTGAGCCGGTAACCGCCATTACCTTATCTGTATTATTAGGATTGGGAGCAGCTGGGGCCGGAACAGGCATTGCCTCCATAATTACTTCTAAACAACAATATTATGCTCTTAGTCAGGCTATTGATAAAGACATACAAAATCTGCAAGAGGGTTTAGACAGCCTGAAGGAATCTGTTGTCTCTCTCTCAGAGGTAGTGCTCCAAAATCGCCGAGGGTTAGACCTCCTCTTCTTGAAAGAAGGAGGCCTCTGCGCTGCTCTTAAAGAAGAATGTTGCTTTTATAAAGACAAAACAGGATTAGTACAAGATAGCATCGATAAAGTTAAGAAAAACCTAGAGGCCAGGCAAAAACAAAGAGAAAAAGATGAGGCCTGGTACAAAAACTGGACCTCTGCCACCCCTTGGCTAACTACTCTGATCCCCGCCATCCTTGGACCCTTGGCAGGATTCTTCCTTTTAGTGTCTCTTGGCCCCTGGGCCTTAAGAAAACTGACAGTTTTTATTCGAGAGCAGGTTGACCAGCTCGTCAAGCCAGCGGTTGCTGTTCATTATCACAGACTTACAGCCTGTGATGAAGAGTCTTGCATCGAGCCAACCAATGCTCCAGGTCTCCAGTTCTCAACTTTACAGGCGCCTCGACCGTGGTACCATCGATTTTGGCGCCGTACTTAATATGGCTCATATGCTGGTCCGCCAGAACCAGGCATACCCCTAAGTATATGAGGGTATGGGCATCGAGATGAGTGCGAGACAAAGTACTGCAAGGGAGGGTTCTTCCTAGAACCTCTCTGGTCCTCCCTGAGAATACGCCTGGCTTGCATAGAGGTTGGTATCCATATGTACATAAAGCCTTGATATATTAAGATCAATTTGGCTTTCAGCTCTGCCTCTCCTCCCCAAAAGATACCGAGAGCATTTGCAGGATGTTACCCTGCTGGAGGAGCCAGGCCTCTATTCCCTCACTCGATTAAGGCCCACCTTTCTAAAATAAATAGAAAGGGAGGAGATGTCGGGAGCCACACAAAGACAAAAAGATGGCCACGGTTCATGAGGTTCCTGCTTCACTTCCTGGAGATTAGCTGCAAGCCCGCGCGCGCCAACAATGAAGCCCGCGCGCGCCAAAAGATACTCTTCTCTCCCCCTCCTTCCCCATTATCTTATACCAATCAGAATGTAGCTTATTGCCACCCCTGCTACGCGGCCAATCCCCTGCCTACATGTATCCTATAGCCCACTCCGCCCCTGAACACCAGTGTATATATACCCCTGTCTCACAATAAAATTTGAAGGCTTGATCAGAGTATTGTCTTGCCTTCGCTCTTCTCTCGCCCCCATTTTCTTTCAGGTCGGATCCTCCTCGTCCCCACAAATAACTAGGTCCCGCGCGGGTCGACAGGAATGATGAGTGGATGGGTGGATGGATGGATGGATGGATGGAATGATGAGTGGATGGATGGATGGATGGATGGATGATGAGTGGACCGGTGAGTGGATGGGTGGGTAGATGGATAGGGAATGACTTGTACTATGGGGCAGGTAAAGGAAGGACTGTCCTAAGTGTAGTTATGGGACTCTAGTTGAGACACGAGAAAGTAGGTGAAGAGAGAGATCTCACTTCGGTGACAATGCGCACTTGCTGTACGTTGACGATTCTAGCTGGGCGACCAGCGAGGGACAGGCCCACGGCGGCCGCAGGGTGTGGCTTCAGAGGCTCCCGCTGCTGGGAACACTTCACACCCGTTCCCAACCATCCCAACCAGAGCCGGAGATGTCACGTCCGCTAATAAACGCACAGGATGCCCAGTCGAATCTGTCGCAGATAAATGGCTGAATTCTGCCCACGTGATGCTGAAGGCATACTTACACTAAAAAGTGGTTCATTTCCTAAAATCTGAAACTCAAATTTAACTGGGACATTCTGTATTTGATCTGACCACCTCAACACCGGGCTGCCTACTAAGTGACCGTCCACCCGCAGTTACTGTCACCGTCAAAGCTGATGTCTAATAAACACGGCCCCCTCTTCTCCTCTTAGTTTCAACATTGCTTCAGCTTATTTTTAAAAAATATTTCTAGGAGCTGTTGGAGAAGATTCTAGAAGTAAAAGCAATCTAGCCTTCCCACGCAGATGACGTTACAAGTTTACATTAAAACCTCCTTGGAGACAAAAGGCAAGAGGCATGGGGATTAGCCAGCTCCTTCCTGGGGGCAGGGAGACTGGTCAGCTACCTGGTGCCACGTCCTTGCGTACACCCTGACGCCTCATGTCAACGAGGCTGAGAACTGCATCTAAGCATCACCCCCACTGGTCACGTGTTTTCCTCACTGACCTCCATTGCGTATGTCCGTGCTCACCTCTCTGCGGTCCATTCTCTACCCACAGCCAGGTGGGTCTTTGTAAAATGTCATTCTCCAGCTTTAAGCCTCCCAATGGCGCCCCAGCCCTCTGAAAACACACCTAGGCCCTTTACTGTGACCCGCAGCTCCACCCCTGTGACCTTGTTTCGTCCACTCTCTGCCGACACTTGCTGCACCCCGCCGACCGACACCCACTGGCCTTCTCTGTGCTTTTCAAACGCACCAGGCTCCGTCCTGCTCGGGGCTCCATCTGAGCCGGTCACGGTGCCTCGAAAATGTTCACCCCAGGTGTCCATCTGGTCACTGCCTTGTTGTCATTCAGGTATCAGCTTAAAAGTTGCCTTTCGAGGCAGCTTGTTCAGATCATGACGCCTACAGCAATCCCCACCCCGCCTCCCTCTGCACCTCCTCATCCTGTCTCATTCTGGTCGTAGCGCTTATTTGCGTATCGCCTGTATCCTCTAAGTAGCAGATAAACCCCAGGAAGTCAGACATTTGTCTTATGCAACCCGTCTCCCCAGTACCTGGAACAGCACGTAGCACACAGTAGGCTGTCCATCGGCACCTGCGGACTGACTGAGAGAACATCTTGTGGACACTTTCAAAGGTCCGTCGTCCTATACTGCACACCAGATCCTCCGCAGACCAATAACACCAGCAAACATGTACCAGGGCTGCTTCACGCCTACGCACTTTGCATGTTTAATTTTTTAATCCTCACAACAGCCCTGGGAATTGTCGCGTTATTATCGCGTTTTCCAGATAAGGGCCTGGAGCACTGGTGGGAAAAGTAAGTTGCCCGTGACCATACAGGGGGCTGGGGAGTGGGGAGGTACCTGGAAGCCCCCCCAGGCCATCCAACCCTAAGTTTCAAGCACAGATCACTAAGCTGGGTCACTGACCCCAAATATAGCCCAAATCCTGGGGCAAAAAGGGGACCTGGCCCAGCGGTGTTCTGGAAGATGTCCCCCATGTGCGGCTTCTGGTTGCCTGGGTGGGGTTCTTTTTAGGTCCTTTCTTGAGTTCTGGTCACATGTTCTGTGAGAGGGAGACGGAGATCCAGCTGTTGGCAGGGTTTAGGGACGGTCAACGACAGAAGAGGAAGCCGGCCGGCGAAGACCCCCGCCACAGCCGCGCCTCGGACAACCCACCCATCGGTTTGTCATGCACTTGGTGATGGTGTTGGGGCCCCTAACACCTGCCGGGAGGCGGCAAGTGTGAATAGAGGCACAGAAACGAGGTCGGGGAGGTGGAGTGCCGAGGACAGAGGGTGCTGCTCGATCGGCTCCGTGCGGAGTGGGGGAGCAGGGTGTCCCAGTGGGAGTCCCGGGGACAGGACTGTGCCTCGTGCATCCGGAGGATAAGCGAGGAGTGGGTCTGGGACAGAGGGCAGTGGGGACGAGCGAGGTAGGAGGAGACGGGAGAGGCCTGGTAGGGGCTGCGAGGCGTTTGACAGCGTGCGTGGGGTGACGGACGGGTTTGGAGTTACTCTGGAGACTGCGGGGCATTGGCATGGAAGAGGGAGACCACCCACGAGTGTGGCTCTGCCCCCTCGTGGACAACCCGGAATGCCTCCAGACAATGTCTCCAGGCGTAAGGTTTGTCACCACCGATGCTGCCGGCTTCTGGCGAGCAGAGGTTAGGGCGCCCAAGGTCCCGCAGCAGCGAATGGTCCAGTCCCAAGTGTCAGCAGTGCCGAAACGAAGAAATTGGGTCAGGGGATTACTCACCAATAGTTCTGAGCACCTACAGAAGATACAGTGACAAACCAGACGGACAAGGCGTGTGCCTTCGTGGAAGTTTGTGCTGCAGTGAGACCGGGTGCTTAGAACGGGGCGGAGGGGCAGAGAGGGGGGAAACGGTCAGAGTTTTACAGTCTCCTTTGAAGGTGAAACTGCCAGGATTGACTGAGGACAGGAGGTGCAGCAGGAGAGAATGAGGGGACAGTGTTGACTTGAAGGCTTCGTCCTGAGCGATCAGATCAGCACAGACCCGTCATTTACCGCGATAAGAACCGCTGGGCTCGGGCGGTGGGTGCTGGGGGCGTTGGGGAAATTAAAGGTTTTATTTCAGACATATTAAGTCTAAATATGATGAGGGCAATGGCCTATTTTAGTCTGGAGTTTAAAAATAAAAATAAAAAAGGAAGTCCCTTTTGAAGGAGACAGAACTTTGGAAATCGGCGAGTGTCAGGAAGAGAACCCGGGGACTACACGTCGAGACAGCCTGGCACGAAGCCACCCGAGGTCAGGGAGGGGCCGGCACCCAGGTGTGCGGGCCGCGCTGGCAGCCAAGCGCACAAAGCGTTTCGGGGAAGAGAGTGAGCAAAGCTGGCCGGGAAGGAAGTCTACACGCCGTCCCCTGGCAGTTTCCAGCCTCGTAAGCCGCCGCGCTGAGGCATCGCCAACCTCGGTCCACGCATCCCTGCCTCCGGGTTCGGTCTCCCCGGGGTAACCGCGCCCCGACTCCGATCCATAACTGAAGCGGATGTTGCGCAAGATGCAGAAACGGTTCACACAGCGTGTCCGTCCTCGCGAAGCTTTCTGACTCCTGGAGAAGATGCGGCGTCCACATCAAAAGGCGGAATTCACTCAGGGGCGCCTGCTGCAAGTCCAGCTCCCTCTGCCTGTGGCTGAACACACCCCAGAGGAACGTCAGCCGGGGGCTTCGCCGGTGGGGTTTGCCATCTAGACCGGAGCAAATGCACATGAACGACCCAGAGGGGACACAAAGGCCGTCGTGGGGTGGAGCGGAAGACCCTCCAGACTAAACGTCCCGCTGACGGGCAGGCACCCTTAGGTGCGTCCCTTTCGCTGTGGGTCACACGCACGCAGGGCATGGAGCCCCGAGGAAGGTGGGGAGCAGGCAAAGGGACATGTGTGAATCAGGGGGCGTCCCCTGGGCCTGGAGGTGGGCTGGAATTAGGGCCAGCATGCAGCTGCAGGCAGCCTCTTGGTATCTCTTTCTGTTCATGATTAGCTCCCAGGTCCTTTCCCCGGAAGCCACCAGATAAAAGAACCTTCGCATGGGAAACGTGGAAGCTTTGGAAAAATCCATTTCCACAACGATTTCTCCCTCAGTTCTGGTAGAGAAACCCCCGAATGCTTCTCAGTTCTGCACAGCCAGGCTCGATAGAGAGAAGTTCGTGAATTTCTGCACATTGGACCCAAACCCTCACCTTATACGGAGCAAAAGCTCGGTGCTCGTGGGAATTCTCTGTAGAAGGGGCGATGGGCCTCGAGGGAAAATGGGGAATTGGCTGGTTTTAGCCTCATTTCTAGAGAGAGAGCTGGTCCGTACTCAAAGTGGTGGGTGGCTGGGCCCCTGCAGGCAGACTATGTCTCAAGTGATCACAAAATGTCACGCCTTTTCTGTAAACCTTCAGGCGATTTTTAGATAAACGTGTCTGACTCGAGAAGGAGTCAAAGAAAGCAGGTGTTCTCTCTCTCATGATTTAAATTGTTTTCTTTTTATTTCTTCTATTTTCTTTTTGTACCAATTCCTACAGCATTATTCCGAGATACCTCAGAGAGAAGGTGGAAGGACAAAGTGCTTCCGAGAAGCGTCTGCTTTTCCCGCCTCATCTCGTCTTGTTTTTCTAGTCAGTCTGTTTTAGCGACAGAGATTTTGACGATCTGTCCTGTCACCTCCCCGAGGCCAGAGAAAACATGATCGCTTTGCTTCCATGCAAATAAATATGGGAATCGGTGATTTTTTTTTTTCCAAACAGCAAAGCACCACACCGTTAGAAATCACCCATAAAAGTCCGAGAGGCTCGTAAGGTCGTTATCAGGAAAAGGCCTTAAAGTTGGAATTTTTTAACAAACAATGAGAAAAAGTCCCGAGTTTTTATGTTGCCCCGTGTGGCACGTTCGGTCTTTGAGCTAGTTCTAAGTTGGAAAATGCAAAGGGTGATTGATTTCTTACGAACGCTACGTTTTTTAATCTGACGTGCTTTCCGTAAGTTAGGATGACGTTGCTGCGTTTTTCCCTGAAAAGACCCCGTTCAATCCGCCACTCTGTGCAGGAGGAAATGCAGCGTCCGCCTTGTGCCTTCGTTAGGACGGTGACTTAGGACAGGTGGCCGTCCAGCGAGGCGTCCGGCTCAGACGGAGCAGGCCTTGACCATGGTGTGTCCCCGCAGCCCTTCCCCGCCCTCACCCCGAGGGACAACGGATCGGCACGGGTGCCCACGCAGACACGATTTGAGGATAATTTCGGGGGTTTCGAGCTTCCCAGCCGGGAGGTTCAGACATGATCCCACATCTGTCAGTCCCGACCCAGCAGAATCTGGGTCGAATTACTTGCTCTCCCCCAGGCCCGCCATCAGCCTGGCTCACTGGATCGTTTTGAAGATTAAATGAGACGCCTCTGAGGCTCTGGGCGCAGTGCCTTGCCGGTGATAAAGCCGGTCATCGTTAGCTGTTATTGTTATGCCTGGGCCATGAGTTTAGGAACTATTGCTCCACCCACCCCCCCCCCCCGCCGAAAAAAAATAACAATATAGGTACTTTAGAGTGTATCAGGTTTTTAAAAAATCCATACCATAGGTTTTATGGAGTAACAGTTAAAAGCGCGGCTTTACTTTACGATGCCCCTAATTTAAAACAGTTGGATGTCGTGCGTGGGCACACGGCTGGGTTTGCCTCAGTGGTAGCCTTGACTCTAGGCGCCCTGAGGGGCTCTGATAGAGAGGTCAGCCCCGAGGGGTGGTGGGCCCTTCACGGCTCAGTCCTCTCCTATGGCTTTGGGAATTAGGACAGCACGAACCGAAGACGGCTTTCTATTAGTGGATCGAGAGGCTTGCTGGTCTACCGGTGACTGCCAGGAACAGGTTCTCGGTGGGGACGTCAAAGGTCTTCGAGTCTGGAGGACTGTGACAGGCACTCTGCGGTCACGAGCCTGGGGTGGCATGAGGCCACATCTTCGCCGGTCCTGTATCTGTGGCCGAACTCGGCCTCCGCCTTACTCCCCCAGCATGATAGCGAGCGCGGAGGGCAGAGCTGACCCCCTGCCCACCGTCAGTCCCTCGGGGCCGCCCAGGCCCCAGGTCACCCGAGCTGAGCTTGGGTTTGCTGAGTGAAGCCAGCTCATGAGGCTTTAGGGCAGACGTGGATGTGGGCCCCCAAAGCCACCTCTAGCTCTTTGGTCTTGGGGAAGGTGTCCTCGCCTGTGGCCTGGGAAGGGATGGAACGAGAAAAGGCACTCAAAGCCCGCGGTGACGTGCCGGGCACGCAGCGGGCGAGCGATGCAGGCATTGCTGCCGGGACTGTCGAGGGATTTGGGGTTTCGAGGTGTCTCGTTTCTCCTTCTTCCAAGCGGCTTTCCAGTGTTCTTGAACGGTCGTTTTTCAGGACGATTTACCCAGACCTGTAAGTGAAACTGTCCACTCTTGGGCTCTTGTGGCCTTGCCTCTTCCTCTCCGTCTCCTCCCTTCCCTCAGCCACCGTCCGAGGCCGGCATCACCTGCATCGAAACCATCGAAACCGTGGCTCAGCAGTGATCTCCAGCTTGTGTCCCCTCCCGCACCCAGCGAGTTCCTGCCTGCCAGACGTTCTGCTATAGCTCGCTTCGCACAGCGCATCATCCTCTCCGAACAAACAAACAGACACATGGAAAGCTAACACCTCTCGGCTGAGAGCGTCCAGTCTCGTAGGCTGGCTGGTGCTTCCGCCCCCACAACCGAACGTAGGGACCTTCCTTCAGAGAACCCTTCGCTCCAGGCAAAACGGTTTGCTCTCTGTCCTCCTGGCCCCCAGGTTCACAGTCTAGTCCCCCGACACTTCCTGAGGAAGTGTCCCTCCATCACGGAGGGAGTGGGGGGTGGGGGTGACTCAAGAATAAAGGGAGACGCAGCTTTCAAGTCTCGTGCTTTTTATTAAGACCGCGTATGAATGTTGTCTTTCTATCACATAAAACATCCACACGTTTGTCGTGATGTAGGAAGGTTTTAGATGATAGGCATCCTGTAAGATGGATGGATCCGGTCTCCAGGGTCCAAGAAGACGTGCCGAGTTAGCCCGATGATTTGTGGACTCTCTAGCTCACCAGGGAGCCCCATTCCCACCCCCCACTGTCACAGGTCTGGGCCTCCAGGCGGCCCCTCCTCCCTACCTCCACTGTTTGGGGCAGCAGCCACTGCCCCCTCTGAGTCCCTGGGGTCACCACTCTTGGTCTTAACCATTGTAGCTTGAACTATTGAGCATCTGTTTATAAAGAATTCTGTTCCCCTAAATAAAAGGTAGCCTCCTTGAGACAAAGCCCCGCCTGTGTCACCAGCGTTTGTCCCTGGGTGTGGCAGCCATGACCCTTGAGCTCAAACAGCAATGCTTTCTTTCTGTGTGCTCCAAAGCGTCTCGCGAACATTGTCGTTTTCTATGAATTGCTTTTCTTTCGTCTCTTTTCTCCTCTTGATTTCCCGTCCCCTGAACGGCATGTCCTTCTCCTTCCCTCCTTTCTCAGGTCTGAGCGAAACAAACACCGAGTAATCGGGAAAAGATGGCAGGTTTTCTGGGGCTCTGCTTGAAAATGCTTCCAGCAATGCAACAGACAGGGCGATGGGCAGACTCGGTGATGGCTTGCTTATTTATTTATGTGTTTGTTTGTTTGTTTGCACTTCTCAAGGCCGGGCCCTGTGCTCAGAGATTGATTTCACTTGCTTCCTGATAACGCAACCAGCGGAGAATCCCTCACGGAGGTAAAGTGGAACTTTCTAGAAGGGGACGGGCTTCCCGGGGAACCCACTTCCTTTCTCCGCAGGGCCTCCCCCGTGTAATTTCTCAATAACAGCCTCACCGCAGGGGAAGAATGGCAATGACGGCAGGGGCTCAGGGCAGGAAGGGGCTTCCAAACAGAGTCGCCACGAGAGGCTCTTTGGCCTCCGGGTTCCCATGAACCGGGTGCTCAAAACAGAGGTGGGAAGGGTGCATCAGCCGAATTGCAAAACGTGACTGTGTTGTTTTCCCCTCTCAGCTGGGTAAAAACTACACACATGCACGACACACCCCTGTTCTCCACCGCCTCCCCGCCCTCCGGGGTTTTTCTGAGGCTGGAAACGACGAGACTCATCCAGCCTCGTGGCACCGATGGCGTCATCCAGCCCTCCATTCTCTGGTGTGTGCGTTGATAAGTTACACGTGCCTGGGTGGGGGAGGGGACACGTGCCCAGGGAGGGTGGCCTCCTGGCTCCAGGTGAGAACAGACACTTCCAGACGGTGCTGTGGCCACATTCTGGTTGCCATGGCGCTGAAAACCGGGAGGTCGGCGCAGGGAACCAGGAAGCGTGCACCCACCCGGTTCTCTCCCCCGCTGTCGATTGGCCGAGCAGTTACTTACGAGTTTGAATCCTGAGAAGCCTGGCGTTTCATCACGCTAATGCGGCCGTTTCTGGTCTCTTCGTAGCAAGTCCGTTTTCGCAGTGACTTTGATCATTCGGGGCAGGCTCCACGAAAAGCCGTCTCGCAGAATGATCCGAAGAGAGGCAGAGCCGTTGCTCTTCTAGGGACAGACGTTCTGATTTCCCCGATGCCTGCGCTGACTTCTTTGAGGCCCCGGGGTGGGGGTGGGGGTGGGGGCCAGTCTGCGGGGCTGCGGTCGGTTTTAACCTGCGTGCCGCACGCAGTCTGCTGTCTGGCAGTTGGACAACAAGGAATGCACGTCCAGCGGTGTGCCCGGCCAGAGTTTTCGTGCAGAGAGCAGCTCTGCAGACGTGAACAGAAACCGAAACGTTTTGGTGAGAATAAGCCGCCAAGCCACTGTGCGGTCATTCCCACAAGCCTCACACGGGCTGCTTCTCTGTCCCTGTGCAGAGAACCCTCGCCTCGGGGGGGGGGGGGGGGCGTGAAAATGACGCCCTAAGAATGGGCCACATCTGTGATCAAAAACACCTAATGCCACGCTCACGATCAGGGTGACAGGCTTCCGAGGACTGTTCTCCGGACTTCGACAAAACCAGTTGGTTTCCTGTGGGAACGTTCACCGGCACATTGTCCGGTGTTCTCTGCAAGGAATTACACCCAAGCTAAGTGCTCGGGGCGGGGAGCGGGGGAGTCAGCATTTTTTTTTTCCAGCCATGAGGACTCGCTGGCTCCCGGGGGACCTGTGAATCAGTGCTGTCCATTATGCTGCATGCGGACTATAACACTCTCCCGTAGCCACTCTGAGGGAAGTACAAAGAAACAGTGACATCGACTCTAATGGTGCGTTCGATTTCACACGCTGCTGGAGCCGCAAGATGATCATGTCCACGTGTAATCAATACGGAAACACCATCAAGGAGATAGATCACTTACGTGGGTTTTGGTACCCAGTCTTCAAGATCTGGTGGGCACCACTTATCTAGGTTCCCAGCAGGCACATGTATACGGGGGCTCGGTCGCCACGCACGGCCAGGACTGGGAGAGACTGCTCTAGGGCAAAGAACTTCTGAGAGAGTGGCCCGCGGCCAGCTCGGCGGGAAAAGCCCGAGAGTCGTGAGAAGAATGTTTCACCTCATAAATTAAGAACGCAGTGGTCCCAGAGGGCCGACGATGGGGGGGGGGGGCAGAGAGCGGTCTGGGAGAAGAGCAGTGCTCGGGGCGGTCACAGGCGGGGTGGCAGGTGTGGCTGGGGCCACGGGAGCAGAGAGGCTCACGGTCACCCAGCATCCCCACGAAGCCGCGCAGGCATTTGGGGCTGGTCCTAAGAGAAATGAAAATACGCGGACGGGTTTTAAGCCCGGGCACGTGGCAGAGGGCTGCTGGCAGCGGCCCTGGAAGTGGTCCAGGACAGAGAGGACGCTGGCTCGGGCAGCAGGACAGCGGGACAGGGAACGGCTGGCCGGCGGTGGGAGACACCCTGAAGCACCGCCGAGGGGCCTTGGTGTGACGGTCGGCCGTGGGTGGGAAAGGACAGAGGGACGGGGGTGGCGCCTTCGTTTGCGGCCTGGGCGCCTGGTGGCGGGTGCATGTGTACGAGCTGGGGAGGGGTGGGGGGGTGAGTTAAGAATTCAGACTCCCTCTCACGACCAGAGAGGTGCTCCGCTCGAAAACACACGGGGAAGGAGGCGCCGCCTTGTCACGTCTCCACACTTCGTCTGTTCTGTCGCTCTGCCGACACCCACGGGTGCCACAGGAGAGGCGAAGGGGCGTCCCCGACCCCAGGAATCAGAGGGAACCCCGGCCCCCCGCCTCATGGAACCCCCACTCCAGGAGTTTGCACGTACAAATCCACACGCCTCCCACTTCTTCCCCGAGCACCAGCGTGGTCACCGTCCACCCAGCTCCCTCGGGCCATCGGAGGTGGTCAGCGACCTGAACTGACCCACACCCCGCATGATCCCCGCCCCATGAGAACGAGCAGCCTGAGATATGCTTCCGCTCAGTTACAGGACAAGGCCAAGGGGAAGGGATCTTGCAGATGTAACCAAGGTCCCCAGCCAGGTAACTTCAGGTGAATCAAAGGGGTGCTCACTCTGCGTGGGCCTGGCCTAATCGGGCAAGCCCACAAAAGTGGGGTCTCCGGGGCTGAGATGAAGAAGCACCCGAGGGTCCCCGCAGGCTGTAAGGAAGGACGACACCATGTCGCAGAGACAGGGCAGGGGCCCAGTGCCGGGCGAGCCGGACGGGACCCCCGAGCCTCAGCCGAGCTCACGGCGCAGGTCAGGCGGCACCTCCATCACAGCCCCCTGAGACCCGAGCGTGGCGGCCCAGCTCAGCCGTGGAAGCTGTGAGACAGTGAACGTGTGCGGCTCGAAGCCACTGGGTTTGTGGGAACCTGTTATGTGGTCAAAAGGCAAATATGATGAGAAAACCAAATAGAACAAATACCGATTCCGTGCTACCTGTCTTTAACTGCTTTCTGCCGCCGTGCGTCACGATGACCCGGGAATCTTGGCACCGTTATGACCCCGGGTCGACACGCATGAAAGCCTGAGGCTGAAGGGACGTCACGGCACCGGCAGGTGACAGAGCAGGGTGGCAGGCCTGGACCTCTGAGAGTCTGAGCGCCTCTGTGCTGCCTCCAGGGGGAACGGGGCTCCCCTGGGAGCTTCGTGCTCCGGACCCTCTTCTTCATCACTGGGAGCCTGCTGAGGCCACATCTCCCTCAGTCGTGCCCTCGGTCACTTGCGCCCCACCCGGGCCACCGGCCTCGGGTGAGCCACCTCAGCATTTCCTTTCCTTTCGCTCTGAGTCCCGTGGTCAGCCTCTCAGAGCTAAGGAGTCCCCAGGCTCCCCGTGAGTACTCTGGCCTAGGCCACCCTCAGGTTTTCCCAGGACTGTCCCAGTTTCTGAACTGAAAGCCCCACTTCCAGGAGCCCCTTAGCCCGAGGCGAACTGGGACAATCATCACCCTGCCAGCTGCAGCCTGGGCGGGCCTGGAGGCCGCTTCCTCCCTGCAGCCTCCTGTGACTTTCCTGTCACCAAGAAGAAAAGACATGCTTAGCTAGGATATTGGAGGCTCGCTCTCCACCAGGAGCTAAGAGCAGATCCAGCTCTATGACGCTCCTGCCGGTGGGGCTTTGGCCTGAGCCTGCAGACAGGCCTAGGAAGCTGTGTCCGCATGGACCCAGACACCGCAGGCCGGCCCCAGGTCCCCACCTGCTCCACTCCAGCCGGGTGGCTTGGTGGGAGCTGGGGGAGGTGGGCCCCTGGATTCACCCCCTGTCCTCAGCCTGGCCCCTCGTGAGACTCTCAGCGAGTGCTGGCCACCACAGCGGGAGTTCAGCCCTGACGAGATGACGCCCCGTGGGAGCTGGCTTCTCTCCGTCCCGTGTCCTGGACTCTCAGCCACACCCAGTCACCTCCCAAATTGTGCCAAGGGACCCCAGGTGTGACCGTGGTCGAACCACCACGAGACTGTCTGCAAATGGGAAATGGCTCAACACACCTATTTTATTGAATACTGCCAGCCATTCATTCATTCACTCACTCACTTGTTCCACCAGTATTTGGGGACACCTGCGATGAGCCTGGCGTGACCCGAGGCTCTGACCCTGGGGTACAGCACGCTTCAAACTGGATCACGGGACGAGCACTGGGCACGACGCCAACGTGCGGGTGCCGACCCGATCCTCTTAGGGGGAGCGATGGGGACCCAGCCGACTTCGGAAGGTGGTCTGTTGTCCACGGTGCACATATTTTTTTTCACCAGCCACGCTGTATCTTCTCGTTCAAAGAAAAACACATCTTAATCTCATAAAACTCACGCCTGCAGCCCCCTACAATACAGCACCTTCCAGGATGTCTGTTTGAGTTCCCAAACAGTTTGTGTCCTTGGGTGCCTGGTGCGCCCCCGTCCCGAGCTTGGCACAGGAGAAGAAGAATAAATAGGACATTGGGGACGGTCAGGAGATAGTGGCTGCGTGGGGGAGAGTGGCACATCTCCATAGACGTCTTTACGTTGCCCGACGGAGCCGGGGGGCTGAGACGTGGGCAGGGTGCTGTGGGAGGTCACGGGAGACCCTGGGCAGCCCGCAGTTAGCCAAGGCTTCCTGGAGAGGTGACGCCTCAGCTGCGTCTCTCCTGTTTCTTTGTTCAGTGGCATGGAGTTGCTCGTTAAGAAATTTCAAGCAATACATGCAAATATAGAAACAAGAAGCTAACCCTTATCCCGCTCTCTTCGCCTGGAGAGAATCGCAGCTGACATTTTGGTGAATACCCTTCCAGGTGTGTGTGTGTGTGTGTGTGTGTGTGTGTGTGTGTGTGTGTGTGTGTGTGAGGATAGTGTATGGTTTATTATCGTCATTCAGGTTGAGAAAAACAAACACGTTCAACGGTAGCAACAGGCCCACACAAAAAAAACTCATCCCCCAGCCGAAAACACGTGTCTGCATTTTATTTCAGGAAAACATAACTCGGGGTCTTGAAACATCTCCAGAAAGCAGGGTAAGTCGAGGGACACACAGAGTGGATCTGAATAACAAGTCTGGGGCCACCACCGGTTTTGAGGGTCACCGCCGACACAGAGCTATTTTTTTTTTCCAGGAAAAGCAGGGTTAACTCAAACCGCGAAGCCCGTCAGCTCTTTCTCCTGCCGAGAGAGGGGCTGCTCCCTGGGGGGCTGAGTTATGACGACTTCCAGGTATCGATGGGCTGCGCACGCACGCCAGCCCGCACTCGGCAGAGAGCTAGGGATGAGGAGCAGAGGGGAGATGGTGGTGGTGACCGTCTTTATGTAGTTTTCGAAGTCGCTTCCGAAGAAGAGGATGAGGTAATAGTTGGCGACGCCAGCGAGGGACATGAGGAACAGGAACAGTATGATCCGCTTGCCGAATATGTAGCCAGGCGTGCTGGAAGAGACGGAGGGGGAAGCTGGGCCCGCGGCACGCGGCCCCGCCTGGAGATGTGTGTTTGTGTGTGTGTGTGTGTGTGTGTGTGTGTGTGTGTGTGTGTGCGCGCGCGGTGGGGGCGGGGGGCAGAGTGACAGCTCCTTTTCCTGGGGTCCCGTCCCGGCTCGGACGGGCCCTCGAGGCCCAAGGCGCCTAAAAGTCACTTTGGCGGCTGAGGGCTCCACCCGCCTGCCCGGGAATAACTCACGCTCTCTCTGAGGAGAGCGGGCACCCCCACGGGAAGACGGGCATTTTCAGCGAGTGGAGACAGAGGATGGATGCATTCCCACCCGTCCATCAAAGGCTCTAAATGCTAAGCTGCCCAGGCTGACGGGCAGCTGGGGCCAGGGGTGTGTGATCGCCTACTCTGCCCAGCCACCACCCTGGCCCCCTCCCTCCCTCTGCCGAATCCTGTGACCGCTGTGGCGGCTTGTGGAGGCCGTGACGTGGACTCGGTGAGGGGACCTTTGGCGCCAGACCAGCCAAGCGGCGGTCGACGCTGCTGAGCCTCGTCCCTGCCACGTGACTGTGGAGAGCAAGCTGGGCCTCCACGGGTGTAACGCTAGAAATTCTGCCTTTTTAAAGGGACCCCAAAGGTTCGCAGTGTGACCTGTCATTTCCCCGTGCCAGGCGTGCGAGAACCCGCAGTGGGCGAGCCGCGGCTCCGGCAGGGATGGTGGGAAATGCAGGATCCAGGGCCCCGCGTCAGAACGACATGGTGACAAGCTCCCTCGGGGACTCCGGGCACGGCAGAGTCTGAGAAGCACCTCCAGCTGGGGCGCCCCCAACCCCGCCATCCGCGTCCCTCTCCCCCTGGCTTCCACAGTCACGCTCACGACTGAGACGTTCTATTGTTTTTTTTTGGGGGGGGGATGTGGTCCCAAAAGGGAGGGTATGGGTTGAACTGCGTCCCACCCACTAAAGTCCTAAACCCCAGGGCCTCCGAAAGCGGCTGAATTTAGAGATACGGTCTTTAACAAGGTGACGAAGATGGAGCGAGGTCACTGGCGTGGCCCCGACTCTGACTGGTGTCCTTGGTAGGAGAGGCGATCTGGACAGACATGCACAGAGGGAGGGCCGAGGGAGGGCAGCCGGGGGGAGGGTGGAGGACGGCCGCCCCCACACCCAGGAAGAGCGCCACATCCGGACCGTGACCCACGGAGCCTCTGCGACTGGCCTGCGATGGCGGCTCTGGCAGGCGAAGACCGAGTCACCTGCTCACGCCAGCAAGCAAAGGGAAAGAAAGGACAGGAGCCTGTTTTTCCGACCGAGGACAGAGGGTTCGGAGGGATTAAACTGTGAGAAGTCAAATATTGTGGTGGCCGAGATCTCGCTCACGCGTGTGAGGCCACCGCATGCTCAGGAACCAGGCGGAGGGACAGGGGAAGCCACTTCAGGCCCGACGTGGTGGGCGGTGTCTCCCGGCTGCTCTCGAATGTGGGCAGGATCTCTCAAAGGTCTCAGGGACTGCCCCACCCAGGAGGCGAGGCCGCGGCGCCTTAACCCCTCCCAGGCCGTGCAAAAGGCGTGGAAGGCTAGAGCTGGCACAGGGCCGTGCGTGCAGGGCCGGTGTGGACGCGGCCCCCGCCGGGCGCTCGATGGGCTTGGAGCCGGGCCGAGGGTCTGGGGGGCAGCGGGACGTTCATGGAGCCTGCGGACCTGCCCCGGGCTCGGGCAGAGCCGCAGAGGACCGCCGTGGGGCAGAGAGCAAGGACGGGCGAGGGCCGACGGCAACGCTGTGCGCTGGACCCGGGCCCACGCCGGCCTCTCCTCTGC
The DNA here is from genome assembly GCA_003508835.1 of Eonycteris spelaea. Classification (NCBI taxonomy): domain Eukaryota; kingdom Metazoa; phylum Chordata; class Mammalia; order Chiroptera; family Pteropodidae; genus Eonycteris; species Eonycteris spelaea. The sequence continues at coordinate 1,700,175 of PUFA01000142.1, read as the reverse complement.
TGCTGGTGCGTGGATCTGGCTACGGGGGCGGGGGTGGGGTGTCGGGATGAAATCACTAAGCGTCTGTAGGGACCAGGCATTTCCCACCCGGGATGTCATTCACGACAGGAAGACGTAAAAGAGGCCCAACAAGCCCCCACTCCAATGCGCCTGACACTTCCGGGGAGGGTGGTGGGGGGTGAGAGGTGACCCAACTTCCCCCCACCCAGCCACGTGGCTTGGGCGACTCGCCGACCCTCCCCCGCCTCATGCAAAAGCTTTACGGTCCCTCTGGCTTTAAAACCCTCTTCCTTTCGATGAGGAAATAGCACTCTAAACCTGCTGACTTCTGAAGGGAATAGAAAGGACAGCTCCACGGGACTCGGATGCTGTCTCCGTCGTCCAGCCGTGACTCGGGCCCTCGGCAAACGCGTGCCGCTGAGTGAACCATCCTCGGGAGAGAGGCACGAGCGGCCTCGAGGGGTCCCCAGTCACCTGGAGTCAGGGGGCGTTTCAACAGGGGACAGGGCCGTGAGGGGCAGGAAGGGAGCAGCCTGGAGCCTGCTGGGGAAGGTTGGGGACAAAAGTCACAGAGCCTCGTAACGGAATGTCCGCCGACTGCCGCTGAGTCTGGGCCCAGAGAGCCGCTTAGAACGAACGGGGAAGAAGCTGAGATGGATCCTTCGCTGCCGTGCCGTTGCGGGGGCTGCAGGCGACGTGACCGGGTGATCAGGGCAGGGAGGAGGGGGCTGGGCAGGAGGCCGCAGGACTGAGAGTGGGAGCCATACACGCCTCGCGGGTAAAGGAGAGAGCTGCAGAAGCCGTGAAGGACGACGCTCCAGTAGGACAGACACACCGAGGGATGTGCTCCCTGCCCACGGGACCAAAAACCACGCTGCAGCCCCGGAGGGACGGGGCCCAAGCCACGTCTGGGGAGAAGCAGGACCACCCTCGGGGCCCGAGGGAGACGTCTCTGGGCGGGGGGCGGGGGGAGGAGCTGGCTGAGCACGCCGCCGCCTCTGCCGGGGAGGCCGAGGGCCCGAGCAAGTCCCGAAGGCGTGAGGGTGTCACGGCGGCTGCCGCCTCCAATGGTAACACAGCCCAGGACACCGGGGAGGAGGGTGGACGAAAGGCGGGTTCGCGATGGGGGAGGGGATGCACAAGTAGTTTCTGGAAGGCAGAACTGAAGACCCCTTGGACTGAGCCGCAGAGCCCCGAGGTGCGCCCACCCCCGCTGTGCTTGGGTCCCCTACGGGAATGAGCCTGGAGCCCGGGCCGTCCTTCCCACTGCGGAGAACACGTGTTAAGGAGTGCTGTGAGGCCACATTTGGTCTCAGCGGGCAAGACCGTGACCGGTCAGTGATGACCACCAGGGACCAGGGAGGGGTGAGGAGGGTGGGAGCCAGCACGGACTGTGGGGAGGGGGGTGGGCGGGACCCTCCGACTGCCACCTGATGGGGGAGACCCGGGGGATTTGAGAGGCGAGGCCATTTATATTCCAGTGAGGTCTGGAGAACCCGAGGATTTTCAGGTTTGTAGCCTGCACCCTGCTGTTTATTTTTGCCACCTCTGTCCATCCCTGGTAATGATTAGCTTGCAAAGGAAAGGAGCCAGGGGTAGACAGGCACGTTTTGTCAAGTGCCACGGATCGTCTCAGAATTAAAGCACCTTTAAGACCGCCAGGCGGTGACCTGCCAGGTGACCTGCCACCACTGAAGGATGCCAACCGGCCACCGGAGAAGTGTGCCATTGCACAAGGCCAGGCGGTATGTGAACCAGACAAGGGACGATGCCAGGGAAGGCTGGGCTCGGGCCCCCTGCCCTCCGAGGCGCACTGTCACCCGAACGTTTCTTCGGTGAAATCGGACTTCCCGACCCGGGTGGAGTGGCAGAGCGATGCCGCTTTGGCACCGCCTGGAAGCCATGCCGTGGGGACCGTTCTCGGTCCCCACCCTCTGCCTGCGATGGCATCTCATTTCCCCAGCATTCCGCTGGTCCCCAGGAGGTCCGTCACTCGAAAAGAACTTAGCACAAGGCACAAGCATTAGTTGTCCCCTCTCTCGGCAGACATCGAAAGGCTTCTCTCCCCCGGAGGCCTGGGGACGCCAGACAGAGAAGCCATCCAAGCCCCAGAGCCTGGCGGGTGGGAGTGGGGGGCGTGGGGGTTGCGAGGCGTGTGCCTGAGTGTCCTTGTGAGCCCAACGACGCCGGGTTGGGGGCCGGGGCGGGTGGTGCTCAGCGGGAGCCTGGGTCAAGTCGAGTCCGCGAAGTTCAGGGACAGAAGGAGGAGGGGTCCGTACCAGCCCCCTCCCACCCCCTGCAGTGGCCCGCCAGACGCCTGCATGCCAGGCAGAAGGTGGCCGTGACTTGTCACTCTCCCGGCCCGAGCAGCCTGGCTCCCCGCAGCCCTCGGCGCGCCCCGCACCTACCTCTGCGTCCGCTCTCCGAGGTAGCCCACGAAGTACTTCTGCCTCACGAACAGGTACATGAGGCCCGCGAAGGCGGCAGGGACTGCGTGCAGAAGAGGGGAGGAGACGCCGGTGTCAGTCAGTCCGGCAGACGCCGAGACATGCCGCGTTAGCGTGACGCCAGCCCGGGCCCCGAGCGATCGCTGTGGGCCGCAGAACCGAGCCGAGGCCTGGGTGCCGACGGCGGGCCAGTGTGGACTCCAGCCACGGCCCAGGGCATCGGGCTTTCCCTCCCGAGGTATTTCCATGTCCGTCACCGTTTTTGTTTCCAGATGTGGCCTCTCGGGCTGGTGTGAGGGTCGGGGGGAGGGGCACGGGCAGACTTGAACCCTGAGCCCAGCTCTGAGCCTGGGTCTCTTAAAGGGACCCCCTGTGCCTCACAAAACACAGAAGGCACTGCTGGCGAGGTTCGCCCTGTTCTCCGAAAGCCACGAAGTTGTCACAGTCCACCGTGGGTTCTTCAGTTTGTCCCGCCTGGATGCTCTGTGCTGAGGCAGCAGCCCACTTCCCCTCCCCGCCCCCGGGCAGAACAGTGACAGGAGCCGGGTGGGCAACGGCTGGGCTCCAGGCCGGGCACGGTGCAGGCCCCAGGGACCTGGGCCGCCTGGAACAGCGGTGTGGGGTGGGGGAGCATAGTGGGTTCACTTCTGGGCTCACAATTCTGAGATTCGAGCAAGCCACTGGCCCCTCGGGGCTCGGGCTCCTTGTCTGTGCCACGAAGGATTTAGGATAGAATGATCTCTGAGGTTCCTCTCAGCTAAAAATGTCTACCATTTACTCTATTGATAAGACGTGACAATTAACGACCCTGGCTGACTGACACCTTCATCCCCTGGATGCCCAGTCCCAGGAATGCACAGTCCCAGGCTGACACACCTGTGGACGCCCATGCATGTGTCTAGCTAGAACCAATCTAGATGCACAGAGCAGCCGGACACGTGGCCCTGAGTCTGTCACCTCTCGGGGCTTCCCAGACCGGTGCCGGAGGCCAGGCACGGCCTTTCAACAGGGGCCTGCACCGCGGCCTCCCCGTGAGGCCGAGGCCCGGTTCCAGGAGGGAGCACACAGAGGGGAACACCGCACCTTGGCTGCACAGGAGCCCTGCGCTCCAAAGGACGACGAGGAAGGTGGGGTACGCATCCACGCAGTTCTGGCTGTGGAAGAAGCAAACACGGAGGCGAGAGACATCAGCCACGGTGTTAGTGTGGCGGCGTCTGCAACCCCCCGCCCGAACCCCGCCACGCCTAACCACAATCCGCGCTCAGGACCCCGCACGTCGGCCCGCAGGCCGGTGGCACTGGCCACCGTGTGGGACACGGGCGGCCAGACCGCGGCGTGAAGGGACGCAGGCTCCGGAACCCATTGCCTCTCCTCCGCGGAGACGCCCAGCGGGGGACCCAGCCCCCTGGCAGGTCCGGGGACCTACGTGTGGGACATCGGACAGCGGGGCTGCGGTGGCAGGTGGGTGGCTTCTCAGGGGTGGAGCTGGTTGGCTCCTCGGGGGCCGGGCAGAGGGGTGGCAGTCTGACCTGCTCTATTGCTTCCGCGGCCGTAAAAACATGACTTAATGTCTCACGAGGGATGGCGGGATTCCGCCCGTGGCCACCCGCCTGCCGTCCGTGGAGCGGGCGGGCCGAGGCTCACGCAGGACACAGTGTGACGCTGAGGAGGCACCGAGCCCACAGGGGCCTCGATGGCGCCCCCGTCACACGCCACGCCGTCCTTACAGCTGCCCACGCACGCCGTGTCCGGAGGGGCCCTCGCCTCTCCCTCTGCAGGTGGCCGACGGCCCTTACAAGTTCCCTGCCCTCCTCCGAGTGGGTCGAAACGCCTTCGGTCTGATGCTGGGGACAGAGACGCTGAGGCCCCCATGGTGACAGACCCCCCACCCACCCGTGGGCGGTTCAGCGAGGGGTGCCTTTGAGCTCAGGATGCAGGACGAGCCGCACTGGAGCGCTGGACATGGGGATGGGACCGGGGACACGTGGGTGGGGACCGGGGACGCAGCCTGGCACGGCCCTACAAACGCGTCCGTGAGTGGCTCAGGCTGTGACCACAGCCGGTTAGAAGCTGGGCGACAAACGGGGCCGATGAGGGAAGGGAGCACCACAGAGACCCACCCCGGCTCCCCACGCCCGGGCTGCGTTTCAAGCACCAGGCAAGTAGCTGGGCGGGACGATGGGCAGTGGATGAAACGTGTCGGGGGTCGTCACAGAGGCCTGCACAGTGCAGAGCCCTTGCGGTCACTTCAGTTCACACGGTCGGTCCCCAGCGGGTGGCACCTTCTCCCTGGCCGTGACCAGGGAGCCCCCGGCCCTCAGGGCACTCCCGGCCCTGTGTCTGAGCTGTTCCTGACACGACTCCTCCCTTGGAAGGGTCCCTGGGGACGTCAGCCACCTGCGAGCCAAGCCTAAGGCCCGTCAGCAGCTCACTGCCGAAGAGCCCCATTCCGACAGGCCTGGGGCCACAAGCTCAGAGGGGCGGGGGATATGCTGGTGGCAGAGCCTCTGTGTAAATGCTGTCCGCGTGGAGGGAAGAGGAAGGGTCGCACGACATCCACCGGCACCCGCGTCCCGAGCGGCGGCCGCCCGCTTCGCCGGGCCGGCCAGGTGTGTTTTCAAACAAAACTTTGTTTGTTCAAAAGCAAAGAACGAGAGTGGGGAAAACCGTCCCATAATCCCTCATTTCCTCCACTCCCGTCCTGGCTGCCCAAGCGACTGGCATCAGGAAGTGGACGGTGTCACCCCCCGGATGGCCGCCAAGGGACGACGGGGGCCGGGCTGCCGCTGGGTTTCCGCAGCCCCCAGGCTTCAGGATCGAGGGGGTGGGTGCCCCCCAAGCCTCCCGCAGGGGGAACCCGACCCCGCATCCCGGACCGACGCGTGTCCCTCGGCCGGGAGGCCCTGTGCCCGCCCCGTCCCCCGGCAGGCTCAGGGCTGGACTCACTTGGCAGTGTAGGCCCGCTCAAAGGCCAGCGTCCCTGTCCTCTGGAAGCTGCGCCCCGAGTGCGTCCTGCTCTCGTGCTCCACCTTGTGGGCGAAGAACCCTGGCGGGGAGAGGGTTGCGTTTGGGGTGCGCCCGGCGCGGTCCGCGCGCGAGCCTGCCACCCACCCCGCGTGACGTGTTCCGTGTTTCCTCCAGCTCGGACGGCCCAAATGCCGGTCAGAGCCGCCTCAGCTGCTGCTCTCTCCAACCGCTGTGGGGGTGCGACTCTGAGCGAGACACCGCCCCCCACTTCACGCTCCTACGGGCGAGGAAACAGATGCGTGAGGGAGTGGACCCCGCCTTCCCCGGAGTGACGCACACCAGGAAGAGACGGCGTGAGGACACGGTGCCCCCCAGGGCCCGGGCAGGCGGCTGCATTCCGTGCTCGGGTCCCAGAGGCGTCCTAGGGGTGTTCCTGAGGGTGTCACCTGAGGAACCGGTAGGAATTGGCCAGCAGATGGGGGAGGGGCAGGGAACAGGGGACAACAGGAGACAACCCTCCTCTTAGAGGGGACAGAATATGCAAAGGCCCAGAGACAAGAACTGTCCCTGGTTCAGTGAGTCCTGCTTCCGATGGGGCATGTGGGGGCGGAACCCCGAGAACTATGAGGCCGCCAGAGCAGTAGGCAGTGAGCTGTCCTTTCAACGACACTCACCCACTGTCACGCTCAGACCCTTCGCTTGCGTCCGAGAGCAACGCACACACACGTGCACACACACATACACACACGCACACACACACACACACACACACAAACACACATGGATCCTGGGCCTGGGAGCTTACGTCCTGGCCAGGAGGGGGACAGATGATGACACACAGTGAACGAAACACATCAGAGCAGGTGCACATGGGCCGAGCGGGGCACGCGGCCGGGGAGCGCCCAGCAGAGCGGACAGCGCGAGTGAGCGAGCAAGGCCATGAGACCGTGACCTTGGTGAGAGCCAGGTTGAGACATTCGGAATTTGCTTCCGTCTGGAGAAAAACAGGGAGTTATTGACGGGGGCGTAAGCTGAGGGACGGCACGATCGGAGAGTCGCCGTGTTCAGTGGGGGGACGAAGGGGGAGAGGGGGGAGCCCAGGACGGGGGGAGATGGCAGGGAGCTGGCGAGGGTGACAGCTGCGGACCCTAAAGGTGCTGCACTGAGCAGAGGGCACCCGGCCGGCTGGGCTGTAAATGAAGCCCCCCCATTCCAGTCCTTTGTGAGATTGTCGGGGACCGGCCACAGGGTTCCTCTTCATCAACTCCGGTTTCACCTCCTCAGAAGGCGTGGAAAAGGCCTCTTATTGACCGTGTTTGTGACTCAAAGCCTCGCGTGGCCTTCCGTACCGTCCCTCCCGGGAACGCCCGGCTCGTGGGCAGGGGTCCCCACGCTAGGCACGGGGCGTGGGTTCCCTGCCGGGCCTCACGCCAACTCGTGACGGGGGCAGAGCTGTCCCCACCTCGTAGACGAGGACGCTCCCGCTCGGGGAGGCCAGGTCACTGCGTTCGCATCACGTCGTGAGGAGCAGACCCCGCCTGGTGCAGGGGGTTCGTCACTCACACTGTGACACCCGCTGCCCGCATCCACCGGCTACCCAGTGCTTGAGGGCATGCCCGAGCCCCAGAGTCCTCCCCAGAACTCTGAGCATGGTCTCTCGAGACCCGGGGTGACGTCCCGGCCTCCGAGCTCGTGACCCCAGGGAGTGTCAGGACGGCCGGAGACTGCACCGTGTGGCCACACTTCTCAGAGGACAAACCTCTTCCTCTCTTCCAGGCGGGCCTGCTGCCCGTGACCTTGACCCGTTCCTGCCACCTCTTCAGGGCTCTGCTTCATTGGCGTGTCCCCCATTTCCTGAGCCACCAGTCTCTTTCTTTTCTCCTCGTTACCCCAGAATCACACCCAGATCTTTCCCGGCCCGAGAACAACACAGAAACGAGCCTGTCTCAGTCCGATCCTGCACTAGACCTGCCTCTCTTTCCTTTTAAGCTGCTCTTGGAAGAGCCGGGCTGGCCTTGCCCACCCCCGACCCGCTCATGACCACCCCCTTGCCACCGCCCGGCAGGCTGCAGACATGGCGTGTGCAAAGACCACTCACGCGTCCCTCGGCCAACTGTGACGTTAGAGCAAACCAGAGACATGGGGGCGGGGGGTGGTCAGAGACGCAGAGAGAGGAGGCTGACCGCTCGCTGGGCACTGCCAGGGCCTTCCCGACTTCATGTCACACAAAGCCTTCGACCACCGCTTCCCGGCCAGAAACCTTTACAGGGTCACGAGAGGTCAGTGAGCCGCGGGGTTAGTCTGAGCCGGCAGTGACATGGGTCCTCAAAGGGACACGTCGCGCGTGGACCGTTTTCATGGAATTGTCTGGACGTCGGGACAGCCTCTCTGCACAGGAGACGCCCAAATCTGCAGTTCAGAAAGAACCCGGCACGACGGGCGGGTAGCCCAGCGACCCGCGACTCGGGAAACCAAGCCGCGTGGGGAACAATGTGGAGGAGAAGGAAGGTCACCGCTGACCTCGGGAGGGCGGCAGTGGCAGGCAGGGTCCGGGCCTTTCCGGAGGGCCACACCGGGACTGGGGGGCAGGTGCCATGGGCGGGTTTCCGCGCAGGGCCGGGGAGGACCCCTGAGCGGAGGGCACGCGGTGGGCGCGGCTCTGCTCCGGAGAGGAATCGCATCCCGGCCTGAGGACCCCCGCCAAGGGGGCAGCCTCCCCGCACCCCACTCCGCTTTCCTGCAACATAGGAACGGCAAGAGTATCTGGTCCCTAGGGGGCAGGGACGAAACGGGACAGTGTCGCGCCCAGCGGGACGCGCTGTGCTGGACGCCAGGCCAACGCTCTGGCCCCCGGCCGCCGTCAGGGCACGCTCGGCCGGTCGTGAGCCCCCCACTAGCGGGTGTCCGGCAGGAGCCACTGAGGACAGTGTAAAGACTTCGGCAATGGGGAGCGTCATGGCTCAGGAGCCGGCGTCCAGGGCCGGTCACACCCCGGGTTGGGGCGTGTGACCTTCCAACACGGTGCCACCGAGACGCACCGTGCATATGAGTCGGGCGGGCGTGGCGGGGCGGCAGGGTAAGGCGACTGCTCCTGTCAGCTCTCCCTCCCTCCCCGTCACAGCTCCACGGACCCCGGAGACCGCAGGGCATTGTCTCTCCTGCTCTTGGCTTCACGGCCACTGAGGCGGTGGCCGCCCAGCCCCCCAAGAACCCAGCTCACGCGTGTGCGAGAGCACAGCGCCCCGGGGGCCACACGGACGGACGTGGCCGGACCGCCTTGGCTAAGGACAGAGGCGAAGGGTGCGGTGCCTGGCAACAGCATGTAAATATTTTTTAAAAACTGACAGGAAGGGAGCGGGAAGCCATGGGGGCGGGGGGCGGGTGGGGAAGGGAAGCATCATGTTTGCATGTGTCCCCGAGTCTGGAAGGTGGGTCTGCGGCTGAGGTTGATTAGAATTGCAAAGGCGGCTCTGGACACACATTTGGGCCTTTGTCTTCTCCGAAAGCTCGCTTGAAGACCCGCAGAGGAGCCGCACCCCAGGTCCCTGGGGGATATTCTCACCCCCTGCCTGGTGTGTGTAACGGGGGACAGCGGGACCCCAGGGCTGCACCTCAGAGAGCAGCACAGCTCTTCCGGAGCCACCCAGGGGCTCAGAAGAGCACCGTCCCCAAGCAGGCCGGACGGTGCTGTGAGGTCACTCTGCCCCCATGTGGCTGGAACAGCTCAGAGGTGACTGGGGAGGGACTGAGGCGGTGATGGGGGCCATGGGGCGTCCACCCAAAACAGAAGCTCCACGCTTGTCCACACGCGTGTCCCCCACCAGGAAGCCTGCACCCCGCTGGTCAGCTGGCTAAACCCTGCGAGCGAGGACGCTGCTCTTCATCCACCTTCCTTGGCCGCGAAATCCCTCCCCCCCGCACCAACGAACTCCTGGACCCCACCTGCCAAAATAACCCAAGTGTCACCATCCAGCTCCAGCCTGCTCAGGGTTTGCTAGGTCCCCACAGAAAAGACCAGCACCCGCCTGCCGGCCCAGGGCAGTCCTGGTGCCTCTCCCTTAGGGAAGACAAAGAAACTTGTCACCGCTGGCCGGAGACACCGCCGCTCCCCCGGCCGCCACCAGCCTGAGCTGAGAGGGGGCAGCTCAGAGAGCACCCACCTCCCGGCTGAGCTCAGCCCTGTCCGCCCAGGTGGGCGTGAGGGCACCAGCTCCCGGCCCCCGACACCCGTCACCTGCGTTGGTGGGTTTACGGGAAGGGCGGAGGGGAGACCCCATGGACTTTAGCCGGCACTGCCCAACCCCCGCCCCCGGCACGGCCTCCACAGAGAGGTCATCGCAGACTGCTGCCCACCTTCCCCACTGCCCTTCCCTCCCTGGGGGCTGGGACCGTAGCTGCCTGTCCCCTGCTGCATCCCATGCACCAGCCTCTGCCTGGCGCCCAGCCGGGTCCCTGCGGGTGTGAGGAACGAGTGAACGTCTCGCACAAACGGAGGGGCCCGGGCACGTGCCCACGTGGAGGTGCCCGTCCAGATGCTCCACGTTCCCTCCGGAGCTGCCCCACCCCCCACGCTGCGTGCGACCTAGCACGAAACCGTCAGGGTCAGAAAGTCACCAAGTTGTCCCCCACCCCCCCCTCCGCCCAGGACACACCCTCGGGGTGTGGGGCCACGGAGAAGCCATGTCCGGAAGGCTAATCACCAGCCTCGGTCTGCACTCGAGTTGGGGGGAAATATCAGCATATCCCAGGTTGGTTACACACTTAAGTTCCCACAGCGTGATGGGAATCACCATTAAGGGCACGGCCGCCCTTAGTAAGGGCTCTCCCGTTCGCTGCATCTTCACAAAACTGCACGACACAGAGCCACAGGAGCTACTCGGAAAAGAGTCTGACGTAGCCCCTGCCCGGAGCCTCAGGGAGAAGGTCCCACACAGTCCTACGCGCTCAGCCCCGGGTACCCTGCTTGCTTAAAGGAGATGCAAACCCAAACGAGAGAAACTTCTCTCTCTCCCTCTCTCCTTCTCTTCACGTGAATAAAGAATACATATGAAACAGGCTTCAAAAATTATACAGTGTCCGGAAAAAGAAAGGATCACAAAAGAACACGTTTCTTCAAAGGAACAAAGCGAGATACTACGGGTGAGAGAGTGTTAAGGAGCTTTCCCTTCGCGTGCCTGAAATTCATTTTGGTTTTTTTTTTTTTTTAGCCTACACCTGACAGGTAACCTCAGATGTGCCGAGGTCACCCCAGCCGCAGGCGTAAAGCCCGGAGTCTGAGTGAACACTTTCCCTTCCCGGGCTGTGAGCCCCCCTCTCCGGCGACATTGATTGACTGTCAGAATGCTGCCTGCCAGCACTTTCCGGCACCTCTCGGGGGGGGGGCTCCGGGGACGCCGCCGGGTCACCGTTCTGGCACTGCTGACGGGATCAGTCGTCCCGTGAAACGGGGAGACCCCGAGTCCACGCAGAGATGCACACACCTCTACGCGTTCCAGTAAGAAGAAGCACAGACAAAGCAGGAACGTGTGCGCGTGCACACACCCACCCACCCACACACACACACACACAGACCTGTGCACGTCTGCCTCTCAGACAAGGCGCCAACAAAGCCCCCGTGCTACCCCCGCCTGGGGGCCCCCCTCACCGTTCTGGACCACACTGATGAGGGTGACGATGACCAACAGGACGATGTTGCCCAGGGTCTCTTGGTCCATCCTGGTGGCTTCGGGCTCCTGCGTGAGGACTGCTTGGTGGCGCCCAGGCCCGCACTGTGCAGGAAGGGGAAGTGGGAGCCAGCTCTCTGCCTTTCATCATTAGAATTTCTGAAGGGCCCGGCTCGGTCACAGAGCCGCCTTCTCCTTCCCTTTTTTTTTTTTTTTTTTTTTTTTTTTTCAGTTAGCCACCAATGTGCTCGGGGCTCCGGGGGGCCCTGCCGGAGAAGCAGGGCTGGGCGGAGGAGCAAACAAGCAAGAACCAAACAAACAAACTTGCTTTTTATTTGCAGAGCAGCTAAAAGGTCTGTCCCCACGTACTGCCACTCTTCCCCAGAATTCCTGGGAGCAAAGGAATGACAAACAGGTGGCAGACTCCGCAGGGGCAGCCACGTAATAGGGCCTGGATGAATGAATGAATGAATGAATGAGCAGGAAGAGGCTCAGCCGATGTCTCCTTGTCTACACAACCAAAGCAACAAGAGAATTAAAACTCCACCAAAGGATTAAGAAAGGTGGCAGAAATGGGGTTGCAGATGACCCCTAAGAAACCCTTCCCAAGGGGAAGGGTCGAACACGGAGGCTGGCTTCCCTAGCTAGGTGTGGAGACTCCCTCCCCCCGGGGGGAGGGAGAGGGGGGACAGTGAACTTGCTGGGAGCAAAGGGAGGCAGGTGGCCTGGTGTTTGACAGCACAGCTTTCTCGCCAGTGAATGGCTCCCTCGGCAAGCACAGAAAATCCAAGGTTCCCGCACTCTTCAGTGGTTTTTTAAAGGAAAGGAAGGAAAACGGATACATTTCACAGGAAAGAACATTCCCCTGGCGCCTGGCGGTAAAGGTGACTGAGCAGAATCCGCCCCGCAGCCAGGCCACGAGCTGCCCCCGCCCCCACGCCCGCCCCCGCACCAGCCCCTGTGTCTGTGCACAGGCTGCACTTCTCGGTGCGACAGGCTCGTTAGACAAATGTGCTGGGCGTGGGGGAGAATAATTAGCACCTTCATTAATTAGAGTGCAGTCTGTAATTCCACCGTGAAGGACAACCATTCGTCACCGTCACCGGAGCTCAGGACAGCTGGGGCCACGCGTGGGAACTCAGGGGGGCAGCAGTGCAGGGCAGGCAAGGGCACCGGCCAGATGCCGTCTGGAACAGGGAAGCCGCGCACGCCCGCGGGCACCGTGCCCCATCGCCATGGCAACCTGGGGCCACGTCGTAGCTGTCAGGCAAAACACCCACCTGTCTTCCTCCTCACCTCGGTGCGGTGCGTGGGGCCGCCTGGCGACATCCCTGCCCTTCACGAGGCACCCGTGGGGGGGGGGAGGACGCCCTTACGCAAAGAGCTGGGAGTCGGGAAGGGCACGCGGCACTCCCCTGGGCTGGGGTGGCCCCACCGGGCGGGACACAGAGAGGTAGCCCTGGACTCCGGGCACAAGCCGTCGTTGGTGGCAAAGCAGTTCCTTTCATTTCGGTCAGTCGAAAGCAGAGTCAGACCAGGACGGATCTGAAGGAGCGGGGACGTGACGGAAGGCGAGGCCACGGCCTTCACGCCGTCAGGCACACGGGGCGAGTCTCCAGGAGAACTCAGTCGGCCGCGGGGAAGGCTCGTGTCCCCTCCCCCGGCCACGGTCCGCGGCCTGTCTGAACGCGTGTCGCTCCATCGAGATGTGCTCTCCTGCCGTCACATAGTAACGACGCCGAGCACGCCTGGGTTTGCTCTGACCTCAGCGCTGCTGGCTAAATTCCATGCGCGCCTGGGGCCCTGAGCCTGGCCATCCCCAAATCAAGCGATGTGTGCAGCTGTGGCCTTCCTGACCTAGCATCTCAAGCTAGAAGCCGATAGATGACATGGGTACGAGAAGGCAGAGAGGCGCAGACGCCGCGGCATTGGCCCAGACCGCAGGAAACCACTCTCGCACCAGACAGCCTCTTCCCCGCCCACCGCAAACGCACACCACACGGTGTGCTGTTCCCAGTTTGCAGGGAACGAAGCGAGTCGCCCACGAGCACAGGAACCACCCTGCCGTGCTGGCATGCAGAGGTCAGCCTAGGGTCCTTTTCCCGAGTAGCGCCCGACCTGTCTTACAGACGATCGAAGGAGAGGAGGCCGGTGAGGGCCTGACTTGGGAACATGTGGTTCCAACGAGATTAGGAATCGTGATGCTCATCTACGCTTAGCTGAGTTTTGACAAATTAATTTAGGATGAGAAACTTAATGAGAAAAGGAAAGTTTTCAGCAAGGGCTGCCAGAAGAATAGCTATCAGGGGGCGGGGGGCAGAGAGGCAGGAACTTGACCTACCCCAAACCATATGAAATGTAACTAGAAATGGGTCTTGAACAAACATAAAAACGAAAACTATAAAGCTTCTAGAAGAAGGCATGGGAGAAAGACCGTAAGGAAGGCAAAGGTTTTTAGATAGACACAAGTGTGAGCTATGTAACGGGGGGAAAAAATCAATAAATTAGACTTCATCAAAATTTCAAACTTCTGCATTTGAAGAGACACCAGTAAGAAAATAAAAAGGCAAGCTGCAAACAGGGAGGGAATACTTGTAATACATAAATCTGACAGAGGGTTTCTTCCAGGTATACAAAGAACTTATTTCCAGTCGATAATAAGGAGATAACCCCATTTGAAAAATGGGTAAACGATTTAAACGGATGTTTCGCCGAAGAAGACATGCGAATGGCCAGTGAAGGCCTGAAAAGATGATGGACATCATCGGTCATCAGGGGAATGCAGATTAAAACCACGATGAAGTCCGCCATGAACCGCGGAGCCAGGTCGGCGAGGGCGTGCAGTGAGCGGGACGCAATCCGTTGCGGGCGAGGGTGTGAGGCGGTAAATGTGAACGCGGCAAAATGTAGATCAGCACATTTCGGAAAACGTCTGGCGGTTCTTTAAAAGGCTAAACACACACGAACGATATAACAAAACAGAAGTCCATTCCCCCAAAAAAAAGGCAATGGCAAATTCATGCTTCCATCTAACAGAATGAAACTTCCATAAAGCGGAAGATGCACTAAACCCTTTCCCCCCTCCCTCCCCAAAAGGGTATAAATCTCTTTATTCATCTTCATTCATCATTCTCTCTGCTTCTGAGTCATCTCACCCTTTTGAGAGCTGGCAACTTAAATGCCGAGATAAGATTAACTACTATCATATATATATTATGTCATAGTGTAGGGACTTAAACAGAGGAATAGAAAAAAATGGTTAACCTATATACAGTTATGCTCAGATCAAGGTAAAGAAGAAACAGTCAACTCTGACGGCCCTCATTCCTACAACCGTCATCAGCAAGGACCTCAGAGGCTCAGGCTCCTCCCGCCTGGGGAAATGACCCAGGCGTGCATTTCTGGGGGTCCAGACCGTCGTTGGTCCCGAAGGCACTGGATTGTTGCCATGGACACTAATCACGGGACACAGGAGCACGAAGGCCTCGCCTGACTGCACAGCGGTGGTCCAGTTTCCCCTTTATCATCAGCACGGACCACCCCCGAGGAGAACCTCCCCCCTTTCCCCCCCCCCCCCGCACCGATCCTCGCTGCTGGCTCGCTGGCCTGTGGAGACGGTCCTTGGCTTTCGGTTTCACGGAGCCACAGTTGTAGGGTCTCTGGCAGAAGCGTTCCCCCCACGGGGGCGAAGATCTCTAAACGGCAGAGCCCAGGCTTGCAGAGGCGAGGACGCCAGGGCTGGAGCTCCTGTTTTCACCCCATGACTCCTGGACCCGTGAGCCTTGCGAGTGCCGCCAGCCAGCTGCCGTTATGACTGAGCCTGGAAAAGTCCATGCCACAGTTCTCACTGGGCCAGCTGCTTCCCTGGAAGACTGGTGAAGTTCACGGTCACGAGCCCATCATCGTGTTCCCTTTGCTGTAAAATTACCTTCGATCAGAAGCCATGGCGGCTAGAGTTCCCTGGCAACAGCATGCAGCCCAGGGACGGTGGGCCGGGCAGACGCCTCGCGGTCAGGGAAGCAAGCCCACATCCAGGGCGGTGTCTATTCCAGTGAAGACAACGCAGTGTCTCTCCTATGATAAAAGCGTCTGTGTGGCCTCCTCGCCACCTCCCCTAACCCAGGGAGTGGTGCCACATCCTTACAGGTGTCCACGCAGGCGGGCCCAGCGCTCAGCAGGGACTAGAGCCGACTGGTCCTGATGAGTAAAATCCACATGGCTTCGTCGCTATATAACCCTGCCCGCACGACCTCTGGATGCGGAAGCCCACTGGGCCAGGAGCAGGTAGCTGGACGAAGAGGCTCGTGGTACCACCTAACGGACCATCTCGCCCACCTGGCTCTCAGGTGCCTTCTCTGCCGCAGCCGCCTTTATAAGCGCCCATATGGGATACATAGCCTCACATTTTCTGTGCGTTCAGAGACATCGACCCACATGCCTCTCCCCAGACCTCCTGCCATCAGTTTCTAAGCACGTCCCAAGTTCCTGACAATCCAACCGGACCACTGGCCGCTGTCCATGAGGTAGCTCACATTCATATTTATGGCCATTTTTTCATTGTCCTACAATCATTCACTGGGGGAGTGTCCTTTTCCACTGTTCCCAGGACCCTCCCCGCCCCCCGCCCCAGAGTGAGGCTATAGTCTGCAGCTATCCACTTGGGGTGATACCAGCACACTGTGCAGACACCTGTAGACCACACCTCGATTTTTTTCTTTCCCGGTCAGCCACTCATCGGGCATCCTCATGAGGCCGGAGATTCTGACCAAGGGGAGCTGTCATTTCGGCAATGGTGCTGGCGAGGGCATGTGCTACTGGCTCGTGCAGTGGCCGCTGGCTCCCTGTCTCATATATACATATGCCCCTTCCACGTGCTGACGGGAGGCTGCGGCGTGAACCCAAGTTCCTGCCTCGGTCGGGTGACACTCTGCTCATGACGGACAGCTCAGGCCACAAGACGACTTGATGGCCCACGCTGAAGCGTGCAGTGTTTATTATCAATAGCAACTCAGGTGTTTTCTGAAAGGAAAATAGCTGTCTTCAGAAGGTAATATAGCTTTGCTCCAAAATCCTAAGGCCCTAACCGGCCCCGGACCCACCTACAGAGCTGCCGGAGGCCGCAAATGGCACCCCTGTCGGCCCCTGACGCTGCAAGAAACACCTGTCTGCTGAGTCTCAAGACCCACGTGACAGAGCGGCTCACACAGCGGCCTGACTTTGTACGCGAGGCCTCGTCTGACTCTGGGTCTCACTCAAAACTGGCAGTTTCTAGGTTCTTCAGTAAGCGGGTTGGACTAGCAACAGACCAGTTGCCTCTGAGGTTCGCCTAGGTCTGGCTGCATCATGACTTTCTCGGTGGGGGGAGGGGCCAGACGTAACCCTTGTCCTTCACCTTGGAGGGAACGCTGCACACGGCTCCGGCCACCGGGCCCCTGAGAGGCCGCAGAAGCTTCATGGAGCACAGACCCTCTGCACGGGAACACAAAGGCCTGTATTGTGGCACTTGTAGCAGCTTTATTTAAAACAGCCCAAGCAGGAAACAACCCAGATAGATGTCCATCAGCCAGTAGGTAAGTGGAATAATCAAATCGTGGCGTATTCGCACAATGGGATTATTCAGTGTTGATAAAAAGCAAACCTGACACCCACACGGCAGGCGGATCTCGAGGCCACCACGCTGGGCAGAGGCAGACAGGTGCGGAGGAGCGTGAAACCCGCAGTCTGCAGGGACGGAAGGCAGACGGTGTCGGCCTGGAGTGAGGCTGGGGGCGCAGTGCCCAGGGAGGGGCCGTAGGGAACCGTTCGGGGTCATGGAAGTGTTCCCTACCTTGATTTCGGTGAAGGTGACGTGAACACACGCATTTGTCAAAACCCCTTCCAAGCGTGCACTTAAAAGGCTGCATTTCATCGTATGTAAATTGCGCCTCAGTAAAATCGATATTAAAAGAGCATCGCTTTTTTTTTTTTTTTTAATTTTCAGCTTTAGAAGCTCAGTAATGTTTTTCAGTTAGGGGTTAAAGTGACTTGCAGAGAAATATATAATCACTTTATTTGATAAATGTTCAACAAAGGAGTATGTATTAACTGAACTATGGACTGTATGGATTAGAGGATCTTCTGGCTTTGCATTTCAAATAGTTTAGAAGTGTCAGGTGGCAGAGAACCCCATGATTCATTCTTCCTGCACGAAGCCAGGACAAAGCCCGGAACACCAGTGTCTCATTACATACGCCTTGTTCCACCGTTTGCTTGGGCCTCTGTTTAAGTCGTTAGGGGTACGATCGCCTGTCTGAGAGTCTATGGTCAGGGACCAGGGACTGGCCCACAAAACAAACAGATTTCACTTCCAGAAATGGCAAAAAAAAAAAAAAATCAATGAAATAGCTGTAAATTGTTATAGGTCTCAGATCCTCTATCTGTAGCCAGAAGCCAACCAACTGTGAGATTGGATTACCTGCTCCATCCCAGAAGAAAACAAGCGACCAAGAAATAAAGCATCTAGAAGCTAAAGGCAGGTAGGACATACAATTTAGCTCTGAGAAGCAGCAAATCGGTAAACGGACAGGAATGCACCTTCTTCTGTTAGAAGTCGGTCACAAAAGACTTCACGGAAGCATGTAAGTCATCCCAGGAGAGTCCCAGGGGGAGTGACCCCAAGTGGAGAGAGAATGAAATGGTTTTGCTCGGGCCTGGCCGCTGGGGTGCTGGGAGAGGACACACTGGCACAAGCACTCCCCCGAGAACAGGCGGTGAGGGCTGACGCCTCCTGAGGGCTCACCTTTAGCCCGGGCGGGTGCTGACCATTCTGTGTGCTTCATCTGATTTAGCCCACTTTACCAAGCATCACTGATCACTTGCTCAAGATTCAGGCTGGTCAATGGCAGGACTTAAAGGAAGAACTCAGCTCTCTTTCGGGTCTAGTTTCCACTTTTTATGGTCTCTGCCACCAGCTCTGGTCCTCGCCTAAATTCTCAGTTGCCTGGTACAAAATATGAACACTTTCAATTAAGACCACACTCTCAGCAAACCAAGAAATTGGAAGAGACATCATCCACTTGATAAAGAACATCCATGAAAAACCTACAAGTGACATCATATTTAAACAAAAGCAACTTGGAATGAACATGATTATTGCAAGGTTGCAGGAACAAGGTCAAATCAATATGCAGATTCAATCCCCTTCTTACATACCAGCAATAAGCAAATGGAATTTGAAATTAGAAACATGATGCCAATTACATTAGCAGCCCCACCATAAAATATTTAGGCATAAATCTAACAAAATATGTATAAGATTTATATGAGAAAAACTACAAAACCCTGATGAACGAGATAAAAGGGTAGGTCAATAAATGAAGAGATAATTCATGTTCATGGATACGAAGACTCACTATTCTCAGGGGGTCAGTTCTTCCCAACCTGATCTATAGATTCAGTGCAATCCCATTGAAAATCCTACCAAGTTATGTTGTGGGTGTTCACAAATTAAATTCTAAAACTTATATGGAAAGGCAAGAGACCCACAAGAGCCAACTCGATATTGAAGGGGAAAAACAAAGTCAGAGAACTACAACCACGTGGCTTTGAGACTTCCTATAAAGCTACGGTAATCGGGACAGTGTCTATCATTTGGGAAAAGACAAGACAATTAGATCAATGGAACAGAATAGAGAGCCCAGAAATCGACCCACGTAAGTAATAGTCACATGATCTTTGACCAACGAGCAAAGGCGAGACACTGAAGAAAAGACCATCATCTCCAGAAATGGCGCTGGGATGAACAACTGGACATCCACACACACACACACACACACACACACACACACACACACAAATCTAGACACAGACGTTACAGACCTCACAAAAATGATCAACACATGAGTCTCTTTGTATCTTCTGCTTCGGCAAAGAGTCAGTGGATCCGAAACGAATCATGGTCTGAAAGGATCTTCAGCAGAACGACTATTTTTGGAGATGTGTGGTGAGTAGAGTCTCAAGTCACGTGTTAGACAGCGATCCAGGATCTCCGACTGACCTAGTAAAGGAATAATTGAATCATCGCGGAATTAGATACAGTCCCACGGACCTGGACAGCCCTAAAGAGGATCAGACGACAGCGAGGCAGGCGGACAAAACGGTACCCATCCTGTCTCCGCGCATCTGTTCACTCATTCGAAAAATACGTATTGAGCATACATACCGCTGGTTTGGTACTGAGCAAAGTAGACCCAGAAAGAAGTGGGGTGTGTGTGTGTGTGTGTGTGTGTGTGTGTGTGTGTGTGTGTTAGGATTAAGTTCATTTGCATATAAGCAGGAAAAACACACACACATACACACACAAAATAACAGTGGCCCAACGCGTCAAAGTTTAATTTTCTCTCCCGTAAAGGAACTCTGGCGGTAGGTAAACTGGGGCTGGGGCGGCAGCTCCGGGGTCATCAAAGACCCAGGCGCCCTCCCTTTCTCTGCTCTACCATCCTAACGCGTGGCTCCCGTCTCACCGCCCCTCGATTGTCCAAGGCGGCTCCTGGTGCTTCAGCCGTCTGCTCTTCCTTTTCGGAAGCAAGGAGGAGAGGGACTGCGAAGAGAAAAGAGGAACCAGCATTTCCGAGAGCTTTCCTGGAAGCCTTACCCTACGAATTTCGGTTTCGACCTCACTGGCCGGAACGCGGTCCCGCGGTGGTCCCTGGCTTCGGCAGAGACGAGGGACGCGGCACGTTACTGCGCTGACGGGGTCCGGGATGCGGGGGCATGGGCGCGGGGAGGCCACTGTTTCCCGTCTTGCGTGCAGAAGATGTCGAGCATGTCTTCCCAGAGAAGGTAGCATCTAAGACGAGACCCGAAGGATGACTAGATATCGGCTTGACAGAGGGACGAGGGGCGAGGAAGCCACGTATTCTTAGATCCTGAGCAGGGAAACGATCGGAATGCCGCTGAGGAACTGGAAAGTTCTCCGCTTCGCGGGAAACGAGATAGAGAGGTGCTGGGGGAGGGGGAGGGGGCCTTGCTGGTCCCATCGGGGAGTCTGGAAATGAACCCGGGGATGAAGGGAGGCCGGCTGAGGATTTGAGGGGGGTGGGGCGTCTGGAGCCCGGGTTTGCATTTTAGAAGACCACTCTGGCTCCGCTGTGGAGAAGAGATTGGAGGAACCAGCATGAAGGCAGTAAGAGCAGTCGGGGGCCGCACGTGGGGTCGGTGGACGAAAGTCGGTAGAGTAAGTTGTTGGGGTAGCAGAGGCCCCAGCCAGGAGTTGGTGAATTCGAAGGCTGTTTATTGATGAGTCACCAAGAGCCTCAGGATGGCGGCAGGGGGGCGGGGGGGGGTGGGAAGGAAGAGGAATCAAGAGCAATTCTTGATTCCTGACGACACGTCGGTGCCATCCCCTGAGACCCTTTCACAGTCGTCATTGTCACAGGGCTTTTCAGGATCGCTTGGGTGTGCAGCCGAAGTTCCCAGGGCTGGGCGACCTGGCTGTTCTCGGTGAACGACTGACAAGCAGCGCAGCGCCCAACCCCGCCTGGCGATGCGAGGAGGCGGGCCTCACACGGGTGCGTGTCAGGGATCCGCGCCCGTCCGCTGCGGATCACCACGTGTGTCCAGCTGGTGGGAGGACGGCGACAGAACAGGCTCAGCGAGGGGCCAACGGACGCACCGGCTTCATTCACCCTCAGATAAACGGCCACGGGGTTGCCCGGCCCGAGAGCAGGCGTTCAGCGTCCACACTGAATTACAAGCCCTGAACTCAGAGAGCCGTCACGTCCACAGATGGGCGGAGACAGGCATTAGAGAGGCCGTCGTGTGCCCTGTGGGACGCCCTCAGAGTGCGGGCACCTAGTCTCTCAGGGGTCAGCAGGGAGAAGAGAGAAAAGCGCCTTTGTTTGTCTTC
Organism: Eonycteris spelaea; assembly: GCA_003508835.1. NCBI lineage: Eukaryota > Metazoa > Chordata > Mammalia > Chiroptera > Pteropodidae > Eonycteris > Eonycteris spelaea. The sequence goes on along the minus strand of PUFA01000142.1, from coordinate 1,679,212 downwards.
CTGCCTTCCTTTTATTGACAGAAATTATGCAACGGGCAAGCAAATAGAGCGCTCGGATTAAATGACTGGGCGTTCAAAGACTCAAGGGTTACGTGCCTTCCCTGGCCGACGTGGCCTGACCACACAAGCAGAGGACGCGGAGCGGTTACGCGTTTTTGTTCCTGTTTTCCTTCTGAGCAAACCAGCTGAACACATCATTGTTTGTGGTGTTAAATGGATTTCCTAACTAATGCAGGATGTGGCTAAATTCGTACGCCCGTGATCATTTTAATTGAATTTCCTGACTCCTACATGCTTAATTGTCAACTTTTAACACCACATTAAACACGGGGTTCCGACGTCGTTAATCTGAAGTGCTCACACTCCCTTTTGACTGTGATCATATTCTGCTGATCATTCCTGAACATTGCATTAATCTACTTAAATGATATCCCAAGAGACCCTCCTCTGTTTACCGCAGTGGAGGGAAAACAGATGTTCTCACATATCCTGAGAGATATTACAATTCACGTTGTTTGTGAAGGCTGCTGCAAGCCACTTACAGATCTGTTTGGGTGGCCTGGGGGTTCGGGTAATCTATAACATTCGATAGTGTACGATGTTATAAAATTAAGGGGCCACTTGCCTGAACGTAAGGTCCTGGAGAGAAGCCCGTTAACACGTCACAGAAGGAAACCCCATGGGGAGCTTTGCGACATGTCCCAGCCTCTGAACACACCCCGGGAGACGGGCTCCTCCCAGCGTGAGGGTGGCTCTCCCCAGGCTCGGGGCTCGCCCTGGGGCTGGGTGGCAGCTGGTGGGGGAGCAGGCAGGACCTGGTAGGACACGCTGCACCCCCAGGGCCCGCGAAGGTGCTCACCACCTCTGCTTTGGCCAGGGCCGTGTGGCATGACCATGCTCGCAGAGTCACAGAGAGATGGTTAGGAGAAAGCTGACATAAATCGGGTGTGATGAACATTCCAGGCTCTCTATCACGTACCGGGTGCCTGCTATCTCCTTGAGTGGGGACAAACGCCTGTCATTACTGCCGTTTTTCCAGATGGGAGAGCGAAACTCAGACAGCCCAGTGACCTGGCAGCGGTCACACAGCAAGTTCAAACATGGAACTCAGAGCCTGACCTATCCGACTCCAAAGCCAGCGAGATCTGGTTGTTCCGTGCAAGCCCAGGGGGTTAGGCGACCCGTCCAAGGCCACAGGTCAACCCGGAGGAGCACGGTGGCAAACCAAGGAAGTCCCACAGCCTGTGTGTGCCACAGCCGTGGGGAACGGACCTGCCCACTCTGGGGCCCCTGCCCCCCGCGACCCCCAGCCCAGACGTGGCGGGAGAGAGGGCACACGAAGGAAGGCCTGGCTTCTCCCACCGAAGGGGCAGAGAGGGGCTCTGAGCTTCGCTCGGTCTTTAGGGTCACGCCCACCACCCGCCCGGAAGCTTCTGTGTGTAAGGGGAGTGACCTGTGTGACTCGCGCTGACCAATCCGGACTTTAGAAGTGACTGGTTTTGGAAGCCGGCGGGGCTGGGAACATGTCCCGAGACCACCCAACTCCCAGCACCACTTCCGGGAGCCCAGAAACCGCTGCGTGAGGCTGTGGGGCCTGGGCAGATCTGTAGGGGACGTGCAGAAAGTGTCCTCAGCACACACGTGCACGCGCACGCACACACACACACACACACACCCCTGTACTAGCGCTCAGGGAGAGCAACAGCGTAAATGTCCCGCAAGGGGCCTAAAGACTCCAAATCCAGAGGTTTTCAGGCCGGCCCGTGCACGCCGTGACAGCTGTGGTCAAGTCTAGCACTTTGGTCTCTGTCGATGTCCCCAAATGCCCCAGCTTGGAGTGAAGGCAGATCTGCATGGTTCTCACAGAACGGCCCGGACGGGTAAGGGCGCTGCCATGCCAGGGCGGGGGCGGGGGCGGGGGCGGGAGGGGAGCCGGGGACAGAGGTGGGGGAGGGGGGACGCAGAGGCACCCCACAGCAGGAGCCAGCCGCTCCAGCCTCGGCCCTGCCAGGCTGCCACGTGCTCACCTCCACCATCCCAGGTGAAGGGAGGTGCCTTCTGTCCCTTTCTGGTGCCTCCCGCCTCCCCAGCTCCCCCAGGCCAGGAGGGGGTAGGTGCCATTTCTTCCTGTGGGGTCGGGGGCCGGGCTGCTGGTTTCCTCACTTCCTTGTTCCCTTGCACCTTGCGGGGAGGAAGCCTCGCAGCCTCAGGTCTGTGGAAGGACAGCACTTGGTGTGGACACTTCCTCTTTCCCAACCTCTGTCGCACCACCGGGCCTGTCTCACCACGCCCCTGGGGCCTGCCGTCCAAGCCCCCGTATCTCCTCCCCTCCACCAGCACCAGCGTCCCCACTTCCCAGCCCCCACCCCCACATCTGCAGAAGGTGGCCTCTCCTGTGTCTTCGGAAATCCAGCACTTCACATTTCGGTCAAATGCACGTGGGGCCTGTCTCTGCCCGATGTTTGCCAGTTCGGGAGTGGTGGAAATTAAGGACAGAAATGAAGGCGTGTGGGCTCCCACCCCCCACGTGGCTGGAGCACATCCAGCAGCAGGACCCCCCCCCGCCCCACTGCCCGTGGGATGCCCCTGCTTCCTGCTCCACGCCTCTGTGGGTCGGCTTCTCCCTTCCAAGCGGAGCTGGGCCCCGGAGCTAGAGCAGGAGTGGGGGGACGCGTCTCCTTTCAGTTCAGACTCCCCGGCGGTGAGACGGCCTCCGTCGTCATCTGGGGGAGCCGCCCCGTCCAGCCTGACGCCCGACGTGACCGGACCATGTCCCTCCTCCGAGCTCGGCTTTGTTCTTGGGCCTGGCTCAACTTGCGAACCCCACGACAGGTCCTGGCAGCCGTGACGGCTTGACTCGTGCCCCCCAAATACGTCCGAGTCCTAACGCCTGGCACCTCGCAATGGGATCTTGTTTGCAAATAAGGTCCCTGCAGATGTACTTCGTGGAGAAGAGGCCACACTGGCGTAGGTGGGCCCTTATCCAATGACGTAGAAGAAGAGCAGACGTGGAGACAGATGTGTGACAGAGAAGACCATGTGACAAAGGAAGCGGGGATCGGAGGGTCACATCCACGAGCCAAGGCACTCCAAGGGTGGGCAACGACGCCGGAACCTGAGAGAAAACCATGGAACACGACCTCGCAGGAGCCCGCGGAGGGAGCGCCTGCTGACACCTGGATTTTAGGTGCGGAGGCTCCAGGACCCAGGGAGCAAACGCGGTGGGCGGAGCCTCCCAGGTCACGGCCCTTCCTTAGGGCAGCTCGAGGTCACTAACCCAGCAGCAGCCGAGGTGGGCGGTGCCGGCTCAGCGGATTCTCTGTGATGCCCAGATCTCCCCGTGAGGGGAGACGCTTCTGGCTCAGTCCATCCCGCCAGACAGCACCGCGTTTGGGTCGCCGCCTACGAGGCCCTTGCCTGGTCACTGTCACTGAGCTCCGTGTCTTCCAGGAACCAGGATGGGACGCTGCAGACTAACGGAATGCCTCGACAGCAAGCCGTGGGCGTGGACTCATACACCCTGCGGGCAAGAAATAGTCCAATATCCATGCTGCCTGCCCAACGACCATGAGCAACGCCTGCTCTGGGACGTGGTAAGACTGTCCCCCCACAAGAAAGAGCCCTTTGCCGTCACTAGGTGCACAAAGAGTGGGCTCCGAACAGAAGCAGTCTGTGCTCACCAACACCTCTGGGACCCAAGTATTTGCCGTAAGTCTTTCCCTGGCTTTGAGTTTCCAAGACGTGATTAATTGAAGGCATTAACGAGGCAGGTGGTGGTCAAAGATCCAAAATTTGCACAACTTATTTGACGATCTGAATAAGAGATTGATGTGTTTTTTTTTTTTTTTTTTTTTTAAATCACAGATCAGGTAGCCTTGTGGACGGGCCATCGTATCATTTGGAAAAACTCCCCATGAACCTTACACCCTCCTGTGTAACCCTTTGAGGACACCGATAGAGAATTAGCCGGACAAGCGAAACAATAACAAAACACGTTCCGGGTGTTTCTCTTTGTCCTCAGCCTTCGCATTTATCCCGGGAAGGCATCTTGTAGTGTCTCACGGCTTCGGTGCGATTGCCCCACGTCCAGCTCCCGGGGCGGGTTCCGGTTAGCCCACCCCCATAGCGGGGGACCCCTGCCCTCCGCACAGTGCCTGGTTCACGGACGCAGCCAGCGCACAGCACGTAAATAGCCCTCTCCCCGGTCTCCACGGCCGCTCGGGCTGTGAGGCCGCTTCTGGCCACTGCGATCTAGCTGGGCTCGGGAAGGTGTTTACGACGGTTAGATTTTTTCTATTTTTGCCTTTTTTTTTCTTTTTTTTACTTCGGATCCAAAGGGGTAGACGCAGCCGGGCCCTTCTCATATTTGTCCTCTACTTCCTGACAGGGGCTGAAATACAGTGCCGACAAACGACAACAATAACAACCACCACCACACAACCGTCTTGCTAGCTGGAAAACAAACAAACCTTGTGTAAAGCGGTGGAGCGGAAAGCGACGAGGAGCCTGGCTCTGACAGGCGACCGCCTTGGACAGGTCCACCGGCCCTGGTCAGCCGTCTCTGGAACCGAAATAATAGCCCTGCGTCAGGAAAGTGGCAAGTGGCAGGCGGTGGACAAATAGATCGAGGGACCACAACAGAGAGCCCAGAAATAGAGACATGCTGCCCCCCCCCAAATTTAAACCTGTCCTACGGAACCTCACCACACTTCAAAGTTCTCACTCGTCAAGAGACGTGAAGAAAGTGAAAAGGCGAACCACACACACTGGGAGGAAATAGTCACAGGGACATTTATCTAACAAGGAGCTGTAGCCAGAATAGACAGAAAGAGAAAAGAAACGACGAAGAAGATAACCCAACGGTTTTCGAGCACTGAGCCACCGAGTTTGGGAGCACGTCCCCAGGAAGCTACAGACGTGGCCAATACGCACGTGACAAGGCGGAGGAGTGTGAGCACCGCCTCCGCCAGAGTCCACGCTCACCGGCGTGGCTACAGCGTCCGAAAGTGGAGGCACTGCGTGTCGGTGAGCTCGTGAAGGCTGCCGCTGGGAAGCAGAGCCGTGCGCCCCGCGGGAAACGCCGGTTCTCCTAACAGTCCGCCTGCATCTACTTACCCCCCGACCATTGACCTTCTGGTTATTTACCACCACCCCCCCCCCAATGAATAAAAGGTCAATAAAAGATAACGTGTACAAGAATGTTTTCACTGCTTTATTTGTAATAGGCCAAAAAAAAAAATGGAACACAGTTCAAATATTTAACAATAGTGAATGGACGGAACGAATACGATTCAGCATGAAAAAGGAAACCCTGCCGAGTCATTCAACAATGGAGAGGAATCTTATGAACGTTGTGTTGAACAAAAGAGTCAGCACGAAAGAATGCCTTCTGTGTTATTCTTACTTACACGACGAGCCGTAGTGCCCCCTGGGTGGGGGAAGACGGTGTAGAGAACTCACAAGAAAGAGGTGCGAGATCTTCTAGGGGGACAAAAACATTCCTATTTTGATGGGGCGCTTTCACATAGCTGCATCACCTGGGCCGAAACTCACCGACATGTGTGGAATCGGCATCATGTGAATGGGGTCACGAGAAGAAACCACCCTCTCTGGTTACGTCCGGCGGTCAGGTTGCCGTTAACGCAGCCCAGTACAACCCGCACTGATGCAGGGAGAAAGGAAAAGCCCGGTGAACGGCGAAGATGATACAGGCGACTGTGAAGAGGTGACAGGAGCCAGTGTGGCACACGGCGTGGCCGCCTTCGGCCTTCGGGAGTGTAGTAAAACCATCGCGTTCGTCGCTCGGTTTCGTTGGATGGCTCGTGCAAGTCGCTGGGAAGACTCCCCCAAAGCCCGAGCTCTGTGGCGGGCCATTTGGTGAAAACTGGACACGTGCGTGCATTCCTGAGGGGACACCCAAGGGCCAGGGGCAGGTGCGCTATCGGCACCGTGGGTCGGACGCGCTTCAGAAACCCGCAGCCGGGGAGCTGGGCGCGTGAACCGAACTAGCTGAGTCTTTGAAGGTCGGAGAGGCCCAAACTCCCCGGGGAGGTGGCTTGCTAGGAGAAGGGAGGGGACGAATCCTGGCGCACCTGAGCTCACCTGAGGCCCTGCCGGTGTGGTGTCTGTCCTTGTTTCTCTTGAGGAGTCACCTGCTCGATGTGGTTTTAGCTCAGAGCAGTGGTGCTCACGGCGGTGTGGGACCCTCTGCCGGAAGATGCCTTCCCTCGTCTGTTCGCTACCACCCAGCATATGGGGTCTTGTTGCTGCCTGCTCCAGGACAGACGTTCTCCCCAGATCCTCTCCTACACCCCAGCCCAGCCTGCCTGAGGCTCCAGGGACACCCGAAGCACGCCTCCCAGGGCGGGTGGGTGCGGGCCCTCACCATGTTACTACCATCAAGACCTTGCGGTCAGAGCCCAGGGCGCTCCTCGGCAGCCATGCGGTTCCCATGGAAACGCGACCGCAAGGTTCTGTTACCAAGATCAGCCGCCGGCCCAGGACAGACGCCAGGCAAACGCCTGCGATGCCGGAGAGATGGTGGCGGAGCGGATGGTGATGATACGGTGACGGCTTCCTGTCGCTGAATTCTTCTTTTCCTTGGTGGGGTCATAGCTCTCTCCCAGGAAAGCTTTGGTTTAGAAAGCAGAAGAAACTGCTCGGCAGACGCCAGTCGGCAGCCACAATGGTCACGATGTTTCCGGTGGGGGGCTTAGCAGTTCTGATTAGGGGGTAATTCTTACCCTGCTCCCCCGGTCCCCTCTGTGAGGGGAGAAAGTCCCAAGGAGACCTCTGGCTGCTTCTCCTGCTCCTTCCTCTCCTCTCCCTTCAGAAGACGACCCGGAAAGTGTGAGTGAGACCTGGGCACGTGGCTCAGAGCCCTGTGGGGCGGCCTCTCCCCCGAGGGGCCTGTTCCAGGATGCACAGGTCACCTGCTTTTTCCCCCGTGTGCTCGGCTACAAATTAAGTGTAAAGCTTCAAAAAAAAAAAAAAAAAAAAAACCCAAATTCCGGGGAAGCCCCCCGTAAGTCCAGAGCGATGGAGGATATTGCTCGGCCGAACCCCACTGCCCCTCCCACCGTGAAGGTGGCCCCAGCTTTGCCGGTACCCTTTCCTGCTCGTGTAGGACACTGAGATGTCCCCGGTCCGGACTTGGCACACACGCTCCGTCACGTACCGAGCCCGCCTCTCGCCTTTCTCATTAGCCGGCAACCGCTTCAGGAAATGTCCCTGGGCATCGAAACGATTACACGCAATTGCGGTCACGGGTCCCGAGGTGCCAGGGCGTACAGCGCGTCCTCAGTTGACCGTCGTCCCCAGGCTCTTCGCCATTCAGCGAAATGACACGGCCGGCCTCGCCCCAGGCCGAGTGACACAGACAAGGAGGCGAGCTCCTCCAGCCTTCAGCCCCGTACAGCCAGACGGCCTGGGACAGAGGGTGCTGAGGACCGGGGTCCTCCTGGCGAACGCTTGGACGGCACGGAGCAGGCGAAACCCACCCGTTCGTCGTAAACACGGAAAGGCACACTTCCCCCCCTCGCCGCTCTGGGACCACGGGCACGCGTCTTCTCCCGCCCCAGACCCGGCCAGGGACGGGGACCACATCTGAGAAATGCCCCCCTTTCTCCAGCCTCCCTCGGGCTTTCTGGCTTGGCCCCAATCAAACTCGTTTGGTGCAAAAAGGCATGTTTAAGAATCCCGAAGGGCTTTTGCCCGGGCCTGATCTAAGGATCCATAAAGGCAATTATTTCCGTCCTGGTGCTTTTCCAACGCCCCCGGCCAGGGCCTGTCTTCAGGCTGGATGTAACCGTCACAGGAGGCGCGTCCATGTCCTGTCTGTGATTATGGCCCCCAGACGTGCAGGGAGGAGGAGGCCAGCGGAAGAGAAGCTGTCATCTGACACAGGGTCCCGGAGAGCAAGAGTCACAGCCAGGGGCCTGTGGGGTCCCCTGCTAGTATCCGGGGCTCCAGAGAACTGTGCGTTAGCCCCAAGCCCGGGCTGTCTCTAGGGGACCCCGCTGCACGGCACCTGGGGTGAGGAAAGGAGGGAACCATGACCCAGCTGAGGGTGACCTCATGCTTTCCTTGGGTTCCTGAGAAGAAGAGGTTCCCAGCTTTTCACTTTTCCGTGAACCTTCCTTGGGGCACATTTTGACAAATGAGGACAGGCTACTGTCAGAGAAAATGTTTATTTGGGTTTCTCGTTGGGGTGTGAGCCAAGGGAAGAGGCGAAATGGCGGCTCATGCCACCGGCCCCTCTGGCGCAGAGGTGACAGCTAGCCCAGGGCCCTGTCACAGAGCCAAGAGCCAACGGTGGCACTTCCTACCTAACAGCCCTGGGCCCTGGGCTGGGGTGGCTGATCACCAGCAAAGGGAAGGATGTGAGCGCAAAAATGTCACCGCCCGCACCTATGGGCACGTGGTTATGTTGCATCGAATTGTAAACTTTATCCCGAAAGTGGCAAAAATGATGGTAAAGCCAGAACAATGGCGGACATTTTTCTTTCTGCGAGTAACGTTTAAGAAAAGAAATGGTTGGGACCAGTCCAGGTATTTTCATCTTCGTAGGGCAGCATGCATGAGGCCCTGCTTCTTTTTTGCCAAATGTCCCAAATCAGAGTATTGGAAGAAAAAAAAAAAAAACGAAAGGTACTTTCCAATGGCCCAGCTGTAAGAGGACAGACGAGGGCCGGGTTGGTCGGAGGCTGAGGCTCTGTGGGTCCCCAGCGGCTGAGCACGGCGCAGGGGATGGCAGGGTGACTGGTGGTGTCTGCCCAGGCTCCCTGCCCCCAACTTCCCCTTTTCTGGGGCTGCCACTCTCGCCCTGCCCCCTCCTCTTCTGACACCCACTTCTTCCCTGCCACCCGCTCTCCCCTCCGCTCCGGGAGCTATACTGGTCTTTCCTGCCACGCCTGTCCTTAGAATAAACCTCCACTTCCAGCACCCAATCCCTCTTCCCTCTGCCCCGTGGCACTGCCACGTGAACATGTGACATTCCTGCCCTGACCACTGGTTCTGGGCTCCGAAGCATCGCAGGCTCCTGGCCCTGACGTAGGTGGGTGAGGTGTGGCTCTGCTCTGCACAAGGCTGGGGCTCCTGGCCTCAGGCCACCTCCGACCCAGAGTGGGCAGAGGTCCCGGCCCTGGCACCCAGGCCGAGGGGCTGGGGGCGCCGCGGCAACCCTGCAGACGGGGTGGGGTCCCGGAGGGGCTGGCAAAGGAGGCCTAAGGCTGGAGCCTGCCTCCCGGTCTGGAAGTCCCTGTGAGGGCGCCAGGTACAAAGTCTGGGGAACACGCGCTGGAGCCCTGGCTCCGTGCGTGCGGGCAGGCACGCACACACACACAGTCACACACACAGACACGCTCACACACGCGCACACTCAGACACGCACACACTCTCACACACACTCACACAGACACACGCTCACACGCGCGCACACTCAGACATGCACACTTACACACTCGCAGACACGCACACAAGACATATGCACACACACTCACACACAGACACACGCGCGTGCACATGTGCACTCACACAGACACATGCTCACAGACACATGCTCACACACAGGTGCACACTCAGACACACACACCCTCACACATGCACACTCACACAGACACACGCGCACACACACACACACAGGCGCACACACTCACACACGCATGCACACACCCCTACACACACGCACACGCGCTGGTTCCTCACCAGCTGCACAGCCGGCCTCCCTTTCTCCACGATGCTTGCCCAGAGCGGCGGCCGCCACCCTGGGGCCCCCCCCCCAACAGCTCAGAGGGAGACGTCCCCTCCCTGACCCGGAGGCACAGGCAGGACACTCCTCTCCGAGCTGCTGCGTGCCCGCAGGCCCGTCTGGGCCCGGCTTCCCCCCAGCCTGTCCCGGCACTGACTCATGGCCCGCGGGGAGGTGAGGAAGTGCGGACAGAGAGAAAGCAGACGATTCTTCCAAGAACCTGCCCCTGCACCGGCCACTTCCCCTCCGGGGCCGCGGTCCTCCTGGCACTCTGAGAAAGCCAGTTCCTCCCCAGGGCCAGCTCAGACGTGACACGCCGTTTCCTGTTTCCTTCCTGCCCCCTGCAGTGAGTCTTCTCTTCCAACAAGATAAGGCTGTTCCCCAGCTCCTGGAGGCCACTTCTCAGCATCTGCTTATCGAGGTCGGCCCCCATGAGTGACAGGGGCGCTCCCCCACCTCCTCTCCCCTTCCCCTCCTTCCCCTCCCCACGCCCAGCTGAGGCTTTGTCATAACTCTGGCTTTTCTCTGCCCCGCCTGGAGTGGCCACACTGTTGTCACTTTGGGTTTCCCTCCTTCCTCCCAGTGGCTGTCGGTGGGCACTGGCCCCCAGACAGCGACAGGAAGTGGCGCCTCCCCACCTGCTCAGCACTGTGGGCTGCGCCCTCAGATTTCTCTGCGCCAGCAAGACAGCACCACGACCCCTGCCTGGCTGACGAAGGGGAACGTGGGGTCTCTGAGGGTCACGCCCGCTCCCCGCAGCACAGCACCTCACGCAGGGTCTGACGCCACCAGGGGTCGGCGGGTGACAGAAGGCAGATTCTGTGGCAGAGAACACTGCCTCCTTTTAGGACCAGCCTTTTTTAGGACTCACTCCGCAGAGAAAGACTGCACAACAGGGCTCAGCAGCGTGTGAAATACTTGTCCCTTGGACCCTTCTTGCGGGAAGCTTCCTCCCTGCCTTCATTTTCCCAAGAGAAAGCTGAGCGGACGCACTGTTTGGAACCCCTGGTCCAGGAGTGGAGGCTGCCCTGGGTGGCCCAGGCGTGCCTCAGGGGACCCAGGGTGCCTGGCAGGCCCTGCCTTTCTCCAAGTCCTCCATGCGCCCCCCCACTACCCCTTCTACCCACCAGAACTCCCATCCCCCACCCCAGATGCTACATCCCATCCCGGAAGGGGTGACTTTTTAAAGGAACGAGAGAAATGGATCTATTCTTGTGGCCGAGTCAGACCTGACCTCTCCGGGTGACACTCCTTCAGCATCCACGTGCTGCGTGCCACGGCACACACCCAGAATGATGACTTTCATCCTTTCGGGACAGGCCAAGCTCCCCGGCCCAAGCCCCCCGGCCCAGCACCAGCCGCTCCAGGACCTGGACCACATTCCAGTCATCTCCGCAACCCTGGTGCCGATCAACACGTCCAATCCATCGTCATGGGATTCTTTCCTCATTGTTTTTTACTTTGGTTTATTAGGCAAATAAAATATGCCCACGGGAGGATTCCACGTTTATTGGCAGAATAAATCACCGGAGGAAAAAAATGCACAGCCTCCAAAGCCATTAAAGAAATGCAGATTTTTAACAATGGAAGACCCCCTTATTATACGTGTATTAAATTGAGACGAATCCATAAAAATGACAACGTGCCATGCGGGAATGAGTGTACAAAGGAGTGTGCTTATCCAGCTGGAGACGTCTGACGGGAAGTTATCAAAGCCCATTAACCTGGGGTGTCCCAATACTGTCCCTCCATTCTGCATTCCGGGGTCACCGTTATCCCAGCTCCACACTCGTGGGGCCCCTCACTTCACACCTGGTCTACGGGAACAGTCACCCACCTGGTCTCCTCCTTCCGGCTTCTGTGCCTCCCCCAGCCCGCCCTGCCATCCGGGCTCGCTCCCGTTCGAGGCCTTCGGCGCATCCCGCTCCCCACCGCACGTTGTGTAAACATCCCACAGCAGCTCGTGCACTGCCCCTTCGATGAGCATTCGAGGCGCTTGCCCTGTCCCCCTGTCATGAACCATTCATGATGCCGTCTTCTAGCCCGGGACATAAGTCCCTCCAGCCTGTCGCCAGTGAGCTCTCTGTGCCCCACCATACTCCATGTCACCCTCTGCTTCCTCCAGGCTGAGCTTGCGTCCAAGCTTGCTCCTTCTCACGGGCGAAGGACCCAGCCGGGGACCGGCCCAGCGCCCACCCCCCGCACGGGTCTAACTGCACGCTCGGTGACTGCTCCAACCCCAAACTACAGCTGTCACCTGCTGCCTGGGAACTGTTCTTCACGTCCTCATTCCCGGAGTGGAGGAGAGGGATCTGTGGGCAGGAATGACGTCTCAGAGTCCTGGGGTGACGGGAGGTTCCCCGAAGCATCGAGCTCCGGTCCTCACGAGATTCGATAATCGATCGCCTGCTGGCTGTCATTTAGCCCAAAACGTGCTAACTGTTTCACAGTCTGTTTACAAATATTTAAAACTGTAGTTGTCTCACTCAAATGAAAAAAAAAACTCGTAAAAAGAAGAAAGAAAATAGTGCAAAGAGGTGTTTTAAAAAATTAAAAAGAATGGGAAAGTCGCCTAAAACTTAGTTCTCCAATTCTTCTAAGTAGAAGCACATTCATTCCCGAGGCGTCGCACGCTGAGGCATCACGGACACCGTGAGTGGTCGCCGTGTTCCTCCGACACCCTTTTCTCACGGCGGGTGACAAATAGAGTTGGGACGGAAGGACCATTGCGACACTTGTACTGTGCTTGGCGACGACCGTGTGTGCACGGACCGGACGACGGTCCCCACCCCGCAGACGGCGTGCCTCTGCCCCACGTGGAGATCTGGCCAAAAATAACCACCTACCACCCTCTGTCTGTAATTGAGGGAAATTGCGCTACCGCCCGTCCTCACCGGCTCTTGAAAATGCCACTGGCTGCAAACGCTCGAGGAAGTAGTGAAATGGGGGTAAAGAGGAAACCAGAAGTCACCTTCCAGAGACAACCACTAATCCTGTTTGGGAGGCTTTTCCAAATACTGCACGTGTGTGCACGCACACGCACAGGCACACGCACACGCACCACAGTTTGGGCTCACCCTGGAGAGGCCGGGCGAGTCGGGGTTTCGGGCAAGGCACCGGAGCCCCACCGTGGCCGGGGCCTGGCCCTTCCTCTCGCCGGCTCTGCACATGCTCCCGCGCCTGCTGGCTTCGATCACAGGTGCAGTGATCACCTCGCACGCACAGGTGGCAGGGCCCGGGACGAGCAGGTGCGTGTGGCGCTCCCAGCCGCAGCACATGCGGGGGACCCGAGCGGCTAGCAGGCGTCGTGACTACAGCCCCCCCATCTCACCGCTCCCTCACCTGGGACCCCGCCCCGCAGACGGCACCCTGTCTACCAGGGCCGTGCTGCCAAACGTTCTTTGAGAATATCATTTTTGACGTCTCTGTATTTACTACTCTGCTTTCTAAACGTATCACAATTTATTGTTTTCTTCTGTCGCTGGGCATTTCGGTTGTGTCTCCTATTATAAATATAAATAACTCTTAAAACGTCGCGTGCGTCCCTGGTTATTTCCTGAGGGTAGGTTGCTAACATAGAATTTCAAAAGCGATAGGGTACAGACGGCCTTGAATGTGTGTATCATCAGACTGCTAACCAGAAATGAATTCCGCGTTTACCCTCACCAGTCTGGGTGACAGGGGCCTCTAGCTAGGCCCACCCGCGATAGCATTTTAGCATTATCTTTTCTTCTTTGCTATTCGGGAAAAGGCAATTTTTTCCATCACGTGATCTTAATTTCAGTGACTAGTGAGGCTCAACTTTTATGGTTCTATAGATCCCGCATTTCTTCTTTTGGACATGTCCATGGCCCCACTTCTTTTGTTCACTTTTTTTTTTTTTTTTTTTAGGTCAGTGGTAAAGAGTGTATTTTATAATTAAATGGTAAGTGCTCCTTATACATTAGGAATGTAAGTTTGCTGTCACCTTTTATTGTTTCCGGCTGCCGGTTCTCATTTACCCGTTGATTCGGCACGCGGTGACTGAGCGCCTGCTGTGTGCCAGGCACCGGTGTAGGCGCTGGGGGCTCAGCAGGGGACAAAGGTGACTAAAATCTCTGTCTTCCTAGAACTTGCACCTGAGTGGGAGGGTCCAGGCAGACTATAATTTCAATGGCCAGAACCCTCCAGGTCCCAAACACCTGGGTTATAGTTTGAGAATTCCAACGGTTGCGTAAACATGACTGGCCTGTCAGAAAACCGTTGTACCCTCAGGCATATGGGGGAGGCGAGACGGAGCTCGGCCTAACAGAGAAACTTCGATTATTCCCAAACAAGTACGACTGAAAGGACCTCCACAGACTTTCCGATGAGAGGAGGCGCCCAGAGCATGCTTAGTGTCTACTTCCTTTCCTTCCTTCCGCACAGGAGCCTCCAAAACTTTACAACCACGGGTGTATCCCACAGCCTGGGGACGGAGAAATGGGGTGTGCGAGGGAGGTGGATAAGAATAAAGAAGTCGGGCTCCCGGCTTAGACAGCTCAGGCCACTAACACAAATCACCGCAGAGCGGGTGGCTGATCCGCAATGGACTTTTCTTTCTCCCCCTTCTGGAGGCTGGACGTCGGGGGTCGGGGCGCCAGCATGGGCGGGCTGGGTGAGCACCCTCTTCCAGGCTGTGGACTGTGGACTTCTCGCTGTGTCCTCACCTGGTGGGAAAAGAGGGAGCTAGTTCTCTGTGCGCTTCTTAAAAGGGCGCTAACCCCATCGACGAGGGCTCCACCCCCCATCCAAACAGCATTACATTGGAGATTAGATTTCAACACGTGGATGCTGGGGGCACAGACGTTCAGTCCATGACGGAGGGGACTGTTAGCAGTGACTATGTGACGGCCGAGGCAACAAAGCCAATTTCTCAAGAGAGGGAGCCATGGGACTCGCGGCAGGAGCAGACCTGCCTCTTCTGCGGTCTGTGTGCACGGGTGACCAAACGCCCGGTGGGCGAGCACCCTCCGAAGCCTTGGCACTTGGGAACGGCTCCAGGAAAGGGGACAGCGGGAACCCGGGATTGGATCAACGAGATTGCCTTTTTTGGCGTCAGAAGAACGGGAAATCAAACCAGAAACTCAACGGAGTTATAGAAAAACAAATGTCTATTTCTGACACATCTGAATGATCTCACTTGTTTGAGAAATCACACACACAAATAGAGTCGTCGTTTAAACACTTAATAAGAAATCCCCACAGTTCTTAAGAAGAAACTGAAAATGCAAATAAAAAATCCCACTAAGTTAGCGTAATGTTAAATTCACCTTTAAAAATGCGGTCTGGGAAACAGTATCTGTTCCAAGATTTCCAAGGTGCAGGTCATCAGTTCCTTGGTCACACAGGGGCCACTCACAAGCACCAGTACTGTAACTATCCTTCTGGATAAACATAACTGACCCTAACAGTGACCTGGCACAGACAAGCTAGGACCTTCATCTGGAAGACTCCTTCATCTCGCCTTGCAAGACGGCTCAACAATGCAGCCTTGGCTCGAGGCAGCAGGCAGGGGAAGGGTCTAGAACCCAGTGCAGAGATGCTCAACATCACTGATCATGAGGGAAGCACACATCAAAGCACAACGAGATGACACTTCGCACCCACTGGAATGGCTGTTAGAGAGGGAGGGAGGGAGGGAGAGAGGAAGGAAGGAGATAAGTGTCGGGGGAGGGTGTGGAGAGACGGAAGCCCTGGTACACTGCAGGCGGGAAGGCGAGATGGCGCGGGCCGCTGTGAGACGTGGTACGGGGGTTCCCCCGAAAAACTGCAAGTGGAATCATCATGTGTTTCGTCATGCGCACTTCTGGGCACGCACCCGAAAGAACTGAGAGCAAGGCCTCGAAGAGATACGTGCTCACCCACGTTCACGGCAGCATTCTTCACAGTAACCAGGGCGGGCGCACCCCCAGGGGCCACGGACGGGTGGATGCATAAAGAAATCGTGGCCCATGCACACAGCACAGTATGATTCAGCCTGAAAAAAAAAAAAAGAAAGAAAAGCAACGAAATTCTGAAACGGGCTAAAACGTGGATGAACCTGGAGGGCTTTTATGTTCAGTGAAGCCAGATGGTCACAGAAGGACGGATGCTGGGAGATGCCACTTACACGAAGTCCCTGGAGTCCAGTCATGGAGACAGGAAGTAGATGGTGGCTGCGGGCCGGGAAGGGGAGGGAGGAAACAGGTGGCGTCTCACGGGGACAGGCTGCAGTTTGGGAAGGTGGGAAGTGCTGGAGATGCATGGTGGCCCCCCATGGGCGGCCCCGCATGGTGGACGGGCTGCTGGATTGTGGGATTCAGAACAGGGTTAAAATGAAGAGAAAAGGTACCACAAGGAGGGGTGGTCGGGGACGGGGCCAGAGGGCCCCTCGCCCGTGGGTTGCACTGGACGTGGCTCCCGCCGGGCGGATGCACTGTGTGGGGCACGTCCCCCATCACGCAGGGTGAGGGAGGACAGGACAGGACAGGACGGGACGGGTCCCAGTGAGCTCCAGGACTCTGCCACACAACGGACCGCCCCTCCCCGCCCCAGGGACTTGGCACCCTGGTGTCTGCAGGTCAGGCCGGAGGTCAGCGGAAGCCGGCCTTCTGGGGCCAAGACCTATGGATGGCCTACCTCACTGGTCACTCCCTCCACAATGCCCTTTCGAATGTCCCGAGGCTGTGGGACCGCCACAGAGGCCAGAGTTCCCCAACGGGGGTCTCTGGTTCTTTGACGGTGGAAAAAATCTGTTTTATGTACCAGGCTCGGAGAGAAGGGCATCAAGTTTAGACACAGCTACCACCCTGCCCTGGAGGTGTCCGGGGTGATTAGGGACAATGGTGTGTGTGTGTGGGGACATCGGGTGTGCATGCACACTCACGTGCACACACTCAAACATGCACGCACACACACTCGCGTATGCACTCACACAGGCACACTCATGTGCACACACATATGCACGCACACTCATGCAGGCACACACAGGCGCGCACACACGCGCACTCGCGTCCGCACTCACAGACACGCACACACAGATGCACGCTCTCGCACTTGCACACACGCGCGCACACACGCACACTCGCGTGCGCGCGCACTCACACGCCGCGCAGATAAGCGCCCCGGGCTGGGCGCGGCGGCCGCGGCCCCTAGGCCCACAGGGCTCGGCCTCCTCCTGCAGGGCCGTCGCCCCCTCCCAGGCGCTCCCGGTCCGAGGCTGGCGGGCGTGCGGCGGCGGCGCGGAACGGGTCGGGGCGCGCCCCGCCCGCTCCGCGCTTCCCCGGGGCCGGCGCGGCGGGAGAGGCGCGGCCGCGGGCATCTGTACACGGCGCGGGGCCATCTGGCCAGCCGAGTCTCTGTGGCGCAATCGGTTAGCGCGTTCGGCTGTTAACCGAAAGGTTGGTGGTTCGAGCCCACCCAGGGACGGGGGTGCTCGTTTTCCCGGGGCGACCTCCGCGGAGCTTCCTTTTAACGGCCCGCGGTTTCCCAAGGCTGGTCCCCCCGTGCAATTGGGGGACACGTACACCCAGCCTGCGGGGACCCGCGCCGTCACCCGTCGCGGGCACAGGCTGCGGTGGAAACACAGGGTGGCCCCAAGGACAGGGGCGATCTCGGGAAACCTGACACCCCCAAAAGCACACGCAGCGGCCCGGAGGACCCGGGGAGCCGCGCGGCCGGCGCCAGAAGCGCGGGGAAGCGCAGGCGCGGGGGGCGCGCAGAGGCCGCGGCTTCCAGGTCCCCCCAGCCCCCGGCCACACCCCTGTTTTCCTAGCAGACGAGGACACGCGACTCCTGGGAACAGGGGGGCACCGTTCCCCGCCGCCAGGGGCGCGGTCGCGGGCAGGGGCTTTACCGTGCGTGGAAGTGAACGACCCAGGAGGACAAGAGCCGAGCGCCTCGCAGGGCTGGCTCTGAGGGACGCCCTGGCGCTGCCGGCCGGTGCCTGGTCATTGCATTACCGCTGCTAACATCCTCTGCTGTCTACTTAGGCGCCCTAAAGAAGACACACTTACCAGGGGGGTTCCAGGCAGCGGGACAGGGAGCCCCCAAAATTCCCTCCAGTAGGGGTCTTTCTGATGCCCCTCAGAATGCCAGACTTTCCACCACACTTAAGGATAGCTTACCGTGCAAACAAGAAAATGGGGCGAATTAGGGTCTAAGATCATTTAGAGTTTCCATCCAGCCTTTTCCAGATGAAGAAGGCGTAATTAATACTCGCGGTTACTGTCGCCGTGGGGACTGAGCGCGTCCTTCCACTTGGCAGCTGCCTGTATTTACACTAGGTTCTGAGCTCCTTGAGGGAAGAGACCATTTTCTGTCAGTGATCATTTTAGGGCCCAAAAGAGACCCCTTCGAGATACAGCTCAAGTTCCCGAGTTTCGCACACACGGGCTTTCTCCATCCTGAGGATAGTTAAGGCTGATGATATTTGAAAGGAGAAGCGAGACTCCCGGCCAAGGTGGACATAGAAAACAAGTTGCGACCTGACCAAGGACGGTGGGACAGACCTCCGGGCTGAAACAGGAAGCGCTTGTGAGACAGGTGCCTACACTTAGGACCTTTGCGACCAGAAGTTGCTGATGCTATTGCTTGCTTGATACTGGGAACTCGGAGGGGTCTTTAAGAAACCTTGATGTTGGAAAAATTATAAATCGTCCATACTCGTAGCTTATCTTATTAGTGGCTACGTCTGCACCATGGAGTGCATCTGGAACCTAGGTTCATAAACAACTCACTTTTTAAACATCATTTTAAGATAAACTTTTAAGATACGCTTCCCAAGAGACAGCTTAGGGGTCCATGGAGCCCTGTGAAAATGTGAGTGGGAAGCTAAGGACCTCTTACCTGGAACGAATATATTCTCAGGCCCAGGGAGTCACAGACTCTCCGGAGCAGGGTTGCTGGCCCCAGATTTTGAAGGCCTGGCTTTGTATTTTACTTACGCGGTTTGTATTCTAATGATCGATAAAGGTCATGAAGTGTGTCCGAACACAGTGTTTCGGTATGGATTTTTCATATAACACAAAGAACTAGACATGTCTAATACTACTGACAAGGGCAAAGAAACCAAGTTTCTTTTTTCCTATTTTGCTGAGCAATTCAGTGGACCTATCAAACTCATACAAAACTTGAGACACAAAAAGGTTTTCCTTGAGGTTTTAACGTGTCTGCCTTGTTGTCAGTCTGAAAGGGCCTTAATGCATCATCCCTTAAGGGTCACTGCTGCATGGGTGCAACCAGTGGCCGGGACCAATTTGTATTTCCTTGCAAGTTACATTAAGGACGCCCAGCACACTGTCATATTTAGTTACCTGCTCATAGAAATTAGCCCATGTTCCATTGCTTTTTTTTTTTTTTTGTAAAACCAAAAATTATTGTCTCTCAAAGGACTCAAATGAGTTTTTCCCAGACAAGTGAATCAAATACACACTTTAAATAAGGAGACGTTCAACTACCTCAGTAATAAACAGATGATCATAATTATCATTTGTATGTGCAAACATAATGATAGTTTATCTACACTTAATTGAACAATGTATTAACTTATACTAGAGTATAGGCTGGTCTGATCATTGGAATCCTCTATAATTACTACACGGGCAAAACCTGCAATGGATGACTCAGTACAGAACGGAAATTTTAAATATAGAATTTCTCCATTAATGACCAAGCACGGGGATTCTCGGCAGTGACCGTGAATCCCATCGTCCGGGGGACGTCGCTGCTGAAAAGGCCTGGTTTCACCACCCACCCTTGGCTGGGGCTGCGTTAACCAGGGAGCGGCAGACACTTAGGTGACCTCTGCCTCCCAGCCGGGGGGAAGAGTTTAGTGAAGAGAAAGCTGGCAAGAAGGGCTTCGCCATGCTGTTAGGTGCCTGCAGTGCCGGAGCGGAAGGGGCGTTTTCGTTGTGGAGGTCTGACGCTGTGCATCGCTCTCGTGCTCCTGATGAACTGTCTTGCTTCGGCCGTTGTATTTAATCCTGTTTGCTTTAAACTTCCGCAGGGCAACGGCTGTCCCTGGAGCCCTTTCGTACTTTGCAGACGGCAACGAGCGCCTTTCCATGGACCTGCTTCGCACAGAAGCATCCCGACGTGCCGTCCAGTCCCCCTCGCCCCTTGAGGGACCACGAGTGAGAAAAGGGGTGTGTGTGGGGCTCGGGGGGCAGGAGGCAGGGGGAAGGGGAGGGAGGAGCGGACACGGGCCAGAAAGACAGTCACAGAGAAGCTCGATGAGTGGCCTGTTTCAGAGCCAGCCAAGGGTGGTGGCTCTGACGCGTGGCAGGGCACCCACAGGGGCTGCCGGAGGACGACACCTTCCGTTTAATGTCGCTTCTTTGGGATGTACCAGGTTGCATCTCTCATCCACCAGGCTGATCCCACAATTTTTCTTTTGGCCCCCAGACTCCACATTTGGAGAAACAAGTCCATTCTGTGTTGTTTGCATTTGCGTTAACGCAGCAAAACTCTGAGTTAACTAACGTAATGCAGTAATCATTTCATATGTAAGCAAACCGTTATTCTGTACACCTTAAACGTATGCAGGACTATGTCAATTACTTCTCAATAAAATTGGAATAAAACAAAACTAATCATATCTTCCACTTTTCATACACTCTGACTTGCAGTGTGCTTTATTATGATAATGTGAAGTGCAAGAAAAGTCAGCTAAAATTTAATAAATTTTCCTCCTAGCATTTTTTCCCCCTAGGAAATTAGTATTTACACTTTAATTGGAATTTTGTAATTGGCCACTAAATTTTTTTCCATATAACCTCAACCTACAGCAGGAATTGAATAATTGTTAATACGAACGATATATGAAGGTGTATTCTGAATGCTTAAAGCTCAGTGAGGTGATTCAAAAATAGTATTCAAACAAATTTACTAATGAGGAAAAAAGGAACCTCAATGCAATACATCAAAACACATTCCAAAAGAATTAAATATTCCACCCACACACGTGAGCAAAAGAGACAGCGAGAAACTTAGTTTCTAGAGATATACGTAAATATATGTATTTTGGGGTAGAAATGACCTTGCTAAAACAATACTAAAAAAAAGAAAGCCTTAAAATGTAAAACTTCTGTCAAACTGGTAAAAATGGTCAACTGGAAAGCAGAATTGTCACGTGACAAAGTTTAGCACCTTTACACTTAACGAGTAGATAGAGATTTGTGAGACTCCAATTCTGCCCCCGAAGGACGGAGGGAGCCTCAGAGCCCCTCAGGCTCCCTGTTCACATGCCTCGTTGACACCTGCCCCAAGTGGGGGGCCGTGGGCACCCCTGAGACTCCCGTCTCTTCCCGAGCTCCCACACAAAACCTGCTCTTGTTTATCCATGAACTCTAAGCCTCCCAGGACATCAAATCTCATGTCTCCCAGGCCTGTCCAACGCCTTCACCCGCCAGGGTCCTCTGGAATGCACGGCCTGTCACCGGCAGGGCCTCCCATGTCCCCCACTTCTGCAAACGGTCTCTTCCCTGCCCTGTGCTACGTGATATCGACCATCCCCTGAAGAAACAGCTCCCCAGACAGCCCTGGCACGTGGTGGCCGTTGCGTCCTCCTGGGTCCCCGTTGCTTTCGGCCCCTGCTCCCCATCCTCCTTACGACCCCGCAGTGGCCCCGAAGCGCGGACCGTTGGGCGACCCTCCGAGGCCGCTCCTTTGCTGTCACGTGGCATTTTCACGGCGTCCGCCTTTCCTTGAGGACTCCAGCTCCTGGCTCGCTGTGTGTGTCTTCCCTCCCGTCGGGACCCCTTCTGCCATTTACGGGACTGCCTTCCGTCGACAGCCCCGGGCCCCCTGCCCCCCTCACAGCCCCGCTGCGCACGGACGTCTCCCCCAACCTCGGCCGGGCACTGCCGCGTCGCACTTCACGCCTGTCCCCACCAGTCACTGCACTGCCTCCAGAGGCCCCATTTCAAGCACCTGCCTTTCTACCCGGCTGGCCCCGACTGGCGGTGGGCTCGCCTCCAGCGTCTGTCACTGTCATCATCTCCTTTCCATGAAGCCTCAACTCCTCTTCCCTTTCGGTCCCCGAGTCTGCCGATACCTCCGACTTCTCACCTACGTTCCGTCCTGCACCTGAGCAGCAAACACGATTAGGGGAAAACAAACGACGTTGGCTGGTCTCAGCTCACCTTGGGACCACGAACCTCCCCTGGGCTCCCGGCACTGCCTAGCGAGGCCACTGCATGTCACTATTCAGTCGCTCTCCCGGCTCGTAGTTCAGAGCTGTCCTCCCCCCTCACACCCTCAGCGGACACATTGTACTATATCTGAGAAAACAGTCACGAGGCCTTGCTCAGATTCCCCGACATCTGTGCCCACACACCACACACTGTCTTCCCCACAGTTAAAACGGAGACACTCCTCTGGAGCGTAAGGTCACACCCTCCTCGTACACACTGGGTCCCAGCCCTGGAGAGACGGGCGCCTGTGGCTGTCCCTTCTCTCATCTGTGACACCCGTCCGTCTCTCTCCACGGAGCACTCAGGCTCACACACATACTACGACATCTCTCACCAAAAACATGAGAACCCTGACCTCGCCTTTCCTCACCGAGCTCCACGTGTTTCGAAAGACCGAGCCTTCGTCTGCACTTTGTCACCGTCCCTGCTCTCTTGAACCCACTCCCTAGTTCTCACGGCGCCACCGAACTGTCCTCGCTCAGTCACCAAGGACCTGCCTGTTGCCGAAGCCGATGGTCAGTTCTCAGTCCTCACACTACGCGGCTCTCAGCACCTGACGGACGAGCACCGGTCCCTCAGAAGATCAGACCCTCCTCCCTTGACTCCCGGACACCCCGCTCGTCTGGTCTCCCGCCCGCTGTTTTAACCCCTAACCGGCCCCGTCCTGCAGCCCGGCGTGACACAGGGTCCGCACCAAGTGCCTCCAGTGCCCGCCTCCCTCCGGGCCCGGCACTGCAGACCTGCCTCCTGGGAAACCTCCTCTGCCTGGAAGCCTGCCAGGAACGCCACAATTCACAGACCCGAAAGAACTATTAAATTCCATTTTTACTTCCCACATCTGTCTCAGCTCAGTACATCGCACGCCCTGTTGGGTCAGGCACC
The DNA here is from genome assembly GCA_003508835.1 of Eonycteris spelaea. Taxonomy (NCBI): domain Eukaryota; kingdom Metazoa; phylum Chordata; class Mammalia; order Chiroptera; family Pteropodidae; genus Eonycteris; species Eonycteris spelaea. The sequence goes on along the minus strand of PUFA01000142.1, from coordinate 1,656,388 downwards.
AAAAGTTGAGATCCGTCTCTGACTCCTCTTCCCACCTCCACACGTCGGTGGCTCTTCTGGCACTCAGACGAGATCATGAAACCTGCTAGTGGCTTCCCACTACTCCCGAGCATGGACAAGGTCCTCACAGTGGCCCTCGGCTGCCTGACGCGGCGTCCCCAGCCCTGCAGCCTCGTGCTCTAAGCCCCCTTGCCTGCCCGCTGCGCCCACCCGCACGGGCCGGGGCCCCGAAGCACAGGGGCGGTGACGCCGGCCATGCAGGTGTGCCAAAGGGAAGCTGTGAACTTTATCACAGGTAGGTACGTGCAGGAAGAGACAGTACGTACAGGGTTTGGTACCTTCTGCGGCTTCGGGCACCCACTGGGGTTCCTGAAGCTTATCCCCCACAGAAAAGGAGGGACCACGGTACGACATCGGTGTCTTTAAGCAGAGACGCACAAATAGCAAGGTTATCTGTTGATCCGGCGACAAAAACATTGTGGCCAGAGGCGGGAACCTAACCTGCACCTCCCCGAGGAGCCGCGGCAGCGCCCGCTGACTCGGGTGCACACGACTGTGCACAACTACCACACATGACACGCGTCGGCTGTATGCACCTCCTGGTAGCCCCGACAGCAGGAAGTACCTCCTTGTTTGCAGGGCACGAGCTTCCTTTCCTAACTGCCCGTCTCTGGGGTTTGCAGCAGCACTGGCAATTAGAACTCAGATACGTGAATGAATAATAAATAACGAATGCAGGATGGATTGGCGCGTCCTCAGAGAGACTCAACTGGCCAACAAAGTCATAGAAAATACTCGACCTCACTGGTAATCGAGGCAATTTACACACAACAGCCAAGGGCTTCCTGACCCGTGATGCCATGACCGAGTCCGGCGTGGGCTCGGGGACGCCGCCGCAGCCGGCTGCGCTTCGTAACAGTGCGTGTCCCTGGACCCAGTTCCACCCCCAGGAAGACCTGGATGCGTGCAAAGGCTCATCAACAGTCCCAACTGCTGCAACACGGTCAGCGATCACAAAATACGACACATCACCCAGCAACGAAAAGGACTGGTGAGACGACGGGTATCATGGAATAAGAGGACATGACTCCCCGAAAGCTGTCGAAAACTCTAAGACGGAAAAACGCTCCTTAAACGCTAGGTAAAAACAGACCACACAGGTACAACGGAACCCCACTTTTATTTCTTACAGGCTGTGTGCACAAAGGTATCAAAATGTGTTCAGGAATTATCTATCGCCACCAAGTGTAAAGATGGGCGATCCAAAACCTTCTTGGTGTTCTTCTTTCTCAGTCTTTCCTTATAAACAAACATGCGCTACTTCTGTAATCAGAAAAAAAAAAAAAATGGGAACGGGAGGTTTAGGAGGAAATCTGACAAACTGATGATAAAGTACTTTGCCCCTGGCACAGCCCTGCACCCAAGACTGCCACCCCTGAACCCTGGTGACCACCGCTGCTGCTCGGCACTGAGCGGGGGTGCTGCGGGGCACCCGTACTTCAGAGAAAGCTTGAGAGGTGAGATGTGTTCGCCTCTCGTAACTGCTGCGCTCACCACGCTTCCCCACCCCAGCCCCACGCCTGGCCAGCTCTGCTGAACGTGGTAAAAGCACTTGGCTTCCAGGAATGTTGAGGTTGAACTGAGTTAACGTTTTGTTTATGACAGAACCGAACACAGGGCAAGCTTTATAAGCACCGGCTGTTATATTTTCTTCCAAAACAGAGCTGTTCGATAGGGCCCCACTTTGGTTATAGAAATACATGCCTCGGGGACAGATATTTATGATAAAATCTCTGCATATCAACACAAAAACAGACGACTCTTTCCTGTTACAGAGCATTTCCTGATCACTTACCGTCACTTACCAGTTCGAGTAGCGAGGTTTCCTGCCGCTGTCCGTAAGGAGAGGGCAGAGGTAGCTGTGTAGGGCGAGCTCCCTCCCACAGTGCTCAGCCGCTGCAAGGGCCAGGTCTGGGCTCCTGGGGCCACAGACCCTCAGGGGGACAGTCGCAGTCATACACCACGCACGGTGCATAAACGAGTGGTTTTCCTGAACCATGGAGACCGCACAAACGTAATGTACCCAAACTGTACAAACTGCCAGAAACCAGACACTACTTTTCATTTTCTTTTGAGAACTTTTGAGAGTGTATTTGAGACAAACTGCTGACATGTTAGCAGGCAGGTCTCAAACGCTCTTACTTTTCCCTTAACGTTTTGAAATCCTTCTTGTCCTACAAGTACAAAATGAAGACAACAAGAACACATTCCTGATTGTTTTAATCCGTGACACCGATCACATGCTTTATGGGCAGAAGCGAAGGTAAACCCTCGGCCCGCTAACGTGTCGTTCGTGACAAGGTCAGTGCACACACACCACATAAACGCGTGGCACGCCTCTCCGAGACAGTAATAGATACCAGACCGAAGCGCGAACAGCTGTTCAGCAAGTCTCAAACAGATACTCATCAAAATACGGTAAGTCTAACGTGTCGTGTGCCAAAGAGTCTAGTGCGGAAGAGGAGAACAAGTCATCGAAGACGTCAGGCTTCACGGGGCTCCCCCAGCTGGGGGTTCTGCTGCGGGCGGGGCCTGGCGGGGGGGCAGGCTGGACCCCGCACTGGCTGTCCTTGGCGGGGCTGTGGGAGCTGTGGTCCTGTCCCGGGCGTGCGTGGTGGGGAAGGCTGCCCGGCTCGCTGGGCACCGGGGCTGGCACGCGGTCCTCGCCCACCTCCAGGTAGCGGAGGTCGGCCTCGCCGCGCTCCGAGAGCACCGTGGGGACACCGGCCGCCGGGGACAGCAGCTCGGCCAGGATGTCCTCGTGAGCCTGAGAGCCGCAGGGGGGCCCGCCGGGGACGGCGGCGCCCCCACCCCTATCGGCGATGTCGATCTGCCGCTGCAGCTCTTTCAGCAAGTCTTCGATCGACTCCCCGTCGTTTGGAGACCCACAATGGGACGCGGGGTCGGCATCTCCACCCGGGGGCTTTCCGTTCTGGGGAGAAGACGTGAGAGCCGCTAACTTCTTCTTTTTCGCCTTAAGTTTCTTAAGAAGTTTTAAACGAAGTTTATGAATCTGACCCTCAACGGAGTCTCCGGGGTTTGCAGAAGAAACGTCACTGTCACCTCCATGAGAGCCGTGGCCGAGGGGGGCTCCGAGGGGGGCGCTGGCACACCCCGCCACGACCTGCAGGCTGGCGCTGACGACGGTGTGGGGCGAGGCCACGCCGCCAGGCCCGGGTGACCGGCCGGAGGGCCGCTGGCCGGAGGCGGCTTGCTAGCACACCCCCGGGCTCGCCTGGACGCCTGGTTAGCCTTCTGCCTTTTACCTTTAGTTTTAAAGCCGCCAAAATTACTGGCGCCCTTCACCGCAGGCTGCAGGTCAGGCACGGCGGCCCTGCTGCGAGCCGACACGCACGGCGGCATGAAGGAGGCGCCCCTGCTCAGTAAGCCCTGGACCCAGCTCCCCACGAACGGCTTCTTCCGAGCTTCTTTCAGAGGTGGATTCTGGGGGGAATCGGCCGTTTGAGAAAACGTGGACGTTTCTGTTTTCGTCAAATCACGTGTCTGAAGTGTAACACATTGCTCTGGTTTTAATCTCTCAGTTTCTGGGGAAAGGAGTTGTTTGAATGGAACAGACCTTTCTGGGGCGACTGTCCCCTCCACTGGCACAGACTCCACTCCCTGTGCGGGGTCAGCGGCCTGAGTGCCGGTCCCGGCGCCGGCCACGTCCTCTGCCGCCCGCTGTGCTGGCCGCGCACCTGCGCTCAGGGCCCGACACGGAAGGCCAGACCCCGCACGCTGGTCTCGGGAACGCTCCTCCCGCCGGGGAGCTGGCGCTACGGCAGCTGTCGGTGGCTCCCGGGGTGGCGAGGCGTCTGTTCCGGCAACGTCACTTCCCGCCACGGGTCCATTTTCTAAGAGGAAACCTTCCGAGGGGACCCGTATTTCTTCAGGTGCCAAAGGCGAACTCTGACTGTCAGTCACACCTCTTGGATCGGCGAGCAGACGATGCCCGTGAGTGACAGCTTCGTCCTGCGAGAGTGTGTCAGAGGCGACGGACACGCCGGTGGGGTGACTTCCTGAGGTCGCGGCGGCCGGGGCGGCACCACTGACGGAGCACGGTGCTGGGGACCCCGGGCCCCCGCCGCCGCCACCGGAAGCCCGCCGACCGCTAGTCGTCCGCAGCGGGACACAGGCTGCTGCCAGGTCTGTCCCGCGCGGTGTTGTCCTTTCCCAGATGACAATGTGTATCTCCGGAGCAGGAACTTCCAATTGCTCATGCCTTTCCGAACACGGGCCTTTCAGGTCATCACACTCCAGCCAGCTTCCTGGGGACGCGGAGGGAAACGGAAAGCGGTGAGACATTCAAAACCACCTCCCAGGAGCGCTGCCTTCTGGCCATTTTAACTGTGGCCTCATTAAACACCCACCGCGGGAGAACGCTGGAAGACATGGCTATACCCTCATGTCACCATTTTCCTCGGCCAAGTGTCTAAGTCCCTATTTGGATGACAAAGTTACGTACGTCCAGAAATTTGGAAAACAGAGCTACTTTTTAACCTTTCCTAAAATACCCACAACAATCCAGACAGAAGAACACTTAATTAACTTCTGGGACTTAGAATATAGTATCATCTAACGTATCCAACAATATCAGAAAATAGATTCTTTTCCATACATATGACTTTTCGAGACAAATGAAGCTGTTACCTCGAGTACTGACATTTGTTTCAATTCTTATTTTTTTTCTTTTTTCTGGTTAAAAAAAAAAGCTTAGGTATTTAGGCGTCTGCTTTTTTGCCCTGAGCCTCAGTTTTCTCATCTGTCAAGTAGGAATAAGATGATGAATGACAAGGAAAGAGGTTAACCCTCCTCTCCACACACAAAAATACGAACAAAACCATTCACTGGCTTCGTGTGGATGCACCCTTCTAACCTACTGCTCCTAATGCCGTGCCCATTAAAACTTGGTGGCCAGTGGTTCTCTGGCACGGGTGCGCTGGAGGCACCCAATGAATATTCGGACCCTACCCATCGGTCTCGGGGAGAACCAGGACACTTCTTATCAGCTGTGGCTTTTCTATGCGCCACGACTGGATACTGTCTCACCTCTTCTGCCTGAAGAAGACTTTTTATTCTCTGGAATGCAGTAAAAAATTAAAATAAGTTGGTTTTTTAGTTTGTGTAATTGAGAGTCACTTCCTCTGAAATTCTGAAGGAGAAGTTTAAGGCAATAATTATACTGATAACATGAGTTTCAGTTTGCAAAGCGCTTTTATAACTCATTATTGTGCCATCCATTCACACCATCCCCAGGAGGGAAATATCAAACATGGAGTCCAAACAATAAAAAAGAGAAAAATTAAAAAATATCAAAGTGACCCCTGGACCAACAGCCTGCCATGACGCTTTATGAGGAGGGGGTTATGTTGTCTACGACAAAGCGAAAGCTGTGAGCGAAACAAACGTGATATAAACCGTATCAGATAAGTGGGAGGGAAAAAGCAGCAAAATCCACGAGCTGTGCTACGTGGCCTTCTACTGAGAAGTTCATTTAGAGACAGGCGTGGGCGTGACCGCAGCTGCTGGGGAACCTGGGGTTCCGGTGCCGTTCCGCTCTGAGAGAAGGCCGCACGGTCTGTGACGTCCAACTGTCCCAGAAATGGATGCTCACTTTTATTTACATTACTAACAACTGCAAGCAAAACGTGGTTTTTTCCCCCCTCAATTAAAAACCATTAGTTTCATGCACTTTCTTTTTAAGAGAAAAACAAGGTTATAGACCTAAAAAATCAAAACTGCTACCATTCGTTTTTCTACATTAAACATGGATTACTCATATAAAGCGATGATAGTACGTGGAAAAAGGAACCTGTATACCACTAGTAACGTATGATTTTACTGTTTGTCTAAAAAACACATAGAAGCATATGTAAGAAATGTAAACCTGCTGACAGAAGCAAAGAAAAAAGTCGGAAGTGGCTCCAAAGCACAGACAGGCGGAGGGTGGAAGGCCAGGGCAAGACGACAGAGAGAGCGCCAAGGCGAAGCTCGTCTCCAAACAAGCAGCCAAGCCAGTGCTCCGTCTCCGCACGTACGAGCACAAGAGAAGCGCCCGACACTCACCATCGGCGTCTGAGACCCAGGTAATGAAGTGGTTGTTGGCTTTGTACTGGACCACGGCGGCCACGCGGTACACGGCGCCCTCGAACGGGAACGCGTAGCGCTGCAAGGCGCTGTGCGGCAGGCCTTCCACGAAGTGCAGCATGAACGCGGGGGACAGCCTGTGGGGGCGGGAGACACGAGGGGCAGGCGTCAGGCCACCCGGCAGGAGACACGACAGGGGGTCCGCGGCGGGCGAGGCGCGCGCGCGCAGTCAGGACGGGAGAGCGAGCAAGGCCCAGGCACGCGGAGCCGTCGGGCGGGGCCGCCCCGCGACAAGGCTCCAGGACAAGGCTCCAGCGCAGGCCATGAAAAGTCCCCGCGGAGCTGCTTCGGCTCAAAGCGGGTCTCTTAACTACTTTCTAGAATCAAAAGAACAAGCCAGACACGGAAGAATTTTCTTTGGCATCAGTGCCCAAACGAAGTGCTTTTGTCATGGGGACAGGTAATATGTAAAACAAGGTCACAAGCCTAAAATGTCAAATACACATTTTAAAAACCCCAACAATGCTAATAATTTGGCCAATTTCTCTCTACCATCTCAGGAAATAAAGAAGGCCATCAAATTAAAACTTCCATTTAGAAAAAGCTTAATTTGAACTAAGTAGAGAAGAAAATAAAACATACTAGTTGATGTACTGTAAACTTCAAGACATCCCTAATTTCAAAAATATGTCATTACACTAACATGCCAAACCAAAAAATAGACTCAAAGATGAGCCTCAAGTAACTAAATTTAACAGAGCCGAAAAATGTTGACTATCTCTCTTCCCAATATTGAAACAGCTGTCAAAACTTACTTAGCTTATCTGAATTTATTCCGCTGAAAATGGACCTGAATTGATGTCCAAAATGCGGATTATTCAGACTGACAGGGATAATCTGTAAATTATCCCTTGTCAATCGTTCTGTTAGAGAATCATCAAGCCTTCAAAATATAAGTCCCTATGAATAAGAAGTCCTGCAAGGCGTCTGTATCGTGCAGCTCCTGTGGGTTTGTACCACAGCTGTTCCGTCAGTCTGAGATGCCACTGACTGTAAAATGCCCCACCATGAAAGAACACTGCCAAGTAAACTAGACCAGGCCATGGGTTTGTAGTGCCGTTTCACACGTTACAACGTGAACACTGCGCCTTTGCATCCAGGAGCCACAGCGAAACCAGAGACGCGTGCTCACGGCCGGAATAGCAGGCAGTGGGCACCTGCCTGCCCCCTAAGCGCTAACATGCAGTCCTCTTGGCCTCGTATGACACCTTGCTGCAACATCTTCTGAGGCTGGTTACCACAGCATCTCCTGCTGGTCCAGACGACACAGTCCCGTAGCTTCGTGCCTCCTTTGTGTGAGTTTACGCGTGGGAATGTCAAACAGGCAGCATTTCTTAATGGCGTATTTAGAAACTGGTACAACTTATAAATGATGGCATCTTGGAGCCAATAAAATAAAGTATGTGCCTCCTCCTCTTCCTTTTCTAGTTTATTCCCCCCCCCCCACTGGGTCCTCTAGACTCTAGTGCCCCCTAAAAGTCACAGTATTCTCCTACCTACAACTTCAGCTTGTCTCGTTTGCAGCCTCTCAGGGGAGGGCAGGAGTGTACCCCTGGAAGCAGAGTTTATTCTCAGGCTGCTCCCTACCCGCCATGCCTGGAGCATCCAAGATGATGCTCAGAGCTGAGGACAGTAAGTCAGGTTCTGACTCAACTGTAAGGAAACTGAATGGGATGGTCGGGAAGCTGGAACCAAGAGGTTTCAAGCCAAGATCCGTTTGTGCTCATCTCCCTCATGTGGGCGTCGACCCTTCCTAGTGTGAGGGTCTACCCTCAGGAAAAGGAGGGAGGGAGAGGAATAGAGAGGAGGAAAGAAAGGGCGGGGGAGAGAAAAACAGACAGACGGACAGACAGACAGACAGCACGATGGTGCTGTGCAATCCGACCCGCTCCCAAAGACAGCGGGGGAACGGGGAGCCTCTGACCCGCAAAGGGCAGCCAGTCCCGGGCTGAGGGCCAGGAGCACAAGTTTCTGACTTTCATCCCAATGCACAATAATGATTCATATTTTAGAAAATGCCAATGTGATAATGTGAATATATTACCTCCAAACTGTAATAATACAGGCTTTAGGCAGAAAAAAGTCTGCAAATGTAACTCTTAACCTCATTACATTTTAGATTATGTCATTGTTCAAACTATTTCAGACTCTATGACAAAAATGAGTAAAATCAGGTGAAATTCAAACAATGAGACCTGGTTCACGTTACCTGAAACTAGAAAATCCATTTTTAGACAAATTCAAAGGTTCAGCAAAGGTTTACAAATGTGTCTTTCTTTGCAGGTGGCTCAAGGCTCTCATAAATCATAAAGCATTTTTTACCAAATAACAAATTTAAATTAAGAAACAAAATTTTAACTACTTTATGTATCAGTATTCCAACCACAGTTTTGTAAGGAAAAGTATATTTATGTGCTTTTAAAAAAAAGTCTCAAAATCATTACATTAGATGCGTCAAAAAGCTCAGAACAGAATTGTATTTCTCCTCCTACCACTCGCCTATCCTTTACGAATAGTTTTTTTTAAGTCAGTGTTAAAACTGAAGTTTCAATAAATAAGCTTTTCAAATGACGATCCAGGATGGTGTGTGACCAAACTCCTAAAGGAGACTGTGGCAGTAATGGGAATGCAATAGTCACTTCAAGAGTCTGCGAGGCAGAAGTTACATTAGATTCTAAATTGGTTCTTCATGTCACCGTGCTCTGAATATAAGTCCTAAACATGCTAAAGAAAAGTGCACCCGAAGCCGCTAAACATCGTTCATCTCATTTATCGCTGGACCCTTTCTAATGGGAACACTGAATTACAGACGTGGATTATCTGAGACAAGGTGTTCAGGAACTTACAACACTATTAGTTTTTAGAACACTGCAACACTGACTCGTGCGTGGTATCAAGATGGGCCTAATTACTTTTCAGTTATCCTTAAAAATCTGTATTACATTTGTCTCTAAGTTCCATGAAACACCAACAAAACAAGTTACACAAATCCCTAAGTAAAAAACTACAAAGCGTTTTACAAAGACCTTGTCATTGAAATCTTAAGCGAAATTTACACACTAGTTCAATTTACTACTGAATGCAGGAAATGAGCCGTCAGTCAATTCTGCTGATCGACGGACCATCGGAACTCTAGAAGCATTTCCCACTGAAACACTGAGGTTTCGAGATGCGTTTTCAGATCAAGGCATGAGTCTTTAACGTAAGTAAAGTAACATGTTTGTATAACTAAAAATGTGATGTTGCAATGTGACCAATTAACAGATCAAACGAAGGAGCAGCATGAGTTCACCGTCAGTGCTGGGGCTTGAGAAAAAAAGGTATAAACTGTCAGAGGAAATGACACACGCCAAGGAGCCCGAGCCGTGCAATGGTCCAATGGAGGCTGGCGCACACATGTGCCGCAGCCCGCTGCCCTCGCTAAGGACAGGGCTTACAAGAGAGGCCCCGTCCACAACACCTCCGTCTGAAAGCCTGCACCGCTGGCGGCCGAGGCGTACGCAGGGCTTCCGGCTGCAGGGACCTCGTCTTCCCCACTCTGCCCTCCCATGTGAATGCTACCAGATGATGGTGAAGGACAAAAAAGGGTCATGAACCCAAAGAACAACGAAAAGGAAAGGCGACATGAGCAAACAAGACAAGAGGACAAGGACTACGTAGTGGCCAGACGGCAAGCAGGGACGTGGCAGCTCGGGTACCGCGGAGTGGGTGGAGTGGTGACTGCGACAGGGTGGGCCCCCCGCTGGGAAGGGAGCCCCCGAAGGCCTCAGCATCCACAGCCAGCACAGACCGAAACGCTGGGGCGCAAGGATGCAAGGCACGAAAGAGGTTTCCGGGAAAAAAAAGAAAGGGAGGACGCTCAAAACTGCGCAGCATTTGAGTGTCCAGAAAATGATTAACGGGTGTTCAAAGAATTTGGAAAAAGAAATCACAACGTGTAAAGCGAGCAAATGGAACACAAGACGATTACTCAGTGCAGAGAAGATGAAGAGCTGGAAGGGAAATGAAACGCGGCCACGCGGCCTGCTCGGCCAGGGAGGGGACCTGTGCGTCTCACACGACAGCAGTGAGAGGCCACCCACAGGGGGCCCCGGCCTTGGCGCAGAGCCCAGCACTCGGCCACCGTGAAAGGAGACCGCGCAGCGGGAGCGAAGTCACTGTGAGAGTCCGGGCAGGCGCCACCTGAGAGGTGTGAGGTCCACGCTGCACGTGGGGCAGCAGGGGCACTGCCATCGGACTGCGAGCTTCTCACTCGGATGACGACAAACCTTTCGGAAAGACTCTGCGGGGTTTCTTGGCACATCCAAGGGCAACTGAAAAGGTTACTGTCACTGGCTCTTTACTACACAGAATTACACCTCGAAACACTTCCCGTGCAGAGAGAGAGGTGAAGACAACGGAATGACGGTCAGAGAAGGTGGGCGTTTTAACGAGAGAGACGCAGGCAAACCGCCTCGCGTGGGACTGACCCGTGGCTTCTGGCCACGCTCAAAAAGGTCGTTCTGACCAGTTGTTTTGACCACTGAGGACAAATAGAAAGGCTGGCCAAACATGACAGAAACCCCTGCTCAAGGGCAGTGGAAAGCTGACGGTAGGATGAAGCATCAGCAGGCCGAGGCCTGGGAGAAGCCGGGAATTCAGATGGGTGCACCTGCGGGACACCCGAGTCACCCCAGTTCCTACAATTAGGTTAAGGAAACAGCGGAGTTCCAGTGACTCCGGGCGCTTGGCAGAGGAGAGGAACATTGATGTTTAATACCCTAAAAGGGAGGAGAAGGCAAAAGAGTAAGAGACGCCTGCAGGAGGGGCCTGCTCCTCGGGGTGTCCCGCCCGGGGCAGCCTGCCTCCTGCCCCGGCTGCAGGCCCTGGCCTGGGGACACTCTGCCAACTCATAAGCACACTTCTGGAAGGCAGGCTGCACTCATCATTTTCAATTCTACACCTTTGAAAAGAAACGTAAACCCACCCTCACTTCATTTTAAAATCAGTAAGGCAATTTTAACTCACTTTTCCAGCACCATTTTCCTTATCTGTGACTTATTGTTGCAGTTGTTACATGGACCAAAATGGGCAGCATTTAGCGGGTGCCACTCAGGAATGACATTGGTGAAGGTGACCAGATTCTTCATACATCTATAAAAAAAGAAGATATAGTTTTAATTCAATTGAATGAAATCCATCCACGTTAATTTAAATCAACGTCTAAAATAAGAGGTACTGGTCCTAGTGGTACCCACACTCACCCCACCCTGGCTCCCATAACAAACAGGCCATGTGGCCCCCCAACCCCGGGCGAGCTCTGTGCGGGACCCTCCACGTCAGTTCCCTACAGTTTCCAGCTGAGAGATGAAGGTGACCTTAAAGGCAGAGTGTCCCAAAAGCAATGCCCGGATACCCATGCTGGATAACCCTCGCCGTGGGGACCGTCCTGCATGTGGGCCTGACTCTGCACACGGGACCCCATAGCAGCCCCCAGCTGGTCCCCAGACACTGCCCAACGTCCTGCGGGGCACGAAAGTGTCCCCAGTAGAGAACCACTGTTCTAAGGTTGTCAAATTTATTAAGAGCTCACCCTTTACTCAAAAAATTCACAGCCTGACTACCCAGCACTGACAACCCGGAATGAAAAGGGCGTTTCCAGGCACGGAATCAGGAGTATCTGCAACTCAATCATCTTGGTCCTCAAAAATCAGAACAGCTGTGAAGGCAGTGACCGTCTCCACAGGCCACGCCCAGGGTCTACACTGGCACCGCAGTCTGAACACCTGACAGCAACAGGCATCTCGAAAGATGATCTTGAGAGATGCACACTGTGCCCCAGCTGGACTCGCTTTCATACGAACTACCTTTAAAAAGACAATTGTTACCTAAGAGACGCGGGCTTCTTTCTGAATACAAAACGTTGCTGCGTGGTGAGTGACATGAGCGCAGGCTGTAGAAACAGGTCCGCGCGCAAGGAAGCTGGCAGCATGAAGCATCGACAAATGCGCTGCCTGTGTTTCCGATCAACTCTTGGTTCTCAAAGATGGCTGCTAGCAAAGGCTCTTACTCTTCAGCTCATGAAGGAAATCTGTCCCCGCGAACAAGTGTCAATGCTCCATTTGACATGGAAAGCTTCTGAGTGCTGACTATGTGCGAGGCAGGCCACACTGTGTAAGCACATAGCCTTCAAACAACACTAAGTGCTATTTTTAGCCCCATTTTACAGATGAGGAAAGTATATCATGCAGTAAATGACAGACTTGAGGTCTGAATCCAGAGGGTCTGACACAAAAGACCAGTTTAACTCTAGAATATACATGTTCTAAATCGAGCCAATGTTCCTTGATTCCCAGCAGCTCAAGAACAAACGAGTTTGCTGCATATTCGGATTAAGTGAAAGTAAATTTTAACCTGTGATATATTAAAATGTATTTAATAAAACGTCACTTCATTTTAATTTTTCTTCTGAAACTACATTTTTTTTTCAGAACAAAGGAAATTAAAAACAAAAAAAAAAAACACAAAGAGCAAACCCAAGTGGCTGGTGGCTTCTTTCCCTTGTGTTTTCAGAGGTTTTTCTATGCACTTCCAAAATGGACTTATCAGTTAAGTTAAAGCCGACAACAGACCATAATAATCACGACCCTCTGTTACGTGCCTGTGTGTTGTCTTTCTAGCTGGTCTGAGGTTGGCCAAGATCAAGGCTCCTTCTGCTGATTTCTGGCGCCGATGCGCCCAGTGAAAAGCGGCCGGACTGAGCCGCGGCCTTTGCAGACGCTGCAGCTGAGCTGACCCAGTGCCAGCCCGTTCGCACCGGGAAGCGGGGTGGTCCCGGGAGACGGGGTGGTCCCAGAGGGGCCCCGCAGGGAGGAGGCCCTGAGGCCAGAGAACCTAACCCAACTCCGCCTCTTGCCAGCCTGTCACCTAGGGCACCTGTTTAACCCCTTTCAAGCTTCAGTTTCTACATCTGTCAAGTGGGGAGCAAATCAGGTAATTTATAGAAGTCAGCGGTAGAAAACCAGGAAACAGGTATTTATTCTCATATTTACTTATGCAAGTTTATGTAATCCTACGTATGCATGAAATGCTAGTACTTTCAAGCCAACGTAAAGAAAAAGTGTTCTGATTCGGTGGCTTGCACAGTCCCTAAGGCATCCTCTCAGACTCACCCCGCAACAGACCCCAAATACCTAAAACTCACCTCAATCTAAGTAATGAATATCTAAGCATCATTTTCCTCTCACCGTTTTAAATATTTTTGAAAGACTTCAAATCTTCTAACTTACAAGTAGGTGAGTTTAAAGAAAGGATTTCTCTGTTACAGAAATTCTGAACAAACGACTAACAGAACCAGTCTGGTAATCCTTTCGGCCGCTAGCCAGCGACTTCCCGCACGTGGACGCAGTGAGGGCATCGCGTCTGAAGGGCCTGTCCCTCCCTGTCCCTCCTCTAAACCCCAGTCCCTCCCCATCCCCTGGCAGGTGCACGGGCGAGGGACCCCGTGGAGTTGTGCTTCTCCTGCTCCCTCCCGAGCCCGACCTCAGGGCCCCGCACACCAACCGCAACCCTCCCCCTACCCACGGGGCGCAGAAAACAGGGCTAACTGCGCTCATGGAAGGTCCTGGGGTGCTGCTGGCCTTTGGGGACCAGGAGCAGGAACGGGAAGGTGTGAGTTCCCTCTGACAGCTGCCGCCAGACTCCGGGAGCCTAAAATGTTCCTGTGATGCCAGAAACGCGAACGAAACCCCAGCCTCTGCGGAGGGGGCCGATCGCACGCGGCTCCGGGGGTGCTGACGGGCGCTCTCACCCAGCAGGGCAGGCGGAAGGGGGTCGAGGCGGGAGACACGGTCCCCACTGTCCCGCCCCCTGGGAACTTGTGGGAAAACTCCCACTAGTAGTAATGTATCGAACCATGGTCTTTCACTCCCCAGTCTAAAGCAGCAAACTGTACTTTCCGGGGTTCACACTCTTCCCTTCAACCTGAAAGCTGAAGACGCTTCAGGACACGTGGGAGACGTCACCAAGGGGGCAGGGGCCAGGGAGAGAGCAGCGCTATGCACGTATTCAAATGGCACTGCTCGGCGCCATTTCCATCAGAATGAATCCATTAAAAAAATTTAAAAAAAAAACAGAAAAACTAACCTGTTTTGATACTTGTGACCACACTGTGAACATTCAAAGTTCCAAGAAAAAGAGTACGTGAAGAGCGTTTCAATGCAGGGCTCTAATTTTAGGAGCAGGGGCAAGGCAAACACAGGGCTTTCCATATCACCTTCGAAAACAGAAAGGAAACATTACCGCTCGTGAAGAACTGGAAAAGGCAAACGCAACCGCGGACGGCGGCCTGTTCTCACTACGCTCACGGCAGCAGACAGGCGAATACGAACATGTGACAGCTAAGTTGGTCACATGTGAGCAAATTGTCAACGCATTTTTCCAAAAATGTCCACAACCAAGATCTAATTATCACTTCGGTCTCTATTTTCTTATTTTTCTTGATGGACACTGATCAAACTTTTTAAGACAAAAGACACAGTAGACCCACAATCTTCTTGGATCTTGTGAGCATTTCTCAGGAAAAAAAAATCCTCGGAACTATAATAACCCTAGGGCGTTATGAAAATGAACATTTGTAAATGGTTTGCTACAGAGCCTAAAAACAGCATATCTGGAGAAACATGGTAGAGTAAGTTCCGAGTTGGACAAAACTGTTCAAAAACCTCTCCTACCCCCACGCCAGCGCTACGGGTGGAGAGCAGGAGCCGGGGTCAGAGCAGGAGCCGGGGTCAGAGCAGGGTTAGGACGCCCGGGTAGAGCACCAGCCCGAGTCTCCAGGCTCCTCGCCAACTCATCTTCTTCATCTTTTAACGATTAAGTTTTTTGCTCTGTGTGGATCGCCACGTGCCAAGCTCCTGCGGTGAAGCAGACACTTTACATGCACCGTCCCGAGTCTCACCATCACTCTGCGAGGTGGGTACTTTCCTCCCTGGCCCAAGGCTCTGTGCCTGGAGCCCCAGGGGGCCAACCTCTTCCCGGCACAGCACGGCTAGCGACAGGGGCGCTGGGCCGCCATCCCCCGCCAGAGCCAGGCAGTGCCCACGACAATTAAACTTAACTCCAGCAGTGTGAAGAGCAGAGAAGACCTGAATTTTGCTGTCATTGAAACAAAAACGGAACCACGATGCTGTCTTCCAGGGCGGGGTCAGCAAGCAAGGCCCACAGGAGGGTTTCCGGTCCCCTCCTCCATCGCTTCTCCCACGGGCTCCTCTCCTATCCCATCCTCGGGGAGATTAGATGCTGCCTCGCTGATCTGGCACCCTCCCTTCCCGGGCAGTGCCAATGCCGTGGTCCAGCTCTTCCCCGGCCTGCCTGATGGCGGCCAGGAACGCCACCAGCCGCTACCCGGCTGGGAACAGAAGGCAGGACAGTAGCGGTTACTGCACAAGCATACGCTGTGACTATCAGCAGTTACAACGGCTACTAATAGTCACGCCTGCGGTATGGTCCCGCTGCTACTTTTGTACAAAAACATAAAATCACAACATTTTTATAAGTAGAAACAAATGCAAACCAATCTCCTAAAGATGAACACATGCAACAGCATAAACAGTGCATAGTGTCGCATAAGTCTGTCATCAGCCACTAATGCTCACTCTATCGCAGCTAAATGTTAATCGAGAAAGTAAATCGTCTGCATCTCATAATGACAACATAGAATCTTCAGGTCCAAAAATCCATGAAGTTCCCAATGAGCCATCATGAAAGAGCTCGAAACACACTGGTAAACGAGTTGTAATTACAGACCATCTTAGGTCATTTACATAGCCCCTAAACTGGTCTTTTTTCCCTTTGATTATAAATTTTATGGCTATTAAATATAAAGCGTACCACTAGCAAACACATAATGCCAGTGCCTAATTCCATTTTTTACAACCTCCCGCCTAAATTAGTTAAGTGGTTTCTCTGCCTGTAGTAACCTAACCCCAACGCCTACCCAGCCGTGTTCGTGCGCCATGACACAAGCCCTTCAGTGACTCTGCTGTCTAGCTATTCTAGTGTTCTGTTAATTGTGCATTAACGTCTTCTAACCACTCTTCTACCAAGCTTTTTTTTTTAAGATACGTACAAAAGACTTTTATAAGATATACTTGACATTTCTGTTCAAATCTTCGCCCAGAAATGTTTAAAGTTTAACAATATATCTACTAATCTTTTATTGGAGAAATTCTTTCCCACTGAGTGAAAAAGTATTCACCTATATTTTCTTCCGAGGTTTCACAACTCTGCTTTTCGTGTTTAGGTCTTTAAACATAATGACGTTTCTTTCTGCTTATGGTCTGAAGTAGGATCCGATTTTCCCCTGTATCGGGACCCAGCTGTCCCGGGCCATTCACCAGATGCCCTTCTCCCCCCGCCGCCCGCATCGCCGCCCGGCACAGCACAAAGCAGCCGAAAGCGGGGCTTCTGGTCCGGGCTGCTCTGCCCTGCTGGGCTCTCTATCCTGACACTGGAGTGCAACACTCCGACCAAAGTAAGCTCTCTCGACTTATGTAAGTAAGTGGAAACCATAGCACTATTAATCTTTTCTTGAAAAAAACAAGGAGCACAGAGGTTGGAGAGAAAGGAAACACCCAACTGAGGGTGGCAGCTCCCTCTGTGGGAGGCAGGGGGCGCTGGGGACGAGTATGGGGCCTCAGCTGAGCTTGTGGTGCTGTTTCTTAGACTGTGCGGAGGGAGAGCAGAGAGGACGGTTTACAATGTGCTTTTCAAAAATAGTAATCAAAATGACAAAGTGGCTGATCTTAAACACTTGACCCGCGCTCAGGGTCAGTGCAGACTCTACTCTGTCTTCAGTACTTTACAGCGGTATTCAGAACGAGGACGACCCGTGGTAAGATTCACAGCGCTCTGAGCAAAGACCGGACTCCAGCAGCAAGGTCCCAAGCTCCAACGCGGCACCTGGCAGTGCTGGCTGAGGGGCGCTGACACCCACGCGGGGCGCGCCTGGATTGGGGGTGCGCAGGGCCTGGCCGGCCGCCTGGCTGCACAGTGACTCCGAACCCCTTCTCTGCTGCAAGGGAAGCCGGGCCCACGGCAGCGACGGAGCAAGATGCACCCGTTCCAAGCGCGATCGCCGGGGATAAGGAGGTGCTGATTCCGACGGGAAGAACCCGCTCTGAAGCCCACCTGGGACCCCGAGTCCAGACGCTGAGCACAGCTTCTCCGGTCAGGCAGGGAGGGAAACGGTACCCACACAGCACAGCACGGAGCCCTCGGGCCTGTGCTCTGCTGGCCCTACGGAAAAGGTGCCTGCAACGAGGGTTCCCCCACAGACCGGTGGCTGGGGCGAGGAAGGCCGAGTCCTAAAAAGCCAGGGGCAGCGTTTACGGTGACAGACGTTCCCCATCTTGACGGTGGTAATGGTTACACAGCTGAACACGTTTAGAAAGGGTTTTCCTTTAGGTAAATCACACTTCAATAAAAAGGGAAAAAAAGAATACTCGAGATGCCACCTGCACAGCTCTCAGACATACAGGCGGCCATGCCCAGGGTTCGGCATCTGGAAATTCAGTTCACTACGGGAACAGAGTAAGCTGACACCTGTGGGCGTTTGTGAACAACATGACAATAAAACCAGGGAACAAAACTGTAGCACAAAGAAGTTGGGGATACTACTGTACAAAAAGAGACACGGCTTCCAGACGCAACAGCTGGGTGTGAGGGAATGCCTGCCGCTCGCTGAGAGAGAAACCCGA
Source organism: Eonycteris spelaea (assembly GCA_003508835.1). Lineage (NCBI taxonomy): Eukaryota > Metazoa > Chordata > Mammalia > Chiroptera > Pteropodidae > Eonycteris > Eonycteris spelaea. Next base: position 1,638,443 of record PUFA01000142.1, on the reverse strand, counting down.
AGGACTGATGTCACACAGTCTAATGCGGGTGGCATACTAACAAGGGTACCGTGCAGTCTGCTCCTACGATCCAGTATTAATAGAGTTAATACAAGAATGAGAAATAAAACAAAAAGACATCCCCCTCAAACAAGCTAAGCGCAACAGCTCCTTCCTGCAAAACTAAACACAGACCCAGCGGCCCGCTCCACTCTGCTCCCAGAGGCCAAAAGCCGATCAGAGGACAAAGCAGGTCTCGTTCTTGTGCTCCTTTTAAAGGTGAGAAAGCTCTCCCAAAAGGTCATCAGTATACTTCTCTCACATCCTACTGGCAAAGCCTGTGCCATCTGTCCACGCCTGAACCCGCCATGGCAGGTCGAGCACAATCTCTCTGCTGGGTTAAGACCAGAGACTCTCCCACCGGCCCACCGTCAGGGTCACGTGGGAGCTTCTGAGAATGACTGACACCCGAGCCCCACCCAAAAGTCTCAGAAGGGCCCCTGGCACTAGCCGTCGCTCTTACACTCTCTAGGTGGTTTTCAACGCACAGCCAAGGAGGAAAATGCTGGACTGGCCTACTGGGCGAGAGCAGGCGGAGGCGCGCCCCGGAGTCCTCACCGGGCTGGGACCTGCCCCCGCCGAGGGGTGGAGCGCGGCCAGGTATTCACAGGGCGCAGCTCTGCCCTCCGACGGTTTACACAGCAGTGGATTCCTACACGGAACCACTCAGGTTCTCCCTCCCGAGAATCTGATCATCCGAAGTAATAAAACAGTGTTACGCTTCCTTATGATGTAAGTATGTCTTTATGGTAGGTGAGTAATACAGTTAAATCTCACAAATTACTTACCTAACGTGCATCTAAGCTGAGGCTGGAGTCTAAGAAAAATTTCGTCTCTGACTTCATTCAGACAGGCCTCTATCTTTTCAAATACTTCTGAATTAAGTTGTTTACAATCTCCATCTAAAAATATAATAGAGAACATTATCATTTCTCATCAATCTATATCTTTTCAAAGAAAATTAAGACATTACCACGAATGAAAATTTATCAGTTGATGACGTTTTCCAAACAGACAAAATGAAAAGCAACATTTCCTTCACCCTGCCTCCGCCCTCAGGGTGTGAACGCACCGCCCCACCAGCGCCGACTGGGCCAGCGCCTCTATCAGGAGTCTTAAGAAGTTATGACTGTTTCCCAAACATCTGGTATAAATCCCTCCTTCTCTGTCATTGTTTGGGAAGATGGGAAGGGTCTGAGGGGTCTCGAAACATCATAGCATTTCTACAATTCCACATCCTGCTTTTTTCACTCAAATTTGCTTCATTAAAACCTCCGCAGGCTCGTTACTGCACTCCAGTGAAGCCACAGTTTTATCAATCATCCCCCTATCGTAACACGTTTGCTTGTTTCCCCTACTGTGAATACTATCGTGACAAGCGTCTTTGGGCACATACCTGTCTATGTTTTTGATAATTTCTTTAGGACAAAAGTCCTCGAAATTGAATTACTTTGACAGAAAACTATCCAAGATTAATAAGAAAATTATTTTGAATAAAAGCCTCCATATACCTCTGAATCCTGTTACTCTTAAGCTACAAATAGATCTTTTCACGCAGATCCTACAAATAAATAATACACATGGCTGATCGCAAGCATCAATGAGAATTTTTGTTATTTGACCATGCCAAAAAAGAACATTTATAAATCAAAGAAATGCAGCTCAAATATAATTACAACCGTATTATAAATACTATTATATTCTGTAAAACATTAATAAGATTAAAATATAAAATTAAAATGAATTCAACTGTCAAGTCAAAATTTGAGCGAGAGCTATTCTTTTCTGCAATGAATTATCCCCTACTCAGTATTACGGTGCCTATAATTATAGAAAACAGAAATAGAAGACAAAAGCCAAAATGCTTAGGAAAAACTTAACTTTAAAAACTGCAAAGAAATCCAATCTCGAAGAAAGTCAAATTGAAACAAAATACTTATCTAACAAAATTATAACTTTCAAAGTTACAGCCAGGTGACGAGCGTGCTCTGGGATGTTTTCTTCTACCTATGAACATGTAATTACGTGCTGGTGTAAGCCTTCTGCACAGCCATTCAGAAAGACTCTTTCTGTTTGTATTTTAATATCCCTTCCAGGATATAATCAGCAAGGGATTCAGAGGATAAATGGGTATCTGTCATGCTGTTTACTCATTATAGCAAAAAATGGTAATAAGCAGCTCGAATGGGAAAACAATATGTAAGATTTATATAAAAGACTGCGTGACCAAAGTCAGGTTGAATAAAGGATTCTTACACTAGCACATAGCAAGACCAAAAAAGCCCTAATGATCACAACAGTGTGGTATCGGCGCAGAGACAGATAAAGTGACCAAGAGAAGGAGGAGCTGACAGCGGTACTCACATGTGGAATGTTGTGACCAAAGTGCCATGGCACATGAATTGGGACGAAAAGAAGAGCTCAAGCAACTGGCTATGCAATGGGGGAAAAAATGGGGCCTTCCCATCACGCCACGCTCCAGAAAACAACCCCAGCGGGATTAAGAATCCCAACATCACAAGTACAACTTTATGCCTTTTCAGTGAAAATAGAGAAGAATGACTTTCTGATTTGGGGGAAAGTTTTCTTTTAAACGCCAAATTACTAGCTACAAAAGGAAAGATTAACAATTTTTGCACATAAACAGGTTTAAAAAATAACAACACAAATTCTGAAAAAACAGTAAAAGGCACCCAAGCCATCAAAAAAAAAAAAAAAAGTAAAAACACAAGATACAAATTGGGAGATTTATCAATATGCATGAGACGTAAGCACAGCAATAAGGATTCCTAAACCCACACAGAGCAGTGAGAACGTGGCCGCAGACGGGCAGGCACTCCACAGAGGACGGTGCGCAGCCAACCCGCACGTGAAGCCCTGCTCGGCCTCTTCAGGATCTGGGAAAGGCAAGCCGAGAACACAGACGGCTCCCACCAGTCAAACAGCAAAGGTCTCCAAGTGTGAGCATCACCAGGGTCTGCGGAGCGGAAGGCTCTCAGACGCCACCGAGGGGTGTGCTGATGGGCGCAAACACCGTAGAACACGACTCACCACGACGCTAATGCTGGACTCGCACCTACGATGGGGCAATCCCATTCCTATCGTACCGCCAACGGGCTTGTACCTGTATGCCAGGAGACCCGCCCGAGGACAATCAGGGCAGTATCACTGTGATGGCAAAAAACCACCCAAGGGCAACTGAATGAATATAGTGATGTATTTACAAAATGGAAATATTCTATAGCACTGAAAATCCATGCACCATAAAAGCAAGCGGCTTCATAGATAAATCTTTAAGAACAGAAAAAGGGGTCCAAGAAGACATTGCATAACATCCTTTTTTTTATTAAGTTGGAAACAAATTAGACGGTATGTCGTTCAGACACGCCCGTAGGGCAAACCACTGAGAAAGGAAGGACGGACAGGATGCATTGGGGTGATGATCGCTTTAGGGGATGGGGAACAGCACGTGGGGAGACGCAAGGTACCCGGACTATTTTAATTCTTCTTGGGTTGGGAGTGGGTTTGGGGGTCTCCTACTTTATCAAAAATAAGACAAAAAATATGTCCCTCACTGTGAAGAGAGATTCTGCGGGGAGCTGCAGAGTTGTGGGTGATCTGTGGGTTTTTTTTCTGCTTTATGGCAATTAGAAACCTTAAAATTCTACTGTGATGCGCTCTCTGAGGAGAGCCGTTACCCGAGCGGGGACCCGCCATAGCTTCCTTCGACCCTCACTCGGGTTTTGTGAAAGGGCGGCCTTCAGGGGCAGTCGTGCCCACGGAAGCGGGGCCACCTCAGTGTCGCGACAGCCCCCGGGGCTCCCAGCTCTCCACACGGAACAGAGGCGACTGACGGCATCTTTTCCATGGGCTGGGAGACGAAACTCAACGTTAACCTCTTACAGATTATAGAGAAAGAATTAGCACGGACCTCGGGCTCCATCCTCCTGGCTGGCGCGCAGCAGCTCGCTGGCCTGGTGGTACCGCGTGAACAGCTGCCAGAACACAGAGTCCTCCCTGGCGCACAGCTGGCTCAGCACGGCCTTCCTCAGCACCTCCAAGTGCACCAGCGCGGACAGCAGGCAGTCCAACCAGCAGAGCGCGTGCGAGTTTCTCCACTGAACACAGAGGGTCTGGCAGAACGGCCTGCACGTGCTGTCCAGCGGCGTTTCCAGGTCAGGCGTGCCTCCTTCATTCGGAGGGCAGTGTGGCCAGTTCCAGAAACACCCGCCGCACTGGCATCTTCAGCAGCGGCCACGTCGGCAACAGCAGCTTCCAAAATCTCGTCTCGCTCCGAGGAATCGTCGGCCCTAACCGGGTCCCGCTGACCGCCGTGTGGTGAGCCAGGTGCGTCCACTGCGGCTTCAGCACGGGCCTCTCCATGTCTGCTGCCCAAATCCCGGTCAGCACCGGTGACAATACGGTCTTTAATCTTTTTGGAGTTTGCTAAAGGAGGTGAGCCTTTATAGCTGGTTTCCAAGAGCTTTCTTTTTTGAGGCTTATTTGGAGTCTGATGATCTTCCAAATCAGGAGAAATTAAGTTATTAAGTGATTTCGAGCCCAAAGGATAGATGCACTGGAAAGATAAAATGATAAAAAACTACAGAAAGTCAAGTAATCTCAAGTTTTACTTTACTGTTTCTAAGTCATTAAAAATATGCACAAAATTTTAGCATTAACTTGACATGAGAGGGTATACCAATCTAAATTTGAAGGAACCAGAGATAAACAATTTTTTAATAAAAAATTTGGTCCTCAAAAGAATAACTATTCTTAGTGAATTTAAACAATCAAGGCTTTAATCTGAATTACCCTAGGTTAAGCTGACAGGGACAACATACGTAGTTTTGCTTTAATAAAAAGCTAACGTCAAGCGAATAAAAAATTTTCAATAGTTTAAAGAAATATTTTATGAGTGTGTTATTCTTTTAGGGACAGGTACACTGCATAACACTAAAAATGAGAAAAGCATTTTCAAATAAAAGAGTTACGTGGAGTAATTTCTGTTTCTTCGTTTTGAAGCTGAGTGTTAACCTGAGAGAACATCGGCGCCTCGACTTTGCATCCTCACAGGGCCTAAGAGTCAAACTGGCTGTGTTTTAACGACTTTGTCAAATCTCACTGTGCATTGACACATTTTCAGTCAAATATCAACAGTATAAACACACAACATATTTCACAAGACAAATTCAAGAAACGGATGTACTACGTGCCCTCATTCAACACATGCCGCCCTCTACGCGAGCAGCAGACTGCTGCCTCGGTGGCCTCTACTGAACTAAGCAACGGCACCTCTGGCCACTCGTGTCCTCACAGGCAGTCAGCCCCGCCACCCGACGCTGGGCTGGGCCATGTGACGAGCGGTAATGGGACGTCAGCAAGCATGACGCACCTGGAGGCCTGCTAAGCGCTGGCTCGCGGGGCTGGCCCCCATGGAGCCCCCTGGAAGACCCTCCTTAGTCCCAGCCACCACACTGTGAGAGGGCAACCCAGCCTCAAGGAGAGACCTGTGGGGAGAAGAACCTAGACCCGGGCTGACCGCCCGAGCTGAGTGTCCAGATGGCGGTGTGGTCCCACCGCCAGCCAGGCGGACACTTCAGGCGTCCAGCCCACGGCATCAACAGTGTGAGGGCCGCCCGGCCAACCTACGGAATCGTGAGGAATAATAAGTGAAACCATGAAGTTTTTTAGCCACTAAGTTTTGAGGTGGTTCGTTTCACAGCAGCAGGTAACTGAAAAGCACTAAATACAGCTTCTTCAATACAAACATGACACTCATGATACTGCATTTATCATGAAACTGTTTAACAGAACAAGTTCTAGATTCTGTTACCAAGTAGCTGTACAGTCACTGTCAAACAACAGCTTTACACCTTGAGAGTATTTCCTAAATCCTACATGTGTCACTAAATGCTTTAAAATCAACAGCAATAACTTCATATTCAAAATGTCCTAAACAGGGGGTGTACTCCCCCAAATTAAAAGACCTCAGAAGACTGGCACACCCATGTTTACGGCAGCATTCCTCACAGCAGTTAGGAGGAGGCAGCAACCCAAGTGCCCACAGACACACGAATGGACAAAGAGAATGTGGTATATGCACAAAATGAGTACTATTCAGCCTTTGAAAAGGAAATCCTGTCACATGCTATAACATGGATAAACCTTTAGGACATTATGCTCAGTGAAAAGAGCCAGACACAAAAAGACAAACGCTGTACGCGTCCATTTATGTGAGGGACCTAAAGGAGTGAAACTCAGAGACAGACAGAGGGGTGGGCGCGGGGCTGGGGAGGGTGGGAGTTACTGTTTCATGGGGACAGTTTCCCTTGTGCGAGATGAAAAAGTCCTAGAGACCTGCTGCACCCCAGTGTGGATGCGGCTGACACTCCTGAGCCGGACACTTAAAAATGGTTAAAATAATAAACTTTGTTATGGGTTTGTTTTTTGTTACTACAACTAAAATTTTAAAAAAATTTCAAAGAGGCAAAAGTTAAAAAGCAAACAATCTTTCCCAATCTCAAGCAGAGTCAGCACTCTACTTAATAAAGAACAATAAGCCAGGCTCTTCAGCGATGACTGTTCTTTTACCTGTGCTCCTAGTAAATTCACCCCACCTCATGGTTCACTCAGCTACACGCTGGCAACACCCACATGCATCTCGGGTCACAAAACCCTGCCCGCAGCACAGATCCAGCTGTTTGCTCTAGACCCACAGATGTTGGGCAGATGTCTCCAGCTTGACCGGTTCTGGCCCCCTGATCCTTCTCCCAAGCCTCCTCTTCCAAAGCCGTGTCATCAAAGTAATTGGCAATTCCACTCTTCCAATCATTCAGGTCAAAAATCTGGGACTCATCCTTGAGCCCAACCTCTCCTACCGTGTAGGCCAATCCTGCGGCAAATCCTTTTAGCTCCACTTTCAAAATACACGGAGACTGCAACCATGCCTCGTCGCCCTGGTCACCACCTGCTCCCCCTGCAGCTGCCTTCCAACCAGTCTCCCTGCTTGAGGTCTTGCCCATGACACATACTTACAGCACAGCAGCCACAGTGCCCCTTTTAACATGTAAGTCAGGTTACGTCACTGCTCTGCCGACATCCCTACCTGGGTTCTTCATTCAGCCCGAGGAAAAGCCAGAGACCTCACAACGCCGGCGAGACCCTCCTTGGCCCGGCCCGCTCCTGCTACTTCCCTGACCCATCTTCTGTGACTCTGCTTCGCCTGCCGGACCCAGCCACAGGCCTCGCCATGGCCCCGCACAGACATGGCCGGGCAGCCTCCACCTCGGGGCCGCCTCAGAGGCCCTACAGCTTCTTCCTCCTCATCTCCTTCAGGTCTTTGCTCAAACGCCACTTTCCCCATGTGGCGTTCCGTTCGGCAGCTACGTGACACTGCCATGTCCCACCCCGGACACCCAGTCCCCGTGGCTTCGTCGTCCTCCACAGCACTCTTCATCACCTCACACACAAAACACCGCTTTACTTGTTTATTTTCTTCCCCACTCTAGAACGCCACCTTTTTGAGTGAGAAAGTTTTGTTTGTAATTGTACCCTGACATCTGAAAAGTGCCAACACAGTGACACTTAAGAAATGTTTACTGAATAAACGCACGAGGAACATGTTTGCAGTCGTGAGAACGCCTGGGGTTCTCCTCAAGTTGTACCGAGCAAAGCACCACCAACAGTGCGATTCAGCCTAGTTTTTTCCAAACGTGGCTCATCACCAGACTCGTCCTCAAAAGTGAAAAAAGCTACAGAGTCTCTGGCTCAACTCCACCAAGTCAGCACCTAAGGGTGAGACCCAGGGATGTCTGAAAAGCACAGGGCAGTCGAATGAGCTGCTCGATTAGCTGGAATAAAAGCGCCTGAAGTCCGAAAACTGTGTTCCAGCCACAGCCTGCTGCTCTCCAAAGGCCTTGCGCCCCTGAACGCTCTGCACTGTTCTTATTCACAGACTGCGGACACCCACCTCGTGAACTTGTGAGAATTAAATGTGTGTGTGAGTTCCTTAGCAGGCAAGTACAATATAACGTAGGGCACTGCAGAATTTAATGAGCTCCTTTCTACATAAAGGTGTACCAGATACAAATTACTATAATTTATTCTAAGAGACATGGGCCTTACCTACATAACCTGCAGAGGCTAATAACTTCTCTGATTAGTCCCAAAGTTAATACAGAAAGAGATGAGAGAGTAACTACTATATACCAAAAGCTAGAAAGGCCCCTTCACAAGTTAAAAAAAAAAAAATCAATCTTGAAATATATTTTGCCCTCTCACAAGACTAATGACGATAAAAACAAACATATTGCAATAGCGTACCAGACAAATCTAGAAACTGATTATTATGTATTACAAATATATACCCTGAATATTACAAAGTGAGCATAAAATAAACACTGCAAGAAAAAGCAAAAGACTAAAATCTCGATACTATCTATGATTAATACTTTACCTGCAGATCCTCACACAAAGAGATAGATTCTTGAAAACTAATTCGGTAAGTCTTTAAGGCTTTTAACTTTCCCTTCTCTCTGCAAGCAGGGCAGTACCCATCTGACGGGGCATTAGCAGAATCACAACTCTAAAAGAGAAATAAAGTAAATTAAAATATAGATATTCCTAATTATATCAAATAACAAAAAAGTTAAATGGAAAAGTAAGCAGGAAAAAATTACACCTTTCACCTAGAAATGTACTGACAAGATATTTTTGACATGGCAAATAAAAAATGCACACAAGCTTTAAATACAGCTATTATTCCAAAAAGAACATATCATACTTCTAAATATTAAATTTTAAGTGTTAAGAATAGCATCAGTTTTATTTGCAGGAAACAAAGTAACGTCAATTGCCAAGGAAAATGCATGTTCCACATTTTCAGAGAATAGTAAGCCATAAGATCTACGCTTTATTTCTACTTTCACATATTAATAAAAGACAGAGAGGTAAACACAGTAAAACAATCTTTCGCCATTGCTGTAAGATTTCCGTGGAAGATACAAATTTTTAGAAGTTAATTGGTAAATTAAAACCGAATTAATTCTCAAAATAAGAGAAAAAAAAAACCAACTTTGCACAGAGGCAAAAAATAAGTTCACTAACTTTTCCCAAATACCCCACCATGTGGAGTGAAGATTTCCCTATATGAGTCCCTGGTCCAATCACTGGCAAACCATTTCCAGTCTTCGGGGAATCCATCATTCCGAGTCATTGGCTAATTTATGTCACTTGAAACATGTCAATATCACTAAGGATTTTTCAATGAACCCTGAAAAAAAAAAGTCAATAGACAATTAAATAAAAATCCTATTTACTCTGAAAAAGAACTATGCTATTTTACAAGTTGTATATATACCAAGTATATTCTGAGAACTGCACGTCCTAACATAAACAGTCTAAAATTGTAATCTTGAAGTGCAAATAAAACATCTAAATTTATTTTAAACCTAGCAAATTTGTGGGGAGAAGGCAGAGGCTGGCAATAGGACCGATTTCCATAGTAGACTCTATTGCAAGCAAATTTATCAAAACTTTTAATAGAGGTAACTATTATTTAAAGCCAATTTAGACTGACCAGAGTTTATGCACAATTTGAAACAAATGTCAGCATGATACTAAGAAACTACTTTGAAAACTTCATTGTGCCATTACTTGACTGGGAGAAAAGAACCCACACTGCTTTCAACCACCAATAATAATGCTACTTTTTAAATGCTGCCAACAAGATTACTTTACATTAAAGGAAATGATCTGTACCAGCACAAAAACATAAACACTGTTACACTACGAATTACACATGTAACAAGCTTGTTTCGAGTGTAGTCCCACTGAACAGAATGACACTCAATAAAGTCAAAATTATGAGACTGGAGCTCAGTGTAATTAAAGTGACTGTTAAAAGTAGTTTAGAGATGAATTTAAAATACAGGAAAATCAGATACAGGAGACTCAATAGAAATGTAAAATAATTTCAAGCAGGTCTTCCTCAAATCTAAAAATCCATGATTTAATGACAACCATCTCCTGAGAAACTGCAGCTCACAAGCTCACTTTAAAAACAAGTTATGCTCTTCTAGTCCAGCTGTATACACTTTACACACCTTTCAAGCCAAGAAATAATTTTTAAAATAAAGAGGCTTTTAAGCAAATCAGTCCCAGTGCATCTCAATTTCCAATTCCAGAAGAAATATCCCCAAGGCAGGGCTTCTCAACTACAGCACTGCAGGCCTTCTGGACCAGCTCGTTCTCTGCCGTGAGGGCTGTCCAAAGTGTCTGATGATATTCATTCAGCAGCATCGCTGATCTCTACCTGCTAGATGCCCATGGCACGCCCCCCTCAGCTGGGACAATCAAAAGTGTCTCCAGATAGTGCTAAATGTCCCTTTGGAGGCATAATCGCCCCACGGAGAATCACTACCGAAAGGGTAAAAACAAGCTCTGTGCTAAACTTTTACTTTTTAAGCTCCTCACAGGCAATACCAATTTACTGACTTTGGCTGGCTCTACTTAGACTCTACCTACAAAAAGGAACCATACAGGAAAGAGTCAAACTTCTACAGGTCCAGAGTGGCTAAGGGCATGGGCTTTATAGCTGCCTATCTGGGCTCAGCAAATTATTTGTAAAATGGTTGTTCTAAGAATTAAATGCAATGGTATAAGTCAAATGCTTAGCACCTGGCACAAGGTAAATTTTAACTACTATTTATCCAGTGCTAATTCTATACTTCACTCTGTAGAAAACATGCAGCACATCTTGTATCATCCTGCACTATTCTCAAAAGAAAAACTGGTAATCTATGTCTCTTGAATAAACTTAATGAAAATTTCCACCTGCTTGAGGGATCTAGAAAACTTTTTTGGCTGGTTCTTTCAGTTATAAAAGTGAAACATAAGGAGCCTTGCAATCTGCTCCCTGGATCCCACTATCACCATTTCAATGCGAAAAGCAGGTAGGTTGGTGGCTGAAATCCTAAATATGTAGAACTCCTGGGGGTTGGAAACTTATAGGGCAGATGCCTGGGCCAAAAAATTCAGTTGAAAAAATGGGCTATTCAGGCCTTCCGAATACAATTTCCTTCGTCCTATATACAAAATCCGGGGGGGGGGGGGATCCTTACAACTCAATCTGTCCCTAAATGACTGCCTGCACCGTGCTCCCTTCAAAACAATGGGCTCCACTTTCTTGCATCTCACCTATATGTTGGTATCTCCGTCGTTCCAAACACAAACACTAGAACATCTGAGTGGTTCTCTACTCTTCCACTTCCCTCTTCTTCACACAGGTAAGTCACCAAATTCTGTGGACAGTTCTTTGGGAGCATCGCCCCAATACCCATTTCTCCTGCCATCCCGTCCGCACTCCATACCGCTATAAAACAAGTCTGAGTCTGTCCTTGCTCAGCTCAAAATCATCTCTCAACACTAGCCCGACTGTGGGAAAGTCCAAACAGCGCAGTGTGTGTATGTGTGACCTGAAGGTAGAACGAGGACCTAAAACGAAGCCCACTGCGCTGCCAGCCCAAACCGGCCTCCCAGTCTTCCACTTCACCCCCGGCATCTCTTCTGACGCCCCCCTTTTCATTACTCCTGGGAGCCAGACATTCCGAAAGCGTGAACGTGAACTGCTGGCCCAGTAAGCAGCAGTGACAGCGCAATGGGTGTGAGGTTGCCTCGGGAAAGCGAAAAAGATGCAACTACGCTTAATTCGCAGTCCCACGTGCAAAACGAGGAAACCCAGAGAAGCCGCTGCTCAAACAGGAGCCTGCCAGACACTGGAGCTGTCCTCCGAGGCCCCGCGGGCGCAGCCCCAGCGCTGTCGACGGTGAGGTCGCGAGGGGCCTGCAGCCGAGGCAGAGGGTCGGGCGCCAGACCCCGCCGTCGTCAGCCGGGACAGGCGCGCCCGAGAAGTCGGTTTCCAAACCAACCTGGGAACCAGGCGGCGCAGGGTTCCGTTAACCCTCCGTTCCGTGCAGCCCTCCGCTGCACGCCCCTCGGGACACACGAACGCGACTCTGGTTTCTCTTCAGCTCTTACCTCTCCGCGCCCGAACGACTCTGGAAGCCGACCCGCACACCTTCCCCCCGGCCCGGCCCGGCCCGGCCCACCCTGCCAGCGCGCACGCCGCGCCGCAGTTCGGCCCGGTTCTGTCCCCGCTTGCGGAGCCGGAGGACGCTGCTCCTCCTCCCTTACCTGCGCCGGTACTCTGCTTCGAGCCGCGTCGTTCCGAACTCCGATCCCGGCTCGAGCGCCGAACCGCGCGGCGAAACGTTCTCCCCACGTTTGGCCGCGGCCCGCTCCTCCCCAGCGGCCTCTCCGCCGGGAAGGCAGCTTCCGGTTTGGGTCCGCGGCAAAAGAGTTCCTCTTCCGGTTCCTCCCGGGCCACAAAGGATTTGGTCCGTGAGCGTGACGGAAGGCGAGGACGGGAGCACTTCCGGCCGGCCTCCGCAGAGGCGTGGCCGTCCGGCCGGCTGCCGCAGCCGCAGTTTCTGCTGCGGCGACGACGGGGGGCGGGGCCGGTGGCTGCAGAGCCCGCCATCTGTGAGTGGCTGCGTTGGGGGAGGCGACGTTTCTGGAAGCTGCTGGAAGGCGCTGGGGTGGCGGAGGTGACGCCAGCGGCCAGGGGGTGGGGCGTGATCAAAACTAGTGCGTGGCCCGCAGCGGAGGGATTACGCCGAGGACCGGCCCGGGCCCGCGCCAGCCCGAGTCGGAAGCCGACGCGCCCTTGAGTGACCTGGCGGGCGGGGGAGGGACGGGCTGCCGAGCCCGCCGAGGCTGCAGTGGAGGCGGTGGGCCGGTGCGTCCCCGGGGCGCCGCGGTCTCGACGACTCGAAAAGCCTCGGGGCGAGCCGAGCCGCCCCAGTGCGCGTTCACAAAGGGTCACCACACACGGAGCTGCCCCTCCCCGCCTCCCCAAACCCCACCTTCGAGGCCAGGGGCCTCTGTGCCCGGATTCTGGCGTGTTTCTCCTCCTTTCCTCCCTCCCAGATCTTCTAACGGTAAGGGGAGTAGGCAAAGCACAGGGACACTGCGCTGTCTGCGGCCAGTCCCTCCCAGTCGGCAGCCGGGCGCCCTGCCACGCCGGCTTCAGCGCCCTGCTTTCTTAACGTCGAGAAGGGCAGTTCTCATTCAGTTTCTAAGTTAAAAGGCTCTGCTTCCGTAGGAAGGTCATGTGGCTTAAGGGACGCCGTGACCGCGTGTGCTATTTCGGAGTCTGCATTCCCAATCTTGGGGGCAGCTTACTCCAGAAGTCCTTTCAGGTCGATTGGTTGTGTGTCCAAGAACACCAGTGTGTGGTTTCTGACCTGTGCTTTACGGAGTAACCATTGGCTTCTTCCCCGGCCCCCCCCGCCCCGCTCCCCTGTCCCCCATTAAGAGGTCTCAAACGGAATGATTATATTGTGGGATAGTGCTGATCATTTAGATAGGATGGTATGGGGAAACAAGTCCCGTGAAATCCTTCAGTAAAAAGTATTTTAGTTTTTGGTGTTTCTCAATGCGAATGGTCAAGAAACCCAGCAAGGGAGTTTGTTGTTTTGTTTTTCTCAGACTGAAAAAAATACCCTGGTTAGTTTTTGTTTACTTTTTTTTGTTGTATTAGGTTATTAATGTGTTGGTATATTTGTTATAGGATCTAGCTAGTTAGGTTTTTTTTTTTTTTAGAATGAATTACAATGAAAATATGAGCATAGTATTTCCTCCTGGAATAAGCAACACTTAGGGTTTTTTTTTCTTGTTCACCATTGCTATTTTCATTTTTGGAATGGAATATACTTTTTTGTAATAAACATTTGCTGAATATTAACTTCATAAATTGAACAAAATAATTGATTCAGTTAAAATGTAGCTAAAATTTTAAGATTGAGAAATCAATATCAGCAAACTGAAATATGTCAATCAAACATCGTTCTGCAAAGTTGACTTACAGTCTTTTAGTGCGAATTTGATTTTTTTTGCCAGGAAAGAAGTATGTAATATTAACAGAAACAAAATGGAGGGGGAGCTTGGGTTGTGGAAAGAAAAGAAAAGATTTTAGTGTAAGCTGTGTTTTGACTCCAGAGCTTCTCCCTTTGTAAAAGGTGGAAAAAAACATACTCGCCTTTGTAAGATAAAAGGATACTAACACAGTGGTACCAAGTCGAGAAAACGGTGTGTGTTCCTGCCCGCTATACTTGGAATGCTGTTTCTGTGTGCTGCACTGGTCAAGCACAGTTACCTCCCAGTAGGATTAAAGCTCTTTCCCTCCTCAGTCCTCTCGTCAGCAGTGCGGGACAGAGTTTTATTTATCTATTTCCATTAAAAACTAACAAGAGCTAATCAAATGGAGCTTTTATTAAATTAATACCATATGAAGCTACCATAGGAATGCAGTGCTGTAGTTAGGATTTTCTTTTCTTTTATTCTTCTCTAATCATAATCTCAGCTTTTGCCCCCTCTACTAGGTTGGATCTCTTAATCACAAGTCCTTGGCCCAGATCTGGGATGTAAAAGCTGCCTGCTTATTCCATCCCCATCAGAAAGATGAGAGTTGAAGTGACTAACCATATTTTCTAGCAGCACCTTTGTGAGTCTATAATTTCTTAATTCCAACATTCGGAAGGCTTTGAAGTTTGAAGACCCAAAACTTTTTAAACTTGGAGACAAAATTCATTTGGTAGCAAAATACAACCTGAACTAATGAGTTTATACATGTAATCTTTTATCACATATTTTGCTAAAGAAATATTAATACATTTGATTATGAGGTGCTGCCCTTGACCACTGGTATGTGAGGTTTTACATAATGGTTTGTGTACCTTGTAACCTTTTTTAAGTTCCAAGAAATTCTTATTTCTAAAACATCCAGCCCCTGAGATTTGGTTAAGGAATGCAAACCGATGTTAATATTTTTGGCAGCACAGTTGTACTAGGCATTTGTATATTTAAAAAAATTAAAATAAGGCATTTTAGTTCTTTCCTTCAGTGAATTCAGTTGAGTTAGAAGGATCGTACTGTAATATACAGCGATAGAAATATGCACAGCCTGTTTATAAGTGTAGCCACGTACAGACCACACAAGAAATTAGTAGTCCAAAGGTTTGAGATTGTTCTGACTTCAGACTCTAAAATTTAGATAGAACATGACAACCCATTATGTAGCCTAAATGTACTTGGCTCTGTGTCGCCCACACAAAATGAGAAGACAATATAAAAAGTCCTGAAGTAGATGTTGGAATATCCAGTTTCTAATCCCTGCTCTTCTGCCATGTGACCTTACATGGGTCACTTAATTTTCAAGGCCTTGGTTCATAGATCTATGAGGTGGGGAGTTTGGAACAGATGGCTCTCTTAAGGAAAGTCCTTCATAGTCCCATATCCTACCTATAGGTGTTTACCTTTAGACTGTGCCTACTTTTTATAAATGGTTTCTGTTAAGAACACGATCCTCTTTCATCTCAAACTTCTTTTTGTGTTTCCTTTTTGATTAGGTAATACAGTCACACAGTTCAAAATTGAAAAAGTCAGAGAGACATGTAAAAGTCTTCTTTCCATACTTGGCCCTCAGCCACCCAGTTCCTTGCAGAAAGAAGCAACCAATGCTAACACTTTGTTGAGTGTTATTCCAAAAAATCTTACGCCTATACAAGCAAATAAGTACTATTTTTCTCCCATTTTTACATAAATGGCAAATACTATGTGTAGTTTATATACTTTATTTTTTCACTAATGTTAGAAGTTGTTCTGTATTATCATCTGAGGTGTTTCCTCATTCTTTATGACTGCATAATATTCCATTGGATAATGTATCATTTCATCAGTCCTCTCCTTTTGCACATTTAGGGTTTTTTTTTTTTTACCTGATCCTTTTTAAAAGCATCGTGCAATGAATAACTTTGTGCATTCATCATTTTCCAGATTTGTGAATACGTCTGTGCCGTAGATAGTAGCATAGTTCTGTTGGGATAGTGACGTGGCTGATGAATTATGTAATTTAATAACCAGTAACATAAAAAAATTGATAAATCATGGTCTCAACAATGCGTTTCTAGAATTCCATCAACTTCGGTGTATGTGTCCCCTACATGCCACTGTGATAGAGTGGCATAGTGGAATTGACACCCTGCTCGATTCTAAAGAAAACCTATGAGAAAATCACATCACCTGAATGGCTGTTTCTTCATTTGAGGCCTAGATGAAGCAGGTGGATTATATGTAGGGACCTTGTCCTAAACAAACAAATATATAAATCTTGAAGACTGAAATCCTACCGCAGAGCGAGACTTTGAATGAGAGGCATATAAGCACTGAGGTGGATGGAACAACAGATTTGTGCTTTTCAGCTCTTGCTTACTCCAGGGCATATGCACTATTGAGTGCTATTAAATTGCTATTTTTCATTTAGATTTTGTGCCAAGCATATGTACCTGTAGTCGAAGTTGTGTAAGATGCAACTTCTGTGTATTCCCGCTTTACCGATAAGAAAACTAAGCCTAAAGGAAGTAAACAGTTTGCCCATATTTGCATAGCAAAGTGGCCAACCTGTGACCAGAACCTACAATCTCTGGTTTCTGACCCGGGGCTTTCTCCAGGACTTCACTCGCTCCTAGCTGAACCTGTAGCTCCAGCAGCAGATCTGAGCATGCTCAGTGGTTAGGGGGGCCTGGGATGCCATTCGCTCGGCCAAGAGCTAGGCTGTAGCTAGAATTCAGAAAGCAGCAGAGCCGCTCGCTCCTGATGACAAGATAACGTTCTGTAAGTGATTGTTGAAGTAATCACACAACATGTTGATTAGCAATCAGGAGGGCTCCAAATCAGAATTAAAAGCGATATGGAGGAACACTCTTCCCTAATTGGGGCATAGTTGTCACTCTGAGAGGAATTTATCAGTCACAGGGACTGGGGGGAAATGAGGATGATCTGGAAATGGGTATCATATGTGCCCCAGTGTTTATGCTGTCACTTAACTTAGCCGGGAAAATCTAAGCCGTTACAAAAAGAGAAGTGATAGAAGCAAGAGACTGAAAAACAGAAGACTGGGGAACGTGCTGTAGTAACTCTTCCCCCGAAGCTGGCGTTGCAGCTGTGCCCCGCTTCCTGCCACCGCAGACACTCAGGGCCTGACCGCTGCTGGCCAGCCCCCTTCTCTGTGTCACGGACTCCCACCCTTCAAGTGTCATCTTAAATTTTGCTTGTCAGATGTCTACCGTATCTGAGCAGCCCTCTGCCCTCCACTCCACTTTAATCCCTTATTACCGCCTTCTGTGTGTGTGGGGGGGGGGGGTGTAGCGTGTGTCTTCCTGCTAGGTTGGGAGCTCTGTGGGCAAGGACTACATCTGTCCTGTCCCACTGTATATCCAGTGCCTGGTACATAGAACACACCTGTTGATGAATGAATGCTCTTGTTGGCTCCCAGCTCCCAATTCCGTAGCTGACCAAACCTGCTCTTACACTGGAATGCTTTCAACAGTAAATTTCCCCAGGTTCTTATGTCCGTTAGTTCAGGATGGGTTTGGCAGAAGATGTGTATGTCATATGCTCATCTTATTGAGAAAAATACTAACTCGTCAGCAGGCTTTTACTGCATGTGCAAGGCAGTGTGCTCAATGCCGGGCGAATGCACAGGTGAATAATGCAGAGTCTTTATCCCTAAAGAGAAGTAGAAACATTTGTAAACAAATGGCTTTCATACAAGGCAAATGAAATAAGTACTAAACAGAGCTGTACAGGCAACGTTCCGTAGCAGCGGTGAAGAAGAGATGATGCGTTCTAATTATGGGAAGGGCCTCGCAGGGTTGAATTTTGACTTTGGTCTTGAAGATAGAAAAATAGAACTGAAGTTCCTACGTGGCAACTAGAAATGAATAAATGTTAAGCTTCACTTTTTAAAGAGTCTATAAAATAATAATATTGGACACGAAGTCTAATAAAACATTCTCATAAAGCAGTCTTTAACAATTTCAGTTACAAATAAAAGTACTCTGACTTTAAACATAACACTTTAAAATTGCGGTTAACCATAGATTAATTGGACTTTGACTAGGTTGGTGCTTTCCAACTAGTTGTTCTGTCATGGCTGCAGTCTAATAATTGGATTCTGACTAATCGCTAATTTCAGCCAGTCATTGTTTAATAATCAGTTAAAGTGATTTTTAAGCCATTGATGGTCTGTGATGTTTGGTTTTCTGGCTGCATCACAAGTTAAAATATAGACGATGTTTGATGGTCTGATTTGATTTCTTTTTAAATTTTACTTTTTGTTTCCTACCTTTGTATGTTTTTCTAAGCAATATAGACCTTCTCCTCCCCCTTTTATTAAAAAAATAAATAAAGAGAAGCAACCACAGCCATGTAGGCTTTAGATTCACAGACCCGATTTCATCGTGGCCACTTACTAACCACAGTTCTGCCACTTTCCAATTTTGATTCTTCTGACAAATATTTAACCTCCCCGAGGCTCGATTTCATCTACAAAATGGAAGTACTAGTCCCACTCTGTCATTTAACTAGTTTTGTGACCTCAGGCCAGTTATTTAATCTGTTCGAACCTCAGTTTTTCCGTATATGAAGTGAAATCATCTTAAATGACGTTCCAGGTAGCACAGGGCCTGGCAGTTAATAAGCCGGCAAATGTCGCTTTCCTCCGACCCTCTTCCTCTAAACTCCGCGTGTCCGTTCAAGTTTACTTAGCTCTGCCAGCCGTCCTCTCTCCTTGGCTAGCTCATAGCAGTCTCCTTTTTCCAGAGTCACTGCACCCACTGGGTATATCTTGCGTTCTTAAATTGGTATGGATCAGCATTACCTTGGGAACTTACCAAAAATGCGGTTGCTGGGGACCGTTCTGATTCTGTGGGTTCGGCTTGGGGTCTGGGCACCTGCGTTTTCACCTTTCTCCTTATGCTCACCGAGGCTCATAGTTCCTCACCTGTTTATTAATAATTACGTGCTGCTTCTGGGTACCCCTTCAGGTGTTTTAGTTTACACCCCAGATATCCTAGAAACTCCACAAAGGCACAAAATACCTGTAATAGCACTTAGCATAGAGGGTGGTAAGGTCTGTTTTTCCTTCTTGCTGAAGTTTGGATTCAGTTAAGGAGACGCAGAAGTCAGGTCGACAAAGATTCAAATGGGAGTTTACCGCTCCCGCCGTTCGGGAGCCGAGGCTGAGGATCGCAGCAGCGCTGAGCTCCGTAGAGTTGCGTTTCTTAAACCTCAAGTTCAGGGACACAAATGGAGCTTGCGCCAGCACACTGGCTGTGTGACGGGAGCACACCAGAGCAAATGGCTCCCTTCACTTCCCCGAATCCCAGATGGAGAGGAAGAAGTGGCTGAGCCTCTGAATTTCTTCTCAAGCTTACCAGACCAGTCACTCCCCGCTACCCGCGGGCGGTGGTGACATCAGCCCGAACAGAGCTCTAAGGAAGTCTCGTGGAGAACGAGCGTTTTCTTGCCCTCAGAGGTGCTAAGGTATTCGTTAATGATGTTTTAATACCTCGATCGCATCCGCGTGCTGCGGGTTTTAATACCTAAATGACAAGTACTAAAGTTACAGCTTCGACCAGATAATTTGTGTATAAAGTTGTGTTGATTATGTTTTATTATGTCAGAAACCACCCTGAACAGCGTAAAATCCCAGCATTTGTCATCTCACGCAGTCTCTGACGGTTGGGAAGCTGGGCCTGGCTCGGCAGCTGGGTCCAGTTCAGGGTCGTGGGCTGCGGTGTCTGAAGGCTGCCCGCGTGTCCTCGAGCGTGGCAGCAGCTTTCCCCCGGAGCACGTGTCTGAGGGTGGGACCAGCGCCAGAGGCGACACACCATCCATCACTTGTTGCACAGATCGCCGACTTCATGCGGGAGCTCGTCCCAGTCCCCAAATACGTCTCCCGCCGGGGCGTCTGGAACGCGCGCCTTGGAGGCTGCGGCCGCAGTGAACGTCACGGAACGTGCGTTGATTTGGTGGCATTGCTTCATTTGAGAGCAAGTAATCCAACAGTGTTTATTTACTGAACCATTATCGTTGTTAAAATGTCAGTGGTAGTCACGTGAGATAGTTGTCTTTTGTCTACATGAGTGTGTAATTTCCTAGCTGGAGGGTAAGTTGAGAGGGTGATTTTCCGCCCCTGGCCCGTCTGTCCTGTGTACCTGCGTCTAAATCAGTAGTTCGGTCAGGGAGGGGCCACTTGCTCAGTCTGCAGGATCTCCCAGGTGGCCCTGCGAGAGAGCAGGCGGTCCACACGCGAGCTTGCGTCACGTGACAGTAGCTACGATTTTAACTTCACTGTGGACTGATCATTTATTTCTGGTCTCCCAAGAGGTATTTCGTAAAGTCTTGAGTCACAGCTTCTGATTTATTCAAGTGGGGATTTTTGCTGGGGTTATCAGGTTGGGTGGGCTGGGCGGCCAGGGAGGGTCATTGCCTCTCTGAAATAGTCTAAGCCCAGAGGAGTTTAAGATGACTCGTTAAGTAAGCACAGATGCCAGAGCACTGAAGAAGTGCAAGTAAGTGAAAGAAAATGGTCAAAAATAATTCAGCTTTTAAAAAATTCTACGTATAAGTGAGATCACGTGGTATTTGCCTTTCTCTGTCTCACTCATTTCACTGAGCGTAATGCCCTCTAGGTTCATCCATGTTTGCTGCAGATCTCATTCTTTTTCATGGCTGAATAATATTTCATTGTGTATAGTACCTCATCTTTATCCATTCATCCACTGATGAATTAAGCAACTTAGGTTGCTTCCAGCACAGGGAATATAGTCAATAATATTGTAATAACTTTGCACAGAGACAGATGATTACTAGACTTACGTGGTGATCACATCGTAAGGTATATAAATGTTGAATTGCTATGTTGTACACCTGAAACTAATACTGTATACCAACTGTACATTAATAAAAAAATGAAAAATAATAGCCATTTTATTTTATTCATTTATTTCATCATATGAAACGAACTTATTTCACTATTTCACTCATTGGTTTAATTTTATTTTATTATGAGCCCATGAATAGGATGAACTCGTTTTCATGATAGTTTAAATTTCATGTAATCTACTAGATAATTTCAGGCTTTGTAAGATGCCAAAAAAAATATTGGAATCTGAACTCTTCATTGAAGTAAAGAATGTAAAATCCATTTGTATAAAAAATACTCTCTTTTTAATGCTTCCCAATACTGTGGAGAAGACAATAATTTGAAGTTTATGGCAGAAAATTTTCTAAGGTAAATTGACAATGCCTCAATGTTCTTTGGAATTCTAACCATAAACGTCGTTGGGTCAGTTTGCATTTTACGTTGCTGAGAGAACGTTCATTGCATTGCTTAAAGAAGTTCTGCATTCTGAGAGGCCGGTTCTAGAAGCCCCGGTGCAAGCACAGTCACATTTTGCGCTCCCTGTGGGAGTGTGCCGCGCACGTCGCCGGCCCGAAGCCGGCGCATCTGGCGCTCACGATTTCAGTCGCGCAGGCACATTTGACAGCAGCTCTTACCCTCAAGTATTAGGAGGCACTATTTTGCTAATCAGGAATGAAATTTCAGAGAATTCATTTTACTTTGCAAAGGTAGTTTGTCGTGATTAATCAATAAAATGATGTTTGCTTTCGGTGTTGATTAGCTTTAAGACGTGGTCTCCCATGAATTCTTACAGTAGGTGAGAGGTGGGGGAGTGTGTAACCCCTGAGAGTTGCTCCGTTAAGTCTTCAGAATAACAGGTGGCCGTTACAGGGAAAAAATCTTGGAATAAATTGAGTATTTTCTGAAAATAAAAAGGCAGATACAGGAAAGTTGGGAAATGTTCATTTTAGGATATTGTGCCAGGAATAATAAATAAATGTACTACCCTCAAAAGCTTTCCTTACAGGACAGAAGAATGAGTTAAATGGCATGGCAAAGAAGGAATAAAATCTATCCTGCAAGACAGGGTTTTTTTCCAAAAGTAATTAGTAGAGACCAAAGAAACATGATAACCAAGTGCAATGCAAAGACTTTGATTAAATCCTGGTTTGAAAAAAAAATGCTACGAGACACTTATTGGGGGAATTTGAATATGCCTAGCTATAGACTGTATTTGGGATATATTTAATCTTCCTAGGTTTGTTCATGGTTATTATGGTCATGTAGGAGAATGGCCTTTTCGTAGGAGGTGTATCTGAAGTGTATTTAGAGGCAAAGTTATCTTCACTATTTAGAAATGCATGTGTGTGCATATATGGCTACATGTGTTCACATAGGAAAAGCATGGTAGTGTCAAATGTTGACTCGCTGGTGGGTAGAAGGGGAGTTGTCATACTGTAAGCTTTTCTCCATGTTTGAATATGTAAAACAAGAATTGAGAGAAAACAATCCTCCAGATAGTATTCTCCTTACTCAGCTTTACAAAGGCCTAGAGAGGGCATGCCACTGTCGCTAGTTCCTGCCTGTTAGCTCTTGAATCCAGGCCAGTAGGGTTTCGTTCCCCCCGTCCCGCCAAAACGGCTCCCTGTCATCCGCTTTGGCATCCATGTTGCCAAATCAGGTGGTCGTTTCTTGGTCCTCGTTGGCCTTTTCGACCTCTCCGCAGTGTTTGCCACGGCTGAGGACGCTCCTGTCCGTTCTCCCCTCGGGCTTCTTCCCCTTCTCGGTGTCTTCTGCTGGCCCCCCCTCCTCTGCACGTTGGGTCCCCTCACCGTGCTCCCAGTTGGCGTTCCCTCCCCAGACAATATTACCCTGTCCTGTAGTTACTGTAGAGTCTCCCAGCAGGCTTCCCAGTTTGTATCTGCAGCCCCAGCCTCCCTGGACTCAGAATCCTACATCACGCGCCCACCTGCTACAGTCACTTAACACCAAGTAGGTAGAATTTCAAATTCCATATGTGCAGTACTGAACGCTGGATCCGTCAGTCCCTTCTGCTCACCCCCAAACTAAACAAAGCACCTGTTCCCCACCTACGACTCCCACCCTCCTCCTCATCCCGGTACAAGGCACCGCACTCTTGCAGTCGCTCAGGTGAGGATCTTTGTCACCATCTTTCCCTCATGTCGTCCCTTTAATCCTGCAACAAGTATCATCAGCTCTGCTTGTCAGATATAACCCGAGTCCAAACACGTCTCCAGCTCCTGCCACTACCCTCTTAATCCGAGCCACCGTCCTGGCACAGATTACGACAGTTTCTCAACCTCGGCACCACTGACATTTGGGCAGCAATTCTTCTGGGGGACACTGGCTCTCCTGTGTGCTGTGGGATGCTTAGCAGTACCCCTGGGCTCTGCCCACTAGATGCCAGTAGCAACCCCCTCCTCCACAGTTGTGACACCCAGAACATCACCGAACATTGCCAAAATGTCCCCAGGAAGCAGAATTGCCTCCAGTCGAGAACCACTGGGTGCAGCGTAGCTGCTTGGCCTCCCTGCTTCCTCGCCTGTCCCCTACAGTTTACCCTCCATCCGGCCACCAAGTTGCCACGTAAACACATAAAGCAGATCCTTTCATGCCTTTGCTCAAAACATTCCAGTGGCTTCCCATCTCATTAGGATCAAATCTGTAACTGCCTACTGACTCCTTCTCTGCACGTGTGCACACACACACACACACACCAGTTGAAGAGCAGCTTTTTCTCATGCAAAGCTGTTTTTTTGTCGTTTTTACAAAATGTGAAAGGGTGGATACAGCCCACTTTCCCTCCCTTATTTTTCTCTCCTGCATCCTTATCACCCCCTTACATGCTATATTCGTTGAACGAATGGCAAGGTGAGAAGCACAATTATAACAATGCATACAAGATGTACAATTTTAATAATAAATGCAATTATACTAATGTACCAAGATAAGTGCTGCAATTTCAGGAAAGACTTAGCACCTAACCTAGCCCCAGAGAGTCTTGAAAGGTCTGAAGAAACGGTGCCTGACTGGGACTTGGTCCGGTGGCACAGAGGAGGGAAGGGGACAGAAAGCAGGGAGTGGACAATTAGTTCCGGTCTGAACTGGCCCCGAGGTCGCTCCGTCGGCAGTTAAGAGGCACGAGTTTGCTCTCGGGAGAGACAGCGGCGGGATTGTAGATGCAAATACACAATGATGGGAGAATGTTTACATGTCGGCATTGGAATGAAGGCCTTGGAATTAGGTATGACAAACTAAAGAAATTCCCTGATTGGACGCCACAGAGAAAAATGCCAAGGGGGCCTCTGGGGTCGAGGGACTGCCGATTTCCTCCAGGACCGGCACGAGCAGGGAGGGGCCGTCTGGTCGCGTGCTCCTGGAGCCTGTGCCCTTGCTTTAGTCTGGTTTAAGCTAAAGGATTGCTCTTCCGCGGGGCTCAGCGAGGAGTTGGCTGCATCAGACGCACAGAGCCTGCTGGCTCTGACTGGTCACAGACGTGTGAAGGTTACTTGAACTTCTGTGCTAGAAAAATCAGTTTTTCAAACTTGGAAATCTTTGCGGGGAGAAACTTCAAAGTGTGGATTAGGAAATGTTCTTTTTTGTCTCATTCTTAGGCTTTTAATTTGGCATAGTCAGCTAACATGTTTAGTCCAACGGAAGTAGTCATCTGTGGTCCACTGCAAAACTTAGTGGCTTTAAAAAATGGCTTTTTTCTCGTGCTTCTGTAGTGACTGATTCTGCTGGCCTCACCTGGGCCGCTCACGCAGTCGGGGCGAGACGGCCACATGTGGGTGCAGGCCGCGGTGTGTGTGTCGCCCCACGGCCTGTGCTGGGGCCAAAAGCGAAGGGCTCCAGGGCTTCGTGGGCCTTCTCCCAACACGGCCAGAGGCGTCTGCATCCCACCACACTGTTACGAGTGTGGATGAAGCCATGTAAGCCCCGCAGCAAGGCCAAGCGAAGTGGGCGCCGTAGCATCACCGTTTTTAAAATGAAACCACTAAAGCTGAGCTTGAGCCGTTTGACCCACAGACAGGCACCCAACGGGCCAGCTGCAGGGCAGATGTGAGCTCTCCCCTCTCCCTGGCAGCACGCTCGGTGACAGTGGTTTATCTGCACCTACTTCCTCTTCTGTAAAGTGGGGCCAGCGCTCCTATGCAGAGTTATTTTTAGGGGGAGCACCCAGCGGCATGCGCGGTAGAGAGCAGGTGCTCGAACCGCCTGCTCAGCGCCCTCCTCTTTCTCGTCTCAGGTCTCTCTATTAGATGAGAAGGAGTATGACACGCTCTTTGCCTCATCACCTTAAATCTCGAAGGCCCTGGGCGAGAGAGATGGCTAAGGGGGATTGTCACTCACGCGCCAGCCGCAGAGCAGTGACTAAGAGCGTCCGTCAGGCTCAGTGGAAGACTGTCTTCGCCCTTCCGCCCTAAGGTGTTGGTGGTTGACGCTCATTCATGGAAGGCCCTTCCAGGATCACGTACACTTGCAGAGGCAGTGAGAGCCAGTGAGGGAATGGGGTGGCATCTCAGGGGCTGTGGCCGGCCGTGAGGAAGCTATGAGGAAAGGGGTCTCTCCGTGCGGCTTCCTGTGGTCTGCCTGCCGCCGTGGGCGGGCCTCGCAGATCGCCAAGCAAATCACCATGCTTAGGGTATAATTTATAGATCTGGGTTTGCATTGAAAAAAGAGCGATGCCTTTTAATAAATTCAGATCATCATACTCCATTATCCATTTGCATATATGACACTTAGATAAACACAGGTGCAGTCGCTGTACTATAAATGCAAACTACGGGGCTGACAACTTGGGCTTTGGGCCTGTGATGGGCTGACCTACGTCCCACCCCCCCCAATACGTGTGTGGAAGCGCCAACCCCAGTACCTCAGAATGTGACTATATTTGGAGATAAGACTTTAAAGGGGTAATTAAGTTGAAATGAAATCTTTATGGAGGGCCCTAATTCATATGGCTTGGTGTCCTTATAAGGAGGTTGGAGCCCAGACCTGCACGTGCACAGGCCCTGGTGAGAAAGTGAGACACTTTGACTTTCCAGCCTCTCAAAGTGCAAGAAAATTAATTTCTGTTATTTCAGCCTCAGTCCTGCGGTGTTTTGTTTTGGCAGCCCTACCAAGCCAACGCAAGGCCCATTTTTCACCCTTCCGCATGATGTTTAATATTTGTCATCTTTCGAAACCAAAAGCTTCTTGGCATAGGAAAACAAATCAGGAATGGATCATAGGAGCCTATTCCTACAAAGCATCGGATTGTTGTATGCGCTGGTCCCTGAAACAGACTGGCTTCGAAGTGCCTTCTCACCTTCTGTCCTGCCGCCAAGGCCATGACCCTTCCCTTCCGCCTCCCCCCTCTCCGCCCCGCCCCGTTCAGCACACGTGCGCCCCCGGGTGCTGGCTCCCACCGCTTCGGCCCTCGTCGTTTCTGCCATGTTCTCTCAACAAGCTGTCGTGACCTTTCCAAAGCAACAGGAAGCTTCCACGTCGTTTTCCTGTGTTCACTCTGTAAACACGTGAGGAGCCCGACAGGAGGCGCGAGGGCCTGAGCACTCACGAGCACGTCCTCGTCACTCACCTCACGTACACCGGCTCCTCTCATGGGAAAGCAGCAGTGGCCTGATTCGGGAGAAGCAAAGGAAGAGCGACCGTAATAGCCTTGCAGCATCACTGGGACTTTGAGTCTTGGCCATTGCCCCACATTTTATACACAGCTCTGCCATTATCAGACCCACAGTACCTGGCGGGGATGAAAAGTGTTTAAATCTCCAGATACAGATCACTCTGAGAGATGTGGGAGCAGCATGTCCTCAGGGTATCCTTGGGGAATGGCCTTGGCAGTAGCATGAGGGACGAGTGCTTCTGAGAGCCCGTCATCCATCATCAGCGATTTGCATGTCCGTGCCCCTTGTTCATGGAGAGTAACCGAAGGGAAAGCCTTCTGGACTGTTGTAATAGTATTGTCAAGAAGGGACAGTAGCTCTAAGGACATCGGAAGCATGCCTGGTCTGGTGTAAAACCTTCCACCGAGTCATGAAGAGAA
The DNA here is from genome assembly GCA_003508835.1 of Eonycteris spelaea. Taxonomy (NCBI): domain Eukaryota; kingdom Metazoa; phylum Chordata; class Mammalia; order Chiroptera; family Pteropodidae; genus Eonycteris; species Eonycteris spelaea. The sequence goes on along the minus strand of PUFA01000142.1, from coordinate 1,611,531 downwards.
TGTGAGGTAGTTTCCCTGGGCTTGCACTTCCGAAGAAAGGTGCCCAAGGGGGGAGAGCTCGTTGGCCCTGCACATCAGGGTCAGCCAGCCGTGGCTGGGGGCTCGGCTGTGGACCAGGGCCTGTTTTCCTGCGTCCCTTGTGCTGAGGAACAGTTTTACATTAGAAGAGTTGTTAAAAAGTAAGACTATGTGGCAAAGGTTTATGTGGTCCACAAAGCCTAAAATCTTTGCTATCCAACTCTGCAGAAAAGTTTGCCGTGCCTCGCATGTGGTCGTGGGAGATCTGTCGCGTGTCTTCTGTCGAAAGTCGGGTGGTGAGCTGTGAACGGTTAAGAGGACTCTCGCTGTGGCCGTGTGGCCGTCCATGGCGAGGTCTGTGGGACGGAGCCTGTCCCGGGCCCCGTCTGTGCCCCTGGGGCTTGCTGGCTGACGGTGCCGTTCCTTGGCTTTGACACATGAAAGATCTGTCTTCACGTTTGCGTGGCACTTTCCCGTGTTCACCCCTGCCTCTGCCCATGGTGCCCCTTTGTGTGGGGTCGCAGTCGTACTGGGGTCGGGTTCACCCCGACGACCTCGTCTCCACTTGATCACCTGCCACCTCGCCTTCCAAGCAAGGTCACGTCCGCAGGTCCTGGCAATCGGGACTTTGGCGTCTTTCGGGGACCCAGTTCCACCTGTAGCGTTTTCTAAGCCTGTGCTTTACAGATGCAAACACAGAGGCCAAGAAAGTGTAAAGAAGCGATTTCAGGACCTGCAGTGACCTCGGAGCAGATCGGGTCTTCACATGCAGGCCCTCCGTCCGTCTGGGACATGTTCACCTGCGCACTCCCCCTGGACATGCAGCTGCCTAGGGGCGTTACTCCCGCCAGCCCTTACGCGCCTGCCACCGGTCACAGAACAGCGAGCTGTCCTGTAGGTGGCTCCCAGTCAGTCATCAGGTCCCTCGCGGGAACAAGCGCATTGCGCGCTCATTTTCAGTTAACCACCTTCATATGCTCAGAAAGGCTGGCCAAAGGCCCATTGTCACCGAGGGCGCGCGTCCCTGTGCAGCACGAGCTGGTCCAGGTGGCGGGACGTTACCTGCATCGGTTTGTGGGTGGGGGCTCCTCCAGAGGCCCGCAGTCTAGTCTCGCCTGCTTTGGACCTTTGACGAACCCCTCCCGCAAGCCTGGGTCCCCATTGCTTTGAAAGGAGGGCTGAGGTGTTCCGAGCCGTCCTGCAATTCTAGGACTCCACACTGAGTCTGTGGCTGATGGGACTGTCGGGCGGTGCCTGTTGGTCAGGGACGGTGCGTGGGCTTCGCACTAAGGTGCACATGGGAAGCCTCTGTGCGGACAGACTTCCCTGGCCGACCCGAGTGGCACGCGTGGGTGTTAATGGTGGGCCCGCGTGTCCGATGATAGATACGTTCGCAGAGCTGGCTCTCTGTGGGCACATTCTAGCGTACGCTCGATCACAGGAGGAGGGACAGTGCCAGGTTTCAACTGCTGGCCAGGGTTCTGAGCGCAGACCTGACTGTGCAAGGCTTTTCCCCGGCGGTAACCTCACGCGTCCTGCCGTTGGCGTCCCGAGGACTGGTGTCAGCCGCGCCTCTTCCCGCCCCCTGGTGATTTCTCTCCTGCAGAGTGTGCGGTGCTCAGCCTGCAAGGTGGTGCCTCGTCATCCGTGTCCCTGTGAAGCCCCATCCTAAGTAGGACTGACCGTGTGGCCGTGCGACTGTAGGCTATGCGGAAGTGGCCGCTCTCTGACACAGTTTTCCCTCGAACGCGACTGACTTAAGTGAGGCCGCAGCACCTGGGAAAGGTGCAAATCACCTCAACTATTTTATTTGGAAATAAATGCAATATTTTAAATAGGTTTACTTAAAAAGAAGTTAGCATGTTTGAAAGATGTAAATGAAACAAAATACGATTATTTACATGGGACTTAACATTTTTATCAAATATCTAAACACAGAGTGGAAAAGACAGCAGAACAAGGTAGAACTGGCCATCTGTACAGAATTTACCCAGAAAAAGAATGTGTGCTTTTGCGTTCTTGTTTTTATTTTTTTGTTTGAAAGTAATTTCAGACTCACACATGAGCTGGGGAAAAACCGCGAAGAGCACCGTGTGCCGTCGCTGTCAGCGCAGGCGTGGGACACGCACACACACGCGGTGCTGTCCCTAGATCGCCTAAGGGGAGCGCGCACACATCGTAGCCCTGCACCCCTGAATTCTTAGGTGTGTACTTCCGGAGAATGACCGTTCAACTTCCACAAGGCAGCACGGTACTTGACTGTAACCCAGCGTGGTCACTTGATCCAACCTTGTCCCTTCTGCCATCCCCCCACCTCCCCCGCCCAGGACTGAGGGTAGGGTCATGCGTGAGTTGTGCATCTTACGTCTCTTTTCATCCGTAGCGTTTCGTAGACTGTCTTTGTCTTCGGCATTGACATTGTGGGAAACCACGGGCCCCTCCCCGCTCTTTCGCTCAGCGCTTCTCATTCGGGGCTTGTCTGATGTTTCCTTGTGGCTGGACTCAGTGTCTTCTTAAGTGTTCTAGAGTAGGAAAGCAACCTGCCATTCAAAGAATCAATTTAAAGCAAAATGTAGGTCATATCTAGTTGGAAATCAACATGGAAAACCAAAACCTGTTATAGAATTGACTGCTTATAAAACGTTTAAAATAAGAGAGTTTTTGATTTTTCCTGTCACAGTATTGATTGATTGGCTCAACGACTAGACTTTCAAAAATCAAGAGGTGTCTTGGCGGCGGGGTGGCCTTAGGTGCTGTCCTCCTGTGGAAACCCAGGATTTTCTTCCCACGACTGCTAAATTTATTCAGCAGACGCTATTACATTCTCATGATCCGCCAGACGCAGGAGCGGACCGTTGGGGATGCAGAGTCTGTAACCAGGCCGTGTGGGGAGCGATCACCAGACAGGCCAGCACCCACCGGGGCAGGAGGAGCCGCTGCTGGAAGTGCGGACACGACTGCCCCGGGCAGGGGAGCCTAGACCCTTCTATTCCCCGGGGAAATCCCAGGAGCTGCTGCGAGAGTCACATCCGCCTGGTGCGTTAAAGGTGACGAGACCTGGTGAGTATGTCAGTGCAGGCAGTCCCTTCAAGAGACTGAGGGGTAAGATGGAGTATTTCTTCTCATGCTTGCATGCTTCAGTTGTCCAGGTTGTTTTGTGCTGCATGAAATGCCCAGGAATCTACCTGAGAAAAGATAATAGCACCTAATTCTTCATTATGTGTCTGTTTATTTCTGCATCCTTCCCAACAGTGTCACAGGTGATGTTTGGCATTAGTTTAAGGTGAAAAGTGTCTTTTAAGTCTGAAGAAAAAACAGCTCTGCGTCCTCTGGTGCTGCGATCAGTTATGGCTTTGTTCCCGGCCCCACGCGGCAGCGTCCCAGGCAACTGATTTCACCTGGCGACGAACGCACTCGCAGCCACTCAGCTTTGCGCCTCGGTTTCTGTGGGGAGTTGTCATTATGTGTGGCTGGGTTGCCTAAAATACTATAATTTAACCCTGGAAATAACATGCTGCTTTGCCGAAGCCGGGGTAATTTCTAATAAGAGTACCACTAAAGATAATTCCTGTTTTTTCCAAACGTAACGCGGGGGAATGAGTGTGGTCGTACTGTGTCCCACAACCACAGCAGACGTTCTTCATCTGTAAATTACCTGGGAAGACTGATAATTTTCTGATAATACTGATACTGATAATGTGGTTCTCAGTATTAGCATAAATACAATGTAATAGCTATCGCCTCTAAATACCATTTTATATTCTGTTAATGCAATAACTGAATACCAGGTCAAAGCAAAGGAGCTGTGATTCATTTCGTCAGAAATGGACTTTAAAGGCACTAGAGAACAGGAAGTTTTCAGGAAGACCCATAAACCTAATATAAGTTTGGGACAGATTTTTTTTTAAGTGACTGTCTATATGTCTTTGTTTCTATGTTGGTCAATACTGACCACAAAGAATATTTTATTGACAAATATGTATTTGAATTAAAATTCTGTGATATGACATCCAAATAAGCTGACTAGTTTTGATCATTTTCTTTCTCTGAAAATCGCGAGGCAAGGAACACAGATACTTTTCACCCATGCAGTTTAAATGCAGTTAACTACAGTATATAAACATAATTGATCTCAGTTGTGAGTTGCCTGAAGTAGGACTGCGCCGTGAAGTATAAGGAACGCGCTGATTCTCATTGTAAATGGATATGAATGACTTAGAGGTTCTTATCTATGTTGTTAATACAGTTTAAGAATTGACTAAGTAGTCTTAAATTTAAAAATCCTTGTTGCTTTGCACAAAGCTTAGAGAGCAGAATGCAAAGTGTTTTTAATTTCTTTAGCATAATCTAGTATATTAAAATTACAGAGTGAGTCTTTTCTAAATCAAAGCTGGTCGAACGTTGGAAATGTCCTATGACTCGACCATGAAATGGGTTTCTTTGCAACGTGGCTTCTGCCTCCCTCTCTGTTCTGCTCTCCTGCCTCGGTCCACCTTGAACTTCTTCCAGCAGCATTAAATAGCTTGCCATGTCCCTGTTCACATCTGACTTCAACAATTTAGGGTTGCATTGTCCAGCCTGGTTCCCCCTACCTGCATGTAGCTGTTTAAATTACAGTTTAAATACATTAAAATTAAATGGAAAATCCAGTTCCTGCCGCACTTGCCGTGTGCCGGGGAGCCAGGAGCCACACGTGACTGCCGGCTGCCTCGTGGGAGAGTGCAGGCGTCGGATGTTGAGATCACCGTGGCAGGTCCCACCGGGCTCGAGGCCTCCGTTCTGCCCACCGCCACCTGCCCTGCTGCCTCATCTATCTGAAGCCTGCGTGTTCTTCGAGGTTTACATCGTGTCGTTTAATGCAAGAAACATTTTCAGCCAGTCCTGTTTGTTCCCAGTTTCTGGGTTAGGGCCCCCTTTATGCTGGCGTTTGGCCTTTATGATCAGCACTTGACTGTGTGGAGGTTTCGGTTCGCATACATGTCTTCCCTTCTGGACGGGACGTTTGTCAAACTTCACCTTCTAAACAGTTCTTGCATCCATCCACTTCACTCTAAAGACAGTGGCAATAGTCTCAGAAATCAAGATCTCATTTGGAATCCTGGCCCGTCCACTTACTGTCTTTGTGACCTTCGTTTTCTCTCTCAAATGGAAGTGGCCCACCTGGCACTCGACATTCGAATCTCAGGCTGGAATGGCCTGGACGTCTGTGTGCCTCCACAACGCGTACGTTGAAATCCCACCTCCTCCCCACCCCCCGTGGTGGTGTTAGGAGCGGGGGTTTGGGGAGGTGATCAGGTCACGAGGGTGGAGCCCTCGGGAATGGGATGGGTGCCCTGACGACACAGACCCCAGAGGGCTCTCTGCACCCTGTGGGGACACAAGGAGAAGCCAGCAGTCCGCAGCTGCAGGAGGGCTGTCCCCAGAACCCGCCCACACCGGCGCCCTGATCTCGGACTTCCGCCCCGTGAGAAACATACCTATGGAAAAGAACAATAAAGTTATTTTTTAAAGGTAAAACTGCAGCATAGACGGGAAAAAGCACATAAAAATTTTAAATATAACCACTTTTCTCCTTTCTGATCTATTTTTAAATAATTAATTTTTACGAAATTAATTATTCTTAAACAATTATACATCCGGCCTCCTCAGTTCTTTGTTTCATGAAAAGAGAGACTCTAATGAAAACATCGGGGGCTAGACAGACACCCGTGTGCAATCTGAAGATTTCAGGGTGTATTCTTACAGAACGTGTACTCATAGCTGATGCGACCAGCCGGGCATCCAGCTCCGCGTGACGTGTCCTCGAGGTCGTCCACCGCCACTGTCCTCAGACAAGCCCTCACGACCACGGAATCTAGCTAATGTCCCAGCTCCCAGGTTCTCCATGTTAATCCATCCTCTACGCCAAATTTACAGATCTTTGTTACTTCCTTGCCTATTTTTTTAACCTTCTATTTCCTGCCTTATCGCCGTACCCTTGGCATCAGCTCTGGGACCTTTAGTGTCTGGCTCTTCCTTAACGGCCACACCTCTTAACCACGTACCTGCCCAGCATCCCTTCTTGCTCCATTAATTTGCTGTGTTCGGTCCAACTGCCCAGTTTTGAGCTGTATTACACTCTGGGCCCCGGTCAGGAATTCCTTTTTCTCCCTCACACACGCTCCGCCTGTCTGTCCATCCTTCAAGGTCCAGCCCGTCTCATCTCTGTGAAGCTTTTCATGACATTTTTCATTTTTCAGAATCTAACTTTTCTGTCCTTCATGATTTACAAATAATATATTGTCTTTGCTTAAATGTTTGTACGTAATTGCCTTTCCATGTTGCTACATAATATTTTTAATATGCATTGTCTCATTATTTTTTATTATCTAATTTGTGTTAATGTTTTGCAAGAATAGATACTATATTCTTTTTTATTTATCGTGTGCTGAGCACATGAAAAGTCTTTTTAAAATATTTGTTCAATAATAATTGTGGTAAGTAGGAGTGGAAGACATGACAGTATATGATGGTCATTTTCATAGGATTTTTGTTTTGCTCATCAATGTTTTTCTTTTCTTTCCCATAGTTGGAGAATAGCTTCTCATTCTCACACTCACTTTTTTTCAGGAGATTAGTCACCACTTACAGAGCTTCTAGAAGGTGTTTTGTACTGGGCTGTTAATAGCTCCCTCATTATCAGTTTATTCCTCAGAAATATGTTAGTATTTTTCCAGACAGTTCTTTTTACAATAAAAGGAAACCCTATTATGTTATTGTTTATAATGACGGAGTGATGTAAGACCCGATATAATAATAGCCCTATATGAATGAGTAATTTTATGTGACTGTCCTGTAGCGTATAAGTATCATGAATGATTAGTATTTAGCATAGTAATGAATTTTATTAGGAGATATTAAAGATATACCTGCACCCCACAGAACATTCTAGTACATAGAGATCTAAGTTGTTTACTAAAATGTTCCCTGAAGGCAGAGTGAATTCACTTGAAAGACCACACCACTCTCATTCATATACATTCGAGTATATATGAATATATGTGTGTTCTAATTATTTATTAGAAAATAAATAGTTCTAATTTAAAATTGTTACTTGGATGGTGAACTTGGTAGTTAAGGAAAACACATCATGGTGTAACGGGCACCATTTACACAGTGTTGCCATGCAAATGCCACTTTTTCATGGCCTCGCTTAATCCTCACGACACTGAGGTTATTGTCCCTATGTCACCGATGAAGAAACCGAGATTTAGAAAAGTTCACATTCCCTAAAATCTGTCAGCCTGTACGTGATAAAACTGGTTTAAAAAACAAGTTTCTTGACTCCAGAACTAAGTCCTCTGACTTTGAACCTAGTACTTTGAGTCACGATGGCTACACCCCACGGCCCGTGTGCTACAAGAGACACGTTTCGTGCTTTGGAAGTACAGAGGAAGGGCACTTTGTCCATCCTCATTCAAAGGGGACACCTGGGAGTGCCCGGCAGTGGGGACAGCATTAGCAAAGGCGTAAGGTGTGAAACAGTATGGCGTGTGTAATAGAAATATGGAAGTTTGGTATTAGCTTTATTCGTTCAGCATTTCCCTTCAGGTCATTTTGAACTGGGAGGTGACAAGGGCTGTGGCCAGTGCCTTGCAGCGGGCATGGGCCTTCGTCTAAGGTGAGTTCTGATCGTTTTTCTGTCAGTAGAGCTGGGTGACCTTGAGCAGGTTCTTCTTTCTGTCTGAGCCTTCGTTTTTATCTGTAAAATGGGGAAAGTGTAACTGCTCTAAGTTGTTAGGCTTACACAATTTGTACATGGAAAAGATTTATCACAGTAGAACATAAAGTTAGATATTATTGAGAATAGATTCAGTTCTGAGTGGCAGAAAACCCTGACTTATGGTGGCTTAATAAGTTAGAAGTTTGTTTCTTTGACCACATGAGACTGCGTAGTGATCCAAGCCTTACATAACAGCCCGAGAAATCAGAGAACTCAGCTCTGGCTTGAGGCTGTGCCGTCTTTGGCCTCAGACTCATGGTTCAAGATGCTGGCATTGGCCTTCTAGGTATCAGGATCAAGAGAGGTGTGGGAGGAACAAAGGAAAAGTCATGATGTGTGCTCTTTCTCTTTGCGGTCGGTATCCTGAAGGCGTCACACGACATTTCCGTCTACACTGGAACTTAGTGACTCAGCCCACTTAGCTGCAGGGGAAGCTGAGGAATGCAGCCTTGTTCTCAGCAGCCAGGGCTTCAGCTGCCGATATTTGACCTAGAATTTTGATGATGATGTGAGATGGGGAAATCCTTTGCCACATACTTTGTTGAATAGGTTACACGATCATGATTTTGTTGACACCGATGTTGGTTTGGCTCATGGTTTTTACAAAGAAATGATCCTAAGTGGAACACAAGGAGAAGTCCTAGTTTTAACAAACCAGAGATGTTATATTTCTTAATGACGATCTGTGTTTTAGGGGGACAAAAATCATCCTACAAGGTAAAGTTTTTGAAGAAAATCAATTTAACAGGTTAAACACGATAACAAGTGAGAAAAGAATTTTTAGTAAATTTATAACAAATGCTAGAATAAGCATTTATTCACTCTATGAAGACAGAATGGTGATGTTATTTATTGAAGTAAGTAGGGACAGGCATAGGGGAGGACATCATGTTGGACTTTTTTTAACACATCGAGTTGCCTATTAAAGTCCAAGTGCATATGTCAAAATAGATCGATTATTTTAAAAGAGCCCAGGAGAAAAGTCGGGATATAACAGGGTTTTCAGCATATAGATGGGTGTAAGGCCTGGGACTGAACGAGGTCCCTGAGGAGAGGCACAGACAGGACGGGGGGAGTGGGGCCAGTGCTTGAGTCGCTCTTGGCATTTACTGGTCAGAGGAAAAGAAGGGGATGGAAGAACTGATCGAGGAAGTAGGAGGGAAACAGTAAACTTGGGCATTGTTGAAAGTCAGGAGGACAGTGTTTCCAGGGGGGGCCTCATCAGCTGTGCCACCTGCTTCTGCGACACGGGGGAAGAGGAAGACGGGAAGTGTCCGCAGGAGCTGGCGGCGGCCTTGCCTATGGCCTTCGGCCTTTGCAGAAGTGGCTCTGCGGAGGGCGCCGAGCTGCGGCCATGTGGGGGTGGCCACAGCAGGTGGGTCAAAGGGCAACCTTCAGAAGCTCTGCTGTCAGGAGAAGAGCAGGGCAGGCAGGTGGCGATGGAAGGTCACAGGGCCGTTTTCCCCTTGGGCCGGGACTGGATAGGGACTGGATAGATCGTATTTGTGTATTTGTATTTGGATAGGAATGAGCGAGCAGTTGGTTTGAAACTTACGGAGACTGGAGTTTTGCTGTGTTAAAAGAGATTTACACTTTAAAAGCCCCTGCAGAATCAACTGTGTACTTTATGCTGGGCTTAAGTTTGAGCATCTCATTGCTTTTTATAAATAAAAATGTTCCATGTACCCCATCTAGCAGCGAATGCACGTTGCTGGAGACACTTGGGTGGATGTTTGTACTATACTTTTCAACGTAATGCTTCCGGTTGGCCAAAAAAGTAAATATTTTACTTAAATAACTGGGAAACACCTGAAAAAAGTCAATATTTAGTTAATTACTTATCAGAGCATATGTGTTTTGCTGAGAGAGGAGAATTATCCAGGGAGAATGTTTCATAACTCGTAGATAAGCAAAGCTCCACTAAGCACTGCTATGTTCCAGGCTCCATTTGAGGTGCCGATGACACAGGGGTGACGTGGCCTCTGCCCCGAAGAATGCGATGTGGTAGGAGGCGGGGCCGGCAACAAGCACGTGTGCCTAGCACTCAGCACTGTGCTAGCGCTGCTGCGAAGAGAACAACACGGTGTGACATCGCAGAGAGGGACCCGAGAACCGCGTGTGCTCAGTAGTCACTCAGACCCGAGAACCTCCGGTGAAGTCCGAGTAATGAGGTTCACGGCCGAGGAAAGGGCTGGCGTGGATGCGGTGAGGCCGACCCGCGGGTCAGGGGTACAGAGTGACGGGACTGGAGGCAGGGCGTGCACGAGAGGCAGCTGGGACTCAGAGTCTTACCGACGAGGGAAACGAACATGGATTTGGGTTTTTTAACTAGGAATCCATCGGCAGCTTTTATTCAGAGAAGGGACGTGGTGAGGTTTGTGTTCAGAAGGACGATAGAACAGAGGCGGGAAGACCCGTGCTGAGGCACCCACGGCGTCCCGGCCAGGATTCTGGGAGTTCAGCCTGAGGCTGTGGCAGTGGCGCTGGTGGGGACCAGCCAGCTCCGACGTGCCGCTGGACTGGATGCGGCGTCGGGGACAGGGCGTCGCACGTCCCCCGGAAACGCTCTGCGGGTCCCCATTGATACGGCCGGGTCAGAGGGCAGACAGGCAAACTCACGTAAGCGCTGCGTCCTCTCCTTCGGGGACAGTAATTCTCCATCACTTCTTCCCATTTTGGTGTCTGTTTTTTTAAGTCACCTAAATGATACCAAAAAAAAAAAATCATTTTCTAGTTAAAAAGTAATGTATTTCTCCAACGATTTTAAAGGTTTCGATTGCAGGAGGGAGGAGACAAAGGAGACGCGCACATCCCAGCGGAGGCCGTTGTTCCGTCAGCCTCCTGCGCGTCGTCCTGTCTCAGGGCCCCGCTCCGGGGACCCCGAGCTGCCATGTGAAGGCGGCCCCACTCCCGACCCCCCGCTCCTCCCCCGTCTCGTGTTGCTCCACGTCCTTGTCCTTGGCTCAGCGTTGACGCGAGGCTGTTGAGAATCACAGCACACTCCCATCGGCCGGGGACACTGTCTCCCCACTCCCCCACCGCCCCCACCTCCCCCCCACCTCCCCGAGGGGCGAAGAAAGCGGCCTTGACCTAGAAGAGGCGTCGCGGAAGCTCAGGTAGCAGACGGAGGACAGAGCCAAGCCGTCGACCGCGGGGTGAAATGGGCTGACTTCCTCCTGCAGAAGAGTGGGCTTCGCCTGCAGGTGTCTCCCTCGTGGAGTTACGTGGCCTCTGGCAGAGTCCAAGCCCGGGTTAGGGACCTCAGTTTCCACTGCAGGTTGTCACCTGCCTGGCTGGCTACTAACACATGCGGTTCAGCAGGAATGCTCATGCTCCCCAAGGAGCAGCAAACTCCGTGAAGGGTTTACCCTAGCCTGAGGGTTCCTGTCCCCCAGAAAGGTGTGGGAACCCTGCCTGGCGACGCACCATTGGGGGGGCAGGGCCTTTGGGGAGTGATTAGGGTTAGTTGAGCCATGAGGGTCAGGCCCTACTACGCGTCCAGAGGGCTTGCTTCCCACCTCTGCTCTTCACTGCGTGAGGACACAGCGGGGAGTCGGCAGCCTGGGAGAGGGGCCTCACCAGACCCCGGCTGCTGGCACCCAGGACGGTGAGCAATGAAAGTCTGCTCTTTGGGAGCCGCCCCGTCGATGGTGTTCTGGTGGAGCAGCCCGAGCGAGGGCAGGGCCGGGCGGTAAACATCTTAGCCTTTGTGGGCCAGCTACCCAGCTTTGCCATCCTAGCGTGAAAAATGAGTGAGAATGGCTGTGTTCTAATAAAACTTTATTTACAGAGCCAGCAGCAGGCGGGACTGTGGCCAAAGCTCCCTCTAGGCCCTGTAAGACTGTTACACTGCTCCGCTGTGGTCCGAGCCTGGGCTGTGGCGTTTATGGGCTGTGATTGAAGAGCCATCATGTGTCCGCTCCTCTAGGTGGTCTAAGAGATAAGATTACGCTCTGGGATCCAAGTCCCTCCTTTGCGTGTTTAGAAAAGGGTTCGTCATTGCGTGTTTTTTTGTGTTCATGTTGGGCAGGTAGATGTCCTGCTCTAAGTCTGCTTCGTCCGCAGTAGAAACGCCGACGAGCAGGAAAGGCTGTGCGTAGCCAGTGGTGACGGTGTCTCAGTTACGATGACAAGGTGACTGGCCGCGTGGAAGATCGTGGGGATTAGATGAAGACAGCGTCAGAGGGAAAACGTGATAGAAATGCTCAAAAATCCAGCTTTGCCTCTTGGGTGGCATTCTAGTCAATCAAAGAATAGTTGTCAGATGTCTTTGTCCAAAGCATAGTGCCAGGCAGTGTGTCCCGAGAATGTCCTTTGGCCAGGGACAGCTATCTCATGCAAATGCTTGGATCTGCGTCCCCACATACCTGGCTCGTTGCCTGGATTGCAGGAGATGCTCAGTGAATATTTGTGGCTGAATCATTTTCTCTTATTAGAAATCAGTACATCGACCTTCTTTGAAAATTACTCTCTTAGGGATTCAGTTAACACGAATCGATGGCCGAATTGATAAATAAAATGAACCAAAGCGATTGCCCAGCCCTGAACCCAAGGCAGGTCCAGACTCCCCGGGGGTGTCTGACGATTTTCACAAGGTCAGCAGAATAGCTCCTCCTCTCTCATGCTGTCATACTCAGCACTGAAATATGTGAGAGGAAGTGGCTAAGTTAAATGAATGGAAAGAAGTGAGAGCTAATTTGGGGGATTAGAACCACTCGGGTATTTGCTGGCTAATAAAGCAGAACTAATATTTCTTTTGAACACCTACAAAGTTTCTGATTCCTGGTGTTGTACTAGGACTTTTTTTTTTAATGAGAAATGCTGTGAAATTATTTTTACAGGTGAAAAACAGTCTAGAAGAGATAAAGTACTTTATGTGTGGGACGCTGTCTTTTCTCACGGTCGCTCTGTGTCAGAAATAAAAGTCTTGGCCCAGGAGACGGACGGTCTGGTGTCGTCCCGTCCTGCTGTGCGTACGGTTATGTCGTCACTTGCGTTTTGTTCCTTTTTCTCCCAATCGGGTGGCCCTGCTCTTGCAGCAGACGGCCCGCCCTTGTGAACAAGCATTTGTTCCTTCTACACATCGTCATTTTTCATTTTAATCTGTCTTCCCCCGTGCCAGCAGTGACGTCTGCCCCCTGTCAGTGCGGCCGCCAGGTGATGCCTGCCGATGGAAGGAAGGGACCAGGGTCTTTACACGTCTTCTGTGCCAGGCACCGTGCCGACGCCACCATCACAATCACCAGGAACTGTCGCCAGGATTCCCTGAGAACATACTAAATCCCTGAGCAGACACTGAGTGCCAGGCGGCACGCAAGGGCTTCGCGCGCCCTGCTCCGCGGGGTCCTCGGCAGCGCTGTGGGAGGGGGCGCTGTTGCCGTCCTCTGCATGGCTGAGGAGACAGCGAGGGGACCCGAGCTCATGGGGGAGGCCAGTGAAGCCTGCCATGTGTACCAGCCACAGCAGGCCGTGACGTGGACCCGCCTGGCACGTCCACATTCTCGCCGAATGCTCTCAAAGCCACGTGGTGGGCGCTGTGTTGCAGTCGGGGGCGTCACAGAAGACAAACTGTGCTGACCTTTCCAGCCTCTTCCAGAACCGCACTCCGCAGTGGGAAAAGCATTTTGCAGTACACACACACACACACACACACACACACACACACGTAGCTGAAACAAAACTTGTGTGAACCGGAACGCGCCCTGAGTGTGTGTGACGCCCTCTGAGGTTTTCATCATTCTGAGTCTTTCGCGGCCCATGACCTACAGTGTGACAGGTAGGGGCCCAATGTGGGTACGTGGCCACATGCGTGCGGGATCTTGGTGGGACAGCGATGCCATAAGCCGTTCTGCTCACTAAATTACTTTAAAATGTGTTCGTACACACTGGGTGCTCGCTGTGTGTCGCGGGCCGTTTCAGGTCCCAGGACACAGCAAACGTCTGGTTCAGCCCCTGCCTTTGACTCACATGGTGAGACAGGCGAGATGCTGACAGCCTTCGCGAGTGCTGCGGTGCCCGTGTGAGCAGCGTGCAGGGGGCACGCCCCGGGACACTGGGCGCTTCCTGTCCCCCGGTCCGGTCGGGGAGTCGTGATCTCTTTGCTGGTGGGGGGTCTTGCCTTCAGTTTGTTAGCACGCGCCCGAAGCGCAGTGAAACGTCTGCCGTCACTCTCCCAGGGGACATCCCACAGAGGCTCGATAAAAGGCGAGATGGGACAGAGTGACCGAGAACCTTCCGGGTGTAAGAGGGCGATCCGGGCAAAGGGGCCCGAGCATGCACAGGCGGGGGTTTGCGGGGTGCGGGCTCCCCGGCAGCAGCAGAGCGGAAGAGCGTGGGGCGGACCCGCGGCCTCGGCAGGGGTCGGCCGCTCCCAGCGCCCGGGGAGCCCGGGGTCGCGGGCGCGCACGTGCGAGGTGCGGCGTCCTGGCCTCCGCGTCGGGGCTGGTGGCTGGTGGGAGACAGGGGCGTCGGCGGGGACAGCCTTTGCGCCGCCACAGGTGGGAGGCGGAGGCGGGGCTGAGGTCGCCGACCCCAGCGTCTTCGTTCCGCGCCTCAGACGCGCTGTTGGCTCGTTAGAGACCGTGACTTAAACGGCCCCTGGGCTTCCGGGTTCCCTGGCGCAGGTGGACCAGGTGTCGCACGGCGTCGGGGAGCCCTGGGGCCGGGCAGGGCGTCCCCGTGGCGCTGGGAGGGGGAGAGGAGGTGGCGCAGGAGGGTGTCCCTGGCACGAAGGGCCGCGTGCCTGCACGGGGGTCGGTGCCCCGCGCGGTGTGGACTCGGGGTCCCGGGGCCCAGCGGGCGGCCCAGCAGACCGGACTTCGGCTGCCGGCGTGAGGGCCCCACGGGCGGGGACGCGGGGCGCCAGCCCTGGCAGCTCTGTGCGCCGAGGTCATTGCAGTGGGCTCGTGGGGGGCTGACAGTGCGCCCCGCACTGTTGTGAGCATTTACACAGATCGTCCTGTCGAAACAGCCCCCCCTGAACAGCCTTTTACAGGGAGGTTACTGTCACACAGAGTGATGCCCAGGGTTACACCTTGTGTGGCAGGGCAAGGACCCGCCCCTGTGACCTGCTGCTTTGCAGACGAGGGCGTGGCCAGCCCATCAAGAAGAGTGGGGGTCCGCCCTGGGGAACGGAGCTGCTGGGGGAAATCAGCTTGGGCCACCATGACAAAACCCCATAAACCGGGCGGCCTAACGACAGAAATTTGTCTTCTCACAGCTCTGGAAGCTGGAAGCCCAAGATCGAGGTGCTGTCAGGGTCGGGTCCTGGGAGGGCCTCTTCCTGCCTGTGGGTGGCCGCCTTCCCCTGTGCCTTTCCTGTGTGTGCAGGTGGAGGGAGAAGCTGTCCCCTGCCTCACGGGGACACTAACCCTGTGGAGTCAGGGCCCCGCCCTCATGACCCCCTTCAACCTCAGTTACCTGGGGTGCGGGCACAAACTTTCAGGGCATAACAGCAACAGTAGGGCAGTGCAGGTCGGGGATGGATTTGTTTAGGATGACTCTCGGGCTTCTTACAAGGGACAGGAAAAGGAGCAGCTTGGGACTGGGTTACAGTGAATCAGAAGCCCCTAGAGGACATCCTGGAGATACCGGCTGATAGGTGGCAGCCGATCAGGCCACGGGTTCGGTCTGGCCACCTAGAGAAGATGTGTGTAGTGAAAAGCAAGGTGCCACCTAGGACCATCCGAGGTGAGCAGAAGAACAGCAAAGGGCTGCTTAAGAGATGACAGGCCTTCGTCCCTGAATGCAAAGGAAGAGAGGGCTTCAGGCAGCGGGGCCCTCAGCACTCAGAGGCCACAGCCTCTGTGCCAGATGTGTATTCCCGGGTGAGAGGAGGAAGCGGTCACAGAATCGCAGCAGCTGACTGCCTGAGAGGACCAGAGAGATGATTTTACAGCCCCCCAACCCTCAGAGAGGAAGCTGAGGGCTCGCAGAGACTGCTGACTTGGCTCTGGCACGGTACAGGCAGAACCAGAACTCAGGTCTCCCGAGCCCCTTGATGTCCACCTAGTGCTTTTTACAACATATCAGACCGAATCCGTCCATCATTGCGGGGATCGAAAATAAGACATAAATTGTAAA
This sequence comes from Eonycteris spelaea, assembly GCA_003508835.1. Classification (NCBI taxonomy): domain Eukaryota; kingdom Metazoa; phylum Chordata; class Mammalia; order Chiroptera; family Pteropodidae; genus Eonycteris; species Eonycteris spelaea. Next base: position 1,595,669 of record PUFA01000142.1, on the reverse strand, counting down.
AAATTACACTAAAATATAGAAAGAAGCATCCAAATTTTATTACACGCTTTTGGGGAAAGGAAGACGTAGTATGTAAAACGTCTAAAACTTTGTCCACAAGGAGAGAGAACAGAGTCGACCTTGAATAGTGATACGAAAATTGACCGAGGAAGAGGCTCTGTCTCCACCATGTTTAGAGTGGAAATGGCACGTTGCCAGGGTCTTCTGTTAGGCCCTGGGCACACCTTTTAAAATGTGATTGCTTCCCATGATTTTTCTATCATTGACTAACCCCATATTAGGTATACAGCAATACTGTATTATGAGAAAATCATTTTTAAATCAGCATCATCTTACAGGCTTGACCCTGACAGACTACTTACACAGAAAGGAACGTGGCAGGATGTCAAAGTTGCCTTCAACCACGTGGATTCCCTAAGTGAGAATTTCTGCAGGCGACAGAAAGGGTTTATCTTGTAATTCAATCAATGAAGCACATGCTGTCTGTACTGTAACCAAAGCACTAGAAAAGTGCTTCAGGTAGTGGTGATGAACAGAATAGAATCCTTTCTGTAAGACCGTGAGACCTGTTGCAGGTAGGAACACTATCAGGTAAACCTGTGGCCCCACGAATGTTTTTTAACGGTGTCAGCACACTCAAGAGTGCCAGCGTGCCTTTTCAGTACTTATCATTGAAAATGTGAGCTGACTTTTTATATTTGTCACTTCCATATTTTAAAAGACACAAAAATTAGAGCAGGGTTAGCCACCATCTTGGCTTGTGTATTAAATGCTTTCTTGCGTTTTTTTTTCCCCAGCTAAGCAAGCATGCATTTGACTTAAAAACAATAACAAGACTACTTCTTCCATTTTATAACTCTGTACTTTGAAAATGTGTGAGCTGACATTTAAAATAATATATACAAACCATAAAGATACTCCTGCTTTGTCTTTTGGTAGATTTTAATAAGCTGATTAGGATAGAATTACACAGCACGCTGATTCGCTAAGAATACCACTCTGGGACTAGGCATTACCAGAATTTTCAGCGTGGTATGTGCGTATCATAAAGAGTATATTATGTAATAATAATAATAATAAAAACAAACCAAGTGGGCGTATGCAAACATCATACGAAAGGGCTAGATCACATGCGATTAGTATCGTGGTGTAACATCAGGCAGAGCCCTCGGCAAAATTATGGACTAGGCAAAGCGTAGCCTCAGAGGGTTTCAGAATCTTGGCGTGACCTGTGGTGCATGTTGTCCCGAAGAAGGAGCCTTACCTCTGAAGGCATTTCCTGAAAGGTCAGGTCCGTGACACTGCACTGGTCAGGACGAATGACGGAGCGGGAGCTTATCCCACGCGTGTTAATGTTCCCAGCCCGGCCTAGGTCCTGGTAATCGGTGGACCTCGGTAAACATTTAGTAAATGAATGCACCGTATTCGTTAAGGAGAACATTAAGAAATTTTAACTGGGGATCATATCCACGTAGTGCTAGTATCATAAGGGTTCACTTGGCAACTGTTTATTGAGCCGGGCACATCCACGTGCCCAGACTCAGCGTGTGGCCACCGGCCACAACGATAAATCAGACAAGCCTTCCGGCAGCCGGCCGGGAAGAGCGGAGAAGCGAGGGACAAGGGACACTCGTGAACAGCCGTGGAGAAGGTGGCTGGTGCTGCCAGAGGAACGTGCAGACAGACGACCGCAGATCAGCAGTGCGGCCGTGGAAATGTCTGCTCTCGGCCCCCCGCATGCAGCGCGGGCCCGCAGGCGTGCACCCCGGCGGGAGGTGGCGGCTGGCGTCCCCCTGCGGCCCTGAGTCCTCCCCGTCGGGAAGGCTGGAGCCCTGTGGCTCCCTCTCTTTCTCCTCCAGTATTAACTTGGTCACTATCGTCACATGAACTTTTTGAGGAGTTGACAGTTTTTCACAATGGATGTGCTTCGTGGATAACCAAAAGCTTGTCAAAAACATTTGAGTTTATCAGTGTCCTAATTACATACTTTAAATTTTGTTAAGTTATACACAAAAATGTTGTGTTTGAAACCATTCCTTAGTTGTTTTTTTGTTTTTTGTTTTTTCACATCGGAAAGGTTAAATGCCGATATCTGAACAATGTACATGATGGACTCGCTGTTATAGAGAAGCTGTCCTGGTATGCAGTCCTCGCAGTATTTTTATTTTAAATAAGACTGTTCTCCTAAGAATCTAGTCCTTTTGCTTTGTTCTTATCTCTACAGACCCATCAATTTTAGCACTCCTCTGGAATTTCTAAACAGTAATACATTTCTCCTGCCATTTGGAGGAGCCTGCATCACAGACTAGCAAGGAGCTGAGTCTGAGTCTGTCTTGCAAAAAATGCCATCGTCTGAAATTCAGACCCCCCCCCCAAGAATGCTCAGTCACATTCCCATAATTAATGAAACGCACCTTCTCGATTTCTCTAGTTCTAGTCTAATGGAAGTTACAGCCATAACTAATCACTTTGTAGGAATCCCCATGTTCACACACCACTGAAACAGTAGCTCTTCTGACACCCGAAGCCAAAACTGTCAGCGTCTATAGGTAACAAACTAGACTGACGTTTAGTGTGAGATAATTGTGAGATTCAGCCAAGAGTGTGGGAGGCCTCCGTGTTTTCCTAAAGGAACGCTTTAAGTTTTGTTAAAACTGCTGAAGCGCAGTTGTGGTCGCTGTTACCCAAACTTTTAAAATAGTACCTGCAGCTACCTGTTCTCCAGCATGGTCTGAGGAGTGAGGGAAAGCAGCAGTGCGGGAGGATTTCACTGACTCTCTCTTAAGCCTTCTACCGGAGTTGCTAAGAACTGGCAGAGTTCATTGATCCAAGATTGACACTTCTGATGGCTTGCCCTGGAGAAATACTAGAAAAATGTTTTGAGAAGTAAAAGGCAGATGTGAAGTTAAAGGAGATTTCAGCTGATACAAAGTTGCATTAAGATGATCTTAACGTGATTGTGAAGTCTTGAATCGTAAAGTTGCCTTTGCTGACATAATGCTAATTAGATATATTACTTAATTTTAATTGTTTTATACTAAACAAATAGCCAGCCCAATTTCTATCAATAGGGTGGAGAATTTACGTTTAGAATTGCCTTAGAAATTAATTGAATTTTATGCCATTATGAAACGTAACTGAGTGGTCTCTGAAGGCCAAGACAGACACTTTATCCACTACATCCTCACAGCCTGCTGCTGACCCGTGAGGACAGAAAGGGACTTCCTAACCGGGGTCTTTATCAACGCCACATACCCCGAATACTCTTCGTGAGTCCTGGAATTGTTTCATGCCTAGGACATCACATTTGTTCTTCAAGTTCCAACTCAAATTCCTTTGAAGTCACAGCATAAGCTTGCAGAACGAGGCCTGATTTTATATCTTCCCAAGTCATGCCTGCTCTGCAGGTAAATGTCGATACAGAAGCAGTCTCAGGTGTAATCTCCCAGTGCGTACAGCTTGACTCATGATACGTCGATTTACTGAGAGCAGATATAAGCAGTTGTCCATAAAATTATTATGTCTACAATAACTCACCAAAATTATCAGACTGTAAATATTAACTATTACTATAATATAAAAAAAATAATCTTGCAAAATATAATACATTTGTTTATTAACCTTCTTACTATCTTAAACTGGTTTCACTTTCTGCTTCGACCCTCCTAGTCCTCGCCAGACCTGGAGAAATGTAAATGTTTTCATTAACCTCTTTGTGGCTCCCAGACCACAGGATATAATATGCTATCGACAGACGATGGAGACTTTTTATTGAGCTTAATGTTCATAAAAGAACTTCGCTGTTTTCTGCTAATCCTGGACGCGCGCTTTCCTCCACACACGGCTGCTTCTATAAGCTGTCACATCAGGCTTCCCACGTCGCTTTTTCCTGCCACAATCAATCAGAAAACAGTACAGAATTAAATGTCTATATACGTCAAAAGTTTCCTTGTGACTGTGCATTTCTAGTCAGAATAAGATTTTTCTGCCACGTTCCAGCTATTCTTACTGTTTTAAATTTGAATTTATGAAAATATAACTTAAAATGAATGCTCAGATTTATTCATGAGGCTGACTTTTGAACGAGACTATTTTTAAAGGGCCCACGGTACTATTTTTTGAGAATTAATTTACATGAAAACTCTTACAAGAATATGAAAATTGCCTTTAAGAAGAGGAAATTGCATGAAATCAGAACCCCCGCTCCCCCCCAAAAAAATATGGACTACATAATCATCTCTATGTAGCACAGGCCTTACCTATTTAATGGGTCTAGCACAGTGGCACAGAAAGATGGGTGTTGAATAAAATCCTTTAATAATCGGGGGCGAACTTTCTTTGATATGAAGAAGGAACCCAAACTGCTTTAATTCGCATCGTCCCTAAAAGTGTCAGAAGCAGAGCATTTATTTAATGCTGTGCGTGCACAGGCAAGCCCCACACCAAATCGGAAGCACACTGCGTAGAAAGATCAGGGTTTCCAACGGCCCCGTCCCCCGGAGGAGAGGGAAGCAGAGCCCCGTCGGCGTGCGGATGCAAACTGGTTATTACGCACCAAAATTGCTTTGTGAAAACCGAGTGATCCTAGAACAAGACGCAGAAGCTCATGGTGAGAAACAGGTCTCCTTAGGCTAGGAGTGAAGTGAGAACCCCATGCAGCCCTGAAGCAACACTTAGGAGTTTTCACTGCCATCTAGAAGCTCACCAGGGCTTTTCTTACAGGAGAATTCGCATCGTTCGCCGCTTGCTCTATCAGTGTGCTCGTGGAGGCAGAAGGGCCGCTGCTTCTACGCCATGCCTCGGGCTTCTTTTTCACTCTTGCTCCCCCTGCCCGTGAGTCGTGGAGACCCCGCCGTCCTTCACACGCAGGGGAAGTTCTGGGACTCTGCCGTAACAGGTCGCCGGGCCGGGGTGGCTGAACAACACACCTTGGCTTCTCTCTCACGGTTCCGGAGGCCGGAAGTCTGATACCAGCGCCCGGTCGGTTTCTGGTGAGAGCACGCTTCCTGCTTTGCAGACTGTCACCTTGCTCTGTCCCCACATGGCGAGGGGAGAGAGCCCCTCTCCCATGAGAGCACCAGTCCCGTTTGTGAGGGCTCCACCTAGTCACCCCCCAAAGAGCTCAGGTTGTGGGGGATTAGGGCTTCGCCATGTGAACGGGAGGTGGACGACGCCTGTCAACAGGAATCCACTGGCTTGGTGATCATCCATTGTGCTCTACCCCACCTTCCCTCTGATAAAGCCCGTGTGTTTATAAACTTCTCGGCGGGTTGTGAGAGCGAATGGTCATGTACGCAGCTTAGATCATCTTCGTTCTGTCCAGACTTGATGCAATGCATAACCTTTGGCCTCATTAAGAGAAGAACTGGTCCAACTTGTAATGTACAGAAATCTGGTTTTGGTGTTCTAGAGCCTTTTTTGCATTTTTTTTCTCTTTTCCCTCCCGGCTCTTCCCCTTCCCCTGCCTCGTGACCTGTGCCGTCCACCACGTAGCCGTCACACCGCGCTGTCTGAAGGCGACGCGGGCAAGGCGTGGGGTTCAGAACGGGTCTGGGAATCAGACTCGGAGCGGCTCGGAGCCTGGCCCTGCCACTTAGCGTGCCACCTCAGGGGAGGCAGGTGACAGCATGCCGCCTCCGCGCTCTCCTGTGTGAAGGAATGTCGCCCACCCCACGGCATTCTGCAGAGGTTAGACACGGCGTGCGTTCAGGGGCTGATTTCACTGCAGAGGAGAGAGGCGTGCGTACCGAACAGCTGAAAACGGAAATGGAGCCAGGCTTGTTGACAGCGGAGTGGATGCATTTAACTTAGAAGATAAGGCGTCGTTTCGTTCAGAAAAATTCACTTCTAACAGGGAGCACGGCGGAATCTCTAAATATGAAAGTAGGGATGCTACGCCCTCGGGGGGGGGCTCCCCCAGCCCTGTGGTCGCACACCTGTCGTGCTGCGTCCCGAACTATGGCCCTCGACCAGCCTCTGGCTCCTGCAGACTCGGCGAGGTCCTCAGAGGATCCGTTCCAACTTGGTCACGCCGAGAGTCTGTGTCCCAGTGCTGCGTGACAATCACCCACACACCGGGGACTTAAAACAACGTGAAGTTGCCCGTTACACTTCTGGAGGCCAGAAGTCCCAACCCAGGCAGGGCTGGCTCCTGCTGGACGCTCTCAGGGAGGACGGCCCTGTGCGTCGGTCCCGGCTCCTGGGGTCACCGGCACGCCCTGGCTTGCAGCTGTGTCACCCCACGCCCTGCCTCTCTTTCCTGTGTCCATCTCAAGTCTCCCTCAGCCTTCCTCTCGTAAGGGCACTTGTCGTGGGACGCAGGGCCCATGCTATGCCCCGGGCGATCTCCTTGGAGAACCTAAATTTACCCACATCTGCGAAGACCACCTTACCAGTGAAGGTCACTCCCACCGGTGCCGGGTGGAGGCCCGGACCTACCTTTCTGAGGCCCACCATTCCACCATCACGTCCTGTGCTAGAGCGAGGACCAGAATCCGGCAGAACGGGGCCGACCCGGTCGAGGAAGACCCCACCCACGGAAGGTTGCACGTAGTGGGGCCGCCAGTGCTTCACCGCCAGGCTGGCCACGGGACCACTGCAGGTTCACTTCCTAGGTAGGTGTCCGTCCTCAGCCGCAGGTGACCCGCGGGGGCTTGTCCAGGCCGCCACGCCAGTGCCGCCTGGTTTCTGGGGCCCCGTCGCTGTGTGCGTGAAGAGCAGGCCGTGAGCCAGGAGCACGTGCATGGCTCGGCGGAGCTGAGACGGGCGTCCCAGCAGCTGTAGAAGACGCTGACCGCTGGCAGGGCTCGTCGCCGCCACCGCCCCGCCGCCAGCGCCACGCCCGCCCCCACCACCCCCTGTGGCAGGCGCGCACCGTGTCTCAGGGCCACGGGCCTCCCGTGGAAATGTGGTGGACAAGTGAATGACGGAGGGATTAGTTGATATTTTGGGTTTTGCCCTGAACAGAGCACTGGAGAGTGCCTACAAGGGCTGACTGAGGAGCAAAGTCACCTAATTTTATTCCCAAGAGCGTGGCTTGGGACTGGAGGAAGGGCAGTGTTAATTCCGGGCCACTTTGCCGGACACTTAGAATTTGATCCTGGCAGCTCTCCCTGCAGTGGTTCTGAATGGTAGTCAGCTGAGAAAATCGAGGCTGGTAGGGAGTTGGTTGAACTCGTATGATAAAATTTCCTGACGATACACACAGTGAGCTGCTTAGGAAAATAGCATTACACAGTTTTTTAAAAATCAAAACTCATTTGTTCATCACTCTCTCTCTAGACCAAGATATCCTCCAAGTAATTAGTACGTTTTTCCCTTTTTTGCATTTGTAGTTCCTATTTGGGATATATTTAAATCAGGCATTATTTAGTGTATTCCATCCATGCTCAACTTTTAAGATGCTGCAACTGATTTCCATAACGATCAAAATATTGAGAAAGGAAATGACATGATGTAAATGCCAGATTGAGTAGGTATCCACTCTTCGTTTTTCAGAGGAACTTCCTGTTGTTCTGGCAAGAAGAAATAAGTGCCTCGTTTCGAGGAGAAAATTCTGTTGGTTTACATCGGATCCAGGTGTCACTGCGGCCGAACCCCGCCCACCGCCTAGCTTCGCCGTCCGAAACGGTGGCTACCTTTTTAAATGGTTGGACAGAAATCAAAAGAAGAAGGATATTTCATGACACATGAAAAGCATGTGAAACTCCGCAATTTCAGGGTCCACAAAGCTGGATTGGAACACAGCTCATTGGGTCACGTGTTGTCTGCGGCCACCCTCGCCCTATGCTGGTGGAGCTGAGGAGCAGCAACCGCGACCTTCCGTGGCCCAGAAGAACACGGGCACTCGGGCCCTTGACAGGAAAGGCTCGTCGGCCCCTCTGCTCTGCACCGTCTAAGGAAACGCCGACTTTGAACTTCAGAACGTGAAGAAGTCGAGTGTGTCCTCTCAGTCTGTACTTGGACCCAAGAAAAGCAGGGTGCGCTGTATGATATGAAATGACTGTCACACTTCCCTCCTGGGGCCTGAGGCCAGTGGACGGGCACTGCGTGCTGGGCGGCCACTTCGCAGAGCGGGGCAGCCAAGCCAAGGCGTGGTCAGTCTGAACAGGACGCTGCCCCGGGTCCCACTGACGTTGCCCTGCCAGTGCCGCCCGAGCTGGGAAATGTTTCTAAAGTGTCTTTGCATCTTTGTGATGTAGTCTCAAGGGTCACGGCCCTGGAAAGAAGTTCCCGGTTAGCCAGACCTACTTCACGTACCCACACCGGTCTCCAGGGTCCAGGAGAGCGAGGTATTGGTCACTCCAAGTCTAGTGAGCAGGAGCTCGCTTTAATTCTAAGGCTAGTTTTCAACTCACCACCCCCCGCCATATGATTCACAAGGAGGAGATTCCTCCCAAACGAGCAGCCATGCGGGCAGCTGGAGTATGCATCAGACATCTTCCACAGCCCCCTGCTCCAGGTGCGGTCGGAGGGCCGGCAGCATCGTGTCACCTGGGAGCGTGCTGGACATGCAGCCTCCCGGGCCCCTCCCCAGGCCCCCCGAACCAGCTGCTGAAATGTCACGAGATCCCCACTGAAAACCGAGATGACATCCAGACAAAGTCCTGCTGTGGTAAGACTTCAGGCAACATTATGAAGTGGAGGAGATCTTTGGGCAGTTTGGGGGGCACACAATTTGGGCCCGGGAAGTAACCCAGAAATATGACACTCTCCCTGGGGTCCTGTTGCCCTGGGCTATGCCTGCTTTTCAGTTTCTTCCCTTCTTAGACCCTCGGAGCCAGAACCCCCAAACGCTAGCATTTCCCATGGCGGTGCCCAGGACCCCTGACAGAGAGTGGGGTGGGGGAGCAGGCATTTACCTCCGATGGCTCGTCCGTGTAGACCACTGGGCCAAGCGCTGTTTTAAAGGGTCAGGCGTGAGTTGTGGACCTACGTAAGTTCAGGGATGGAAGTTTAGTGCGAACCCAGCCGTACCCGCATTCGAGTCCCAGGCCTGTCACTTCTTTCGTCGTTTTTACATAACTTACATACGCTTTCCTGAGCTGAAATGTCCTCATCTCTCAAGTGGGGTTAAGAGAACGATCTAGAAAAGACAATCTAGAGAGAGAGAGAGAGAGAGAGAGAGAGAGAGAGAGAGAGAGAGAGCGCGCCACGCCCAGCGAGGACCGTGTGCTCCGCTGGCTGTAGTTGCCCCTGTTCGCTTCGGTGAGCTACGTTTACCGGGCCACGGTGCTTCACCAAGGGGACCACTACTGGCCTCAGGTGACCTCGGCCGCGTTTTAAGGTTACAGATCCTTAGGCCCCCGGTTTATGTCACCAGGAGGTATCACAGAGTAGGGCCGTTGATACCACCAGGTCAGTGCAGTAAATCGCAATCACAAATCTTAGAGGGATAAAAGTTCATATTTGAAAAACTGCTGAGTGTACTAAGCGTATTCTTTGAATGTGACTTCTGGAATATTGCCACTTGTGACCACAATGAAAACCTCAGCAGAACCTTTCTGTCAGACAGAAATGATTCTTCTCAGTTATCACAACCCTACGAAAACTTAATTCCAGCCATCTTCGGAATAGAAGGCAAAGAGATCTTTGCAAGCACAGGGCGATGGTTGGTGTCTTAAGCCTTTCCTTTGAGAATCTATCATCTCAATAAAGTTGGTTCTAAAAAAAAATGTGAATTAAGTTTATTCCACAGTTAAAACATTTCAGGCACAATTCTCCAGAAGTTATTAAAACAAACTGCCGAAAAGCAAGATAGGTTTTCCAGTCACTATTTTAATTTTCATTACCTTGTAAATGAAAGAAGATTGCAGTTATAGAGTAGAAGACCAGCTAATAAAGCTTAACCAAGTTGTTAATAAATGAACTGGACACATAAAATCCTTAAACCATATCTCAGCAGTGAGATGTCTTTATCCTCATCTGATTAACAAGTTTCTCCCATGTCACACTTGTGTCAAAAACACCTCTAACATAAAATAAAGGTCGTAGGTTACTAGAATTTAAATGTAGATTTGAAGAAAAACACCAGCCTCCGCCCCACGTGGCTGTAATGTACCAAAGTAAATGAATGTTTCAGTTAATCAGCGTTAATAGCCAGGTGATATCATGAACACCGACCAGGCAGTGCAGGGGGACACCCTGTCAGAAATTACATTTGTGGGACTGTCCCCCTTATGCTTTGAACAGAGACCTAGATGCTTCTGGAAATGGCAGGAATCTTTTGACCTGGAAGCAGATCATCCTTACTCTAGTAAAATGTGCTTGAGAAGTTGCCCTTGGCGGGCGGGGCTGATAGGTTCCTGCTGTCACCGCGGCGTGGAGCCACACACACCGTGCACCGGCTCGGGAAGCTGGCGCCAGACTCACACCCCAGCCTGGGACATCCCTGTGCCAGCTCTGATGCTGATGGTGTCTCCGACGGCTGCCGATCACGTGCCCTCCAGTCTAGAGACAGCCGAGCAGACCGGAACGTCCTCCTGGATTTGCGCCCTGTCCTCGAGGCCAGGAGACTGTGCACTGGCCCTGCCCGTGCAGGAGTGGACCCTCCTCCAGCCCGCCCCGGACAGTCCTGTCACCTCTCAGTGGGCGCTGGCCGCATCCTGGTCCTCGCCTCCCACAGGCAGGACTGTCGCCAGCACCTGTGAACTCCACCCACCGACGTGTAGACGTGTAAGCACCTGCCGTCTCAGGAAAAGCCTTCCTCGGCCGCACCTGCCTCCCTGGCCACCGCCCTCTCGTAGTGTCTCAGGTGTCTCGGGAGCGGCTGCACACCGCCCCCCCTCGCACGCTGCCCCATCCTCACCCCGTGTCATCTGTCCTCGTCCGACTGCACCCGTGGCAGAGCCTTCTTTGTCACCGGTCAGTCGCCAGTGTGTGGCAGCCACCCCGCGAGTCCTCATTCGTCTGTCCTTCTGGAAGCATTACCCCCTGCCCCCGCCGGCTTCCCCGGTCCACCGAGCTACCTCTCTGCCCGCCGCTGCTCGGCCTCCTGGCGCACGTGCCCTGTGTCCCCCGCTGCGTGTCCGCACGCCCCGGGAGGGTCTCCGGCCCCTTCCTTCTCGTCCCACACACAGGCTGGGTTTTCTCAGCCGCCAGCCTGATCCTGGCGCCACCAGACAGAGTCCCCTGGCGTCGTTGACGGCTCTGCGTTCTTCTGTGGCTCCCCTGCTTCCTGAGGGTCTGGGTCGTCTTCCTGCGCCCTTTGGCGGACATGTCCCGGCCCTCTTAAATCTGTCACTTCCTGCTGAAAGCACTCCAGTTGTTTGGATTCCGTGTGTCCTGAGTCCCGGGGTGTCTGGCTCCCGCCTCCTTCTCTGGGTGCGTGCGTCTCAGCTCACACCAGCTTGGCTGTCCTCGTCTTGCTGGTCTTCCGTCCGCTGTCCAGTCCCCTGCTGCGTCTAAGCGACTGTAGGGGCAGAAGCTGACTCCGATCCGTGAGCCCGGCCTCCCGGGACTGGGGAGCTGTCCGCGTTTGCACTGCTCCGAGCCCTTCGGCGCTGGTGCTGCTACGTGCTATCCGGCGGTGGGCTCTGCCTCCCGCTGCACAGGGAAAGCAGAGCGGTGGGAGCAGGCTGTGGCCTGCGTGCAGCGTCTCCTCGGCCCCTTCTTCGCACTCAGGAACGTACCTCCGTGATTGCGGCCCCGGCCCGGGGGAAGACCTGTGCTCCACCCTGTTAAGCGATCCAACCCCTCCCTGCTTCTCAGGGCCGGGCCCCAGCCCCTCTGTCCCCCCGGCTTCCATCTGGGGTGGTCTCATCCCGCTCACACTCCCTGGGGAGGAAAGCTGTCCCGACGCCACGTTTCCTTCCAGCCGCTGGCCCGGCTCCGCCCCCTCCAGATCCACGTTTCTCCAGAGAGCGGCCAGTGCTTGGCCGTCCCCACTAACTGGTGCCCGTTCGGGTCCTCAGCCCACTGCAAACTTAGCTTCGTTCCCCAAACTCCGACGAAGTCGTTCTTGCTCCCTTGCCGGTCAGCTCCACGTCAGCGCCAGCCAGCGACTCCTGACCCATCACGCTGTCGCCTCTGTGACATTAGACACTGCCGAGCCCCTCCTTCGACCCACGTGACCCTGCGGGGCCCTGCCACTCCTCCCAGCTCTCCAGCATCTTCCTCCCCAGCTTCCTCGGGGTCTCCTCTTTATTCATTCGACAGGTGTCAGTTGAGCAAGACCCGGAGCAGCAGGAGAGTAGAATGTGGCCCCTGCTCTCTTGGGGTTCACAGGGTGCGGGAGAGAGGCGATCAGATCATCACGCCCATCCAGTTGTAGCCGGGTCCGGGTTCTGCCGAGGGCCGTGAGGGCCCCGTGGGGCGACGTACGAGCACGTGAGATCTGGGGCTCTCCTAGGAGCCACCGTCGCACGTGTGGGATTTTGGTGAATGAATGCACATTCGTCTCAGTCACAGCCTTAATCATTTAATAACTGTCAGTCACGTATCCTGTCACAATCTGCTGTCTCCAAATGGAGATATTTTTAGCCTTTTCTTTCTTTTTTTTTTTTTCTTCTGTGCAGTCTCCTTCCCAGCCTCCTGCTTGTAGTGATGTAGAGCCTGGGGCTTAAGTGCATTTCTGTGACTTCTCTTCAGTTCCGTTGCGTGTTATTTGAGCAGCAGTCCAGCCGCCCGTCTATGCAAAACCGAAGTCCATCCACTCTCTCAAAAATTGGGTTTTCCACAGGTAGCTCTGTAGACGTAGACCTGTGTGAGAGTCGGCGGCCCACTGCGGGCGTACCTGTGAACGCCCCGGTGTGGACGGCCCTCCACCGTTCCGGGAGTCTGACCGACTGTTCGAATTTGCCGCTCAAGGAAGCGTCAACGATCAGCATTGAGACTCCGGCAGGGAGCCCGGGATTGGGGTCTAACCTGCTAGACACGCTGCCGTTTCCTGGATGGGCATCGTCAGGACCGAGCCAGCCATTCTCCTGCGGTGTCCTGCCCAGGCCATCCTGCAGCATGCGAGGCAGCCCGCCGTGGAGGCGGGTGCCCCGTTCGTGGTGGTGAGCAACGGTCGAAGGCGGTGAGCGGTTCTCAACAGGGGCGACTGTGCCCCCCACCCCCACCCATTTGTGATTCTCGCCACCCTGTGGGTGCCCCTGACTTCTAGCAGGTGCAGACCAAAGGCGTTGTTGCTACACTTCCTACAGTGTGGGCCACAGACCGCCCCCCCCACCCCCCCACAACAAGGCTGCTCTGGTCCAAAGTGTCAAGCTCAGAGATCACGGAAATCGTGATGATTTAGGGAGCTCGTGCCTACAGACAGATGCCAGAAACGGGTCCACCTGTTTCTAGTGAAGTACTCAAAAGGTATTTTTAATTTTTAAAAATAATTGTAGATTCAGAGTTTCCCGGGAAAATGTGTAGATTATTCATTTATTCGAGTTTTACCAAAAGCCACATACCAGGGTTTCAGATTTCGACCAGCGCTGGGGCCCCCGGAGGACGGGAGCCAGTCCGCAGTGCTGATCCTCACCAGAGTTGCCCACGGGCTTGTTAAAACCTCACGGCTGGGCCCCCCGCCAGAGTTTCTGATCCAGTAAGCAGCCCTGGGATGCAGCCCAAGAACTTGCATTTCTAACACCTTCTCAAGTAGTGCCCACGACTCTGGCCCGGATGACACTCTGTTCTGGGGACACAGACATGGAAATGCCTGTGGTTTTGCTGTGAACTCAGTTATCTCAGACCCCAGCGTGGTGGTGTTAAGAGGTCAGACCTCCCGGGGTGACCGGTCGTGAGGGCAGAGCCCTCGTTAGTGGGGTCAGGGCCCTGCTTGAAGAGGCTCAAGAGAGCGTGTGTGCTTCCTGTCTGCCGGGCCGTGCGAGGACGCAAGAGGTCAGCCTCTGAACCAGCACGAAGGCTGTCACCGGAAACGGGCCAGGCTGGACTCTGACCTTGGATTTCCAGCCTCCAGAACCGGGAGACGTGAACGTCTGTTGTTTAAGGCCCACGACCTGCAGCCACTTGCTACAGCAGCTGAGCTAAGACAGGTTTCGAGGATGGACGTCTGCGGTACTTGCAGGACGGACGCTCATAAGGTCTGACCGTGTCTGTCACAAAGTCTTTGGAGCAAGATTTCGTAGTCCATAGCTGCTGAAGACAGACGAGGTGTTCCACGGGGAACTAGTATTATTGCTGAAAGCCCAGCTGTTTTAATTTACGTTTCTCTAAAGCCAGAAAGGTTGAACAGTTTTTTTCTTTATCTTAAAAAAAAAGGCATAGCACTTTTTTTTAAATGTGAATTATGTGTTTGCTTCAATGATCTTTTTTTATCTTTTCCTCTTGAGGTGAGCGAATGGTTTTAAACTCCATAATTTTGGCTAAGAATGAAATGCAAGATACGGGCACAGGTTCTTAAAATTCAACACCATTCACTTTTGCCAAGTGAGCAAAAACTGAATCCCAGCACATTATAGAGGATGGAGAATTTTTTATTTTGTATTTTCTCATGGTTACCTTTCCACTGAGAAATGTAGTCAGGTGATCAAGATAGCAAGGGGTAAGAGTCCAGATGGCCACAGGCCGGAAGTGACCAGAACAGTCTTCCGTTGGGCAGTCGCCTGAGAAGGCCCCAAGGGGAAGGCGAGACGCAGCGACTCAAACCTCATTCCCTCCGTTATCCCTTTTTTTTTTTTAAATAGCTTGTGCATAGGCTCGGCTTTTGGAAGTTGCGCGATGCTAATTTGGGTATATATGTCATCACAGTTTTAGCATGGCTCCCTCTCAGGCGTGCACGAGATACGCCAGACGTGTGGAAAGAGGGAGAGCCAGGCATGGGGACCCCCGGGGCCCTGGGCAGCCGTACCCCCCCCCGGACCCGGAACCCACTTGGACACAGACCGACTGGCAGACCCGAGTTTCAAGTTCACCTCCAAGCGTGGAGGAAGAACTCTTTTCTCCCTGTTCTTTCTGTATCTGTTTTCTGTGTAATTCCCTAGGTTAGAACAAGGGCCAATGGGTGACGCTCTTAAAAGGGACGAAAGTCTGACTCAGTTGAAGAAATAAGTACATAATAATGAGCTCGGTCATAGTTAATGACATCGTCTCCGCATAGAGGCATCTTTTTCCCCAAAAGTGTTTCTGCAAAGCCTGGCTATTTGTAAAGTAGAACAGTATCAGAGAAATGGGTTAGATGACCTCCAAAGTCCTTTTAGCTCCCAGATGAGTCTGTAAATCTAGGGTTCTGTGATCCAGGCTGCTAGCATACGGTTTTGCTCAGGGCATTGTGCGAGGCACTGGGTGTGTCCGGGAGATGTAAAGGCTGGTCTTCGGCCTCAGAGCCATGCACACGGGCACATGAAAAATACATAAATAATAACACACAATGATCCAGGCGTTATTTTTTAGCCCCTGGAACTGGTGTTAAAGACCACTATGATTATGCTTAGAATTAAATTCTCAGAGATTACATTTTTAGATGGATGTGCAGCCAAGGAAATTTTCTTTTTACTAGAATTGGGGGACGTATTTCCATTGGAACACTACTTATATATTTTTTTTTAAAAAATGAAAACATGGAAAAAGAGAACCCTAAAAAAATGGGGAATTCAGTGTAAATTTTTTCAGCCTACAAAAATGCATTATACAATTTTTACTTTTTCCCCACTATACGCTTTTTAAATATTTACATAGAATCATAAAAGGCTAGAATGCCAAAAAAAAAAAAAAAGCATAAGACGTCATTTATTTTTAATCTCTCGTGTAAGCAAATTAATTTCGGCATCTTAAGAATTCAATAAATCATTCTAGTGAGTTCTCTCTTTGAAGACTTGAGGTGTCTTCTGTTCTTTGATACGGCAGCAGCAATGCCAAACCCTGCTTTTTATAAGGTGTTTGCAGCTTTCTGACACTTTTCCCCTTGAGAAAGTTGAATCTTTTTTTTTTTTTTAGTCTCATTTCCCACTAAGTGTATAAGCAACCCGGAGCATTTTGTGAGATCTGTACAGATGAATATTTCGAGCACAATAATCCTTAACATTCTAGTTTGACTGTGGAGATTATGCTAATGAAGAGAAGGTTTTGAATTCCAGCGACTTTTGCGCCCCAGAGCTTCAGAAATCTTAGGTAGAAATACGATGACACATCTCTACAAAACGTTGGTATCATACGAGTTTTCTTAAGTTTCTCACCTACGGATTAAGAGTTTCTCCCTGAAATTCAGATTTAATATGTGGTTTGTCTTTTCCCTAATTTTAGGATGGGAATTAAAAATAATAATAATAATAATTCGAGACGTTGTTTTGTCCGTGTATCAGCGTAGTCAGTGTATTGAGTAGAACTTCAGTTGCTAATGGAAGTGACCACAATCAGCCGGTGCCCAGAAAGGGGCGTGGGGAGGAACAAAGCCGGCCCTCGTGGAGGGGAAGGGCCTGGAACGGGAGGCCACCGGGGTCCCAGGGAGCTCTCCGCTGGCCTCCCAGCCTCTCGTCTCTGCGTCTTCACCAAGTTCCGCGCCGGCGGGCCGTCCTTCGTATCTGCCTCCTTCCGCACACCGGGTGTGCGCGTTTCTTCATCCCGCCACAGATCTGGGGTTTCCGTGCTACAGCTAAAGCCTTCTGAGAACCCAACTGACTGCCTGTCTCTCGAACTCAAGTCGAATGTGCCGAGATAAAGAACCTACTCAGAGTCCAGTGATGATGGCTAGTGGGGAGGGCCACGTGGTCTCACTCCTGGGGGTCTGCGGGGAGGGGCAGTGAGTTTTAACGGGAGTGGGGAAGGGGGGGCAGTGTCTCCGTAGGCTGGACAGGCATCCCACCTGCTTTATCACAGCCAAGTCCTCGTCTAGGAGTTTACATTATATAATGCATTACGTATATTATATACACACACACACACACACACACATACATTATACGGGGGGTTTCTAATCTCTGATTATCACAGTCCTGCAAAGTACTATTATCCTCATTAGGAACTGAGGAAGGCGAGGCCCAGAGCAGTGCCATCCCCAGCCCGAGCTCACAGCAGGTGGATAATGGAACCCAGATTCGCATCTGAGCCCCTCTGACCCCCGAGCCCGAGTCCCCTTCGCTTCACCACGCTGCATTAATCCGGGCGGCCCCGGGGGCATGTGCTGCCCCGGAGACTGGGTGCAGGTGGCTCGTTTGAGGCTGATGACCCCGGGAAGAAGGGAGAGCCAATCCCAGGCTCCCTTTCTCGTCGGCAGCTGGGAGGAACATCTGCCTGACCCCGCAGGGGCTTCTGACAATCCTTGCAGAACGCACCTCGGCATCGGCCACCCCGGGATCGGAAGTGGGGGCCGCGTTCTGCCACGAGCCCCCACCGCCCAGTGGCCCAGGATGGCCCCGCAGACCTCAACCGCCGGTGCCCGCGGGGGAGCCGTTTGCCACGGCGCCGGTGCCGCCCTGGGCCAGAGCCGGACGCCCGCCGAGCGCGGCGCTGTGAGGTTGCATCCGGGCAGCCCGCATGGGGCAGAAGCCTGTGCGGCGCCGGGCCCCAGGGCCGGCTTCTGAAACGAGGTGAAAGGGAGGAGATCCGCGTGGTGCCTGGAGGGCTCCGGGCCACGCCGACCGGTCGTAAGGGGAGGACCCCGGATGCCGCCATTCATTCACGCACGCAGCCGCAGCCGCTCAGTCGGCTGCCCGCGCCGAGCAGGGCGCCACGTGCAAGGGCAGCCGAAGTGAGTCTCGCTGAATTTCGGGTCCCGCAGAGAAGGAAATAGACCCACCGTTCGGCCAGGTGCGGGAAGGGCTTCAGCAGAGCCACACCGAAGGCCATGAAAAGATGGCAGAGGGTCGTGGCCGCGCCCCCCTGAACGCGCCCGGTCCCGTCCGATCGCGGAAGCTGAGCAGGGTCGGGCCTGGTTGGTACTGGGATGGGAGACCGCCCAGGAAGACTAGGCGCTGTAGGCGTAAAAAAAAAAAAAAATGATGGAAGAGAGACACCTAAAGCATCGTGTGTGTGTGTGTGTGTGTGTGTGTGTGTGTGTGTGTCTCAGAGCCTCGTCTTGGAGGATAAATGATAGCGCATTGCGGAGAGATTTGAATATTGACTCTACGCTCCAATTAAAATTTAGTGTCGAATGTCCTGAGCGTGAGCGTTGTGCTGTGGTCAGGGACGAGGTCGTCGTGCTTCTAGGGGACGCAAGCGGAGAACTTGAGAGTCAGGCGTGGTAACGTCTGCCAGGACCCCCGGAAGGATTCGGCGGAAGCGGACGCGGGGGTCGGGGGAGGACACGGACGCCGGGCGGCAAAGTGTTAACAGCGGCGAGTGCCGGCGACGGGTTTGTGGTGCGTGGCACTAATCTTACAGCCCGTGATGTGTTTTCCAAGTTAAGAAATCGGAGGGGAAAGTCGATCCACTTGGCCATGGTGACAGACACAGCCAGCCTGAGGAGGCTTGGGGCTTTTCAGAAGCTGCACGTGGCGGGGCGCGCCTGGTGACGGGCACACGGACGGACTCACGGACAGGGACGGGAGTGGGAGGAGAAAGGCAGCGAGCGCGCAGCGTGTCCGGGTTGGGTCCCGAGGGCGTCAGAGTGGCGCCGAAGGGTCCCACGCATCTTTTACGCTTCAGGGGGTCACGTCGGCCGCAGTTTGCCCCGAGTGGATCAGAACGCGGCCAAATCATGGCAGAAGGCTTGGCTCGTATGACATTGCAGGTCAGATGACAAACCCTGAGGACCTAAAGGGAACTGGCACCAACGATAAAAAGGAGATGACGGCTTTGGGACCACGTGGCTCCGCTCGTAAGCTTCGTGAGAAGGCTGACGCGGTTCAGGTCCGTTTGGTGAGCCTTGCAAACCCAGTAGAAAGGAAAGACTTGTGGAGTGATAAAATTCGTGACGGACCTTCCTTAGTCGTAACCGATAAATTAAGGGGATTGGTTTATACGTCAAGGCTTGATTTACCTTTTATCACCATATCTAGTACTGCTTGGCGTACAGTAGATATTCGCTAAAATTTTTTCAATTGTATTTAGAATTCATGACATGAGATAGTAAAACGCTTTCCTCGGCTGCTGATGCTCAGGGAAAATATGCTCTGTGTTTTGTGGATGTTTCGTCCCCGTGGGCTAAGCATGTGGTGAACATCTGTCCCCTGACACCTGTGGACTGATTTACATCCAACGGAAAACGAACACACGCCAGGTGATGTGCTTCACGTACCTGCACTTTTAAAACCTGTCAGATGTTTCTAGAATTCGTTTGGCCTTTCACCAGCTAGTTTCGTCTCAGAGAATACAAGTATTTCTCCTTCCTAGCAAACTTTTAACACATGAAAAGTGCCTTCACAGAACTTTCAAAGTAGGAAACCTTTATGTTTCACATAACGTGAATTTTCCAATGTAAGCATTTCCTCTCGGGAGTGACTCCTGGCTTGCGTAGCAGTGAGAGAGCAAACAGGTGTTGAAGCCACACTTCCCCAGACACCGCAGATGCTCTGGCCGGGGAAGAGGTGGCCTGGGTGTGTCATCGGCGGACACTTAGGAACGGAAAGCAGGTCCTTTGGTGGCTGGTGACAGTCACGGAGGGGGACCCCCAAGTCACAGAGGCACAGAGGGCTTCGGACGTATCCCTCGCTGCCACACAGGGGAGCCCACGTGCACCCAGCCTTCTGGAAGAGCCGAGAACTGTCTGGCTTCCTCCTGTCACTTCGCATGGGCTCCGTGAAAGCCAGCCGCCTTTGTGTCCGGACACTCAGCATGGCGCCCAGGATGGACACAGGGACAAGTAAACATGTGACTTCCTAAAAGCGTCCCAGCTCCCGCTAGTCATAACAGGACCAGTATTAACCCCTTCCTTTGCAACGAGTTTCGATTTAGTGTTTTGAAGAACACATGAGATTGTTTTCATGGGACATACACACACGCGCATATTCCATTTGGAGTCTTCCAGTAAATATGAGCAGTCATTTGTAAAATAAGCTTGGTGCTTTAAAAAGTAGTGTTTAGTGCTAACGTGTTGTTTGAGGGCCTGCCAATGACAGGATGCCGTCCCAACCCGGCCAGACCCTCCTCTGAGTCTTCTGACTCCGATAAAACGAAAATTTTGGGACACTGAGAGAGAGAGAGCATGCACTGTTCGTTGCTTAACGGTGACCGGTCCCAGCTCCCTGCACCGCACTACGGCCGTCACTGCCAAGGCCAGCGCCTCCCAACGGTGTGACTCGCTCCATGTGGGGCACAGACCCCGAGGAGCTGGTCCACGGCTGGCAGCCCAGCCCTGTGTTACCTCCTTCCACGGACAGATGCTTCAGGCCCCTAGAGCAACGACTTCTGAGTGACATCGTGTCAAAACGCACTGGAAACACTGGGAGGCAAGCAAGCCGGCGTAACTCTGGGCAAAGAAGGACTTCTCTCAGAAGGACTTTGCCGACACCACACGCCCCTCTGATTCTGACACAATTCGTGCATTTATCTTCTGGGAAAGAGGCACACAGGTCTAGATGTGATTTGTGTCCTAGGCACTGCTCATTACTGAAACAGCCTTCTCAGTAGAAGTAAAAACATAGTCACGGTATCAGAGCCCCCCAACAGATACTTGTGTCACCGTATAAAAGTCTGAAACCCAGGGGCGTCCCCATCAGGAAAACGCCAATAGATAAACTGCCACGGATGGCGGAACAGGGCTTTGCACTGTGGGGTGAGAATTCACGGTTTCTCTGCGTGCAGGTGACCGACTCAGATCTCTATAATTTGCTTCCACGCCCCGTCCGTAGAGACCCCTGCCCCATCCGATTGGGCAGCTATCGCAGTGATAACGCTGTGCAACAAATCACCCGAGGTGCAGTGCCTCACGTCACTGTGTGTTCACCCTCGTACTCACGGGTCTCACAGGTGACCAAGGGTTCGCTTGTACGGGATGGGCTCGGCTGAGTCATCTGCTTCCGCCTCCGGGGACAAGATACTCATGTTTCATCAAATTTAAAAAAAAAAAAAAAAAAAAAAAACAACAATGACATATTTTAAGTTCATTAGGTTTTGCCACCATACATACTAATTAAACTTTCACCAGAAATGTTCAGCAACAGTATTTTCCATGAAATGAAAGGATAAAGTAAGAGGCCTTCTAACTAGAGCAGAGCCTTCCCTGCAGTAAGTTCTCAAATGATATTTGGAAAAAGAATAAGGCAATGGAATGTTTTTTAAAACTCGGAGATGCCAAAGTTTTTCGAAAACGGTTAATATGTAGGAGACAGATGATGGTGGTTATTAGCAGCAGTAAACTGAAACCTACTGCCTGCAGTGCGTTGGAGTGGGGAGTGGTTAAGAGAATTCAGAAATCTCCTAAGAAACTTTGAGAAACGGGCCTTTGAGTGCCTCCAAGGTTGGTTTGGGGGCAAGGTTGGAAGTTAAAAGAATTAAAAGGTTACAGAAAGGCGGCCAGACTTTCAGATCCCTGACCCACGGTGTAGTCAGGAACCCCCCCTCCCCGAGCAAGAGACATGGGGTTCACTCTCCAGCACTAAGAGAACCCTCTGTGAAACGGAACTGTTGGCCATCAGCGCTGTCCTTCACCGGTCAGCCTGGCCAGTGTGACCGAGGAACCGGCTTTTTTATTTAATATGCATTCATTTGACCCCCAAAGAGCCACATGGGTTGGCAGCCTCCGCGTCGGACAGTGCGGCTCCAGACGCAAGGCCACCAGGCACTGCGGAGGATGGGGATGGAGGGTCATCTTATCGAAATACGGGAAGTAGCTTCCTTCATACCGAATGGGGGGCCGCTCGACCCGTCTCCTGCTTGGGGCCCACCTCGGAGAATTCCTTTCTGAGGGAAGCACCCTGCCAGAACTGACACTTAGTCACCCAACCCCCCCCCCCCACAGTGTGTCTGGCACTCCGCCTTGTCACCAGACAACGGGCACTGCCCCCCGACACGGAGCTCCCGGTCAGAGGCCTCACTTGTAAGTATAAGTAGGGAGCCAAGGGGTACTGTGCATTTGAGGTGAGCTCTGTAGCCCCCAAAAAAGATGAATATGGGGGGCATGGGGAAGGAACTGACACCAAGATATTACCGCAAACATAAGAAAAATCATTTAAAAATTTTTTCTTAAATAGAAAATATTGCAACAATAAAACAAGACCAGGATGCTGTTTTAAAAATCAGGAGGAAACTGTTTTAATTGCTTAGAGAGTAAAAAATAGGAATGTTTAAAAAGCAGTAGAAGCATTTAGAAGATAAAGTTGAGATGTTCTCCCCGATAGTAAACCAAAAAGAAAATACGAGAGAAACCTTATGAGCGTTAGAGGATCCATCGTCCAGGAGATTCATCGAGTTCCAGAAAGAAAGAGTAAATGGGAATGCAAAAAAAAAAAAAAAGGAAAAGGGAGAAATTAACCAAAGGAGGCCTTCCAGATAATTTCTCTAAACCGAAAAGAGCAAGTATTCTGGTGGCAAAGTCTCGCCAGTCCCCAGCGCCGCTGGGCGCCCGGCCGCAAGGCCACACACAGGAATGAGGATGGCGCAGCGTCCGCAGGCGCCCCGGGCTCCGGACCGTCAAACGCCCGCCAGCGCCGAGGCTGGGCCCGCCCCTGCGGCGTGAGACGGGACGAGATGGGCCGGGGACCGCAGCGTGCCACCGGCACAGACGGCGCTCAGAGCGACACCGGCAGCAGGAGTCTCCACGTGTGTGCTTTCCTTCCTGTGGACACACTGAGGCAGGCGCTCCGCCCCACGGCGTTGGGCGTGCGGGCGGGGGGTGGCGCTCCGGGCGGGCAGTGGCGGGGAAGCCGCCTCTGGTGGCATTCTGTCTCGTAATCTGGTCCTAATTTACATGGTACGTTCATCGCACACCTTCATCGGAGGAGACTTACGATTTGTGTTCTCTCCTGTGCGTATGTTATTATCCTTCAGTAAAAAGCTCGCGGCTTCTAAAAGTTCCATGCCCAAACGCATCGTTGTGCAATTTAGTGCCAGAGATAGAGAGAGATCCCAGAAGCTTCGAGCGTGGCTGGGCGGGAGTGGGGAGGTAAAAGGATCAAGCCGGAAAACGAAACTCGAGACTTCTCAATAACGTTGGAAACCGCACCACAACGCGAAAATGCCCACGACATCCGGAGGGGAGATTATTTCCAACCCCCGGGGCGAGGTAAAATAAGGGCATTTCGTAAAACGCCGCTCGAAGAGGGCACCACCCATGCACCCCTTCCCAGGAGATTTCTAGAAGCTCTACTTCACCGACAAGCGAACAGGGAAGACGGAGGATCCGGGAAGCAGGAAAGAGGAAAAGGGGGACCTCCAAGGTGACAATGAAAAGAACCCCCGAACCACGGCCGTGCAACACGCGGTGGGCACGCGTGGGCTTTCGGAGAACGACAGCCGCGCACGCACACGCACACGCACAGCGTGTTCATGTCCCAGCACGGTGGCCGCAGGCAAGCCGGACCCCGCCGGGCGTTAGCGGTGGCCACGAGAACCCCCGTCAGCACGGAGCTCCGTGTCGTCCGGCCGGGGGCCTGTGTGACGATGCCCCTTCCCTCTCCCGCTAGACCGTTCTTACGGCGAGGCCTGTTCTCCGCGGTAACGCGTGGGCTCGGGCACCTGTCTGGTCTTAAATGTCCAAACAGTCCTGCAGTTCGTGAAGTAAAAACTTAAAGTCCCCAGTCGCACCCTGGCCCTCGAGCCCCACTCCCAAAGGCGGACATGGTCCCGCGGGTGGCCTTCGACACTTCCCCGCAGCTGCAGACTGTGGGCACGCGAGTGTGACAGATAAGATCGGGTCACCCACGCGGACAATCCTGTGTCCTGGGTTCGGATATGCCACGTCCTTGTCACGAAGACCCTCATGTAATAGTCCACTTCGTGGGTACGTTGTAATTGATTTCACTAGCAGTGCCGCGAGGATATTTTTACACTGAGCATGTCCCGCTTCGCTGGGGAGGCCTGTAGGATGAATTCCTGTAAGTGGAATTGGGGTTGGTGAAAAGCCGTGTGCACGGATGACAGTGCTCTCTTGCCACACTTACTCACACTCCCGGCAGCCGTGAGAGTGCAAACTCTCCACATGCACCTTCACCTGTGCAGTAATGATCATCGTCGTTTTAAAATCTCTGTCGGTCTGGTCCGTGAAGGCCGGACCTCACCGTCCCACCAGATTTCTTTCCTGGGGTGACCACGGACTGCTCTTCAGTGCCGCCGTCTATCGGGGCGCACTGCGGGCCCCGCAGCCCCGACGGGAAGGCTGGCCCCCGGTTTGCGCCTTGCTCAGGTGCCGGTCGGGTGTGAGTGAGCTCAGACCCTGTGGGAGGGTCGTGGTTGTGCTTTTGGTCATCCGTGGCAGAGGCCGGGACGGGTCGAGTGGTGGCCCCTCTTCCTGCAGAGAAGCCAGTGCCCGTGCGCCGGCCGGGTCCGCGTCCCGAGCGCCTCGCCTGGGTGAAACCGGCCATGCCGTCCGGGTCGGCTCCTGTCGAAGCTGCGGAATCTCGTCCGTCATTCTCCGTGTGCCTCTGCCCGCAGGACGCCGGAGTGACATTGTCCCCGCAGCTGGAGAAGCCGGCAGCCGTTTACCAGGGCTGCATCCAATGGCGCGCCCCGATATCGAAGGGGTCTCGTGAAACCCCGGTTCAGTGTCCCTGCGTGAAACGGTCACGTTTCAGCCCGCGGTGAAGGCCCTGCGAGTGTGGGAACACGCAGGCCGGGCCTTCCGTGCCCCAGGAGCGCGCAGATATTTTCGCAGCCAGTTTTGGTAACAGCTCGCTCTCCACTTCCTTAGTTGTCGTTGGCGCACGGGACATCTGCACCCCGGCATGTGTGGGCTAAGACATCTGTTCCAACACGCAGGATTTCCCCCTTTTAGAAAAAGCAGCCGTGACGGCGGCTCAGGCCCGAGTAGGGATTGGCACCAAGGTGGGGACAGACAGACCAGCCTCCAGCGCACCCTGTGACGGGGACCCACGTGAGGAGCTCACAGCGCCAGCGCCTCGTGCACCGTCTGGAACGTTCACCCTCCCCTGGCTTCTCCGCCTCACAGCCGACCCGGAGACACCGACTCGTGAGCGAGCACGACCCCTTCTGACCCCTCCCCGCCCCCACACGGACGTGGGCTGAGGAAGGTTCTCCTGGTTCTGTTGCAGCTTCCCAGGTGGGCCCAGTGGGCCTCTATTTTTGTCCACACCCCACCCCCGTACCTATCGGCTTTTCCCCACAGATGTTTGTGGCTTGGCCTTGCGTGTCTTCCCAGCAGCGTGCGTTCACAACCAGTTCACGTCTCCCTTATTTCCAATCAAGCAAATAAATATGCATCGAAAGAGGGCAGGTGGTCCCGGATACCACCTCGCCTGCCCCCACCTGAAAAAGGACGCTTCACGGTCACATTTTGTTGGTGACAGGAGCTCCGAGTCAAAAGGGTTACGCGGACAACAGCCTGGGATCCGAGTTCCGTGTTGGACCAGGCTGCTGAGGCCCCACGAGACTGGGTGCCGTACAAGCGTCTGCCTCTTCCAGTTAACTTGACCAGAGCACGGACGTCCACGGACAGCTTGCTTTCCACCCTTGTTCTCTGCTGTAGGTAAAAAGTGTAAAATCATCACCACCTGGTTTGCTTGTCTTAACGTGTTGGTGTGTGATCTGTGGGCCGATGGCGGGGGGCGGGGGGAAGGTCTGGGGGCTGCGGCAGGCATTGTAAGGGAAGAGGAAAGAATGCACGCTTCTCATAATTCAACATCTTGAACTCTGAACGCTGGCTTCACCCAGCATTTGGCTAGGTGACCTTGGGAACGTTACTTTGAAGTCTGATGCGCTTATCGGGGAGTGGGGACATTGCTGCCTTACCGTCTGTGGCGATTAAGTCACGAATGTGAAGAAGCAGGGCACGCACCGCACGGCCAGCCTGCCTCCTCCCCCGTCTCCCTGTCCCAGGGAATCACAGCCTCTCTCCCGCCTGCGTTCAGGGGAGCCCTAGATGGCGACCTTGACCTGAGGGAGTGACAGCTCCCCTCAAAGGTCATAGCACCTCTCGGTCCAGGTTGGTGGTACCCCCCAGGGAAGGGGGAGCAGTTCCCTCCTGGGTGAGCGGAAGGGGAGGCGACAGCAGTGCGAGGGCTCTGTGCGCCCTCCGCTCCGGCCAGCGCTGCCCCCCTGCAGGGTCTCGGAAGCTTCCGAGCCGCGGATGATGACGTCCGAGGTCCCAGCAGCCACCTCCCCGGTCAGGGTTCCGCCCCCTCTCTACATGGCCACTCTGTCCCAGCTCTGTCCCTTGCCTCCCTGGACAGGAGAAGGCTCGGCGTCTGGTCCACAGCCACCGGCTCCCGCGCTGGTGGGGGCTTGGCAGCTGGGAACAGCCAGGTCGCTGGTGAGAAACGTGGGCTCCAGGCCCCCCCGCATCATCTCGCTGGCTGAGGAGCCCACCTGGCTGTGGGAGCGCTGAAAACCCCCAGATAAGGAGCAAGCGGCTCGTGGGAGCGGAGGCCGGCTGATTGCGATCTGACAGGCGAGGCGGCAGGGCCAGGTGCTTCTAAGTCGTCAGAACAGCGGTGGGGGCGCCCGGACCTCCCCCAGGAAGGAGGCGGCCTGGTGTCGTGGGGGACAGCACAACCCAGGCCCCTTTCTGGTTGCTTTTCTTGGGACAGCTGTGGAGAGGCCCCCGCCCTCCCCGCGGACCGAGGACTCGCCGCGTGCCCAGCTCGCTCGCTCGCTCGCTTGGTGCTTTGTGGCTGTTTTCCCCCAACGGCCTGATGAGGTGGCTGCTACTCTTTTCCCTGTTTTATAGAGGGGGCGCCTGAGACGCCTGTCACGTGACGGGACCTCTCCGAGCCTTCATTCCCTACCTGCGAAGTGGGGATTTAAAACACACGTCCGATCGACTCGGAGAAAATGACGGATTCACACAGAGTTCGTGGTACACGATAGGTGTTCAATAACTAAATCTTCTTCTATGAGAACGGGTCCTCGTTCTCCCGATGAAAAAGAAGCAAAAGACCTTATTACAAGGATGTGACCTAGAAGCCACCTTCATGTCCAACACAGCTAAAGGCCCGGCAGATCACAACAGAGTATTATGCAGCCACTGAAATATTTATGAAAACTGTAGAAAGTAGGAAGTGTTTATACCATCACGTTAGATGACTAAATAAAAGTACAAAATAGTACAGGCACATTGACTACGACAACTACATAAATTAAGGTGCAGGCAAGGGTTTGCAGGGAAAACATAAGTCATAAGTGCCGTTAGATGGGGGTTATTTACTGTTCTTACATGTGGTGCCTTCCAATTTAAAAAAAAAAAAAAACACAAAAAAAACCCAACAGAAACCAAAGCTCTGCAGGTGCTACACACAGCAGCTGCTGTCACCCCGATCAGGAAAACCGGAGCGTGTCTCCGACGCTCAAAGGACCACGCCGTAACCACGCCGGCACGTGGACGCAGAGAGTGTGCCCTGTCAGGAAGGGGCGCGGTTCACCTTCGGGACGAGTCCTGAAGAACCTTCGTGGGCTTCGGCAGACGCAGCGGGCGCCGGTCAGCCTGTCGCGGTCCGTAAGGCCAGAGCGGTCCCTCGGGCCAGCGATTCGGAGTGGGCTTTGCTGGGGGCGGGAGAGCGTCCTCTCCTCCCTCGCTCGGCCCGGGTTAATACCTGTGCAGATTTCCTCCGTCCAGGAAAGACGGTACCGCAGCGCTTACCTCCAAGGGGATTATTTCATAAAATATTGATTTTTGTGCACGTAGGGGAGCTCGTTCAAGAACAGAAAATGTGAGCATGAGCAAAAGCGTCCTGCGTTCTCTCAGCCCATGAACAGGACGAGGAATGACCGCAGGCCTGGCGGCAGAGCGGACGCCGCCACACCTGCCCGGCCCGCGAACCGTTCCTCCCCGGGGCGTGCGGTCCCGCCAACGGCTGTGCCCGGCAGGGGCTCGCCCGGATCCCACGGGGGCAGGGAGCCTCTGCCAAGGTGAACGTGGCAACTCTAGCTGTTCCTCTGAAACACATCGCCCTGCGGTCCTGGCTTCTCCAGCGCCGGTTCTTGGGCGTGCGCGGAATATCTGGTCCTCGGCGGAGTCGTGTGCCGTCTCCGTCCCTGGTCGTCGGGCCCTGGCTGACTCTGTTCCAGGCACCGCGCTAAGCGCATTTCTCGTCAACGCCCAGCGGAAACGAGAGGGGGAAGGCGCTATTCCCTCTTCGATAGCCAAGGACGTCGAGCTTACGAAATGTTACAGATCAGTCGCTCCCGGTGGCCTTGAGCACCTCGGGGACATGGCTGGGACTGGGACCCGTCCAACTCCACAAGACCCGCCCCTGACCGCTCCAACAGAAACACCTTTCCGGCTGATTCTAAATCAGGTCTTGAAATCACAGAGGATGAAACAGACGCCAGGGGAAATGGCGGACGGGCGGGGGCCGTGGTCGCAGGGCAGCCGCAGACTCCGGAGCCTGCCGGTGGCCCGGGTCGTCTGTCTCTGTGTCCTCTGGCTTGCTGGAAGGAGCGTGGCGCGGAGGAGCGAGACCCCACGGTCCCGCAGTCCGGCTTCCTGTCTGCGGAGCGTGCGGACGGGCCGTAAAGCTCATCAGCTTCTGTCTCTCGGTGTTCGGTGTTGCTTTTGTGTGCCGCGGTGCCGTGCCCGTGGAGAGAGGTAAGGACCCGGGGTTGGAGGTGCGGCTCCAGGCGAGGGCACCCCATGACCAAACCCCCAGGCGCGGAGCGGTCGGCCGGAAAGGGACGCAGAGGTCTGTGCCCAGCGAAACCACCCGCCGAGGCTTTCCAAGAACCAGATGCTCAGTGCCTCTCGGAACAGGCCCCCTGGACCAGCGGCGGCGTCCAGAAACCTGTTAGGATGCTGGATTGGGGACTCGGGTTGGCCCCGCTAATTTGAGAACCACTGAACTGGAGTGCGAGGATCCTGGGGTCACCCCCCTCCCTGCTGGAAAGACGTCACGGCTGTACTTCAGGTCCAATTTAAACAATATTCACTTTCATGTGTTAATACGCGAAATTTCTTCCGGCTCAAGAATCCCAGTCTAACAATCTGATCCTATTCTCCTCCTCAGCAGTTAACATAGGCTAAACATATCTTTTCTTAAGCAGTCTGTCAGTCTCAAGTGTTTTCTGCATGAAGCTGTATGGAATCACGACAGACACCACCTTGCTCCGCCTAATTAAGAAACGACCACATCGGTAATGCACAAACAGATACAGGATGTCACTAGAACCGTTTTAGAAACTTCCCTGGGACATCCATTTGGCTGTGTAGGTATTTTGTTAATATGGTTGTTAAACATCACTTTTCCAATGTAGTGACTCTAGGAAAAAAAAAAAAAACAGGGAAAACTTGCTAAAGCAAAGAGGAAGAAGGAAGACACCTTTCTGGCCCCTGAATATCTTTAACTCAATTTCTGAAACATTTCCTTCCCTACTAATATTTCGCTTTGATGCTTGGAAGCGAGGAATTTGGCGAGGTCAGAATTTCCAAATGCCGTTCCTGCAAGATGCCAGCTTGTTTCTCAAAGCGGAGGTAAACATCTGGGAAATGCTGGGTTAAAAAAAATGTAAATCGATAGTTTCGCTTTCGTGACTTCTTTGAGCTTTGAGTAGGTTATGTGAACTGTGACTTTCCGGGGGGATGTGGACACAGCCTTTGCCAGAGTTTTCTAAAAAAATTTTTTTGGATACAAACCAATAAGTTATTGTTTTCAAGGACCTTCTGCACTGACGTGGAAATAATGCTCTATAGAACCTTCTTTGTAATAGTAATTTATGCAAAGAGATTTCACCTGTCACTTCATTTGATAATTACCTTAGTTTGTAAAATATCTTACGAACTGATTCTTGGTGTCCTAAAACTAAAATATAACCCCTGGATATGTGAAATGTGTATCTAGGCGCATCTCTGCTTTAAGCAATTCTTTTCATGTTTTATAAAAACATTGCTTCTGGAATATAAGGTTTGAAGCAATTTAATAAATATAAAACGAGCATGACAGATAATGCTCGAATTAAAATCTTTGTTAAAAACTTTTTTATTGAAAGCCAGTTGACATTTTGACCTTATCGGTGGTAAAATTATTTCAGTTATTGTTTTCTCCATGAATATTTATTGAAGACGATGTTAAGTAATGTTTAAGACGGTCCTTAAGACATTAGGAAGTATTTGTTTTTTTATTGCTGCATAACAAAAATTATCATAGAAATTATCATAAACTTGTCTAAAAACTCCCACATAGCAGCTCACAGTGCTGCAGGTTCCAAATCTGGGAGGCACAGTCTCTGCTCAAGCTACCGGGAGGCTGACATCCAGGTGTTGGGGGGCTGACATCCAGGTGTCGGGGGCTGACATCCAGGTGTTGGCCAAACCAAGCTCTTACCTGGAGGTTCTGGGAAAAACGTACTTCCAGGCATGCGGGTCGTCAGCAGAATTCAGATCCTCTTAACCTTCTAACCGTGATCCCCTTTTCCTTGCTGACTGTCAGTGGGGTGTTCCTCTGCGGTCCCCAGGGCGGCTTTCGGGTCCTTTCCACTGGCCTCTCCACCTCAGGCCAGCAAGGGCATGTCAGTCTTTCTCACGCTTCGAATCTCTGACTTCCTCTTCTGCCTCGATCCCCAACCTTTCTGGCACCAGGGACCTGGTGCTCCTATGAAAATCTGATGGTTGATGATCTGAGGTGGAGCTGAGGCGGTGATGCTGGCGCTGGGGAGCGGCTGCAGATACAGGTGAAGCCCAGTGCCTAACAGGCCACGGACGGTACCGGTCCACGCCTCAGAGCTTGGGGACCCCTGATTTAATGTGATTGGTCAGGCCCACCTAGGTCATCTTCGTTTCTTTTTCTTTTATTATTATTTTTTAAAGTTATTTTTTATTTTTTTAGGCGAGGCAACCTTTGGTCGACCTCACCGATTGCAAGGACCTTGTCAGCTTACAATCCCTTATTTTTTATTGTTTATGCGTACAGTACCTGGTCTTCCTAGGTGGTCTCCCATTCAAGTATTAACCAGGCCCGACCTGCTTAGCCTCCGAGATCAGACGGGATCGGGCTCGTTCAGGCATCTTCCTCTCTTAAAGTCAACCGTGCCATCCAACATAACCATGGGAGGATGTTGGAGAAGGGCAGAGGCCATGAGGGGCCATCCTAGACTTCCGCCCACCACAAAATGTAAGGCGCATCCCAGTTCTCCAGATTTAACCATCAGTCAGCAGACAGATGGCTATAGACAGACCGTAAATCCAGAATACGGCTACAAAAAGTGCTGCCGTAGTCCCTAGGAGGGCGACCTCCGTGGGTTGGCTGGTTAGAGAAGTCAGAGTTGTTTTCGTTGTGCTGGGGCCTGAGGGAGGGATGCTCAGAGCAGGGCTGGCATTTGTTGAGTTTTAAGTGCCATTTTACTTGTACTATCTCATCTTTAGATCTTTACAAAGCTCTTACAGTATTCTCACTTTGCAGTCGAGGAAACGAGTTTAGAGGAGAAAGCTGGCAAGTGGCAGGAGCGGGGGGAGCGCCAAGCCCATGGGCTCCTTGTCGCTCTTCTTCGGCAACAAACCTTTTTAGGTCATTACCCCGAGCCAGGCACTTCGCTAGGTGCTGTTAATACCGAAGAAACATCCAGTTCCTGCCTCCAGGACGTCACAGTGAGAGAGCAGGACAAAACACTGCCCTGAGGTACAGAGCACAGGGACCTACAGAGGCCTGGAGAACAGGGGATGCTCGACTCTGCTTCTCTGCTTCGGTGGGTCCCTGAGGGCTTCTTGGAGGAGGTGGCCTTGAGCTAGATCTGAAGGAGGACTAGTTCTCCAGGGGAATGGAGGCTTGGGATGGACAAAGAGAAGTTCCAGATGCGGGCAAAGGCAAGGGAGGAGGCCACGTGACCGAGTTAGGTGACAACCGCGTGTGCGCACCCTGCAGGCTCTGTGGCACCGGACCCTGGGTGCGGGGTGCCGGGCGGCGGGGTAAGAGATGAGGCAGCAGCGGAAGTGGGGGCGCTCTCCGGTGCGCCCGCATGGTTCAGGGGCCAGTGCTGCGCGCAGTTCCCTGGGGTGCCCTCAGCAGTGGCCACAGGGCTGGGCCCGGGAGGGCACACCGCCCCCCCGGGCCTTGCTGGGGGTTACTTCACGGTGGTGCTGACGCCCCGGCCCAGGACTTCAAGTTCTGTGATGTGTTAAGTGTCGCTGCTGGAGCAGAAGTGGCTCCCTTTCTCAGCGGTGGCCTCGCCTTGACCAAACTCGCCAGGACTGGCTCGCACACAGGAAGGCAGCCAGCGATCAGCCGGGGCGGTGCAGGGGCCTGGGCGACCACACCGCTCCGGGGTCGTGACCCGGTGAGGGGATGACTGGGGCCCCCCAAGGCTCACTGGCGTCACAGCCCGACTCCCACTGTCCCTCCCAGCAGACCTGGGCAGACTTCTGGCTGACCTAACGGGGTGTCGCCCGCAGCTTGCCCCTTAGGCCCCCCTTTGCCGACCCCCGTGCTCACACTTTCCCCACTGGCTTCGACTTGCCAGATCACAATCCCTCTTGAACCCTGCTTCCCTGGAACCGGTTTCGGTCGGAGCCTCGGTTTGTCCCCAGCTCTTCGGTGGGTCTTCTGCAGAGCAGGCTTCACCCTCGAATTGTGGCCTCAGGTGTTAAGGGGCGTGTCAGGTGTTAAGGGAGGGGCGGGAGGAGGCGTAGATGTCAGAGTCCTCGCAGGCTGGCCAGGGAGCGTGTGCCCTGTGCGGGACTCGGGGAAGCCCCCAGGGTGTGGGGCCGGGGCAGGAGTGGCTTTCGGGGTAAGTGGTCTGGGCCTGGGGGTCACCTGCATCAGAGCGGGGAGACCCCGGAGGCCCAGGGTCCAGTTGAGACACAAAGGCAGTGGAGGCAGGTGGACAGCGCAAGGTCAGGACTGGAACGGTGACAAAGTGTGGAGAGGAAATGCCATGCTGAATCGTTTCCAAGGCGAAAGGGCCACGTGGCGGCTGCCGGGCTGCGGCGGGGGTGGAGAGGAGAGAGGACATGGTGATGCCGCTCCAATTCCCGTGGTCACCGCTGCGCTTCGGGCAGGTTGCCCCGTGGGGCGCTGTGCACGAGGGACGCACGCGTGTGAGACTCGGTCCCCAGCGATGGTGGTGGCTGGCCCGGCGTGCCCGGTTCGCTCCGTGCGTGTAACTTCGTGAACAGTGCAGCCTGGAGGCTGATGGAGACCGTGTCCCTCCCCAGATGCCCCGGAGGAAATGTTCCTGCCATGAGGGGAATGAGGAGCAGATCCGAGAGGAGCCCATCCGGGCCCCTGCATCGGTGAGCGTTTGTTGAGCGCGGACTCTGTGCCCATGGCCATGCGAGGCGCCGTGGGCCCCGGCAGCGGGGCGGCAGACACCCCACTTCCACGAGGAGGAGCCGGAGGTCCCTGTGAGACGCGACCAGAAGCAAGTGGCCGAAGGGCGTATAACTCAGCCGCCGGGCCGGGGCACGGAGCTGGCAGCAGCACTCACGGACCAACCGAGCGAGGGCCTCCGGGAGCCGCGGGGAAAACGCGGTCAGGAGGACAAGAGAAATCGTAGCTGAGATATAGGCAAACAGGCAGACGGGGACCGGGCCGTCGAGTCTCGGAGTCCAGAGGGACTTATCCTCCCTTTCCCCGCACCCCCCAGAGGTTTATTCTTTGCTGACCGCTTTCATGTGGATTAATCTCGTTTTAGCCTTGACACAATCCAGCAAGGGAGGAGAGTGGGGGTTCCACAGGGGGAAAGAGAGATTTCCGATGTGGAAACAGCAGGATTTTATGACTGATGGGTCTCCCAGGTGAGGGCGAGGGAGGTGCTGGGCATGACCCGCCCCCGCCCGCTCACCTGCTCTTGAAATCGCTCACGTGGCAAACACTTCTTGAGGGCGCGCTGTGGTACCAGGGCTCCAGTTTCTGGCTAGGGCGACCCAGCAGGTCACACTGCCGTGGCCTGCGACAGGACACGGCAGCAGAGCCCCCGAGGGGCCGTCCTTCAGATCATCAGCCGCCCGCGGTACGCCCAGGTGAAGCCGGCCAGTGGGGAATTTCACAGAAGGGTCCAGGATATGGAACAGGTTTGGAAATGACTAGCCTCTCAGTGAGAATTCAGACTGAGAGCAAGTTCGGTGACTTGGGGAGATCGTGGGACACTTAACCGTCCTGAGATTCAGTTTCTGTCCATGAGAAATGGAGACGGTAATATCTACATCGCAGGATTATCTCAGATCAAATGAACGGGGAACGGATCTGAAAAAGCCAAGCATTACATAAACGGAGACTATCGTGTCTGGCCGTTCATCGTGGTAGTATCAGCATCTTCTGTGACCCTACAGCTTAGCCGATGCCTCAGAAAAGACCAAGATTTGGCGCTAATGTTACTCGATTATCGCATTGGCCTCAAGAGCTAAACGAGAACAGGTCTTGATATCCGGGCTTTGAGTGGAAATGAAGACGATCAGACTAATTCATGCATGTACCCTGGATGGGAAAAGTGCACGTGATGGGAGCAGACAGGAGCTGGTCGTGCTGCTGTGTGGCTTGATTTCTAAAAGCATGAGCGATGAGTGATTAACAGGAAAGAAAAAAAAAAAAAGGAAAAAACATTTTCAGATAGTCTGACCATTGAAAAGTGAAGGGAGGGGAAATTTAGAAAAATTTGAGAGAAGAATTCAAGTGATGATCAGGAAAGCCCCTGACCGTCAAAATGAAAGGCCTGGGGAAAGCCGGTGAACCTTTAGAAAACCATTCAAAGCGAAGTCGGACGACGCCAAATTTAGAAGCAACTGTTTTGATGGAGGACGAGGATGAGACCGGGGTGACGAAGAAGTTTTTTTTAAGGTCTGCTTTTTTTGGTCATTTTCAACTTCATAAGATGGTGGTTTAAAAACAACTTTCTTTGATTAATCTGTATTTTTTTTTTTTTTGGTTGATGTTACTGTAACTCCACAGATCAGAACCTGACTAGGAATCTTAAGGAACACATTTCTGCTCAGTTTTCAGGGGTTTTTTTTGTACAGTGTGATGGCTCAGTGCCCACCCAGTCAGCCCATTGCATTTTCTGGCTTTTATTAACTGGTGACGGGTGAACAGGTACGTTTGCCGTGCAGGTAGCTGCTGTTAAACGGGGGAAGGAAGATGGGTCGCCTTGTTCTAGAAATTTGCTTACTCTATTACCGCCAAAGCAAAGTGGGGTCATTGCCTGACATTTTCATTCGTGAGGCCTCAGGAATTCAAAGCGCAATGCGAGTCGTCCTCAGACCAGGGACATCACTGCGGAAAGTCTGTTTCTTTGTGTTTCTACACTGACAGAAACGAAAGGAGTCAGCTGCTCCCTCCTGTCTTCAGCCATCCATCAAACACGTATCCCGGCATCTGTTTCTGGATGAAGAGCGAGTCCTTGCTCCTGAGGACCTCCCGGCCTAGTGAGGAAGACTGCACGGGGGAGGGCCGGGGAGGGCCAGGGCACCCTTCCCCCAGGCCGTGACACTGAGTCATTAAATGGGTTAAGAGCCGGGACCCCAGGCAAGGGAGGGCGCGCATACCGGAGAGCCCTGGGTAGGGGGCTTGGAGAAGTTGGCTTTGTAGCAGGAGCTGCCCTTGTTAGTCAGAGGCAGGAGGTTGGGCAGGAGAGGTACTTAGGTGCAGGTCCCCTGGAGGCCTGGGGCTCACCTTGAGCGTGGTGGAGGACTCCAAGGAGGGCGAGCAGGCCCGCACGTGGCCCTCCGGGCTTCTGGGTGGGCCTGGTGGGCTTGTCCCTCTTCGGGCCTTTCTTGTTTCACAAAGGACGTTTTTGAGCACCTTCTGGGGAGCAGCGTGAGAGGCGGGAGACACAAGATGGGGCCCTGCCCTGGGCCTCGCCGGCTGGGGGAGTGATGCTCGGGCCCTGGGGGACACTCGGCCACAGGCCTGAGCCCGGAGCCCGCTGGAGGAGGAGAGCTGGGGGGAGGGGGCTGAGTGACCACTGGAGCAGAGCCCCGAGGAGGTGGGACAGAGGGGAGAAGGGGGACGGCAGACACGGTGGCCAGGAACAAAATGGGGTGCGTCCTCGTGTGGGCCGGAGGAAAAGAAGTAAAGGTGGATGTGAACACAGACTGGCCTAAAGAGGGGGTTGTGGTTCAGGTCAATCAAATAATTGCATGTCCTTAGCGCCACACCCAGACTGTCTTAAGTTCTTCCTCCCAGAGCCGCCCCGCCCCGCCTCGCCCCCACCCCGGGAGGCCCCACCCCTGCTGTGGGAGGCCCCAGGTGCTCCCACCTGGGAAGGGGTTGGGGCTCCAAGCCTCCTTAGCTTTTCCTGATGTGGTCGGCTTTCCCTCTCTCCCTTTCCGCCGGTTTGGTATTGCTACGGAGGCTGTTTTCTCGTCTCCTCCAGGCTGTCTGCTTGTTGACCTCAGGTTTCTTCTGGGAGAGGATGGGACTGAGTGAAGAGAAGGGAGGGATCAGAGGGGCAAGCTCGACTCCAAAACGGTGGGACTCACGGAGGTGATGGCAGGTGCAATGACGGCTCAGCTGTAGCCGGTAGGCGGAAGCGTGGGTGTCGAAGCCGGACGGTGGGGACACAGCATTTCGTGACACCCCTCTCTCTGCTCTGGCATGTCTGCGATTTTCCATCGTAAACAGGTGAAAAATAACAGTTGGAATATGGAAAATGCTGTGACTTTACAATAATGCTTCGTTCTTGCCCGTTGATATGAATAAACACACATCCCTCACCGACAGGAAAACAGGCAGGAACTGACGAGCCCGTTCCCCGTGTAGATCGCCCCCTTCCTCCCACCACCAGCTCCAGCCTTGGCCGGAGTCGCCCAGCACTTCCTCTCCTTGGTTTTAATCAGAATCACCCTACAACTTCCTTCCTTCTGAGCACTCTGCGAGAGGGCCCTCCACTCTCTCTGTGACGAACTTGAAATCTTGTCCTGAGGCAGTGGCCATGTAAACCCGACCCAAACCGTCCCCCTGGCCTGAGCTCGCCTTCCACCCCGGCCTGAGCTCGCCTTCCACCCCGGACAGGACTTCACTGTGACAGGGAGGGGCTTGTTTTTGTAAATCACCCCCTCGGGCAGCTCCCAATGAAATAATCCTCTTTGTTGTCCAGCTTTTCCCTAGGTCTCTGATGTTTTAGGAAGTAGCGTGCATTGTGCCTCTAGCACTGAAAAGATGCTTAACAATAGGAAGTTACTCAAAAATAAATTTCAGATAGAAAAGATTGTTTTCGGTTGAGACCACATTGTGATTGAGAATCTTGAAGAGAAGTAACTTCATGAGTCAGAAGATAAGGAGCTGACTAGGAAGAACTGTGGTGTTTTGGGTGGGGGGTGTTCCAGGTGGGGGTGTTACATATGGGGGTGTTCCAGGTGGGGGGTGTTCCAGGTGGGGGCTGTTCCAGGTGGGGGTGTTCTAGGTGGGGGTGTTCCAGGTGGGGGGTGTTCCAGGTGGGGGTGTTCCAAGTGGGGGCTATTCCAGGTGGGGGTGTTACATGTGGGGTGTTCCAGGTGGGGGTGTTCCAGGTGGGGTGTTCCAGGTGGGGCATTGCTTCGCACTGTGGGGTGGGGTCAGTTTTCTGAATAGAGCCTCCAGCCATTCCACTCCACCTTCTCAGTGGCTCCGCATTTTCTTCAGGATTAAACCCAAATTTCTTAAAGGGTTTATAAGATTACTGGAAGGCCGCCTCTGCCTATCTCTCTGTGTGTCTCAATGTTTCTTTCCTGGAAGCTGTCCTTGATGCCTCGAAATTTTACGGGTCTCTCCATTCTTTACCTCTGCACCTCCTGCGCTTAGCACCTCGTAGGGCCCAAAGAAAGCACAGTAGATCAGTTGCCCTGCAGAATGGCGGCAGCCCCAAACGAAGACAGCTAGTTAACCAACCCCTTAGGCTGGCAACAGAAACCTTACTTTTCTAGTAGTAGAGGGATGTTCTTCCCAGAAGATATAAAACAGCATATAATGATCGGATTGAGTGACTGATTGATTTAGTGCTCCCTAGGAGCTAGCCACAGTGCTAAACCCTTCACCTACTTTATTCTTATCCTAAACACTCCCTCTGCCTCACCCCACCCCCACCCACCTCCCACTGAATCAGTTAAGTGGATGCTGAAGCTAGTCTGCTTGGATTTGAAGCCCAACTCTGCCTCTTTTTGGCTCATTAATGTGGTAGACTTCTTGTGCCTTAGTCCTCATGTCTGTAAAATGGGTGTGATAACCATAAATTCTTCATGGAGCCGTTGTCAGGACACAGAGAGTTACTCTGTTAAGCTTTTAGGGCCCTGTCTTGCACACAGTAAAAGTCAAATAACCATTAGCAATTAACGTTATTATTTCAAGATATGCACATGTGCTCGTTTTTTGTATGTTTGAAAATATCTTCTGTAATTCTTTTTCTGGTTCATCGTTGACTCTTAAGACTTTTTGTACCTCAACTAATTTCTTTTCGTGCATTGAAATCACAGGTTACCATAACCGGTCTATATAATTGCTGGCTTTTAGCATCCTTTTTCTGAGGAATCTGATGAGGGAGATGCATTCCAGTCGCTGTAGGAAGTAATCACAAATTCATGCGGACAATAAGAGAATGCCTCAAGGTCTCATACTAACCGAAAAATGAAGTTATACGCGCACACATATCTATACATCACCGCAATCTAGATAAGTGAATCTTAAATAAATTTTATATGTAATTTTACATATACTTATATATATTAGTAATATATATATACTTACATTTTAAACTCCACTTACCTAAATTAGTATATACCTGGCAAATATACAAAGATCATTGAATCGTACCCTTTACACAAGTGAATTTTATGATATGTCTACATACACACACAGTATGTGTGTTATATCTTAATAACGCTGTTTTTAAAATCCTATTTATAAGGTATTTTCTGTAAACACACAAAAAAGGTCTGGAAGAACATACATTAAACTGTAAAGAGTAGTTATTTCAGGGGAGAACTGACATGTTCTGGCCCCTGTGAAGACCACTTCGATTTCGTTCTACACGCTTCTGTATCTGAATGCTTTCCAACGAGCAAAGCTTTGCACATTACTGTGTATTATTGAGGTTTTGTTCGCTGCTGTGACTCTAGCACCTAGACTGGTGCCTGCACATGGCAGGCATTTAATAAATACTTGTCAGATGACAGGTAAACATGTAAATTCCATTTTAAATGTAAAAAGACAAATAGCGGACACCATAGGTTGATAAGCCTATAAATGGCTCTCTTGAACTTGCTAATTTTTCAAATCCATATCCAAGATAGACGTATGAAAAGGATGCTTTTCAGCAGTTTGAGAGCTAGTCGTAGAATACCCTGACTGGGTCCAGGCTTCGAGAAGTCAGGCTCTGAATTGGATTTTTGGCTGTGAAGGAGTTTCCACAGAGTATCTTTCATTCAGTCTGTTAGACAGTGTATACGATTTCTCTCAAATAATGTAAGAAAATAAGAGAACTTAACTATGAGATTATGTGTTTCATTTGTTTCCGGTATTGCCTTTAAATGATCCGATTGGAGTTTTTCTTAAAAAGTGGTGAACGTAAGTCTATTGGTAGTTTTCAATCTAGGTTAAAATCTGTATCTGAACTTCTTGGTCCTGATAAGCTCATTTTATGTATATTGAGGTAAAAAGTTGTTGGTAGGTATCCAAGTATCATTCTAAGTGTCATCTGTGTTGCTGTTTAAATGTGGTCGATAATTATATAATGATTATTTACAATATTGGATATATTTTATCTGCCGTTTGCTGAAATGGAAGTTACTTCCTGTTTTTATTTAATGCATTTGTAAATATCTTAAAAAAATAATAATATCTTAACTTTTGATCTCGCTTTTCCTCTAAGACGGTGATTCTTAAACCTTTAGCCATAAACCCCTCAAGTCCATAAACCCCTGAGGATCTTATGAAAATTTTGCACTAGAAAAACGCTTGCATTCGAAGATGGTCTTAATTTTCAGGTTATAACTCTTGTTCTAAATCATTACAATGCATGAAGATAACCATAGCCATGTTCACATCTACAGTTTACACACATCTTTAACTTAAAAAAAAAATTATTTTACCAAGGCATCTAGCTTTTCTGTGGTGGCAACTTTCGCTTTAACCTGTGGCTCTTCAAGCTATCCAATTCCTTCTGGTAAGAGGGATTCAGCGGACTCCAGAATAATTGGCAGACGGACTTCAGATTCACATTAGGCAAAGCCCGGTGGCTTGGAGCAGAGTTTAATTTGTTTGAGTGAATTCAGAAATTTTCGGACCTCTGGTACAGTCATTACATAATTATTTGAAGACAATGTGAAAAAAAAGAATCAACATTTGGTCTTAAGATCCTAAGAAGTTTAAGATCAGCAGCGATGCTTTTGAAGATTGCAATTAATAAAGGGTTATTTCTTCTACTGTGTGCTTCCGTGAGAACAAGAGATGGGAACTGTGGTTTTAAAGTGTGGTTTGGAGAATGTGTTGGGACAGACCGCAAGCTGATTGAGAGACAGCGCACAGAGAGAAACTCAGTTTGAAATAAGAGAAAAAGAGAAACGGAGAAGGCACCGAATTCAGGGCTGAGGATGGGTGAGAGCTGCATTTCTTGAAGACTGATGATGGCTTTCCGTTGAAAACCCACCCAGCGTGGAGATGAGAGTCCATGGGTCCCATGCAGCCACGAGCACACCTATCATCCAGTTACGATTCGTGAGAAAAGAGAAGGAGTTGGGGTGACCTCTGACCCTGTTTTCAGGGCGCAGAACTTGCTGATTTCCTACACTAAGAAACTTTTCAAGATGCGTGATGTTATTGGAATTGTATCCTTCTTTGTAAGTAGATTCTGGGAAGAAAAATCCTAAGGGGACAGAGTGAGTGAGCGACGATCACCTGGCAGGGGAAACTGACCTCAGTGAGCTCTCCCAGTGCCCCCAGAAGCTGTGACGCCTCTCCAGTCTCCCCCACTTCTGCCAGACCCCAGTGGGGCACGGAAGAGTATAAGAGAAGGTAAAGCCCAAAAGTCTTTCAAGGACGTATTTTTGTAGGTTAATGAAAATGGAGTAAGTCGTGGATTCGAGGAGGAAACACATACTAAATCATACAGCTGTGTGGGGGGGGGGATGGGTTGGTGCAGCGTATTGGACACACGTGTCTTCACGTTGGAGGGTCCTGGTTATATTTCAAGGAGAAGAGGAACGAGCTAGGGGATGATTTTGGAAGAAGAGATGACTACGGACCTTAAGGTCTCTGTCGAGGACTGAAGGGACAGATGGCAGAGAGGAGATGGTTTTCCCGTGTATGAGAATGTGAGCACCGGGTGTCTGAGAAGCACAGGACAGACGTGCATGAGGGTCTGGGAACGCGAGAGTTTTCGCGCGGGTTAGGAGGGTGGGGGGTGTGGTCTCTGATCTGGTGGGAGGATCCCCACGTGGAAGAATAAATAGCCATCAGCCTGAAGTCGACCATAAAGGAAAAAAGTACCCAAAGCCTTCAATCGTCTTCTTCAAACGACTGCAAGTCTCCAGGAAATGGCCTGGAAAAGCAAATCCGGCGACTCGTCTGTCAATCGACGCTGTACTTCACGTGTGAAACCCCAGGGTGCAGGTGCCACGCCCCTTTCACCAGGAACCCTGTTCCCTGGCAGCTTGGCTTCTTCGCGGCCCAGAGACCAGCGAGCCTGGAGGCCCGTTTCTCGCTCCGTCCCCTGCGCATCATCGTTTGGTGAGGCTTTTGTTCGATGCTCAGTGTCTGAATCGCCAGACACTTTAACGTAAGTGCGTTTCCGGGGTATGTGCGTGTGTGCGTCTGGACAGATTGTTGAAAAGGCAATTACTTTATCAGGGGCTGGAGTGTAAGTAACTCTGATAGGAGGCCCGAAGGCGTGAAGTGGGCCCGAGGTGACCTGCATTTGCTGTCGGAAGCAGAAAACATTTACCAACTAGGCCGAACTGGTCAGGAAAAAATCCTCTCCTATCCTCAACTCTCACCCTCTTCTGGCCATTGGCCGCCCCTTCTTCAGGCGCCCGATGGTGTCATAAAAATGTATTTTAAAAAAAAAACATAAAATTTTGAATTTACTGCAAGTTAATACACACCAGCTTTGGAGCTAAAAAGATTAATGGAGTATTAGGCCTCATGGCCGTGGCAGAGCAGCAGGAGGAAGGACATAAGACGTCCACCGTCCATCTGGGGGGCTATAGTCTGTTGGGCTCCTGTTTTGAGAGAAATGCCAATCAACTTAGATCTCAGTCAGAGATAGCTAGGGCCACCATGTCACCTGAGGAATGACTTAAGGCCTGGAAAGAGAGACCAGGTGACTCGCTTCAGATCCGAAGGGCCGTCTGCCACGCAGAAGACAGAAGTATGATTCCGTCTTGTTCCACACACGAGGCAGAGCCAGGAGCAGTGGGCGGAAGTGAGCAGGAGATGCGCGCTGGGTTCCAACGAAAGAGAATTGCTACTCATCAGAGCTGTTTACAAGTGGAATGGGGAAACAGCAAACTGAAAAACAGCATTAGCCACATGATCCCATTTTAGTTTGGAATCGTACACAGGCTCTGTCGCAGGGCAGAGACAGGATGGCTGGTTTAGAAACACGGTCAGAAGGTGCGTGAGAGAAGGAGGAAGGATGAGAAGAAGGAAGGACGGCACTTAAGAGGCCATCGAAACGACCCGGGCAAGAGATTCCAAGACCCTCCGAAGCGGGCAGCAGTGGGAGTGCAAAGTAAGCGATGACCCAACTGTCCGTGTTTTAAATAACAACTTACTATGTTGCACGCAATCAATTGCACCTATTAAAAGCACACAATTCGAAGAGTTTCGACAGATGCACACACTCACGAATCCATCACAACCAAACTAAACATTTCTATCATCCAAGGGTTTTCTCACCCTCCTCCCTCAGATCCTCTCCCTCCCCTGCCCCAGACAATGACTATCTGCTTTCTGCCACTTATAGATTAGACTGCGTTTTTTAGAGCTTTATATCAATGGAATTCTATGATACGTAGTTTTGTGCCTGACTTATTTCGCTCAGCATGATGATTTTTTGAGGACCGTCTCTGTCATCGTGTGTGTCTATAGTTCATTCCTTTTTATTACTGACTGATATTCCACAACTCGAGTGTCCAGTTCATTTGTTGTTGGGTCTTTGGTTTATTTCTAGTTTTTGACTATTGCAAATGAAGCTACTGTGAACATTCCAGTAGAGCCTTTGGACATCTAATTTCATTTCTCTTAGGTAAATACCTAGGAGTGGAATGACTTGGCTGAATGGTGGATAGGGGTGTGTTAAACTGTCTAAGAAACTCTTGATTTTGCAAGGTGGTGGTACTGTTTTCCATTTACACCAATAGCAGTTGCTCCATATCCCTGTCAGCACTTGGTATTGTCAGCTTTTAAACTTTAGCCATTCTGATTGGTATGTAATTATCTTGCTGTGGTTCCAAACTGTGTTTTGCTGGTGACTAATGATGTCAAACACTTTTCATGTGTGTATCAGCCATTTGTGTACTTCTTTTGTAAAGTGTCTTCAAATCTTTGCCCATTTAAAAAATGGCATAGGTTGGCTTCTTATTGAGCTGTAATAGTTCTTTATATATGCTGGATACCAGGCCTTTATCAGATTTATGTATTACAAATATTTTCCTATTCTATATCTTATCTTTTTCATTTTCTTAACAGTATCTTTCTAAGAGCAAATTTTAAAATTTGGATAAAGTTCAGTTTATCAACTTCCTCTTTTATGAAAGTTTGTCTTAATGTCTTAAGACATTTTTGCTCCTTCAGTATTGAATAGATTCTTCTCTGTTTAGGAGTTTCCTAGTTTTAGGTTTTGCATTTAGGTCTATATATCATTCATTTTGACTTATCTTTTGTGTGAAGTTGGAGTCAGTGTTCATTCTCGCCTGTTTGGCTATGTAATTGTTCCAGCAGAACAATTGTTAAAAGGATTTTCCTTCCTTCCATTGAATAGTCTTACCATCTTTGTTGAAAATCAGTTGACCATATACACGTGGGTCTATTTCTGCAGTCTCTATTCTGTTCCGGGTGGAGGTATCAAATGAAATATTTGAAACAAGAAATCAGAGGTACTTTTCTGCTCCGTATCAGCAGTGTATCTTTGCTCGGCCCACGGAGAAAAAAAGCATCTCTCTCAGGAAGGCCTACTACCATCGTCAAGTCTGCTCGCCCATGCTTAAATTCTTGATTGAAACGTGGTTTCTTATGGGCTGAAATTACAGGC
This sequence comes from Eonycteris spelaea, assembly GCA_003508835.1. Lineage (NCBI taxonomy): Eukaryota > Metazoa > Chordata > Mammalia > Chiroptera > Pteropodidae > Eonycteris > Eonycteris spelaea. The sequence continues at coordinate 1,551,593 of PUFA01000142.1, read as the reverse complement.
AGGACCTACAATTACAATGCAGCGGAAAATAGGAGAACTTGGATTTAGACTTGGTCAAATGCACAGTGGCACAAACTGTTGGGGGACCTAATTATTTGCAGCACTAAACTGATTCATGTATTATTTCTGTGGAATAATTTTCAGGATAAAGACATGAAAATGCCTGGAAGACAGCATTAGCATCCAAAAGCTTCTCTGCGAAGATAATCAAGGACTCCAGATGTCAGCCAACGACCTAGCTTTTTCTCTTTCCTGTTCACGCCATGTAAAGTCACCTTCCGGGTGACCCTTCCAGAGTCTCTAGCCACGTTTCCCTAGTGGCGGTGTGGATTTGTGGGCCTTGTTTTCTGTCCCTAGAGTCTAAGAAAAGCAAATGCTTTACAGAAAAATGGCTTCGACCGCCATCCGAGAATAGCCTCGAGAACGCGTTTTGGTCACCCTAAAAGTTCTCACTCTCTTACTTCCGCCTCCCCGGGTACAGCGACCGGAAAAAAAGAAGGAAACTGGCCCAAAAGATTGGTTTTTGTTTTGTTTCGGTTAAATAAGAATTTAAATACATCCGAGGACACTTTTGAAAACGTCATAGAGGAGGTTAAATTCGCGGTTCCATGGTAGTGGCTCATGGAGAAGGATAAAAGAATACGCCGAAGCCACACATGGCAGCAGCCGTGACCCAGCAGCCCCAGGGGATAGGACGCTGCCCTCTGATTTTGGTGCTCGGCTTAGGAGTGTGAACCTCTGTCCGTCACCTCCGTGAGAGTGACGTGTGCTGTTAGGGGAAACACCTCACACCCCTCAAGCAGGCTTATTTACTAGCAAGCAAGTGAAGAAGCCTGTTCTAGACAAATCCTTTTCCTCTTAGGCGTGCAGTGTTTTCTGCTTCCACAACTTTACATCTTGACCCTCTCTCCACCCGTACGAACTGCCACTTCTTGGTAAGAAAAATCACGTCATTCAGCTCAGGAATGAATGTTATGCCCATCGACGAGAGTTTCTGAAAGTGCCTGGAAATTAAAGCTGTCAGGTTCTGAACTGCTGCGCTAACGACCTTTCTGAGGAAGGGAGTCGAACCCACTAGTTGCTCACCCCGCTCCCTAAAGTCACTCAAAAATGTCTTCAGGCTCCGTGTCAGTCAACAGAAAGGGGGTTCTTATTTGAATTCAGGTCCTCTTCTTAGGCTGTCGTCTGTATCTATATGTGCATGCGTGTGTGTGTGTGTGTCAGGCGTGTGGGAGATGGCATAAGATATCTTTACGCTTCCTCTAGTTGCGAAAGCCGTTAGAAGCCTGGAATCAAGCTAAGGCCCTGGCTGCGTTGTGAGCGTTGTCTGTTCACTGCGAGTTCCTGACTTACTGCTCTGGCCCTTTTGGGTCTGGAACTGCGTGTCGTATCTCCCGGCGGCGATTCCGATCCGGTTCTTAACGATGTTGTAATAACGATCTCAGCCTCTGAGTCGGAAAAGGAAAAGCATGGCGGTAAGAGTGTTTGGTTCTGTTTTACTCAGAGTGACAGTTTCCGAAAGGTTGTCAAGTTTACCAGTGGTCGGGACAGCCTTCTGTTTCGGACGTCACGTACTGTGTCAGCATCAAGTCCACGGGACCACCTGGAGTATCTGGTCGTGTCCGGAGGCCACACAGCCATTCCGTAACTCCCCAGAGCCTTTGGCAAAACATGTTCCCCCTCGATTGTAAATCAGTGTTTTGTCAGGAAAATTTAATTAGGGAAAAAAAAAAAAAAAAGATGCGTCTTTTCTAAACCGCGGACCTGTCCATTGAGCCAATAAAAAATGGGCTTAAAAACAATCCCCAGCTTCTAGAACTACTAAGAAAATCAATTTTTTCCCCCTGTCATTAGCATCTTGGAATTTTTTTTAAACCAGTGCCAAATGCAATGGGAGCTCGAGTTTTTTAGTTCAGTTCTAAACTTAGAACCCGTGATTTTCAAGCGGGTTCTAAATTTGGCAAAAAAATGTCTTCGTGCCATAGTAGCTGTTTTTTTCCCCCATTCTTAAGTGTTCGCGCATCTTATTTTCTAAGCCAGAAGTCCTGCATTTGTTCACTTTTAAATATCGTTTTCCGTTTTCCCATTGTGGAATATGAAATGTGAAGCATTTATTAGGCCATAAAATAAAACAGATATGGCAGCTTTTTGAGAGAAGAGTGCGGGGGTCGGGGGTGTCATTTAGCTTGTGTGTCTTACAGTGAAAAGATAAACCATGTCTTAGCCATTGACTGACACAAAGTTTCTCTCTATAGCTCAGTAGAAAGCACCAAGTCAGAATTCAACTCAGATGCTTATTTTTTCTGCCGAGTTCTGCATCTGTACCCCCCCCCGTGCGTCCCGGCCCCTTCCTGAGGAAAAGGGGTGAAAGGGCGGCTCATTCCGCCCCCGTGGAGAAGCGTCTGCGCGTTGCTGACTGTCCCATCCCCTGCTTTGTGGGTGAAGACGAGGAGACGAGGGGCTCAGCGCGGGTCTCGGGCCTCTGCAGCGTCGGGGTTCCTGGTTCGCAGAGGCGGGGGGAAGGGGGGGAGGGTGCAGGTGGCGCGGCTGCCTCCTCATTCTGCAGGGCCCTGGAGGGAAGGACGCCCGGACCCCTTCCAGAAACAGGCGCCCACCCGCGTCTGGCTCACCCGCGTTTGGCACCGCCCGTCAGCTCCGGGCTCGGCTGCCTTGCTGCCCCGTCCCTCGGGTCCTGTTTTCTCCCATTGGAACCGTCTTTGCGATAAGACGACCCAGAAGAAAGAAGGCAGCAGCGCGGAGAAGAAGGGGCCGTGGGGCCAGCTCCCCTCCCAGGACCGGCTCTGGAAGCGGGTGCCGGGCCGCACACCCCCGCAGCAGCAGACCCTGTCCACGGAGCAGCTTCCCTTCCCACGCCACGTTGCTCAGGCGTTCACAGATGTCCCCTCAGCCCAGGATGACAGTGCGAGGGCTCACCCTCACTGGGCATTCCCAGGAGACCTTGGCAAACAGGCACCCTGCTGGCTCAGGTCCCTGGTCCTCGCCCTCCTCTGCAGGGAAGAAAGAGCCATCAGGCCTCTTGGAGCAGGGGGCGGCCTCCAGCGAACAACAAGCAGGCGGCCTTGCTGGTCCCGTCCGACTGGTTCCCTGGCTCTCTCAGAATGCTTAAGCTGTTTCCCTTCCCAGGCTTCCTCGCTGCTAAGCTCCGACTGCCAAACTTTCCAGTAGAGTTTTCTGGATGGACGGCTCTCCGTGCGCCATACCTCGGTGTTGGCAGCTGGCCCCGCTCCCCACCCGGAGAGTGTTGGTGGAGATCCACCGATCTCAGCACTCCGTGGGTGGCTGCGAGGCTGGGCCGGCCGGCTGGCCGCCAGGGGAGCGCTGCGGAGGTGTATCGGTCTCTCCTCTGCCCCGTGGACAGTGTGGGTCATTCGAGTCCAGGGAATCGATGCTCTGAGTGAGAAACTCAGCTCGGCTTAGGTCGGCAGCTCATCCAGGCCTGTCTCCTGCCTCTGACCATGGAGTAACCTTTGAGTGACTCCACAGGACACCTGGCTTGCCTTAATTTTTGCCTCAATCGTCTGAGCACGCGTTAGGCGAGGAGTCAGGAACCTCGCCTTTAACCCGCGGCCTTGCCACAGGGGGCGTGCGATGCTGGGCAAGGCTATTGCGGGCCTCGTTCCTTCATCCAAAACCTCGGGGGCGGGGGGCCTGGACTTGACTGTAACTGTTCCAAAATTCCATGCGTCTTCTTCACACTACCGCTTAATAGCGTAGCAAACAGAGAATCGTATTTAAAACACTGTCGTGAGATCGTATTTCCTCGCAAATTGTCCCTGCATTACTTTGGTCACGCTTTAAGGAACGCTCCCTCCCATTCCTCGTCTTGTGGGTTCACCCTCTCCGAGCTTGACGTGGCTGAATTGATGTCACATACCCTGCTTCCTGCAGCTTTACTGAGTGCAGACCTCTCTTTCTCTCTCTCCCCCCCACCCCAAATCTACCTTCATTTAGCAAGTCTCAAAATGCTCTTCATTATTTTCAGGACCCGTCTCTAGAGGGGCCCCAGCTCTGGAGAAAGTCACGTGTAGTCCAGACAGGCTCGCGGTGTCCTGTTTGCTTCCTCGCCATTCCCCACGGCATGGTGGCTTTGGGAGGGCGGCCGTGCTCTGAGCTGGTGGCTTCTGGGGGCCGCCCCTGTGCCTCCCAAGATGCTGTTCCTGTGCTGCGAATGGGAGGTCCGAGTCCATCTCGTAAAGACCATTGACATCTTTCCTGCCAAGTACTTGACTCTCTGCCACGTGAATGCCCACCCGCCTCTCACTGTCTGCACGTTCACGGGACTCTGTTTTGGCTGTTTATCGACTTCGGCTCTTCAACACCTGGAAGAAGGGTCACCTTCAGAACTGAAGGCTGCATGGCGTATTTCTGCTTCCGTGCCATTTTTTTAATGCTGAAACCAAAACAGGACCAACCGCCCTGCTCATCCGATCCCTGGGAGGGGTAGCAGTTGGTGGAGGATGGCGAGGGGGCAGGGATGAGGTGCAGGTCCCACCGGAAGGTGGCAAAACTCAGCGTTTTGTTCTAGCGTGAATTTTAGTAGCAGGTTATACGGTGGTTGGTGACAAAGTCATGATCAGGCTTATGTCTCTTTCGTGGCTTTCTGCACTTGATCCCGTCCAAGCCTTTACTCGTGAGTCGAGTGGCTCCCGTAGGCCAGGCACGGGGTAGATGCTGCAGAAATGATGAGTGCAGCACGCCCTGACCTTGAGGGCTTTACAGACCCGAAGGCTGCGGACGCATGGGCAGCTGCAGGCCTGGGAGGGAAGGCCGAGGGAGAAGCTGGCTCGGGAGGCCCCGGGGGCCATGAGCGAGGGCCCCCCGGCCTGGCTCAGAGTGGGTGTTCAGGAGAGACTTCTCGGGGCAGAAGAAGCAGGAGCTGGGTAGGGGGAGGATTATCCCGGCCGAGGGAGCACAGCCCCGGGGAAGCATGAGCTGGTCGGCACCCCCGGCGGCTCCCGCGGCAGGAGCTTGGAGCATGGGCTGGGGAAGCAGGCGCTGACCGTGGCCGGCCTCGGACGCCCTGCGAAGGTGTCGGAACATCCTCTCGAAGGCCACGGGACGTCCTAGAGGGATTTTTAGAGGAGGGGAGGATCACGATAGCAGCACATTTACTTTAGAACAACCGCTTGGAGTTTTCTAAAGCCGAGACCCAGGCGCGTCAGGCGCTTCACAACCGGTTCCGACGAAGACGACCAAGACGATCAGACGACCGAGACCCTTCGAAATGGAGGGAAGCAGGCGGATCGGAGACGCAAGGTAAAGCGGGGTGGAGAGTCCACGGGGCCTGACGATCCGTTGCTTGCCCGTGGGGAGGTGGGGAGCAGAGGCTTCGGGATGGCAGGCGGCTCCCAGGCGGCCAGCTGAGCCCCAGCGCCCATGAGAAGAGACGCTGTCATGACCAGCGCGAAGCCGAGGGCCGTCCGGAGCCGCGTGGCGTCCTCCACGCGGTGCCGAGGCCTGGGGAGGGTGAGGGCCCATGGGCAGGGGAGGCGGGCTGGGGTGCCCGCCCGGCCCGCTCCCCTCGGGGTGGAGCGCCGGGGTCTCCGACTTGCCGGCCACGGCCGTTCCGTGTCTTCCATCGCGAGGACCCCGGCCCCCTCGGCGAGGGCCGTCGGCGCCCCCGGCCCCCCGTGGGCCGCGCTGCACCGTGTCTGCTCTGGCTGTCACGTTGCCGCCTCGGGACCATGTGTCTTTTGTAACTGTCGGTGTTTAGTGCCGAAGCAGAGACCGCAAGGGGACCTCCACGCAGGGCATCGTGGGAACGGCTTTGGGGCCAGAGAGACCAGCGGGGCAAAGCGCAGGCAGCCTTGATCGCCACCTCTGTGAAGCAGGAGAGTGGCACCCACTCAAAGGACTCGCTCTGACAGACGGACGGACGGGTGAGGTACCGCATCGTGGTGCCCAGCAGGCAGTCAACGCCCAACAGACGGTAGTTTCTGCTCTCCCCGCCCCAATCCATGGACGATGGGCTCTCACAGCCTTCCCGCCCCTACAGGAGCTCCATGCTGCCCCCCCCCACCCGACCTTGACCGTCTTGCCAACAACTGTTTGTTTTTGTTCCGTTTTGTTTTAATTCCTTGAACAATGGCGAGAACCCCGGAAGGGGACAGGATCCGAGTTAGGTCGGGGCCTTTTGCGAGTCAGCAAAAGTGCTGTCTGAAAGCGTCCCCTTAGGTGTCGGGCACGAGTTCCTTCTCGACCGCAAAGGACACGCGGGACCTGCCGCCTGTGACCAGGGCGCGCGTCCGCGGCAGTGCACCTCCTCACGCTCGCTCGCGACGCTCGGGCTGCGCTGGGGCGTCAGGCCGGAGCGTGAGCCGGTGGCCCTGCTCCCCCCCACCCCCGCGGGCCGCCCGCCCTCCGCCAGGTCGTCCCCAGCCCCGCGCCGTCCCCAGCTGTGGCGCAACCACAGCCCTCTTCCGAAGAATGCGGGCCTTCTGCCCCGAGTCCCGTCCAGATGGTGCAGCTTTTGGAGACAGGCATGTCAGCCCTCTCTTGCGAATCTTTCTGCATGTCGATAGCATCTAACCCTTGCCTTTAAGGCCCACAAACTCCCTGAGGCACCTTTCTCAAACGTTGGACAGGCTCAGGGAACATTTCTGAGCGAAGCAGTCTTTGGCGCGGGCTCCTGATCCTTCATTCTTCCCTCCTTCCCTTGTTGGCAGTCTGTCTTTCCTTCCTCCCCTTGCTCTAGCAGAGCCTCTTCTAATCGCATTTCTTTGACTTCGCCCCATCAAAAATGTCTTTGAAAAAGATAGGAAGTTCCGTCTCAGCCACAGAAGAATCTATAGCCACGTAAAAATGTTCCTTGAGTCCTCCAATTGCCATTCGTAAACGCACAGTCAGCCTTTGAAGACCACTTGTCACCCTGTAATAGGGCAGGATGTCGTTTCTACCTGCAGAAGTTTGTTTCTTTAGGTGAGGTAAGAAAACACGAGAGAAGAAAAGATTCAAGGGACTAACGTTACACCGCTTTTGAAAAGGTGGGCAGGAAACCATAGAGATGGCCTCACAAAAATGTATCCCTCTGCTCGGAATGAGATTAGTAATTTCCTCGGTTGCAATTTTTCCTTGAGGTGTTGAAATAAGTGCCATCTGATGCCCGGGCTTGAGAAAAGCTTGTTCCCCAAAGCCACTTGGCAGCTGCAAACCCCAGGAATGAGGCGCGTTAAGCACTGTGTTTGTGGAGAGAGCAGTGGGTGGGAGCAAGGCCTGGGGCCTTGCAGGTCGGCCTGCTCTGCTGTCCCAGCGTCACTGGGGGGGGGGGGGCGGGTCCCCACGCTGTACCCACCCCTCCAACCTGGAGGCCTTTCGTGCCGGTCCAAACTGACTTTATCCACGTCTATAACTTAGATCAAAGTTGTCAGATTTCACAAGCATGCATTTCTGTGTCAAATTTCTGCACAAGAAGGGAAGTTTATGTACTTTTGTGATAATATCTGGTAACATGTAGGAAAAAAAATGTGTGTTAACCTCGAAAGGCATCTTTGTTGCCCCATGGACGCAACCCGGTGTTATTGTTCTGACTGGAAAGATTTTTAGTGTACACGCGTTAAAATATAAATACGTTTACAAGCTTATGGACACCTCACGCGGTAAAAAGCAAGAAAGAAAAAAATCTACTAAAACAGCAGTTCATAAAAACATCGCCCCAAATCTTCAGGACAGGGGCCAACCCCAATAGAATTGAACCTTGTGACGTATCAAATGACTTTGAGTAACTGAAAGGATAACGAACGGGATAATACGTTTTGCTCCTGACGTCAGCATACAAGAATGTGTTCGAATCTACGAAAGGAAGGGGATTCTGGACATAGTTTATTAACACCGAGCATCGACGAGGCGATAGGCGTGGGCAGAAACCGAACGTGACCTCCCCAGCCAGCTGACAGTTATCGAGGCCCCTCGGCGAGCGAGCACCGGAGAAGCCAAGATGAACAAGACAACGTAATATGGAATCTGTTTGGATGGAGGTGATCAAATATATGACAACACGTTGCTGTTACCACACAGCACAAGCCACAAGAATGACCAAAAGCCACCGCGTTCATAAATGAGAGAATGAAAAGGTTGAGAATGAAAACGTCGGGAAGGTTTTAAAGGACAGATTGGGTTTTAGCAGCGGAGGTGGGGGAAGGACTTGACCAGCAAAAGAGTCGGTGTGACCAGAAGCTCGAGGGAGGGGCAGTGGCTTGGAAATTACAACGGTGGAAAGAGAAAGCAAGAGATTTTGCCTAATTAGGGAGAGCCGGGAAGGCCAGGTAAGGATTTTGGAGTAAATTTGGAAGAAGATACTGTAACTAAATGGAAAGTTTTATGCATTAGGAAAATATTTATTAATATCCGTTTTTAAAGTAACCTAAAATAAAAAAGCCAACACCTGCTGACCACCGACGGTGTTCTGAGCAATCCACACACCAGGCCCAGCTCTTGCGTGAGCTGATTCGTACGCAGATCCCCCTTTGCGAAGGGTATTTTCCGCTTTATGGACGTAGCGGAGGCTCAGAGAGGTGAGCTCACTTTGCCCAGGTGGGTAACGCACAGCGCCGAGGCCCAGGTTTTGACTTCACGGTAGTCTGGTTCCAAAGCCTCCGTTCCGAACCACAAAATCCTAGATGCCGGAACTGGAGGTGAGGGCAGTGAAAAGGGACAGAAAGGACACGACTGGAAAGTCGTGTGACACAGATGTCGCAGCGTTTGAGCTGAGGGAGGAGGAAGAAGGGGCGTCACAGACCCCCAGGACGGGAGCCAGTGGAGGGGGGCGGCGGGAGTTGGCCAGATGGTGTGGGAAGAGGGATGTGGTTTACAGAGCAAACTGGTGAACCTGGGGAACCGGTCAGAGGTGGGGTCCAGGACAGAAGCCGAAAGGGAAACTTGGGGGCGTTCGCACAGAAGGAGGAGGTTAGAGCGGGCATGGGCCGCTGAGGTCTCTAACAGAGCAGCGCAGCAATGAGAAAGTGAGTCAGGACAGAACTATGGGGGAAGCGGGAAGAGCGTAGGGAAGGCACACCAGGAGAGACCAGAGAGAAGTGTTGGTCACCCGCTGCTCTGCTCGTGTGTATCATCGGGACAGTGGCCTCGGAGCTGCCTTGGCTCGGGAGCTGGGAGAAACGCGCTTGATTTTTCTGTACATCGTGTATCGCCTTGTAGGGAAGAGTTTCTAGAGCAGTGAAGTCTGGATTTCTAAAAATGAGCTGAAGCTTTGAGTCTTAGCAAATTTCTTCTCTTTAAAACGTTGGAGGAAGCGTTTGAGATCTCGCTTCCCGGCAATTGTCATCAGTTTTGGCTCAAAGAAACGCGTAAAAATTCTCTCTCTCTCAAAAAAAAAAAAAAAGAAGTTTTGTTTGTGTGTGTGTGTGTTTGTTTTATAGAAGTAAGGTAAATTGGTTATAGAAACCTGGGCAAATGCTGACGACTATAAAGAGAAACCACAATCACCTTTCCTCAGAAATAAACGCTATGATGGTTTTGCACACTCTCCTGGTCTTTATGGGGGTTGATGTGCACGCTCTTTCAAACCAGGGAATCCTTCTGAAAATACTTCTTTGTCATGATAAGGTATCATAGATATTTGCCCATGAATGCTACGGTTAGTGTCCTTGTTCAAACCTTTGTGCCGTTCACTTATTTCTGATTGTTTTCTAAATATTTCCTAGAAGCAAAATTACTGGTCAAGTGCCATGAATTCCCTGGTTTTGAAAAAAAAAAAAAGTGTGGACACGAATCCAAAAAACGTAAAAGCGTCTGATTCTGAGGCGGAGTTCGGTTCGCAAAGGCGAATATCAACTTGCAGTACTCACGTTAAAATGTGCCAAGTCCTCCTGTCTCCTTCCTACCTTCTGATTTCTGCCTTCGGAAGCCAAAAGGAAGCTTAAAACAAGAATCAGCAGCAGCAGCCTTCAGAAAAAAAGCACACCGTTTTTTTTTGTTGTTGATTTTTTAAAAAAATTATTATGAACACCTGTGTGAACGACAGATCTGGGTCGACAGTCATCTTTTATTTAGCCCAGTAGCCATTTGGGGCACTCGGTGTTTTTGAAACAAAAAGGCCCCAAACTGTGGGTGATGAGGCCTTCTTCCCACCCGGTTCAGCCTGTGACTGGCTTCTGGCCTCTGACTGTTCTTAGAGGCACATCCCAGGTGAGAAGCCTCACCCAGGTGAGGAAGGTATTTACAGGTGTGCTGGGAAGTCTCTCCTAAGCCTCCGGGGATTTGCAGGAATCTTCTTTTCATTTCCTGGTGACCTCTGGCCTGGAGTACCCATTTATTTTTATTTTTATTTTTATTTTTTTTGGTCTTGGGTCTCCCTGGCACTGTCTTTGCTGTGCTCAGAGTCTTCCTCTGGGCTTGGGACAGCCCCACAGTCCTGACACCAGCCTCGCCGTGTGGGCTGGGAAGCTCTGGCTGCGCGGCCGGGGTGCTGGGCACCTCTCCTGGCCCACCCCGCTCCTCAGTCCTACTAGTCAGCCTGAAGCACTTGCACTTGTCAGCTGGGATCACCGTCCCCTTGCTAGGAAATGGGGCTTATTTACTGTAGCTCCAAGGCGGTGTCTTTGCAACCCTCAAGGCCCCTTTGGTGGGTTGGGAAGTAAATTTAGGATTTTAAGGAAAAGGAAAAATTAGACTCCATCACAATAATGGTAGGTATTATTTCATGAAACCTTTTTTCAAGTTTTATGTATGCAACGTGTATGGGCCCTGTTCCAAAACCTTGAAAGTCAAGGCTGTACAGTTATTTAGGATTCCCATGAGGACATGAGGTATGCTTAGGTGGGAAAATGTGATCAGCTTTTATTTTATTAGCAAGGCTAACTGGAAGGTCATGTGGCGTAGCGGAGAAAACTTTAGCTCCGGAGGCAGAACTGGGTCCACATTGCTGCTGTCTGCCTGGCTGTGTAAACTTGGACGACCTAGGGACGTCTCTGAGCCTCCTCGGTGTTCTGTGAGAAAGAGAGAAAGCATCCTGGCCTGCAGATCGCCGTGAGAATGACATGAAGGGATCTATGTACGCATCGTGCATGTCACGTAGCAGACGTGTGAGAGGGAGAGCTCACTCTCCGGTCGTCTGCCCAGGCTGTCGGACGCCTTCTGCAGCACGGCCAGGCTCTCCCGTCGTCTCCAAGAGTCCGGGCCACCCGTGATGGCACCAGACACGGTTCTGTCGCCCACCCAAGGGACCCCTCTACCTCAGTTTCCCACTCTGTGTCCTGCGTGATGATTCCTTTCCTGTGAAAGGAATCTCTCTCAGATCACGAAAAATTCAGAGTCGTGGGTCATAGTCACAACATAGTAAGGACCCAAATTCAAGACTTGGCCAACTCAAAGGTCTCCTGGGGCCAGGTAGGTGACACGAATGGGTGAGAATGTTTACAGGGTGGCAGGGACTGTGCAAAGCGCACAATGCGTACCCCCTTTTGCGAGGCAGCCCCTCTCCACTCTGTGAGATCGTCACCCTGTCGAACTGTGAGCCAAGTTTATCAGATTTCCGACTTTTTCCAAAAAAAGCCAAATATCTGGATTATTTTTTAATGTGAAAAAAAAAATCCCACTTTTAAAAACATGGTGTTGGCCACATGGAACCGCTGAGCGTCAGATAAGGCCAGAGGCCCGCCGGTCAGCACTGCCGGACCGAACCCTCCGCGGCTCAGCCGGCTTCTGACAGGCACTCCGGCCTCCCAGGAAAAACCTCCCAAGGGACCCTGAAAAGTGCTCCTCTAATATTATTCCGGCCAAAGAACGTTTTAGGCACCGCCCGTTTAATGCCAATAACAGACGAACTCACCCCCCGCCATGAAGTGGTTTTCACCAGGTCACCGGTAAACGCATGGACAGCGCTGGCGAGAAGGTGGCGTCCTGTCGTCCCTTCCTCTGTGTGGGTGTGTGACTAACCGAAACCGCTCGTGAAACACTGATTTCTTTCTTGAAAAACGGCTTTACCGAGATATAATCCACAGACCAGCTACCACTCAGTGACTTTTGGTGTATTCGCAGGACACAGTAGGTAAGTCGTGGGCCGAAGGATCTTGTTTATGGAATCTTAGACCATTCTCGTCCCCCTAAAAGAAGCCCCAGCCCCAGCCTCAGCAGCAGTCACTCCCCTGCCCCTCGCCCGCCAACCCCTGGCTACCACTAATCTACTTCCTGCTTTATGAACTGGTCTCTTAAGAGTGATCTTTTCTGAATCGAGATCATCGTTTTATTAAAAAACGTTTACTGACGAGTGTTCCCTTCTCTGTGTTTACCATTCTTTCACTAACCAGAGAACAGGCATCTTATTGAGAAAAGGTATGGTATTTCTTCCTTATTCACCAGTGAAATATTCCAATTCTAGAAGTACTATGGTATAAAGTCACTTCAGTACCATTTTCTCCACCTCAGCCGTCCACCCCCGCGGCACACAGCTGAGGCCCTGCTGTCCCCACCTGCAGGCCATACTTGGACGGGAAAACTCGGGCTCCGGCAGAAGGACTTAAGCAGCTCGGGAAGAGGCTCCCGGTCTCTGCACACCACACCTCTGCCCTCCGCCCTGGCGCCTGCCCAGTTGGTCCTGCGGGGTCCTTGCAGGTTAGATGAGGTACCGCAGCCCTGAGAGCTGGGGAAACCACACGGACCTCAGAGGCTAGCAGAAGCCCACGCGTGGTGGGTCGGAGGTGGGGGAGGAGGAGGTGTGTGGGACATAGTCCTACCTTGTGGCCCTGAGTTCACAGCTCTGTGCTCCTTCCTTATCCTGAGCTCCTCCATCCTTTATTTTTGGTACCTTAAAACATAATAATAATAAGGGTTGAGTCTGCATGAGTACGGCTGACGTCTTCAGACAGTTTGGTTTACTGTTTCTGCTCCTTTTCAGAAGCAGGCCCTTTTCGACGAAGAGAGATGAGAGAATTCACATAGCTCGCTTTAGGACTTGTGGCATGGGAGAAAACAGTATCCTCCCTCTCAAGGCTCACAGCCCCCTGTCTGCGTTTTGTTTTGTTTTGTTTTGTTTTGTTTTGTTTTTATATCAGAGTTAAGTTTCAACGCCTGTTGGAAGCAATATTTGGGCAGACGTTTTTGTAGTTTTTGTGATAAATTCTTATTTGGCTTGCTAGAATTCACTGTATCCAAAAAGGAATAACCTTGGTCTAGTTGGGAATTGGTAAATACTAAAAATGTTCATGTTTGTCTCAATCTGAGATCCCCCGCAGCACACCAACTCCATCTTCCTCTTTTTAATTGATAAGAATGAGGTGCATTAGCTATCCTCAATTTTAGTATCCTAACATCTACTGATCACTTATGATTCTATTTTTCCTGCCTTCTGATTTAGAGGGACCCAAACGCTTCTCTCCAAAGATGGAAGAGGAAGATTAAAACAACAATTTGCAGTAAGTACTCTCAGCTATTAACTGATTTATTCGACAGACTTTGCTTAGTGCCTGGTAGGCACCTGCTAGGCACCTGGGATACAAAGGTAAGATGGGGCCCCTGCCTTTCAGGGGTGCAGTGCAATGGGACAAGCAGACACGTAGCTGGGTAATTATAATTGTGAGCGCAGGAATAATTAACATACAGAATATGGTGGGATCACAGAAGAGAGGTACTTTATCCCAGAGGGTGTCAAGACTGGCGTCGGGAAAGACAGAAACAATGTTGATGAAGCTCTGTAAATCACTTGGCTGAAGTGGGCAAGGGAGAGGATGGTCAGGTTTTTTGAATTAGATAACTTTGTCATTTGGGATAAAACACCCAATAACACTAAAGTAAATATATGTGCTAAACGTGTGGCTCATGATTCATGCTGGAAAAGGTAAGGGTCTAATATTATAACTAAGTGAACATCAAATTTGCACGATTAGAGCTAGAAGTTGTAGGGTTTATTTTAAAGTTTCTTTCCTTTTTTATCTCTCCCCCCCATATCATAGAAAAACAAATGTGAGAAATGTGGTACCTGTAAGTGGAAGTTTTTATATTCTTCTCTCTAGCAGACATGGCCTCTGTCACACTTGGGAATAAATAAAGTCACCATCACTAGATGGATGGAAGATTCATGCTGTTTGAGGCAAGGATTTTTTTTTTTAAGCTTAGCTTCACAATCAGTGCCCTCATAGAAAATTAAAATACGAAGAAAAATTCAAGGTTAACTTTATTTAAGGTTCCCTAGGCCATGGATTTGAAGGAATCTGCAAAACAATTTTAAACCTTTGGGAAAAAAAAGTTTGATCTTTGCAACAACCCTGTGATCACCTCCATTTTATAGCTGGGAGAACTGAAGCACACAGAAGTTTTCAAAAACCTTGCCTAAGACTAGCTAGTAAGTAGCTGAGCGAGGATTTGAACCCAGGTCTAGGAAATTCAGTGCCTGTTATTGCTCACTGTACCGTCCTGTTGAAATAGAAACCTGGGTGGGTCCATCGCTCTCCTGTTGTTCTGTGACCATGAACTTACCCTGGCAGGGGTGAGGTCTTGTAGAGTATTGGGAAAGATGTGTGCATGGACAGTACAAATCCCAAACTGCTTCTGGAAAATATCAGTAGTGCTATCTTCAAATAATCATCAAATTTTGATGTCGTGGATGCCATCTGAAGTGTCAGTTGTTCTCCCTAACAGTTTGTAACATGGGCATCAAGATGGTAGAACAGAACTGGAGTAAATGTCTAGATTTAAATAAAGCATACAGTCTGATGAGGAGAGGAGAGTGGAGAAGAGTAAGGATGTGTGAAAATGACCATTTAAAAGTTAACTTTGATGTTTACTTTTTAAGCACCGAATGTGCATTGTACTAGTTTATATGCTCTTTAATATTATACTATTTTTCTTGTGCATGTGTTGTGTGTTGTCCATTCACCAAGACTATAACCCCTGAGACCAATCGTGTATTTAAAAAAAAAAAAAAAAAGGAATAAAGATTAAATCACGGGTCAGGAAAGGTTACCTAAGCCTTTTCTCCAACAGTTTAACAAATTTGAGTAAACACATTAGGTTATGGATGCTTAGAGCAGATATAAGAAATAAAAGTAGGATAATAAAGCGATTTATTTTAACTCGGATCTATTACATTTGGGGCAACTGGCTGGCGGGCTTAGAAGTGTGTATAACCATACCATTGATGTGAAAAAGGGGAAGTCTGTTATAACTGAATAGGGGTGTGGTCTGCCCAGGTTCAGGAGGAATAGATAAGTTTCATAAAGGACCAATGTATGTGTACTGTCTTCAGAACCGGCACATTTTCTTTATAGACGGAATGTGTTTGTCTGTCACCACCGGGCAGCTTGGTGAGTTAGAGAAAAGGCAGCCTGTGGATTTGGGCATGTGGGCTCTGGGCCTCCACCTCTCCTGCAGGTAACCATACACCTGGAGCCCCTGTAATCCTAGCGCAGGTACACAGATGCACTAAGTGGTGTGATGGGAGGGGAAGATAGCATCACAAGGATTCGTTTGATTGTAACAGTAATCCACACCAAGTCAAATAACACAGCCAAACAGTTAAAAATGTGGTCTCTAATGAATTTGCTAATTCTAGCAGGCCCTCGCAAACATTTCCTGCCGGAGTACCCCATATCAAAACGAAATACCTGTGCTTTAATTACGTGGAATAATTATTTGATTTCCAGGAAGTTAAGACAGCTCTTTGTATTTAAATAAAAAGTCCTAGACGTGCAGTGAAACTCGATCAAACCCACAAAAAGGCTGAAACCGAATGCCTGTGCAGCGAGTCAAGATTTCGGCCGCTCGGCGAGCCTGACGTTGCGGCTTACGAGCCCAGAAAAAGGGGCATTTTAGAACGGGACGCCTGGGCCGTGTCCCCTTCTCGTGGGGAAAGCCCTGCCTTTGCAGAGGCCTGGCGCAACGCAGGCCTCCGCGGCGGAGGGGGCCCGACTCGGGGCTGCCGGCGCCCCTCCGCGCCAGCAGGAGCCCCCAGTTTTCCGGGGGCGCGACCGCAGCCCGTCGCCCTCACTTTGGGAGAGTTGTTAAAATGCTGGGTCCTCTAATCTTAACGGCTTTGGACGTGAGTTTGGGGCAGGAAGGGGGGCGAGGCCTGCGGGTGTCCGTTTTGCCCGAGGAGTTGGAGACCCTCGTGCAGAAGTGCGGCCCGCGGCGCCCCGGCGGCCGCCCCGGCGTGGGGCCGGCTCGGGTTAGACACTCGCACACACACCATAGAGCTCGCTTTCCCGTAGCAGCTGCTGCCTCTGCCTCTGCCTCTCCCGCCTCAGCCTCTCTGCCCGGCATCTACACACATTCAGATTTGCGCGCTGTTTCAATCCTCGATGACGTGTCCCCCCAGACAGCCAATAGGCGCCGGGCTCTGGTCAGGACAATGGGAGGGAGCGAGCCAATGAGCGGGCCCCGTGAGTTGGCGGTAGCCAATAGGAGGCGCGCTGGCTGGAGAGTAATGTTACAGAGCGGAGAGAGTGAGGAGGCTGCGTCTGGCTCCCGCTCTCACAGCCATTGCAGTACATTGAGCTCCATAGAGACAGCGCCGGGGCAAGTGCGAGCCGGACGGGCACTGGGCGACTCTGTGCTCGCGGAGGGTGAGTCCGGCGCGGCGCGGCGGCGGCGACGGCGCCTCCGGCAGCGCCCGGGCCGCGCGGCGGCCGGGTCCCGCGGCCGGGAGCGGCGGGTCGGGATCCACACAAAGGCGGATGAGGGGGGACGGGGGGAACCGCGCACGGAGCGAGCCCCCGGGGCGCCGCGCCTGCCCCGCGCCGGCCTCCGGCCCCGGCCCCGCCGCCTGCCCTGCCCGGGCCGCGCCGCGGGCGCAGCACACAGCGGCGGCCGGGAGCGCTGGTCGGCGTGCTCTCGGCCCCGGGCCGGGCGTGCGGCGCGCGGGGGCGGCGGGGGGGGCGGCGGCGCCCCGGGGCTGCACGGCGGCCGGCGGGAGGCGGGCGCGGGGCGCGGGCGGCCGGCGGGGCCGGCGCGGTGGGCCCGGCGGCCTGCGCCCGGGCGGCGGCGGCGCGGCGGCGGGGGAGCGGCGCCCTGCGCCCGCGGAACATGGCTGACGCTCCCGGCGCCGCCGGCTGGAGCGAAAACAAGGCGGCGGGCGCGCGGGCGGGGGAGCGGGCGCGCAGTTCCGAGGCAACTTTTTCCGCGGCGCGGCGCGCGGCCCGGCCCCGCGGGCCCCGGCGGGGGCGGCGGGCGCGGGGCGCGGCGGGCGCGGGCGGGAGGGTCCGGCGCGCGCCCCCCGCCCCGCGCGCCCCTCCCCCGGCCGGGCGGCCGGGCGCGCGCCCCGCCCGCCGCACACTCACTCACACTCGCACACTCACACACGCACTCACACACACACACACACACACACACAAAGGGAAGGAGCCATGTTCGCGCTCGCCCTCGCGGCGGCGCAGGCGGGGAAGACGCGCAGCGGCCATTCCGTGCGCGCCCGGCCGGCGGCCGCGGGCGGAGCCAGCCCCCATTTCGAGCGGGGCTTCTCCCTCCGCGAGCCCGACAAAATGGGGGCGGCGGGCCGGCCGGGCGCACGTGGCCGCCCCGGCGCCCCGAGCTGCCGGGGGCGGGGGGCGCCGCCGCGGCGGGAAGGCGCGCCGAGCCCGGACGCCCCGCGCGGCGCCCCAACTTTCACGGGTTGGGAAAAACACCCCTCCGGCGGCGGGGGGGGTTTGGGGGGGCGGCCCGCGCCCCGAGCAGGAGTGGCTTTTGTCCCTCGTCCTTGTTTACGCCGAGAAACTTCAGACCGGACGTGTCTAGTCGAGAGCCGAGATCCGTCTCGGGGCCAAGGCGATAGGAAGCGCGGGGTTCGCCCCGGCGCGGGTCCGAGCGCCGCCGTCTTCCGGCCCCCCGCGCCCCGCGGAGTTTGCAAGCGGCCGCGAAAACTTCCCGGCATCTGGAAGGGTCTGCGGCGCGCTCGGGCCCGGCCCCGCGCTACCCGCGCCGTGCAGACCCCGCGAGTCGGCCGCGCTGGCTGTCTGACCCTCGGTGCTGTCGATTAAAAATGGTGTTACACGTTTAAAAACTCGTTTAAATGACCGCTTAGGTATTCATTCCAAACAGACCCGGGCAGAAGTGAATACTGAGAGCTCCATTGTGCCTACGCTTTTTTGAGATCACACACCGAGAGGCCGTTTTGTTTTTTTTTATCTGTGTGTGTGTGTGTGTGTGTGTGTGTGTGTTTCGGGGGGGGGGGTTGGGGGACTTGGCATAGCCTCTGATAGGAATTGGCCATTGCTGTCATTTTTTGGTTTGGTCTTGTGGGAGGTTGATGTCACTTGTGTCAAATAACGGGGACCTCCGTTTTTCATACACTAAGAAATTTAAGTTTCTTAAATGTCAGTTTGCTAACACCGAACGTTTTATTTATTTATTTATTTATTTATTTATTAGAAAAATAAGTAAACATGGGCAAAGGAGATCCTAAGAAGCCCAGAGGCAAAATGTCATCATATGCATTCTTTGTGCAAACTTGCCGGGAGGAGCACAAGAAGAAGCACCCAGATGCTTCAGTCAACTTCTCAGAGTTTTCTAAGAAGTGCTCAGAGAGGTGGAAGGTAAGAGGCCGTAAAACGGACTGAGGAGGTACTAACTGACAAGGCCACGGCAGGATTTTTAAAAGCCTGGGTGCCATTTGCATAATGTGAGTGGTGGTGTTAGAACAGGCTGCTGGTAGCGTAAGGACACTGGTTTTAATACCTTCAAGAACAAATTATTGGAATTTTATTACTGACTTTAAATTTACAAATAATTCTTTTATAGACCATGTCTGCTAAAGAGAAAGGAAAATTCGAAGACATGGCAAAGGCGGACAAGGCCCGCTATGAAAGAGAAATGAAAACTTATATCCCCCCAAAGGGGAAACAAAAAAGAAGTTCAAGGATCCCAATGCACCCAAGAGGCCTCCGTAAGTATCTTGCCGTTTTTCTTTTCGAGAAGTGTTTTGCAGTAAGATTAGAAATTCAGCAAGCCACCTTGTGGGATTGAAGTGTATAATCAACGTTTCTTAGCTAGTAGTAGCTCACGTTGGTACGTGTAAGTATCATAAGTAACCTTCACGTTGAGTGGGAGTTGTAGCCAGAGCATTCGAATCCGACACTCGCCTCCTTCGCTCACCCATTCTCTCCTGAATGCAATCTTGATTATTTCTCGAGAAATATGTAGTTGAATTACTTAGAGTAAATCGCAGAATGTCTTTTTGGAGTCGTGTGTGCTTAACCAGTGTCAGAAGTGAATGTAAATGAAGCTTTGGTTCTGAAAGAGAGCACGTGATATTTGCGCCCTGTCCAATGCCTGGTAGAAATTAGAAACAGCTTTTGTGTAGCAATACAACATACATGTGATAGTAAACTTAAAATTCTAAATGCAATTTCTCCTTTTAGTTCGGCCTTTTTCTTGTTTTGTTCTGAGTATCGCCCCAAAATCAAAGGAGAGCACCCCGGCCTGTCCATTGGCGACGTCGCGAAGAAGCTGGGAGAGATGTGGAATAACACCGCTGCGGACGACAAGCAGCCCTACGAGAAGAAGGCGGCCAAGCTGAAGGAGAAGTACGAGAAGGTGAGCAGCGCGGGGCGCCCGGCGGGAGGCCATGCCGGGTGCCAGCCCGTCGTCCCTGGTCCCTCGCCTTCGTTTTCTAGTCTGGATTTCTGAAGGGTTCGAGATGTGACGCAGTTTTTACTGTGATAGCTACATTCAGTTCTGCCGCTGGCTATAAGTCCTTTCCTGTTTCTTAAATGATAGAGAACAAGCAAGTGCAGTGGCCGTTTTTTAACGTTATGTTATTTGCATTGGGCAAAGGCCATATATCTAAGCTGGGTTTGTTATTCCCCAGTGTCTTCAAGTCTATGAAAATTTTGGTAGTTACCTTGAGTCAGAAAATTAGGTAGTTTAGATGGTCAGGCCCATAGTATAAAAACGGGCCGGACAAGTAATAGACTATGTTCTTCATAAACATACCCTGAAACATGTATTTTTCTCCCTTAGATAACTCAGAAACTCAATTTTGAGTTAAAAGTTCACGTCTGTGTAATAAATTGGTATTGAGGAAAAGCTATAAACTCTGTATTTTGAGTTGAAGTATTTAAGTTAAATTTAAGCTTATTTAATCACTCTGGGGAAACGTATTCAAGTTCTAGATGTCTCCTAACGTGATGGCACACTTGCGGGCAAGTTATTTTTTAAAGACGAAATTTCCCGTTGCGGGTCAGGGTCTGATGGTGTAAACCTGTAGAATGCTCTTTTGCATTCAGAAGGTGGCAGTGTCTACCCTTTAATCAGCGTCTCCGCATTATAGTGCCAGTGCACCAGAGTTAGGATGGGGACCGTGGTTTCCCTTCGCCGAGGCTCAGCCTCGCGAACGTGAGCCCATGCGGGCCCGTGGGCTGCAGGTGACTGACGACAGCCATCTCGTGGCGTTCCTCGCGCATCTCTGCGCGTGCTGGTGGTTGTGGGTCTCAGGCCGTGCTGGTCGGTGGGCCTGGGGTCTCGTCCTTCATCCCGCTCCGCCGGGTCCCTTTCCTTCCTCCCCTGACTCATGGTTTGTCTTCCCCGCCAACTCCTCCCGCCTTCGTTCCCGAAGGATATCGCCGCATACCGAGCTAAAGGAAAGCCTGACGCGGCGAAAAAGGGCGTCGTCAAGGCCGAGAAGAGCAAGAAGAAGAAGGAGGAGGAGGAGGATGAGGAGGACGAAGAGGAGGAGGAGGAGGATGAAGACGAGGAGGACGAGGACGAGGATGAGGAGGAGGACGACGAATGAGTCGCTGGCGCAGTTTTCTTGTCTATAAAGCATTTAACCCCCCTGTACACAACTCACTCCTTTTAAAGAAAAAAAATTGAAATGTAAGGCTGTGTAAGATTTGTTTTTAAACTGTACAGTGTCTTTTTTTGTATAGTTAACACACTACCGAATGTGTCTTTAGGTAGCCCTGTCCTGGTGGTATTTCAGTAGCCACTGACCTTGCCTGGTACAGTATGGGGGTTGTAAATTGGCATGGAAACTTAAAGCAGGTTCTTGTTGGTGCACAGCACAAATTAGTTATATATGGGGATGGTAGCTTTTCATCTTCAGTTGTCTCTGATGCAGCTTATACGAAATAATTGTCGTTCTGTTAACTGAATACCACTCTGTAATTGCAAAAAAAAAATTGCAGCTGTTTTGTTGACATTCTGAATGCTTCTAAGTAAATACAATTTTTTTTATTAGTATTGTTGTCCTTTTCATAGGTCTGGAATTTTTCTTCTTGAGGGGAAGCTAGTCTTCTGCTTTTTCCCATTTTGGATCACATGATTTATTACAGTGTTTATCTTTTCATGTAGTTAGTTGACTGATAAAAAGCTTTTGTCCACACACCCTGCATACTCATGATGAGGGTAATCAGAGTTAGATTGAGACAGTTTTCATCCATAACCGAAAGTCGAAAATCTCGATCAGTTGATATCAAATTTCACACAGCCCAGTTACATTTACGAAGTGAAGAGTAACCAGTCTGCTCACAGCATGGGATTATTAGAATCAAACGTTTTGAAAGTCTGTCCTTGAAGGACTAAATAGAAAAATACGTTCTAGTCTTTGCAATGAGGACTCCACGTTCTTTAACTCCCATTACCATGTAATGGCAGTTATATTTGCAGTTCCCACGTGAAAGACCTGAGGATGTAGCCCCAAAAGCGTGACCTTAAAATACAAGACTGCCACGTTACGTTTTTTGTTGACGTTAGTCTAGGCAAAGGCTCTTTAAAAAGTGCTGGCTGTAAATGTCTTCTATTTACCTAAATTTGGATTGTTTAGGAAACGAGACTCCATTAAAGGTATTTCTAATTAATTAGGCCAACTTTTAAGATCTTGTACAACATTTAAAATCAAGTATATTTTCCTATATTATGGTTTGCTCCTTTATAAGTCAAATACTTGAGGGAAGAAGACAATTTAAACTTTTGTGTCTCTATGAATTGTCCAATTTATTTGAACTTGATTTTTCTTTACAAAACTTAAACTCATTCATTAGGATCATATGTTTATCTGCTTAGCTGTTTAGGGAACAATTTGGCAATTTTGTGGTTTTTGAGATGATCGTTCTCTTAAAGTGCCAGTGTTTTAAAATAGCGTTCTTGTAATTTTACACGCTTTTGTGATGGAGTGCTGTTTTGTTATATAATTTTGACTTGGATTCTTTCCATTTGCATTTGTTTATGTAATTTCAGGAGGAATAACAACATCTGAGTCCTGGATGATACTAATAAACTAATAATTGCAGAGGTTTTAAATACTAGTTAAATGGCTTTCACTTAAGATTTTAAGATTTTGTTATATACATATTTTAATCTTGTTTCTGATGATAGCAACACCATTTAAATAAGTGTAAAGGCTGACAAAGTTTTTCCCTTTAAAAATAGTCACTTTATGCTTATAAATAGGGTTAATGGGCCGATAAAAACAGATTTTTTGCCAAACATTCTAAGTGTTCTCAGAGGATGCTATATAATAAATGAAAACTAATTTTACTTTCAGAATGTTGGGTTAAACAAGATAGTGGTTTTTTAAAGCAAGGCACATGTTACGTAAAAAGGCAGGGGTAGTGATTATAAATGTAAAAAAAAAAGCGGTGCTCGAAGCTGAATGAGAACCTCAGTAGGAAGGCTGAAAGCATGTCCAAATTTACCAGATTTTTAGTCAAGAGGACAAGTCACTAATCTGATTCACGCAGTTTTCTGCCATAGCTGTGGAACCACCATTGTCAACAGCATTTAGCAAGTCTGATCCATTCTAAAGTGAATTGTCTGATTTCTTGGTGACTAGTGGGTGTGTCAAAACAACTACCGTGTTTTAAGATGTTGAGGATGGGAACAAGGTTTTGGGGGACTAGCTGGCTTCACATCTTGGCAGGGAAAATGGACCCAAAAAGTTACGTTCAGTGTTTCACAGTAATAGCCCTGGAGCCTGGATGCCTGAAACTCGAGTAAATGAAGGTGGAAGACAGTTTAGAGAATTTAGTGTAAAACCGCAAGTGGTTTTTTTCTTTAAGTTGATGTTTACGAAGAGTTGTAGCGCTGCGGGTTCTAAAGCTGTTCTTAACATCAAGGAAAGATGAGGTACAGATTTCTGCAATTTTAAAATCGGTGTTCTGATTAAAACTTAATCCAATTTGCTAGCTTTCCTGTAGGAAAGTTGGGAACTCTTGCTGGTAGTAATTGTTCTAATGATTTTCAATTGAGGTGTTGGTATTTACCATATTTCTTAATATCTTTAGAGTGAAATCAGAAAAGGTAAATCTTGTGTGTCGTATGCATCGCAGGGATAAGAAATTATAAAGATAAGTGTGATAGTATTCAATGAATACCTCCCCTCACTGCCTGGGGAATTATAAATAATAGCTCGGATGTTAGTGTCTGGCTATATTGAAAACTGCACTGGAGAGACAAAATAGTGATTTTTGAATGAAAATCATGGCCAACTCCTTTGGCATCAGAATCTAAGAGGAAAGTTCAAATCGAGGTCGGCTTGGGACATCACACTTTCCGAAAGAGCCTGAAATAGCTCTTTTTCACCTTTTGCGTTTGCATATGATCCTGTTGTTGGCTGCGGGATTTGTGCAAATCCGATACAGCTTAAATCTTGGAATTAACTTGTTTGAGTGTGAACCTCGGGCTAGGAATTAGGCTGTTTTTATTAAGGGATTGCAGTGAGTTATTTTAGATTGGTTTTTTTTACCTGTGCTGCATCATTTTCCGCTGACTCTTGACGTCCTGCAGAAAAGCCAGAAAACCGTTTGGGTGCCTGCACAACAAAGGGTGTGAGCCGGTGGCTTTTCTTGCCCCCTTCTAAGCAGAGATGTGAGCAGCAGAGCTAAATCACACGCCATAACGTGGGGAAGTCCCTGGGTCTGAGCCAGGTTGCTCCCTGGAGTGACAAGGCGGAGCCTTGCTCTGTCCTGCGAGTGCTATAATTCGACGCTACGCCGTGGCGCAGAGAGAGATGCCACCCCACACGGACGGCACCAGCAGCGTTTCATCTGCGGCACTCCGGAGTGTGTCCCACCCGTTTTCCCGAGGGCTTCGGTCTGAACTATACTGGAAGGACGTGTGATCAGTTAATGCCTTTTAGGTATGTCCATTGGTTGGGACCTTCTACAGCGCTGAATTTAGTGGTCGCCCACTGAGAAAGGAAGTTGTAATATAGATGTGGAATAGTGTGAGGAATTAAGAGACTGAGCGGCGGCAGGACTTTGGGGGGTAGGCCAAGGTCGGGTACGTGGAGACAAAGCCAGTGATGGTCAGAAAATTAGTGAAAGGGGTTTATGGAGACTCTTGAAGTCTTTTATCACGCAATGAATGATCTTTACTTTTCTCTTTAGTCACAATTCAGGCATAGAAGTGATGTTTCGTGACCTGATGTCTCAATACATTCGATCATTACTGTTGGTTCATGTCGGTTCCTGGTTTTTGCTCTAACAATACCGCAGCGAACTCTCCGTTTGTCTTAGCCATGTGTAGGTCTGCAGATCCCTCCAGGTAGAGTCGCTGGTTCAAAGGTCTGCATTCACAACTTGGGCAGATACTGACAGGTTGCCCCCCAAAAGGCTCTACTTAACCGTGAGACATTTTAACAACGATTTTTATGATAAATCAAGATTTTTACTGATCATTCTTTGGCTCCATGAAATAGCTATTCATTCTTTAAAGATGAGAAATTAAAATACTGAAATACTGTCATTTATTCAGAGCCCCCAAGCACAAGAAGGTAGAACCAACCAAAAAGACCCTTGGCTTGCGTACTGATGAGTTAAACTACGGAACGAATTGCTCCTCTGAAAAGTTACCGCAATAACTCAATATTTAAGTAACCCGTCGTGTAAAAAATGAGGAACTCCTTCCCATCTTGGCATCCGGCATCCCAGGTGGAGCATCTGGCAGTTTTATCTGCTTTTTTTTTTTCTAGCAGAGACTGCATCAGCCTTTACAGAATCGGTTTGCAAAAGTGAGTCAGGCTGCAAGTCGTAGTCGAGGACCACGAGCTTGATTCTGGGCACTCGGAGGTGGCAGGGCACTGGGGAGAGTGGGGTGGACACTGGGGACCTGCTTCGAATGGGATGACGTGGAGCACTGCTGCCCTCCTTGCTGCAGATGGCACTTGAGGGTACAGGACTCGCCCCAGTGCATTTATAAACAATCGTAGTCACAGCCTTCCAAGTGGAATTAACCTTAGTTCCTTAGAGTTACAGAGAACCCTAATTACAGGCTTCACCGTATTTTCATTCATTGCATTTTAATTAGAGATCATTCTCGTAAAGTGTTCTGAGCATAAGCAAGAGGATACAAAGTCCCAAAACATAGGAAGTACCCGTTGGGTGTGAGAGTGCTCCTAAAGAAAAACAGGAAGCCCGGTCACCACATCCTCAGGTGCTGGTGCGGTGCCCAGGACGGCACGAGGAGCGCTGGGGGCACCCCTGGGCGCAGAGAAACGGGGAGCGGGCAGCGCGCCCTGCCGCCCCTGTGACGCCTCCCGGCCCCCTCCTGCTCACCTGGCCTCAGAGCACTTCCGGACAGAAGAAAACAAAACCTGCCAATCCCGTAGCAGGTTGCAAGCCACCTGATTCTAAAGAAGCGGCCGGGGGGGGGGGGGGGGGGGGGGGGGGGGGGGGGGGGGGGGGGGGGGGGGGGGGGGGGGGGGGGGGGGGGGGGGGGGGGGGGGGGGGGGGGGGGGGGGGGGGGGAGGGGGGGGTGTGTGCCACTCCCGGGTCCGGGCGGCAGCCGCCCACCGCTCGCTCACTGCAATGCATTTCGAGAAACCGTCTACCCTGACTGGGAACGCAATGCGCGTTTATTGCAAGAAAACAGCAAGGAGCAAAAATCTACAACCCTACTAGTCAGACTTAAAAACATTGGTGCCCTTCTAGTTTTATATATATGTGAATTTAATCTATAGCACACAAAACTTTTAAAACCGACGTGAGATTCACGGAACAAAATTAATCGTCGTCGAGTGTACAGCCAGGGGCATTCGGTCCGTTCATAGTGTTTTTAACCCCCGCCCGCCCCTGTCTGGTTTCGAACAGCTTCATCAGCCCTGAAGGCAACCCCAAACCCATCAAGTCTTCGCTCTTGACAACTACCAATCATCATCTCCATGCATTTCCCTGTTCTGGATATTTCATGTAAATGTGTGACGTTTCGCGTCTGGCTGTTTTCACTTAGCAGAGTTTTCAAGGTTCCTCCACATTTCAGTACATGTCAGTACTTATCTGTCTATGGCTGAAGAGTATTCCATTGTGTATTCCATATATATTACAATCTGTTTATCCATTCATCCACTGAAGGACACTTGACCCAGTGTCCCCTTTTAGCTATTGTGACGAGTGCCGTTATGAACATGTGTGTAGGCGTATTTGTTTGAACCTCCATTTTTAATCCTTTGGGGCATATACCTAGGAGCGGAATTGCTGGATCACATGGTAATTCTGGGCTTAACTTTTTGAGGGACCGACAGTCACAGCAGCTACACCGTTTTACATGCCCACGCCAACGTGTAAGGGTTCCGGTTTTCCACAACCTCACCAACACTTCCTGTTTCCCTTTTTTTAAACAATAGATGATAACCAACCGAGTAGGTATGGAGCAGTATCTCCTTGTGAGTTGATTTGCCTTTCCCTAATGACGAGTGATGTTGAGCACCTTTTCATGTGCTCGTGGGCCATCTGTATGTCTTCCTTGGAGAACCATCTGTTCAAGGTCTTTGCCATTTTTAAATTGAGTTGCCTTTTGGTTGCCGGATATCTTTGTTTAACAGAGATGGCAATATATCTACATCCTATTTGTAAACTACTTTGTCACCATGTCTTACTCTGCACTGCGTAATTTTTCATTTCTCCATGGTACGCCACTGAATGTACAACACCATCCCACGTTACCAGACATTTGCGTAGGTTCTTAATTTTTTTTACTATTATCAATAAGGTTAAAATGACTCTCCTTTCCCTTTTCCACCCATAGCCTTGTGCCCATGATTATTTTGTTGGATTTTTAAATATATTCCGCAAAGTGAAGTTGCTGAATCGAAGGATGAGCCCAATTTGGTGAGTTTTGCCATGCCGCCTTCAGAAAAGTCTTCTCCGAATGTCACAACGTTTTTAGAAGGCTGGCCAGACAATCTTACGTAGAAGGGATACGGAGCAGGGGCACGGTTTCTAAGGTCGAATGAAGATTCGAGCCTACAGCAATGGAGGAAATCACTAAAGGGTGAGAACTTCCAAAGCAAGCGAATGAAAAGGCTACAGCCTGGGAGAGACGTTGGGGTAAAATGCCCAGCCCCATGATGCTTCTGTTATTTTACTACCTTTCGGTTGAAGATGAACAGAAAAAGCTTTTATAGTCAAGTAGCCGCAGGACTGCAAGAGAGGACGTGTCGATCAAATAGAATGGGTGTGGAAACTTTGAAAAATTTGGAAAAGCATGACAGCTTTCTTGTTTTTCTTTCATTGTATCTTGTTCTTAATAATAACCTACACCATTTCCCAAACACATTAATTAGTCGTCTGTATCGAATTTTTTTTCTTAAAATAAGGTTCGCTGTGTTTTTACGTATGATTTAAGACCAAGACAGGGCACCAGTTCTTCTGGGGAGGACAGAGGTGTCTTAGTTGACAGTGGCCACAGGTCAACATGAAATCGGATTAACCGTAAAAACTTATCTTCTAGTCGATCCTGTAGGTGGGCTGTATTGTGATGTGCTGCAGTGGACATTCAAGGAGTAGTAGCTTCTGCTAATTTTCGAAAATGCTAAGGAATTCCTCAAACTTATTCTTCCTCCCAAGAGCCCGGGGTCTTCCATAAAGTTTCTGATCTTTTTAATTCCAGGGAGGAAAGCAGTTAGGGAAGTAATGGAAACTGTCAGGTGATAGTCATCTTCTGATCGTCTGCTCTAGATTTTTTCCAGGACACAATTTTAGCTGAAAGAAAAATAACACCCACCTGACAGCCCTCAGAGTTAGGAGGAGAAAGTCCGAGGAAGCTCTTTAAGGAATAAACCAGCAAACTCTGTTCATGACAAAGCTGATCAAAAGGATGGTTGAAACTCAAGTTTACTCCAGATGGACATTTTCTAATTTTTTTATAAAAGGATTTTTAAAGAAATTTTATTTATCAAAATGTGGTTGTTGCTGCAGGTATTTGATATCGTCCCGTTTGATATATGAATTTTCTGTGTGTACGTGTCCTCTCATTACCTTAAACTGGGCAGTCCGACTTCTAATGTGTAAAAATGATCAAAACAGGGCAAACGCTCAAGTGTCATTTCCTCGAGAGAGTCCGAGATGAAAGAACCCCTCGGAGAACAAGTATGTCCCCTGATCTGTAAATTCTGTGATGAGGCCAACCTCGGCCTCTCCGGCCCTCCCAGGTAGGCAGGTTCTGCTGAGCACACCAGACCAATCCCCTCCTGGCCCAAACCTTCAAAGACACGGGGCACCTGGGGTGTTGAGGGATCCGGTCAGCACCTCGGACACCTTTGGGGTCTCTGCACGCCCCGGAGTTCTCCAATGGGGCTGCAGCGGGCCCCACCCCAAAATTCTTTTTCACCCCAAGAGCCCGTAGGCAGTGGGCTTGGAGTGCCAGCATCCTACCTCTAGGCACGTGACTCTCAAGCCAAGTCCCTTGGCACAGGATGTCTATTTTCCACTTTCTATTTAGAAAGGAGAGAGCCACCGCACGATTCCAGTTACATGACTGTTTGCCGCTCCGTTCAAATGACACAGTGACATTTTCCAGTAGGAGGGCTGAGACCCCTGGGACCTCCCCCGTCAGGACGGCGTGGTCGCTTGTGTGGCTGCCCATCCAATCAGGGCTTCGGGAATGCAATCATTCTCTCCCGGCAGCCAGCTCCCAACGCCAGTGTGCTGGTTCCAACGCTGAGTAGGATGCAAGTCATCTACAGATGTTTGGTTTGGCAGGCCCTAGTGGCCCAGGTGCCGGGAGGGATTTGGGATAATGCTAGCAAAAACAAAAGGGGCTTGGGAAGGAGGGACACTAAGCCAAGCCGTGACACTGCCGTCTTCACAGCGTCCCCAGATGGGGACGTCACGACCGGAAATAACTCACTTTCGATGAGCCTTTTCCTGATTTTCTTCTCGAAGAAACCCAACCTCTAAAATGTTTAGGTTTGGAGAACACTCATTTTTAGAATGGACTCCTTCGGTTCCAGTAATACGTAGAGGGAATTGCGTTGACGACGTCCTTTACGAGCTGGCTTCTTACCAAACCCACAGACCAAACCCACAGACGGGTCTGTCACTGAGTCAAATGTGCCGGACTTTCTCCAAGGTATTTTAACCAAGTTTCAGGTGAAAAGTCTTCCTGTAAGGGATTGTGCTTAAGATGATACTATTGCAACTTTCTATTTACCCTATAATTTAACCTCTTTGCAATGACGTGAGTTTATCCCATTAAGCGGTGAGCGGCAAACATCACACAGAGAAGCTGAACACCGCTATGTCCTTTCACCAGACCCGCACCGGGGACTGGAACGTTTATAAGCCTGGGGAGAGTGGATTTCATGGCCCGAATCCATTTAGCGTCTCTCTATAGGTTGATGGGGACACGTCCTCCAGCTGTAGGGTGGAGAAATCCGGCTCGCAGGCCAACCGAGGAGTAAGCGGCTCGTCTGTCTGGGATTCGCTCACTCACGAGCGAGCCGGGCGCCAGGCTGGGCCCTGGAGGCCCAGAGATGCACAGTCCCCTCCGACGTTGCCATGTGCTTATGATTTCAGGCAGAAGACAGACAGTGAAGAAGTAAACAGACACGTAAGCAAGATAATTCCAGGTGCCGCGAGGGCCCCGAGGAAACGAAACAGGCCACGTGGCCGTGTGTGGCTGGTGGAGGAGGCCTCCCGGGACAGCCTGGGATGGCCCGGTCCTTCGGCCCGCTCACTCTTGCTCGGCTGGCTGGGTCGAGGGGGGCCGGCCACCGTGGAGTGGCCCCAGTCCCTCGGGACTCTGCAGGTCACTATGCCCCAACTTCCCCAGGCCTTTCCCTGGGCGTTCTCCCGGTGTTCCCCGCTGCCCCCGGCTCGCTGCTGCGTGCCTGTGTGTCTCACACCCTCCAGGGAGAGGCCTCTGCCTCCGGCTCTCAGGATGTGAAGAGCTGCAAATAGCACGGACAGCTGCAGATGGAGGTGGCCGCCCGGGAAGCGTGCCACCTGCTGCCACCGCAGGAGCCGGGCCGCCACGGGCCTCCTCCCGCCCCTGCGAGCAGCTGAGCAGGAACCGCGGCCATTTCGGCCAAGTCACCAGAGCAAATTACGGCTTGGGTTCTGTCACGGGCGCGCACGGGAGGATGAGAGGCAGGCGAGGAGGGGAGGCCCGGGCCTCAGCGTTTTCCGCTTGTCGCCAGGCAGCCTCCGAGGTCACGCGGCACCAGTAATTACCTCCTCGGCTCCCGGTGAAGGGGGACGCGAGCGTCTGAGCCCCGAGGTGTGACAGGGGGCCCGGAATCGAATCCCGCCCTCGGTGTCGCTGGCGCACGGCCTTTTCCTCAGGGTCGATCGGTGGTTTTCCTTTATCTCCTTGCAATACTTCTTCCTGAGCTTTCTGCTGGTTCCCGGCCTCCCGTTCTCCTCGGCCACATTCCTGAGCGTGAGCACATGAGCATCATTTATAAAGCACCATGGGAGACTTGCCTTGAAAGAAGGAAGCCCGAGAGGAAATGAACACCCACCCCCTGGCCCCACCACACACATGGCCGAGAGGGGTTGCCGCGCTCAGCCCAGGCAGTTTTCCCCAAAGGAGAGTGGGAGGGGTGACATTCGGCCTCCAGGGCTTCACCCCTCGAAGGCCGGAGTCTGCGTGCAGGGGCGCACAGCTCTGCACGAAGACAGGACCCCCCCCCCACCCCCCACCCCGGCAGCACTGAGCTGGGGTCAGGCGCTCGGCCCTTCCAGAGCTAACCTTCCACGAAGCCATGGCTTTGCTTCCTCTAGGACCGGTCCGCTGCTGGGGGCAGTTCTGGTCCGTTTCAAGGTCGTGGCCCGGAAGGGTGGCTGCAGGTCCAGCCTCAAACGTTCAACGGCGGAGCGTGGTGCAGGTGAGAGTGAGGCGGAGTGCAGGTGAGAGTGAGGTGGGGTGCAGGTGAGCGTGAGGTGGGGTGCAGGTGAGCGTGAGGCCCGCAATGAGAAAGACGCTCTCTGAGGGAGGAGGGCTGGATGGCTGGGGGCCGGGAGGCTGACTCATAGCCCGCCGGCGTGGGCCTTGGTCCCGTGGGAGCGTTTGGGGGCGGGTTCGCCTCCCTTCTCAGCTTTTGGGTGCGAAGCAGACAAGCGCGTACGGAAACCGTGACTTTATATTGTAATTTCATCTCTCTTTTTGTTTTGTTTTTCGCTATGCAACCCCAAATGTTAGTGTTTATAATTTAAATGCTAAGAATTCAGCTGGTATTAACGCATGACTTAATGGGGCCTACCTAAAAAAAACAAAAACAAAACTGTAAAAAACCTAAAAAAAGACATCAAAGGCCATTTTTTCAAACAGATCCATGCAGGTTGACAGGTCAACACCACGGAGGCGTTTATAAAATAAGATCTGCAGTGACTGGGAAGCACCGTGATATTCTGACTCTTTTCAACACAATTTTCAGCGTGCGTTAGCAGCTACATCTGTTTCCCCCAGGCGGGCGTTCGGTCTCAGTTTTCCTTTCTGCTGCCCGGCTGCCTTAAGCCGGCCACCGCCCCCCCGAGAGAAGATCTGAATGTGGGGTGCTGCCTCCTCTGCTCCTGCGGCGCAGAGCCGGGCCGACCTCTCTCCCTGGGGCCTCAGCAATGGCTTCGTGTGCCGCCCGGCGAGGCCTTGGCACCCAGCAAGAAGGAAAAAGCATCACAAACCAGTGCCCCGAAGACAGGAGACGGCGGAGCGCCAAGCCGTAGAACGGTTCTGAGTTCCTGGTGCCGTGACGACGCGAGCCCGGGCTTGGCGGGTTTGTGGCGGGCGCTCGCTGGGCCCCCTGCTGGGTGGGCGTCCTGGGGCCACCGTGATCCTGCCGACGCCATGAGGCGTGTGTGACAGCTGAACAGTCCCCGTGAAACGCCGGCACAGGGCTCGTCACGAGCTGAGGGCTCAGCAACCCGTCGGCATAAACTTTTTTAATAACAGGAACGAATCCTGTAGTAGACGACGAGCTGATAATCATTACTCTTCTATGATGACAGAGTCTCCTCTCCTCCTCCAGCCTGGCCTTCCGCCCAAGCCGAGGAGGTGAGCATAGTGGCTTCATTCCTAATTACCTGGATTCGGTGTCACCGGATCCCAGGTCTACCTGACGCCGGCACCCCCTGGTCTCACCCTGATTTAAATGGTGTGGGCCGGGCCGGGGCCTTGCGAGTTTTGAAAGCTCCCCCAGGTGATTCTAATGAACAGCCACGCTTGGCAACCAGCACTTTTGGGCATTGTCCTAACCCAAAAGGCAAACAGACGTCTATGGCTTACATCAAATTAAATATATGTTCCAGCTTACCATTTGACTCATTGTGCTACGTTGCATTCAGATCAGCCAATCAATCGGACTCAGTTTTTCACCGAATTTGTGTTTTGACTGACTCGACTAATTACTTCAGTAAAAAGTTTGATCCATTATAATCATACGGCCTTAGCCTCAAGCAAATTGAATTTGCTGACAATCAGCTATGACTCTGCGGGTATTTGGAGCCTTGTAAATGACACATTACCACAGAAGTTCACATATTTAATTCCATTCTATACATGTGCTAACCTGGATATTAAATAAAAATGCTGATACAGTTTTGGATTGATCTGACCAATTCATTTAGTAAGAAATTCGATTTCTCAGGCTTCTAGAGCTACAGCCTAAAGGCAATTGAATTTGTAGGGGGAGAGCTAGGAGTTTAAGTGTGAGTGATCGTAGGAGTGTGCATCATTAATTCTGTCTTCCACACACGCTGGCCAACGGGACCTTAAATCAAGGTGCTGGTCGTCGGCGTGAGGCTGCTGTCACCTGGTCCCTTTAATCTTGTCCTGGGGACTTTCGAAGGCATGTTGCTACGTAGTTAACGGGCTTTGCACACTGCCGTCTGTGTATTACTCACCTCTGGAAAAATCGATGCGTGTGTTGGCCCGCTTAGTGCTCCGGTGGTCCTGACGCCCGCACAGCTCCATGCACGTCCTGTGTCCACATTTTCCATGAGAGGCACAAAATGCTGATTAGAAACCCCCAGGAATTTCACCTCTGGCCGTGGCCTGGGGCGTTCACGAGCCCCTTTCGCCAGCTGGGCAGAGTAGTCCTTTCTCGGATGCACGCGTAGTAGGACAGCACAGAACGTGGCAGCTGCTCGGCCCCAACGTTTAAAACGTAAAACGGTGGTTGGGCTGAAAATGGGGGTGTTTTATGTGTAAGCGCTACATCCCCCGCACTAGGTCAAGTTATTTATTAGGGTTCTCATTTGTAACAGGCAGAAATGGTGGGCACTGGGAAGGTATTTTCAGTTTTCCCCTTCTGATGGTGTTATCTAAAAAAGAATTTAGCTAAAGATTGGGTAAAAAAAAAAAAATCAAGTCCTAACAGTCGAAACGATAGGACGGGAACCCGTATTTAAGTACGTGCCTATTGGGTGCTAGGCCTTCCCTGTGCATGACCCCCCTTCATCCCCACAGAGACCTCTCACGAGAAAGTCAGTCAGTCTCCGTTCAGAGAAGTCCAGAGCATGCATCAGAAGAGTGGGGTTTGGACCCAAGCCAGCCTGCCCCAGACTTCGTGAGCTGTTCTGTGAGCTGGGATGACCCGCCATCCCAGTTTGCCCGGGGTTCGGTCTCCTGGAACCCGAGACTCGGTTTTAAAACCACGATGGTCCCTGGAGAACCAGGATAAGTTGGCTCCTCGGTAACCAGAGGCTGCTCCCTTGGCCGGCCAGCCAGATTCTGGGCCTGGGTTTCTCCTGGTGGGAAGGACACAGGAGGCCTGGATCCCAATACTCGTTTCAAAAAATAATATATCCAACCACATCACACTCCCACTGGAGAAGGTTGACGGCACCCCTGGCCAAACTCCAGATCAGGTAGGGCAAGTTTCGGCACCCTTCCGCTCCGACGGGCCACGTTTGATTTTGTGGGCCATCGGGTCTGTCACAATGACCTTGGGGTGGGAAGCAGCTGGGGACAACAGGAAAGTGAACGGCGTGGCGGAGTTCCCAGAGAACGTTGGTCGCCAAAGCCGGAGGTGGGCTGGGCTTGGCCCACGGACACGTCGCCACACCCCGAGGTAGGTGAGTGAAGAATCTGCGTAGATAATGCGTTTTTGAAAAAGATTTATTTCTGGAAGTGACTTTAATCGGAGTGGGGCCAGCGGGCAGCGGGAGCTGGCTTCGGGACCAGCCTGCTCGCCGATGCGCCCGTCTGCTGCTTTCTGGTATTTGGGGCTACGGAGCTGAGCCGTTCTAATCTCCCCCAGATCACAGAGTCTGTGGGCGTGTGAAGGCGTCCGTGCGACAGCTCCCATCACACATTCGTGTCCCCTTCCTCGTCTGCGGGGAGATGTTTGTCACATCCATTGCTCCGTTGTCTCTTCAACCACTTCTGTGCACTCCAAACACCCTTTGAGAAGTGATTCCCATCGCACTCTACGTAGTCTGAAGAATGATCATTGTCTCTGCGTCACACTTTCTTTACTGTGTGCTGAAAACGCATGAGGCGCTTTTTCTACACTGAAAAGCAAACACCCCTTTACCACGGAGCAGCCTCTGCCACGCCAGTGTTCGTTCATGGGTGTCCTCGTCCCCTCCCTGGGTGTCTCTGAGCACTCGCTCTTCAAGGGGGAGCGGCGAGGGGCCCCTCGAGACCCATCACAGAGCGGAGGAGCCTACACAGCTCAAAGCCTCAATGCACAAGGAACGGTGGGTGTGGCTTGAGGACTCTGGGGAGGAACTGTGAATTTCGTGGGAGGGATGACAAAGGGCTCGGGAACAGGCGAGCTCGGGAGGGGACGATAAATAGATTAGCTCAGGAACAGAAAAGGTGCTCAGCTTTTGGAGACAGCGGGCCATCACAGGAGGATGCGACCCGTAAAGCAGGCAAAGCCACTGGTGGTTCTCGAGCGAGAGATGGACGTGATAAAAATATGCTTTAGGCAGGTGTCCTACTGGTGTCCAGGGCGGTGGGAGCTAGGAGGCGGGGTCGCACTGTGGCAGTGAACCTGGCAGGGAGGGACAGGGTTCCAAAGGATCCCAGAGGAATCGGGAGGAGGGTGGAGGCATCATTAACCCCAGAGAACTGGGATGAGGGGATGCCCACTGAGGAAGATGATTCTAGGTTCCAGCTTGAAAAACTTCAGGTGTGTTCATGCTCTCTGGGCGAGCAGGTGAGAGCCGGGGGCTGTCTGTGTGCATTTTATCTGGACCTCTCTACACAGATGATCGCTGGACCAGGCGAGGAGCGTCCAGTGCTTCTGACTTTCGTTTGCTCCATGATCTCTGTCGAAACTCTTTGACATTGGGCTGGAGAGAAGCATCAGAACTAGTATCTCTTGTGACTTACTCTGGCTGCCGATGCACAAGCTTTCAGGCGACTTCCACACGGGACATTTCTCTACTGATCCTGGGTTCCCCCAAGTTGTGGCTTTTGCAATAACCTGTAAATGGCTCGAATCACCAGCCCTGGCTGGAGTGGGTTCCGACGGCTGGTTCTATCACCACAGTGGCTGCCTGGCCCATGTCACACGAGTCACTGAGCTGGTGGTTGGTAAGCCTGCAGCACCCGACTTGGAGAACGGAATCAAACGCGTATGACTCTAAAAGAGAATCATTGAAAGAAGGTATTACGACATTTAGGAATATGTAAAAACATACTTAGGTAACTATTGAGATAATGCATGCATTAAGCGAGAGGCACTATTTTGGTTAGACGATAAAATTGGAATCAGCTATTCACCTGGAAACACGGCATGATTGTTTAATTTGTCGATTTAACCCGCCGACTTCAATTTTCCAAATTCACCCCTGTAAGAAAGGCATTGCTATCGAAAATTATAGTGATATCCTACAGAGGAGAATACAATAATAAATAATTTAGCTTCTTTATGCTTCAGTTGCTTTTCTAAATTACGTATGAAACAGCAATAAATATTACAGGTGCTATTGAGAAAGCCGACATTATCATCCATTTCTCATTTAAGAATGGAGCCATTAAAAAAAGAGAGAAGGGATGTTCGGAGGGAGAAACTCGTTCTTGTATTAAATACAGATTCCCGTATCTTGAGACGCTGCGTGTTTGCTTTGGCCGAAGGACATTCAAACGCCACTGAGCGAGAGAATGACATTTGTCGTAGCCAAAGTCAACACTTTGCATTTCTGTTTTCCATATGCGAGCGTGAGTCGAACTCGGCACAGTTTGTAGTTGTACGTTTGGAGAAACCGTGTAGAACTAGAATCATCATGATATGAAACATGTCCGTTATGTGTCGTCTCTGTTTTGGGAGCGCTGCCTGGGCAAAGAATGTAAAAATGAGCGACCGTGTGACATTCCCATGCAGTGACAGTGTGGGCTTTGGTACGGCCCAGAAAGCAAGAGCCACACCTGGATTGCTCACGCGGGTGAAAACTTATAACCTGTTTCCAGAACGTGTGATCCAAATGTCATCGAACCCTTGCTGCCAGGAAATTTTCCTGGGGCCTCACTGAGATGTTTTTTTCTCATCTCGTTAGAGATGTAGACGTCTCTAATTCTCTATAAACGCCAAGATTTTCCCTCTTTGCAAAAGAGGAGTGTTCTGGAGGCAGAACCACGAAGCCCAGACGAACACCTGCAATTCCAGGGAGGCCTTTGCAAAGCGTCCGGACGAGCTGGGAGTGCTTTTGACGAAATACTGTTTCTCTATGGGCAGCTTTGCCTGCCAGACAAGGCGTTCATGATAAACTTTGTAAACCTGCATATTTAAGAAATCAATGGTAGGAAATAAGGAGCAATTAATGAAAAAAAGTTACCGATAATGTAAAGCCTTCAACAGTGCTTGGCACATAGTATGTGCTCAGTAAATAATATAAGTGTTAGCTATTGCGATTTTATTTTGGGGACTATTCATATTTAATGACAACTGGTGGCCTGTATATATACACATTCTTATGTATACAATGGGTACATATAAACAGAAAAGTGTCCAACTTTTCTAATTGCTAAAAATAATCTTTGCCTGTGAATTAATTCATTGCCGTTTACTGTTTATTCTGTTAAGAGACAGAGAGAAAGCACCCGCAGAGGTGTGAAATGGCTCATCCGTTATAGTTCATCATTAACCGAGCAGCCTAAACTGAGCGCTGAAGCAACTGGGACCATTGATCAGATACCTGATCGATGGATTCGAGTTGCAAGGCGCACCGCCCGGTGCCACCTTCGTCCCAGAATAAAACAATGGGAATTAGCCTGGGCTTCCGGAGTCATCTGGCCACCCAGATGACTTCTTTACCCGAGGCAGGGAACGAGGTGACGGGGTGGCTGGGCCAGGGCATGCAGGAGGATTTAGCGAGGGCCTGCCAAGACTGGACTTTCACCCCCGTATCCAGGTTTTGTCCAGTCTCGCTATCTGCAGGGCTTCCTCCCCGCCCAACCCCACCCCCCTCCGAAAGAAATCAAGCCTATCTGATTCCACTGAGCCTGTGTGAGGCCATGACAGTTGCGTTTGCCTCCTTGACCTCTGAGGGATTACGAGAGGGATTATGACTCTACGAAAATTGAACGGAAGGGGACCCCTCAACCCTCCCCTTCATTAACCTCCCCTTTTCTGCTCTGTTAGAGAGATTTCTAGAAACATAGGGGTGTCCCGCACTGTCACCTTGTTTTTGGATGAAACTGGGCATTGTTTGACGTTTGCTTTCCAAGGGTATTTTTAAAGGAAGTCTTTGAAATGGGTCGTGGACATCTCGTACATCTAGACACAGCATTTTTAGTGAGCATGGCCTTTGACTCTGACCTTCTGCCGCCGGGAAGGGTGGTGGGTCGCATGGGGCAGCTCGGCCTGGGGCCGGGAAGGGTGGTGGGTCGCATGGGGCGGCTCGGCCTGGGACCACGCCTGCAGAACCCGGGGGAAGGCGGGATTTGCGTCTCCCTTTGTGTCTGTGTCTCTGGCACTGACGCAGGAGGGACATCAGAGGCGCTCCATAAGGTTTGCTGGGCAAATTGATGAAAGCAGCAGCAAATAGGACTTCTGGGTCTCTGCGCTTCCCGCAGGACAAGACGACCACCTTGACCGGGTCAGGCACTCGTGTCTGCCAGAGCTGTCCCCCAGACGTGATGGTCTGGGAGCTACCTCGGTCACCGGAAGATCAACCGACCGGCCAAACGAACAACCGAACAGCCTTCCAAACGTTCCCACCCACGTCTGGAGCCCCCGCGAGCACTTCCATGTCTGGAGGGACGTCCTTTGAACTTTAGTGGGTGACCTGGCCGTGTGCCCCTGCAGCACCCCACTTCCTTCAGGAGGCCGTGCTGTTGGGACACGCTGGCCTCTGTCATTCGCTCACTGACCAGCTGACCAGCTGCGGTGGCGCCTCCCCTCTGTGGGGCGCCGCCGTGGCCAGGCGCACTTCCCCGCTTCTCGCCATCAGGAGGAAACGAACCCGAGTGTGTGACATGTTAGACAGTGTGCTCCGGACCGGAGGCTGCGCCTCTGGGTCCTCAGAGGCCCAGGCAGCCCCACCTCTGGTTAAATCTGTCCGTTAGGTGGCGGAGACACTTCGGCATGCAGGCTGCGAACACGGCTCCTCAGACAGCCACGAGTGGTAAAGCCATTCTGCGCCCATGGGCCACTTCTGGGCAGGACGTGGATGCGCGTATCACAAATTAGGAGCGAGTGTTGCGGGCGGACAAAGGCCGCAGCCAGGGCATGTTCCCAAAACCCAGGGTCACACCAGCAACCAACGCTTCCTCGTGGGAAAGCTCAGCTGGTCCGGCTCAGCTTTGGGGGGTCTGACGTCGCGTCTGAAGCCGTGCTTCTGAGACGTGAGCCACGAGGTCTCTATTTGTGAGCATCGGCAATAAACGGCCCTTATGGGGACCGTTTTCTTTTCCAGAGACATCAGAGAGGAGGACTTCCCTCACGGGGCCAAAAGGGACACTCTGCTTCCTGTCTTAAAACCGTCCGTGGTTTTGAATTATAGACAGACATATTTTTGGCCCTGAACCAAGACGATCTTGCCCTCTGCATCTCTCACGCGGCTGCATTTCACAAAAGAGGTGTTTTGCTCTGATGTTTCTTGTGGCATTTAAAAAATCCACCGTGGACTTTGCCGCATTCATGCTTTTCCATCCCCAAGGCACCCCTGTGAGCTGGTGGGGAACATTAACTTCGCTTAAGCCTGGAGCGAGGTCAGCAACATGTCCAGAGTCACACGGTGACTCGGAAGACCTGCCTGGGTGGTTTCTTAATCAGTTTAAAGGTTGGCTATTTAAATAGCAGAGACATTTATTCATGTTGGACGTCTCTTAGGCTGTGCTCCCAGATGCCAGTGTCTGTTTATGGGGAAATCACTCAGATTCTTCCTCTGCCCCAAGCCAAGCAAGTGAAAATAAAAATACACGCAAAAGAGCTTGTAGAAAAGTTGTTTCCTGATAAACCTATAGCTGGTTATTATTTAAGCTGGAAAAGTCTACTTGAAAGATACCTCAAGCTCTTGAAGCGGCCCGGTCTGTGTCCTGATGACGGCTGCCACCCACCCCCACCCAGCCCCCCAGGGCCCCTGGGGGAGAAAAGCAGGAGGAAGTCGAGACCGGCACCCAAGCCCACTTGGTATCTTTGAAATTTCCTCATGTTTGGGTGACAGCTGACCTTCCAAATACCTGGCTGCCACTTTTTCAGTCCTTACTAGATGCTTGTGCTGTAGACAAAACGTTAGAGAATTAAGAGTTATTAATCAGCTCATGGTAATTATCTAAATGAGAAATTCCCCCTTTTTATGTTTAGCTGTAGCTGAAACTCATATTTTCTCTGAATCCATAAACGAGTCTTGCTCCACATTTCCCCTTGGCATGTTAAATGATTCTAGTCCCTTTAACTACCTGTTTTAGCTCTGTCTCCGGCCGGCTGTAGGACTCTGCTCTGAGCTGGCTGTGAGCTCTGTGTTCTGTTCTCTCGGGCAGTTTGGAAACCTACCCACACCAGCTGGCCCTCACATCCCGCAAAAACAAAAACAAAACAGCTCGTGTATTCCCCCAGACCAACAGGAGGACTTCCCCGTTAGTCTCACAGGAGGACTTCAGCAAGTGGCATTTTTTCGTATGTATTCGTACAAGAGTCATCTGTGGGTTTCTTTGGCCATGCTATTGAGCAAATGAAATTCTAAGATAGTCAAAAGTTTAGTAAATTGACCAGGAGATCTTAGCCACCTAAAGCAGTAAAGAAATGAAAACATGTCTTTCAAGAAAACATGGGCTGTGACCACACCTAGCAAAGGAACCCCTAGAATTCTTGGCAACACGGTGATTTTACATCGTTGACTGTGTTCTATAAATGATGATGAGCCCAAGGGCTGGTCCTGCTGGACATTCAGAGGGGATGTAAGAAGAAGGAAATCTTCCTTTACAAGTCAAGAGTAAACGCAGGTCGACTGATCGTCGTTTCTATGGGGTTCAGATATGACAAATGAAAGGTACTGGTTTCATGATCCCTTCATTGAACTTCTCATTCAAAACATGTGTTCGAACACAGCCGTCAACAACTCAACTTCGAAAATCATACCATAAAAGCAGAAGAGTGACCAAATCTACACGTGTCTGGACTACAGGAGGAATCGTCACCAGTTACTAACGGGAAATGCAGGGGTCCCAGCACGCTTGTTACAGATCTTACTGGGGAGCGTGGTGTGGGGAGGGGGGGCGGAGAGGCCGAAAACGTCACCAAGGGGAAGAAAGCCTAGGCATGATGAAAACACAGCAAAAACCAGAGCTGGAAGCTACTTTTTTGTCAATGAAATCTGCACGTGCCCCGTTCCGTTTACGGGCACCCCTGAGCCCCTTTCCCCAGCCCTTCTGTGGTCTGCCCCGGCAGCTGAAAGCAAAGACGCTCAACTCACGGGGTGCGGGCCAGGTGTTTCCGTCACCAAGTGTCAGTTCAGTGGGGCTGAGAGACATCAAAGAAAACAAAAGTGGATTTCTCCCAGTTCTAACTGTGGCATTGCACAGGTCCGGGTTCAAAAGTCTGGTTGGACTGTGTGCTAACACGAATCGGGATTCTTATCATACCAGAGTAGCCAGATCTCAGGCGGGTAAAACTCCGGCTTCTGGGATGGGCAGTTCCCTCTATTAACGGCTACTTTCGATGGCTGCCTGTGGACACGCTGCCCAGTTAGGTTCCAATGTGGCGGCCTGCACTTGCGCTAAGCACGCCACTCACCCCACTGGTGGAGTGACCATCCATGGTCGGACACAATTTAATTCAACCTGCATATTCACCAGCTGCCCGATTAAAGATGGATAAATTATTTTGTGCAAATTATTCATCTTGCACAAAGTGCATCACAGGACAAAGGGAAATTCTAGGTGTTTGAATTTGTTTCCCAAAGAATTTCTATGAGCCCAGTTCATTTTTTTTCTCAACAGGAAGTCATATGGACTTGGGAAATGATAAAATGTATGCAAAATGAGAACGAAGATGATAACAGATAGAGGTCAAATACGCAAATAAATCCATGTACAGAGACAGAAATAATACATTTTGAGACATTTTCACCAAAAGTTGCCCCTTAGAGAAGAAACTATATTTCTTTATCTGAATTCATAGATTTAATTCACTTTGTAGAATATTCAAAATACTGACATCCCCTCTCATTTTTATTATAAAATTGGACTTGTATTTCTCTAGAACAAGTATTGGAGCCAGAAAAATAAAGATACAGCAGAACATACCCCCCAAAAGCACATATTTAAAGGTAAGATTATTTTTTATTGCTAAATTATTAAAACTACTCAAAATAAGTTATGGAATATGAATGCAAAACAGTCAGAGTTATTTTTATATTTGGCATAATAGCTAAGAAACTTAAAAAGAAAAGCAATATTTTAACAGAACAAAACAAACGAGACAGCAGAGTCGCTCAGCTTCTGTCAAGCCTTCTCCCTAATATTCTGTGAGGAGGGGATAGATATATAAGCTGCATTTTTAAAAGTTAGCCTACTGTGGAAGCTCACGGCTTTTGGAAATGGAGGGCTGACCTTGGTTAAAGCCTAGAGGAGATGCAGGCTTTTGATTCAAAGTGCAACTGGATAGCCAGAGGGCCATCCGGCAGCAGAACTGCCGCTGAGCCAGGGCTGCGCACACAAGGGTTGGGAAAGAAGTCCACTTGGCCGGGAGCTGAGGCTGGAGTCGGAGCAAACAAGATTGCAGCAAATGTCAGGGTACAGATAACAATCGAAAAACACGAGAATTCAAAATACCTTGCTTATATGGCCTCTCTTCCCCAACTGAAGGAGAAGTTCCACGTGGGCAGGGACTTTAATTTGGTCACTGCCGTACCCCCAGCTTCGGGAGCAGTGCCTGGCTCCTGGAGGTTCCTCCATCAATATCTGATGAGTGAGGAGCACAACTTATCTTTCAGGAGACAGATATGTCAGAGGAAATAAAGCTCCGCAACTATGAAACATGTGCCCACACGGTGCTATGCCAAGTGTCCACGCATAACGTGGAAGTAACTGTTCCACAGGACTGCAGGGACGGGAGACTTAAATGTTCAGATGTCAGACCCCAGGGCCCCATTCAGAACTTGCTGAACCAAAACCCTGGGCCGGGAAGCCCGAACTACCATTTTAAGCAACTACCCAGGTAAGTCTCCTGCATACTGAAGCTTGCGTTCTACTAAAGGAAGATTTTGTAGACATGTAAAAAAGAAGTTTTATTCTATATATTTTTAAGGAAAGTAACTTAGGTCTAACACTGCACAGCAAGAACCTCAGAGGATTCCAAGCCAGGCTGAAGTCCTGAGGCCACTTGGCACAGAAAAGGGACATTCAGTAACACCCGTCTTCGGGAAATGTATATAGAGTCTGTTTCTGATTGGTAGAATCTGTCAAGATGAATTTCTGGGAATCAAGATTTGAAGTGTTAATTGTACATGCTTAGGCCTAGACCTGGAGTGTCTAAGTCACCTGTCACTTTAACAATCCTGCTAAGAAAGGCCAAGCACTAGGTGAAGTGGTTTGTCTGGGGCAGAAGTAGAAAACTTCGGTGTACCGGGGGAGGGGAGGAGGGCGACAGGGGAGTGCGGACCGTCTCACCCCACAAAGCTGCTCTGCTCCAGCCTGTTGGCTTGCCGGGTTGTTTCAAAGAGAAGCCGAAAGTCCAGAGCTTCTCCTGTGAAACACCCTGATTTCTAAATACAGATAACTGTCTCAGAAGTTTAAAACACACCTTGAAGGCCTACGGAACAGGTCTGGAAAACACCCAGAGGCTGCTGGGCCCGCTGCCTGCTTCTCAGGTCTGGAGTATGCAACCCCGGGAGTTAAGCTGCACCAACCAGAACAGCACCGACCAGAGCTGTGGGACAGGCTGACTGTTCCACGAGATGAAACCCGCATCTCGTCGTGGTCTGATTCATTCCACAGAGGTGTATCAGATGTGGCTTGAATCAGGCCAAATCTTTGTAAATTGAATTGGGCCTTTCTATTAACTTGCCCATTGTAGGGTTGCCTCATTCTGCTTTTGGAGTGATCTTCTGTTGGCATTGGGCAATCTTAAATTTATGATCCCTGCCTTTCTGCTTCTCTGAAAGGCAAAGGGGGTAAAGGCTCCCGGGAAGCAAGCACTTCAGCTTTGTGATCACGCGTTGGGGAAACTTTCCTTGGGACTTCCCGTACTGTGAAGCATTAGAGATGCTGTTTCAGAGAATTGTCTCACACACAGAAAGACCCGATTATGTGTGATTTACATGATGCAATAGTCTGCAACAGCTAAGTCTAGGACTAATGGTTTTTTTGTCCCTGCATTTGAGTGATTTTGTAACGTTCATTCCCGTAGAATGACTCTGAATTAGCCAGCGAGTTTGTTTTGAACATTTCCAGTCTGAAGAATACGCCATTCTTTCGGTGCTGCCATTGCTTTAGGGGACATTTCCAGATCTACTTGATGCCAGGGGTAAAAAGATCCCTCCCTCTCCCTCCGTACCTTTTTTTTGTTTGTTTTTTTGCAACGTGTACGGAAGAAGGTCATGTTATCAAGGGAGGCGTCTTAACCGACCAAAGCAGACACCATCATGAAACCGAGTCTCCACCATGTCGCAACGTCACCAGCCTGACGGCGAGGACGCAGCGCGGACGCACACGCGGCAGTGCGGCCGCAGGGGGACGGCGGGGGAAGGAGGGCCCGCCGGGGCCCCACCGCGGGTCCCCGCCGCGGGCCTGCGCGGCGGCCACGCACTCGCGCTCATGTCCCCGGCCCTGTGTTTTTTACTGTAGTTTTCCCCCGCAGGACGAAGGCGCGTCAAGGGAGTCGGGTGGACTTTTTGAGACGCCTCCCCGCTCCCGGAAGTGTGACGGGGCCGAGTTCTCCGAGCCGCGGCCACCAGGGAGAGGCGCCGGACCCGCCCACGCGCTGCCGCCGCCGGGGCCCGGCGGGGGGCGGGCCGCGCGCGCCGAGGGCGGGCGAGCGGCGCAGTGGCGGGGCCGAGCTGGGGCGCTGGGCCGCGGGGCGGGCGCGCGCGCGCTGGGCGGGGCCGGCGGGGCGCTGGGCGGGGCCGAGGCGGAGGGCGGGCTT
This sequence comes from Eonycteris spelaea, assembly GCA_003508835.1. Taxonomy (NCBI): domain Eukaryota; kingdom Metazoa; phylum Chordata; class Mammalia; order Chiroptera; family Pteropodidae; genus Eonycteris; species Eonycteris spelaea. The sequence continues at coordinate 1,506,940 of PUFA01000142.1, read as the reverse complement.
CGTTCGTGAGTATGTTTTGTTGGTTTTTTTCGTTTTTATTTTGATGGTTTCAGGAACGCTGCGGGCGCTAACCAAACCCGCTCGCCTGCTCCTGGGCTTTAGAGAAACTAAAGACCTTGCTTATCACGCCCATATTATCCAGAGCGTCCTCTCTGCCCACGAGCAGGGTTCGCACTGGGCACCAGGCCCATCAGCCGCCCTGAGGACCCTGTGCCCTCCTCCTTTAACACTTACTGCCCCCCCCCCGCTTCCTCCTTCCACTTCCTTCTTTCCCTCCCCACGGCCTTCCTCCCTTCCCCCACTTCTCTCCGCCTCCCCAGTCTCCCACCTCCTTCCCCCTCTGCGTCCTTCCCTCACTTCTCTCCTATCTCCTCTCCCTCCCATCTCTTTCCCCCTCTCCCAACTTCCCCCTCCCCCACCCTCCCCCACCTCCCTCTCCCATCCCCCCCACTTCTCTTCTCCCTCCCAGCCCCCCACCTCCTCTCCTCTCATCTCCGGACCACATTGCCTCCGTTCCGTGTCTCTTCCTGCCTCCAACTCTCTCCTTCCCTCCTCCCCCTCCCTTCCCACCTCCTGCCTCCTTCCCTCACTTCTCCCCCACCTCCTCCTCCCATCCCTGCCCCCACGGCGTCCTTTCCCCACCTCTGCCCCCCTCCCCCCAGCCCCCTCTCTCTCGGGGCCCAGGCCGCAGGCAGCTCCCTCGCTGCTGGACACGGATTGGGGCAGAGTGTGGTCGCAAGGCCCGGGGTCAAGAATTCCGGGGAGAAAGCTTGCCGCTGTGCCGGGCCCGCCGCCCGGCTCCCTCCCGTCCGCGCCTGGAAGCTGGCCTTGCTGTTGGGCGGTGGCTCCGCCCGGCCCGCGGCCAGCCTCTCCGCCTCTCTGCTTAACGACGTTACTGCCCTTGAAGTTTAGCACAGATAAAAAGGCAGCAATCGTTTTTTATTTTAGAGAGGAGAAGGAGGGCGGAAAAAAGGGACGGAGGCGCGTGGGGAGGCCTGGGGGAGGAAAGCGAACGGGAGAGGAGGCCGCTGGGACAAGAGGGCTTTGAGAGCGGAATCTCCTATTTGGTACCAGGCAGGGAAGGTAGGTATAAAGAGAGTGGGGCCTGGACAGGAGTCCCCGGGAAGGAAAGCATGTGTGTGGTATTTTGCTGCCAGGAATAATGACCACACCTCCAGGTCTTCAAACACAGTAAATCCAGGGCCAGCTGAAGTCTGTTTAGATGAGCTGTGATGAGGGGCCTTGTGCAGAGAGGGCAGTGCCTGCTTTCCCCAGGGCAGGCCCAGCGCACAGTAGGCACTTGTCAGGCAGCGTGCGAAGAATCAGAACTCTGCCAGATGAGTTGCATTTAATCCTTGTAACATCAGGGGGGCCTTCTGTTTCTGTTTTACACGGGTGGACACCGAGGCACGCATAGGCCAAGTGACCTGGCCCCTGGCAGCACAGCTCTTAGTGGCAGACCCAGGACTCAAACCTACATCAGCCCGAACCCAAAACCCACGTCACAATGACTTAGGTTTGCCGGTGAGAGACAGTGGTTCAGCTTCAGCACAGATGGACCTGATACCTGTCTGGAGGACGGGCAGGTGGGTGTGCCGGCCGTGGAGTGCGGGGAGGCCCGTGTGCACGCAGTCATCCCAGACCTGTCTCTCACAGTGGACGTAGCAGTGCGTCTTCACCTCTCAGCACGTAGCTGAGGCCTTCCGGTGGCCCTAGACCCTCTCCGGGGTAGGCACTCATGGAGCGTTTGTCTCTCGCTAACCCCGCTCTCCCGTGCTTCCTAGGGGACCCCAGGCGGGCCCCAGGCTGGCAGCCTGGGGCCAAGTTACTGGACTGGCCAATAGGTTTTGTTAAAGTCCCCCAAATTCCCGTTCTTCTACAGAGGAAATAAAAACAGTCTTGAGGAGGGGGGAACCGACATGGCCAGTGAAAGGTTTTAACGGGACCCTCACAGCACACCTAGAAATCTCTGCGGGACTCTGAAGAACACAGTGGAAAAACCTGAGACCTTGGCCCTGTGGTGCCTGGGGGCGGGGGGGGGGGTGATGGTGACAGGACATTGACATGTGTGGTCCAGCACATGTGTGTGTTCCTTTCCTGTCCGTCTCCAGCGGAGGCAAAGCTCACCCAGTGCTGTCAAACTCCTCCGAGGGTTTTCCAGCAGCCTCAACACAGCCCGAAGGACGTTTTTTGCTTCAGGTGGCTATTTTTACTACTATTTAACATCTACAGACTCAGAAATCACCGCAACACACCCTAATCCTCACCCAAGGATGAGATTCAGATTCCACAAGCCCAGCCTTCTAAGCAAGGCTGTGGGAAGCCCGATTCTCAACCCCCACATGTCCATGCTCAGGTGGAATTTAGGGGAGCCTAGGGGAGCCGGTGCTATGGATTAACGCCTCTGGGTGCTGTCTGCCGGCTTTTCTTCCTACACCTCATTCCGTGACCTGATTGATGAGTAACCCCCTGCAGGAACACTAGGAGCTGCCCTCCTAGGGATCCTTCCTCCATTTTTCTAGGGAAGAGCTGAAGCCACCAAAAGGGCTCATGACAACCTGACAGCCGAGCCTCGTTTTCGGGGTGGGGCAGGTCAGGTGGCAGGCTTGTGGCTTAGGGAGATGGCTGAGCGGAGAAGGATGATGGGTCCCTGGCCAGCGGTGGGGGTGGCCGTGCGCCCCTACACAGAGAGGGGACTGTGGGTTCCAGGCAGCTGCCCCACGTTTTGCAGGGCAGCCAACTCCCTAGTTCTCATCATCTAGCCTATATGGTAGGAGGCCGAGGCCCAAGCTGAGGACTTCCTCAGGCTTGCCCTGTGAGGAGGAGGAGCCCTGGAGGCTGGCTGGCCCACAGTCTTCTCCCCACTCCCGCAGGGCACCCTGGAGAGCAGGTAACCAGGTAGGTTAGTAACTGAAGCACAGCCCACCAGCCTCCCAAGCGAGCGCAGGGCTCAGGGCCGTGCCTCAGCTGGCCCTGGGCTGGGTGCTCTCTGCTGCTTGCAGGCGACCCTACATCCTCCGCGGCCAGCCCCATCCGCCACCACCATGCCCTGCGTGCCCAGACCTTTTCCTGGTGGCTGGGCCTGCACTGGGCGCCATTCCTGGTGGACCCAAGAACCCACAGGCTAGTCCAAGGTAACGTGTTCGGTGAGACACAGTGGGCAGTGTGGGTGTTTGCCTTCCGACGCGTCTGCGTCCGGGGCGAGGCAGCCATGGGCCCTTGCCCGGGCAGCCGTGAGGGGGCACTCTGGCCTTTCAGCGCCTCCTAAATCACCCCCGACAGAGCCACTTACTTCCGCACACTTGGGCTGCCACTGGCTCCGTCGCCAGAGATGAACTGCGCGTCATAAAGTCAGATGAAGGTCTGCGTAAATCTTCCCCGCTCACGAGATTATAAAAGTCGAAGAGGAGAGGGCTATGAACGACCGTCCAGTTCGACCTCCTCATCCTGCAGCTGTGAACACTGAGGCCGGGAGGCGTGTGGTCAGCCGACCCCACACAGCTGCTCCGGGTGGGGGCTCTGCCCCCTCCCTGGGCTGTGGCACCCCGCCCCACTCGGCCGTAGCATCCTTCAACTTAGAAAACACCTGAGCGGAAGTCAGTCCTCCAGCACCTTCTCCCCCTGACACGTGTTGTTTCCAGCTGCTGGGACTCCGCACCTGTGGAGGTGGGGGCCGCCGGGCCTTGGGGGTCAGCGATCAGGGAATGCTGACTGACAGTGCAGGGCGAGCAGGTGACTGGAGGCCTGATGGCCAGCCTCTCTCCCTGGCACGTGGGGATCTGTCATTCAAGTCCCTGGGTGTGTGCCGTTGGCAAAAAACTGGACCCACAGAGTCGGTTGCTAACCCCGTCCCTGGAATGTTGTTGGCCCTTGGGGGAGGGAAACTGGAGGAAGTGCCATGTCATCATCTGGCTGGCCTTGGAGGGAGGCAGTCTGGGCCCCATGGAAGGCAGCCCCAGGGACTTTGGTGCTCTTGGGGGTCTCTTAAGGGACAGGTTGCAAAGGAAAACTCACACAGCCAGGTGTACCTGGCTTTGGCTTTGCCTGGCGAAGGCCCTCGGGCTGCAGGTAATCCACCTGAGGTTACAGAACCACATGGATTAAGCGTGTGTCTCATGAGGCCAAGGACAGCTGGCCACAAGGGCCGCGGGCCGGGCTCCCTCTCCAGCCCGGGGCCCGCTATGTGTTTCCCTGTGCCATCGACCCTCCTTTCTTCCCCGCCGTGATCCTTCAACAGCGCCGTGGTCACAGCTCCTCTCGCTCCCGACATTACCTTAGGGACGCAAGCGTTCTGTGGTGGACGCAACGAATAAGATGAGGCCAGACTGCAAAGGACAGCGGGCGAGGCTCCGAGAGTCCCGGTGGACACAAGGGGAGCCCCTTTGTGGGACAGGCTGGGACAACGAGGGGACGCTCGAGAAGGAGCCCTGGGACTCAGGGACATGCGTGTCTAAGACTTGGGAAGGGTGGGCCTCTTGGAATGTCCCTGCCTGAGGCCTGTCCGCCAGCGGTGAGAAAGCCCCCTGTGAGGGATATTGTTGGGAATTGGAATTAGAGAGTACTTAAGAATCTTCTCCTATCCCAAAGCGTTATGAGGTGGTCACAGGTCGGGTCACCTCTTTCCCGTTTAATACATTGCTAATTGGGCCGACTGAAACGGTTTTCCTGTGTGAACATGCTTTCCATGTTGAACGGGATGACGGGGTTCGCCCTGTAGAGACAATGCCCGTTATCTGAACTGTGGTTTGGAAAGTGCGAGATTCAGAGGAGGAAGAGGAAGACTTTGATTTCCTGGGAAGTGCGTGCTGTTCTCAGAGAGCATCCTAAGAGAGACCAAAATGTACAAAATGACTTTTCTTATTCACGTGTCCACCCTGATAAATAGTCATAAGTATTTTTCTAGACAAGGCATGGTGTCTTTCTGAAGAAGATGGTTTTAGCACTAGGTGGCTGAGAAAGGAGGTGAATTACCCCATGACACTCAGTGTAGGTCGCCAGCAAGGACTTATCCTCGTGTGGCCAGACAGCGGGGTAAACGACACCTTTTTTCAATGAGGCAAAGTTTTCTTTTTGAAAATAGCCCTGAAGGGTGAGTGTTGGTTGACACAGAATGCGGCGGATACTGAACACAGAGGCCTGTGTATTTTAGAAAAACAAAACAAAAGACAACCTACCAGTGCTTGGAGAGGATCGTGTGCTTCTCACTCAGGGGGAAAAGGGACAGCATGTCAGTGTGGAGGGGCTCCCGGCACCTTCTAGCTAACACGCGCGGCCCAGACTCGCTTCCACAGACCTGGACACTCAGGAGCCGGGACGGGGCCTGAAAATGTGTCACGGGAATGTGCACCTGTTCCTTTGGCTGCGCAATGAGGTTTTTGCTGCCTAGAAGCGCCAGGACTTGGAATGTCACAGCTAGTGTTCTGGTACCCTAGAGAAGCCGGAGGTCTTCCGTGGCATTCTGATTTTTGAACACGTATTTCAAAAAGCCAACAAAAAGGCCCAGCCAGAATTTCGGCACAAGCAAACGTCACAAACGGAGCTGCTTGGAAGCTATGTAAAGGGCGAACCTTCTCTCTCTCCTCCGGCAGCCAGATTCTCGAGCGCAGGGTCGTGACAGCAGGAAAGTGTATGGTCGTTTGATACTAAGTCCAGAATCTTCCCAGGAGATGAGTTTATAGGGAAATGGGACCAGTGAAGCCAGAGCAGGCCCGAGCTCGGAAATTGCTTTGTCCTGGGACACAGGACTATGCCATGTTCTTACCTGGGTGTCAGCACCAGATGGTGGCTTTCCTGTGGGACTGGCCTTCGGGTCTGATCAGGGCCTTGCTCTCCTGGGTCCTCTGTGCCCTACAGGGTGAATTAGTGGGATCAAGACAACTGATGGGCCAGTGGGAGCAGTTCTGGTGCGTTTTCTCGTTTATGCTTTGCTGGCCTCTGGCAGCACTGGGCATCCTGGCCTTTAAGGACAGGGACGCATCATGTCAACATCGTATCCCCAGCACCTAGCTCAGCCACAGTCCTTGACTGTTAATTATAAAGTGAAGTGAGCAGGTCCAAAGGAAGCAAGCCCGCATTAACTCCCTCCTAACTGACTGCGGGCTCAGGTATGGGAGCCGGTTTGCTTCCTCCAAATCGTCCTGGATTTTCAAGGAAAGGGCCCCGAGAGTGCTCGCTTCCTGTCACCTGAAGCCTCAGTTCTGGGGCGGTCTGGGCAGGAGGGCAGGGTGTGCCCCCCCCCTCCCCGCACCCTCGGAATCTCCCAGACAGTGCCTGGCTCCCTGGAGACAACAGTCGTTAACTAGAAGAAGTGATGGCTACGGGCAGACTCGCTGCTGGGCCCGCTGCTGTCATTGCCCAATAAATGGGCCTCTTTCAAAACAGGGCAGGTTAGGAAACTGCATTTCCCCAAGGGGAAAAGCTGCTCAGGCGGCAGAGCAGTCCTTTCTCCCTAGGCCTTCTGGGGCGGGGCCACGTGACTTCCCGGGGTCACGGTCCCGCAGGGACCCGCGCCGGGGGTTCTGCAGGGGACCGGGGGCCTCGCAAGGCCCAGGCCCAGGCCCCGGCGCGCGCCGCGGGCTCGGCCCCGCGCAGGCCTTTCCTCCCCACGTGACGGGGCGCCCCGAGCGCCCCGCCCCGGCCGCGCGGCCACCAAGTGTCTCAAAGGTGAGGGCCGCGGCAGGGGGACGCGGAGGCCCCGCCCCGCCCCGCGGCCCCGCCCCGGGCGCCTCCGTGCGGTGACGCCGCTGCGGGCTCCGGTGCCAGCGAAGAGACACCTGCCGGCGGAAGGTGGCAGTGCGGGTCCCGCAGGCCCTCGCCCGCCGTCCGGTGTGGGGGTGGGGGGCGCCTTGGGATCCGTCTTTAACAAGCCCTCCCCGGGTGGCTCCGAGGTTCTCCAGGGTTCGAGAACCCCTGGATCAGGACACGGGGACTGGAGCAGCCTGCGGGGCGCTCCCGGCGCCGTGAGAGCCAAGGGCAGTGAATAAAGGTGCACCCCAGACAGGCCCAGGAGGGTGACAGCGCTCCAGACAGCGCCAAGCGAATGACATGTGATCCCCGCTGCCTTCTGTGTGGCGGCAGGGCATCCAGGGGAGTTCCTCGAAGCAGCTGGAAGTCAGAGGTGGGAGCAGGGATGGGGTCTCCCCTCTGCGTGGAGACAGAGGGAGCGGCCAGCTCACGGAGGGAATAAGCCTGGTGGCCTATGACCGGACAGAAGACACGGGGATGTGAAGTCCAATAGCTTAACAGGGAGACCTGGGCATAGAGGAAGGGGGAAGACAGGACAGCAAGGTCCTGGGGCAGAGAAGGGCCAGCTGGAGGAGAGAGGCCCTCAGGCCCCGGCTGGCCCTGGGCAGTGTCTTCAGGCCCCTTAGAGGCCTGTGAAACAATATGTTTGTTAAAAAGCATTGACAACAGCAACGAAACGTCAGCGAGCATCTCCCAGAGCAGAGGTCCAGTTTCCTGACGTTTCTGTGGAAGGTATTTGGGGGTCGGAGAACAGTGCCATTTCCATACCATTCTTGCCAGAAATGTATAAGCTCAGGGCAATCACGAGAAAACAGCAGACAAACCGAAGTGGAGGGACATTTGGCAAACTGATCAATACTCTTCAAAAATGGCCGGAAGAGACTGATGAACTGCGAGGGGTTCAGGAGACGGAGAACTACCGAAATGGGACATTCGCGCAAAACCAGGGTCTTAAGTTGGGTTGACAGTACTCCTCCAGGGTTGATTTTCTGGTTTTGACACTTGGTTATGTAAATTAACTGGTTAACAGCGGGGGCAGCCGGGTGAGGGCGTCTTAGTCTCTTGAGGCTGCTGTAACGAACGGCCACAGTCTGGACGGCTTCTACGAACAAAAGAACTTTATTTCTCACAGTTCTGGAAGTCTCAGATCACGGCAACCGCCGGTTTTGCTTCCTGGTTCATAGGTGGAACCTTCTTTTTATATCTTAGGGGCTAGGGAACTCTCTGCGGCCTCTTTCATAAGGGCACGAGTCTCATTCATGAGGCTCCACCCTCATGACCTAATCACCGCTTGAGACCCCGCTTTCTAACACCATGGCATCTGGCGTTAGGGCTTGAACATGTGCATTTGGGGTGGGGAGGGGACATGAGCTTTCATACCAGAGCAAGGAATAGATGGAAATCCTCTGTGCTGTTTTTGCCACTTCTCTGTAAGTCTAAAGTCAGTTCGAAATCAAAAGTTTAAAAATAAAATGTATTTTTGTATACGAGAATGAGGGGCTTTGGGCGGGACGGTGATTCATGGTGCAAACCGTGGTGAGTGTTGGTGAAGCGTTTGAGGGCCACAGTGTCTGGGAGAGGCGGGCATGTGGACCGCGCGTGGGGGCGAGTTCCTGGCACTGAGGTCCCAGAGGGTTCTGTGGGTGCTGTGGGGGAGGGTGAGGAGTTTCAGGCCACGGGCTGTGGGTAGTGAGGGGGCAGGGTTCTCACAGTGCCGTCAGATGATTAGACGCAGGCCTCCCGTTCAGGGTTCTGGCATTTGACAGTGGCTGAGGATTCCAGATGGGGGCGGGAGAGCAGCATTCTGACCCCAGGAAGTCTGAGAGGTGGGTGGGCACGGTGGATGTTGAGGCTGTCACGAGGCTATCCTGTCATCACACACGACAGCCACTGTCGGGGAAGTCACATGCCAGAAAGAGATCCCCTCCTACCTAGGGGAGAGAGTAGCATGCGATCGTGTAGGGCGTGCTATTTCTTTGATTTTTAAAAATTTTTTTTCAGATCCCTGTTTCATAATTTAAGTGTCACAATGGAAGTTGTGATTGAAGACCCATTTCATAATCGAAGTTACTCTGGATCTTTAAGACCCTGAGGCAGGTGAGTGCCCCTCTTTCACGAGAAGCCCTGCGAGCAACCTGGGGGTGTGGAAGGCTCTGTAGCTCAGCACCTTCTAACCTGCCTCACCAGAGGATTGAGCTAGAGCAGTGATTCTTGGCTGCAGAGGCAGCTTCGACCCCAGGAGACGTTTGGCGATGTCTGGAGGCATTTCTGGGTGTGTGTGCGCCACATGCGTGTGTGTGTGTGTGTGCACGCACGCACGTGTGCCACTGGCATCTAGTGGGGAGAGGCCAGAGATGCCGCTAAGCATGTTACAGTGCACAGGGCAGGCCTTGCCCTGCAAGGGACAATGGTCCAGCCCCAGCGTGAGAGGAGGTGAAAATGCGAAGCCCGTGTACGGTTAGGAGAACGGCCTGGCTGCTTTTCACAAAAGAAGGGTATTGCACGTCGTTTCTTGGCTTGGTTTCACGTGGATAATTATAACCTGCCTACCTTTAATTCACACTTTAATTTTCAGTGGGCATCTTTCCTCAGTTCATGCTTAAGAGGCTCAGCGTGGCTGTGTTCTTGACAACAGGGATTCTGTGCTCAGGTCGCTCACAGGTCAACGGCGGGTAAAAGGTTTGGTCTCGAAGTGATTGGAAATCCCGGGGGACAGTGTGAGATGAGAGGCAGGAAAATAGGAAACTCGGGACGCTCTCTTCATTATTAATTAGTAGTGAGATTTCAGAACTCATCTGGCCACTCTGAGGATCCCCGTGGGATTCCCATTGGCACGAAGGTCAAGATCAGATTTCTGGCCTTGGGTTTGACCAGAGGCGCCTGGAATGAATCCGTTGGCTGTTAAAGGCCGAGGACACGAGGCTCCCAGCGCTGGGGAGAGGCGGCTTGGCTTTGCCCGGCTTCAAAGCAAATCTTCAAGCTTCTGTTTACACTCGCGTTCCCATATTTAGAACAGAGCGGCACATACTTGTCTGTAGCTTCGAGGCAAGAGCCAACGCTGCAGGTATTAAATGCTGTCTTTGCTCAAGCAAACAGGACGGCCCAGAAGAAGGCCAGGGCAAGGCTCCACCTCGGTGTCCTCACGTTTCAAAGATTATAGTCGCTCGGGCTGGCAAGAGTTAAAATCAGGAGCCGGGCTGCCAACTGATGGACAAACCAAAGGAGGACTTTTTCTGTAAGCCACGTCTTAGTTTGTGAAGCCTGCTGTGGCTTTTTTTTTTTTTTTTTTTTTTTAGCATTCTAATGTAAAACAGGCCCGGACAGCTATAGACAGGTATAAAAGGAGCAGGTATTCTTTTTTTTTTTTTTCCCTCTGTAAGTTTTTTGTTGTTGATGTTCATTTCCCCTAGAATTTCTGTCTTTGGAGAGATAGTATCAGCCTCATCTTTAGTAACCTGGAATGTTGGCCAGGTGTGACTTCTGGGATTGTAAGCCGTGATATGTGCTCTCTGCTTGACGTGTCTTTATAAGGAGATTTGGGACTTCTGGCAAGATTCTTAAAGATCCAGATGGTTTCCTAGTCCAAGTGCTGCCTTTCGATTGAGGAGCAGATACCGCTGTCTTTAATTTGCTTTTTTACCGGCTGACTCATCCCCACTCTCTCCCAGAGGCCGTTGGGGATGTTTCGAAGGTGCCAGGTGAGGCGAGAGGCAGACATCTTAGCCACAGGGTAGAGTTTGTCTTTGCAAATCAAACTGGTGTGTCCTGGGCAGAGCCTCTGCCCTGACTCCTGGTTGGGAAGAATCACAGCATAATAAGGCTTAATATTTATTGGCTATTTAGTATGTGCCCATCTGAGTCCAAGTTTTCCTCCTCCCCAAGACAGATTTAGGTGGTGGGGCATTTTAGGGTTTCTTTTCGTGAGGCTTTTCTTTTTCCATACTTCTGGTGCGCATGATGCAATTGACACTCTTTGAAGTTTAATTATACCTCTGGCCTTGATCGCACAAAGTGTTTCATGGCAGGAAGGGCTTATTTATCTTGGAATTGAGACTTGAGGAGTCAGTTTCTCCCTTGAACATAGCCTGAGATATATCACTTCCCCAGCCTCAGGTACACAAGGAGCTGGCTGTAAATTATGAGAGGGAGGGGGAAGCAAGAAGCCATTAGTTTGGGTGCAGCTGATGAGGCAAAGTGCAGCCATCTACCATTTCTTCGGGGGTTTAGTATTAGTATGTCCTGCCCCCCTGCCGCCGCCTCCCTGCTAAGTCACGGTGGGGGTGGGGGTTGGGGGGGATAAGAATGGGTGGCAGTTCAGCACTTTGGACACTGTCTTCACTGAGCTGGAACTGGAACAAGTTGATAAGGTGCAGAGAGTCCTGTGCTCGTGGGACGGGCGGCCACTTGTTGGCAGGGCCCAGGAGGCCCTTTGACATTGGTCTCCAACCCTCCTGTCCAGCTCTAGCGCCTGCCACCCCCTACCCTGCAGCTTCACCACGCGGCCTGCCCCCGCCTCGCTCCAGGGGAGGGGCCAGGCAGGTCAAGGCCACGTTTCAGAATTCCGAGGACTGGTTTCCTACTTCCTGTGGGCTGGATCCTGGAGGCTGGGAAAGGAGACTCGGAAGGATGCTGCAGTCCCAGGGTGACCAACTCGGGCCGGTGGAAATCCGGGTCACGGTTTCGGGTAAGAGGGACTTCCTGCCTCCGCGTGGGTCCTCCATGTGGCTCCCTCATCCTGGAACGCCTTCACTGACTTTACCTCTCAAATTATATTTCCCCTCACTATCGGATCATCTTCCAGCGAGAAGCTTCCGCTGACTCAACCCTCTGACTAAGATGCCCTCTCCACGCCGTACTCTTCACCTTCTGGGCCCCAGGTGCCATCCCAGCCTTAGTGGCACTGGTCAGATGGCTCGCTGAACGTGAGGCACTGGCCAGGCATCGTTGGTGACCCCAAGGGGCTGCACGCAGCCGGGCGTTTTCCCAGTGTCCCGGGCTGACGTAATCCACCCTGCGCTCTGCCTGCGTGAACCGCACAAACCGTTCGCCAGAATTTCCGCACTCAGGACTTGGGAGAAATGTGATGGCTTTCTCCGTGGGACATCCAGGGTGATGACAGTCGGCGTGGCACCAGGCATGACGGTACCAACCGCTTGTGGGTGACCCGCGTGGAGCGAAACACGGCAGGTCTGCGAGAGGAGTTGGCAGTGTTTTTCTTTACGGCTTCGTTGTTTGCCTGCTTTTCCTAAGGACTTGTCGGCCCACCTGAGGTTCTTCGTGGGGCCTCAGCACAGGCCTGGCTGCATGAAGTATGCCGAGAGCCACAGTAGAGTCTCCCAGCTGGCCAGCTTCCCGGGCTGATGGATGACTCATGGCGATGTCACGTCACGTGGGTGACACTTTGAGGCCGTCCTAACCAGTGGCTCAGCTCCTCCCAGGGAGGCCCTGGGCTTTTCCAAGTGTGGGTGATCCTTTTTTTCTTTTTTTTTTTTCTAGCATCTCAAAGGACCCAGTTTACTTAGAATTATCCAGCACAAGCCCTTTAGATAAGTATAGAATATTCTTTATGGTCTCTGCTTCGTGCACACGTCTGTCACACGCTGAGTCGTGAGGCCGAGGCCGAGACATTCACGCCTGCCGCCCGCGCGCTTTCTTCTCTCGGGCTTCCTGGCGCCTGCTTCCCTCGCATCCTCGAAGCCCAGCTCCTGCGCCCACGCCCCACAGGTATTTCCTACAACCTTCTGCGGAATCTGTCTATTAACAGATGCGAGAACACGCAAGTGTGGGCACAACGGCTTATCTCTGATCTGGAGCATTCTCCGTGGGAGGTGGGAGGCGGTGGAAGTGGGTTGGGCAGATGGAGTTCAAGGCTGAATCTCTCTTCCCTATACTGCCTTTCCTCTTGCTAGGAAGTCAGGTCAGAGGGCTGGGGGAGGGAGCTGGCGAGGGGGCTACGGGCTGAAGCCCGAGTCCTCACCTCTCTGGGCCACGAGCATCATGAAACTGAGGCTAAAGGCGAGCCGGCATCACAGCCCACGTGACCGCTTCTTAATTTCATCTCCTTGGACATCAGAAGGGCTAGGGTGGGTCGTAAGTCCCAGAGGTCTTGTTGCTACACGGGACATGACTCTTCCAGGGCAGAGTATTTGCGGTTACCCGAAACTTCACTGATGTCCACGTGGTCCTCTGACACTCTTAAAAAATGTTGTGTGATGGTGGTAAAATATATACATCATAAAATTTATCATTTTATTCTTTTGTGTGTACAGGTCAGCGGCGTTAAGTACGTTCACACTGCTGTGTGATCGTCACCACCGTCCGTCTCTGGAACTCATTCATCTTCCCAACCTGAAATCTGTCCCCAGGAAATGCTTACCCGCTAGTCCCTCGCCCCCTACCCCTGGGAGCCAGCCTTCCACTTCTGTCTCTGTGCACCGGCTCTAGGTTCCTCATCTAAGTAGACTCGTGCGGTGTTTGCGCTTTGGTGCTGGGCTTGTTTTACTTTTGACGGTGTCCCCAAGGTTCACCCACGTCATCGCATGTGTCAGGATTTCCTTCCTCTCTTTTCGCCACATCTGCTGTGAGAGTGAAGACCGTTCTCATCCAACAGAGTGGGCATTCTCGAAAACGCCAGCCTCACTCTGAGGGGACGCGTGGTGATTGTGACGGGGCCTAGGGGACCCTGTGGTGGGACCCCAGTCACGTCAGCATAGAACTTGGTCCCTTTGGACAGAAAAAAGAGAGGCTCCGAGCTGACAAAAAGGACGGATCGCGGCTGGCACGGAACATGGTCCAGGGCGTGGCTCTGGCTCCCATCACAAGACGGGGTCCGAATACGCTCACTTTCCATCAACGTCGTTACCCAGGAGAATGGGTCTCTTGTCGCCATCCAAAATTTCTCGGGCGAAAACACATCTGCAGGGTTCACACGAGGCGGGCATTGCTCGTTCAGTATCTTGAGCCCAGAAAGAGGGGTTAATTTTTTGAAGGAAATGACAGTGGACTCGAATCAAATTCAGCTGCTTTGATTCAGCAAGCCACAACAATTAAGAACAGGCTACCAGGAAAATTTGGATGGCATCTCTGTTTCTGAAAAAGGAACCGCTCAGCGGGCTAAGGAATAATATCTACATTATTCAGATGGCAGACGACCCCTGAGGCTCACCTGCGATATTTTAAAGACCCAGTGAAAGCCCTGTATTGAAGAAGAAAAAAAAACCCTCCCTTTTTAAGGCCGAGTAATATTTCACGGTATGCACAAAACATGTTTTGTGGATCTGCTCATCTCTGGACCTTGCGGTTGCTTCCACCCTTGGGCTTCTGCGACCGAGTTTACTTGGCGTGCCGCCCACGTTCCTGTCTGCGGCCCGCGTCCAGCTCTTGCGGGCGCGCCCCCAGGGGCGGCATCGCTGGGCCGTGCGGTGCGTCCGCGTTCCCGGGTTCGCGGCACTGCCGTGCCGCGCGCCATCGCTGCCGCCCCGGTCCAGCGCTCATGGTAGCACGGGTGCTTGCGGGAGGCTGGAGACGTGCATTTGCTCCTCTGACTCTGCAAGGGCTTGCTGGTGCTGGCGGGTGCGGATCCCCGAGTTTCCGCCTTGGGTTCCCCGTCTACAGAGGGAAGATGGCAGCGCGTCTCCTCGCAGGCAGCCCAGGGGCCCTGGGACGTGGCTGGGGTAGGCCGGGAGGAGAGATCTGGTCCAGCATTCAGGGGCTGCGCCCGCCCTCCCCGCAGCACGGGCTGCCCCTCCCGGCTTTGCACAGGTCAGGGTCGGGGACGGCCGGGGGCCACGCAGGTGGCTAGGTTCTCCTGTCTGTCCTGCTTATCGGACGTGGGTTCCGAGGCCTTTCTCTGAGGACCGCCCTCAGCCCGCAGGCCATGGCACCCGCATTTCTGCCCTTCGTGAAGCCGCCAGCGTCCTTTTCCTCTGGGGCGGCACGAGTTCCAGAGAGGAGCGCCAGCTAAACATCCGTCCGAGTCCAAGTGTGACTGCGTGAGGAAGGCGAGGGCTGCGTCTGTCCCTCAGCTGCTCCCCTCCTGACCCCTGGCCCGTCCGCACTCTCGCCCTCGGACCTGCGTCAGGCCCCGGAGAAGGTCCCTACCCGCCTCGCTCTGAGGAAGACCAGCGAATGGGGAGGCCGTGCCCCTGGCCCTCCAGAGAGGCTGGCCTCCGGGCGACAACGGCCACCGTCACTCAGGTGCCCCCAGGGGGAGGGCCGTGGCGACGCGGGGACGCAGAGGGTGCTGCCGTGCCGCCTGGAACTGGGTCGTGGTCACAGCTCCCGGAGAGATGGCCCCGCCGTGTTCTGGTCATGCCGCCGGCAGCCGCGAGCCACGGACCCGAAGATTCTCATCCGCGCAGGCTGGGAAACAGAGGCGCGAGGACCCCTCAGTGCCGACAAGGAGGTCTCAAAGGAGCAAGATCCCACCTGTGATGGGCCAGCGAAGATTTTCCTCTCGTTTCCAAAGCACCTGCTGGCCAATTCCGTAGGCGCTGGTGGCCGCGGGGGAGGCGGTGATGCAGAAGGCGATGCAGGCGGGAGGCTCACGTGCTGTGCCCCGTCCCAGGCTCCCGGCCGCTGGCGCAGGGCCCCTGGGCGTGGCCTCTTGGAGATGACATGACATGCCCTCTCTGGAGTGCCCTTCCGTGGGTGGCAGCAGGGGTGCCCCCCTGCGTCACATCTGCTGCCTCAGGGCCTGGCTCAGCGCCAGGCACTCACTGGAGGCACTCAGTCAACACCGTGGCTGCCGAGTCCCCAGCCCACATCGACATCGGCCTGAGGGGCAGCCCTTTGCGGTTCCATTCAGAGGAGGCCTTGGGCAGAGACGGCCAGGCCAGGGACGTCTCCCTCCCTCGGCTTTCTCCTGCAATCGAGCCATCTCTGGGGACTGCCCTTGGAGACAGGAGAAAGCAAAATACTGCCCGGCTTCTCCTGCATGGTGGGGCGGGGAGCGGGGGAAGGACGTATTAAAACTAAAACGTGTGTGCATAGGAAGATGTCACCCTGCGGGGGCGGGGGAGGGATCCTTTTCAGGCAAATCTGCATAAATTTGCATACATGGCACACCTATGCCCCAGCCTGCAAAGGGACACGTAGCTCTTCCCACCTGTGAAGAGACTAGTCCTTCTGCTCCTTCGCAGGGTGTGCTGTGCCAAAATTTAACTGCTACTGTTTTAGAAATCTTAGGGAACCCCCCTCCCCGAGACTGAACATGCCATTTAAAATTTAAATTTCAAAATGTCCTTTTCAGTGAACATTTTTTTTACAAGTAGGAAGGAGCATATTTCGAAGACTTTCCGGGGAGGCAGAAAGAGCCCAGTGGGCCCCAGGTCTCCAGCTGGGAAGGAGGTTGGACGTATTTGTCCTTTCCTGCCCGCTAACCCCACCTTCCCTAAAGGCAGCTCAGCTCAGAGGAGGAGCGGGCTCACCCCGCACTTCCCAAAGAGCAAAGGGACTCTTGCTTGCGCTTGCGAAAGCAGGAAACCGTGTTTGTTTTCCGACCGGGCTGCAGTGCCTGGTCTGGCCCACCCTGAGTCACGTGGCACTGCCGAGCCGCACAGGCTTTTAGTGCAATAATAAGCTTGATTTTTTTTTTTTTTATTCAGACACAGGGAACAATCACAGCAGCTTCAAGTCACGTGTCCTGGTCACGTGGTGCCGAGACACAGAAACCAGCTGACAGTCATTAACTAATGCTGACTCCCCAGAGAAAATGCAGGTTTTAAAGAGCCGAGCTCGGTTTTTATAAAGCAGCCAGGGCTGCAGTAGAAGGTATACGGGTGGGAGGGGCGTCTTGATCTTACTGAGTGCTTCTCGTCCCAAGGGAAGGACGAGAGCCGGCAGGCAGGCAGGCATTCCCTGGTTGGTTCTGCTGCAGCCTTGCTGGGGGAGAGGGAGCCGCATTTTGCAAACCCAGAGGGCCCTGGGCTGCAGTGTCCTGGGCTTTGAGCAAAGGGGCAGGCTGGTCGGCCGTGGGCCCCTTGCTGGGGAAGTATGAGATAGAACTCTGCAATGAGCAGAAAGCCAAATGGCCCTTCCTCATGAAATTCATGCTCCTGGGTGGACGGCATTTGGGTTGGGGTGCAGCGAGCTCGCAGGCCCTTTCGGGGTGTTCATGTAAAGGAACACCAGCATTTGTCCCCTTAAGTCCTGTGCTTAAGAAAGGAAGCAGCCTGGATGTTTCCTGGGTTAGGTGTTTGTTTGACTCTGGGGAGACGTTTTCACTTTATCCAACCTGTAGAGCGCTACCCTGTGCTTTCAAAACCTGTAAGGACCAAGCTGAGTATGCCCGGTATTCCTGCAGCAGCGATAGACAATCATGGGCCCGAGGAGCGTCTAGAATCTTCGAGGGAGGGAGGGAATAGGTAAAAGTGTGGAGAAAAGGCCTCAGCAGACACGGACTTGAAAACAGACCAACCGACCTGGGTGTGTTTTATCTCACATTCCACAAAACACTGCCACAGGGCCTCGGCCTTGCAAGGAAACCCAGCCGTAGAGTCCGGAGCCTCATGGTCTTACTTCATTCCACTCTTTTCGGAAAGAACCAATCCAGAAGAGTGTCCAGTTCTCTAGGTTTGCTGTATCGCTGAAATGTAAGTATTTCAGGGAATTCGTTAGGGCGTTCACTTACCTTTTCCCACTCTACTCTTTTCAAAAAGACGAAAATATGTGACCTAAAGCGATGGATCTGGGTTTGCAGGACCTGAAGCTTACACGATTTGGGAGGTCCTTTGGAAGACGCTATACAATTATATATACAAAGCGAGGTATTATAGTATCAAAAAGAAATTGGAAAAAATTTATTATTCGCTTAACACACCTCTAAAACCCTTGACCCCATATCGTTGGGGCATGCCTTTCGGTGGTGACCTCCTTGAGAGGAGAGAACTTTCATCTTGACCAGCATCGATTTTAAATGTGCCTGGAGTTGTGCACGTTTGGTGATTGGAGAATTGTCCCCCGACTGGCTTCTGACTCTTCTATTCTGGTCCTTGTTTCTCTTTGGTTTCCCCTCCCCCGGCCCACACCCCCGGGTGCCGGGCAGTGCAGGACCCGCGCTGTGACAGGACCTCCAGGCCTCCGCGGTCACGTGTCCCTGCAGTCAGCGGACAGAGGAGTACTCCTGGGAAACGTCCCCACTCCAGCATGGCCAGCAGCAACTTAACTACCCATGGCGCTTATACAGTTGTCAGTATATCTCGACCCAGAGTTCAGTGTCTCTGACCCAGGTTCGCCTGGGCAGACCCCGAAAGTGCCCGTGGCCACTCCAGAGCCACCCAGCGAGGCAGTGATCAAAGCGGCTGAGCTCCCAGGGTCTCAGCACGGCTGACTTTGCAAGAGCAGACGCCCGTGGCCGTGACTGTGACTGTGTGGCCAGGGCTCCTGTCGGCCCCGGGGGCCGTGCTCCGTGGGGCCTAGAATTTCATTCTCGTTAGCTCCCTGGTAAATCTGCTTCTGGTGACCTCGGGGGCATAGTGAGGACGTCTTCTCACACCCTCGCAGCTCGGGTGGCCCCTGCATGGCGGCTGTTGTGACTCGCCCCGTTGTGCAGATGACACACAGGGGCCCGGGGAGGCCGTTTCCTGCCCGCCGCCTTCGCAGCCGGCGCTCGGCCGCCTGGACCGCCTGTCGACGCCGCGGCTGCCTCCCGCCCGCAGGGCCCCGAGCTCACGCGGGTCTCGTTTTGGATTCTGCAGCGGGCCGGCTGCTTTTCCAGGCGCCCCCTCTCTGCCTCCATGCGGTGCGTGGGATCTCGTCGCCCGCTCAGATCGGGGCTGCGGGGTTCCTGGAAGTCTCCTCTCCCCTCACCCCGATGGACTGTGCCTTTCCTGCCGATGCCTCTTTGCTCTCACCGTGCCCCCCATACCCCAAAATTGCACCGACCCCCACTTCACGCCGCGCAGCAGGAAGAGTCGCGTGCCAGATCCCTCGCCTGGCTTGTCGGGCGGCGTTTCGAGTTTGGACAGGCTCGCCAGCGCGCCGTCTGAGGAGGGAGGGCGAGAGGCCGTTGTTCAGACGACCCACAGATGGCTCGTGAGCTGGCCAGGGCAGTGGTGCCCGCCCGGGGAGAGCGAGTCCCCCGCCCGGGCCCCGCTGCCGACAAGCCAGACGCATTACAGTTGACACCACTGACGTTTTGGGGTGCACCAGGGGTGGGGGTCCTGCCCTGTGCATTGCAGCGGCACCCCTGGCTGCTCCCCACCCCCAGGCCGTGAGCATCGGGAGTATCGCCAGTCATTGCCCAACGTCCCCGGGAGGCAAAATCGCCCCGGTTGAGAGTGGCTGTGTGAGGCCAGGTGGCAGACTGCCGCCTTCAACTTCCGGTCCTGTCGGTTGTGGAGCCGTGGGCTCCGGAGACAGGGGGGCTCTCGTCTGTCATGGAGAGGTGACCCAAGTGGGGGTGCTGTAAGGGACACCCGGGCTCCTGGGGCCCGCCCTCTGGGATGAGAGGAAGCAGGTCACACTCCACAGTCGGAGTGAGCCCGAGACTGACGTCACCCTAAAAGTTCAGCACAGAGCTTAAGCGTCGGGCACTCAGAGACCCAGGTGTGAATCCCAGCTCTGCCCCTAATTAGCCGTGTGGCTTTGGACAAGTCACTTTACCGATCTGTGCCTTGGTTTCCTTATTTGCAATATGGGAACGACCGTGTAACCTGATCACTCCCAGCTGTCTGCATCTGAGGGTCTTTCTAAGCATTTAATGAGATAGTGCCCCTGCTTGACACATACCAAGGGTGTGTGACCAACGTAATCCACTCGTTTTTATTTTATTTTTCACATTTTACTTTATTTTTATCGTATTTCTTGAGGTTACATCGTTCAATAACACGATACCTATTTCAAGTGCCTCTGAGCTGTGACGCTTCAAGACCTCTCATTTTTGTCGGTCCCCTGACCTGTCTCTCGTGGATTATCGTTGGCCACTTTCAGATGTGACACGCCGTCCTCTGTCCTGCAGGACCTTGCCTGACATTGAATGACTCAGTGCATGTACTGGAGCAACATGCATGACATTTTTTTTTTTTTACAGTAGAAAAGTTTTGTTAGAAGGGAAAGCACACTTCCAGACTTGGACGCGGGTCTGAGCAAGAGAAGTGTGGCTCAAAAGGCCGACTTTTTTTTAATGTGTACCATCTTTTAAAATCACCTCTTGTCTGTAGCAGAGTTAGTACATCTCATGGACACGATGCGGCTACAAATGTCTGTGACACGCCTCGGGCACCGGACGAGCCGAGCCAGCACGCCGTAGACCTGGGGGCTCGTGTGTCCAGTGGGGTGGGCGGCGGGAGCGCAGCTTTGCTGGTGACCGCGGGCGTCCTCAGAGGAGGGCCGTCTGCGCGTCTGGAAGGAGCGAGGGGGAGATTCTGAAGGCGGCTCCTGGCTCACCGTTTCCAGAGTCGACCAAGCAGGGGACGGCACAGTGATCTGGAGGGTTTGGGCAGAATTCTGCTGCTCTACGTAAGTTTGAGAAGGAACCAAAGGTTGGTCCCGGGATTCATGTATGATTTCACTCGTAGTGGGATATGAAACAAAAAGCGACAAAGGAAACAGACCCATAGGTACAGACGACAGAACGGGGGTCACCGGAGGGGGCGGGGGCGGGGGAGGACAAGTAGGGTAAGGGGGGCCCAATCTGAGTGACCGGAGGCTGGACCTCGGGCGGGCGCACACGGCGGAGTGTACAGATGTCACCGCATCACACTGCGTTCCGTCCACACGGCCCCGCAGCTCCTTTGGGAGCCTGCCCGGAGTTCCTTTGAAGACTCGGAGGCCGGAGTGATGAAATGTTTGCCCCAGGCCATGGGTCTGTTCTCTGCACAAGGCCCCTCTGACTGTGCCTGACTTCAAAGGCGTTGTGGGTGGCGGCTGTGAGGCTGCTAAGCGGGGCGTGCGAGACTTCAGACACCGTCTCTCCCAGTCCTTTTCCGGGGGGTGGGGGGTGGGGCAGGGTGCTGAGCGGACACGCACCAGTTAAGACGGCGAGCGTATTTTGCTTTTCAAACACTCCCGTTTGTGGAGGCCAATCTGCAGGGCCGTGAGCGAAAGCCCCTCCCAGGCAACTGGCTGACAGGCGGGGACAGACTTCAGGACCCGACCTGCCTCCGCGGGGCAGCTTCCGAACATGAAGCGTCTCGCCGCGTGCCTGGCAGCCGCTCTGCGTTCTCCCCCAAGTGCGACCTGTCGGCTCAGAGTTGTGAGCGCAGGGATGGGTTGCAAGAGTCTGGAGGCATAAGCCGGCGGCGCAGTCCAGCGCAGACTGTACCACCCTGTCACCTTCTGGACGCGATAAGAGAGATGTCAGCCGCGCGGGCCGCAGTGACTGCTGGCTTCCCTTTCCTCTTCCTTCTTCTAGTCCGGCGAAGTCCAAGGTCTTGGAATTCAAGCCAAGCCTTCTGGCTGGTGTGGGGAAATGAGCAGGGCCACCGAGCCAGGCCGCCGGCCCAGGCCAGCTCCGCCCTGCCTGTCGTGCTTGTGTGGCCGCCGTTAGCGAGTCCACTTTGTCGCTGAGTACGCCGGAGAGGTGGCGGTGGCCGGTCAGCACGGGAGGTCCGATGACTTACTTTAGCAGACCGTGTGCTGGGTAAAGACCTGGGGTTCGAGATCATTTGAGCCGTGCAGAGAGGTAAAAGATGCACAGAGCCTTTCCACCTATCCCTTGCTCATTTTTTTCTGCATTTGTTAATTTTCCTGCAAGGCAGCGCTGCCCCTTCTCCCCCCTTGATTTAGGCGCGTAGTCATTAACTGACTCATGTCCGCCTGGACTCACGGGCACTTATTTTATCCCCTGGGGACCCATCTAATCACGGCGTCATGTATGCGGTGGCTCCACTTGTCCCGCCCGGCCATTCGGAGCGAGCTCTCCAGGCCTGTTCCTATGTCTTTTCAGTCCTGGACCTCCATCCCCTTTCGAGCACTTTCTAGAACCTTCTGATCCTCCAGGCTCCTCTTCTGGTTCCGTCCCTCAGCCACATTAACCACTTCTCCAAAGAGCCCCAGTTCCCTTCGATGGATCATAGTATTTAAGGGGTGACATTTGGGCACTGGGTGACGCCCTGGGATTGGAGCCCGCTCAGCAGACAGAGCTGGGAAACGCGTGTAGGTAGAATAACCCAGGCAGATACACAGACGCATATTTAGCTATCGATCTGTACACGTATTTTAAAAATGGGGGTTTATACGAATACTTCTGAGTCCAACCCAACACCACAGGGCTCACTGGAGCCTTCCCCTGAGAAGTGCTAATCCACACTCCTCCGAGAAACAAGTTTACTAACTAGAGTGTGGTATTGTGTCGAGTTCTTTTTGTCCGAAACCTTGAGGTATCCTGTGAAAACAGCGTTTGCAAAGCGGCAAAGTTCTTTTCTTCACCCCTTTCGGTGTGGTTGTAGGATTCATCTGTGATACACCCAGGTTAATTTGCTACAGGTTAGATTCCTCTTGGGGTCCCCGACACATTCCCGGTTTGGTTCGTTCGTTCGTCCTCACTGACGTACAGCAGTTTTTAGTCTCTGTGGCGTGTGGGTTCTGACAGAGGCCTGGGGTTGCACGCCCATCGCCACGGTCACGGAGGAGGAGAACGCCGTCAGGAGAGTTCGCCCCTGCGCCACTTCCTGCGCTTCACGCCTCGCCATCGCCGATCTGTTTTCTGCGCTGGTCAGTGTGGCTTCTTCCAGCATGTTAAATAGATGGAATCGGTCACGCAATAGTCTTTGGTTTTGGCTATTTCATTTAACAAACTGCATCGAAGAGTCCTTTATTCTAGTGCATGAATCGGTAATTTGGTCCTTTTTATTGCTGGGTAATATTCCGGTTTTTAGGCACCTCGGGCGATTGCCACGGTCCCTGTCATGCTGCCCGGAGTCCAGGCTAAGTGTTCCAGGGGGAGAGAATGCCGCCCAGCTGGGCCGGGGTAGTCTGGGTCCTGGTCTCGTTCCTCAATCTGCCTGTTTGCTTTCCACCGTCCCCCAACAGCGGCTTGTCGCTCTGTCCAGGTAGAGGGCGAGTCCGCCATCTGACCTGAAACTGGAACCTCCCTCCGCCCGTTGTCTTTTTGCTTTTAAAAGTCCGAAGTCAGCGCGTTTCCTGATCATTGAGGTGTTTGGTTTTTTCTTTTATCTCCATGGACCTGCAGGGTCTTCTTCACCTGGCCCCAGGGGTCCCAGTGTTGAGGAATTTCCCAGCAATGTTCCTTGGTCCACTTTCACCGCCCGCGTTGGGCACTTGGTGGCTTCTTTCATCTGGTAAACTTACGTCCTCTGTTCCGGGAAAAATTCTTGGATCACTTCGTGGCCGAGGTCCTCTGCTTCTCCAGTCTCCCCCCGCGAGATCCTCTCACTATTTAAGCATCAGGCTTCCTGGACTCGTCCTCTCCTTCTGTCTTTCATCGTCTCTCTTCGTCCTTTCGCTCTAGTTTCTACACCGTTTCCCATCAACTTTATTTTCCAGCCTCTCTAATTTAATTTGTCATCTGTGCTCTCATGTTTTTCATTCCCAAGGGCTCGTTTTGTCGTTGTTCCCTACATTTTTTTTTTTAAATAGCATTCTGTCCTTTTTACAGGGATCTGTTGTCTCTCTGAGGATATTAATTTTTGGGGGAAAGTTTTCTTCTCCCTGCATAGACTCCCACTGGCTTTTTCCTTTTGTTGTGTGTCTGTCCTCGCGAAAAAGAGTCGAGAACCAGAGAGCTCGCGGGAAGCTCCAAGCGCAAGGCAGGGCTTGCTGACTGTCTGCCTCCCTCTGGGATGAGCTGGCTGGTGGACCGTTTCTTGAGCATTCCCTCACTTCAGTACCTTTGGCTCATTTCTCTTGGGCTGGTCAGATTCTCCAGAGCAGAATTTCAGTCTCCGGCCTGGACGCTGAGGGTCGGCGGCCGGTGTTCTAGGCGCCGAGCTGGGAGAAGGCGGCTCGGGTCTCAACACTCAGCATTCGTTCGTTGTACATAGAGCCATTGAATCGTGTCCTCAGCCGTGGACGGCCCGAGTGTGGGAGAGACAATACCTGTGAACGAGACTCATCTGGAAGGGGCGAGGTATAGAAGTTACTCTTTCTGTTACTCCTTCGTTGAGTTAGTGGACCCTTCCCACGCTGGGCACTGTGGCCTCAGACCTGGGAGAGACAGCGTCTGCCATCGCACATCCTGGACGCGGGCGATCGGATCTGATGTGACGGTGAGCCGCGGGCGTCCCAGGGATGTGCGTCGTGCTGAGCCCAGAGGGCTCAGCTCAGGAGTCGAGACGCTATGTTGTAGCGGCGGGTGCCCCGCTGGGAGAGAGACACGGACACGGGCGACTTTCGGGTTTCCGGCTGGTGTGACTGGGCGGAGGGCCCTGCTGCCGGCCACGCTTCCTTTGAACAGGACAAAAGTCGCGGCGTATCCTCAGTGAATTCCGATCCCTGCGGGTTACTTTTGGTGCCAGCGTTCACGTCATTGTCCCATCTTTCCTGATAAAATTCTATCCCGTAGCAAGTTGGGACCATGACCAAGCAGAACGAAGGCAGGAGCTTTGGCCTCTGTCCCCCCAACAGGAAACTCTCCAGGGGGACCGATCTGCTGTGACCTTGCACAGCCCGCTAGAGGACAGAGGGCTCGGGGTGGGAGGCACCGAGCCGCTTCTGGCTTGGCCACGTGGCCAGGCGCGAACCCCACGGGTGATGAAGTAGCTCACACCGTGGCTGTATGGCAGAAGGGCGCGAGGCGAAGGAAACGTGTCGCGAGGGCAGTCTGACCGGGAACTGACCCGTGGGCCGGCTTAGGGAACAGGCATGGTTCCAGCCAGCGCCTTGATGGAGAAGAAATGACACCCCAGATGGCCAGACGGTACTTTTCTCGGGTTTGGGTCGGCTTGGAGGGAAGCCGTTTTCTCGGTTTGAAAGACCGTTTTTCTTCCGATTAAGATGCATGTGTTCGAATCGGTTTAATTTCAAGGAACCCAGGTGCACTACAAATCTACCGTCGTGAGTGTTAAAGGAGTTCGCTGGGCGCCGGCTGGCGGGTCTGTGACAGACGACAGAAGTGTGTTTCGTCTTACCGAGCACTGGAGGTTTAGGCTGCAGGGCACGTGTGCTCACCGTGTGTGCATGCGTGTGTGCGTGCGTGTGTGCCTCGCACTGAAGACAGAGTCTCAGAGAAGCCCCGGCGAGCAGGAAGAACGATCCTGCTCCGAACACACCAGCCTCCTGTGGGCGGCTGCCATGCCGCTGGGTGCTTCCGACATCTGCTCTACTGCAATGTTCGTCTTCCTGAGAGCAAACACCTCCTAATAGTCGATTCTCGAGGGCTTCATCAAGCCTCGCCGAACGCAGCGATAGCTACGACGCTTTCAAAGTCATGGCCCACCCAGCCCCTTATCTCTGTGACTGGTGATGACGCAGCAGAGGCAGCTAGGGAGTGTGAATGAAGGGACCGTCCCCACACACCGGGCAGCCAGAACCCAGCCCCCAGATCGGCACCACAGCGTGTGGGAAGGCCAGGGGCGCGTCGGGTGGAACCCTGCCTGAGTGTCGTTACCTGCGGCCACACAGTGCAGCCGGGCAGAGGGGTGCCTCTGGGCTCCGTGGGCGGCTTGGGACACCCCGCTGGAGGCTGGAAGTTGTTTGCTCACTCCCTTCAAGACCAGAGGTGCAAAGGGACAACAGCGGAAAGATGACCAGTTGTTGGTAACTGGTTGGCTGCGCTCGACCAGCCTGACATATTTATAATCGTTCAGAACCAAACACCAAACTTCCTGTGTGCCATTCATCATCCCCACAGCAAAAGTTCATCACGCTGCGTGTCCCCATGAAACCCGGGCTGAAGGCAACCTTTCCTTCCCGAGCTTTCCCTTTTAGTAAAAGAGCTACCGCTTTAACCTCTGAATCAGGGCTGCTGCTGGTGGCGGGTCCCCGGGGGCTGGAGCCGTAGGAGTATAACCTGGCGGTCACGTCACGCAGCCTGAGGAACCTCCAGGGCACCGAGAGCTTCCTGCCCGGCGACCTCGGGCGGCTGGAGGCCCCGTGCCCCCACGGCCACCGCTGTCCGCGTGTGAGCGCGGTTCCGACGCCCCCAGGGCAGAGTGCGGTGCCCGCGGGGATGGCGAGTCCACGTGCTCGGCCGCCGACGGCTTCCCAGGTGATGCAGCGGCTTGCTCAGGTGTTGGTCAGCAACGGCGTTTCTTTGCTTGCTTTTGTTTTTTCTAAAAGAACTGCTGTGCGAGATGAGACATTTCCTACCTTTGAACTCGCTCAGAGCACATTTCCTCCTCAGGAGACGAGCAGAGGCAGGCCGGCATGCGGGACCCCTGCCCGGTTTAACCCTCGGAAGCCGGGCCTCGCCTCTCGGCCGAGGACGTGGATCCTGGAGACCCTTGGCCCGGACCGGTGTGCATCACAAGCCTCAGTCTCCTCATCTGTGCCCCTGAGGACTCCGTGAGATGATACACACCCCATTAAAAGGCGCCCGGGGCTGGCGGCGCCCCTGGGCCTCCGGGGCACTGTGCTGTCTGTCCTCGGCTCGCTTACTCCTCAGAGCAGGCCGTGGTGGAGGGACCACAGCCATCCTGTCCAGCCCCTCCGCGGAGGCGAGCCGAGACACAGGAAGGCACAGACGAGACAGCAAGCTGCCCCGTGGCGGGCCCGGGGTGGAACGTGGAGCCTGAGCTCTCCCTCGCGACATCGGACGGCCCGGGGCAGCGGGCCGGTGAGCGCCACGCTCCCGGAGATCCGGGCACGGCTCGCCTCGTCACGCTCGGCAGACGCGGCTTTTGTACGCGCCCCGGTGCGAGGCAGCCCCGCGTCCAGCAGTGCAGCCGGTCAGATGACGGCTAGCGTTCTTTAGCAATGAAGCTATTTTTAAAGTATGTGTATACCTTGTTGTTGTTGTTTTAGGCATAATGCTGTACATACTTAAAGGACTGCGGTGACGTGAAATGTGGCTTTTAGAGATGCACGAGGAAACCAAAGAAGTCACACGCGACAGGCTTTGTCACGATCTCCGTTATGGCAGTGGTCGGGGACCGACCCCTCAGTGTCTCCGAGGTTTGTCTCCACCCATTAACCATTAGAAGAGGGACAGACAGGTCTGCCGTGCCAGATGCCGCGTTCCTCCTCCCTGGACCCAGTGCTAAGGGGCACGGTGGCCTATCAAGGGCTCATAGCACCTTTTGCTTCTGAAAGGGTCAGTCAGTTCTTTCGCTACGGCCGGGAGGTTGGGGGGACCAGGAGTCTGTCGGGTGTAGAGCCAGTAGTCACTGCAGGGTCGGCGAGCTGACCAGGCACTGCCGAAGTGGCCGCGCCAGGGCCGGAGCGCGTCAGGGCATTGGGGTAGCTCGGCGGGGGCTGCACGGGAGCCAAGCTGCGGCCGGAAGGAGACCCTTGACCTCGACCCGTGTGTGTGTGTGTGTGTGTGTGTGTGTGTGTGTGTGTCTAGGAAGGGGACAGAGAACTTCTGGTCCTGGGAGAGAGAGCTCGGCGTGGGCGTTGGGTCTCGGCCGATGTCTCAGGTGCCGTGATGTGATGTTTGGGGACTGAGGAAGATTCCCGGGGCCGAGTGAGAGAAGGCCGTGTGAACCCTCCCTTCCCCCGTGGGTGACGTTTCCATGGTGCAGAGAGGCCCACAGGACGGGATGCCACGGGGTGTCGGGCGTGGCCGTGACTGGCGTCCCCTCTCGGAAGCTTGCTTCAGATTTTCGCCCTGTCATTCTGCTCTGCGACTGGCCGAGTGCTATTCTAGGGGCCGCCCATTCAGAGAGCAGAAAACACTGCCCGCCCGCAAGGAGCCGTGTGCGCGGGCAGAGGCAGACGCATGAACAGACGAGGCACGCCAATCGCGTGACCCAGTGGGATCTTTCCAAGGCTCGTGGGACTTTTGGAAAGAGTGCCTTACCTTGGGAGGGAAGAGATGGCCGGTGACGCCTGCCGAATGTCAGCCTTCGAGGCCAAAGGCGGCGCCAGCACCATCACGTGAAGGTAACGGGGAGGCGAGGGCGGCGGCAGACGGTAGAATCTCAGGCGAGGGGAGCGGGGATGGAGGTGGGGAGGCAGGGCGGGTGTCATTAGATCCTCCACTGTTTGTAAGTCGATCCCGCCAGCAGCAGAGTGGAGGACGGACTCTGTGGCGGAAGAGGCTGACCCAGAGGGGCCTGGCCTGTTGCCGTAAACCCGGGTGGATGACGGGCCTGAGCGAGGACCACGGCCCCAGGCAACCGGGTGGATAAAGCGAGCAGGACCTCCGTTTGGTCGGTGACAGGGGAAGGGCCGGGGGACAGGGCACGGGAACTCAGTGGCGGCCCCGGGTTTCCAGCTCGGTGGCCGGGCGGGTGGCGGCACCTGCACTGCGTCTGAAGTTATAGGCGAGGAGCAGGGTCAGGGCGGGAGGTGACACGTTCACGCTTCAGTCTGAAGCCTTCGAGGTGCCTGATGGATCCTGGGAGAAGGTCCGGGGGGGGGGGTGCAGCCCCGAGGCCCCTGTGAACGTCAGCTGCATCCGGTGGACTGTGGAAACCTTGGAGGACGGAGAGGCTCGGCTGGGCGCCAACCAGCGCTCGGAGGAGAGGACACGGCCGTGCTGGCAGCCGGGCTGCGGGTCATCGGCTCCCAGCCTCTGACGCAGCCAGGCTCAGTGGCCAGAGAGGCCGCGGTCTACACTGGGTTTGCAGGAGGGTCTGCCGCAGCCAGCCTCTTTCAGGGCTTAGGACATTGTGTTCCAAGCCTGGTTCTACCGTGGGGCTGGGAGGGAGGTGGGCTTAGGGAGGGGACGCCAGGGGACCCAGGCCCCTGCCCGCCAGGGCGCTCTTTCAAATGGGAACACTGAAACCATCATCACTAAGAGCCGTGGTGGCCGGGTCCGGGCAGAGGGGCTTAAGCAGGTGAAGGGGTGCGAATCGTGTGTCTCTCCTCCCCCACTCGAGACTGCCCACGCCGTAGGTGGGGGGCAGGCGGGGTGCCAGCATGGGCCCGTCCTCAGGGGAGGTGGCCCTGCGCCTGTGTTTTGAAGACGCTCCGGAGGAGATTCTGATCGGGCCCACTGGGCGGAGGCTCCTGAACAGGAAAAACAGGCCTAATGGAGCGAAGGCCTGGGGCCCTCTCTGCATTTCGGCTGCTGCCCAAATCAAACTGTTTTTCCTCCAGCACGTCCACAGGTCCTCCAGCAGCCTACGGGTGGCCCCAGCCACCATTAAGAATTCCTGCAGTTTGGTCCACACTGCAGTGAAATGTTCCCCGCCTCAGTCTCAGGCAGGTGAGGGAGCATGCCCAAAGCCACGGTGCTCTCTCTCGTAGAACACCCCGAAATAGCCCCGAAATAGCCACGTATTTGTTTCTGGTAAATGACCTGAGGACGGTTTCACGGGGGAATGTGTGTGACTGTGATAGATGGGTCACCCTGAAATCAGCCTGTCACGCAAGCCTGATTGGCTATTTCCATGTTTTCCTGCTGATTTTTGTCAGCCACGCTCATTTATTCGCTTTGTCGTACCTGTGTTCACCGGCGGACAAGTGGTCACAGTTGCCAAAGATTTAAGAAAAATTTACGAGACAAACTTCAACCGAATATACAGAGGTCGAGCTGACTTTGGGACACTCCTGCCATTCTATGCCCCTGAAAATTGGTGATAACTGCGGTGATTTAATTTCACTTGCAGAACCCCGAGTCCAGCCACGGAATAAATCCTGGAGCGGAGTCTGAGAACCAAGAGCTTTTTTATCACATTTATTGCTTTCGTAACTGTCAAACTGTCAAACGGCAGCTGTGTTTGTAGACATAGATATTCTTCACCCACGTAGCGGCGAGCCCTGGGCCACGCGAGGGCTTCGGTCAAAACGGACGCTGTCCCCTAGTGTTCCAGCTCCGGAGAGTCGCTCCTTGGGTTCCTTCTACCCCGAATGCCATCCCCCCGCAACCCACAGCAACAGGAAGCCTCCCTTGCAGGCCCGGCTCCCAGGCCCCTCGCCCAGACCACCGCGGACCCCTCTCGTTCCCGCCCGAGGCCCGTCGAGGCCAAGGAGCTCGCGCATCCCAGAGAGAAGGTCCTTTTGGAGCAGCCGCGGGCCCCAGCGCCGTCTTCCGAAACCCCGCTGTTGCCATCAGCACGTTCCCGGTCGCGTTGTGTCGTTTGGGACGGGACCGTGTCCCGCGGGGGTCAGGGCTCGAGGTTTGGAGTCATTGGACTAGAACCCCTGACGCGTAATTACCTTCGCCCTTGACCCACCGTGTGACCTTGGCAGGGAACCTGAGCTCTCTGAGCCTCAGGTACCACATATGGAAAATGAGAGTAACGTGAGCGTCGATTTCAGGGATTGTCACGCGGTCGAAGGGAAGGGAAGGGAGCTGCCCGATGGATAGAAAGCTGCTTGTAAGCTTGGATATTATTACGCTCGCCTCTCCCAGACCACAAAACCCGGGAGGGCAGGGACCTCTTCCTGGACACCTTTGAATCCCTTCGTAACAGTCAGCAGAGTGCCTGCAGGAGCAATTTAATGAGCGTACGACATGAAAGAGACCGGGCCGAACAGAGAGACAGGAAGCCGAGATAATTATTTGAAATCTCTAAAGCCGCCAGAAGGCTGGACCGTGTCACGCCGACGCTCCTGCAAGAGGAACGAGCAGAGCAGGAGGCAGAGCCCAGAGCAGAACGCAAAGAGCCAGGCCCGGCCGGGGCGGGACGTGGAGGAGAGACCGGGGAAGAGGCTGGCCAAGGTCACGCAGAATCAGGTCAAGCTCTCGGGGAGAAAGAGCAAAGACAGACACGTGAGGACCCAGCGCTAATGAGCCGCGGTGGTGGCGAGGGGCGCGGGGTGGCGCGGTAAATGCCAGGCAAGCGCGGGGCAGGCTGCGGGGCTGCCCTCTCGCGCGCTCCCCAGAAAAGAAGAGGCTTCCCAGCGCGTGGACGTCTTGAGTCCGAGCATTGCCGCGCGCCCTTTCTCCCGCTGGCATGGCTTTGCGGCGTGACGCCCGCGTGGCCGCCTCCTGGCTCATCTTAACCATAGAACCTCTGCGGGTCCACATGGGCGTGGCCTCTTCCTGCCACGCCCCCCACTCCCCGCCCCCACCTGGGGCCACTGGACGGGCTCATCGGGGGCAGGAAGCGACAGCGTGCAGGGGATTCTCTGCCATTAGCCTTCGAACCGAGCAAGACAGCTGCCTGCTCAGGGGTGCGCTAAGCAGGCGTGAAGCCCAGTTGTCTCTCGAGGGACGGCAGAAGCGGGGAGACCACTCATCCCGACGCTCTGGGATGGGGGTCGGGGGTTCCTCCCGAGCTGGCTCGTGTTTATCCCGTACTTCGGGATGACTCTGAAGGTTTCCTTGGACATTCATGCCCAGGAGAAGGGGCCCTGGCACACTCTTGCACATACATATCTTTTGGGGAGAGAAAAGGGTTCTGGGAGAGCCTGGGAGGGGAGGCAGAGGGGGCAGGGCCATCCCTGTCCCTCGCCCCACAGGTCGCTCGCCCCCTGGAATGGCTGGTGTGCCAGGCGCAGCCGCCCCCACCCCTTCTCTGTGCTGCCCAGAGGTGAGCAGGGCACTAACTCTGTCACAGGAAGTAGGATACACTGGACGTGGGTAGGGGCCAGGCCACACAGGTCCCCTTGCAAACCTGGTCAGGGACGGCCCCGAATGAGGGCTTTCTCCCCGCCTCCCCCAGAATCAGCTGGTAAGCGTTCGCCAGCTCGCCACTGTGCACGGACAAGACCTGGGAGGAACAGCCAACCTGCGAGAGAGTGAGCGAAGCAGAGCCTGCGGCTGGCAGGCGGGTGAGTTCACTGTCGTTCACGAGGCAGAGACGGGTGCTGCCCGAGCGAGACTCGTGTCACTGCCATTCACCGTGGGGCCCTGGGAGCCCTAGAATGGCGTCTGTGACTTCCTCCCTCTCTCCCTCCCTTCCTTCCTCTCTCACTCCCTCTCTCCACCTTCCCCCCCCTCCCTCCCTTCCTTCTTTCCTTCCTTCCTTTTCCCCTAAAACAGAAGTCTCCAGTTGCAAGACCCCCAGTTTACAGATCACACGTGTCCGATGGCCGTGAGGCGTCCACGTGGGCCTGGGGTAAAAAGTCAGCACGTTGCCTGCCACTTGGTGGCTCCAGGTGGCAGGTGAGGTGCATGGGGACGTCCTGGGAGTGTGGCCCGGAGGCTGCTGTTGTTTTATTTCCAAGCTGAATTCCACCCCTCTCTTTGAAGCCTCATGACAACCCTCCTGTGGTGACCCCGGGTACCAGGAGTGCCACTGAGGCCTGGGAGTGGTGAGCGCAGCGCCCCGTGTGCTCGGGGCACGGGCCTTTGTGCGGTTTGGTTTCGCTCTCTGTACTTCCCCCAAAGTCGCCAGCCTCGAGGTCCACGCCACTGGTTGACCTACTTCTCCGCCGAGAGACTGTGGCTCGGCTTCCTAACGTCCTCTGTCTCCGGGCTCGGCCGGGAGGGACCCGTGCTGCCTCTGAGATCACTTCAGAGACGCAGCATGGCGTAGTAGAGAAAGGATGGAGTCGGGAACATGGAGTTCGGACTCCGAGACGGGTTCGAGCCACGCCACTCTACTGCGGTGAGGTCAGAAGGGGGTCCGGAGTTTACGGGGTGGAGGGGGGGGGCTCTGGGTGATTCAGACGTTCTATGTCCTTTCCGGAGGTGGTCACACAAGGGCACACGTTGGTCGCAATTCATCCAACAACACTGCAGATCTGTGTGTTCTTTGAAAATAAATGCCACGGTGCTCGTTAAAAGGGCAGGTTGAAGTCCAGGCCCTCTCTCTCGCTGTTTAGACAAGTGCCGCACCCCTTTGAGCCTCGGTTCCCTCTCTACAGAGTGGCAGACCGCTCGTACCTGCACTGTGGGTGATCGCGGACCTTAAATGGGACCACATGAGTCCAACGTGCTTTGTAAAGGGTAAAAAGCTGCCTGCACGGTGCGCTTCCCACACTGCCTTGCAGGGCAGACTGTCGAGCTGCTATAAAGCTGTGGGCTGTGCCTCGCGACTTCCCTGGGAGATTAGTGTTTATCTATTTTAAGGAGACTCTGGAGATATCAAAATGCTGCAGAAAAGCAAATGGAATATGGATTTGCCAGGGAGGAGGGCGGGCTGAAAGGGAACAGCTGGCTGAGAAAGCCATCAATCCGGCTTGGCTGCAGGGCCAGACGAGGCAGGGAGGGAGTCGCTAAATGCCAGAGAGGAGAGAGAGGGAGAGGGAGAGGGAGAGGGAGGGAGGGAAGGAGGCAGAGAGAGAGTCGTGACCAGTAAAAGCAGCAGGAGTTAAAAAAAAATCAGCGTCTTGCTGAACAAACTGGGTCACATCCGCGATGGAGTTAGTCACTGAGCAGAAAGCGTTTCCAGGGGAGAAGCAAACGTTTCGAGCACCCGGTGACTCAGCTGGAAGTGGCGGGGCCGCTTGCTTGGTCCCGTCCTGGTTTGGTCGTGAAGCGAGAGCTGCTTCCCCCGGGCTTGTGCTATTTCGGGGTTGAACTTGGCCTTTGCTCACAAACACCTTTACGTCCGGGAGGGGGAGCACAGCCCAGGCTTCAAAATGAACGAGTGGGTGGGGGGCAGCGAATGCGGGGGGGGGGGGCAGGTCCAGAGTTCCCCCTCGGAATGCGCGTGGGAGGCGGCAGCTGCCTGAATGCCACCAGGCCGACCCCGGCAAAACCTCTCAGCCTGGAAACCTGAACGTCAGAGCGAGGAGCTCACGTCCGCTGGCAACAAAACCTTGTCGGACGAATGAACAAGGTTGGAAACACATTTTAAACTGCCAGCCACGAAGGCGAAGTTAACACAGGGAAAGATGGACGGGAAGGAATCACCGACAAGAGGAATCTGATGCGTGACATTTTGATCGTCTCCTCCCCATAAAAACGTCGGCGTTTTCTGCCAGACGTTTCTGCCGAGAAATGAGAAACGTTGAAACAGGAGGGCACGTGTCACCGGAGACGCCTGACTGTCAAAGGCCGTTCAAGGGACGGGCATCAGTGGAGTTCCTCCCAACAAGCGGGGTTATAAAATGAGGGCCGGAGACTACCAAATCTGGGTGAGAAAAAAGGAAAAAAGCAACTTCAGTACCAGCAACATCTAAATTTATCCTCAAGTAACTTACACTTCCTCCCAAGGTTTGTTTCTTCCTCTGGGCAGGTCAGGTGTCTTTTGCGGTCCCCTCCCCTAAGAGCTGTTGTCCCCCGAGGGTGCTTTTCTCTCGTAGGCATTGGGTGGTGATGCCAGGGTGGTTTGGACCCAGGCGCTGTGCAGCAGGGGACAATAGGCACAGGAGGAGAAGGACCGAGTCTTTGCACCAGACGGCCGCTCTGGGCAGGATGGGAAGCAGCAGGAGAAGAGGAAGACCAGACACGAGATGGACCGACTCCGAACCCGGAGGCTGAGTCCGCAGGAGCTGAGCGGGGCCGAGCTCAGGGCGGGCGCTGTGGCCATCACTCAGCATGGGGCCACCAGGAGTCAGAGCCAACTCGACGGCACGTGACAAGGGCAGACTGTCCCCATGGGAGACAGCAAGGCAGGGCGTCGGGTAGAGGTCGAGGGGTGCACCGATACGTGGGCGCCAGCACTCAGGATGCTAAAGGGGGCCCCCCACCCAGGCCTTCATGCCCCGGGAGCCTCAGCGCCCGGCGGGCCCGGGGTCTGGCTGTCCTGCTTTGCGCGTCAGCGTCCGGCCGTGAGCCTGGGCCGCCGTGCCCTGGCACTGGCTCCGCATGCCTCTTCCGGGCCTTCTGGAACACGGCCGAGGGTGCGACGCCTCCCCCATGTCACCTGTGTGGGCTGCAGACCCTGAGGGAACCCCTGCTCCCCGCCCCGGCTTCGGGGCTCACCCGTTTGAGTTTGAGACCCAGGTCCATCGCCACCTGGCCAGGTAGGAAATCTCTGTGGCAACTGCTTTTCTTGCCCAAAGGGGGCACAGAGTAGGCGGGAAGCCCACGCTCACGACCATAATGACCTGCCTGACGTTTTTGCCGGGGACTCGAATGGACTTTTTGCCGGCCAGCGTCCTCTGACTGATGGGAGGGAGCTAACGGAGAGCCTGGGGACCCTCAGGGCTGCGCTTCTGTCCCAGAGCATCTACGGTGACACCTGCGACCCTGAGGTAGAATAAGAAATGCGTGTTCCGCCTTCGTCCCCGGTCCCTGCCGGGACAGCTCCCCGCACCGAACTTCCTGGGCCACAGGAGTGAGAAGCACCTTCTGTTCGTCATAACAAGCCCCTTCCGACCCCCCCTGAGTTCGCGCTAAAGCCGTGACCCTGGAGTGGGGAGGGCCATGTCTGACTAGGACGCTGGAACTCTCCCGGCCTGGACCCCTTGACCTCCAGGGAGGGGCGCGGGGCTGGGGGTTGAGTCAGTTGCCAGCGGCCTGTGATTTGATCAGTCTTACTTCTGTAATAAACCTCCATTCAAGCCCCTGTACGATGAGGGGTTGGAGAGCTTCTGGGACAGTGACCTGCCCAGGGAGGGATGGGGCCCCCCCCGTACCCTGCCTCCATTCCCCTGTTCACACGCCTCCTTTACAAGATCCTTTATAATAAACTGCACGTAAAGGATTTCCTTGGGTTCTGTGAGCTAGTCTAGCAAGTTACTGAGCCTGAGGAGGGAGCCCCAACTTCGCAGCTCACTGGTCACAAGTCCCGGGGCCCCCGTGGAGCCGCTGGCACCGGAAGTGGGAGCAGTGTTTCGTAGGACTGTCCCTTACCTGTGGGGTGTGTTCTCACCCTGAAGAGCTAGTGTCAGACCTGAAATAAACTGCAGGAGCCCTGGGGAGGCGGTCGGTGTGGGAGGAATCCCCGCCGTGTGTGGTCTCAGCGGTGTCACGGCTAGAAACGGGTCGTGACCTGTGACCCAGCCTTAGGGGCCCGGCCCACAGTCAGGCTGCTGAGATCGGGCCGGCAGGGCTCGTAGTTGGAAAAGGACTTTGCTGGAAAGGTCTAGAACAGTCGTTGGATGCCGGAGAGCCGGGCCTCGGGAGGAAGGGAACGGCCATTTGCAGGAACGCGTGGACAGACGCTGTGTCCCCCCACCCCATCGCAACTCCTCCGCCCCACCGGCTTCCGCCACCGCCTGCCCCCGGGGGCTCGGAATGGCCTGGACTGGGTTCCGTGTGCCACCACCCTCCCGGGAGGAGGGACAGGGAGGAACTTGACTAAAGGGCCCTGCAGGACTCCTCAGAATACGGGGAAAGTAGTTCCCTACCGGGAACTCAGGGCGCTTTTGCCCCCAAACCAGAGAGGCCTGTCTGACAGGCCAAAGCCAGAGACTGGGTCGCCGGTTTCAGGCTTCACCGCTGAGCGGGAGGATGCGGGACGCACCGCGACGAGGCTCTGACCGCTCAGGGGGCGCCCAGGGCGACCAGGCCGGGGACCGTGTGGCCCGCGTGGCACCTGGGACGTGGCACCAGGACTCGCAGAGGGAACCCGCAGAGGCGGCGGCCGCGCGCACCGGGTGGCCGTGCCCAGGCCGCCGAGGGTCTGGGCCGTGGGACTGGCCGATGTACATTCCTGGCTCCCAAAGGAAGAACACGTCCACCGGTAGCAGCCTTTCCCGGGGAAAGGGTTCAGCGCAGTGACTCCGGGGAACAGCGTTCTGGAGACCGGCCGCCGGTGCGGACGGGCCGGTGTCGGGCCGGGAGCGTCGCCCCCCGGGAGACCTCCGTTCCGTCACTGGCACGGCCGTGGGGCGGGCCGCGACGGTCACTCTCGGTGGCCAGCAGTCCCCGGCCAACTGCATGGGAACGTGGGCTCCTAAGTGTGCACGGTGGACCCCCTGCCTGACTCCCTGCGCGACCCCTGCGTGACCCCTGCGTGACCCCCTGCCCGGGCCACATGGTGGGCGCCTGCCCGGGGGGCACTCGCAGCATGAGTGTCGCTGGTCCTGGCTTGCGTCATGCTGGCGGATTCCCTTGTGCCCCCCGCCCTCCCCGCGAGGTCAAGCCGGCATCTCTCACTCTACCGCTGAGTGATCCCAGCAAGCACGCGCAGCGTCAGTTCCCCGGGCTACGCCTGCTGGGAGGACGCCGTCACATCCGACTTGGAAGGGACGTTTGTGACCAACGGGTTGACAATGCCTGGCTGTCCCCCGTGGCGCTCTGGACGGGATGGTTTGATGATTTCTTGATTTCTTGATTTCTTTCGGACACCCACGAACGCCTAAAATAGCCCACACCACTGTGGGCAGATTCTGTTGTTACAATTCTTTCTTACTTTGGGGCGAAATTTGCCCGCTATGTGACTATGTCTATTGCAATTTAAAATGCACAGAGCCTTCGATCGTGTTTAATTTCATTCTACAGATCTAGTCCCCATGGCTCAAAGACATGTAGGCAAAGATATTCATTACAGAGAAAGACTGGAAATAATTTAAATGTTCAACCAAGGGACTGATCAAACAAATTAAGAAACATCTGTTCTATGGACCGACTATCAGGCAGCTGTTACAGAATTAAAGCACTCTCACGTACTGACAGGAAGAAGCCTTCACGTCAGTCCCTGTCTCTGGCCACCTCTAAGTCGTGTTGGTTCGTGAGAAGAAGGGAGGAGCTCAAAACTACGTGTCTCCTTTATGTGACTGGAAAGAAGGATGCGGACGAATATATGTTTAGGTCTTATCTGGAAAGACAGGGCTAACTGGGGGAGCCCCTGTGAGCCCAGCGTCAGGGGTGGGGGGAGAATTTCGTGTGGATGTGAACACGTGCGTACGTGCAGACATATCCGTGTCTTCATATCTGCGTGTAGAGATGTCGCCCTCTCTTTTTCCTTTTGAAATATTTTGCCCTGTGCAGGTATCACATTAAGAAAACGTCTTTGCAAATGTGACCTCTTAGGCAGCAAAAGCAAAAGCAGGCAAAGGGGACGACATCAAACTTAAAAACGGTTACGCTTCAAAGGACACAATCAACAGGGCGAAAACGCCACCCGCAGAACGGGCGGGAAATGTTTGCGAATCTTATACCCGATACGAGATTCATATCCGGAATGTTAAGGACCTTCGACAAATCAACAACAACCAAAAACAACGACTGAAAAATGGGCCAAGAACCCGAACAGGCTCTTCTCCAAAGAAGACGTACAAATGGCCCAAATCATGAAAAGATGCCCAGCATCCCTCCTCAGCAGGGAAATGCAAATGGAAACCCCGAGGCGCTATCACCTCGCAGCCATCCGGGTGGCCGCGGTCCAGAGAACAGAGAGTGAGTGCTGGGGAAGACGTGGAGACACCGGCGTACCCGGGCACTGTCGGCGCGCGTGTGAAATGGCGCAAGACAGCAGGAGCTTCCTCAGAACATTCACGGAGCGCGTTGCCACGCGCTCCAGCCATCGATCGGCGCCCACTTCCGGCGATGTAGCCCAAGAATGCACTATTGCAACACGAGTCACGACGCGCGAGAGCTGGAGGCAGCGCAGGTGGCAGTCCGTGGATGGCTGCATAGAACAGATGTGTGCTGCACACGCGCACACACGCGCACACACGCGCACACACGCGCACACGGTGAAATGGTGTGCTGCCTTTAAAAAGGGGGAAGCCCCGCCCCGTGCCACGACACGGACGAACCTCCAGGCCTCGTGCTACGTGACGCAGCCAGTCGCGAAAGGAGGGTCAGAAAGTCGGAAGGCGTCCGCCAAGGGCGAGGCCGGGCGGGGGGGGGGGGAGGGGAAGAGGGGTCAGCCTTTAACAGGTGCAGCGTTTCAGTTTTGCAAATGAAAAACTTCTGGAGCACTGCTGGGCGGTGATGCGCATGTACTTAATGCCACTGAACTGTACACGTTAAAACGGTTCAGATGGTTAAAAAATATCCGTAGCTCAGGGCCCGCCTGGTCCTACCTCTTAAAACCGTGCCCAATGCCTGGATTTTTTCCCGACGACAGCATGCATTTGCGGACTCCTCTTGTGGCCCCTTAAACCGGCTGCCTCTTCTCCAGGTTCAACAAGCCACCTTCTTCACACAGCCGCTTCTGTCGTGGGCCATCTGGCCACTGGTGCTGCCCCCGCACCCCTGGACCTGGGGCCCTGTGGCTGGACCCACTGGAGCACGGGAGAGGGGCGCTCTCAGAGGCACCCCCACCCAGGGAGGCCCTGTCCCGGGCAGCCTGTGGACCCTGGAGCCCTGGGGTGGGGCAGGGGGAGGACCTGGGGAGGGGGCCGGGAGGGACCGAGGTGGCATCTGCCATGGCGGGCTGTGCTGGGCCGCGCAGTGCCCTGACTAGGCCCCGTGTCCCCCCACACAAACACCGTTGGCTAGAAGGAAAGAGAAAGCCAGCACCCTTCAGATTCACACGGCTGCTTGACGCGTTTTAGGGCGTTTTACAAACGGGGTTCGATCTGCCGCTCGGCGCGGCCCTTTGAGGCAGGCGGTCAGTGACAGTCCTCGCTTCACGAAGAGATGGCCTCGGCCTTGGCTGGAGAGGTTAAAAGTCGGCTCTGTCATCTGAGCCTTTCTCGCTGGACCCTCCCACCTCGCCGCCTGCCCTTCACGTCACCTAAAAACAAACGACAAAGGAGCGGAAGGAAAACACAACCGAAAAGGACCATTTGCTGAGTTGTCCCGAGCCTTCTACAGCGAACGTCGTCTGTAGACTGAGCGAGAGCCCAGGTCGCCAGGCACATCCGTGGGTGCCCAAGGCCCTTTGTTGGGGAGCCTTGGACAGGGCCCTCCACAAGCCCTGGGAGCTGGGGCCCCTTCCTGGACCCCGCGGGCCAGGCCTGAGCCTGCCTCCGCCGAGGGCCGGGGAGCAGTGGAGCTCCCCACTCTGGGAAAGGTCCCCCCTCCCCGTGGCTGTGTAGGAGGAGCCAGACTGTCCTCAGGGCTGTTCTCAGGGCTGAGCCCCTGCCCCACACAGGGCCTGGGGGCTCCCTCTCCTGCAGGGCCAGGAGACCCAGATGGCCACTGGGAGAGGTGGTGGGCGGCGGGGGGAAGGGGGGGCATCTGACAGCCAGGAGGAAGCATGTGGGCTCAGGGGCCTCCGGCAAGGTGGCTGTGCCGTCACCCCGGGGCTGCACACACCACCCCTGGTAACTTCATGTCCCTTTAGGGTGATCTCCTGCCATCTGAACCTAATTCTCGCAGGACAGGCGAGTTGGGAAGCAGAAAGGACAGGCACATGGGAAAATCTCCTGCAGCCGGGGCACCAGGGCCCCCGGGAGTGAGAAAAGGGCCGATCTTCTCGCTCCTAGAGAAGACACTTTGCTAACCCGGGCCTTCTAAACCGGCCACTGCCGCGGGCTCGGGAGGAAAGGGGCAGCGCGGAGGGGCTTCCTGGCCTCTGGCTGATGGGTGAGTCTAGTGGCAAGGGGTGAGATTTAAAATAGTCAACGAGGGGGCCTGACCAATCAGAGCTTCACCTGAGCCTGCTCCCCGAGGCCCCCTGCTGGGCCAGGCTGTCAGGAGCTGGGGTGGGAAGTGGGGGGCTGGGAGGGACCCAGGGGCGGGGCTGGGTTTCCACGTGCACCTGTAGTGTGGCTGTAGCATGTCGCAGCAGCTGGAGCGAGGTCCCGCGGGAGACCGTGGCCTCTGGCCGCCTCCTAAGAGCTACCGCACGTCGGTCCCAGCCTCGGTGGCGTACCCGGCTCGGGGCCAGCAG
The DNA here is from genome assembly GCA_003508835.1 of Eonycteris spelaea. Classification (NCBI taxonomy): domain Eukaryota; kingdom Metazoa; phylum Chordata; class Mammalia; order Chiroptera; family Pteropodidae; genus Eonycteris; species Eonycteris spelaea. The sequence continues at coordinate 1,466,675 of PUFA01000142.1, read as the reverse complement.
TGCAGATGCTCGTCCTGGGGCACAGCTGTGTGCCTGTGTGCCTGCAGAAGTTCGTGCCCGGAGTGACCCCGAAGACCCCCCTCTCCTTCCAGGATGTGGAGCAGCTGGGACGCTCTGGCGGACGCTGCCTCATCTCCTCCGGAATCCAGGGCCCTTCCTCTGGGCAGGAGGGGCTGGGTGCCCTGGACCCAGCCCAAAGTCTGCAGGAAGGGCCCGACACCTGCCAAGCTGCCGGCTTCCTGTCCCCTCCCCTGGGGCTCCAGGTCCCCCCAGCGTTGGAAAAACGTGTCCTGTGCTCTGTGGTTTCCAATCTTCCCCATCTGGTCTCCTGAGAGTGAAAATCAGGCGGCGAGTTTCCCAAGCGGGAGGCAACGGCCCTGTCAACCAACGGCCTCCCCTCCGAAGACCAGCCCAGGATGCCGAGGGGACCGGCCGCCGCCACCTTGTCCCGGATCGGGAGACCTTAAAGGTCGCTCTCCATCTTCAGGTCCGACAAGCCTGCCCCTGAGAGGCTCGCGGTGCGGCGCGGCTCCTCCGTTTAAAACGTTGTTTCTCGACGTGCCACTTGCACGACTCATACATTTACGCGTGGCTTAGAACGTCACGGGTGCCCGAGGCTTACAGAAAAAGCACGACCAGAAGCCCCTGCCCCGGCCCGACGCCGTCTGCGACGTCAGCCCTGCTTCCGCCACGTGCAGCAACCGTCCCGGATGACGTGTTTAGCGAGCTGTGCCCTTGCGTGCCAGATGCTAGACCTCGCCTCCTGACTTGCCGCTGGGGCAGCTGCGGGGTGAGCTCCCGCTCCCGCTCCCCGGGCCCAGGCGTCCCTGCTTTCTCCTCACTGCCCCACTGAGTTCCTGTATTCCTTCCTGTCCCGGCCGCCATTCGTCGTGAGGCACGTGCCATCATCCATGAGTCACTTCGAAAGAACAGAGGTGACCACGACGAAACTGCCATCCAGCACCTCACGTGTTGGCGACAAGAGGCAGCATGATTTTCAATGTGCAGCAAATACAGGCATTTCAGAATGTCGTGAATTGGGGTAATTCATTCAAACTCTCCTCAGTGTGAGAAAACATTGCTCTTCTCTCAGTTGTGTTTATCTGCCCCTGGGGACATCCTCCCGGAGCTGTCTTCTGCCCTGACCTCGGGCCTGGCTCCCCCTCTGTGGCCCACTGCGGCCACTGTCTCGGCTTCCCTTCCGCATGGCCTGGGGGTCCTCTTTGCCTCTCCCCTGCGCTGGGTCCCCCTGTGCTGGAGCTACTGTTCTCTCTTGGTTGAGTCTTCGTTTTGTTGGAGCACACTCTCTGGTAGCTTTCTGAGAATGGGCTCACAGCAGGTAAGTGGTGGAGACCTTGTGAATGTCTTTATTCTACTCTTGCACGTGATAGTTTGTCTGGGACCAACACTCAGCTTTGGGAATCATTTCTCTTTATGTTAGAGGCTTCCCTCCAACGTCTGGTGACTTAACAGCCGGCACTGAAGGGACGTGTTGCTGGGGTGACCGTTGTCGATCCTCGGCTTCCCTGTCGGTGATTCTGCGTTTCTCTGGGGCTCCTGGATGCCTCTTCTCCTGGAGTCAGCTTCTGTAGAGATGAAGCCATCTGATCTTCTGCCCGTGGGGTATACACCTCACTGCCAGCATTCTGGGGGCCCAGAGGGCAAAGGGGACCGCGGCATCCCACAGTCCAAAACGCAGCCTTCACTCGGCCACCCGTTTCAGCAGTGTGTGGCATGCCAGCCGGCAGTTTGCTCTCTGTCCTCATGGCCTCTGAGTCAGCCTTTTCTCCCAGGGCTGGGCGGGACCACACGCAGGTGTGGCAAGAACTGTGGGGGTCTCACTGCTCCTGGCACCGATTTTCAGCGTGTCTGCTGTCAGCCACCTGCACCCACATCCAGCGCAGGGGGACCAGTTTCCCTCTCTTCCAGGGTTCCGTGCTGTGGCCCGTTTTCCTCTTCCGGGCTTCTCTCCCTGTGGACTGAGCTTTCGGCTTCATTGTCTCTGCTAAATTCATTCCCTCTCGTTCGTCTGCCGTTTCCGTTTCCGGGAGGTCGTTGGCGTTTTTTTTCTGTGGGCATCTTTGTTCCCGTTCCCCCTCTGTCTTTCTGGGTTTAGACAGCGGTGTTGTGGGTGAGCATCTGATGCTCGGCTCTCACAGGAGGTAGGGCGTCCCGGTTCGTAGCAGTCCAGCTTCCGCGGGGCAGATATTCCCAGCGTGGGGAATGGTAGGTCCCTGCCGAGCAAATGGATGGGCAGAGACGCACGCGGCTCATCGCTATGTAAGATTCCTGCCCTATAGACACAGTAGACACAAACCCTAGATGTAAAAGACCTCAGAAGAATATGTGGTTATAACATTATTGCGAAGCGATGAGCCTTGAGGACTTATTAGCTTTGTTTTTAACGCAATTTTAAAAATTGTAAGCCTACATAATTTAGTTTTTGAAATAACTGTATTTATCAATTGGCTCGAAAAATTCCTAAAAATTTAATAATCAGCTCTCACAAGCCAGTGTTAGCTGGCCTTACAGTACTACCAGGTTAATGCTTTTTAAATGATTTGTCATTTAGTCTATTGCTAAAAACACAAATTTTAACTTGCTGCTCTATATTTCCTCATGTATGACGATGACTTCCTTCCAGTTTTATTGAGATATAACAGACATAGAACTCATATCGTTTCTACAATAATAACCTATCCCAATGCACATGGTCTAACTCACTCTCAAACTGTGGCGGGGAAAAGCTGACCCCCCTGCCCCCCAGTGACATGAGAGGGTGCTTGATTGGAGGGGTAGATGGAAGAGTTAAAACAAGGTGAGGTAGGGGTGGGTAGCCTGGACGCACAGCTGGTCCTCAGAGCGACGCGATGTCAGTATGGTGGGTGAGACGTCTGAGCAGGACGGGGTGATCACCGGCCAACCTTTCTTTTTAAGACGACCGGACAGCGTATCTGTGGTTCTTAGCATCCTCTGAAATAGGGTCACCCCGCAGCTCACGCCAAACACGTGTCCGTGAAGGGGCCACACGCGTGTGCACCAACCCTGGGCCTGCACGGAGCCTCTCGCGGGCTGAGCTTGAAGCGTTTGAGCGGCAGCACCTCACTAACTCTCCAGCACCTCAGCGTGGGAGTTGGGGGGAAACGTCATTCTCCCTGTTTTGCAGTCGGAAGGAACAGAGGCCCCGAAGCATCTCGACAACAGCTGGGACTCACTCGATGTCAGCCCGCAGACCCGGCATGCTACCTTTTTGTGACAGTAAGCTCTTCGGCACTGATTAATACCTTCTGCTTCTCTCTAAGCAGGGAAGGGTGTTTTATTATCAAGAAGTTTCTTTTAAGTTCTAGATTGTCTGACTCTGGTTTTGGCCTTTGTTGACCCTTCCACGCCTTCTTTCCTGCCTGATTTTATAGTATTTTATGTACATTATTCAACAAAAGTCCAGCCCGGCTGCAGGAAGAGGGGGTGTGGACAAGAGCAGGGGGCTGCACCATTGGGGTACATAGAAGACCAAGTGCTGCGGGTTGGTTTCCATGTCCAGCAGATAACAAAGCATTAATCACTGCCAAACAGACTGTCAACGTTTGGAACATTTGCTATGTGCCGGATATGGAGTTTAGTGTTTTGCAGGCGTTATCTCACGGAAATTATTATACTTTTTACAACAGTTTGGGGCTGCTATGAACATTATCCCCATTTTACAGCTGAGGAAAGGGAAGCTTAGAGAATCTAAGCGAACGCAGCTGGCCTCTTGACCGTAATGACCATGAGAGACAGAGCTGTCACTTGACAGAGTCCTAACCTGGGACATTCCCGGCTGGACCTGGCAGAAGAGCCCTGGTCACAGACTCGCTCGACGGTGAAGCCAGTGAGGTGGGTCCTGGCTCCTCCGTTGTGTGAACAAAGCTCCCTGCAGGCGAGAATAAAGTCCAGGCACAGAGCAAAGCAGAGGGACTTCCGATGGCATTCAAAGCCTCGTGTCCGAGTCCCTGCCTCCCTTATCTAAGCTGGTTCGGGGTCCGCTGGCGTCACTTGGCCACGGGGAGAGTCTGACCATGCTCTCCTGCTGCTAGACGTCCCCATCACTACCCCACCACTGGGCCCCCCGACTTACCCTGGTCTGCGTCGAACCTGTAAGCAGGTAATCTTTCTCCACAACGCAGCCCTCCTTCTTCTAAGCACGTGCTATACCTCAACCGTAAGATTCTTCTCAATCGTTACTTGGCTCAAGCCTCGGAATGCAAATGTAGCTGTCGTGATGACGTGATTGATGATATATGCATCACTTGGTCTTTTGACCTTGGGAGGCAGGAGAAAAGTCACGGTACTAGCTGTACAGCAAACACGATGGCACCGGTGGCCCAGCTGTGGGTTCCCAGACTGTAGGAGTCCTGGCCACAATTTAATTTCATTTATCTGATGGGGCGGGGATTGGGGGCGGGCAATGTCACAGAGTTGTCAACTTTTTATTCAGCCAAACAGGGCTAGTAGGCTTACATTTATCCTCCAACTCTTTGTTCGTTCATTTATTCGTTCATTTGTTCATTCATTCATTCATTCGAGGTCTAGTAAATACTCTGTTGTAAGCCCTGAGGGTTTGGGGCACCCCTGCAGTCGAGTCACAAGGAGACCCTAAAGAGCCACACTCATTCTTCCTCCTAAAACTCCACTCTTTGCTACACTGGACGCCTTTGATTCCCTTCCAGAATTTAGGGGAGAGCACACACAGATTTGTCAGCCATTCCTGTTGGCAATAATTCAAAGGATGAGTTGGAAGCGAGGAAGGAAAAGAAGGTGCAGGAAGCCGTGGCAGTGGAGGCTATGCTGGTGTGGCCGTGGGACAGGCGTGGGGAGCGGGGCCGGCAGAGGGCGCGGCGGCCCAGGATCTGGGGGGTCGGGAGGGGGGACCTGCAGGGGCCTGCCAGGCTTGGGGATGAAGTCGACGAGGGCCACGTTGAGGCTTTACCACCCGGTGTTAAACTCGACGGACTGCAACCCCCTCGCTCACCGCATCAGGCCAGCGGTGCCATTAGGGTGACAGCCAGGTGACAGCAAGACTCAGAGCAAGTCCAGGCGCGGGCCGCTCACACTGCACATGGGCCTGGACGCAGGATGAAGCGCCCCGATGCGTGCCAGTCTGCATCTGAACAAAACACGCCGATCGGACTCTCCGGGAAGCCGCTCGCAAGGAAACCCGAGAAAGTGTCCGCTGAAGCTCAGCGTGGTGACGGGCTGGGCCCTCTGGTCACTGTGCGGTCGGAAGTTTTCGTCGACCGAAAGGAAAGATTTTCTATTAGAACTTTCGTCCGTTTGTTCGCAACCGTGGTCCCTCGACTGTACTTCCTTTAGATGGTTTTTCGTTCCCGAGTCCCCGGCTCTCTTGCCCAGGGGGTCTCAGCGATGTGGCACTTCGGGGAGTGGGGTAGGCAGCCTCCAAAGTGGCCCCTCATGCGTCCCCCCACCCCCTCTCCCTGCCCACACTGCCCAGATCGGTCCTGGGTGACCAAGGAGCAGCAGAAGTGGCTGGACTTCGCATCCGAGATTAGGTTTCAAAAGACACTCGGCTTCCAGGTCAGGTGCGTCCTCTCCCCCCCCTGGATCCCTCACTCAGGAAGCCAGCTGTCACGTCACAAGGATGCACAGACCGCCTAAGGAGACGCCCGTGAGGCAAGCAGCCGAGGCCTCTAGCCAGTAGCCGAGCGAGGCCACGAACCACGAATGGCGTGAGTGTGCCTGGGGATGTCCCCCTCCCGTCCCAGTCGTGTCCACAGACGACGGTGATCCGTGCTTGACATGCAAGCTCATGACGCCGTGGACTCAGAACCACCCGCGAGCTCCCTCCCGGACTCCTGGCCCACGGAAACTGTGAGGATCACTCACGTTCGCTGCTTTGGGCGACCGAGACCGAGGGCTCCTTGTTACGCAGCAGCAGATAACCGATGCACAGGGGGAAGAGCATCTCCGGTCCCCGCTGGCCTGCCTCTCTCCCTCGCCACTTCTGCAGGGACAGAATGTCCAGGTCCCTGGCTGGAGGGGCGGAGGCATCGTCACTTCCTTTGCCGGCCTGGGTCATTGGTATCTTACATGAGACCTGGAGGGCGTTTTCCTTACATTTGACGCCCTGCCTTGGCGGTCCCTCGGCGATGCCCTCGCTGCTGGGCGCACGGGTGACGAAGCACATGCAGACTGCACGGTGGCTGCGGACAGTTCTTTTCGCCCCTGTCCCAGCTGGTTCAAGTGCAGAAAACAAAACAACCATTTTTGTGCCCCTGTAGGTTTACTAAACTGGTCTAAATAAGAAAAAAAAAAAAACCCAAAACTTTGTGTTTTTCTTATTATAAAAGCAATAATATCTGTGATATAAAAAATGAAAAAGCAAAACCATTAAACACCAGTAATTCCACTATCTAGATATAAATACTGTTAGCAGCTGGAACATCTCTGTAACTATTTCTATCTATATATTTTTCAAAAGTTGATGTAGTAAGTGCTATTTTGTGTTGTTTCTTTGTTAAGTACATTACGAGTCTGTGCTTACGTCATTGATGTATTATCTACAGTTATAATTAAATGGTTGCACAGTACTCCATAGAAAGGGGTGTCATAATTTTCAAGCCAAATTCCTTTTTTTGGGACATACATTTATTTCCATTTTCGCTATTGTAAGAAACTCTGTAAAGAATATGCTCGTAGCTAAATATTTGTGCCTCTCCTTGACTTTCCCCCTTTAGGATAAATGATTCCAGTCTGATGGTTGGATTCCAGCATATTTACATTTTTAGAGCTTTTCCTGCACGTTGCCAAATGGCCCTCCACAGCAGTCTTACCCACTTATACGCCGTGACATTTATTCCTGCGTTGTTTCCTTACCTTTGCCAGCACTGAGTAATTATTTCTTCTCGTTCTGGTCTGGTATTTAAGCAGAAAACACAAGGATTCTTGAAGATGTCTGGCTTGCGTTCGGATGTCAGTGGCCGCTCTGTGTGTGGCCAAGCCTGGCTCGCCCTAGCCCCGTGTCCGCTGAACTATCTGGGGACCGAAGAAACGAATTGAATCAGTTTTGCCCGGGTCCACTGAGAAGATGAGAAGAAGAATGTTGAAACTCATATGTGTGTGTTCAGGATGTAACAAAGACGACTGAACATAAAATATTCAAACCCCTTGGTACTGTAATTATACTTCGGGGGCTTTAGCCCAAAGAAACATCCCAGCAAAAGGAAACAAAACAAAACAAAAACAAAACACGTACATATGGGAAAAAATGTATTGGAACGTTTTTTATGCTAGGGGAACATCATAAACAATTCAACATGTGAGAAACAGTTGGAGACATTCGGGTCTATGAACTCGGTGGAATTTTACGCAGCTCTTAAATGAGTAATGAGGACGATGATGGAGGAGCATCGGAATGCCTCACACGCGGTAACATTAAAAGCGCAAGCGAGGCTGTAAAATGTTCACACTTAGATCCACATAGGCGAAGACCGGAAGGAGGTAGAAACACGGAAAACGGTGTGAGAGAGGGCAGCAAGTTTTCTGAAGAGTCATGTCCGTGTGACTCCAGCGGCCGCTCACGGAACCTGTGCGGTCAGCCGGTTACTCAGCGAGGCCTGGCCGGGCCCTGGGAGAGTGAGCGAGAGGGACGCCGGAGGCCGGCAGAACTGGGCTGGCCGCCAGGCTGCACTCACAGCAAGCATGAGCCCAGGCAGGTCCCCGCACTCGGCTCAGATGAATGAGGCCGCCTCGGGCGGGGCGGCCGTGGGGGCAGGGAGCGGGAGCGCGGGCGGCCCGGGCGGGTGCCAGGTGCCCCCGCGTGGCGAGGCCCCTGCAACGTGACGCTGCTCTCTGTCTGCCTCCCTCTGCGCTGCAGGGGTGAGGAGGGAAGCCGGGGCGGCCAAACTCTTTGCAGATCTATTTCCAGCCAGCGTACACCACACCTTCTGCCCGGGGCAGAAGGGAGCGAGGGGACGGAGACTCTCTCGTGGCCGGCTGTTTCTGAGCGGGGCTGGCCGCGTCTCTGCCGCCTCTCTGTCGAGGCATTTCTCCCCGGCACCTCGACGGCTTGTGCCATCGGAAGAAGGATCACAGGACTGCCCACGCCCGCTGTGCACCACGGGAGGAAAACGGGTCTCGTTTGTCCCGTGAGGCCTCTCCGACACGTTCCTCACCCTATTGGGAGGCTTTTCTCTTTCTCCTCTTCAAAGCGGCTTTGAGGTGACAGCAGCCCAGGTCGCTGGCGTCACTGGCCTGAGCGCTGGCCTTGGGGGGGGGGGTTACAGGGACACTGGGGCCCTTAGCAGGCAGGTACCATTTCAAAGGCAGCTCCAGTCGCTGGGGAGTCAGTGTAAGGCGGGGATGTGGCGAGCTGATCTCCACTCTTTCTGTCGTGGGAGGAGAGGGAACGAGGGCTCTTCTTCCCATGGCATCTGTCTCCTTCGGTCCCCCAGAATTACGGAGACAGGGCGCCCAGGGAGCCTCCTGAGGCAAAGCGAGGCTCTCCCTAAACCCTGCAAACGGGTGTTCTGTGTCTCGGTGTTAAAGACCCCGGGACAGACGGTCTCCGGCCTCCCCTGTTAACCAGTGTCAGTGCTCGATGGCCTTTCATCCGAATCACCTCTTTTTTCTTTAGTTACACCAACAGCAATGGAAATTGTAACACGATCCCCCGCCCCAAACACACGCCTAAGCGCCGCACCCCAATAGACCGCTGTCGCCTCTGTCGCTGCAGTTCCCGTCACCGCAGAGAGAGCCGGCGGTCAGGGGTCACCGTCACGGAAACAGCATCTCTGAGAGTTCCTTGCAAGCACAGAGCAGCGCGGCTCCTCCTGGGGCAGGGCTGGCTCCGCCCAGGGTCCTGCGTCAGATCCCCGCGGGCCGCACGCTCACGCGCGTCCCCAGCCTCTGGAGGACGAGCACCCCGCACCCTGCGCTGTCCTCACGCTTCGCCCTGCTCCAGGTTGGGCCTCCAGGTCTGCGGCGCGAGGTGGCACTGTCCCCAAAGGGCCTGCAAGTGATGGACCAGGGGCCAACCCAGGTGAGGCTGGTTCAGCCAAGGTCGGGTTCGGGGGCCGGGAGGAGGGAGGCGTCTGCTCTGGCTCCGGTCGTCCGTGGTTGTCTTTGGGACGGAGGTGACTAGCGCGGGCTGGTTTCCAGCCGTGGGGTCCAACGCTCATTCCGGAGGACTGGAAGCAGCGGGTTGGGGACGCGCCTGCTTCCCCACGGTCGATGCTGCGCGTGGAGATGGGAAAGACCGGGGGAGGGGACAGGCTTGGGCACGGAGCGGGGACACTCGGGTGTCGATTCACCGAGAGGACCAGTGGGCGAGCGGCGCCCGAGTCCGGGGTGGAGGCCTGAGTGTGGGAGTCATCGGCAGGTGGACGGGACGGGAAGCCTCGGCAGTGGCCGGCGTCACCAAAGGAGTGACGGACAAGGTCTATGGACTCGTAATAGGCCCATCGACATTTAAAAGGCAGGGGGAGGACGAACCCATGGGAACAGGGTTCGCAATGTCACACTCACTGCCACATCCCCAGCCGGCACACACTCCTCGCTCCAGAAGTTCTTTATGGGCTGCTCACGTGAACACGGATGCCGGCGAACCAGGGTCTCCCGCTCTGGACACGTCCCCCAGGTCCAGCATCACCTTCGCCCGTCTCTTCTTCCCCCTCATTCTATCCTGCCTCCCCCTCCCTCTTCTCCTGTCTTCTTGCCTTCTTCCCTGTTGGGTGTTAAAGTCATCGAGGCACCCACCCGGGCACCTGGGCCGTGCTCGAGCGTTAACCACCCGGCTGCAGGTTGTTGTAGAAAGGGTTACACTGCCTCCTGTTGAACCCCGGCCTCTCAGAACGCGTTCTTTAGTCGCTCCATGCTGTTTGGACTTCCGTTCCTACCTTCTGACTGATGCCTTGCCGCTCGCCGTCTGTCACCTGTGATCTTAACTAGGAAGTTCTCGGTTCCATCGCTGGGGCAAAGTCAGCGAAGTCCCCACGCGATCACGCCGGAGGCTCCCGGGGAGGTGCTGAGTCATCGATAAACCACCTTTTGGGTGATGTTATCCGGCTCTCGGCGCCTGCCGCCGGGGAAGAAGAGGGTGTCTCTCATGGACGGGAAGCCACCGGCGAGGGAACCTCGGGTCAGACTCCGGCACAGAGAGATCACGTGTCGGCTCACGCCGTCCACCACCGAAGGAGCTCGAAGGGGTTTGCCCAGATGCCGTCCTCACTTCCCGTCGGTGTGAGTGCACGCCGACTGCTCGCTGTTGCCGGCCTCGCCCTTGACTCCGCAGAGAGGCGAGCTTCTGTCAGGCTGGCCCAGGAGCCACGCGGGGCGGGGCGGGCGAATCCGGACAGGCCTGCCCAGGCTCAAGGCCACGCTTCGCCCTGGGTGTCGTTTTACCAGGATCTGGCAGCAGCCTCCCGGAGAGCTGGGTGATCTGTGCCCGTTTCCCGGGGATGGAAACCGAGGTTCGGAGGGAACAGAGGGCTCTGGCCGGCCGGTGGCCGGGCTGGAACGTGGACATCTGGTCTCTCCCACCGACTCGCAGGGGTTAGCGATGAGTGGCGTCCTGGACAGGATCGCCTGTGGGAAAGACTCGCTTTCAACTCCCACGCCTGCAGACGCCGCCTGGGTGGGGCAGATGACTTCAAACTGTACGACTCCGCCCTGCCCTCGCTCGCCCCAGCCTCCTCTCCTTCTGCCTCCCGGGCATCTTTCCCGTGTGCACTCGAACGATTACCTGCCCTCCAAACCCGGGACCTCCACGCCCCCTCCCGCCGCTGCCCGGTGGCTCTTCTGCATTGTTCTCCCAACCTTCTCGCCATCCGAGCCATTTACAGCCCTCCCCAGGGGTTCCTTCTCCACAGCATTTCTCGTTCCCGTCTCCCGTTTTTGATTTCCGCCACGCCGGGGGCTTAGACCGCGGCGGCAGAGAGAGACGTTCCTCACCACGCTGCCCCGGCTTGCACACTGTTCCATCACGTCGGTCCTTAAAACTAGGGTCCTACGTCCTGTCTGTGCATTGGGACCATTTGGGAAATTGATCAAATCCCAAGAATATCTAAGGTCTTGGGTCTCAGCGTGATGGGGGCCACGCCGGCATTGTTTGTCCCTCTGAGACCAGCGATGTCGCCCTAAGGTTCTGGGGATCAGCCACTGTCCCCTGGCATCAGGGAGGTGTGTCCATTCACCCTTTCATCCCTTTGGACTGGATGTGGGCAAGCCGGCTCAACTGTCAATCAAACGAGCAAAGCAGAGAAATTTAGCATCATCGTGCCCTCCACCTGCCAGTGCCCCCCGAAAGTATCTGCTCTGTTTTCCGGTGACCTGCTCGGGGCGAGTGTCCCTCTCAGAGGTCTTCGACCCTCCCACCAACGGGCCGTGCCTCAGACCCACCAGTTTCACAGTTTACAGATTTTTCTGACCGACTTTCTCAGGATTCTCTTGCCGAAGATGGTTGGCGAATCCGAACAATCAATGCAGACTATCATGGCTCAACGCAGTGTTTTTACATTTATGTGCCATGTAACACTAGTAACATAAGGTGCTATACAAAAAAAGAGCATTCCGTAGCCAAATCGTTTTAGCAGATCTCTTGAGATGCAGTTTAGCACGTTAAAGGCTCTGAGAAGGCCTGCACTATTTAATCGCTCTAGTTAATGGAGCGTATTCCTTTACTGACAAGTTTCCAAACTTACTTGACCGCTTTATTTGGAAACACCATCTTCCAATAAAACTCAAATGCCGGTGCCTGTAAGAAGCAGAATGATTTCAGAGACGTTAACGCGAGAGGAAAATAGCCAGTGATGGTAAGACCCGCTGATTGTCGCCAACATCCCGATTTGAGAGACAATGAAGCAGGAAAGACGGTGCATCTTAGTCTTCGTGAAATCCGGTCCACGCGGTGCCTCTTCTGCAGCCAGGGTTCCGTGCTGGAATATCCGGTGCCGGAGGCAGCTCTGCTGGAACGGGGGCGTCCCGCTCCGTGGCAGAGGGATCGCCGGCGACTGCCGCGGGTCTATTCCAGGAAGACGGGCCTGGAAACGAAGGGACAGGGTCCCCACTGCCAGCAGCCTGGGCTCCGACTGGCGGAAGAGCAAATGGCCCAGCCCTGGAGAGAAGAACAGCAGACCCCGGAGGGCCAGTGTCCATCCTACCAGCTCCCGAGGGCTGAGAAAGAGCCTCCGGTTGGCTCGCTGTGACGTGTGGTGGAATCGCAAAAGGTGTGTGTGTTTTGACATCGGGTGGCGGGCGTGGCGAAAGGGGCCAACGCCAGCTGCGTCCTCTTCCGGCTGTGAGAACTCGAACTTTCTCAGCCTATCTGAACGTCAGCCTCTCCACAGCCGAGCAGAATCACCACCACGAGAACAACTGGCACAGATTACACTCAGGCCGTAGGTGACGGAAAGCTGGCTAGGGTGGCTGATGGAAGTGACGCTTTCTTTTTTCACAGAGGTGGGCGTTTAGGGGGAGGGTCGGTGATGTTGGGAAGGTGGCTTCTTTCTTCCCGCTGTGCCCTCCTCAGTGTGAGGCTTCTGTCTTTCTCGTGGTCACAAGACGTTTCTCTACGTCCTGCTAAACTCTACCTTCCATGCAGGAAGGCGAAGGAAGGAAGGAAAGAAAGGAAGGGAAGTCCCCAAACGTTCCCAGAGACCCCGGCCAGCGTCCAGCTGGGACCCATCGCTCAGCACCGACCCGCACGGGCACTCAGCTGTGAGGGGGACCGAGCGGGGGCGTTAGTGGGTGCTTGGCTTCCGAGAATGAAACCGGGATTCTGTTTGAAAGAAAGAGGTCACAGGGATCCAGGCCAGTGCCACCAAGGCCCCTGTCTCACTGCTGTGAGGGGCACGGATAAGCCGACACGTGACCGCACCGGGCTCTGTGCGACGTGCCACGAAGCTTCTTCCTGCACTTCCCGCGGTGGGTCCTGCCGGATCCCGTCCCCTGTCTCCACGGCTGGAAAATACGTTGGAACTTGTGGACGTAGCACGGAGTGGCGTGGGACCAAGAGGGAGCCAGGCGCCTGGCTGCGAGGCCTTCGGCCCAACACACACCGTAGAAGGACAGACAGGATGGTCTGCGACAGGAAGCCCGTGGGTGCCGCCACGGACCCGCGGACACAACATCCTGTCGCAGACGGAGAAGGTCCGCGTTTGGGTTAAAGGCCTTCCCAGACCTCTCCCTTCCCGTCTGTGCTCCCGGAGGGAACACGACGCGTGTCATTTGTGCCACTTTGTGACGCCTTTTACTGTTACGTTCCTGCATTGACACGCGCCCTCCTTTAGGACCAGGCTGGCACCCTGTCGATGTTTGCCGCAGGGGCCGCCCCTGGTCCTGCCACACTTCCGCGCCTGCCTGAAGGCGCTCAACTTTAGATAACAGCCAAACGAACCCTGGGAAACAAGGATCTCAGCGCAGACCCGGCCCGCCTACTAAGCTGACAGAAAGAAACATAAGTTTTCCTGTGCCTCCGAGACAAGTACATACCCAGGGAGGATTCTTGTCAAAATTTTAAACCCAAATCTGATCAAGCTTCTGCAGGTAACCACCGATGTGGGAGACAGAGGATGTGGTGGTGTCTGGGGGTGGCGGGCATGTTAAATGATGCTACAGAAGGAAATTAACGCAGCCCAGACTTTGGGAAACCCCAGGGGACAAAATGACCAGCTTCTTCAATAAATAAATTGCAAGGAAAATAAGAAATTTGGAGGGCAAACTTGTAGATTAAAAGAGACTGAAGTGACGTATCAACCGGTTGCAATATATACCTTAATTTGTTCTCGATTCCAACAAAGTGCTAAAAAATTCTGAGACGCTTAGAGATATTTAAATGCTGACTTGATTAGGGAACTATTATTTTTTAGGGGTGCTAATGATATGGCATTTATGTTTTTGAATGAGTCCTTATTTTTTTAGAGATGCATGCTGAAATGTTTCAGAGACAAAAAAGAAAACAATAGAGATTTGCTTCAAAATAACACAGTATGTGTAAAGGGGAGTGAATGGGGTATTGGAGAGAATTTCATGTTCGTGATTTTTCTTACAGAGGGTTTTTCAAACTGGAAAAGCTTCCAGCCTCAGAAAACTTGGATCTTCACCTGATGCCAGGCAACCATTTGACCCCTTTTAGGCATTTAGTAATTGTTCACTGTTATAATTTTTAAAAACATTTTTTAATGAAGACTTTCAAACTTACACAAAAGTAGACATCATAAAAGACCCTCACGGACCCTTCTGCCATTCAATTTATCAACGTTTTGCTATATTTGCTTGATACTTTCCTCTTCCTAGTCTTTTTTTCACCCCTAAATAGTTCTGTATGTTTCTCCATTTTCTTTCATAACCAGAAAATCATTCTCACATCTAACAAAGTTAATAGTTCTTCTTTTTGAGATTTAATATTATTTCATTCTATTTTCTCTCAGCAATTAAAAAGTTACCCTGTCCTTGGCATTCAGAAAGCCAATGTGAGCTCTAATTATAATTACTTTGTGTTCAGTATCTGCACTTTGGAGCATCTTTTTTTTTTTCTTTATTTTTGATAGTCTGCAGTAACACAGTATAATCTAATTTACTGCTGCTTATGTCTTAGGAGTCATATCCTCCTTTCTGAAATATCGTCAGCCACACTCACTTCAAATATTGTCTTGCCCCCATTTTTCCTATTGTGTATATTTTTAAAATACTTTTTTAAAATATGTTTTTCATTTGCAGTTGACATACAATATTATATTAGTTTCAGGTGTACAGCATAGTGATTAGACATTTATATAACTTACGAAGTGATCACCTTGATAAATCTAGTGCCTATCTGACACCATACATACTTATTACAATATTATTGACTATATTCCTGGTTCTATATTTTATATTCCCATTTTGTAACTACCAATTCATACCTCTGAGTTCCTTTACCTTTCCCACCCATCCCCGCAACGCCCCTCCCATCTGGTTACCATCAAAACGCTGTCTGTATCTATGAGTTCGTTTCTGTTTTGTTTGTTCATTTATTTTTGTTCTTTAGATTCCACATATAAGTGAAATCATATGGTATTTGTCTTTCTCTGACTTATTTCACTTAGCGTCATACCCTCTAGGTCCATCCATGCTGTTGTGGATGGCAAGATTTCATTCTTTATGACAGAGTAATATTCCATCATTTATACATGTACCACCTCTTCTTTATCCATTCATCTCTTGATGGACACTTACGTTGCCTTCCGTATCTCAGCTGCTGTAAATATTGCAGTGAACACATGGATGCACGTGTTGCTTTGAAATAGTGTGGGCTTCTTTGGATAAATGCCCAGAAGTGGGATTGTTGGGTCTTTCTTTGTCTCTTGTTATAGCCTTAGTTTTAAAGTCTATCATTTCTAGGTATTTGCATACTGATGTTCATAACAGCATTATTCATGGTGGCCAGGATGTGAAAGCAACTGCAGTGTCCTACGATGGATGATTGGATAAAGAAGCTGTGGTACATATACACAATGGAATGTCAGCCATAAGAAGAGGTGAAATATTGCCATTTGCGACAACACGGATGGACCTTGAGATAATCATGCTAAATGAAATAAGCCAGACAGAAAAAGTTGAAAACCACATGATATCACTTATATGTGGGATATAAACCTAAAAGCAACAAACAAACAGGACTAATGAACAGAGACTCATGGACATGAACAATAGACTCAGAGGGGAGGAGGGAGGGGACGGTTGATGGGGTGAAAGGGGTCAAATATGGTGGTAACAGAAAGAAATCTAACTATGGGAGGTGAACACACAGTGCAATATATATGCCTCGCTGTTGAATTGTACACCTGAAACTTACTAGATTTCATTAACCAATGTCACCATAATAAAAATAATAATAAATTAATTTTAAAAAACAGTCTATTATTTCTGGTGTAAGTATTACTACCCCCGTTTTTTTTTCATTTCCATTTTTCTTTTCCAATGCTTTACTTTCAATCTCTGTGTGTGTATGATCTGAAGAGAGTCTCTTGTAGGCAGCATATGTGAGGGCCTTATCATCTTATCTATTCAGTCATCCCATGTCTTTTGATTGGAACATTTAATCTGTTTATGTTTAATGTAACTGTTGATAGATATGTGGTTATTGTCATTTTATATTCATAGTTTTGATTTTTTTTTCTTTTTTCTTCTTCTTAAAGAAGTCCCTTTAATATTTCTTGTAATGCCGGATTGCTAGTGATGAATTCCTTTGGCTTTTTCTTGTCTGGGAAGCTCTTTATCTGTCCTTTGATTCTAAATGACAGCTTTGCTGGTTGTAGGTCCTTACTTTTCATCACTTTGAATATTTCATGCCAGTCCCTTCTGGCCTGCAAAGTTTCTGTTGAGACTCAGCTGACAGTCTTATGGGAGCTCCCAGTCTTGGCAGAGTGGCTTTATATAGTAGGTAAGCTGTGGGGCTCAATGGCACCGTCTCCCTGGTCACCTGAGCCAGGTGCTCCAGGTGTGTCCCTTGAGTGGGTTGCATGAGTCCTCTGTGGTCGTCGAGCCTCGATTGCTGTTGGCGCGTCCATGGGAGGGACTGACCCCCAGACTGACTGGTCGTGAGGACAGGCCGTGACCACAGTGGGGGCGCTGTTGTGCAGGGCTGACCCTGTGGGGATCGGCTTTAGCAGGGCTCCGGGGTCTGCCCGGTGTGTTTTTTGCGGAGGTGGTTGGGTGGTGCTCTGACGTGGTCTGAAGCTGGCCACTGGGTGTGTGGGTTCTGGGGCGTCTTGGAGGGGCCCAGGTTGGCCAGGATCAGTGGCTGCCTGTGCCCTGCCTGGGGCCACCTTGTATGAGCTACAAAGTGATCTGCAGATGGTTGCCACCTGTGCTGGACTTGGAAGTACCTGGGAGAGGCTAAGCTGTGAACCAAGGCCGGCTGCCTCCTGTGCTGAGTTGGGGGCTGCCCAGCAAGAGGCATGGGGCATGCCAATGCCAGTTGCTGCTTGTTTGGGGTTCGTGAACCTTTGAGAGATTTTAGGAGAGTTCATAGCATGAGCCAAGATAGGACTTTTGGATAGTAAAGCCACCAGCAGCGTAGGATGGGCCCGCAAGTTGGGAGGGGCGGGGCCTCAGGGAATCACCGGGGCAGGGCAACCTGTGATATCCAGGTTGATGGAGACTCAAATACAGCAGCCACCTGTTTCTGCGTGCTGTTTGGGGTAGGGCTCAACGAAGGAACGGTGGCTTCCTCCAGCGCTTCTGTCTGGGAGAAAGCTACACCCCCCGCCCTCACCCTGAAGCCAGACACCTCAGGTCCCCCCTGTGCGACCCTGGCGCCTTCTGAGCTGCTGTCCCAGCGCCGGAGCTCAGAGCGAGCGAGTCTGTCACCGAGCAAGTCTGTACGCGGGCCTGCTGGGAGGAGCACCGGGGACTTCAGGGCCCTCAGTCCCTCTCGGCCACGATCCCTGCTGGTTTTCACAGCCAGAGTTATAGGGACTTCCCTTCCCGAGCCCTGGGCGGGGAGCCTGGTGTGGACCCGTCGGCCCTCGCAGAGGACCTCTGCAGCCAAGACATCCCTCCTAACTTTCGGCGGCCTCGTGCAGGTGAGGGACCAGCCCATTCTGCGTCTTCGCCTCTTCTGCCAGTCTTGAGGGGCCTCTTCTGTGTGCCCCCAGTCATAGGACTTCTGGTCAGCTAGACTTCAGGGGTTCTCTTTGGTGGTGGTTCATTGCAGTTTAGCTGCAACTTTGTCGAGGAGGCAAGGACGGTGCTCACTTACTCTGCCGTCTTGAGTGGAAACGTCAGTGATCATTCTTTAATGTTTCTACGGTGCAAGCCATGCCCCAATTTCCCGAATTGTCGCAAAACGATTGCTTCTTAAGCCAAGATCTCCATGTACTGGCCGAAAGATGACATCAGCGTCATCAGTGAAGGATCTACCGTTCTGCATTTTGTGTTAAAGTCACTTTCCCCTCCATCTGAGGGGGGACCGTGTGAAAATACTGACTGAACTGGCCCTTTTATGAAAGGCCATTGTTCTTGCAAAGTGAAAATGGTTGTATTTATCAATGGCCACTAAGGACGAGTAAACAAGGTGTACACATACTGGCTAAGAGAAGAGCTTTGTAAAAAGAGTAATAAAACAACTTATGACATTCTCTCTATTCCTTGTTTTACAGATAATAGCTAGTGTTCTCCCTCGGGTCATGACCTTTGCTTTTCGCCTTGCCGCTCTGTAATTATCTAATGTTCCATATACGCTTTGCAATTTCCCGTTGTGGACCGATGGTTTTCCCGACCCTCCCCACCCCCCCACCCCCCCACCCCCGCCTCAAATTCATAGGTTGAAGTTGTAAACTCCAATACTTGGAGAAAGGGCCTTTAGGGAGGTAGATAAAGTTAAATGAGGTTCTAAGGGTGGGGTCCTAACCCAATAGGTCAGTGTCCTTATAAAAAGAAGAGACGTAGAGCTCCTCATCTCTACCTTCCCCATGCACAGAGGAAAGGTCACATGAGGCCACAGGGAGGAGCAGCCATCGGGAAGCCAGGACGAGAGGTCTCACCAGGCCCCAACCCTGCTGGCACCTTGATCTTGGACCTTCAGCCTCCGGAATGTGTGAGGAACTAAGTTCCTGTTGTGTCAGCTGCCCGTCTGTGGCATTTCGTCATGGCGGCCCAAGCAGAATAGTACGCAGAGGAGAAAGCATAGTCCACTCAGTGTACTGAGTGTGCCACGGTTTAATAGCTTGCTAGGCATAGCAAGGTGAGGGGCAAATAAACCGTAGGCACGTGCATGTGCGTGTGAGCACACACACACACACACACACGTGCACACACACCCTCAGACGCAGGGCAATGAAGAGGAGGGAAGGGGGACTCTCACTGGATTTGAAATGAGCGAGTCTTTAGGGACCTTTACCAAGTACCCGGCCTCTGTGAGGCACAGAGATAAGCCGTATCTCAGAAATTCCCCAGCAGCAAGCCGACTTGTGAACTGGACACTTTTTGGGGGTTGCATTAGAAGGGGAGGGGATGTGCATAGTGTCGCTGGCAATTTGGGGGCAGGTGTGTCTTTCAGGGGTGTGAATAAATGAATAGGGACATCGAATAATAGATATCAGGTCTGGACGGAATCTCTCTGGTTCAGTCTTTGAAGATAAGCGTGAATGCCGATGAAGAAAAGGAATATTGATTTTAATGCGCAGAGGGGTTGTTTCCTGGAGGTGGGAGGTGCTGGCCCTCAGGGACAGGGCGGAGAGGGTCGTCATTTTCCAGGTGCGAGGTCACTCGATGGTAGAGCTCGTGCTTGTGGGAAGCACTTTTGTGACTTCAATTATTTCCAAAAATGAGTTCAATGCAGAAGTGACTGGAACAAAAGAGGAGGTGCCATGTGGCCCATAGAGGTTGGAATTCAAGGGGTGAAGAGTCTTCCTGAGTCTTGTGACCAGAATATGACTAACATACAGTCTAAGTGGAGAATGACAGGCATAAGCCTGGATCGCTCCCAGCCATAAGACGTGTGGGCCATGCCTCTGACCCTCTGCTTTCTGGCTGGAGGTTTCTTTTTAAAATTCATTCATCAAGTACAGTTGGCATACAATATTCTATTAGTTTCAGGGGCACAACATGGTGATTAGACATTTATATACCTTTTGAAGTGATCACCTTGATAAATCTAGTACCCATCTGACACCATGCACAATTATTACAATATTATTGACTATTTCCCTGTGCTGTACTTCATTTCCCTGTGACTGTTTTTACAGCTGCCAATTTGTGTTTCTTGATCCCTTCATCTTTTCACCTGGCCCCCTAACCCTCCTCCTCTCCAGCAACCTGCATCTATGAGTTTGTTTCTGTTTTGTTTGTTTGTGCATTTTTATTCTTTTTTTAGATTCCACATATAAGCGAAATCATCTGGTATTTGTCTTTCCCTGTCTGACTTATTTCACTCGGCATGATACCCTATAGGTCCCTCCACGTGTTGTAAATGTAAGGGTTTATCCTTTTTATGGCCGAGTAATATTCCATTGTATATACGGACCACACCTTCTTTATTCAATCATCTATTGATGGACCCTGGGCTGCCTCCATATTGTGAATAATGCTGGGGTGAAGATAGGGGTGCACGTGTCTTTTCAAGTTAGCATCTTGGGTTTCTTCAGACATATACTCAGAAGTGGGATTGCTGGGCCTGTGGAAGTTCTGTTTTTAGTTTTCGAGGAAACTCCATACTGTTTTCCGCAGCGGCTGTATTGAGTTCCAACCCCGCCAGCAGTGCACGAGGGCTCCCTGGTTTGACTAGAGGTTCGTTTAAGGGTTCTCCAACGGTTTGCTGTGTGGGCAGGCCCTGTCCTGTCCCTTTCAGAGACCACAGAGGAAATAAACCTCCTGTGGGGACAGGGAGCCGCCTGACCCTTAGGAGCCAAAGAAGCAGGGAGAGGCCGTGCCCTGGGCCACCACTGATTTTAGTGGCTCAGGCTGAGTTGGAGTCTTCTCCTTCGTGCGATAGCATCTGTCGCTATACAAGCTTACTGTGAGGTTACTGACCATGTTCCTGTGCTGTGCATTCCCTCCCCATGACTTCTGTTCCTTTAACTGGAAATTCTTAATAAACAAAGTTAGAATGAATAAAATTTTACCATACATACCTTATTTTTACTTTTACCCCAAATTGTTATATTCCACTCTCCCCTTTAAAAAAAGTCATGTTGAAGAATATTCTTTTCCTTAATTTTTCAATTTTTAAAACTTATTTATTTTTATTTTTAATTTAAAAAATTTTTTTATTTTTTATATTTTTTTTTAGGCAAGGTAACCCTTGGTTGACCTCACAGATTGCAAGGATCTTGTCAGCTTATAATCCCTTGCTTTTAATTTTATTTATTTTTTACACCTGCAGCATCCGTCTTCCTAGGTGGTCTTCCCATCCAAGTACTAACCAGGCCCGACCCCGCTTAGCTTCCGAGATCAGGCGGGACCGGGCTTGTTTCAGGGAGGCGTGGCCATAGATGAAGAATTTTCTTAATACCTTGTCATTATCGATGCCCGTGGACCAGAGAAATGTCTGAAAACACCGCAGGACCTCTGCACACCATTGTCGCTGCTTTACTCAGCTCTGACGTTGGGGTCTCAGATTCCCTGTGGCTTAAAACTACCTTGTCCCTGCCTCCATCCAAATGACACCTGCTGGCCCTGTTCCCCACCCACCGGCCTCGGGGCTGTCCTCTCCCCTTGCTCCTCTCCCCAGCCTTCCTGACTCTCTCTGGCCATCCTAGGCTGCACCTCATTTGCTTTCGCCTACGAGAAGGCAAAGCCTCTCGACCTCTGAACACCTTGGCTGTTTTCTCGTTGTGTGCAGCTGGGAGGAACCGAAACTCTTTCGGAGCCTGCCTGCCCGTTTCACAGATGCGTGGGACTCTGCGGTCTAACGAGTGTGGGAAACGCCAAGGTTAACAAGCTAGGCAGGGTGCCACCACTTTGGAGAACAGTTCGGCCATTTTTGTGAAGTTCAACCCCACGGCCTGACAAGTTCTCTTGAGTTTTTTACCACCCCCCCCCAAATGAAAACATCCATCCACAGAAAGGCTTGCACAAGGATGTGCTCGCCTGCCTTATTTGTACTAGTCAAAACCTGGAAACAACTCACGTGTCCATCAAAAGGAGAATGGATAAACAAATCACGATATACATACCTCATGGAATACAGCACAGCAATGAACAAAGAAGACCGGACTTCTGACACTCAGAAACTCACTGAGCGAAACAGCTAGCCCCCCGCCCCTGCCCCAATCCATGCCGCATGATTTCTTGATGTCTAAGCAGCAGCGAAAGCCGCTGACGGGGACGGGAAGGCAGACAGTGGCCGCCGTGGGCAGGGCAGGGTGCTGACGGGGTTGGGACACTCTCTGGGTTGATGGGAAAGGTCTAGATCTTGTTTGGCGGCGTGGTGGGCGACGTTCTCAGCTCCCCAAGCTCATGGAACGGAACACTTGGCATCTGTGCACACGCTAATCGTCCCTCAATTAAATCTTTCAAAGTGTCAAACCTATGTCTTTACTGCGGGGGATTTCCAGAGGCGTGAATCCAGCAAATACGCCTTGCCCGTCCTTCCGCAGGGGACTCGGCGTCGAGGGTTTCTTCAGCACGTTGGCAGACAGGGCCACTCTTGAAGGAGCGTTCAGGGGAGGGCAAATGCCGTCGAGGGCATGTGGTCTGCACATCGACCCGGTGTGTTTCGCTGTGCCACCACCTGTTCTTTAGTCCCCTCCCACTCAGCATAGGGATGGGCGCCTACATCCGCCCGTGGGGCAAGGTCATGGGTCCCCTGCTCTGGCCCAATGCCCCTGCCTTCCTCCTGCCAGACTGGCTTCCTCTGTTGGCACCCTGGTCTCTGTGGGCCACTGGCTCACCACCACACCCGGCCTCCAGTGACAGGAGACATGGCTGGACAGGAGCGTGTGGCCATCGGATGTGTTCGCGGGGCTTTGCCTGTGTCCGTCGGTCACGCGGCTCATTCACTCCGTCACACTGGCATCCGTTCGCTGCTTTACCACCTACGTTCACGTCCGCCTCTCTGCCTGTCTGTCACCGTGCGAGCCTCTGGAGACACAGCACCGAGTAAAGCACAGCTCCTGCCTCGGGGGGACAGTGCACACAAACACAGCTTCAGAACGACGCAGAACTGCAGCGTGGGGCGGGCTGAGGGCCTCGCTTCTCTGTCCCTTCCCCCGCAGACCCGCGGCTTCCCCGCTCCTCCCGGGTCGGGTCCGATCGCTAAGTCTTTGTGGTGCCCTGTGGACGTCTCCTGCGTGCCCACCGTCCCGTGGTCTGGCCGGGTGAGGCCCAGCGGGCGATGAATCTGTTCGCTCAGGTCTCTAAGGCTTCGTTATGCTTTTGTGCGTAAACCCCGAGCGTGCGTAGCGTTGGGGGTGCGCCCCGAAGTTAGCACTCGCTTCACGGGCTGGTTTCCCCGCCCCCACCCTCTCCGTGCTCCCCCTGGTGCATGTCAGTTTCCCGGGGGTGCTGCTTTGTCGTTCATCCCTCCGGAAAGCTGGGGTTTTGTTTTCCCTGCTCTTCTGCGCAGTTCCTGGGACTGGCCGAGTCGTGGGAGCACCAAGCGGGGGACACAGCCGGCTCTGGGACCCCCGCCTCGCGTTGGACAGGAGGGCTCCCCGTCCTTGCTGTGTTCCACGCTGCGGCCGTCACCGCCGGAAGATGCCTTTCTCACGCCTCGTTTCTGCTGGAGCTCCTCTGTCCCCACGGATGGCCACGCCTGGGTCTCGGTGCCTGCTGGCCTGTCTGGGGGATCCTGCGAGGCGGTAAATCCACGGCCAGTCGGATGCTACTTTGACTTCTGGCTTCTCCTCTACGTTTCTGAGGCCTCAGAACGCCGCTGCCTGCACCTGTCCAGGTGTGAGAGCTGCAGTCGCCGGGGAGACAGCTGGCAGCACTCAGCCGGACCGATCCGGCACCCCTCAGGGCTGAGAAGCTGCAGACACTTTCCCAGTTACCAAAGGAGAGCGGGCATGTCACTGTAGGGGTTTACAGCGGCCGCTGTCGAGGACGGGAGCGTGCAGGTCCGTGCGTGTGCGGATGCTAATTCGGAGGTGGATTAAGACATTGTGGCTCCGGTGGGCGCTAAGGGGTGGGGGGCCTTCTGAGTGGCGGTCACCGTGCCCTCACCCCTAGCCCCTGGACGGCAGCAGGGCCCCTTCTCCCTGGCCCGCGGGCAGCAGCCGGTCCGCGGGCCTCTTCCTAACGGCCGGAGGGCGCGGGGACGTCCCGGGCAGGCTGTCAGCCCCGCATCATACTGTGCATCTCCTTTCCTTCCGTTTTCTCCCCCAGCCCGCTTTGTGGGAAATGTGACGTAAGGGAAGGATGATTAGGTCCAAACAACAGGTTCTTCTGTGGTGCGAGTGGTGTGATCTAGGCTGGAGTGGTGTGTGTGGCGGGGGGGGGGGCGGGGCGGGGGAGCTGCAGTGCGGAAAACCCTTGATTGATAAAGATATAGTTGTTGCTACCAAGTCACCCAAGGGGTAAACAGCTTGCCCGCCATAAAACTCATTAGCCCTGCCAGGCGAATGCGGGAATGTGAAGATTTGTGGCCTCCTCTAACCGAAGCCATTATCTCGAGAATGTCTCTGCGAGGTGTTATGGGTCTGTTTGAAGATTTCAATTTACCTGTAGTAGGTTTGCTTGCTTACTTGCATTTTCTTTCTTTCTTTCTTTCTTTCTTTCTTTCTTTCTTTCTTTCTTTCCATCTGTCTGCCTTTCTTCTCTCTCTCTCTCTCTCTCTTTCCTTCCTTCCTTCCTTCCTTCCTTCCTTCCTTCCTTCCTTCTTCCTTCCTTCCTTCCTTCCTTCCTTCCTTCCTTCCTTCCTACTGGGGAAACACATCCAGCCTGTTTTACTGTTCTGGATTCATTTCCAGGAGGCTCAAACTTGTCATGGCCCTCCCTCCAAAAACGTAAAAACTACCGACCGCTCACCGTGTCCTCAGCACACACAACGTTACAGGACATTATAATACAGTGACAGGGGCCAGTCTGCTCATGCACAACTGTAATGAAACACCTGTTGCAGCCATGGGTCTGTTTATGGTTGAAGAACCATAAAAAGATGCTGGGGACATCTTGGAGGCTCTCTGAAAAAGAGAAATTTAGATCTTGTAATATTTTCCTCTTTCGTATGTTTGATGAGTGTGAGAAACACTCATTCTCCCAGCCTCTGAGCGTGCGGCCGTGTGCTGGGAGCTTACTGGAAACAGTGAGGTCCAATGTTTGAAAATAATCCGAGGAGTATCTGTCTCTACAGAGATGTGTCGGGACAAAACGTAGACCGATATATTTTCCTGTAACTATATAAAACATATCTATAAAATAGCTTCATTTGTTTTATTTTTAGCCATATGGCCTTTCGTTGTTTCTGCTTCCCAGCCGCTACGTGGACCCCCCGCCCCCTACACACACATGCGCACACGCGCACACACACGCACGCACGCACGCACACAGCTTCCCCACTCCTGATACTGACTGAGACTGCTGGATTCTTGCCCCCCCCACCCCCCCCCAGGCAGAAGCTATCGGGCGGGGCTGGAGCGCCTGCATTTCTAATCCGTTTCTGAGACAGGCCTGCAGTGACGCTGGTGCTGTCCACCCGGGCACCACTCTGAGTAGCTCCGTTCTACACGCCACTGTCTCCGTCATTAAAGTCATCACAGGGGCACTAACCCGTCCCTCACTCGCTGAGTTGAAAGGCATGGTAAGAGGTTATCCGGACTAACCGTGACTTTCGGCTGAAAGCGAGTGGGTGACGGTAGTTTCACGTCTGGACGCTCATGCGGACAGAAGCCGCTTGTCCTGGTTGCTCCCTGCTGTTAATCTCACCTGAGAAACCATCCCATGACACAATATGAGAAATGTCACACGTCACAGACGACACAGCCTTCCGAACCAGCCTAGCTAACGCTTGGGGACTCGCTGGTCCAGGTAGGCTTTTGTGCTTGAGCTTCAAGCTGTGCTTGTTACTTCTCTTATCCTTAATCATCAAACCTGGTTTTTTTGTTTTTTTGTTTTTTTTTTTGTTTTTTGCTGTTTTAGATCAATTTTAGGAACAGTTTAGGTACAATAAACTGTATTCGTCATGTAAACTACATCCTGGCCTAACCTTTCTAATGACATCCATTTAAACTAATTTAATATAAATAAAAAATAGCTTCTAAAACCCTGCACAGTCGCGAAGTGCTAGGTGAGCTTCAGGTGGGGGCACATAGCCTACTCTCTGGAATCTACTGTCGCTCCCATGACGGAAAGGCAGGAGGGACATGACCGGATCAGGATGCGACAGCCCAGGGGGTGTGGGAGCAGCTCCCTGGAGGCCCGGGGAGGGGGGCCTCTGTCCTCTAGCACCTACAGCCCAGAGCCCAGACACCCCCAGGAACCTTCCGAGGTTGGCCCGCTCTGCTCAGATAACCCAGGCCTAGGCTGGGGAGCAATTTGGCTAGAGAATGGAGTGAAGGGGACACGTCTTTGTCATGGCTTCATGGCGGTTCCTTCTCTTTTGTTCCCAGCATCGCCACCTTGGTCCAGGACCTCATGAGCTCATGCCCAAATTTCGATGAACAGCCACCCGACTTTTCTCCTTGCTTCCGGCCTCTCCCCGCCTGAACCATCCTGCGCATGTGCCTGTGTTCCTGCCATTGTGCACCTCCCCAAACTTCTGGGGCTTTCGGGGTGAAATCGGACCCCTGAGCCTGGCATTAAAAGCCCACAGCCCTGCAGCCTGTGCCTGAGGCGGCTTTGCCAATCTCGCTCACCTGGCGCTGGGGGGTTCTTCTTACCTGTCCTAGCTTCCCGCCTCCCCTCCCACCCAACACCTCCACATTTTCCTTACCTGTATGACATGGTCTACGTGCAGCTCTACGTCAAGTTGATGTGCACAGGGAAGACTTGATTCTCGCAGAATTTCTTCTCGTCCGCGTTTCTGTAGCTCGTCTGATTGAACTCCGTTCTTGGTGCACCATCACGAACTGCTCTGCATTTTGAATTGATTTCTAATGAGCGCATGGTTCCACTTCTTCTGAAGTGTGGTACAAATGGGTTGAGATCGGGGTCCCCATCGTGGAATACTTCCTGGAGTTTAGGATTGTATGTAATTTAAACAAAGAAACAAACAAACAAACAAAAACGATGCCCCCAATGTGTACCTCCATGGCCCACGGAGACATCCCACATAAATAAATCTACACATCTGAAAACAGTCCTTTGTTAGACCTGTGTCTTGTTTTTATTATAAAAATTTGCCAAACATTTTCATAGGCACCGAGGGAAATGCAAACTGCCCCGATAGTAAGAGTGAATATTTATTGAGTTCTTTCTATGCGTTGGACCCTTTTTCAAGTACTGTTCTGTGGAGTAACTGCTTTGATTCTCCTGATGACCCAGCCAGGCCGGTACCGTTACCACCCCGTGATACAGCCAAGGCAACGAGGAGAGGCTGTTGCAAGGCTAGGTGGCCGGGCCCGGTGCCCAAGTGCTTGGCTGTTGCGCATACCGCATCTCGGTCATGTAAGGCGCGCACAAAATGCAGGTCACGTGGAGGGGTAAGTAGCTGAATTGTAGTTAGAGGCCCAAGAAAGAGACCGCGAAGACCGTGTCCAAGTTCACGCCTGAGAGGTGGGGAGATGGCACATGACTTCCATCTAACGAGGCTGTCGTATTCTCACGGACTCTGAAGAAGGAAGAGTTCATTGTTTGTAGAGTCTGTTTTTTAGAGCCTTTTTTTAGGTCATTATAAAGAAAATACAAAGTCTCCCATTGATTCCTGTGTATGTGATACATATAATTTTAATTACTGTTTGTTTTAAGATGCCCTACCTGATGCCTATGCACTTTGCTGAGTTTATTATTATTATTATATTATTATTATTATTATTAAAAATCTCCTTTTTGGACTTTGTGAGGGCTGGATCTCTCTTACTTCAATAGTTGCAAACTCTTCTGTGGGGGTCCTAAGCTCTCTAGGGGCCAGATTTCCTCTGTTGGCTCTCTGGGAAGTCCATCTTGTTCCTTAAGTCCCGAGAATAGCCCAGCTCCATCTTTTGCACACTCACTGACTTTGACGCCAAAAAAATGCTGCCTAATCACTGCCTCTGTGTGGTCCCCGAGGTGCGAGTATTTGTCTGCAGGCTATGCTGTGGACGCCATATAAACCTCTTCATTATTTAGATCTCCAGGTCTTATAAAGGGCGGTTACTCCACCCAGATTGTCTCCAGTCTTGTAGGAGCAGTGACCAAATGAGACGATGTACTTCATCTCGAGGCAACTCCCGATGGGACCGTTTTAAGGGAATTTTCCTTTCCAGTGGTGCCCAAAACTAAAGGGGGGCCCCCGAAGAATCACATCCTTTTACTTAGTTTGTGTGTTCATTTCCGGTGTGGAAAGGGTGCTCAGATGCGGGTAGTTGAGGAAGCGTGCCAATTACAGTCATACTCGGGGCTTTCGCTGGATGTTTTTCCTTCAGCGGTGGCTTTAAGGAATTTGAGCCCAACGGCTAAACCTATGTTTTTACTAGAAACTACATATTTTTAATAGATATGAAATGTATCGCATTTATGAAGTACACCGATGCTTATTTGGTGAACCCTAGAATGAAACAGACAGGACAAGGTCATTGGCAAGTGCACGGAACCGAACGGAAGAAACTAACTAAATAATGCGTGCTTAGTTCCTTATCGTCGTTGGGGAAAGTTGTAGGGTGGGCCACTCGAGATCACGTGTTTATTTCCTGAGATTTTTTTTTTTTTAAATAAAGGTATTCAATTTTTGAATTCCTGTGACGTAAGGGAAGTTACTGTGGGCCGTTTTCGAGAAGCAGAACTTAGTAAAGGTAAAGTGTCCGGGATGGGGGCTCAGCCTCGTCTGGGCCCAGCATCTTTCCTAGCGTTCACACGTGGCTCACGCTTCCCTCCACTCACCGTGGTCCAGAACGGGGCCTGCTACGTGGGCGGCGGTGGGACTGGAGTGTCTAGCTCCTGGACTCGGACACACTCCAGCTTGTGCACCTTCTCTCTGGAACAACAGCGAGAAGCCTTGCCTGCCACGTAGACTCGCCTGGGGCCTGTAAAACATACTGAGGCCCAGTTCCTCCCCCCGCCGCATTGGAATTTTAAGAGGCCGTGTGGGGCCGGGACACTGCAGGGTTCAAGTTCTGCGGGCGATGCCCACAGGCTACGATTGGGCACCGAGGCAGGTCGGGAAGGTATTACGTCAAGTCCAAGGCCACACGGCCACGCAGCGAACAGCGTTGGGGTTAGAATCCAGGCTTCTGATGGTGATTCCCTTGACGCACGTCGTTGCTGTCACACATTAGGGTTCCGTTCGGTTCCAGTTACTCACGCGCTGTGTGACCTGTGGGCTGGTGTTTCACCGCCCTGTTTCCTCACCTGCCTGGACCTGCCTCGCAGGGCCGCTCTGGGGTCGAATGAAGTAAAGCTTCTTGGAGACCGTAAGACTTAGGACAGATACAAGCCGTTGCTATGATTATTAACTAGAGGGTGAAGGCAGTGGGTGAGTGAGGTCGGGCCATTCCTAATGCCATTCTCCTGCCTGGGATTTTAAATGAACCCCAAAGGGAGAGTTGGTACCCGACAATATTCTGATCTTTCCAGTACACCAGTTGGGGCCTGGTTTACATTCATTGATTTACCAGCCAGGATTACAGAATCGATCTGAGTGGACCGGGCTTCCTGGAGGTCGAAGAAGTGTCTGAAAGGGAGACCCCGAATCGATTTTGGGTTCGCACTTCCCTTCCTTCCTGTTGTTCCTGGATCTTCTAGCTGATGAGACAATGTCTGAAGCAGCTGTGTAGGCGTCCTTGACCACCCTCGACATCTGTGAACGTCCTGATGCCTCATCCTGGCTCCCCGGGCCTGTTTCGAGGGACCCCGAATTAGTCATGCAGGGTACGTAATGAAAAATCACTGAGCGGCTCTGTTCTTCGGCTCGACACTGGGCCTCCCTGTAGGAGAGCGGACCGGGGCTGGGAGACAGATGTCTGAGGGATGTCTGACGTTTCTTTCGTAAGAGGTGAAAACAGGGAATCAGTTAAGAGAAGGGACGACAAAGGTGAGTTCTTTCAACCCCATGCCCATGATTCAATCCACTGTTAGTGAGTCATCAGACGGTATTTAGCGCCAGGCATCGAGACAATCTTCACGTGTGAGAGCGGCCCATTCTACGCCAGTTTAAAATTTAGCACTGTCAAGTTCCACTGCCTTCTCATCATTCTCTCCAGCACAATGCTCTGCATACAATAGATTTTCAATAACTATTGCTGGCAACTTGACCGTAGGACATTTGTTCGCTTATTTGTTCATAGAAGAAACAGGTAGGAAGCTTTGACTTTATGTCAAGTATTCTGCAAGGGCTGGGGACACACCACGGCAGTGACAGTCCCCATTCTCAAGGAGCTGCTTGTTCAGTGGGGACACAGCACGGCTGTGACAGGGGGAGGCACAGACTTCTAGGGGGCCTGGGAGTGGGTTCCCCAGGGAATGCGGGAGCTGATTCTCGAGGAGCAGGGGGTTGCTGGGAAGGTGGGTGAGGCGGGAGGAGGAGGTGTGCAGGCACAGCGGGCGGAGGCGCCAGGAGGCTGGGGTGCCGGGGACACACACAGCCAGGTCACCGAGCGCTGCACCGTCCCCTGCAGGCCAGCGTCTCTGCCTTCATCAGCAGCCCCCAAATTAGACGTCAGTGAAACAGAGTAGGGGCCTCAGGGTGCACGGCAGGTACCAAGGGTGAGTTTTGTTTCGTGAAACTTATGTTTTGCTCATAGATATATGTTTGAGTGCGTGTGGGTGTGTACATATATGTGCGTGTGGCTGTGTACATATATGTGTGTGTAGGGTTTAGTGGTAACACATGTTTGAGATTTTGCCACAAAGGGTTTTTGTCCAGAGCAGTGGCATGACTAGATTTGCACTTGAACATAATTATTCTGGCCGCGGCATGTGGAAGGGATTGGGGTAGTTGGATTGCAGCACTGAGGCAACGTTGGGGCAGCCATCTTGTGCAGTGAGGTAAGAGTCACATATTGTGAATGGCAGATCAACAAGACGGAAGGGGCCCGGGTCCCTGACGTGATGGAGCTGCCACACCAGCTCTGCGCTGCCTACCCAGACTTCCACGTGAGAGAAGAGTAGATCTCTCTCGTTTAACCCACTAGTATTTGGGTCTGTAATGGCGGACTACATCAATATTCAATATCCTTAAGCATAAGCCTGTCTATGGCAGGCGGGCTCAGAGATGGCTCGTAATGATCCCCACCTCCTGGGATTCCCACTTCTAGGCAACCTCTGCCCCTTGAGTATGGGTGGGACCTGTGACTTGCTTCTTATCATGGAATATACAAAGGATGACATTTCCATGAGTGGATCACTTAAGATTCTGACTTCCATCTTGTTAGCAAGCCTCGCCTTTGCTGGCTGATGAAGCAAGTTGGCCTGTTAGGAGCCGCCCCGAAGAGGCTCGGATGACAGAGAGCTGAGGGCAGTCCCTGGCCAACAGCCAGCGAGGAACCAAGGCCCTCAGCCCAGCTGCCTGCAGAGAGCGGGATCCTGTCAACAGCTGTCTGAGCTGGGAAGTGGGTCCTTCCCCGTTCAAGCCTTTGGGGGCCACCCCAACCCAACCGACGCCTTGCTCCCAGTCTTGGGGGGGCACATGGAAGCCGAGAACCTAGGTAAACTGTGCCTGGATTTCTCACCCATGGAATTAAGATGAACAAATACGCGTTTCCTGAGCCTATGAGGTCACGGTCATTTGTCAGGTGGTAGTGGGTAACTGATATACTGCCCAATTTTAACCAACTTCCTCTGCCTCCCTGGCCTCAGCCTGGGCCCTGACCTGGCCACACTCACACGGTGACACCCATGTCGAACCCAAACACACCTTCTTACTTTCACATTCATCAGACCAGCAAAGACAAAGATGTCAGATAATTCCAAGGTATGCTGAGGTAGGAATTCTCTCCCACTGCTGGTGCAAGTGTGAGTGCTCACAACCACGTTAGCAAATAATTGGTAAAATCTAGGCAAACCGAAGGCGAGCATGCTTTGCTATACAGTTTTCTACTTCTTGGCGTAAATCCTGCAAAACCTTTCACACACCTGCACCAGATAATATCCGAGAATACTCATTGCACGATCTCAGTATCAGGGAGGTCCCAGGAGTAAAGGGCTGCGGTAACAAATACTCGACCATGTGGACGTGACCTTGGAACGGGGTGATGGGTAGAGGCTGGAAGAGTTTTGGGGTGCGTGAGAAGAAGCAGAGCGGCAGAGGGAGCCTCGGTCTTCCAAGGGCTCTCGGTTGGTGCCTTGGTGGTCTTCGACGGAAATGAGGAACGTTTTGCTGGACGATGGACGAGTGGCCGTCCTTTCTCCAAAGTGGCGAAGAACGGAAGCTCACGTTCCAGCGTCCTGTGGAAGTCGAGACGGACAAACTGGGTGTTTCGCCGAAGCAGTATCTAAGCCGGTGTCACAGCAGCCTCGCCCTTCCTGACCGCCGTGCTCAATGCCAGAGAGAAAGAAAGACTGACAGTTAATGAGAAAGGACGCGGAACGGAAGGGTTTGGAAGATGCTGACTTTCGAAGAATGAGGAGGCCTGGGTCTGGGAATGAACCTGAGGGCCGGCCTGACGCTCACGTGATGAGATTACTCCTGGACCAGCGCTAAGCGGCTACCCTCTGAGACAATGGAAGAACGACCTCTTCCCAGGTGCCTCAGAGACCAGCAGGAGTCCACGGCCAGCCCAGGGAGGGGCTGCCAGCTCCGGGGACCTCAGGAGAGCGGGGAGGGCAGCCTCACGACCTGATGCAGGTTTCCTCCCTCCCACACACTGGCCCACTTCCTTGTGGGCCCAGGGGCAGCTCAGGCCACAGTGGCTGCTCCCCCAGAGGGTGCAGGCGGCAAAGCCCCCGAGATTTCAAAGGACAGAACCAGCGTCCCATGGAGCCCTGGCTGGTGGCCGGGCAGAGGGCCACTGAGAGGGCACGGCCACTGCAGAGACCCCTGCTAGGGCAATGCCTGGCAGAGCCACAGGGGAGAGACCACCCAGAGCCAGGGGGCAGGACCCCCACACCAACACATCTGGAAGGCAGGACCCTGCCTGGCGAGCCTGGCGGGCACAGCCTGGGCCACGGAGGGCCAGTCTCAGCCTCAAGGTCCGGTGGGATTCGCCCACTGGGTTGGACCTGTGTGGGTCCTGTCACTCCTGTTCTCTTCCCGACATCTCCCTTTTGGGGTGAGACTGTCCTGTGCCTCCCTGCCATTGTGCCTGTTAGAAGCGCCTGGCACGTGGGGTTCACGGCTTCACGGCAGGAGAGGAATTTGTCTCTGGTGAACCTCGAGTCTCAAACGCATCCGATTTAATGCTATTTGGATGAGGTTTGGGGCTTTAGGCTTTTGAGTCAGGACATGTGAGAAGCATATTAATTGTGGGGGGAAGGCCAAGGGTGAAATGCTATAGACTGAATATGTTCCCTCTGAAATTTGCATGTTGAAATCCTAAGCCCCGTCCCCTCACATGATGTTGAGAGGAGGGGGCCTTGGGAGGTGGTTCGGTCGTGAGGTGGAGCCCCTGGGATGGGATCAGTGTCCCATGAGACAGCTCTCTCTGGCCTTCCGCCCTGTGAGAACACAGCAAGAGAATGACAGGCTATGAACTCGGAGGTGGGTCCTCAGCGGCCCCTGGATCCACTAACACCTTGATCTGGGACATCCCGGCCTCCAGAAATGTGAGCAATACATGTCCGCTGTTTATAAGCTGTCCAGCGGTATTTTTCTCATAGCAGGCCTGAATACACTGAGGCACAAGGGAGAGAAAATGCATGTCCATCAGGGGAAAGTGGGTGAGATACAGTACGTAGTCAGAGCAGTGAAAACGAACGAACTCTTAAGTTCATAAATAGGCATAAGCCTCAGTCAGAAGCACAGTGTCGGACAGATAAAGGCAGCGTCAAGGAAGTAGAGAACAGTGACACTTGTATAAAGTTTTGGAAGCACACAAAGCGATAGTATGCATAACGCTTGTAATATAGAAATACATAGTAACCGTGAAAAACGTGCGTCCGAAAAATAACGTCAAAATCAGGGTGTGGCGGGTACCAGGCTTTTGTTTTTTCTTCTTGGTTGCTGTTGTTTTTTGGTTATGCAACTCTATAATGTTCGTGTATGTTTTAAATGTTAAAAAAACAAAAGTGAGATGTTTATCTGTCACCAAG
This sequence comes from Eonycteris spelaea, assembly GCA_003508835.1. NCBI lineage: Eukaryota > Metazoa > Chordata > Mammalia > Chiroptera > Pteropodidae > Eonycteris > Eonycteris spelaea. The sequence continues at coordinate 1,432,940 of PUFA01000142.1, read as the reverse complement.
GCATAAATCCTGGCACAGATCCAGACGGAAGGAACTTCACAAAACTTAGATGACGGCTGTCATCTCTACTTCACTTTCAGACACTGAGGACAGGTACTGGGGTGGGGCCGGGGAGAAGGGACCGAGCCGCAGCGGAGCGAGAGGCCATCCGAATGCCTTATTACACCATCAGTGAGGGTTCGGGAAGCGTGACACGTGAGGCGAAGTTTGGGGAAGGGGCCAGGCAGCCCGGCGAACACGACAAGAACATGTCAGGCAGAATGGGGGCTGGGCAGTCTGCGCGAATCCTTAGCCACTTAGGAATGACTCCCGAAAGCCGACATGCACAGCTGTGTGTCATGCACGCGGGAACTCACAAAGAAGACCGAAAAGCCAGCGGGAAAACAAGAGGGAAGGAGGGAAGTGGGACTGAGCCCCGGGAGCTGTCGCTCTCGATTGTCTACCGCTGAAGTGGCACGGGACACAGAAAAATAGGAAAAGCCAGGACTTCGGGGACGGGAGGGGCCTCTGGAGTGGCTCTGCCCTCTCAGCAAGGGGACCGGGGGACCGGGGGACCGGGGGACCGGCCGCTCCGCTCCCCCTTCCGTCCAGACCCGGAGTGCGGGGCGGCCAGGGCTGCTTGGCACAGCGCGTCCTGCTGCGAACGGACAAGCCGGCCGCACGCTGCTTGTCCTCTGCGTGTGCCACCTACGTTGTGACAGGCTCCGGCGGCTGAATGAGAAGGCGACGTGCTTCTCAAGCCACTGGAAGAGACGCTGCACGTCACGAACGAGGCAGCCCGTGCCGGCCTTTCTCCCAGTGACTGACTCACATGTCGCCTGTGGCCGTGTTTCCCCTACCAGCTGCAGATCCTGAGTCAGGCCGGCGGGGCAGGCGGGTTGCTCTGCGTACCTGCGGAGCGCCCGAGGCGACTTCCTGCAGTGCCCCAGGGGACCTCCCCGGCTCCGGCTGGCATGGAGGATGGGGGCCTGTTCGCTGAGTCCCGTGCCCCAGCGCCCCAGGGCTGCAGCCCTCTGCACAGCCTCGAGGCCGTCGTTCTGTTCTTAAGTTCGCGTACAAATACAGAATCATGAGCCAGGAGAATCCCCCCAGGCTCCTGCCAGGGGCTTGGTACCTGTTCCAGCACAGGTAAGACAGGTTGCCAATTCCTCGAGCGCAGGGGGCAGCGGGGAGGGCAGGTCTTTTCGTGGGGACCGCATGCTCCAGCCGGGCTGGCCTCGCCCTTCTGGTCCGGCAGGGAAGTCCCCCGTGGACTGGAAGCCCTGACGCTGAGTGTCATCGTGAGTGCCGCAGTGACACAGAGCGGAAGCCTCGCTGGGCCTGGACGAGGCCGGAAGTGCGGGTTCTCCATCGTCCCCTCTGGTCCACGGTCTCCTCGCAGCCCCGGCTAGAGGAGGCAGCGCCAGAGAGACTCAGTCTCCACCCTCGGACATCCATGTCCGTCCTTTTAATCCTTCCCTTTTCTCCAAGTCCTGCCTCGTTTCATGGGTCTCTGGGGTCGCTTCCCGGCCTGTGTCGTCCTTAGCTTCTTGCTCCCTCCCACTTGTCAACGAGGGGCGGACAGGCGGCGAGTGAGAAAGCTGAGTCTCCACGTGCCCGGGAGAGGTCCGTTTCCCGATGAAGCGAGGGGTTCCCGCCAGACTCAGGGGGACGCGGTTGGTTTGTGGGCGGATCCTCACAGGCCAGGTTAGGCTAGGGACGACGGCTGTCATGACACTGGGTCCTCGCTCTCAGACCTGAAGCGCAGGGGCTGGCGTGTTAGCGCCGGCCCCTGGGTGCGGAGGGCACCGGACAGACCCCTCAGAGGGCATCCGATCACCGGCCCCCTAGCCCCAGGGACAGCCTGCTGCCCTGCTCCGGGCAAGCAAGTGAGGCACCTTCCCCGAGCCCGGGGCAGGTCACCCTCCAGGGCCCCGTCCGTCCTGCCCTGTCCTATAGGAACTCCTTCAGCGTCTGCTGGGCGGCCCGGAGCATATCCAAGTCGTCTTGTCACCAACCAAGACACTGCCCGGATGCAGGTTCCCTTAGGAAACCTCGATGTCCTGCTGGAGTTGTGTCGGCCTCTTTCTCTGGTCTCTTGGCCCGGGAGACGTCATGGACACACGTAAAAGGCCATTGCTCAGGGAGGCTGACAAGCATAGCACACGGTGACGGGAAGCCGCCCCCTCCTCCGGCACTGGCCCTGGGAGCCACGGGACTGCCGTGTGCTTGGCCCAGTTCCAGCTCCACCACCACAGAGCAGCGGGCAGCAGGCAGGGCCGACGCTGAACATCAGCCCTACACAACTAGCTGCCCCTCTGCATTTAATTTCCTCCCACTTTCTGTTCTACTGACCCTACTTCACCGTACTCTAGCCTGTTTTGAATATTCGAAAGCGGGGTGGGACCCATCAAACCGATGTCCCCGACCTAGTCCACAGCTCTAGGACATCCTCAAGGATAGCGGTGACTCTGAGTATTAGAATTCAGTGCCACCGACTTCCTGACCTCCTTGCATACTGAAAGTGACTTAAAGGAATTGCCCCCAGGGTAGCCATCCGCAGGGGCCCACACTTTTCCTTCCCAGGGCTGCAGGGTATTTTATATTGAGAGGCTGCACATGTCCTGTGTGGTTCTAGAAAGGCAAGAACTCCCAGACAGGAGGGGTTACTAAGGAGGAAAGATAAGGAACCAATCAAAAATAGTTCCCCGTGTCCTTCCTATTCTAGAGATGTTTTGGGGGAATACCCAGAAAGGTGCATTGGGGGAGCCTGAGATCCAGTGAGGAGAAAAGACGGGTTCAATGAGCAGATGGCCCACAAACCGCCACCGAGCAGGACGTCTGGTTGTCAAGGGGTGACGTGGGAACACTGCGAGTGGAGAGGAGGCACAGCCTGGAAGCGTTTGCCTGAAAGCCTGAGCTAGTTCTTGCAGACGAGGTAGGATTTAGGATACAGGCGACTTTCCAGGTGGAGAGATTGTCAGGAGCGTAGAGCAGAGCGGGGCGCACACAGTGTGCCCGGTGCAGTCCTGGGGTTCGGGCATCGGAACTAGCAAAGGGGGACCTGAACGCCAACCAGGGGGAGAGGTGCGACCTTGGAAATGGGGGGTGTACACACTGGGCCCTGGGAAGTGGTCCCTCATCTGAGGATCAGGTCGAAGAGCTGGCTCCTAGCAGGATGAAGGACGCACACTTTGATGAGAACTGAGGTCACGGCCATGAAGGAGGGCGGTCAGCACAGCGAGATGCCGCAGAGGGCAGGACAATCCCGAGGAAAAGCCTGGCTTTGAGCTAGATGTGCCATCTCATTGATGAGGCTCTTGACCATATTGTCATCTGGGCGGGTCGATCTGTTTCCGTTTTCAGTTCTGTCTTTCGGATCTTCACAGTGCATTTGACCGTCACGTGAGCTGCCCACAACTATCGGGAAAACAACAAAGTTCCTGCCAGCGCCTGCCTTCCCGGCTGTCCCAGCCAGGTGAGGTTCTTCTGGCCTTCCTCCGGGGGACCGTCCTCCTTCGCCGCTGCGAAGTGGCTGTTTCCTTCGCTGCCTTGCGCATTCTCTTCACGTGGCTTGTCCTGCCGAGCTGACTCTTTGGGAGTCTGACTTCGACAAGCCAGGACGGGGATGTGTTGTGACCTCGCATGTGGAGACTGCACTGTGATCTGGCCAGCTGCCTTGCTTGCAAACGCGAGCGACGGTCACACGGGAACCCGGCTGAGGGATGACGGCTCAGGGGAGCCTATCGTCCCCACGACAAAAGAAAAACACGTGTTCGGTTCAGAGCAGATCACGCGTGTCTTCTCCAGGAGGAAAGGAGAACCTATTTATGTGCTTATTAGCTACGCAGAGCTGTGAACACATTGTTGGAGGCGACAGGTCTGGGTGTCGCTTCTCTAAGGATGCCATTTTATCGCTTGATCCTCAGATTTCGTTCCGGGTTTTGCTGCTTGTGTGCTGCCCGCCTCTGTACAATACAAGCCATGATCACGTAGACTTCGGTTCTTTCCTTCCTCTTAGGCATCAGATTCCGGCTACCAGCAACTGCTTCCTCGTTTATAACAAACAGTTCTCAAGGTGAAGCCACTCTGTGGCAGCCCGGGCAGGGCATGTACATAAGCACCTTACAGTTCTCGAGTAAAGACATTGTGGCCTGAATCAAATAGCATATGCAGATGCACACGGTGTGAAGAATACCTGTTAATAGCTGGCACCGGAGTGCCCGGTGGGGAGGCGCTTTCTTCACGTGGGAAAACACTCTGATGAACAGTTTAGGAATGGAAGGTGGCTTGGAGGTAGACTCACGAGACAGAGATAATGAAAAGTATAAAGCGGACAAGGAGAGGGCGGTGGGAAGCGGGAAGTTCCGGTCGATGCTGAAAGAGGGGGCTGGTGGGTGCCCGTGCTTGGAGAGCAGGAAATTCTCATTTTATAGATTGTTCGCTCCCTTCATTTAAAACCCCTCGGTTGCTCCAACCTTCAGGAGAGTCTGCTGCACAATCAAAGACAAGGGTTTGATTTCCAGACGGAGTCAGCAGGAGGTGAGATGAGAGGTGAGGGAGTCTAGTGTTTGGAAAAAGCAGGAACTCAGCGTGATCCTGCAGCGAACACCGGCCTCTTCCCAGGAGGTGGGAAGGGGGGGACTTGAGTCAATTTCAACAAAATCTCTGCGGACAAGGTGACCCCAACTGGGACTGGATGACATACACAGTAGAGGCAAAGGACAGGCTCAGTAAATCCCCTCCCCCGCCCCCAATGTTTATTTACATCTCTAGGCCTCATTTCTCTTATCATCAGCAAAATCTGGAGATTGGACCTAAAATAGCTCTACGGTCTCCATTAGAATCTACAGTTCGAACAATAATTTTAGAGACACAGAGAACAGATTGGGGGGTGTTAGAGTGGGCGGGGGAAGGAAGTGGGGGGAAGGTGGTCAAAGGTACCAGCTTCCAATTATAAGGTAAATAGGTCCTGGAAATGTGACTATACTTAATAATACTATGCTGTATGTTTGAAAGTTTCTCAGAGTAGATCTTTAGAAAAAAACAGCCAATATTTTCATGTTCTTTTTTGAGATAAATTTACATGCAGTGAAATGTACAAATCTTGAGTGTACCATTCCATGAGTTTCAACAAAGGCATACACGCCTCTGTAGCCCAAACCCTGAGAGAGATATACAGAGCTTTTCCGTCACGACAGAAAAATTCCCTCTCAGTCAAAGCTCTCCCCCACCAACGGGCTACCTCGCTTCTGGCTCTCACCACGGTGGACCTCGTAACTAATATTTCAGTTACGTGAAAGGCCTGGCTTTGTTTCGTAATGCCTCATAGGTATCATCGCTTTTCTCTCCAGCGCCGAGGTGGATATTACCTCCATTCTGCAGATGAAAAGTCCAGCATCAAAGCAGGCCAGTCGCCCTGCGTGGCTATCAGCCACTTAATGGAGTGGCCGGACCAGCGCAAGTGAGCTGGGGAAGCCCATGCCCAGGCTGTTAACCTCCGCTGGCACCGAGCTGCACTGAGGGGGGTTCAGACAAGTCACCCCAAGATGTGCTTCTGCCTGGTGCAGATGGAGCTAAAGGCAATCCTAGCAGTGGGATCAAGAGAACCTCCTGCCCCTCCCATATCTACCTAGAAAAGCTTCGATTAGGGGCCTTGGCCTGAACAGGAGAGCATGAGAGATGACCACTTTGACCCACTATAGGGCACGGCACGCCTCCATTTGTAGTGTGGGCTCTTAGCCTCCTGCAGTCCTGCAGTGACCCTTGAAGCCCCACCATTTCCCCTTTCCGGTCTCTGACCCTCTCCTGCCCTTGTGTGTGCGTATGTGGGTGGGTGGGTGCCAGGGAGGGTCTCTGACTCTTCAGTATGTTGGGTTCCCACACATACGTATCTTTAAAATGGGTCATTTTCTCGTGTTAATCTCGCATGTTTGAATATTAGACCAGATGAAAGAACCCCGGGGGTGGGAGGAAGCATCTCCGGCCCCCGCAGCGACTGCGAGGTTCGGGGAGTCTGCATCCGACCCCCCTAAGTAGTACGGATCACAACGCAACGGAGACTGACGCTCCTCGCAGGTTCTCAAACCTCCTGAGTCACCCTGCGCGTCACTCAGGGACGCCCTTCTCCCACCGCTCGGAAAATGGCAGGGAGGCCGGGTGGCGGGCGGCACACGCCCTCGGGCCGCGGTGGCGCAGGCGGCTACGGGCCTGGGGCGGAGCCCGGCGGGCGGCGGGGGGACCGGCCGCAGCCCCGGCCTCTGACGCCACCGGCGCCCCGTGCGCGTCCGGCTGCAGCGCCGCGCTCGGCAGGGGAACAGGACACGCGTCGGGCCACGGGGCCTGGCCGCCGGCGCCGCGCTGCGCAGGCAGCGGGATCAGTGAGTCACCGTCCTCCTCAATGTCACGCCTGGCCCCGCCCACACGCACGCTGCGCCGCCCCGCCCCCCGCGCGCGCGGCCCCCAGGCTCCGCCCCGCCCCGCGCTGCCATGGCAACCGCGCGCCGCGCCGCCACCGCCCCACGCACGTCGCCGACTAACGGACCCGGCGGCGGCCTGGGCGCCACCCCGCTGCGCGCGGACCTCGTCCCAGCCGGCCGGCCGACCTGCGGGCCCCGGGCACCGGGTGCGACGCAGATCCGCGCGGAGGGGCGGGCGGGGGCGCCGCGGGGCATCGCGGGCATCGTAGTTCGCCGGCCGCTGGTGCCCGCGGCCCGGGCGGGCGCCCCCGGCGGCGGGACTACAAAGCCCGGCGGCCCCGGCGGCCGGCGAGCGCCACCCACTTTGAGCGGAGCCAGGGAGAGACCCTCTCCCTCTTCGTGGCGAGGGGCCCCGGGGTGGTCGCCGACCTGGGCTCCGAGCGCCGGGAGAGGGACGCGGAGGTGAGACCCGGCCCGCCCGGCGCGTCTCGGGGATGCGCGGCCGCCCGCCGCGGGGCCTGCGGCGCCTCCGGGTGCAGACCCGTGCGCGTGCGGGGACCCCGCACCTCGCTCTGTCAGCTTTCCTCCCGTCCCCGAGTCGTCGCTTTCTAGTTAATTCCGAAGTGGCCCGGGGGCGTTTGCACACTAAACTCATTAACCGGTAATTACCCAAAGGGCGTCGATGTCTAAAGGTGGAGCGTAGTAGATAAAAGGAACCGCGCTATTCCATGGTACTGTCTGCTGTTCTCACCGTTTTGCATTTTTGCATTTATTTATTCGGGGTCGCGGTTGCAAAGGGTACCCCGCCGGGCCCCGCGCCACTAGCTTTAGCATCGCCTACACACGGTTTGATTCTATTTTGAAGATTAGCCCAACTTTAAATAACAGTACTAGTAATTCTTAAAGCACAAGCTGGTCTTTTTATTTTTAAGCATTCGGTAGTAATATTCCCTTTTGATTATTTGATTGTTTTTCAGGAGCCGTTTTCAGAATGAAAAATGGCATGTTCTCTCCCCCTCTCATTTTAATGCCAAGGAATGCACCTAGTCCCTAGAGCTGGCCCAGGCTCTGGTGATAAAGAAGCTGACACAGATTTAGAAAACCTGCCTTGACTCGATGTCCCTTTAAAATTTTTTCGACAGGTGATAACCTTCCTAGAAATCTGTTATTTTCTATAGTATGCCAGAAAATTGTTCGTAGTTTTGTGGGCCTGTGTGTGTGCGTGTGCGTGTTTAAATAAGAAAATAACATAAGGCCGCTATAAAGTTCCTTTTCTTTCAGTTAAAATGATGCTGGCCCCGAAGTTTTCCTTAAAGTAGCAATTTTGTACAGAGATGGAAAGTTGGTTTAGTAAGACCATTAGAAAAAAAAATTGAGGCCGCCTTTTATCCAGTACAGGGATTCGAAGTATTTTATTTATTCCTTCAAGATTTGCTAAGAACCTGTTTTGTGGCAGGCCTTCTACCAGGTGATGGGAGTAAGGAGAGGGTAGATGATAGTGTGAGCTCTGCGTGGGCAAACGGCCATATCATCACAATAGTGTGATGGAGTCGAGTGCAAATTGCTGTAGGAGCCCAGAGTGGGAATAAATAGTAATGCGACACTAACGTTTATTGAATACTTACTTCGTGAGAGGCACTGTGCAGCGTGTTTTGCATACAGCCCCTTCTTGAATCTTCACAACAATCTTGTGAAGTAGCCACTGTCATTTAGAAATGAAGATATAGGCTTAGAGACCTTGACCCAAGTCATAGTTGATATGGCGGGAACCTGGGATTTTACCTTGGGGGTCCATCTCATCTAAGTCACCGTCTCAACCACTGATGCGATTCTCTGTGCAGGCTGGTGGAAAGACCCCAACTCTGTAAGGAGAGCAGGCCAAGTCTCCAGTGTGATGTGACATTTGACTTGTGCTGAGAAGGTTGAGGAAGCTTTCGCTGGAGACAGGATGAGGAAAGGCATTCTGGGCAGATGGCACAGCCTGCCTTTGGGACAGGTGTGAGTCCTTTGGATTTGGGGAACCATAGGCCCTTCTGATGACGGATCTCAGAGTACTTGCAGTGTAGTGGGAGAGGCCAGATCTTAAAGTGTTTTGTAATCTGATAAAGAGTTTAGAATTTTTCTTCCACTTGGGGTGACCACTGATGAATTTCAAATGGAGTAGTGTTTGTATTTTAGAAAGGAAACTTTAGCTCTGGTGTGCAGAATGGACCTAGGAGAGATGAGTGGTGATAGGTAAACCAGCTTTAGAAAAGAAAAAAAGTCCAGGAGAGAAGTGAAGAGACTCTGAACTCTACAGTTGGAGTTACAGAAAGAGACGGATCGTAGAAATATTTAAGAGGTAAAATTGATAGGACTTGATAAGAGTTCGGATGTCAGGGGCTAGAAAGATTTGGAACACAAAGACAACTTCCTGGATTTCTGGCTAGGATGAATGACAGGATTGGGAAATGATTGATTGAAATGAGGGGCAGGTGTGTAGGTGAAAGGTAAAGGTAAGTCAGTTCAGTTCTGAGCATTCAAGGTTCCTGCGGGGAGGGATGCTTTTGGGTGTGGAGTTGGAGAGAGCCCAGGTGGGGCGCATTTGCATGGAGGTAGGTGGTGAAGTTGGGGTGGTGGTGGGGCGGGGACCAGTTCCCATAGGAGGAATGTGTAGACATGAAGAAGCAGCTCGAATATGGAACTGTGTGGAAGGAGCCACAGCTACAGGGCGTGTGTGTGTGTGTGTGTGTGTGTGTCTTGGGCACTTTTGAGAGGAAGTGGGGGAAGAGCTCACACAGGATGCTGAGAAGTGAGGAGGCAGCGAGGAGGAACGGAGAGCTTGCATGGTAAATGAGAAAGGAGAAGGGAAGGAGCAGGGAGTGGGCCGAGCGTGGGACGGTGGCCAGCGGGTTCAGTGGCTACGGGTCGTTTCTAAACTTGGCAGAAACGAAGAGGAGTCTGAGTATAGGCTGCTTGGAAAAGAAAAGTTTAAAATTTCCCATAGTAGTACATATCAAAAGAAAACAGAAGAGCGCGCCCGTGTGCAGGCGACCTCTGTGAAGCGTGAGCACGGCCAGTTTCGTTCCGTCTGTGACCCTTGTCCCCAGCTGGATTATTTTAAAGCTAAACTTAGATATATCTTTTATTCTGTAATCATTTAAATATGTATCTTTATAAGTTAAAGGTTATTTTTATAAATATAACTAGTGTTATCTTCATTAAAAAAAACTGACATTACTTTCTTAATATAAAATTTCCAGTCACAATTTTTTTAAAGAAGCTTGACTATGAAGGGAAGAGATGAGGTGGTAATTAAAAAAGGTTTGTGGTTTTTTTTTTTTTTTTTAAAGATTGACACACGATTAAGGTAAGAGCTAATGAAGAGAAGATGCGTGAAGGAGGCTGGAGCCCACGGAGGTCCTGGGAAGTGCCGGGGAGGGTGGCGTGAGGGCACCGGGCTGTCTGGACCTAAGTTGTGTTTTGTGAGCATCAGCTACGTGCTGCTGGGTTCCTGGGGGTGTGCTTGTGCGGACAGGAGTGGGGAGGCTCTGAAAAAGGTGGCACAAAGGTGAGAACAGAGGGATGTTTATAGGTTGGGTGCTAGAAGGTGAGGCAGTTCAAAGCGTCAGTTCTCAGAGGTGGGGAGAGGCGTAAAGGGGTTTTGGCAATAGCCACGGGAGGGAGACTGAGCCCGGACGAGCGAGTGAGAACTGTGTCGCTGAGCTGAGGTTAGAATTCAGCCATCAGAGCGAACCGCGAGGCCGTGAGATTGTTTCCTTGAGTCTCGGTTGACCGGTTGACCGCACGCTTAAGGCGTTGAGGAAGCCAGCAGCCTGATGTGTCCCGGAGAAGAGAGTCCGGGCTGAGGGCTTAGCGCCGGGTGTGGGTTTGCTCATTTACGTGCTGATTCTCCGCTTTGTGCCAGCGTCACAGTAAAACCGGGCAGGGCCTTGCAGAGCGTTGGGAGTGCTGCTTCGTACTTTCCTTCTCGGCACGTGCCTGGGGGCGCGCAGTGGCCGGGGGGGGGGGGGGGCCCTGCCGTCCTGCTCTGTGGCTTCAGCTTGTTTTCTCTGCGGTCACGGGCGAGTGTACAGACCTGTCCCCTTACTCAACAAGGGGCAGATACTGTCTGTTTGCTAAGGCTGGTGGGAGGATGAGACAGAGCAGTGGAGGACCTCGGCAGCTGAGGACCTTTCTCTGGCCCCTCTCCCTTCATCACTAAACCTGGCAGGTTGTCATTTCTGTTTGACAGAAGGCCACGTTCTGGGACTTCACCTGACAATACGAGGCCGGTAGGTCAGATAGCGGTTACAGTATGAATCGATTTGATCTATGAAAGAGTTCATCAGTTATTCTTGTAAACGAGGCTTCCTCGATGCTACAGAACGTCACTTTAGAGAATAGTAGTAGTGACATCTTTGCCTTGGTATCATCTTCAGAGAAACAGGGAGTTCCGCTACATGATTTGAGATTCCAGTAGCTGTAAAATTCTTTGATTCTCTGACTGTATCTCATTTCTGGACTGATTTAAATGAATGATTTCACTGATATTTGAGCATCCATTTGTAAATGAAAATGTATATATTTTAATGTACTCAACATTATTTTAAACATTTTCTGTCCTAGGTAACTATACTCGTATACAGTGGATCTGGTGAAAGCATGCCTTAGTAAGAGTCAGGTCCATATAGGCATTTGCCAGATAGATTGAAGGCATAGACTTGTGAGAGTAGTAAAGATGGATTCGTTTTTTAAGGCGAGTTGTTTAATCTCCACTACCTGTCTTTAAAGATGTTTCCTTTGCTAGGGGTGCTTTGACTGTGGTCCTATTTAAAGGTATAGAGGTCAGGTGGAGGTCCCCATCTGACTTTGCAATTCTAAATTAGTAATTGTCCGTTAGTAGTTTTCGATCAAAGGCTCCTGTTAAGCCCCACTTTTTAGTGAGCTTTAGTTTGACACTTTATTCTTTTGAAATGGTTCTGGCACAAAGATCGTTTTGTAAACACTTATAGTTTATAATCACATCTGCCTAGTTTTGCGTTTGTGCTTAGTAACTGACCACCGGCCGTGAACGCTCGGGTGAGAACGATGCAGACACCTGCCAAGCACGTGCTCGTGTGTTTCGGGTCAGGAGACGGTGCGGGCCTCTCCCAACCCTGCCGGCTCGCTCGGCAAACCCTCGGGTGGTTGCTCGCCCTGTGTCCTCGTAACTCTCGTAACTATCATGCGTTCAGGGACAAATAACGTAACTTTGTGTGTTGTGTTTCGTATCTCGTTCTTTCATTCCTCTGTGTGTGTCTTTATACTCGACTGTCCTTTTTGACGATTTTCCCTTCTTTTCATTTTTGTGGCCATTAGGAGGTAGGAAGAGACAGTGCCTGAGGGATCAGTAGTTGTGTTTTATTTTTCTTGCCCACTTCTGGGAGAACGTGGATGAAAAGGTATCTAACGCGCCCTTCCTGATGTGAACATAGGTGCTTTTATACCCTCTCTCTGCCTCTGCATCGTAACACCACGTGGCCTGACAGCGTCTTCCGTGTACGTGGGTATTTTCTGGATGGCCTAGGTGCCTGCCGAATCGTGTAGATTGGATGACAAATGTGTGAGTGAATGGAGATGATAGTAAATTACTTGTTTGAATGCTACTTGATAAAGACAAGGGAAGCAATGGTTTTGAAAGGTTTTACATTATTTGAAACACTATGAAATTAAGGAACAATAGTATTATACAGGCAACTGGAACAAAGTACATTATTTCATCTCTGAGAATTATCTGTGTAGATTCCTTTATGTTGAATGGACAGTTATTTTTCTGTTGCTCAAGTATTTGAGAAGTAAGCTCAGGTAAGGGGACAAATGGAGGGCTTCATGGCCACTTCTGGGTGTGATTAAGTCGTGTCTCCGGGATTCAGGGCAGGTATGCGTGTGGGGTGTGTGTGTGTGTGTGTGTGTGTGTGTGTGGTATGAGTGTGTGTAGGGGTGTGTGGGGGGTGAGTGTGTGTGGTGTGGGAGTATGTGGGTGTGTGTGGGGGGAATGTGTGTGTGTGTAGGATGTGTGTGTGTGGTGTGGGGGGTGTGTTGGGGTGTGTGTATGTGGGTGTGTGGGGGGATGTGTGTGGGGTGTATGGGGTTTGTAGGTGTGGGGTGAGTGTATGGGGTGTGTGTGGGGTGTGTAGGTGTGGGGTGAGTGTGTATGGGGTGTGTGTATGGAGGGTGTGTGTATATGGGGTGTGTGGGGGGTGAGTGTATATGGGGGGTGTGTGGGGGTGTATGGGGTTTGTAGGTGTGGGGTGAGTGTGGGGGGTGTGTGTGTTGGGGTGTGTGTGTATGGGGTATTTGGGGTTTGTAGGTGTGGGGTGAGTGTGTATGGGGTGTGTGTATGGAGGGTGTGTGTATATGGGGTGTATGTGGGGGGTGAGTGTATATGGGGGTGTGGGGGTGTATGGGGTTTGTAGGTGTGGGGTGAGTGTGGGGTGTGTGTGTGTTGGGGTGTGTGTGTATGGGGTGTATGGGGTTTGTAGGTGTGGGGTGAGTGTGTGGGGTGTGTGTGGGGGTGGAGTGTATGTGGGGGGTGTGTGTGGGGTGTATGGGGTGTGTAGGTGTGGGGTGAGTGTGGGGGGTGTGTGTGCGTGGGGTGCGTGTGGTGGGGGGTTGGCTGTAAAGGAGAGAGGGGTGTGATTGGAGGTGGAGCTGGAGAGGGCTGGGACCCAAGCTGTCGGCCACGTTTGCAGCTGAGCTGTGGAGCGTGGTTACCTGGGATGGGGGCTGCACACCCCCAGTGTGTGTGTGAGCGTGGACCGCGCTCCCCGGCCTGAGCCTGGCCCTCCCTGCGGTGTTACCTGCGCCGTTCTGCCCAGCACCACCAGCCAGCCCAGTGGTCAGTGTTGGCGGAGATGCTGAACAGGGTAAACTCAAGATGAGGACAGTCGTCAGACAGCGGGCCTCGCGAACATCCTTCCTGCCATCGTTAGATGGAAGCTGGTCTCCTAAAAACCCTCTGTATTCCAAGATTACAGTTAAAAGTCATTGAACTTACAGTTTAACATCTAGGAATTTGTAATGAAAACTGAGTCAGTTGATTTCTTGATATTTTGGAGGAAAAATTTAAGCTTCGTCAAACCTCTTATTGAGTATGGAGTAAAATAATAGTTACGCCAACTTATTGCTCGTTGTATGCTAGACATGATGTTAACATATTGTCACATTTAATTTTTACAATAACCGTTCGATATTAAATATTATTTCCCCTATTTTATAGAGGTAGAACTGAGGCCCAGAGAAATTGCATGATTTGCCTGAGGATACAACCTAAAAATTTGTGGTGCCTGGATTCCTACCCACATTTTTCTGTCTGAATTTTTCATAATGCCTCCATACTTGAATAGTTTAGTTTGGTGTACAATTCAAGGTTGGCATTACTGCCCCCCCATCCCGCCCCCCGCCAGCCTCCTCCCTTAGCACTTGGAAGACACCCCACTGTCTCCGGGAACCAGTGATCCTTTTGAAAAGTTAGCTGGCAATGTGTTATCTTTCCTTTGTAGGTGATAGTCATTACTCTCTTGCTTTTAGTATTCTTTCAGTTTTACTATGGCGTCTCTAGGTGTGGACTTATTTTTTATTGATTTTGAGACAGAGTTAAATGTTGTCTGTAGATTTTGGAAATGTTTTAGCCACTACATGCTTGCATGTTGCTTCTTCTTTTTCCTTCTGGAATTTATGACAGACGTATGGTGGACCATCTCTTTCTAATCTTTGCATTTCTTACCTTTGCTTACTTTTTTTATCTTTTTAGCCTGCATTCTGGGAAATTTCTACAGCTCTGTCTTCTGGTTTCTTGATCTCCTTTCTTCTGTGTCTAATCTGGTGCTTCTTTGGTTCTTTGAGTTTTTAATTTCAGTGATTATTTTTTTAATGCTTGAAGTTTTAAAATTCATTTTTATATCTGCCTATTCATTTAAAAATGTCTCATCCTTATGTTTCTAAGTATACTTATTTTGTAGTAACTAATAGATTATCAAGAACTTTAGATAACAGCATTTTTCTGGTACATTTTGTATTGTTCAACTCTCCTTTATGGTGGATTGCATATTTTGTGTCTTGAAATTTTAGATAACAAGGGAATGAAAAACAAGTTTTAGTATATTCGTGTGATGAGGTACCACTCAGCAATAAAAAGCCTTGAGTTTCAGGCAGCAATAAGCTTGACTTTCAGAAGCAATGTAAGCGAGAGGAGTCACACAGCAGAATACATACCATGTGATTCTATTTATGTCGCATTCTAGAAAAGACAGAACTGTAGTGATAAGCCCGCAGACGCCTGGTGAGGTGGGGATCTCCTGGGTGATGGGAGTCTTCTGCATGTCAGCTGTGGTGGTGCGTGTGCAATCGGATACAATTTTTGAAAGAAATCAAATTGTACACAAAGGTTAGTAATTTTATTGTGTAAAGATGATACCTCAATAAAGCTGATTTTTAAAAAACAGGCAAAACTCACTGTTGGTGGCAGAAGTCAGAATAGTGATTGCCCTGGAGGCAGGCCGAGGGGGCCTGGAGGAGCCTTGCGGGATGTGGGGACAGTGGCATCGTGGTGTGGCCCCCAGGCTTAAATCCATCCAGCTGCATACGTAAGACTTGTGCACTCTGCTTGTTACGTGCTTCAGTAGTAAAAACAAAAGGAGGATACTAGGAGAGAAAAGATAAGAAAATTAGAGGGCCAAGCTAGGAAATCTAGTATCTGAATAAAAACTTTTCCAGAACGAGACTGGAAAGGAATCATCAATAAAGCAATTCAGAAATTTTCCTAAAATGGAAGGACATTACTTTTAGATTGAAAGAGTCCCAAATAGACCCTCCTCAGTGCACATCATCAGCAAGGCTAGAAGGCGCTGGCAGAGACCCCGCACACTTCAGAAAGGGCAGCAAGCAGGTGACAGGTAAAGGATTAGGAGCTTGAACGACTCCGTCTTCCCAACTTCGCATGGAAACCTGGGAGGTAACAGAGCACAGCCTTCCAGGTTCTGAAGGAAACTGACTTCCAGGCTAGATTTCGGGGGCCAGCCAGACGGTCACTGAAGGGTGTGGGGAGAAGAAAGGTGTTTTCAGATCTGCACAGTCTCCTACCTGTGTGTGCACCAGAGGCGAGGGAGTAAAGCAAGGGACAGAAAGACGTGTGGTCGGCAAAAAGGGATTCAGCACGGAGGGGCAGAGGGCCACCCGGCGTCCTCCTCAGGGGCAGAGGCCGGGCGCGCTGAGGCCTCTGGGCGCGCAGACAGCTCAGCACGGTAGATGTGGGTTCCCTCGACTTGGGGTTCCTCTCCTGTGATGCAGCCCGCTGCACTTGCAGGTGGCACCCGGCCTGGCATCATCGCCCTGTGGAGACAGGGGCTTGGGGAACTGGTGCAAAACAGAGAGACAAAAAACCAAAGGAAGAAGCAGACCAGAACCTCGGGCCGGGTTGTCTTCTGCAGTCTTAAGTTTTCACTTTCGTTTAGGTCAGTAATGCATTGTGAGGCAAGAGTTGAGGTTCAGATTTTTAAAAAAATTTTTAACATGGATGTTCAGTAGTTTCAGCATCCTTTGTGGCAAAATTTTTGTCCTTTCCTCATTGACCTGCCGTGACACCTTTGCTGAAAATTAATTGCGTGTGTAGGAGTGCATCTTCTTTTTCAATCACTATGTCTTTTAGATTTTTTCTTACCTTGTTGCTCTGGATAGAACCTCTAGTTCTATCTATCTATCTATCTATCTATCTATCTATCTATCTATCTATCTATCTATCTATCTATCTAGGCGAGGCAACCCTTGGTTGACTTCACAGATCGCAAGGACCTTGTCAGTTTACAATCCCTTATTTTTTCATTTATTTTTTATGCCCACAGCACCTGGTCTTCCTAGGTGTCTGGTTCTAATTTTGAATATTGAATAGGAGGCTGAGAGCAAATGCAAGGCCTTGTCCTTTCTTGATCTCGGGGCAGAGTGTTCAGTCTTGGACCGTGAATGTGATGTTAGCTCTGCGTGCTTCATGGATGCTCTTGCTGGGCTGTGGAAATGCTGGTCTTAGTCTGCAGAGTTCTTACGAATAGTGTTAAATTTTGTCAAATTCCTGTGTCTGTTTAGATGATCATGTTTCATTTCTAGTCTCAGAAGCGTATTCATTTTTAATATAAAATACCTTGACTCTTTGGTGCAAACCCCACTTGGTCATAATGAATTATTCTTTTTATACATTATTGGATTTGATTGGCTCAAATTTAAAGATTTTTGTGTCTATGTTCCTGCGAGTTGCGGTATATAAATTTCTTACAGTACCTAGTTTGGATATTAGGGTAATGCTCACCTTGAAATATGAGTGGGAAGTTTTTCTGCCTCTTCTTTCTTTGAGAGAGTTTATTTAGAATTGATTTTATTTTTCCCTTAAACGCTTGGGAGAATTCATTAGTGAAGCCATTTGGATATGGAATTGTTTTGTTGGTTTTTTGTTTTTTGTTTTCAGTGGGAAGATTTCCGATTACAAATTGAATTTCATCATTGCTGTAGGGCTCTTCAGACTAATTGTTCTGTTTCTTCTTCAATAAGCCTTGGCCCATCGTGACTTTCACAGAATTTGTCCCGGTCAGTAAGCCCTCCTTCCCTGTTTGGGTCCTCTGAGGTGAGTACTGGTAGCCGCTCCTGCATTTCTGATTTTGGTAATTTACGTTTCCTCGCTCCCTTTCCTGGCTAGCATTACCAGAGGTTTATCCATTTTAACGATCTTTCCAAAGATCCAGCTCTCGTCTCTATTGACATTTTCTGTTGCTTTTCTGTTTTTATTTGATGGATTTCTGCTCTTCATTGTGTTGTTCCTTCTCCTTCTTTTGGGGTATCATTTGCTCTTTTCCACGGTTCTTGAGAGAAGCTGTGGGCAGGCAGACTGTGGCAGACTGGGATCTGGGGGCGCACCCAGCCTGGTGCTTGTCTTTGAGTGGCCCATGAAGCAAGGCTTGTTTGGACTTTTTTAGCTGTTGAAAAAGAATACTATTTTGCGACGTATGGAAATTAAATGAAAGGCAGCCCCGAGTGTTGGCGCGGAGCGGCGCATTCGTTTGCTGTCTGTCCTGCTGTCCCTGCAGAGTGGCAGGGCCGCGTGGGTGTGACAGAGACTCTGTGGCGTCTTCAGCGCTCTGCACCGCTGCTCGGCGCGTGACAGTCACAGTGTTGCCCGTGCCACACGCTCCCAGACTGTGACGCTGTACTTAATGATCAGCACATCCTCGTCGTGCCAGAACGGGAAAAGGAGCGCTGACGTGGCATGCTGTGTTTCGATCGCACAGTGGCGTGTGGGTTGTGGAGTCAGACGGCAAAGCGTTGCACTTACCGTGCAGGGACACTGTGGCTGTGCTGGAGAAGCGGTGCGCGCTGACGTCCCGGACGAGCCACTCGTCACGGAGGTCCCAGCTCGCAGGGGGCATGGTCAGAAACACTGGGACTGAGCAGGGAGTATCTTCACAGCAGAATCTCTTCACACAATTAAAACACGCACACACACACATGCACACACACACTTGCACACACACACACTTGCACACGCACATGCACACTTGAACACACATGCACATGCACACACTTCCATGCGCACACACATGTGCACACACACATGCACACACGCACACTTGCACACACACACATACACACACGTGCACACCGGCTGCACTCAGAGTAAGTTTCTGAGTGTCTCATTTGTCAGCCAGGCAAGGAGGTCATTTCCTGACGTTGACCGACTCAGCGGGTGTGATTTTGCCAGCCCAAGAAATGTTTTTGGAGAAAATAACTTTAAGACCTAACCATTTTGCAAGTGGTTGCTGGAAAAGTTGAGGACATCAATAATCAATTAAAAAACAAGACACATGATTTTGAGTGGCTTCCCTCGGCTCGTGATGAACTGACAGATGTCGCCAGTATAGCCCCGTTGCTGTTTAATCCGGAAGTCAGTGCTGAGTTCGAAGTTACTGAAGAATTAGTTTTAATGAATTGTGTTTATAGAATAATTACAGACAGTAGTAGGTACAAAAAGTTGAGGAAAACAATTCCGTACAACCTGAAGTGGGGTCTGCTGAGACAGTTATGGCTTAAGGAGTATCAGAAGAGACCAGGGTGAGCAAATTCACAAAGTTGTGAAAATGTGAAGTGGTTAAAGTCTATGTTTATTCATCGTTTTATTTATTAGCAGGTATTTTGCGAGAACATTTGACTCTGTCTGCGGTCTGAAGGCAGCAGGGTCCAGGACTCGGGTGTTGGTCTTGTGGGCTTAGCGCTGTCAGCTCCGTGCATTTTTGTCAGAAACAAGCTGAGCATCGCGAGCTGCTCCACAGGCGATGTGTCTGCGCCTGAGCCACGGGCGCTGGAGTCACACTGCATTCTTCCGAGCTGAGGGCTGATTTGCAGTTTTTCTGAATAAGAGAAACTGCTCCTAGCCACTGTTATTGAACACTGAATGGCTTTGGAAATCAGTTTTTTTCACTCCAGACTTGCTAATTTTTTTTTTTAAGGAATGCAGCCTAAAATTATGAGACAGAACACTACGTATATGCAAATCTAAACGTTGTTTCGATGCCAGTCACGAGGGATTACCAAGCTGTTTCATGGAGCTTTCCATGCCGTCAAAAGTTAGAGCAAAGAAGAGGTCCCCCGCCCCGAACCCCACCTCTCCCGGCCCCAGATTTGCAGTAGATGTGTTTTCTGAGCTCAAAGTACCGTTCCAGCAGCCTTTTCCAGACTTTGATGCAAGTGCATATCACAAAATACATGTAACGGTGCAGTCAAGGCTTCAGCCTGACCTCCAAGGTGGACGCGACCCCTCTGTGACGTGATGCCTGAGAAGGCAGCGTGGAGAACTGAGTAAATGACCGAATGCCCCTTGAAGCCGTGAGTTTGCTCACTGAAATGGCACGCCCTGTGCCTTGATGTCAGTGTGTGACGTCCCTGCCTGGGTAAAAAGACACGCCCAAGCACGAAATACAGACACTCTCCTTAAAAGCAGCCTTAGCATGTGAACCTTGCCGGTGATTTGGATGGGGGGGCACTAACCAAGCCCCAGCTGAGCAAACACCCCTTCAGGAGTGTTCCGTTCTTAGTAGACCTGTTGTACAAAAAGTTGTGCTCAACCGTTATTACAATATATTTTGAATTTCATCAATAAAAGTGGGAGATTTTGACTCATTATGTATTAAAATCGTATCCTCAGTTTGCCTGTTGGTCCTCAGAAACCTAAAATATTTGCTTTCTGGTCCTTTACAGGACAAAATCTGCTGCTCTCGGCCTTACGTCAGGGCGTTTTCTCCTGCATCATGTGCACCTGGACATACTAGCAGAATTAATGCGTTTGTTTCACAGGGACTTCAAAAGAAAACAGCGCGTGGGACAGCTTTGCTTCTGCTGGGTTTTTGGTTGTCGCTCATTCGCCGTAGTGAGACCTCGCCGCTTTGTGTTAGTGTCCTCGCGTGGCGAGGAGGCTGTCCACGGCCGTCCCGTGTGGCCCTGCTGACAGTCTGGGTTTCTGACCGTGGACAGCTCCCGTAACGTGGGTGCTGCCTTTGGTGACCCTGTGCTGGCAGGGGGACAAGGTAGGTGCCGGCACTCACAGAGGAAAGGACTCTGCTTCTGAGAGTGTGCGGTGCGGGAGTCACCATGCCCAGGGCTAGGTGTGTGCTGGAGGGAGAGCGGCTGGGCCTCTGAGGAGTAGGAGGTGGGAGGAAGGGCCAGGCCGCCGCCCCGGGATGCCGTTCCCTCAGGACGGCTGGAGGGACGCTGGCAGGGGTGTCCGCTGGCGCACTGTTCTAGGCGGGAAGAGGGGCGCCCCTCCACGGCGCTCCGGGCTGCCTGCACTTTGCAGTTTCGGGGGGAAGGCTTCTGCATGGAAGCCTTGGGTGGTTCTGGGGGGCATTTGGAGAGCCCTCAGAGAAGCAGATGATGGGCTGAGGCCCTGGAGGGAGCCAGGGGCTCAGGTGCTGGCCCGTGGCTCCCGTGAAGGGACGTGACGGTGACCGTGCGCACAGCGCTGTGGAGAGCGACGGGGTCCCAGGGGACGGCTCAGTGAGGGCTCAGGCACCGCGTGCAGGGCTCGCCTCGGATTCCGTTGCTGGGGGCGCTGGGCGCACGTGAACGGTGCGTGGACAGCGACAGGCTGGCCCCCGAGATGTGTTCCTTCAGTATGACTTTTCATTCCTGGGGGCCAGAAAGTTACAGTGCGAACGAATTTCTACACTTTTAATCAAAATAACTGAAATTAAATATTTCAGTTATTTCATTGAAATAAACATGATATTCATGCATTTCTAGGGTAACGGAAGGAAGTGAAGCGAGTTCATCCATACTGCAGTCGCAGCTTGCAGTAATTACGATGAACCCGTGTGTCACTTCTGACTGTCCCCCAGGTCATCGTCTGTGACCTCCTTGTGTGCGGAAGTTGGAAACTGTCCAGTGCCCCACGATGCATTCACATAGCCTCAGTGAGGCAGGGAACCCTTTCAACTTGCAAAGTGGTTCAAAGCAGACGTTTTAAAGATTAATAAAAAATGTTTTAAAGTTGGCCGAAAGCATAATGCACAGTTGTTAAATTTTATGTTTAGGTCTCTGAAAGAAGATGAACCTGGCCGAGATTTGCGACAATGCAAAGAAAGGAAGAGAGTACGCCCTTCTGGGGAACTACGACTCGTCGATGGTGTATTACCAGGGGGTGCTTCAGCAGATCCAGAGGCACTGCCAGGCCGTCAGAGACCCGGCCGTCAGAGGCCGGTGGCAGCAGGTAGGCCATGTCCCGTCGCCCGCATCCCCTGTGCTTGAAAGAGCTCGAGATGCCATCAGGGGTCCTTACTCATCCCAGCACTGAGGCGCACCTACATGTGCTCTGAGTAGTTCTGTCTTGCCCAGTTAGCATTATATATATGAGATAGATATATACACATAAGCAGTTTTAACATCCGCTAAATTAAGAACGCCTTCGTCATGGTCGTGATGTGCCACAGCGCCCTTAACTCCCGTGCCCAGACTGGCCGTGTTCTAGTCTCTTGTGCTGTCCCAACCCGCTCTGGTGCCAGTCAGAAGTTCCCAGCTCACGGAGCCCGAAAGCATGCCAGGGAGGGGCGGATCGCCAGTGCCGTCCAATAAGCCATGGTTCAAAGACTGTATAAATGCATTTTATTTTAAATAAAAGCAGAATCTTTTATTTAAAAAAAGTAAAAAAATAAAAAATAACATTAAAAACGTGTGTGTGTGTGTGTGTGTGTGTGTGTGTGTGTTTTAATGCCAAAATGGTATTTAATATCTGGATGTAAAACCCAGCAGTGTTGTTATATTTTATATATTTTTGATAACATATTTCATGAGACGTATTTCAAAGATATTTAATTCTCATCGAACCTACTTTTAATTTTTGCCTGGTTGTGTGTGAGTACAAATTTTTGAAAGAAGGCATTGCTATTCCCCTTTCCCTTGTCATTTCTACATGTAGTTTTGACTCATTTCATAAAGCTTTTTGTTTAAGAAAGTTTCCTGCTCGGGGTTGGGAAGGGAATGTAGTCACAGTGTTCTGTGGGGGTGTAAGGTGGTGGGAGCCCCGTGTGGTGCCAGGCGGGCGCTAGTCTGAGCGTAAGCTACACGAATGTCTGACCACCGTGCTGTGCACATGACTCTAGTGTGATGCTGAATGTCGACTGTAACTGAACAAACGTGTTTTTGAAACAGTTTCCTGCTCTTTTGTAAGACTCCTTACAAACACAAAGGATTCGGTAATCTAATAAAACTAATGTTTGCTGTTTTTTGACTGTACAACTCGATTGTATAATAGCCCGGTTAATAAAAACTTGAATTATAGTTTCTTCACTTATTCTTAAAACTTAAAATCCTTTTAAAATTAAAAATACAAAGTCAAATATTTCTTTGAAGTTTCCGTTTTATGTACTAATGCCTTTTAAGTGTTCCTTCTGATTTTTCCACCAGTTGGAAATTGATGTTTTTCTTACTTTCATGGTAAATTTGGCATATTTTCCGACTTAAGCATTACCAGATTATGTTGAGTGAGATATACTTGCTCTCAAGTTGAACTTTTTAGTTGTTTTCTTCTATCCTGCATACCAGCCACGGAGGAGAGTGGTTTATAAATCTGGCATGGAAATATTTTTGACATGTTGTTAATTGTGTTAAGTAGGTATTTCCGCCGTGTTCCTTTCCGTTGGGATCTGCAACCTCGTTTCTCCGGACGTGGTGTGTGACCGAGTGTCTGAGCAGCTGGGTCCTGTCTGGGTCACCTTTGGTTCTGCGGCTCCTCTAGGTGTGCCTTTGAGATGGAGTCAAGGGACAGTTTCGTGGTGCTCTACTCTGCAGTGAAGTGGGGCTTCCTGGTTAAAGGAGTTAGAATTGTTCAAATAGATTTATACATGTAATTTTCAATCTATCTGTTTGCCTTCGAAAATTAGGTTGGGCTCAAATTTTGAAAACACGAGAATGCTCACATAGTAGGTAGGCAGGGAGGTTTTTTTTAACTGTAGGAAGAATCTTGCCTTTGAGCTCAAATTAAACTTTACGCAGGACTTGGGAGAATTTAAACGAGAGCAAAAGAATTCAGACTGTAGGGGAGAAAGAACTCACATCAGAGCTGGGAGTGGGCGATCCATGGCGTGGACCCGCGCGGGCCGCAGGCGAGACCGGGCGCGTTCGGGGGTCCGGCCGGGACCCGCGCGGGCCGCAGGGGAGACCGGGCGCGTTCAGGGGTCCGGCCGGGGACCCCCGCGGGCTGCAGGCGCGCTTGACCGGCTGGCGCTCCGTGGCTAGTGACGCGGTGGGAGCTGCTGCCCAGAGTTTTGGAAGCTACTTACAAATATATTAAAAGGTTTCAGCATAACATGGATTTTGGGAATGGTTGACTTGTTACTGACTTGGTTGCATGTTTTAAATTGTGTTCGCGGGCATCACAGTTTTTGGTGGAAATGAAGTTCCCTTATGAAAGATATGCAGCTGCTGGCTCTGTGAAAGTGTGTAATTAAGGCTTTTTTTCAAACCAGATTCCTACTCCCCTAGCTATATTATTTAACTAGTTCTTTGTCTTTTGAATATGCATTAATGATTCATTTTGCATACCCCAAACGGCAATAAGAAAACTTACATGCTATAGCAATTTATTTATAATTTATATAGATTTATGTAAACTTGAAACAGTTTCTAGCATAAAGGTTGTATATTTTTTAAGGTTCGGCAGGAATTATTGGAAGAATATGAACAAGTTAAAAGCATCGTCAGCACTTTGGAGAGCTTTAAGATCGACAAGCCCCCGGACTTCCCTGTGTCCTGCCAGGACGAGCCGTTCCGGGACCCTGCGGTCTGGCCACCCCCCGTGCCTGCGGAACACAGGTAAAGGGACCCCTCCTCCTCCGAGTGCTTCCACAGCCAGTTGGTACTCAGAGTGAGGAGAGCGAAGCTTGATTTAAACAAAGGATGAAAAGGTCTATTTGGGGGGCTTGTAAACCTAATGTCTTTTATAATTTCCACACCTGCAGGTTTACAGAGTTTGTATTTGATAAAGAACAAAGTCAGTCACTTGTCATATGTCTGGCTTTATTCTAGAACGTTTTACTGCTGCAGTCATAACAGCAGAGAGCTGCTGGTCCTAAAAATCGTCACTCGAGTGAGCGCTTAGATTTCCTAAGGTCAGCATCGAAACTTGGATGGCTTGTTTTGCTTTAAAACTCTTCTTCAAAAGGCTCTGACAGCTTTCAGTGAAACGGTGGACAGACTGGATTCCTCTGCTTGACCACAGTCAGGTTCCAGAGTCTTAGTGTCCAGGGGCCTTACTGTCCTTAAAGGTTAAAGGTCACACTCCCATCATGTGGCCTCATCGGCTATGTTAAACCTCTCTCTTCTGTTCTTTCCTGTCTTGTCTTTTCACAGTCTGTTCTTTCTTTGGGGAACGCCCACAGTCCCCAGCTAAGCGACTCATATTCATTCTTCCTGTCTCAGCTCAATGGATTTGCTCTTTGTCACCTTGTCAGAGTAGCCCAGGCATAACAGTTTGTTCACAGCAGTCATCATGTTGCATTTCTTTGTCTCTTCACGAGATTAGGAGCTTTGCAAGGGACAAGGGCCATGGTTTTATTTACTCAAAACAAAAATAACAAACGTGCATTGCTAACACAGGGTTTGGCACACAGTGGGCATTCAGCCAGCAGCGAATAAATAACTCTGTTAGTTCCACAAGTGACGGCAAGGTCTGAGCGACCCTGACCTGGGAGTTAGGGCTGGCTCAGGGCCTGAGCTTAGGTCTCCCTGGCTTTCAGTCCCCTTGATTGTGAAATAGTACTATGGCCAGAGCGTTGCATCATAGAAAATAAGTGTCGCTTTGCTCGGTGGCTGTGATCTGTGCTTAACTTGTTGATCTCTTAGAGTTTCCTGAAAGCACTTAAAGAACTATGAAAAGTGGTTAATTTATCCCTTCAGGGTTTTTTCCACTGAGTTACAGATAATTTTATGATTCCCATTATAAAAACACTGGATGTTGATTCTTTTCTAAGGTCTGCAACAATATAGTGCCTAATGAAATACCTACTGATATTTTAAATGCAATTTAAAAAACTTCTCTGTGGGAATACCTCACTGAAATAGCAGCGGAAGTCCATAGGAAAATAGAACTTACTTCGCATTGTTTTGTGCCAAATGTCTCCAGGATGCATCTGATGTGTTTGCCTTGACCCACAACTTTGCTGACTCTGCTTGTGGGTCTGTCCTTGTCACGTCATGGACTTTTAACACAAAACTTCTCATGCTTCCTGTCTCCGCTGACTGAGGCGGCCTGCCTCCCGTGGCCTCCCGCGGTGGCGTGCCATGCGTTTTGAAATTACACCTTGTGTGTCCTGTATCTGCTGTCTTTAATACTGATCCTGGTCTAAGTCACCAGCTGACGCCTGGACAAATCAAAGCAGTGCTTTCAAATGAATTAGACGCATTGCCTCCACAGGAAGAAAGTGAGCTACAGAAGTAGGTTGTGATGCCAGTTTGAGAATTAAACTCCAAAGGGACGAAGCCTTCAGTCCATTTTTAGTGTCCTAAGTTAAAAGGTTTCTTGTAGTAATTAGTTTGCAATATTTTGCATGTTTAAGTTTATTAAGTGCATTCTCTTGAATGAGACTGTTTTAAAAGTGGTCCCCCAGTGGGACCTGAAGACGTGAAGCTCAGATTTTCTCTGTTGCTCATAGCAGTACTAGACACAGCGTATATTCAATAAACTAGTTTTTATTTAACTTAAAAAGTAAATGTTAGATCTTTTTAAATGATATCTTTTGGGAGAGATGGCTTTAAGAAAAGGATACTTGAGCCTGAAGTTAATCATGTGGCTTGTCCGCGTAGGTAAACTGGAACTCACGTTAACTCACCTGGGGGCAGGGAAAATGGAGCCGTGTGTGTCCTGGACACACAGATGGGAGGTTGATGCCGATCAGATTCGTGCTGTTCTGTGGAATTCCAGCCAAGGGGAAGTTCTTACTGGGTTGGCGTTAAAGTTGTTGCCTTATGCTTCTTTGGGTGCCCACATAGATTTAGTAACTGCTAGCATTTCAAGTCCCAATTTGCAGTGGGAAAGATCAGTCAAGGCCAAGGTCCAGTCTGGTGGACAGTGGCTCCCATCTCATCCTTACAGGTACTTCAGCCAGGCTCTGGCCCAGTGGCTCTCCTAGGATTAGGAGGAGGGGTTTCTGTCAGCTCCAGCAGTGACTGAGCGGCCCTCCAAGTGTACATTATGCTGAGACTGTTTTGTAAAATTATTCTGAAGTCTTAGGAAGTCACTGGTCTATCCAGCGTGTACTTTATGACCACTCATTGTATGCTGGGTGTTCTCTCTGGCCCTGTGGAAATGATAAAGGTAGTCCCCCGCCCCTACGCCCCACACAGACACCTCGGCCTCAAGAAGCCAGTGAGAAAAAATATCCCAGACACCCTGGAAGCTGGAGGTGGGTGCTGGCCTCTGACGGGTGCCAGGCGCTGTGGCAACGGCCCAGAGATGCAGCCCCGCCCTCAGGTGTTCGTCTGGTCAGGTGAGTGTGAGGTGGGATGGGCTGGACTCAGTGATGAATGAGTTACAGAGAAGGAGAAAACAGTTGGGATAGATAATGATCTATCTGGACCCAGCTGAATTGGAATTGGAAACGAGAACCAGAGTTTGAGAGAGACTGAGATCGGAGGTAGTTATTTAGGAATCATCAGAAAGTAAGGAATTTTAAGGAAGAAATGTTAAGGTCATTCCTTAGAGGGCAGAATAGGTTATTTGCCTAATGTGATGGGTGGGTTGAGCTTATACTCATTTCCTTGACATCCTGGAGCCTTCCGCTCTTTCAGAGCCCTGCTGCTGGAGGCCGGGGCGGTGGGTGCGAGGCGGGTCGCCTGCGCCCGTCCGCGTCACTGACGCGAGCCCCGTCCCTGCCCTCGCTGCAGTAGCGGGTGCGGGGCCACAGGGTGCCAGGAAGGCAGTGCCGGGCGCTGGCCGTGGGGGACGCGTGTGTGCGCGCGGTGCAGTGTGGGGCGTGCGGGGAGCGTGTGCGCGCGTGCAGTGTGGGACGGTGCGGCGTGGCGTGGCGCCGTGCGGGGCGCTGCGGGGAGCGTGTCCGCGGCGCAGACCTCGGGCCTGTGAGGCGCCCGGGCAGGGCGGCTCGGGTAGTGGGTGGCGTGGGCGGTGACCGTCCCCTGCGGTGGGAAGCGTCTCCCGGCTTCAGGGAGATTGAGGCGTAAGAATGAAAGTGTCTGAGAGAATCAAAGCGTAGCAGTAGTGTTTTCCTGGTAATGATGATATGTGTGTTGATTCATGTTTATTATTTTTATGTACTTGTGATTTAAGAAAATATGGCTAATGAAAGTGATAAGCATGCAATTACAATTTATGTATTATGGAATAATTAGATTGGCAATTTTTTAATAAATTTATGTTGGGGAAGATTTAGGTGAAATATACTTACCTTAATTATAAGTATAATTTACTACATTTATAAAAGTATACGTGAGTTATTATGCTTCATTAAGTAAGATAATTGAAGAACTAAGAAGGAAGGAAAACATATTAAATGTATAAATATAGGTAAAAAGTTTTGGTGGCCTTTGATTTCCCAGGTTTGTAAATGGGAACAAACATTATTCAAAAGCCTCTTAAAAGTGACTTCTAAAATCTTGAATATACAGAAAATATTTGTAAGCTGAATTTAAAAGCTTTAAAGAATACCAAATTTTTGCATTTTTGACTTTAATAAGTTGAATATTTAAAAAATGAAAGTAAGCCTTTAAAGAATATTTTCTGCACAAAGCCCCTTGAAGACACACAACACCTCAGACTAGCGTGGCCTGTCGTCCTCAGTGTCTTTCTGAGTGGGACTGATTTGCTTGTTAGAGTTTAAACAGCCTCTTATGTAGTGTACTGTCTGACATTCATTAAAAGTTCAGATGCTGTGGAAAAATATTTTGAACAGATTCCTGAAGATAAAATGTGTATAATCTGATAGCAAACAAGTAAAACTAAGTTCTGCTTGGAACTGGAACTTATTAAAAATTGAAGTCGTGATTTATGGAGAAGGTGCCCTGTGATTCGTTGGAAAGGCGGTCTTACCTGTAGATGCTTCTGGGTTAATTGACTATCCGTGTGTGTGTTGGTGGGGGGAGGCAGGGAATCTTGACCTCCCCATTTCATACCATATAGAAAAATTAATTCAAAATAGCTCACTACCTGAAGCATAGAAGGTAATAAAAGAAATCTGGAAGACAACGTGCAAGCACATCATGATCTTGGCCGGGGGCGGGAGGGTGGACCAAGATTTATTGAAAACCAGACAATAGCATTAGAGAGAAAAGGCTGGTGAGTCCGGATTCTAACATTGCGAACTTCTCTTTTCAAGACACACAGCATGAGAGCCGAGGGCAGGCGGGGTGCCGGGGGATGCTTCCTGTGGGTGCATCTGGCAAGGGCTGCACCCTGAATGCGTGCAGGCCTCTCGTTTCATTGGTGCTTCACTTTGTTCTGCAGATCGTGCGTTTTTCACGCGTTTAAGGTGTGTGGCAGCCCTGCATCGAGCAAGTCTGTGGGCGCCACTTTTCCAACAGCGTTCGCTTGCTTCGTGTCTCTGTGTCACGTCCTGCTAATTCTCCCAGTATTTCAGACTTTTTCATCATCACCGTATGTGTCACAGTGGCCTGTGGTCAGTGATCTCTGATGTTACTGTTGTCATGGTTTTGGGCTCCCCCCCAGCCACACCCACGTAAGACAACAGCTTAATAAACGTGTGCGCTGACCGCTCCACCCACCGGCCGTCCCCGTCTCCCCCTCTCCTCAGGCCTCCCTGTTCCCTGAGACACAACAGCAGTGACATTAGGCCACCTAACAACCCTGCAGTGTCCTCCACGTGTTCCCGTGAGAGGAAGAGCCCCACGTCTCTCACTTTAAAGCAGAAGCTGGACATGACCGAGCTCGGTGAGGACGGCGCTGAGCGCAGAGCTGGGCCAAACGTGAGGCTTCTTGTGAGTTGGCCAAGCCGTGAGTGCAAAGGGAAAGTTCTGGAAGGAGAGTAGCAGCGCTGCTGGGAGACAACGGCCCCTGTGTGGCACGGTCTTCCCTGCAGGTTTGCCAGGCAGTGTTGCTGGGGCTCAGCGGAGGCTGGCACCCTGAGCCCACGTCACGGAACACATGTGTTTCCAGAATATGCCAGAAACTTCGTAGCAACCCTGTAATTTCATTCTTAGAGGCTCAGATGTCTTAATGAGTGTTCTGGTATAATCATATTTAAGGTTTTACTAATTCCTCAGCAGAACATATTAATAATTAAAGTTTATGTAGAGTATAAGGGACCCCAAGACTGTAGCACCGTGCCCTCACCACGGAGTTTATGGGAGTGGACATCTCTGCTACTTTGAACTGCCTGTGGGCTCCTCTGTGTCCCAGCCCCTCCTCCCCTTTTAGAGAGGGACACCGTCCTGAATTTGGGGTTTATTGTTCCCTCCCTTTACTCTTTCAGCGCGTACGTTTGTGTCCCCAAGCGGTGACCTGTTTTGCTTGGAGTCACACTGCATGTGGTCTTTGAACACACGTCACTCGCCATGGTCCATCTCTGGTCGGAGCACGTAGCTCTCCTCTGTGTTCCAGTGGCCAGCGTCCCCGTGTACCGTCCAGTAATCTCTGTGTCTGCTGATGCCGACGTTGGGTTTCCAGTGTCTGCTGTCCCAGGCGATGCTGCTGGGGACATTCACGTCTGATACTGGCAGCTTAGAGAGAGGCAGGGTTCTGGGGGAAGTCAGGCTAATCCGCACGTGGCAGAAGGAGGCGCACGTCCTCCCAGGCTCACCGGGCAACGCCCTCAGGGGGACGAAGCGCAGTGCAGACAGTGCAGTCTTTCACCTGTGGCTCCCCCAGCTGTTCCCTGCGTTTGAAATCCCCTTAGAGGAGCGGTGTCCGTCTCTGGCCATCAGGGCAGGTGGACAGGGCTGTGTCTCCCTGCTGAAGTCTCTGAAAAGACACTAGTGAGAGGAGCCTGAGGTGTATCTCTTACACGGCCTGGAAGCTGCCACTGGGTCCTCAGCTTGAAGCACTACAGGGCACAGTGATGCGCTCACGTGGCAGGAGGCTCGAACAGCGTCAGGGATGTCCTCCGGGCGGCTGGCAGAGTCAGTTTACAGTGCGACTCCCACTGCAGTGACACAGGACTGAGGACGTGGAGCATCCGTGCACATTCCGGGAGGCGGGGCCGGGCCACACGGCACTTCTGGCCTTTTGAGCAGGGTCACTCAGGCTGCGTGTGAGCCCATCAGAGCACTGAGTGGCAGGACAGGGGCGCAGCAGACAGCGGGAATGCTGCCTGTGCATGAGCCTTGACACATGTCTCCTGACAGCACAGCTTCAGTGAGCCGGCTGCGTGCACAGTGGGGCCGCGTGCAGTGGGGCTTGTGAACAGTAGGGCCATGTGCACAGTGGGGTCTTGCGCTCCATGGGCCGTCTGCGGTGGGACTGTGTGGACAGTGAGGCGCGTGGACAGTGGGCTGTGTAGGACTTGCCAGCAGCTGTTAGCAGGCACCCAAGGAGACGGAGGCAGAGGTCAGGGTCACTGCTGCTCACCCATGAGCACCCAGGCCTGGCGGGGAAGCGGGCCGCGGACAGCACCTGGGTGCGCCGTGGGACCCGCCGCTGCTGGGGGGCACAAGGTTCAGGCTGGCTGTGCTGCGCGGTGTCACTTAAACAGTGACAGACTCTCTAAACAGCAGGGGCCGCCGCTGACAGGGCGAACTTGACGTGCGTTCTGTGTGGAAGGACTGTCCTCCCGTCGTCCTGGCCGTGCCTGCCACTCGAGTGCAGGAAGGACACTCATGCGTGAGCAGATACGTACAAGTAACCCTCACGGGGACAGAAACGTAGCGGTGTCAGTTTTTTTTCTTTACCAGTCTCATCACGTTGTTATTGGCAGAATGCTTAAAAGATGAATGATGCACCCAACCAATAGTAACACCTTTAAATTTGAAAAATGCCAAATATTAGAACCAGTTTGCCATTTTCTAGTCCTTTCTCTGGATTTCCTTCACTAGGCTGCTTACTCACCTTCGTCCCCTCCGAGGGCCTGGCACAGGAGGGGCTGTGTCCTTTTCGGTGGGCTGAACTCCGAGGGCCCAGGAGTCAGTGCGTGGGAACCTAGCGATGGACCCCCAGTGCCCACCCTCTCCGTCCTTAGCAGCTTGACCTGGCGGTCGGCTCCGGCAGCCGAAGGCGCTGCGCTGGCCCTGAGTTACGTTGGCCGTGCTTCACCTGTTTTTGGCCGCGAGTTTGCGAGCTCCCTGGCTTCTCACCCACCTTCCCGATTTTCTGGGTTCGTTGAGTTGGATACACGTGCCACGTTGTCTCGTCCCGAGAAGGAGCACTCCATGCTGGGCTAGACGATGTGAAAGCACGAAGCAGGGAAGCGGGTGACGATGGGCGCGGCAGTCTGGTGGAGGGGGTGGCCATGTGTGGGGCCGAGGGGCAGCTCGGGGACAGGCAGGAGCGGAGAGGAGGGGGTGCCGGGCAGAGGCGGCCGAAGGAGGGAGGGGGAAGTTACACGAGGTGGTAGAGTACCCCCCCGCCCGGGAGACAGGCGCACGCGCGTTCTCCGCGCAACCGCAGCGTCGCGCTGTGCGCTGAGACCCGCCTCGCGTTGCGGGGAGCAGACAGCGTTCCGTCGGTTCCCCGCACGCAGCGCAGCGATTCGGCATTTCGTAAATGTCGCAGAGTGCGCACCGTGATGGGTCTGTAGCGTCCGCGGCCATGCAGTTACCAAAATTCTAAATTCACATTTGGAGGCCTACACAGTCCGGAGGATCCTGTGATTTTTTGACAACCTCAAATCGTGAATAATATTTTTATACACAAATTGCTTTGTTTTTAAGGTTTCAATGTTAAGTCCTGCCATTCCTGCCATTCGTAATTTGATGAATGAAGTGTTGAATTTTCCAATACAGAGGAAACCACTTTGGTTGTAAAAAATAGTAAACCATGCAAATAGACATATTTTGATTTCCTGCCCTTTCTGCTTTTCATGCCTTTTTTTTTTTTTAAAGTTACTCGTGGTGTAAGACATAATGAGTAAAGTAATTAATTGACTTTCCCTTACACCATTAAGCTTGGTAGGCGGGAATAGTCTGTATTGCCCTCTATTGGTGATTAATAGTTATTTTTGACAAAGTAAATGCTGCTGTCATTTATATGTATTTAATAACCATATCAACCAGTATGTTTTATAGGAAAGCACTGACCCGATAGTTATGGCCATAAATCAGCAAAAGGGAAAATGGAGATTTCGGTCATTTTGATTTAATAGTTTTATTGACTAAGGTAGTGTGGAAACCTTTTACCTTGGATTAACTTCTCTTTCTCTCTTTTTTTTTTGTCAGAGCCCCACCTCAGATACGGCGTCCCAATCGGGACGTGAGACCTGTCAGGAAAGAGATGCCGGCGGCCGGAGCCCGGGGCCCGCTGGCCGAGCACACCCCACAGCCAGGAGCGAGAAGCCGGCCCCCAGCAGGGACAAGGAGTTCAGAGCGCGCGCCCGGAGGACAAGGCAAGCCGCCTCTTTGTAGCTCGCTCACTCGGAGCCCGCGGCTTTCGGAGCAGAGTAGAACTGTCACGGGCTTTTCAGAGTGCCCTGCTGTTGACACAGAAGAGATTTTAAAAAGTCTGAATTAGAAACCCTAGCAGGCTTCGCACTTCGAGGCTGTGCAGCAATCCCAGCAGCCTCAGAGATACATTAAAAAAACGCGCACACCCAAACATTCAGTAAAGTGGACCTTTTGTAGAAATAGTCACAACCGAATTTTAAAACTTCTGTACATGTTAATTATTTTGAATCTAAATGGATAGTAGGTGAAAACAGAATTGTAGGAGAAAGATGTAAGGAAGTAGATCTGTATATTCACAGAATAAGATGATGGATATCATTTATTACTGCTAAAAACAAAATCTTTGATTTAACTCAAGTTTTAGAGTAGACAAGGTTTGTTTTTCTTCCTTAATGAGACAATTCTCCCTGGTTAGGCTTCACCATGTACACTTTCCTGGAAAGTGACTGGTGAACACACGGTACTGGGTGCGAGTTCTGCACTGCTCGTGGGCTTCAGAAACATGGGCCGAAGGTGATCTCACAGAGGAGGAGTGAGCCTTGTAACCTTGATTTTAATGAACAGACAAAAATAAACTTTTAGTGATAACATTTCCCATTTTCGTTACGATGTCATAAAATGAATGCTCGTATTGATTGGCCACAGAGAAGTTTTATTTATCAGCACGGGGTTCAGGATGTAGCATCACGTTTGTGCCCTGATATTCATAATGGAAGTACCACCAGTCACATGTGGCTACCCTTCGAGCCGATGTTTGGGTGTTTCTGCTGTGTGTGATTCCAGTCACTAGATGAGGACCCCACACAGCCCGGCTTCCCAGGCCTTTGAGCGTCTGGCCCTGGGAGCGTAAAACTTGTTTCCACAGTAGTTCCCGTCACCAGATGGATTCGAGATGTTCTGCTTCTCTGCTTCCTGAGGACACTGACAATGAATTAGGTTTTGTTCTTGTTTGTAATTGTCAAAGCTTTATGCCACAAAACTGAGTGATTTCATCTCAGCTCCTTTTGGTTAGTGAGAGTTATGAATACATTTTTCCTGTTGACAAAGTTGAACTGTTTCTCCCTCCTTATCAAGAGCCACCTAAGTGGATACCTAAAAATCTATCTTAGGCATCACCTTTGTTTCTTCCCGTGTTCTTCACTTTTGTGCAGCTAATCTTGGTGTGCAGTAGGGGCTGATGAAGTCCCTCCCTCGCTCTGCAGGATGCTTTTAGGGGAACTCGTGGGACTGGGCGCGGAACTTTCAGGCTTCATCGTCTTTCCCGTGACACGAGAGCAGAGCCCTGGTTGTGGCCTATCGGCTGTGTCTCTGCAGGCCTGCAGAGCGATCAGACAGTCATTCAACAAACAGGCCCTCGGAGCAGGGAGGCATCTCATTCCCATTTTACAGATGAAGAAACTGAGGCAGAGAAAGCTAAGGAAGTTGCCCACGGTCACAGAGTAGGGACTGGAGCTTGGAGGGAAATCTGTGAATTCACAGATCTTTTTTTTTTTTAATCTATTTCAGGGTTTTTCACATTATGTAGTATCCTACCAATTAGATTAAAAATCTGTTTTGGATTTGAAAAGAGTCCCAGGACAATTAAGGAAACGTTGATATTTAAATGTGATTCTTAAAGAACAAAAACAGGCAGCATTTGTTTGAATGTCAAATAAAATTTTCTGGAGATTGTTAATTATTTTTTATTAAAATGTTCGAAAATAAAAACTAAGCAAGACTCTACAGTTGTTCGAGGATAAAAGATTTTCTGAGTCACTCTGGAAACAGAGGGACCGCAAATGAAGAACATTCACGGAACCGTCACTAGAGTTTGAAAGGTGTATGTCCTTGGTTCCATTAAGATCATCGTAGGCAATTAGCATATCACAGCCGTGACAGGGCTTGAGACAGTCACGGTGAAACGGACAGATAGCCACTGCCGCTGAGCGTGAATCGCAGACGAGGACTGCAAGGGTCCTCGGGGATGCTGCAGTCCCCGGCGTCGGCGGCTTTACAAGTCAGTTTTGTGCGTTGCAGGCGGCTCACAGCATGACGTGGAATAGATAGAAAATTCAGAGTGCCCTGCCCGTGGTAAGGACAGTGTAGTCTGGGGGACGTGAGTGTGTGAATACATAACAATTCCGGTCTGTAACTGTGTTCGTCTATACCAGCGCATGATCTGAAACGAAGTTACCCCTTTGTGGCGGGGCCGGAAGGTCCGAAAGCCGCTGCCGCACTCTAGCCACCCGACTACGAGCACAGAAAGGGGAGGCCGGGAGGAATTAGCGGTCCCGCCACGAGTCTCGGTGTCCTTGGATGCGGCTGGCGCTGTGGGCCACGTGCCGGAGCCACAGACGGGCGGTGCTCTTCCTCGAGCACGCTCACCCTGCACCAGGCCCGTCCGGCAGCTTCGTGCACGTGGCTTATTAAGTGCCTATAAGTAGCTGTGATTTAGCATCAGTTTTTCTGTCCTGTGTGTGAAGGAAATTGAGCACCGTAGTCGTGACCGAAGTGGGCTGTGGGAGGAGGACTTGAACTTGGACTCCAACATCTGACCGACTTTTAATCACAGGCTCCCCAGCCCCGTATTTGCAGAGGCTCGCTATCTTTTCGTGCTGATCACAAACACATTTCTTACAGGAGGACCAGGTCATTTCCGGAGGGTGGTTAAATCATTTCTTTTTTTCAAACTGGCAACAGGCTTCAAGTTAGGTCCAAGCTTAAGAGTGCTGTTTTTCAGTAAGAGTCACTTTGTGTGATGATCTCTTTTTCTGTGGTGTCCACAGAGTCATCGTAGGCCAGCGTGTTACCCGTCCACTTACCGTGCCTGTATTAATAAGTGTGTACCTTGTGTGAGTCACACTTCTAGGTTCTTGGAATACAAACTAGTAAGAGGGACTCCTGGCCCCAAATTGATTGTATTCTTGTTGATGAAAGGGAGTCAGATGAATAAATGAACCTTTACAGCTATATTTTTTAGTCTTATTTGTACCTGAGAAAATTGGATATATCATTATTGTACTATTTAAGCCTAGAGTCAGTATAGAAATGTACATAGAAATAACAAATGCATTTTTTTAAAACTAGTCTAAAAATAAAAGGTTAGATAGCAGAAGAAATTTTTAAAAATTATTACCAAACATAAATGTGAGTCATTCGAACTCTGATTCTCAAGTATTTTTTTGAGACTGTGGTTTTCTGGTTAATTACCTCTTAGCGACATGAGCCGTGCTTTTACTGTGATCTTATGATTAAAGCTGTATGTGCTTTTGAATGTAATTCAGAGTAAAGTGTAGTAAGTTATATTATATATTATGGGACTTTATTTCATTGAATTGCTCATGACAAATGGTCATTTTTGAATACGTTCCTTCTAAAGAGTAAGCCCGCCCAGGGTTGCTCCCCACGGAGGCTGTCGTACCTGGGTCATACACACACACACTCACACACACACACGACTGACACAAAGGTGGTGTAGGCGTGATTTACAGATAGTGAACACACAGCAGCCGGCACTGTTCGGTCGGCGCCTCGCTGGGCGGCTGTGCCCAGCGGCCGCACGTCGCCGGGCAGTCTCCAGATGCGTGGGGCGCGCTGACGGGAAGGGTGGCTGGTGTTTGTTCTCAGTGAATGCGATGGGAGTAACACAAACGCGGGGTCTTCCCTGGTGCATCAAGCACTCGGGCAGCTCGGGGAGGCAGATGGTTTTCAGGTAGAGGGAGAGCAGAGCCTTCCTTTCCTGGGCTCTTAACAGCTGCAGGAATTTCACCGGCCTCGTTAACGTTTTCCTTCTCACTCTCGAGTCCAGAGAGGTCACAGAACAGTAAGTCGAGCCCTGGCCTGCAGTGTTTGCGATGTCTGCGGTGCAAGTACTTCCACTGCGACCGGTTCCAGGCTGCCCGTCGACGTCACCGGCCTCGGTCGAGATGCGGTGGGCAGCAGCGTTGCGTGCCGTAGGGTCTGCTGGCACGCGACAGCGGGCCGAAGCCACCCCACATGCAGGGGTGACAGTTAAATAATGAGAAGGGAGGCGTTTTGAGTATCTTTACCTTTGTTTTTCATATAGTTTATTCTAAGTTTGTGTCGTTGATTTTCATTAATGGCCGTGTTTCACATGGCTCGCAGAATTCCTAAAAATTTAATGATCGGCTCTTGCAAACCAGTAATTGTCAGCTTCAGCGTGCGTGCAAGCCCTGCGGCGCCACGCAGCCCACGGAGCTGTCACACGGATCGCGGACAGAGCGGTTCGCTCCGCAGACGCCATCCCCAGTCGTGCCCCATCCCGCTCCCTGCCACCTCCTCCCCAGGGGCACTGCTGCTCGCATCCTGGTTCCATGAGCCAGTCACGCCTGTTTCAGAACTGGGCACGGGAGGGTATTCTTTCATTCTGGCTCTTTCTGGCTCCGCATGACGTTGGTGAGATTCCTCTGTGCCGCCGTCTGTGTGTGAAGTTTATTTTCATTACTACACAGTATGCCACAGCTAAATCTTTCCCCGTTAATGCATGTTTGATCGCTTTTAGTGTGGAACTCTTATTAGTACTGTCGCTCTGGATAATGTCACAGTTCCCTGTGGGGGTGTGTGTGAGTGTTTCCGCGGGCATATACCCAGGAGTGGGACGCGTGGGTCGTGGGGTACTGTGTTAACCCTCAGTGAGCGACACCAGATTTGGTAAGGGGACCATACAGGTTCCCAGTCCCTGGGTTCCCCACGTCCCACCGGCACGCGACACTGTCCGTCTCTCGTGGGTGTGGTCCTGTCTTACTGTGGTTGCCATCCTGTCGACTGTTACTGTGTGTTTACCTGGTAACGTCTGAGGTTGAAAGTTCTTTCACATGCTTATTGGCCATTTATGTTATTGGCGAGTTGCTTTTAAGATATATCTTGTTCTGTCCTCTGGATGTAAATTACAAGTTTTTTTCCTCTGGCGGCAGCTAATTTATAGTATTGGTTTTGCTTTTACTTTTTTTTTTTTTTTTTTACGTTACTGTGTCAGATCCTAGCACTTACTTGCTGTTCTGCTCCTGGCTGTTGTACTCGTCCGCGTGTTGTGGCTCCGGACGTGAATGAGTAGACATCTTTGTCTGGTTCACAGCTGTCCCCAGCCCCTGGCGCGGTGTCCGGCACGTGGTGTGAGTACAGGCCGCTGAGGAGCATGTGTGTGGGTGAGTGTGCAGAAGGGCGCGGGCTCAGGTAACGTAAACACCGCCACCCAGCGGGGGCCTGCCGCCGGTCGTCCACCGTGTTTCGTGGTCAGGGATCAGGTCCTCGAGGGGGATGCGGCTCGGAGGCCGCGTCTGATCTGACTCTCCGTGGCACGCCTCTCACACTGGGGGGGGCGGGGAGTGGCTCAGGCGTGCGGGGTGTGCACGGTGGAGGAGCGCCGGGGCCAGACGGCCTGGCATCCGCCGCGTGGCCTCTCGCGCCTCCGTCCTCTCTGTGCGATGGACGCGGTAACAGCACCTGCCTCGTAGGACCTCTACGGGGGCCGTGGTGGGAGCCGAGAACGGCGCCGGGCGCAGAGCGAGCGGCCCACGAGTGCTGGCTGGGAGGGGCAGGGCCGTGGGGCCGACACAGACACGGGGCAGAATGCAGATCACTTTTTAAAAATTACTTCAAATTTTTCTTTAAATATTTAAATGAAATACGAGATCTCTAAGACATTTTGCACATGTGCAGGGCTATTAATTCCGGAAACAGTTGCGTAAGTGGGCAGGTGGGAGGCCGTGACTTTGCAGAAGGCGCCGCGGGCCAGCTGTGATCCCGCTTACTCGCCCCGTGGCTGAGGCCAGTGGTTTGTTACTAATTAGCTTGGAAGCGGCTGCCGGGGAGCCACTACCTAACGAGAGACACGTCCCTTGGTGGACAGAACCCTGTGGGAAAGGTCTTTCTTTTGTTGACCTGAAATCTACCTCTTCCGTCACTTTCTGTGATCCTGGTCCTGTTCTCTGAGGCCTGTAGAATAGATGGAAGTAAATAGGTCAGTTGGTCGTGTTGCTCCATTAGCATTTTCTTCTTCAACTTGAATGCCCTGGTGGCCTTGTCGCCCTGCATGTGACATGGCCTTGAAGCCTTTGTCGTCCCGGTCGTCCTTGTCTGGGTGTAATTCACATGTCAGTATGTCCCTTGAAATGCTGGACCTAGCGCTAATAACTGGCTACGGTTTGCTTTATCTGCCAAGGGAGAAGCGCATGATAAAATGCAAAACCCTTTATTTGCGTTTATCAGCCAAGCTGTGTCATTAATTGACTCTATGATATTGGGTTAGTCACTAACTGAAGCCTCATTTTTCTCAAATAGAATGATAGCCAATACTCATAAAACATCATTAACAAACCTTTCTTGATATGGGTAATTTAGGTGTTAGTAAAAGGAAGCTAAAATATTTTGCTTTAATGAGAAAGAAAAGTACATCGACCTTCATGCTCTGTATTACGTTCTTACTGAAGGCCGACGTCGCCCATTAATGTGAAAGTCTAAGCGAGGATTCTGCGAACTCAGCGACCTCGCAGTGGTCTCATTAGGATAAGCTGTGCGGTAACAGTCCCTTGGGCGAGCTTAGCTTTGTTGCTGGAAACAGAAGTTTCTTCTAGCCCTTGTGGTGATCCGGCTGGCTCACGGCAGCTGGAGTCAGGTGTATCGGACATGTCTGTTCCACCTGCCGACCAGTGTACCTGGTGTTGGTTATGGAGGATGATTGTCACCCATGTTGTTGGTTTTCCAGTATAAGCAAATGATTTATTTTTAGCTTTCCTAAATTCGTTTTTTAAATAACTTCACCATTTTGATCAGAAGAAGTTCCTTAAATCCTCTTGGAGCCCTTCATGCGTGTGTCCGTATCTGTCGCCTCTGCCACTGAGGGACTTCGGTCTCAGGGGCCAGTCAGCTGGCTGGCGTGGCCCCAGGTCTCCTCTTTGTGGGTGCAGAGCCTTGACCTGGACAGAGCAGCTTGTGTCTCTCTTGGACTCCTGCCTCCACTGCCTTTCCACTCCGTGGCCAGAGGGTCGTGTAAGAGTGTGTCACATTCTGTCATTCCCTGAACCTAAGTAGAGCCCAGCCCCTCCCCTGGCCTGCAGGGGCCTGGGGGGCTGGCGCTGCCGGCTCCCCAGCCTGTTCCTCCAGCTCGGGTCCTTTCCGTCACCCTGACCGCTGCGAGCCCTCATGGCACGCCACCGTTCATGATCACACGTGTGTCGAGCGAGTTACTCGTATCCCGCACTAGACTGGATGCTCCGTGAGGGCAGGTCACGTGTCTTCATGCGCCGATGTAACACCGGTGCTCGGCACAATGGGCCGGACACAGGCGCTCACACACTGCTTATTCTCACAGTCCCGGACGCCTGTCACTGTCAGGGAAGTGCCAGCGTCTCCCTCCCCCGGCAGAGTGCCAGGCCAGCGTGGCCGCCTGCCTGCGTTTCGTGGCATGGGTTCTTCCGTGAGTCCGTGTGCAGTGCCGTGGCGGGATATAGTCATTCCTGTTGCAGTCTGTAGTGGATTCATTTCTGGAGGAGTTTGAAAATGCTTATGAGTGTGTTCCTGGCGGTTTGTTTGATGTGACTTCGTGGCCTTGGCCTGTGTGTAGTATAAAACGTGAGTCTAGGTTGAGGTTATCTTAAATTCGTTGCTGTGTTGTGTAGGAATGCCAGAAGGGACTCCTTATAATAGTGTCAGTATTGGTATCTGTCACCTGAAATACAGGACTCTTTCTGCAAATTGGGTTTAACACTATTGCCATGCTACCCAGGAACAGTAAATCACTCATTTTTTGGTCAAGTCACCAAAATACTGCTTGGTCATTTCCCCAGAGGCTTAAAAACTTAGAGCATTTGCCAAAAGGGAGTCCTTAGGCCCCTCTGGGCTTAGGACCGGCCCTGGGCCTGTCTCCGATGCCGTGTGGGAGGAGAGCTTCTTCCTGGCCTCGCTCTCCAGGTGTGAGCATAGGAAACAGACTCGTTTTTGGACCGCGTCCCCTTTTATTTCTGCGTTAGAAGGCAGCCCTGGGCCCGGCGCTGTGGGCAGGTGCGTGGCTGTGTCTGCTGAAGCCGCCCCAGCGGCTGAGCTGCCTCTGGCACCGGAGCGTGTCTCATCCCAAGCTCTTTGGGCTGAGTGAACTTGGCAGAGCCCTTTAAGAAACTGTAGCACATCATTCTTTAAAAGCCGCTGTATTATTAGGTGAAGAGTTCGGGGAGGGGTGTTGCTTTAATAGTCTAATGATACTTTTTGGGAAGGGCCCCTGCCTTCGTCATCACAGTGATGTTGTGACGTGGCCCAAGGCCCTGACTAGGCGAAGCGAACCCTGGGGGTTACCTACTGCCAGGGGCGGGGAGAAGGCTCTGTAAGACGCGTGCCAGGGTCCCGGGCTCCCTCGGAGGCAGTGTCCGGCCATCCACGACCTGCTCTGAAGCGTTAAGCGACTCAGCCAGACAGGAAACGGTCCGATGCTCAGGCCGGCCTCCGCTCTGACACTGTCGTGAACTTGAGTAAGGTCCTCAGCCTTTCGGAGTCCCAGCTCCTTACCTGTAAAAGTAATCCTAACGACTTCCTTGTAGGGCCGGTGCGGGTGTGAAAAGAGGAAATTCCTGTGAGATGTCTTACGTGTAGCGGGTTCTCCGTAAATGAATCTACTTCCTTCCTTCCTTACTATTCTGAATACGCTCTGGTGGCGGGAGGGGTCCCTGCACCCGGAAATCCAGGGGCGTTTTGCAACGGCCATTTCGGCCTTGCCTGCAGCTCTCCACCCTCTCCCCCTCCCCGATTGTAAATTCAAAGAAGTGTGCATGTAGTGAAGTTGGCCCGCTCATCTGTTTCTGATGCATTAAATTAGGCAGGGTGGCATTTGGGGAATGAGACAACACTATCTTAAAATAAAAATTATTTTTTAAAAATGGTTACATTAAGTATTTTTACAGCTTAAAGATGTTACTTAGCATTGTGTTGTTATTGACCGGTCCTGCTCTTACGTCTGTCCCCAGGGAAGGAAGAATGGGCCAGATGGTGCAAGCGAAGGTGAAATCCCCAAGTTCGCCGGTGCCGGGTACGACACGGACTTGGTGGAGGCCCTCGAGAGAGACATCGTGTCCAGGAACCCGGGCATTCGCTGGTCAGTGTTTCCGGGCTGGCGAGGTGGGGTGGCAGGCAAAGCGGCCGTGGCTGCCAGCTGGGTGCGCGTCCTCTCTCGTCACCCGCGTGTCCTGTGTTCGTGACTTCCTCAGCAACACGCGAGTGTGGAGCGGCAGGACCGCTTTTTTCCAGAACGGAACCAAGATCCTTTGCGTATTAATTGGGTGTTGGTGTGACTGACAGAGGCTGTTAATTGAATGACACGTCCTAATTAATAACTGCAGTGTTATCTGATCACTGATCACATTTTACGCGATAAGAATTAAACAGTGTCTTAATTTATTGAGAATAATTTCATAAGTGTAACACTTATGAAAGGATTAGTGTTGGCCCTCGGTCACCGATGTCCCTGAATGAGCGCCAAACTGTGCCGTCTCACGCAGGGACGACATAGCGGACCTGGAGGAGGCGAAGAAGCTGCTGCGGGAAGCGGTCGTCCTCCCGATGTGGATGCCCGACTTCTTCAAAGGGATCCGGAGGCCGTGGAAGGTGAGCACTCGCCGGGCCCACACGGGCAGGAACGCTGCCCCTGCAGTGACGAAAGGCAGCTTCGCAGTTCCTTCCTGTGTGTGCACGCCTGCGAAGGTCGGGGCGGTTTGCTTAGACCCCACGTGTCTGGGTTTGACCTTGTAGTTGGGCCGTGCAGCCTCCGCCCAGCATGGAGGGGCTTGGAGGGTTGGACCGTAGCCTTTTGTTAAGTCACTCCCCACAGGGTCACTGACCCAGAGAGTAGTTTTAGGAATTTTCTAGGTGTCTGTTTCTGTAAAGATGTTCACAAGCAAAGTAACTTTTACTGGTACATAGTCTTATAGAGTAGGAGTTTAACCAAATAAATACATTTCTGAAAGTGGGCGTGTTTCTCACTAATTCACGATTTCGATCACTTCATCTAGACTGGGTATAATTCCCAGACCCACTAGAATCTGTGCGTTTTCAGCTCGTTCCCCGTCCGCGCCTGCCGGGCCCAGCTGCTCCTGAGTCCGGTGTTTTCCCGTTAGCGTGCTGCGGAACTCCGAGCAGCTGCTTTCTCTCTGCCTTTCCTCCGGCTGGGAGATGGAGCGGAAAGCTCATCCGACTCGGCCCTCCTGGCCCCGCTGGGGGCTGTCTCTCCCCTCAGGACCGACTCCTGTCTGTGGCCACGGACGGCTGGGGGCACCTGGTGTTTCGGTTGCCTCTCACGACTTAAAAACCTGTGTAGACAGTTACAGACTCACCTAATTCTGGGACCATGTCTTGTACCGTACATTCTCCCTTTATTTTAGCTTCTAAAACAGTGTTGAAAAGAGAGGCTGAGGTCTTAAAGCCGGTATTTAGAGGAGCTTTAAAACAGCTGGTGTGGTAGGTGCGGCTCCCATCACGACGAGCCCAGCAGGTGTCAGTGGGAGGAGGTGTGCAGATGTGGGAAGGTGGGCTGCAGCGGAGTGGAGGGTGGGCCATGGGCTGTGGACCGGAGGGACGGGCCTGGATGACGAGTCTGATGGAGGCTGTTGCCATAGTTAAGGCCTTTGTTATCTGACTGGAGAAGGCGGCGGGTTTGTGAGAGGCTTTTAGGGGCTGTAAGTGGTGACATCGTGACTGGTAGGATGTCCGACTCCGGGTTCCAGGCCTAACTGAGGGGTGGCAGCCACCCCAGATCGGGCCAGACTTCACTGGTCAAGGGCTGTTTCCCACCAGACTGCCCACACTTCAGATGCCAGCTGCAAACTTGTGGGGCTCTAGGTCACCCTCACTTTTGACCAATTGGCTATAAATTTGGGCTTTTCACTACCCCGTCTAATTCAGTAATTCCCTAGAATGACTCACAGAGCGTAGGAAAGTATCGTAGTTCAGATTACAGTTTATTATAGCAGAGGAGACACCTCAGAGCCGCCCAGGGGAGAAATGCACGAGGTAAGATGGAGGGGTGCCGACAGTGAGGCCTGCGTGTGTCCCCTCCCGGCAAGGTCAGGGCGCTTCATCCTCCTAGCATGTGGACGTGCGACAGATCCTAGAGTGTGGCCAACAGGGAGGCTCGCACGCGTCGGCGTCCGGGTTTGAGTGGCGTTCATTACAGCCACGGCCGATCGGGTGGCGGCCCATGAGCCTCAGCTCCCATTCCCGGCCCCCTAGTTGATGGCACAGGGCTCCGAGCCCCAGCCCTCCGGTCACACGGCCGGTTTTTCCAGCAAGGCCAGTTGCCACCCCATCCAGAGTCATCTCTTAGGGGGCCACCACGAGTCACCTCCTTAGCATAAAATTTCTAGGAGGCAAAGACGCTGCTGTCACTTGGGACAGTCCAAGGATTTGGAGTATGCCTGGGAGCGGGGTGGGGGGCAGCGCGGTGTGTGTGGCACAGGGCGCAGTGACCTGGCATGGGAAGCCAGAAGCGGGCAGGCTCCGACAGAGACGAAATGTTAGGTAAACGCTCGGAGGCAACTAGAACCAGAGGCTGGGGCTCAGGCAGAGACGGACAGCTGTGGGCGAAGCTGTCCATGGAGTTTTATGAAGGAAAAGGGGCTGTGGGAATGCCAGGGGCGGGGGCAGAGGCCGGGGAGACGCTGAGGTGCTGGTGGAGAGGGCAGGGCCCAGCGTCCCTGGGAGGGAGGGTCTCAGGAAGAAGGGACCGAGCACCAGTGTCTGC
Organism: Eonycteris spelaea; assembly: GCA_003508835.1. Classification (NCBI taxonomy): domain Eukaryota; kingdom Metazoa; phylum Chordata; class Mammalia; order Chiroptera; family Pteropodidae; genus Eonycteris; species Eonycteris spelaea. The sequence continues at coordinate 1,388,714 of PUFA01000142.1, read as the reverse complement.
GCATCAGAGCCCAGAGGGAGAGGGAGAGGGTGCGGGCTGGAAAGTGACCTCTGGATTAGAAATTGGGTATTTTCAGTGAAGAGGTGGAGGCAGAAGCTGGCCGTGGCCCGTGAAGCAGCTCAGGTAAGACAGGTGGCCCAGGACGGAAGGAGGAGGGGGTAGCAGCCCGAGGATGTGCAGGGTCCGGCCAAGGACTTTAAAAAAACGGGACCCATTTAGGCACGTTTCTGTAGCTGGGAAAGAGGCGGTGGGGAAGGCGACAGAAGCAGAGGAGACGATGGAGGGAGCAACGTCACGGGGAGTGGAGGGGCAGACACCGCACGGCGACCCCGAGCCACGTGCGCGCACCGACGCCGACGCCGGAATCCAGCTCCTGTCAGAGGCGGCCGCGCTGACGACGGGACAGGAGCCGAGAGGGCGTGACAGGGCGGGGACGTCGCCAAGGGACCGTGCACTTGGCTGCAGCTGCGCCTGCACCTGTAGTCGTGTAGCTTCCAAAATATCAGTCTCGTGCAGTTAAAGCTCCTCGTGAAGGAGAAATTCTTTTTGTAAATCTAGTGTTTTAAATCCTGGTGGTTCTGGGGGTCCATGTTGCAGCCTGAAAAGGGTCTGGACAGTTTCTGAATTTAGTTTAAGTAACTTGGACACATGTCGTTTTGAAGTTTTTCAATCCCCAGCTTTAAACTAAATTAACAGACGGGTCTCTTAAGGTCAGCAACGATTACGCAGAAGAAGTGTGATGCTGGCTGTGAGCCGTGAAGGTGGCTGGTGAGGTCAGCGTTTGAGAGTCCGTTAGTCTTCAGACCAGGATTGGTGATCCAAACGATTTTTACTCCTCATTGATTTATTTTTATAGAATGCTTTTCTGTTTGTTTATTTTCAAAAATGAGAAGTAACTAAGATCCAGTTTCCAGCCCATGTCACGGTGAGTGGTTCGCTCATCGGTAGCACTCGTTCGGGTACATGATTAACTCTCTGGCTGGTAAAATGCTCGCTAACTCGATTCTGTTTGAATCCCCACTAGGTTTTAGTTACCTTAGAACTAAGGAATGGCTCTTTGTTTTTGATTAAAAGCTGTGTTGTAAGTTGTTGTGGAAGACAGGTTTGTTTTATTTTCGTTTCGTTTACACAGAGCAGTCTCTCCTAAGTGAAACTCAAAACTGTGCATATTTATCTCTTGCCAGTTTTAGGGAAAGTGGGCAGCTTCTGTCCAGACGCATCAGGAGACTCGTGTCGTCCAGGCCCTTGTCAGCCCACGTCTGAGTGCTTCTGATTTGTGACATTTTGTGATTTCACGCTTCACATTTTTCTGTCTAAAATAAGACTCGTGCCAAATTCACCATGATTTTCTTGTAACAATTGAGTTTATCTTGTGCTGGGACATTTTCCTTCTACAGTATTTTCTGAGAAAGCATTTTAGCCCAATAAGCCACTCAATGAAATGGATCTCTTGTGTCCTCAGGGCGTGCTGATGGTCGGACCCCCCGGCACTGGCAAGACCATGCTCGCTAAAGCTGTCGCCACCGAGTGTGGCACGACCTTCTTCAATGTCTCCTCGTCCACGCTGACGTCCAAGTACAGAGGGGAATCTGAGAAGCTAGTCCGCCTGCTGTTCGAAATGGTGAGTCACTCTGCTCAGATCTCAGAGTGCCGCTGGCGCAGGCGGGCGCCGTTGCTGTGATCCAGGCCGTCCACGCGGGGCTGGTGGCCGGCCGGTTTTTCGTTGTGCCGCTGATACGGCGTGGGACGGGGGCGTGTGGGCTTGTGATGTGCCCTCGGCGCCCCTTCCTTGCTGAGGTGAAGCGAGGCCCTCCGGCACCCTGTCCGCGAGGGCAGGGAGGCTTTGAGTGTCCCCGGGCCCAGTGGGCAGGGCGAGCGGAAGTCCATTTTAATACGTCTCTGAAAGGGCAGTTAGAAGTCGACCTGCCTCTGCAGTGTGCCCCTGCTCCTAGAGGGGTGGCAGCGGTTACTGATGAGTGCGTATTCAGGACGGAGCGGTGATTTAACTTTCGAAAGACGTCTTGTGTCACGGACGTTTTTCACACAAAGCAGAAGAACAATGCCATGAACCCCGTGTCCGTCACCTAGCTTCATCAGTTGATAACCTATTTGTGTTTCTGGAACTTTCCTTTTTCGATGTGAATGATTGATTTAACCTCAGTCAGTGACCAAATGTGACATTAAAGCACTGAGAAACATCTGCTCTTCTTTACCGTGGTTTGAGAAATGGCATTTCTAAAACTTCAGATCACTGAATGGTTTCTTTCTGACGTTTCCGCGAAGGCTAGGTTCTACGCCCCCACCACGATCTTCATCGACGAGATCGACTCCATCTGCAGCCGCCGGGGCACCTCTGACGAGCACGAGGCCAGCCGCAGAGTCAAGTCCGAGCTGCTCGTCCAGATGGATGGTAATCGCCGTCCGATCGCTGCCTCAGACCTGTTATGTTTCCTTCGGGCGTTTTCCGTAGCTTCGTACCTTGAACGTTCTCCGTGGACGGCCTCGAAGGCAGTCTGAGCTTGTTTGTTCGTCCACGTTTCATTTGCTCATGTGCCTGTCTGTTGAGAGTCAGGTCAGGGGTTACGGGGAAGAGGAATGTCGTGGCCTTCGAGGGATTTCTGTTGGGAGCCGAGGTTCCAGACGGTCCTAGGGGCGTTGAGACCCTTTTTTTTGTTTGTTTGTTGTTTTTTTGCCTTCGGACCCTTTGGGAAGGCCTGCAAGGCTGACCAGTTTTCCTAGTGATATCCAGACGTTACCTTTGCATCCAGTCCCGTTCTCTTAGAAGTGGCTTTCCAGAGGCCGGAGGACATGTGGGACGTAATAAACGGGGAGCAGAAGCAGACGGAGAATCCAGTGTTCTCCATTGAGTTAGACATTATTTTTTGATTTGGAAAATCACAGTTATTTTTCATAAAAGTATGGTATTTACTAACAAATAGTGGCATTTATGATCACTTTAAAATGGTTGGTATTTTAAAAAATTCCGCGCTTCAGTGTCTGGCGGTCAGTGTCGTGGCGCTTGCACACGCACAAGCTCTTCAGAATGCGGTGACCTTTAGGAGCCGTGCCAGGGTCCCGAGGCCGAACCGTGTGCGGGCCGTGAACCTGGGTGGGCAGCCGGCACTTAGGCGGTGACGCGCGTAGCATTGCTCCCGGGCCAGAACCGGGCCGGGTGCACACCGGGGCGCACAGCGGCGCGCAGCCGGGGAGGCGCCCCCAGACGGCGGGGGGGTGCGGAGGGACTCGCCGAGGCCGGTGCGGACGCACTCGTGGACGTCGGTCCAGGAGGAGGCTTGGGCGAGGCCCCGGCGGGAGAGTGTGATGGGCCCAGAGCCGCGCTTAGAGACACGTCACTCAGGTTGCTGCGAGGTGAACGAGGAGGCCGTTTAAGCAAACGGTGAGAAAACAGCGTTAAACACCCGAGTGTGTCGTTTTAGAACAGCGTGGTTGCCCCCACCAGGGGCGTCCATCGGACACCTACCATGGGAGTCGCGTCCAGCGCCGAGCACGGAGGCATGAGAGGGTGACTGCAGCCCCCCGCCCCCCAAAGATGTGCCGTTTTAACTTCCAGAGAGTGAGGGGGGGGCGGCCATGTCGTGTTCATGGAGGGGTAGAGACGTGTTTGAAAACTGTCACTGGGTTCGAATTAGCTGAAGCTCACAAAATTTCACATTTGTGACTGCTGATTATTGGTTGGACAGCTTATTCTTTGTGATAATGATTCATATAGTAGTTTAGTAATAATTTATTAAGAAAATACCATATGGAACTGGGTCGCTTTAAATCCACTACTTCGCTGTGTCAGGCTAGAAACTCTGGTAAAGTTTGTGAGTTTCTGATATTTTTTTTCAGTGCATATATTCCTGTGTAACCTTAAGTTTTTTATTCTAAAATTGTAATTCTGAAAAAGGAGACTCTATGTACATAAATTTGGATGGTATGAAAAAAACGGTATTTTCAGTAATGACTGATTATTAGATTTGTTCTTAAATTTCTTGTTTGTTTTTTGTCACTTAGAAGTTCGAAGGAAAAAACTATTACTGTATAACTTGCTTTTCAAAATTGTGATTGCATGCCAGTATATTAACTAAATGTGAACCCCCTTCTGTCCTCTCTTGAGGAGATCAAATAGACTAACAACAACAAAAATTTTTTTTCATGATTTAAAGAAATTAGAGAAAACTAAAGAATGTAATCTCCTATGCCTTCTCCTTTCAGAGGAAGTATACACTCCTTTTCCTTACAGAAAAATAGGGTTTTCCTTGCTGGGTAGAGTCCAGATAGAGCAGAGCATGTGAACTCCACCTCGTTCCACAGTCCCCTGCTGACGGGCCGGGTTCGGCGGCAGTTCACACGGAGCCACCTCCACGGCCTGGCCGAGGCTCAGAACTGCCGCTGGGACGGAAGAACCCGGGGCTGTGAGGAAAGCGCTCTCTCCCCCTTGCTGTGCGCAGGAGTCGGAGGCGCGCTGGAGAGCGACGACCCTTCCAAGATGGTCATGGTGTTGGCCGCCACCAATTTCCCGTGGGACATCGACGAAGCCCTGCGCAGGCGATTAGAGAAAAGGATTTACATTCCTCTCCCAACAGGTACGGTGCGTTCCTCCGACGGGGTTTCGCCCTTTCTTTTGCTTTCTGTTACATTTTTCCAGTCCCTCTAAGTCCTCACTCCGTTGGGAGGTCGATGGCGTCCCAGAGCGACTGTGGTGGTGGCCTGGCGGCCCCAGCGCTCAGCGGAGCCCTCGTTCAGAGCAGAGTGCGTGTCGATCACCCTGGCAGGCAGCTGAGTTCTCGCTTTTACACCCGAAGGCTCTTCATCAAACCGAAGTGATTAAAAACGAAGTCCTCTCGAGATCTTTTTAAAAACATGCTGCTTCGAAAGATATGATTTCATCGTATTGACGAACGTTGACATTTTTACAAGTGACTTTTTTTTCTATGTTGAGATAAAATTTGCACGCCGAAGTGTACAGATCGTGCGTGTGGAATCCGACGCGTGGTGACAGATGACGGCCCCCGTCACACCAGCACCTGCTCGTGACGTGGGGCGCGTCCGTCAGCCCGGGACGTTTCCCTCCAGACCGCCTTTCCTCTCCTGTTCCGTCGCCATGGGTCGGCTCCGCCGGCCACAGACCTCGCGGAGCTGGAACCGGGCGCACCGCTCCGCGTGCCGCCGCCACGCAGCCCGGCAGTGTCGGTGGCCACGCGCCGGTCCCGCGGGGCAGGAGTTTGTGGAACGACCGTGCCGCGGTTCGTCCTCTTGGCGGACATTTGAGTTCTCTAGGTTTGGGCTGTGACGAGTGAAGCAGGAACTATCTCCCAGAAGTCTTTTCTGTGTGAACGTCCTCAGCTCTTTCGGGGGCGTAGGTAAGAACAGGTGGACCCTAGAGTGGGTGCGTACAAACAGCCAGACCCAGACCTGCGTGGCTGTGGCGTCCCAGGGCAGCGTGGAGCGAGCGCCCTGTGCGCGCCGTCCTGGGCAGCCTTCACATGGTGGCCCCGCGGGGCGTGGGGTGCGCAGCGCCGCCGAGCGCCTCCGCACGTGCCCTGGGGCGTCGCGTCTCTTTCCTGCAGAGTCTTTTCAGGCCCTTTGCTCGGTTTTAATTGGTTTACGTGCTGTTTTATTGGTGGTGTATAGTTCTTTATCAGATACGTGCCTTGTGGGCGTTGTGGGCCTTTTCTTCCAGCTTGTGATTTCTCGTTCAGGCTTCTTCGCGGTGTCTTTTGATGAGCAGACCTTTTAATTTTGACGAGGTTCTCTCATCAGGTTTTCTTTTATGGGTAGTGCTCTTTGTGTCTTACGAAGTCTTTGGTGACCCCGCGGGGCAGAGTTTTCTCCTGTACGTCCTTCGAGACACTAGTTGGACCCGTGATCCATCTTGGGCTGATTCTGAGACACGCGTCAGGAGTTGAGTTTCCTTTTTTCCTAGGTGTATCGAGTTGCTCTTGCACCAGTTGCTGGGAGTTTTCCTTTTCCACTGAATTATTTGACGCTTTCATTGAAAATTATGTTGGTGTGCACGTGTGGGTCTATTTCTGAATTCTCTATTCTGCTCCATTGCTTTTTAAAAAAGCTAGAGCTGTCTAGTCCGCGCCGCGCTGTACGCGTCCACTCACCTTTCTTACACTCTGCTGTCGCGTGCTGCTTCCTGCTGCACGGAACGGTTCGCGATGCTCCCCTTTCCCAGACGGTTCTTCCTCTTCCCTTCCATTTGCGTTTTATCGTTGTTCAAAGGCCTACGTGAAAGCGTTTGACGCTGTGAGGTCCGCCCTGGTGCTCTCCCTGTGTGGCTCCACCTCCCTTGGTGTTCGTCCGTGGCACCTGTCTCCCAGATGCTCCTTCATCGAGGGGACCTGGGTTTCCTGCGCCCCCTCTGCTGACTGACTGATGGTGATGCTGCCGCTGTGGGCCAGGCTTTACCTGCGTTAACTCCTTTAACCCTCACGACAGTCTTAGAAGTGGACTCTATTCTCCCCAGTACTTCGCGTCTGAGGAAACGGGGTGCTGAGTGGGTGGGTGCCCAGCCTGGGGCAGCAGAGTGGGCTGTGAGTGCATGGCCTGGCGCCAGGGTACACGCGGCACCCACCGCACAACTGCCCAGTGTGCCCGGGGACCACTGTCGCCCCCTGGGGAAGCGTGGTCCTCCATAAGGTGGTGCTCGTGTTTGAACTGGAGGCTGTGTGCATGGGCAGCACCCGGCCCTGCTGTTGGCACGTCACCCCGCTGATCCTTCCACCGGGTTACGGCTGCATTCATCAGCCTCGCAGAGCTGGTGAATCCTACGTAGCCTTTGATGGAGGCCAGTGTTGAAAGTCAGAGTTAATGGGGAGGAGGAGGGCGCCTCGTGCTGGCTGCGGTGTGGCGCATCACCCACCACTTAGGAGCCGGACCGTGCTGCAGGCTGGACCCCTAGCCCCCTGCCCCTGGGAGAGCCCGTGACGAGCAGCCGGCTGTCACTCCGAGGCAGACAGTGGAGCGTTGGCTTGGCAGATACAGGGCTGGTCTAATGTCGGGACCGAGGGCAGCGTCACACCTGTTCCGGACACTCTCGCTGCATGTGGAGCGCTGCGAAACGGGGCTCGCAGGTCACACCCGGAGACCTTACCGGGGCGCCGGGGGCACAGCCCCTCCCACAGCGTGGACGGGGAGGGCCCTCCCCTCCCCGCCCTCCGCCTGCCCACTCCCCTGCCCGCCCGCTGGGTGCTCCTTCGGGCATCCCCCTGTGAACTGCCGGTGGGCCGTAGGCGAGGGATGGCTGAGGGTGGGGCGCCTGAGATTAAGGGGCTCTACAGCTAAAGGTTTCTAGTCACACAGCCCCCTTTTTGTCTTGGCAATCCCGGACGACGCCAGCTTGCTTCTCTTTCTACTCTGTCGCTCTTTGCTTTGTCTGTGCGCCTGTGACTCTTACTCAGATACAGAGACATAGATTAAAATACCAATTTATCTAACAGTCGGTCAAGCAAACAGCCACATAGCCAGCTGCTGGGAAAGGAAGCGGAGCACGTCAGGCCTCCTGGCGGGGGTCACGGTGGCCCCTGCGCTCCTTACGGGAACAAGTCTGGTTTCCCTTACCATCTTGTCACCTGGTAACGGGTGCCGAGGCGACTCTGCGTCAGTGGGATCGCACTGACGTGTCCGCGCCCCGCCCCTCTGCGCGGCGCGCCCCAGGCCCGCGCCGCGTCTGTCTCCTCCGCGGGTGGTTTTCGCGGTGCGTGCTGACGCCGCTGCGGCGGAGCGCCGCAGGCCGGGGCCTCACCCGGCAGGCACGAGTCCCCGCAGCTCCCGAGGCCGGAAGCGCAGGTCGTGGCGCCGGCAGGCTCGTGCTCCTTCTGCAGCCTCGCTCCGCGGCCGGACGGCCGCCTTCTCTCTGAGTCCTCACGCCGGCTCCTCCTGTGTGTGTCTCTGTCCTGAGGCCAGCCGTGCTGGACGAGGGCCCACTGGGACGGCCTCACTGTACCTTCAGCACCTGCTTAGGGCCCTGTCTTCCAACGCAGTCGCGTTCCGAGGTGCTGGAGGTTGGGCTGGGGGCACAGCGCAGCCACCGCATCGAGCGTGGGGCCGCGCCGCAGGCTTCCGTCGCCCTTCGTGAGGGGCACCCTTCCTGACGCTGCCGCTGGGACCGTCTGCGCCGTGCGCCGGGCAGGCGCCTCTCCAGGCGAGGACGGGGCGCGCTGCCGGCCCGCGTCGCGTAGCTGGGACCCCAGGTCACGAGGCTGGCCGGCCTCCCCGGACAGCCGGCCCAGCGTCCCTCCTGCCAGCACCTGCGGGTGCCCCTGCTGTCCCCCGTCCCCGGCGCCTGGTCTCAGCCAGCACCGTGCGGGTGCCCCTGCTGTCCCCCGTCCCCGGCGCCTGGTCTCAGCAGACTTTTCAGCTTACGCCCGTGTCTCGGCATAAATTTCTGTGGTTTAATTTGTATTTCCTTCATTACTAGAACGTCCTTTCCTTTGTTGGCCATTTGGATATTGCTATGTATTTGTTCACGTCTTTTGCCCATTTTTCTATTAGGTTGTCTGATTTTTCTTTATTGCTTTGTAGGAGTTCTGTAAGTATTCTGGATATAAGTCTTTGTTTCTTAAATCTGTCGTAATATCTTCTCAAACTGTTGCATGTGTGTTTTCACTATACTCACAATATTTTTCAATAAATATGAAAAATAGGAATTCCTAGTTTTACTGTGGTCAGCTCATCAGTCTTTTTCTTTGTAGTTGATATTTTGACCATATAAAGACTACTTCTCTGAGGTCATTAAGATATTTTCCCATTTTATTTTCTAAGAAGGTTGTATTTTTGCAGCTCATGTGTAAACTGGTGCTGTATCTGGCCCTGGTTTTTGTGTGTGGCATGAGGCAGGACCCAGCTCCATCTGGCCCCGAGGCTGGTCAGCTCCTCTGGCATCACTTACTGAGAAGACACTCCTCCCCCACCCCCTGGGCCACCGCATGGCACATCCGGCGTGAGCAGTGAAAGCTCTGATCCGCTTCCAGGCGCCCTGCTCTGTGTCGCTGATGCATTTGTCTGTCTCTGCCAGAGTGTCACTGACGCAGTCTTCCCGCTCTGCCTTGGAATCTGACCCAGCAGGTCCGCCCACCTTGCTCCTGTTCTGCCCGTGTCTGGGTTGTTCTTGGTTCTGTTTCCATCAACATTTTGGTATCTGCCTGTCTGGTGCCAGACAGACCTGTTGGGATCTTCATTGAAATGTGTTGACCCTGTAGGAGCATTTGAGGGGAATTGTCAGTGTCAAAAAAGACAGGAAAAAAAAAAAAACCCACTGGGAACTGTTTCAGATTAAAGAAGAGTAGGAGTTATGCTAACTAAGTGCGACCGTGTGATGGGTTTTAAGAGAGTGATAAAGGCCTGGGACAGATGGGGACATTTAATCTGGATTGTGCCTGTGTTCTTGGGAGATGCATGCTGAAGAATTTAGGGTGGAGCGTGGTGCTGCCCACAGCTAGCTTTCAATTAAGAAGTGGGGAAAGGAGAGAAGGGAATGGCAAAATGTTGGAAACCAGTTAATCTGCACGAAAGGTAAATGAGTGTTCACTGATTTTATTTTTTTACTTGTAGATTTAAAAAATTTCAAAATTAAAGTTGAGGGAAGTCAAATTTCCTTTTACATATCAGGAAATAGTAGAAGGCCATATCCGGACTCATTATAGATTATCTCGGTGTTTTTTTTTTTTGTTTTTTTTTTGAAAATTCTGTGGTTGGTCTAAGCTTACTCGTCCACGTTGTAGTCCCACCGAACCACCCACGTCTGTGGCTGGCTTTCCAAGTGAAATACACGTTAATGAGCATTTTGTGCCAATGATGATTTACAGAAAAAGACACTGGGTGTTAAAGAAAACTACTGACCGAGTTGTGGGATTCTTTCCCGACATCCTCCTGTGAGAGGTGGGCAAAGTGACTCGTAGGAGTTAGACTCCGTGCAGTCCGGTTGTATAAAACCGAGGCCGGTTTTTTTCCATTTTTTTTGTTTTTGTTTTTTCTTTTTTCACTAAAAGCATTTCTGGGGCTCGAATACTAATGTCTTTATTTTTCATGAAGGGTCTCAGACCTTTGTCCTCATGGCAGGTATCTCCGCCATCTCTAAAGGGATCTCTGAGTTCGTTTCCATTTTCAGTTGCTGCAGCCAGGGCACAAGGGGGGGGGGTTAAATGGCTCCGTGAGTCACACGGTGACTTGGTGACGCCAGTGGACTCACATTTTCTGACTCTTGTGTGCGGTAGTCTCTCTTCTCCTGAATGTTCACGTGTGATTTCTCATCGGCTGATTTTTAAAGAAAAAACATCTCCCAACAGCAGAAGGAAGGGCCGAGCTCCTACGGATCAGCCTCCGCGAGGTCGAGTTGGACCCCGACATTCAGCTGGCGCACATCGCGGCGAAGATCGAGGGCTACTCTGGCGCCGACATAACCAACGTCTGCAGGTTTGTGGGGGTCTGTGGCCTGAGGCAGGACAGGCCCGAGGGTGATGAAGCTGTCAGCCCCTGGCGTGACTGCGGCTGCCCGTTCCTTTGACATGACTTCCCATTTGTCTTGTTTTTTCGTACATAACTTCCCTGGTCACTGTTAGATGAATAGTTACGTAGCGAGATGGTCACCTTCTCCAAGAAATCGTTGTGCCTAGCTTGCAAATAATGACCATGGCAACTTAAGGTTAATTTGGGCCTAAATTAGGGCCCAGCTGCATCAACATCAAAAAATAACTGTAGTTTAGGCTGGATTATTTTACTATATGCAGATGAACAGAATTGACCAGTTTAAGCTGTAAAATATACATGTATATTAAAATTTTCATTTCGATGTAATGGTATCCTAATTTTTCGACAATTCACATTGTTCAGTGGATTTTTTTTTCTTTTAGTTCCTACTTTCCTAAGTATACCTAAATTGACATAAGTGGCCGTGGTGAACCAGGCCAAGCTGTGAATCACCTTAACATTTACTCGTGTGTTCACTGCCACGTGTACAATTCAGACTTCGCAGTTCTCCAGTTTCCTGAACTGAGCTGCCTTTGAGGAGCCTGTGGGGACAGTTCAGTGTCCTCTGGGCCCGCCTGGACCTCTGGGGTCCAGTCCTGGTGCCGGTCATGTTCGAGCCCTGTGCGTCCTCCACCTCTCCCGAGCCCCCAGGCTCTGTAGAACGCTCCAGGCAGCATGGTAAACACCCATCACGTGACCTTTCGGGCACGTCCGCAGCCTTGTTATGCTGGACGTGTCGAGGCCATGTGCCGGGTGGGCATTCACCCGCTCTGGTGCCTTCCAGGGACGCGGCCTTGATGGCCATGCGACGGCGCATCAGCGGCCTGAGCCCCGAGGAGATCCGCGCGCTGTCCAGGGAGGAGCTGCAGATGCCCGTGACCAGCGGCGACTTCGAGCTGGCCCTGAAGAAGATCGCCAAGTCCGTCTCCGCCGCGGACCTGGAGAAGTATGAGAAGTGGATGGTTGAGTTCGGGTCTGCTTGAATTTGTCGGCTCTTTCATTTCTGATATTTTCGTTTATAAATTGTGAAGAAATTCCTGCAGTTAAAAAAAAAAAACAGGTTTGGGGCTTTTCATTGGATTTTCACTTATGGGAAAGCCATCTAAAAGCAGAGTATAAATGTAGTCGAAAAATAAGAGAAGCTGACAGAGAGCCCGGTGGGCCTGTCACCCGGCCACCTACCGGTGCACTGCCACCGCGCACCCAAACCGGGGTCAGGGCGCAAGGCCCGGTCGCGATGCTGGCGGGAGCTCGCTCACGAAGGATCAGAGGACGGTTCTCACTGCAGTTGTTGTCTTTGTGTTTTCTGGTCTTTGCTCTGAACATGAGGGACCTTACACATGTCGACTTGAAAAATCAAAGCTGAGTTTGTGTCAGATTCATTATGTGTCATTAAGAAGAGTCGTTTTGCGTGAAACCGTGCCCATGTGAGGTAAGCCTCTGGAACCCAGCTGTCACCGTCAGACTGTGTCCTGGTCGGAGCGCCTGCCGCCTCCCCAGCACCCCCCTCTGCCAGCTGTTTCGTCATTTACCGAGCTTGGAGCGGAAAGCAGCCTCGTTTTGCCAGGTTGTTTCTCTGGCCTGTATAAATTTTTGCCTGTAGTTCTCATATTTCATATTGAAAGAGCAGGGGAGGAATATAAGACATATGTCTTCATTCCAGACTTTGAAGTTTGTTTTCACTTTTCTTTTAATATGGTCAAACAGATAAACCCTTTGTTTTTTTCAGCTCCAACATTGTTTGATTTTTGCTGAATTTGATTTTCATATTCTAAATAGTACTTTTATATTCCAAACAAGTCCACCCCTGTGGCTAATGCAAAACACGCAAAACAAAATTTTAAAGTTTTCCAGATAGCTTGTTTAACAAAATAACATTATCCTTAATGAACGATGTTCATTTGAAAATTTTGAATCATTCTCTGAGAACATGCACACACAGTAAGATTGGGGTAGAAATCTGCCAGAGTCATTCAGTCTGGCAGAAATAAGACAGCAGGAAGAGGCTAGAAGAGTAGATGGCCTGTGTCTAATCACTTTGTTGTGGAAAAATCCCAAAACCAGTCCAGTGAAAAACCAAACAGTAACTCGGAGAGAAGGAGAACTCAACTCTGTTACACGCGGTCCCCCAGAGGAGCTGGTGCTCTGAAGATCTGGGCAGTGTGCTCAGTGGCAACATTCCTTATGTACAGAGTTTTTACACAAGCTGATTGGTTGATTCAAACTTAGATTATTACAAGTGGAGGGAGTTGCTGTGGTTGCAAGTAGTAGCATTGGCGGAAGGGCAGGAGTTGCCATGGGTTACAGGCCAGTACAAGGTGTTACAAAGGTGTTACAGGGTTATGGTGGGTACAAGGTGTTACAAATTGTTACACGGGAAGTGGGAGCTGCTGGGGTACAAAGTGCTACAAGAGGCAGGTGCTGCTAGGGGCACAAACAGTTACATTCGTGGAGCAAAGGTACAAACAGTTACATTTGCAGATTGAGCAGAGTGCAAGTGAGCTCTTGTACGCAGCAAGCACTTTTGCAGAAACCAAGCACATTTATAGCAGCAGAACAGAAAGCTGATTTAATTTTTAATGAAATTCCCCAAATTTCCTCTTCAGTCTCCCATTTTGATGCCCATTTAAATTCTTTTTAGGACATCACTTTTTGGATTCCCTTCTTGATTTCTCTGGACTAGCTACTGATGATTCTATTACATAAAGGTCTTTACTGCAGTATTTTTTTTTCTATGGCCTTAAACATTTGTACATAAAAGGTCATCCCTTTGGCCCTTGCTGTCTTATATTTTACTCCTGATGATGACAGCCTGTTCCTTTAGTTTATTTAACACACGTGTTTCCTTGGATTCTGCCAGGCTGTAATCCGTATTCTCTCCCTCCTCCTCTGTTGCGTACACTTTTCCCAAGGGGGTTTCCTCACTTTACCTTTTTCCTTTTTTACTCGTTTTCCCGTTCTCCAGTCCTTTTCAGGTGTCACCTGCCACGTCCAGCAAGTGGTAAATCCTGCTTCGTGCATTGCCTCTGAAGGTAGAGAATTAACTTTCAAAGAGGTCATCGGGGTCCTATCCGTGCCACACTAGCATGGGCATGTGTGCCAGTTTGCTCATTCGTTCGACAACTCAACTCAACAGCCCGGGCCTAGTCATCTATGTGTATACAGCAGATGGTGAGACTGAATTTTCTGCACACGGCTCCTTCAGTTGCTAGTAGATACGGTGGTGTCAACGTGTTTTGGTAGGTGACATTTCTCATCCGTGTCTGCTGATGTGCAAGGAAGGTCAGGGCTCCCCCAGTTTCGTTAGTAATGACCTCTAAGACTTCCTTAATATATTAATTCTTTTCCCACTTTCTCCTCCTGCACTCCCAAACTTCATGACTTTTTCTCATGTTTCAAAGTTTGGCCAGGCAAATTATACGCGAATCCCAATTCTGACAAGTATTTACCCGACTGAAGATGTTTCCAAATTCATTTTAAAAGATCATCTGAAAATTTTCATTTCAACTTACAGTCTATTCAGTACTTTATTCCTGCACCTTCTCAGTTGTTTCTCGTTTCTGTTCACCCCTTTCTTTTCCTGCTTGGCGAGAATTGGCTTTATGTTCTAGGATCTTTTTGCGGTCTATGTCCAGCTTTAGTCTAGTAATAACTACCTTACTGGGGTGAATGCCCATATGAACAGTTGTGCCATTAGCCTTCTCCCGCTGCACTACAATTTAGTTAAAACTCTAGAAGTTATTAATTTTATCAACTAGATGAATTAAGAATCACCCTTATATTTCCCCTAGATAAGAATTCGTATCTGACTGGGATATCCTTTTACTCTAGTCTGGACTAACCTGGGCCTGTCTATCTATCCTGCTGATGAAATGAATTTTTCCCTGATTCTAATTATTGTCATAGTTAGTTCTGCTTACGAAATGCAGTCTTTCTTAAGATATAATATTCTGTATTTTCATTCTTAGATTTAAATATCCTGAAAAGAGTTTAGTATTTTGTGACATAGAAACTTCCTCCTAAGAAATCACATTATAGCTTCTCAAATTAATGGGGTGGGCTTCTCAGATTCTTACTTGAATTCTGTTTTTGCTAATCTGAAACATTGATCATCAAGGACATAACGAAGCTAAATGATTCTGTGAACTGCTGTTCTGGACAGAGAATCATTTCCAATAGGTTCTATCTAGCCTATGTCAAGCTCTTTTTGGAGAGCGAATTCAGTTTGCTTAGAAGATACTTTTAAAATCTAAATGGTTGGTTTTTATATTTGTCACCAATTCGAATTATCATTAGTATTTCACATACATGCCTCCTTCACATTTTAATCTATTGCTATTAATGAAGATAGCGAGTTACAACCAGAATTCTAGCGGCCTTATATTTGTTGGCTCAGGTGCCTTTAGATAAGCAATGGATTGCACATATGTGTAGTGCAGTTTGATAAAGCTACCTGTTTCAGGGAAAGGGTCAGTTGGGTTATAACACACATAAGGTTGGTTATTTCCTGCGTCATGTACTGAATACTGAGTCTGGTTATAGGTACAGGTCCCCTTCTGAGTTCCCTGGCATTTATAGTAGCTGTAAAAGATTAAGGTAGTGAAAATCCTCTTACCTCCTTTGGTGACATGAATACATAGCTCACAGTCCTTTACTCTAATTTCCCTCCCGCCCCAGTGTCCAATTATAAGGAGCCCCACAATGAAATCTTTCAGGCTTCGGCCGTGGGTAGACCAGCCAGCTTCAGTTGGTGACTGGCGCAGGGCATGTTGTCTTTCTACTTACGAGGGTTGGTGAAATCCGTTTTCACCGTTCATGGAGGGATTTCCGCAGAAGCTGGGGGTTGATGAATATCCAGACAGTCTGGGCGGCCGGTCCTGAAGCTTAACTACACTGATAAACCAGGCAAAACTGGAAGAGTCTAATTGCATTAGTAATGTTTTGGTTGGTTTTGCAAATTACTGTATTCAAACTGAATACAGCAGTACATATTTCAGTAACAGTTGTCTCATAGAACCTGTATTGTATTGAGCCAAATTCTTTATATAATTCAGCAATCTTATATTCTAATAACACCTATTATCTTGGGCCAATGAACACTTTAGCTAGACCAAATTATAAAACATATTTTGGCAGATATTTTACATAGTATTTTCAGTTCCTGACTCCAGGTTGCTTTAATTTAGGGTAAGACACTGGATTAAAATTTATAGTACTCTTTCTTGGTTTCAATCTTTTATATCATAGGAGTCTTAAAAATTATTTTTAGAGCATGCCTATGATGGGTTTTATTAAGAAAAAGTTGATGGAAAAACAAACCATATAAGTTTTACTAAGAATTTGTCTCTATATTTTTCCCCTATGCTTATTTGTTTACTTGTGAATGTTAGTGGGAGTCACTACTGTCACAGTATGGGGACCTGTCTGGCTCAGCTGGAGCGGCTTTTTCTTCCAGTCTCTAACCCACACCTCTTGGGTGAAAGGGGTGGACCTAATTTCCAAAGAGGATTGGGGATTTTTCTAAAGTTTCCCTGATGTGACGGGGAATTCTCCCTGAGGTCTGAAGGTGTTGGGACATTTTCAAAGATAACTCTTAATCTAGGGTTTCTTTCTAACTTTCTTACCACTAGGGGATTATGCGGGCTCCTTCCAAGATCGGATAACCTTAGTATCTTTGCAGGTAGATCTGGAAACCCCCTTAGCTAATTTTCCTGTCTAACTCTTTTCTAAGTGCCATGAACCCCTTTTTATTATATGGATGTTGAGGGACTGGAGGTCTCTTCTTCCATATCTACTTCCTGCTGAGAGTGGCTTGGTCCCTGCGTACTGGGGTTTCATGGATCTCTTTCCCTTTTCTGCCTTGATTGGGGCGGGGCCTTAGATTTCCTGATAAAACTAGCTATAGTGGTTCTGTGGGTCCAGTTCACGTTCAGCTTCCCCTAAGCTTTGCAGCCCTTAGGCCGTGTGGAGCTGCTTTTCCTCGCCGTTTGTCATCCCCCTTTTGGTGAAAGGCCCCACGTATGTGCAAGGTGACAGAAGGCATACCTTGAGCTGGTGTAGATAGATATTGGCCCGTTTCCTTCCAGCGTGCCACAGTGGCTGGATGAGTGCCCGTAACTCAGCCCGCCGTGCTGACCAGCCCTGTGACCAGCCTCAGCTCTGATGACCTCTTCGGCAGTTGTTACTTGTCGCCGGCTTTGCGCTGTCCTTCGTGAAGCTGCTCCATCTGTGAACACTGCGAGCTCTGGGTCTTAGAGGGGAGCATCTGCCTGGGCTGGCCTGCTAGAGTGAACTGTGCCCGTGGGCTCCTCACGATCGTGGTGGGGAGGCCCTCCCGTAGCGAGGTTCAGGGTACTTGCAGTTTCGAGGCAGACTTGCGGACTTCCATAAAGCAGCCCCTGGTGACAAGTTGTTCTGGCATCGTCTCAGCGTAAGCTTGTTCGCGTCCCCTATTAGGATTACCATGGCCGCTGAGGCTCGGAGGCACGGCGGCCATGCTCATGCTACCAGATCCAGCCGTTGGGACAAATCTGCACCTGGGCATTGTCTTGGCCTGACCATTTGTGTGGGGACCCTGCCCCAAAGGGGTTAAAGTCCTGTGTTACGTCCGGTGGTCCTGATCCTGGGCACTGGTTAAGAGTCCCTTTATATCTCCGAAAGCTGCTTCTTGTCTGGAGCCCTAAACCAGGGGATCTTTCTGTATTTGGTGGCTTGGCAATTTCAGAGAACCCCAGTACTCAGATTCGGCAGCCTCTGGGAACTCACGGACTCCTTTCGGTGTTAAGCTGTGGTATTAAGTGTCTATTCTAAAAGCCATTGATTAGTCCCCTATTTCTATTGCGACCGTAGGCTGCTGGGGGTCTAGGCACAGGGAGCCCGAACGTTCCTAGACTGATTGCTCCTCAGCCCAGCTGCTGAGCTCTCGGGTGACTGGCTCGGGCTGGTGTCTTAAGTTCTTTGGCCTTTCAGACGTTTTCCTACGACAAGGGCGCTCGTTTCTCCAGTGGCCGGCTGCTCGGCAGAAGGCGTGTTGGCCGCAGTGCAGCGGGGTCTTCTTCTGGCTTCTCTCATTCGTGAGGGGGCAGCAGTCTGTCGTTCTGGACCTGGGTTCCCCAATGCCGCTGTGAACAGGGACACCTTGTGCTTCCTCCGTTACCGTCACCTCATCGTCGTGCAGGGTGAGGGCCAAGTGGATGCCCGCGAGCTCTGAGACCGATGCCATGGTGCAGGCGGTGACGGCGGTCGCTGCTGGGCGCGGTGCTAGTTGCTGGCTGCAGTGAGGGCCTCACCCCAACACGGCCTTTGCTTGCTCTGGAGGACCGAGCGCCTTACCAGCAGCTGAGGAAAGGGGTTGACACCCGGAACGTCTCGCACAGTCTCCTGTAGAACTCTGGGCAACTCCTGACTGGCCTGTTAACGAAGAGGGCGGGAACTATCCCCACCTGGCCACCTTGCCCCGGCACTCCACGCCTGCTCATCAGTCTTCTCTATTATTACCAGGAACTCACTCTTCTCAAAGGGCAGGTCCTCAGCATCTGTCCCAGGGCAGTCAGAGAGAGTCCGTACATGTTCTAATACGCTTAGATATTGGGGCGCGGGCTCCATCAGGGTGGCGGTGTTAGTAAACCTCCAGCAGGGCCGGCAAGCACTCAGATTCTAGGTCCATGATCTTAAAACGGCGTCGGGCAGTGAGCTGACGCAGTCGAAGACCCGCGAGTTCTCAGACGGACAGTGCATAATCCTCGGGACGGGTGGAGGAGTCGCGGACTAGGAACATGCCGTGGGGTCAGCCTCGGAGTCAGGTTGGTGCCTCCTCACGAGACATTGGCCCCACATACCAAGCAGAGTGATCTGAGGAGTTAAACTTGAACCTGGTGGGGGACATAGTGCTGGCCCGGGGCTTGGGGGCAGTAGGGGGCGGTGCAGGCCCTGATGGTAGAAGCCTGTCTGGCAACTGTGTGTAAAGTAGTTGCACAGGGACTGACGGATCCGCCAAGATGTATGGTGGTTGGAAGACAATAGGTTCTTCCTTAGGGTCCCCTTGGTAGATGATTTTTGCTAGCACCCCCTTGTTCTTTTCTCGAATTGGTTGGGCCACAAGTACTTCATTCTGTCCCTGTCTATTTGCACTTAACTGGACCCATGGGACCACCATGATAGCGATCTGCAGCCACTTGTCTATGTACAGCCACTGGTCTCGATATCCAGGGGTCCCTGTCACTACCCGATACACCGTCCTCACTGTGGGGAGGTCTAGGATCCTTTCCAAGAGCCACCCTACCCCGAATGTGGGCCGTGCAAGCTCACAAAGATTACAAAGCTTTTCTGGGTTCAGCCTGATCCTGTAATTCTCTGAGAAACTTTTCTTAAACTTTTCCAACATACAGTCTAAGACAGTTGGTTTAGTGGTACTTCCCTCCATATTTACAGGGAGCTTCTTTTGAAAATTGGGCAGAGGAGGCCAGTGTTAATATATTCCCTAAAGTTCCAGAAACCTGGTTAAGACAGCATAAAACACTTAAATTATGTTGACAGAATTCTTGTTTTCTTCTCAGAAAACTTCTTCATAACTTTAGTAGCAGACCAATAGTCTCAGAAATATTGAACACAGTTGTAACTTTACAGTAGCTTACTTTTGACATTCACATTTCCAACTTTGTTTTGCTTAGTTACATAAAATTTCCTCAAGGTCCCTTCCCAAAACCTTCTTTCGCACTTTCAGGATTTTACACTTTCTTTATTCTTTCAGTTTAATTTCCCCTCAGGATTTCTCTTCACATACACAAACCTTCTATTACTTTCTTTTCCCCCAATTTTCCTCTTTTCACCTTTCAGAAATAAACAATTCTGAGGCAAATACTTTTCCTTCAATTTCTTTCAAAATATGTCTCCAGACCTTAAACCTTATACCAATAACACTTTCCTTTCTACTTACTCAAACCTTCTTCAACATGCCTTTCCCTTCACACAGATCTGGGGTACCTCCCGCGCCTCCCACAACAGACGACAGTCACGCCACACTGCGGAAAGGGGGATGGGGCCGGGGAGATGGGAGGCGCTCGCTTCACCCGTCTCCGGCCACTCCCCTGCAGGGATTTCAGGCGCCTCTTGGCATTGGTGGGTCGGTGTGAACTCCCCACAGAGCTCCAGTGGGGCCACTGTAAGCCGTAAGAGGGTCGCCACAGAACCGCGGATTGGGGCTCAGCTCTCACTTCTCGCAAGGCCACGTCTCAGTCGGCACTCACTCTTTCGCACGCCTCCCTCCATTCCTTCACAAGGTGCGCTGGAGAGCAAGCGGCTGCTCCCCTCAACTTGTGGAGGGCGATGGGTTGCCCTCTGGGGGATGATGGAGCTCCCCGCTTTACTTAGTGTTGACCCAATCTTCCCACCCTGCGACGGTGACGCAAAGACAAGGGTGGGTGCCCCCCCCCCAAGAGGATACCATTCTGGTGCTCATTGGCCATGTCCCCTTATGGGAACTTAGGTGACACTTAGCTGTAGCAGACTCAGCTTTGTGACTTACAAGCGAACACTAGTCCAGTGCCACCATAGACCGTAAGCCATTCACCATGAAACCGCAGAATGCGCCCACACGAACTCCATGGCCTTTAGGGGACCTTCAGGGTGCCCAGCCATGTACTTGACCGATCAAGTCGACCAGGCCGCTCATTCACTCACACGTTCACACATCGGGTTAAAACATTGCCTCCCCCACCCATACAACCCAGATCACATGACAGGCTCCTGACTCATGGGTACGTGCCTCAACCGGACGCCTCCCCCACTGGGGACATCTGGGTCTCCACCCTGTCCCCTTTTGGAGACTCCTGACGAACCTGGAAATCACACGACAGGTTCCCTGACCAATGTCTTCTTACTGAAGACCAAGAAGCTGCATCTAGTTCTTCTCTCCGACAGAGGGGACCTGAATGGGGCTGTCCCAGGACCGTACTCAGCTAGCCTACTCTTCTGATCTCACTTTGTGCACTTACCCTCCTCTTTTACTCCCTTTGATCTTACCTTGGTACCTCTTCCTTCTGCGGCTGTTTCTGGTGAATCAGTCCTTCTGTCTTGTGAGTCTGGGTGGGCAGCTCAGCCGTCCTCAGGAGTCAGGGTGCCGATCCAAAAGAGAACTCGAAATATTCAAGTGACATGTCTCCTCAGTCGTCTTGGAACCCCTCTGCCTTGGTCTGGCCAAGCCACCGGTCCGGCGGCTCAGGGGGCCAGTGTGGTTGGAATCTCGCAGGGGTCTCCAAAAATGTTGTGGAAAAATCCCAAAACCAGTCCAGCGAAAAACCAAGCAGTAACTCGAGAGAAGGAGAACTCAACTCTGTTACACGCGGTTCCAGAGGAGCTAGTGCTCTGAAGATCTGGGCAGTGGCAACATTCTTATATACAGGGTTTTTACACAAGCTGATTAGTTGATTCAAACTTAGACCGTTACAAGTGGAGGGAGTTGCTGTGGTTGCAAATAGTAACACTGGCAGAAGGGCAGGAGTCGTCATGGGTTACCGGCCAGTACAAGGTGTTACAAATTGTTATGGGAGCTGCTGGGTACAAAGTGCTACACGAAGCAGGTGCTGCTAGGGGCACAAACAATTACATTCGTGGAGCAAAGGTACAAACAGTTACATTTGCAAATCGAGCAGAGTGCAAGTGAGCTCTTGCACGCAGCAAGCACTTTTGCAGAAAGCAAGCACATTTACAGAAGCAGAATAGAAAGCTGTTTAGTTTTGAATGAAATTCCCCATATTTCCTCTTCAGTGTGTCCTGGTGGTCGTTTAAAATCACATTCATCCCGTTTGATTGGGCAGCCCATGCTCTCATGGTCAAGCTTTTTCAAAGTTTGTGTTTGATGACAGCCTGAATTCTCAGCTTTGCTGAGCACCTGCTGGTTTAAAAACAGAACTCTTTAGACACTTAGAAAACCACCTGGTATCTCGCCTGTGAGATTTTTTTCCCTGCTAAGAACTAGGTAACTTGAGTCTGACTCTAAACTCCAGTATTCTTCTAATAGTGTAAATTATAATCTATGCCTCCGAGGCATAGATTATAAGAGTTAAAATGATAATGCATCATGATGTTATTTTAATTGAATTAATTTACTTTAAAAATAGAATGAGAGGGCATTTTCTTTTGTTCACTTAAAGTTAAAAAATAATCCCCTGAAGATAATGTTGCAAAATATTGCCATTCAGTTGCTTTTTTTCCTTAGTCCTAGGGGCAGTTAGTCCTTAAAACATTGGTGTTTTTGCTAGAACTTGTTTGTATACTTTAGTTGATTAGTTAGACCGTTTTTCTTGGTTTTGTGTTACTAGCCTTGGTGCCCATTTCATTTTTTAAAAATCCTTCATGAATAATGATGTGGTAATTGTGATTTCTGAGAATTAACGGTTGAGCAGTGTTTGGAGACATAAGCTTCCTGGAAGCTGATCTTCTCCAAGAGAAGTGAGTCAGTGCTTTTTTGTTTCCTTTGCTTCTCATTTCACGGGATGGTGAGTGCTCTGTATGTCCCAATCCCCTGAGAGACACCCCTCGGGTCTCGCCCGCCTTCGCGGCGCGTGGGCCCCTCGGGTCCGGCCCGTGTTCACGGCACGCGGGCCGTCTTCTTTGGAAGATGGTGCATTGTGTCACCCAGAGTGAGCGAGTTGCTGCTTCGCTCTTTCTTCTTTTCTGTGCCACATCATCAGACTAGAAGGGTCTGGTCCCCTCAGGCATCCGCACGCACGAGTGTCTCAGGTTCTGCAGCACGGCCACGTTAGCCGGAAGTCCAGGTGGGTCTGTCTGGCAGGGCCCCGGTCAGGCGGGTCCTGCGTTTGGCAGAGCGGCTGCGCGTGAGACGGGCACTCCATGGTGCCAGAGGTGGCCTGGGTGGGGCGGCTCCAGCTGGACATGTCCTGTGAGCGCTCTGTGCAGCCCCCGGCTGCAGCCAGCGGGGCGAGTGCAGGCCACGCGAGAGGAGGCACAGGCATCTGCGTGAGGCGACGTGGACGAGGCCTCCTCCTGCTCTCTAAATTTGTTTTAAAATTACATCTGATCTCCATTTCTTGGAAGAACATAACTAGTCTAGATCCGGCTATTTTCATGAATCATTTTGTCGTTTCCCAAGCTACTCATTTGTTGCAGACGTGCACACGTCGTTATGGTAGGCAGGTAAACATGTGACATGTTTAGTCTAAACGTTTGGCTCTCATAATGCCTTCATTTGCTAAAGGGGTTAATAGTGTGGGAGGTCCCAGACAGGTGGCTCTTCCGTGTAGACCAGAACCCCCAGTGCCCCACGTGGGCGGTGCAGCTTCTGGTCAGTGGCAGCACAGGCGTTCCAGACTGACCTGACACTCGTGGGCTCGGGCCTCGGCCTCCAGAAACACAGGACGGTGTGGCCGAGGACACGCGTGGGCCAGCTGTGCAGTCGCCTCATGGGGGCTCCCGAGGTTGCAGGTTTTATGGTATAACATTCGAATGTCAAAAAACAGGCGAGATCACTAATTACTCAAAAAGTGAGCCGGCCAGGACCTGATGACTCTGCCACGCACACACGCACACACGCACACACACAGGTACATTGAGAAGAACACGTCCCGGGGCCACGTTCACAGTGTTTTCGTTACGCCCACTCCGGCTGCGCGAGCCCAACTCTGCTGAACACGGATTACTGATGGTCCGTGTTCGAGAAGCCGAGTTTGTCGAGTCCTCTCTGTGTTTGCTGTAGAATCCACGATGTGAGTCACGCGACCAGCCAGCTGACGTGGGCCTGCCTCGTCCCCCTGCCCTAACACGAGGGAGAGCAGGCGTCTCAGGCCGTGTGGGCTCTGGCTCCTTCACTGTTGTCTGAGTCTGCTGCAAAATTAATAGATTCCCACTCGTCTTTAGATCTCCTAGACGATAAGCCACCCTTGGATGCATCCTGGGTGATGGGCATGAAATGCTCAGGATATTTGGTGGCCTTTCCCAGGAAAGGGTCGTCTTCACTGGTGTGAGGAAGCAGTGGTGACTGTTCTTTTACTGTTTTTTGTGTCTTTTGTTTCTTAACTGTGTTAATGGGATAGGATTTTTTATATGCCACTTAATTTGTGATGCACATAATGTTTACGTGAATCTCAGAATCTATCACAATAGAAAAGAAGTAGGAATTACATTTGGAGAGAATATTAGGAGATAAAACTATTTAAAACTCAAATGTTTTATTCTCATCTCCATTTGCAGAAAATGCTAAAAACTCTGTTGTAATGACTGTTTACTTATTTATACTTTTAATTAGGTTTTTCATATTTATTTAATTTTTTAGGACATTTGCTTTTAATATTGTGTCTTGATGTGGAAACTGTATGAGCATTTTAAAAATACAATCTTTAAGGTAATAGATATGTTTTAAAACATTTCCCAAATTAACAATTTGAATTTTTATTAGGTTTTTGGTCTCCAGACAACATTTTAGCTGAAATATTTCTGAATTTCCGAGTGACTCATTAATACAAACAAAAATGTTAACGTAATGTCATAAAATTTACTCCTTTTGTTTGGCCCTTTTATCTTTCCATCGACCTTACTTTACGTGTGTGCAGAACACCCGGGTCCTGTGTGCAGGTTTCTGTGCGTTTGGACATTTGGCACAGCAAATAGGAAATTAAGATGGAAGTTTTCCTCTGTGAAAAGGCCCTCATTCGATATTATTTTCAACATTCTGAAATGCACTTTTGTTCCACCGTCCCCAAGATGACTCAGTGTCGCCCTGTGGAAAAGCGGGTCTTTGCACATGTCGTTTCCAGGGTCTGCCCATCAGCTGCCAGGAGGCTTAAGCAGGGAAGGAACTGAACCCGAGTTTGGATTCAGCTCGTCATCTCTCCAGCTCCTGTGCGGTTTTCTTTGTTGCTCTCTGCCCGTCCCCATTAAAGGTTTTTTAAACCCTGAATTTTCCATTCAAATACTTGTCTTCCCCTGGGAAAGCCACATATTCCAAATTAACCCCTCTGTGAAATGTCCGAATTTTCTCTCTCCCTTCACTGTGGCCGGCTTCGTTGCTGGGATGTTTCACTCAAGGAGCAGTGTCACACAGCCTGCGTCCCCCTGCCTTTCTCGTGGCTTCGTCCAGACAGACTCGGGGGACGGCATCAGAAGTCTGGGAACCTAACCAGGCTGTGTCCGCCCTAAGAACTGGGCACTTCCTGAAAACGGGACGGACACACGCTGTTCAGTGGCACACGCGCCTTCCGTTCACGCGGCGGGGACACCGTGTCCAGTGAGGTCCCTTCACGGTGTCACGATGGTTTGTGAGTGTGTGTTGTTGGAATTTTGTTTCAGTGTTTGTCTCCCAGTATTTTAAACTTAATTTAAAGAAAAAGATGTTTCTAACTTGTATTTATTAACTTTCCTTACCTTTTGTGCTGTCACTCTGCGGTTTCGTGAGTCCAGTTGTGTTTGTGCCTAGATTGTAATTTGCTAATAAATTTCTAGAGCGCTGCTTGTCGGTGTGTTCTTTGCGGCTCCTGTTTGGTCTGCAGTCGCTGGTGCACTCACTGTCACCGGGGGTGGGGGGGTGGGGACCCCTCACTAGTCGGGGGCGGGGGGTGACAGCCCCGGAGTTCCGGTTCTTAGAACGTCGCGTACCGCGAAGCTGGCTCCTGTGTTCGCCGTGCATCATGCGAACAGTGTCAGGGCCGATGCAGGTGAGATGAGGGGCCTCTCGACGAACCCTGGCCGGTTCCACAAACGCTCATGTCATTCGGGCAGCACCACTGCAAAGAGTTTTTTCCGGATGACTGTCCGACTTTATGGATCCCCAAACTTTTTAATTCACAGATTCCCTTTCCTTTGCTGAGCAGTGTTGGGTTTACAGAAACATTGAACAGCACGGAGAGCTCTCGTAAGCCCGCCCCCTTCTGTTAGTGCCGGCCACGGACGGCTGGCTTTGGTGCCTTTGTCTCGAGTGAATCCGCCCTGACGCATCCTGTCGCGCAAGTTCACGCTTTGCGTCCAGGGTCATTCTGTGCTGTACGGTTTAGTGGGCTTTGACGAAGGCATAATGTCACATATCCGTCGTCACAGGGTCACCCTGAACGGTTTCCCCACCCAAGAAGCTTCTGTGCTCTACCTAGCCACACACCCCCCGGGCAGCCACTCCTGTTGTTACTGTCCCTCGAGTTTGCCTTTCCGGAATGTCCTGCGGTTGGAGCCCTACGCGCGCACACGGCCTTTCCGGACGAGCTTCGTTCACTTAACAGTGTGCATTTGGGGTTCCTTTCCGCCCCCTTTCCTGTGTCTGGCACTTTTGTTTTTTAAATTTATTTATTAATTATTTATTAATTATCAATTATTAATTATTGATTATTTATTAATTTGTTAATATTTGGGGTTCTTTAATGTCTATCGTGGCTTCATAGCCGGTTTCTTTTCATCAGGGAATCATTCCTTCACGTGGGTGCTGGTTGGTTTATTCACCGACTGAAGGACGTTTTGGGTGCGTCCAGGTTTTAGCGATTAGGGAGAAAAGTGCTACAAACATGGGCGCGCGGGTTTCCGTGGGGGCCCGAGTTTGCAGCCTGTTTGAGTAAACGCCTGGCAGTGCAGCAGCTGGGGTGCTGCGTTTTGTGAGAAGCCCCCGGAGCGCCTTCCGCGTGGCCGCCGGCAGCGTCCGGGCTCGAGTCTGCCGTTCGCACAGGCGTGTGGTGCATCTCGGGGCTGTTTTAAGCTCCAGTTCTCAGTGCCCTGACCTCAAGCTTCCTTTCATATGCTTTTCTAGTTTTTTGTTTTTTTGTTTTTTTTATCATAAACTTGCTTAAACATATCACACATTTCCTCTGTCTTTGGGAAATCAAGAATTTGAACTTAACCTTTGTGATTCAGAGTTACCCCTGTGACATGCCACCCTCGGCAGCCAGTGGTCCAGATAGGAAGTAGATGCTCAATGCATGACGTGTCATGTACTTGTGTATAACATTGATAGCTGAAAGGCCCCTAGCAACAATTTAATTCCATGGCCTCACCCTTTTTTCTTGCTATGACCATTGAGGATTTGATCTCTCAGACGTATAAAGGAAAAGAACTAAGGACAATTAGGAACAAAAATAGGAAACATTCGTGGCTAGAGCCTCCCACTCTCCCTTCAGCCCTTTCTGTATGTGGCCAGCGTTGCCTGGTGATGGACACGGTGACTGGCTCGTGTGGCAAAGCGTACTTGAGTGTTGGGTGTCCGCCAGAGAAGCCAGGAACCGCGTGGGAAACCAGGAGAGGCCGGAAGCGTTGCCTGGCCCACGCCAGCTGCTGCCCCTCAGATGGGTAGTTAGACAGGGGGACTCACGTCTCACTCGCCTGGGTCCATCAGCTCAGTCCCTGAGGCTGCAGGCTCTGGCCAGCACGCTTCCCTCCCTTCCGACCATCTCAGCCAGCCACACCTGGCCCGGACGGACGTGGCGGTCGCCTGGGCTTCCTGAGGCTCCTCATTCTCAGGCATCGCTCCTGTGACCTCAAGGACAGGCAGGGAGTGACATCGGGAAGGAGCATGTGTGTCCAGTGCCTGCACCCAGCCCGCTCTGTGATCGGAAGGTGTTGGGGCCAGCTCGGCCCTAATTTTAAGCTGTCTAAGGTCTTCTCAGGATGTGTGTCCAGGAGCACCCTGAGAGCTGGGGAACAGGCTTAATGTCTGAATGCTGCAGGTAGGGCGTGAAGAAAGCAAACCAGACAGCAAAACGTTCACTAATGCCCCTCAAGCCTCTGAATCAGACTCTTTACCCAAGTCGACAATAGTCGAGAATAAGAAATACGAGATAAATTTACATTCCAGGGTTGGAACTGAGATTTATGTTTACTACTGCCAGAGACTTTCATTTTATGAAATCCCTACAGTCGTTCTGACATTGTTCCACGATCACCAGTCCCTGTTTCGCCCCCTTTCCTGTAACGCAGCGTTGCCAGGAGACCGAGGCCACTGTGCTGTATCCAGTTACACGATGTACGTCTGTCCCGACAGGGACGATCGGTGTCCCCTATGTTGTGAGGTGGAAACGGAGTCGGGCGTGGGCTGCCGTTTGCCGTGTCCGAGTGTGAACGCGCACCTGCTTTAAGGCAGGCTTTAGGAAGGAGCCAGTCCTGAGTTTCCACGGATCACATTCAGACCGCCTGCTTAACTGACACGGAGTTCGCTGAGCTAGTTCATCGGGAGGGTGCCCGGCAGCACTCAGCCCACTGGGTGATGAGCCCGGAGCCATTAGCTGCTGTGTTGCTGCTGACCGTCACCGGGAGAGCGGCCCCCGTGGACTTGGCCCCGGGTTCTATGTCCGTAGCGAGGCTCCACTGTGGAGCCGAGTTTGGGCCTCAGTGCGCAAAACGCTTTCAGTGAGTGCATCTTAAATAACTTCTTTAAACAAGTGACCGTCGGATTCCATAACATCAACCCGAAACTATCGTGTCTGTAATTAAGTAAGTGGGGATGGTTGAATTGAGCTTCATTTGGGATTGGCAAAACACCTCAAGCTGTTTTTCAAACATTTTGAAATAGATTTTGGAACATTTTCCAAACATGCTTATCAAACATATTTTCTCTAATTTTTAAACTTTCGTGTATTTTAAGGAAAATTTCATCTGTATGTTTCTGATTCGTTTGCACTTATCAAAGTCATTTTTTAAGAGTCTGTTTTCCGAGAAGCCTCAGGAACCCTTCACATGAACTCTGCCGACTTTAAAAGCCTAATTTCCCAATCAAAATTTTTTCCCTCAAAGAATGTGGCTGAAATGTTTTAGTTCAGTTTACAATGCAGAGCCCGTGTTTCTAAGCTAGTTCTGAATTAACATAATAGGTTCTTCTGCGTTTGCTGTGAGAAGCAGCCTCATCTGTTTCTCTTCAGTGCAGAGAGCTCTGTAATAATGCCATGCTCTCTTGGAAACAGCGCACTGACGTTCTGTCTTCCCAGATTCATAGCACAGGTGACAAACGCGGGTTGATCAAACATGTCAAATTAAATTATTGGGGGTCTGTCTCGAATGCTGAATGTTTGCATATTTGCACATATTCAAATATGCATGCATGCACCCATAAAACGTCTAAATTCTTATAGGTTATCTTTTTTGTTTTTACCTCTGTGTTCTGGATTACATTAATTTACTGTGGAGTGGCTGTGATTGTGCTCGCTCTGTTACCTGAGGTGTAGGTCGGGTCTCTGCTACCTGGCAGTGGTTCTTGGAGAGGAAGCTTGTCGTACAGTTTTAATTGAATAGGCCGATTGTATGAAATCGTCTTTGAAAAGGTAAGGGCACTGCATTGGAGGTAGAAGGAAAGGTGCTGACAGCTAATTGGACAGAATGTCACACACTGCGGGGACTCGGGGACAGATCTGCAGGCACGGAGCAGCGGCAGAATGGAGTTTGCCCAAGGCGGCGAGAACTATGTCCGGAAATATTCACGTTAAGGGGACACGAATGTCTTTCTTGGGTTCTCACAAGGGAATCGTGCGAGATACATATTTGCTAATTGCAGAAAACAACCTCTTCTTTTCCTGTTCTTAATGGAAACTACCGTTCTTTTTTCTCTGAATTTTTGAGTATCTTCCGTACTTTTCAAGGTATACCAATTTCTTACAGGTTTTGTGAGTGCTGTCAATGAACTCAGTGTTTTAGAAAGAGCTTTTATGATAAATTCCTTTTAAGAATGAACACCTAAATTTTTCTTCATTCAAACCAAAATGAAAAACTTCTTCCACGAGGAGAGACTTTTAACTTTTTGCTTTGTATTTTTCCACATGATAATTATTTTACTTTGTGAAGGAAATATGCTTTCAAAATTATTAAGCTCATTTTTAGAAAGCGGTGTTTATAGAAGTCAAGCCAATACCACTCTGACGTCATCTCCCAAAGGCCCTCGGCCTGAAAGTTCGTCATAGCTGTCGAACTCATGTCACCTCCCTCAGTCGTTGTCACTGCATCCTGGGACAGTGTCCTGCAAACTTCCGTGATGACGCCTCGCCATCAGTCAGAATTGTCTGTGAGTTCCACGTGTTACTGTATTGATAGTTTACAGGATGTAGTTCACAGTATTTTTTGCATGTGATTGATTAAAATATTCAGAGTTAGAAAAACAGACTGGCAGTATGAAAACACCAAAAACTAATTTTGTTGGTACAAGATGCTCTTGAAGAATCATGAATAGTGTTTGTATTGAGATTAAACCTGCTCCGTCATTTTTTTAAACCCCGAGCCGACGAGCAGCGGTGACGTGGCCCATTCCAGGGCTCAGTTTCAGTGGCATGGAAGAAGGTACTTCGCACGGCTGTGTAGATCTAAGCAGAAGAATGGCTGGCTGCCCCGGAACTCACCGTTTCATAATTCCCACTCCTTCTGCAGAAGTTTCCATGTAACTGCTAAATCCCGCCAGTCAGTTCTTGCAGATAATCAGAAGGTGCGTTTTCTGTGAATAGTTCAAAACCCCTGAACTTCTTTGTTCGGAAAAGTGGTTTCAGGCTTGAGTTGCACGTACAGTTTTTAGCAACAAAATGGCAGAACGGTGGGGAGATCCTCGGGTCGGGGGCTGACCGTGCCCCCCGCCTGCCTCCCCAGCCCCACGTGCCCCGAGTTCCGGTTCCCTAGGTCCCCTGGACCTTTTCCTGGTTCTGCCGAGTCTGGACATGCTGGTCCTCGAGGGACATGGGACTAGTTTAATCCTTCTTGTGAGTTTTCGTTTCTCTTGTCTTAACTCCTGACATTGAGATATGGCAGGGGGGTGTCACTGTCTGTTCCCCCCCTTCACTCGCCGGCGACCCCTGTGCCAGTGTCCACAGCGCGTATGTAGAACGTCCCCTGAGAGGCACCAGGTTGTGCAGTCCCGCGTCTGGGCCGGGACCCTGGGACCGCCGTCGGCTGGCCAGGGCAGCACCGCGGCTGGCCGGCCGCTCCGTGTCCACGCAGGAGGAGCGGAGCCCCAGCGAGAGGTGAGGGGAGTTGGCAGAGGGGGACCAGCCGTGGGACAGACTCGCAGTCGCCAGCGGGAAGGTAGTCAGCGGTGACAGACGACCAGAAGGCAGACGCGGGGAGGGCAGACCTGTGACCGGCTGGAGAGGCTGGACGTGAGCCGCCCGTGTGTGGTCTCGCGTGGCCTGTCCTCTTGTGGCATCTTCGGTCCTGCCCGTTGGCTCGAGGTCTCCGAGCCACGTCGGCCAGGGGCCTGAGTGTCGGGTCATGAGAGGCGTTTCCAGCGCTGTGGGAGCTTCAGCTCTGCAGGCGGAAGCCTGGATTCCAGCTCCAGCCCCGCCACTGCCATGCGGGGCCACTGGGCGAGGTTCCCGGCCCCTCTGCGCCTCTCACCGCACCTTCCTTACGGAACGTCGGCAAGATGAGACGGGCTCCTGAATCGAATGTGCTTGTCACTTTCTGGCTGCGTGTTAACCCCCAGTAAGGGGTCACCACGGTGCCGAGCCACAGTGGCACGAGGCAGGCTTTCCCGGAACCAGCTCAGGTAAAAATGACTGACTGCTGCCAGCCTCCAACCGCTGGTAGCTTGAAATCTGACGCTGCTGAGTGTCACACCCGGGAGCCGCACGCACACGTCAGGGCGTCCTCTGCACGCTCCCCAGTGTACCAGCGCGTTGCTGGTAAACTTTTACTTTGTGTGGGTCTCTCTCTCTGCAAACAGAGCAGCTCCAGCTGCCTAGCCCGGCTCTCCCCGACCTTGCCGGGCGTCAGGGTCAGGGTCAGGTTGATTTGTGGTGAGCTGTTTTTGACTCGAGGGGAGAAGAGCCCTTTGGAATGGCCAAAGGTAGGGACCACTCTTTCCTAGTACTTTACTTCGATATTTTTATTGCAATATAACCAACCTTAGGACACGAGAAGTAGACCGAAGGGGCATGCACCCCTCTGTCCCCCCGACGCCTAGTCTGAGCTGTGTCTGGGTGGCACCCACGCTGCTTTCAGCCTTTGTGGACGGGGCGCTTCTCCCGTCGTCCAGAAGGACTGGCCCCAGAGCTGGCGTGGCTTCCCTGGAGGTCATTGTGCCAAGTTCATGGGCGCTACCGGTGGTTGTCCAGTGGAGGCGGGCAAGGCAGGAGGAAGAGAAGGCTCTGTTCTCGCTTCGTTCAGTGCCATCCCTGAACCAAACAGTGGCGGTCGGCGGTGGCACCGGGTAGAGCTCCTGCCTCGTTTAGCACAGCAAGGCCCGAATGTCTCCCTACTTACAGCAGAAACCAAAAGGCAAGCATTATTTCTCAAAGAAGAGGCACTTTAAATGGGGACTTTACAGACCACACGCTGTCTTTCCTTATTGCAGGTGGCGTGCGTCACCAGACGGGCCCATGGGGCCTGCGTGCCTGCATTAAGAATCGCGGACTGGGCTGCATTTGTTAGTCTTCTTTGCTTTTTACAGGGAAGAAAAGGTGTCGCGTGGTGTCCGAGGGCCTTGGATTCCAAACGGGGAGGTCTCCAGGGCTCTCCGTGTAAGGAAGTTTTCTGCCACCCGCGGGCCTGGAGGGATCCGGCCGGCACACAGTCTTCCGTCTGTTCTCATTTGACTCTGATACTGATGGTATTTGTTTATAGATATTTATCCTGCAAGTCGGCTGTTCAGATTGTAGAGTCGGCCTAACCGTGGGCTGCTCAGCCGGTTCCAAGCTTAGCGCCCCCCTCAGGGACACTGTCTGGGGACAGGGCCCTGTGAGCTATGATGGCAGTAGGCGTGTGACTGAGAAGTGGGGTGGAGGAGGGGAGGACAGGCTTCACAGAGGAGGTGACGTCAGCCACACTCTGGGCACTGAGAGGACATTACCGGTGGGTTTGGCGAGAGGGCGACTGACCCAAGTGGAGTCACAGCCACTGCCTTGCTGGTGACCTGGACCAGGGGACCGAGGCCCTTCGTTGGAGTATGTTCTCTGACACGGCTGTTGATTCACCAGACGGCGAGCCAGCGACGCTTGTGTTGCTGTGTGCTGGCTTGGCGTGTGTGGGCGCCCGCGTCCCCAGCGAGCAGAGAGGCCATAACCATCCAAGGTCCCCTTCTTCCCTGTGACCCTGTGGGCCAAGATCGTGATGCGCGGGTGCCGGTGAAGCTCCAGCTGGAACCAGCCCCGAGCGGAACCGGGGGCTGGTCTGTGGGCTTCACTCGCTTTCACTTTTCTGCAGTGTAAAGGGACCTTGTCATGACCACTGGTCATGGAGCCGCCGTCGAGCCTCCTGGCCTGCTTTCCAAGAGGGATGTGGCTGCCGGGCGAGGTGGCATTGCCACACGCTGCTGGCACAGCTCTGCCGTCACGTGTCTTCTCTGGGCACCGAGTTCCCTGCGATTCCAAGGTCCCCGTGCAGTCCGCTGGCCTGCCGGGGACCTGCGGAGGCAGGGGACAGAATCGATCCCATGTATGGACCAAGCCTGCTTTATAGATCAAAGGCACATCTCAATTTGCAGTTGTATATTAAGTTCGCACATTTCAGGTTGAGGCTCCCAAGATCTCTCTTGCATTACTCACACTTAATAGTAATTTCTATCGCCCTCAGGCTGCATAAGAATGAAAAAAAGAGATCTGAGTTCACAGACTGTAAATATAATGAAGTCTCTGACTTGTTTTTTCTGTTAAAGGGACATCACTCTGAGGAAGGCTGATAAGCAGGGGCGCGTTCGCCTGCTACCCGTGTTCACTGAACCTAAACCGTCCCGTCCCTTCACTGGGAAAACCCATCTGTTTTCTGCCCTAATTTTCTGCGTCACGTCAGTGTGTGCTGCCTAATAGATAGGATATCCACCCGTGACATGGCGAGAGAAATTGTGTCTGGGTGAGGCACCGCTTTGACATGGGCCAGTTTTAGACCTGAGGTGACCTTATAGGTCGCTGAATCCAGCATTTGTCATCCTGAGCTGGAGAATCCATTCGTTCCACGAGGAAATTTTATTGAATTAATTAGTTAAATTTTTATGGTGACATTGGTTAACGAAATCCAATAGCTTCAACTGTACACTTTAACAGTAAGGCACCTATATGTATTTACACTGTGTGTTCACCTCTATGAGGAAATTTTAAATACGGTGCTTTCATTTAGATGAATAAACTCTCTATATGTCTGTCATCTACCTACCTGTCTGCCTGCCAAACTCCCTACCTACCTACATGCAGTCTGGCCGCTGGGGACGGATAACCTCTCTAATCAAGAACTGAGACTTCTCAGGTCACATGACTGAGCTCCCGGGAGAGGCTCAAGGTTTCCTGCAAACCTAAAGGATTCAGCACTCAGGGAGCTGCGGGGGGCGCCTGGAGCTAAGGCCAGGGTCCTGCTTCACCGCATCAGGCTCCCATCGGATACAAGGAGTATGGAGGGCGTGGCCGTCACAGCGGCATCGTGCCAGCTCCAAACTCCCGTGGGGGGCAGCTGGTGCCACCTGTTTGAACAGTTGTGTATTTCTGGTGTGCGTGGCACTTTCTGCATTACAAGGCTGCTGCCACCAGAAGCTGTCGCTCTTAAGAGCACAAGTTAGCCAAGCCATCCTTGCCATTCGCTGAGCATTTACCACATATGCGCCGCGCAGGGAGGTGGATCCGTCCGTCAGCTTTTCCTAGGTAAGACCGAGGGAATGAAATAACCCCAAACGTCAGCGGCTGGCAGTGGCAGTGCTGCGTTTCCTGGTCACACGTCATTTTTAGCTCTGCTTTGGCTGTGACTCCCTGCACTGTCTCGTTTTGAGATTCCCGGGTCCCTCCGGTGGCCCCTGTTCTCAGAGCAGAGGGAAAGAGCCGGAGGGCTTGGAAGCCGCCAGAGGCTCCGCAAACCTCCCCCGGGCATGGCAAACCTCGTTTCCACTGCGCTCCCCGGGCGGGACAAGTCATGTGGCCGAAGCCAGTGCCAGTGGAATTGAGAAACGCTCGCTCGCCACAGGATGTCACCTGGCGGCAGGTGGAGATGCGCGACCCCCTCCCAGGGCGGGGCTGAGTCACGGGGCCTCCGCGGGCGGGGCGTCCACCCACGCGGCTGCACCGCAAGTCCCTGCCACTCCCACGACGCCCCGGCCGGGTGCTTGCGGCGGCCTTCTGTGCTCGGTTTCCACTTTCACCTACTCGGAAGTCTTAGAATTGGAAATCCAGGGCGGATGGACGCTGAGGGGTCTGTCTGGTGGTCCGGCTTTTCTGGTGGAGACTTGCCCGGGGTCGCACAGCGGCCCCCGCGCAGTCCACAGCCATCCACGGCCTGCGCGTGCGCGGGTGTGAGCGGCTCAGCGCCTCGCTCCTCGTCGCTGGGGAAGCCGCCCCCAGCGCCTGCGCACGGGGATGCGGGGCTAACGCCCAGCTGGGCGCGCAGAGGTGGGCGCTCTGGAAGCCACGTGGTGTCCAAGCGGCTGAGTTGTCACGTGCATCGCGCAGCCTCGATGGAGTCGGGTGCTGGTTGGT
Source organism: Eonycteris spelaea (assembly GCA_003508835.1). Classification (NCBI taxonomy): domain Eukaryota; kingdom Metazoa; phylum Chordata; class Mammalia; order Chiroptera; family Pteropodidae; genus Eonycteris; species Eonycteris spelaea. Next base: position 1,353,891 of record PUFA01000142.1, on the reverse strand, counting down.
GCGGGAGAAAGTCTCGGTCCCCGCGTGGTCCCTGCGTCTCTGCTGTAAACCGGCTGTCCCGCCCCCGTGCGCATGCGCTGGCTGCCACCACCCGCGTGGGGGACGCGCTGGCCGCCACCACCTATGCGGGGGACGTGCTGCTCGCCCCACCCATGTGGGGTACACGATGTTCCTTTTCAGCCCCCGTGTCAGGGTGACACTCACTCTCCAGACACTGCACGGGGTGAGAGCTGTTCCGGGGCTCTGCCGTCCCCACGGTGCTCAGCGATCCCCGTGGGAAATGCGGGTGACCTTAATTCAGCCGCCGACTTCACCAGCACCCCACATCTGCTCTTCAGAGGTTTCCGATTCTGAGGTCACCGGGCAACGAGAAAGTGATAAAACAGTTGGAAGTTACAGGATGAGCTCCCAGGCAGGGGGCCGTGGTGGGGAGACGAGCAGGGGGCAGAATGGGGCTGCCACTGCTTTTGGGGTGGTTATGGGGAGACGCAGCGCTGGCTGCACGAGGGGTTACGCAGATGGGAAAGGGAGGTGCGAGGCCCGGCGTGCAGCGTGCCGCGTGGCCCTCCCCTGGGTGCTCGCAGGCCGGCTTTTAGGGGAGACGACGCATGTCTTCGTGACCTGCCACCCCTCACCTTCTCAGATGTCTTAAGCCTGTGACCACAGCGATTTAAGTATCTGCATTTATCAGTGTCTCAGACAACGCAGATCACTCAGGGAGGGGATTTCCCGTGGAGCCGTCAGCTGGTTAAGTGGCATGTATGGGCATCACTAAAGGGGAGAAAGGAAGCCCCCCCCCACCCCAGGGACATTCAGTCCCCGAGTCAGCCTGATCCCTCCCCCACATCCCTTGTTCCCTTTTAAGACCCCCCCCCTCCTCACCCCCCAGGGACTTTCTTACTGTGCAAGAAAGTTCTTTCTGTTGTCGTGAGTGTCTCGTTCCTGTTTGATTCCCACACAGCATGGTGGCCATGCATTTCATTAAAGTGTGTTAGAGCTTCTTGATCGTAAGCTTTATTTCATACTGAAACTGGCCCTGGTCGGGGTGGTGCTCCGATACCATCATCAGTAAGGCAGAGTGGGGCGACCATAACATTTCATTTGCGTTTGGCTGACAGTTCGGCATCATCACAAGGAGACCCAAGTGTGAGCAGCGGGCTGGAGCTCACCGCCTGGCCGGAGCCAGAGAACTCGGGATTCTCCTCTTACATTATGAATTTCAAGGCAACTGCAATCTCCTCGACCTCCTACTGAGATAGAGGGGTGTGTGTGTCTGTCCATCTGTCTGCCCGCCTGCCTGCCTGCCTCCGGGCTGGGAGGAGGATCTTTGCTAAGCCTCGATGCCCTGATGGACAGTAGAGAAATGTAACCTGGGTGATCGTTCTGTGGGTCCGTGGCTGGTCATGTGAGTACCGCTGGGAGGGCCTTCATCTGATAACCAGTGGGTCCGGGCTGGACCTGAGAGAGGATCAACTACTGTGCTGTTGGGCCTTGAGCTCGGCCTTGTTCTCCAAGGGTTTTGACAGAAGGCGAAGACGAAGGTGACAGATATCTAAGTGACCCAAAGCTGGAGGATGGGTTGTGTTTAAGGTTATTGGAGCCACATTTCAAAGGTGCTCGGGGCGGAAGGAAGACATGGAACGACCAAACTGAAATGTAAAGGAAGGAGATGAGGTAGCGACAAGTGTAAAGTCCGATATTCACCAACCGCCTGATGCTCAGGTTGGAGACAAGGAATATGATGGCTCCTACATGGCACAGGCCTGTGCTGTTGTGTGTCACCGAGGGGTCCCAGCTTCTCAGGAGTTTGTCATGAGGGTCCCAGAGGGCCTCTAGGCAGGTCAGTGGATCCGGGACATCTCAAGGGCTTAGCCACCTAAGCTGGTGAGAAAAGCCCCTGGACCCCGTGTTCACCCAATAACCACTGTCCACAGCGGACACTCTCATAGCACAGCCCATCACAGGTTCTCTGAGTGTGTGTCTTTGTGCCTTAACTGTTAACTCTGGAGTAAGGCCACATTTCACTCCAAGTTTGCAGTGCCGAGCGCCTGACGCGACATAGGGGGCCCCACAGGCGGGGGCTTTGGCTCGCTCGGTCTGTTTTGTGCGTCCATGACTTAGTGAACAGTAGGTCTGGACGCACATCCGATGGAAGAACGGATGACACACACAGATGCTCAGAAAACCTCAGCCGTTCATTCTCAGCGTGGCTGTGGCTCAGCCCGTTACTAAGTCACTGCCTGGCTACTGTGAAGCCTCCAGGACCTGACACCCCTTTCCTTTTGCTTCACAGTTCAGTCCATTCCCATCTCTGGCTTTATTCAGAAAAGCCTGGCAGGACAGACATCTCTGACGATCCTTTGAGCGACATAGCCCAGACGTAATGCGTCATCACCCTGTGGCGGGAAGTTAAGTGCGCAGGCTGAAGTCAGTCGGATCTGGGTTCAGGCTCCAACTTGGACAGCTGTTCCCGGGGCCTAGGACTCCGGGAAAACACCCTGTTTTCTTGAAGCCTGGAAACTCTCATCTGTAGTGTCAGTGAAACACTCCAGAGGGGGGACACAGTATGTGCAACACAGCATACCATCTGAGTAAATGTCGCTGTTATCGTCGTTTGTTCGCCAAGGTCTCCGCTCAGATAAGAACCAGGAGTAGAGGAGGAGAAAGCTTTCTGGGAAGAGTCAAGGAAAAAGAGATTAGAAATTGCTAACGGCTTGTCTCCAAGGCTTGCTTCTTTTGTGTGCCGAAGCAGCTCCTCCAAGGGGAAGTAGAGGCCCCGCATCACCGAGAGAGCTCTGGTCTCCATGGTAACAGCACTGAGCTGCTGGCGCGGGCACACCTGACATTCTCGGTTGCTCCGCCATATGGCCCTGCGTGCACTTCATCAAGGAAAAGCCTCCCTTGACCTCCCCGCACCACAAAGGCGCCCACGCACACACGCCCCGCGCCCCCTCCACCTGACTCCTCCCCGCCCCCCCCCCCACGACTCCCGCAGCGGGAGCAACTCCAGCCTCTGCCGCAGCGGCTGGAAGCGGCTCCCAAAGCCGTTTAGCCCGACGAGGGGCCAGAACGGTCACGCTGGCTTCAGAGGAGCCGGAAGAGAGGGACCCAACACACACATTTGCGATTCTCTCTTTCTATGAGACCGGGGCAGACTCGGGCGCTTCCCCACCCCCACCTGCTGGCTAACAAAGCAGCCCCTCGCGGGACCCTGCCCGAAGCAGAATTAAGTCCTTGGCCCTGACCCGTCTCATGACACTGTTTGCAAGTGGCCTCTCCAGTGCTCCCTCCACATAAACGCTTTGAACTAGTTTAAAAAAGGAAAAAGAGAGATTTCCTGGTAGAATTTTTTTAAGGAGGACAGACAGCCTGTAGTCGCCACGTGACCAAGCAAAGAATTACGGCCACCCAGAGGTCTCCTGTGCGGCTTCAGAAACAGATGTTGAAAAACTTCACGTTAAAAGAGATGTCAGACATTGGGGATAAAAGTCACGGTTCTTCGCCGCATATCAAAGCCTTTCTTTTCCGTGGGCATCTTATTGATTTGCTTTCTCCACACCACACTCCCCCGAAAGCCCGTTTCAATGAACCCCGCATGCTGCTCCCCCTCCCCCCCCTTCCCCCAGCTCGGGTGTGGCGGTGGGGCCTCGTGTGCCTTCTGCTTCGTAAAGGGCCTTTGAAAGTGGCGTCTGGAGAAGCCGCAGTTCAGCAATGTTAGAATTGAGATTCTAGAAATGCTGGCTTGCTCACAGTGCTCATGGTGTTTTTTGTTGTTTGTTTTGATTTCGTTTTTTTTTTTTTTTTTTTTAAGGTACGTTTGTATTGCCTAACTGAGTGATGAATAATGACCAAATGTGGCTGTCCGCCCTGGGGAACCAGGCTGTGCCCTGTGAGGTTTGTAGCTGGCTCTGTGCCCGGGTTCCCTGACTGCCACTGCAGTTTTCATATGTGGGAAAGGCATCACGCTTAAAAGCAATAACAACTCCCTCCTCCACAGCGTCACAAACGTCTACAAGCTCGCTGTGCTTTCTCTCAGCATTTCTTCGCCGCCCCGCAGTTGATCACGAGGTGAACTGGGAGATAATGGCCTGCAACCCCCCAAAAGGAGCCATGGGCCACTCGAAACCTGTCTGACCTCTCCCACACACACCGGATGTAGTCGGACGTCCAGTTCCGGCCAAGGCGAGGCGGCCGCCTTCCCTCCCAGCTCTTCCCTCCCACAACCAGGAGACCACAGACAGAACACGACAGACAGACCCAGACGACCCTGAAGGCAGAAGGAAGGAGGCAGACTTCCTGGGGCCCTCAGGCCTGGAGGGACAACCCCGTGGTGGCCCCGGGTGCCTCTACTGCCTCTTGTACATTCCAGGCAGAGGTCTCCAACCTGGGACGGCCAGCAGGCATAGATCCCAAAAATCCTCAAGCAGAGCCTGCTTCCTATAACCAAAAGACTGAGCAAGGGTGATCTAACAACAGAAGCCTTTTTGGCAATATCCACCCTACTCCAGCCAAGCACCAGTGGGAAAACCCCAACCCCCAACCCCAGAGTTTCAGCAAGGTCTAATGGCAAGGGGGCTGGTCCCCTAGCACAAGCCCCCTGCTCTGCAGAAGCGGGAGGTGGCACTCCACTCCCCCTCCGATTCCCCTGCTCAGTCAGGAGAAGCGGAGATCTAATCTTCCGTCCCAGGGTAGTATCAGTGGACTCCAGTAGCTGGTTGAGGTGCACACATACCTGGGATCGAAGATGCAGGATGGGGCGGGAGGCAGGGCTCGCTGGCCCGCTGGCGCCTCTCCGCCTCTCCCTGGTGTCAGCAGGCCCAGCGAGGGGCTGAGCGGCTGCCCCAGCCCAGCAGCAAAGCAGTGGGAGTCGGCTCCCACTAGCCCTCTGGGGGAACTGAGCTCCCACTGACCCCTGGAGGCAATGGGGTGATGGGAGGTGGCGCCCTCTTTTTGCTGGGGAGGTATCCCCGGGGTTGAGCCATAAATCCATAGATTCAAGAGGCTGAGTGAAACCCAAATGTGACAAACCCGAAGGTGTGAAATCCGTGCCAGGAGACGTCATAATTAAACTTTAAAAAGCGAAAGACAAAAAACAAAACAAAACTTGAAAGCCGCCAGAGAGGAACAATGCATTACTCACAGGGAAATACCATTCAAATGACAGCAGATTTTCCATCTGAAATCATAGAGGCCAGAGAGAGGTAGCACGACATGTGTCAAGTATTGAAAATAGAACTGTCCGCCATAAATTCTATATCCAGCCCAAGTATCTTTCAAGAATGAAGGGGAAATAAATATTTTCTCAGTTCTATATCCAGCCAAAATATCTTTCAAGAATGAAGGGGAAATAAATATTTTCTCAGAGAGAGAAAAACCAACAAGTTCATTGCTAGTCAACCTTTTAGAATGGCTAAAGGAAGTTCTCTATACGTAAAGGACATGGTAACAGAAGGCTTGGGACTTCAGAAACGCAAAAAAAGAACGTCAGAATGTATAAAACACAGGGGCAAATAGACTATCCTCCTTCTCAGGAGTTTCTTAAAACATATCGGATGGTTGAAGCAACAATACAGCTGATGTAGTTTTCGAGGCACCTGGAGCAAATAGTTAAGAAAATTATATTTTAAAAAATGGCGAAGGTAAAAGAACCCAAATGGAAGTGAGTTTTCTCCACGTGAATCGACGAGGCAGATTCTGACACCAGGAGACTGTGATAAGTTGGGTACACCACCGTAAAACCTACGGCAACCACAAAGAAAGCCGTGGAAAGCAGGACAGCGAAAACACTATAAATGCATCAAGGTGGAATCCTGAAAAATGTCCCAGTAACCCAGAGGGAGGTGAGAAAGAGAAATGCAACTGGAAACAGAGGAAACAAACAGCAAACCAATGCGAAGTGACAGACTTAGGCCCTGGCGATCAACGATTACCTTAAATGGAAGTGGTCTGAAGAAAACGATCAAAAGACAGAAATCGAGTGGCTTGAAAAAAAAACAAACCGGTCCAACATATGTTGTCTACAAGGAACTCACTTTAAATACAACAATATAGGTAGGTTGAAAGTAGAGGATAGAAAAAGAGGTGCCGTGCAAACATTAATAATAATAATAATAATAATAATAATAATAATATACCAATACCAACCAAGAAGAAGGAGAAGGAGAAGAACCATAAAAGGCGATGGGGGGGGACATGACAAGGTAACACAGGGACGTACGGCAGAAGGATAAGCCAGTGCTCTGGCTGGTTTGGGGGCACCCGTCCCTCTCCCTGGATCTAAGAACCTTCGAGGCAAGAACCACGCCCACTGGCCTTTGGCCCTGCCCTGCCCTGCCCCAGGAGCAGCTTGAGGAATGTTTGTGACTTAATGCGGCGGGAGGTCACGGGAGCTGCAGCCTGGCTCACGAGGACACCCCTGTCTAGGAGGGACCTTGGAGGAGCCAAGGGGACTGTAGCAAAGGGGGTACCAGGGCAGACTGTACAACCAGATGGCTCTGAAGCACAGTGGGTATCGAAGGCCGAGCCCTGACCAGAGGGGTTGGGGACTCAGTTTCCCTAAGTACTGTCCTTTGGGGTTCGACACGAGTCCCGCCTGTACCCCAAATGTGGCCAATGTGCCCTTCGGCTGCTCACAGTCTTCTTTACGGCCCCCAAGAAACCTGGGGTTCTTACGCAAGTAAGCCCCAGCTCTCCAGGGACACGTGCAGATAAGGCCCCGCGGCGACCCTACACAAGCAACGATCCGTAAATAATCGCACACCTAAGACAGCGTTGGGCGAAGCGATGCATGGCAGTGCAGAGAGAGGTCTCACCACGGCCGGGACGTAAATCTGAGAGAGCCGGTCGGGAAAAAAATCGGAACCTTTCTTGGCTGTGTCGTTATTACATTACTGGGTGGCTGGGAAGGAAATGATCAATTCTCGGTGGCGACGTTAGGAGAGCTCTGGCGTGTTGATCGTGATTTCTGCGCTCTCGTTTGAGCTTAGTCTTTACTCGGTGTCCAAAATTTCTTAAGACGTGACGTGGCGGCAGGTTTGCTCTGAGCCCTCGGCGCCCTCAGTGAGCAAGGCTGGCACTAGTGAGACTGTGGCCGCTGAGGCGGATTCTCCCTGGGACCCTCTCTTCTCTTTGGGAGAAGCAGGAATCGTGGCCTCCCTGCTGCGGGAGCTCTTCCGAGGGGAAGTAGAGGCCCCACACCTCAGAGGGAGCTCCGGTCTCCATGGTAACAGCACATGAGCTGCCTGCGGGCACACCTCGGGGTTAAACGCGTGCGCTCTGGGCCCAGCGGCCGCCCGGCTGCAAACCCCAGCTCTCCATCTCCCCGTGGGACCCAGGGACATCCGACCCTTCCCAACCACCTTATCTAGAGAGTGGACATCGTCACACTCCAGATGGGTTGTCGGGAAGTTAAACGAATTAATTCACATAAAGCGTTTAGCACAGGGCCTGGCCCTCAGTAAGTGCTATGCGTTTGCTGTTTTGCTTAGTTAATCTTTAAAAGCTAGGCCAGCATTTAAAGACTTATTTCTGTAATTTTACACGTGTTGCCCTTGAGTCACGCTTAGCGTGCCTGGCCACCCGGCCTGCACGAGAAGGCTGAATTTAATCAAAGCCAGGCAGAAGGGAGGGCAGGGGGAGTTCCGGGCGCTTTTCTGGCTGTATTTTTCGGAAAGATTTCTCTTCTCTAAAAACGCTGAACCGAATGTTAACCCCTGGAGCAGATGACTCTGGAAGAACGACTTTTAATGGAAGGAGCCAGTGCCATGTTCTCTCATTCTTAATCTCCTTTGTCAACTGACTCAGGATGTCACCTCCAAAGCCCCTCTGAACGGGCGCCCCCATGCCAGGGGCTGGCTCCTCGTTGCAGCCCTGGGCACTGTATCTCTCGGCGTTGGGCCACCATCACTCTTTCTTAACCACAGGTGGCCTCCACGCCTGCCAAGGATGTGTGTGCGCCTCCAGGAAGACCTGAATTCATTTTCCAGTGGTCTCGTACTCCAATTAGTTTCCTTCCTCCAGCAGGAGAGAGGAGAAAGCAGAGTCGGTGGCCATACCGCCCCAGACAGCCCTGCCAACTCGAACTGGCTGGCACGCGGGCCGTCGAGGGTCCCCGCTCAGCAGGACCCCACGGCCAGCCTTTGGAACCCTGTTCCTGCGTGCACGCCGCCCGTCCGTGCTGCGTCTGGGGCTGGTTCCCGGGGATGGCAGGACCTGGCTCTTTGTCCCTGATTGTCCTGGCCTCACAGATGGGGTCGCTGTAGACTCATGCCACCAATAACACCACGGGGTGATAGGTGCTGTGTTAGAAAGCGTGGAAGATTGGGTGGGGGTCAGTGCTTCCTTGGGCCTGGGAGGGGTGGGGGCGGGGGTCAGAAGAGGCTTCCTTAGGAAGGTGACGCCTGACTGAGTTTTGAAAGACAAATAGGTGGGCACCAGCAGATTGCATGCAGGGTGGGTGGGACTGTGACTGAGAAGTCCAGGTAAGGAGACACTGGGGCCCAGATGAAGGGGCACAGGGGCTGTGAGCAGGGGGAGGGTGCAGTGAGAGGTCGGGGGCAGAGGGTGCCCGGAACTCCTGGGCTCAGCGCTGAGGAAGCCCGGACAGACGTCAGCTCAGCATCAGCCGAGAACTTCTCGCTCTGTCTGGTCAAGCAGCTTGGGGCTGGAACGAAGTCTCCCTCCTGTGGGGCTAGATCTGAAAACCAACCTGTCATCTCGGATACCATCACTGCTTGGCACAGGCCAGGACTGCTAGGCTGGCAGGCTCTGCTCCCAGAAGGGACCTGCGGGGACACTTGGGGGGGGCACACGAGGGACAGGTGTTGAAGGCGTAATAAGCGTTTGTCATTAAACCATGCTGTCTTGCCTCTAGGACAAGCCGGACGTGGCTAATTTCACCCTCCCTCATGGGGAAGTCCAGACCCACCCTAGACAGACCCTTTGGTAATGTACGACTTTATGATTAATTTGCTAGTTAGACGGTCCTACCTAGGTAATTAAATGGTATCCGTATAATAGGCATTGTGCGTCGCATGGGTGAAACGTGGTCCCTGCCCCTCAGAAGCTCGTGGTTGGAGACAAGGGTCCGTAAACACGTACCGCGGTACCACGTGACGTGTGCCTGTGATTACAGCTGTGGCCACACAGGAAGGAAGCCACCAGCTGGGCCGGCCAAGGGGCTGAGGACCTGAAGGATGAGCAGGAGTTTCATTGGTGGACGGAGTGAGGAAGAACCTTCTAGGCAGTTGCAACAGCATCTTCAAAGGCACGAGGTCATGAAGACCCCTTGGTGACTGGGGACTGTCTGGGAGCGCTCGCTAATCCCCAGCGCTCTAAGCTGTCCCCACTTCCTGAGCCCACGGCAGACAAGCCGATCCGGCACGTCCCCCTTCATTCGGTCAGCCTGATTTTTACAGGTGATCCACATGCCATCAGCTTGATTGCCAGACAGCCCACGTGCCCAGGCTGTACCTCATCAGCTCTCCTGAGAAATTGCCCCCAAAGAACTACGAAGCCATTGTACCCTTGACTTTCTAAGATGGTCCAAGTAAGAGACGATCGTATTGAATCACTATTATGTGAAGGCCGAGGTGTGATTGCTTCCTTTCTAGCTTCAGTCCTTGTGCGTTAATAACCTTCCTTCGATGGAACAATGAAAGCCATGTGGCTCACGTGTGTTCCTCGTCCTGCTTTAGTTCCTAGCGAGGTATCGTGCCTGATAACAGGTGTGTTGGTCTAGGGGTTCAGGCCAAAGTCTCCCCCTCCTCCCACCCGTCTTCATTGCCTTTCTTTAAAAAACCCTTTCAAAGGGATGCTTACATATTTTTTTGACTATTCATTTTCACTGCCTATATCTTATTCTGGTAATAGGTGGCATAGCATATTAACAGCCTCTAGAAATAATTTCACCCAGCGGCTTCCGTTATAAACTGTCTTATCTAAAGTTATTCTTTTCTTTTAAAAACTTTAATGAAAAAAAAAATACGTTAGAGCACTTTTAGTTTCACAACGAAACTGGAGAGGAAGGTGCAGAGATTTCTCACACCCTCCCTGTCCCCCCCATGCCCAGCCCCCACCCCCGTTCTCAACATCACACAACAGAGCGGTACGTTTTTTACCGGGAGGGGCCCGCGTGGACACGTCATCATCGCCCATCGCCCACAGCCTGCCTTAGCACTCACTCTTGGTGTGGCGCACACTGTGCGTTTGCACGAATGTGGCGTAAGGGCTTTCCATCATTACAATATCACCCGGACTATTCTCGCCGCCCTAAAGATCCTGCGTTTGGCCTATTTATCTCTTCCCCGCCACCCCGACCTCTCATAAGACACTGATTTTTTTAAAAAACAAAATTTCTCCACAGTTTTTGCCTTTCTCAGAATGCCATGTGGTAGGAATCATGCAAGACATAGCCCGTTCAGATGGCTTCTTTCACGTAGCAACATGCATTTCAGTTTCCTCCGTGTCTGCTTAGGGTGACGGCTCACGTCTTTTTAGCACTGAATAAGATCCCATTATCCGGATGTGTCACGTTTGTCTCTCTGCTCACCGACCGGAGGACGTCTGGTCGCTTACAAGTTTTGGCAGCGATGACTCAAGCTGCTATAAATCTCCAGGCGCAGGTTTTGATGGGACATAAGTTTTCAGCTCCTTCGGGTAAACTATTAAGGCGCGTGATTGCTGGATCGTATGGGAAGAGAATGTTCCGTTTGGCGAGAAACTGCCAACCTGTTTTCCTAAGTGGCTGCATCATTTGGCTTCCAGAGGTTTTTTTTTTTTTTTTTTCTCTCAGCATGTTAAATGTTTGATTCCACTCTCTCCCTGCCTGCATGGCTTCTGAGAAGGTGCATGTCATTTTCATACTTCTTCCTCTCTAGGTAAAGTGTTCTTTTCCCCCACCTCTGGTTTCTTTTAGGATTTTTTTTAAAAAATCTATTTTAGATGTTCCTAATCTGAAAATGATATATATGCCAAGATGTCATTTTTAGGACATTGACCCTGATCGGTGTTCTCTGAGTTTCCTGGATCTGTGGTTTGGTGTCTGACATTAATTTGGGGAAGATTCTCAGTCATTAACATTTCAAATATCTCCTATTTTTCCCTTCTCCTCTTACGCTTCCCTTTACTTGTCTGTTCCACCTATTGAAATTGTCCCACAGACTTGGGTAGTCTGTTCTGGTTTTTTTTTTTTTTTAGCCTTTATTCTCTTGGCTTTTCAGTTTTAGACGTTTTTATTGATATGTCCTCAGCTCAGAAGTTCTTTCCTCAGCCTTGTCCCGTCGACTAAGAAGCCTGCCGTGTCTGGTACAGGGTTTTTGATCTGTAGCATCTCTTTTGGGTGCTTTCTTGGGATCTGTGTCTCTCTGCTAGCATTGCCCAGAAGTCCTTGCATGCGGGCGGCTACTTTATCTGTAAGAGCCCTTAGCCATCGTGGTTGTTTTAAATCCCCGGTCTGCTAATCCTGACGTCCCTGCCACGTCTGGGTCGATGCGAGCTCTGTCTTTGTTTTCCGCCTTTCGGTATGCCTTGGAGTTTTTCGTCGATAGCCGCGTGTGAAGTACCAGGCGAAAGGGACTGCCTTTACTACCAAGGCGGCGAGGCGTGGGGGCAGGGCGGCCGTCCACCATGACCAGGTCTCAGCCCTCAGCGAGCCTGATCCCTGGACCGTGAGTGGCCCGGGAGTTTCTCAGATCTTTTCTGCCCCTCTACGTGGGGCACGGTGGGCTACAGTGGGTAGTTTTCTTCCCGTCAGTTAGGTCCTGATCAGCCCTGGCAGGTTAGGCTCTGGCGACCGGGTCCCCCCGCGGGCAGCCTCCTTCGGAAGAGTGAGTGCTCTGGGCTATTTCAGAATCATCCCTTTCCCTCCCCTGCTGGAGGCCCAAGGGAATTCCCCCCCAGTTTTATAGTGAGAACCTGGTCAAGTTTCTGGAGGTAAATCTCACAGTATTGTGGGGGTTCCCATGACCGGGTCCCCCTGGACTTTTAACTCTCAGACTCGTCTGTACTCAGTCCCCTCTCCAACATGTCAAGCCATCTGCCAGTCATGGGTCAGGTTCCTGAGGTTTCTGCTTTGGCCCCCATGATCCCCATATCTGCCTGTCTGTCTCTCTGACCCCCAGGGTGGCGGTTGGCCCTGTGTGCTCCCCCTCAGGGATCTAAGAAGAGTCATTGAGCTTCTGTCTGTTCAGCCCTTTGCTTCCTAGGATGAGCGGTGACGTCCAGGCTCCTTACATTCGTAACAGGAAATGAGCAGTTCTACCCTTCCCCTTGAGGTGTATGATTTCAACACATTTTAAAAGGTATTGAGATAGCTTTATGTAGGTTCTCTCTCTCTCTCTCTCTCTCTCTCTCTCTCTCTCTCTCTCACACACACACACAAACACACCACAACACACACACACACACCACACACACACACACACACACACACACTTAGCCATACTCTCAAAATTCTAAAGATAGGGTACTGTGGGCAGCCTTTTAACAAAAATAACTTCTTTAGCGCTCGAATATTCCTTTTCAAAAGACATTGACATTCATTTCCCTCCAACTCCTCGTCTTCAGACCCTGCTAATAAATGAGAACAAACGTCATGGCGATTGGGACTGTGCATGTTGGGTGCTCACTGTGTCCCAGGCACTGTGCTACACACTTCACCTGCGTGATCACTAAACCTTATCAACAACCCAGCACAAAAGGCATCATTTAACCTGTTTCCCAGGATCGGAAGCCGAGGCTCCGAAAGATGGAGCACCTTGCCCATGGTCACACAAGCGGTCACTCAATCACCACATAAAGGTGATGCTGAAGTCGCTGTGGTCAACACGTCTGCCGGGGGCCCACCAGCCTGCGGTGACTTGTGAAATGCCTGTTGACTTCACGGGCAGTAACCTGTAACAGACGCAGGTAGGCTTGTGAGCCGGGTGGGCGTGTGAGATAACTTTGGACCATGCTGTTATTACGGTCCACAGTCTGAGTCCAACAGATGTTTCGCTAACCTGCTTTATCGGAACCCCTGAAAAGGCTTCTCCTGGCCTCGCCTGTTTTGCACCTCGGTTCTGCCATTTCTGACAGTAGAGTGTCTGGCTTTCAGGTGGCATGGGTGGGCTCCCAGCAGATTCAGAAACGTTCGTGGGTTTCTCAGGGGGCTAAACATTGTTTGGTCTTCATATTTTGGTTACCCTGTGTTTAACCATCCTAAAATCAAATTGTCTTTTTTCAACCCAAATAAGCTATTTCCTTCTTCGATCTAAGAGCTTGCAAGCTTTGAAGATAAAAGGACAGGCTGTTTCACAGCTGAGAACTTTCCATGACATGTTGCTGAGACCGGAAGCGAGTTTGCAATCCTTGACGCTTTCCCGGGACATTCGTTCTAGAGAGAGGCGTCTGATCCAAGCGTGGCACCCCAACTTTCCCAAGTCGTGAAGGGATGCTCAGCCGCCCCATGGTCCTGAGTCAGAGGGAGTACACGCTGGAAACTGCAGAGACACCGGCTCTGCCACATGTCACCTGAGCGGGACAGGACAGCGCCGGCTGGAAAACGGGGAACTCACACTGGTCAGTGACAAACCGGGAAGATTAAAGGCCTCATGTGGAAAAAAAGAAAAAACTTGATTAAAATACAAATTTGATATGCAAATGTTTTATCTTCTCTGTGAAAACCGAAAAGTCCTAAGCCACACATTTGTCATGCTCACCAGAGCCTTAAGAGAGGTTAGCGCAGGACATTAAACATCGTCTGTTAAAAAACTGCATTTCACAATAGAGAGTAAAAGGAAAAAACATGAGCAAACAAAGGACACTCTTCTCCCCGCCCCAGGAAATTTCCATGCGCCAACAACTATTAGTTAGAAGAAGAGAAAAAAGATAAAGTTAAAAGCTCTTAAAATTTAGGATTTAATAAAATGGTTTCTTGTGAAATACTGTTTCAAGTCTGTTTGTTCCAAAGTCAGTAGGAAGTCATCTCGAGGTCATGAAACATCACGGATCCTAATACCATCCTACTTCTCAGTAGGGCAGGGACCTTTCAATCCTGTGCGACTGCAAAGATATGTTTTGACAACACATTCGGGTTTTGAAAAGTTATTGAACTCAAGAAAACTTCGACTGCTCACAGTGGAGCCACTTTTTAAATGGCCGCTTGGGCCCCACCGACCTGCGAGGCATTAAACGGGTCCATTAAAAGCCACCCGTATGGCCCGTTGGTGAAAGAGGTTGGAGGGCAACGTGGAAGTCACGCCGCCTCCAACCACGGGAATGACGTGACGGCACGCGGGCTCCGGTCACGTCGCCGGTGGCTTTTCCAGGCCACGGGACTTGTCAGCGCCATAAACGTTTACGAAGCGTCCGTCTGGCTGGAAGGCTGTGTGACAAGGTCAGAGACACACGGAGCACGGAATACGTGATGACGTCTATGATGATAATTAATGGGATCCTCGTCCCTTGCTGGAAGAGCATTCGTGTCCCTAAGGAATACGTGAAACAGCGCACAAATGTTTTAAAGGCACACTTGGGCGGTCCGCAATCAGGTTTGCCTGATGGTGAGGAGAGAAGAGGCTGGATTCAGACTCCCCAGGGCTGGGTCCTGCCTTCCTCGCCACGTCCGGGCTGTGTGACCACGACAAGTGACTCAGCCTCACTGAGGCTCGTTTCTAAAAATCTGTAAAGGAAAATTCGTACCTCGGTTGGCAGGGGGGAAGGTTAATGAGTTGGCACAGCCCAAGCATCTGGCACAGAGCTTGGCTCACAAAGCTGGAGCTGGAGATGGGATGATGGGAACAGGGCAGGGGAATCATAAACTCACTCTTCTTACCAAGGTGTAGCCATGCACGTTGAGTGAGAACGTCCCGGATCACCACGAGCCTTTGGTGAGTTTCCAGGATGCCGGAAAAGTTCATTTTGGCAACTGGCTGCCGGTTTTCTGGTTCCTTTTTGGAGGGGAGAATCTTTGGAGGTTCTCATTACCCCTCAGATGTATGTTTTAGAAGGTCACTCTGGCCCTAGTGTGTAGGCGACATGGTTTGGGGAAGACTGGCGTCAGAGAGGTGACTGGGAGGTTATGGGTGACAGAGACCTGCACCGAGGCGGTGGTAGTGGGGTAATACTCACAAGTCGTATATACAGGGGGTAATTTTGGGCTCGGTGCTGTGCGGGACTAACTGATGGCCAGGAGGTGGGGAGTGAGAAACGAGGTCATCATGGGGGAGCTCCAAGGTGTAGGAATTCGGCAGCTGGAAGGGAGGGGCTCCCTTGAAAGAGTGGGGGGAATGGGAGCAGGCGCTGTGTCTGGTCACGCGTAATTAGGTTACCTACGTGACCTCCTCCAGCCTGAGGTGAGCAAAGCAGTGTAGACTCGAGGACTGAGAAGTGACCAGCATAGCCCAAGGGCGAAGGGCTGGGGAGGTAGAAACCATAGCCACAGACACTCAGGAAGCACAGTGCTTGCCCACCTTTATCTCCCACCTCGTCTCCCTCTACAGAGGCAGCTCCATTGGCAATATTCACACCGGGGACCTCGAGTTATAGATAGACGTGAATGAATGCGGCCACAAGTCTGGGCCCCACCGGTGGCCATCGTGTGCTGACTCTGTGCTCGGCACTGGGTCACGTGCCGTCTCATCGAGGTTGAGTATACGCTGAGAGAGCGGAGAGGTCTGACTCCGAGTTGGAGAATATCACTACAGAAAAATGTTAAACTCAACATCTGAGGGGTTTAGAATGTAAATGGGCGAGCCTCGGTTTGGGGTACCAGGTATTCAGGTGCGCTAGCTCTGGCCAGCGGTGTCACACAAAAGAGACTTCACTGCATGCCGAGAATTGGGAAGTAGGGGACAGAAAGAGCCGGGGCAGAACCACTCCCACCGCCCTCCTCCAACCAAGGTCAACAGCCATCCATCACTCGGCGCTCTTCCCCGGCAGAAAAGGACTTGGCTTGCGGGAGCGCGTCCACGTTCCCTGGCATTCCTCGGGGCGCTTGCCAGGCTGCGGAGGAAAACACGCTGGTGTCAGCATCCCCGACGGATGAGGTTTGGCAGCCCCGAGGAAGGACATGACGATTGTCACTTCGTGGCGCCGTGTTCCACCGTGGTGCCGTTGTCCTCGTGGGGCAGGACGTGACGGCCGCTCCTGCGTTGCCTAACTGCCCACGCCGCTTCCAGTCCTCGGGAAGAAAACCAACGGTGTTTGCAAATTTTATTCAGACCTTTGGGTTATTATTTGCTGAAATCGTCTGCTTTCTTTTCTCTAACCAACCCATAGTTCCGTGCTGGAAAGGGGGTAAAAAAAAAAACAACAACACAACAAAACCCACTTTTCCCATCTCAGGTGAAAACTCAGCTGCTATTCTATTCTTTCATTACATCCCTGTCTCTCGCTTTGTCCCTGGGCGTTAATGAGAGGGAAGCTATGTTTACACTTACCTGTCGTGCCCCTTTAAATGCCTTTCGAACGCCAATCATTTACTGTTCCTGAGCTTCACCTCCGTACCAAGGACACAGCGTCAGCCGCCAGGCGAGGAAGCTGTTTTAATCCCATTTTACCGATGAGGGAACTGAGGCCAAAAAGGTTAAACACCTACGTACGGCACATGTGACCCAGCCGGCGAGCGTTCACGGCCGTGTCTCCCATCCCTCCTGTGACTGTGATCGATAGCGCCTCTCAGGAAGAATTTCCTACTTTTCAAGTGTGCGCACTTTGCACGGGAATCAGAACATCCCTGCTTTTGGCCATTTTGGCCAAATATTTTGATCCGGGGCGCGTCAGCTACTAAAGAAATAGTGCGCAGATGCACGTGACCAGCTCCACGAAGAGAGTAACAGGTGCGTGCACCTAGGACTTTTTTGGCAAATGGCCTTCTTTGCAAACTCCTTACCCCAGTTTGGAGCAGACGTATTGTGCCGGATGAAAGCTCCTGATTTTGCAACAGCCGCTCATTAGAAAATTCGGAGTACAGTAGCACGACAAATGAACTCCGGCCAAGAGGGCTCAGGTGAAAGAAAGACGTTCACGCTGGCAACTAATAACTTCTGAATAAGCAGGGATGGATTTTGACACCGTTGCTGACCGAGTCACCGACTTAGTGCAATGGACGAGCTGCTAAGCCAGTGATGGCCGCAGTCCTCGTACGGGCTAGAGCAAGGGTCTCCACTGCCAGGAGGGGCCAGGTCAAGGCTGGGCAGGGTGCCATCGGGACCAGGAGGGAGAGGCAGTTCCTGATCCCGTCTTAGCTGCTTGCAGAGGACTCCGTGTGAGCTAGGAGCTGGAGACCCCGCAGGGCCACCCAAAGGGGGAAGAGTGATCCTGCCGGGAGAGCTCTCCAGCCTCTCCCCAGGGGGTGAGCCTGGGGGTGGCCCCTGGGGGCGTACACACGGATGGTCGCTTTCTCACAGTTGGGAGGCCACAGGTCCAGGGTGCAGGTGCCTGCGGGGGTGGTTTTCCTGAGGCCTCTCTCCGTGGCTTGCAGGTGGCCGTCTTCACGGGGTCTTCCCTTTGTCTGTGTCTACGTTTCCTCTTCCTACAAGGACTCTGGTCGTGCAGGATTAGGGCCCGGCCACCGACCTCGTTTTACTTTCGTAACTGCTTTAAAGTGACTGTTTCTAAATCTAGTCACCTCCCGAGGCGCTGGGAGCTAGGCCTTCGACGTATGATTTGGTTGGGGGCGGGGGACACAAGTCGACCCGTGACGGTGAGTTTACAGTGATGTCCAGGTTAATTTCATCACATGCTCCCCCAGAAAGAGCCTTTTGAACATGAACACCCAGAGAAACCTATTTCATGATTCACAAATCGTATCGCCCTGCACTTATATTTTGCACCGTAGAAAGCACACCCACGTACAGGAATTTTAAAGGCCAAGCAAGACGCACATGGAAGTTCTGGTTTTCTGTCGCACACTCGGTGTCTGTGGAATGTGGGCGCCCTGTTTTGGGGGGGCCGCTGCCTCCGCGGTCTCTCCGATTCTCGTTTCTTCGCGGCTCCCCGTGGGGCCCACCTGTAATCCAGACCAACACATGCATTCCTCGGACGTGACGCCCCTGTGGGATTCCAGCCTGCCCTGAAGGAGGCTCGGTCGGCTCGCCCCAGCCCTCGGGCTTCCTCCCGTCCTGGGTCCTTGAGGGCGGATCCGCCTCCCGCTAGGGGCTCATTGTCTGCACCTTGCGTGCGCACCGGAGACATGTCTCTCTGACACGCTTTTCATCCCCTTGTACGGAATTTCCGCTTCCCCGCCAGGCCGCCAGTGCCGAGAGGGTTTGGATTTCTCTAGAATCCGTCTTCCTAGTGCCCGGCCTGGCGCTCGGGAGCGGCGAAGGCTGCACACATCGCCACACAATGACGCAGAGCAGGGACAGCTCCTGGTTCCTCAGAGGCCAAAACTGGAAGTCTTGCGACGGAGCGTGAAGGTAGACGTGACCCGAATGCAATTCAAACAGCAGTCGCAAGCTTCTCAGTGGCCTTTCTAGATCGTCCCGGGGACAGCGGCCATCGCGTTGGCCTCCGTTAGTGCCCCCAGCGTGGGGCATGGGACGGCGGGCAAGGCGGCACCCAGCCTTGACTCCGGCTCGGAGCTGCTGCCGGTGAAGTGACCCAGAGTGTTGCCAGAAGGGTCGCTGAATCAGAGCAGGGGCGAGGCTGGGCAACCTGGGGGTTGCGCGTCGAGGTGGTGATGACCGTTGAGGAAGCAGAGAGGGAGCCACGGTGAGCTGCAGCCTCCCGGGGGCCCCCGCACCGCCCCGGGAGCCCCGCACACCACCCGGGAGCCCCGCACTGGCCCTCACAATGGAGAAATCTTCTGCGTCTCACAGATGTTGGTCTTAAGAGAGCCGAGAGACCGTCTCAAAGTCACAGAGCAGGTAGGCGAGCACGGGCGGGATCCGAACCCAGGGCCGTCTCACTGGGGAACACCATCGGGCGCCATCGAGCACGTCCCCGATCTCAGGTGACGGCCCATCTTCTAGCCCCTGTCCCGGACTCTCTGCCTCCGTCACATAGCGTCTTGTCATACGCCCTGACCGAGCCCTGTTTTAACTCAGTGGACCGGCAGCCCGGAGGCAGTCACGGCCTCTCTGGCCGCCCAGGCACCTTCGGACACACGTCTCTTGGGGACCGTGTGCAACGCAAATGTGGACTTGACGTTGGAGGATGGGCGAGCCTATGGGGCTCTCATAGGTCATGTCACTCAAGGCCTTGTGTCTCATACCTCGGCACGCTGAGTTTTGCCTGGTCTTAGTCCCCACGGTGGTGGGATGCCGGACCCTCAGCCGCCCTTGCCTGGGGCTACAGTGTAACGCCCACCAACTTACGAGAGTCTCTTAGTAGCTTAATTAGAACGCAGGAAGAGTGAGTCTTGTTTTAAGAGCCTCCTGCCCTTGTGCGGCCTTCCTTCCCTTTTGAACAGGGATTTGGGGTTGGGGTGGGGGGAGCTTCTCGAATATGGTCTCAGTGAACCCTACTCACCAAGCGATAACTCCTCCTTCAATTTACGTGACAACAGACTTCAGCTTCTAGGGCAAAATTGTTGATGGGCTTTGGTGTTGAAGGGGCTCTCCATACACCCCATCCCAACGGCACACACCCTGGCATCGGGGCGGGGGGGGGGCCTTAGGTGTTTGACATTCTGTATGAAACCTGCCCTCTGATCCTGCTGAGTCAAGGAAACATAGCCTCCCCACCCTCTTGAGTGCCATTCAATCGTAAGGCACCGGATCAAACTGTCAACTAGTCAACAGTGCCAGGCGAGGGCCCTGTGTGCGTGGACCCCACTGTGGGTTCGGTGATGGGACAAGTGGAAAGGTGCTGTCACCCTGAAAAATAACAGCCCGTCTGCACCCCGAGCTCTCGATGCCAAACACCGTCACTTCATTTACTCTTCACATGCTCGCGAAAGGCCCCATCATGCGATTTTGCAAATCAGGGCGCTGAGGGTCGGAGAAACTGAGTCACATAGCCTGTTGGAAAGCGCAGGCCCGGACCCAGGCTTTGCTCACAGCCTCTGCACTCAGGGACATGTCTGACCTTCGTGTGCTGACCGGAGCAGAGGGCCAGTCATTCCGGCCACCGCATAGCCCTGCCATTAATCCTAGGCTGACATACAATGTCTTGGCTAAGCAGAGAGCTGTACGAGCTAGGTATTGGGAGCCATCGTTTTGTTCTTTGCTTAATTGATGGCACAGGCCCCAGCTGTGTTAGGTGGGGACCCACCCTAGTGATTTCACTAGCTTAATCACCTCTTCACCACCTCACCCTCAAACACAGTCTCGTTCCAAGGCCCTTGGAGTTCAGGCTTCAACGTGTGAGTTTTGAGGGGCGTCACAACACAGCCAGGTGATGTCGGGCACCCTCTCCTGGGAAGGACGGCCCACCTGGGCTCCCCGAGAGCAGGGAGACTCATTACATGGTGGTGTCAGGGTGCCCCAGGCCACACCGGGGCACCCCGGAGGGCCTCCCACGCAGCATGCGACGACCTTCAGCCTTCCGGGTTTTTCGTCTTTTGGAGGAAAAAGCCGGGACCGGTGAGGCGCTGTGACTTGCCAGCGTCACACGGCGAGACGAGGGTGTGAGTCCGAGCAGGGTCTCCCGGGTCCCGCGAGGCGGAGCCCGTCGTGCGTCCTGCTGGCTCTGGCCGTTTGTGAGAAAAAGCCACAGAGCTCGTCGGAGAAACGTCTTTCTCAAGCCGAGAACTTTGGGGAAAGGGGCTTAAGCCAGAGAGTCGGGATAGCCGGGTTTTGTCCTGGCATGACTTGTG
Source organism: Eonycteris spelaea (assembly GCA_003508835.1). Lineage (NCBI taxonomy): Eukaryota > Metazoa > Chordata > Mammalia > Chiroptera > Pteropodidae > Eonycteris > Eonycteris spelaea. The sequence goes on along the minus strand of PUFA01000142.1, from coordinate 1,333,151 downwards.
TGGTCCCTGGAAAGTCTTTCATCTCTGGGGGAACGTGTACCCCTCCGATGAAGCTGGAGTTGGCGAACGGCTTTCAGACTGGTTAGATGGGGGGCATTTCCCAGAGGCCACATGGGGGGGTCACTCGCCCAGCACCCCGTGCGTAGGTGGATGAGCTGAGAGCCACCCTCATTCCAGGCGAGGTGACGCAGGGACAGGAGCCCACTCACTCTAATGCCTCCCCGAGCCCCAGCTCCCCCGGGCCGGCTCCCTGCAAGGCCTACACCTTGTCTCTGTGTGTCCCACCAGGAGGCGGCTCTCTCACCCCGACCATGTTCCTTGGAGGAAGAGTGACCATTGATCAGACTGGTTCGTGGACTAGCCGGGGAGAAACACCCTCAGGGCCCAGCGTCTGGAGAAAGCTCCGGACGACGTGCCTCGTGCGGGCCTGCCCCTCCGATCGGGGACACGGTGCCACCCAAACCCAGGACCAGACGCTCTCCTCACAGTCCCTCCAGAGGAATTCCATCCTGGACCAAAACAGAAAGCATGGAGTCCCACGTCCCCAACTGCCCCAGTGATGCCTTTACATCAACAAAGCACAGGAAAACGGCAAGTGAGAAAAAAAAAAAAAAACCTGAACATATTAAAATCAAAGAGACTTTTACTTCCCATAGGGCGGACCAGTATCAGATCAGAGGCCACCCCGAGAACAACTAGAAAAACCAGACTGACGTTTGTTTTTAAAATCTCTGCTGAAGGGACGAGAGCGTGAGCCAGGCAGGGGGCTTGGGGAGCCAAACCCAGACGCACGAGCCCCAGACCCCCATCCCATGGAAGCATCCGCCAGGTTCTACCTCAGTGCCCGGGAACCTGGGCAGAACCATCAGGTGTCCCACAGGGCCTGGGGCTCGAGAACATGCCAGGCTTTGGTTTGGGGCAACTGCGGGGTCACCCCAGTTGCAGAGCATGTCAGGCAGGGATCGGCCTCCACGGAGGCTCGTTCGGGCGTTGAGGTTGTCTGCACCCCTGCCCCCGGCCCGAGGCAACCCCACCTGGAGATCACGTCACCTAGAACCCCGGGTCAATCTTTGTAATTTTAACGTTTGGAATCTCTAGCGTTCGAAACGGACAGACAGACAGAGATGGAATCCAGGTGAGGGAGTGGCCGGGGGGTGCGGGGCGAGGGGCCCCTCCCGTGTTTTCCGTAGCCGCGTGTGATCTTCATGTGTCTCCTTGGTGGGGCAGCTGCTTGAAAACAGGCCCAGACGGCGTCGAGACTGACAGGGACCTGGACATCACGGTGTGAGCCGGACACATGCTCTTCTTTTTCCAAACAGCCACCCCAGGGTGTCGCTATACTTTTCCCTGTTTTACAGATAAGAAAACGGACTGGGGGTTGGGTGGGGTGACCCGAGTCCCTCCCTCCCCGATGACACAGCTGGACCACGAACATTTGTGGGCGCCCGCTTGAGGTGCGTGCTCCATCCCTGAATTAGGGTCACTGCCTGGCTTCAGGCCTGCCAGCACCAACACCCCCTTATCAGGCCCGGGGATAGGCCGACGGCTCCTGCACCAGGGGGGTGCGGGCGCACCGTGTCTGCGGGGGGACGCGTCACACCGTTTGCTTGGGACCCTAGAGTGTCAGCTCTCAGACAACTAACTGTTAGAGCCTGGTGACAGCTGCCCAAACGGGGAGTGAGTTCTGTGGCCTCCGGGAGGACCGTGTGGGGAGGAAGGAGATGCCGCCGTGCCCCGAGGGACCCGACCTCTCCGGAGAGCCCGTGGAGTCCTGCCCCACCTCCGGCCTCCGGCCGCGGTTGGCTTTTCATGCCTCCAGGGAGTCCGGGCAGAAAGACAGATGCATCTTTTTTTAATAATGAAAAAAGGTTTCTGCTGTTGAAAAAAAAGTGTTGAAAGACTGCTCTCTGATCTAACCCTCCAACTTGAAAGCCTCATGCCCGGAGAGGGCGACTGACAAGTCCAAGGTCGCAGAGGCAACGGCAGGGCCTCAGGCCTGGGTCCCCAACGGCTGGGCTGGCATGGCAGGCGTCCCCATACCGCACCCGGTCCCCTCCTCAAAGCTAGTGCTGTAAACTGAGGCTGCACGGACTGTCCTCGTACCAGACAGAAACAGGTGGCGGTGAGGTCCCGTGGAAGGTGTGGCCGGCTGGTTGCCGCTCATTGGAACCGTGGGCTCCTCTGAACGAGTCGGCCCCAAAGCAAGGGCCCATGAGCTCCGGTCCAGTGCGTCCCCCGCCTTTTGTGGGATAAGGCGGTGCGTTCGGGGCCAGCTGCCGTGACTCCCGCAGGGTGGTCGTGTTCGTCTCAGCCTCCGTCTCTGCTCTCCCCACCCTTGCACCTCCCCGGGCGGGTGGCCGGTTGCAGCCTGCCCGGCTCTCCCTGCTCCTTGAATGCCCTGCCCTGAAGTCGCCAGCAACTCCCAGCAAAATGTCACGGACTTCACGTTGAGATTAAGAAAGTCAACCTGGGTTTAAAAAAAAAAAAAAAAGGTTGTTTTTAGGGAGCAGAGAGAGCATTTCGATGTGCCCCCTTTCCGCCGTGTTTTGCCGCCTGCTGAGGTGACCAGTTCGCGGGTGACACTGCTGTGGTCAAACCCAGGAGAAACGATGTCCGCCTCGCAGGATTCGACGGCGCATCTGCCGCCGCCCGCTCGTTCTGGTGATGGCGTTCACGCCACGGCTGTCCTTCACCAGACGCCACCCTCCCAGATCGGGACCTTGCCTCCCCTTCATTTCCTTCCAGGGCGCCGCCGGCCCGAAGCCTGGACCTCGCCCAGGACACGCGGGTCTGCTCGCGCCCGCCTGCCGCCGGCCTCGCCGGTGCGGCTCGGGCCTGTCCGCCTTTCCCCCTCACCGGCCACGGCTGTGCTGGCTGCCGTCATCTCGGCCGGCACGCGTCCCGTCCCTGGGCGGACGGGCACCCCCGCCCTGGGGCAGAGGCGGGGGGTCATGCTCTCGCCCCGGCCAAACACCGACCTCCCGTGCGCTCCGCACGGACGCGCGTCGGCCTGCTGTGCGTCCCACCGACCCGCGCGCCCGAGCGGCACAGCGCTGCCCGGGTCAGCGTGGTGAAGGGGACGGACCAGGACGTGTCCCCGGGGCCTCGGGGGCCCGACCAGGGGAACAAGCAAACCCCATGTTCTCACGACCGCACCATCCTCTCCGCAAGGGTGTCCTCCTGTGAGGCGGTGACGTCCAGGCAGGGAGGCCGGAGGGGACGATTCAGCCGGTGGCGGTGGGGCTGGACCTGGGCGGGGGTGGGGGCAGCACAGGGGCCCGAGTCAGCACCGGCTCGGCCTGCGTCACTAAGGCCTCGGGGAGTGGAGCGCGGGGGCAAGGGCACGTGTGGTGACAGCTGAGATGGTGAGGATTTATTTCACCAGCTGGTGTAGGGTCTGGAACCATCCAGGGTCTAGACTCAGGGCCAGGCTGGCGGGGCCCAAATCCAGGCACTCGTCTGTGCTTTGGGGCCAGACCCGTAACCTCTGGTGACCTCGGTCTCCTTGCCGTAATGCGGGCTGGAAGGGTTACCGGCGTCTTGCCTCGGAGGGTGCCCGTGGGGGTGGCTGGGCACGAGGCGTCCGGAGCAGAGCCTGCTGGGTGGTGAGCGTGACCCGCCACAGAGGACGAGCGGCGTGGCCGGCTCCGTGCTTTCTGGGCTCCCCACGTGTTGTGTGCGGCGTGCGGCGTGCGGGGCAACGAGGCCGGGCGGAAGCTGGGAGACCAGTGGCCCCGGCGGGGTGCTGGGGGCCGCCCGCCGGACTCCCGCGGGGGATGGGGCCAGGCCCAGGGCCGTATGCGGGGAAGGGGTGGATTGGAGAAATGCTTTGGGGGAAGGTCTCAGGGACGAGCTGATGGAGCCTGTGGGGAGGGGGTGGTGAGGGGACCTGACCCTCTGTGTGTGGCCTGGGACCCAGGGAGCATGAGGGAGTTTCTGTAACTCACCAGGTCACACGGGGGCCGGTGGCGGTGTCTGGGGTGGCAGGTCTGCTGGGCAGGAGGATGTGGGGACGTGGGGAGGGCCATCCGCCTCCGCAGGAGAGCCCGTTTGGCAGACGGTGACAGGGACTCGAGGTTGGGTGGCTGGCCCGCACGCGGAGACAGGAGCGTCACCTGCCCGGGCCGCGCAGAAGCCCACCGCCCAGAAGAGCCCGCGAGGCCTTCTGAGAGGCCCTTCACAGCTCCCCTGCGACAGGCGCCTGCCGTCCCCGAAGGCTCTGGGAGGGAGCATCGCAGGGTGCCTCGCCCCCGTCTCTGTGCCCTAAGGTCACCTCAGGGGTCAGGCACGATGGGACCATCAGCCCGTGGAGGGAGGGTGGCAGGTAGCGACAGCTGCCCACAGCTCCCGGGGCCGGACGACCCGCCTGGCGGAGCCCCAGCCCGGCCTTCCGCCCGTGAGACTTGCGTGCCCTGCCCAGTCCCCCGGACGGCGCGTCTCCGAGCTCCTGGCAGAGCGAGGACAGCCTGGCCGGCGTCCTTCACGCTGGCTCTCTTTCATCTCACACGTGGGCCTCTGTCCCCGCGCCCGGCTCGCCGCCGTGTGGCCTCTCTCCAGGTTGTCATGACGATTTCCACTGAGGCGCTCTTTCCGGAGAGGGAGTGAGAACAGGAACGACGTGGGGAGGGGGAGAGTGCTCAGTAAAGTGGGGCCTTCGGGGGCGGGGGAGGGGGAGCGGGGGCAGGGGGGAGGCGGGCGCACTTCACGACAGCCTCTCGCGAGACGCCGGGGCTTCTGCCCCCGCCAGCTAGCTGCTGGCACTCTGCCGTCACACGGCGGCCAAGCACCGGGGCCCGAATCCGTTAGGTACTGCTGACCACAGTGCAACAAGGCCTTGGACGTGCGCCTCGGAGCCAGCGTCCACCCCGGCACGCGCTGCAGGACGGGAAGGGCGGCCTCGCCACGTGGCCCCATTTGGGGGGCCGGTCCGTGTCCCCCTGGTCACACGTGCATCGCCTGCCCCTTCGTCACCGGCTACCTGGCCTCCCCAGGCCTGTCGCCTCTTCTCCGATCACAGCCATGTCTCGCTGATCCTTGCCAACGACTCTGCCGAACGAGGCGTGAGCGCTAGCTGCCCCCGCGCCCCGTGACACGGGTTACTTGCCAGTCCCTGACAGCTGTAAGGGAGCCCAGGGAGCGGCCCTCGGGTGACCCTGTGTGTCCCACAAAAGGACAGGACGCGGGGCCCTGTTTGGACCAGCCGTGGCGAAAATGGCAGACTGGGTAACTCTTACGTTCTCCCCCGTATTTTTTGCCATTACTAAACAAATACATGTCCATGGGAGTAAATTCGAAAAATACAGAAAAGCCCAAAAGGAAAAGCCAAAATCATGCACAACGTGAACACCCGGATGCATCCCACCCTGCGAGGGGAGGTTTTGATCTGCAGGCACGTCATCCTCATCACCCAGGCATGGCGATGGATGTGGTTGGGTCTGGGTGCGTCAAGGGGTGGCCTGGGCGCAGCTGGGTGTGGGTGGCCTGGCCTGGTCCCTGCGATGTCCACGCCCACCCAGCTCAGACCTGCGTGTCGGGCCGTGTGCATAGACCTCACCGGACACAGTGAGACTGTACCTCCCTCGCCAGACGGCACTCAGCCCGCCCCCACTCCCTAACGTGTGCTGGGCCATCGCAAGGACAGACACATGAAGAAGCCGTGGTCTCCGTCCTCGAAGGACTGACCGGCCAGCCCGGAAACAGGCCGGCGCGCTCAGCTCTGGTCTGCCTTTTCACGGACGAGCAGACAGGACAAGTGCACCCTGGCTCTCAGGGTGTGGGTGGCATAGCTCCCGATTCCGGGATCGAATGTCGCGTGGGACCTGCGGGAGCCCCGAGCCGCCCTGCCACCTGGTATTCACGCCCCGGGTCACCTCTGCCCACGCGAGCGGGGCTGGCCTGCGTGAGCCACAGAGCTCAGGAGAGGGAACGACGCTATATTTCCTCGTCAGTGCTCCGTCCGGGACATACACCCGGAGATCCTGCTGTGTGTCAAGCGCGCTGCCAGGCCTCAGAGGCTGCGTCCTGCCCCACGAAGCCAGGCGGTGGCTCCGGCAGCATCGCGTGGCCCTCAGCCTCTCCCACGCAGGCCCCGGGCCCCTCCAGAAGCCCTTCGCCTCAGCCCTTCCCCACGGGCAGCAGAGAGGCACGGAGCCTCGGCCGTCCCCAAGGACAAACAAACCCCAGACCCTGTTCCTGCGAAGCAGGGCAGAGCACGAGGGGCCGGGCGTGCGGGCTGCCGGTCTCAGGCGCTGGCCTCACGCTGATGGAGGGGACGGAGCTGGCAGGGCGACCGACAGGGGACGGAGCTGGCAGAGTGACCGATGGTCCGGTTTGCCTGGGGATGAGGGGACAGGGGCTGGGGTTTCGGTGCTAAAACCTGCAAGTCCTGGGCAGCGGGGAAGAGGGGGCTTCCTGACTTCCTGAGCTGGCGAAGCAGGCAGAAGCGCCGGCTCCGTGCTTCCCAGACAGGGGACGTGTGGCGTATGCGGGACACTTTTGGATGCCAAAGCCGGGCTGGGCAGGGCTATTGTCATCTAACCGGTGGAGGCCAGGGGTGCCGCTGTGCGTCCCACGGTGCCCAGGGCAGCCCCCCACGGCCAGGAGTCCGTTATCCGACCTCACGTGCTCGGAGCGCCGAGGCCAAGGCACCTGGGGCCAGATTCTCAGTCTGCAGGTCCAGATCCGGGTCCAAGACTTCGCTTGCCTTCTGCTTCCATTTCTACTCCTGAGGGCCGCGCCGGGGACAGGGGGCGTGGTCCTCCAACTGCACCCGAGACAAGGCCTCGTACCCCTGCTTCTTCCAGGGTGCGGCCTCACTGTCCCCACCTCGGCACCAGTGTGAAACGCCTTCCTCAGGTCATCGTCCTGAGGAGGAACTTGGAGGTCACCTGGGCGTCCGGCCACCAGCCTCTCTCCTGTCTTCCAGGAGGGGGTGGCGGTGGTGGGAGGGTGGCTTCCATGGCCGCAGGCGTGAGCTGGTTTCTCCTTGGTGACGGGCCCGCCCCATCTGAGCTGGGCGCAGGCACTTTCCCAGAGCGTCTGAGACGGCCCTCGGGCTCCGGCAGAAGGGACCAGGCTCGGCGTGGTGGATCCTCGTGCTCCTTTGGGAATTCGAGAAGTCAATGGATCTTCCAAGTCCCTTAGCAGGAAGTCGGGGCCACGGCTTTCGGGCCCCAGGCGTGCGGACCCCCTGGACCCCGACACCCACATTCATGGTTTCACCGCAGCCTTGGGCACACACGCTCTTAGGACCTCTGACCAAACCTGTGCGGCCGGCAGATGGGGAGCGTGGCAGTTAGTCCCACGTCCCAGAGGATGGGGCACACCGGGCAGAGTGCCTCACGGCCAACAGTGGGCAGAAGCTGGTCGCATAGCACCGGTTTCGCTGGAGTCTTCCCAGGTCAAGAAGGATTCGAAAAACATCCGGGTTGCAGATTTCAGATTCCCTGGGTTCCTAGTGTAAGTTCTGTGAGGACCGAGAGCTTTCTACGTCCATCAGCGAGACTCGAGGTCCCAGGGTGTGCCCAGCCCACGGGGGAGGTTTGACACACGCTTGTTGACATGAGTGTCATCAACAGGCTCTGGGACGTGGCCAGCACCTTCCCAGGCCTCCCGAGGACGCTCCAGGCCGGAGCGGAGGCTCGGGGAAGCTGGCCCTACCCTGACCTCCGGATCCAGGTCTGCTGGTCCCTGATGGAGCTTCTGGAGCTCCCTGCAACCCCCAGCCCCCTCCACTTTGCTTGATCGTTTCTGGGGCACAGGCCTGTTGTCAGTGGAAGGAAGGAACGAATGAATGAGTGACCAAGCTCTCCTTTGCTCTACGCGCATGGCCAAAGGCCAGCCGGGAAGGGCAGGGACAGAGCTCTTCCCTCAGGCCTGGGGGTTAAAGACTGTTGGGTTTCACATACTTTGTACAAGTCCCACTTAAACGAAAGCCGAGACGGGCGGCTGGCTCCCCACCGCCCCGCCTCTTCTCCCCGGCAGGCCCAAGTCGCCCCTGGAGACAAACGCGGGATCGCCCGGCTGATGGCTTGGGCCCGGGGGAGCACGGCGGCGGCACCTCCGGGTGCCAGCGTCGTGCTTCCGGTGCTGTCGGGGCCGAGTGCTGGGAGAGGAGCCCCCACTCCGCAGAGCAGCGCTGCGGGAGCGGCAGGCCGCCTCCCCGAGCCAGGAGGGCGCGCGCGTACGGCGCGCACGGGCGGCTCTCGGGGCCCGAAGCCGAGCCAAGTCGCAGGAATTAAGCAGTAAGGCCCAAGCGAACGGGTGTGCCGCTGCTGCCTGACAGACAGCCAGATGCCCGGGGCGGGGACCGAGGCCCAGCCGGCACGGGCTCGGCTTCACGCCGACACTGGCTTGTCGGAACCCCGAGTGACAGGACCGATGGACGAGGACAACAGCAGAGCCGGCCGGCCATCGCTGGCCCCTGTGCTCTGGGGACCTGGGAGCCAGGCCCAGGCAAAGTGCTCCTCATTCCTCATCCGCTAATCTCGTAGTAGCTCTGGGAAGTGGGGCGTTACGCCCCATTTCGCAGAGGACAAACTGAGGCTCAGGGCTCTGATCCACCCACGTCACACAGCTGGCCCTAAGCGGGGTCGGGCCCAGGTCTCCTGGACGCCCAAGCGCACACCCTCGGCTGTCACCATCGGCTGCCTCTTTTAAATGACACAGTGGGCGTAGGAACTCGGTTCGAATCGGCTTGCCGGGGCGCTGCCACTGAGCACCGCCAGCCAGCTGGGTGGCTTAAAACTACAGAAATTTATTCCCTCACAGCTCTGAAGACAAGAAGGCCAAAACCGAGGTGTCTGCAGGGCTAGGCTCCCCCAAAGGGCCGAGGGCGGGACCAGTCCTGTGCCCTTCTCTCAGCTACTCAGGCTGCGGGCAGTTCTCTGCAATCTTGGCTTGTAGTTGCCCGCGTCCGGCCGTCCACCTGCACGTGACATTGACCTGTGTGTCTGTCTTCACCAGGCCATCTTCTCATAAGGACACGAGTCGTATCTGATGACTCCTGTGACCAAGTCTTAATTGAACGAATTACATTTGTGAGGATCTGATCTGCAAATCAGGTCACATGCACCAGCACGGGGGTCAGGACCTGAGCACATTTCATTTGGGGGACGTCATGTTCACTCCATAACAGGTGGTCTAATTTGCTTTGTCCTGCGGGAACAGAGAACAGGGCGGGGATCACTTGGATTTATAGCTGGGTGGAGCGACGTGACCTTAAAGAGAAGGCTCACAGAGCAGACTGACCACGAATGGCAATTTCTTCAAAGAGCCAAGGCAGTCCGTTCCCTGGGCTTTCTAAACACAAGCGCCAGCCCCCTGCCTGTGGCCCTTGGCGGCCGTCCTTCCCAGAGCCTCGGACGCCCCAGGTCTGTAAAATCTCCTTGGGTTAAATTGGATGTGTTGGTCATGAGCTCCCTCCCCGACACGTTGCCCCCAAAAAAACCCCTGAGAACGAAGATGCCTTTCCAAAAAAAAAAAAAAAAAAAAAAAAGGAACTTATCAGAGAATCTCTTTGAAGAGAAGAGAGAAGGATGACACGGAAATTTGTCAGGAACGGCAGAGGATAGAGACAGGCGATTTACTGTGGGTGACACCGATTCATCCTATTAAGGAGTCATGAACGGTTTTGCTTGGCAATTAATCACCAGGGCCTTCTCCCCGGAGCCAGAGGGAACGGGAAACGCCAAAATGAAGACACGTTGGAGAGAGGGGCTGAGGGCGGCTGGGCGGAGGTGCCAGGACACTGGGCTTTAAAAAAAAAAAGCCCCAGATTCGTGAGGTTGGCAGGAGCCACCGCACAGCCTGGGTTGGACGGCTGAGCCGCACCGTCTCGCCTGGTGCCGCCTAAGGCGGGGAGAGTCGGAGACGGCGTCACGTCACCTCTGCCGAGGCCTGGGGGTCCTCTCTGGGGTCAGCCCGCGCGGCTTGCCGGCGTGCTCCATTTCTTGGCCCCGTTTCCTCGGTGCTGGGGGGTGAAACGGGGAATTCTGACAAGGTCATTGAGACAAGTTCATCGTGGGTGGCTTACTCGAGGCAGAAAGACGCATAACCAAACGTGAAGACGGATTTTCCTCACCAGGAAATCGACACGGCAGGACTCCCTGACCAGCAGCCCTTGCTCCGCCCCCAGCCCGTGCCCGAAAGCACCCCAAGTCCCAGAGGGTGGGGCCCCTTGTGTGGCGGGAGACGTGGTAAGGCCTGGGCACACGAGGTCTCTTTCCTCTGTTATTTGGTCATAAGAATAGTCGCAAGCCTGGTGCGTTTCGTCCCTGTCAAGACGTGCTTCGGCCAGAATCAGAGTAAAGCAAGGGTGTCGCAGCGTCTCTGGTCACGAAGCGACGGTGTCGGGGTGTCACGGGCCCTCCAGGGGGGCCGCGTGCCCATGACGAGGGGGGGGGGAGGGAAAGCCGCCCACGCCGACCAGGGGCAGGCTCCGAGGGCCGGCAGCTGCCAGTGGGTTGGCACGTGTCTCTGTAAAGGAGCCAAGATGCCCACGAAGGCCATGGGCAGCCTCCACGCACCCCCAGGACGTCTCCCAGCCGGCGTCCGGCGAGGGTCTCCCCATCACACCCAGCAGCCCCAAAATGATTTAAAAAATATTTTGTCATTTCCCTTTATTCTCCTGAAATTAAACTCACAGGATCATTAAAGACCCTTACGTCCCTGTAAAGAACAACGAAAGCAAATAGCTTCGAATGCTCCGCTTCAAAAAAATGCACCTGCTGCGTCACGTCCGCCCCCCGAGAGACCTGCCGGAGGGGCGCGCGGGCGCGGACGCTCTGCACGCGGGAAAGCATCACGAACGTGGCCACGAACGTGACCGCGCAGGCGGGCCGGCGCCGCAGCAGGCCGCGCGCCGGGATCGGCCGCATTTCGACGCTGTGACCCACCCGCGGCGCCGTGACCCACCCGCGGCGCCGTGACCCACCCGCGGCGCCGTGCTGCCGAAACCGGGCTGTGGCCACGCCCGGACCTTTTCCGTGCGTAGTGAAACGGTTCCCACAAACTGCCGTGTGCGCATGTCGGTAAAGCTGGTAAGACGGAGCCCGTTTCGAAGCTGAGGAGATGAGCCTCGTCGATGTCCCGAGGGACTCGAGCGAAACACCGTGCTGCGTGGGTCGGCCCCTCATACCTCAGCGTCGGGGCTCCTGGCACCGCCGGTCTCTGAGTGCCAGTGACACCCTGCCCATCACGGCGACCACGACAAAAGCCCCTCCCCGCCCCCCGCCCTGTCCCGTCTTTCCTTCTCACACCTCAGCCCCGGGAAGGTGCCGGCGCTCGGACTTCCCTTTCTCCGTTTCTCCATCCTCCGCTCCAGCCTCAGAGGGCCCGGCAGCTCGCTGCTCCCTTGGGGGAGGTCCTGCTCCCCGGAGGTTGGTCCCCTCACTCCTCCTGTCTGGCCTCGCCGCCAGCTGCTCCCTGCCTTCCCCCACCCCCGTGAGTACTGAGTTTTATTCGACGAGCAGCAGGTGGCAAGCCCACCCCTGAAACTCGTGGGCCGGTGTCTAGAGGCTGGGTTGGGCGATTTGTGGGTGTCACCACTGATATCGCCTAGGCACCCCCTCTCAATTCATTCATTAGTGTTCGTTCTTATGTGGAGCAGTCTTGGGAGTTTTCTTCTAACTTCTCTGATTTGGACTAAATGGTGGACGTGGAATTTCACTGTGCAGAGGAACAGCTCAGAGTGTGAACGAGTCGCACCGCCCTAGGCCTCACCCCCAGCGGTTCGAACCCAGTGAGCCCGGTTTGGGGTTCAGAAACCTGCCTTTTAAACGGGCGGCTCCGGGGTCTGAGGCAGGTGGGCTGCAGACTGCACCTGGAGAAACACTGTCTGAGTGGGGTGAGAGGCAGAAGGGGCAGGTGAAGGGGCCACCCTGCCCACTAGGGATTCACAAAGGGGGTGTCCACTGAGGGTCCGGAGCCTTTTCCGGGGCGCTGGGCAGATGTGTGTGTTCGCAGCGCAGGGCTGGGCAGAGTCACCTGTCCGTCTCTCCTCTTGTCACAACGAACCCCACTGTTGTGCTGGGTGCAGCCCACTTGGAATAAAGACTACATTTCCCAGACTTCATTTCAGCTGGGTGTGGCCATGTGACCCACGTCTGGCCAATGGCGTGCAAGCAGGCGTGGGGCTCCCACATCCGGGAAGTGCCCTTAATGAGAGGGGCTGTGTAACTTCATGCCCTTGCTCTTTCCCGCTTGCTGGCATGGGAACGTAGACACCCCGGAGACCTGGGGAAGTGGCACTCCGAGCCGCACTGCCAGGTGGAGGTGGCCTGGGTCCCCGTCACTGCTGGGACTCGCCAAGTCCAGGCTCCGTGAGGGACACAGACGCTGTCTGGTGAGGCCGCTTCTCTTCAGCGGTGTTCTGGTCTCTCGCGGCTGAGCCTAACGCTCACTCACACAGGGTCTCAGTGCCAGCGCGCGCGGCATTCGGCCTGGGACCTCGCCCTGTGGGGACCCCAGCCACACTACTGCTCTGTCCCCATCACACACTGCAGGGGTCAGGCCGTTGGTGCAGGGTGGTGGGGAAGCTTGGACCAGTCAGCGGTCTCGGCTTCGGTGCTAAGGAGGTCAGCGCCCTCACAGACAGACAGACAGACAGACAGCGCCCTGGACCCGGGTGGAGCTTCAAGACAGCAGTTGCTACAGCAGAAACCACAGAAGCCGGCCGCACAGAGAAAGGGGGGAGTGGACTCCCCGGGCCCAGAGGACTCCCCGCGGCCATGCTGTCCCAGGTCCTTGGAGACCCCAGAAGGAACGGAGGGCAGTGGCTCCAGGTCCTGCAAAACACTGGGGGACCCAGCACAGGGGAAGCACCCGTGCCCCACGGAGGGCCCAGGGCGCACGGCTCTGTGAGAACACTTGCAGGGGCCCCTCTGCGGTTCGCAGCCCCCGCCCTGGGGGCCACCGTGGGAGCACGTGATGCCAGCTCGGCCCCACCCTCTCTGAGCCGTGGGGACCGCTGTGCACACCACGCGGATGATATTCCCAAAACCGGCTAGTTCCCAGGCCACTCCCAGACCCGGACTCTGCTCGCCCTGGTCAGGGCACAGCCCCCGACCGTGTGTCCCTCCGTGAGCACAGGAGAGCAGCCCCCCCACACAGGGAGGCCTTAATGACCCCTGGAGTCACGTGTCTGGCAGCTTCCTTTGTCCCTCCCCATGTGGGGACGAGGGATGCACATGGAAGAGCCCCGTGCCCTGCGAACGAGGCACTGCACAACCACGACGTCTGACGTTCTCGGTCTGGGGGCGCAAGGGGGTGCAAGGGCGCAATGGGGCATAAGGGGGTGCAAGGGGCGTAAAGGGGCACAAAGGGGTGCAAGGGGCGTAAGGGGGCAAGGGGTGCAATGGGGCACAATGGGGCATAAGGGGGTGCAAGGGGCGTAAGGGGGTGCAAAGGGGTGCAAGGGGCGTAAGGGGTGCAGCCGACGCCAGGCAAGGCTCCCGACGAGGCTGCACAGAGGGGTTGTGAGCCCACCTGGGGGAGCTGCTGGGGCTCGGTGCCGAGGGCAGCGGGCTGGTCATTGCCTCCCGGACCAAGGGTTGGGGGTTCCCTGAGCCCGCCAGGAAGCCACGGCTCCTTGGCTGAGCGATTGCAAGGTGAACCTGCGTTTGGGCTGATGGATTCCCCTGCACACCCTCAGCTGGGATTTCAGACTGCAGAATCTATTTTCACAGCTAGAGAAAAAGAAAAAGGATCAGTTCTTACATGGCTGGCATTCTCCTCCTAGGAGGAGCTCCTGTAACAGCTCCTGTAAAAGGCTGGGCAGGACGTGATCACCAGTCCCGTGCAGAGCGGTCCCTCCACAGGCCATTCTGGGCATGTGACAGTGGCATCTACCATCTACCAGAACTGCTCCTTCCTTTCCCTTGTCTTAGTGACCCTGGTTCCGGGGAGCCCAGCGGAGGGGGTGGGGGGGTGTAGACACAGAAGTGAATTCTTCGAATGAAGTATGGGACACGCCGGAAGTACACGGAGGTGCTACGGGAGCGTATCCCACCGGGTTTTGGGCGCCGGGCTGGCAGTGCGGCTGAGTCTGGGATGGTCAGGACCCTTGAGGCCGTGAGCCCCGTGGCCGAAGGGAAACGGTAGAGCTAGGAGGAGCGTGAGGCTGAGATGCTGGCACCTCTTCCAGCGTGGGTGTCCTACGATGCAACTCAATTCTGACACGTCTACCCGGAGACAGCATCGGATTCCACAGGTGAAGGGCTGGATCCCACAAGGCCGCCCTCGGCTTGGGATGCCGACCCCAAGCCTGGCGGTTGCCTGGGCTTGGACGGACCGGCTCTGAGCCAGAGGTTCCCGGGACGCCCTTCCGAGGGTTCCGTTCATTTGTGAGAACATCTCGCGGAACTCGGGAAAGGTTTTGTTCCCCAGATTCACATTTCACTACAAAAGCTGTTAGGTGGTTCGCGTCAGCAGCCAGATGAAGCGGCACGCGGGGGAGGTCCGAGCAGAGGAGCGTCTGATCCCGTGACGCTCGAGGCCGGACACGGGGACACACGTGTACGGTCCGGTTCCCCAGCCCGACAGCTCTCCATACTCCTTCCTTGGTTTTTCCGGAGGCTTCATTGCCTAGGACGCTTGATTAAATCATCGGCCATGCATGCTGATTTCGACCTCCGGCCTCCTGTCTCGTCCCCTCTCCTTCCCAGCCCCTGAAATCAGGGGGTGAGACCGGAAGGTCCAGCCTTCTACCTGCATGACAGGTGGCGCTAACTTCCATGCCGTCTCTGCCTCTGCCCTTGTGCGCATGGTCGCCCCGCACCTGTCCCTTCACCCCACGGGCCTGAGGCCTTGCTTCACTTCCGCCCTGCGGGCTCATTAGGTGACACCAGCCCCGCTTACAGGAGGTGGTCCTCAGACCTCTCCACGTTGTAGATCCTAAGATCCCGTGACGATTCTGTCCCTGGAGGCCTTGGGCGGTGGTCCCCGCACCCAAGGGTGACCACCACGCCGACGGGCTGCTCTGTCGGGGGTATCGCTCTGGATTTATGGATTTCGTATGCAGTGCGTTACTGACCTGTTACAGGAGCTCCGTCGAGCTGGCTTCCGTGTGCCGTTGGCACGTGTCCCCCTTGGCACAGCATGCCTTTGCTTTCCGGAACAGCATTGTCTTAGGCGCGCCTGGTGCCCTCCTTCTCCCCCGTCCCCCACCCTTAGCTAGAATCAGCTGTTTCTCCAGGAGCGTCTGGCAGGGAGGGGTTCTCAGAAAACAGCATGTGGGTGCTAGGGTGCCCGTCGCCACTGAGATGTCACTGCTCCTGGGCCTTCCGGGGACTTCTTTAAGTGACTACGGGTGATAATAGCTAAGGCTGCTGCTGTCTCTCCCCTTGGGCTCTGGGGAAAACCCGCTCCCCCTTCCTGCCTCCAGCCTCTCCCATTTCCCAGAGGCATGGGGGTCAGTGGGGCCGAGATGTTGGGGGGGGGGAGCAGAAAGGACCTGGCCCAGGAGATCACAGCCGGAGTGGCCACATTGCCTCAACCTGCACATGCGAAAATGGATTTCTCGGCGAGCCAGGGCCTGAGAAGCACAGACTGGGGACAGGTGCTGAGGCAAAGGCCTCGTCCTGCCCAGGCCATACTCTCCTCTCTGGGGCCGCTCCCGAGGCCCCGGTGCCCGGGTCGCAGTGGGAAGACCAGCCTGCTTGGGGTTACAGGGCTGGGGGCACAGCATGCTGGGGTCAGCGGATGTGGGTTTGAATCCCATGCCAAGAACACGAATTGGGCCACCTTGCTCCCCAATTCCAAGGCTGTTCCCACCTGGGCGTCTTTGCTGGTCCCTAGGCCGGGAAGGACCAGTCCCCACTTGTAAATATCTGATTTATCCCGAGTGATATGGTAAATAAATTCAGAGTCAGCTCCAAATCTCTTCTCCCCGAAAGCCTGTGCTGCACCCCCCTGCCCCGGGCCCTGACACCTTACCCTGATTTCACAGCCCGTCTCGCTGGCTGGATGGGCCCTGCTCATTGATTTACTCATTGTCTGTTCCTCCCCTACTGAGACACACATCCATCGGAGTCGGGGCTCCGTGTCCCTGGAAAGTAGCAGGTGTCCCTCAAACATTTGTTAGCAGGGGAGGGGCCCCACAGCTGAAGGGCAAACCCGGGCAAGGTCTTCGTCCTGCCGCGGACTAAACCCGGGCTCAGGAGTGGCTGAAGGCTCGGCAGCCGTCCGGGTTGGAAAAGTCTTTCCGCCTGGCCTCGCTCCTGTTCGTTTTGCCCAAGTCGTGCGTTCCCAGCTGCAGGGGCCGAGCTCGGCAGGGGTCGGGCGACCCTCCGATCTGGGTGTAAATCCAGCTTCCTCCCTGCCCGAGCCTCGTGAATCCCCCGGAAGGCACTCGGCCTCTAAGGGCCTCCGATTCCTTGGCTGTAAACGGGACTCTCGGGGAGGTGCGACGACCCCGTGAAATGACACGTGTCACGGACTCAGCACAGTAAGCGACACCTGGAAAGGCCGGGGGAGTTTTCCTCTTATTACATGATCTGAAGTGAGGGACAGTGACTGGCTTCCTGGGGTGAGAACCTGGGTAGCTGCCATCACCGCTTTCGAATACGCCCCCTGGTGGACCCTTCGTCCGGGTCCCTTTCTGCTGGCACTGAGGAGCTGAAACCCCCGGAGGAGCCCAGGGTGCCAAGGGCCCCTGCCCCTCCCCCCTTGTGACCGGAAGTGGCCGTTGGGACAAGCCCCCCTGGCCATCGGGGGCTGTGTGACCCCCACGTGCCACCAGTGCCCGGTGGCTTGTTACCGGCCGGGATAAAGCGTGTCTGTCTTGGACATTAGCTGATCTCTTTCAAGATACAGAGAAGCCACAGTGGAGTCTGCCGCTCTGTGCAGACGCTATTTTTAGATTTCTGGCTTCATAACAACCCTGGTATTTCCTATTTTCTCCCACTCTTCCTTTTTTAAAAAAAAAACGAGGACAAGCCAACCGAAAACGTTGGATAACTAACCCACCAGATGGAGCAGTGAGAACGGTGACACGTGGTGAGGCCGTGCGGCTTGGAAGGCCTGGGTCCCGTCACACCTGTAACCGGGCCATCCAAGGAGGCTGCTGGCCTCTTCGGTGTCAAGAGTCCGGTCGTCTGGGACACCTTCAGGACAGGTTGGCACCAGCCTTCGTGGTGGGCAGTGACTGTTTGCTTCTGGCTTCTGCTAGTCGGTCCCGTGCCATGTCATGGGGGTGAAGGAGAAAGGTGGCCGCTCGGGGACCAGCTCTCAAGGGAGAGAAAGCCACCAGAGCCTTGTGGGCACGTGGGGCCATGGTCACAGGTACATGGATGGCGAGCTCCGAGTTTCCACTCGGAGGGAAGATGGGGCTGGTTACTCCCCAGGTATTATCACCAGACCGGAAACACCAGGCCACGTGCCCCCACCGGGACCCCTGCCAGGAGTGACAAATTGAAAAGAAAGGAGAGTCTCAGCTCAGGCAGGTGGCAGAGGCGGGGCCCCAGGGATGGCAAGGACACGGGGAGCTCCCGCGTAAGCCTGGTGGCATACTACCTGGACAGCGGCAGCCACACGGGGCACGTCAACCTGCTTCTGGTGGCCAGGGAAGGAAGGAGTCGTGGCAAATCCTGTCCCTATGGGGAAGAAGCTACAGGACAGAGGAGAGAAAAAGGGACCAAAGAAACCCTACCGGCTGGCTCTCTGAGACACAGGCACTGGGGGCTTCGAGGACCTTGAGGACATTGGCCTGGAGAGACTGCTCAGGGGGTCTGGGGGGAGTGGGACCCTGCGGTCCGACATAGGCATGGCTCACTAAGAGGCGACAGATGCCACACTGTCAGGGTGCCCGCCTCCCGCTGTCTGACGGCCTCTGGGCTCCCCTTGCTGGGCCCAGGCACCTCTGCCCCGACCCAGACCCAGCTCCCTCCTGTAGAGCAGAGGTGGCCCATCCATGTGACTGTCCTCACCCGGCCCACATCCTAACCTCGGAGCCTCCAGCAGGAGCTGAATCACAGATGCACGCAGGGTGTGGGGCCCCTGGCCGGGGTGTGTTTCTTCACCAGCCCTTTCAACAGAGCAGAGGAGATTTATCTACTGTTGGTGGCGGGAAGCTCTGCTGAGGCAAGCTTCCTTTAAACCTGCATTTTCTGGGAAAACCCGCAGCGGCAGGGTCGGTCTTTCAGCCTTAAACAAGGAGGAGCCGCCCTCTGCTGGTCACGCTCGGTAATGCCACACACAGGCTGTGCTCACCGGGGACTTCCAGGCGGGGAAGCTGGCCTGGCAGACTGCGTGCAATTTCCTCGGTTTAGAAAACAGTGGTTTTCATTTCCCCTTGTCTCTTTTACTCATTTTCTTTCCTAGTGCCTCACCTCCCCGACTCCTGCCAACTATTGACGCTGTGAGTGCCGGTCGAAAGCTAACAATGTATGTTGGATATAATTTCATCTCCGAAGACAGGAGAAAGGTTATCAGTTACCGGAAAGAGAAAGCAATCGTTAAACTCTAGAAACTCAGACTGTCCACCGCGGTTACGGAACGTTCGTTTCCATGTAACAGAGGAACAGTTATCCTTTAAGGGGGGCGTATTCCGTGTCTCACACACAAGCGATTGTGTTTATTAATAGCTGGTATCGCACAGGAAGGCGTGAGCATGCCTGGGGCAGGGCTGCGTGGTTCAACTGCAGTTTTCTGATGGAAGTCTGCTCTTCCGGTGGGGGCCCACGTGGCTGGCAGCCCCGGGGCTTCGAGGACTTGGAGCAACTTGATTCATTCCCCACGCCCAGTTTCAGAAGCCAGACCCAGTCCTTATTCTTAAATGAAAGCATCATACCTAGAGTTTCTAGTTTCCTCTTCCCACATCTCAGTAGGTGTCCTGGGCCCTGCTCTAGAGACCACGTCTCTTCGGGGTCTGGGAGGGTCAAGTTCTCCAGACTCGCAGACACCATGATCCTACCAACCTCCCGTCATCACCGTCACCGCCCTCCCGCATCCCCATGGGAGCTGCACGTCCACAGTTCCTGAGGTGTGCCCCCCATGAGGACATGGGTGGAATGGTCATTCATTTACTCTATGCAACCATTAATTCTCCGAACCCTTATCAGGAACCATCTACTGAAGAAACGCCATGTCGGGCTCGGGGTACGGCGAGAGGACTGTGTCCCGACAGCCTCTCCGACTTCCTGGACCTGACGGCTTCCTCGCAGCTTATTTGAGGCCCAGCTGTGATTGTGCCGATAAGCTCTCAGGTGCCGGCCGGCTACCAGCCCCGCGGCAAGACTCCGTAAGTGCCATGGCCACCCTGAAGGCCATGTCTACAGCTCTTGACTGAATCTGATACGAGTTACAACACCTACCCACACCCGTGATGCTCAGGTTGCCTCCCCAAGGCCCAGCGGGGTGTGACCACGCCAGCCCCCAAAACATCGAAAATCAGCGATCGCGTCAGTGATAACCAAAGGTTTGCTATCGCGATATCGCAACCAGTACTGATCCTTGAGAAGGACTGTATGCATTTCTAGATTTTATTGAGTCACAGGTTTAAGAGTTGTAAGCAATTCAAAGTGGCGGGACTGTGGGTCGAAGTCTCAGAGACGTGGAAACGGTGCGCGAACGTTGGCAGAGAGAGTGGCCGGGCCACGGGAGCAAAGCGATGACATCACGAAGACAGACCAATAGCGCAGAGGAAAGAAGCGACCGCTGACCGCTCAAAACAGTGGCCACCGCGGGATCGATCACACGGCAGGAAGGGATGTGGCTCAGGGTGCGGCTCACATGAGCACGGACTTAGAGCTGCCAGGGCGAGCCTGATACCTGGCGAGCAGGTGCAGTGGCGCTTTACTAAGAACCACGAGGACGGCCTCCGGAGCCAGGCCGCAGCAGGTACAGCTCGTTGCTGTTGACAACGCCGTTACTGCGGCAACTGCCAACTCGAGAAGCCTGGGTCTGATGGAGAAGGCATAGCACGCGTGCACTGAGAGGCCAGGACACGCGTTAACGTAACGTGTGTGTCTGGATCATGGACTGTGGGACGCATAAGGGGACCTATCGCTTGGGGATCCGGGAAGGTTCTGGAGAAGAGGAGACAGGTGAGCTGTGTCTTGAAGAATAAGGAGGAGTTCAGGCGGTTCAGAGGGGAGGGGCGCATTCTGGGTGGAGGGAGCAGCGTGTGCGAGGCTCAGATCCCGGGAGAGTTTGGCCGGTCCTGAGATGAAGGGTTTCGTGTGAACAGAGAGATGGGAGAGTGTGTGAACCGAGTCAGGGGCAAGGCTGTCACTGCGGCCGGCGCATTCCGATCCGCCGGCAGGCAGGAGGCGGCGCGGAGGGCTTTGAGCAGGGTGGTGGCAGGGCCGTCGTGAGCGATGGCGGAGCTCCAGACACAGAGGCTTGCCGCAGGCGAGACCGGCTACCGCAGCGGCCCGGATGGGCTGCCATCACTCTGGGCACCGCGTACAGGAAGTGGCTTGACTGTGAAGTGGGCTCCTGCTGGACGTGGCCCTGCCATGGTCCTAGCACTTCGGGGGAGCGCGTGTGCAGAGGCCCCTAGAGCTCCTGCAGGTTCCAGACGGGGCTCCGGTCCCCAGCTGGATGTCTTGTTCCCTCTGGCCGACGGCAGCCACTTGGTCTCTGCGGAGGTTAGGCGTTGAGGGAGGGGACGAGTCCAGGGGGCCATCAGACTTGGTGTTCTGCTCCATAACTGACCCCCGGCCTGCAGTAGTGGCCGACACCCAGGCTGGGAAGGACAGATAGCCTGAGGCCAAAGACCGGGGTGGGCTTCAACGGGGGCCGGCACAGGAAGGAGCCGCTGGGGTCGTGCCTCAAAGACTCACTGTGGAGTATCTAGGTTTGAATTCTGTCTCAGCCACTAACCAGTGACATGCCCTACTTTACTCATGATTCCGCCTCCCCATGCCTCAGTTTCCTCTCTGTAAAACCAAGGGACAACGGCTCCCTCATTAGGTTCTAGGTGTGATTAATTGCGATTTAATGAGAAAACATGCATAAGATGTCTAACATAGAGACTGGCACCCAGGATGCTAAAAGGTGCGTGTCCCTGACTTCTTTGCGATCGGGCTTGCTTAAGGAGGCCCTCCCTCGTCCCTGCAGTGCCACCGCTCTGCTGCTGCATGTGCCGACCGCCAGCCAGGACCCCATGGAGCTTCTGCCTGCTCAGTCTTGCTGCCTGGAAGGGGTCTGGCTTTGAATGCACAAGCCGCCAAGACCTTGTCGGTTCTTCGGCTCGAGTGCGACCTGGACACCCTTGGGCGTTTGTCTGGCCTTCTGCTGGCTGTGGTTTTGGGGTTGGGTGGCTTCTGAGCTCATAGCCGTGAAGGAAGGGTGAAGTCTTCAGGAGGCTGTCTCAGAGTCGGGGGTGGAGGGGATGCCGGTTAGGAGCTGTGAGCCTGTGGAAGCAGCAGGCGACAGGACAGAGACAATTCTCCTCTGGCATTGGGCCCTCTGTCCAGGTTTAGAAAAATGTCACCCACAGAGGACACCAGGGGCACATTCAGGTGACGACCTTGTTTTCTGAGGCCACTATCAGCAGGGAAATGTATAGGCATCTATCTGTGGGGTTAGATGGGAGTGAAACTGGTGTGTTTTCGTCACCTCCTCCGGCCTTGCAGTCGGCCCAGAGGAGGGATGGGACGCTGAGGAACACCAGATGCTGAATTTTCCAGGTGGCAGCTGCAGGCAAATAAGAAACGCTGATACAAGTGGCAGCCAGCCACACAAGATGGAATTCTGATCAATGAGAGAACTTTTCTTTTTCCTGTTTTTTTTTTTCTTTTTTTTTTTTTTTTTAATTCTAAGAGCTCCTTAAACGGGCAGGCTTTCTGAGGGCTCGTGAGCGCCCACAGTGCCCGGCCTCAAGCATGGAGGGTGGGCCGCTGCAAGAGAGACAAGAATTTGGGGGACGTGGCATCGGACCACTGTGGTGTTGGAAGTTCCTCCGACCGGGGACGCTGTGACTAACGACCCTAAGAGACTGGGTTCCTTTAACTCGCCGTGGGGCTTTGGCCGACTACGTTCCCTGTCACGGGACGGGACTGAGCTGGGCGGCCTCCACAGCCCCTCCCGCCTCACGGGTCTCGTGATTATGTGTAAGAGTCTGGGGGCAGAAACAAAGAATCACAGAAAATCCTATTTTTTTCCCCAAGGAACTTTTAACAACAACAAAAAAGGAAACACTTTGGGGGATGGAACTTTTAGAAAAATCAATTAAATATTTCAGCAAAGTTACTTCCGTCTTGATTCTACCAACATCCCTTTCCAAAACACCGAACGAGAACCTTTTTGCATGTCGGATCCTTACACCCCTCAGGCTCCGGGACACCGTACAGCATGGCCCGCGGGCTGCGGAGCGAGCTGCATTTCTGCACGTGTTCAGAAGTTGTTTTTCTCATCCTGCCCATGGTCTCACTTTGCTACGACTGACCCTTGCCAGACCCGTTAGAGTCTGACTCACACCCGGCCAGGACCTGTATTCCATCATCCCACGGGCCTCTCCAAGCCGAGTCCGCACAGCGGATACTACACCCTCCTTATTTATGCAAGACCTGGGGTGAGAGAAGCAACCGGCAACAAACAGAGAACACACACACACACACACACACACACACACACACACACACACACACAGAAATACACCCCGCCCACACCTTAGGGCAAAATAACTCTCCAAGGTAGCTGCCACCAGCATAAACTTATGAAAGGCAGACAAGCCTTTCTCTGGAGGACTCGGCACCTGACCTGCTGGACAGTGGATGGAAGGAAAAGGTGACAAGTGACAGTGGGTGTTCCCCTCCAGGAGCCGCTGGTACCTGGTACCATCACAGAGGTGAACAGAGAAGCCGGAGGGCTTCCTGGAGGTGGGGCCCTGGGCATGTCACCTCGGTCTCCTCATCTGTCAGCTAGAGGGAACGACACAGTAAGTCCACCCTTCTAGGATTGCTCTAAGAATCATACCAAACACTCAGCCCTCATGCCTCGCAAAACCAGGGCAGGCTGTAGGGAGCACTTCAAAGAAATCCCCCACGTTAAGAAAATCGGGGCCCGCAGAAGTGCTCTGCTCCAGCTCCTCCTCACTCCGCGACCGGGCCGGAGGAGGTGACTCAGATGGGACACAGGGACACAGCGCCTTGCAGCAGAGATGAGCAGCCGGAGGGTGAGCCCTGCCCTGTGCTCACGCTTGCACTGCTGCCCATGTCCGTGAGCCAAACCGAGGCCGCGAGTCACGCACAGGCCAGAGCTGACAGTGGGGAGGGAGGGGCGGTGACTATGTACACTATCCCCACCCACCCAGGGACGGAGGCCGAGCCAGGACGCCAGCCAGGAGGTGACTGTAGTGGCTCAAGGGCGGGTCACGGTGACCGAGGCCAGGGCAGTGCGTGTGGGTGTGGACAGAAGGGGACAGATTCGGAGAATACTCGGGGGAAGGAGAAGACTCGAGATTAACTCTGGGTCTGCAGAATGCCCACTGAGACGAGGTCGGGGAGACCAGAGGTCTGTTCAGCCGTGTCCAGTTAGCAGCTTATGAAGTGTCTGGATGGGACACGAGGAGGCAGCCAGATCAGGAAGCTGGGGTTCCAGGAGAGTCGGGCTGGCCGCTTCGGGGAGTACCTGCCTGCGTGGGCTCAGTGCGGGCAGAGGTGAGGGGTTTGGCGACATCTTATGCCACAGAGCTGGGAGGAACTATGGTTTTCAAATAGAAAACATAGGAGGTAGAGTAAAAATCTATGGAATGCTTTTAGAGCTATTTGTTGTTCTGAGGCCTTTTGCAGGCTTAGGGGCAGACCAATCGAATAGGTAAAGCCTCAAGGCGGAGGAGGGGCAGCTGCTGGCGTGGAGGGGGGCGTGTGTGTGTAAATACATTAATCCTTACATGTCCAAGGAACGTGGTGTTTGCACGCAGTTTTAAAACACCTCCCTATGAGGTAGCTATTAACCACGAGGGAAGGGAGTCATTTTACAAAGGAGAATGCGCGCCAGCATTATTCTGATCAGACGGTGGAAGCCACCGTCACCGGCAACGGGACAAGTCAAAATGTCTTGCCACCTGCTCTGACACAGTAAGAAAAACACAGCGTCGCATGTGTGGCACTCCGTCTGACGGCATGTGCCCTGCGTGCACTCACAAGGACACCTCAGAGAACCCCAACTCGTGTGACATGCTATACACCACCCGGCCCGTCATCTTCAAAGCATCTCCATCCCGAGAGGCGAGGACAGGCTGACAGGGACCCAGGAGACAGGGCAGCTCAACGCAACTTGCGGTTCAGAACTGGTCCTTTTTTTTCAGAAAGGGACGTTTGGTGTTGTGGGAACGGGGCGGAGGCACTAACGCATCCGTGCGGGCTCCCTGATTTTGGTGACGAATGGCATCCTTCACGGGACAGGCACGGTGAGACGCTCAGTGGGCTGCGCGTCAGGTCGACTGTGGGGACGTACTCCCAAATGGTTTGGGCGCCAGCAAAGCTCTTGGAACTGTGCTTATAGTTCGTGACTCTTAGCCAAAGTGAAGGCTGTTTCGTTCAGATGTTGCAAATCACAGAGCTGAAAGACCATTCAGCCTAAATCGTCTTCATTTCACAGACAGGGACACTCAACCACAGAGTCTTGCATCAACTTAGTAACGAGCCAGGTCTGTGACGCTGGGGGTGCCCAGGACAGGGGTCGGCAGGAAGCAGGGAAAGCGGGGATCCCCACAAGGCCCCGAAAGAGTGTCCCTCAAGTTGACACAGGAGCCTGAGAGCCCTTTCAGGAAAGTCTACTCGATTTGCCTTCATCTCTAAATTAACATTTGATTTTTTTCTTTTCATCTAAACAAAGGATCCTCGTTTACAACACTCAAGCACTACAGGCAACGTAAAGAAGACCGTTTTAAAGAGTTACCTCAAGTCTCGCACCCGCGGGGAATAACCACCTGATTTCGGGCGTGTGTCCTTCCAGAGACCTCTCCACGACATACAATGCACAGGTAACACGCAAAGGTCGCGATGAGACACACCTGCGGATGCGGACTCTCACGGGGCGATCCCGCTTGGCTGGCGCTTCTGCCCTCCTGGTCTTTCAACGTTTTAGGCCATTTTCCACGTTTATCGGTGTCACATTTAATGGCTCTAGATTACCCTGCTGTATGAACGTACCGTAATTTGTTTACCTAGTCCCCTACTGACACGTAGTTATTTAGGTTGTTTCTCTGTTACCAAGTATAAATAATGCTGAGATGTTTTTATACATCTGTATACCTATCTTTGACCAATTACAGAGTTTTCTGAAAAATTTTTTCGAGCCAACACTAAGACAAAAGCAATTTAGGGGCCCCCTGAGAGTTCACTCTCAGCAACGTAGGGGTCGAAGGCTGGTCCACACGTCTGAAGTTACTTAAACAGGAACTTCAAAGGCTAGTCCTACTTCTTTATATCACGCTGTATGATTTTATAATGATAAAAAAATCAGACGTAACGTCATCACACTGCCGCTTGTTGAGTTTCTCCTCTGCGCTGGGCTCTGTAACAAACGTTGAGTTCGTGGTTTTCTGCTGTCTGAGTTAATCGCTCTCATCTCGAATTGGTACCTAAGGATGTCCAAGCACAGAGAAGCGAGGCAGCCTGCCCAAGGTCACAGCGCTGGTAAGTGATGGATCCAGGACCCGAACAGGCTGTCTGTCTCTGAGTCCTCACCCTCTGAGGAGTGGGGCATGGGTCGCCTCGCAGTCTCTGGTACCATGGATGTAACCAGCCCTGGCAAGTCTCCTGGGTGTGAGCCCTTGACAGTGGCCGGTAAAGGATTCGGGCAGGGCAGACGGGGGTGACCACAGGTGAGGACTGCGTCTCCCAGTCCTCTCTTTCTACTTAGAGTTAGACATGTCCCCAATGAGGGGCTGTGATGGGCCCAGCTCCGTCCAACCCCCGGATCGACCTGGGAAAAGAAGCAGCGTGGAGATGCCTGGACCCCGCACACCAGATCGCCTCAGTGATGGGGCTGGGAGCTCTGTCTTTTCGCTCAAGGCCCTTGGGATTGGTGATCGGTGAGTTGGGTCTATTTAGCTGCGGATACATCTCGAGACGCCCTGGGGACGTTTCTTCTCAGGTCCCGGTGGTGGATATCTGTGGCTACAGACTTGGCCCTCGGCCCGGGATCCCCAGCCCCCAGCCCCCAGCCTCAGTATCAAACATGGAACTTTGTAGATGTCTGTGTGTGTTTCTCTGAGACGAGGGGCCAAAACTTTTACAAGATTCTCAAAGACTACCGGCCTGAAGACTGTCCGGAATCACAGCTCCGGGCGGAATTAAGTCGATTAAAGCAAGCCTGACAGGAGCGGGTCACTTAATGAGTTCAAACAGCGCATCCCCTACCCCCTGTTCCCTCCACCCCTCTTTGCTGTCCCCATAGGGACCGGGCCAGTGCCGTGCTGGGAAACGAAATGCCACGGTCTGGTGACATCCCTCGACCCACTAGCCTGACAGCTCCTTATCTCTTTAGGAAGAAACGTCACGTTGCGACTTCGACGTCCTGGCCCAGGATCGGCCTGTCGTGGAACCGCTATCTCGGTGAGCACACTGGGACCCCGCCTGTTCGGGTTCTGGTTCTGGTTCTGGTTCTGGTCCGGAATTGCCTTAGCCACTGATGTGACGCTCAAGAGTTCCTTTTCCTTTGCTCTTGGAAGCAGAGGGCTGGGTTAGTCACGCTGCCCGCTTCATGGTCGGTTTCCGCAGAGCCCCGTCTCATTCCTTCCTTCCTTCATTCATTCAATCGTTCACTCATGCGTGCGTGCGTGTGTGCGTTTTTCTGGCTCCACTCCCCACTTCCTCTCCCCGCCTCCCGGGCACCCACTCTGACGTGACCGACGTATGTGTGCCGCGATTGGTGCGTGCCCCGTCTGACACACGCTAAGTGCACACGAGCATCCCGTAGCCCTCCTGATCGCCAGCCTTCTTGACGCACACGCCCGGCGTTTTCAAAGCTCTGTTCCGCTGCTGCGTGGGCGTCCGGCCCAGTCGTCCCGACTCTGGTAGAGGGTTTCCGAGGGCGTTTCATCCACTGGTGCCGTCTGCCTCTCCCCGGGGACGGACACCCACCCCCACAAACGGGATGGCAAGGGGCGTCTTCGCGAGTGGCCCCCGAGGACACGGAGGGGAATTTCTCTGCGATGAGTGCCCACGGTGGCCTTGCTGGGTGGTGGAGTGCGTGAACATCGGCTTTGCCCAAGAGCTGCCGGGCAGAATGGCTGTGCTCACGTACACACCCGCGGGCACGCCGCCCTTCCCACCCGCTGGTCGCCACGCGGCATTCCCCAGCTTCCTAACGTTCGCGATGACGCGGGTGTGAATGCCATCTCCTTGTTCTCTTAACCAGTATTTCCCTAGTTCCTGGCGGCTTCGAACATCTCTGCACGCACCCCTTACCCAGGAGGGTCGCCCCTCTGAAAACCGCCCTCTGTTCGTCGAGGAGAGGGGGCGTCTCAATTCTCGGTTGATTCGCAGGGTTCTCACCTGGTCTCGACACCCGTCCCTCGTCAGAGGTGACATCGTGAGTGTCTCCTCCCGCTCTGTCTTCTGTCTGGTGGCCTTGCCCGTCCCTGAGCAGCACGCAGTCATTTCGATGGGTTCCAACCCGGGAGCTTCTGTCTTCTGCCCCGGGCTTTTTGAGGTCCGGTTGAAAAAGTGCCTTCCCACTTCTGGGACACCGAGGTCCCCTGTGGAGACCGGGGACCAGGCCCAGACTGAACACAGCACGAGTGCCCTGTGCCTTCACCATCCGGTCGCCATCGGCGGACCTGCGGCCTTCGCGGCCGGCCCGGCGTCGGCATCCGGGCCACTTATCCCACTGGACCCAAACCTTCACTCTGCTCACCCCCCCTCGGCCAGCACCGGCCCCTCTTCCCACGGCGCCCCGGCTTCTTCTTGTAAGAGGGTCTGGCCCTCTTTCCACGCCTGCTTCCTCTAAAACAAAACCCAAACCCAGGGAGTCCGGCCTCTCCGTACCCTTCCTCCCTGCACCGTTCCCCGTGCCGAAGTCCCTCGTCATGAGAGCCGGTTCCCTGATCGCCTCCTGCGGGTGCCACTTCAGGGACCTCCTCACGTTTATTCGGCCTGCGCCCCCGGGGTCAACAGTCGTCATAGGTCCCCAACAAACACTCTCTCCACATTCGAGCCGCTGCCCAAGACGGAGTCCTCGAGCCTCCGAAATGGTTCTAACAATGCATCCCTTCCTCTCCGACTCTAAAGCCACATCCGGGTCTGGGTTTAAGTCCTCGCATGCTGACTTTTCGTACCTTCCTTCTCTTCCTGGTGGTCTAGAGCTCCGTGACAGCAGAGTCACTGTCAAACCCCACGGGCTCAGAGTCTCTGAGCTCCGAGGGACCTGACACAGCACTGCTGCACCTGCCCCCCAGGCATCAGCTCCCTTCGCAGCGTCCTAACCAACGGCTGCTCCGTCTCGACTTGCATACCTCCAGCCACGGTGGACTCACTACCTCACGAGGCTGTTCAGTCGCTCTGCCCAGAGAGCGTTTCCTTAATGAAGTACAGACCCGAATTAAGTTGCGTTGGCGCTATCGGTTCCTTGGTCCTGACTGCAAGTTAAGCCAAAACTTGTCCCCTAGCAGCTTACGGCCAGTGGTCTTATCCTGTGCTCTTGGGGCCATGAGAACGCCTCTTAACGTCTCTTTCGGTAAATGGGTTCCCGGAGGCGCGGGGCGCAGAACCAGACAGTCCTGCCACGCAAACAGCGCCGGCGTTTCCTGGGGCGGCTGGAGCAAGCCATCACGAACGGGGCGGCTCCCGACGGCAGACCCGAGTCCTCTCACCGTGCTCGGGGCCGGATTCTGTCGCTTGGGCCGCCCTCCCTGCAGAGACTCGGCGGCAGAATCGGCACCTTGCCTCCCCCGGCTCTGGCGGCGGCTGGCCATCGTGGGCCGGCGGCTGCATTGCTCTAATCATCAAGGCCAGCACCTTCGGATCGCTGTCTCCCCGTCCCTGTCCCTCTGTGTGCCGTCTAAGCTCTCTTCGCCTCCTCCTAGGAGATGGCACGTCATGCCATTCAGGGCCCACCTCAAGATCCTTCGCTCATTCACACTGAGGGGGTCCTCCCCCCCCCACCGCCATGTAAGGTGACACTCATGTGTTCTACGAGAAGTGGGTGTCTTCTAGTAGGGCATTTTTCAGCACCCCTTCCCCCTTAAAAGTGAGAGCCTGCCAGCTCACCAGCTTTGCTGCTGGCCACGCCATGCTACTGACTTGCACGCCAACTCGATTGTCTGTGAAGACCCCGATCGCGTTGGTGCTGTCCACCCTTCGGTCCTCACGCCAACACGTGACCCCCCAAACAGCGGCACACTGTTGGCTCTCAACCCTCGTCCCAGTGAAACGTGTGGGATTTCCGCCAAGCTGAGCCTGCAGAGTTGAAATCTGGTCGGCACTTGCTTCGTTCTCCCTGTGATGGAGTCGGTCGGCGGGCCCGGCTGAGCGCAGAGCCCGGTGGCACGTCACCAGAGTCCTCTCTGCGGGCGCCGCCGGTTCCCTCTCGTTCCACCCGGCCTGTCTCTTCCGAGAGGCCCTCCGCGGATGTACGCGGGGCGCCTCGCACTGAGCAGACGTTGGGAGTGACGATGTCGTGTTTTTTAAGCTCTCTGCGCCATGTTCCACACTCGACTTGAAGGCCACAGCTTTTGCACGGCATTCTCACTTTCGAGCCAGAGTGTCACCCTCGACCCCGCGAGGGACGGATGGCGTACGAGCAGCGGTGCTCAGACTCAAGTGTGCGTCAGCATCACATCCGCCCCTCGGGGAGACGCAGACCGCGGGGCTCCGGGGCGAGCCGGTCCGGGGGAGACCAGAGAATGTGCCTTCCTGACGCGTGCCCAGGCAGAGCCGGCCCCGCTGGTCTGGGAACCACACTTCGAGAACCACTGGGGTGAACCCCGTTCCAGCTGGACCCGCAAGGCGTGGCTTCACGACGTCTTCACAGAAACGAGGGTGTGGGTTCTCCCGTCACCTCCCCTGAGGCTGCCCGGCCAGCACGGGAGTTTGATGTTGGCTGCGTGGCCACGGGGAGATGCTGGCTCTCTTTGGTGTCACGCAGCCTCGGTTAGGTCCGAAAAGTTATTTTCAGCAATATAATCCCGAAAAGTTATGTTCTTTTCTGAGTTAATTCTTTTGCCTCCCAATGAACGATTCCACGTCCTTTCAAATTAAAACGCATTTGTAAACAGTGACTTGAATGAAAGGGTTAACACAAGGCGAAGTTATAATGTATAATGTTTTCCATCCAAATTATGTAGGTTGAAGATCACTCCCTCCCCCACCCCCCACTTCTGAGAGTCTCTGCTTCCTAGTGACCACGGAACTTCTGTTTCCCCTGACGACTCCTGACCCCCTGGCTGTCACTGGATGAGGTCAGCATAATGGCAGGCGGAGTGGGCTGCCACCTGCAGGCGGAAGTGTGTGTAGCCCTTGCTGTGACCTCTGAGCAGGAAAGAAAACCCAGCCCGTCCTTGAGGGTGGTTCTCACGATGGCGGAGACGGCCCCTTGAGGCAGGCTTGCCCGGGCTCCCAGGGGACCCTCCGGCCCTCTTAGCTTCTCTGCCCCTCTGGTTCACAGAGGCTGGAGGACCCCAGGCCCTGAGAGGCACGTCCCCACCTTGCCGATTTGGTCCAAAAAGGATGCGCCTATCAATTTCATCTGCGACGTTAGCAGTGATACACGTCTCTCCCCTTTTACCTCCCCTCCTCCTGGTCTCTCCCTCTCTAGTGCCGCGTGGCCCCGCTCCGAGCCGCCTGCTCGCTCACCGCTGCTCAGGCTGGGTGCCACTCACCACACGCACGTGACAGAGCCACCTGCCGGAGGGCAACCCCGCACAGAGCTCGCTGCTGGGCTTAGGTCACCTCCTCGCCATCTTCCGCGCTCGCCTGGCGCAGTCGGGAAGGAAAACGGACGGCTGGGTCAGGGTCGCCCCGGAGAGCTGTTAAGCACGGTAGAGGTTTGTGCGAAGACCCGCGTGTACTTAACCATTTCTGTTCCCAGCGTGCGGGGCTTTGATTGCACTCTCTCGTCCTTTACCCCGATGCCACGCATTCCCCTTCCAGACAAAAGCCCGCGTGGACGTCCGTGTGAGGCGTTCGATGTAGTGAAGAAAACCTGCGTGTTTTAACACATTCCTCCCCTGCCGAAGCCCACGCCACTCCGGGAGAGAAAGCCGCCTCGCCTCTCTGTTGGCCCCGGCCGATGCGCAGGTGGACAGTCGCCTGCACTGCCACTGTCTGGTTCAGAGCAGTCAGCGGCATGACGCGCCCTGAACCGTTCTGGCCTTCCCACCGTTTGTTTTCGGTGCATTTCCGTCTTTTACTCCTTAGCCTGTGTGAGTCGCCAGGGCTCCAGTGAGAAATCCCAGCCAGCCCCAGATCAGGGAAGCCGACAGCTGTGACGCGGCCTGGGCAGCTCTCGGGAGCTGGTGTCCGCCAGGGGGAGCTGTGGTTCCTGTCCGGGGGACGCACCTGGGGAGGGGTGGGGGACGGGGGCGGTCAGGGGACCCCGCACCTGGATGAGACAGGCGTGCGTGGACACGCTGTGTGCACTGAAGGCTCAGCTAAGGGACTCGGGTTTGCAAGGACAACGTGGGCTGTGTCCGGCCTCGGCTCTGCAGCCAGGGCGCAGGGATGGAGCCAGAGGCCTGAGGCCTGCCGCAGAGCCCGGTGACAGGTGACAGGGCGTGTCCAGTTCTGGCTGCGTGGCAGTGTGCTGGGGTGACGCCCTCTGTGGACGGGTGACAGAGACACCAGCGGCCCGAGCAGAGCCCGGGGCAGAGGAAACGGCCCCGCTCGAAGATCGATCGCACTTAGACGTGGCTGAGTCTGGCCCTGTGCCCAGGTGGCCTTTGTGTGCCCCCCCTCCCCCACCGCTGCAGCTCTGGCTTCCGTGCCCCATCCTCCACAGGAGGTCTGCCTTTCACTGGGGTTCCTGACATCAAAAGCCACTGGGAGCAATTTCCTAAACGCGGCTTCGATCCAGGACGTGCCCTGGGGACAGCGGCCCAGGAAGAGCCGGGTATCGCGATGCCGCTGTCTGGGAAGGGAACCAGCTCCTCTCTCTGGAACCGTGGAGCCCGGGAGATGCTAATGTTCTGGTCCCCACCTGGGGGTGGCTGGCAGAGGGCTGAGCAGCTCCCGGCCGGAGGCTGCGGTGCCGAGCCTGACGCTAAAGGAGCCCATTGCATTTTCCCGGCAACCCGAACACTCTCACCTTACAGGGGACAATGTCAGGGCTCAGAGTCCGCAGCACTTGCCAAGCATCATGCACCTCGTTAAGGTCAAAGGCACATCTGTCACCCTACACCCCCACGGGGGGGGCTCCCCTAAACCACCACCCAGGAACAACAGAGTCGGAAAGGTTGAACCCCTCGAGCTCCCCTCCCGTCAGGAGTGAGGAGTGGGCGAAGGGGCCTCTGCTGGCTGTCACCCAGCTGGGCCCGGACTCACATGTGGGAACCGCCAGTGAGACCAAGGTTCCTACCACTGCCCCAGCATCCGCCCAGCTCGTGGGGAATAAGAAAAGTTCAGGAGCTGGATTGGATTGCTGGGGCTGCCCTAACGAAATGCACGGGCTGGGGACTGACACAGAGAAACCCTTGTCCTGCCGTCCCAGAGGCTGGAGCCCAAGCTCACGGTGTCACCCTCGAGGCCGCTGCCCTCGGGCTGCCCACGGCGGGCTCCTGGCTGTGTCCCCCGTCTGCCCCCCGCACCCGGGCAGTGTGTGTCTACATAACCTCTTCTAACGCGCACACCAGTCGGCCGGACGCAGGGCCCACCTTCAGACCTCTTTTAACGTGATCACCTCATCTCCAAATCCGGTTCCGTTCTGAGACGCTGGGTCTTAGGACTTACTGAATTTTGAGGAGCGCAGCACCCTTCAGCCTGTAACAGGGGCTCGAACATGATCCCCCCGCCCCCCGAAATATGCACACCCCTCTTCCACATGCAAATCAGGCAGCTTTTTACGTGTGCACAGCCGTGAGAAGATCACCCAAACACTCCTCTGCTCACCCGTTGCTTGTAAGTCAGGAGTCTTTGGTTTGGCTCAGGCAGAATCATGTGCGAAACCCAATAAATGGGAAGTCTTTATTGCTCAACCACTTTTGAAAAACGTCTATCACAGAAGCCAGGGTTTTCCCCCTCCCTATTAAGTCTCATGATTTTCTACAAAACAAGAGAAGGCTTCTTGAAGCAGTGGGGTGGAAAGCGTAGTGTTGGCCAATGGCCACTAGGTGGTGCACTCAGTCATTCTTGACTTCGGCTTCCTTCGGTCAAAATGAAACGGACTCCCAGGGCACTAACAAAAAAAGTCAGGTTGTTTGTTTGTTTGTTTGTTTATTTGTTTGCTTGCTTTGGTGGTCATGAGCCAGCTGCAATCCAGGGGTCCTACCTGAGTGGAGCTGAAATGGCGATTATTATTAACAACGATCGTCAGCAATGAGGCCGCCATCTCTGGGATGTCACCTGCTTTGCCTTGCGTCACCTCCTTCCCACAGTGCTCCCCGCCCCCAGGGCCAGTGCCCCCTCCCCATCTCTGCCGAAAACGCCTGTCTGTCCCTACACGGAGCGACAGGACCACTGAGTTTTAGAGCACGATGTCAGACACAGAGGCGGCGTCCGGGGAGAGGACAGGCCGGCCCAGGCCACGTGCTGCGGGGCTGTCCATGCGGGTCCCATGGACGAGCATCCATTTGCGCTCCTGGTCATTGTGGGAGGTGGGTGGGGACCCTCGGTGGCAGCCACGGCCCCTCGGGTCTTGGGGCGCGGTAAGAGCAGGACACTAGGTGGTTTATGTGTGACTTGCAAATGCTCTCCTGGACACCCCGAACCCTTGTTGGGGTTCCCTTCTCCACACTAAGGGCTCTGAGCCAGAGGCCACAGCCATTTCCAGTCCCGGCTCCACTTCCCGGATGGGCTCCAATGGCCTCCAAACCCCACTTATTCCCTGCCCTTCTCTACCTGGCTCAGTGCCCCAGGCTGTTCTCTGGGGACCATGCCGTCCCCGAACCCCTGCTCTCTTGTCTTCTTGCTTCCGGCCGGGCTTGGCCATTGGCTGGGGAGAGAAGAGCCAATGTCATTCCCTCTGCTCCTTTCCTGTTAGTGGGGAGAGGGGGGATCCTCGGAGACCCCGGCCTCTGTTTGGGGCTCGACTAGCCTCAAACAGAACCTTCCAGAAGGGTCCAGAACCTTCCAGCCTCATCAGGAAGCAGGCTGGAAGGTTCTGGACCCCAAGCTCAGAGTCGGCACACAGGCCAGAGGGAACGGTGGACGGACGGCAGGACTAGAGAGAATGGGCTCATGCGAGGTAGTGCCAGGGACCGCCCTAGGCGTGAAACTCGTGTTAATGTTTTATCTCAATGCTGTATTAACGCAGTCTCCTGGGATGAGGTCCAGAAAGACCCGAATCGGACAGAACCCGGCGCCGTCGAGCCTGGAAACTGAGAACTCAGCGGGTGAGGACGGAACCCTCCCTCACCTGCTTCTGGGTCGGTACTTCCGAATGCCTCGCCCTTCTTCGTTAATCCCGTTTTCCATCCCGTCACTCGTTTGTGTCCTCGTCACGATCCTCTTTAATTTTCCTGCACGGATCTGAAATTCAGATTCTTCACACCAGGCAGATCAGCGCGCTCGGCCAAGTCTTCTGTTCTTAAATTCTTTTGACACAAATGCGCACGGATCACGTTGGAATTTGTCTTTGTTTTGTTGTAAATAGCGTCTCATTGCCGAGGCCTGTTTGACCTGAGGTCTGATCTGACCTCCCCGGGGTGGCCCGTTCTTCGTGATTTGTGTCCCGAGCTTTCTGCAGGCTACCGAAAGGGCCACCTCTCCTTGTCTCTTTCGAATGCCGTCTTGCGTTGGACGGGCCATTTCTCTGATCTCAGAAGGTCTTTGACATCTCAGCCGCGGAGGCCTTCTCAGCTCACACGGGCTCGTCTGGCTCGCCTTCGGGTCCCTGCAGTGGGACAGTCCCCCAGGCCATTACCTCAGTTGTGGGTACCAACACGAAGTGGCTCATGCTCCAGCCCCGACCCTTCTGTAAAGACCCCCAGATCAGCAGCGAGCCCTGTGACCTTGAACTCTCGTCCTGGCCTGTGGGACCGCCTGGGCTCCCGCTGACTCACTTCCTTTCCAGGTTAACCCTAGGGCCTGGGGCTCCATCTGCTTCCACTGGGGTTTATTACCTGATGACACCTGGGAGGAAGGCCAGGTATTTCCAAACGCCAGGGAGCCTGAGGCCCAGGTGACTCAGCAAGGTCGGAGTCTGCATCTGTGGCAGCCACCGAAGTTGGCAGGTGGAGCTGGCAGAGGGGGGTGCGGTGGGTAATGCCTGCCTGCCTCCTCCCGGCCACACCTGTGATTGCATCATGCACACCTTTGTCAACAATCCATTTAGCGACCAAATTATACCCTGGGTAATTATAGCTTCCAGCCTAATGCCTGGAGTCCCCAGCACAACGACAGGCACACTGGAAATGCAGGCACAGCCGGGAGCGGGGGTTGCGCGGGAGCCCCCCGAGGAGACCCCCCGAGAGACAGAGGCTGGAGGGACGCGATGGGTGGGTTGTCTGGAGTCCCGCCGATTGTCTGTGTCGGGTCTGCGGCCTTGTTTTGACGGTCCCGGAACTGTGTCTGGACTCTCGGTGAGCTCAGGACGGGAGGCTGGGCCACGGCAGGGAAAAACGGCGTGGGTGAGAGCCCCTTTGGCCTTCCTCGCCTCTGCGGGGGGCCCCTTCCGTGGGCCCAGCCCTGGACACGGACCAGGAAGCCCGCAAACACCACGAATGATTTGCTTAGGTTTGAGGGATACGGCGGAGCAGTGATAGCTCGGTCACAAGGTCTAGGTTTGAGGACAGCACGCATCAAAAAAAGTCAGTTCCAGGGTTTGTTCTGAGCCCTCCCTCAATAGGGTGTCTCGGTAGGAAATAGTTTTCACAGGGCACAAGGTGGGGGTGGCCCGAGCTAGGGGGGAGGGCTGTGTTTGTCAGATCTGTGAAAAGGGCATCCGTCTGCTGGTGGTGCTCGTGTTGGTGACCTTGACGATCACCTAGGCTGATGATTCCGCACCTCCGGGAGGGGCAGATCGCGTCACGGGGAACACGGGGTACAGGGGAGCTCCCCCCGCCACCTGACGTCGTGTGTTCCAGGCGACATGGTCGTCTAAGTGAGCTGTTAGTTTGTGCCTGGGCTTCCCTCTGCAGACCGACGGCTCCCCGGGGTGCGGGCTCCCGGTCTGACGCATTAGCCCATCACCACAGGCACCTCCTCTGCCTTGGGACAGCTCTGTCCTTGTCACACGTCTCTGTGTGTGCCTGGGGCTAGGGAGGACTTCTTCAGGAAAATGTAGGGGCAAGACGCTGGACTATGAGGGAATCACACGGAAAAGGAAAGGAGATTTTAAGAACCGTCGCCGGGGGCCGAGCACCTCTATTACCACGTTTAAGAAATGCGTATGAAGAACTTCAGTTATCTGGAGGCTACTCCGGTGTCGCTGGGTGCAGTGGGTGGACTCCACCCAGCACCGGTCCGAGACAGGACCACACGGGTCCTGGCTGCAGAGGGAATAACGGCGTCAGGAAGCACGTGAGCGTTAACGCGGAGGGCAGCCCAGCCCTGTCTTCCCGGGTCTTTCTGGAGAGCCTGGGAATAACATCTGCTGGCTTAGCCCCCCGGGGTCCTGGGCAGATGTGGTGATCCAGGCTCTGACGTGAACCCAGAAGGCTCGGCGGGAACTGAGGCGGAGGGCAGGGGACCGTGTTCACTTCTTCTCGAAGTTTTCAGGGTATGTTCCCGGGGAGCTCTCTCCAAGCGCTGTGTCACGGGGGCGAAGTGGGCCACTCTTTGAGGACCTGCCCCTAAGTCCTTTCCAAGTCTGTTGCTGGATCTCTTTGTGATCCCCTGTTAAAATTTGCCGCACGGCTCCCTCAGAGGCAAGGCGCAATCCGCTTGGCCGCCCTCCTGGCGCACCTTTGCGTATCCGCGTCCCAATTAAAACGTGACCGAGGATGAAAGCCCGATCGCACGCGTGGCCGTGATGCAAACGGTGGGCGATGATGCTGCCGACCGGTTTCGGCGTCCCGAGCGCTCGCCGACTCACCGCTGCACACGTGTTCTCGCGTGCTTTTACCGTGTTCCTGACGCTGTGGCGGGAACGGCTGGGTGCTGTGGAGGGGAGCGGCAGGCGTCCTGGGCATGGGGGACCAGCCTCAAATGGAGGAAAAAGAAGTCCGCCGGAGGGACACATGTGGAAACGGCACCTAACTCCGCAGGGGGCTGTGCGCGGGCACGGTCTGCGGCATGGCCCAGACCCTAGGTCGGGCGGTGGGTTTTGTTATGACGCTTCATGATCACGTAATAGTATCGGGTTTATCATCATAGGAATCTCTTTCGAACGTACCGAATGTCACTCACTTTTTCATTAAAGAAGCTGAAGGCAGGCGGGCGCAGCCACGGTCGGGGAGGTACCTGGCTCTGAAATCAAGCCCCGCTCTCTGTGAGTGAAGCCATTGTTGGTCTTTATGATAAGGAGCCCCATTTTTCTTGAGAATGCGGGTTCTGAAGAGTTAGCTTTTCGGGGTATGGAAAGCTGGGAGCCAGAATTTGGACCCGTTTTTTTACGAGGCTCCTGGACGAACCGTTAGCTCAGGTGATTCTGTACAAGCAAGGTGACGAGACCCCGGTGAAGTCCTCCCACTGGCTTCAGGAACTCCCTGCCCATGAGGTGACGAGAACAGAGGGTCTCCTCTGGGCGGCAGGCACCAGGACAGCGGCCACCACAGTGGCCTCCTCTCACCTCTGCACCCGTGCTCAGACCTCCCGCCCCACCTGAGCACTGACTAAAAGAACGTGCTTACTAACAGAAAGGCTCACCATCAGTCTTCGCAAGCCCAACTCGAACACCTTCTCATGGGTCGATTGACTGGTTGGTTGACTGATTGATTCAAGGTATATCTAAACTAGCAGCCTGTTCTAGAAGCTATGGGGGATACAGAGTGGCGTGAACACCAGTTCTTTCTGCAGAGACCCCATGCTGGATCCCCCTCTGGCTCTCTCCCCGAAGCTTTGTGCTCCCCCTTCTCGCCCAGGCCCATGGAGATCCAGCTTCTCCCTGGGACTCCTGGCTTCGCGTTCATCCGCGCACTGCGCATTTTACACTTCTCAGCTCACACCTTCCACCGCTCACTCCCTCCTGCGTATCGACATCTCTCTCCCGTGGAGCCGTCATCCCGCACGGGACGCTGGCTGTGTTCTGATCCTGTGAGGCAGAAACTCGCCAGCTTGCTGGAATCACCTGCGGGGATTTTAAAAATAGATCCCTCCAGGGAAAAGATTTAAAAATTTGCCCACATTGGAACGAAACGAAAACCTTCTTTATAGCTAAACAAACACACAAACGGACCCATGAACCAGTCAGAAGAAGTAATAAAAAAAAGGGAAAGAAAGTATTCTGGAACACGGCTGCGTAAGCACGAATCTTTAATACGCACAGAGCTCTATACATAATACAAAACAGCCGGCCGAATGCTGAGCAGAGGGTCTGACGTGGCAGTGCGGCCAACCTCGGAAGGGAGGAAATGACGTCCGAGCAATGCCAGCCATTCTTCCCGAAGGTGGCTGACAAACATTGCAATCTTCATAGCGTCCAGGGCCGGTGAGGTATGAGGAGAGAGCCCCCCTTAACGGCCTCGGAGGGAGTGACGCAGGTGGGTCAGTGGTTCCCCAGACTCACACGCGGTATCATTATAACACCCAGCATTCGTGAAGTTTCGGATGCTAATAGAGACCAGACCAGTGGACCGCACCAGAAAGAAGGTCGACGTACGCCGACATCACTTCCACATGCACGACCTGTGACCCAGCATCCCACTGCTCGGGGCTGGCTCTGTGCTGTCCGCCACCACAGCGGGTCACAACGGAAGAAGAGGAATCTGCTACAGCGCTGTTCGCGTGACAAACAGCTTAAAATGCCCGTCGATGGCGAGCCCGTGGTCACATTCCTGCATCTTGTAAAACGGTTCACGAGGGTCTCCGTTTGCACATGTAGCACGGTCTCTGCGTGGAGCGAGAAGCGGAAGACTCCGACCAGTATGATGATTCTTTTCCTGCTGAATTTTAAAAACGAGACACCACATATGTTGGTAAATGTGTAGACTCCTTTTTAATGGAAGACATACAAGAAGCTGATCTGGCGGCGCCTTTCGGGGAAGAGACGGAGAGAGGAGGTTTAACAACTCACCCTGTGCTCTCGGACTGTTGAATCTTCTTGGCGGGTTGATTACTTTCCCTGGAAAACGTCAATAACTGTCTTCTGAAGAGCAGGATTAGTAGTTTTGGGTTCTCCTTGACAGTTTTCTGTAAGAAATTTTTTAAAATTACAGATTCTCAGGCTACCCACCAGGCAGACTGAGTTTAGGGGTGAAGGTGCTGGGTGTGGTGCTAGGATCAGCTTGTCATGTGACTCTGCTGATCAGGCAGGTTCGAGACTCTCCAAAGAAGCTTCTAGAAGAGAGACACCCTCTTCCGTAGCTCGGGGAGGCTGTGGAGGTCAGGTCTGGACCGCCATAGCCCTTTAGTTTTCATCGAATGAGACCCCGGGTGACCATGCACAAAGGACAAAGCATAAACAGCAGGTCAGGGACAGATTGGAGCTGGCACCCTGGCGACATCATTAATCAGGTCGTAGCAGGGAGCCTCTCCTGGAGAAAGATGGCCTGGTCTCTAGACATCTCGGTTATGGAGCCGATAAATCCTGTGGTGTTTAAGGCGCCTTGAGATGCGTCCCCTGTCACACACGATATTGAGTCCAAACTGATAGACTGTCATTAACAGAGACAAACTGAGTATGTCTTTATCCCTCACGGCCTGAAATTGCCTAATTTATAAAGCACTTAATGATGTTTCCAAGACAATCTCTTCTCTGGCACTGTGGGCCATGTCCGATTGCCTGCTATATTTCTACCTCTGGAAATAAACCGTCAAACCAAGACGTACGTCCTTGAAACACATCCTCGGCGTTCGTGAAAGAATTATAATGTGTTCGTTACTCCGCGGTCTATGACTTTTTGAATCCATTTGGATTCAACAGATTGAGGGCCTAACCGGGGAATATTTCTTGTGACTTAACCGGTATCTGAGGTTGCTCCTTTCATCATTCATTTGAAAAATATATGTCTCGGTCTCCCCACGGGGCACTGGGTGAGTACACGAACGGACGTGGTCTCTGCCCTCACAGAAGCTAGAGACTAATGGAGAGGCGCTAGCCAGCAATGGCGCAGATAAACGAGAAACACGTGCCTTGAGACAGCTGTACGCACGGGAACGGAAGGGAGCCCTCATCCCCAGACGCCCCGAACGGCAGCTCATTTGGAAATAGGGTCTTTGTAGGCGGCCAAGGGAAGGTGAGGTCCCACCGGAGTCGGGTGACGCCTCGTGCAACATGACTGGTGTCCTCGTAAACAGGGGAACAGGCACTGGGAGAAGGTCTCGCGAGGATGAAGGCACAGGCCAGGGCGATGCACCCACACGCCGAAGCTCAGGCTTTAGCACGTCGCCGGGGGCTGGAGAGGGGCCTAGCCCAGACGCTCCCTCACGGGGCCCAGAGGGAAGCAGCCCTGCTTACGCCTTGCTCTTGCCCTTCT
Organism: Eonycteris spelaea; assembly: GCA_003508835.1. Classification (NCBI taxonomy): domain Eukaryota; kingdom Metazoa; phylum Chordata; class Mammalia; order Chiroptera; family Pteropodidae; genus Eonycteris; species Eonycteris spelaea. The sequence goes on along the minus strand of PUFA01000142.1, from coordinate 1,292,530 downwards.
GGCGCCCCCTGTCGGTGGTACTTGGTGACGGTGGCCCTCGCAAACCAATACAGAAGTTGTATAGAAACGCTTCTTCTTTTTTTTGGCAACCTAGTGGGTGCAAAAGGCCCCCTCGAGCCTGCTTTCATTTGTTTCGTTTTATGACGTGCGCGAATGAACGCTTTCCAGCGTTTGTTGGCTTGCTGTACTCTGCCTGGGGCAGGCGTCTGTCTCACACGTGGCCTGGACCTGGTTGGTATGTGTTCATCAGGTGGAGAATTACAGAATCAGTTGAACCTGGTTGGGTGTGATCCACTGCAGCCCCCAACCCATTACGTCTGATTGTCGGGACTGAACAACTGCTCTGTGCTGAAGCGTGAGCCTGCAGACCAGACCTCACGCCGTCTAGGCAGACATGTCCGGGGGCGCCCGGTGACTGTGTGTCTGTCCTGCCTCCACAGGCTGGACAACCCTCTGGGGCGTCTCTCCAGGCCCGGAGTCGGGGCTCCACACGAGTCTGAGAAATGAGCTCAGGTCAGGAACTGCCCTGACAGCCACTTCTAAGAACGTGCAGTGGGCTGAAAGGGAGCGATCTACGTCTCACGGATTGAGATCCATCTGGAAACTGATCCCGCATTCATTGGGGTTGCGACTCCGGCCGGCTGCCCAGCAGACCAATCCCCACACCTCAGGTTTGCATCTCACTCGTGAAGCCTGACGTGGGCCAGGTGGCCCATCTCCATCCTGCAGCTACACCACCTGCAGAAGGTGAGGGCCTCGGAGAGGCCTTGCCACGTCGCCCGGAAGCGATTCAGAGCTTTCGCGATGGCGAGTTGAAGGCTGCCGATCACTCCCTTTGAAGCGACTCTCTTGTTCCTTCTTTGGGGACAAGTGAACGGAAACCCACGGGCCTAACTGCGAAAAACCCCCCAAAGCGTTCGGGACCACTGGGACCGGACGCCGGCCACCTCGAGGGGCGTGCCGTGTGTGGCCGGGCGGGCGTGTGCCCGAGCTGGCTGCCCCGAAACCCTGAGCTCCGGCCTCTGGGCGCCTGACGACGTGGTTCGTCCCGCGGGGCTTCCTGTCGGCCGGGAGGGCAGCATGTGGACATCCGTTTGGCTGCAAAGTGCCTTTCCAGGCGGAAGGCGGGAGAAGGCAGAGGGAGCCGGTTTCCAGGACAGAAAGGCAGAGGACGGCTCCTGTCGCGATGCCGGAAGTCACTGGAGGAAGCCGGTCCCACGGCGGCCGCCGGCGGAGCCTGAGCTTTCCCAAGGAGGGGTGTCGCTGGGGTGCAGAGGGACTTCGGGGTGACCTGGCCTTGTCACGGCGGAGGGGCCTCCTGTTCTGAGTATCTATGGAGCACTCACGCATGCTCAGGCTGCAGGGTCCCAGACACACGTCCAACTGCAAACCCCGCTGTCCTCTCTTGGGAATGAGTGGCAGCTGCAGGTCACCCTCAAGGCCTCAGTGACTTCCGGTCCTGGCCTCCGACTCGGATGTGTTTCATAAACTCACTTCCCCAGGGGCCAGGTCATCTGGGCAGCGGCTCGGCGGCCGGGGCTCTGAGACACAGTGGTCAGTGGCCAGCCGCGCGGGCCGGGGACAAGGCCCTCTGCGGCTCTGCAGTCGAGGGAGTGGCCAGGTCGGCCTGTCCGCGGTTGTCGCAAGCCCCAGGCCCCCCAAGCTGGAGGAGGTGGTGACGGCGACATCTCCGTGGGCCTGGTCTGGGGCCGGCCCCCGTGCTAGGCACTCCTCTGCATGCCGTTTCCAGCCTTGCATCAGGGTTCTTCTGGTCGTGCCCGTTTTCCAGATCAGAAAAATCGGAACCTTGGGAGGTCAGACGTAGAGCGAGCCCCGAGTGAGGAAATGGTCTGGCGGTGGAGGCGGATTGCAAAGTCGCAGGACACGAGTGGTCCTCTACCTCAAGCTCCGGGTTTACAGACGAGGAGGGGGCCTCAGGGGCATTGCGGGACAGCCCACCCCCAAAGGTGACCGGTCGGTTACTGACCGGTGGGAACGAACACCGGAGGCTCTTGACTCTCAGCCCAGCGCTCTCTCTGCCTCGTCCCCTAAGGCACCTTCGTCCGGGGTCCCTGTCCCTCTCGGCATGAGCAGCTACATGTGTCCACGGCGCAAGGCCGGGTGCCTGGGGGCCACGTGGACGTTCGCCCAGCAGCCCGACCTCTGTGCAGGGAGCGAGCCTGGCCGTGTGGTGCGGACACGCAGCCCTGGACCCTACCTGGCTCCGGCAGCCACAGCTCTAAGACGCGTTGGGTTTGATTAAAAGAGAGAAGAAAAGTGAGACATGGGAGCGGGGACCAGTGTTTGTGAGATCACCTTCTAGTCAAGTCAGCCGTCCCTGACTCGCCTCGAACATGGGGACCCTCGCCGGGTCCTTTACGAACCCTCGCACCACGACGACAGCCAGGAAACGGGCTGTCCGTCACCACGTGGACGCGGGAGCAGCCCAGAGCGGTGCTCTCTCTCGGCCGTCAGCAACCAGAAGCCCAGAGGTCAGTGCCGATGACCTTCCCGCGTCCCAGAGGGGAGTCAAGGTTCCGTGGGCAGCCGCCGGGCCGGGCATGGCAGCACACAGCAGGGGTCAAGGCTGACCTATATGCTTTCGGGCCATGTGGTGGGCAGGAATCAATCCATTTAATCTCTGAAAGAGGCGTGCGGGGCAGGCACAGGGCTCCACAGCGTCTCTACTTACAGTGGCCTGAATGGTGTGGCTGTCTGTATTCGTCACCCGACCTCCAAAGAAGCTGGCAGCAGGTGACTCCAGAGCTGTGTCGGGGGCCCGACAGCAGTGCACTGTGTCTCTGGGAACCTGCTGGTTGCTCGTGGTGACAAGATGACAGCCACGGGGCCACGCGCCTGGTCCCCCCGTGACGGCACCCCCTGCTCTGTTATCAGGGGAAAGCCAGCTTCTCTTTACAGCTCGCTGACCAGACCGGGTCCCATGACACCTTGGACCCATAATTGGTCAGGAAAAGGGACTTTCCATGAAGTCTCAGGCCAGATGCGAGTCACGTTGCCTGTCACTCGTCTGGGGCCAGGCTCTGTGGGCAGGGGAGGGCGTGGCTGCTCGGAGTTGACCCTGGGGTGGGGGTGGGGAACTCCACGTTGTTGGGCCTCTGACATGTGCGCGGTTGAGCGGAGACGACAAGGGGTGACGGCGGGAGGCGTCACGTGAAACCCGTGATCCAGCAGAGACGTGTAGACACGCAGCACTGCCTCTGAGGCGTGATCCGAGGCTTGGAGGAGGAACAGGGGTTTGTCAGGTCGACACAGAGGGTGTGTGTGTGTGTGTGTGCGCGTGCGCACGTGCAGAGGAAGGAGGGGAGAGGCCGTCCAAGCTGAAGGACCTGCCCGTGCACAGCATGGCCGTGAGCTACATCGCAGCACGCCTGCAAGGGACGGGCCCGGAAGGAAGCTGCGTGGGCCGAGGTCCCACCAAGGGTCTTCCGGGCAGGGCCGGGAGAACCAGGGACCGCGGAGGGCGGCGAGGGAAGGGACAGGGGGTCACGCACACTCAGGAGCCAGCGCCCGCTGTGGGCTGCTGAAGACACCTGCGTGTCTCACTCACACGCCCAGTAACGGAGCGGGTGGTGATTAGGGCCCCGTCTCCCAGATGAGCAGACCGGGGCTCAGAGAAGCAACTACATGTCTGAGGCCACCTGCTGGTTGTTGGTGGGGGTGGCATCGAGGCTGGCAGCCTGCCCCAGGGGGTGCAGGCACCCCAGTGCCTGTGATGGCTGCACTGGAGTCCCCAGGATTCCCATAGGTGCCTGGGGCTGAAACGGGTGTTTGGGGGAGGGGCGTGATGAGGCTCGAGGACTCTCAACGGGCTCCAGGGACGGCCCTGCCACCTGGCTTCATTTCGAGCAGATGCACTTCGGTTTCGGAGGCCAGGATTGGACGGCAAAATCCCTTGGACACGTGAAGTGTTCCACTGCTTAAAAATCAAGTTTGAAACGCCACTTTGCTCTGCTGCCTCTTCGAATCGGTAAACCGTCGTATTCAAGAGCTGAAAGGGGCCGTGGAGACCGTCAAATTCGTCCTCCATCGAAATGTCACGCAGGGGGCGGAGTGACGAGCTGGGGACTGGTCGATGCTCGTCCAGGCAGGGCGGCCCGAGAACCGGGTCTCACCCGGCCCGCGGCCTCCTCCGGGTTGGACCCTGAGCTGCAGGGGGGCTGGCACCTCAGTGACCTAGGGCTGCCTCGAAAGATGACCGTGAAGCGAGAGGCACGTATTTCCTCACAGTTCTGGAGACCAGGAGTCTGAAATCGAGGTGCCATCTGCAGAGGAGGCCCCTTCTGGAGGCCTGGACAGGAGGACGTCTGTCCCTGGCCCATCTCCTGAGTCCCTTCGTTCCTTGGCTTGTGGTCGTACCACCCGACGTCGGCCTCTGTCGCCTCACGGCCTTCCCCCTCCCGGCCCTTCTCCCCGACTCTCTCTTTCCTCGGCCGCCCCACCCCAGGTGATGTCACGTCCAGATCCTTAGCTTAATTATATCTGCAAAGACCCTGTGTCCTGTAAGGCCACACCCACAGTCCTGGGGTAATGGACGTATCTCTAGGGGGACAGAACCCAGCCATGGCTGCTGGTCATCCAGGCTGCAGAATCCCATGCCACCGTGCTCCCCGGCCCTCTGTGGCATTGCCCCTACATCATCATTCGTCCCCAGGGCGAGGGACTCGCTGAGCCGAGTTCCTTTGGGGGATCGGGAAGCGGGCTGCAGAGCGGGGAAGCCGTGGAGCAAGCCGGGCCTGCGAGGCGCGGGCCGCTGGGGGCCGGGGTCCCGAGGGAGGTGCTGGGGTGCACGGCCCGACGTCCACAGCCCCTCCCGACAGCACCCTTGAGCGAGTCATCAGTGCCCTGTCCTGCCCGGGACGAGGACCCGAGGCGAGAGCACCAGGAAATGTAATAAACAGAAGTGCAACGTGCGGCCGAGCCTCGAGTCGCTGCTCTGGACACAGAGTCACAGAGATGGGGGTGGGGAGCGGACGCACCGGGCCGCGGCACCAATGCGGCTGCTTATTGGAGCCCGGCCCGGACGCCGCACGGTCTGAAGCCCGGCTGGCCTCTGCTTCACTAGGGATCAGCGGCTCCCGTGACAAAAAGGACCTGCCACACCCCCTGACGACCCGTCCCCACTATCTGCCTTCCCACCCTCATCGCTCCCGCAGCTGTGGCACTTCCCAGGCGTTCCTGCCGTGTTCTCTCCAAGGCAGGGAGCTTCTGGCGGGTGGAGGCTCTGAGGTCCCAGGCGGAGGATGGGGGGTGGGCAGGGCGCAGGGCAGAGCAAGCCGGGCCTGGCCATCTTTAGATAATGGTTTCTTCCGTTGGCATATCGAGGCATGAGATGCATAAAATACAAAGCCGACAGCAAGCGTGTGTGTGCGGGTTTCTGGCCGTGCGTGGAACCACTCAGTGCTCTCCCTTTTGTGCGTGCCCTTTACCACGCAGCATCCCACCTCCTGAGGCTCGTCCACGCTGCTGTTTTTACCGACGGCGCCTTCCCTGCCGAAAAAATTGTGATTAAATACACACAGGTTCACCTTTTCAACCATTTCTACGTGTCCAGCTCTGTGGCGTGAAGCGCAGGCCTCACGTCCGGAACTTTCTCATCGGCTGAAGATGCGAAGCCTTTTCCAGCCCTGGCCCCTGTAAGACACATGGACTCAAGCACCCCGCCCCTGGGGCTTCTGTGAGATTCTCGGCCAAGGCCAACGTCAAAGGCTGCTCGCAGAGAAGAATCCAGACTTACACACGTAAAACTCGCCCGCCTACGAAGAGCCTGTTTTCCAGGTAAATGGCCTCATCCGGCCAGCGTAGTGACCGCCGTAGCTGGTCCTGTGGTCCTGGTTCCCTCGGCCCTCATGGGCTCGTTAACACGGCGTCATGGGCCGGTGGTGGCCGTGACTTATGGCCTGGAATGCGTTCTGGCTTTGAAAGCCCATCTACAAGGACAGCAGATCATGTACCAAACGCGTTAGACAAGTTTGGGGCGGGGAAGGTAAGCAGAGATCAGGGAAGGCGGAGAAAAGTAAACTCAGCAATGGTGACCAGAGAGGGAGCACGCAGCATCTGCCGGGCACCAGTCAGGGACCTGGGCGTCTTCCGTGCGTTCCTCACCGGATCCGCAGGACAGGCTCTCGGGACACGTGTCTTTCTTATTCCTAGTCAATGGGAGAGCGTGCCACCCAAGGCCACGTGGCCGCCGAGTGGCAGAACCAGGATTTAAAACTGCAGGCTCTTACTGTGGCCGCTGACGACAGTTAGAAACAGGATGCTCATCGACTCCATTCTTTTCTGTCTCCGAAGTATAATCTGGACAACTTAGAAACAATTAAGGAAATAAGATAAAAGCTAGTAGTGCCCGGCCAGGCACTTGGAATAATTTGCCCAAGGCACGTACTTTTCTCTCTGAATCATCAAGGATCGTTCTTTTATGGGTCACTTCAGGGGAAGGCTCGGCTGCGGGGAACCCTGAGAACGGCCAGACGCGTCCCAGCCCCGCCTGCTAGAGGCAGAGGCTCCGTCCCCACTGGTGGCAGCATGCAGGTCATCAGAGCGGGGGCTCCGCCAGTTTATGCAGCTGAATGAACCACACACGAGGACAGGAAGCCTGCCCGAGCGGTTAGGAGGCTTGTCACCTCCCGGGGAAAAGGCCAGGCGGCGAGGCAGGGTCCGGGGAGGGCAACAGGAAGGTCGCTAGACGAAAGGACAGAATCGTCGTTGAGATACTGTGGGGCCCATTCTCGCAGGGGCCGGAAGCGCGGCTCTGGTTGGCGGTGGCTCTGGTTGGCGGTGGCTTGTCACGGAGGTGGCAGGGGGAAGCTTTGCAGGACGGCGGCACTCGATGGGACTCATTTCATTAGCACCCGCAATGAAATGTCCCCCGGGCTGCAGGCCCCGGCATGGGTCTGTCTCCCCACTCCGCACTGGACACTGGGGCGTCCTTCCTAGGGCCATCAGGCTCGGACCTGCCGGCCAGAGAGCACGGGGCGCCCCTCAGGGGCGGCGCCTTCGGCCTCCAAGATTTGTGAGGTAAAGAGCGGCTGTCATCTCTGCTGGGGACTCAGGTCCCGTGTGGCCGTGTTGGAGCTATTCACAGACCGCCGTGGGGGCAGCTGACGAGGGCGCCTCCCGCCTCCCCCCGCCCCGCCTGTGTCCCCGTCCCCCTCCTCCCGGCTGCTCCTCCTGCAGCCGCCACTCTGCAGGTGGAGGCCCAGCCTGCTCACCTTGCCCAGGCACAGAGCTCTGGATGCGGAGAATCCGGAGTCTTCGGCCAGCACCTGCCGCTCATCACTCCAGCCTGTCTCTGCCGGGGGGCCTGGGCCGGAGCTCAGAGCTCGAGGGCGTCATGTGGTCTAAGAGCAGGGCTCCGTCATCAGACCGGGAGGGCGGGTGCCCGGCCGTCGCCCCTCCACCGAGTCCTCTCAGTGTTCCTGATCTCCGTGCCCCCGTTTCCTTCCGGGGTGAGGGGTCACTGCTTCCCTGGGGAGCGCTGGCGGGGCTAACGCGTGGAAGCCCTCGGCGTTCGGCCCTGGGCCCTGCTGGGTTAGCCGTAGGTGTCCGGTCAGAGCGTCTGTGGGGCGGGGCTGCCGAGTCTGTCCCCGCTCCGCCCCCTTTCCCCTGGTTACACCCCTCTTCTTCAAGCCCACTCAGGTGTCCCTAGTCTCCCACCTGATTGTAACGTGATACCCACCTCTCTGCGCTGTTGCAGTCAAGCTGGGGGGGGGGTACCGGGCCCTTTCCTGTCACACCCAGCACCACTCAGCCAAATGCTCCAGTTCTTTCCCGCCCCATTGTGACTCGGGCGCCCACCAGGAACCCCACAGGCCTGGGTTAAGAGTGGCCAGGGGCCCACAGGCTTCCCGCTCAAGGTCACGGTCCTGTGGACCAGACCCCCAAGCCGCAGTGGGAGCTTGAGGCCACCTACCCGCCCAGCGCCCGTTGCTGGTTCTGGTCACTGAGAGCGAGAAGCCGGTCCCCAGCGGTGGCCTCGGGAGCAGCTGGGACGCAGGTGTGCGGGGCCTGGGCCCCACAGAACCGAAAAGACCCTCCAGCCCGGCTCTGAGCAGCTCCCGGCTTCACACAATTCACTAAATGCAAATGGGGACATTAACACACCAAGCGAGCCATCGACCCCATAAATCACTTCGGCTAAGTCCTGCTGACACACGCAAAACTGCACTGTCCCCAGCTCCGGACGAGGCAGCCACATACAAGTCATCCCCGACGGTTCAGAGACAGGGGCCAGAGGGGCCTGGCGCAGCCCCTGGCAAGGTGGCCTTTTCTCCCCCAGACCCGCCAGAGGAATCTTAAAACATGAGTGTGATGGTAGAATAATGCTCCGCCCCTTCCGCCCCCCCCCAGAGATGTCCTTGTCCTGACTGTTGGAACCTGGGAATACTTACATGTGCCTCCCATGCTCTGTCCAGACCCTCCTGTCAGCCGCTCCGTCTGGCGAGACCCTAGCTTTTCACCCTTGCACCTGAGCCACCAGCTTTTTCCCCACGTGGAAGATGGTAACACCTGGAAGTCACATGGGGGCAGGGCTGTGGTTACCTGGGCTCAAGGAGGCTGGCTTGGCGACTGGCAGCCACGTCGTCCCGCAGCATCGAGAGGTACTTCGCAAAACCTAATGTTGCAGAGGAAACTGAGGATCTCGTTAAAACGCAGGGTCGGCTCAGGGGGCCTCGGCTGGTGCTGAGATTCTGCTTTTCTTACAAGCTTCAGGGGACCCCAGCCGGGCCAGCCCAGGGACTCACAGTGAGAACTGTCCATGTTCCAATGAGCCCACACCTCTAGACTGCTGGCCAGCATACCCGACCAGAGCTCTAGAATAGGCCCTAGGGACATACTTACCCAAGGGCTTAGATTCTCAGGTCTACCCAGGTTCTGTAATGAGGAAGTTTTGGTGTGTGATATATATGTCGGTTTTGTGTCAGAGTGACTCTTGTATGCTAATAGGCTGGTGGTGGCTGGGGGCTCGTAGATAGTTTAGGATGGTGGGCCGGTGACCAGAAAGATTCAGGCAAGAGTAGAGGGGTGGAACTTTCAGCCCCACCCTCTGACCTCTAGGGCGGAGAAGGAGCTGGGGGTCAAGTCGATCGGTAATGACCAACGACTGAATCAGTCGTGTCTGCGTGATGAAGCCACCGTAAAACTAAACGATGGGGTTCAGAGGGCCTCCTCGCACGGCCTGGACTCCACGGGGGCAGAGTGACCGTGCTCGGGGGCCCTGCTGGACCTCGCCCTGTGTGCCTTCGCATCTGGCCGTTCGTGTTTATCCTTCAGAGTAAGCCAGTCACAGGAAGTAAAGCACTTCCCTTAGTTCTGTGAGGTGTCCCAGCAAATCACCAGGCGCAAGGAGACAGTCGTGGGACTGTAGGGGTACAGCCGGCCAGTCGGAAGCACAGGCGGCCCCTGGGACTCGTGACTGGCATGTGACGTGGGGGCGGTCTTGGGGTCTGCGCCCACTCGGGACAGGGGCAGGACTGAATCGAATCCTCCAGACACCCGGCGGGTGTCTGGAAGCACTGGTGGTCAAGCACGTGGTTTCACAGAAGTGATGCTTGTATTTTCATTTTCTAGAATGTTTTACGAAACGAAGCAACAGGCGCAAGCCGCAGTTCCCCGGGGGCACGGAAGGACCTCGACAAGGAATTCCACGCGTCTGGGCCTCCCCTGTCACCAAGAACACACGGGCATTGAATGGGGTCATAAAATTTTATGCTTTTGATCGCCCTTCCAACGTCTCGGGTCAAAGTGCAAGCTTCGCATGACCAAATCGCGGCTTTTTCGTCACGTGCCGGCGACAGCCCTGACTGGTGGCAATCAGGAATGCGGCCCTCAACTATAAAACGGTGCAATGGGATCATAAAATCCCTCTTCCTCCCAAGTCTGTGTATGGCGAAGACAAGATTCTAGCAGAGTAAGACGATTGAAGAGATGACCATGACCATTTTCATGACACGCACACCCGCCAGCTGTGCTCACTTTGCCGTGCCCCCGTAGAGCCCACAGACATTTGTCCTCTTTCTGCTTCTTGGGCTAGTCTTTGATCATAAAAGCACCAGCAGCAACCTACAAACAAATTAGTATCGCTTTGAAGTCCCCGCCACTGGCGTTCACCTTTGGCTAATGTGACGGGCGTCATCGGCACCACATTGAGGTTTTAAGTTGTCCCGTGGTATTGTTAGAGATGCCGAGCATTCTTTCCCATTTCTGGTTTGTGCTGTGCGTTTTCTGACTCTCCATGTGTGTGACTTGCCTGTTCGTGTTTAATTGGGAAAATCACCGAAGAGTGCCTCGCCCACAGCCCGGCAGCCAAGAACCATCTCAGCGAGTCCGAGTCTGCGACCTTTCTGAGCCTCTTGCCTCCTCTGGAAGGGCTGGATGGGCGAGCCGCTTTTCAGGCGCATAGAAAGGGAGGCTCCTTGGCTGTTCTTGGCCCATCGGTCAGGGGTTGGTGCAATTCTGGGTTTATCTAGTATCCACATGACCAGGGAGCTTCCCTGAACACAGTTGCGGGGAAAGTCAAGTCTGGACTGAGATCGAGGGCCTCCGTCTCCCTCACCTGTGACATGGGGTAACAACAGAGTGACTCGTTCGCATGCAAGGATGAAAGGAGATGATGCAGGCAGACGGCCTGGTGCCTAGGAAACGCAGACGTGACCTCCGTTACACTCTCTGCCACACCTACGTCCAAGGAGACGATCACTCTTCGTGTCAATGATCTTTGCCAGATTGCTTTCCAAAAGTTTAAAGTGGATGCCGCGTAAACTTAGAAGAATTTTCTGGACTTTGAATGGAAAGGCTTATCTGCATTTTAAAAGTCTCAAGCAAGCGCCTTGTGCTAAGCTGGTCCTCGAAGCTCTCATTTAAGAAGCAAGGAGAACACGTTGATGAAGTAAAGGCATTTGCATAGCGCCCCGTGGAAACAAAGCACCTTTTAAACATTCCTAGTTACTGATGGCAAACTCTGCCCTCCCCACCCCTCCACCACTTTGTGCTTATATCAACAGAATCTCTTGAGGGAATTTAATTCATCGTTAAAAAAAGATTTATCGGGAAACTTAGATTAACTGTGGACGCTGTCAAATTGAAGACGATATGCATATGTAATTTTTTTCACTTGTGCCTGGAAAGGGGGGCACCCTAAGAGGAGCCCTCGCGTTTCCTACGACGCAGCGAACCCACAACGAAGCCGTGCCTCGAAAGTGCTTCGCGACCCACGGTGGCGCCTCTCGTGCAGCTTCTGGTCTGAGTCTCGCAGGACAAGCACAAGGAAGGCGTGTCACTTCGGTCAGAGAGCCCTGAGCCTCGGCGAGGTTCTGACTTGGGCGAGACCACTCCCACCCCCCCCCAACCCCCTCTGGCTGGTAGGGGAGTTGCACCTGTCTGGATACCCATCGGCTTTTGGTCAGGCCTCTGCCCCTCGCCCCGTTGCAACCCGTCACACTAAAACTCCCTGGCCTCGGTCAAACCACCCGAATCAATGTGGATGTGGAAGGACCATTTCTGAACCTCTAAACCTAAGTCCCAACCCATTTTCAAAAGACAAGCGTTGCCCGTGAGAGGCAAACGGGCTAACTGCCCCAGAGGACGGCAAGACGGGCCTGCTGCTGCCACTGGCCTGGTTCCGCCTGCGGCTCCCGCTGTGCTTCATTTGGCCATGTCACATGCACGCTCCTCTGTAGGTGGGGGCTTGGAGGTCACTTTAGTTAGCACAGGGCGTGTTGGTTAAAGACGCGATATGGCAAAGGAACAGTACACAAGCGTGTGCCCTGAGGGAGGTGGCTCCAGGGGAGGTCTCCCACGGTCTCTAGCTCAGTGTCCTGCTGGTGGAGCCGGCGGAAAGGGCATAGGGTGGACACCCCACATACCGCCCCACCCCCAGGAGGTGATGACCGTCCCCTTGGCCGTGTGACCTAGAGTAACCTGGTGAAACCAGCGCCGAAGGCTCCGGGTGGCGTGATAAGTTGACTGGCAAGTGTGACTCTTTCAGGCGAGGCTGCTCACGCGGCCCGCTTCCCTGTACACGGGGGGTACCGGGAACGGCGTCGTCAGCGATGTCACTGGCGGAGTCTGTTCCCGCCTGCGAGGTGTCCTGGCCCAGAGGGATACCACCGGTCGCTTTCGGTGATGCTGCAGCCTTTTGCACCGTACCCACCGGGGTATCCGCTCAGACCGCTGGATGGTGGGCCGACCGGCCCGGGTGGGGCGCGCCGTTCACGGCCGTGTGGACGTGGTCAAGGCTGTCACATCTCCAAGCTCTGCTTCCGTGGGCGTAGAATGGAGATAACGGTGTTTATTCTTCTCGCACAGTCAGGCGGTGCACAGGTGACGATAACGTGTGTGGAAGAGAGGGAATGCTTGGAAAGAACTTTTTTGTTCCCGGACACGTTTATTTGATTTTTTTTTTTTTTTTTGAGATTATGAAAGTGCAACGTGTTGACTGTCACAGGTGAAACAGTTCAAAATGCTCGAGTCGAGCTCAGCGTGACTAACCTCCCCTTCTACTCTCCGGGACAGTCACGGTCTGGTCACACACGTGCCGCGGGTTGGGGGTGGTCCTTTCTCCCGAAATGGAATCACACCAAACTTACTTTTCTCATTTGATGGTGTGTCATTTACTATTCAGCTTTTAAAGTTATCAATTAAAAAACAAAACATCGTCCTTGGGCTTTGAAATTACGTCTTAGAATTCTGTTTTTAAAAATGAGTAAATTCAACAATTACTTCCCAAACCTTTTACAACTTAATTAAATTCCCTTAAACAAGGATAAATAATTCCATTTTCTTCCTTAGGACTCCAAGAAGACTAACAAAATCTACCCCCAAATTAAGTAATTTTTAAAAATATAAATGAAGCTTAAATGTGGGGACTCTTGAATTCTCTTAGGCATCCCAGGATCGACTCCCAGCTTTATTTTTTCTACACTTTTCAGCTTAAAATCTTAAATTGAAAGCAATCACTCAATTACGTGTCACATTGAAATCATGTGACGCATCTGTTGGCCGCTTTAATAAATCGACTTCTCATAAACGCGGCTAATATCGTGACTACGAAGCGTGCGCGGATTATTTCTAAACTCACGAGAAAAAGAGTGGGCTTGAGTCCCCCACTGTCTCAGGGCTGACAGGACTTACCTGCTAGGGACACACTTGTCCCTAGCAAGTTGCACTTCCCTTCTAGGGAGACTGAGCTTAAACCGCGGTCACAGGTTTTTGGCCGGGAGACAGAGTGACTTGGGCCCAAGACCTGGTGGGATACTGAGATGATGGGGAATACCGAGCCTACGAGGACCGGGCCATCTAACTCTTCCTTCCGACCCTCCTCTTCCCTCCCCGGGTGTGGACGTTTCCCTCCCCTGGCTTTACATTTCTCTGCTTCTCTGAAGACATTTCCATCTATTCTTGTCTGGCTCCCAAGACCCTTTAAGGCCTCTCTTCGTGCCCGTATGACTGTTTCGTGATCTCTTAATTTTCCTGCCTGATTTGGCCAAAGGATGCCGGATTCCTTTTATATTTTCACATCTGTCACCCCGCTAGACCGGATTTCTTCAGGGAAAAGTGGCCGACTTTTGGCAGGTGTTCCCCAAATACGGACAGACTTTCTCGATCGATCAATCAATCGATCGCTCATTTATCCATCAGCTCTGTATCTTTGGAGAAGGGGGCCCTGGTAAGAACCTCAGGGCTGAAGAGGCTGTCGTCACACAGTGTGCACTCGCTGACTGGCTGGTTTTGATGGGTCCACGGCTCCTTCCTTTCTTCTTTCTGCCATTTTTCCCTGCCACCCAAGACAAACCAGTCACCTCCCTCCTTTCGTAATCTGGCACCCGCTTCCAGCTGCTCCGGTGCCCGTGGACTCGGTCCCCACCTGAAATCTCCTTTAGCTCAGTGCTTGCCCCCTCGCCCTCCCGAATACCCGCACACGCTCTTCCTTCCTCTCCCTTCCTGTTCTGACCAACCTCACTCAGTCTTCCCATCTCAGTTTCGGAATCCTGCTTCCCTGGAGAGGCATCTCCTCCTGCGGCCCAGTTCCTTTGCCTCGTGCTTTCTCCTCCTCACCTGCATTGCACGGATCCTCACTCGTTTTAATATCGTCTGCCTTCCGGGACTGCAGACGCTCATCGGGGGAGGGACCCGTGCCTCCAGAGTCTGGCTCAGTCTCCGTTCTCAGTAAGTACATACCTAACAATTGAAGGAAGAATGAATGAGTGAATCTCCAGGGCGCACGGTGGATGCTCAGTAAGAATTGGGTGAGCAGACGAACGTAAACAAGATTGTGTCTATTTCCATTGTAATCACCTTACCTCAAGCCTTCGCCAACTCAAAACGGGATTTTTTTGCACCGTCACCCTTCCTGGTCTCTCTGCTTCAGCCGACACTGCACATGACACGTCCAGATTCACTGTCGCGAAGCGTCACGTTCATCGGGTAAGTCCGAGAAGAAAATCCACGTGCAGCTCCACGGTGAAATCAGAATGAAGCCCAAACTCCACGGCGGTGCTGAGCCAAGCCCCGCAGAGAGTCTGATCGGGGGACCTCCGGGTGTTCGTTGATGGAGTTCGGATGTGAGCTGATGGGCTTCCGCGGGCCCACCCCAGCGAGGGCAGATAGACCACGGGCAAAACGAGTAAGGACGACGCGTTTTGTTAAATGGGAAAAAGGGGGGTGTGTCACACGTCCGCCAAACCTGGCTTCCTCACACGGCGCCCGAACGGTTGGCACCTGTCGAGGACGTAGTTACGAGTGCTGGTGGCATCGTCAGCTCCCGACACGGTCACCCCGTGTGCGGTAACACGTACGGTTTTCATGCCCTATCGTAAGTGTGTGTGTTTAAGGCGAGTCCTAGCAAATAAGGCTCACTCTGGGGGGGGGGGGCACGCAGATAAAAGTTGCAGTGAATTTTCATCCTCACGGTAAAGAAAGCACAAAGCCATTTCCCACCCTGAACCGCTGTTCACCAGGCGCGCTCGGAACGCCTTTCAACGCGTCTGTACGCGCTTCTGACGTCCCACCGGCCGGGATTGTAACAGGGGGGGCTCCCGCGGGTCCCTTGACTGACAGTGTGAGCACACGCCCATCCTGTGTGAACGAACGTCAGCTGGAGAGAGCATGGCTTTGAGAGACGTGCACGTTCTCGGACGTGTGGGCACGAGACGCCACAGGGACCCTACCGTTCGAACTCGACCTGAGACGGGGCGTCCTGAGGGGCAGGAGCGGGGAGGCGCTCGGAGGGGAAGAAGCCGGGAGGGGGCCGTCCGCTGCAGTTTGAAATCCTGGGCCAGCCAAGGGGGTGCCGTGTGGAGTGAGTCCTCGGGAGAAGAGGGGCAGCGAGCCGCTGGGGCCTCAGCGGGGAAGGGTGCCCGGGCAGAGGGGTCAGACAGCTGGTGCAAAGCCCCTCTGGCAGAGCAGGCATTCTGGAATATTCCGGCGAGAGCGAGGCGGCCATCGTGGCTCCCTGTGAGTGCAGCGAGCGGCAGTGTGGATGCCGAGGTCCCGGCGACGAGGAGGGGGCGAGCCCCACCTGGTTTCACCCTGAAAGAGAAGCCACCGCAGCTTTGCCCCGTGACCGACCCAAGCGTGACCGGAGGCTGCCGAGGGGAGGGGCTGGGCAGCTGTCTCTGCGTCCCCCACCAATCACGTCCTGCCCGCTACTTCTGCACACCGAGGGCACGTCTGTCTGCTGCGGGAAGGTGCAGGCAGGTCAGCGGGGCCCGGACAGGGCTCTTTCCTTATGCCCCCCAGGATGGCCCCCATGGAACCCCCCAACTAAAAATGGCACCCCTGATCCTGTGAATCATAGCATCGCCCGTGGTGCCCACGTGCAAATGTGCGTTTGGGGAGTAAGTGAAGTGGCAGCAGATGCTGTCCACGGGGATACACGCCACGCCCAGGGGCCTCATACACGCGGGCTCATCTGCCCCAGCTCAGCCACCCGGTGAGCTCGACATTTTTAGCCCTTACTTTGCAGATGAGGAGACGGAGACTCAAGGGCTGAGTAACTTACCCAGGGTCACAAAGCTGATAAGTTCGGAGCGGGCTTCATAGCCTGGACCTTCTGATACCACAGCCGAGGTCCCTCGCGTTGTCCTGTCTGGACGGATGGGTGGCCAGCGTCCACCACGGACAGCAGGACCGCTCTGTGAGGTTAGGCAAGGTCAAGGTCAGGGCTCTGAGTGGTCAGGTGTCACCTACCCCTGGAGTCCCCATCAGCCATGTTAAGGGAAATTGGGAAAGAAGAGAAGATTGGACCTTCTTCCTTTCCCCGCTTTTCACAATGACGGGGCGATTCCAAATAAACGTGGAAGAAAAAAAAAAAATCCCGGCTGGTTTTCGTTTTAATGCTGCAGTATGGGAAAATCTTTCATTTTCACCTGTCCCGGGGGCTGGAGGTATGAAACGTTCTAAACAGGATGCCTCCACCGAGCACATTTTATTAGCTCTGCCCCCCTTGGTGCTTTCGATTTCTAAGACAGTTGCTTTAAAAAGCCTCTGGGGGCTGCACGATCTCAGCTACTCCCATCGTGATGTAAACCAGCAGCCGAAGTGCTGCTGTAACCGCAATGGACCCACGCACAGGCTTTAAGATGCATCGTCAGGCGGATTTCCTGACCAGGGGTGTGCGGGCGCCATCCCAAGCGGCAGGAGCTTCATCTGTCTTGTTGGCCTTTGCTGAGTTCGCCTGGGGGCCACAGATAGATGAGCTGGCTTCTCAGGCGTCCATTCCCCGCCTGTGAGTCGGAGAACATCCCTGCTGACCTAGCCCAGTGGGAATGGCCTTTTCCACTCCGGGCTGACGGAGGGAAAAGTCAACAAAGTTCATCCAGCAAACATTCGCTGGGCGGCTACCGTGTGCAAAGCCCGGGGAAGTTTTGGAGAGAGCAAGGATGTCAAACGGGCCGCTGACCCCACCCTCAAAGAACTGACATCTGATGGGAGACAGGGTTAGGCACAGGAGCCGCAGGCCGAATGAAATACGTTCGCATGCAGCCGAGTGCGGCGGAGGGCGGAAGGAGAAATAATTCACGACCGCTCAGAGACGGATAAAAACTTCCAGAAGAGGTGAGGTGGCCGCTGGGATCACTCTTAAAGATAAATGGGGTTTTGGACAGCAGCGGGCCAAGGACACCGTGGCGACACGGCGGTGGGGACCCACGGGTTTGCTGAGGCTCCTACCGGAAGCCGAGCCGCGCTCGGGGAGTCACGGAGGAAAGACGGCCCGGGAGAAGCAGTGGGGGCCGGAACGCACCCTCGAGGGCTTGGTCTTTACCCTGGGGGTGATGATGAGGGTTTCGAAAGGAGGGAGTGAGCTCGACTTTAAGAAAGGAGCCGCAATTAACAAGAAGCTTCTACTTAAATCTCCCAGCCAAGAGAAAACAATTTTTAAAATAAATCACTTTCTAGGTGCGTATCGCATTTGGTCCACAAGGTCAGAGGAATCGTGCCTCGTCCACCCCGGTCAGGAAGAGCGTTGCCGCGTGGGAGGCTCCTCGCTTAGACCCCAAACGCCGCAGCGTGCTTTGGGTCCCCTGACGGTCCGGGAGGCAAGGCATCCAGTGGACGTTCCCAAGGAGATTGCGGTCACACGCGGTCATGTGATGGTGTTGCAGACAGCGGGCCGACGGGCCCGGCGCGTGGGAAGCGCCTTTGCGCGGTCCGGCTTGGCCTCTGGCTTCCAGCCCTGCGTCTGCTGGCTTCACGAGGGCCTGGGGTGTTCCGAGGAAGCCGGGTCTGCTGACGCCGCCATGGCGGGCCACTACGTGTCCGGGTGACAGGAGGCGGGTATCCTGCTGCTGTGGCAGGGGCGAACGTGCCTCCGTCGGTTTCACGAGCAAAGGCTTCTGTCTCCTCGGTTTGCATGCAGATGGAGCCATGTACTTACTCACGGCGACGGAAGCCCATTTCGCTCCTTTGGATTTCTTGTCTTGTCTTTGTGTTTTTTTTTAAGTACCCCGCACTCTCCTTCCTTGGTTGTTTATGCACGGACCACGCTCTGCTTTCTCGGCTGAGGATTTCGCCCTTATATTTGCTCTGGGCGCTGGCCTTGAGGACGGGCGGGGTGCAGGAGCTTGGGTGGCTGTGGGAAACGAAGGTAAGACGATCTTCTCGTCCAGCCCGTCCCCACCCCCCACCCCCAAAGCACCTCTCAGTGGAGTCGTCCTTACCGAGTGCGTGCTGGGTTGGGTGCTGGGTTGGGTGCTGCGTCAGGTGCTCAGAGAGTGAAGGAGAACCAGGCACGTCTCCTGCCTCGGAGGACGTTCAGTTTCGACGCAGAATTTGTGTGCGGCTGGTGAGTGTCGGGGGCAGGCAGGAGCGGCTGGGGGCAGGGACAGCCGAGGGAAAGGGTGGGTGCTGCCACGTGAAATGAGGGTGGCAAGGTCACTTCCAGGCAAACAGAAGAACGGCGACAGCGTCTGCAGGTGACAGGGGCCGGGTGCGTCTGAGGACCTGGGAGAAGTCCAGGTGGGCAGAGAGCGTCACAGAGACGAGGGCAGGGAGGAAGGCAGGTCTGTGGCAGCGTGCACCTTGCTGTCGATATTAGCGAGCGCCCCCCTCGGCCTGAACCTCCCCAGCCTTCCCTTCCTCTCTGTGTAATGAGCTTAAGGCGATGGAGCTGGGCAGACGAGTTTGAGGGAACAATGACCCATCTGCAGGATGCTTTGCCAACACGTTATTAAGAAAAAAATACAGTCTCGCGCACAGAGTTTAGCAGCTCCACCTTGTATGACCCCTCTCTCGCTACATACCGTAGAAAACATGCCAACGCACCCATCTCCCGACAAGCACAGAGCTGAACACCCATCTGTGTTGGCTGAACTGAACTCAGAGAGAAATTGCTGATGTCACTTGTCACAGCCGGCGGCAGACAGTAGGGAAGACAGAAGGACGTTCCAGCAGGAGCCACCTACTTGGGCTTGCGGGGCCCCGGGACAGTCTGGTCTCAGAAGTCGTAGCAGACCAAACCAGCAATGCTGTGACGTTCACATGAGTCTGTGATTCCAATGCAATAAAGTTTCTGGACCCGGCCCTTTTGTCTTGGAAAACTGGACTCAGGTGCCCAGGTTGGGACAGCTGGTGGACGACGGGGTGTGACCCTCAGGCCACTGCACCCCAGGTTTCAACAACATGGGCTGCCCGAGGGTGGGCAACGGGCCTCTCACCCCCATTTGAGGCAGGGAGCCCACTGGTGTCTGTGTGAGCTGTGGCCCCCTGGGCAGGAGGCTGGGTTCTGGCGGTGGGAGAAGGAAAATTGTACTGCACCTCACTATCATCTTTTTTCACTTAAGGATTATTTATTGCAGTTGTAGTAAAATATGCATAACCCAACATTTACAGTTAACCGTTTTTAAGTAAAGTACTTAAGTGTGAAGCACGAAGCACACAGTTCGGTATTCACACTGTTGTGTGGCAATCCCTCCAGCTCCACAAACAGAAACTCTGTGCCCCATAAACAGTCAGTCCCCCCCCGGTCCCGGGCACCCCCATACTTGCCGTCTTTACGAGCTTGACCACCCTGGGGACCTCACGGAGCCACACGCTGGCGCATGGCAGGCCTGCTTCGCTTACGTGGTGTCCTCGAGGTGTGTCCGGGCGGCGTGTGTCGGAGTTCCCTTCCTTCTGAAGGCCGGATGCTGCTCCGTGCCTGTGCGTGAGCACTGCGTGTCGTTTGCCCACCCACCTGCTGATGGACTTTGGGTTGCTTCCGCCTTCTGGCTCTTGTGAATTCAACCCTATGGCTTTCACTGCTTTGTGAAAACTGAAGACTCGGTATGCGGTGGGGGGTGGGGGTGAGGGCGAGCGCCACAGGGGAGCCCCCCAATCCCTACGTGATGCTGACGAGGAGAGCCGGGTTGAGCTCTGCTCCCTTTCCAAGACCTATTTGGCTTGGACATGAAGCATGATAGTCACAAGCTGGACACTGTCTTTCCCAAGGGCACTGTGTACCTCCTGGAATAAGGACACACATATAAATGTCACAGAGACTGACGACGTGAGCTCTCAGAACCTCACTGTCTTTTTGATCGTAACGTGGTTTTAGGGGGGGTGTTAGAGCAGGAGTTTTCGCACACTGGGGACTCTGGACACAAACTGGGGACTTAGTCCAAACTGTACCCCAGCCCGGGGTCCCCCGGTCATCACAAGCCACTGCACACCCGAGAAGAGCCGGGGTCTGTCATTTCACTCCCCAGAAGGCAAGACTTCGTGACCCCTACCCCCACCCCAGGTTTCTCGTTCCTTCACTCACTCGTTCAGGCAACAGTCGTTCGATCGCATGCCCGTGATGCCTGGACGGTTGTCTGCACCACGGAGATTGCCCCACGAGACACGAGCATCGTCGGGTCTCCGCCTGTAAAAGATGGTGAACCTGCGTCGACTCAGCCCTTTGTGGGTGTCGGCCTTCGAGATGGGAACCCGAGGCACAGGGCCTACAAAATCCAGTCAAAGGCGTCTTTGCACACCCTCCAGGCAGGGTCACTTGGAGGACTGGGCGCCCGTCAACCAGCAGGCAGCACCGCCGGCTTCTCCTCCACCGCTGGGAGGGGTCTCTGCGTCCTTCAGCCACACTCTGAACCCCCGCTCACTTTTGAAGACGTTACGCCAAACAAGAGTCGCGGGGGAAGACGTCGTCCGGTGGACGGTGGGGAGGTCTCTATCCCCAGTAAAACCACGCCAGATAAAAGATTTATTTTCAGAAACTGGCGGGGAGGGGTGTCGTGAATGGTTACTTCCTGGCTGTGGAGCCGGCACGCCCGAGCGTGACCACCATTTCTGACGTCTTTGTAGCTGTGTGACCCGGGACAAGTCACTTAACCTCTCTGACCCTCGGAGCGCCGTGGTCCGGAACGCTGGCGACAGGCGTGTCCACATCGTGGCGGCTGGAACAACACGAGTTAAAACACGCAGAGCGATGAGAGTAGCGTCTGGCGAATCGATGGCTCGATCGAGAAATAGGTTCAGGGCTACGTAGACGCTGTGACAAAGGGGGAACCGTGGCATGAGGTGTGTCGTTGAGGGAGATAATGAAATCGTCTTCCTCGGATGTGTCTATACCAGGATTGGTTCCCCAACCGCCCGGCTCAATATAGACGAGCTGCTTCTTGAGGAGATAACGTTCTTAAGACCCCCAGAGGCCGCGAGCGGAGGGTTCGCCAAAGCTTAAGCCTGCGGGTAAGGGGGATGGCCACATGGCGCCACCATCGTGAATCCAGGTGCCCCCGCGACTTTGGAGGTGAGGGTGAGGGCACCACCGGGAACTCAGGACAGCACAGATCACGCACGCCGCAGCATCCGGTCCACTGTGGTCACCCTCATGCTCTTTGTTTTTCGTGGGGTTTCTTAACGCGTGATTTGTGATTTGTGCCCGGCCCCATGATGCGAACACAGGGGTCGGTGACAGGGACGTTGCACCCCCAGCAGTGCCTGTGGGGCCCGGGAAGTGTGGCACTGCCAGAACCTAATGTTCCCTGGCGGCTCACGCCCTTTAGAAGAGCGGGGCCTGGCACCCCGATCCCAGAAGGGGGACCGCTCCGGTCACACCCCAGAACCCTCTGGTGACAGTGCTTTGTTTCAGTAATGGCCTCGACTCGGGTCGTTCCTTTCCGGTGACAAACGGAACGGCCCCGCGGGATCCCTGCCTGGAAGGTATTTCTGCTCCGACATGGGACATCCGAAGCCCACGCGTGAAGTTTCGCATCACAGACTCAGTTCCTTCCCTCTGAAAACCCGTCCGGTCTCTGAGCCGCCACGCCAGCCGCTGCTGGGGAGGCGTGGGGGACGGAACGGGCCGCGCAGACTCGCCGGCGGCCTCCCACAGCCCCCATCACAGCCAGAGGCGCCTCCTCTTCCCCGTCCTCGTCCCCCCTCCGACCCTTTCACCCAGCTCCAGAGAGCTTCCGGCCACCGAGCAGCCCGAGGCTCGGCCCACGCGCTTTGGCGGCAAACTGCTGGATGTTTCGCTGCCGTCGGTTTGGTTAGGTGACGTGGCATGGCCATCTGAGTTCAGGACACCACTCTCTTTCCCACCGAAGGCCCCTCTCACCACCCCTGGGGCTGGGGGGCTGGGTTCTGCCATCGTGTGCTAGGACGTCACTGGCTCGTTCCCCATCATGGTCACCTGAGCATTCGTCTAGTCTTCATCACTCCGTGTCCCTTCCACAAACATCTACCGATGACCCACTGTGGACCAGACACTCTGCTGAGCTTGGGGGCCGATGATGACTCAGACGGGCCTGTCCATTCGGGTGCTGGGGCGGGGCGGGGGAGGGCAGAGGGCACAGTCAAAGGGTTCTGCTGAGGGAAGGTTAACGCGTGGACCACTGGCCGAGGGTGGGTGGGGCTGAGGGAGGCAGCGAGGGAGTCCCAGGAGAAGCCATCACTACCCCTCACCAAAGAGGCAAGAGGAAGCAGTGTTTCAGAGCCGGTGAGGCCCGGGGCTGGATGGGGATGCTGCAGACAGGGTCCACCCTGCCAGAGCTGTCCCCAGAAGAAAATCCAGCTTCTGTCAGAAGAGAATGGTGTGGGGCGTAGGGTGAAAATGCCTGTGACCTCTCTGTCCCTTGCCTTTGGTCTCCCTTGGCTGAACCCGATCGATCGTCAGAGAACCAGAGAGCCCACGTGACGCAGACTTGAGAGTGGCCCCTGGGGCACAGGGCAGCCAGGGATACGGGGGGCAGGCAGGGGGAAGGGTCAGCCACGTGACGCGTGTCGCACAGATGGGGGCGCCCTGGCATCGCCGCCGGAAACACTCTCACAGCAAGAGCTGGCTGCTGGGGTCTGGGCCCCTCAGGGTGGCCACGGACGTGACCCGGCTTACTCCAGCAACCAAAACCAAGCAGCAAGGCTGTGGTCACCTAGGGGTCGGGGAGAGTCGGAGCGAGGCTCGGAGGGGCCGCCTGGAGCAGACCCCCGTCACAAAGGCAATGAGACACGGCCATCGCACTCAAACCGTTTACAGTCTCCCTTGGCAGAGAAAACGACACAGAAGAATCAGAAGCCATTACAACAAGGGAGCAGAACTAAGAAACGGGCAGGGAGGGGCCGTGGCCAGCGAGCTCGAGGTGCCGGCACGGCCCCTTCCTCTGCCTGGCGGGCAGGCGGGGGGCACCATGAAGCTCTGCGCGGCCGCTGGTGCCCGCCGCCCTGATGCGTGTGCAAGCACACGCACGCACACGCACACACACACAGACCGTCATGCACGCACGTATGCGCTCACAGAGACAGATTGTGCACACACATGCACACATATGCATGTGCACACAGAGATTGATCATACACACGTGTGCACATGAAGATCGATCACACACACATGCACACACACGTGCGCACAGATCAATCATGCACACGTATGTGCTCACAGAGACAGATCGAGCACACATGCATGCACTTACAGAGATCAATCATGCACACACACATACACCTATAAGCATGTGCGCACAAAGATTGATCATGCACACATGCGCTCATGGAGATCGATCACGCACACACACATGCGCACATGCACGTGCATGAATGCACACAGAGACCAAATGTGCACATACACACATACACACATGTATGCATAGAGACCGATCGCGCATGCACATATGCACCCACATGTGCACACAGAGGCATCATGCACACACACGCACTCACAGAGACAGATTGTGCACACACATGTACACACAGAGACTGATCATGCACACATGCACACACATGCACACAGACTGACCATCTACACACACATGCACACACAGAGACCTATTGCCACTGTCACCTGATTACTCGTGACAGCTTCTTTGTCAGCCTTTGCTGAAATGGACATGTGAAAATGTGAGGGAGAGACGGGAGACAGTTTGTCACTGTCACTGGTGCAGGGGTCCTTTTTGGTAGCCACGTTTCTTCTGGGTTCTAGGTCATCTTAAACAAGACAAGACAAGACAAGACAAGACAAGACAAGAAGGCCCGCCTGCCCTGCTGGATTCTTGGGGTGTTACTGATACACTGCCCACCCGAGCACCATGGACTGGAGGCATGGAGGGGTCCGGCCCACTCGGCAGTGGGCATCCTGACGAGGCCTAGCCAAGAGGAAAGCACCCCCGGGTCGGGATTTCCTCCCAGTGCCGGCTCCAAGCCCCCGGAGGGCCATTTTCGCATGCCGGACGGTGCAGCGAGGCAGGTCTGCCACGACGTTGCTTTCTCTGGGAGGCGCTGGCCCCGGGAAGTCCTGTCTCCTCTCTGGACATTCGAGTCAGCATCTTCGTACCTGGGATGCTCCCCATGTCCAGAATCCCTGCCATGAGGTAGGTGTGACAACCACATAGGTGCTACGGGTCAGGGGTGATGGCTGAATATTCCAAGACAAAAGGACTGGGTTATCCTTGCACCTTTCCGACCAGAAGGGAAATGTGGGAGTCTTGGAGGTTAACGGGAGGGGGGGGGGAGGGGAGGGGTGCAGGAGGGGGTACGGGGGGGCAAGAAACATTCGCTGGAGCAGCTCTGGTGCCAAGCCACCCCAGTTCTTACTTCAGCCATCTTCAACAGACAGCCGCAAAGTGCCCCCCACCACCCGGCAGAGAAGCCGCCCACAGGGTGCCTGCTCCGTGGCGGTCGGTCTATGGAAATGATCCTCGTATTTGAAAAGACGGTTTTATTCGTGAAAATGCCTACGGCTCCCCCTCCTTCCCCAAAAGAGCACATTTCCTTGGGCCTATGTGAAAACTAGAAGATCAAGGTTCAGGACAAGGGCAGCGGAATTCACAAAGCACGGGAACGTGCTCGGCGGCTGTCGGTCACGTGCTTTCTTCTCGCCCACACGGATGGGGCCTCCAGGTCTGCATGCCGGGCACACCTGTCGTCAGCGGACATCTCACCTGGAGACTTGAGAGGAGGTGGTTCCCTGTGGGCAGGAACCGAGGACGCTCCCTATAACACCCCCGCCCGCTCATACTTACTTCCTAATCTCATTTGCGGGTGTCTGTGTCCAAACTCCCTCTGAGCCTCACAAACGGTGTGTGGAGTGGCCAGGAGCCCCTGGAGAGTCTCATGATTCACCTTTGATGACAGAGACACGCCTGGGCACCCCGCAGCGGAGGGGCCGACAGAAGCCGCCATCCACGGCCTGGCCGACCCGTCTTTTGTCCTCTGCTCCAAGGCCGTCCTTTCTGAGAACCTTCCAGCACTCTGCCTTCCCCCATCAATGCCTTACATCCCCCGGCCCCTCACCTCAATGCTTTAGTCTCTAAACTGGCATTTGATGTAACCAGAGGCTCCTTGGGAAGGCCACACCCTCCAGTTGACCCCCCTTAGTTACTGTATTTTTTTTTTTAAAGTTATTCATGGTCCAACGCCCTTGGAATTATCCGGGTCACACCTGGCTCTGCTGCCACCAAGCACTGCAGTGCATTGTCTGTGACAGTGAGGGAAACCGCCCCCATGAGCCACCCGTCAAGGTCTGGTCTGCACACCCATCAGACTTGGGTGTAGAGAGGGCCACCGTCCCTCAGGCCTGGAATCTTTATGTGTCCTCTCTGGGCGTCTGAGATTCAGCAGGAGACCACTGGCCGCCTCTCCTTCTGCCAAAACCTGTTCTCAAACACTGCAACCCGCCCCACCCCGAGACAGCAGGGTTCGTGCAGGAGGCCGGGGACGCGGGGCCCGGACGTACCGTGCCAAGAATTAACTGTAAACCCCGCGTTCCTGTCATGGACGGGATGGCGGGATACCTTCTTCGCGCACAGAAATTCCTCTAAAGCAAACCAAACCACATTCTCTCGTGACCTCTCCTGCTTTTTCTCCTTTTCACTTTCATCATGAGAATCCATAACTGGGCGGAAGGAAGGACAAGTCTTCCTGTTTTTTAGCGTCAACTAGAGGCCACAGAACTCCTGGCGCGGTTAATAGCACTGCATTCCTGGAGCAATTGTTCACCTCCAGAGCTTTTCGCAAACATTAGCGAATTAGGCCCCTCGGCAACACAGTTCTTTGTTTTCTTCCAGGCGTAAAGTCGGTTATGGACTGAATTACACATCTCCCTGGGGAGGGAGTGACTTGGCGTCTTTTTCAAATACACAACCTCTGTTGAGATGCTTTTTTTTTGGGGGGGAGGGGTCCAATTCTGAAGTCAGTTGTTTATAAATCACTATTAAAGAACGGAGGGGGATAAAGAAAAGCCACAGCCGACGTGCCCATGGCAGCTTGCCCGCGCTGAAGGCAGAGAATATCGTCGGTGGCTTTCTGGGTGTCAGCCAGGCCACAGATGCAAACGTCCCTGACGGCTCACGTAGAAAATTACGTCGACAAGCACCCATGGCGCTGCTCCCGTGTGTTTAAACGCTGGCCTCGGTGCCTATGCGGCGATGGGCTCCCAGGGCCCCCCATGTGCCCGCCTAGTTCCTTTCTGAGGTCACGGTCAGTAGACCAGCAAGGATACCAGGTGTAACGCCCCCTCCCCCTCTTTCCACGCCCCCCCACCACCTCCTCCTTTTCATTTTGTGACAGTCCCAGTGCTTAGCACATGTTCTGGCGCATAGTAGGGGCTCAATAAATACTGCCTGAGCATGAGGGCCTTGGAGACCACGAGGAGTCCAGCATTGCACGGAGCACAGGGAGGCCAGCCGATGTCACACGTCCCCAAGGCCCACCCCCCCGTGACCTCTGCAGCTGGAAAGGGGTTAGGCCACCCAGCTCTGACTCGAACGGCCGCCTCGACCTTCCTCCAACTCCTTGCTGGGAAGGACTCGAAGATGAGCCAAACCCCACCAACCCCGCTCCAGGACCCCTTCCGTGGGGGACCCTCGAACACTGGAGAGTTGTACGGTTCTATCTCGCTCCGTGTCTCGGAACTGACGGAGCTCAGCCGTGGGGGCCAGCGTGGGCTAGGTCCTCGCCCTGTGCAGGGCAGCGTCCCCCGCATCCCAGGGGCCACTCCGCAGTGCTTCCTCGGCCCTCCCGCTCCGCACAGAGTTGTCTGGTCAACCTCTGCAGACGCCTCCAGATCCTGGTCCTCTAAGACACGCTTCTTACCCGGAGCTCTCCACAGGTGGGAGACTCACTGGCGTCTACGGGGCACCTGACGCCGGGCTCTGTGGGGGACACTTGGAGACACTCTGCCAGGTCAGCGCCTCAGCCACCCTGCGAGGCAGCAGGCCGCGAAGCCACCTCAGACCCAGCGTGTCCAGCGCAGGACCAGTGTCTGGTTCTCCAGCCGTCCTTCGGCAGAGCGGGACAGGACGCGAAGATGCACAATATTCACAACGGCCGGAGCCCTTTCTTCCCCTTTCGCGGTCATAAATGCCCTCAGGGCACCTACGCCAGGTCTTCTCCACGAATGCAGGCAGCCACCTCACCACGCGGATACCCAGGGCCGCCAGGAGAAGGTCTCGGCCCCGCCCCAGGTGCAAGGAGCCGGCACCCGCAGGAGTCAAAGGCGTGCTGTTCACCAAACGGCCTGGGCCGAGGCAGCTTCGTTGCCGTGGGCAACAGTGACTGTCTTGCTGTGGCTGAGAACGGTGCTGTCTCATCTCTTCTGTTGGGAGAATGTGTTCTCACGAGGATGGGCGTGAACGGGACATCCCGAAGGCCACGTCCACGTGCTAACGGGGTGAGGGGAAGCACGTTCCGACCAGCGTGCTAGCCAGGTGGCCGCACCGTCGGTCCCCTCTTAGCTGGTCTGGGGACATCCCCGTGACACCGCCGTTGCAGAAATTTGGAGGGGCCTCATGTTGCCCAGAGCCTGACCTCCCTGATGGCCAGGGGGCTGGGCCTTCACCTCCTCGTCTTAGGCCGTGCTGATGTTCCTGACGGCAGCCCAGTTACTCCCCTCACCGCGGGCAGACGGGGAGGGAGGGAGCCCACCTCCCCTCCCCTCGGGCTGAGTCAGGGGACCCGTCCAGCTCAGAGGCACAGCAGGCGCCAGGCACACAGCTGGGCGGGGCCGTGCTCACAAGCAGGGAGCCTTAGGAAATCCGGAAGAGAGAGAACGAGTCCCCTCGAAGGGCCGAGCTCAGCGACAGGGACGCCAAGCCGCGGTCAGGGCCCAGGGTCCTCGTGGGGTGACCTGCCACAGCGCCTGTGGACAGGAGGGGACGCTGGGCTCTCGGGGAGGGGACCAGCGGCCCCGGGGTGCGAGGGTGGGGCGCCCAGCCCCGGGGTGGGAGGCAGGCGGCAGGCACTGCAGCAGGGGGACCGTGGGGCCAGACACGGCTGATGACAAGCCCCGGAGGCCGGCGTGGGACAGCTGGGCCACAGCCACACAGCCGGTCTGCGACCCCGCAGGGAGCCGGCTGCTGGCTCCGGAGCCTGCGAAGGTGGAAGGAGAGGCGGCCCCGTTGGGGTTCCAGACTCTGGGGTGTGGAACGTGCACCCCCTTGAGGACGCAGAGGGAGTGGGGGTGCAGGACACGAGGCAGGCCGAAGCGGGACGGGCAGCGGCGCCCTCCCCGGGCTCTCTCCTGTCGTCCGAGCCTGCGGCCCTGAGGGTGAGAGGGGCCGGGGCCCCGTCATCCCTGACCGTGTGGGGGGAGGGGCGGAGAAGGCCGAGGCGGAGGAGACGCCACGCACCGCCTCCCACGGCGTTTGTTCGGTGGCCCTCCTGGGGGCCCCGCAGAGCCGGTTGGCATGGAGACCGTCCTCGCCGCGGCCGTGGAGACAAGGAGTACTTCCACGTCAACATCACTCCCAGGGTGCGAGGCGGTGCTGCGGCACAGAGGGGGTGCGGCCAACGGGCGGGCGGACGGGCGGCGCGCTTTTGGGGTGCATCCCACCCGCTTTGGGCAGGCCCGCCCCGCCTGCTCAGCATCACGCCTGAAAAAAGAGACCTCTCTGCAGAAATCAGAGCCGCCTGTGAAAATCAGCAGCTCCCGGTCAGGAATGATCACAGAGAGGCCCCCGCGCGAGCAGTTAGCATCAGGCGCAGATTTCCAAACGGAAACCACAGTTAGCAACGGTGCCGGTGAACTTGACAGTGAGTGACCCGCTTAATGCTCCGTCGTCGGCTGTGAACAAAGAACACAGGAGCCAGGGCCTCAGACGAATGGGCTCGGCACGTTCCTCGGATTTTTTTATTTTTATTTTTATTTTTGTGCTTTAAAGCGCGTCCTTTGACAGTAATACGCAGCCTCTCCAAATTCCTGTTATGTGTTTGGAAAGCTATCGCAACTTAAAACAAAGCAAAACTGGATCTTATGCCAGTCAACATAAAACACCGAAGCTCAGATTAACCCTTTAGAGACCTGACATTTCAAGAGGACATCGTTTTTTGTTTGTTTGTTTGTTTTCTTTCTTTCTTTCTTTCTTTTTTTCTGGTCAAGTGATTTATAAGGTAGGGTTGCAGCCTTAAGAGGCAGAATATCTATTCAGGGCTGGAGCCTGCGAGGACAATGTCTCCGACCTGGTACACCATCCCGTAACTCCCTTCTCTTTCTTAAAGTAAACAGTCCCTTTTAAAAACGCCGGCGGTGTTTATCCGCTGGGCTCTCTATTAACTGTGGGTTTATTTAGCAAACCCACCCCACCTGGGGTCGACGGGTCACTTTCACGTCCTTCGCGGAGGCAGAAATGGCATCAGGTGCCCGCTCCGAGCACCGCTACCCAGATCATCGTGCGGTAAATATCCGATGGTGGATTTTCCTGGGGCCGCCTGGGTTCTTTCCGGCTCTGTGCAGTTTCTGGGCCTTTCTCGTTTCTTTGTTCCCTACGCGCAGTGTGGATTTGGGGCTGGGGAGTCAGGAGGTCAGCCAGGCCCCTCCCTTCCGCCCAGACGCCGTTGACATCAGCAAAGGTGCCAGGAGGAGAGTGGGAATGAGGAGTGACAGTCCAGGGCCCCGTGGCTCTGCTCCCCCCATGACCCCAGGTTTCTGTGACCTGTGTGAGGACAACCCAGGGTGCAGGGAGCAGGTGTCAAGGAGCACCCTGCACAGAGCCAGGACGCCCCGAGGTCATGCGCAAGGTCAGGCAGCATCCACCATCTCCCAGGAGAGCAGGGCCTCGGGGTGGGGTCGGGAAGGGCGGGAGGCCTGAGCGGCCTGGTGGTGCCCCAAATGCAGCTCCCGCGGGGGACGCCAGTCTCCACCCAGACACCCCAGGCCGGAGAGAAGTCATCCCTGTTCTTAGTCTCTGGTGCTGGTATGAATCACTGTTCCCTCTTCGCCTTCCACTTTCAAAATAAATGGATGAGTAATACCCTTAATATTTTCCATTTTAAGAGAAATTCAGAAAGTTAAGACAGACCGCAGGTGGTTGTTTGCCTTTTTCGTAAAAAAAAAAAAAAAAAAAAAAAAAAAAAATCCTTGTATATATATTATACATATATAGTTAGATCTCTCTCTCTCTCTCTCTCTCTCTCTCTCTGTCACACAAACACACACACACAGAGTCACAGAGAGGCCCTTCCACTGTCAACCTCTAACCTAGTCACACGGGAGAACAAGGAAAATGCCAGTTGATGTTTTTGATGAAGATCCCTAAGTACTCGTCCTTTGGAGGAACAGAAAGATAAGAAGCAGCAGCGAGGGGAAGCTTCAGCCTTTCCCACCTGCCGAGGGACCCAACGACACGGAACGAGCTGCCTCAGAGAAAGCGCGGAACCGAATGTCTTTGTGGGGACGTCGCGCAGGCTGGCAGACCCCGACGGCTGTGACGCTAACAGCCGGCGGCCAGACCTGCCACCGACGGCCACCCTGGCCCTGGCGCCCCATCAGTCACCACGTGGTCCCGTTTCTGCCCATGTGCTTTTCAGGAGAGGTGAAAGCGCCAGCCCCCCGCCCTCCTCCGTGTCCTTCGGCGGGGGAGGGGGCGGAGCGTGGGGGCAGAGCACCTGGGGGTGTGCACATCTCGCCCTGCCTCTCCTCCGGGTTGTCAGCTTGAGGATCATGTGGGTTGCGATCCTTTTGTTCCTTTGGAGGAAAAAAAAAAAATGTGCTCCGGGTAAAAAATAGTATTGTATCGTCTTTTAAAATTAAGCGTGTCATCCTCGAGCTAATGACGAGGGAGGCCGTTTCCCAGGGCAACACCTGGCGAGAGTGCCCGAGCTGCACCCCCATTCCCCCTCAGCCCAGGCACCTCTCCTACCCAGCTTCCCCTCAGCAGCCATGTCCGGGGAGTGAGCCCGAGACCCCACTTCCTGCTCCTGCTCGAGGCGGGAGGTCAGCGTCCGAGCTGGCCGGCCACGCTGGGCTCAGCTGCCTCACATCCGCTCCTGTTCCTCCAAACGCCCCCCTCTGCCTCCTCCGTTGCTCAGAGCCTCTGCTCCACCCCCCTTTTGGGGGTCCTGTTTATTCCTTAAGAATTCCAAACCTCTGGGTTCAACTGCCCGGGTCCCAGGCTGCAGGGCTCGTGTGACGTGTTCCTGCTGGCACCGTCTTCCTCGTTGGAGCGTGGCAGTTGTGACACAGTTTCGGTGGCATCCAGACACGCGGGCTCACCCGGGTCACGGCCCCTCGTCTCCGTGAGCCCGGGGCGGGGGTCCCGGAGCGCCAAGGCGGCTGGATCGCCCCGAGCCACGTTTTTTTTCTGCTTTTATGACGCTTCGTTTTGAGGCCGGAACCGGCTCTTGCAGGAGCTGGATATCCTGTCAGCCAGACAAAAAGATGGCGGTGGGTGGGGACCTCGTGCCTCCGCGCCTCCGGTCCTGCTGGTCCCCAGCCCGTGGGTCGCCCCTTGCTCCCGAGCTTGGAGGAAGGGGCTTGTGGAGAAAGTGCTCTCAGAGCCACACGACACCGTTTCAGGGGGCTCTGCTTAGGGACAAACCCGACGGTCACTCACGCGAGCGCCCTCGTAATCGACCTTTCTTAGTCTCGTAGATGAGGAAGGCGAGGCCCAGAGCCGTGAATTCCTTGCCCAGCATCTCGGATTCGGCTGGTGAGGAGGGGGTGCTGGAACCCAGATAACGCGGGTTCTTTGCTCACGAGTCTGACCTCCGCTGCCACGATGCGCTAAGACAGAGGCCATCGTTCACGTAACACGGTTTTGGGGTGCTTTTCGTGAGGGTTGCCTTAAAGGCATTAACTGGCCTACTGTACAAGGAAAGAAATATGTATGTGCGTATATGCGTGCGTGCGTGCATACGTACACACGCGTTTTCTTTGATGACTTTAAACAGCGTGCCAGCACACAGCGCCGCTCTAGCTCAGAGACCACGTGCTGCAGCCCCCCGAGCTGCCGAGGAGACCCCAGGACTGCTTAGGGCCTGGGTGCCGTTCTCATCTTCACCGGCTCCTGAAGACAGCCCCGATCATTCAAAGTACGCTCCCTTTCTGCTGTGTGAATCGAGACATGTCAGATGAGGCGCGTTTTCTCTCTTGCTTTGGCATCGGCCCCGCTGTGAAGGTGTTGGGGGTGTTGGGTCCACAGTGGTCATCACACGCCGTCCCCGGGCCAGGCCCGGGCAGGCTGGCCTGTGCTCTGGCCTGCTCACAGCCGGGCATGGGACCGTGCTCTCCAACCACGTGCGAACCCCAGGCCTGCCCGTGGCCGGGCCCCGTGTCCCTGTCTCCGCTTCTGAGCCAGAATCAGGAGAGGGACAATCATCTCCGTTTCTGGGCTTAGAGGTCACGTGGGTGGCCTCCGGGCAGGCGCCGCCGGGAGGCTCACCTCCATCGGTGTGAACGGCAGGTAACAACCCTGGCCTCCCATCAGGCAGGGGGTGCACACGGGGTGGAGGGTCTTCGGGGGCTGACTGCGCAATGGGGGCGGGGCCACGGTTTCTGGCGTGGAGGGGGCAGGGCGGCGGGGTGCTCCGAGGCGGGGCAGGGAGGGGGTGCTCCGCTCATAGCAAGCTCCTGGCTTGTACTTAGATCATGCACGCTTGGATTGCTCCTGGGGTCACCCGATGGGAAGTGCTGGGGAGCGGTGGCCGATGCCCCTCTAAGCCAGCTCTGGGCAGGGCGGAAGCAGGAGCTCTGCGCTCCTCCCTCCACTCCGCCTTTGAGTCACTTGGGGGGAAATCGGTAACTGTTATTCACACGCTTCCACTCCTTACACGTAAAGAAATGCCAAAGGCCGGGAGCGCTGAGTCTCGTCAGAAAGAACCAGACTCATGAAGGGAGCAGGCTGGGCGGGCAGAAGCAGCAGAGGTGAGCAGCTGACGCCACAGCCCTTTCTGGCCCTGTGTGCAGGGGGAGCCGGGGAGACTCGGGGAGGCAGGCGTGTGCACCCACACGCCCCAGCACGGCCGTCACCCCCACCCAGCGGCGCTGCGTGATCCCACACGGCCCAGAGCATCTGCCACACGTGTGTTGATCGTGCGAGCTCCTGTCATGGCTGCCGCAGAGTGAGAGATGCTTTTCAAAGGCCACACGGCGTGGTGGCTTCAGGGGAAGCTCGTGGTGACATGGATCGTCCTGCCCAAAGGCGAATCGTGACGGTCACCCCTCGTGTTTCATGGCTTTCTAGGGACCCCTGCCACGTTCACCCCGCCCCATCCTGTTCCCCTCACCACGTGCCCTCGAGAAGCAGGTCCCAGGGAGCACAGCGAGCTCAGGACTTCGGACTCGGATCACCCCGCTTTAAATCGCATCCCTGCCAGGTACTCCACGTTACGTAGGGTAAGACACTGACGAGTCAGAATTCCCCCCTCAAGGTAAGTTCACACTTAGCCTTCCCGGGACGAAGAAGGCTTTGGGGCACCCACGGAGGTGCAGTGAGGCCCTTCGTACACGCGGGCTCTCAGCTGTCACCAGGCAGAGTGGCCTTTGTCCCTGATCTGTCTCGAGAGGGAAGCTGAGCTGCTGGGCGGGGCCCGGGCTGAACTCGAGTCTGCGGACTCCTCCCCCAACCCCCCCCCTTCTTTTGTGCTTAACGTTTGCTTCGGAAAGATTCCCATCCTTTAATAGAATGCCCAGCGCTGCGTTTTGCCAGAAACGACAATGTCGATAAACCTTAGCTTTCCAAAGGAATCGGTCAGGTTTCTCCAAGCTGAAATGCCGCATTTTGGAGAACGAACAGGATGATTCTAAAAACACAGAGTTCTGAGGACGATGGTGAACCAGGCCCCAAACGGGCCCGTCTACCCACCCATTAGCAATCTTGACGGAATGACTCAGCCTTGGTGACTCAGCCCCCTCCGGTGTCGAATGGAACAATTCTCGTCGTGCGGAGACATTGTCAGACGGAGTGGGGCCCAGGGGAGGGCAGCAGGTTAGCAATGGCATCTGTAAAGAAAGAGTCATCGTCGTTCATGCAAACACGTTTCGAAGGCCTCTTGCAGAGGACCCCGTCTAGTGGGAACAATCAAACTTGCCCAAGGAGGAAGCACAAAAGACCCAGAGGGCTTCATTCATTCGGCTATTGGATAATTTTTAACTGAGATTCTTCTGTGTGCCCAGCAAGAAACACTTGGGCCTTTCCTCTAAGAGCTCACGGCCGAGCGGGCGCGTGGCCCGGGACCCAGACAAAGCAGATGGGGAAGTTCCGGCATTATCAGGGGGTAACAGAGAGGGAAGACTCGGTTGTTTGAGTGCCATTTTCCTTTTTATCCTGGTCTTCTTGCTGTCCATGGAGTACATTACAGCAAGTATCTTTGGTTTTGTCTGCCAGCCCACTCTGGCAAAACACCTGATTGGGGACCATTCCCTACTCCCCGTCCCTGGAGTGGGGATGGGGCTGACCGCATGCCTGCGATCCAGGGTTGGGCACGTGACCCCGGCTGGACCAGTTAAGGTCCTTGTCTGCTTGGCCACATGGATGGGAGCAGGGATAGGACGGCCAGACAAAATAGAGAACGCTTATTTAATTTGCTTCTAATTTAAATCTGGATTTGAGGTAAATCATGTCTTGTGTATGTCCCCAATGTAACGTGGAATACACTCACACTTCGACATTGTTTATCTGAATTAAATAATGGTTTGTACACTGTTTAATTGAAATTCAGATTTCATGGGCATCTGTATTTTCATTTGCTAGATCTGACAACCCTATTCAAGAAGGCCAGCGAGAGCCCTCCTGGGGACGTTTCTGGAGTTACTAGCAAAAAGACACTCCTTTCCACTCTAGACTTGTGGTGGTTGGACAGCCTTTTCCCCCTACAAAAAATAATAATAATAATAATAATCAGACCTGAATCTGAACAAGTCTTTAGATGTGAGATGCAAGCTAACACTTTAGAGGATTTACAAGTGAGAAAAGAAAAGGTGTTGAATGACACCTTGGGTATGCAGTCAGCAAAATCTAGGATGTGAGAAATTCTAGAGGAAAAAGATCTGGTTTCTTAATAGATGTTTGGGGTGGGAGGAAAGGAAAGGGGAACCTGTGGATCAAAAGAGACTTTGAAAAGCATATCGGCCCAATTCAGTGTGTGCATTCGGTTTGGGTTTTGATTTGCGTAAGCCAGCTGTGAAAAATAAAAACATATAAAAGGCAATCAGGGAAATCTAAACACCGAATGGGTATTTGATGGTGTTAAAAAAAATTACTAATGTTTCAGTCTGATAACAAACGAACTCAAAAAGCATCTGGAGGCTTTGGCTAGAGATCAAAAACGAGTTTATGCAAGGGTCTTAGGGTTTGCAAACCGAAAGCACAGCGAGGACATACCGAAGGGGTTTCAAAGAAGAGCGAGAAGCTAAGGGGTCTTAGAGTACAAAGTCTGTTTTTGAGAAGAATCGATCCCGCATCCTTAGCCTCTGAGATGGTAATCGCCCAGACGTCCTGTGGTCTGGATGACGATGTCAGGTGACCTGGATGCAGGCACATCCTTTCCTTAGTCCTCCAGGCGGTGCCAGAGGGTTCTCTGGAGACGCGATGTGTATCCAGGCATTGATGCAGGACCGGACCGTTCGAACGTTTACGTTTCCTGGGTGGGTAGAACGAGCACAGGGCCGTTTCCTCCCACCCGGTCTAACTTGATTTCAGTCATTCCGTAGCTTAACTCCAGCGACTCTGTTTCATTTTTTCACTCTACTCCTCCAGAGCTTTGTTGTAATTTTTTTTTTTTTTAAAAAAAAGCTGTTACCTTTATGGTTGAAAAGTTAGAGTGTCTCGGATGTGTTTCACAATAATCCGGGAAAGGGCGATGAGCGAGGGGATTGTAGGTGGATGCCGCGGCCATGCGTCGAAGCTGGGTGACGGGCCCCTGTGGTTTCGTGAGACGCTTCTCTCGACTTTTCACCTGTTTGAAATTTTCCATAATCAAGTCTTGAAAAATAGACGCGGCGGCACGCCTCCTGAGAGGCCCGCTGACACGCGACACTCGCTCCATGCCTTCCAGTTCCTCGAGCCCCCGACACTCGTGTCTGTGCCTTGATGTGCCCCCGTCTTTCTTCCTCTTTGCTCAGTTGGCTTCTGTCCCTCTCCTGGTCATCATGACGGCCCTTGTGATCACTCGGTCCGATTGGGACCGCCATCGACCTTTGTCATAGCACGGCGGGTTCGTCCCCTTTATGACGCTATCGAACATTGGCATCTGATTATTACTTGTTTATGTCCCACTGGACTATGACCCTTGCAAGGAAAGGAAAGCGAATCCATTTTGCTCACCCCTGGAACCCCAGCAAATAGCATGGTTCCTGGCACACAGAGGCCTTTAAAACTTTTTTGCCGCATGGAAATATGAAGATTAATCAGAAGATTGCTTGATACAAGTCGTTGAAAAACAGCACTATGAGAAAAAGCGCCTTCGGCCTGTCGCACTCGCTTGAGACAGGGCGATGTTTCCCTGTGGCCGCCCCATCCGAACTGAGCTCTGAAGCGTGGAAGGGATTTATTTACGCAGGAGAAATGGGGCAAAAGTCGTGAGAAAAGGTCAGCAGACCCTGACAGAAAGCCTCCAGGGCCTCTGAAACCCCACACGTCTGGGGCGCAGATCGCAGAGGTTTCCCCTGCCAGCAGGCAGGTCTGTGCGTCACTTACAAGGAAGTGACAAAGGTCAATGCTGTCCAGGCGGCGTTTAACCACCTGTGCACCAACGGCCAAGGCTCCACATTCCTCCTCCCTCAAAGCAGGAAGTGCGCCCAAGGCTCTGGACAGCCCGGTGGGGCTGGGCCGCTGAGCTGGAGAAGGGAGCGTGACCTTGACCTCACACCTTCCTGTGTGATGCCGGCCTCCTTCACACAAACAATTCCTCAGCTGCTGCCCAGCTGGGTTTGCCCAACAGACCACCTTTGCTCAGGCATCTAGGCTTGGCCTAAGGGGTGTCCCTATCTCCCCCAAGGCAGTTTTCAGGGGGCAGGAATCTGCAGACCACTCAGCCAGCAGCGCCTAAGAGAGGCTGAGAGTCCAGGGGCCTTAAACTGTCCCCAAAGGAATAAAGAACAGGCAAAGGGCTTCCGAAGCTAGTATGTGTGCCCGTGTGCGCGTGCCGTGCGCGCACGTGCACACACACACACACACACACACACACAACCTCAATCAGAAATAGTAAAAAAGATTTTCAAATATATAACCTGCCCTTTGGCCAGTAAGTGTGTTTTTATGAAATCATTAGGAGCTGGGAAGACGGCTTTAACGCTATTTACAAAGCAAGAAATCGGAGAAACCAACATGTCTGAGAACAGAGAAGGGGCGGAATGGATCTCAAGGTCCCGGGCAGTATGTAGACGTTGTTACTGTTATGTTTACAAATCAATTTTAATCGTATGGCTAATGCTCATAAGTGAAAAAAATAAAATGCATAAATAACTGCTTATACAATATAAACTCAAACATTTGAGTTTCTATGTATATTAAATAGATGCAAAGGAAAAACTTTGGAAGGAAATCATAATTGCAGTTCAATCTGGCTGGTGAACATTGTATTATTTTAATTTGACTTTTATACTTCTCTGTATTTAATTTTTTAATGCATATCATATAGTTACAAATAAACTATGCGAATCTTTTGGATTTATACCTTTATTTCCTTTCTTATTGTGGTTATACACACACACACACATTTATTTTTAAATTTACTATTTTAACCATTTTAAGTGTGCAGTGGCTTCAAGTACATTCAAGTGATGTGCGTGTGAACATCACCACTGCCTGCTTCCAAAACATCTTCATCTTCTCAAACTGAAACTCTGCCCCCATTAAACACTGACTCCCCACCCCTTCACCCCAGACCCAGATAACCCCTATTCCACCCATGTCTGTGGATTTCACTTCTCTGGGCACCTCCCGTAAATGGTATCGCACAGTGTTGGTCCCTTAGTGTCTGGCTGACTTTATTTAGCTTGTCTTCAAGGCCCACCCGTGGTGACTTATTTGTTTAAGCACCGAGGGTGGCCCCTGCGGTCTGTGAAGCTGCAGAGAGAGCTCCGCTCAGGCCTTCTGCCTGGGGCCTGACGAACGCCCACGTTTTGTTTGCGATATGATGTGAAGCTTCCTCTCAGAGGAAGCGACCTCAGGAGGCACTCTTGGGCATGAAACACCCACGCCTGTGTGGCTCCCGCAGCCTCATGCCGCTGAGGGTGCTGCATCGCTCCGGACTGCTCAGGGAGCGCTGAGCGGAAGCAGCAGCTAGGATGCGGGCTGATGGAGGAAAGGGCCGGAAGAGCTTTTAACACATCTACCCGGCCGCTTGCATTTTGCAGAGCTGAGGGGAGCTGCAATGAGTGCCCCCCCGTGCAAGGGAGGTGACACCGCGTCGTGACCTAGGCCAGAGCATTCTTACTAATAAGTCTATTTTCTCCTGTGACCCTAGACCACTTCCCTTTCACTCTGCTCTGCAACACTCTGGACCTTCCAGAAAACCAGGGTCAAAGGGGAGTGAGGGTGGGACAGAGATGAAAGGGGAAGGCAGGGCAGCGGAGTATGCAGGGGACCCTGCCGACGAGAGTCTGCAGAGCTTGCATCCGCAGGAAAGGAAAGAAGAAACGGGCTCCCGGGCTCGCTGGTCCGCAACTTTTGAATAAAACACAGAGCCCTTTGCTATCCTGGTAGTTAGACGTGGCAGGAAACACCTGTCTTCTGTATGTTGCTTTGGAGGAAAGCGTCCACCCTCCCTTGAATGGGTAATAGGTAGGAACAACTTGGTTAGGCCAAACCTTGACTTACTTCGAACTATATTGAAGGTGAAAAAAACAAATTAAAAAAAAAACACCTAGATTTCTGGAACCTCTGAGGCATGATAATTTCCCAAATTGGCCATAATTCTCTTCGAATCCGGGTGTGGAAACTTTGCTTCCGAAGGCGGCCGTGTGTGCTTCCTTCCACGCTCTGCGTGAGCCCGGCTGAGACAGAGGCACCCCAACTTCCTCCACCCACAAGGCCTTGCAGTCGAAGACCCAAAACGCAGGGAAACGCAGGCATCGGGGCCCAACCCTGTCCTCCCTACAAAGAAAAAAAAAAAAAAAAAAAGAGGAGAAAAGGAAAAAAATAACGGTGTGTAAATATTTTAATTTCAAGTTCCTCGTGCTAATTACGGAATGTGGACAGTTGTTCGGAAAAGATTTTAGCCACGACGGGTTTTGAGCGGAAGCTTCTGAATGGACTAGTGTGAACGGGGTGGTGCCTGGAAGAGAGGCCTCTTTATCCGAGCCCGGCCGGCCAGGCGTCCGTGACCGTCTGCGACGTGGCGGGCAGGCGGGTGTCCCCAAAGGAGGGGCCTCTCTCACAGGGCGTCCGTGTGAGGGCAGACACAGGCGGCCTCAGTCACCACGCGTGCCCCGCAAGAATGTCAATTCAATTTTGGAACATCCAAGTGGCCCGTTCATTTCTGGAAACGTGTGTGCCAGCCTGGCGTCTGGCGCGGGGGACCTCGATCGGCGGAGGGGGGAGGAAAACGTCTCCAGCCCAAACCTTGTCATTGGGTCTGTTTCCTCTCCTCTCCCCGCCTCGCCCCCACCCCCTCGCCACCGTTAACGCCACCGGTTTGGACAGGGCTGTATCTCTGTACGACCCTGGTGACCGTGTCGGGTTCAGGGGTCGTCTGCTGCTCAGGGATCCAGGATGCACAGGCCGTGTGTGCGGCGTGTCCTCCTCCGCCAACCCCCCGAGTTGGCCGGGGCCACCTGGCTGGGCCGGCGACTCTGCAAGATGGAATCTGGAACAGGAGACACTCTCTCTGCTGAGAGCAACTGCCCTTGGCCTGAATTCGTCACACAAGATTTATTTGGGGAAGGACGAGGGGAGGGACAAGTCCACGGGGGAAGCGAGCGCACACAAGCTGAGGTATGGCTCGGGGTCACAGGGCAATGACACAGCCCCACCCCCACCCCCCGCTTTAAACACGGCCTGATGGGAACGTCTACGTCCAGGCAGACCTGCGGAGGTCCGTAGTCAGGGGACCAGGCACCATCCTGAGGCGCTCACGGACCTGGCCCCGTTTCACCCTCCCAAGCAACGCTGGCGCGTCCATCCTTCCGGGAAAACCGAGGCCCGGAGGGGTCCGCGCCACCAAGACTCCCGAGGTGTTCCTGCCGCACGGCCAGCGGTGGCCTGTCCTCCGCAGGGAGGGAAACGCGAACCCCTTCTTAAACGGCCTGACGCGGCAATCGGTCTCGGCGATGTCGATGGTAACAGAGGGGACCCTGGGGGAGACCCTCCTGTGCCGTCTCCGTCCATCGAAAACGCCTCCAAAATGAGAAGTTCATTTGATAGACGTAAGTTACAACCTGGCGGTAGATTTCCAAGAGGGCTGTTGCGCAGGTAACTCCTGTCATCCTGCTCCTTTGTCCCTCCCTGACTTGGTGGCAGGGACAGTCACGGTGCCTGCACAGAGCGAACGTCGCGTCGGGGTGCCGACGAGTGGGAAGGAGAGGTGCTGGGCCGTGCCGTGCCGGGAACTGGCCCTGATTAGAACGCGGGGTCAGGGGGGACAGCACGTTCGCATGGCACCCCACCGGTGTGTGCGTGTGCTAGGAAATCAGGAATATTGCGTTGCTGTGTGTCAAAACGGCTTTTGCTGGAGGGTCTGTTTGTTGTTGTCCCCCCACCCACCCTGGCTTTGCCACGTCTTTGCCACCAAAAGAATCTTTAATGAGGACGTGGCTCCACAGTGCAGCGGTGAGCACGTCTGCTTGACACGCAGAAGGTCCTGGGTTCGTGCCCCAGTGGAGCCGCGGTCCATGGTCTACGGCCACGCCACCCTGAACCAGCCCCATGTCTGATCCCAGAAGCTAAGCAGTGTCGGGCCTGGTTAGTACTTGGATGGGAGACCACCTAGGAAGACCAGGTGCTGTAGGCATAAATAAATAAATAAATAAATAAATAAATAAATAAATAAATAAAATAAAATCTTTAATAAAAAAAATTGCAACGAACAGCCTTCCTCGTCCTTCAGAATGGGAGACAGCTGCCCGTGAGTGATCTGATTTGGGGGAAGGAAACGGTATTTTGGAGCCAGGGAGATCCGGGGTCAAACCTCAGTTAAATGGCTCTCTGGTTGTGTGGTCTTCTGAGTGGGTCACTCGCAAGCTCGAAGCCAGATTCTTTACATGTGAAACGGAGACGGTCCTTCCCACCCCACGGGGTCGCATCACGGAAAGGTACGACTACACAGCGTTTACCGGAACGTTGGCCGGCGCAGGAAAGAAATACACGAACGCACGCTGAAATGCGGATCAAGACTTAAAACGGAAGAGTCGCGCCTAATTTAACAACCAAAATACGCAAACATCTGTAAAGGGAAAAGGCTTGGTTGAAACCAAACAGATAAACGGCCGTGCGGGGTGGTTGCAACCCCGAAGCCCCTCTGGAGGGCGCGTTCGGCTGAGCTCGGGTGGGGGGCAGGGGACACCTGGGCACCAGGTCAGGGTGTCGAGCATCTGCAGACCGGAGGTAGCCGGCCTTTCGGGCTGGTCCTGGTGAGCAGGGCGGGGCTGACACAGGTGACCGGGACCGGAGCGCAGGCCACAGGAAGCCGCGGGGCAGGCGGGGGTGTCTCCTCGCCCAGGCCAGGCTGTGACTCGTCACGAGGCTCTGAAATCTTCACCCTCTGGCTCCGAAGGGGCGTGAGGATGGGGGTGGGGGGGGGAGCAGGAGATCGCGCCCCGACCTGGCGGTTCTGTGGGAGGGGCCGAGCCCGGAAGGTGTCAGGTCCCCTCCCGCACGAGGGTGGGGACCAGCCTGGCTTCCGCCCTGCTCGGGCCACACTGCCCGTTGTGTGTCCAGGCCGTTGTCTATGCCGTTCTCACAGAACCAGGCAGTCAGCCCGGGAAAGCAGAGGCTGAGTCAGGGGCCCAGTGGCTGTGGGAGACTCCGCCTGTCGCTGTGGGAGACTCCGCCTGTCACTGTGGAAGACTCCGCCTGTCACTTCTCTCTGTCACTTGGGGCTCTCCGTGGCGGCCAGCATTGTCCCAGATGAGCCCATGACAGAGCCTGCTGCTCTTATATAAACGTGTCTGCGTGAGGGGCAGGAGCTGGGCCAGGTAGAGGGGGGACTAGGGCCGCGGTCCCCAAATCTGTCTGAACTCAGGTCGGTTCTTTAAAAATACGCTCAATGCATGGCTATCCCAGGGGACCCAGAAATCTGAATTTTCAGACCGCTTACCTGGGTTGTTCCGATGATCAGCTGCGATTGGGGACCCCTGGACCCTGTCACCTGCCAGGTTCCCGTGGTCTGGAATATTCTAGATCGCGGAAGTCCAGATCCTCCCCTAAATCATGAGCCTCAGCCCCGTCCACGTCGGAAGCTTAGAAATCACTTTTTAACAACGTAGGGGCAGCTCTGCCGTCAAAGGCGCTGTCTTCTTTCTCCACGCCTGTTTTTGCCCGAAACGCCTTCGATATTTTCCATTCCCCCCACATTCCCTTGGTGTCGGGGCCTAATGAGCACAGCGTGGCCATGTCTGGTCAAGGCGCGGTCTGCAGGCCAGTGGCACCGCCGTCACCCCGGATCTGGGTGGCCTCGCAGCCTCAGAGCCCCCCCCCGCCCTCCTGAGCCAGCCTCCACTTTTCCAGGGTGTACGCTGAAGCCCGAGAAAGTGCTGGTCCAGATCGTCAGGTTCTTAACTCGGTTGCACTTCAGAATTCTGGAGAGTTAAAAAAAAAAAAATGCCGATGTTTGCGTCCCGATGCCCAGGATTATTTTAAATTCCACAGGTGATTGTAATGGCAGCAAAGCCAGAGCTGGATGAACCGTTTAAAGTGGAAAGCGAAATGAGCTTTGTTTTAGCGGGGAGGGTTGTAGGGAGGGGTTCGGGGTGTCGTCACGGGCTTGGGTTTTTCTCTTCATGGGACAGCTGGAAGGAAGCGTTTGGGGGTGATACAAAGAACTAGGGAATTCTCCCACCGATGGGGATGACACCGAAACCCTCCCATCAAAACAGAAGGGCAGGGCAGAGGACGTTGGGGTGTTACCTGTCTCGATGGGGTTCTAAATGGAGCCGAACTTTCTGGAACGGTGCTGTTCCTCCCCTGCCGCGAGAGGAACACACCCACATCTCCAAGACCCACGAGAACACGTGCCTACGACACAGATGCCTCGCCCTATCTCACGCTCCGGAGGAAACACGTTCTCTCTCTGTCAGACACACAGCAAGTGTCGTGCGTCTCGTGAGACGTTTGGGGGAACGAACAGAGAGGGCTCCGCGGGCCATCCCGGGTCTGTGGTTTCCAGCGGACCTTGAGCCCCGGGGCCGCCTAGCTGCCCCCAAGCCTTGCCCACCCCCGAGTCAGTCTCGATGGCACCCAGCAGGGCCATGAGACCCAGCCTTCCGCATCGGCCGCAGGGGCTGGGCTGGTGGCTTTGGGCAGAACTCCTCTGCCCCGCTTTGCTCGCCTGTCTTC
Organism: Eonycteris spelaea; assembly: GCA_003508835.1. Classification (NCBI taxonomy): domain Eukaryota; kingdom Metazoa; phylum Chordata; class Mammalia; order Chiroptera; family Pteropodidae; genus Eonycteris; species Eonycteris spelaea. The sequence goes on along the minus strand of PUFA01000142.1, from coordinate 1,248,899 downwards.
CGCCCAACCTCACTCCTCTGAACCCGCAGAGAACCAGTGCTGGGAGTGAAGCCTGGGAGACAAAGGCACAAGGCCAGCCCTCGTGACCCTCATGACCCCACGGGGACTGCGGCCTGGACGCACTGCTGTCCCGAGCTGCTCAGTGCCGTGGGGACAGCTCTCCCTGCTGGGCCTGGGCAGCTCTGGGGCAGTGGGGACCCCGAGGGAGAGGCCAGGCTCTGGGAAGGCGGCGCCCTCAGTGCGGGCCATGTCTCTCTCCACACCGCCTCCTGGGGCTCCCAGGACAAACGTTCACACAGAAAGCACCACCCGATCAGCCCTCCGGGGCCCCTGTCGCTGGCAGACGATGACCGTGACTTCTCCGCACGAGCCACGCTTTACTCCGAGAAGGGGAAGGGTCCGTAAAGGACCTGGCTACGTCGGGTGGGACAGAGACGAGGCGTGTGGAGGACGAGGGCCAGCGCCATGACGACGAGGCAGACCCGCCTCCCTGGGCCGGGCCTCCGCCTGGCCTGCGCTTGGCTCCCGGCGTGAGTCATGGGGCGGCAGTGGCCAGGCAGCTGCACCCTCGTGACCCTCCCTGTGACCCTTCCGAGACCTTGGTGCGGCCACGAAGGACGTCCCTGCTTCTTTCTGGCGGCAGCGGGTCCCCAGCCAACGCGGGGCGAGGCCTCCGCCACGTCGAAGATGCACTCACAGCTTACGGCCCTGCGACTTTTGGGGAATTTACAACCCAGGAAAAAGAGAAAAAAAAATGCTGGTGAGAGTGTAAGATGCTATTTCAGGACAAGGAGTAGTATTTTGGGTGACTCTTAGGGAGTAATTTTGCGAAGTTTCAGACAGAAGTGACAACAGAAACGACTGTACCCAAGCAGAGCGCTGGAAAGGGTTGGCACGGCCCAGCGGAGAGGCGGTTCCCTGGGGCCTGTCACCGAAGGCCCGAGCAGCTGCCCAGGGGACGAGCCAGCGGAGTGCAGACGGTCACCAGAAGGGCAAACAGAACGTATTAGGCTCCAAACCCAAGGACACAGAGGGGAGAGAGACAGAGAGAGAAAGAGACAGAGATAGACAGAGACAGAGACAGAGACAGAGAGAGACAGAGTCTGAAATTGATTCTACGTGTCACCTGTGTCTGCCAAGTGCCTCCCGTGTGCCAGAGCCCGCTGCATGCTGGGACAACAGCCATGCTCCTTTTGACAGCCGAGTCTCAACTTTCGACTTTAACGACAGCCCCCCGCCCCCATGGACATCTACCAGGCCTGCGACGCGTGTTACTGGCCACACCTCGCCCGTTCACCCCCGCGGCAAGGCGTGAACCAAGCTGCACCAGGCAGGGAGCGGGTCAGTGGACCTGGGAGCGTGGACGCTGAAGCCAGGGTTCAAGTCCCGCCTCGGCCACTCACCAGCTGGGTGACCTTGAATGCAACCTCTCTGTGGCTCAGTCTCTTGGTCCATCGAACAGTCTGTCTCCTTCACGAGATGCCGTGCAGATTAAATCGGCTAATACAGATTAGCACCTAAGGAGGCGACGAGCTGCCATGAGCGCCATCTAAATGTGGGCCACCGTCATCCCTGTCCCCATTTTCCTGGGCGAGCGGACCCCGTGGCAGGGGGCCGGGCTCTGAGTCAGGGCCCAAACACCACCACGGCAGTACCAGGCAGCCTCACCCCAGAGCCGTCGTTTGGAGCTGTTTCCAGGATTGCCTCTTCTAAAGGGGTGTGCGAAGTTTGTCACCGCAGGCCACCTGCGGGGGTTCGTCTGCGTGGGGTTCCCTGCTGTGGGCTGCGGACAGACACCTCCACTCACCGGACACCCCGACAGAAGTGAGTGGCAAGGGCTGGCACCGTGTCCAGGCTTGCTAGGACGTCCAGACCCCAGCCGTCCGTGCCCGCTTTCCGGAAACTTCCTTATGCTCTCCTGGGAACGATGTTTTTCTGTGACCTCCAGATCTCGAAAATGCTAATTTAGACATTATTTTGAAAGAACTAACACCTGGGCCCCTTCCCCCCACCCCCCTCCCCAAGCGTCTGATTATCCGGTCTGGGGTGTGGCCTGGGCTTCGACATTTGCTCCAAGTTCTCCACGTGACCCGAATGTGCAGCCATGTTTGAGGACCCCTGCCCGAGCTGCCCGCGGCTGGCAGATGTGACTGTGTCCCCGATGCCCCTTCGCGCCTTCCCGGCGTCTGGCAGAGCGGGCTGCTCATGGACCCCAGCCAGACTGTGTTCCTGGTCCCCCTCGCCAGGAGCTGTGGCTCAGTGGTTTATTCCCGTGAGTGACCATGCTTCTTTCGGGGCATGGCCACGTCTCCCCCTTGGGTCCCCTCCCACGGGCTGGCACGATGACGAAGGCAAGCCCGCATTTCAGGGGCCCCCCGGGGGAGCTGTCGCCCTCCCCCTGGGTCACCCACCTCCCTTTGGGCTGTGTGAAATGGGAGACAGAGGAAGTTCGGCCTCTGTGATTTTAGGCGCCTTTGTCGAAGCGCTAAGTGGGTGTCCTGAGAAAGGCCTGGCTGATCGCTTTCCAGTGGGGGTGAATGTCACGGTCCCCTGAGGACCCTTACACAGTGCAGATGCCGGGGCACCTCTGATCAGGCACACCTGAGGACAGGGACAGGGCATCTGCTGTTTCCACAGGAATTTTCTCTGCGTGCTTCTAAATTCTGTGTTCCTTGCTACTGACGGGATGTAATGAAAGAATTGCGACCAAATTCATGCGTGAGAGACTCGAAGAACCAGGTCAGCGCAGCACGGGGCACACCCCCAGCGGGCCGATCTCTGAGAGTCGCGAGGAAATGCCGCCTTTGTCTGCCCGGCTCGCCGCCTGCCTTTTGTCTGTCCTGCCTCTAGCTACTCACCGAGTCATCACTGCGCGGTCTTCTAATTTTTTTAAGATTGTTTTTTAGGGCAGTTTTGGGTTCACGGAAATATCGAGAGGAAGACGCTGAGACTTCCCAGGTGCCCCCCGCCCCCGCCCCGAGCCTCCCCTGCTACCAACCACCACCCCCTCCCCGCTCCCCAACCAGAGTGACACATCCGTTACAGTGTGAACCTACACGGACACGTCGTCATCCCCCAAAGTCCGTAGCGGACGTCGGGGTTCCCTCCGGGTGTCACACAGTCTACGGGTGTGGACAAGCATGAGCGTAGTGTCACACTGAGCGGTGTCACCGCCCTAAACCCCTCTGTGCTCTGTCCGGCCACCCCTTCCCCGACTCACACCCCCCACGACCCCTGGAGGCCACCGAGTCTCACGGGCTCCGTGTCTTGCCTTGTCCTGAGTGCCACAGCGTTGGAGCCCTGAGGCACGCAGCCTTTCCAGACTGGCTTCTCCGACCCAGCAACAGGCAGGCCAGTGTCCTCGATGTCTTTTTCGGGGCTTGACAGCCCATTTCTTTTCACGACTAACTATTTCGCCGTCTGCCTCCACCAAAGTGTGTTTACCCGGTCACCCTCGAAGAACATTTTGGTTGCTTCCAAGATTCTGCAATTATGAATACATTATAAATAAGCAGCTATGAACATTCATGAGCGGGTTTTTGTGTGGACATAACTTTCCAGCGCGTTTGGGTAAACAAATCCCCAGGGGTGGGATTGCTGGATCAGACACCTATAATTTTGAAACCTGCATGGGTGAGTTCAGCGCCCACCCTGGTGAGGTTTGGTAGGAAACCGCCCAGCCCTTCTGCTCCGCGGGTCAGACACCCTGGAGCTTGGGCCCGTCCAGACGGAGACACTCAGTGTTCTGAGCCCCACGCACGGCCGCGTTTCCCCAGCAGAGCCCCTTGAGTGCCACCGGCCCACCCAGGGAGCTCAGCGGGCCTTTGCCAGTGGATTGCAATGGGCCAAGAGGGGAAGGGTCACGGACAGGGGCGGGCCAGGGAGAAGTCACCACGTCCTCACGTCCGGCGGGGCAGAGCTGGCAAAGCAAGTTGGGCTCAACAGGCTGACATTTAGAATTTTAGAAGGGGCCTGACGAGAGATGAGCATTCACAAATACCCCGCTCCGAATGCAAGTGCAAAAGGTTGCCATGGAGACCTGTGATTGTGACACCAACGTGTGGCTTCGGGGCGGGTCGGTCTCCTTATATGAAGCCAGGTAAACGCTGGGCCTCTGCCCTGCAGCTTGGGTTCTGGGCGGCACCCGTAGGGCCTGGGGCTGGCCCGAGAGAGCTCCCTCCACGCAAAATTCTTCCAAGACCCCCCCCTCCTCTTCCAAAACGGGCAATTAGGCAATTAGGCAGAGCTCACAGCAGCTGTCTCCCTGAGGGCACGTTCCCTTCCAAAGCCTTCCTGGCAGGAGCCACCCCAGCCCCAAGCCGGCTTCGGCTGGCAGGACTTGGCCTTCAGAGAGCCCAGACTCCATCACCGCCCCAGCATCCAGACGGGCGGGCGAGCTCCTGGAGCCTTTACCCGGCGCCCACGTCTGCTCACGAAAACAACCAATTAAGAAGCCCACGGGCACGACTGCTGCCTGGCGGGAGGCCTCGGCGATGCTCGTGGCTGCACACGTCACCCGACGGGGGCCTTTGCTCCCCCGAGAAGACCGCCAGCCAGCAACCCCGGAACCGCGGCTTCTGAAACTCAGATGCCTGAGGCGGAAACGATGCTGAGACTCTAACAGGGCAGAGGTGGCATCGGGGAAGAAGACACTGCCTCGTGCCCACGAGAACCTTCCTTAAACGCTGAAGGCCCGAGTATCTGCTTCCAGGGCTGATGGTGGGGTCCTCGGACGCGTCCTTCCGGTGACAAGGACGTGACCGTCGCCTCGTGGGGTGTTCTTTCACTGGCTGTACCCCAAGTCCCTCGAGGACAAAGACTCCGTCTACACTTTCCCTCTCAAGGACTGGCGCGGTGCCTTTGGGGATGTGGCATCTCTCTGTCCCCAGAGGGTTCCCTCTGCTCGGAGTGGACGCTTTCGGGACCCAGCGTGCGACAGTGACGCTCGCCCCGGAGACTGGCCCCTCACGGCCCACTGAGGCCGTTTCTCGACGGGCCGTACGCGAGCTCTTCCTGCATCGCCCCGAACGGAAACGCCAGGAGACTGCCAGGCGTGCGGGTTGAGACGAAACGCTGGGCTGATCCAAAGAGAATCGACGAAGGGGCAAGCGCCCGGAAAGACGGCTTAACTCCCGCCCCTCCCCAGAGCCCCTCGCCGGCTCTGAGCATTGGGTTAGGACAAAGCCCCTCACTGCTGCTGGGGGGAGGCTGAGGCCCGCCGAAGCTGCTTCCGGGCGCTTCCTCCGGCGGACGAGAAACACCGGCCGGTGACCTCGTCGCAGAGTGAAGACAGGAAGGAAGAGGGAGCCGAGGTGAACTTGAACGTGGAGGCCTCGGGACAGCTGCCATTCATTCCTCACTTCCCTCAGGAGAGGAAGAACACCCGTTCTCACAGAGCAGGGCGAGGCCAAAGGGACCAGCCCCTGGAGGCTCCTTGGCCTGGCGGCCCGTGGCCTCAGCCCTCGGCCCCGCGCCCGCCCACTGTGCATGGAAGGGCTTGGCCATCACCGTTCCTAACTTCCCCTCTCCCAGGAGGTTGCTGTGTCCCGGCAGAAGTTTCTAGAAAGGCTCCCGAATCAGCTCCCAAAATGGGAGCCATTCTTTGTGAGTCTAGGTAGCGCCCGACCTGGAAACTCCTTAGGACTCTGTCCCCACAGCCCACGCCGGTCCGTGGGTCTCGGGGCCCCGGTCACAGGTGGGCTACCGTCTTGCAGAGGGACGGGGCTGGCGGTGGTGGTCAGTACCGGGCAGCATAACCGTGAGGACGCTGGGGCCGACGGGCACAAAATCAGATGCGGGCGCCACCATGCGCCACCTGTGAGACTGCGCCACGTCTCAGTTCTCTATCCGCGAAGTGGGAATATTCATAGTTCCATCTCGTGAAGATTAAATGAGACCCACATAGATAAGGATCAACACAGTTCCAGCTTTACTGTAAGGCTACCATTGAGAAGGAGGAGAGGAGGAGGAGGAGAGAGAGGAGGAGGAGGAGGAGAAGGAGAAGAAGGGGAAGGAGAAGGAGAAGAGGAGGAGGAGGAGGAGGAGGAAGAGGAGAAGGAGGAGGAGGAGGAGGAGAAGAAGGAGGAGGAGGAGGAGGAAGAGGAGGAGGAGGAGGAGGAAGAGGAGAAGGAGGGGAAGGAGAAGGAGAAGAGGAGGAGGAGGAGGAGGAGAGGAGAAGGAGGAGGAGGAGGAGAAGGAGGAGGAGGAAGAGGAAGAGGAGAAGGAGGGAAGGAGAAGGAAAAGAGGAGGAGGAGGAGGAAGAGGAGAAGGAGGAGAGGAGGAGGAGGAGGAAGAGGAGAAGGAGGAGGAGGAGGAGAAGGAGAAGGAGAAGAAGGAGAAGGGAAGGAGAAGAAGAGGAGGAGGAGGAGGAGGAGGAGAAGGAGGAGGAGGAGGAGGAAGAGGAGAAGGAGGAGGAGGAGGAGGAGGAAGAGGAGAAGGAGAAGAAGAAGAAGGAGAAGGGGAAGGAGAAGAAGAGGAGGAGGAGGAGGAGGAGGAGGAGAAGGAGGAGGAGGAGGAGGAGGAAGAGGAGAAGGAGGAGGAGGAGGAGGAGGAGGACAAGAAGAAGAAGAAGAAGAAGAAGAAGAAGAAGAAGAAGAAGAAGAAGAAGAGGAAGAGGAAGAGGAAGAGGAAGAGGAAGAGGAAGAGGAAGAAGAAGAAGAGGAAGAAGAGGAAGAGGAAGAAGAGGAAGAAGAAGAGGAAGAGGAGGAGGAAGAAGAGGAGCAGGAGAGGAGGAGAGGAGGAGGAGGTTTTCAGGGCCCAGAATCCGATTCACTGAAATCTGAGACTCAGGACACCCTACCTTCGTCCGTCCTTCTTCGCCCCCCCGCTGGCTGCCCCGCCCAGGGCTCCCACTCTTACCGCCGTGAGTTTCTGTCCCCCCTTTTCTCTTTTCCTTTCTGATGTGGCGATTTCGGTGCATGTGTCTTCGCCTAAACGACAGATCGCTCCGCTCGACTCGGTCCTGGACCCTGCGGGAAGAGCGTCACGCCCTGCGTCCGGCCTGGAAGTCCCGCGTGTCGCTCAGGGTCGTCCGCCGAGGTCCGCCCGTGTTGATGCATGTGCCCAGTACATGTGTGTGTTCATTTGCCACTGTCGTGTAATCTTCCGCGGTGTCCACACAGCACAATGTATGTATTCGGTCGCCTATTTGTGGACATTTGGGCTTTTTTATTATTATTATTGTAAACAGCTTTATTGAGGTGTGATGTGTATATATACCCGATGAGCCGCCCATTTAGAAGGTACAACGTAACGGTGTTTAGCTTGTTCGCGGAGCTGGGTAACCTCCGTGACGGTCCGTTTTAGGACATTTACACCCCCCTAAGAAGGAACGCGGTACACCCAGTCGCAGTTACTCGCGAGTCTCTCCCCTCCCCCTCCCCCGGCGGCCCCCGATCGACTTCCTGCCTCAACAGATTTGCCGGTTCCGAACACGTCCCGTGGACGGAGTCGAATAACGCGCGGCCTCTCGCGCTGGCTTCTTTCGGCTGGTAGCGGTTTCGAGGGTCAGTCGTGGCGAGGCGTGTGTCGGTAGTTCAGTTCATTGCCAACTGACGGTCTGTGTTTCACGCATGTCTTCACGAGCCTGTGAGCACGTGGGTGGTTTACGTCCCTCGCTCTTACCAACGGTGCTGTTGTGAGCATGATGCCGCATTATTCCCCGGGGCACACGTGCAGGACTTCCCTAGGGAATGGTCTCAGGGTGGTTGATATATAAGGGAGGCAAGCATGCGCCACGTGTTGACGCCAAATTGCTCCCCGCACGGTTTACACGCCCACCGGCAAAGCAGGCAATACCACTGCCCCGCATCCTTGCTAATGTTTGGCACGGCCGGAATTGCCAGTTTTCGAAAAGCTTGTTTCCTTTATTCCACTTTTACTTTTCAGCGGTCAAATCCCTGTGCCACGTTTGACTCGTTGCCTGATACTGAGATTCAGGCAGAGATCCGGGCAGACACCGATTCCCCTCCGGTGATTACGCCTCTGGCCTGGTTCCAGCTTCTGCCCCCTGGCCCAGAATTCCAGTGTCACTGTGGAAGCGAATGTTCACCCTTTCCAGACCGGCTCGTGCTGCCTCTCCCTGCAGGTCCCGAGTCCCCGGCGGAGAAGCCATCCTGTGTCCTTGGTCCTGGTCATAAACGTCCCACACGTACCCACTCGGGCACACAAATGCATTCACACCCCGGGCCCCTGGCCGCACCCAGCCCGGAGAATGACGGCACAGGAAGCCGAGCCATCACCCCGATCTTGGTCGGCAGAGGCTCATCCTGTGAGTGCTGGGGCGGAGGGGACACTCAGGTGTGCTTCCCAGCCCTCTCCTTTGTCCAGCCCGTCAAATTCAAGCTACAGTGAATGCAGCTAAAATTCCCATGCACGGAATTCTCTCCAGAATCTCATTGTTATTTACTTATTGCCCTTCCCTTGAAATAAAGTTCAATAGCATTTTTCGTCCAGGGGACGTTATAAATAAGGTCCACAGTAAACATTTCATAAAGAGACTAACTCTGGAAGTCAGTGGAAATGATAGAAGTGGCAGAGAGGGCACCAGGAATAAAAGGGGCCGGGAGGGCAGGTTTTCAGGGTGCTGGGGTCTGAGGGGGGGGTGCTCACTGCCCAGGAGAGGGGGCCTGGAGGCATCTCTCCCATCCCGCTGCACCTGAGTTACAGCCCTTCATCATAAACAGCCATCGAGTAAGCACACTGTTTTCCTGAGTTTGTTGAGACGTTCTAGCAAATTGATTGAACAAAGGCAGGGGTCACGGGAACCTCTGGTTTTATAGCCAGCCAGTCAAAAGCCCAGGGGACACCCTGGTCTTGAGATTGGTGTCTGAACGGGGGAACGGGAGCCAGTCTTATGGGAGGAGCCCTTGGCCAGCGGGCTCTCCAGGTAGACAGCGTCAGAACTGAGGGTGAGTCTAGCATGTCCACGGAGTTGCTCAGAGCAGGAAAAACCCCGCGCTGGGCGACCAAGCAAGCACTCAGCGGTCGGCGAGTAAAGGAAATAGTTCTCCTTTTCTCCTTTCCAAGGGCGTGGGAGAGTCCACATGTCAGGTTTGTATGCGTGGCGATGGGTAGATTATTGGTGTTTCGATTTTCGTTTCTTTGATGATTTAGGAAGCCGAACATTTTTTTCCAAAGGGGAAAAGCTGCAAAAGATAATGCTGAAGTAAGAACGTCGCGAATAGCTCTGCTGACTGATAATCAACTGAACACAAAGTGTGCAGTAGGTGAGTGTCACAGCTGTGAAACCATCACCGTCATTGAGATAAAACACGTGGCCGTGACCTGCTAAATTTCCCCGGCCCCTTGCAAATCCTTCCTCCCTTCATCCCTGCTCCCCACACCCCCAGACACTTTCTGTCACTAGGCACGAGCTTCTGTTGCCAAGTATTTCATGGAAAAGGCATAACGTAGCACGAAGTCTGCCTTTCCGAGGCTGCCGTCTCGACCGCGTGAATGTTTGCACGCTGTTTTCGCGGGGCGCCAGGCCTGTTCCTGCTCAGTGCATTCGCTTTATTCATATCGCAGTCCTGGTGGGCATTTGGGCTGGAGCGGGTGGAGCTCACACACGCTTTCCCTGGGCAAACAGAGGGGCCAAGGCTGTGCCCCACAGGTTCAGTCATTTCAAGTGGTGAGGCAGATCCGGTCCCTATTCTTTCATGCGGGCCAGAAAGCCTACGTGAGCATTTCTTGGCCTGCACGTTTTGAAGACAAGGAAATCAAAGGTAGGGACCTTGGCTCTTAGGCCAGACACTTAGAAACGTTTACGTTTGTACTTCATCTTTTTCTTTGCGTCCACAGCAGGTTGAATCCCCCTGCCCCTCATGCGAGGATGGTCAGCTCCAACCCTCCCAAAGGCATGAGGCTGCTCCCTGGGGAGCAGCAGCCTGCCGTCTCAGTGGCGTTATGGTCTAGGGGTGGGAGTTGAGGTATGTCAGCTGGAAGCTTCAGGAAGAACCCCCAGGAGGATCTCCAAGGCAGGCCACCTTAGAATGGTGCTGGACACGGAGCCGCGGGCCCCACCGAAGCCAGCTCTGGGCCTGGGGCGGGAACAGGGGATGGCCTGACTTCTGCCCTCATGAAGCTTTTATTTTGTGTGACTGTCCTGGATACGTGAGTGTATAACTGAAGCTAGAGAACATGTCTGGGGGTTGCTAGTGGGCCTGGTGACTGACAATTCCAAGCAATTCCAAGATGCCCGGATTCTAGGAAGTTCCGTTCATTGTGGGGGGACTTCGGGCCCTTGTCACCATTGTCCCCTTTCAGTGAATTCTCAGCCAGCCGAGGAAGGACACACGTGGCTTCGTCCTGCCAGTGGGGACTTTGTCTTAGGGTCCTGCTATGCAGGTCTATGCCCCTGTCTGCTGGGGGACAGACCTTGCTCCCCTTCGTGGCACTCACTAGCCACCAGCCTCCGCCATCACTCGTCACTGTTTGCCGGGCGCTGTACAAAGCACAACCTCATTCAGCTTCCCCGTGTCCTATAGCACGTAGCTACCATTCATGTCGAGGACACCAAGGCTCAAAAAGCTTTGTCAAGATCACGTCTCTAGCAAACGGCAGAAGCAGGTTTTAAAACCTAGTCTGAAGTCAGTACGGCTGCGAGTTTTCCAACATAAAGGAAAGGCACCAAACTCAAGACCCAGGAAGCTCAAAGAGCATCAGGCAGGATAAATACCAGAAACGACACCCAGGCATGTCACATTCAAACTGCAGGAAAGCAAAGATGAAAAAGACATCTCGAAAAAAGCCGGGGGGTGAGGGGTAAAACATCTCACCTATAGAGGGTCAAGGATAAGAATGATATGGATTACTCATCAGAATTCATGCAAGCAAGAAGAGAGAGGAATTAAATGTTTATCTCATATTAGTATAGCCATTCTTGCTTTCTTTTATTTAATATATCTTTTTCTATACTTTTAACCAGCCTGTGTGGTTATATTTGAGGTAAGCTTATTATAGATGGCGTATGGTTGGCTCACATTTTTTTTAATCGACTCCGTCAAGTTCTGTCATCGAATCGATGTATTTGGATCATTTACATTTAATGCAGTCGCTGATGAGCTAGGGCTTAAATCTGCTGTTTGTATAATCTCTCCTTGTGTGATCTAAGGGGATGTTTTCACTAACTCGTAGTTCTAAGAAGAAATGACTGAGCCGCATCGGTCAGAGTTCTAGGAGAGTTCTCGGGGCTGAGTAATTTATTTTAAGGGATCGGTTCACATGATCGTGGGGCCCACAGGTCTGAAGCACGCGGGGCCTCCCAGAAGCCCAAAGTCTCAGGCAGGAGTCGATGCTGCAGTCTCGAGACAGAATTTCTTCTCCGGGAAATCCATGTTTGCTCTGAAGGCCTTCAGCTGATTGGATGCGGCCCACCCCATTATCAAGGCTACTCGATCTCCCTAAAAGACAAGTAATGGTAGCTATTAACCACATGCCCCATTTTATTGCACTTCACTTTACTGCACTTACTTCACAGACTCTGTGTTTTTTACAAATCGAAGCTAAGACCCTCCGCCCGCAAAAAGATCGCGACTCGCCGAAGGGTCAGATAAGAGGCAGCATTCTTTAGCGCTACGGTACTGTTAGATGAAGGTACGTACGTTATTTTCTTACCCATAATGCAGTTGCACGCGTAACAGACTACAGCATAGTGCAAACGTGCCTTTTAGATGCACCAGGAAAACAAATAATTCATGTGACTGTCCTTATCGCCGTGGTCAGCAACTGAACCCTCAGCGTCTCCCGGGTCTTCCCGTGCTTTCACGGCGACACCTAGTGAGTGTTTGATTAAATAATCGGGCCCCAGCCTAGCCAAGTTGACACATAAAACCGTCACACACTTCATCCCATTTTTGGTTTCTATTTAGCTAAGTGTGAAAGCTTTTTAAGAGGTGAAATTCCATCCTGGTTGGTTGGTTGTATGTTCAACTAAAACAGTAGCAGGCTGTTGAGTCGTGGGAGGCTTTGACGGTCTCAGGCATCAACCTAACATGCCATAAACTGGCGGGGTGGTGTTTCAAACCTATGCTGTGAAGCCCAACTGACTAGTAATTTGGAATCCCAACCTCCCATTTGTTATGTCTCGAGCATTTTAAATTACCACCTTCTATAGTCAAGCTATTTTTTTTAGTACAATTGCTTCTCGAAGTAAACCACGCTCTGATTTCGGCTCTCCACGTCAGAACGAATGTTATCTTTTTTAGAGGTAGCATAATCTTTTTTTTTTTTTTGCCCTAATACCCTTAACAGTCTGCTGTGACAAATCGCAGGGTTATAAGTATGCGATGTGCATGTTATTGAATGACGAACTAGTGGGACTTGCAACAGTTTGTCAACGTTTGAAAATACCGGTGCATAATAGTCTCTTTTAAAGGAAAATTTCCCTCTAAGTTTCAGCTGGAAAGTAACTGAGAGAACTGTTTGGAAATGTTTACAGCTATGTAACGTGCTCCTTTGGGTTTTAGTATTTGCATTATGAATTACGTGCATATTGTTTACAGTGTCTTTGTACTGACAGTCAACCAAAAAAAAAAAAAAAGACAGTAAAATTTCAATTATACAAACAATATGAAGCAAAACAAACAAACAAAAACACCCCAAAGGCAATAACTTCATTAGGGAGGTAAGACCTTCCTGTTTGAAGCAGTTGAAGAAGTCAAGATTAAGTGCAAAACCCAGGCCTTGAGCGTGAGAGAAGATGCAGGATGTCGTGGAAATGCCAGACACACGCCCTGCGGCCAGAGACCGTGCGGTTACAAAGGGATCAGCGGACATGGACCTTGAGTGAAGATTTGAAGAATGAGGATGAGGGGGCCGTGGGGGCCGTGGGGGCCGTGGGGGGCGTGGCGAGCCGAGAGAAGGCGTCCCAGCCGGTGTGGCAGGCGGAGCAGGGGGTGTGACGGACAGAGAGACACGGGTTAGCCCACTGAGGAGGACAGGCCTCGGCGCATGACACGGGGCTGGGGGCCGGATCCCACCCCAGCCGATTCCTCTGCCCGCATTTCACTGGGCCGCATGCCTCCTATAGAGGTGCATGCCCCAGCCGAGATCCCAATAAAGCAGCAAATGGGCCCGGAAGGAGGAACGCTCCGCTAAGCCTCACCTGGGGGATTCTCTGAGACGAAGCCTCAAGGCGTTGTCAGGGGCAGCTGGAGCCAGGAGGAGAGGAAGCGGAAAATTTCAGTTTCCCGGGAGGGACCCGGCCTTGCCTGGCTGCTCGGAGAAGGGTTGGGTGGTGACAGCCATTTGAGACTTAAGATGGCAAGGGAGTTGGGGCTAAAAAGCATAGTCTGGCACCCACGTGGAGGAGCCAAGACTGGAGGCCAGAACCCCCCGTGCAGAGGATTCTTCTTGGAGCCGCAGGGCCTGCGGTATGAAGGGCCTCAGTAAGAGCTTGTCAGGTAAATGAATGAGTGAGTGAATGAATGAATGACCAGCTCAGGGCCAGTAGACTGAGAAGCAGGCCGTTTGCTGCTTTTTGCCCTACTGCAGTGGCACATAATGTTTTTAGGTCTGCGCCCTTCTGAGGATCTGATCAAGTTTATGGGTTTCCCAGAAAAACGCACGTTTGCAGATATAATCCATTTTAGAGGGTTCCGAGCCCCCTTATGGTCCAGGGATCAGTCCGCGACACCCTCCTGATTATCTTCGGATGCCTAAAGGAGTGTTATGAGGAAGACCTTTCTATTCAGCGGTCCCCAAACTTCCTGGCACCAGGGACCGGTGCTTCTGTGAGAATCTGAGGCCTGGTGATTTGAGGGGGAGCCGAGGTGGTGATGCTGGCGCTGGGGAGCGGCTGCGAAGCCAGATGAAGCTTCGATCGCTGGCCCGCCACTCACTTCCTGCTGTGTGGCCCGGTTCCTAATGGGCCACGGACCCTCGCCTGCACCCGAGGACCCAGGCTCTCTGTACCCAGCTCTTTACAGCCATCTCCAGCTGCGAAGTGTCTCCTCAGAGCGGACACTTCAGAGGGGGGTCAATCCCCGAGGGAGCTGCGGCCACCATCCCCGCTCCCCACCCCTGATGATCAACCATCTCCTTCCAGGCTGAAAATTCCCTTTTCAACGTTCTCTATCCTGTTTCTTTTTTTTCTTTTCCTGCAAAACTCCAGCTCATTTCATGTATCAGTCTGGGTCCTTCAGAGAAACAGACCCAAATGTGATTTATTATAAGGAGTTGGCTCACGTGGTCACGGAGGCTGACGAGTACCGAGGTCTGCCGTGTGGCTCCCGTCCAAGTCCAAGTCCGAAGGCAGGAGGAGACCGATGTCCCGGCTGGAGGACACGCAGGCAGAGAGCGAATTCTCCCTTACTCAGGCTTTTGTGCTTGGCGGGCCTTCAACTGATTGGGCAAGGCCCACCCACACTGAAAGCCATCTGCTCTGCCCAGGCCACGGATTCCAGTGTTTACCTCACCCGGACACACCCTCGCAGACACACTCGGAATAATGCCTGATCAAACATACAGGCACCCCGTGGCCCAGTCCAGGTGACACATAAAATCGATCCTCACGCTCCTCTCGGAAGACTGGGGGAATGAATTCTCAGACCGGGGAAAACACTCATCTTCGTTATTAAAGTCCAAAGCAGCCTGAACAAAGCTCGGGGTGATTCCTCAATGGGTTGTCGTGTTGCATTAGGCTGTTAATAAATCACCTGCTATGGATGGAATAAGCCCAGGCCACAGGGCAGGCCCCTTGGCGGGGTGTGGAGCGGTGGAGATGGCAGGGGGAGGGCAAGGGTCAAGAGCTCACCCCGGACCCAGGTGTTCCCCACACGCATGGCCGGTGGGCTGCGTTAGAATTCTGGGCGAGCTGGGGCACCTGGGCTGGGCCATCAGCCGCTGCCCTGCTCCTGTGTCCGGGAAGCAAGACTCTGGGCGGTGGTTGGTGGCCCCGGTGGCCGCACCTGGAGAGTTCAAACACAGACGGATGGCGGAAGTCTCGGATCAATGTGAAGTGTACTGACGTCGACACCTGTACCGTGGTTATGTAGGGGGACGTCTCCCTTCGCAGGAAGTACACGCTGAGGCATACAGTGGCCAAGGACCCCGATGTCACTCACCTTCAAAGGGTTCAGAAAGTTTTTAAGAAATAGTGTGTGTGAGCGCGTGCGTGTGTGTGTGGAGAGAGAGAGAGAGGGAAAAAAATGATAAAGCAAATAGATAAAAATGTTCACACTAGGTATCAAGGACCGGTGAGGATTCTTTGCATTAATCTTATTCTTGCAACTTCCCCAGCAATTTGAAATTATTAACTAAAAGTTAACAACAACAACAACAAAATGTTAAATCCTAATTTCCCCGTTCCACCCCTCAAAGTTTCCGGTCTGCAGTTTGTCAGAGTCCCAAGGTGACAGACACCGTAGCGCCCCAGATTTCGGGTTGAGAGGTGCCCACGCCTCCCCGCTGGGCTCCTGGGCTCCGCCGAGCCGTGAACCATGTGGAGCAGAGCAGATCAGTGTCTTTGCTCTAGACACCTGGCGCCCTCGGGGAAAGGACCCGTTAAGAAGCAAGCATCCTCTGTTGAGGTCTTCGCTGCATTGGAGGTGTGCTGTGGGGCTGCCAAATATTCGTCACCCTCCGTTCCCTGCAGGACCCACACGTGGTGTGTGACGGCGGCCACTTTCCAGCGGCTCAGCTGTGTGGGCCGCTTCACCAGAGGCGGCCCGTGTGCTGGAAAGTCCCGCCAGAGGTCACCGGGCCCAGGGATCACCGTGTGGCTGGCTGGGGGAGGGGATGGGGTGGGGCTGTCCAGGGACCTGCCCCTCTCCTGGATGGCACTTAGGGCATGGCTGGGAGAGAGGCCATGAGCTCGGGCGGTGGCTGGAGAAGCAGCCCCCGGGGACCCATGTTCTGAGTGTGCGCTTTAGCTGCGAGCCGACCTGTCCTTCTTTCCGCTGTCAGTGATCAGAAGTGCAGCACTGTCTGGTCTATCCCTCACATCCTTCACGTCCCCCGAGACCAGCACCAGCGGCATGCATCTGGAGGTGAAGGCAGCCTGGGGCTGCCTCTGGGCTCTCTTCCGAGCCCCGAGAGGCAGCCCACCTGGAGCCAGCTCCTTAACGCCTCTTAAAAATCCAGGCGGCAGGCCTGGCTGACCTGGTGCTGTGTGTGTGGTCCCCTGAGAGCCACCTGTGTCTTCCTGCCTCTCAGGGCCACGCTTGCACAACTCGCTTTTTGTGCTTCTGCGGACACGGAGGCACTGTCTTTACGGGTGGGACACCCCCCGCTTTGTGACCTGCAGCAGTCAGGCTCCCGGGGAGGGGGGGGACGGTGCGGGGTGGACGGTGCGGGATGGGGCCCTGTTTCTACGTCATCTTTGTCCATGCCCCCCCTCCACGGCGTAGGCACCCTGGAATGATAGACTGTGGGACCAGGGCACACTCGGGCACGCGCGGTGACGGCGCACCGATCGGATCGGATGGCGGGTGAAGACAGAGGCGGGGGTACTCGGGGGCGGAGCCGCGGTACCTCCTGTGCCCCCACCGATGGAGAAGCCACCAACAAAGCGCTCCGCACCCACCTCCAGCCCAGGGGGGTGCAGGGGACAGAGAGCAACACAAAGATGACGAGAGCCTGACAACCCCCGGCGGGCTGGGCGGGGTGGGGACGAGGCCCTGCCACTCACGTAGCCGGAAGGTCGGGGTGGGAGGCGCTGGGTCTTCAATGGCGTCCCAGAGTTGCTGGCCTTTGGGTCAGGATGCTGTTGGGGCACGGGATTTCATCTGCTGTAGGAGAAGGCTGTGGGCTTGACAGAGGGGACCCCGACTCGACCTTCTGGACGAGCCGGAGGGGCCGGCACAAGCGCTTTGGGGCGTCTGCTTCTTTACCTTCGAATCACTGTCAAGGGCGAGAGAGTTTTAACAGAATTGGGGCTCTCGCTGCCACCAGACCACGTTCCCTTGACTCTTTGTGGGGCTCTGCTCACAGGCAGGCATTCTGGGCTTAGCGGAGGGAGGGAGAGCTGGCCCGGGTCCTTTACATGGTCCAAGGACACGGGCCCGGGGACGGGGCGCACTCTGGGGAGGCAGCTCAGCAGAGCAGCTCATTGCGGGGTGACCTGGGCAAGGCAGCTGCTGTGTCCAGTGAGCTCAGGCACCTCAGGAATGAAGAAAACCACCCCAAAGCCAGGAAGCCGGGTCATTCCCAAAGCAAACCTGTGGAGGGCACTCTCTCTCTCTCTCTCTCTCTCTCTCTCTCTTCTCTCTCTCTCTCTTCTCTCTCTCTCTGTGTGTGTAGGGGGTTAGGGGGCTTCTCTTTGCATTAGGGATGCATTTGAAACCCTCCTGACTCATGACGCGTTGGCCCCTTCATTCCTGGCCTGGGGTCCGTGGCTCCCACTTTCCGTTGCCTGGGCTTTCAGCGGCGGCCATCCGATTGATGTCTGTAGTTCCTGCCCCATCACTGTAGCCGACTGTCCGGTTTGTGGGAATGAAAGTGTGAGCCCAAATCCCTGGCCCCAGGAGCAGAGAAGCTGCAAGAGGTCAGCCCTCTGCGGGAGGGAAGAGTCCCCCCAACCCCCGCTCCCCTCCACTCCCATGGGAGGTGGGGGGACAGGGCAGGGCTGGGGCTGCCCTGGGGGAGGACGAGGCAAAGGTTTGCACACCGGGAGCACTTCCTGTCCCAAGCGCAGGTGTTGAGAACGGAGGTGGGACCATCCCTTTGCCTGGATGGGCGCTGGGGCCAGCGGGATTCCTGGGACCCTGAGGACAAGGTGGGGAGGCCACGGAGGAAGCATGCTGGTCCCAGGACCGTCTCTCAAGACCGTAGGGCAAGCCCTTTCTCTGTGTCCTGTACGTTTTGACACTGGATTGCTATTGCCTGGGGGTCCAGTCTCCCAGAGCCTCGTGCATGCCGCAGGCCTGCCAGCTCCTTCAGGACAGGGCCACCGAGCCGCCGTCTTCTCTGAACCCCGCGGTGACCAGGAAGGCAGTGAGCCCGCAGCCGGCGCGATAACATGAGTCAGAGTTCGGCCCGTGCTGCCTCGCGCCACCTGGCTCAGGACGCGCCTCCGAGAGTTTCTAGAGCTTTGCAGTCAAACGTCACAGGGGCTCCCGGCGGCCCGCGACTGGCCAGGAGGAAGACCAGGGAGCTTGTTTTTTTTTTTCCCTTGCTCGATCTGGGCGCAGCACCGAGTAGCTGCCGTGTGGTGGGTTTGGGTTTCATTCAAGGACGAGCACCACAAAACACTCCCGTCTTGCATCGTGTCTCCTGGTCACTCCTGGCCGGTCCGCCTCCCTCGAATGGGTCCTGGTTCCACCGGGGACGCCACCTTAGTTCCTTCTCAGTCTGGGAGGCAGCGCGGGGAGTCCCGGGCCTGGGTGGGGTCGGGGGGGCGGGGGACCCACCCTCCCCCACATTCCCTAAGGAAACGCCATGTCTCCTCACGCGTCCGTCTGACTGAGTGCTCAGACACCGCAAGGTCGGCCTTGCCCTAGGGTGGCCCCTGCTCACCAAGAGACTGGTGCATTCCAAGCACAGACATCCCGGAGGAAGGGGTCGGGCTGACACAGCAATCTCAATAAAATGTCCTTCTCTCTGTTATTTCCCCGAGAGTTGACCTCCGGGCGTGGTTTGATCTCGTTCTCAGCTGTTGATTACTTTTTCTTAGCAGCAATATCTCGCCAGGAGAGGTTCCCCGCTCAGTGTGGCAGGGGATGGGGGGCTGTGAGGGTCCCTGCCACTGGATTTCCTGCCCAATGGCTCACTGTCCCTTTGGGGCAAACCCCACTGAGGCAGTATGATGCTGTCATGGAACTTCCTCTGCTCGCTCATTCTCCTGATGCATTGGAAGAGCTGGTGATGAAGCAACTTATTTTTCAGATATAGAAACCTAAGCCTCTGTGTCCCGACGCAGAAGGAGGAGCGGGAAATTACCGCCCGTGGGCAGTTCGCTTTTGACTTCTTCGACAGACGCACGTGCCGCGCATTACGAAGAATAAAACGGGAGCTTTGTGACTCTCTCTCAGGAGCCCAGAGCATTTGCCAACACGGTCGTACCAGCCCTTACGATGTTTGTGCAAGGCGGGCACAGGCTCTGACGCCTCGGGAAGAGGGGTGCAGCCCGCCCTGCTCCTCGGCACCCCCGTCTCTGCAGTGCTTGGGCTGGACCGTGCCCAATTCGTCCTTCACGCTGCCTTTTATAAAAAAAAAAAACAGACTAGGTGGGTGGGGATAATTAAGCAATATTAAAATGTCTTGCTTTACCGATTAAGAAAGAGGAAACAAAATGTCCCCAGGAATGCACCTCTGAGGGAATGAATATGTCACAGACACTACAAGCATCTCTGCCATCTGCTCCTGTATTTAGGTCACCCCAGCAGTGATGTGTGCTGGCTGCTGGCAGGATCCAGCTGGTGACATTCAATCCATCGCTGGCCTCCGGTTTCAGAGGAAGCTACCCTGGGGAACGCCTGGAGTAGTGACCTCCTCACCACCACCATCCCAGAGATCAACAAGGAAACCCCTGTTTCCCGTCAAGTTCCAGCCAAACTGAGCGAAGGGAAAATTTTAGTTCCTCTTTTTCGGTTCTCGCTTCCGTCTTTCCTTTCTTATCCACCGGGCCCTCCCTTCCAGCCTCCTCTTATGTTAATTGGTCTCCGAGTGGGCTCGGATCTGTCCTCCTTCATGGGCTCCCTCCCACATCTTTCCCTTTCCCTAGTCACCTTTTGGCCATTCTCGTCCCAGGGTGGAAAGAAGAATGGAACCCTTCAGCAAGAAGATGACCCACATCACAATCAGAGTTTTGGTCGTATTTGCAGGGACCCTCTCAAAGCTCTCCTTCGTTGCTGACCTGTTCAAAACCTCTGACGAGCAAGCCGGCAGCAGGAACAGAGGGAATGAGTCCCCGAACGTCTGATCATCAGAGCCGGTTCTTTTTAGAACAGTCGAGTGTGAATGTGTTTGATTGTATTCATTCAATTTTTTTTTTTTTAGCTTAAAAAAGTGGTTAAATCTTGGATCAGAGCCTCTCAGGATTACTCAGCCTTCCTGGGCATAGCGTTAGTTTGTGTTTATTCTTGTTATCTGGACGTATTTGGGGATCAAAGCCATAGCAAATCACAGACGTTCTTGAATGGAGTTCTTTCAAAACCAGTTTCTACCCGCTCTATCGATATACCTCCGTTGGTCATTTAGAAAAGAAATCTTTTTTTTTTCTGTTTAACTGATCCTGGGAATGCAACCCCCAATGCCATTATTTCTGTGACCACAGAAGCAGGAGGAGGGCTGTGTCAGGACGCGGGGATCTCGCTCACTGGTCTCTCTCTGCAGGCACTGAACGTTTGTTGAGTGAATGAGTGAACCAGTCAACGGCGGCTGCCTTGGAAGGTGCTAGAGGACCCTGTGCTGGAAAGAAAAGCTTCAGGGCATGACCGTCACCTAAAGCAGAGGGGGGATTTTCTGGGACAACAGGAGATGAACAGAGAGTGGAAGTTATCACGGTCTTGCCCGGATACCTCAACCGGCTACCACCCAAACACACACGTCTCTGTTTAGCATACTAAATATTCACGGCAACTCCTACCCTGTGCCAGACAAGGTGTTAAACTCCTAAGATGACAAAATAAATAGGCCACTCTCTCTACCTTCAGAGAGTTCTCGGGACTGCAAAGAGACGATATTTTGAGCTAAAATGTTTTATCCCCACGCATTAAATTGTGCACTGGCTAAACTGAACTATGGTTTATTGTTGTTTTTTAATCTGCTGAACCAGTCCGTTTGAATCACATTCTCTGCGTATTTCCCAAATCTTTGCACTGGTCCAGCACGCGGACCATTGTCACAGAGAGCACCTGGGGGAAGCGCTCTGTTCGGAGAGAGTCTGCTTCCTTCCTTCGTCAATTGCCCTTTGCCCTTTGCATATACCAGCATCCTTCCTCCGTAGCTGCACCTCAATCTTTGACGGGAGCTGTCACCAGTAACCTAGCAACCCCTCTTATTCACATTGTCACCGAAGGAGCACGCATCTCACGAAGACCTTCTTTCCTGACCCCGCCGTTACTTTAGGCAGAGGTTCCTGCGTTAGCACCCTCCCCGAGAAATATGCTAGAGCTTTAATGCATCTCAGGCTCGTCTCTTTAAAAGCATTTTGATCAATGAGCTCATGTCCTTCTGCTCCATTTCTCATCCTGGGTACCGATGGCTCTTAGCATCTCAGGTCTGGCCACAGAAACCTGGAATCTTAGACGAATGTGGTTGAAAAAAAAAAATTCTGGGGTGTCCGAAATTAAATTACAGCAGGTGGGAGAATGGGGGCAAGAGACAAGGAAGATGGACCAGGTAACGGCCGTGGGGAGAGATAAAAGCCGCTCGTATGCGCGAATGGATGCTGAAACGTTGCATCTAGAGAGGACGGCCAAACGTCAGATGCCACCTCGTCCTGCTCACGTGAACCATCTGCGCGGTCACCTCCGGCCAGCTCAAAAGTAGCCGAGACGTCTTCCTTTCCATCTGGTCACCGATCGACGGGACTCACCTCCCACAACTGCACCCGCCTCACTTCTCCCCTCCCCTTACCTGCAGCCAGTGTTAATTCTTTCGAAACGACTTACGACTTTCTCCCCCAAAACGTAACGTATGTGAGATGGCCACACCCCCATCAAGCAGCTGCTGGTGGCCAGACCGCACGCCCCGGCACCTGGTCCTTTTTCTGCTTAACGTTTGACTCAATAAACCCTTCCCGGCAGAAAAGCGTTTGGCCTTGAGGGTTTCTGTTTAACAAATAAGACCTCAGACAGCTAACATCCTGCCTCCCTCTGGAACTCTCCTCTCCAAGTCCCCACAGATGGCCGTGTCGTTTATGTCCATTTATGACAACATGCTGTCTCCAGACAGTGCCATCTCCAACACCAGGCCCTTTGGGGTGTGAGAAAGCTTTTTTTAGAAAGTCGGTTTCTTATGCTGAGCTACAAATCACCTCCTCGCCACCTCCTTCCTTCCTAACTCCCTCCTGCCCTCCCCGCACACATCCTCGGTCTTGGCTCCCGTTCCGTCTTTCACCAAAATAAAACCGATCCATTCCTTCTTCCTCACAGCTCCTCCCGCGTATGAAGACAGCGACTGTCCCTCAGTTTCCTCCCCTCCAAGGCAAACACTCAGAGCCTCCACCGTTTTATGCCTGGCATCGGCTCTGGAGCCCCCGGCACCGACACCCCGACACGTCGTTCTGCGTAACGCCCTGAACCGAACGTGTCTTCCGGTCGTCACCTGACCAAAATATATTGCCACGCTTCCTTAGGATCTAGATGCGCTGTTTCTGCTCGATGCAGCCTACGAGTCTGTTAGCTCTTAGAAAACCCGCTTCGCTCTCTCGTAGCACAAGAAGCTTGCGATCCGAGAAGAACTCCCGGTCTTCTGGAAAGAGGAACTGTGCTTAACCAGGATCGCTCCGGCTGCACTATTGTGCAAGCAGTCTCTGGACCTGCGTGTGCCGGCTCGACACCAGCTGTATGGACACAGATGCTGTTTTTTTTCAAACGCCCCCCCCACCCCAGAGGGGTTCCTGGGTTGCTCCCCTAACCCCAGCCCCTCCTCCTAACTGGAATGCGAAGTCTCCAGCCTCAATGGTCCCACTGGGACTGGGAACACATCTCTGCCTCTTTCTGAATTCTACCGTGCGCCGAGCACAGACTGCGGGAGAAGTTCGATCACTAATTGCTTGTTGGATGGCTGACCCAATGCATTTATTTGTTATATGAGGCTTTACCATCAACAGCCGTTTCTTTCCAGAACAACTCAAGGCTGCCATTTGATGCAGAAACTCCTTGTATGTTTTGTGTTCTGTTTCCCGAGATGGCCATGAATTCACCCCAGGCGTGGAAGGCCCCCACGTGGTCCAGAGGACCTGGGAGGGATTTACTCTCGTTAAAGAAAGCGCTGGCCGACAATGCTTCTCATTATAATGTGGTTTCTAGAGCTGGTTTCTGAGCAGCAGGGCAGGCATATTATTCTTCCGATAGGTTGGCATAAAAAAAAAAAAAAAAGATGGAGCGAAAAGCCCACGGAGCGTGATGATAGCCTGTGGCACCAGCAATTCGTAGGTCTGGTGAGAGCCGTTTCCATGAGCGCATTTAAGACCAACCAGACCTTGGGAAAACACGGGCAAGCTACCTAAACCAGCAAATATTTGCTCCAAGAGATGGGAGGGCGGGCACATGTTATTTATTATCCATCCTCGTACCCAGAATCGTCAAAGCACTTCTTTTTCTAACACTACCGCCCCATGGCGGCTGGTATTACAGAAACTTGACGGAGTCCTGGGGTCTGCTCCAGCCACTGGTGACTGCAAACCCCAAAGAATTTTCAAGGAAAGGCTGGTAATTACTGGGCAGAGCAAAGTCTGTGTTCACATGATCCTTGCCCAGGTGGGACCCCGCCGCCCGCCAAGCCTTCTCCTTAGCTGCCAAAAAGCTAACCTGGTGAGGCCACTTGTCCAGAAATCTTCTCGGCTATGCCGTATCTCATGATGAAAAGGCGACAGGGAGCTACTCTCCCGAATAAACAGAGGGGACTATAGCTTCAGAGAACGAGAAAATACAAGTGGTTCACTCTCGGAGGAAATTGAAGTGGCAAACAGGACATGAGTTTTTGTTTTACTCGTCTTTGCTGTCGGGGCCTTTCCAAACCCTGGGGTGGGGATTTTCAATATCTTGGCCACTGCCGATGGCCAACGGGAGCTTAATTTCGTCTCCCGTGAAGTTTCCCCAAACACCTAGCGTCAGGAAGACTTTGTAACACCAAGAGATACTGAGTCACCAACTTGGAGTCAGGCTTACCCTAGGCATGTGCCTCAATATTCCTATTGAAAAGAAAGCAACGAATTTAATAATAATCAAAGAAAATAAGCCGGCGTCCGGCCCTTGGACCGGAAGTGACGGGGTTGAGCCGAGGTGAGCTGCTGGGAAGGGAAGCCGTGTGCGGGCATTTAAATTCCCGTGTGTTTTGAAACAGCAAACCGCCCCGCTGGGCACTGTTGCCAACCGCACCGACCCAGTGTTCTGCCGAGGCTGTGTTTCTAGCGGCCGAAAGTACACACTCGGAGTCAACTAGATGTAGGTTCACATCCCGGGCACGCCGCTCACTGGTTATGACATCGTGAGCAACACACTCGGGCCTTCTGGGCCTCGGTTTTCCCGACTTTAAAACGGTGATCTCGTCCAGGCCCGTCGTGAGGAATAAAGCAACGATGCCTGCGAGGTGCTTATCCCAAGAGCCCGGCGGCGCACAGTGAACTGGTAAAAGGCTTTTCAAAGGCTATTATTTTCGGGGTAGGAGCTGAGAGACAAAGAACACCGTCTGGGCAACGCGAAGCTGTTCCCAAGGCCTGGGCGTTCTTAGTGAGACGCGGCTATGCCCGCCCGAGGCCCGCTTCGCGCCCTGTGCGGCACACGCAGGGAGGAGACAGCATCGTGGCATCGACGACGTTCCGTGTCCGCAGGGAATCGAAGGTGTGAGCAGACGACGCCCCTTCTCCCAACGAAGAGCAAACACTCGGCCTGGGGGTCATCCGACCCTCGCGAAGAGCCCGCGACGCCCCGTCTGTTACTGCTGTCGAAGTCCTCCAGTCCCCACACATGTCTGTCGCTGAAGGTTTCCTCTCTCCCTGGCCTCGTCCACTCTCTGGGCAGACGCTCAGTTGCCCCGGTGCAGTGAGGAGAAGCAGACGCCCGGACAGTCCACTCGCCAGACGCTGGCCTCGGTCGGGGGGTGGGGAGCGGAGGCCGTGAGGCCCAGCAGGCACGTGGCCTTCGGACTCCTGGAGGCTCCTGCGTCTGCTTGGGACCTAAAGAAGTCTGGGAGCTTGGAGCAAACTGCAGATTTTTTATTTGTTTTCTTTCTTTCTTTCTTTCTTTTTTTTTTTTCCGGTTGCTGAGTAAATGATGAAGAGGAACCGAAAAGAGATTTCTGCGTGGGACTGGACTGTGGGGGGAGGGGCGTGGGGTGGACGCGAGCTGGGTGTCCAGGAGGAAGAGAGGCAAGAGGGGCCAGAGCCAGAGCCAGAGGGGGACCTCTCCTAGGAGCCCAGATCTGGTCCCTTTAGGATGTAAGGCCAACACGGTTGGAATTAGCATCAGAGAGCCCGGGGAAGAGATCCAATATCTCACTTTCTTCAGTAGTTAAAGCCCCTTTTCCGGATGTCAGAGTCACTGAAACGGGTTCATTTCGACTCACCAAGGCCCGTTTTCTGTGCTTATGGACCTCCAGGCACCTGGCCCCAAAGGAACGTTAGGGGGTCTCCGAAGGCAGGGACCCTCGGAGAGCGCAGACCCCCTGCCTCTGGGCCTGGTCAGTCAGGCAGGGACACAGTCCTTGCGTGAGCGAGGCTGTAGCGTGGGCCCCAGGATGACCACCCACAGGACCACGCTGGTGACTTAACCCAGTGGCAGAAATTAACGCCTGTCATTTACTCCCAGCTTCCAGCTCTCGAAACAGCCACTGGAGCCTTTTGGGGAGGGGGGGGGCTGCACCCCATGGGGCTCACCCCTCCCTGCCGGCGGGTCTGCCCTCCGAGCCCCTCGCCCATGGGGAAGAACAAACGTCAAAGGCCTGTTTTCCCTCAATCGCCTCCGGGGACCTGGTTCTCTGCAGCTGCTACGGGCCCATCGGGACTAAAAGCAGGAGAAAACCCCTCTCCTGTCATGCCCCCTCTAGATTTAGGGGTGTTGGCTCTCCCTCCACAGCGGCAGGGCTGGGCAATGGGAGTGGAAGCCACGGAGGGAGAGAGGTGTGCCCGGGTGCCCCAGGTCGGCCTGAGGTCACCCACAGGCCGGAGCAGGACGTCTCCCGAGAGCCCAGCGCTCTGAGCGCCCGCCGCCTGCTCCCCTCTCAAAGCCGAACGCTGCCAGGAATGGGCACAGGCAGGATGAGACACGGGGTCACTGAGCACGCTGCCGGGGCCTGGGCCACAGTTCAGCTCTTAAGGAGCAGGGCCCCGCCAGCCGCAGGAGCAGAGACACCCTGGGGGGCGTCTGATGAATCCGTCCTCTCCCCTAAGTGCCATCACGGGCCCCAGGGTGGGCGCACAGCGGCTGCTCCTGTGTCCCTGCTCCTCTTGCTGGGGCGACCCGTCCAGCACACCGCTGAGCCTCCCCCTTCACGACACGCTCCGGGACACGTGACACGTGCTCTCGGAACCCCGGGCCCTTCCTCACGGCAGGGGATGCTCGTCACGAGCTCTTTAAAACAAGTCCAGTGCCACTCGGATAGGACGTGGTTTTAACACAGGCACGTGGCTGTGTGTGTGCTGGTCGGTCCCTCGCCACGTGCTTCCAGGGGAAGCCCGAGCTGGACTGGGCGCACGGTCAAGGACGCGGCCTCGGACCTGACGGCTCGAGGGGACTGGCCAGGTGGCTGTGGAGAAACACTGACCCGACACAGCAGGGGGTGCAAGGGGCTCCCCAGCCTCTCTTAGCAGGAGGGCTCTCTGTTGGCATTTCCAGGTCTCTCTCTATCTCCCAGACAACTATTAGCATAGGATTAGCATATTACAACCGGATTCCTTTTCAATCTCAAGCCATCCCAGCCAGATTGCAGATTTGGGGCAAAAGGGTAAGAGGCACAGCGGGGAGCCTCGGTGGACCTAAAAGTGAGCACAGCAAAGCCTTGCTGCAGAGAGCAGCGTGGTTTGCGAACAAACAAAGAGCTGAGACGTGCGGCGTTTGACAGAGAAGGAGAAGAGCGTGTCTGTCTCTCCGCCACGCCACGGGCCAGCCCTGTCTGCTGGAGAGAAGCGTGGGTTCCCACGCTCCCTCCCCGCCTCGCCGATGACATGCGGCTCCAAGGGACTGGCACATGCAATGACAGCGTTCAGAGGCAGAGGGGCCAGTTGCTGGCACTGTCTCCCGTAGGTCCCTGTGAAGCTCACCCGGGCAGCCTGCCAAGGTCAAGCGGAGATGCCAGTGACGTCGGAGACGCTCCACCTCTCCCTCCCAGGACGCCATGTGGCTCCCAGGATAGAATGTTCTAAATAAATCTTCGAGACAGGTGGCCACAGGTGGGCTAACACCTGGATGGTCAACGTAACAGAGTAACAATGGCTTCCACCCCAGAACAGGTACATTGTATAATTACCACGTGATCCCACAATGTTATTATAAATCTGCAACATGAAGAGAGCTACGCCAGGTGCAAGCTAAGGACACGCACCCTTCTTTGGATCAGCAGGAAAATCAGATCAAGGACATTCCTATCAGGGAATTCGAATCTAGGTATAAACATCGGGTTTCTTCGGAGAAGGCGAAAATGGACGCTCCAGGGTTGGCCAGGTGCTTGATAGCCACAGGGTTCCACCCCCTGTCCACCTTGAAGCAGGAGGGTGCACAACATCGTATTCGCAGAGAACACTGACTTCAAAACGTCTGTAGATTTGACTAAAGACTTTTATGAAGAATTTACAGAGCACAACACACACGTTGCCCCTCGAAATTCTGCTGGACTGCTCTCTCTCCTTTCTTTGCTCTCAGCAGTCAGTATTTGTTCCTTAACTTGTTCTTGATTTGTCCGCCTTGAAAGGTTCAAATTCCGGTTCAGCCCTGGGCTGAGCTCCGGGTGCTGTGAGTGGGCACGACCCAGAGGAGATCCAAAGTCACCGGCCAGGCTAGCGAGGACGAGGACGTGTGTGGAAGGCGTGCGCCACAGAGGCAGAGACAGCCCCGGTGTGGCTCGGCAGCAGGACACCAGGAGTGACAGGAGGTGGGACCTTGCACGCCCTGCGAAGGACCTTCGCCTGGGCCTGTACGGAACCAAAAGCCGTCAGAGGATCTATTTATCATTTTTATTTCTATCTGTTTTTTTTTTTTCCTGGCCTTCATTTACCAAAGAAACACACCATCAGCATCCTCCTGCCCCAAACCTGTCACGTGTTCGAAAACGAGGACATTTCACCACTTGATCTTTCCCCGCTAGGTTAAAGGGTCCTGACTCGTCAGCCCTTCACCATGGGATCGTGTTTCCATCGGGCGGTCTGTCCGCTCATCAGTGCCACTCTCTCCGATTGTCTCCGGTCCATCCCCATCTTTCGAAAAGTGCGACAATGCAGGTGATGTGTCAATTTGTAAGAGTCTAACAGGGAAGTACAACAAAATGAGTTTTTCTCCGTTCCTCGCGGGCCATGTCCTTTTCTTAGGATCAGGGTGGGGTATTTCCCCCACAGTGACACGGGATGGTTGGCGTGGTCCCAGCTGGATCCAGGCCTGTTCCCCGTCCTTGCCGGCTCGTCCACGGCCACCACCCAAGAGTTCACCATTTGCACTCACCCCGAATCATTGCTAACCGAGGTCTGTCACCTGTAATCGCCTTAGTTTAAACCCGCTGTGAATCACACATCCTGTATCCCTTCCTATCTACCCCCAAAATACCTGATTCTAAAAAATAAGGTGCCGGGCATCGTCCATCATGCTTTGAACAACACGTGGATGAAAAGTCTTTGAAATGACCTCAAGATGGGCCCTGGGGGACCCTTATTGGCACGTGAGTCACCAGGGCCGAGTCTAATTTCCGATCGTGATGTCATTCCCTCCATTCAGGCTTCCAGCACTGTTTCTGAAGGAATGGCCGCCTCTTGGGTCTCTTCTGAAATGCTGCATCGGGTTCCTCGGGGTTTCTGGAGTCATCTGGAACCTTCTGAGAATAGTGACCGCCTGACCTCTTGACTCAGGAACCCCATGATTCCCCACTAGGATGGACGCTAAATAGCCGTGTTTAAAGACTTTCTCCTGTTCATTGATGGAGAAAAACCGATTTCCTTCCTTCCTGGTGTAAATTTAGTCGATCGCATTGACCCACGCATGTTGGGAAGCTGTGAGGGTGTTAATTAAATTAAGGTTTCAGACTGTTTTGGGGGTGCTTCCTGCGGGGAGGAGGAGTGCTGTGGTTCTGAGAGACCGGTGAGCAAGCTCAGGGAGGCAGGGAGTGAGCTGTGATGTACAGGCAGAAATATGGAGCTATTTTGAATGTGTAAGCAACCGTCAGGTTAAGAAAATTGGTTCACATATGAATTGTAACTCCGAAGTGGGACTTTCCTACCTTGAAATGTTCAGTTGCTAAGAAACTCAGACAATAATCCTGCTTTTTTTTTTTCTTTAAATCTTCACTAGAGAAGGTGGAGGAGGAAATAGCGTACAAGATTTTTTTTTCTCCCATTAAAAAAAAAAATGGCTTAGCAAGGAGGAAGAGGGTTGGTTATAGGGAAAACTAAAAGACTTGCTTGTCCTGAGGAAAACTTCGTTCGCTAGCGAGCACATTCCAACAGCAGAGCAAACTCTTAGCTTCTCCGTGTGCTGGTCTCATGGCAGGCAGGTACCCCAGGGAGGAGCAGCCCCCCGTGTCCTGTTGGGGGGGCTGGGGTGGAGGGGGCTGGGTGGGTGCGTCTCAGGGCCCAAAGCCGGGGAGAAGCAGAAGTGGAAGCGCTCAGCACACACCTGCTCCGCCTGCCCCACCTGCTCGGTTAACCCAGGTAGCGCACCTGGCACGCAGCACTCAAAAACGTGGGCAGCGGCGACCGAGAAAGGCCGGGTGCTAGGCAGCGTTCGCAGGTGAACGTGGCAGCTCAGCACGTGGGCCTCTGTCCCTGAGTGTCCCCTCTGGCTGAGCCCTGAGCACTGAACCTGCTTCAGACGAGGGAGCCCAGGAAGGTGGGTAGCAACAATACTTTGTACGCAGGGTGCACACTCTATCAGAGAAGCCCCATGCCCTTCCCCAGCGCTCCGGGCACGGCACCCCAGGGGATGGGCATGCCGAGTGTCATGGCCTCAGGCTTCCGGTGGGAGAGAGCGAGGCCCGGGAGGTGGCCAAGGTCTCCTCATGAGTCAGGAGCCAGCAAAGGGCCGTGGCTGCGCCCTCAGTTTTCCCCTGACCTGCCGCTTCCTGAGTTTTTCGAGCCTGCGGCTTCCCGAAGCCGGCACAGAGGAAACATTCTCTGCATCACACGGAGGTCCCCGAGCCTAGGCACCCCGGCGACGTGGCTGGAAACCCCACACACCCACACACCCACACACCCACGTTGACAGAAGTGCAGAGATGCTGTCTGCCCCGCGGCCAGGATTCACATCACCCTGGAGGGAGAGAGAGGATTCCAGTGAAACCCCCACGCTGGCTGCCTCAGGGTGCGGGGGAGGGGGGACCCAGATCAAGTGCTGCGGAACTCTGTGCCAAGGGGCCGGGAGTCCGTCCATCCCTTCGCGACACTGGGTGGGTGTTTGGGAGCTCCAGTACAGGGAGACAGCTGGACACCGGGAGACGAGGGGCGCTGGGGTGCGAGGGGGCCTCCGGGCGAGCCGAGCACGCCTCACGTTGGCAGCTCCGGACCAGTGGCTTGCTATTCGTACCAGCGTCACCGACAATCCACACTCGGTCGCAGAAGACCCAGGCGCAGCTGAGCGAAGGCCAGGATGGCAGATGGCAACGCTAACCCGCACCAGCCTTGGGTGAGGAGCGTCCCATGGGGGGTGGCAGAGCTCTACGGCTAAAGACACTTCGTGTCTCCCAAAGATGACCTCGCCGACACGCCGTTGCCGCTGGCCACAAGGGTTGGACGGCGAGAGTCCACTAACACGCAGATACTTTCTCAGGAAACACAGCCGTCCGTTCGTACCCCTGGGCTCTGCATCCATGATTCAGCCAACCATGGGTGGAGAAGGGGATTCCTGCTTCCCGGCCGGGGTCCGCAAATACCATTCTCCACCCGCCGTCGGTTGAACCCGTGAATGTGAAGAGTCCTAAGTTATACGTGGATTTTCAACAGCACCAGGGTGGGCACCCCTGACCCCTGTGTTGTTCAAGGTCCACCGTGTACCCGTTCACGACTGATAATTGGCACTATTGACACTACTTCAGGGAGAGGTGGGATCTACGTTCCCTCCCGTCAAACCCAGGCAGACACTCGCAGCTTCTTCGCGGCAGCGTGCGGATGTAAGGGACAGGCGTCACTTCCGAGGTTAGGGCATAGAGGTTAGGACAGCGCCCCTTTCCATCTTGGGGCCTACAGAATGGGAGAAGGTATTTGCATATAACATATTCACTACGTGGTTAATATCCAAACTATGTAAGGAAGTCACACCTCATACTCAACATCAAAGAAACAATCCAATTGCACAACGGGCAGACGTTCCTTCAAAAAAGACACACAGATGGCCGATAGACATACGACAAATGCTCAACGTCACTGATCATCAGAGAAATGCAGATGAAAAGCACAATGAGAGATCACCTCGCACCTGTCAGAATGGCCAGCATCAATACATCAACAAACAGGCGTCGGTGAAGATGCAGAGAAAAGGGAGCCCTCGTGCACCATCAGTGGGATTGCAACACAGTACAGTCATTATGGAAAGCAGTGTGGAGATTCCTCAAAAAAAAAAAATAAACGTAGAACTACTTTATAACCCAGCAATCTCACTTCTGGGTATTGATCAGAAGAAATCTAAAACGCTAATTCGAAAAGATGTACACACCCCTGTGTTCCTTGCAGCATTGTTTACAGTAGCCAAGATACAGAGGCCACCTGGGTGTTCATGGGAGGACAAGTGGATAAAGAAGAGGTGGAACGTATAAACAACGGAGTATTACTCATCCATAAAAAAGGATGAAATCTCGCCATTTATACTGCAACAGGGATGGACCTAGGGGACAGCACGCTGAGCGGTCAGTCGGACAGAGAAGGACGAATGCCATATGATCTCATTTATATGGGGACAAACGCAACGAAACCAGGTTCGTGGAAACAGAGACCCAACCGACGGTTGTCGGCGGGGTGGCGGGTGGGGGATGGGCGAAAAGGTGGCGGGCGACGAGAGGTGCAAACTTCCAGTCGCGAAATCACTAAGTCACAGCGATGCAGTGCACGGCGCAGGGGATGCAGTCAACCACGTTGTAACAACTGTCACGGTGACACATTGTAGTAACGGTGACAGACGCCTGCTGGATTTAGTGTGGCGACTACGTCCCAACGTAGAGACACAGTGAATCACTCTGCCGTACACCTGAAACCAAGGTGATGCCGTGTGCCAACTCTCCTTTCATAAAAAAATCAATTAAATACTTAAATTAACCCATTCGAATGAAATAAAAAACCAAGAAAAAAGTGGCCCTGCAAGATCGAATAACTAGTTGACCTTGATGGCAGGGGCCAGCTCAGGGACACCCACTTACGGGCTTTCCGGCCGGTCCCCTGCCCTTCCAGCCTGTCACCACCCTCTCCGCGGAATGGCCCTTCTGATGGGGGAGCGGACACGTGCTTTGGCCTCAGGCTGAGACAAGGCCAGCGTGCCAGCCGGCGTCTGCCCGCCACCCACACTCTCTGCCCGTCTCGTCACCTCTCATCAGCGTCTCTGTGAAGAAAATGCATTGGCAGAGGTCCGCTGTCGCAGACCGAATCGAATAGATGCAGAAATAAAGGGGTGAAATCCAGGCAGTCTCCCCCGAAGCGTCGTCACTCCGATTTCTCTGCCGCGCCCCGGTTTTGGTAACGCTGAGCCCTTGTCACTGTGGCCTAATTCTCAGCTCAGCTCCAGTTCCCGGGACAGTAGACAATACTCTTATTTCTCGCAGGAGAAAAATCCAAGTTTAGAAATATCAAGTGCTGGTTTCGTCTCTAGTTTCATTCATCGACCTACTTGTGATTTGAAAGCATTTGGGGGGAGGGGAGCAATCTGGTGGAAAGACAATGACTTTGATAACCAAATGGTGTTATTCTATAGGGATTATAATAATGTGACCTCCTGTTTTCTAAAGGTTAGCCCAATCTAGTGGGACTCGAGAGGCCAGCTGTCTCTTATCTCTATGACCCCGTGGATTTGGAGCCACCGACGTGATACAGCAAATCCAGCCCCCTTCCGAGTGGGAAGTTCAAAATCCGATTCAGCAATGGCCGTACTTCCGGGACCTGCAACATCTCACGACCGGTCGATGCTGTGATCAATCCCTCTTTCTTCTCTACAAAGGCGGTATGGCATCTCACCAAAAGAGTTGAAAGGATTTAATGTTGTTTTAAGAATTTTTGAAACGGCTTCTTTAAACACAGTGACAGAATCGAAACAACCCTGGGGCTTGTAAGATATAGATTGGGGATTAGAGAACTCTTTATAAAAAATAAAAGTGGCATCTCTATCTAAAAATTTTATTACCTAACTGATTTATAGGACTCTAACTTCGCAATAAACTAAATTCTTTTCCTTTCGAAACCTCTTTCTGCAAGTCAGAGTAGCCAAACCCAATTCCATCTGTCGTGTTGCATATGGATTCATTCTGTCATTTTTAAAAAAATTGCCCCACACAGAATTACTCTAACAAGCCATTCCCTGTGGCTACGTCCATGGTCACCCCTTTTGACTGAAGCTGCGTGAAAACCTAGGTTCGCAGTGTATGAAATCGACAAACGCGTTCACTTTAGTTCTTCCTTCTCCCAGATCTGAAGACCTGAGCTGACCTCGAGTCATCCCCACCCTCCGAAGCGGCTAGCTCCTGAGCACACGTCACTGGAACCGAGCTCAGTTATTCCAAGAAGTCCCGAACCCCTCCCGAGTGCTCCTGATCGTAAGATGACTTTCGAGATTTTCCCCAATCATGTTCGGTCAGGCATGGCGCCTGCACTGTAAACAAAACGTTCGCTCACAGCTGCCAGCTAAGGGTGTGCCTCGAAGGGCCGGGATCAGGTTTACCTGGGGCACCTGGCAGGCTCAAGTCACGTCATCCAGGTGAATAGGTGAAGTCCAGCTGCGACTTTTCAATTTATTATTAAGAAAAAACCCATATATTTTGTTCTCCCCTCCTCCCTTGGCTCACCCTTTGCTGGTGTTTTCCTGAACTTGAAGAGTACGTTTGGTCTTTACAGCGCCCACCCTCAAAACACAGTCTTGCAACTCAGCCAAACTTTCTGCCGAGCCAGCCGGCAGGAACCAACGGCGGGGTTCACGGCAACCACAGACCTGTGTCTGTCTCCTCCTCCCGAGCCCTCTGCCAAAGCCACACACGCTCCCTAAATCACAACACTCATCCCCACCCCGGAAAAGGAACCGGAGGGTAAACAAGGCCTCATACCAAGGTCTCTCCCCAGTCAGAGACCAGGAAAGGAATGAAGTCTGACTGAAACCTGCCCTCCCAGGCCTTCGCCCTCTGAGAGTGAGACAAGGTCACGCACCTTCCGCTCAATATCATGCTGCAGCCTTCCGTGCGCACCTCGTCTGTGTTATTCTCCTGCTTTACGGGAGAAAATGCTTCTCTGGGTTCAGTCAAGGCCAGAGACCCGGGAATTCCAGGGAGGTGGGTCCTAAATCGTCAGGTTGCGTTTCCACCGCACAGAAAGCTTGAAAGGAAGTATTTGGGCCTTTGCGGAATTAAAAGGCAGAAGCGGAGCCTAGCAGAATGCAGAGGTGTGGTTTTGTTGTTGGTTGTTGAGGGAAGCAGAGAAAAAGAGCTGTGAAGCCCCGGCTAAACCCCGGAGCAAAACGACCTTGGAGGTCTGAGTTCTGCCAGCCTCTCACACCTGCAGCATTAACTTCCTTACTTGTAAAATGAGGGTGTTGAACTTGAGGCCGGCCCCCTGGTTCACCGACTATGTGACTCCATGAAGTTTGTCAGTGTTCGGTCAGTATTAGTAGGAAGGCAGGGTAATAGACAGCGTGCTGGCTTAGCGCTAAGCATGCCTCATGGCACAGCTAAGGATGGTGATGGGGGAGGGGGGGGTAAATCGATTGCTTTAATGCGAGAAGGGTAAACCCTAAACAAAATTCTGAAGGAGCCAGAGTTTATGTCCAGCTCCTGCACAACCTTTTTTCTTATCGATCTGAGTAAGGGCTCTGAAATCCGTGACTCCCACTTTTGATGGGTTCGAGGTCATGTTTTATCATCGAAGGCGTATGGGCATCTAAGCCTTGTTTTCGATTGTGGAGTGAAAGGCTTTTTTTTGTCCTCTTGTAGCAGGAATTGCAGCCACGAGCGAGCGGCTAGGGGAGGTGTGTGTGTGTGTGTGTGTGTGTGTGCACAGCAAGTTATACCACGGTTCCCCAATCTGATTTCCTTATTCTGTGCTGGGGATGTGCTCAAAAGCACATCCACACGGTCTGCAGCCACATTTGCTGAGTTAAACTGATAACTAGGATGGGATGGCAGGCCCCATCCCCTAAAGACAGGCCCAGGGAGCCCCGATGTATAGAGGGGGCCGTCCCTCCCCCTGTGAGTCTGGGGCTGGCACTGGAGTTACGAGCGAGCTGCGTTCTCCTCTGTTTGTTTGCATTCCATCTGATGAGAGGGCTGGCGGACCCCTCCAGCGGCTCAGCCGTGCCCTGAGCCTGCTGGCGACAGGCTCCGATGTGCTCAGAGGTGGCGGTGTGGAGCTCACGGGAGCATCACCTACCGCCAGCCAGGAATTCCTGTGTCCCTGTGGCACCCAGGAAATAAGGGAAGGTATTTCATAATCCACCCCCAACCACTCCCAAAGGAATGTCCTTGGAGAGGAAGGGGAGGGGAGCAGGAGAGACGGGCCGTCGCCAGGCCCTGGGCGTTTTAAGCAGAGGACGGAGGCTCTGAATCACTGTCCCACACATACTGCAGTCCAGGCTCACAATCCCCGCAGACGAGGAGCGAGACGTGGTCACCAGCAGGGGGCGCTGGGACGCGCCCCTCTCCAGGGCGGAGGGGAGCGGCAGGGCCGCGTCCCCAGCCCAGGAAGCCCGCAGACTAGCTCTGACTCAGGCTGCTGTTGTTGCCAGGTGTTGACGAGAGGCGTGGCTAAGAAGAGCAACCCTGAACATCGCCTGGCGCTTAGCTGGCCACGTGGGGCCGTGATCACACACTCATGAGCCTGTGCCTGTGCCCTGAGCCATTTCCTGATAGAAAACAAATATTTGAGTTGGAAGAGCTGAGTAAAGCTGCAAATGTTTTGCAGATTCTTCACATTTCCTCAACTGCCCCTGGAAGCTTCGGAGAGCCCTGGTGATCAACGCAAGGGCCTCGTTTCCACAGGACCCCTTGCAGGAAGACTGTCCTCGCTGGCTGGCCTGCTCCGTCTCCATGTGCTCTTCTGTTTTGTTTGTGTAATTGGTGTCCACCCCAACCCTCCAGTTGAAAAGCCTTTATGGCCCAGAAACACTTACGGCACGGGTCGTTCTGATGCTAGCTAGCTCGGAGACGGGAGCGGCAAGTGCACGGCTGTTGGGAGGTTTGGGCGTGAGCCTTGGGTCCGCCACAGGCTTGGCTGATACGTGATCTGAGTGACTTCCCTTTCCCGACCCGTGAAACGATGCCCAGGGTCCCGTGCGACTACACCTTTAAGCGCAGATGTGTCTGGACTAAGCCCAGGGCGTTCGGGGTTGTGGGAGCAGCCGACGGTCTGATCTGGGGTGCGAGTCCCTTTAGGGGCAGAGCTCTGCGTCCTCTGCCTAACTCAGCATCACTTCGGGCAGGTTTTTAAGTCGCACTCCCGGGTCTGTTAGAAGCACGGTGACCACTAAGGACCACCCAGATCTAGACCCTAAAGGGACAGAGAAAGGGGGTGACCCCTCGGAGTGACTGCTCCATGGCCACCCTGTCACTGTCAGACTTCCCTTTTTCCAAAAGCTGGCCCTCCGGAGCACGCACTCTCTCTCTGCTCAGAGATCACGTTGCCTCGGCCTTTGGGCCCTGTCTGCCATGTCTCAAACCCCTTCGTCTTCGCCATAGAGCCGTAGAACCAGGCCCAACGCTTACGCTGAGGTGACATAAATCATGCAGTTTGAAGTGGGGACCGAGCCAGCGGGACTGGCTGGCCACAGTGGGGCCAACTCTCTGGTCCTTATTTTGGCCTAATTCCCGTTGAAATTCAACATCCAGTGAGGGCCACAGCTTTAGATGTAATAGTTATGAACAAAGGTTTTTAAAAGGCCGGAGGGCAAGAAATAGGAGTCTGTATCTCTGCATCAGCAACTGCCCCATGATCATTGCCGTAATGGCCTGACTGTCCGTGCCTCCTCTCCTCCGCAGACATGGACGGGTAGCCTGTCCCCTTGCGTGCCCTCCGCTGATGGGCCCAGCCTGCCTCCAGGGCGGGCTGGAGCAGAGAATGGGAGACGGAGGGGTGGAAGGGGTTTTGTGTTCATCATCCCCTGTGATCCCCCCTCTCACCCCAACCCCCCACCCCGCCTTGTGCTTTTGCCACTTAGCGTTTTATGCAGTAAATTGTCCTGAACAAGCACTTCGCTACCATGGGAATAAAAACGGACACCGGGTGCCGAGTCACCGCAAGGGCTTGGAGGGGCTGACTGGCCGGTAACAAGGGGAAATGCATGACACTGTATATTACCAGTGGGGCATTCGGGGGACTAATTCCCCCCCCCCACCAAGATTGTAACTCGTTGCTCCAGAAATGAGGGCCGGGAGGGCATGTGACAGAAAGGGGAGACTCTCTAGTGGTTCGGGACCCTGGCTCTGTGTGAGAAATACGTGGGGAGTAAAAATTAGTGATGCCTGCGCCCCAGCAGGTGAGGCAGGATTTCGGGAAGGTAGCATCTGGGGATCGGTATTTTCTTAAAGGCTCCCAGGTAGTGCTGATAACACCGGGAGGGCTAAGAATACCAAAGTGTAGAAAGGATTTAATTTTTTCCGCCCAATAAGGAAGTCAGAAGCTGCCCCCACCACTGAAGAGAGACCATTTTAGAATTAAATGAATAAGGTGCTACGGATATGAGGCCGACAGCAGCAGCAACCAGCACTTACTACACGAAGCGCTTTGCCGGCATAAGCTCACGTCATTCTGATCCTAGACATCATCATCACCCTGCTTTCTAGCTAAGGGCACCAAGCCTTAGGGGGGTGCAAGGCCGACATACTGAGATCTAACACGTGAAAGGGATGTGCACCCAGGTAGCATGCAAAGTGCAAAGATACGAAAGATGCTCTGCCCTTCAGGTCTTACCTTCAAGTGGAGGGCAACGAGGCGTCCACGAATGACTGAATGACTGCGTCCAGAGCCGAATGCGCCAACTGCCGTGGACCTACGGGGTGACCGAACCACGTGAGAGGGGATTCGCGGAGCCTTCACAGTGAGCTTCGAAGAACGCGTGCCGGACGCTACAGGCGGTGCTGACTCTGTGGCAGGAAGAGGTGATGTCGGGGAGAAAGCAGAGTGCACGGAAATCCAGGAACCCAGCCGAGCGCTGGCGGCTAGGCTGGTCTGATTGTGGTAAAAAAACAGAAGAAGAAGAAGAAGAAGAAGAAGAAGAAAGAAGAAGAAGAAGAAGAAGAAGAAGAAGAAGAAGAAGAAGAAGAAGAAGAGAAGAAGAAGAAGAGAAAGAAGAAGAAGAAGAAGAAGAAGAAGAAGAAGAAGAAGAAGAAAGAAGAAGAAGAAGAAGAAGAAGAAGAAGAAGAAGAAGAAGAAGAAGAAGAAGAAGAAGAGAAGAAGAAGAAGAAGAAGAAGAAGAAGAAGAAGAAGAAGAAGAAGAAGAAAGAAGAAGAAGAAGAAGAAGAAGAAGAAGAAGAAGAAGAAGAAGAAGAGAAAAGAAGAAGAAGAAGAAGAAGAAGAAGAAGAAGAAGAAGAAGAAGAAGAAGAAGAGAAGAAGAAGAAGAAGAAGAAGAAGAAGAAGAAGAAGAAGAGAAGAAGAAGAAAGAAGAAGAAGAAGAAGAAGAAGAAGAAGAAGGAAGAGAAGAAGAGGAAGAAGAAGAGAAGAAGAAGAGAAGAAGAAGAAGAAGAAGAAGAAGAAGAAGAAGAAGAAGAAGAAGAAGAAAGAAGAAGAAGAAGAAGAGGCAGCAGCAGCAGCAGCAGCAGCGATGTAACAGTGTAAGTCGAGGAAGGTGAGCTGCCTTAAATCGTAGGTCCCTAAATGGGACCCAGGAGGCCCCAGGACACCCCTGCAGGAATCTGAACCGGATATGTGATGGCACTGTATTTCAGGAGGGGCTGGGCCAGCGTGGGGCCCCAGGGAGCCTGGGAGAGGTCCCCTACAGGGAAGGGAAGCCGGCCAGGCCACTGGGTTCTCAGTGGGTCCAGGAAGAGGAAAGAATGCCAACACCTGGGCAGGTGTTCAACATCCTGCCTCGTTTATCTTGCTGGGGTTGAGCTGCTCTGCACTCTTCTGCAAAACCTGCCTCAGTGTCGGGGACTACACCCTCAGCCAGCTGGGACCACACAGGGGACTGACTGATGGGGCGTGCACCCCGTTAGCTGTGCTTGCTGTCACAGGTCCCCCGGGAAGGCAGCAGAGGATAGCTATCCTCTCTACGTAGCTGGGGTTCCTGCTGCTCGTGCCTTTGTTCTGGTATTGCATGTTTTCTCAGGGTCTGTGATGACCCCCGAGACTCAAGGAGAACACAGGATGCTGGGCGAGGTGGGACTTTCTTATGCTTCTGGAAGGGCCTTTTGCACTTCCCGCTGGAGGGCTTCCGTCGGTGTGGAAGTCTGTGCAGGTGTGAGTTTTCGCTTGAAATCTCATGTAAATTCCGCATTCCCATAATACGCCTACCCCGTCCGGCTTTGGTGTCCCAGGTTCAGCTTGTAGCTTTGCGGGTCTCCGGCTGGCGTGGCCCACCCCTTAAATGACAGGCCATCATGCTTGTTCTGGACAGGGCTGGAGTATTGATTCGGTGACTCACTCAAAAGATAGCGTTAGGCTCTCTGTTTCACTGTGATCAAAGAAAATAGCTTATAAATCATCCTCGATTTTTTTTTTCCAGCGCATAAGGTTAGCCATTGGCGGATGTCATGCTAAGTAAGCACTTGATGGGAAAATGCTCTTCAATTAAGGATGCTTTTGTTTAGAACGAGATCCACAGAGAGGGATCGATGTTAACGTTTAATCACCAGCTGCTCCTGTGTGGGAGGGAAGGGCAGTTTGGGAGAGGAGAGGGAGCTTCCGTCTTCTGACAGGCACAGGTTGACAGTGGAAAATACCCCTGATTGATGATCCTTGTAACATACGGGTCCGATCTGCAGAGCGACATCCTCGCCCACAGTAACGCCTCTTGCTCCAAAGGCCTGTGACCCCGCCAGGCCCACTCTCAGTCACTTCCCCCCTTCCGTGGGTCCTGGCTTCCTCACAGGTCTCAGCTTCCGGTCTCAAGCAGTCATTGCAGCTGACCGTTTCTCTTATTTTGCTCCTCCTGGGCCTCCCATGGCTCCTTCCCCTTCATCGCATCTTGACGAAGGTGTTCAGAGAGCCCTCCGTCTCCTCCTCCCACCTGTCACTTCCGGGTTTCTCCGGAGACGGCGTCTCTTTCACGGAGAGTATTGATGTCAGGCTTTCCCCTCGGTCCTGACCCTTTTGTCCACGTGGATCGAATGAGGGCCTTTCTCCTCGCCCGTCCTCGGCAGCTGGCTCACCTGTCCGTGGCAAGGCTGTGTGTGACAGGGCCAGCCTCACCTGGGGAAGAGAGGCTCCTCGGCACAGAGCACCCCTGCCTGGGTTCCTGCCCAGGACCTGCTCCGGGCACCTGATCTGATCCCGATGCAGCTCTCCCAGTGACAGCATCACGTGGTGACCACCATGGGTGCTGCTGATTTAGAGTTCGGAATGGCTTAAGGAATGAATGGAACTGGGATGGTAACGATTCATTCTACATTTTCTCTCCTGGCCGGGCTAAGTCACAGCAGATAAAACGCATCCGTCACTTGTTAAATATGTCTTGATTTTGATATGACTCTCTCAGAGACCTGTAGTCCCAGAACACCCAAACATGAGCGAGCCAAGGAGGAAAAAAAAAAAAAAGTGTGGCCACCGCCTGACTCTAATATCCTGCCATCCACTTCCTGTTTACCGCCGAAGACTTGACGAACCTGTATGTGCTATTGCCCTGGCACGTGATGGTCACAGAACCCCTGCCGGATGACTGTTTGGATGTGGAAGGGAAGGAGCTGCTGCTCTCAGACCGTGGGGACGAACTTAGGACCTCCGCCTTCCAGGATTGTGTCCTGCCCCCACCCCCACCCCCACCCCGGGGAGCTGGGAGGTAGCTGCAAGGAAGGCTAAAGAGGAGGTACGCCTGGATGGCAAGCGGAAGCGCAGACGCTAAAGCACCCAGCGGAGGAAATGTCGCCGAGGGCTGTTGTCACCTGCCGAAATTCCCTGAACACAATAAACTGGCCTGGCGAGGGCACGTCGAGGGGGCCACTTTGGGAGCGCTGAAGCTGGGGGTGGATCTGTTAGCTGGCGTCAGGGTGCGACCCAGGAGGATGGTAGAAACAGGGGGCTGGAAGCGGGAGGGAGAATGCTGAGGGGCGCGGGGAAGGGGGAGAAAGGGCAGAAGAACCAAACTCTCCGGCGGGAGGGCCGAAGCCTGGGGTGGCTGGGTCTGACCCGGGGCCCCGGCCCCGCCCTTCCCGCGCCTGCAGGAGGGTGGGGGCCATTCCAGCAGGGCATCTTGGCGTCCAGCCCAGCTGTGAGTTCAAACAACAGCAGGGAGTTTGCCCGGCACCCATGATGACATCAGAGAGGCGGGAGCCTTTCTCCAGATGCCACGGCCACCAGCCCCCGGAGTTCTTGCTAATGACAGCTGAAAATAGTCACCGAAGTTACGACAGGAGGAGGCGGCCTCATTTCTATGCCATGACTGCCCCCATCAGCTTTTCTAGAAAGCCACTTCCAAGCTTCCTACGCAACAATGAAAAATTGTGAATGGCCATTTCTTTCCGAACATAAACGGAATCTCACGAGGAAAGCATCCAAACCAACGAAGCTTTGTTTCTGAGTTCAGCGCCTGCGCTGGGGGGGGGGGGGGGGAACCAGAGAAATGAATCCCATAGGGAGAGCTGTTTAGAGCAGGCCCGTTCCCAAACGCCCTTCGTGACACGGGGCCTGGCGTGACCTTGCATCAAGACCGTCTCGGGAAGCCAGGCCTTTGCCGGCGCTTGTCTGAATGACTCACCATTCTCTACGTGTGAATGGGATGCCTTGTCGTCTTGGTTACCATTAACAGTAATTCCTTTCAACAGGATGGCATATGTGTACATCGATGGTGACAGCAGAATTGACTCCTTCGCGTCTGGAAAGGAGCATGAACGACTCTGT
Organism: Eonycteris spelaea; assembly: GCA_003508835.1. NCBI lineage: Eukaryota > Metazoa > Chordata > Mammalia > Chiroptera > Pteropodidae > Eonycteris > Eonycteris spelaea. The sequence continues at coordinate 1,206,930 of PUFA01000142.1, read as the reverse complement.
CTGGAGGTCCCTTTGGGGCGTTCCGAAGCCCTTGGCTGCTTTGGGTTTTCCTGCAGTTGTTTAATCCATACTTACTAAAATCGACTATGTAGCAGCTACTGGGCAGGCACTAGAGATAACGAGAATGAATAACTCAGCCCCTCTCTCTCCCTAGGGAGCTGAGAATCGGGTGGGAAAAGCAAGACCAACTGGTCTACCACACGCGGGAGGGCTTCGTGAGCCGGGAGGCCCTCGAAGGCCACCCTGCGAGCACGCACCATTTAAACAAACATCCCGCTCGAGCGGGCAGACAGAGCGTGTTCGTTTCCTATTGCATTAAAACGCGTCACCACGACATTGGCGGCTTAAAACGACACCATCTGTTCTTCTCTCACAGCTGTCTAGGTTAGAATCCCAACGTGGATCTTAGCGGGCAGAAATCGGGGTGTGGGCAGGGCCATGCTCCTTCCTCGGAGGCTCCGGGAGAGACTGCATCTCCCTGCTCCTTCTGGCTTGGGGAGGCCGCCCACATTCCTTGGCTCTGGCCCCGTCCCCCGTCTTCGAAGGAGCAACGGAGCAACGTCACATCTGTCTGACCTTCTTCTATTGCCACGTCCCCCTTCTGACCTCGGCTGGGAAAGCGTCCCCCATTTCTAAGAACCCAAGCGATGGGCTCAAGTCCACCCGGACACACCAGGCTCCTCCCCTATCTCAGGGCTGTGAATGTCATCAGGTCGACAGTGTAAGGTAACAGTGTTCACCGGCTCTCGGGCGTAGGACATGGACGTCTTCCACGTTCTACCTCACAGGCTGAGCGCAAATGTGGACCCTACACAGCCTGTCTGTTTATCTGGTTTGAGATTTTTTTTCTTTTTTTTTTGGCTTGTGTTTTTCCGAACGTTGTCCCTCGGAGATGCTGTTTGGTACCAGGAGACGTTTTCTGTGCCGGTGGGTGCAGGAATGTGCTGGGTGGCGCCAAGGAGAGGGGCATTTCAAAACTTCCCCGAGTGACATGGAGTTTGGAAAAGGCGACTCGATTGTATATTTATATTTGAAAGGATTTGCCACAGAAGGAGCAGTGTGCCCACATTTTCTTCGCTAGCAGAGCTGAGCAGAGGGACCGTGTGGCGCCCTTTATCTGTGCCTGTGAGCTGTGTCTCCCCGCCCCCACTGCTCCCCCAATCCAGGCCATTTCCACCAGGCGTGGGGGGGGGGGGGATCCGTGCTGAGGCGTCTCACCCACGGCCCTGGCTGTTGGGTCACGTGCGGCCGTCAAGAGAGTGATGGCCGCCAAAGTCATTCCTGCTCAGAAACCCGCCATGGCCCCCGTCCCCTACTGAATACGATCGATCGACTCTTTTCAAACATGCCTCCCCCCAATTCCTGTCCTTCAGTCCTGAACTCCCCAAATCCTCTCTTTCTGGGGTCTGCAACTAAGGACCCCAGACCGGGGGCCTTGGACGACAGAAATGGGTTGTCTCTCAGTCCCGGAGGCTGGGAGTGGGCAGGCAAGGGCCGGCGGGGGCAGTTTCCTCTGCGGCCTCTCTCCTCGGCTGGCAGACCGCCGCCTTCTCGCCCCGTTCTCACGTGTCTGTCCCTTCCCGTGTCTGTCTTTGGCTCCATCTTCTCTTAAAAAGACACCATCACCCTGGACGAGGGCCCACATGTCTGGCCTCATTGTACCGTAATCACCTGTTTCATGGCCCCGTCTCCAAACACCACCACCTCCTAAGGTACCAGCGGACAGGACCGCGACACAGGAAATTAGGGGGACGCGGCCCAGCCCACGTCGAAGGCCCCCCGCATGGCTCGCGCCACGAAACAGTCTCTGATTTCTCTCCTTCCCTCGTCTTCCTCCTGCCATCCCTCCGCCACCGACGCTTTCCTGAAACACAGACGCACAGACACACAGACGTCCTGGACGCCGTCTCGCCCCTCGCCCTGCGTTAGACGCCCCTGTGCTTTGCTTTACTTCGCATTGCACCTCCTCGTCTGAGCCTGTGTATTCCATGCGTTATTTCCTTACCGGAGAGGCGATACGTGAGCGCCTCCTGGACGGAGTCCGTGTCCCACTGAGCTCCGTCTCGGTCTCACGTGGCTCGAGGCGGTGCCCTGAGCATAGTAGGTGCTGTGTGCACCCCGGCTTCCCGGGGCACCTCTGTGAATTTCTGAAGGATGAACAAACGTGGTGGAAGAGAACTATGAGGTAGTCAGTTGGGTGTGGGGCAAGTTAAAGACATTATCGGTGAATTTATGACTTGCTTGGAACACGGTGCTCAGAGGTCAAGGGACAAGCATCACGCGCCCGTTGGTGATTGATAAATGCTTCTGGCAAGACTAATGACACATGCCAGAAACGCTGACTGGTCCCACGGCAGCTGCGCTCGGGACAGCTTCGTGACAAGAGATATGGGTGGCGCTGGGAGCCTCACTCTGGAGCGAGACCGCCTGGCTTCGCCCCTGACTCCGCGACCTTGGAAAACTGGCTTCACCTCTCCGTGCCTCGATTTTCACGTCCACGAGGAATAGTGCAAAGAACTGTGCCCAAGGCTACGTGTCACCTCATAGGCTCCCGTGACCCTTGGAATAGAGTCTTGTGCACAGTAAGTGCTCAGTGAGCGTTAGCTGTGACTCTCACCAGTGCTTTCAGACATGTTTCCAGAGCCACCCGCCCCTCCTGCCTGTCACATCTCCCCATAAACGGAGATCGTTATGTTGCTGTGCAGAAAGATGGAGAATTCTTCATCAAGAGGACACTTCTACCCCAGGGGCAGCAATTAGCTCTGGGGGCCACTCTTCTCCCCGTGTTCCCAGACGTCGAGTGGTGAAAGCGGCCAGAACTTGTTCAATGTCCGGAGTGGGCTCTGTGAGACGTGACAGCCGAGTCCTTAATTATTCCTGGAAATGTCAGGACTCGGCGGAGGCAGCTGGGCTTGACAGTTCAAGGGCTAATTAACTCCAAACCCGGCTTCTGGGGTGGCTTCATCTGCAATTCACGGTCACTTATTTTCCTGAGTCTTTTTTTTTTTTTTTTTTTAAGCCTTTTGTGGTTTTGCAGCGGGCGAGATTGCTGAGCGCCGTGGGTCAGGGATAAGGGTCTCCGACAGACCTGCGGAGGCAGAAGCAGGTGCGTAGTAGGCGTGCAGGGCTGTCCCTGGCTGCGTCTGACCTCAAACTGAAAGGGGACGTGAAGGCCGTGCAGGACGCCCACGCAGAGTCCCGTGGTCCAGGACTCCGTTCTTCCACTTCTCCTCCCTCTGTCCCCTGACTGTCTCAACTGGGAGCATTTGCTCAGGCTCCACTTCTTAATCCAAAAGCCTCATTCGCAACAAAAAATACACTAAGTAACGTAAGCCCGACAAAGGGACAAATATATGATTCCGCTTATACAAAGTATCCAGACTAGACAAAGTCGGAGGGACCGAAAGTGGATTCGGGGTTCCCAGGGGCTGGGGGAGGGACAGGGGGAGTCTCTGCTTTGTGGGCACAGAGTTTCTGTGTGGGGCACTGTGACGAAAGGGTTTCAGCAGTCGATAGGGCTGATGGCCGCACCACATGCCGAAGGTAATCAACGCCGCCGAGCGCGCACCTAGAAATGGTTAAAATGGCAAGTTTTATGTGACACGTATTTCAGCGCAATAAAAAAAAGAAATAACGAAAGGCAAAAAAAGAAATAAAACGAAGTCATCGTCCCCACTCCTTCGCTTCACGTAGAGGACCGTCCTTGCGCAATGGCTTTTTTTTTTAAACATTGTCACAACACATGCGGGGAAATTCACTCCGTTCAGCGTGCATGTCTGCACGTTCTGATAAATACGGTGTTGCCAACACGGGGACCATCGCCTCACCCCCACAAGTCCCCCCACGCCCCTCCCCGAGCCCCCGACAACTGCTGCTTCTGATTTCGGTGTCCCTAGTCTGGCCTTTTCCAGAATGTCGCATACATGAAGTCGTGCAGCATGGTCCACAGTCTGCCGTGAGTGTTCTCCCTTTCTGTTTCTGTCCCTCGTTCTACACTGAAGCTCCGAACGTCAGGGACTGTGTCTCATCCTGCTGCCCGGATCCAGGCACAGCGTGTGGCCCGTGGTGGCACCCTGTGTCTGTCGGTGAAATAGGTGTAAACGTGAATGTCGCGGCCTGTTTCTGGTGGTACTGATCCGAGTGTGGTGTCCTTGGCTCGGGAATTATGGGAAGTTCCAGGTGGGAGCAGAGGCGGCTGGCGGCAGGGACAGTCACGGCAGAAACCTCGGAGGGAGGGGGCGCTGGCCCAACTCTTCCTCCCAGGTGACTGCAAGTGCTGACTGCAGTGAGGCAATTGGTACCTGGCTGCCTGGTCTCCACGGATCACCCCTGAGCCAGCCCAGGAGGCCACGCCTGGAAGCTGCGGCTCCAGGCTGGGCAGTCTGGTCCCGACCCAGGGCACTTCCTGTTGCACCTGTGGGGCTGACCCGGGCGGCCAGGCCAGCCTCGGAGCAGCCCAGAGGCAGCCAAACCACAGGCGTCCAGGCGACAAACATCGGCTTGGCAGGGAGCAGAGCACACGGGGACACTGGGGACTGTGGGGTCCTCAGGACCAGGTACCCGTTGCCCACTCCCACCCCACCCCCAACACGCAGTCACACACAGTCAGAGGGCCCTGCGCTTCCTGTGAGACCAGCCTGGATCCCAGTGAATGAGGTGTGACAACTGGCAGTTCACCCTCCTAGAAGAGCCTGGGGGACCCTCACCCCCACATTACAGTCTTGGTCCCTTGGCCTCAATAGGCGCTGAAGTCCTGCATTCTTATTATTTCTCATTCTTTTCACGCATTAGTAAACCTTTTACTAGCCCCTAAGGGCAGCTCCTTGCAGGTGGGGCCATAACCAGGTCCTCGGGTCATTTGCAAGCATTCTCTCAGTAAGGAGAGACTCTAACAATGAGGGCCACGTGGTTGACACAAAGTAAATACCTCAAATACCTCGCTGTTCACCGAACTCGAGAATTCCCGACCAGCAAGCATGGATCGCCGGAGCTCCCCGTATCTGTCTCGGCCCTCAGTTTGGGAAGACGGCCCGCCTCTCCGTCACATTCTGGGACAGAGACAGGAAGAAGTTCACTCTTTAATACACTAGTCACTTGGGTTAAAGAATTAATGGGCGTAAGGTTGGAAACTTATGGCCAACATGGCATTTGGAGAATATGGCAGGGATGCTAAATCTGTGTCTTATTATCACAACAATTGAGAATTGTCTTTAAAAAATCACTGTATTAGTTTGTTTTCCTGTGGAACTGAAAAAAAATTTCACGGGCAAGAAGACGAGGAATATTTTTCGGGCTTTTCACATTTGAAGCGACATTTCTTGGGAGACCCATATCCCTCGTGCCATCAGCCCCATGGACACGTTCTGGTTCCTCCTTAAGCTCTGAGCGCCGTTCCATCTGCGGGGATTGGCGGTCCGCTGATCCAGACGCTCGTCGGAACCACGCCACAGCGCTGCGATGCGCCCATTAGATTTAAAGGACCGACCCCACGCGCGTGGACAGAAACCCCAGTCACGACCCTGGAAGAAACAGGTGACGATGCAGAGCCTAGGGCTGTGCTGGCTCTGCAGACCCGGGAACCATCACCCCCTGTTTGCAGCAGGGGACTGTGAAGGGACCTCGGGACCAGCCGTGACCTCGCCAGCGGCCTGAGGCTCTCACCCTCAGAGGCGGCCCGAGGCTGGGAAGGAAAGAAGCGTGCACAGGTGTCTTCCGAACAGGAGTCCCCGTCCCGCTCTGACGGGCTGTGAGAGTTTCAGCGACCTTGACCTCGCTGAGCTGTTTCTGGAGTGGGACTCGTACTTCTTCCTCCAAGGGCACGCGTACTCACCGGGTAGGGTACGTGAAGATCTCACAAAGCACACGGACGGCGTGATTCTTCTTCCTCCCCCCGCCTGCCCCCAAAGAACGAAGAGACCTGCCGAAGCTTGCCTGTGCTGCAGGGTAGGGACAACGCTGAACATCACCGTCAGACGGCAGAGGAAGCACATTTTCACAGGGACAGGAGGGAGCTGCCCGAGGGCGATGGCCGTGTCCACCGGGCTCACTAAAGCAGAGGAGGACAGAGAGAAATGAGGACAGCAAACACCCTGGGCTCCCGCCAGGGTCTCCAGCAGCCCTCTGTCTCATGTGGCCCCTGACGCCGGAACCGGGCTGAGGCCCCCATGCCAGCAGAAAGCTCGTCCTGTGTGTCAGTCTCCCACTGGCCGGGCCCAGGGCTTGTCTTCTTCAAGACTGTTAGCCCCCAAACGCTCCCAGCCAGGTGCCCAGGGGTCACTGAGAGGAAATCTGCACAAGCCAAAAGAAGAAGCTATCCGAACAGGCCAACGAAGTCCATGGTCGTTCATTAGGCCTCGGCATCTCACTTGATAAGCCATCTGCCTAGCTTTCTGAGCGGGTGCTGGGCGGGAGCAAAGGAGGGCTCCCGGGCACACTGCTTCCACCCTGGGGGAGGGGCGGCAGGAGGTGGCAAGGTGGGAGGCGAGTGTGGGGTGGGGGCTGGCTTAGCAGCCACCCCGCTGCAGCTCCTGCTGCCCACACTGGGGTCTCGCTTCTCAATACCGGGCCGAGCGGGCATTTTCACCCTGCTTCCCCGTTGTGCTTTTGGTTGCTGAACTTGAACTGTTCCACCGGCATGTTCCTGCCATGGCTCTGTGGGGTCCCTCATGGCTCTGAAGAGATTCTGCCTCATGCCGAGACCAGAAAACCCCCCAAGGCGTGAGGTGATTCTGTCATCTCGATCACAGCACTCTGGGTCCCGGTGTCACTTTGATTTACCCCAAACTCAGACTCCATCGCGGTAAGCCAAACCAACGAGGGACGGGGTCTCTGCCCCCCGGCCACATGCATCCCGGCGCCGGGCGAGCATTTGCAAAATGCGCCAGTTTGATTCCCATTAACAATTCTGACGGGCTCAGAGGTCGTCCCAGTAAGATGCTGATTCCTGGGGGAATTGCCTTCTGATGCGCTCCATGGAGCCTGAAGCCTTCAGGCGCATGCAGACTTGGAGAATTTATTGTTTCACCTGCAGCCTCATTTTATTTATTTGTTTGTTCATTTTGTTTTGCTCTGACAGTTCCGAGTGTTTGACAAAATTTGTCCCCACTTTCTGCCCTGACGTCCTCAGTCATTTTATCATAAGACCAGATGAGATACCCATTCTGCCTCTGACCACAGGTCTGGAGGCCAGAGATGGCAGCCCAGATCTGCCTGGCCACAGCCCGGATGTGTGAGTATGAGGAGATTCTACAGGGCTGAGGACGAAAGGCGGGCTGGTCAGCGTCATCGGGCAAAGCTCGCAGAAAGGCCTCTCTTTTCAGGGGCCATTTGTAAAGGATAACGACAGCTATGCTCCAGATAAATCCCAGTCAGAAGCTAACAACTAAGCAACCACTATCACCTCCCAGGCAGATGACGTGGAGCTAGTTGGAGAGATGAGATGCTCCAGAGAGTTGCCTGTCCTTCTACACAGCAAGAATGAATCGGTGAAGTATCATTAAATATTCCAAAAAAAAAATCGAAAAACCCAGATGCAAAGCAAATTCAGCCAACATGAGCTTCTTGAGACCCTTAGCTGTTCAGGTAAATCTGTTCTGCTGGGATGGCCCTGGGAACGTCCCCCATACTGGTCACATGGTTCGATTTGGGGCGCGCCAGTGCCCAGGGAAGCCCAACTAAGTGTGAAACGCGTCTGGGAGCAATACCTGGTCCAACGAGGGACACAGGTCTAGTCAAAGAGGACAGATGGCTGAGTCTGGTCGGATACTTTGCATATAGTTTCCCATAGGTATATTTTCAGTTTTCTCCATTCTCATAATGCTAATAGCAAGCATGGCTTCGGGCCGGCTCACAGGGAGGGAAAGGCAGCGAGGCGTAGGGGGGAGCTCTGGGTGAGGCAGGGCGGGTGCTTGTCTCCCTCTGCCCCCTCCAGCTAAGCTGGCCCCCTGCAAGGGACTGTTGGTTTCTGATTCTAAATGAGCATCATGTGTTTAAAGGTCGGCCTTGCAAATGAGCTCCCTCTGACCTGTTTCCCATCCTGTGTGCAGAGTTTAGTAAGTTGTCATTCGGGGTTGACTGGGGTCTCCCGAGAAGGACGTGTTCAAACTCTAACTCTGGGCACCTGGGAATGTGACGGTACTTGCAACCAGGACCTTGGCAGGTGCGACCAAGTTAAGATGAGGTCCTGATGCATTACGGTGGGCCCCAATCCGATGCCTGGTATCCTGACCTCAAAAGGGAAATTTGCACCCACGGAGAGAGAAAGCCACGTGAGAACAGAGGCAGAGGAGACAGAGAGGATGGAACGATGTGTTTACGAGCCAAGGAACACCAGGTGTCACCAGCAACTGCTCGAAGCAAAGAGAAAGGTGTGGGACGGATTCTTCCTCAGAACTTCCAGAAGAACCCAAACCGGCGGCCTGTTGAAGGGAACCCTGAGTCATCCCCAAAGGGACAACTCCTTGACCTTGGACTTCCAGCCACCAAAACTGTGAGAGAACAGGTTTCTGTTGTTTGAGCCGCCTGGGCCGTGGTAGCCTGTTATTAGTCTACTCGTCAGACCGATGCTGGGGGTCGTCTTACACACAGCCAACGTAACTGCAACAGGCATTATTAGCTCCTTGATGTGGCGAGGGACCATTTTTTGGTCTCAGCAATGGCAACTTTTTTCCTCAATCGGATTAGTGTCCTCAAAATTATTTTACTGGGTGTTTTCGGGATGCTTTTAACTACATCAGGCTTGCGTGTGCACGCACACGTATATGCATCCGCTAGGCCGGTTTTCATTTTTGAAACTCTGTATCTGTGGGGATTCTCGGCATTCGGAAATGAACTAAATAATTTCTATTTTCCCACCAAACGGCGGCCTGCGTTTTACATTTCTAACGTCGCATTTGATGGCGACGGGTGGTGGGTGTCACTGTGTCCTTGACTTCAGCGCTACCCAACCCACAGCCGGGGTGCCCAGTGCTACCGGAACGGCCCCCGACAGCACCGGTGACACATGACTCTACTTACCGGCGATTGGAGGGAACGGCGGTCATCCGCCGTGTGGGAGCGTTTAGACTTTGGTTCAGATCCGCTGGAAATGACACATAGATACTCAAGCCGGAAGCTACGCCCACCCACCTGTGTTTACACCTCCCCCAAAGCAAGCAAGACGGCTGACGACTGGCAATCTGCATACGGGAAGACGCAACGGGCTTGGTAACTGGGGACTCATAGTTGAGTTTATTTTCGACCTCTTATCAGGTTGAAGGATTTACTTTTTAAGGGACCGGGCTGGTTTTCACAGTCACGATGTCATTTTCACTGGCTCCGCCTGGGCAGTGAGCACCCAGGAGAGGTCGAAGCCGCTTTTCACACTTTCTGTCTCCCCATTGTTCCGTCTTGGGTTTGGGTTTTTTCTCCCTGTAACTGATCTAAAGAAGAAGAATCAAAGGGAGATGTTTGGAAGCAATTCTACAAGTTTATTTTATCACTGGGAAAGATCTGTAATATTTTTTAAATGAAAACAGTGGAGTACAAAATTAGCTTATGATTCTAAGTAATCACGTTTTTTTTTTTTAATCAGCTTTTTAAAAGGGAAACACTTCTGATCTACTTTATAAAATAATTTTTTTTTTTTAACTAGAAAGAGAGAATTTCCGGCATCTTCACAGTTAGGCACTGCAGGTGCCCTGGAGTTAACAAGTGAGACGAAACTACCTGTTACAGTTCAGTTGGCTGGGCAGGCTGTAAAAGATAATCTTTAAAAACAAAACAGTCTTTTTCTGGTGAAAGCCTTGCAGAAGATACAGGTATACACTCATCACATACGCGTTAAACACACGTAATCCTGAACATAGAAACCGAAGGGAAAGGAAACATACAAATGTCAATGTCACCAGAGTTATTTTCAGGGTGGTAGGACGGGGGAGCAACGTGCCCCTTTTTTCTATCCTTCCGTATCGTCTATAGAAATAGGCCATGCCATTCTGAATGGAATAAAATTAATTGTTGAAATGATCTAAAAGCGAAGCCGATGCTCTGAAACATGTCCCCAGACAGCTGGGGACCAGCCACGGTTGGGAGGACCTGCTGTCACACTGTCGTCAAGGGTGAGGGGGTGGCCCAATTTGGTTGGAACACGGCCACTCCAAGGCCGAAAGACAGGCCAACAGCAGCAGGCGCTCCAGGTGAAGCCCCAGCTGGCCAATGGCCCACGCCCGGCCATCGCAAGGCTGAAGCGTCCTGGTGTCCAAGCTGGCACCACGTTCGTGGCGTCGGGCTCACTGCCTCTGATCCCGGGCCACGTTGATTGTGTTCGGATGAAGTACCGAGAGTTTTTAGAGCAGAGAAAGCGTCTGGCTCTGCAGTCTGTCCATCTGGATAGATACGCTTCGCATCCAGAGAGCTTCTGGTACCTTCGCAGTTGAGAACTTCGTGTGCCCTGGATGGAATTAGCGAGAGAGACTAAAGTACATCGTGCAGGGGATGGGGCCGGCGAGATGAAAAAGTGATCGTCTTCAAATAGAAAAAAAACAACTAAAAAAAGGACTTCCTTTACTGTGTTTTGCAGAGGACACATCTACAGGACATAAACAGCAGCCTGAACGCTAGCGAAGAGGCTGCTAAGGAGAGCTGTCATCCACCCATGCATTCATTCGTCCTCTCCTCATTCATTCATGCAACCAATCATTAACTCCAGCTGTGTGCATGAACCCTCAAGCAGTCGCTCTCGAAGGCCGGGCCTGGGGACCAGCAGGATTAACAGCAGGGAGAGCTTGTTAAGGATGCAAATGCTCTCTCAGCCTGGGACCTGTGGCCTGCGCAGGTCGGAGCCGGGCAGTCCGTGTCCTGGCAGACTCTCTCTCCGCGACGCCCTTGGCCGCTGACCTTGAGGATCGCTGGTCTCCCGCGTGCGTGGGTGTGTTACAGCGGGGGCGAGGAGGACTTCGGAGCAGAAGAGAGGACCATCGCGCGTGGGAGGAGCTTGCTGCTCCAGGTGAGCGTGAGATTCGGCAATCTTGCTTACTCGCCGCACGTCGGACAATTTGCCGTCTTCGCGATCTAATATCGTATTGGCTCGAAATTTGTTTTCACGTGGCTTCTAGAATGAAGGCAAAGGACCCGAGTTAAAGATATCTCTGCTCCGTCTGGCCGATGTGCTGTGATCAGAACGTCTGTCTGTGCTCTTCTGATGTGGCCATACTCCAGTCCTCACGGCCCCGCGTACGTTCGCCAAAACGTGCCCTGGGAACCCCAAATGGCCATCAAAGATGTCGTCCCACAGGTAGCGAGAGCCGCAGGCCTCGCTTAGAACAAACCCTTCCTGCCTCCTTACGATGGCATCCACTTCTCTTTTCTTCTCTTCCCTTCGTCCTTCCTCACTGCACCATCCTTAGCCAAGAAAGTAGTGATTCTGCAAACCAGCCCTCTGATCAGATCGAAAAGGCCTGCACGCAGCTGTGTCCCCCGCGCCGCCCCCGGAGACCTCACGCCGCCCCCCAGGGACTCCACGCCACCCCCGGGGTTCCCTGTGCTGCCTTGGAGTCCCCCACGCCGCCTCGGGGTCCCCCACATCGCCTCCGAGTCCCCCGCGCCGCCCCAGGACCTCCCAGGCTCTCCTGTGGAATAATGGGTCACGTCTCCACGTTTTGCGCCTCTCCAAAGGGGCCTGGCCGAGAGGCTCACGCCGCTACGCAGCGACAGCTGGCTGCTCACTGTGTTGCCTCCTCAGGGCTTACTTTTGGATCCTGTCCAAACGGCCGTGTTTGGGACAGAAAGGGAAAAAACAATTCAACAGAGGCCGCTGTCTGGCTTCTAGGGTGGACGTCCTCCTTGTCGGGTTCAGCTGGAGGACTGAGCTTCTGTTGGCTGATGCGCGTCTTAGATCCAGCCCCGGGAGGACCTGATGCCAGCGGCTGGTCACAGCACTTGAAGGTGATACCACTTCTACCGTTTAACTCTCGGAGGGAGGTTTTATTAGCCCATTTTGCAGCTGTGGAAACGGAAGGTTGAGCGACTTATTCAGGTTACACGGCAAGTGAGCTGCGAGACAGAGATGCATCCAGGTGTGTCTGACCCTCTCACACTACGGACACCTCTCTGATCTGCCCACAGGGGAGGGATAGAACTATGACGGTCCATTCAGCTGAAGGGACAGGTATTTTGATCTCTGTGGCCAGGGCTCGTGTGAAAAGCAGTTGAAATTCGCTGAGGTTTCTGACCAGCCTAAGGTTAGCCAAGGGGAATTCACCAATAAATGGTAGATTCCAGGGCTGGCCAATACGTTTCATGTCATCGATTCTGGTTGCTAATGGCTGTCTGCACTGCTGTATCAAAGAACGAGTCCCAGGCGCTATGTGAGGCCAGGGGCCAGGGGCGCTCTGAAGTTTGAGAACTATGCGGGGGAGGGGGCTGGCCTCAAGAGAGACAAGTCCTTCAAATCTGTCATGGCGTGCTTTGCTTTCTGTCTTTGAGGTGCCCCGGTGGGCGTCGGGTGTCTGACCACGTAGGGCTCGGACCTTGAATTTAGATTCTATACGAAGTCGGTACTCACCATCGAAAATTAAGAATTCAGAAGACGGGCTCAGTAGAATGTGGCTGTGTTCATGGTTCCGTGTGACGTGGGGGCAGTGGACCACCACAGGAGACCAGGTGGAATTCATGGCAGGGGCATGCCTCGCTTTTAGAAACCCTAGTTTTGTAAACCTGAACTCATGAAATTATAAATGATAAGGTTCTCCATTTCACAAAAGGATGCTAGGTTGCAGCATCCCGCCACCACGCATAGGCACCCAAGACTTGCCGGGGGTGGGGGGGATTTAGAAATCTCCTCTGTGACAGAGAGGGAGGGAGGCACAGCTTTTGGAAGAGCAGAGATGAGCATTTACAAAACCGGAGCTGGGGGGTAGATGAGAGGAAAGTGATTCACTGTCTCGAAATCTAATGAACATGACTTTTTAAGAACACATCTATCACAGAAAGGCTCAGCTATCGACACCCTTTGAAGAGAAGGAAAATGTCAGCGGATGAGGAAAGATCCCCACTAAATCCCCTCGCAGTCTCTGGTTACGCGGCGCGTCACAATTGACGTGCTCGTAGGATGATACTTTGTCCTCGGCACAATCTGGCGTCTCCAGGTAGCACGGCATGTGGGTGCCCAGCCTGTCTCTGGAATCAAGTCAGCATCCCAGCAGCCTTTGTGCCAAGGGAGACCAGGGCAGAAGGCTTTCCCAAGACCCCCAGAACCTCCTTGACCCTGAGTTTGATGCTATCTGTCCAAGCGTGCTGGAATTCACAAGGGTTTTGTGTCACTTTGCTCAGGATACTGTGAAAAGTCATTTCATTTCTGTTTCTCGTTATTGAATACCTTCTGCCATTAAAACTATGCAGAGTCATAGCTCACTGATTGAAGCAACTTTTTCATATTGAGAACATCTTGCACATTCAAAATAATTCAGGACACTGTTTATATTGAATGAGCTTTCCAGACATATCTGCCATGTACCTTGCTCCCAGAAAAGGTGACCAAATGGCACACAAACCAGAGTCTGAATACACGGGAAGCTAATTTGACATTTCACATGCCATTGATATTGACTTTGTAGTGGGAGTTCCATACTGGTAACTGTCGGTGTTTTATAACATCCAGATGTACCCAGTGGGTCACTGAAGTCACCCTTTGAGCCACCCATGCAGGGACCTTCCCCGCATCATCACAGTCCTTTCTCTCCCAGGCATTAGAAAGCTCAAGATAGTCTGATAAAGAAAGGAGAAAATGCATTTCCCTCGCTAAGAGTTCAAGCGTAAAGATAGTTTATAATTGCATCGGAATGTGGTCAAAGTGTATTCTTCCTGCACGTGATCCACAGCCCAAACGGTACATCCCTGATATAGTTCGGCTTCACAGTAAGGATGCAAACGGTTAAATATATAAGGTTCACCCCAGGTTACTCCTAAACCACTTGATGCTTTTGAGATCTCTGAGGTCAGCCCAATAGAATCTGTAACATTAAAGGGTTATGCCTAGAATTAATTCGTTCCTGCTGATTGTCATGGGGCCCCAAGAGGTGGGATCTTCAGTGGTATTCTAGTCCCTGAAGTTGAAAGAAGTTGTATTTTAATATATTTTTGAAAAGGGAGTCCAATATATGTGCTTGATCCCTATCTGAGAAAGCTTTGTAAAATAATAAAACTCAGATTATTAAAGTATTAACTGAACTTCAGTGTTTTCATCTTAGCTTTCTCCAGAGCATCCGGCAACCAGATGACGAGATTTCCCAGTTTCGTTCAAATATGTTTGAGGTAGATTATTAAGCAGGTAAAAATTTAAATCGGCTCCAGCACCATGGTCATCCAGGTTGTGTGGTCAAGCCTGACCGTTTCTGAAACGTGTTGAAAGACGGCGAATGCATCTTCTGTAAATTTCACAGACTCCTACAGGCCCTATGTTATCATGGTCGGTTCATTGGCAATGGAGACATAATGATTATCAAAGTTTGGAATGAATGCAAATGGTACTCTCTCATAACCATTTTTCCAGAAGGCTCGGTGATAAACATTCGCCCCACCAGAGAGTAAGTTTTAAGTGATTTTCTATTTAAATATATAATTCATAATTAAATGTGTTGATTTAATATAATTTAACTTATGGTATTAAATTTATAAATATTTAAATGCATAAATGCTCCCTCATATATGTAATATATTATATATTATAATATGAGGATATAAAATACCAGCCCCTTAAAGTGAGTAATCATGGAAACTTCTAATAGCTTCAAGAAGACAAAACCAATGATCTATTTATGGTAATGATAGTTAATCTATGCAGAATAAAGAAAACTCAAATTAGTTTAAGCAAACAAAAAGGTTTTTATTTTCTCTTTAAAATCCAATCAATAAACACTTAACACACAAAAAAATTGGCAGTAGAATTTCGTGGTCTTTGCCATTTATTTCTATATCGAGGCTGATACAGTTAAAATCCTTTAAATATGTAATCCAAAAAACTGTCACCTGGTGGTGTAAACATTCTTGGTTTTCATCATACATACTACTTCCTTTGGCGCACCTAGGATTTCAAGTGTGTTTTTGACGCCGCCAGTTCACAGTGATATTTGTGGCACGCGAGGGGTGTGAGGATGGGAGAAGAGTAAAAATAATGAGTTTAAACAAACTTGGCATCGGTGATAACTGTAGCTCTTAGAAAAATGTCGTCTTTGCCAAGAAAAGGGGAAGCTATTAAACTGTGACTAGACCTCATACAGAGTGTGGGAAATCACTCTCAGGCGGGGCGATGCAGCTACAATCTGTTGGCAAACCGAGGAGGCTGCTCCGACCGAGAACAGTGTGTTCAGAGTCAATGTGAGCAGCATGCCACGGGCCACGTCCCAGGCCACGGTCACGGGCGGTGATAGGCTGCGTGGGCAGACAACGAACAATGCTGCCTGTGCTTCGCATAAACCCCATCAGGCAGAGGGGCCAGGACAGGTTTTGAACAACTGCTTCCAGACTCGTGGGGCTTAGCAAGGTCAGGGGCATCCCGCTCTGATCCGAACATCCTTCTCTGTGACTCTTCTTGCATTGCATTCCGGGTTCGTTGAAGTCTTTGTCCTCCAAGCGTGGAAAAGAGCGTCTCGAAGAGGGTAAGATTTTTAAAAATTCACGTGGACGTGAAGGATGGACCGAGATGAGGACGTATGTATCATCTCGGTGAAGGACGCGGACTATGTGTCTCTGCAAGACCAACCATATGGTGAAATGAAGTCTTCCAGATGTTTTTTTATCTGTGTAACATGAAAAACTTCTTCGACTGAATGTTTCACTTTCATTCCTGTGTTTGATGTTGTATAGACAAAGTCACAGACAGAGAGGAAAATGAGAGGCGTGCAAAAATACAGCATCAAAAATGCTTTTTGATGATAATAAGGTTCCCCTCTAATGTTTTAGAGTTTTCTTCCAAGCAAGATCTAATGGGCATTATATTTATATAGAACATATTTTTGCACGTTTTTGGACTTTAGGAGTTGTCTAAGAAGAGCCAGCCACAGTCTGAATCTCCAAATGCTCTCATCATAAAAATGCTTGTTCCTGGTGGTTATCTCAGAAAACAAGCCGTTCAACCAAACTAGAAGCCAATGCAGGGACACTAAGATTAAGGGAGAGAAATTATGACGTCAGAGGAAATGCATGTAGCGAAGTCAGCAGAAGTAAGAAAGTAGAGACACCCAGCTCTGACGGCCTCGAAGGGTCTGTTGGTCTGAGACCGTATTGTAGAGAAATTGGGGTGACAGACTCGAGGGCATGTGCTTATTTCCCTAGTCACTGAGGAGCCATTTAATATTTCCTTTTCATTTTTGTTTATGAGTTGCCGACAACAGAATCCACTCTGCCTAGTCCGAGCTGAAGGATAATTTATCAAACAATATTAGGTAGCATATTGAATCTTCAGGTGAGCCAAACAGCCAGGCTCTGAAGCTCGATAACAATAAAACGCATTCCACCAGCCCTCCTGGGGCTCCAGGGACCTCCCACACTGCGTTTGGCAGAAGAATGGATCCCTCCCACGGCCACCTCCAAAGGCCACTCACTTTTGGTTCCATCTCCCCTGCAGGAGCCTGGGGTACCTGTGGTTCACAGACCTGAAATTATACACCTGAGCCTTAGCTGCGAGGAAGTCTAGGACAGATGGTCTCTACTTTAAGAAGGTGTTGACCCAAAATATGGGAGGACATTTTTCAGTGACATGGGGTGGCCGCTAATAACAAATGCCACTCCAGGAAGGAGATGATGGTAGCTTTGCTTTAGGAAGTGAATCCAGCATGATTTGTGTAGGAAGATTGGGCGGAGAAAGGCCAGACATGAAGAAGACAAGCTAGGCGCCTGTGGCAATTGTCAGAGGATGCAATAATTAGGTGTTTCACTACAGTGCTAGCGGTGGGAACTCAGCGAGAGAGAATGTTCTGGAACCACGAAGGAGGTAGGGGTGACAGCATTCAGGAATGACAGTCGATACCGTCAGTAGAAATTGGGACGTCGAGACGAAGCGTCATTCTGAAGGGGAGGGTGGAGTCCAGTCGGGGACCCATTCCATTTGGGGGACAGCAAGATATACCCAGATAGACAAATCCAACAAGCCATCGGGGTGGGGAAAGAAAATCTGCAGCTCCTGAGAAGTATCTAGACACAGGGCTGAGAGTCGCCTACAGAGGGGCGATCGTGGAAAGGAAAGGACTGGGAGAACGTAGTTAGAGTTTTGATTCCTTTTGAAAAGCGGCTCCTTGATTTGTGCCCATGTTCCCTGTTGTCTGCGAGCGTCATTTAAGCTGACCTTCACCCCAGCCTTTCATTCCCCCAGCGCAAAAGGGCCAGTCGAAGTTTCACTCGCTTAGTCTTGTTCTGCTTGAAGGCGCTTAGCGCCCGACTTCAAATGATTCCTCTCTTCTTCCATAACGGTGTCCCGGGGGGTTGAAGTCTTACTGTTTCTGTCCAGGCCACAGGGTGCATCATGAGTCAGGAGAACGGAGCCTCAGAGCCGGAGCCGGAGCCTCGTTTCCACTACAGTGTTGTTTTTTTAACCTGGTCTGAGAAAAGGCTCCTGACACCTTTGGAAGATCAAAGATCCAACAGCACACAGGGGAGAGTTTCTGAGCCTGGGCCGCCGTCTGCGAGGGGCGGGCTCGTTCCTGAGTCTCTAAGTCTCTGAGGGCCCTGAGAGGCTGCAGCAGGGCCTGGCTGTCCCACTCGTTCCGTCTTCGGGCCTAACAATGACGCCTTCTCCATGGCCTCAGAGAAGGAAGGAGACCCTCTGCAGAGTGAATGGGGGGTTTGTTCCCCACGAACGGCGAACTAAGCAGTGGGGACCAGCATTTTCTTTTAAATCAAGGGACGCTTTTGTTCTGAAGGACAAAAACTATCTCAGAGCCGCTCCTGGGCTGCTCTGTGGGGAAGGAGCCTCGGCCTCCTGCTTCACTGTCTCAGGGCGGCTGGACCCTGGCACCGGCCAGAGTCTGGGTTACCAACACCCCTGGAAGGATCTCGAAGCCGGGGGCCTTCGACTTGGGCCCAATGTCACAGGTCCCCTTCTGCCTCCTGAGAACTCACCTCCTCACTCAGAATTCCCTGAGAAGATGCCAGGGAGAGATGGACCCCACACATGAGTGAGAACCATGCTGCGGACCAACCCTCCCAACAGCGCCACATGCTTTCAGAAAAGTGACAGGCTCTTCTGTTGCCCAGCAGGAAGGAGGTCACCGACACCCAGTCACCAACACCCGGTCGCTGAGACCAGCAGCCGCTACTTCTCCATCCGTTTGACCCACCCCCCTTCCCCCGAGCTGCACACAGACGAGCCTGTCCTCGGGGTGGGCCTCCCCGAGAGTGTCAGGAGCGGCAGGGCACTATTATTTATGCCTGGGGTCACCATCAGCATGCATTATTCTGAACAGTAACTGACATTGTCCCCGAGACGGGAGGGGTCCTACGCAGGACAGCTCTGGCAGGGCGAACGTGGGGGTTTCCTTCGGAGATCGGAGGACCCAAGAGGGTCACGATGGCCTCTCAGCTCTGGTTAAACTCAAAGGTCACCCCATCTCTGGGAGGGGCATGCTGCTGTCAGAGTTTTACAGATGGTTCCGACGCGACAACAGATCATTAGAAGCAGGGCCGAGCTTATATTCCTCGAGTGTTGACCTGAGTTGTAGATCCTGCATGTGAGGTTGTGTGGGGACTTGGAACATTCATGCAGGCCACCTTGGAGGACCAGGAAGACAAAGGCAGAGGGGCTGCAGCCTGGGTCCCCCACACGGGAGGCCGGTGGAGACACACAGGCAGAGCGCCAAGCGTGAGCCGGTCAGTGGGGTGTGAGTCAGTGTGGATTGTTTCCTTCCAAACAGGGGCAGATTCTCAGGCCTTTCTGGAAGCCTCTAGGGACCCCAGTAGTGGCTGAATTAGTACATGGGCCCCGACAGCGTGCCCAAGCACTGGAGGCTGCGACTCACGGGGTCTTCGTCAGGCAGAATCCTGGTGGAGGGAAAAATGTCAGGGCGGGGCAGCAAGTCTGAGGTCAGCTTTGCTGCCCTCCGAGGCACCAAGAAAGCTCCAGGAAGTGAGTGCAAAAGATTTTTTCTGTCCCTTGGCCCTGCCAATGATGAAATGTATCCCTGACATGCTTGGTTACACCCTCCCAGGAAAGCCAAGATCACACTACAGACCGAAACATGTCAGAGAAGCAGTGAGCGGTCTGAGCTGTCAGCTTGCTTGAGGATCGCCCAGCACAAAACGGCAAGCGGGAGTCGGGGCTCGAGGGCAGAGGTCGAGGGTGGTAACCCCGGCTGTGCCTTGCTTCCAGCCAATGTCCCCTAATGGGTGTCTGACCGTGGGGGCGAGGAGGAGGGAATGAGCCAAGGCACAGGACAACATGAACCCCCTGACCTTTCACCTTCTCACGAGTTTGAGGGTGGTCTGGTTCTCACCGGGCTTCAAAAAAGCCTTGGTGGCCCCCTGCTACTTGGAAGTCTTGCCTTCTTCCCAGGACCAGCCGAAAGCCTCCCTTCGTCCCTGTCCTCCTCCTCCGACGGGCTGTTGACAACAGCGTCCTGACATCCGGAGAGGCGTTTACAGACCGTAGGACACTGCCGTGTTAATGCTCACTGCAGCCAAGTGACCAGTTATTCCCGTCCTCGCTCCCTTGGCGTGGAACCTGAGAGGCTAAGGGACGTGTCCAACAACACGCCATTCAAAGACAAAGGCCCCAGGACCAAGCATTTAGTGAGCACTCACCACCTCCCGGGTGAGTGCTTTACTTAGCTTTAGTTCAGCCTCACACCAGCCTGGGGGGGTCCCCTTGTCCCCAGGTCACAGATGGAGAAGCTGAGGCACAGAGAGCCACATGCGTCTGGCCCGTGGGCTTGGCATTCGTGGCACGTGGGTATCGACCCCGTCGGCCACGCGCTCTAGCCCTGGCTTCTGGCCCCAGGGTGCGCCTCTGCCACAAGCAGCATCCGGCGATGGCAGAACTGGAACACAGTTCCAGGCCTGGACCACCTGTACCACTGCACTGGGGACCTCGTCGAATTGCAGATTCTGACCCCACAGGCCGCAGATTCTGCCTTTGTTAATACGCTCTCAGGTGACGTTGACACCGATGGCCCGCCAACCCACTGTGAGCGAGGACCTTCTGTCCACGGCTGCTTTTCAGTGTGATCGGATCACCGAAATTCATTTCTTCATCTCCGACGGCCACCACCTGCGGCCCCTCCCACACGCACCACGGCCATCCCACTCCTCAGTGCACCTTGTTCTTCAACTCTGACCGAGTCTACAGCCGCTTCGATGAGGACAATGACTCCCAGTCTGATCAGAACCTCAGGAGGGCTGGAGGGTACTATGGAGATTCTTAGCCCTTCCCAGGAGAAATCAATCCACCCCTCCTCTCCTCCCTTCAGTTCATCCATTACCCACGGAATCTCCAGAACAAGCCCCAGGACACCGGCTGGCAAATCAGAGATCTCCCGAAGGCTTGTTCTTCCCCCACCCGGATAGGTCAACTTCTCTGCCAATCACACCATGTACCTGCACAGGACTGGTTCTCCTGCCTCCGCCCCACCCTCCAGAGGCGCAACTTCCAAACCAGAGACTTCACCCTCCTGCCACACATCCGCTTGGCCAACAGGCATAGATCTGAGCCTTTCTGGGAAAGGTGGACATCACCTCTGATCTAACAAGTGCAAGGCTGAAGGAGCAGAGATGTTCTCTCTCTCTCCCCACAAGTCCTGAGACCAGTTTTCTAGCTGTGCTGAGCCCTGGCTGAGAAATCAGAACTCCTCGGGAAGAGTTCTTCCAGGTCAGGGCTTTGTGCAAAAGCCACCTCCCTGCGTGATCAAGTTTCCCGTGACTGTTTTCTGCAATTCCACAGAGAGCCTCACATTGAGGAAAACTAGAAGGGCAGGATTCAGTGATGCCAAATGCTCTCAGGGCTCCTCCTCCCAAAGCCTTTGTTGATTGTACCCAGTATCTATAGTGATAAATTTAAAGACACATGAGACAGTGGCTTCCCAGAGACACTGGGCTATTGTACTGTCCCATTAAGTTGAAACAATGGGACAGAGTCTGGTGCCTATCTCCAGGACAACGGAAAACGCCAGTCACGGGCAGGTGGACTTTCTGGTGAATTTTTAAAAACAGAGTTTCACATATTTCGTTATTTTAAGGATGGGAAGGCTAACTGATAAATATTTAGATGAAATTACAAATACTTTGAACCAAAAATAATATCTTTGATTTAATCCCAAGGTTTTTTTTCTTTTCTTTCTTTCTTTCTTTTTTTTTTTTTTCTTTCTTTTTTTTTTTTTTTTTTTTTTTTTTAGTATTCTGTTGATTGGAGGCAAAATTAAATTTCTCATGTGAGGAGAGGGAAAAAAAAAAAGACACCATGGAAAACCCCAAAGCAACATATTAGCCAGAAAAAAAATTTTTTTTTATTTAAAAATCTATTTTTTTGTATTTAAACATCAGCAAAAATCTCTCCGTTACCAAACTCCTTCACTCTGTTCTGGACATTGGACCCGGACCTTCTAAACAGGCAGAGGCAGCGAAATGCATGTTAAACGCTCTTAATAATACAGCCAAAGGCAGGGGAGCCCCGAGCCTGTCTAGAAGAAAGGGCCAGTGTGTGCCCTGGGGACCACGATGTCGTCTCTCAGCCTGGCCTCGTCTCCCCCTGGCCTCGTCTGGCCCTTCGTTCCCTGATCGCCCTCTGCCACCAGCTCGTGTGATGGATGCCCATTGCGCCCTTGTCCCGGCTGACCTCAGCAGTCTCCTCTGCATGTGATTTTAAGCCCTTGCTCTCCAGGCACGTTTATGATGACGAGGAATGAAAAATTCTAGAACTCCGCTCTCCAGTGTGGGAGCCACAGCCACGTGGGGCTATGTCGGCGATTTTAGAGGAAATGTAAAAAGCCGGTCTCAGCTCCATGGACGCGTCACCTTCCTTACAGAAAGTTCCGTGCAGAGTGATTCAGAGACGTCCCATCCCAGCTCCGAGGGGCCACCAGCTGACTTCAGCATCTCCCCGTGAGTCCCCCAAACCGAGTGAGATGAGACCGACATCACCAATATTCTCGGTAGCCATCTCTCAAGATACTTCCAGGAGTGGCTCACGGTTCCTTCAGATGACTGTAGCATGCCTGGGGAGCCACTTTCTCGATCCCCTGTGGGTCACAGACGCCAGGCGGAAGGGTCATCAGCGATGGAGGTTTAGGGGGAGGAGGACCTCAGAGCCGCCCGGAAATGCTGGTTCTAGAAACTGCAGACTGCCACCACCATTACGTGTTTGGACAGAGTCAGACTGTATCGGTTTGCCATCCGCTGGTCCCTTTAGTTGGCAAGGTGCCTGCCATGCCACCGTTAGAGGCTTATTCCTTTGGGTTTCATGGGGATGTTCTCTAGGCTCCGTGCTGGGACAGGTACATGGAGCATGCAGGTGGGTGGGAGAGAAAGGGACAGCTCTACAGGGGAATAAGGGCGATTGTCAACAATCTCACTTTACCTACCACCGCCGCGAAACCACCCTGTGGGTGACAGAGGGCAAGAACGAGGGTCACGAGGGTCTCTTCCCAGGTCATAGGTCTTAAGTGAGAAATGGTTTTTAAGTGTTTGCCCGGGCGTCCCCAACATAGAGCTGGCCCCATTCGGGGTTCAGCGCCCAGATGGGTTAATTATAGCTATTCGATGGTCAGGATAGTTTTAAGGATACTTCAGCATTAGAGTCACTCCAAAGCATATCGTCCATCTTGAATTTAAAAATAAATAAATATGTAAGTTCTCAAAGCAAGGTTTCTCCTGCATGTTTGGCTTAGTGAGCAGAAACCATCTTTCCCACATCTGACCCCAAGCAAGACTCCGTTTTATTCACTCGCTGGTTTATTTATTCATTATATGGCTATTTTTTGTGTGCCTACCCAAGCAATGTCATCTCTGCAGAGGCTACAAAGTTGAAAAACAGCCCTCACGTTGGAAGCTTGAAAGGAGACCATCGGATCCAGACAGGGACCCACAGCTTCCAGGATAGAAGATTCTGGGCCTTGCTATGTCTGATTTGTATTCTCACCCCAAGTTCCTGAATCCCAGTCGGTTGATTAGATTTCGTCTTGAGTGCTAACTGAGGAGCCCTTAAATTATAGTGCTTATGCAAGATAGAACCTAATTTCCCTTTCAGGTAGAAAGCCAGAGTTAGCCTCCAGGATGCATGTGGACTCTGTCCCAACTCTGGACCACGCTTCTTCTTCA
This sequence comes from Eonycteris spelaea, assembly GCA_003508835.1. Taxonomy (NCBI): domain Eukaryota; kingdom Metazoa; phylum Chordata; class Mammalia; order Chiroptera; family Pteropodidae; genus Eonycteris; species Eonycteris spelaea. The sequence goes on along the minus strand of PUFA01000142.1, from coordinate 1,183,656 downwards.
CCTCACCGGACAGATTGCGTCCTGTGGCTGCCCCTTGCTCCGAAGGAGAACGGGAAATTTCATCTTCTTCTCATCAGGCTTCTGATCCACAAGGAAAAGTCAATTGTGGATGGTAGGGCACACTGGCAATCTCTGCCACCTGCCACACAGTGTGCCTCAGGCACTGTCCTACTCTAAGGACACTGTCCGCAGGTGCAAAGGGAATGATCCATGCCCTCCGGTGATGGAAAGAAAAGCCATTACGCTTGACCGATATTATTTACATCTCCGAGTGCTTCGAATTGTGTGTGTCGCCAGGTTCGTACGTCCCCTTTGCATGTTACCCGTTACCATAAAACAAGAGTCAGTAGATACGCTAGGAAAACTTTCCTGATGTTTTAAGACGAAACCCTTGCAGAGACCACCACAAAGCCATAAAACACTAAAAGCTATCGAATTGAATGTCTAAGTTTTTATGTAAAAAAAGAACAAAACCAAAACATTAAACTGGTCCTATGGACCATGGTATTTTCAAGTTCCAATCATCCCGCTAATTGCAAATCTTTGCAGAGGACATGGGGAGTGAAAAATAAATTAATGTCACCATGAGAATCCCAATTTCTCAGGCCGTAACTTTGAAGTAACTCTGTGACTTTAGTTTTTATGCATAAAGGAAGAAGCAAAACAGAGTGAAAAATGCTGGCGTGTGTGATGCTCACAGTTAAAAAGTCCGTGGAGGCTTTGATGTTTGATGTCTAACAGAGTTAAAAAGGACCAGCTCAGACCTCACCCGCTGCTGATATTCAGTTGGGGACAATTAAACTGGCATCGGGTTTGGGGAGCAGAGAAGAGACACATTTTCTCGTGCGAGTCAAACGCTCCTCCGAGTTCAGACTGATCGTACCCAAAGGCGGAAAGAACGTCTCTTTCAATTCGGGATTTCGTGACGGTTTTAACCGTTTGCAGCCAGCGTTTTATTTGCTTTCACTCCAGTGGTTACCGTCAGATCCTGGTCCATAGCAAAGCCCCGTCTCTGCCTCTGAATGTTTCTAGAGTTCCATGAGCTCCCTGGCCTGGTGGGAAAGCGTAGCTGAGTTTTCAGAGGCTGCCATGGTGACGTATCTCTTCTTCAGGCTCACTAGTGTCCCAGCCCTCTCTGTCCCCACAGAGTGCCGCATCTGCAGGCCACAGTGACTCGTGGCCACATCCGTGAGTGTTACAGTCCCCTGGCAGCTCTGCTGGTCTCCCACCTCGCTGACACAAAGCATAGGCTTCCGGCCAGCACCCCCTACAAAGTCGGCGGAAATGCTGAGGTGTGACGGAACCCCAACAGTGGAGCCATCACAGATGGGAGCCGTAACCCCGTGACGGCGACTCTGGTCCCCCAGAGTCCTTGCTCCCCTTTTCCCATAGTCGTAGAATTCATCGTTTTCCTAGTACAAAGTAAAAACAGCACCTACCAGGTACTCCTGCAGTTAAATGCAAGAGCACCTGCCTGAGTTCTGGCCAAAGAGGTAGAAGTGAACATGGAAGAGAGGGGCCATGCCATTCTTGTCTCCTTCTTCCTTTCTGCTGGTGGAAAGGGAGAGGCAATGGCTGGAGCTCCAGCAGCAACTTTGAGCCACGAGACAACCCCGAGAATGGAAACTGCAGATGTAAAAACAACCAAACAGACAGAAAAAGGACTTGGAACCCTACGGATGCCAGCTAGTAAAATCTAGTTCAGAAGTAACTGTCCCTAGGCTTACAGAACATGAGAAAAATAACCTTTCTTACTGAAGTCGCAGTTATACAGCCAAATTTAATCCTAACTATACACTATGGATATAGAGCTAGCCACAGTCAGATGGTAACTAGGTGAACTGGTCTTTTTTCTTCTGGGCTGTCTTTTATGATTCTTCTCCCAGAGCCCACCGTCCTTGATGCCTTCTGTCTGCCTCGGCACTAATGCCCTCTGTTAAAATACCCATTTTTCTAATCACTCTTCTATCCTGATTTACCGATTCCTACATCCCATCCCTTGGGATCTGGCAGGTGACAGACCAGGTAAGATAATAACAAAAATTTATATTCAGTTATTCATGGAATGTAATGAATGTTTCTATTCTAAGAGAGCGTTCTAATAGGCGACTGGACCCAAGGAGCGAATAACGTGGGTATTCTAGCAGGTAATTATGACAGGTATTTTCTGGCAGGCAGGTTTTTGACCTTTGGTATAAGAAATATCGTCCTGCAAACTGTGAGTCAGGTCCAAGTTTACGTACACAGCACTGCGAACGCAGTTACGATTCCCCGGATACTTATCTCAACTCTCTCCATATATTACTTATTCGTGTAAAGCCGTGTTCAAAATAAGATACACAGCGGCTGAGTGAGCAATAGGTGGAAGTGAACAGTTCAAACACTCGTCAAGCTTTCAGAAATGATATTCTTTTGACTTCCCTACCATGGGAGTTGGAAAAGACCCCCACGTCCAACAAAGGCTTAGTCCTTCCCTATCCCCCATCCCCCCTCCCCAAATCTCCATGAGCTGGCCTTCCGGCTCACAAATAAGCACATAGTCTAAGTAAAAACAATGTTCTTATGGAAACACCCCTTCTGGGCATGTCTCTGGCTCCAGTCCTTCCAACAAAATCGCTCCCCTCCCCCCACCATTTCATTTGGAAATTATGGGGTTGCCACAGAGTGACCCAATATACTTTTGCTTCCTCAAACCATAAAAGCCAAATCTACTCTATTAACGAAACGGTAATGATTTTTTTTTTATTATATCAGTAGCTTATGTCAAGGAACTTTTCTCTAACTCCTTATAACTCAGAGCTGGCTGACAGCCAGGGAAATACATAATGAGGAAATTCAGGAGACCACCGGAATGACTGAATAGCACCTGAACAAACAACCGCTTCTTCTCAGCTTCCATGGGTATTGCTTCCAGGAGAAATACGGTCATCTGAGCCCGTGTCCCCGACCCCAAGGGAATGGCTAAGACCGACATGTAATTGTAAACCGACTTCCTTGAACATAGCAGTGCCTGAAATGGAAGGCCAGCCTTGGAGGGAGGGAAGCAAGTAGCCTCTGGTAATCTCTTATCTCTCCTCCCAGTGCCTTCCTTATCTGGCCATCTCCTTCCTTCTCCCCGTCCCTTTCATCCCACTACTATTCACAACAAGGACCCCTGGCAGGAAATGAGTTTAAAAACAAAACAAAACAAAACTATCAATATTCCTGTGACCCAGAATTGAAAAAAAAAAATTCTTCAGTCGCTTTTCTTTGCCCCTCTTACTTTCTTGAAGATGTCCCTTTACTCTGTGATTGTTGTTATCTTTTTTAGTTCCTTCTCTCCTAAGCTCACCGAGGTAGAAATCAAAAGATGCAGACACAGCGTTTCAAGGAAGAAGGACATTTCTTGACTGACCTCTCTGCTAGGCAGGCGGCGGGGGAGGATAAAGCGTCTGGCGAAGTCACTGCCACAATTCCCACAATTCGCTAACTGGTGGCCTTCTTGGGGGAGGCAAGACTTGGAACCATTAGAAAACAATGTCAATTGAGGGTAATTAATGGTGACCTCATGCTGCAAGTCCTTCCTTGAAATAACAATGAGCCAGAGCCTAAAAATACAGCTCAGGTGAATAAGGAACTAGGTGGTAGAGAGGCTAAGAACCGGAATGGTCCTGTCAGAACATAGTGAGCCTGGCCCACTAGGGAGAGAGTTCTCAGAACTGCTGAAGGCAATTGTTTGGACCAGAACTTAATTTCGTTAAGTTCTTCGTGAATTTTCAGTTTTGACATATTCCACACTGGTTAAAAAAGGAACCGGATCCATGTGTACACCCTGTCTGAGTTTACTGCACAGAAAAGACCCTTAACTCTTTCCTGTATCCACCTGCAAGGGAGTGTGGGTTTTCTTCAGCAAAATGCTTTTGGGTACAAGGAGAGGAAGGAACTAGAACTTTTCCACTAAGTAGCTATTGGAGAGAAATAAGTGAAAATGAAATGAGGTTTTCATCTTACTTCTAAGCCCTATTATGCATATGTGATGTCTAATCTATTTTTTTGTAAAATGAGCAATAATTTGGATGCATAGTCAATATTTAATTATCCTTGAGTTCAACATAATTTGTCCCTTTGCAAATGCAAAATTCTTGTTATTAGGAAGAAAAATCCAGTCTAAAGCGAGTAAGATTTTGCTTCTAATTATAGATTTAATTCCCTTTAAACATGGGTTAAATTTTGGGTTCATCAATTTGTGACTATGTCAAATGAGATAGAGAAAAAATGTCCAGCACACTGGCTGGCCATGGTGTTTGATGCTCAATAAATGTTAATTTATTATTGTTAACCAAACTATAATTAAGCTATAATCTGCAGTAATACAGATTTATTGAGCATTCCAAATTTTTCATTAACTCGGCCCGTGTTTTTCCACTTAGATGAGCTTAACATGCACCATGAGAACGATCTGAAAATGTTCAGTTTTTTAATTATACTGGATCCTCCCGAAAACTCTCATCTCAAATTTCTGTATTCGAGGCAATTCTCCTCTGTGGATTGTAGCAATCTTATGATCTCAGTCAAGATCTCAGGTTTGCAATTTATAAGTATCTCACCGTGTCAAACAGGTCTTCGTTGACTGTCAAAACCATCGTACTTCTCCAACGGAAGGATGTTTTCGTGCACGTGCAGTGGGCCTCCGTGTAGCATTCGCTTTTGCAGAAACGGCCCAGTTGATCTCTGTGATGGTTTTAACAGCCCGTTATCCTTCAGACTTGCTTTAGTGAGTGGTTAACTTCGCATGCAGGAGCTCTGCTGGCTCTTGGTATAAATTAAATGCAGGTAAACCAAATTCTTTCAATGCAATAGAGCTTTCAAACAGATCCCCTAGTCGCTCCTTTGCAAAGTGGAGGGTTCTCTCACAAAGCCAATAATCACTTTCTAATGCGTGGGTTTTGCAAGTCGGATTTGCTTAAAACCCGGCAACCCCTCTTTGTTTGCTATTCCTAGGGTTGCTCTTTTGGATTAATTTTAATTGAGAGAATCAAAGAATCGAGACCAGATTGCTCCCATCGAGTTTTGGTTTGGCCAGCGTTGACGACTCATGTATAAAGAATAATCTGTTGGAAATGGAATGGAGTGGAAGGTATGGGGTTGGGCTGGGCGGTAAGGTCAAGGCCCTCGGGCAGCTGAAAGTTGAGTCCTTTGATTTTCTTTTTAAATTCGCCAGGCTCTTTGCAAGATTGTATCCTACAAAAACAAACAAAGGAAAACCCCGATATTCCCCAGCTGATTTTGCTCACAGAGTAGAGGCAATAAAAGAGAGTGACTCCAGCACGAAGAATCTCCGTGTGGGCAGAGTGAGAAAATGTCTGAGCTGATGTTGTAATACAAAACCACGGAGATGGAACAGGACAAAATCAGTTGGAGAAATCTGTTTTGCTAACCCGGAGAACAGACGACTAAAAGAAAACCGCCTTCCCAGGGAGAAAGGCTGGCCTGAGTCCTCCACATTTCTCCTAGGTGCCTCTCCCTCACACGCTTCCGCCTGCGATGGCTGCCATCCCGTCCTCCAAGGAGAGAAAGGCTCTCGCTCCGTCCCGGCCAAGCCTTCTGAGCAAACGGCGGCCCTTCGTTTGCGCGCTCTGCCACCTTCACGAAATGCTGATACGCTTCCTACAAATCAAGAGGCGATCGATCTGATGGCGGGAGCGGAGCAGGTGTGCAGAAAAAGCCTTTCACTTCCTGCAACCAAGACAGGACCCTTGTCAAGTCACCTCCCCTGGGACAAAGACGGAGTGTTGGTGGCTGAGACCCTGCATGCTTTAAGTATGGGTTCCTTTCTGGGCTTGAGTGCCAAGCGATGTAGGAATTGGGGAGAGGCCGGGAGGGGAATCTATCCCACCTACACGCTCTGCCTGCTAGCCTAAATTATTCTCGAGATTTCTTGTTGAATGTGCTTCAAGGTGATGCGTTTTCAAGAGAAACCTCCAATTCTGACTGCTCAGCTCACACAAATCCTTTGAACTTCCCTGTGGGGTTCTCTCGACGCTCAGGGTACATTACCACTTGAAACTGAGATGAGTGAGATGAGGGCATTTCAGGAGATCAAAGATAATAGAAGCGTCCGAGGTTTTATAGTTTAAAAGAACTCCGTTTTCAGAAACAGCCAACAAAAGCTCTATTGTGCGCATTTAATTATTTCTACAAATACATTACAAACTCCTCCATCCCCGGAATGTAATAACCGAAAAACGGGCTTCGAATGAAATTTAAATGAAATTCATTCCATGAAAACGAGATGTTCAAATCGGCCAGGCAAACAAACAATGGCTTTTTTTTTTTTTCTTCTGTTGGCTCCTCAAAACTGTTGCATCATCAAAACACGAGTGGAATGTTTGTCTAACTCCTTCAAGGATATCGAGAAATCACCCCGCCCCCCCAATAAAAACTTAAATAAAGTTTGATACTCTTCAACTGAGAAGGTGGATAGGCGACATGAGGAATTTCTAGAGGTGGGTGGACTGGCACCGATTACATAAATGTGTTTGTTCTTTGCCCTTTGCCAAGAGCACACAGGCCCGGGGGTGTAAGGGATGCTAGACCAGGTGCCAAAGGTCAAAAAGCAAGAAAGTAAATCCACATTTAAAATACACTCTTTATTTCAGGGTTAATAACGCACCTTATGGGCCTTTTCTTTTTCTTCCTGATGGAACTCGAGTGACTGACTGTTTCTTCGGACCGTCCAAGGTATTGGCTTTGGCGAGAGAAAGGATGCGTTCTGGCTTGGGTTAAAATTTCAATGACAGAAAGTGTATGCACGCAGAGTGGCCCAGCGTGAGGCGACCGTGATGCCGCCGTTCACCACGACCCCGGCCCAGGACTGCGATGCTGGCAAAGGGTTAGCGACGGCGAAAATCAAGGGCAAGACTCCGAACTTCGTGTGCACCATGGGTCCAGATATCGAAAAGAAAGGTAGAAAACCAGACTGACGGGTGCAGGGACAGGCGTAGGGATTAGGGTGACGGGTGGAATTTGTTCCCCTGGTTTTATGTCTTTTCCTGCTTTTTTTTTTTTTTTTTTTTTTACTGAGGCTATTACTCTCGCATCTATGATTTTAAACCACGCTTTCAAAGACAGGTCCATTTCTGTGCCTTTTCCACACTCAGTCATTCTTAATTAACCTCTCATCATGTTCATGAAGCTTCGAGTTCAAGAAGCTTCCGGGGTAAACAAATAGAGAGTCCGCAAGGCCATGTGGTCCCGACCCAGTTTCACGGAGTGTGGCTCGAAGGCTGACTCGGGCAGCGTCCGCCCGGACAGGTAGGAAACGACACTGTGCATGTGTCTCTGAAATGGCTCTCCTGGTTTTCAATGGTCACCTTTGAATAGGTAAACAGAAGGCACTTTTTATTCCTCCATGAAAACCCAGGTGGCTTAGAGTCTGGTGAAGAGCAGCTTACATGGCAGACAGACTGAAGGCAGAGGACGATTCCCAAGGGAGAGACTTGATGTTTATTTCAGAAGTAGAAGTTAGCGAGCTTCAGAAAAGCCTTTCTTTGGGGTCAGAATCGAGGGCCCCGCAGAGGCATTGCTCTGGCTTTTAGGAAGGACAGTGGCGGCCTAGCACAGGAGTGGGCAAAGAAGGATGGGGCTTGTGGGGGCCGGGCAGAAATCGGGGTGCCTGCCGATGCAAACAGACCGACCTGTGAGGCTGGAGAGCGGGCGTGTGGGGACGTGAGTCTTTGCCTACACCAAACAGACTCTATCTGGATACTTCTAACGCCAGCCCGGACAATGGCAACTCTTGTCAATGATCACACTGGTGGGAGACTTGTTTCCGTCACCACGCATGCTAGTGAAGACTGGCCCTGTCGTGCGACGGGGCTGCGTGATGATGGCCGGCCAGGGAGAGATGGTGGCCTCGTGGCCATGGGCAGAAAGAAGGTTCCCAAAGCTCTGTGGGAGGTGAAAGCAAGGACTCCTCCCTGACCACTGTGCCACGAAGCAGCAGCACTAATCGAATCGGCCTTCCTCATCGCCGCTCCGCAGTCTCCTGGAACACTTTGACATCGAAGTCTGTCCCCGTGAGAGTCTCACTGTCTTTTCGGTAAGCCTTTCCCCTTACGTGACCACCTGCCGTGGCTGCCGGAGGGGGCGACTCGGCAGCTCCTGTCGTCACCACCTTAAAACACCAGAATTAAACCACGTGTGCACCTCTGCGGCCTCCCCCCGGAGGGCCCCGGTCATGCCTCTTCTTACCTAGATTGTGTAAAATCTCCAGATGGGCCTCCTGCTGGTCCTCACCACTCCCCCCAATCCCCCCCACCCCCATTTTCCGCAGAGCAGCCAGAGGGATTTCATAAACCCGGAGTCAGTGGTTGACGCCATTCTGCCTAAATCCTCTAGCTCCTCCTGGCATTAACGCCAGGCGGCCCCTGCTGGTGCCCCAACCCTGCGGGAACTGCCCTCACCTGACCACTCTGCCTTCATCCTCTGTGCCAAGCTCGGGCCCCACCAGCCTTCGTCCCTTCACCGAGCCTGACCCTGTCTCGGCCTTTGCGGGTCCCACTGCTTAGAAAATGCTTACCCCTACTCTTTATTCGTGTTTTTTTTTTTTAGTTTGATTTCATCACAGGCTTTGTAACAACTGTAAGTTTTCAAATACAATCACCCTCCATAAACACGATGTCGAATCATAGGATGTGGCTAGGCAAAGGGACCACACTGCTTTGTGACCGTGGCAGAATCTGCAGGGCTGCATGACGGGTTGGGATCTTATCTGGGGCGGGGGGCGGGGGGGGGAAACGTAACCGCCCCCGCTTCCCAGGGGGCCTCTCTCTGGTGACATTTCCTTAGCAACCCTGCCAAAGTCCAACTTCTGGCTTCGCTCTTCCCTCTGCTCTTTCCGTGGCTTTTTCTTCTTGCCTTCAGGACGCAGGGCAAATGTCCCTCTGCAGAGAAGGCTTCTCGGCCGAGTTAACCCCCTTCCCGTCACTCTGTCCCATCTGTGTCCCTGAGTCGTTTTATTCATAGCACTGAATGCCATCCGAAGTGGCCGTTCTTGCTTTCGGTTTCTCTATGGGTGGTTAGGGGTTACCAGGATCAAGTACCTCAGACTGGGCGACTTAAACAACAAAAGTGTTCCCTCCGGTTTTATCGAGGTGCGACAGGTGGCCCGCAGCGTGTACGTCGAAGCCGTGCGGCGTGATGATTCGTCCTGCAAACGTCGTCGACGGCAATTAATTTCCTCACAGTCCTGGAGGCTGGAAGTCCGAGAGCGGGGTGTAGGCGGGGTGGGTTTTTCCGAGGCCTGTCTCCTTGGCGTGCGGATCACTGTTCTCTTGTCTCCTCCTGACGTGGCTGTCCCCCTGGGCTCGCATCTCTGCTGTCACTCTGTGTGTCCTGACCTCTCGTCTTAGAAGGTCCCCAGTCACGTGGCACTGGGCTCCAGTCTAATGGCTCCGTTTTTAACTTAATGGCCTCCAGAAAGGCCCTATCTCCGTATGTGGTCACATTCTTAGGTCCTGGGAATTCGGGCTTTGATGCACAAATTTTGAGAGGAGCACGATGCAGCCCTTACCGATTGTTTATTTGCTTTTTCACGTCCCTGTTTTGGTTTGTTTTGTTTTTCTGTCTATCCATACCTGAGTTTCCACAAGAGCAGGAATTTGAGTCTTGTTCACAGTTTTAGCTCGGACACTTGCTGACGCCATCATGGCATTCCACGAGAAGCGCTCAGGGTTTGTGCGAAAGCCTTGAACAGTCCGTGGTTTGGCACAATTTTTATTACCTTTCCCCAGTGTACCCCATCTTTTCTGAAAGATTTTTATCGCCCAAACGGCATTTATTACGTTTTTATTAATAGATTCTCCCGCGAGATGATGCTATTCCCTGTGAGTCTAAATCCAAGAAATCTGACACTGAGCAGCTTATCAGTCATAAATAAACAATTTCTATTAACCTTAAAATGTCGAAAGTGTCTCCAGGATTCCTGCCCCCTGTCTACACCATCACCATCTTTTCAGATCCCGCCATGAAAAACCCCACGCTGGAAACCTACCGGATTAACCCACTTCAAGTTTCTCTGACTGCGTGGGGCACTGGAATATGTCAGCTGATCACAACCTCAAAATGTCACCCTCCGCCCATCAATCGTCTCTGTGGGTCAAGTGAATTCCAAGCCCAGCACCAGACAGGTTGATTGAGCTAAAAGCAAAGGCTGAAAGAAACTTCCTACTTGAGCTAAAGAATCCATGCTGGATGGTCCATAAAAAATGATCCGGCCCCCAGACGGTAGCTCCCTATTCTTGGTATGAAAGCCTTGTCATAGCTTACAGTTGGAAAAGGTTTTACAAGAATGAAAATGGACATGCCCATGGCCCTAGAAATTCAGGTGACGCAGGACAGGGCAGATGCCCCGGAGTGGGGGGGCGGGCTCTCAAGCCCCGCACTGAGAGAGAAGAGGGTTCTTGGAGAGAGTGCGGAAAGAATTCAAACACATGGCAGAGTCGAGTGAAGAGGAGAGTTTATTGGAGAAGGGGTACCTCTCCACAGACAGAGCATGGTCTCCTCTCAGGGGTGGAGAATGAGAGAGCCTGAGAGAGACTCAGAGGGACAGAGACAGTAGAGATGAGGACGGTGAGAGGGACTGAGAGAGAGACACACACATGAGACAGACAAGGAAAGACCCTGGGAAGGACCGAGTGTCCGGGGAATTCAGTTTAAACAGCATGCTGTAGTCCCTGTGAATCACATTTCAAAGACTTTGTTTACCCATTTTCCTTTGACAAGGACATACAGTGAGGAAGGGGAAGAGTATGTAGCGTGAAGAGCTAAGAATATAGAGAGGGAAAGGCCTGCGGGCAGCTCCCAGCCTTTAATCCGTCGGTTCCCCATGGTTCAGCCACAGAGAATGGCTGATTTTCTTTTGCGTAGGGGGCCACGTAAAGACTTCGTTTTTCCTGTTTTCCCTTCACAGGTGTGGGAAATGGGTCGTCAGCAATCCCAGCAGAAATCTTCCTTCGCTCTGCAGGTGTCCTCGTGGGCTGCAGGGCCGATCGGCACATTGCATCTCTGAATATATCTTGATTTCACATGTTCGTTCATCTCTTGCTTCCTCTCTACAGTAGAGGAAGACTCGCGTCCAGCTCAAAGCCAACCCATCAAAGCCCCAGGATGGGGAGTCACCAGGTAGCTGTTCCGAGATCCACAGCACGCCGCCGACCATGGAGGTGCCGATGGGTGGGTGATGATTAGGAATTTTAATTTCACACTTAGCCTCATAAGAATCGTTGCTCAAACAATTATTTTGTAAATTGAGACGTTGCACGTTTGATTTACTGCAGGAACTAGGACATAGCACAGCCCAGGTAGGAAAAAATACACGCGATTTCAAATATAATTGGACAATACAGTATTTGGAAGGAAAAAAGAAACACCTCCAACAACAACAACAAAACCCTCCCCCGACGTAGTTATTTGGTGTGTTCCAAAGGAATCCTCTCGTTCGGAGTAAACTGGCCTGTTCGTTTAATGCCCTTACAGTGTAAGTCCCAAAGAACCCCCAGAAATTTCAAGGAAAGCACATTCGAGCTTCCAACAGAATTGCCCTTTGCGTCGTTCAATGCGCCGCCCGGAAGAAATGTTGAATTTGAAATTCGACAAGCACGTCTTTAAAAAAATGCGCTTTGGGCCACTTGCTTGCATACGGCTGAGATCGAGCTTGCAAGAAGAAGAAGGGTGAAGAGTCGTGAGAGCCGTTCAGGTCGCCAAACAGTTCGTGGCGTCAGGAGGTATGTTAAGCTCCTCGTCTTTTTATGCTGATAAATGCTAGCGGTGTGATGCGCTTGTAACCAAGTGATCAAACTTGATTTTGATTTCTTTTTCTGTGTCATGACGCAGAGCTACCTGCAATCATCTTTGTACAGAAAAAAAGGGGGATACCCTTCCGGGAACAAGACAAACCCAGGAGTGGATTTGATGGATAAATTATATCTTTAAAAGAAAGTCAGCTCAAAGTCCAGCATTGTATTAAGCTGATAACTTATTTCTGGGTCACTAAATCGCCTTACCTGTTTTTTGCTGTTTATGGAAGAAAATTGTTTAGGCGTGAGCCAAGGAGAGTGAAGCTTAAGTTCTTCTAAGATCTTAACTCTGCATTAGTGGTTGCTGCCTTGCCACCTGCTACCTTTCCCCACCCTTCTCCTTCATCCTCAGAATTCAACAGACCTGAGTAGGAATTCCTGGAACCTCGAGAGGGTTATGTAACGTCTTTATCTTTTCTTTATCTGCAAAAAAAAAAAACACACAAAAAACAAAAACTGGGCATGGTGATGTAACCTCATAATTATGCCCATTTTGGGGTTGGTGCACGGATTGCATAAAATAAATATATACGATGCCTCGCACATGGAGGTCACCTGTGTGCCATCCAGACACCCTTCTGCCACCACCACCCCCCTTTTCTTTCTATTGTTTTGTCTTCACCTTCTACATCCTTAAAACAAGCACATATGGGATAGGGTTTTGGAGGAAAACAGTCCAAGTTCTTTGCTCCTTCTTCCACCTGATTAATGCCCCCACGCAGTCCGAAAACTTGTAAGCAAAAGAGCTCCACGAATTCATTCCTGTCCTGTCCGTGACCTCGTAACTGCTGTAATTCCCCCTGGGCATGTTAAGTAAACAGCCCAGGGACAGTTTACAAATGGGAGCAGCAAGAACTAGGAGGAGCAGAGGGTCAAGGAGACTTGTCCTGGGCTCCTGGGAGAGGCAGAGCCTCCCAAGCCAGCGGCTGCCAGCGTCCACTTCCTGTCCAGGGAGTGGCGCCCACATTTGCTGCTCCCCCTTTTGCCCTTCGCTTACTTCTGGCAGACTCCACCGAGTTTGGAGATGTACTCCTCTGTCTCTTCCATTTCCCTTCTGTTTATGTTCGACTCTACTCTATGCTGCACATCGGTGTATTAGGGAAGAAGTGTGTTCCGAGCGCCTTAGGAGTTTGAGAAAAGCCGACTTTGCTAAAAAGATCGTGAATGATGGGGATTCTCAATGATAACGGACATTGCTGGCGTCCACCCTTCAGACCTACTGACTATACCCATGTAGGTTGAGAATATCGCCAGTACATATTGATTCAAACCGCTGCAGTGTTCTGAAGTGCTTAAAAAACAACAACAACTATTTTAGAGAATCCCTCCCTGTTGATTTTCTACATCAAATGCCCTTTCCCCCCCCCCCCCCCGGCTTTGAAGCTGGTTTAGAAGCTGCGTGTGTTCCCATTTCCATGTTCACTCAGTATTTGCGATTTCGTTCTGTTTACAGAGAGATGGCAAGACACAAACTCCACCGAGCAGCATTGCGAAACACGTTTCTGGGGCTCGAACAGACGTCACGAGGTTGCTGTGTTCCTGCCTCTTGGGGGGGGGGCTTGGTCTCCCAGCAGTGCATGTATTCCCGCTTTGCTGTCCCTTGGGCATAAGATCAGGGATGGAACAGTGACAAAGGAGAAAAGAGCAGTAGGAAACAGGCAGAGGAAAGTTTCATAAAAACCTAGGCACCAAGACAAATAGACAGCTTCTCCCCGCATCCCCAGAGAACCTAAAAACTGTCAGAACTGGCCCTGCCCAGCAGCCAGAGGCAGCTCTGTTTACAAGTCAGAAACGCTGGGACCTGCCCACCGATTCTGTTTTCCTTGCTTCCCCGAGACAATCCCAGGAATCTCGTAAAGCAGTATTTTCCCAATAGACAGATGCCGGCAGAGTCTTAAAAGCCACAGAGCCCCTCTGCTGAGGCTTCCTGGCTCTATCGGCCTCACTCTCAGCTGGGCATTGAAGGAGCAATGACGGGGTGCTGGCGTCTGACGACATGCCACGTGAGCTGGGCTTTTCGACGTTTACACATGACACCTCCTTTACGTGAGAAATACCTAGAATTGTGCCTTGGCCAACTCCCTCTTCTCACTCAGGTCTCAGCTCAAATGCCATCTTTTCCAAGACCTTCTCTGACCGGGCCCCCTAGAGCTGCCTCCAGCCCACTATCACCTTTTATTGGATTATTTTTATTTTCACTTTCTTGAAAGATTCATGACCATGGAAAAGGATCTTGTAGATTCACTTGTTTATGTGCTGAGTTTATTAGCTGTCTCCCCAGCAGCACTTGCGTGAGAGCTGGGCCTTCCTCGTCTTGTTAGCGCTGTCATCAGGGGCATGGCACACGGTGGGCAAACGGAGGCAAAGCCAAGGACACACCTACCAAGGAGGCGTGATTCCTGGCCACGGCCGTTCGCAAAGTCTCCCTCTCATCCTTCCGAGGCTGACTGTGATCAAGGCTCGGGCAGGGCCACAGACTTCTTCCAGGAGGCCACTGGTTCCTGAGGATGAGTATGACTTAGCCAGGTGATGACTCAGGACAAAGATACCACAGGCAGGAGGAACAGCTTATGCCAAGGCACGGATGCCAGAAAGAACTTAAATTCTCAGGTTCGTAAGTTTTGTGGTGTAACCGAAGCAGGCATTTAAGGGCGAAAACAGGTGTGTGTGTGTGTGTGTGTGTGTGTGTGTGTATATGTAAACACATACAAATGTATATATACATATACAAACTATTTGGAATGTGATTGAGAGATTTTTAAGCAAGGAGGCCAAAAATGTAATGGTGAGGACCAATCAGTGGCCGCTGAGTGAGTCAAACCAGGTCCAAGTCACAATTCCACGGCTTCCAAGCTATGTGACCTGCCACCTGTCCCATCTCTAAAATGGGCATAATAATTTGTTGGGATGCAAAGTTACTGTGCCTTGCGCTGGACACATGATGCGTGCAACCACTTTCAGCGTCGATGATATCAGGGATGATGTGATTAATTTATACACTTTAAAAAGAGCTTTCTAGAACGGCAGAATAGATGTGATAAGCTTTCAGATCTCATGACCTGGAAAAGATGTTTTAAACTTTACTGAAATAGAGTTGACGCACAATAAACTACACATTTTTAAGTATACGGTTTGGTAAAAGCATTTCAAAGAATATTTGGGGACCAACATAGAAATACTAATTTGTAAAAAAAAAAAAAAGTGATGATGAGGATGATAACCTATTAACATCAAAAAAAAGTAGAAGAACATTCTCTCCAAAGAAAGGGAGAATGTTTAAACTAGGGGGAGGAGGGATTACTTTAGAAAAACTCAATGCATTATTTTCAACACATTTTTTTCACAGGTGAACTTGTGTGTTGGTGTGTTGGACCCTCTGATACTCGCCTCATTAGAGGGAATGAACCTGGATGTGGGCAAGTTCTGAGGCTAAGGTCATGGGGACAAGGACGGAAGTGTGGGTGATGGATTTAGGAAACACTGAGAGCCAGCAGGACCTGGCTGCTGGAGGTGAGTGATGGGAAAAGCCAAGAGAGGGCCGTGGGGAGGAGGAGACAGCACAGGAGCCGGGGGAGGTTTGGCGGAGAAGAGGCGATGCTTTGCTTGTCATGTGTGAACTTGAAGTTGCTCTGAGACATCCCAGCAGAGAGGCCCAGTGGTGCAGCTGGGATGGATGGGTCTGGAGCCCACTGCTCCAGAGAGCAATCTACACTTGAGATCCAAAATGGAACATTATCAGCTCAGCGAGGCATTCCACTGCAGAGCAGAGAGGGGAGGGAAGGGGGAGGGGGGAAGAAGCAGCATCGGTATTTTTTAAGCTTCCCTCCTCCCCCAGGGAATTTTCAGGAGGGACCAGGGCAGAGAAGCCCTGTAGGAGGGAACAGGTGAGACATTAAACTTTGATAGGAATACCTCCCTTCGTGTTTGTAGAAGGATTTAGAGTTCTTTTGCATGTATTTTCTTAACGAATGTTTGCTATGGTCCTCTGGGGTAAGAAGTAAGGACACGGGCCAACGTCAACATTTAAGGGTCAGATTTAGTGAAGAAGATGGAAAGGGAACAAAAAGGAAGTTAGAAGACCTGGAAAAGGTGTCGTTGTAAAAGACCGTGTCATTTTTTAAAAGGTAATGATGACGAGCATTTCTAGAGTGACTTTTATCTACCAGGCATTGGACCAAGTGCTTTACGAAGCCTATTTGATTTGGCCCTGATGACAACCCTAGGAAGAAGATACTATTATTAACCACACGTTATGGTCGAGATGCTCCCAATTCATACAGATTAAGTGACTTGTTCACAATTCCGTGAGCAGTTGCGTTGGAATCCAATCCCATGAGGTCTGACTCTCGACTTGTTCAAATTCAAAGGAGTGGCCAGTAGCTCCAAGGACTCAGAGAATGGGTCATGGATGACCAGGCCTGAAATGTGTCCGTGGAATTTGGCAGTGAAAAATCTTAGCTTGATGATGGTTGCCAAATGGGAGAGGTACTGGGGGCGGGGTGAAAAAGGGGAAGGGATTAACAAGTACAAATTGATAGTTGCAAGATTGTCACGGCGATGTAAAGCAAAGCATAGGGAATACAGTCAATAATAAGGAAAAATAGGGAATATAGTCAATAATAAGGAATAATAGGGAATATAGGTCAATAACACTGTGTGTAGTGTCAGATGGGTACTAGCTTAGTCAAGGGGATGTTTGACATTATATAAATGTCTCACCACTAATACAATATTATATGGTAGCTATATTTTAATAAAAAATCTTAAAAAATAAAAGCAGGTACTCAGTGAGGCTCATGATCTATTTAAGTGGTAAAGGAACTGAGGTAATTTTGGAACGGACTGATTTCTAAGATAATGAAAAGGATAGCTATCATCTAGCAGGAGCCTAAAAAAATCTTTTTGAGATCGGAGCGAAGTGTGAGGAACACGAAGAAGGGCGAACACCCTATTGAGGTGGACGGAGCTGCTCTGTGCGGGCAGAATGATTTATAATAATTCACCTATTTATAGCACCTAACTTTACCTGGTTGGGACAACTTATCGTATGGTCACCTTAAGTCGAAGAACTTTGGGGCAGGGAGAGACCGAAGATGCAGTAGAGAGAAGGAGGGCTGGAGGCTCTGGAGACAGGGGTGCCTGCTGGGCAGGTAGAGAGCCGAGTCTTAGAAGCCGGGGGTGACGAGGTGAGAACACATGTCGTTGCTAATGAGTTAGGGGTCAACCCTAGTCTGTGAGATTTCCTACTCGACTCCTCTCTCTGTTTAATAAGAGACCAGGAGGTCACAGTTTAGGCTGCAAATTCCATGCTCAACTCACTTTTTACCCAGTAGGCTACAGGGCTCACCAACTTCTCATACACGTGGTTTCGCTGGTCTCTGTAACGCCAGGCAGATGGTGTGGACAGGTCCAAGCTGGGCGTGAATAGCTGAGACACGTGTCCTTTGAAAACCGGTTGAGTCCCTTCACTGCCACATGTGAAAATGTTAGCATGAGGGAAAATAGGGTGAGACAAATCTATACCACGGACACTTAGAGCGTCCGGCACTGTATCGCACCTATCTCATTATGATAATAGTATTAGGAGCTTATTATTGACAGCTTACGACGTGCTAGAAAGAATTGTTTTAAATTTATTTTTTTAATGCAATGTTCTAAGTGTTTGCATTTTTTACCTTTTATTTTTTTCTCTCTCTCTTTCTCTCTCTCTCTTTTGTAAATGAAAAAACTGATAATTCCCTAAATTTACACACGTAGTAAATGGCAGAGCCAGGAATTAAATCCAGGGCCCACACTCATAACCAATATGTTATTCTCCCCCATCTCTCACTGTACTCTATTGATTTAAGTTCATTTCCCAAGCCTGGCAGGTGGGCTCCCCAGCGAGGCGTCTAATGGGCGTGCCGGAGGGGTCATGCCCTAACAGGATTGCTCAGCTTAGGGCACAGGGTGGTGAAATTCAGCCAAATGGGCAGCTGCCCAGGACGGCCTGCCTCAAGAACTGAATCAACAGGGACATAGGTCGTTCTCCAGCTGTGGTGACCTCCCTGTCAACGTGACACACTGGAAGCCGTCAAGAGCCAACACAGACTTCGGAGAAATCTCTCCTGATTCTTTGTTCTGCTCTCTTGAATGTTAACATGACGTGGAACATGTTTATTGATAGACAGTGCTGTTATCTCCGGTGGCAAACAGAAAAACACCATATGAACAGTGTGGAATAATTGTGGATCGATCAATCAATCAATCAATCAAAAAAGTAATGTCAAATAATGACTATGGTATTGGCTATTGGGGTAGAGGAAACAGAATTACGGTTTGTGCCACAAGATCAGTGTTAAGGAGAGTTTTCGGGCCTTGGCTGATGGGAATCCGATGCTTATATAGGATTTTATTTCACTTGATTGAATTTGATTACTTTTGGCATTCAAAAAAAATTTTTTATTGCATAACCTTATGATGGCAGGCCAATTTCTATGACAACGAAAACCAAACATACTGATTGTGGTTTAGGATACCAGTCTGATAACATATTTTATCCTCATTTAGAGTATAGGTGACATAAAATCGTGTAATATTTCAATACTTACATATTGGCCAGTCGGAGCCATTCTGTCTTTTGATTTCTCAGAAACTCTTAGAAGAAACTCATTCTCAAGGACATTCGAAAATTACAGAGAAAATGTAGCTCTTTCTCAAGATGTTTCCAGTTCCTCATTTGTCCAAAAAGATAGCGATGACGTCACCCCCAAGGTCTCTTCCCTCTTGAGCACTGGCCGATTCAACAGCATGGGCAGACATGAGGTCGGGTCAGGGAACAAAGCAGCTGAGACGTCAGCAGGAAACCAAAACACAGGTCTTACTTCTCTGGTGGCCCATGAATTTAAACCACACAACCAACATGGTTGAATGGTTGCAAAAAAAATTGCTAAAATTGCGTTACCATTAAAACATATAACTCCTGCTTTTTCAAAAGTGATCTCCAGTCTTCACGCAAAAAAAAAAAAAATCGTCTTCTTTCCTGCTGGCATATTCTCTGAGTCCTGGGAGAGCACCTGAGCTCAGCCTAGGTCCTCATTTCTGTACTCATGAGACACATCTGGAGGTCTGAAGATAATGGGAAGAGGTCATCCCTGATTTTACAGAATCACAGACCTGGAGAGAGGATCTAAAAAGCGCATCATTTCAATGCACTTGATTTTCAAGGTTTCTTGGGTGTTAGTTATTCAGTATGTTAAGCTCTTGGGGATCCAAAGACACATAAAACTCCGAGGTCACAACAGTGAGTCTAGATCAGACACCCAGCTCTTGAAAAATGTGTATTTCTTATGCACAGAAAAAGACTGAATCTGGTAGAAATCATCAAAATGCAAAATGCAGGGATTTTTACACCTAAAAAACAAAATGAGTCTACACAGGCAGTTAGGAGCTCCAAAATTTCTACACATGAGGGGTTTCCTATCTGGTTGGAGCGAGTGTGCATGTGTGTGTTGGATATGGGAGTGGGTGCGTTGTTGAAGCTGTGTTTACACTTGTTTTTACTTGGATGGTGTCGTTACTTGGAAGAGAAAAGATTGAGATCATGGGATGTGCACTGCTACTGTATTAAGCGTATGTGTACGTATTGGAAACACGTAGATACAGCTATAGATACATATAAGGGCTGGGATGGGGTGGTTAAGCTGGGACTCTCATTCAGAGGGAGCATTCTAAGCCGAGAAGCCCTTTTGGAAAATAACTTGCCTGTGTAGATCAAGGCCCACGGGAATGCTCACAGACTGGCCCAGTGACAACAGTTTCTGACTCTGGCTAAACCAGGAATTCAAAGAACAGAAAGATTTGTGCAAAGAGTGGACGATTGCAAATGACCTTCACGTCCTTCAAAGGAAAATGATGGTATGAATCCAGGACATTACTGCAGTGGAATAGTATGCGGCCTTTAAAAATGAGGACTAGAAGATTAGTAGCCTTTGGGAAATATGCACATTTTTAATGTTTCGAAAATGAATTTTAATAGGTAAAAGAAAAAAAACGCAGGTCTGCCACGAATATGGGTAATCGTGTGCATAGCAAACCTGAAAGAAAAGACACAAAAAACAAAAGTAGTTTTTCTCGTTTCCAGAATTTTTATACTATTGGTATTAGAATTTTTTAAAAATAAAATTTAAAAAAAAAAAAGGATGCTGGATTGCGTATATATTATGCAGTAAAAGTCCTCCTCTAGTTTCTGTCATACTTGGTTGCTAGGGAAGAGGAGAGGCACAAGCCTCGGAAACTGTTAGCTTCCTGATCTACGAAATGAAGAGCTGGGGTTCAAACATCTCCAAGACCTCTAATGAATTTTTTACAAATCCGAGTCCACGAGGTCACACACATTGGACAATTAACCCCTCTAATGCAGACAAAAGATACTTTTGGAGTTCAGAGGACTTTTTCCACCCTTCTATAAAAACAAATCTTATCACGACATTCCCCAGTTGAAAATCTTTCAGCGGCTCCCATTCGGTGTTAGGCTAAGTGCAAACTGCTTAGCTTAAATTGCAAAGCCTTTGGTGAATGGCTTCCAGTTTTTCTCCCCTGCCTTCCCTTATCCTACCCCTGCCCTGCCCCCACGCAGCGCTCAGGGCTCCAGCCACCTCCCTGCCCTGCATCCCTCGGCCTCTAGTCTTAGTCTAGACCCACATGCTTCCTTCCTGACCATACCATTGAATCGTGCACCTAAAAACACTTGCGACAGTAAATTGTATATTACACGTATTTTACCATAATTTTTAAAATAAAATAAATTCCCCTCTTTAACGTGTACAACTCAACGGTTTTTAGTATATTTACAGAGCTGTGCAACCACTGCCATCGTCTAATTTTAGGACACTTTCATCACCCTTCCCCCTCAAAAAACCCCTTATACATGAGCAGTCACTCGGGGGGATATTTTTAACAGGCCGTGGGGGTCATGTGCTAGTCTTCTGGGACCTGACACTCATAACCATAGAGACTCAGTTTAACCACCTTAGATAAGGGCATGGAGGCTTGGCGAGACAGTGTTCTTGGCAAAGGTCGCACCCCTGAATCGTGACGGAGCCAGGCTCTTTGATGTCCCGTGAAGTTATTTTTCCTAATACAAAAATGCTGTGTCATTCACTTCCTTCGAATTGATACTGACAACAGATTAATGGGATCAAGAACATGCTCCCTTCCCCCACTGTGGACAACCGGGCTCTTTGTCCTGCCTCCCATGTCATCTGACTGAGTCTGGAAGCAGAGAATAAAGAGAGCGGAGAAGAGCTTCAGCATCTGTGTTCTGTAGTTTTGCTCATGTCTTAACTCTGTGACTAAGAGTTACAAGGAGTTTGGTTGACAATAATGTCTCAGCTCATCTTAGAAGAGCGATCGGAAACACAGCTAGGTATGGTGACTTTACCTTTGAAATATGGAGTCTTTGGTAGGCAGAGGTAACATGCAGCCAACAGCAAGGTCATGAGTCAGAAAGCCAAGGTCACAGGTTTGGCTATGATGGTCGTTACACCCTTGCAACGGAAGAGGTGTGAGTTGACTCTTCCATGAGTCCTGCCATCTTATGCTTCTTGCCGCCCTACCTATGGTAGCATGTGAGCCCTGTAGCACCTCAGCTAGGAAAGTCGTTGGATGAAAGTTGGGACGAGGGACTGATTTTGTGAGTGAGAGCCTTTGAAATGTGTTCCAGTACTCCTTGTGAACTCACTGGTCAATTCAAGCATTTTCAAATGCCCTTGTCTCCAGGAGGACTGGGGAGGGGGATACCTGGTGGCTAAACATGAAGAATGGGCAACCAAGTACCAAGGCCATGACAAATTATGTAGCTATGGACTCAGAAGCATCTAGAGCAACCAAATACAAGGCCATGGCAAATCACGTAGCTGTGGACTCAGAGGTCCTGAGGCCTCTTAGTGGTGAGAATTGGGCCTTTTCCCCACTATCCGTTGGTTTCTCTGGGGATCCGATCTGTCCTCCATCTCCTGGTTAGCACCCTAACTCGCCGCAGGATGACATGACATGGTCCCTAGGAGGACTTGGAATCCAACAGGCCACTCAGGAAGCAGGCATTCTCTACATAGTATGAGTTTCCATCTTGATGAGCCAAACCTGAGTGGACAGACTGATGTGGGCAATGACAGGCTCCCAGAGAGCGAGTACCCTGCGAACAGTGCCTGGATTACTCATTTTTAAACTGATGATACTACTTAGTGCCTGGCACAGTTGTTTGCTGAATGAATGAGTAGCAACATTTCACACCAAGTGCTGCATTACTGTTTACAAAGTGATCCATTTCCTATGTATAACTCATCCTACTCTACCCCTGGAAGGTAGGCAAGACTGTCTTACACAGGAAGTCACAAAGCTGTAGGTGATTTCAGACTAAATCCCGTGGCATTTATGGAGACTGACCTTCTTAAAATACTCTGCCAAAGAACTGAGAGCGCCATGAATAGGGATTCAGATAGACATATGTGTTTTCTGCATTTTGTTCCTACGTCTGGGGTACACAGTCTTCATCTGTCTGTCCCGAATGGTGTTATTTTGTGCTATTTGCTAATGACTGCAGGTGTAGAGGTTTTCAATTACACTTTGAGTTAAATAGAATTTAATGGCTGGCCTGGTGAACTGGTAAATCACGGCGGGGTTTGTAGTAGCTATTTCCTGACGTAGATCTGACATGATACACTATTGTATCTAACACAGGTCTTGGAAGTTTCAATTAACTGGAATGCAGCTTTGTGGCCCTGGGCCTTCAGGAAACACGTGTTCAAACACTCTCCCTGCCTAATAAGATCCGTGTTCCTGTTGAACTTGTACGACCTTATCGGAAATCAATGATCGCTTCTGATCTTCCAAATGTAATAATGTAGCGGAGACGTAGATGAAACCACCACGCAAACTGCTTTGAGATTGCAGGATGCGGAGAGTGCGGTAATTAAAATGAAGGATTCTGCTTGGAAGCGAAGTGTGTTTTATTTAACTCTACGTGCGTATCCCGCATGAGGAATTTCTCTGCGCCCCATTATTTCCCCCAGATAATTCGCCGCATCACACCTAACTCCTTCCTGGGCGGCCGCTGGGCCAAAGCGAGCTTTCCTTTCCTAGCAACTGTTGCTAGGAGGGGCGTGGCTTCGGAGTCGGGGGCGAAGACTACAGTTCCCGTGATGCTCCGGGGTGGGCTCCGTAGTGACGCGCTCGGAGTCTGCGGGGGTGGGAGCGCGGGGCCCACCGCGGCTGCGAGGGGGGCGACCTCTCCCCCCAGCGCGTCCCCGGCTCGCGCTCAGGCCGCCGCCATGTTGGCCTGAGGGGCGATGACGGGACGCGGCTGCGGCGCCGGGGCCTGCGGGGCGGCGGAGGCGGGGATCGCGCGCTGAGAGGAAGCCGCGCCGGGCGCAGGGGCGGGAGGCCCGGCCTCTTCCGGGGGCCGCCGGGTCGGCGTCGCGGGCGGCTCGCGCGGCCGGGGCGGGGCGGGGCGGCGGGGGCGGTGGCCGGGGCGGAGCGCAGCGCGGAGGCGCCGGAGACGATGCGCGCCGAGAGCCGCTGCGGCCCGCAGGCGCCCGCGGCCTGAGCCCGTCCGCCCGCGCCCCGCGCCGCCCCGGGCCCGGCCGCCCCGCCCACTTGGATGCCCTTGAGCGCGGCCCCGGGCGGCCCGGCCCCGGCCCCAGCCGTGCGAGCTGCGCCGTGTCCCCGTGTCCCCGCGCCGCGCGCCCGTGTGCAGCCGCAGAGTCATCTGCGCACGTCGTCGCCGCGGCATTCTCCCGCCGCCTCCTGAGGACCTGACGCGGGCGCAGGTGTGAATCACCGCCGGCCGGCCCGGGGGAAGGCGCATTTAACCCGCTCGCACCGCCCCGTGCCCGCGTGTCACTCGGCTCGGTCCACCCGGCGCTGCTGCTGCTGACGGCAACGACGACAACGACAACAACGACGACGGCGACCCGGCTGCCACCGCCACCCGCCCGGAGTGCCCTCCGCCCCGGCCCGCGGGCATCGCCCCTCCCGGCGCCCAGCCTCGGGCCCCGGAGCCCCCGCGCGTCTGCAAAGCACATCGCGAGCGACTCGAGCTCGTCCGCGTTGATTTCTGTGGCTTGAGCGCTTCTGCTCCTTTTTGTTTGCTTGGGTTTTTTGTTTGTTTCTTTTTTCTTTTTCTTTTTCTTTTCTTTCTTTTTTTTTTTTTTTGGCGTGAACATCTGGGTCTGTCTCCATCGGCAAGATGTCCAGTAATGTCCCGGCGGATATGGTGAGTGAAGGATAAGTTGCGACATTCCCCCCCCCCGCTTTGATTTAATTGTGGTTTCCGATCTTATTTAATCAGAAAGGGTGCAAGTTTTGCGGAGAGGGAGCGGGGGGACGGACTGTTTAAAAGCCTCGGTGCTGGGAGATTTGGAGAAGTTGGAGGTTCGGTTTTCCCCCTTATAGAAAGTACTGTTTTTAGTATGGGTTTTGTTTTTTTGGTCGTGTTTTTTAAATATGAAAGACAATAGAGAAATGTAGCAAGTGGAGAAGATCTCTATCTTTGTTAGAAGCCTCTGACCCCTTGTATGTTAACGCTTCGGAAAACGTCGGCGACAGTGGGCAGAGCCGAGCACAGGTGTCCCTGCCACATGCAGAGATAGGAAGGAAAACGGGAATCCTGCTCTGACGCCGGCAGATCATTAATGCGCTTGGTACAAACTTGTAGATTCTTTAGCATCTACACTCATTAAAAAAAAAATGCCTTTGCAAGAACAAGGCCTTGTACTCTCTTCAAGAGAAAGCCCACGAGACTTTGCTGTGAGGTTTTTTGAAATGTCTGTGTGATCTAGTATGGAAACAAAAATCCTAAGATGTTTCAGAATTTTCACAAGTGTAGGCTGATCGTTTATTGGTGGTTTTGTGACTATTCCAGGACTTCTGGTCCCCAGTATTGGTAGTACGCATTATATCATTGGACTTTTAAAAGTAAGAAAACACATTATTGAACCTTGATCCTTGAGTGAGGAGAGATTGAAACAAAAAGTACTCTTTATTGACGCTTTTCTTTTTGTTTATAAAGGCGGGGGTTGTGCCCTGAGTGTGCTGACTAGCAGTAGAAATCGTGTAGGCTTTCAGTGCTGGGAGGTGGGTTCGTGTGAGTGTGAAATTACACGTTGCAGTCCTAGGGACACACACAATGCAACTAACAAGACAAACAGTCTCGTTTGGGGGAGAATTGGTGTTCACGTAGTTCCGTGCACCCACATCGCGTTAACATTCGTGTGTTCTTATATTTCAGTGAAAAAAACAATTGAACTTGGCTAATCACATTTTAGAATGTCAGATGTTTCTGTAGGAGCGGACCTCATTTACAGACTTTAAAAATTAAATGACTCTTAAGTGGCGTGTTTTGACCTTGGTTTAAAGGCGTTTTGCCTATATCGGATTTCCCATTTAATGTGCTATTGAAATGCAAAGGAACCACAGCGTTTGGTCTCCTGGGTGGCCACTGGGCAGCCTTACGCGCTCGTTCCCCGGGTCTTAAAACCCACGGGTTGTCCTTTCAGTGTCCCCTCCTCTCCTGGTCTGCACACAGACTAGTCTTCTGGCCACCTAAGGACAGAGGGCTGGGGTTCCCTCTGCCCCAGCTCCGGGGTCCCCTGGCGAGGTCTCAGGAGTGAGCTGGAAAATGCTCCTTCCCGTGGGATAAGTGCTGGGCTTATCACCTCCGGCAAAGATTTGCTCTCTGTAAAGCCTCCATTTTACGTCGTCCTGCACACTGCAAGATATGTGCACTAGGGATTCTGTCACAGAGTGAGAATGAAACAGATTTGTGTCATAAAAACAGAGCTGCTGTGCTTGCATTAGGCCCAGCAATGAAGAAAAGCTGGAGTGTGCGTGGCATCGGTCACAAATTGAAGTGAATTGGGGGAATACTTTCCAAGTCAGAGAGGAGGTTTGGAAGCTGGCGTTCGGAGCAGGGGACAGGGAAGTAGTGGTGAGGTTTTATGAATAGCCGCAGTTACAGAACGTAACCATTTCTGTTTTAAACTGTATTTTAAGGCCTTAATGATTCTGTGGTGCTTTGAGATCCCTCGATTAAAGGTGATATACAAGGGCAAAGCAGCATTATGTAATAAACTTAGAATGCCCCGATGATGCTCTTTCAGAGTGTGTCTAAAGTACAATTCGGACGAGACCGTTCTGAGTATTTATGTCTCATTTTCTAGCTGTTCAACTGGTTGGAGGTCTTGAGGTTTTCCCCCTATGTTGAAGCCTTTTAAACCTTCATTTCCTATTACTTACATCACATTTTTGCTTAAGAAGTGCCTTCATTTGATATGCTCCTAGAATCTTCAACTTTTTGAACTATAACATGATAAATGTTGGTTAGAAGTTAATTATTGTTCAACTCTATCTGTGCTTCCTGTTGTTAAACTCTTAATATCAGTAATATTGGTTTGCATTTATGTTCGTGATTTAAAGTGAGAACACGTTACTCTCAATCTTGACAAGCCCAGCCTCCCCACCCCCACCTCTTTCTACAAACTGCATTTCCTTTGCAGTGCATCTCCAAACTGTTAAGGATACATGCTCTTGTAGGTATGAATACATACATTTTTGCTAGGTGCAGTAAAATTTTCAAGTTTCTAAATGGTGACAGCTAGTATGTGCTATTTAGAAACAAATGTTCTCTTTTCTCCGTTAATGGTGCTTGTCAGTGGTGCCGAAAAATCCTATTTGGGACATGAGGTGGGGCAGTGAAGTTAAAACCCCTGTCATGTTTTCATTAGAGCTAATTTACTGTCGAGCTACATCACTATCAAATCATTTATTATTTTTGGTAAAGTCTTATGGCAGTGGTTTGTGACTAATTTTAAAATAGATGTTTTAGCATCTTTTTTTTTTTTGTAAATTTAACTCGCATTTAAAATTTACTTTTAAACATCCAGTAAATTGTATTCACCATAAGGTGTCTATTTTTTTAATAATCTAGATTTAGCAAGTCAGTCTTTTTGGAGAGGGTGTGGCACTCCTAGTGAATGGATTTGCTATACTCATTAAAAAATGCCTTGCAGTTGGTACTTTTCCAATTAACATTAAGTAAAAATGTTCTATAAATAATATGTGTATTTACATTAAAAATTCTCTTTTGCTGAGTGATCGAGTTCGAATAAAGAAATTTGCCACCATTCCAGTGCGATAATTTGCTTGTGAAAAAAATCTGAAAATACCTGAGCAGAATATCATTATCATATATTGTATTTAAATGATTCATTTCCTTTATTTTTTTCTTCTGAGCCCAAATCATAGTTCATGATGGGGCAGTGTTCACTGTTATTAACTGTGACACAAATAGTGTTAATGACTGTAGATTTTCTGAAGGATAATGTTTACCCTTTCTGTTAGTAATCAGGCCAAAGGCTGGGGAGTTAAGGGACTAATTTTATTTTCTGGGTTGGGAAAGTTATCAAGAAATAAATTGTATTTATAAAAATACTATGTAAAACATTCAGCCACTATTTAGAGCTTTGGACTAAAATTGTACTTCATGATACTGTAAAACTGAAAATTCTACCTAAGGGAGAAACTGACAATTAGAGTGAGAGTAATGGCAAAGCAATTTTGGTATTTGAAACATTTTAGGTGATTGAACAGTTAAAATCTGTGTCTTTTAAACCCATTAATGTAGAAATTGTAACAGATATAACATTTTTTTCATCCAAGGTTAGATAAGATAATGATAAGTTGAATTTTTCTCCAATGCTTAATGTATATAGTTTCATCATAATGTTTTATCTCATCCATTTGTGGAAGAAATATTGGAGCCCTCTGGTGGACAGGAAATTACTAAAATGAATTTTTTTGAAAGTGAACTTTTATCACTTTTCCAAGTTAAAATAAAATAACAGGTGTAGGGTATACTAGGTTATGCTAGAGAAAGGTCCAGATAGTAGAAATTGTTAACTTTGACAAGAAAGTAGATGACGATCTAGTTCCTCAGATTTCTCTTAACAGCTCTTTTAATTTTTCTCTTGCTTGAGCTCTTATTTCAAGTATAATTTGGGAGAATTTTTGAAACTAAAGAGTAGATAAGTACCACTTCCATATGAGTGTGTGACTTGATGAACAGCTTAAATTACGTATCTCTAACAGAAAGTCTCTCTAAATTGTTTTACTTGAATGTGTCTTATATTGGGTGTTCTGAATTAAACCTTTTTTTAAACGCAAATAACAAATTAATTCCCTCAGCTTTGAATACCTTTTCCTTCCTAGCTCTGAATCTTCCTCAGGCCCCTCTCCCGTGAAAACAGGTTTTAAATTCATTCTAACTCAGTAATCTTTTCTCCCTGTGAACCACTTTGTCAAAATACCTGAGATTCTTCTTATACATTGTCAAATTTATATGAACATGCGTCATATTTATTCTATCTCTTGTACTTTCTAAAAGAGAATAGATGTTTAAAACTTGAATGATTTTTTTGACTCACGAAGCATTACTCTCTTTATTATGTATAGGAAAAGTAAATATTATTCCCACCACTGCTGATAATAATGGTGTTAAATATGAAGCCTGTGATTTCTGCTTCCATTACTACTTTGATTATGAAAGTTATTTTTAAAGCTTAAAGTTATTCAGATAGTGGGTAAAGTACTGATGGCTCTAGTTTTCATAATATGGAAAAATAAATATACACTTCAGTCTCCTAAATATGCTAAGAATTCCTCCCATTCTGGGAAAAATTAAAAGTGACTGTAGAATTCATTGTAACTGGGCTAAGTCATTCTGAACCAGTAAATTTTCTGGATACGTGAAAGTTGTTTTTGGAAATTTCTCAATCTAACAGTTTTGGATTACTGTCATATTCATATCAATCACAATATGCGATGCATAATTTATTTTTGGTGACTTAGAGATCATTTAAATATCGTTGTTTCAGTTAAGTGAGCATCCGTTGAGCACTTCTCTGTGCAGTGAGGTATCATTCTAAAAGCTACAGTCATCCTCCAGTACCTAATGTAGATGCCCCGTCACTGCTTCAGTAATTTACAGAGTTCGATGAGGCGTCAACTGAGATGTGAGAATAAGAACATTAGGATGTCTGTCTGTCTAATTCATGCTCCAAAAAGGGGGGAGAATTGAACTTTTATATGAATATATGGTTTGGCTCTGAGGCTTTTCTTGGTCCATATCTGGATGAGTGTGGTTTGCTGAGGGAAGACGTGAACATTCTATAATGTGGAGGCCAACAGCAGTGCCGTGAATTTCTCCAAGTTTTGCAGTTTTTCTGTTATAGTCTTAACATAGTTACTTTTAAAAATGCCTTTTAAAAGAATCTATAGTACTTCGTATTGAGATGGGGAGTGGCGGTGCACTGTCAAGTGTTTTAAAAGCTGTAGAACTCGAAGCTGAATTACACATTTTTAT
Organism: Eonycteris spelaea; assembly: GCA_003508835.1. Lineage (NCBI taxonomy): Eukaryota > Metazoa > Chordata > Mammalia > Chiroptera > Pteropodidae > Eonycteris > Eonycteris spelaea. The sequence goes on along the minus strand of PUFA01000142.1, from coordinate 1,154,421 downwards.
TTTACAGAGGGCGAATATTCTAGATGCTGATATTTTCCATGATGACAAGAAGCTATCAATAGTATGCTAGCTAACAGATATTTTCGAGAAGACAAATTCTAGGTTGTGTCTTCAAGGCAAAATTGACATTTTAGCCAATAAGTGAGAAAGTACTACTTTTCAGAAGACACTAATGTTATGGAGAGAAGATTTTGGAAACGTGATTAGGTATTTCCAGTCTGTTGAATAACTTCTTGCTGAAATATGTTAACAGTAATAGTATTTTTAGTGATTACAATATTAAAACATTAATATTTTAAATAGTTAAAATAATATTTTAATCTTTTAATTTGTTTTAGTGTGTTTTATAATATACATCAAATATGTGAATTAGTGAATATACATATATTGGAGGTGTATGCTCAAATATTTTTATAGTTGGGATGTTCAGTTCAAAAAAATTTAGAAGCCATTCTTAAGACAACTTAAGATTTCTGAGCATTTTAAGTTCTTGTGTTTGATAATTATAGGTTTCCTGTCTCCTGCCTTATTGAGCAATTGTATTTTTTTTGTGGTCAGTATGCCTCCTGGTTCCTGTCTAAGTATTTACAGTTGTTTGTTCTCATTTGCTCTGGGTGTGGAAACCAGATTTTCAAAGTTTATTAAAATAAAAATGAGCAAATGGTGTCTGAATAGCGACTTCAGGAGTTTCGCTATGGTTAAGTGCATGATGTCTATTTCACAGACTTGATCATGTCTGTCTTGTGGCTTAGAGTTCTTTTTACTTGAGGGGCTTATTTTCTGGCTCCTAGTTGTGTTTTGCAGAGTTGTAGATTCTTGATAGTGAAGAGCTAGGTAGATGATTAAAAACACGTGCACGTCCAGCTCCATTTTGAGCTCATAGGGGAGAGAAGCTGATGTGTGTCGTGTACTTGCTATTCACCTGGCACGTGCTTGGCATTTTATGTGATAACATCTCCTTTAAGCCGCAGGGTGGCCCTGGATATAGTTGGCTTATAGATAAACTACTACTGCCCACCTGGTGACAGCCACCAGGAACGCCATCTGTAGCAGACAGGTTAAGTTGACCGACGGGCTGCAGCAGGGAACCCTGAGGGTCTGGGGAAGAGGAGGGGGTGGAGAAGTGCCTGGGATCTTGTGCGTGGTGTGGCGTGAACGACCCTAACGAGAGGCGGAGGACGTGGAGCCTGGCCCTGGAGGGGACGCCTTCACGCAGGAGGTGGAGGGAGGTGAGCGGTTGGCTGTCCCAGCCGCCCGCGTTTAGGAGGCAGGAGAGATGAAGGGGCGGGATGGAGCCTTGGCCATTTTGGAGCTGTGGCATGGGCCAGGGAGAGATTGTTACCCGTTGGTCTTCTCTTGGGCTTGTCTGTGTCTTACAGAGATAGCACAGTGTAATGATCATTTTTGCTTTCTCACAGCCTGGGTTCAGAGATGGTAAGGAGCTTGTTTGAGGTCATGTAGCTAGTAAAAACTAGAGCTAGGATGGGGATCTGGGCCCGATGGTGGTAGTGATAAACATGCTGAGCCCTACCCCCCCCCACACACACACACCTGAGCAAGCTTGCCGAATCCCTGAGGTTCCCCTCCCTAAGCGGAACCCTCGGCCCTTCCCAGGGCCCTACCCCAGGCTGTCACTGTGGATTGCTCTGAGCTCTGTGGCAGGCATGACACCTGTTTAAGTACCTGTGAAATACTGTGTGACCTCTGGGTTGGAGTGATTTTAATGGAGGTGATTGACCTATTAATCGTGAAAATTAAAGAGAGTTTTCTTTAAGGTCATTGGAACTTTGAGTCCTCTTGTGTATATCCTAAGTACGCAGCAGGATTTTTTCCTGTAACGTAACGGCTTTGGATGCAGACACTATTATTGCTTTGTACGTGTGACATGTAGATTGATTTGTAATGGGTTTGGTACTTTCAGCTGTTTGTGTTACTATAACTGCCGATGTAGGATGCAGATTCCCTATCGATTAAATCTAGTAGCATTTCTTATGGTTTAAATAAAATGCATATGTGGGCAATTTTCCGTGACTAGATTTTGAGAAGAAAATGTTCTTTCTGTTGAATAAAATTGTCCAAGTTAGGCATTTTATCTTCTGTTTGTGAAATTAAATTCAGATGGCAATTCATTGTGTCTAGACAAAATGTTCTCTTATGATATATGTTTAATTTTCTTTACTTTCATATGTAATTACTGTTTTTGCCTTAGAAATGTTTCTGCTTTTTTCATTTAGTCATATATCATGAACAGCTAGCTACCCATACAAGTAAGTACAGAACCATATATTTTGAACTGATTCTGATAGATGTACCTAAATTGTTTAGCTGATTACGTAATCATGGGCATTTAAAAGCTATGATAGACAATGAAATAATGCATATTTTAAAACATCTCTCTGTGCCTTGTCTGGTTATTTTCTTAGGGTAAAACTCTTAGGAATATATATTTGCTGTGTGTTGGATGTATTAAAAATTTGGGGGTCTGGGTGGACATAATTACTAATTTTAAAATATCCTTGAATTTGTGGCTAAACCTCACTTCTCATTATGTATATCCTCTTAATTTCTAATTATATTTTATTTACAATGTTTGCATTTTTGTTCATGAACAAGATTGACTAGTAATTTTGATTTCTTGTAAAGTCTGACATTTAGTTAGGCATCAGGGTTATGTATCAAAGTTATAAAATAAGCTGGGAACTGTTTCTTAGTCTCTGGAAGAATTTGTGAAGATCAGTTTTATTTCATCCATAAATGTTTGGAAGAATTCTCTGGTGAAGTCATCTGGATTTTGTTGTGAGGATTATTGAATCTATTTCTTCAGTACATATAGGACTATTTACATTTTCTATTGTCAGTTTTGACAAGTTTTGATTTTCAAGGGATTTGTTCATTTTATCTACATTTTCCAATTTGGCTTAATGTTTTTTTTTTTATAAAGTCCTTTTTTATGTTTGTAGTATTTGCAATGATATCTGATTTTTGGCAATTTGTGCTTCCTCTGTCAGTTTTCAAAGAGCCAACTTTCAGATTAAAAATTTTTTCTATTAGGTTCTGCTTTTACTTTCATTTCTTTCATTCTCTTTTTTGTAAAAATTAATTTGCTGTAATTTTTCAAGTTTCTCGAGCTGAATACTCAAATCATTAATGATCAGTCTTCTTTTTTTTAATGTATGCATTTAAATCTGAAATTTCCATGTAGATGCAACTTAAGCAGGATCTCACAGGTCAGATATATCATATTTTGATCACTCATTTCAAAATATTTAAAACATTTTATTGTGGTTTCTTCTTTGATCTGTGGGTATTTAGAAATATGTTGTATAGTTTCTAAGCGTTTGGGGATTTTCCAGCTGTAGCTTTTTTGACGGTGTCCAGTTTACATGCCACTGCGGTCTGGCATCATTCTTTCCATGGCTGCCATTGTGGGTAATTGTGTTCGTAGCCACCATATCATTACTGACTTTTTTGCCTTTTTAATCACTCAGTTGAAAGAAGTGTGTTAAAATCTCCAGCTTTGTGCGGACTAGTACCCTCAACTTTTGCCTTATGTATTTTGAGGCTAAGTTAGTGGCTACAGATACATTTATAATCGTTGTACCGCGTCCCTTGGTCACCTCGTTTTCTCTTGGCTTGATTTGCTCGCGTTATTCCGTGCAGCAGTAACGTGCTTTACAGGCTCGTCGGCAGGAGCAGCAGGCTCTCCCAGACCGCCAGCTTTGTCCGGTGCACTCTGTGATGTTGATGCAGCCACAGGTCATGGCAGGGTGCATTCGTCAGGACGTATCCGGTGGTTAAGTGGGGCATTGCCTGTGTTGTGTGCTTATGCATGGCTTTTATTGTGACTCTGCATGGAGTTTGTAGAGAGTCTTGAGTCTGTGGTTTGCTGTCTTTTGTAACTTTGGGGATTTTTTTAGCTGGTGTTCTTTAAATCTTGTTGCTATCCAGTTCTTTCCTTTTGGGACTATAGTTATGTGTATGTTTAGTCATTTCACAGTTTCAATTTTTTCCTCCTGGTATGTCAGGTTGGATATTTTTCACTGATCTGTCTTCAGGTTCACTTATGTCTTTTTTGTCCAATATCCAGTTACACCCAATTATTGAGTTCTTAATTTCGGTTTTTGTGTTTCAGTCCTAAAATTTACACAGGTCCAAGTTCTCACAATGTTTTTTTGTATTTTCTTGACTGTATTAATCATTGTTGTGATGTACCTGTCTGATGACTAATACCTAGATCACCTGTGGGCCTATTTCTATTATCTGGTTTTTGATCATTTGATCTTTTTTTCTTAGAATGCCTAGTAATGTTTTATTAGCATTGTGATGAAAAATTAGAGGACCAGAATGTTTTCTTTCTTCAAATAGGAATTAATATTCTCTGACAGGCAGTTAAAAAACATTGATCACTTCAATTCGTCATTGATTGATTTGACGTGAGGCTGAATTCAGGGCAATTAAGAAATTCATATAGCCTTTCCTAGTGCATGGCGCTTCTAAAATTTCACTTGAAAGTTTGGAGTGTTTACCGAGGTGTGTCTTCCTTGGCAAGCCCTGAATTCCAAGTTTTGCAAAGCTGGTGAAAGCTCTGCTTGGTTTTGTAGCCTCTTTGCAGCGTCTTCTTTTAGGGCTTCCCTGCGTTTCGGTCCGTGCTGCTCAGGATTGAGCACAGCCTGGGAGGTCAGAACGGCGAGCTCGTTCTTTGAGGTTCCTTTTCATCTGGGCACCTCAACTCCCTGCCGCCTCAGTGTTCCAGAGCTGCAGTTTCTGTCTTCCCAGCCCAGGGAGCCTGGCCCGAGGGCCTCCACGCCCTGTGCTGGCCATCGGCTGGCGCCTCAGGGGGAAGGGGGAACGTGGGGACCTTCCCAGGGTGGCCCTCTTCTCCACGGCCCCTTGGTCGCTCTCTCTGTGCCTGCAGGTAGCTGGGGCTTTTTCCCTTTGTTAGCGTGTTTTGTATTTTATCTCACTTTTATAGTTGTTTTCAGTGGGAAGTTTGGTCTGATACTGCTGTTCTCTCATAGCTTAACTGGCCTTTCTTTTTGAATAGCTCAGATGAATTCAGCACTTAACTGTTTTACTTACCATGGCACCGTCAGCCGAGCAGTCGTCTAAGCCGGACATCTAGGAGCCCTTGATCCTTCCTCTTTCCTCGTCCCCCAAATCTAGTTCCTCTCCCGGTTATCCGGGCCCTGCCAGCTCCTCACTTCGCCTGCTGCCAGCCTGTCGCAAGCACCGTCTCTGACTCCGGGTGGATTCTCCCACTTCCCTTCACGGTGTCCTGCAGTACATGTTCTCAAAATAGCTCGAGTGATCGTTAAGGAGATATGAATCGGATGATCTTTTCCCTCTGCAAAACAGGAAACTTTAGCAGGCTTCCAGTGAAGGATAAATTCCCGTGGAATCAGATCTCAGAAGCTGACCGCAGCCCCACCCAGCCCCGCGGATTCCGGCTGTGGCCGGTCCCCGTGGGCGCAGCTCGCCGGCCCCCTGTGCCCCGTGTACCGGCTCCTCTCGGCTCTCACAGGCCGCAGGCTCCTGGCACGACCGGGTGAGCCTTTGCGCGCATCGGCGCTTTTGCCTAAGACACTTAGCACCGTGTTTCTCTACGCTCCGGATCTGGGTCATGCCGTCTCAGCTTTCCTGTCCTCAGAAACACTTTTCCCGACAGCCTCCGAAGTTGAAGCCCCTCACACCCTGGGTTTCTGTCTCAGCATCCTCTTGGCTTCCTCCATGCTTGTCACATTTTGTGATTCCTGCGTTTGTCTTCAGTAGGCCGTCGGTTCTGAGAGTAGGTCCGAGTCTTTCATTTGCCACCAGAGCCAGAACCTGGTTTGGTGCCGTTTCTACAGTAGGTTCTTTGTGAATCCTTGTGGATTAAAGGAGTGTGAATGACCGTGATGGGCACTGTCAATTTTAGCTTCTTGGCTTTGCTTAACACTTAGTAACAGCCAAAATGTCAGAAAAATTAGAAATCTACTGGAAGGGTTGGCACTAAGAGGTGGGTTTGTGCTGTGCCTATCAGGATAGTGAATGATTCTTTCAAGCTGCGAAATTCTCTCATTACTTTGTGACTATAAATAGACGGTTATAATTAGTTATATCTGTTTGAATATATTGTATATAAATAGATACTTGAAAACTTTTTGAGCCTTTTATACTTAAAGGACTGTTTAGTTTTACAGATTTTTAATTATAACACTCAGAATTTCCATGTTAGATATTATTTTATATCCATGCTTCTTAGTCTAAATGTAATAATTCTGCTCTTTTTATTATTTCTTTACATCATTCAGTCAAATCAGCAAGCATTTGTTGCACACATGCTGTGCCAGGCACTTTTTTAGGCTCTCATGTACAGTAGTGGATGAAACAGACAAAATTTCTCCCCCAGTGGAGCTAAACAAAACACATGAGTCAAACATGCAGTATGTTAGATGTCGATAAGTACTACAGGGAAAAATAAAGCAGGAAAGACTTGGAGAGTGATGAGAGAGTCCAGTCCGCCTGTGCTGCTCAGCGTTTAAACAGCGACCAGGGAAGAGCTCGCTAAGATGTTGACATTTGCACAGAGGTCGAAGGAGTGAGGGAGCAGGCCATCACATGATCCTGGGGACTCCCATTGCAGGCAGAGAGAATGTTGCCTCATTTGGTTTCTTTGTTCCTTTTCAGTTTCTCTTACTGTTTCTCCTGCCATCCTTCCCTTACATTTTTGTGTTTCTCGTGGTTTTTGTTTTTGCCCTTCTCTCTGGCCTCTGTGATCATTAGCTTTCTCAGTCACCTGTGCAACAAGCATTTCGTGGGTGCCAGTGTGCCAGACAGGTTGTGTCAATACTCAGAGCCAGTGTTCGCTTCTGTCTCTCAAATCAGTCCCCTCGTCCTTGTCTTCACTGCGTTCCTCCCGGGGTCGGTCACCTTCATTTCTCCACCGCTGTCTGCCTCTCTCTCTTTCCCCAGGTTTGTCTTTTGAAAGCGCAGACCTCGTTATTTGACTCTTCTTGGTGAAGGCTGGCTGTCACTTGCAGGCCAGGCCGCTCAGGGAGTGACGTGAAGGTTCAGCAGCTCAGCTGCGATCCAGCCTCACCTCCTGCTGTCGCCCCTCGTGTGTCCCCCGTGTTGGAGTTGAAGTGAACCCTCCGCTCGCCCATGCGTCCTTCCGTTAACACCCCGCTTCTCCCTCTCACCTCGCGTACCCCACCCTGCCCCCGTAGCATGCACCTGCCTCCATCTCGCTCCGAGACTTGTTTTCACTTGTAATGGCAATCGCTTGGGAATTAATGCCTTAGAACTTGGTCAGGCCCGTAGTCACACGCTGAGAGCTCCAGACCAGAAGCGACAGTTGAGGCAGAGCTGTCTCTTAGGGGGGACGAAGGGACAGTGGAGTGGCAGGACGGCTTTTCCCTCAGTGTTTGCCACAGGGTACGGTGTCAGGTCCAGAGGGACGGAGCTCACGGACACCCTGTGCAGTCTCAGCGTCTCTGGTCCTGACAGCCCAGAGTCCTGGTAGCGGGCGTCTCCACGTGACCAGGTGAGCGCGGCCACGTCCTCCGAGGAGCTGGGAAGAGGCGGGCATCCTGGCCCGCGGGTCTGGAGGGCGGAGCTGGGTCCCTTCACCGATTACTCCGTCAAACCACGTTCGTTCCCGCTCCCCCAGCGCTCGCAAAGTCTCCTCTGTCCCCTGGTTTCATCTGTCCCCTCTGCTGGACGGCTGTGAGCACGTCGAGGCCCCACTTCCCTTTCCAGGCCCCTGCCCCGCACGGCGCCCGCATGGAAGTCAGCTCAGCACCGCAGCTTAGTCCGGTGGAACGTGATGTAGTAACTGAAATTCCTTCCGCTGTGCTGCTCAGTGCGGCTGTTGAGGCCTTACTTACAGCGTGGCTGGTGTGGCTGAGGAGCGGAATTTTTCATTTTAATTAACTTAAATGTCAGTGGCTGGCTGCCGTGTTGTGCACTGCAGTTCCAGACAGTCCAGGATCACAAAGCTGCTGGTCTTACTTTGTGCTTTACTTTTTGTTCTCTCAGTGTCAGCATCCCTTCTTTGCTACTGTCATATCTACTGTCATCAGCCTTTCTTTGAACTTTTTTAGCTATTAGTCTCCATGACGTAGAAAGACATAATCCAGTTTATAGAATTCTTTTTTTAAAAGAAAGCAAATAGTCTAAGAACCTGGGAGTCATCTTTGACGTCTGTTTAACCCCAGTAAGAATGTGAAATTAGCCCTCAGGAAAGAAGAGAGGGCTAAAAATATAAATTAGCGTGGGCATTCAGTTGAAGAAAAAATAATACCAATATGAGATTACATGAATTCACCAAGAGAGGGGCACAGCCTAAAAATACAATGCCCCTATTTAGAAATCGAAGATTTAAAAAGTGGGAAAGGAACAGAGTTATAGGAAATTTAAAAAGGATAAAAGATTATCTTGAAAGCCATTTAAGGAGAAACCTGAGGACGAGAGCTGGGAACGGCAGGTGCGCGGGAAGGTGAGGGCGAGGGCAGAGTCGGCATCGTGTGCGCTCTGCGGGACACTCTGCGGGACGCTCTGCGGTCTTACCTCGTCACATGTGGTCAGTGTTTTTGTTATAATTCCTAGTTTCTTCTGCATTGACGTGCCAGGCATAAAAAGATTAATAGGTATGTCCACTTTTTAAAGTTGTTACTGGTGGTTTTTTAGTTTTCGTGTCCATATCTGACTCTACTGAACCCTGTGTATTTGTCAGAATGCTTTGCTTTGCGGCCGTGTGTAATTGGGACAAGCATCAGTAGTCCTTGCTTTTCGCTCCGAGATGGGCCTTTGTTGTCCTGCGCGGGAGAACGTCTCTGTTACGCAGGAACAGGGTCGTCGGTTCCGCAGCCACGGTCCAGTTCTAGCTCTGAGACAGGGTTTACTCAGAGCTGTTGTTTCTTGCTAAATTCTCCATGTCCAGGAAAAGACAGTTTTACTAAAAAAAATTGGGACATCTTGCCTCTCAGCGGTGTCGTCAGACTCCCAGCTGGCACAGGAAGCAGCAACGGCCCTTTCATGTCTCAGAGTGCTGTCTGCCTTACTCCTTTGGGACTTAGGACAGGAAGCCAAAGGGGGGGGGGAACTGGGAGGACGTGTCCCCTGACTATCTTTACTCTGAAGTAGAGATGGGTTTACTCTTAGGCTGTGTATAGTGTGCATGTCAGCTTATTATTATATTTTTATTTTCAAATGATGCCAACGCGTGACTCTTTTCTGAACCCCGTGTCTTAATGGAGCCACTAGCTCCACCGCCCGAAGTCTTCCCGGAAGAGTTCCGGTGTGTGCGGTGGACGAAGGGAGGGCGGTCCGCCCCGCACCTGCGCGGTCTTTTTCTTGCTCCCGGGTGACTCGGATAGCTGTGTGAATCAGTCACGGGAGAAGCGCACCAGAGATGATCACAAGGGCAAAGGGAGCTGTCCCAGGATGGCACAGGGCATGGTCGGCCGTACCCACCTCCCCTCTGTCTGCAGACAGTCTCACGTGTGGTCACATATTAATCTTCACTAAAGAGTAACTTCCCAAACGTGGCCATTCTTGTTTTGTTAACCTTGGCATCTGACATTTTTAAAAGTGAACTGTGTAGAAGGACAGGTACTCTTAATCACGCATTATCAAGTAGACTAATATGACTGCCCCTCAGCAATAATGAAATGTGACGTTTTCATAGTGAAATGAATGGTGTTTATCCTTCTGTGACCTCCCGATGTACTTGACCAGCATTTTCTAAAGAGAAGTGTTTATCTGGCTTGTCTTACATTGCCCTACTTTGGCCTTAGTCTTTTTTTTTTTATTATTGTTTGGTTCTAATTGTGTAACTGATTAGAAAAACAATGAGATTATTGTAAACCTTGTAAAATAGAATTAAAACCAATAATGCCATTTATAAAATTCTGTTATGTAGTATAAATGCTGTTGGTGGCTTACCTGCTAGACTTGGTCTGTGTGTGATGTGTGGTGTGTGTCTGTGTGTGTCTGTCTGTGTGTGTACAGTGATTCATTTTGAAATGTCTTGGTTTGGGGAGGACTTAAATATCAAATTCAACTATATGTAGGCAGTTTATATTCATTCATAAGAACCCTGTACATTTTAGGTTTTCCCAAATAGTAAATTAGGTTTCTTTTTAACATCATATCTGTACCTTTTTTCTTTTTAAAATGCAGTGTTCTTTTGGGGATTGTGTAGAGTCTAATATGGATATGCCAGTGACTAGAAACATTTTGTTCATCTTAAACCAGAGTACTTTATTTCAGTAGAATCAAAAGGAGTTTGAGTTTGTGTATATTTGAGATTCACAGGAATGACTTTTTAAAAGTGTTTGTGATCTCACAAAAGGTTTTTTTTTAAAAAAAAAAAAAAAAAAGCTTTTCTCCCTCCAATTAGTACATTGCCTTATCCTCTTTATAGGTTTGGAAATACATATATGGCATATAGATAATGACATCTGTGTACATCTCTGTACACAAGATTTTTTAAAAGACTCTTACACTTTAAAGTTTATAGTATAGTTATTCCCCCATCCACCTATCAAAAGAAGATAAAGTGAAAACAAATCTCTAGATGTGTGAACTGCAAAATTTATGCATTCTGTTTACTTTTCAGAAATCACATTTGTTTAAAGATCATTGACTTACCGAGTATGGTCTCTGACAATGTAGAAACTTTTGCCTACCAGATATATTCGACCGAGGCAGCATAGTCCAGTGATGGTATTGTTAATTATATCAAAATTAAAAACGTCAACACTATTGCCCAGCAGTCCTGAATGAGAGCAGATTTATTTATCTTGTAATTTAAGTAGTTTAACAAAGGGCTTTAAAAGACCAGTTACAGTCACCTGGCAACTACTGATAAAACACTTCTTAATTTCATCTGAATTCCTCCAGGCCCACTGTTTGTGGTTTGGGAATTTATGTGCAATCATATAACTCAGATTAAGTATTTCTTTACAAAGTCAGTACAATGCCATAAACCAAAAGTAAGTTTGAAGAAAGTTAAAGTTTTATGTGGCTGTACCCTGGAGAAATATCAAGCAGGTAAAAGGTTTTTATTGGCATACTAAACTTTGCTATCTATGCAATACATATTTAGTGAATAAAGGATGCACAATAGAAAATGGTAAAAAATTCAACCAAAGAAGTTATTATGTTCTTTTGGAAAGGACAGAGTAGAGTCTTCAAGTTCCAGGTGAAGTTTACTGTTTGCAAAACCATAGTAGTACAATTTTTTACTTTACTTTCAAGATTTTAAACAGGATTCAAACCCAGGCATTCTATTTCAGAGCCTATTATGTGACAATGTAACGCTCTGGAATTTTGGGAAGGTATACTGTATTATTAAATACTGCATACTACTGCATTATTAAATACTACATACATTGGAAATGAGGCAGTTCATTTTATGTACCCATGTGATAAGATTACAGAGCAAAAAGTCAGCATTCATTTAACAAATACTAGCAAACTAGGAGGGGGTGACTTTAATATCTTTACTATGCAGTTTATATCATGGTCACAACCTAACATGTGGATTTGAGCAGTGTCCATAGTTGATTCTTTAGTTTGGAAGGACAAAAAAGTGTAGAAACCCTTGAATATTATGTTTTGAAATGTTTAATTCCATTTCAAATATAGGAACCATGAATATAAAATAAACTCCAGGACCGCAAGGAATCTGGGAGTAGTCTAAATCTAGAATCCATTCTGTGTTACTATAAAAAGTATAAGGACCTCTCAGTGACAGTCTGCTAATCTCTGGTACGTCTTTTTTGCAGGGTCACTAACATACTACTGTCACTAGGGCCCTCATTATTGAAACTTCTTTCCAGAAAGGAAGCAAAGTATCATGTGTTGGAAGTACTGTAAGTTAAGAGACATCGTTAGGCTCATCCAGACACCATAAATCATTTTATTAATCTTATTTGTAGAATCTGTTACAATTCTGATGTGGTTGACATTTTATCCTTGCAGTTGTCTGTAGGAAAACTTTGTGGGTAGGGGGTTAGGAAAAGGCACTATTATCCTTGAGTTCTTTTCCCTGTGAGAGAGGTTTCAGATCTTTTAATCAACCTTTGACATTAATGAATATTGCTCATTAATTCTTTGGGTGTGGGGATCCTTGGATTCTTTCAGAATTGTCTCTTTCTAAGCTGCTAATATGATTCTCTCTCTCTCTCTCTCTCTCTCTCTCTCTCTCATTAAATGATATCCTTTTTGGTGGAAAAAAGAGCACATTTTTATTTTAGAAAACTCATTAAGAAATCCACATAATTTGCAGTGCCCTAGTATTTTAATTTATTATTATAAGTAAACAGTGATTATCCAGGATTGGTTATAAAAAGGTAACTTCTTTATTGTGTCAAATCTTCTAATTCTATGATAGGTAGGTTAACTTTTTCCAGATGAGTGGCAGTACATTATAACCACCTCCTCAGCGTATGGACTTGGCCAGCTCTTACTCACCGGCAGCTGAATTTCTCATGAACTTAGTACCTGCGTTCCTTTAGTCCAGGACTCCTGCTGTGGATTCATACTGCAACGAAACCACCTCACGCGCCTTCCTCTCTGGCCTGCCCTCAGTGTGTAGTTCTCATTTTCTGTCCCAAAGCTAATGAATGACCAGCTTTATAGTTGGACTCCTTTAGATAACACTGAGGGTTATTGCAGGTGGGGCTTTGTAAGCCCTTATTTTAAGGTTTATGAAAAATTTCAGACGTGTTCAGAAGTGGAGAGAATAGTAGAATGAAACCGATGTACCCATAGCCCAGCTTCAGCAGTTATCAGCTTGTGGTCAATAACATTTTATCTGTCACCTGCTGTACTTGCTCTGCCTGGATTACTTCGAATATCATATATGTTTTTGATGTGTATGTATGAGATATGTGATAATGATTCTTTAAAAACAACCACAATACTCTTTACAGTTTCAAAGTTAATAATTACGTAATATTATCAAACATACAGATCTAAAGGATATAAAGACATTTTTATTTAACCTCTTAACAATATGAACTGAAAGCACTGAAAAAATAACATTTCAAAATGTGTTTAGCATTAAAGTCGTTTTGTCTCATGAGCATTGAGAAGTGGAGAAGGCACAGGAAAGTTCTTTTTAAACTTGACTTTGGATAGTATTCTCAGAGTTCTAGGTTATTCTGTCTCACCTCTCAAAGATGTAAAAAATATTCGAACTTTGCTGTCAGTATATACAAACTATTATACGTTGGCCACTAATGTTGAGCACAAGCACACTTGTGACATATTATATGAAATAACTTTTAAAATAATAAACTTTTTGAAAGGCTAAAAAAGATTGCATCAGATTTAGAAAGAGTTCTTGAACAGGCACACCCTTCAGGCCATCCATCGGCTTTAATTGGGAAGTCATGAGGTTGCCATCTTCCCTTTTATTAGAAGGAAAAGGAAGAAAATAGTGTTTGTACCTCTGGTCGAGTGACCTAGTTTGTTCTCTTTTGCCTTTGCTCTATAATAGATTAGGAGTTCTTAAATAATTGATGTTAAGTGTCTCTGAATTCCTGTGGTTTGAAGGCTTTGCAGATACTATTAACTTTCTCTTCCTGACTGAAGAGGATGTGTGATAGTATCTTTTTTTCCTTAGTCAGTCTAAATTTAGACTTTGTGATCATAAATTAGAAAGCTGTGAGTGTATGTGAACTGGAGGTAAAATATGGCTGTTTTCATATTTTTTAGCTTTTTTTTTAACTTCTTGATTTCTTTTTTTTTTTTTTTTTACCCCTTGGTGCAGTTTAGGGTAAATAGAAAGCTAAAAATAAATATTTGCGAATGGTTCAAGCTAGACGTTTTCTATTGCTATTGAACTGAATAAAAGCAGAGGTTTAAAAAATTCTCTGAATCAGATTTCATTGGGAATTCTTGGCTTACACAGAAAACATTTTTTAATTTTGGGTTGACATTTACCCAGCTGCCCGTTCTCCCGTATCACAAAACCCTGGTCCAGTTCTGGAGTGGAGTTGGGGTTAGGACTTAGCCACACGCACACATTCATACATGCAGTCAGTCATACATGCACATGTGAGTTTGCGCTTGAGTAGTATCCCTTATAGCAAGCTTGATGATTTCTCTTGACTGGAGTTTTCTTGGTTTTCATTTTTTGTTTTATTTTTTAATCTATGATTACTTTCTGCTTTTAGAATTGGATCACAGATTGACATTTAGAAAATCAAAAATCTCTAGCAACAACCCTTCCTAATACATTTAAGCTATTTTGTTTATGGCCCTTTCCTCTTCCTTCCCAACCCATTCTTTCATTCCTACCACTGCAGCTAGCCTTTATCTGTACCCACTTCCACCCCCAAGGGAGGGGAGGTCTACAACAGTGATTAAAATATAAGAGCAAGCCCAGATGGCTTAAATCATATTTTTAAAAATTCAAGGTTTCTGCTTTCTTTGCAGATCTGTCTGGCAGGAGGCAAAGTAAATGGAGAAACTGGAATTTAGTTATTACAATATTTTCATTTTGAACACTGTAGCATACTGAGCTATAGTAACTAGTGGCCTCTCGCCCTGTGGGAATTCAAAATCTAAACTCAGAAATGCGTCTGTGGCCACGCCACCCTGAACAAGCCTGATCCCATCTGATCTTGGAAGCTAAGCAGGGCCGAGCCTGGTTAGTACTTGGATGGGAGACCACCGAGGAAGACCAGGTGCTGTAGGTGTAAAAAATAAAAGAAAATACGGGATTGTAAGGTGACAAGGTCCTTTCAGTCTGTGAGGTCAGCCAAGGGTTGCCTCGCCTAAAACAAACCAACAACAAAAAACTCAGAAATGCTTTTCTTTATTTAAGAATGAATAAAATGTGGCAGACTAGAAATTAAATTCATGTATTCACCTTTGCGATTGTAAAGAGTGGAGTGGTTTAGCATTTACTGATGTAGCTTGGATTTAAGAGTCCTTAGCACGGAACGTCTGGGGATATGAGCAAGCCACATGGCTGCTCTGCCGGCCTCAGTCTTGCTTTTGAGGGTCGTTACACGCAGCCAGGAGAACTTGGTTCCGTATCTTGAATCGAGATATGATGCAATTTGGATAGAGAACCCTCACATACCTGGTGGCTATCTGTACCGCAAACTCTGCTCCATAGAGCATAGCTTAGACCAAGAAAGTAACAGAGGTCTCCAAACAGCAAAAATATCACACCAATGCTCGTAGGCAAGTTGCTAATCTCTATTCCTGGAGGATTTCCTGAATTCAACATTGACAGCTTAGTTTCTCTTAATTTAGACACAGCCCATATTATAACCCAATATTTCAAAAATATTGTCATCTCAACATGTAATTAAAATTATTAATGGTATTGTACATATTTTTCATACCAGATATTTGAAATCAACTTACAGCACCTCAATTCAGATGTTAAGTTTTCATCAGAAATACACATGAAAGATTTCATAAAATTTACAATTGAAATGTAAATTTACACACCCAAGTTCCAAAGGTAGTTTTCCAGTCACTGAGTCTCAGAGGGCAGATTTCAATTTAAGTTAATTACGAGTGCTCAGTCACCGCCTCCGGGCCAGTGCCCCCGTACTGAGTGGTGCAGTGTCAGACACCGGGGTAGGAAAGCCCCGCCCAGGGTGCGCACCAGCGCCACCTGTGCCCTTGGACACGCGTTCGTCGGGGTGGACGTCCCTCAGCTTGCGTGTTTTGGAAGAGCTTCCCAGTTGTGTTCTGATTTGTCCCCTTGGATGAGCGTCTCTGGCCCCGAAGAGAGAATGAGCTGCGTGTACTTAGAGTGGGGAGCGGAGAGGAGGCCCCCAGCGAGGCCTTCGCTGAGGGTTCAGCCGCGAGAGCCTGCATGCGGGTGTTCCGCGTTCGCAGCTGGAAACCCTTAGAATTGAGTTTCGAGTTGGCAAAATACTGTGCCGATTTGAAAGGCCAGGTTTTTGTGGCGAATAAAATACAGGAGGTGGAGCATGGTCAGTGACTGTCGGGAAATGCATAGAGGACGGTGGACTTCGGGAGGCGATCCCTGTGGGTCCCTGGGAAAGGGTCTGAGGGACACAGGCACTAGGCTCGGCCCTGTGAGGCTTAGCGAGGGTCAGGTAGACAGCCTTTCAGGTTAGGGATAATCTTAGCCAATATTGGAGAAGAAATTTTAAAATGAGATGCAAATTCGGAGTAAGGGAGGAAATTTTGTTTATTCAGAGGGTAGCATGAAGGCACTTGGATATTTGAAGGAAGGTGGGAATGCTTTTAGCTGATAAAAGAAAAAGGAAACCCCCTTTTAAAACGTAACAACAGTGACTATCAATGAAGACATTTATCTGTCTGTAATAGCTCTGGAGAAAGGCACTCTGGGTCCGGCGGAGCAGCTGGGTGTCATCGAGCAGCAGGTGTTTTGTCCATGGTTGCAGATGGGCTTTTCATCCTTGGACATGCTGCCCTGTGGCTTCAGAACAGCGTGTGGCTCTGGACATCACAACCAGTTCAGAGGCAGGCAGGGCAGCGGGCATGGCATGGACAGCTCAACCACCATTTTCCTTCAGCTCGCTTATCAACGAAGAATAAAGTTTCCTAGACGCCTCCACCAGCCTCTCTCGTCCCTCGTTGTTCAGAACTCGATCACACAGCCACTCCCGGCCACAGCGGAATCCGCTGTGGTTCTAATCCATCCTCTTGTCTTAAACGTTGCTTCATTCAGAAATACTCTTAGGAAGGAAGGACATGAACTACAATGGCGTGTATTGTTAGTATCCTTCATGGAACTTCCCTACAGGTTGTCTTTGGTTTGCTCGTTTACATACTCAGTCTGTCCATAGCAGATGCTACGATCTTGTTGATTGATTGATTGCTGAGTGCATGATTAACATAGTGGAGAGATTCTTGTATTAGTACAAGGAAAAGAATTTATATACTATTGAGCAAGATCACACTGTTCAAAATGTTAATAGTCTTTAGATAGCGGGAATCTATTTTTTAACTTTTCTAATAGCAAGAGAAAACTCAAAAACCTGAAGTTTTTAGACATAACTTTAGAGATCATTGAATACAATTACTACCTCCCTAATAAGGGAACATGGATAATAATATGCTACTTTACATGTTTACGAAAAGTTTTAGCATGTACAAAATGCATTCACATACTTGTCTTATTTGAGCTTCAAAGCAGATTCCGAAGAAGTAGCGTTCTCTGTATGTAAACCTTGGTCTCGCTACCAGGCATGTGACTTAGTGTAGTCGTCTGCAGCATGAGAAAATGAGGGTGGTGTGAGTATCCAGTGGGTTAACATTTCTGGAAACAGTTTGCAAACTCTACAGTGTGAAGCGGATGTCGGTAGTAATGGTATGACAGCTGAGCAACGTCGCCCCCAGAGCAGTCAAGTAGTACATCCAGGACGTCACAGCTGTTAAGTGGCAGGACTGATAACCACGCCCAGGCTGTAGAGTAAACTGGAAGAATCTAGGGTTTTGAGTAAGTAGCATGTTGAAGTGTCTGTGTGTGCGTGTGCACACGTGGTCTTTTGGATAGGCATTTCCTACCTTTTTTTTTTTTTTACCATGTCCTTTTCTAGAAACCATGCAATAGATTGGAAATTATTTTCCTGTGCTGTCATATTTGGAGTTGCATCTCCAATTAAGGACTCAGCATAAAAGTAAACAAAACTGTGGCCAGCTATATGTCACAAAGGCAAATGTACAGCAATCGAAATTCTGTAATTATGTTAAAGAGTGATAGCATGCTTTAAGCTTGCCAGGGCATGAATGCGCTGTATGCAGTGAACATACGTAGAGAACAAGCGTGGAGTGGCACCTTTTAACGAGACGCAGACGTTCAGAGGACCATGCGTCTCTGGACTGGGGTCGCTCACATGTGCACGGGCTGTGGCTGCTGCCTTCAGGTCCGCCCCCAGTGGCTGCCGTGGCTCGTTAGAGACTGCGTCGTTGATCACAGTGCTCTGGGTGTTTTCTTTCCTCTAATGTCCCCTGATGACTTTACTGACGCACGTTAGGGAGCACAGTCAGCTGGCTCAGTACGTGTGGTGCCTTCATTAAGCATGCGGCGTGGTGCTCCCACACACACGCACTGTGAAGAGCTGGCTGAAGGCGGGAGGGAGCAGGAGGAAGTGACGACTCAGAGGCATAGATGGCATTGTGATTCCTGCCCTTGAAGAGTCTGCACTCCATCAGGGAGCTGTAACTTACATGTGTAGTTAATACTCAAAGGATTTATAGGCCTAAACGTATTCTAGGCCTCATATCTAAGGTAGGAAATAATTGAGCAAGGTTAGGAAAAGGACAAGTCAAGGACAGCCATTTCACTTAATTAAAGCTAACTGCCACTTATATATGAGACTAACAGTACTTTACTTTAAGTTCTTAGAATTTGCGGTAAATGTCCATATTTATTTTGTTTGATCTTCGCAGTAGCCGAAAAGGTAAAGTCACAGTTCTTGAAGGGTTATCACATGCATCCCAAGTGCATGCACGTAATGTATGTAATGTACATTAAATATTAGATTTGAAGAAGATTAGAGAATGTCGGTGTGGAATTAGAGCAGCGGTCTACCTCCAGCACGGTCCTGGCTGGTGGACAGGAGCGTGTGAGGAGACTGAGAGGCGGTGGCGGTGTGGCCGTGACGGAGACGGCCTGCACAGACAGCCCCGCCTCCGGGGCTGGGGTGCTGTCTGTGCTCCCCAGCGCAGCCTGTCCTCTTTGCTGCCAGCGTGACGTTTCTTTCACAAGTCAGCAAAGCATCTGGCACATTTATCCTCCTTTTTCTGACCTGAGGAAGGTGGTTTTGATGGGGACTCAGAAACAAACCGAGAGAACACAAGTGCTTAAAAAAAACGCTTACAATGTGGAGAATAAGAAAAATACATTAAGAATTTTTTTCTTTAGAGCCTATTTGAGAAGACTGTTTTCATAAAGTATTCTACTAATTTGTAAATAACCTATAAATACATTAGCTGTTTATTCCATGGTACCACACTTGAAATGTCAGTGATTAAAGAGACACTTAACAAAACCGTGATCTCTTACATGACAGGTAGTTCCTGTCCTCAAGTTTTTTCCAAAAATCTTCCAGTAATTTCATGAAATCTAGTCTATGAAACCCTTGGGGAACAGCAGCTGCATTTAGAGCCATACCTAGAGGAAAAGCTGAAAGAGTCTGCGGATAACACTCTTCAGTGGACTGGCCTTACCAGTTGCGGTCAGAATTCACACCAAGGCACAAGAAAGATCCGAGATGGAATCACTTCCTGTTTGATCAGCTGAAAGAATCGTGGCCCGAAAAGGTAGGCAGCGCCTGACAAGAATCACGTTCTCCCAGCTTGAAGCGCGTGCATCGCTGCATGGGAGACGTTCACACATCTCGAGTCAAGCAAATGCCACCCTAATCGGTGTGACCCCTGATTGAGGCTTGTAGGTTTCTTTGAGCAGGCCAAAAAATTAGGTAATATATACATTAATAATAAACTTCAATCAGAGGGCCAGAGTTTCTGCATAGGGTCATTCGGCATGTCCCACCCAAGGCGAAGGCACCAAATGGATCTTTGATTATTTTCAAAGCTTTTTAAGATTTTTGTTATAATTGATGACTCCAAAGATGGATGGTTTGTATATACTTTTGACACTTTCTGGCAGTTGACAGTCCAGTGTCTTGGTCGCAGGTCAGTGAGACATTGTTTAAGTTCAGGCTCCTGAGGGACCCGTCCTCGTCTTAAAGTCACGCAGTCGTTGACGCAGCAGCCGTGAAAGAGCAGTTCAGCCTGGCGGACGTGGTTGCAGGAGGGTCTGGCCTTGTCCCTCCAAGGCCTCGCTGATGGTGAAGAAACCGTCGCAGCTGAGAAGTAACCCTAAAAGTTTCATGCAGAAGTTTTCCCAAAATTATTGGTGAGGATGTCATTGCTTTATTGTACGAACATCTTTTACTTCCTGGCAGATTTTTAATTCAGTTTAGCAAGAATGCACCAATATGCAACCTCGCCATATTTGGCAGTGGACGTAGTTTTCAAAGTGAAGAGAACTTGACTTCTTAGGGTAGTAATTTTTGAAGAACTTTTAATTGTAGGGAGTTTCAAGTGTTCAGAAAGGTGGAGTGAAGCGTTCGGACAGTCTGAAGGAGCCTGTGTACCGGTCGTGGCGCCTTAACCATCCCCCACACGTGCCGTTCCCGTCACGCCTGTTCCCCACGTCCTCCCTGCCAGCTGTTTCCAATGGAGTATTTTAAAAACAAATGCAAATGTCTCGTCATTTCCCTGTACATCCTTAGATATGCACTCTAACAGATAAGAGAGAGAGAGAGAGAGAGAGAGAGTGTGTGTGTGTGTGTGTGTGTGTGTGTGTGTGTGTGTGTGTGTGTGTAAAATGACTTCACCATCCCCGTCATTCTGTGGTAACATTTACTCCCCAGGCCATGTTCAGATTTCCTTGATTTTATCTAATAGTTGGTCTGTTCATATTGAAATCGACAATGAGTTTGCACATTCCATTGGATCATGGCACATCTGTCTTTTATTCTCCTGGTTCGCTCTCTGTCCCCCTGTCTCTCTTCCTGTGCCACTGATTTTTTTGGAAGAACTGACACGTGTCCTATCAAATGTACTGCATGTTGGGTTTGGTTAAGGTTTGCTTTTTCATAGTGTCATTTCATTTCTTCCTCTGGTCTTCCTTTTTCCTATAAACTAGAGGCTCAGAATCAGGTTCAGTGTAATTCCATTTCTTGAAAATTGAGATGTAATTCACATACCATAAAATCCATCCTTTTAAAGTGTACAGTTCAGTGGATTTTTTTTTTTTTTTGGAATATTCGTAGAGCTGTACCAACGTCGGTTTAAGGTTACGTATTAATTAGTTGGTGAGAACGTTGTGACCACAGGCTCACAACCTAACCCTGTGTTTCCCCTGCAGAACACAGTGGCTCGGTAGTCTCAGTTAGTCTTCACGGGACTTTGTGGACCAGAACTACTGTGGGTGGCGAGAATCAGCCGTACCTAGGATTGGCGTTGCTAGGTCATAGGAGAGCTCTGTGTGTCACGTTTCGAGGACCTGCTGAACCGTCTTCCAGAGTGGCCACACCCTTGCACATTCCTCGCAGCAATGTTTGAGAATTCCAGCTTCGCCACGTCGTTGCCAACACTCGTCGTCTTTTTGATACAGCAGTCCTAGTGGGTTTGAAATGGCATCTCATCGTGGTTTTGATTTTTATTTCTCTGATGACTGACTAAACGATGCTGAGAATCCTTTCATGTACTTGGTCCCTGTACTCCCAGTTTAAAAGATGTAATTGAGTTGATATTGCTTGTGATTTTTTAGGATAAACATTTATAAGTTTATTTAAGTTACCATAATAACATAGAATTTAAGGTTCATCATTTTTAAAAGTTTCTTAGTTTTATAAGGCTATTAAATAGTTAGAAAGGGTTGCCATCAGGTAATAGAAATATCTAAAAAGGAAAAAGAATCTTTTCAATTTGTAGTCGCAGTTTAAAATATAAGGAATTAATCGAAAGCTATTGATAAGTGATATATTTTGACAGATTTGTAAATTGAATAGAAATTAAAGCTAACTTTAAAACCTTGGATTAACTTTTTCGAATTTGTAACTTTCGGAAATCAAATATTAATTTAACAAGCCAAAATCGAATTGAACTTTGTGTTTTCTGTGCGCAAAACTACCCAGCCACAGAAGCTACCTCCGAGGGCTCCAGAGCAACCCGCGTCTTCGGCCTTTTAGCACGTGGCGTAATGCTTGTCATCTAATTGTCCCTGGAAGGCCAGCTCTAACACGCCTCTTCCTTTGCAGTGGTTCTTTACTTCGTCTTCTGCTCTCTTTGCTGACTTCCTGTTTCTATCATAAGAGTTGAACAGCAGATATGCGAAAGTAAATTATTTTTGATGCCATTGAAAACAAAAACTTTCAAATTATTTCTTTAAAAAAATGAAAACACTGACCACTGCTCACACTTTTAAAAAACAGTTCTCAGTATTAATTTTAAATTTAAGTGGGAGCTTTGACTTGATAGAGACCTTGGAGTTTTCGTGTAACTTCTGCTTGGACCAGTTGGCTTGGCGCAATAATGGGCACGTTATTTACTTATAAGAAGCGCAGTTCCACGAGCACCAGCATGATTCACAGGGAACTCTGTCGTTTTTAGACAGATATGATTACTCTAACGTCACGTTGCAAGTCAAGGGAGAAGGAAGTGTCGACTCTACTTCGAGGGTTCACAGCCATGTGTCCACTGCTGTGGCAGCTGGTCTGCTCACATACACCTCAGTCAAGGGCAAGATCCTTATTTCACACTCCCGCTCCCACAAGGTGGCCCAGGTGTCCAGGATCGTTGGCCTCAATTACCTGCAAGTTAGGGGGTCCACAGGTGGTTCACACTTCTCACCGTCTCTGAGTCAGACTTTTTTCCTTTTCCCTCTTCCTTGGAGACTGTCTCTTCATTTCTTTCACTCTAGTTTGATTCGTCACTGAGCTTTGTCTTCATCCTCCAGCCTTTCACCTCTGTCCCGTTCTCCTTGTCTTCACAGAAAAACTTGTCCCAAACTAGTCCCGTACACACACCAGCCAACCTTTCTGATTTGAACCCGTGTTAGTAGTTTCTTTGAATCTTTGTTTCTTGGGGTGAGGAGATGGTGCCACCAAGATTGGTACTGCCAAGAGCAGTGGGGGAGGGAAGTTTACAGAAAATAAGCAGATGAAAATATCGGCCTGTAGCCCTGCTCCCAGGAAGTACAACCTACAAGACAACACCAAAGAGGAGTGAAAATAAAGTCAGTATGTTTCTGGAATGGCTAGTAGAAGCCATGGCAGTATTTGCCCTTACAGTTAGCTTCTTGACCAAGGTTTTATTTTTGTATTTCTTTTGTTTTAAGCCAGAACAATTCAGACTTATTTATCCAGGGAGTATATTTTGGAGACATATGGGGCAGTCCAGATGCTTCAGCTTACCCAGGGGCTCTGACCATGGAGAACCGGTCCCGAAGTACATTCTGTATATACATATGCAGGCAGCTCATCAAATAATAATGATTTAAATGATTTAGCGAAGTAATGAAACGTTAGTCTTCCGAAGAATCTTAAAGTATCAGATGAGTCATTTGAAATGAAGCCATGAGGTCCTTTTAAAAATTTGGAAGCTTTGCAGGCTAAATGAACTAACACTTTTTAATGGCTGGAGGCAGCTGAACACAGTGGCTCAAAAGCACCGACCCTGCACCAGGGTCGGGCGGAAACACAGCTCAGGTCCTTCTTAGCCCTTGGACCTGGGCCACTTATTTAGTCTCGGCTTTAGTTTCCTCCTCTGTAAGCAAGGGCATCATAATAGTGACTTCCTGTCGGGTTACTGGACTTGTGCCTCGCAGGCGTTAGGTCCCATGCACGGAAAAGCTTGTATGTGTGTGATCGGGGCACTGGTTCTATTCATGAGCAAATCGTCTGAACATGTGAGTATGAAGCGAGGTCTGGCCCAGCAGGTCATAACCGTGAGTATGAAGAGAGGTCTGGCCCCAGCAGGTCATAACCGTGACAGCAACTTTGAGTAGAATTAGCCTTTGGTTCTGTAGTGCGGGTGCCATTCGTTATTCCCCACAACTGCTATAAGAAAACATCATCCAACGCATAGCCAGTTTCCTGATCTCAGAAGCACAGACAGACGTCACCTGCTAGTTTCTGTTACTTTTGTAGATCGTACATATTTAAGCATTCGCTTAGTAGGCCCATGATCAGTGCCCGATGAATGTTTCTGGCATGAGTGAGTTACAGTCCACAGGACGGGCCAGAGCAGGGTGCGAGACGAGGGTACAGAATGCCGAGGAATACCAGTTAGTGGGTTCCTTAGCTAGTGATAAGGCTCTAAACTAGGGTGCTGACAGACGAATGGGGGTGGGGGTGGGGGTGCAGCAGCCACTGCAGAAGGAAAAAAAGTAATAAAATCATCCACTCACAGCCTTTCTTATTGAAGGATCCATGTTCTTCATATCTTCTTCTAACTTCTAGAATTGTTATTGTATTGTTTAAATTAAATTAACCCTCACCTGGAAACTTAGTATTCAGCTGACAAACGTACTAAGGTAGCCAGTAAAGGGCGACATGCATATGGTTGTGTATGTGGTGGTATTACAGACTTCCTCTTAGCATTCTTGAATTGCTTTTGAAGAAAACTAGGAAAAATAATTTTACTATATTCCCAAAGAAAGCAGCTTTTATGTCATAGTCATACTTTCTAAAACTTTAAAAGATAGAGTTAGGACATACCTTAGGGATTGGTAAGTGTTCAAACGTTAATGTCATGAATATTATGAAAATAAATGGAAGTCTAAGAAATGAAAGTGATAGGAACACTGTTACTAGTTCTTAAGACGAGAGGTCCAGAAGCTCATTAAATGTCTTTACCAGACTTACATATCCATTTTATGATGCTATTCTGAGTTATTGCTGATACAACCTAACAATTTCTGAATTTCCTTGCATGTTCTTGCAGTTGTGTTTAACAGACATGAGCGGAGGCTATTTCATTGGTTAAAAAACTAGAACATCACTCAGCATGTAGTTCAAGTCAGAGGGTGGTCACAGGTAACCGACCCGCACCGACTTATTCGGATTTCTGACTAACTTTGATATCTTTAGATAACTGGAGGCAGTTCTTCTTTAGCTCAAGCCTGACTCTAAATTTGCAAAAAGTGTGATGCGATCTTTCCTTCCTTGGTGCTGGGGTCCTACAGTCCTTGAATGGTTTCTATGGCAACAGTGCATTCCGCTCTCTTCGTGCCTGTGTCCTTAGATAATTATCTCATCTGCTCATGCCAGTCTTTCTTGTTTATAACTATTCCTTCTCCTGCTGTCTGTTAGTCATTTACTTTTCCCCAGGAGTTGATACGTTTTCCTCCTTAACTATTTCTCTGCAAAATATTTCCTTTGCGTTTCAGTGTGTACTTGGCTGCTCCATGGATCTCCGTGTCCCAGTTGAAGCCATCTGCTGCCGTTCGTTGTGCTTTCCGTATTGTAGTACCAGATGTTTTCAGGCTGCTGGATTTATATTCCGTAGCAATGTTTTTGAACATTCAGGGCTTTTTTGGAAATAACTAGTGTGGTGCGTTCACCCCCAGTGACTAGCACTCAGTGGTCACGTTAGCATTCTCAGCTTAGATAATATGCCCTGCGTAGATGCCGCGTTTTCTGCTGGGTTTTACTGGTAATTGTATTTTTCTCATTTACTGACGTCGATGCGTTTGTTGCATTTGCCTGTCTCCTCCCCTGCTCGCGGAGAGCTCTGCTGCCGAGAAGTCTGTCATGCTGATCATAAGCAAGCTGATAAATCATTCGGGCTTTAAAATTTAATAAACAATAATTATTGAGACAATTGTATTCAAGTAAGAATTCATGAGTATTTCACTGACATTCATGTATAAGTCAGAAGGTCACTATGAAGAGCATGAGGTCATGGCTTCCTAGGGCGCCATGAAGCTGCAGTGTCACTAGTCACAGGTGGACGCAGGTCGTGCGAGCTGACCGGGGCTGCGGAGCTCGGGCAGCAGGAACAGTCGTCTCCTTCACAGCCGTCAGGACGTCCTGAGCCGGAGTGCGCGGCGCTTGCCAGCCGTGAGCTGACTGACGGGCGTGCTGTGCAGGACGGGGTCATCCTTTAAATGCCTCTTTTCCCTTCAGGGCAACTGATTTTCGTTCTCACCGTGGTCTGTGTCAGGGCCTGTGTTCCATGATAGTCGTGTGTGCAGAACAGTGACTCTGTCACGCATCCCCCAGCTGTGTGCAGCTGGGTGCAGCGTCCAGTGCGTTCGTCCCCCAGCTGTGTGCAGCTGTGCGCAGTGTCCAGTGCGTTCGTCCGCAGTGTTCCAGTGCACGGCTTTCTCCGTGATCGTAGATGCGCTTCCTGGTTGTGCATAAAGTGTCCTGTTACATGTGCATTAGTGAAATAATTTAGGAATGTTGGCTATAGTCCAGAATGTTCTGGTACATTATTCATTTATCTTATATTAAATACCTACTATTTTTTAGGCACAGTTAACTATACGAGGTTAACTATATCAATTAATTTAAAACGCATTTTTCCTCTTTTGGTCTCAAAGCAGGATTTACTTGGGAAACAAAGCACAGCCAAAGGCACCTCATCACAATTGTCCGTAGCCACACGCGTAAGAGTCCACTTGTTGATGGAAGTCAGCAGTGTCTGAAAGAAAAGAACTATTAGGAAATTTGAAGATTGATACTCCACCATCAGGGACTGTGATTCAGTTGGAGTTAAGACACCCTGTCTCCTGCCTCCGTACGTGGAGTGATAGGTGTAGGGCGCCTTATGACGCGTGGTCTAGACACACAAGGCCACCCGCATGCGCGCCCGTTCCGGGGACAAAGCTGGGGGAGGCGTGGGCAGCATGGGCCAGGGCGGCCCCATGGGCTTCCGAGGGGGCATCGAACTTCAGGGAGACGCGAGCACGTCATTCTTGTGACGCTTGCAAGGACGGGGTTTACAACAGACACAGCCGTTGGGCCGCGACAGAGATCCGGGGAGGGAAACACTGGTGGTGGGAGCGGACTGAGAAGCCTGGGCCGCGCGCGCCGCCATCTTCAGACGTCGCTCCGCCTCAGCGTCCCGCGGGGAGACGGAGACGGTGGCGTCTGTGTCGGAGGGCTGTGCCACCCTCAGTACCGTGCGAGCTGCCTGTCGCTCGCGCGCGGACTTCTAGCCGTGGGAGGTGTGAGGGGCGGCAGACAGGGTCCGTAAGAGGCCAGTACCCGAGGGAGCAGGGTTAGAGAAAGGACCGCGCGGACGATGGCTGAGCTCCCAGGCCTGAGCGGCTGGGGAAGCAGGAGACCCGAGCAGAGGTCAGAAGTCAGGAGGGCCACCTGTTATCTAGGAGGAAGTAAGTTCAAGTTTGAGCAGACCGATTTGGAGGGGAGAGCAGCGTGTGCGGTTAGAAATGGTCAGTTGGCAGCTGGAGAAATGAGAACGGTGCTCCCTGGAGAAGGAGTCTGGGAACGTTCCAGAATGGTGGCCCTGAAGCCTTGGGCACAGATGGGATCGCTCAAAGGTCAAGTGTCGGGAAAAGAAATGTCAATGAGGGGACTTTAAAGCCTATATTTAGAGGGAGAGGAAAAAGAACAAGGAAAAGAGGATCAAAGAAGCAGGAAGAGTAGTATCCCCAGATACTATCACACAGTAACACCAGGTCGGCGGTGTGGGGACGGGTTTGGGGGAGACACGGGCTCTGTGGTGAAATACCACAGCTGTGTACAGGTGAGTGTGTTCACTGCAGGAGTTCTCTGGGCCTTGACTGTGTTAACTACGTGGCACGTCTCCCACAGAGGACTGTGTGAAGTCATGTTTGCAGACTGATCTGCTCGCCCAACCCTCTTCTCCCCAGAGAAGAGGCCAGTGCACCAGAAAACACGTTTGGGGAATTACAGAAACCTAACAAGGAGAGGTTTTCAAGGAGGGAATTAAACTGTCACATGTTGCACAGAGACTGAGGAAGATGCGAAATGAGAAGCTATTCAATTTGTTGTTAAGTGGTCGTAAGTTGCCTTTAAGAGTGCAGCTCGGTAGTGTGGCTTCAGCAGGCACTGGCTTGTAAGGAGGTAAAAATACGAGTGCTGAGAAACGGAGACGGGGGCTTACATCATCCACTTCTGTGACTTCAGGTATAAAGTGTGATCGATGGGAACAAGTGGCCATTACCGAATGTTTATGTAGCCGGTGCACATCTTTTATTATACACAGTAAAATTGTTGGATTCCTGAATAGCAGGCCCTTTCTGTTTAATGCTGATCATGTGATCATGGTGCTGGAAGGGACTCTGACAGGCGTCTAGGGCAGCCCCTCACAGAACCACTGGGTCCCTCTGCAGAAGGCAGAGGCACGCAGGCAAATGATCTTCCAGTCACGGCCATAGCGTCAAGTCTAAACCATTTTTGCATGTTCTAAAAAGTATGTGGGAACAGTGAGCCTTATCAAGGGTGCGTTTTCAAGGTGTCCGTCTTCTGTGAGTTTTAGTCACATGAAAGACCATCTCTGGCTAGTACCTGTCCTTTCATGCAGCAGTGGCACAGATATTCAGTCACCTTGATGTCCTCTAACAGCAGGCCTGAGTAGATGGTTTTAATTATCTCGCCTTCGACGGTTTTTATGATGGCGTAGCGCGCCACAGGACTGCTGGCTGGTTTTCCATTAAGTGCCTATCAGGTTCCGCATCAATACACTGTGCCCAACAAGCTGGAAAGTCAGTGGACAAACCTGAATTTCAGTGACCTCCCTGGGGTGACCCCGCTGCTTCCTGCTTCCTGCGGTGACGGAATGCCTCAGAGCACCCCCGAGTGCTGTCGCGTCAGGGGCCGTGTTTCGATCGTCCTCACGTCTTCTGCAGCGTCCGTCCAGCCTAGCACCCTACGTGACAGACGTTTGTGTGTTCAGTCTTTCGACGTGTCAGCTGAAAGTGGACCAGTCCGAACACCGGGTCTGGGCCCCCGTTTCCCTGGGAGAGTCACAAATTCGTCTGGGCATGTGGAGGAACCTGAGAAGGTGTGCAGTGAAGACATTGGATGTTTTTTGTAAATATTTTTAGGTTTTTAGATTGTAGTGAAGAGACATATTTGCCACCTCAGCCATTCTAAGCGCACGGTTTCATGGTATTTCGTGGTATTTCGTGTGCCACCACCGTCCCCTCCAGACGTCTGCGCCCTGCAGTGCCGGAGCTGCTCCTCAGCACTCAGCCCTCAGGCCTCTGCCCGTTTCCCGACCCCCGCCCCCGGCCCCAGCCCCAGGCCCCCAGCCCCAGGCCCCCAGCAGGCGTCTTGTTTGCATACTTGAACATGGCGTTTCCAAACTTATTTTACAGTAAAGAAGAACTGTTTTTCTCTTAACATTTACTGATATTCCCTAGAAGTTCCATAACTCAGGGAAAGGCAGGATTACTTTTTATGTAGCAGATTAAGTTAAGAATGAGTATTTTCTCAAATGTTGCATGACTCCTAAGAAAAAAGCAAGCCCTTCTGAAGTGGCCGTTTGAATAAGACCTGATTTCAATATTTAGACAGATCTAGGGGGAGATTGAGAGTGTGTTTTGGGGGAGACACTGAGGTATACCAACCCAGGAAAGAGAAAACCTGGGTTCCTATTCTGCTTTGCCACTAACCAGCTAGCCCCCTGGAGCCTTTTTCCTTGTCTGTTCACACGCTGCCCGTGAACTGGTTGGGTTCTGAGACTGCTTGCGATCTTAAAAGCTGAATGATGGAGGACTCCGGTAGAAGGCATGAAGGTCCCAGTAGTACTGAGAATTTGGAAATAGCAGAGAAGAAGTAGGAGGGAGAGAGTCTAAGGCTCGACACCCACAGCAAAAGGGCTAACAGCTCTAAGGGAATGTGGCAGGAGCCTCAAGTAGTGGCAAAGCCCAGACGGATTTCAGTACAGACGTCCGAAAGATTCATCCTTTGTCCTACCTGGATTTATTGGAGTAGCAAGGTGATTAGAGAGAAGAGGAAGTACTATGTGATAGGAGCCAAAATACGGATGTGTGCTAGAACTACTCAAATGAGATAACGTCTGTAAGGAAAACTTCCAGTACAGTCGGTATTCGGTAAATATTAGTCCCTTCCCCATGGTTTCAGGCTCTTAGCCAAAAAACTCACACCATCGTGTTTCCACTAATGGGAGATGGACAGAGAAGAGAATTGTCATCTTCTTGAAATACATAAAACTATATTATGAATATAGCAAAAGCTACTCTCCCCCTTCTCCAGTGTTCTTTCTATGGCTTTGTTTTTGCCAGTTCCTTGTCCTGTCTATAATTTAATGTCGTCAGTGCTTGGTTGACAGAAACAATTGTACTGAACTGTTGTTCTTAATTAAGTGAGTCATAAGACCTGGAATCCTCCTCAAAACAAAGGTTTCCCTAGATACAAACTCGCTGTCCCAGAGAGAGTGATGTGGTTTCATTCGAATCGCTGTTTAGAGGATGGTATGTAGAGGAAATTAGGCTGCTACTGGTGTCCACTGAGATCTGGGTAAGGCTGCTAGTGTGTGTCCTCTCCCCAAGTTTAAAGGGGTATCTTATAGTCCGGTTTTAAAGTGAGACAGAGCCATGATTGAATTTTAGAACCAGCGTGTTTTCTAGGTTTATAGGATTTGGAGCGTGAAAAAACATATAATTTTAAGAATTGTTTCAAAAATTTTCAAGAAACTATATTGTTCACTTTTCATGGAATTTTAATTCTATCAAAACTTCCCAAACTTATTTTAAAGTAAATGTACATTATAAAGTATTTAAAGAAGGAGCATTGTATAATTTTGTGTGATGGACTAAACTGATGATGGTTATGATGAAGATAGATAATTTGTGATAATAGCTAATTAGGCGCTTGCTGTGTGCTGGGCACTAAATTCTGTATAAGTTTAGAGCTACATTATTTGATTCTGAATCTTACTTGTAAGACTCCAGTGTTTTCTTCCTTTCTTCACTGATGGGGGAAGGGGTCAGTCTACTTAGGAAGCAGGCAGGCCAATTGAGCATCACTGTTAATTCGTTTTTATAGCCCAGCAGTTTCTTGTTCATGTTCAGTGCTTGAAAAATAATTTAATGAATAAATAGTTGACAGTTTATATAATTTAAAGAGCATTAAGTGTTGCTTTGGAATATAGTTATTCACTTACTTTTAAAATGAATTAGATGTTCTGGAAATTCACATTTCAAGTAAAATGAGATGTAAAAGTTTTACTTAGGAACGTGAGCTGGAGACTTCTGACCTCTGCCTTTCAGAGTAAATGTTTCTACAGTTAACAATTAGGAATCGCACTGAGTTTTTACTTAAAAAGACAATGTTTTATATATATTAGAAATGGCACCATGCCAAATACTAAAAAGACTGTAGAAAAAGATTTCATAGTTTTAATTCATTTAGCAGATTTCACTGTTCCTTAGGTTACAAACTCCATACTGCAAATAAAATCATAGACAGGAATTCAGGTGTATTTTCTTCGTGGTTAAAATCCGTTTTCATGGATGCCTCATTTAACTAACTCCTTCACAAATGAAACTGCTGCTCCCTTCCCGTGGGGAATACGGAAGCTTTCTTGCTTCTCTCATTCTATTTTGAAATTCTTTCCCTATGATTAAAAAAAAAGTTTCATTCATTCAGGATGATCAGGCTTGGGAGGGTTTCTTTGTGGCATCCCCTCGCAGAGATTCATTGTGAGTCACAGTGTGTGCGGGTCGGGGTGGGAGTGCGGGACACTGAGCAGTCCAGGAAGGAACAACCCGTGCGGAGCCTTGGAGCCTTGTGGGGCGGAAGAGAGCTGCCTGTGCTGGAGCCCAGTGAGGGCGCGGGGTCGCAATGACACGGAATCACGGCCGAGAGACCACGCTGGGGAGTTTGCCGGGCGCCCGACTCACTGGGCGTGAACAGCAGGCACCGTGTTGCTAGCACACCCGGGTGCCGGCCTCGCAGCGGGCCGTGCCGAGGGGCCTCGGAGTGTGCAGCACCGGGGTGCAGGGCGCCACCCCAACGGCGAGCGGTTTCACTTCGTTCACTGCTCCACGCAGACGCCGCCCCGGAACCCCAGAACCCCAGGCCCCCAGGCTCAGCTTTCTGTTATTCTAAAAATTCATTCAGTAGCTATTTATTGAGCACTTAAAATTTTCTATCCTAGCTACCTCTGTCATAATTATGTTTACGTCTCTCTCATAGCTTCAAGGTTATGAAAGCCTTAAGATTCATATTAAATCTTTTGTGAATCCAGGCATGAGCATAGTGTCTGCTTTAGACAATGTTTTGAATAAATGAATGACTAAAAGTTTACGAAACAGGTGATTACCATATTTAGCACTGCAGTTGTTTGAATAATTTGTTTTCACTCAGTCCTTTGTGGAAAAAGAACACATTTCTCATCTCCCTCATTCCGTTTTTCTTTAACATTTAACAAAACTTCAAAATATGCTAGTTACAAATCCCTAACTCTAGAAAAAAAGAAAATATGTTTATTTTCAAATTCACACATTGTTTCAAAGTAAGTCACTGATAGGTTTATATCTTTTCCCTAGATTAAGTAGTTATTTTAATACAATATATTTCTTGAAAGCACTTCATCTTCAAATGCAAATAAGGCAAATAAGTAAAGACAGATATATAATACTATATAAATCTTTACCAAGTTGAGTACATGCTTTTTTAAAAAAAATTCTGTTTATTTTGAGATAATTATAGATTCACAAGCCATTGTAAGAAATAGTACAGAGAGATCCTGTATACCCTTCACCTAGATTTCCCCGATGGCCACATCTCACATAACTGCAGGACGCTATCACAACAGGAAGTTGGCGCCGATAAAATCCACAGCCTTTATTCGGGTTTCTCTAATTCTCCTGCACTATTTGTGCACGTGTGTGTGTTTAGTTCTGTGCGGTTTTACCACGTGCAGATTCACGTGACCGCTCACCCCAGTGAGATTCACAGTGGGTCCGGCAACAGGATCCTGGGGTCCCCTTTTACAGGCACGGCCACCCTTCTTCCTGAAACCTGGCCACCACTGCGCTGTTCTCCATTTCACAATTTGCCATTGTAGGAATATTACGTAAATGGAATCATCCAGTGTGTAACTTTTGGGGGTTGGCTTTTTTTTTTTGCTCAGTATAATTACCTGGAGATAAATGGAGAGCTTTTTAAAAGCGATTTGCAGAGTCCAGTGCCTTTCCTGCCAGCTGCTCACTCGTGCTTTAGCCAGAAAGGCAGGAATGAGCACCGGGTGCCGAGCAGCTCCCCCTGCCCCCATCCCCCCTCCCCAGCAAGCCCTGGGCTCTCTCTGCCTCAGAGACCCAAGAAGTCGGAATTCCTTCTGTGATCAACGTGCCGATCTCTTGGTAGGAAACAGTGTGTTTCTTTTCAAGGGCACGGTCCAGCCCCACGGGTGCCAGTTCATGTCCAGAGCCCGTTCCAGCTAAGCCCATCTTTCATTCTCCCCCTTTCTTTCCTCTGTTTTTTCTTTCCTGACTGATCGAAAGCAAATTGTTACTGAATTAAGTTCCAGATGAGATTTCTCCGAATTCACGCAGTCTAACAAATGTAAGTGTCTGTTTGCCTGAAAACCTATTTTTTTAAACGTGACATGCATGGGAGAGACTGTTGTTTCCGCCAGCCTCACAGGAAGCGATCGCGAAGGTTCTACCTAACCAGCAGTCTTGTTTTGATTTGTTTTGCCTCAGAAGGAATTATGAAATGTGGAATTCATTTGGCTGATCTAAATTCCATGTCTTGAGAGTTTTGTTACATAATGTGAGTGAGCTCCATCTCCATCGAGTCCTCCAGGGTCCGGATTGGTAGTTTAATCTTTAGGCAAGTGTGTGTGTGTGGTATGGCATATTTTAAGCTGTAAACGGGAGTCTTGTTTTGAACTCATTATTGCTCTGTCGAGAATCCCACTACCATGCTTTGAAGGTATTTGATAGATTGACTTAGCTTGGCCTCAGAGAAGTAAAAAGGGGTTTCATTAATAAATATTTAAATAATTGGTACATAATCTTTTAAAGAAACTAGCTCACATTTGTCGGGATTGCCATCCACTTAGCGGAGCTATAATTGACGTTATTTATCTGAATGGGCCCGAGGAGAGTCTTACTATGTTATAGGAACGGTTAACTGCTGGCCAGCTCGTACACCCAGATGTTCATCTTGGTGAGCGTGTTCAGGATTTCTGCTAAAGAAATGACAGGACTTAAGTGTTTCCTCCGTTGGTACCACAGCCCCACAGCGCTGACCAGCAGACGATGCTGAGACGCACTGAATGCCACCGCGGTGGTGGGCCCATGGGACGAAGCTCTGAGTTCGCCGCTGGCGGCGCAGGCGCACCCAGCCAGGGCTGCGCAGCGCATCCGGCTCTGCGTGGAGCCGGAGCCCTGAATTCCCCTCCAGGTGACGGTCCCGCAGTCCCCGGAGAGTAGCCGGCCGCCAGCAGGCGCCGCCGCGTCCTGCTTAAGCATGAGCACTCCCAACCCTCGCCCCGCCATTCAGCGGAGCAGACCCTGCTCCCTCGGGGGCCTGCGCCTGGACCAGAGCTGGGCCCGCTCGTCCCACTGCCTTCGTCCGCAGCTCGGAACAGCCTTCGCTTTCTTCCCGGGACTGTGTGTGCGGGCCCCGTCACACCGCGACGTCCCTCTCCGTCCAGCTGCCGCCGGTGGCCCAGACGCACGCCCAGGGCTGGTTCTTCTGGCGAGGCTGTGGCTCGGCCAACCCTTTCTTTCAGAAAAGCTTTCAGCATGGAAGTTCTTGCTTCACGACACACGTGACTGCTCGCTGCGGCCGCCCGAGCTTCTGGTGTCGAGCGGAGTGGTCGCATGGCACAGCACGGCAGCAAGTCCAGACGCGGGCTTGAGCCTCCGCGTCAGCACCGTCTTCACCCTCATTTGAAATCAAGACACGATAGACGTGTTAATGCGGTCGCTCAGGAGGATTTTACTTTTCAAAATGCCTTCTGCGCAACAGCACTTCCAAGCAGTGGCTTGCTGTTGTCAGTGAGGATCCAGAGCCTGACAAACTCAGCGTCGAGGTGTTGACACATTGGGACCACCCGCATCTCAGTGTCACCACCAAAAAGTACCGTTGTCCCCACGCTGCGTGACAAACTGGCCGCTGGACGGAGCGCCGAAGCGGGAGTCCAGGCTTAGTGCTGGCCGTTCCCGTCTGCGGTTCCGCCAGCGTCTTGGAACCACGGAGACTGACATATTAGTCACGAACTAATTAGTCAACACCTACTGTGCGCCGGGCTCTAGGCATGTGTTGGGCAATGTGTGACTGACTGCTCAGCAGCTTGACTTTGTGGGTTTCTGGCTGGTGGCTTTAAATTTCAGGCCTAATCGTCTTTCCTGCAGCAGTCTGTATCCGTTATTGTCGATCTCAGGTAGTTTCAGCTCTAAGATTTGGTAAGTTCTTAGATTTACTTATGTATTCACGGACTCACTCCCTTCCCCACCCAGAGGGGTGATGGGATTCCCTCTGGGTAGATTTTAAAATCTCACCCTGCTTCCTGTTCCCATTTTGTAGCCCAAACCACTTTGAACTCCACTGTGAGTTACGAACTCAGGTGTTTTCTGGGGCCGGGGAGGTTATCGTGAGTGTGTGGAGCAGGCCAGCGTGCGTTCACAGAGATTGGTAGGGTGCGTGTCCAACTGAACAGTTGCTGCCCAGCAGGACACAATTTAAAAAATATTTTAAAACCTGTGTCGAACACATCTTGAGCCCAAAAGTGTCCGACATTCTGAACATCTAGATAAACGTAAATTCCTTAGGACATGATTTCGAAATAGGGAAGTGAAATAACAGTTCATTGGTGACACGATGTGTGTCAGTTTGAAGATCGGGAGTCCTGAGCACTTTGCCGGATGAACCCTGTTAGCGTTACGTATTTATGGGTGGAGTGTATATGTTGTTTCGTTTAATGTATTGTGGACATCTTTCCATGTCAAATAACGTAGATCTGTATCTCATG
The DNA here is from genome assembly GCA_003508835.1 of Eonycteris spelaea. Classification (NCBI taxonomy): domain Eukaryota; kingdom Metazoa; phylum Chordata; class Mammalia; order Chiroptera; family Pteropodidae; genus Eonycteris; species Eonycteris spelaea. Next base: position 1,118,946 of record PUFA01000142.1, on the reverse strand, counting down.
TAATTAAATAACTGTGCCACTTTTTCCATTGTAATGATGTACGATCATTTATTTTTTCATTTCCATATTGATGTTAGAGAAAATATAAAATATGCTTTGATGTCGCCATTACAGATTGTAAGAATTAGATTCTCTTTTTCCCTTTGTTATTTTAAATATAATTTGAATAAAAGCCCGATAGAAGTTAATTTTGAACTTAAAAGGTAATTTCAAGAAATAGTAGGTTCGTATCATTTGCATAACCCTTAGCTTGAATTTAGTTTTATTTATTTCTGGTTCAACAGGCATGTGGCTGAACTGTTAGAAGGGTCATAATTTCTGGGGCATTAATGACTAAAGGACTCTTAATCATAGTTTGAAACCATTAGAAGATTTCATGTAAGTTCAGAGCATAATATCTATGTGTCGCATGTAAAGAGACAGCCCATGTAAAGCTGTATCTGTGAGAACTGAAGTTCACGCTGTGTTGTACAGACACTGGGCTCCTTGCTTTAAGAATCACTCATAAGTCGTCTGTTACAGGAAGTAAGCAAGGCGGTGCTTCCGTACAGTTTAGTCATTCCGGCAACCACGGCTTAAACTTAACAGAGTTTCTGGATGGTACCACTTCTTTACAGCAGTGTGGTTTCGTCAGCTTGCTTCCTGTACTAATAAGCTCTTTGGTCTAATCTCATTCTTGTTAGGAAAGGCACTGAGATGTTCCTACTGGCATATTGAAAGAGCTCTTCACCTGGAATACAGGTTTTTATTTTGTTAACTTCTGAGAAACTTTTCAATGAGATAGAATGCACAGTGCAGTTAGAATGCAGTTTCTAACGTGGACTGTAGTCACAGCCCATTGAATGCAGAATGGCGTGTAGCATTTTTCTAGAGGAGATATTTGATAACTTTCAGCACCTTTTCAGAGTGCGCGGCGCTGGCAGTGTGGTGGCCATGTTGGCGATAGTAAATTGGTGACCGGTATGTTGATGGTGCTGCAGCAGGCACCAATTTATCCATTGTAGACTTTGTCATCTTCAATATTTTTTATAAGAAGAAAAATATTGGTAACTGAAGGTGAGCACTTGGACACTTGGGACCTGGCGCAGTGCAGACTGGCACAGTGACATCCTCTTTTTTATGTGTAAAGAAGCTGGACGAGTCCCAGGCCTCAGCTCTGGACGGGACCCGACTTTTCGGAAGGTCTTATTTGCTCTCTTAACAGAGACCTGGAGTATAGAAGACCTTGCTTGTACTTCCGTAATTTATAGGGAAATGAATGGATGCAGTGGTTAAAAAAATAATATCAAGCTCATTATGGGTAAAGATAAATATTGAAAGGCACATTTTTGGAAAATGTGTTAAGAATGGCATGTAAGCAAATATATATTGACTTGGAAATGTAAATGCAGTGTCTCAAAAATTTTAATTCTATTATTCACCTTAGTTTTTTTACTGAGACTGAATCCATATTCTTTGTCACACATAGCTCCACCCCCTTTCCTAGGAAAATTCGTGACCATGCTTAATTAAAGCAGCTACAATTTGATTCCTCCGTTAACTGTAACAAAGTTCTCTAAAATTACAGTTTCTGGTTAATTTGTTTAGGTTGAATAATTTTTATAGGATAAAAAGTTGTATATAATTTACTGTTTCTCTTCATTTTTTTCTAAGAAGTAGATTATCAGCCAACTTTTTTTCCGTTTGATGATTTGCAGGGTCAGCACTTGAGAGGTTTTTCAAGGGGAAATATGTACCCTGTAGTAACAGTGGTGACCAGTAGAGTCCAATTCTGAACATTGTTGGAGTAGTTAAATTTAAAAGAATAATGAATTTTGGTCATTTTTTAATTTATGATGGCAAATATATCTGCTCCCCCTCATATATGTTAATTTTAGAATTAAAATTGTATATCAGATTCCCATACTTTAAAAAAAAAATCTTTACAGAATTTAAATAAAAATGAGAAAATGGTATTAGTAATTTAGAATGATTGAAATAAAAAACCGAGTCATTTTTTACTTAAAAATGTCAGGCTTGTATTAAAAGAATCTTTGTCTCCTTTCAGATAAATTTGCGCCTCATCTTGGTAAGCGGGAAGACAAAGGAGTTCCTGTTTTCTCCTAATGATTCTGCCTCAGACATCGCAAAGCACGTGTATGACAACTGGCCAATGGGTGAGTGCTGTTTCTCTCTTGAGAATGATGCGCTGTGTTGTTTACAGGCATTTTGTAAAGGTGATAAATATGTAAGATAAAAAAGAACACTGATTGAGGGTATGAGGCACAGAGTGTTGGGGTCACTGTCCCTTCCCCAGATCTGGTCGCGGTCCCAGTTTTTGTCTTAGAACTGCTTAATGTAAATGAAAATTATTTTTTAAAAGAAAAATGGTGAAGCTAACACATACTTCCATGTCAGTAAACCTATTTATACCAAGACACAAAGTAAAAGGAAAGAAAAACTACCTTTAATAAATTGTAATACATTCTCTCTGGTTTTATTTATAGATAGCCTATTTAAAATTGAATTTGACACAAAGTTAACTTCTAATTCACATCATTTCATGTGGTTCTCTGTACTACTACAAGGTCAAGGTGGCATAAAATCCATTTTTGCTTTGCATTTGTTAGCCAGTGTCCATGACTCCAAAATTTTGGGCAAGGAGTTATTCCTTCTTTTCTCTGGTTCTTTTCCATGTGTTAGAAAAAAACTGGGTCTTGCCATCCTAAAGTGAGTCTTCAGCTTACGTTCTTCCTTCGAACTTTCCCCACATCATCTTGTCCCTTTTTATGGCATGTATCATAGTGATAAGACTTTTACTTAGTTGTGCTAGCCAAAGCAGTTTGGACCTTTAAGGGATGAGACTTGCTTCAACAAAGAACACAGTGTATACAAAATAAATCAGATCAGTGTTTCTTTCTCAAGCTTAAATAACATGTGGAACTCTTTTAGAGGAAGAATATAACATTCTTGCAGATTCTCTAGTGCTGACTTAAAATTTTTTTTATCATAATGTTTATTTTTAAAGATGGAAACATAAAACTATTTTTATTAACTCATAATCAACCATAAAACTAAAAACAGATCTACAGGGAAAATATAAACTTAACTCTAAAACCCAAACTGTTCAGATTAACGACACTAACGTGCCAGGCGATGTGTTTTCACTGAAGCCACCTCACGGCTTGCATGGGGACTGTGGGGCCGCGGGGCCGGCTGCCTCTCGTTTGCTGTTGACCCGTCGTCATCTGCAGACTCGCCACAAAACCTTCATTCGCGCAGTGCCCCAAACTGTCGTTCCGCCTGCACTCCGCAAGAATGGCTCATTTATGTATTAAGTCAGCCTCTGTTCTTCCCTTGCCGAAGCCCCGCTTGGCGCTGGTGCAGTCACGAGCCCCAGCGCACACGCGGGCGCGGAAATCCCAAGGCTGTTCGGGGCCATAAAGCGATTGTTGGAATTATCTAGATAATCTCTTCCAGATTATCCTGAAAATGAAAGCACAATTTAAAAATTCTTAAAAGAGGACATTTAGACCCTACGAACATGTCTTCATGGATTCGTAGACCTGAGTTTAAGAAACACTGATTTAGACAAATACTTACAAATAACTAGACCGTTCTTCCCATTCATAGCCAAGGGCCAGGTCAGTGCTGGTCCGAATCAGGCAGACTGAAGCTAAAGGCCATAGCGGGGGAAGGAGGTTCAGAGAAGCCAGGGGCACTCCGTCTGCAGGCCGGTGCCCGGTCACGGTACCGGCGTCCCTGTCCCGTTATCTGGCAGAGCAGCGGTGCCTGTTTTCCTGCAGGTCACCCCAGCATGGCCTCTTCTGTCACCCATCCTCCCCCGCTTTGTCCTCTGATTTTCTCTGGCACCGTCCTAGCTCCCGGATTTGTATAGTGTTGCATCTTCTAATATACGTGGTTTTTCAAGTTTTTCCAAGTATTTTGGGTAAAGCGAGTTAAAGTTGTGTCTCCTTTAATGTTTACCATTTGGCTTCATAAAGACAACATTAATCAACATTGTCCAAAAGTAAATTTTTGTTATTCTATTTTTTAAATTTTTGTTCTCCAGTTTTGAGGTATAATTTTTTTCTCTATATCAGCGTATTAATTTTTTTTTAATCATCGTTAAACATTTTGTTTCTAGCCTCAAATATATTTTTAACTGGTATAAATATTAGAGTATTATAATATTCTTTATTAATTACTGGTAATTGAAATTAATGTTCACATGACATTTCTCTTTACCTAGGATTAGATTTCTCCCAGTGTATTTGTTTTAAGTTTTAAACTTCAGTAATACTCTAGCGTGGCACATTTTAGCCTTAAAAAGCACAGACTTGTCTTTCTGTCACTCTCGCTAGTCAATGAGAAGCAACAGCAGGAGCCCTGGCTGCAGAGGTCACGTGAGAGGCCACCGGCTCCCTTACGAGGAAACTCCCCAGGCCCTTCTTGGATCAGAACTTTTAGAACAATGCAGTCATGCCTTCATTTTATGTTGAAACACACGTAACGAGGTCACTGGTTCTTTTCAGACTGGGAAGAGGAGCAGGTCAGCAGTCCAAACATTCTGCGCCTTATTTATCAAGGACGGTTTCTACATGGAAATGTCACATTAGGAGGTAACAGTCGCCTTTGTAATGGGATTGAATGTCTGTCTCATGGTTGTATTATCCACTGTTTACATGCTCATGTCTAATTTTACTAAAAACGTATAACTTCAACCTCAGTATGAATTCTGCCTGCTTTTCGATGTCTGTTTTACATTTTGCATTCTGTTTAACTTAATCATTGTGATAAGTGTTTACTACCTTGTGAATAAACTATTTCATTACAGGGAGGGGTCCATACCCATTATTTTATAGATATAATTTCATTTACTTCTGGATGATATAATTCAGATGTCATGTTTTAAAGTGAAAGCCAACACACAAACTAGGAAACATTTATGCTAATGAGTTTTCAAATATAATACTGAGGAAGTGTTTTCAGCTTGGCTTAACTGATATCATTGCACTTGTGCAGGAATTCAGGTGACTGGGTGACTCTAGAGAGACAGGGTTGTGGGTGATTGAAGGAGCACATTTGAGACCAGGGCTGGCTAAGTTGCATCCTAGCTCACTGCTCATGGGCATGTGACCCTCTGGCAAGTCGTCCCAGTTTCCTCATCAAAAAAAAAAAAAAAAAAAAAAAAATGGTGAGGAAAGGGCAGTAGCGCCCCCTGCCGAGGTTGGGAGGGTCAGATGCCTTTGTTTACAAGTTCGAGGCCTTCAGCACAGAGTAACACGCGCTGTCTCTGCTCCCTACGTGATCGGAGACACGCAGCTCAGCGGTGCCCCCTGTGGCCACATCTACACCAGCAGGTTTGTTTCAGTACATGCGTTTCAAAACTGTTCTGATCATTAGAAATTTGTAGGCAATTGATGTGGTCTGCTTTAATATCTTTGTTTAAGTAAGTCTGACGTTTTTCGCTAAACCTAATATTGAAATGTTTAATTTGCTTTTCCTTGAAGGTAGAGTATTCCCTTTCATTCCTTCATTCTCTCTGTGCCAGCCCCGTGCTAAGCGCTGGGAGGTCGGTTGAACACGGTGGACTCGCCGTCTTAGGTGCTCTAGTGTCAGGTGACGCGGTAGAGACAGCCTCCGCTGTGGAAGCGCTGTGCGGGCAGGGCCGCGGGGGCGAACTCAGACGACCAGCACGGCAGGACTGGGACCAGTGGGCAGAGCGGAAGCGGGCAGCATCGCACGCACAGCCCAGCGGCCGCGGGACACCTGCCCCCGCCCTGGCCGTGTTGCTCTCGTGAAGGACGGGGCCATGTTCGAGTCTGTGTTGAGTGCATGTGCCTCCCAGAAGCACTCGTGCTGTCGACGGGTGATTGTTGAGTGAATTTAACCCGTTGACTGCGTGATGAACCTCGAGGCTCCGTTTCTCTTTGAGTATCGCTCTGAGTGAGCATTTCCCATCAACTGAATCTTTTTCTTTCCGTCCTGGCCCCAGAGTTCCCCTTTGTATTAAATACTGTGGCATTTGTGTTCAAATCGAACGATTGATTGATTCCCATGAAAGTGCACATTTTTACCAGTTTTTTAAAAATTATCCTAAATAATTACCAGATTGACTTATCTTCATTTTTGTCTTTCCGTGGTGCTGTCAGTCTTTTCGGAAGCAAAACCACCTCTATCCTTGGCGATTTAGGCAAACAGCGTAAGGTAGATAGAGGATTCAACTTTTGGTTTTTTGGTCACAGTTTCCTTTTTTAGTCTTCCTTTGTTCTCGAACATGGCTCATGAAGGCGCGAACACACAAAGTCATGATAGCTGTCTCCAACTATCCGCATGGCCAGCGTGGGGAAGACTTGGGCTGGCTCTGCCTGGCTCGGGGCTGGCTCTGTCGCCCTGTGAATGAGACTTGGGGCCAACAGCTGGAAGTCAGAGGCAGACAGAGTTCTGGTCAGTACATGGAAGACTGTCTGAGCAGGGGGAGCTGCCTGAAGAAAGAACGGCCACCGGAGACCGTGGCGTCAGTGCCGTTGGCGATGCCCAGGCAGCGGGAGAGTGCGACGCAGGGGTGCAGCCGTGGGTGGGGTCCACCACCTTTGGGTGTTAGACCCACGGGACCTGGGCGTTCCCTGCGCTCTTGCGATTTGACGGTTCAGTAAGTTTCAGATTTAAATTTTGGGGTTATCAAGTTTCTTAAAATATAGCCCTAAATCAGATCTTTTTTGAGGTATAATCCTTTAGTTACATAGAATTTCCGTCTACTACTGGTTGCTTTTTCATTTTGTTGATGGTTTCTTTTGCTGCGCAGTCTTTTTAAGTTTGATGTGGTCCCATTTGTTCATTTTTTCTTTTGTTACCCTTGCTCAGGGAAATATATCAGGAAAAAAAAATTGCTAAGAGCAATGTCAGAGAGTTTACTGCCTGTTTTTTCTCCTCGGAGTTTCATGGTTTGGGGTCTGACATCTAAGTCTTTAAACATTTTGAGTTTATTCTTGTATAAGAAAGTGGTCTAGTTTTTTATTTGTTTGGTTTTTTTTTTTTTTTTTTTGGCCTGTATCTGTCCAGTTTTCCCAACACCATTTATTGAATAGACGCCTTTACCCCATTGTGCAGTCTTGCCTCCAGTGTCGTAGACTAAATGACCAGAGAGGTGTGGGCTTCTTCTTGGGCTTTTCCGTTCCATTGATCTGTATGTCTGGTTTTCTGCCAGTACCATGCTGTTTCGATTACTATACCCTTATGGTGTAGTTTGATATCAGATAGCGTGAAACGTCCAAGTTTGTTGTTCTTTCTCAAAATAGCCATGGCTATTTGGAGTCTTTTATTTTAGTTCCACGTAAATTTTAGCATTATTTGTTCTAGTTCTGTGAAAAACGCTGTTGGTATTTTGGTAGAGATTGCATTGAATCTATAGATTGCTTTGGGTGGCATGGCCATTTTAACCATGTTGATTCTTCCTACCCATGAGCACAGAATGTGTTTTCATCTATTTGTGTGTCCTTCGATTTCTGTTTTCAGGGTCTTAACGATTTTCTGAGTACAGATCTCTTACCTCCTTGGTTAAATTTATTCCTAGGTGTTTTGTTTTGTTTTTATTTGTGTTTTGTTTTGTTTTTGATGCAGTTGTAAATCAGATTGTTTTAACTCCTCTGATAGTTCGCTATTGATACATAAAAGTGTAACTGATAATAGTTTTGTTCCCTGCTACTTTACTGAGTTTGTCAGTTCTAATAGTTTTTAGTGGAATCTTTAGGGTTCTCTGTGTATAGTAGTATCTTGTCTTCTGCAAATACGATATTTTACTTCTTCCTTTCCAATTTGGATGCCTTTTCTGTGGCTAAGACTTCGAATACTGTGTTGAATAGAAGTGGTAAAAATGGGCATCCTGTCTTATTCCAATCTTAAGGAAAACACTTTTAGCCTTTCCCCATTGAGTATGGTGTTAGCTGTGGGTTCGTCATATGTGGCCTTTATTGTGTTGAGGTATGATCCTTCTATTCCCACTCTGGTGAGATGCTGTATTTTATTGAATGCCTTTTCTGTATCTGTTGAAATCATATGATTTTTATCTTTCCATTTGTCAGTGCAGTGTATCACGTTAATTGATTTGTGGTATTAAACCAACCTTGCATCCCAAGAATAACTCCAACTCGATCATGGTGTATGATTATTTCAACGTATTGCTGAATTCAGTTTGCTGATATTTTGTTGAGGGTTTTTACATCTATGTTCATCAGGGCTCTTGGCCTATAATTTGGTTTTGGTAATGTCTTTGGTGTTGGTGTCAGGGTAATGCGGCCTCGTAAAATGAAATTGGGAGCCCTCCCTCCTCTTGAAATTTTTAGAATAGTTTGAGAAGAATAGGTGCTACTTTTTGAATATTTGCTAAAATTCACCTGTGAAGCCATCCAGTCCAGGATGTGGGGAGTTTTTTTAATTACTGATTTTGTTTTATTTTTTTTGTAGTAATCGGTATATTCAGAAATTGTTTCTTCTTGATTCAGTCCTAGAAGATTGTATGTTTCTAGGAATTTATTCATTTCTTCTACATTGTCCAGTTTGTGTGCATATAGTTCTTTGTAGTATTTTCTTATAATCCTTTGTATTTCTGTGGTGTCCATTGTCAGCTCTCTCTTTCATTTCTGACTTCTTTATTTGGGTTCTCTGTTTTGTTTTGTTTTTTTTCCTTGATGAGTCTGGTTAAAGGTTTATCAATTTTATCTTTTTAAAGAACCAGCTCTTGGTTTCATTGATCTTTTGTGTGTGTGTTTTTTTTAAGCTATTTGTTTATTTCCACTTCGATCTTTATTATTTTCTTTCTTCTACTCACTCTGGGTTTTATTTAATGTTCTTTTTCAATTCATTTAAGTGTAAGGTTAGATTGTTTATTTGAGCTTTTTCTTATTTCTTGAGGTAGGCCTGTATTGCTATGCACTTCTGTCTTGTGTTCTTCTGTTCTTCCCCATAGATTTGGGGTCCTTGTGTTTTCATTTTCATTTGTTTCAAGGCATCTTTTTCTTCTTTGATCTCATTGTTAACCCATTTTTTAATAGCATGTTATTTAGTCTCCGTGTATTTGTATGTTTTTCAGTTTTATTCTTGTAATTGATTTTTAGTTTCATACTGTCATGATCAGAGAAGACACTTGATATGATTTCAGTCTTAAATTGAGATTTGTTTTGTGACCTGTCTTAGAGATTGTTTGATGTGCGCTTGAAAAATATGTGTATTTTAAATGCTCCAAAGATATCAATTAAGTAATGAGGACCCTTTTTTTTTTTAACGCACATGTTAACCCCGCATCCAGCAGAGCAAGGTTTAGAAAGCAGGAGGTGGGAGGCTCGTGGCGGCCAAGCAGTGGCCGCAGCCGGCCCGCAGGCTGTGATCGGCGCAGAGCCCGTGGTTGGGGTGTCAGGACTCAGACATCGCGATGACAGAAGTAACTCCGGAAGTTAGACGTGTTGGCTGCTCTGATTTTATACACAGAATAACAAAGGAACTCACCACGAAACTCGATGGTTGTGTTTGCTTAAGTGGTTCTTGGCTACATAGGTGTGTGTCGCATTGTTCTCTGTATGTCTGAAATAGTGCGTATTCATAAATGTTTGTTGCTTGTGAATGAGAAAACCTTTAAAGACTTGACTAGAAAACAGTGATTGTTACTCATGCCAAGACAGTGATTCTTTTAAAGTCACCTATGAAGAAAATTCTTGTCTGAGGAATACAAAGTTGAGATTAAATGTTTAAAAGTAAGTTTGTCATTTCTATTTCTGTATTGTAGTGGCCTGTTTGGTGCAGTAATTTTATTAGGTGACTGACATACAGTTAGATTTGGAAACAAATGTTTCTTAATCTAAACTTTTCCCTGTAGCTAGAAAAAGTATTTTATAAATTTATTTTCTCCTCTAAAGGTTATTTCCAATATTAACCAATCATGCATTTTCTCCTTCTCTGTCCTTAAACAGTATGTATCAAGCTAATGGTCATAGCTGGAATGTCTTAATTGTAAGAAGTTCAAGCTGTTGAGGAAGTCGTATAAAAAGCAGTCATTTTTAAAAGGGGTTTAGTTTCGGCTGGTGATTTCTGTAGGTTGATGTGTGTGTAACAAGTTCTCTTGTACTCTTCCCACAGCATTAAACTTCCTTTCGGTAAAACAACAGTGATGCATTTGGTGGCCAGGGAGACGCTGCCGGAGCCAAACTCGCAAGGTGAGCCGTGAGCCCCAGACACAGGCCGTCAGAAACGGCCGGTTTTCCTTGGCCTTTCTAGGGGCAGGGACGTTGTCATCGTTTGTGAATAGAGTTCGTTCAGCAAATGACGAGACGTTCTGAAAACAAACTAAAACTTAGAGAGCATTTGTTATAGCTTTTTAACTTAAAAACGGAAACATTAGCGAAGCCCGTTTGTCAGTGTGCTCGGGGCCCTCCCCATCCGGGGTGGGGGGCGTCTCCATAGACAAGGCTGTCCTCATCTTCCCTAGGTCAGAGGAATCGGGAGAAGACGGGGGAGAGTAACTGCTGCGTGATCCTGTGAACGCCGCCCGCCGAGTGTGCTGTGCCGTGGCCTCTGCCCCTGGGCTGCCAGGGCGGAGGGGACAGCGCCGTGTCGGGCCCGCGGGTCTGCCCGCAGAGCCACGGACCGCATCGCGACCCCGTGCCCACTGTCGTCTTTTCTCATGAAAGTAAAAAGAACCAAGAACATTTTCCACTATGACTTTTTATTTCTAGTATTTCTGTTTCTGTTAAGCAGTTTTGAAATGTTGGGTTTTGCGTGCAGTCATTCTCCGTGGGGAAAGTTAACAAGTTGCACCTTCGTAGCAGAAATCATTTTGCCGCCACAAACGTTATCACCAGACTAACAAATCGAGCGTTCCAAGTACAGTTTGCACTAAAAAAGTTTGACGTTATTTTGTTCATCAGCAGAATTTCTAGCATAGTTTATGGTACCTAGAAATACTCGTATGTACAATTCCACACTGGAAAACACTCAGCAATTAATGAAGTTAATTACTGGGCCAACTGGAAAGGAAAAAATGGAAAAGAAACTAAAACGTGGGGTGAATTCTACCAAAGTCAGCCGTGGGGGCTGCGCCGGCACCGGACACTAGACGGGGTGACGGGCGTCGCTGCGGCCGGCGAAGAAGCGAACGTGCCTGCCCCGCGCCCCGGGCGCAGAGCCGAGCGGACGGCGGTGCCTGCCCCACGCCCTCCCGGGAGTGCCCGCGTGCGTGGCCGCAGCGTGCAAGGGCCGAGTGTGTTTCCTAGCCTTAACGTGGGGGCCCCGTCGCCCGTAGACCGCCATCGTCGTGCCGAAGTCAGCACCTCATCACTGTTCAGTTTCACGTATCGAGTATCGTCAGTTGGAATTTCTTCATGATTACGCTCATCTGTAACTGTGTCCCGTGTCACCCATCAGAGCGTCAGATGAATTCTTAAAATTAAAAAATTCTCCATAGTAACTAATGTGTTTCTTTACGTAGTTTGCATTTGGTATCAGTGCTTGCAATTGTATTAAAACCAAAAGCTGATTTTTCAGGCGTACATAATTCAGGATGCCATTCTTCTGTTTTGTACCAATAATTTAAAAATTGATATGCTAAAAACAATTTGCACAGCACTAAAGCATGAGCTAGTTTCACCTAAATCTGTAAAAATATGAAAGATTTTATATTTTTTCACTGGGAAGAACTTCTTCCTGGATGAAATGACAAATATGTGTAGCATATATTTAATAAAAAACTTATAAAATACCTAACTATAGAACTTAAATCTAGATTGGCGTGTAGCGTGTAGAACAATATTCCACATAAGTAACTGTAGCCTTTACAAAACGAAGCTGGGGGCTGACATGTCGTGCACTGGCCTCCGTGGTCCCTCCAGACGCTGCGTGGAGACGGCTCCGGGCGGGTGGCTCTGCGTGACGGTGACCGGGTGGTCTCATTGGCAGTGCAGCGATGGGAAGGCGTGAACGGCAGTAGATCTACGAAGATATTGTTCCTACCGGTCAGAATTAAATTTGTATAGAGCAGAGTTTTAAAATTAGTGTAAATAGCAGTAAACATTTTCTTTCTGCAACCTGGACTTATAGATTCTTTCTGTAAACTAAATAAAAATATAGTGCATTTCGGTGATGATTTTAAAGGCCTTGATTAGGTCAATACTTATTTAAGCACTATCTCATTCCTGTTAAAATTGTTTTCTTTTATTTCTGAATCTTTAAAAAGTTTAATTAACATTCTGTTGGCGGTGTGGCGAGTCAGTCACACGTGTCCTTGACATTTAACCTGGTTATTTTGTGTGCAGTCCCAACAATGGATAGAATTGTGTCTCTGTTATCACTAAATGCCATATTCAAGGGATGTTGGATATTTATGTGCTTTGTCGATTAGCTCAAATGTGAACTCTGTGAGTGTTGACAAAAGAAGAATCTGGTAGTTGCTTAATTGGGCAATTAAGCCATTTATGGCTCTATTCTTCTTTTGTAAAACAAACTACTGGTAATTATTTTTAATACCTACTTTAATTCTAATTAGTATTCTGTTTTCCCAAAGTTAAAGACTATCAGCTAATTGTGACTGAATTTTTATGGTGGTTGAAAGTATTCTCATTGGTTTTCAATATATTTTTCTGTTCCCACATTATAAATTTCCCTTTCACAGGACCTCAATTTAGAGTTTGCAAATGGATAACCTTGTTTATTAGTAGAGAAAGAATTATGTTACGTAATACTTAATATTGTGCAAAATGAAAAAAAAAAAAAGCAAAATTATATACGGAAAACACCAAAAATTTAGATGCCTTAACAGTGTAACAAGAAAATACTCAACTATCCCTTTTAAAACGGTATCCTGGAAGCCTTATGGTTGAAAAATGATTGATCACAGCCAAGGCTACTACTACTGAAGGTCCAAACAACAGCCCACTGACCCAAAGGCGGAAGCTGCATAGCCCTGGTGATCAAACGAAGCCTGAGTTGCCGGCCTGTGGGTCTGCCTGGCCCTGGGCATCTCACTCGCCTCTTCCACCTAAATCGCCCTAGACTTTGCTAAGCGTCTGGGCAGGGCAGGCTTCTCTTCTGCATCAAAGCCTCAGCGCGTCTCCTTGATCTGCATTGTTTGCTTTCTCTTCAAGATAAGTTGTGTCTTATCCTGTCATGAAGAATAATAGTATCTAACATCACCATGCTCATTAAATGGGGTTTTCTCATAACGCTTATCCTCAGTTTAATGTCACCTCGACCTGTGCTACAGTAATTTCTGTTAGCTGATTGTCATGCACAATGTTTAATGTGAAAAGGAATTAAAACTTTCTTCATCTGTTGTAGAATACTTCCCTTCTTTTAAATGACTTCTATTCATAATTTTGGTGTATTTTCCTATTTTTATCTCTCGACCGTTTTTCCCTTTTTTCTTTCAATTTACTTTATTACACTCCAGTAAAATCAGTATCGTTCCAGTCTTTAATCTGTCTGTTACCAAAATCTGAGAGACACGATCAACCAAAATCCAGTGCCTTCATGCCGCCCTCTCTGGTAACTGTCACGGTGTGTTTTCAGAGTCTTTTTCTATTACTGTTTCCATAAGGTGGTCGCTTGTTAGCCATACAGTGAGCGGGGCGGGACGAGGGCTGGAGAGGAGAGAATATAACCAGTAATTCAGGTCGGACCCAACTGCAGACTGCGGCCCATGTGCAGGCCCACTTTCCCTGGCCAAGCTGGAGGGAGCTTCCTGGATGTGGGCCAGAGGTGACTGGCTGTGACTCTGCGTATCCCCTCCAGACACTTGGTGGCCTTCAGAAGAATGTACCATACATGAAGTTCTTTAACAGATGAGGCGGGACGGGGTGAGTTCTAAGAGTTCCTGGGTGAAACTAAGTGAGAACGTTAATTCTTAGCAAGAATATCTAGAATATGAAACGTGTTATATTGTCGTCTTTGACAATGATGTCAAAGTGTCCACCAATTTTTATTATTTTTTTTCCTCCAAAAATGACAACTTGTAAGAAATACAGAGTAGACATAGTGAATCAACAGTTGGGAAGAGGGAGTGTGAGTCTCTCCTGTGATTCAACCAAATATAAAAGGAGCTGGGTGAGCAAACACACATTCATGTACACGTGCACATACACACGCACACTCACCCCTAGGCCCAGACCCACGTGGCTTGGAGACCTGACACCGGCCGATTCAGCCTCACTCTAATCTGGCCTCTCCTTGGCGCCCTGCTTCTAGTAATTGTCCCTCATGTCCCCACACTGACCACGCCCCCGGACACCCCTGCTGCCGCACCCTCACCATCTTGGCCCCCCCTTTCCAAGCTCCTGATAAGCGGGAGACTTCAGACCTAACTACACTGGCCCCGTGATCTCCCTGCCGCTTTGCCTGGTCGGTGGTTCTGATGAATGCCGTGACCCGTTGACCCCTGGTTGCCCGGTAACTCCCCGCCGGGCACCCCGCTGCAGCCGCCCTCCGAGCGCGGCCTGCGTTTCAGGGCACTGCGCAGCCTCGCGGCCTTTGCGTGACGCCCGGGTGGGCCGGAGGAGAGGCACAGGCTCCACGTCTGACAGACGCGGTTCTGAACCCCTGAACCAGTCAACCGAATGTGAGCGGGGAACGTAACGTCTCCTCGTGGGGACACGGGACGCCGCGTCTCCGCGCGCGATTTCCCAAACCGAGATCTGACGAGCTAGCGTCTGCAGACCCCCACACGTGCTCCAAAGACGTTCATTGCCTCCCCTCTCTCTCTAACGCCCCGTCCTAGCTGCCTTTTGCTTGTGCGTGGGTGGGAGGAGGGCCGGGCCCCCGCGCCAAACAAAGACGCACGTAAAAACGGGCTCCGTGGTGCCTGGGCCGTAGCTGCTGGGACGCCTGGATTTCGAACCTGACACGTCACAGGCTGGGGTAGGAGCATGGACCACACGTGGTCTCAGTTCCCACGACAGCTGCGGGGGTCCCCAAGAGCAGCTTCCGAGTCAGGCGGGCAGGTGCAAGGACTGTGCGCAGGCTCCGGGACCAGCGCCCGGGCCGGGGCCGCTGCGCCCCCGCTGCCCAGCCCAGGGGCGGGCGCTGAGCTGCTGCGCCACGCGCCACGTGCCACGCGCTCCTGGCGTGGGCTGGGCCGGGGCCGCGCGGCCAGCTCCGCGCTTCTCCCCTGAGCCCCCGCGCGGGCTGCGCTCCCTCAAGGCACAGGCAGAATGAGGCGCTCGGTGGACATGGGGCGCCTCGGACCTCGCTGCTGTCACGCAGGAGCCTCTGCAGGGCGGGCAGAGGACACAGTGCGAAGGGAACACGGCACTAAAGAGAATGGAACGCAGCAGCCACGAATGGGACGAGGGGCCGCACGCCCCGGCGGGGCCTGTGTGGGTGCAGTGTGAACGTGGCACGTTCCACGCTGTTCACGGACACCCACTGCCCTGTTTCCTGAAGCCGCGGTGACAAGGTGCTTTAGACACAGAAATCGGTTGTCTCCCCGTTCCGGAGGCTGGAAGTCCAACATCGGGTGTCGGCAGACTGGGTGCCCCCGAGGCTGTTCCACGCCTCTGACCCGGCTTCCAGGGGCTTCTGGCCATCCTCGGTGCTTGTTGGCCTATAGCAACCTCACCCTAATCTGTCTTCCTGTCCCATGACGTCGTCCCTGCCTGCAGGTCCACGTCCAAATCCAAGGACACCGGTCGTGTGAGTGTGACCTCGTCTGAAACCATCACATCTGTAACGACCTCACTCCCAGCTAAGAACACGTCCTAGGTCCCGGGGCGGGGACCTCAGCACACGGGTGTATGAGGGATGCAGGCCGGAGCGGCCCAAGATGCCGTCGCTCACGTAGGATCCTCGGGGTTCTGTTTGCTGTTTCCTGTCTGTATCTGGTTCTGTTTTGCGTCTTGAAGTTTAACTTCAGAATGGCACAGGAACGCATGCCTTTCCTAGGCAAACCTCCTCTCGTCTCCCACACAGCCCCTTCCAGTCTGGAGTGTGGGTGTGGATGCGTCTAGACGGTTCTTTTTCAAAAAAAAATATTAGGGTGGTGTCCATATTACTCAGCAACTTCTTTCTTTCACTTAATTAGATGTCTCTGAGATCTTTCTGTATTTCCCCGTTTCCCTTGCTGACATACTTTTAAATTGTTGCCAGTGTTTGCTAAGAAAGCCTCCATTTAAAAAAAAAAAAGAAAGAAAGAAAAAATAGCTCCGTAGGTCTAGTTTGCAAATTAAATAGTCCGTTTTCTCGAAATTCGTCTCAAGAGCAGAAGCGGTTACGCTGGCTTGCGTAAACGGTCTCGCCTCCGGATACTGCAAACGAACAAAGCTTGTTTCTCAAGCGTTCGACAAAAACCACATTTCTTAATTTCACAGTTTCAATTAAAATAAACAAATAAAAATAAAAAAACACGAAACAAAAACTGCAGTAGAACCATGTTAACCTTTTGCAACACACCTGACATGCAAACCTGTCCGGATCTCTGCTTTGTTGGTGCTTCGTGCCCACAGGTTGAACGTTGCCGATGAGGTCGGTGATGCTGTGGTGCGTTGTAGCCTTTAGCGGCAAATCCGGGGGACGTGTGAGGCCCGGTGCCTTTTACTGTCACTCGCTGTGAGTCTGAATTGTGTTGAGTGAAAGTCGACCCCTGGGCTCTGAAAGTCTGGGGTCGTTTATTTGGGGCATTGAGCAACACAGCAGGGATGACAGCCTCTCCACTTCGCTCTTACCTTTGAGAGATTGAACTGCGCTTTACAGTACTTTCGGTGCACGCGACTGTTTTATCTATTTCCGAAGGATTTTCACTCTAACTATAGTCACGAATGCTTTGCCCATTATTGCGTGTGAATTGTATCCACTCGATTTAGTAGCAAACAGCTTTTATCCGAAGTCTAAAACAAAAGCGAACGCGATGATCTGAAAGGATGTGCCCTGATTTTTTTTTTTTAAACCGATGGATTTTATTTAAAAATCGATTTGAGGCAGAGGGTACACAATGTACTGCTGATGCAGGCTGATGTTGAGTTGGTTTTAGGTTCTGAGTAGACTATCCCGCGTCAACGAAATCCGGCGATAAAGGTAATTTCTTCAGATGCTCACGGTGCCCGTTCAAAGGCAAACTCTCTGATTCAGAGCACGAGAAGCCGCCGTGAGACCTTTTAGTTGACGTTGTCGCTGGCCATCCCGCACCTCCTCCGAAGCCCCACCAGGCTCTCCGCAAGATGCTGGACCTGCCCCCGGCCGCTCTTGAGCGGAGCAAGTGTCTGGAACCCTTAACCAGCACGGTGGCCAGTGGTAGCACCAGCAGAGACAGCTGGAGCCCTCGACCCGAGAGGCTGCAAGGAAACTTTGCAGGCTTCTTGCTCCTTCCAGAAACTTGCTCTCGAGGAAACCTGCACAGGTGTCCTCAGAGATTTTGGGGGGAGGATGGTGGTCAGCGCATGGGATGACAGTCTCAGTTTTATCTTCAGCCTTTTTTGCTTTATCACAGATAGAGATTCCCACTCAGGGTCCGTATGAACTTAGAAGACGATTCCTCGTGTGCCCGACTTACGGGGCCGATTTCTGAGTCGTGGTTAAGAAACGGTCGCACCACAGAAATCGTCCTCTTCGAATGTCCTCTGAGCAGCGGTCGCCAACCTTTCTGACACCAGGGGCCGGGGCTCCCACGCGAATCTGACGCCTGAGGGTCTGAGGCGGGGCTGAGGCGGTGATGCCGGCGCTGGGGAGCGGCTGCGAATGCAGATGAGGCTTCGAGGCCAGGGGGTTGGGGGTTGGGGTCCCCTACTCTGAAGGTTTGTTGCTTTGTTCCTTCTGCAAATTAACGCGGCGTGGAATTCTCTGAGTATATCTTAAGACACAATCCCAGTTCCAGATTGTTGAAATATTTGCCCCTCAAAAGCTCTACCAAACCAAAGTTATCTATAGTTCAGCCGTCGAAATGAGAAGCCAGAGTGATGGGCTGTGATGGACGGTGAGGTACCACTGGTGCCATTGGGGCGCATCCCACCGGAAGCCATGATGTGTGTCACCCCCCGTTCTTCCGCCGGGCGTTAGGGATGCACACGGAGCCTGGCAGGTGTCAGGCCCTGGTCCCCGGGGCGCCTCTGGTCCAACGCGGGACATCATCAGCTAACGGAGAAACAGGCGCAGATGCTGATCTGTATGTGCATGCGGGGAAGTGACCGAGGGCTGAGCGGACCGTAAGGAGACCTCCTCCTGAGGAAGTGACATTTTGGCTGAGTCCTAAGTGATAGGACGAGAGAGAACGGACGAGCAGTCAAGGAAACCAGCCCAGGCAGAGCCAAGGCTGAGCGCACAGGCCCCGGGGCAGGACGGACCTCAGCATCCGAGGACCCGTCGTGGCCGTGGCCGGGCAGAGCAGGAGGGCCCGGCATGGATCAGCCCGAGAGTTACGAGGACCCCAGCCGGGCAGAACGCTGTGCGGCTGGCAGACGACACCGGCCTGTGTCTTTCTTCACGGCAATAGGACTTCGCTGAAGGATTTTTAAGGAGGGAAGTGACGTAATCTGCCTCAAAAACAAAACAAAACAAAAAAAAAAACAACTGCTCAGAGGAGGCTAGGGAGGGACCAGTGAGGAGGCCGCTGGGTCACATGACAGCAGCCTTGGCCCAGAGGGCTGTGGCCGAGAAAAAGGGAGAGGCTCCCGCCGGGTGTACCTGCGGGTGTAGACAGATGAACCCACGCAGCTGGGTTAGACGAGCCAGCGAGGCCCCCGGTGGCTCCTCCGGTCTCGGGGGGCCTGGGGCGGGCGCGGGCGGCTGGCTGGCCTCGTGCTCACACGCGAGGCTGGAGACGCAGCAGCCACCGTGGTGCAAACGTCAGTGAAGCTGACAAGGGCCACGCACGCCCGGGGACGGGGGAGGGCCGGCCAGCCAAGGGGAGAGGTCAGCGTGGCGGGTGGCACAGGACTCGGGTCATCCTAGAGGGAGGGGACAGTGTTCCAGGGAGGACGAGTGACCACGTGTGCCCAGGGGAGCGACGTGAGGGTCGGCTCTTCTGCAAACTGTCCCTTCGTGCCGAGCGGGGACGTCCAGGACAGCCCGGTGCCACGGGCCCGGAAGGCGGTCGTTTGTCCCAGGTCGTCCCTCTCGACCCCGAGCTCAGACACCTTTCCCGAACAGCGAGAGCCTCTTCCTCCAGCTCTACCCCACCACCCTCCTAAAGGTAGGGGTGCGGCTGGGAGTGAGAAGGGGCCCCTCGCCTCTGCCCAGACCCCCGCCAGCCCCTGCTGGCCAGCCCCGCCCCGCCCTGCCACCCCCTTCACCTCGGCTAGCTCAAGCTGAGTTTCCACCGCTGGCGCCCCCGAGCACCCCGGTGTGACTTTCTCCTTAAAGGGTTCAAGGCCCACTCCTCCTGGCTTTCTCCCTCAGCCAAGGGTGAGGCAGGACCTGAAAACCAGGAGGATGCTGAGGAGAACATTTAAAGGTGCGATTTTCTTGCAACATTGTCTCTTTCACACTTTACTTTGTTACACTGACCACACTGTAGAAAATTGCCAATGGAGGCATATTGATTTTTTTTTTTTTGAAGAAGAAGAAGCGAGCAGCACTTTAGGAAGAGATTACTTGGCTGTTACTGAAACCACACAGCAGCCTCAGTAACGGCCTGGGGTGCGGGGGTGGGGGTGAAGACGTGTAATAAATGTAAGAAGAGGAACAGAAGGAATTTCATTCAGGGTGGGACGCTGGAACGTGACGATTCCAGCTCTTGCAGAGCAGAGGAGGGTAGAGATTAGGCTCGGGGACAGGAGGGGATGAAGGGAGTGAAGTCAGGTGCTGCAGCTCTGACTCACGCATCCCCAGCCACTCACAGATCGGACTCTTTTTTTCTCAGTTGGCAGCAAAGCTCCAAGCCGCGGGCTGGCATCAGGCCCTCGCAGTGATGCCGAGCACGGTGACCCTTCCCGGAGCTCACACCCTCTGTCCCCTCGTCTTCCCGTGGCCTGTCACCAAAATACAAACAAAAAACATCGAGAAAGGAGAATAACGTTTCTCTTCTCCTTCCACGCTCTCTGTGCCTCCCAAGAATATGAGATCGTCCCCCGCTTGCCCCAAGTCTGCACATCCCGCAAGCCGCGGGAGCCTGGCCAGGCCCGGACCGGGCCTCTCCTCCGCCAGGGCCCGCGTGGGCGCCCCGCTGCTCCGTGGGGTAGAGGCGGCGGCCCCCCTGCTGTCTGCCACACGCCTGACGCCTGACGGTCAGCGGCGGGTCTCCGGCGACCGCGCGGGCCTTCCGAGGGGGTCTGCTCAGACGCCGCCCCGGGCTCTGCACTCACGGCTCCCCCCGGCTCTGCTGCTCCTTGTTCCTTGGGGACACTGAAGGGCTTTGGCTGGATCAGGAAGCGTGGAAGGAGGAGGATCAGAGTCGGGCAGCTATGCAGCTGACGACGACACCGTGGATGGCTGGCCTTCCCTCCCCGGCCTCGCGCACGGTCCGTCTCCGGCCCACACCGCCCCCTCCCACGGCCGGTCTCCGGGGCTCGGCCGTGAACTCTGCTACCTGCAGCACGGCTCACGCAGCCCGAACTCTCCTGCGGTGACTGGCATTTCAGTGGACGGGGCTTGGGAACCAGCCCAGAGTGGGGACACCGAGTGGCCGGATTTCCAGAGTGCAGGCAGCGGGTGGCAGGACTCAGCTTTCCCTTGAGTTGCCTCAAGGGGGCGGCTGGACATCCTGGCCGTGCGTGAGGCCGGGTCTGCCCACTGATCATTCCCATGTGCCCAAACGGACGAGGACCCAGAGTGGCTCGATTTCTGCGGCAAGGAATCCACCTATCTATCCATCCGTCAGTACCATCTATCCTTCCATCCACCCATCCATCCATCCATGCATCTGAGCACCATTCATGCCTCTGTCCATTCATCCACTCCCTCACTGAAGACCAGCGGTGAGACACACCCCCAGGCCAGTCCTCCAGCAGCTGATGGACTCGGGTAGCGAGAGATGGTTGTGAATGAGAAAGGGGCTACGTAGCAAACGTGGGGGCCCAGGGGGCTCCTCGGCAGGCTTGACAAGCCCAGGGACCAAGCACAGGACCATCTGATCATAAATTTCCCGCCTGGGCAGGTCATGGTGGGCAGTCACGCCCCCAGCCTCTGGCTTCTTTACTAAAAGGTCACTCTTTGCCGTAAAGGAGCCCTGGTCCTTGTTCTCTGCACTTAGGGCCACGTTCCTTTGAAATATCAATTTTTTTTTTCTTCCAGCCCACTTGGAGGCGTGACTGCCCAGCACAGGTGTAGCATTGACGCTTCTGTTATCTCGTTGCCCAGGAAGCGTGTGTCTGTTTACCGCAAGTGTTAGATATTAACCCTCCTGTACCCAGCTATCTAACAGTCTGTATCTCTCCACTTGGCTTTCCATCTGCCCCCAGAGAGCGCCCTCCTTCCCTTCTCGGATTGAATGACCTCCTTAGTCGACCGCCCGTGGATTTCATGGACCTGCCTCGTTCCTCAAGGCATCGACGTGAGCACAAAATGTCGTTTCTCCGGAGCGTTTCCTCAGTCCGTTGAGATCATGCCTCCGGGCATGTCCTCGAAAGTTTGGCTCAGATAAACTCATAGAGTTTTACCCGAAGTCTGGATGTTCTTTCACCGACATAGGAAGCAAATCATCCGGCCCGCGAAAGGCGCAGTGCCGACCCAAGGAGCGAGGCCGTGGGCGTTCGTCCCCGGGGCACCCAGGGGCTGGCGGGTCTGCAGCAGCTTCCCAGAGGAAGAACGCGTGAGGGTCATGGGTGCAGAGAGGGGACACTCCGCAGCACCCAGAGAGCCAGGCGGGGCCCCAGCCGGCCCCGCAGACCGCCCGCACCTGCTGGAGAGCAGCCTGGGCCGGGGGTCCCTCCTTCTCGCTGCCCGCCCACCACGACCATGACTGGCAACACCCCCAGGGCCACCGAAAACCATTTAGTCTCCTCGTCACAGGCCCTCAGGGTGGCGGGGCGCTTCCGCCCCCGGGCGCAGTCAGCCCCTGTGCCCCTTTCTCGGACCAGTGGTCACACGGGGACAAGCTCTCCCACCGCAGGTGGCAGGCAGCAGGGCGAGGGGCCGAGGCAGAACCCGCAAGCGCCTTCGGAGCCTCCGGCTGGGCGGGAGCTGCAGTGTGCGGCCTGGAGGAACGTGCGTGGAGGGGCAGCAGGGGCCGCGGTGCTGCCCGGACACCAGCCACTCGCCCCTTCTTCGTGGGCATTGGACGCCCAGCGTGCAGCTGGCCACCCGTGAGCCGAGGTCACGTGATCGAATGTTAACCAAGGATGCATAAGCAGTGCTGCATAGGCCCTTAAGAGGAAGGGTGTGTGCGTCCTCCAGGCCTATTCCTTCCCGCTGGCAGAAATGTGGTTGTGATGGCCGGAGCCCCAGAAGTCATCTTGGGCCGTGAGGCCGCCGTCCTGCCTTGAGAATGGCAGAGCAGCACGGCGGAGGGAGACTGGTTCCCTGAAAAGCAACGCGCGTTCGTAGTGTCTAAGTTGCTGAGATTTGGGGGTTTTCTGCCATCTGCAGCCAGACCCGAGGCTGCCCGCGACACGCGTCCTCGGGATCAGAAGTGAGACGCGCTGTCCCAGGGTGACATGTCCCAGGGTGACGGCCGCTTATTAGGAGGAGATGGGGCGGCCGGAATTACGTCCCGCCCGGAAAACGGGGCTCACGGCATGAGAACCCCACCGTCTCTACCCACGCGCCGAAGCCACTTCAGAGCTTTTCTTCCCAGGGCAAAACCCGATCTGGTGGGAGAAGCCGCCGATTCAGCAAACTCGCGCCCCCCCCACCCCGGCCCAGGAAGCAGGCGCTGAGCACAGGAAAAAGCCCTGCCATTAACAATCAATATTCAATCTCTTTTCAGCAATACACTTAAAACACCCAGGTTTTCCCAAGCTGGGAGATTACACGTGACAAATCTTACGATTGTACTTGCAAACCTACTTAAAGTCATGCCGCCGTTTACCGGATGACCTTGGAGCGTAATTAAAGTCTCCCGGACCCTGCGTGGCACGTTTTAATGAAAATACATTTATTTGTCTTTGTGAGCACTGTGCTTGTCTTATGAAACTTTCCCAAAGGCTTAAATACCGTTTGTGATAATTCGTAAGTCCATCCTCATACGCATGGGGAGAATTAAGGTCTCTTGAACGGGGCCGCCGGCCGACCTGACGGTCCCCCAGAGCCTGGCGGTCACCACGCTCTGTCAGGAGAGGGTGGGTGGGCGGGAGAAGGGGGCTGTTCCCGGTGAACAGCAGGGCAGGCCCGGATGACCCAGGGCGGGGACAGCCCTGCCCCCGGGGGCGCCCTAAGTCGTCCATGCAGTTGGCCCTGCCGGAGGCCACACCTCCCAGCAGGAAGTGGCCTGCATGGGCCAGGTGCATGCTTCAAACGCAGAGTGTCATCGTTCTCCCCGGGAACTCTGCCGATCCCAGACCTCTGTCCTCGTGTAGCCAGGCCCGCAGGGATGGCTCCCCTCGGAGTCTGGGTTCTAGAGTCTCTCTCTCTCCCGCCTCTCTAAATTGAGCCTCAGAAGTCCATGTGTTTTCAACTCGTTCACACATTCCTTAAAGGCCCAATACACCTTACTGATTTTCCAAGCCCCGCCACGCCCGTCACAGAGCGGGGCACACGGCGGAAACAGCACACATTTATCGATGGGCCCGTGCGTCACGTCTGCACTGCACACTGACACGGCCCCCCACACCCTGCGTGCTCTACACAGCTGTGGGTCGTTTCCGCTTCAATTCTACAGACGTCGGCGGCCATTTCCGGAGAATCCGCACCCTGGAAATACTGCGTCGATACCCAAGGTCTTTTGGCACCCAAATCTTGAGCCATGTCTGAGGCGTTATTAACAAGTACAGTGAATGTTCGAAAAGCGTATTGATTGCTACAGTTAGTCGCCAGTAAATTAACGGAGTGAGTATTAGAGTGGGCCCCCGGGGTAAACGGCAGGGTGTTAGAGGTGGGGGTCGGCCGAAATGTTTTTCAAAAAGACGCACCCCAGCTTGCACAGCAGGGGTTCACCTCGTGGCATCTGCGGCTCGCAGGCTTCTGGACGCTGTAGACGAGCTTGGTCCAGGACATCGCCCCCCACCCCGCCCCTTGCCCCGAGATGGGCTCTCGGTGACTCCTTCCTGCCCCACGTTCTGCTCAGTGCTAGACAGCGAGGGCTCGGGTCCTGCAGACCCTCACTCAGACCTGAGGTGCACGAGGCGACTTCCTTTCCGTTCCCTCCTTCGTCCCTCTCTTCAGCCTGCGACAGGGGTAGAGTGGTCACCATTGTGCAGCTGAAGAAACCGAGGACGAAGCGAAGGATGTTTCTCTGCCGCACGTCCGATGGCGTGTTGGTGAGCCTTGTCCCTCCCGGGCACCTCTCGGCGATGCTGACAAGATTGATTCGTCTAGTCACCGAAGGAAACCCAAACCAAGCAAGATTGTGTTACACATGATGTGGCTTCAAACTTATGAATTTGGCCCAAGCCACAGGGCAGTGTATGAAATCCGGTCCAGGGGGCTTCTTTATGCTTCGGTAAAACCGTTGGGAGGTGAGGAGGGTGCCCCCGGGGTGGACAGACGGTCGGGGGCACCATAGCTCCGGCTTCCAGACAAACACGGAGGCCTTCTCCACGCCAGCTGGCAGCCGGCACGTCAAACAATTAGTCACACTTAATTTGATGGTTATCCAGGGAGAGGGTCCAAACGCAAGCATGCCTCATCCTGGACGCAATGTCAGAGCAGAAGCGTGGAAGGCTGCAGTCCTGTGACAGCTGGGCTCACGGCTCCATCCTGGGCATGCCCCCCCTCACCCCCACCCCGCACCTCCCCCCCTCACCCCGCACCCCCCCCACCCCGCACCTCCCCCCTCACCCCGCACCCTCCCCCAAGCCTGGCACTCCCGCATTGAGAGCACGAAGCCAGGGCCCCGCGCGCCCACGATGTCCCCGGCTCCCCCCACAGAGGACGGGACGATTCCCTCCCGGGGCACAGAAGGGGCTGAGGACGTGGTACGGGAGGCGCTGCTTCCGGCTGGGCGGGCTGGGGATGTGGCCGGAGGCCCTGGGGTCAGTCCAGAGCCCAGTCCCTGGGCCATCATCTCACTCACATCCAGGCAGGGGGGCAGACCCGCCTTGCCCACTTTGCCATCTCAGCGGTGACCAGAGCTTGAAGACATGGCAGCCCCTGGCCAGGGGCTCAGGCTCTGGGCGGGGAGCCCTCTGCGGCAGAGGCCGGGGGGCCTGAACCTCCACGGGGGTGCAAACCAGAGGGAGCCACACACACTGCGCCCCGAGATTGCGCCAGGACACAGCACCCACAAGCCACCTCCTGTCCGGTGTTCACACTGGCAGGCGAATAGTCACGGTCACAAAGCCGCTTTACGCACCGGCCCCAGGCTGGGGAGTGGGCCGATGCGGGGAGGCAGCGCACTCAGGGTCTTCAAAGCCCCCCTTCGAGGAGTCGGGCGGCTGGGCTGACAGGACACACAGGCTGTCCCTTCTGCTCCGCGGGGACAGTCAGAGCTTGCCGGCCCTCGGCATCCCGTCCGGTGGCAGCAGGGTGACACGTGCTGGCCCTGGCTTCGGAGAGTGCAGCATGGCGGCCCCTGACTGACTGACAGGAGTCTGCGCTTGTGCCTCCGAAAGGACGAAACCCAGAGGAGGTATGAAGGACGGTGCCTCCGGGAGCCGTGGTCGAGGCAGGTGGAGAGGACAGAGCTGAGCCTCCCCACCGTCCACGCGGGTCACAGTGCAACGCTGGCTCGGGCGGTGGGGGCCCGGGCGTCTGCATGTCCGCCATGCTCCGGGAGGTGACCGCTGCCTCACGCAGGGTCATCCCCGGCGCTGTCCCCTCCCACGGGGGCGGCCCCGCCCTGTGGCACACAGCCAGCATCCTTACGTGGTGTCAAAGGGATATCCAGGGTCTGTACGTGGGTACTGCCAATGTCGGGGATCAGGACACCAGAGGAAGTTTTATTCTCAAGGGATCAGCCTTTCAGGTTGACCTTTCAACCTGAGGAATGGTCCCTCTCCCATTCCTCTGAGCCTTGGACCCGGGGCTCCTCTGGGGTGACTTGGGTCAGGTGAGACTGCGTCCCTCTGCCTGTAGGTTTGCCGAGGGGCCCCTCATGCCTCCCGAGGCTCCCAGGGGACCACCCTGCATGCAGCCTATGGGGCGGCCCAAAGAACACCGGTGTTTGGAGCGAAGCGTCCTGAGGGACAAAGGCTGCCCGTGCCACAGCGTGGCCAGCATTTTGCAGCTGGGGCCCCCTGCATCTGATGCACCTGGGCCCCCCCCCCTGCATCTGATGCACTGGGTGCCTGTTTACAATCAGACCCCGGGCTGCACCTGCTCCCCGCCTTGCAGGGAGCCCTGGTGGAGGCCGGCGGCCTCAGGATGCTGAGCCTCACTTCCCTCTCTGGGAAGCCACGGGACTCCGTGGGCCAGCATGAGTGGCAGAGACGTCTCTGCCCGTGGGCTCTCCCGGGGCGCTTCCGTTTCCCTCCAAGGGGCTCAGACGCGGGCTCTGTGAGCCCTCGCGCAGCTCCCGCTAAGAGCTCGCTGTCCTTTGCTGGTGGCTGGATGACAGACGCTCGCCCGGAAGCCATGGTCTCCCCGCCAGCAGCGCCTGCCTTGAGCTTTAAGACGAGGCAAGAGGAAACAGCTCGACCTCAGCCTTGCCACAGGCCTTGAGAACGGGGAGGCATCTGCACACACGGGGCCGAATACGCAACGGGGGCGGGGGCGGGGCACGATCCCGCAGAGAGCACACCCAGCTTCCCAGGCTCCAGGGGTGGGGCGCACAGACGCCGGGGGAGGGGAGAGGCTCTCCCAAGGGCCCGCCTCTGCCCCAGAGGGCGCACGGCCAGCTCGTGGGGGGCAGTGTGGCCGCAGAGGATTGCTGGGGACACTCCAGGCCGGGTCTCGTAGCTGGGTGACACTGGGCGCCCCTAGTGGTCACACTCACAGGAACCAGTGTCTCCCCCCCGCACCCCGTGAATGAATCCGGAGACGGTACCAGGATCAGGAAGGTCTCCGTGGGTTTCTCCTAGAATTTTTAGGGTCCGTAAATCCTGCTGCTGGCCGGGAGCCACCTTTGATCATTGTTAATGCAGAAAAGGGTGCGTTTGAGCATCTGGCCTAGACGTGGACTTCATCCGTGTAGAGCGTCCTTGGTTCGGGGAGACCTGGGGTGTGAGCAGAAGACAAGGCGGCAGCAGAGGCGCCAGACGGGTGGGCTCAGCCGTGACGCGCTCGTCACGAGGGCTGCCCGGGAGGCGTTTGCCTCTGGGGCCCGGAGTGGACTGGGTGGGAGGCCCACTTGCCTCGGCCGCACCCAGGCCCGGGTCGGGTTCCGGGGACGGAGCCTGAGCCCAAATCAGCTTCCCCGCGATCGGGCAGTTCCTGACCCCACTGTGACAGGCGGCCCCCGGAACGGGCCTTGTCCGTGAACGCGGGACACAAACCACAGGTAGACGAGGCAGGTGGCTGAGGCGGGGGAGGGGCGTGAGCAGGGCCAGCGACGTGGGGGATGGTGGCGTCCGGGGCGGCCCGGGGGGATCTGGTTTGCGGCCCCACAGCGTGAGGCTGGGCGTCTGACATGGGGTGGGGCCACTGGCGCGTGCTGGTGCCGAAAGCGCCCCTTTGGTGCCCGACACGGCCTGACCGCCCGACGGGGCGGGAGCCAGCGCTTAAGGGGCACGGACTGCCGAGCGCCTCTGCCCCTCGCTCGTCGGGGGAGGGTGTTCCCACGCCGCCGCCTCTCTGCCCAGCAGACGCCTGTGACGAGAGGCTCAGGTGACAGAGGTGACAGAGCCAGACGCACGGACAGCCCGGGGGCACCTCATCCCGCCTCACGCACAGTCGTCCGCTGCGGCCGGTGCCCCGTGCAGCCGCCGTCACGCGTCCTGCTCCGGACGCGGACGCAGCCCGCTGGTTCTCGTGACCGCCGGGGACGCGGGTCTCGCTTCCCCCGTAGCTCGTAGGCCGGCGTCGGCCGCGGACCCAGCACTCGCCGCTCCGGACGTCGGTCAGCCCGGCTTCCCGGTGGGTGAGGCCCCAGGCCGCGCACGGAGACACGGCAATCTCGGTGTGGGGGACGGGGAGGTAGGTAGCTGGCTTCGGACTGGGTGCGACGTGCGGGGTCGTTGGACCATCTCCGGCTCGGGGGGAAGGACGCCCACACCCCTGCCAGCCAGCCGTGCCGAGGTGGCCCCGGTTTCTGCCGGCGGTGGCTGGGCCACGCTTCGGAGCACGCCCTCGCTCACTCTGAAGTGGACCCATCATTATGTTATCACCGAAGGGAAGGGAAGATGAGATAAGGAGCAAAAGCTTACTTCGTGAAAGAAGCCAGGCCCCCAAAATGAATAAATAAAAATCAAAGGGCCGCACGGTCAGCGACGGCGTGCGATGAAATGGATTGTTCAGAACAGGCAACTCCACGGCGACAGAAAGCGGATCCGTGGGTGCCAGGGGCACCGGGGGAGAAGTGGGTGTCACTCCTCGCGGGTAAGGAGTTCCTTTGGAGGGTGAGAGACGTATTTGAACGTGGACCGTGACGTCGGCCAGACTGGAGGCACGGAACACCGTCGATTCGCACCCTTTAGGTGGGAGGAGCCGGCGGCGTGCGAATTGCAGCCGAACGAAGCAGCTCTCTCCGAACCGGCGTGGAAAAGGAGTCGGACCTCGGAACGGCTGGCAGGGACGACAGGAGCGCTGGTTCCCGTCTGCCAGGGCTGGCTCCCCCGTTTCGAGAGGCATGGAGACTCCGGCCGGCCCCCGGGAGGCCCCTGCTCACAGCTCCTGCACGAGGCTCGTTGGAGCGAGGAGGAGCACGTGGCTTGGCCTTTCAGGTCGGGGGTGGCAGAAGGGACCAGCGGCCTCAGGAGCCGCTGGAGGCCAGAGGCCGGGCAGTGGCCGGCTGGAGGGTTCTGATGGGACTTGCCCCTCGTCAGTCACGCCCACTGCAGTGGTCCTCTTTAGTGGGGAGGGAGGAGGCCCAGGAGTCTGTCTCCCAGAGGAAGCCAGCCTGTCGTCCCACACGTAGCCCCGGGTCTGAGTGGACACAGACTGGCTCGGGTCAGGGACTCTGGAAAGCGAAGGATGACCACAGAGTCCACCAGCGGGTGGACCCGCTGCCCAGGTCCCTCGGACGGGATTATGGGACCTAGTGAGCTCCCCCACCCAATCCGCCCTCAGCACTGGACCCTACTCCAGGGAAGGGAGTGGCACTTGAAATCTCCACGAAAACTGAAAATTCACCTCGTTCGTTTTTACACCCTTGGCCCCGAGCAGTGCCCGGTACTTGGCAGTGGTGGGTGGGAGGGTCAGGGGGGTGCGTGGGCCACTCACGGGGTCAGACGAGCC
This sequence comes from Eonycteris spelaea, assembly GCA_003508835.1. Lineage (NCBI taxonomy): Eukaryota > Metazoa > Chordata > Mammalia > Chiroptera > Pteropodidae > Eonycteris > Eonycteris spelaea. The sequence goes on along the minus strand of PUFA01000142.1, from coordinate 1,089,633 downwards.
GTGAAGGCCACCAGGGCAGAGAGGACAGGGCCCCCTGTCTGGGTCACCAGCAGAGGGCGCTCTGTGCCTGAGGGAGCAAGGCCGGCCCGGGCCAGGCTGCAGGGCCGGCTGGCTGCAGACCGGAGGTGGGCATTCCCACGTGGGGCCCGGGGCAGGTGCTGAACCACGTGACTGCACCCTCGGGTGGCGAGGGGACAGCTGCCCTCTTCCTGGGCCCTCCCTCAGCCTCAGGAAAGGACCGCCGAGCCCTTGCCGAGGGCGGGCCCCCCGTGACTTCTGTTCTCCGGTCTACCCCCAAGGGCCCCCCACAGTGCCTGGCACAGTGAAGGCGGACGATCAACGCCCGTGAGCCGCCCAGCGGCCCTGGCCCCAGACACAGCCGAGTGCAGATGGCGTGAGCCCAACCAGCCTCGCAAGGGGATTTCAGGGAAATCTGCCCTCCCTCCCCCAAACCCCAACCACAATCACAAGACAGACACGGTCACGGGGGCCCCGAAGCACAAGCCTCCGCCTGACGCTTGCAGGTGGCGAGGGGCTGTGGGGCCGGCGGGCGAGTCCGGGACCCGTGACAGGGCCAGCGGGGCTTCTGCGGCTTGTCAGAGGGGGTTCTGCTTGTCACATCCGTCTGCCCGCTGCCTCTAGCACCAGGTCTTGGTGTCACTGCCTCTTTCTCCGGGGCAGAGAAACCCGCCACGAAGAAGGCCGTTGGGGTGGGGGGCGGCAGCCGGGACGGTGGGGAGGGGGCACGACCCCGGAGACGCACCCTCGGGGGCCGGCCGCCCGGCACCGCTGAGCTCAGGCCCACCCTGTGGGCAGCAGCCCGGTGTCCGGGAGGTGGCTCAAAGACAAATGTGCAGACCAGCAGACGGGCAGCACGTCCACCGAAGGGCCGGCTATGGCAGAAGGGGGGTGCCGAGGGAGGGGTCCGTGGGATCCCCGTTCCCTGTGGGTCTGGGGTTCTCCGATGCCCGAGCCGTCGCACGCACGTGGGACCTTGTTCTTGCTTGTTCTAAATTCTCCTGGGACAAGCTCAGAGTCTTAGGATGTTTGAGGAAAAGAAAAAGGTTAAGACCACCACAGCCAGCCTTCACTTAGAGTCCGAGGAAGCCCTCTCCGTCTCTGTCCCTCTCTGTCCTTCTCTGTCTCTGTCTCTCCCTGTCTCTGTCTCTGTTTCTCTCTGTCTCTGTCCCTCTCTGTCTCTGTCTCTGTCTCTGCCTCTGGCTCTGTCTGTCTCTGTCTCTGTCTCTGTCTCTCTTATGCACGTGTGCGCGCACATACACACACACACACACACACACACACACACACACACACACACAGAACCAAGAGTAGTGAGAACAAAACTGCCCTACATTAAACACCAACTAAAAGATGTCACTTTGTCATCCCGTTCACGGCTGCTCTGCCGACGTCGAGAGGGCAGCTCTGCCCATGGCCACGGGCCCCCGTGGAGCCCTGAGCTCGACGCTAGGAGAGTCCACGCGGAGGGGGTGGGTCAGCCATCTGTGGGAATTGGCCAGCACGCGACCAAGGGACCCGGAATCATCTGAAACTCAGGGGGCTCACGGAGACAGCAGCCTGTGGTGACGGCGGCGTAGGCGGGGTCCTGACCGGGCTGCTCAGAGAAGGCAGTGGAACCCGCAGGAGGTCGGGGGGCCAGGCCGGCCGCGCGTCAGTGGGACATGGGGAAGCCGCCCAGCATGGCCACCCCTGACTCAGGCTTGGACACGGCGTGCCTCCGGGAGGCGGGCCAGGCCAGCACTGGGCCGTCCGCCCTGGGTCTCTGCCTACGCAGGGGGGCGTCCTGGGCGGTGGTGGCTCCCCGCCTCGTCACGCATCTCATGGCACGTAGGTGACCCCTCCCTCTGGGGGTGGAGACGGGCAGCGTGTGACTTGTGGAATGGGCCCTAGACAAGGAGCTTGGTCCCTGTCTTGGTTTCTTCGGATTCCTTCACAAATTCCCGCAAACGTGGTGGCCTCGAGCAGCAGACGTGAACCCTCCACAGTTCTGGAGGCCGGGGACCCAGCCGTCGGTGGCGGGGAGGGAGGCTCCCTGGGGGCCTGGAGGACCACCCTCGTTCCCCGTCCAGCTTCAGGGGCTCCAGCCTCCCGGTCAGTGGCTATGCCGCTCCAGCCCGCGTCCATGTGTGTCTGGGTATCAGACCCCCGGCTTCTCTCATAAGGACACCGTTAACAGACGTAGACCCCGCCTGAAATCCAAGGGGACGTCCCTTCCTGATCCCAAACTTAGGTCCATCTCTGGAGACTCTTTTCCCGAATAAGGTTCTGGGAGTGACGATGGCGCGTAGCGTCGGGGGCTGCGGTCGACATGGTGACGCGCCTCAGGCCCCCCGCCTGCCGCCCAGGGCCTGCTGCTGCAGGGCGCGGACTTTCTCAGGGATGGTCGGCACGGACCGTCCGAGGCACGGCGCCTTCGCCTTCACGGAGGAGCCTCGTCGTCTGCTTCAGTTCCGCCATTGCATCTGAGAAGCACCTGTGAGGGCCCCGCAGGCCCGGGGGCCCCCCTCAGATTAAGTGTCCAGACTCGAGGACCCGTCCCCAGACAGACAGGACCCCCCTCCGCAAAAATGTGGGGGGACGTCTCTCTCCGTCATAACCGTCTCAGCGATGACCCACACAGAAGATTCTAGAGAAGGCTGGATGCGCTCGGGTGTGGAGATGAAAGAGGCCAGGTTGACCTGATTCATAAAACCCACGATCTCCTCACCTTTTCCGTCCCCAGGGGACCACAAAGAGGGTTTGGCCTGGCCCTGCCACTCTGAGACGGGCCCTCTGCCCTGACCCTGGTGGCCGGCCCCGTGGGGAGAGAGAAACACCACTCAGGCTTACGTGACGGGACCAGCCGGAGAACCATCGTCTGGCTCTCTGAAGGTCTGGTAAAAGAGACAATCCTGGAATTCGGGAGGAAGAGTCTCAGGATGTCTGGGACTGTGCAGTCTAGGGGCCATCATGGAATGTCGTCCATGCCGGTGGCAGTCCTAACGGGTTCCTAGACCCGTTTCATGGCGAAATAGTAGATAAATCATTCCTAGGGCTGACCTGACGGGCGGGGACGGAAATGAGAGGGAGGGACTCCCGTAAAAGTGGCTTTATCAGCTGAGCCCTGTCAAGTTCACTCGGTGAGGCTGGTGCCAAGGTCAGGAAGAGCCAAGAGCAGCGAGGTGAAGACGGGGTCACCTCGGAAGGTGTCTGTCCCCAAGGCAGGAGGACACAGCCTGGGAAGACCGTGGCGGTCAGGACAGGATGGGCCCGCTATTTCACGCTTCTGGAAAGGTACGGGGTTCGTAGTCTAGGCCTTGCCTGCAAGGACAGACAAGCAGGTCAGAACTAGAGACGCCTGCCAAGCGGGTAGACGCCGAGTAATTCATCTGTATCCTCACCGCGGGTTGGGGTGAAAAGGCCGCTATCGTGTCCGGGGTGTGGATGAGACTCGTCCCGTCGGAATTTGTACAGTGAAGCAGATGCCCAAGATCTCGTCCCGGCGGGAGAGGAAGACATGGACCGACGACAATCGTCATCAGTGGCCGGGTTCCCGGAAGCTGGTCACCCGTGCCCCACCCGTCAACACACGACGAGGACCTTTCGTGTTCACCGGCCGCGGCTGAACCCGTACGTGTGAAAATGACAGTGTCGTGGATGGTATGTCACACACCGTTTTCGTGATCAGTGTTGTCGGTTTTCCCCCAGAATGCTCACCTGCGTACGGTGGGGCCAGAGGCGGAATCCGTGGTGGCATCGCAATGAATTTCGGCAGATCTTCCCCAGGTTTGATCGTTGTGGGGTTAATTCAGAACGTAGCCCCTCCGCGGACTCACAAGGCCAGGTGGCCAGCAGCCCAGGAAGGCCTTGCACACAGGGCTGTGGCCGGTGCCTGCCCCAAGGACACTTTCTGCTGCTGTAACCTAGCAACACACCTGGTCCCCTCCCCCCCCCCCTGCCTGAGAAGGAAGCCACGCCCCCTCTGCTTGTGGGGAGCCACTTTGCCTGCCTCTGGCGGGGGGGGGGGGGGGGCCTGTTCCTGCGCTATTTCCTGGCCCCATGAGTACAGACAGGTCACAGCCCCCTGGCCCTCCCTGGTGGTTTTTCTGGAACGTCCCAGGTACAGGTTCCTGGCCTGGAGCCCCTGCCTTACAACAGTTTTTGAAACTCATTTGGAGGCGAATATCGGCGGGTTTTGGTGCTACCTCGGCTGTGGCTAACGAGAGATGTCCTGAGGTTTCTGTTTCTAACGTCATCTTGGGGATGTTTTCTCCGGGGACCGTTGATGGAGGTGATGATTGCTCCAGGTAGTTTGAAAAGCAATGAGGTAGAGATTGCATTTAAGTTTAATGGGTTGGGGACTGAGTAATTTATGGTACTGGAAATTCTGGGTTGTTTTTGTGGGGTTTTTGTTTTTGTTTTGTTTTTTGTTTTTTGTTTTGTTCTTTTTACGAGGGGCACTGCCACTTAGAGGCAGGGCACGGGATTAGGACCCTGGACCCCGGACCAGGCTGGGGGGTGGACGAGTATGTGGTGGCGAGCAGACTAGCCTCTCTGAGCTTCGTCTGAAAAACGGGGTTTGTGGAGACTGTGCATTTTCCAGGCGAGCTGTGTGACACTTTAGCACGTGACGGGCTCACGGCTTCCATTCAGTGAGTAAGTGCTCCCTCTGGCAATCATCTGGAAGAAGGAAATTCACCGATCACACCCTCTGTCTGACCCCTCAACCCTCTGGGCTAAGGGACAGGAAACAGAATTCTGAACCGGTCACTTCCACCCCATGGATCCCCCGCTCCCCCGCCGGCTAGCCTATTCGTCCTTACAAATATTTCTTTCCAGTCGCTGACTGACAAAGCCTTTCCCTTGATGACCTAATTTACACGGAAAACACGAGGCAGGTTTTCTGGATGCAAGGAGCCAGGCGGGAGGAACTGATTAGCGAACGCTCTGTCCTGTAGCCTAGATCGTCCTGGACCCCCGGAAGCCTGGGTGACCCCCGGAAGCCTTTGTGACCCCCGGAAGCCTTTGTGACCACTGCAGCTTCCAGCTGCTGCCCTCGCACTGAGCAGGAGCTAATTTCGTCCTAACAGAATCGCCGCCCTGTGTGGCGGGCGGATGGGACATCTCATGGAACCTCCCATGCAAGTGACCTGCGTGGAGCGACCTGGCCCGCTCCCCCACACCTGCTCCCCCTAGTCACATGCTGCTTTGCTTTCTTTTCCCCCAGATGCCCGAGTTACTCCCAGCGCAGGGCCTCGGGATGGCCCGTGCCTCCAGCCGGATCCAGGCGCGCTGGGATCTTTGCAAGGCTGACCTGGGCCTCAGCCCAGACACCGCCCCTCAGGGGTTCTGCCACCCCCGCCCCCACGTGGCCGTCATTCCCAAGTCAGGTGGCCCGTTTTCGTTCCCTCGGAGTGGTCGTCTGTCCTGCCCGCCGTCTCTGCCTCGTTGATATCTTTGCGTGTGCCGTCTGTCTTCTCCGCGGAGGGTGAGGACGCAGTGCAGCCTGTTGAGCAGTGTGGGCCGTAAGGTCCCCTGGGTGCAGAGGGCAGAGGGAGCTGGGAGGGGTGACACCGCTTGGGGAAGCCCCCCTAGGGGGCACCAGCAGGACGGGCTCCCAGGCCAGGGTGACGGTGTAAGTTCCGCAAGCACAGGGTCCCCGTGGGGCTCAGCAAGCGAGACTCGCCTGCTGTTTCGAATGCCGCCGAGGGGCGGCGAGATGGAAGGAACGAGTCAGGGGGCCTCTGGGGAGGCCTGGGGGAGGCCAGGAAGCCTGTGAGGCTAAGGCACAGAGGCCTGGGGACTCCGGGTCCCGGCAGGAAATGAGTCACTCTGCAGAGGCGCCTGGGGCCTGGGCAGGCCGCACCCCTGAAGGGACAGCCCCAACGCCCACCACCGCCACCGAGACGGTGTAATAACCGTCAGCAGAGTGAGCGGCGGCAAGTCTGTCTGGAAACGGGCAAGCCGGCTCGGGCTCAAATGACAGTGACTTCTGTCCCTCCGTCCGTCCACCAGGAACCAAGACTCCTGCAGCTCAGCCGTGGGTGTCCCTGGGGCTTTTGTGAAAACAGGGGACCGGCAGAGCGAGGCTTTGCCTTCACACGGCCATTTTCTCTCGAAAACCTTAGACGGCCCTGTTGACGGAGTGGATTTTCTCACAGTGGCAGCTTAACCTTCGTTTCTTCACCTCTGGAGACATGGACGGTGAGCTCTGTGCTCGTAAATTAGGGTCACTCACTCCCTTATGGGTCACACGACTCAGCGGGTTATTGACTCGCAGGAGTTCTTGATATCTCCTTAATACGAGTCCTGCATCAGGTGTAGACATAAAATTTCCCCTGTCTACAGCTCACCTATTCGTTTTCCCAGAGATGTTCTCGGATTGAATAAAGTCCAGTCTCCCAATGTTTTCAAACATGGGTCACTATTCTTTGGGTCTCGTCTAAGTCTCAGTCATTTTTGTCTGTTCTAAGCTAGCAAAGGTATTCTGCTGTGCATACTTCTAAACGCTTTATAGTTTTGGCTTTTCCATTCAGGTTTATAATTCATTTATTTGGAGGGTACGGTGTGAACTATGACCAAACTATATTTTGTCCACACAGACACCTAGTTGTTCACCACCTTTAACTGAAAAGACTTTTTTTTTTTCCTTTTTCCCACTGAACAGCTTTGGCAGTTATAGTGACTATAAATGGACCACATAATTTCAGGTCTGTTTCTGGGCTGTATTTCACTCCATCGACGTATAAGTGTATCTTCCTGCCAATACCACGCTTTCTTAATTAATGTGCTTTATAGTAACCCTTGTAATCCTGTTCAGAATTAGCAGTGGATAGCTAATTTACAGTAACTTTTGAGTCTCGTTCAAAACCGTTTGGCTCCTCTAAGTCCTTTGCACTTCTTCATGCAATCGAGAGCGAGCAAGCAAATCTCTGCAGTAAAAAAGCACTCTTGGATTTGAGTGGGACTGCCATGAATTCACAGATCCAGGTGGAGACACGGGACATGATAACAATGTTGTCTTCCAATCCACGGTCATGGCGGGACATGATAACAATGTTGTCTTCCAATCCACGGTCATGGCGTACCTTCCTGTGTATTCAGATCGTTTAAAATTTCAGACACATATGCAGTCTTCAATGTAGAGATCTTGGACATAGGCGTTACATTTGTCTCGAAATGTTTGTTTCCTGCTGCAACCGTAGTGTGGCTTTATTAAGTTTCATTTTCCAACTGTTCTTTGTTCATTTACCAAATACAGCGAATTTTTGCGTATTAACTGTTTTAGGGGAAAACACTCAATGTGGCTCCTTTACTATGATGCTACCTTAGGTTTTTCATAGATGTCTTTTACTAGACTGTCACCGGCCGAACGGGGTCCCCCACCTCAATTCGTATGTTGAAGACCTAACACCCAGCGCCTCCGAAGGTGACTGTATTTGGAGACTGAGTGTTACGGAGACGATTGATAAAGTGGGGTCGTCGTCGTGGGCTCTAATTCCGTGCGCCTGCTGTGCTCATAAGAAGAGGCAATGGGGGACACAGAGGCTCAGAGAGAGGACCACGCGAAGACGCCGAGTGAAGACAGCCCGTGTGCGCTGAGGAGAGAAGCTGCGGAAGACGCCAGCCCCGACGACAGCTTCGTCTGGAACTTCCGGCCTCCAGAACCCCGAGAGAATCAACGTCTGCTGTTTAAGCATCCCTCCCCCACTGCATCCCCCCGCCCCATGTGGCACTTTGCTATGGCAACCCCCACGGACCAACAGATGAATGGAGGAAGCGTCTCTTATTCCGAGTTGGCTAAGAGTTTATGTTTTTTTTTTTTTTTAAATTACAGACAGGTGTTGAATTTTGTCCATGCTTTTTTTCATGTTGTGGCTTCTACCGAATTGACACGTCTCTTTATTTTGTTAATGGGGTGAGTTACATCGATCTGGTCTTAAAACAACCCAAACCTTCATCCTGGGAATCAACTCCAACGGACCGTTCTTGTATCTAGTGCTGTTTGATTTGCAAATATTTTGTCGAGGATGTTTGTGTTTCTGGGATGAGGAATAGCGGTCTGTACTCGTACTGGTTGGTTTGTTTATGGCGACATTGTTATCTGGTTTTGTTATCAGCATGTACCCTTCAAGCTTGAATCAGAGAAGCAGAACCAGGAGCTATGCTAAGAGATTTAGCGGCAGGAATATGGGACCGGAGGGGCTGGGGGAGTGGGGGAGGACAGTGTGAGACAGGTGGGCTGTCAGGAGGGGTGGGCGTGACGAGGCCACAGGCCACAGCTGGGATTTTTTCCTCAGAAAGCAGAAGCTCTGCTCCCAGGGCCTTGTGACTGATGAGGTTGGGCCCGCCCAGAGCCGCGGGCATCACTGCCTTTGCTTAGAGACAACTGGTCATGGACTTGGGTCCTATGGACAAAACGCCTTCACGGCAAACTTGTAAAACATCGCCGCTACCTAATTCCAGGACATTTTCATCTCCCCTCCCCCCCCCCCAAAAAAAGTGTATCCTCTCCACACTTCACACCCCATTTGTGGTCAAGTCCCCTGGACTTGGGGGAAGATGAGAGCGAGCTGGGGTCGGAGGGTGGCGAGGGTACACAGCACTGTGAGTAACGTCGGTGCCTCTGAGCTGTGCGCTTAAACACGGTCAACACCCTACGTGTGGGGTTATGTACGTTTTACCATAATAAACGCAGTAAGACGTGCCAGCAAAGGCATTTCACTTCTTCTTCTATAGATGAAGAAAACAAAGCTATCAAGGAACTTTCTAGTAGTTGCTGGGAGGCAGGGGGGGTGGGGAGAATTTGCACACACAAAGTGAGCTCGGAAACGGCGGTTCTAGCAGTTTCTTGCCTTGCCTCTTTCCTGTTAAGTGCGATGCTCACAGCAGCAGAAATGTGGAGGTAACTTGAATGCCTAAAACTATGTCTCAGTTGGGGGTCATCCACTTAGCATGACGTTATGAAGCCATTAAACTTTCGTTTCTCAAGGATTTTCTAAGGATGTGGTTACATTAGCTGCAATTTATTTAGACATTCAGTGGGAAATCGTCAAATACAACAATGAACTTACCGTGTGACCCCAGTTTTCGGTTTAGTTCAAGTGTATGGAAGCATAAAAATAAAGGACTCTACCCGAGTTATAAGGAAGTGATTTAGGAATTATGACATCTGCAAGTTGTTTTCTTCAGACTTCTCCTGGTGTCTCTGTGTTATTATCTAATTGTTGTGTGACACATCGTCCCCAAACTTAGTACCTTAGAGACACAACGAGTACTTATTTCCTCTCATGGTTTCTGTGGGGCACGAATCCGGGAGCCTTTTGGCCAGGTGGCCGAGAGCATCCTTTCTTATCAGCGTGGGTCAGAAGTCGGCTACAGTCACTCGAGGGCTTACCGGATTTGGAGGATCTGCCCGGGATGCGTGTCATTCGCACGGCGGCCGAGTGGGTTCCTCTTGAGTGTCTTCAGACCGTAGTAGCTGACTTTCCACGAGACCGAAGGGGAAGCTGCAATGCTTTGTGTGGCCTGGCCTCAGATGTCACACACGGTCCCTCCCACACCATTCTGTTCGTATGCAGATGAATCCTGGAGGTTTCCACCTTTGGAGACTGACTAACATGGAATGATGGCGTGGCGTGATCAAAGGGTAGATTCTGGAGCCAGACGGCCTAGTCCTGGTTCTGCACGCAGTGGCTTTCATCAGATATCCAAATGCCTGCAGCCCCCAGCAGATCCTTAACCGACACGCATCGCTCTCTTCATCTGTAACCCGAGGGTGAAAACAGTAACCCGTTCACGGGATTATTGTGCGGATTCAAATGAATTTACACACACATAGTACGCTGTCCGAGAAAATATAACAGAAATCCAAGTACTCAGGATGGAGTGTGATAGGAGCAGACACAGGCATGCGGGAGGCACTCTGCTGGAGGCCCGCAGTCGCGGCGTGAGAGAACCTTCCGGAAGACGTGCTGTGAAGCGGAGCACCGAAGGGCGGAGAGTGGAGACAGGGCTTCCGGGCGGAGGGAGCAGCCCGAGGGGACACAGGCGGGAGGGGCTAGGTTCAGGCAGGGCACGGGACCGCGGAGCGGACGGTGGCAGTGGAAGGGTGAGGGGCGCAGGTCCTGAAGGGCGCCCCAGACCGAGGAGGGGGATTCGATCCTGGAGGTCACTGGGAGCCGTTGGAAGCTTTGATTATTTCTGTGTTTGTATTCCCATCCCCCACCCGCTTCCCTCTGGCCCCCGTGGGTTTGTGCTCCGCGTCTGTGGGTCTGTTTCTATTCCTGTCTTGTTCGTTCATTCGCCTTCTGGACTCCACGAATGAGTGAGCTCACACAGGATTTGTCTCCGACTTCTTTCACTTAGAACAGTGCCTCCGAGTTCCACTCAGGATTTCGTTCTTTGGCATGGCTGAAGAACACTCCTCCATCGCCTCTTCTTTTTCTCTCCGTCTGTCGACGGACATCTGGGTCATTTCCATCTCTTGGCTGCGGGATGCTGCGGCAGACACATAGGTGTGAATGTCTTTTCGAATCAGTGTTTTGCATTAGAAGATTCCAAGTAGGATTTAAACGACATGGTCAGATTTCTATTTTCCAGCGGCCTCGCTAGAAGCCACGTGAGGGACGGTGGGAGGGAGAAGGAACCGGAACCAGAGTGGCCAGTGAACACGTAGCAGACTGGTTCTGGAAGGCAGACGTGGGCAACAGTGATGGATGGGGAGGGGACAGTGATCAAGGCACCGGACAGAACACCTTCCCCCAAGCCAGGCTCCTGCTAAGCACCTTCCAGTTATGAAACCGTTTCATCCTTGTACCCTCGTCAGCTTGGTACTTCCCATCCATCCCCCCATTTTTAGACATACACAAGGTGAAGGTCCAGGTAGATTTTTCCAGATAAAACACTGGATGCCCAGTTTGAATTCTGGGTAAGTAAAACTATTTCGCAGTAGAAATATGTCCTTTATTTTGCACACATTACTATGCAACACTTGGTGGCCTCTGGCACCCGAAGGCCCAGAACCGTGAAGTAAGTGGCTCAGGTGTCTTACCAGCCCGGTGGCGGCACCGGGTGAGCTCTGCGTGGGCGCCGCCTCCCTCGGCTGGGCCTGCCCACCCTCAGGACACCGAAGCTGGGAACCTGGCCAGGCCTGGCGCCAAGCACCAGGCAGCATTCCTCTGCCCTTTTAATCTTCCTGCTCTGCAGGGGCTGTTCCTTAAAACAGGTCGCAACCCACCACGAGCCACCTTGATGCTGAGAGCATCCTCCACGCCCTGTGGCTAAGTAACCGCCTGTCCCTCCTCCAAAGCTTTCCTGCAGGGAGGGTGCCCAAGGCCCACTGGTTCCATTCCGCCCCAGGGGACCATTGCAGTCAGGAGCTTACTCAGGCCTGCCTGGCAGGCAGTGTGCACTTACCGCTCTCCCTGCCTGTTGCTACCGGCCTGGGGTGCAAACACAACTTCAACGAAAGTGTTTGAACAGATTTCAGAAGGCTCCACCTGAGGCCAAAAGACAATTGTACTTTCGACACTGGAATGTTCCGGACTATTCGGAGGAAGACTCCTAGCCGTGGGCAAGGCCATGGCATGCAGGGCGGGGTCTCCTCCCACAAGTTTCATGAAGAAGACGGAGGTGGAAGACAGACCGAGACCAGCAACAAAGGCGAGAGGGAGCCGTGGCGAGGCGGAGGGGTCCCGAGCAGGGCGGAAGGCGGGGTCGTGGGGGCGACTACTCGTGGGGTGTTCAGACCCGCCTGAGAGCGGGCTAGCCATGCAGGAGGCCGCTGGCAGCTCTGCTCCCTGACCCCTCCACGCACTCCGGCGGGGGAGGGGACGGTGTGTGTGACCTGCCTCGGCCACCTTTCCCTTTCACCATCCCGGTGAAGTGCCTGATTCACCGCTCCGTCTCGGCCTCATCCACATTGCACGCCGATGTGGTCATGACATTTGCCCTAACAAATCAGATAATCTAGATGAGCCCTGATTATTTTACCCTCGTTTTATAGACAAAGGAAGAAGTAGAGGTGCTCTGACCTGCCCGGGAGCCTGTTAGTCAGTGGAGGAGGTGAGGCCAGAATCCCAGCCTTTCTCGCCCCAGAATGCTCTCACCTTAGATGGATGGTGGAAAGGTGCTAATTAAGAAAATGCTAATTAACCAGTGCATTTCCGGGAACTCCAGCCCGTGCTTTGGACAGGAGTCTCCAGAGAAAACACGCATTGCACGGGCTTCTTCTTTGACACCCTACATTGTCTTAGAGACAGCAAACACAAACAAACAAACAAACAAAAACCATTTCCGGGGTGTTTTGACTGAGATGCGAGATTGATTTGCTCCAGATGATGGGTTCAAGGACTCCCAGGAACCCCGAAACCCTGTGGATTTGCACTGTGTTTGAATTTGCCAGCAATTACTCAGCAATTGTGTTAGCATTTCAAGCCAGCGGGAGATAAGCCAGAAAGTGGGAAAATTCGCCAGAAGGATCCGGCGCCCCTGATTTAATAGCGGCCTTCGCAGAGCTGGCATCAGGCTCCCCTGCCAGTGACGATGACTCTGGTGGTGAATCACTTTTCTTTTTGCCACAGCTTGCCTTGTGTGCTTTCTTGCATCTCCTCCTGTCAAAATTTTGCCAGTTAAAAAATAAAAAATAAAAACACTGAGACCACTACCAAATATAATAAAGGGAACTTTTGAGCCATTTCCACGGACCGAGGATAAACTCAGGGCCCGGATTCACCTGCGCCTCTAACACGACCCCGCCAACCACGCGGAGAAGGATGGCTCCATCGGAGTGAGGCCGACGGCCCTTTTGCCGTTGAGAGAGGGTGTCTAGAGGCAGGCGTGACACGCCACGCTCACCGTCGTCCCCAGGGAATGGGCTGATGGATCCTGGTAACCAGTAGAGTCACAGCTCACACCCTAATAATCTCCCTTGGAGCTGCACTCGGGGAGGTAAGCCACAGGTGAAGACTTGACTTTCCTGCCTGAGCGTGCTCAGGGTTTTGATGGGAGAGAGTGGGCGTGCCTCCGGGCCTTATTCCTCTTGCACTAAATGGATCCAGAGTTCTTGACACTGCAGGTCACAGGTGTGTGGGCGGGCCAGAGACCGTCACGCCTGCCCATGCTCTGCTGTCACCAAGACCTGGTACGTGTGTCCTCCACGTGAAATACGCAGATGATAAAAGAAAACAAGAACAGTGTGGCAATTCTTAAAGGACGCAAAAATCGAACTATGGCGTGACTCGGCCATCCCGCTCCTGGGCAAGTCTCCAGGAGAGAGGAAGCCACCGTCTCAAAGTGTGGTTTGCACGCTCGTGTCTGAATCGGGGCTGCTCACGACAGCTAGAAGCCACCGCAAGTGTCTATTTACAGATATATAAATAGTGACGTTGTAGATTTGAGTTGGGACAGCAAGTCGTGACTGGTATTGCACAGAACAGATAGATTCATTTGGGGACAACTGACATTTTGAAAATATCGAGTCATCCAAACCAGGAACGCAGTGTAACTCTTCATTCATTCCGATGCTCTTTTTATCCTTTAACATGTGTTTCGTTATTTGTTCTCCTGAGTGTCACATTTTGCTAGCCGGGTGTATGCCCATGGATCTTGTTGGTGTTGGGAATAAATTTTTTTTTCCAATCATATTTCCTAATTGCTTTTGGTTAGCACATAGGGAAGCTATTACTTTTTACGTGCCGATTTTACACTCATTCACACTGATGCACTCTTGCTGGTGAAGTAGTTTTAATGTCTCTCTTGGACTTTATAGGTGGATAATCACATCATCCTGAATCAAAGACATCTTGGTCTTTCCTTCCCAATATTCATATCTTTTTTCTTTTTCTTATCACACTGTCTAAAGATTTCTAGTATAGAGAATGGTATTACAGCCTTTCTTTGGTACCTTACTAGTAATGCTTCTAATTTTTCATCATTCTATATGATATTTGCAATGGATTTCTGGCATATACACCTGTAAGTCAGACTCCTGGTTAGAGAAACTGATAGTATTTTGAAACAGCGTAATAATTTGATTTAATAACGATTATTTCACAATTTGAAGTTGCATTTGTAAAGCATCTACGGGCAACCCTCAGTGTCCGTGATCCTGTATCTGCAAATTCACTTACTCGCCAGCATTTATTTGTACCCTTAAAACCCGTACTGTGGTGTTTTCCGTTATTTACAGACGGGTGCAGCGTGGCGAACGCTGGTCACTGACGTGCAGCTTCCCGCTGAGGGTGAACAAGGCGACACTCCACTCCTTGCTTCAGCCCTCGTTCTATAGACGGGTCCTTTTAACAGTCAACTTAGCGACACGTATTTCCTATTTGTGTGCTTTTGTCGATGGTTGTTGTCGACGCTTTTGCCGTGTGAAAGGGCCCACGGGCACAGTGCCAGGGTGCGCGCCCGGAGGTGCCCTGAGAACGAGAAGGCTGCAGGGCCCTTGGAGAGGAAGCACGTGTGCTGCGCGACCTTCCTCGGCTGTGAGTGACAGCGCTGTCGGGCGCGAGGTCCGTGTCCACAGGCCAAGAGAATGCATCGCGTGCGGTGTCTCTAAACAGAAACGCCCGTCAAGCACGCTTCTGCGGTCAAGGTTGGCTCCTACGTTGTGAGCAGAGGTTCGCGGGGACCTCGTGCCGTATTGCCCCTGAGTTCAGGTTCTCGATGGCTTTACAGGACGCGCTGCCCGCAAGTAACAGTGACGTGTCCTGGTGGAGACGCAGTGCAGGGCATCTGGAAGGGCGGCCACCCCAGGGCTGGGGACTTGCCACCCCTTCATGGCCTCCGGATCAAAGGGGTGACAGAGGAGCGATGACCAGACCCCAGAGGGTGAGAGTCCGGCGGAGTCAGCTGCCCTAGGAGGTACGGAGACGACTGAGGTCGCCCTGCAGAGAGACAGACAGAGGCACAAGTGTCCCGCCTCCCTCTCCCGCGTTCCTCAAGGATCTTGCCCAGGTTCCTGTGAGTCGGTCCCAGGAGGGAGGCCGAGGCCCTGGTGGAGAGGACCATGCCGGCCAGGTGAGTGGGCGCTGGAATCCCCGGGTGTGCAGGGAACAGAGCGCGGGACGTGTCACCCGGAGGAAGGGTCCTAGTATTCCGAATTTGCTAGCGAGCGTTTTACAAATGAATTCGGGATTACTGCCGCATTCTGTCCAATTATTTTTCAGCCTGATCCGGAAAGGCTGCGGGTTCCATGAATCGATCTCTCGCACGTTGAGCTGCCTTGTGCCCCTGGAGTGATTCCTCTCGATCCCCTTGCCTTACCCTTTCACATACTGATTCAGTTTGCTAGCGCTGTATTTTGGATTTTTGCATTGATGATCAGCCAGGTCTTCTTTCCTAGTCTTGGTTTCTTGGTCAATCTAGCCTCTAAAGATTTCATTGAAGAGTTTCCATTTTTTGGTTTGTTTTTTGTTTTTTTCCTATGCTCTGTAATAGTTTTGATGACGTGAGAATTATCTCCTGCTTGCCGATTTTTCTGAGGAGTCTTAGTACTTTCCGGGCGATTTCTCTTTAGAGTTTTATCAGTCTGTTTACGTTTTCATTTTCCTTCCTTTCTTTTCCTTTATTGCTTTTGGCGTCCTGCTCCTTTGCTATCAGGTAGGGAAGACTCCTTCGCCTTCATGGATGCTGACAGACCGACCGCTTTCCAGAATTGCTTGACGCCGTGGTTCTCCAATACGGGGGAAGGCTTCTCTCTCTCTCTCTCTGAGTCTTTGTCGGGGCCACTTGTTTTAATCACGGCGACTCTGCCGAATGAAATTCTGTTGAGTTGACATACTGGCCTCAGCGCACAGATGAGATCAAGTTTGACGGAAGGAACAGCATGTGTGAGCTGGACCGGATGGAGTGACTGAAGCGTAGAGAGACACAGGCCACGTCAAAGCCTCAGGGTGAATTATCCTTCTCCTTTGGGAGAACAGGCCTCAGAGCCGAGCCGATCGTTAGACTTGATATTCTTATAATCCACTACGGCCCTCGGATTCCTGGCAACATCATCTCATCGTTATCGAGAGGATCGGGTATACTTATCGGTCCCCACAGGACGCATCCAAACATTTGGTGAGTCGACGTGCACTAAGATCCAGGTATGTTTAACGGACTCTCACAGACTTCTCACTGCACTTTGGTTTTGTACCTTTCCCTATTTTAAAACCTCAAAGTGTCCATTTACCTTGGAAAATCAAGTTAGGCCCATTTGGGGTCAGACAGATGACAACTCTGAGAACAACCCTCCCCGCCCCCCTCCAGGTACACAGCTTTGGATAAGAGGCCCCATAAGAAGCTGCCACAGCACACATATTTTTTTAAAAACTGTGTCTAGCTTGCTGGGGTTTGCAACCTCGTCAAGCAGGGGGAGAGGAAGATTATGCTTCCTCCTCCCTTGCTTCAGAATATGCTGGCCAATCATGCCAGAGAAATAACCACCCTCTTCACGGTGTTCCGAACAAAGGTTATAATACTTTTATTCTTTCTCAACAGGAATGAGAAGCAAGGCGCCTTCCCGGGGCTCCTTCGGCAAGGCTGTTCTCGAGTCCCGTGTGTGTTCTGTTTCTCGGCCCAAAACACAAGTTCACGCCAGCTTAGCTGGTTGAACGAGGCGCACGCTCGGGATTTCTTTCCGCATCACATCCGAGGATTTCGCACGGGTTTTCAGAGTGTTTTTCGGCGGACAGCATGCTCGCCTTGCACCTCTCTCGGCTTGGCCGGCTTCGAATCAAACGGTATTAATATCATACCTGGCTTTGTCACAAAGACAGTCCCTCGTCTCAACTGTCACGCACGTCCTTCCTGTGGCCAAGGTTAACCCCCAAGTCCTGCTGCAGAAACGTAAAATAATCAAGATAAAGAGATCCGACTGCTTCGGGTCCTTCACAACGGATTGTATGTAGCGGAGGCACAAGGGGCCTGTGGCTGCAGTTGCCCACCCAAAAGGGGGAGCCCCCTCCACTCCCTCTGGCGTGGGTTCAGTACCTTCTCTGTGCCCTCCTGCGAGGACTCGTTTTGCCCCCTTCTTCATGGACAGCCAATCTCGCCGTCTGTGTCCTCTCTCTCCCTTCTCTACTTCTCTCTTCCACGGCGGCACTCTCAGCTCGGTCCCTCGAATCCGGTAAATTTGGTTCTTTTAAAGTTTTTCATTCGATATTATTATTTATTGTATTGTATTGGTATTGATTGGTCGGCTGTCCTTTCTACCGCCCTGGTGTTTCTGCTCCTTTTCTCACATGCCTTGTCTCCTCTCTTTCTTCCAAAAACATGTTTAGAGTGCTGAAAATCATCTTTGTAAACTACTCCATGGAGTAGTTTGAGTTTGCTTCTGCCAGACGCCTGGGAGCGATAGGAATCGGGAAATGGTTTAACGTAGTTCCAGGAGCCGACACGATTCAAAGGTGAGCTGCTGTGCTGGTGTTTCACCTTGACTCCTAGGATTCAAGCCTCGAGGTTGTAACCCAAAGCGAGAGAGGGTCACTACACAGCCCCTTTCGACCTTGGTGGCACCTGGCCCCCAATCCTGGTTTCATCGGCCTCTGATGCTGTGAAAAGGACCCCTCTGCCTCTCAGGGACCGCCCCTCCCCTCCAAAATTCGAGAATCCCTCCAAGGAAAAAGCAGCCTCAAGTTCAAAAGGAAAAAACGAGTTCACCCCTCTGGGCTTCCTTTCCCCCCTAAATCATGACCTAGGACCTTTCACTATCTCTTGCTCGTGTTCAAGCCCATATTTCTTATTGTGTCTACTTATCACCGGCGGAATAAAAGATCTGAATACTCTAGTCTACCGTTATCAGAAGCTTCGATTAAGGCTTTGGGAATTGCTGAATCGCGGGGTCATTCTCTTTCGTATCTGGAGAGGCCGTCATGCTATTTTTTTAGAGCAGCCGCACGGTTTTACAATTCCCACCAACCGTACACAGGGTTCTACCTCTGTGCCTGGCAACGCTTACTTGCTGTTTTTAAACATAATAGCATCCTAATGGGAAGCAATTGAGTTTTTAGTTTCGGTGATTATATTTTTAATTTTAATAGCTCTATTCCGTTTCATTTTGTTTTGTGTTTTCAAATTTCGATCTCATTTTATTTAATACCGTTAAATATGGTTATTTGTTACCCCGGATGTGGAATTTCTCTATCTGTCCAGTTGTCTCTATTACAGCTTCTTTCACAAACGGTGCATTTCCCCCTCTGTGTTTAGTTGTGTTTGATTGTTATTATGAGTTGCTCACTTTCCTTAGACGGTTTTCTGTGGGAATTCGAGATTCCAGGAAGGGCTCGTGTTTGCTTTGGCAGCTCCCGAAAGGCATGCTAACCTGGACCTGTTTTAGATTGGATCCTGGCTGGAGGTTGTTCAGACCCACACGTGATGTGAGTTTGTGCCAACATTTACGTGGGGGCCAGGATGAGGCTGTGGATTCTCAGCGAGGCTTTTAGTCTCTGGAGAACGGCAGTTCGAGACAGGCAGGTTTCCCATCGCTTCCTTTGCTTGCGGGCTCTTGTTCCTTTGTCGCTCTAACACAGGATATTGCTCTTGGGGTACCGGTCACACACAGGAGGGAGTGTCTCCTAGACGCAGGAATGTCAGAGGCTCTCAGCGTTATGTCCTTGCCTGAATCCTAATTAAGATGGGAGATTATTTACATTCCTAGTGGTAAGATGGACCTCAGGAAAGGTATAATTCTCCTCAAATTAATGTGCAGTTTAAAGGACATTCTCGTCAGCATTCCAGAGTTATGAGTGTGGCAATGTGAGACGTGGGCCGAGGGAAGCATGTACCTGGTTGACATTGAGCTTGATCATAAAGCTGTCCGAGGGAATGTGGAATAATACAGAATTAATAATATATCAACGGAAGAGCCCAGTAGCTCAGAGGCAGACTCTATAGAGATGGGCTTAATATATAATAAAGAACTTGCCACAAGTCAATGGAAAAGGGGGTGAATTGTTCCACAAATGGTGTTTGATAAACTAGCTACGTGGTATGGGGAATCCATATTCTCACTCCATTGCATACATCAGAATAAATGATGGAATAAATTTTTAAAATGGAATTTAAAAGAAGCTGTAAAATCATATGTTATATTAGTGACTCACTAATCTCTGGTCAGGAAAAGCTTGCTAAGGGCAAAAGGAACTAAAGAAATAAAACAAAGAAAGATAGGAAGATAAAAAAATAGAAAGTTTGTACAGCAAAAGTCATAAAATTAAAAAAAAAACGAACAATTGTCTAGGGGAAAATCTTAAATAGTTTAAAAAAAAAACCACACAATTCCTTTGTCCTTATGATCTAGGACATCACTTCATTACTTTAAAATATTTTCATTTCTACTTTTTCCCCCAAACTGTCTTATTCCCCACTCAAAACGCTGTCTGTCCGTTGACCCAAAATTACTTCCTGTAGATCCAAGTTTCAACCGTTTCAATTTCCTTTCAATCGGAAAATCTCCTCGAGAGACGCTGGTGCGGGTCTGCTGGCAATGAATCCTCTCCTTTATTTGAAAACGTCTTCAGTTCCCCCTTGGGATATTTTTGCTGCTCACAGAAGACTGGGTTGACTGTTTGTTTTGTTGGCTTTTGTTTGTTTTTAAAACGCCATCCATTGTCTCGTGACCCCTGTTGTGTCTGAGCAGTGTCCGCGTTTTTCCTGGTTGGGGAGTCTTTCTTTTCTCCGGCTGCTTTAAAGAGTTTTTCTGAATGTCTGCAGTTTGGCTGTGGTAGCCGCCAGCCCCCGGCAAGACACACGGACCACCGGAACTCAGGGCGTGAGTTATAGGAAACACACTCCTTCTTCGGCTGGCTGGGTCTGCCAGGGGGGATGCAGATCCCAAATTAAGCAGCCCCGAAATGTAGAGGTACAGGGGTTTTAAGCCCAACATCCCATTCTTCATTCTGTCTAAACACAAAGGTCTATCCTTCTTCTATTCATTACCTGTCAACTCACAGATCAGGTGCGTAAGGGGGGGTACAGAAGCAGAAAGCGTATTGTGAGAATGTTATGTTCCTATGGGTGACAGCCTATGTTCTCATGGGCAGAGCCAAGCAGTAATTTTCCTGCAAGGAATAAATTTTTAGCAGTCATTTTTCAGCCATTACATGACTATGGTGTTTTTCTTCGTATTCATCCTGCTTCTGGTTTGCTGAGCTTCTTGGATCTGTAAGTAGATATTTTTCATCAAATCCGGAATTTTTTTTGCCACTATTTCTTCAAATATCTTTTTCTGCTGAGTGTGTGATTTTAGGCAGAAAAGAGTTTACCTTCGGGCCACATAACATAGGCCTGGATTTAGAAATGTGAGGCCCGGAGGGCAAATCATTTAAACCTTCTGAACTTCAGTTTCTCCTTCTACAGGACAGGAAGTTTTAACCCTCACCCTGTGACATTTCTTTGAGAGTTAACTGGAAGGGTGCTTATAAAGGAATTAGAAAGTATGAGTAAATGATGAGCCTTATTTGGTTTAAAGCATTTCTCCAGGAGGCTAGTTAAAATGCAATCAATACTAATCATCAATAATACTTGATGAACATCCTGAAAGACTCGTTTATGGAATTACCTGGCAGAGAACAAGGAACGTGTATAATCTTTGACTGTGTTTGGAGGGAGGAAACACAGAAAAAGTTCCCAGGATGAGCTCCATCCAGGGTTCCCGGAGAGCTGGCGAAGGTGAGTGAACACACGTGTCCCGGCCAGGATTGATCAGCATCCTCCCGCCCCTGGCTGCTGACCTGTGGGCAGGAGAACTGGTTCATTCATCCTTATTGTCCAATACGTGTCACACGTGAGACGATGTGAGAAATCGGTGGCCTCTGTGTTGTTACATGTCTGCTACAGCCAAACAAAACTGCGATCAGATGTGCCGTGAGCATCACCTTCACAGGCTTCCTTGTGGACAAAGAGAACCCCCCCCCCTGTTAACTCCAGAAAAGCATCATCTCGTACACGAGGTCTCGTCAAAAGAGAGCGTTCGTTTCTCCCAGTCTCCAGAGCAACCCCGCAACTATTCAAAGAGCTCTTTTTGGTCCCCACCTAGCACTGTTTCAATAACTGTGCCCAGAGATTGGGGGTTTCGTTCATGGCTGGCCTGGTTCGCGGCTGTGTCTTGAGGCTGCACGAAGAATCCGGGCGGTGTATTCTTGAAGACTTCAGTCCCTGACGATAACACGGGTACCCCATACCACGTGCTAGGGGAGCCCGCGATGGTAGATGACCATGTTAGGAGCACCAAGGGAGGTTTATCGGAGGAAAGTGACGTGTGAAGGATAAATAACAATTCCTCTAATAATAGCAAATAGTTATCGAATGCTTGCTCCGTGCCAGGTACTGCATTAAGCACTTTACGTGTGTTGATCCCGCTTAGGCTCCACCATTACTTCTGAAGCGGGAATGAGGGTTTTGTCCGCTTCACAGAAAATAAAATGGAGGCGCAGAGATGTTAAGTGAGGCCCTCACTGGCCTGTGGGTGGTAAGTGAAAAGGGCATCAGGCGAGTGAAGTCGGAGGGAGAAATATCCAGGTTGGGCACAGCATGCGGGCAGACCCCAGGGAGCAGCCTCTGAGGAGACCGCCATCAGCTGGACTCCGAAAGGTCAAGACGCCCCACACGCACAGACAGGGTGGTAAACACGAACAAACTGGGGCCTTTAGCACCCTCCTCCTCCACTGCCATTAAAGTATTTCCCGAGCTTTGTCTTTCAGAGACTGATGATCCCATTCGGTCGGGCCCAAGAGGTGCATGATAAACCACCTGGAATTTCCTGACCCTGTTGGTCCAGAAACTGGGCCCAGCGCTTCAAGCCCAGATCCATCTTTTTGAGAAGGTTCACTGTGGGTGGCCCGTTCTGCCAATGGTTTCAATGTTGCAACCGTTGTGTTATTGCTTATGGCAGACGGACTAATTAACCGTAGGGAGGGAGCCCAGCCTAACGTGTCTCTCGTCTTTCCTGCGGTCTGAACTCATTGGTACTCCAGTTCCCTGGCTGCCCCTCTCCCTCCTTCCCCATGTCGGCGTGCTCTTCTGGATCAAATTCCAGTAGCCGCGCTACTGGACATTTGAAGTCATTCGTTCTAATAGCAGGTCACCGTCCCCACGGCAAGCACTCTGGATCCCAACGTCTGAAACCGGCCTTGGAGAGGAGCGTGGAGCGTGCGTGCTTCGCCCAAGGCGGAAGGACACATCGTCGGAAGTGGGACGTGTCTCTTCACAGAGCCGTCTGGAAAAGAGTCGTGGCCAATACCCGCTCTGCAAAAGCCCAGACCCAGGGACGCAGCTAGCGGCCGCCATCAAGGTCACGTGGTCTGCGATACCGCTCTGTGCTCGCAGAGAGACGGGCGAGAATGCCACGGTGGGTGGACCGACCCTATTGACGCGTCGTGGGAAGCCTTTGAGGTCGCATGACTGTCACCTGGCCACCGTTAACCACCATGAGGCCCTTTGAGTGAATTTCGTCTTCACGGCGGGAGCAGCTGAGGTCTGCTGTAATCTTACTTCTTTAAAGAACTCTCAACCTGAAGCTCATCGTGATGCGGGGGATTATAGGAAGCGCATTTAAGAACCGATCCGGCGCAGGCAGCCGCCAATCAAAACAGGTGCCAGACTGAAAATGGTGGTTTGTTTGAACTGGTGCGAACCAGCTGGATCCCAGCCCTGCCTGCTGGGATCACGTGGGGTCTTTGCACCCAAGAGACATCATTCGACATCCAGTGCAAGACGATCAGATGCCCCTCCGGACCACTGGCTCTCAAAAGGGGTTGATTTTGCCTTCCAGGGCCCATTTGACAATGCCTGGAGACCTTTCGGTTGTGGGAGGGGGTGAGCGGTGGGTGGAGGCCTGCAGTGTACAAGGGGTCTCCCCCATGTCCCCCTGCCAGCGAGGAACTGTCTGGCCCCCAATGTCGCTGGTGGAGACAGTGAGAAATCCCCTCTACGTAGCATCCTGTCTGAGCCGTAGCTGCCAGTGCTCTGAATTAGAACAAATCTTTTGCAGATGGTCTTGCTGGCACATTCCAGCTGTCAACGTAAGATACATCCAAACCCGTCGAGAATTTTTATGAGTTTGTTTGAGCCAAACTGATGATGACACGGGCCGGGGAGCAAGATCTCAAATGCTCTGGAGAACGACCATTTTGCAGTTTCTTTTACGCATTTGAGATTAAGGAGGGAACGTAAAGAAGAATGTTTGAAGGCGGCAGAAAGCAAGCAGGGCTTGGCGTCCGGATTAGTTACCGTTTTGCGCTCTCTTGAGGGTGGTCCGGGCTTCCAGGGGGTCTTACTTCTGGCATGCTAAGGTGTGTCAACCCGGTTGCCAAGAACAATACACAGGGTTGGCTTGAACCCCTTTCACTGGAGAAGTTACAGGCCCGGGGCAGGACTGGGCACCGTGACCTGCCCGGGTAGGAATTTATGATGGATTACAGCACCGGGCTCCACTCGACTATGGTATGCTTCCAGCTTGTCGACTTGGGGGGTGGGGCATCAATTCACAATGAAGAGCCATTTAGAAACCCCTGCCCCTGCGGCTTTTTCCCACACTGAGCCCATTGCCAGTCAAAAAAAAAAAAAAATCGCTAGGCACGGATGAAGGTGTTCGGCTGCTACCTCCTTGTATCTGCAGGGCAAGCCTTGGGTGAGAGAGATTGATGATGATAGATAAGGACAGGGAACCTTGTTGGCGTCATTACTGTCGTCACCTGCCCTGCACTGAGGGGGAGGAGGCTTCCAGGTCTTATCTGAACTCTCCCAGCAGCTGATTAGCTTTCCCATTGTTTAGACAGGGAACTGAGGTCTAGAGAGGTTGATTACCTGCTAAAAGTCCCACAAATGGCTCTGTCTGGTGTCTGGTCTCTGTGCTCCAGGCCACTCCCCTGGGCTCGCCTTCGCCATTGCAAACGATGCTGTGGTGAACATTGGGGTGCAGAGAGCTTTTCGAGTCAGAGTTTTCGTTTTCCTCAGATACTTGCCCGGAAGTGGGATTGCTGGATCATGTGGCGGTTGTAGTTGTAATTTTCCGAGGGCCTCCGCGCCGTGTTCTGTGTGGCTATACCAATGTGCGATCCCACCAACAGTGTGGAGTTCCGTTTTCTCTACATCCTCACTGTGGCTTGCCGTTTGTTGGCTTTTGATGACAGCCATTCGGACAGGTGTGAGGTGATACCTCTTAGTGATTTGATTTGCATTTGCCCGATGATTGGCGTTGATGGCCACCTTTTCACACATGTGTTGGTCATTTGGATGTCTTCTTTGGAAACATGTCTATTTCGTTCTGCCTATTTTTAATTGGATTTTTTTTCTGTTGTTATTGTTATGGAGTTGTGTGAGTTCTTTCTATTTTGGATATTAACCCCTTATCCAACCTAGGGTCTGCAAAATTTTTACTCCCATTCCATGGTTTCCTTTTCATTTTGTTAATTGTTTCTTGTGCTGTGCAAAGGCTTTTTAAGTTTGATGCAGCCACATTTGTTAATTTTTTTTGTTTGTGCTTTTGTGCCCTATCAAAGAATTGTCAAGATTGATATCGAGGAGATTTTTCTCTATGTGTTTTATGTTTGAGTTTTATGTGTGAGGCTTTGATCCATTTTGAGTTAACTTTTATGAGTGCCTTAACGCATATTTTTTTTCCAGCTTTATTTTTATTGAACGTATATTTTTCATGCTCACCATGAAGTTCACACTTACCCAACAGGTCATAAAATCTTAATTTTGAAGTTGAGGCAATTGAGACTAAGAGAGGACAGGCATAATTTTCCTAGGACAGCAGCTAGCAGGAAATGAACTTGGAGTTCAAAACCGCCTCTGTCTGATTCTGTGTACATCCTGTGCCCCACACTGCCTGATGGTGGTGCTGGGCTGGGAACTGGTCTACCAACCTAAACTTTAGATGATGCCATTTGGGGCCTGATTCCAGCATTTCGTTTCCTTGACGGTCTTTGGAATCTTGGCTCGGTTGCTCTTTGAGTCTAATTAGTGTGGGCTGTCACTCATGGTCCCTTTCAATCTGCAATGTGAATCCTAACCTGAATAAAATTTTGCTTTGTTTAAAACATGCAGCCAAGGTTCCCTGCCCCCTACCCCTCGCCACCCCAGCTTTTTTCCTGACTTTTTGCCAAGCCCTTGAGCATACTTATTTTTTCCCCCGTTTCACATCGAATTTTGTTTGTTTGTTTGTTTGTTTTGCTTGGAAGTTGCTTGCTTAGGGGCCTTGTCATTGAGAGTCTCCTGTTGTCTTTCTGAAGACGAAGCCTGCTGGATGGGGTTGCTAAGGTGAGCACTCTGCTACAAATCTCCTTGGTCAAGTTCTATCCACACTCTGGTCAGGGCCTGGAATGCCTGCTCTCAGGTTTCACAAATATTCATTCTATGTTCCCTCCACATGTTGCTCAGACTAAGCAACTCCACAATCTACTAAATTCTATCTATTGCCAAGAGTCTTAAAAAAAAAAAAATCCCACAATCATATTTCAAAGACTAATGGCTAATCTTTTGGTAAGAATGTAAGGTTTAAAAGCTCCAAACAGGGGTGAAATAGCTTGCAGAGGGCCACACAGAGAATGGAGTGGTGGAATTCAGATTCAGATCCAGAACTGGTGCCCAAAACACAGCGAGTGGTCCCTCAGTCGTTCGGGGCTTTCCTCCATGAGGTGGGGGACATCTTTGATGGCGGTGCCAGCAGGTAAAGGAGGCTGTGTGGGATTCAGGGAAGGCTCCAGCACAGGACACCCCAGTGCACCTTCACAGCATCGTTTTGCCACTGTAAGATTGAAACTGAAATGCACTGTGGTGTTGAGCAAAGTGCAAATTGCTTTACAAATAGCTTCTTTCTGTGTGTTGATTAAAACCATTCGCAAGCTGGTACCTGCGCAGTTACACGCTTTACAATGACACTAAGTGCAAGGGCCCTTCAGGTCCAGCGGCTGACAGTGAGTCCCCACCACTGACCGAGGACATTGGCCAGGTAGGCCGTGTGGAAAGAATTCAGACGGCGGACACTGACCTGTTGCTTTTCTGTTTTTCTACTAAGTCAGAAGGAGGCCGGATTCTTAGGATTCGCTCATCTTCCCACGTCACAGATTACTGGGTCTCTATAGATTATGGCTCTTGCTTTTTGTTGACCTTGTTATTGTTTTAGCATTTAAAAAAAATTATTATTTTATTATTATTTTTAGAGCAAAGAGAAACAATAGAGACGTGAGATTCAGTATTGAAGTTTCTGGTACAGTGACTCTGTAAGCCAGCCAGGTGACTAGCCCCCGCGAGGTATGCTGGTCCCACCGGCCAGGGACACAGACGCAGGGGTGGTCGCCCTTGCTGACGATGAGCAAGGCTAAGTTATTTGTTAAAAGCAAGGGAACGGCAATAAAAATAATTCGACGACAAAGAAGTGAAGATGTGTCATCATTTTTTGAAAGCTCTTCTAAAAGGCTGGGACCGCAGGGGACCTGGGGATGCGGTCGTCCGCGAGCGGGGTCCGAAGGACGTTGACATGGCAGCGCGACAGCCCGCGCGGGCGCGCGAAGCAGCCGCCCCGCCCCCGCCGTCCCGGCGTCCCGGGCGCGGGCGCTGCCTGCGCGCCACGGTGACGCGGGCCGGGGGCGGGGCGGGCCGTGGCGGGGCGGGGCCGCGGCTGATGAAACCCGTCGGCGCAGCCCGTCAGCCCGCGCGCGCCGCGCTCCATCCAGTCCGCGATCTCAGGTGTGCGCGGCGGGGTCGCCGCATCCGCTGAGCGCCGCGCCACGCCGGCTCCGCGCGCGCCTCCGCCCGAGCCCGCGTGCGCCGCGCCGCGGTCCAGCCAGCATCCCGCCGCCGCCGCCGGCTCGGTGAGTGCCCGGGCCGGGCCACCTGGCGGGGGTCCCCGGGGCCGCGGGGGCCGTGGGAGGGCGGCGGGGGCGAGGGCGGGGAGGCCCGGGGGGCGCGGCCGGCACTGCGCGGCTGTCGCCGCACCGGAGTCCGTTCGGAGCCCGTCTTGCTCGCCTAAGGCGCAGCATGGTGCATGATGCAACAGCGAGCGTGGGCCACCTGGCGCCGTGGCGCGGGACGCTCGGGTGGGTGGTCGGCGGGCAGCGGCGCGGGGACCGCCGGCGCGTCCGGCGATCTTCCCATACATGGCGCGGGGCACCACGCCTCGCCACGAGGTTCGCCATGTGTCATCCGCCATCCGCCGCGGGGCGGCCTCCCGCGCGGCGGTTCCGGGGGGACGGGGCGGGGGTGGTCCCGCGGCAGGTGGCCGGCTGGGGACAGCGCCGCGCACCCCCGCACGCCGGCCGCCGTGCCCACCGCTCTTCTCCGTGGACCCTGGGTCGCACTGGGCATACCTACACCCCTTATCTAGGGTCCTGGAGTATTTTTTCCCCCTTGGGAAGCCGCCTGTGGGTGGGCTTTCTTGGAGCCGATGTGCGCCGAAAAGGCTGAGTTCAGGCTTTCCTGAGGGTTTGGAGCAAAAGTTGTGACTTCATTACATATTGGTCTCTTCACATATGGTCTGTCTGCGTGGCAGGCAGGTCGCACGGCCCTCCCAGAACCTGGGCAGGAACAGTGGCACCTGCAGCCGTGCCTACTCCCCGCTCCTTCCTTTTTTCAAGGGTGTGGGAACCGCCTGGGGGTTGTGTTTGCCTTGTGGGACAAGGACTGAGGCAGCGAGATGTGCCTTCTGGAAGAAGACTCTCCCCCTACCCACCGTCAGGCTCCCACGCTGAGTAACCAGGAGTTGGGTTTAATTACAAGAGGGACTTCAACCCCCGACATGCTCTTTACAGTTTGACCAGTAGGGCTGTGTATGTTGGCCTCTGGCTGAATTTCCTAACTGTGTTTAATTTGAATTATGGTTTATTTAGGGTTTATCGTAACATCTCTTGCCTTTCATGTTTGCCTCAGATAATAGGAAACTGTGGTACACTTATCCCCCTGATATTTTTAGTTGGTCTCGGTGGAAATTATCATTATTTTTACATGAACACACCCATTTGCCATTACAATAAAAGGCCTTCTGAAGTCACACAAACAGAATAGAAACTTAGGGGGTAAAGTCAACAATGGATTGAAGTAGTTTTTAAAGGTTTAATATTAAGATCATGTTTTGTCACTATACGTAACATTTATAAGGAGTCACATGGGTTTTGACTAAACAGACAAGGTCAGAAATGCACTCAGTTCTTTGAATCTGAGCCACATGAGTGCTCTTCTGTATTATAATTAGTTGCCTTAGAGCAGGGGTCTCCAACCCCCTGGGCTGCCAACCAGTACCGGTCCATGGCTGCTAGGAACCGGGCCGCCCAGCAGGAGGTGAGCAGCAGGCCAGCGAGTGAAGAAGCCTCATCTGTATTTGCAGCCGCTCCCCAGCACTAGGAGCACCGGTCCCTGGTACCAAAAAGCTTGGGACCGCTGCCTTGGAGGACAACATCGCTGACCTCGGGGAGCTCAAATTCTGAGACCCGTGTTCTTATATTCGGTAGAAGGATCAGATGCAAGACAGGGCAGATGCCCCCGAGTGGGGTGCGGGCACTCAAGCCCCGCACTGAGAGAGAAGAGGGTTCTTGGCGAGAGTGTGGAAAGAATTCAAACACACGTGAGTCAGAGTGAAGAGGAAAGTTTATTGGAGAAGGGGCACCTCCCACAGACAGAGCGTGTAGCGTGTCTCCTCTCAGGGGTGGAGAATGAGAGAGCCCGAGAGAGACTCAGAGGGACAGAGACAGTGGAGACGAGGACGGTGAGAGGGACAGAGTAGAGGCACCGAGAGGAAAACACGGAGCGGGACCCCGAGTGTTTGGGGAGTTCGGTGTATCCTTGTCGTTCCCGTGGGTCGCGGTGTGAAGACTTTAATTACCCGTGTGGGCACATGGGAAGGGTACGTAGCATGAAAAGCTAAACAAGTGGCTCTGTGGAGAAAGGCAGCTCCCGGCCTCGAACCCACAGATTCCCCCGGTGTTTGCCGTAGGAGTGAACAGTTTTACTTTGCGTGGGGCGCCACTTGAAGACTCAGTGTTCCTGTTCTGCTTTCACAGGTATGGGGAAGGGGTCGTCCGCGGTCCCCGCAGAACCCACGCTGGCCAACGGGCACGGTGCGGTCTCTTCCTCCCCACGTTAGTTCCATTCCTCCGTGGGATTAAATACGTGCTTGTTCCTTTTCTAGGCTGTGGTTTCTTTCTACTAAGGCCAGTAAAAATATGTAGCCCAGCATTATGTCTGGTTGAATTAATCCCCTTTTGTTATTCACTGTGTATTTGGAGGTATTAGTTTATTAATCCCGGGGAGAAATTTGAAACAGGCGTAAGCGTGTCCCTTGTTATGGGGGGAAACATTCTCCTCTGACCCTGGAGTTGCCTGGACCAGAGGCACCTTCTGAGATGTGGGTCATTCCACTGGCTCTCGGTCCTCACGCCCAGACGGGGCCCTGAGTGTTTTTCCGTGTGGCCGGGGGGACCCTCTACCACTGGGCTCCAGTTGAAGCAGGTCCCACAGGCCATGAGGACTTTGCTCTTACTTCCAGTGAGGGCAGGGAAGCATCAGAGGCTGTCGCTCAGCTGGGCATAGACGAGATAGAGGCAGGGGTGGCACAGGAGCAGGGAGACCAGTTCAGAGACGGCACTAATTCTGGAATAAAACCCAACTCCAGGTTATTGCTACGTAGGAGAGAGTGACTGTGTGTAATTTTGGTGAGAGATGAGGGCAGCTTGGACCGGGTGGACATTGTAGACATGTGAGGTAGTTGAATTCTGCTCCGCCTGTAGATTTCAAAGGTGGACGGAACAGAACCGGCCAGTGGGGTCCACGTGGGGTGTAACGAGGCCTGCCGAATTTCTGGGTGAGTGGAGTTGCCGCATGAGTGAGATGCGGGAGGCTGGGGAAGGACTTCTTAAAAGTCACAGCTGCCACTCCCAGGGGACGGGGCTGAACCAGTTCTACCTTTGGGGGCCCTTCCCAGGTGCGTGACTGCCTTGCAGCCACCAGCTCCAGCTTGGTGGCATCCTTCCTCTCGCCAGCTCTCTTGCCTCCTCTCCCCGACCCGAGGTCACCCGGTGCCTGCAGCCTTGCTGTGCTCCCGGCCGCCTTCCAGGGGCAGCTTGGCCGTGGCTTTGTCCCGTTGTCCATGGAGACCCCCTGCCACTTGGTGTTCTAAAGCCGCGGGTGTGCCCGCTTTTCCATTCCTGGGCCTCCGGGACACCTGCCTTCCTGGGGTTTCTGGGGCCGTAGGCCACCAGCACTGGACTCCCAGGCCAAGGTCTCATCCTCCCCAAGGTCTGAGTTTCCTTCTACTCAGGAAATACAGTAATTGTGTATTCAGCGGCAGACTCAGCCCTGGTGGTCAACTTAAGGTTAAGGGAACTTTTTCTCTATTATCCACCACACCTCAGCCCCAAAGCAGCTTTGAAGAAACTCCCCGTGCAGTTCAGAGGGAGGCGTAATTTATGATGGGAGGGCTGGTGCAGTTT
The DNA here is from genome assembly GCA_003508835.1 of Eonycteris spelaea. Lineage (NCBI taxonomy): Eukaryota > Metazoa > Chordata > Mammalia > Chiroptera > Pteropodidae > Eonycteris > Eonycteris spelaea. Next base: position 1,059,220 of record PUFA01000142.1, on the reverse strand, counting down.
TCTCCTTGGAATCTGCTAGAAGGACAGGCAGCGAACTGGTAAGACGATTTGGTGGACAGCTAAACATGCACGGTTCACTTTGAAGCTCTGGCCTCACACATCACTCAGGATGTGTTCGTCCCGGGACACAGGCTGTAGGAAGGACGTTTCTGGGCATCGCAGTAGATTCTGACATAAGGCTCCCCCGGCCTGCTGCACCCAGTGTCTTTCGGGTGGCTGTGCCTGGATGCTGTCAGCAGCGGGCCACGTAAGTGCGAGGGGTCGCTGCAGGTGACGGAGGAGCCCGCCCTGTCTGGTACAGAGGCCGCTGCCTCGAGGCGCCGAGGGCAGGTGGTACCCATGCTGGGGACAGCGCCGCCAAAGGTGTCTGGAGGCCTGGCTTTGCTGCTGTCACCAAGCCTCGTCTCCAGAAAGTCCCTGAGATCCCTGGGCACCTTGTCGACCTGCTCGGCGGGAAGCCTTCCCTCTCGGCCCCGTGAGCATGATGCCGTAGGATGCTTTGAGAGAGTAAAGATGCCATTTGACACATTTAGATGTCTTTCACGGCCTAAGTCCTCCCTGTCGCCATGCAGTTGGGCTCAGGGACACCTCTACAGGTGAGGCGGGTTTACCTGGAGGTGGGCTGCAGAGCAGGACGTCATCCATGCCACTGTCACCGCTTTGCTCTGGCTGGACCACCACCTTTCCCTCCCTCTTCTGCAGGGGGGGGGTGGCGTGGCAGTTTTGTTTCTTTAACATTCCACCTTCCTGTCTTCGCGCCTGACTCATGAGCTTCAGGTGAGATTTCGACAGCGAGGACCGCCGTCTGCTGAGAAGGGACCCTGCAGTCCTCCGCATGCCCAAGGCACAGCCAGCTCCGGCTCACAGAGACACAGGCGTGTGGGCTCTGGGCTGCAGGGTGGTGGCCTCTGCTGGGTGTGGGCCACGTGCGGTCACAGGAGGTACCATGGGGCCTCTACGCAGACAGGCCAGTCCCCGTGGGGCTTCTGCTTACAGCAGCGGTCCCTAACCTTTGTGGCACCAGGAACCAGTGCTCCTATGAGAATCTAACACTTGATGACCCGAGGCAGAGCTGAGGCGGTGGTGCTGGCGCTGGGGAGCGGCTGTAGACACAGACGAAGCTTCGCTCTCTTGCCCTCTGCTCACCTCCCGCAGTGCGGCCCAATTCCTACCAGGCCACAGACCTGTACCGGTCCACGGCCAAGGGGGGGGTCCCCTGGCTTACAGGATGACTACCCCTTATAAGATACTTCTCAGGGGACTGTGTAGGTTCTTTTCCTTATCACCTGCATAATCATTGGCTTCTAGTCCTTTCTTTGTGGGAGAGGATTGAAACGAGGTAATCCAGTTTACACACTTAACAAGGTTTCTGGCACGTGCTAAGCACTTAAGGTAAATGTTAACACACTCTGGGAAGGAAGGAAGCTCAGCTTTTGGTCTGGGTGTGGAGGAAACTCGTTTTTATATCAACTTCATCTGGCTACTCCTTTTGCCAAAGTGTTGAAAGGAAGTCCCTTTTCCCTAGATGTGTGTCTGCGTTGCAGGGACCTCAAGCCTCCAAGGCATCTGCTGACCCCTCCTTCAGGTCCTGGCCTGTGCCTCTGGCCCTGGTCCCTGTACACTGTCCCTTTTCGACCTGCAGGGCTCCCTTTACCAGTGACCTTTCACAGTCGAGGTCACAGCGTGTGGCTTTTTGCCACTACAGGGGTGGGGACGGGGGAAGGACCCATTCTCTGGGGCTGTGTGGGCACTCATTTCAGGGGTGACCTTGAAGCCACTCTTTTTGGGAACCCAGTGAGTCCCTGGGTGTGGGGGTCAGATTCCCGGAGGTCTCAGACCCACAGCCTTGGGCTGGGCCCGAACTTCCGGGAAGCAGAGCACCCAGCGCCATTAGCGCTCGCCTGTGTGTGCGCTCGCACACGCAAGCGAAAAGACCTGCGAGTGAGGAAGTGCGTGCGTGTGCGGACGTGCGCAAGGAAGTGTGCGTGCATGTGAGCGAAAGACCTGTGCGTGAGGAGGTGCGTGCGTGTGCACGCGAGTGAGGTTGGGCGTGAGGCGGTGCGCATGTGAGCGAGGACGCATGCGCGCTTGCGCACGTTAGCGAAGGCCTGTGCGTAAGTGCGTGCGTGTGCACGCGAGTGAGGATGTGAGCGAGGACGCATGCGCGCGCGCACATGAGCGAAGACGTGCGTAAGCGTGCGTGTGTACGCGAGTGAGGGCATGTTTATGTGAGCGAGGACGTGTGCGTGAATGAGGAAGTGTCCGCGCATGTGAGGGCGTGTGCGTGCGTGTGTCTTGTGATTTTTCTGGGGGGGAGGGGTGTCTGCCCCTGTCGTGGTCATCCTGATTCCCCACGGGCTGTGTCCAAACCACCCCGAGGGCTTTGGGTTTGAAAGCCGAAGCCCCTAAGCTGGTCTCCCCGGTTCCTGGAGGCGCTGGCGGGGACCGCAGCGCCTTGGGGTGGGGCGCGTCATGTGGGGCAGCGGTGGGCGGGGCAGAACCTTGTGTAACGTAGTGGACACTGCGTAAAGGACCGTGCCGTAAAGGACACTGCCGCAGCCCTCACCTTCCCACCGTGGAGCTGCTGGAGCGCTCCCGTGGGGTCGGCGCGCGGACGTCCTCCTCGTGGCTCCTCACCTGCGTCGCGGCGCCCGGACGGGCAGGAGGCCAGCGGCCGGGACCAGGCAGCACCCGGGATCGCCGGCAGGCACGCGGGGTCGCGTCCCCGGCACGGCACGTGACTCCGTGTCGCCTCGCCCCCGCCCGAGTGTCGCCACCGCTGCTCTGACCCGGCGGGAGACAGGCACCTGCGTGGCGGCCCACAGCACGCGGGAAGGAGGTAAGCGGCAGAGCCGGGAGCTGGCCCCGGGGCCTGGCCCGCGTCCCCGCCACGCGGGTCTCCTGGGGACCGGGTCCTGCACTCCAGCGTGAGCACAGGACCTGGACACGCTGGGCCCCACGCCGCTCTTGTGTCTGAGTGAGCCCCGGGTTCAGGAGCTGCTGCCACCCCCAGACCCGGACCACGCCCTGTTCCCCCCTCCCTTTGCGCGGACTTCCGGTGGCGGTCTGTGAGCGCGTCTGTCTCTGCTGAAACCCCGCAGCAGAGCCCGGGGTCCTGGCACAGCTGGGCTCCGGTGTCGCTGGGGCAGTGTGCTGGGCAGTGGCCGGACTGGGGGCTGGCTTGTGTGACAGGCTGGGCTGCAGTCTGCAGTGCCTCACTAGCTTGGCATTCATGTCCCAGGGCCGGACCGGATGGGGGACTTCCTGCCCAGGCCACAGGGGTTCCATGTTTCGTGTACCCCCACCCAGTCATCTATGCGTGGGGACGGCCCCCTGCAGGGTTCTGTGGGAGCTTGTCTGTCTGTAGGGAAAAGTCACTTACAGACAGTGCTCCACCTTCTTGGGACTAGTGGCGGCACTTTGCCTTGTGACTTCCGCAGAGCAGTGACGTGGGGACGTGTTCCCTTCTTTAGACACGCTGACCTCAGAAAGCCTGGTGGGGGCTGCTTGTCGTGGGGTGACCCTGCGGCAGGCGGGCCCAGGGAGCCATGACAGGTATCTGGGGACCTTCCCAGCTCCTCCCACCTTTCTCGTTTTCCTTTTTCTCCTTCGACTTTTCTCGGATGACATTGTAGACGTGGAGCGGAGTCACAGGAGTAACTGAGGATTCCTGTGGACCCTTTATCAGGACACTTTGTCACATGCTGCCCCTTCCGCTCCTCCTCTCTGCCCTCGACCTCTAAGGCGAGGCCGACGACCTCACGCCCTGACCACTCTGTCCATCTCCCACCTCTGAGGGTGGTAATCAAAATCAGGAAATTTAACTCTGAGCCAACGCTGTTATCTGCTTCACACTCCGTTTTCAGCTTCTGGCTGTCTAAATCATGTCCGTTACAGCCACGTATGTACATAAATGTATATAAAATTTGTTTTTTTCATGGGAGTAGGTCATTCTGAAGAACATACCAGGATCTAGTTTCCTCTCTTGTAAGCCTTTTTAAGAAAAAAAAAAAAGTTCCGAAAACTTAAGGATGCTTCCTGTATGTAGTAAATTTGGAAAGGTCAGAATAGCCAAGGAGAAGAAACCATCTACTCTTGGCACTTGGCCTGGTGGGGCCACCTGGGGCTCGGGAGGGGTGGTGGCAGGGCCCAGGCTCAGGGGGACTGGTCTAGGACCCGCGGGAGGGGCAGGCCCCTGTCTGGAGCCAACAGCCTTCCCTGCACCTGCCCTCCACCGGGGTTGGGGGGGGTGGCTGCCCAAGCCAGGCCACCAAACCACCTCGGGCAGGGAGGGCTGGGGGTTGTCACCTAATACCTGGGACTTGCTCACCACCTGAGAAGCCATGTCGCAGGTTGCCCCTCTTCTGGTCTCAAGGCCCCGGCTTCCTGGACTTGGCGGAGGGCAGAGGTGGGCACGGGGCTGGGGTCGGGGAACACAGCACCTGTTCTTGGCAAGCGTCTGGTGGTTATTAACACTTTTGTCGCCCCCCCATCTGTCCCAGACCAGTGGGCCAGTGGAGAATGAAGAGGTGAAATTCTCATTGGGATTTTTGCCCCTCAGTGGTGGCTGTCCTGCCCCAAAGATCCCAGTGTAGGATTTCAGAGCCAGAGCCGTGTGGAAGTGTGGCTCTCCCTCTACCTGTCAGATGTTGGGGCTGTCCCCTTTGTTGTCACCTGCAGTAGCCGGGGTGGGGGAGGAGAATAGGGGGACTCCACTTCTCTCTGGCCCCGAAGGGGTCTTCTCTGAGTGAGTCTGATTTCTGGAACGGTTTTGATCTGAGAGACAGCCACCGCATTGTTTCCATGGTCTGTGCCTCAGTTTCCCTGAGCTGCCAGTAGTCTACACTGTGTGCGAAAAGGGGCCTGTGAAGGCCGGGATCAAAAGCCTCAAGTGTTTTTCCACGTGTTTGTTTGTTCTTCTCCTGCTGGCCTGAGGGGTACTGCAGTAGTGGGCACCCCGCTGGGCCACAGAACTCCTGGGCAGGCCAGGAGGGCAGGGCTGCTCTTCAAAGAGACCCTTTGAAGTGCAAACATTTCCTTTCGTGAAAAGAAGGGAAATTGAAATTGTTTTGTGCAGACAATGTCCTCTCCCATCAAAGAGGGAGTGGGCCTTATAAAGGGGCCCTCACACATCAGGCCTGGCTGCGTTCCCTCCACTGCCGGAGCCTGGGACTCGGTGAGCCTGCTTTTCCCTCCTTTCTTTTTCCTTTTGGTCCTAAGTCTGGGTCTAACATGTCGTATTTGACTGATGCTCTCTGGTGTTTTTAGCTGATGGCTTCTTGGCAAGTTAGGAAGCTGTCCACGATGGAGTATTAGGTAGCCAATAAAAATGGTGTTTTCAAGGGACGTTTGATCTCACTGCAAAAGCTTCACTGTTAAAAGTGAAAAAAACCTGGATGCGATTTTCCACCGAGTGTTTTCTGAGTGAAATAGATGTGTTTGCACAGAATGAACACACTATTGCGTTGGGCTGTGTTTTGTTCACCATGGTGTGTGTGGCTCCTAAAATAGTGCTCAACGAATATTTGTTGAGCGACTGTTTTCCTAACGAGTAGAACACGGGCGTATTTAAAGGGAGGAGTGTCTTTCGTGGGAAGAGCGAGAAACTGTTTTAAACGTCTGTCGCAGTTTGGGCTTCACTTTGTTTCCAGTACGGACACGTAAGGGCCTTTGTGCTGCGTACAGATCTGACTGTGAATGAGTGACTTCAGTGTTGCTATTTTGGAAATAATCCGGTCCTGTTGAAATTGGAGTGTCAGAATGTTAAGAAGCTTTTCCTGGGTTGGTTATTAGGCGCTTTCACAGACGGGGTGGAGCTCACGCCCCGTCCCCCCAGCTGGTCCCGTGCATGCGACAGACCGGGGATCTCCCACCTTGCCGAGATACAGGCCGCGCCCTGTCCCCTGCGCCCGATGTGTGAAGTCCTGTGCACCCGCAGTCCCTCCCTCTCACCTGCGCTGCGGCTCAGCTCTGAAAGTGGTTTCGTGCCCCTGTGTCCCCCGGCAAGGTCCCTTTGTTGTTCCTCCAGGAAGACACGGCCCCCCAGGCTCAGAGCTGGACCTCCCCACGGTGCCCGCGGCACCGGTCAGAAGCTCGGTGTCGGGCAGCCCTTCCGTGGGCTGCGTGCAGGGCGGGCTGCAGGGGCCCTCTCCCCAGGGGGTGGCTTCTCGCTTCTTTGGCCGCAGTGTACAATAAGAAATAAGTTCACACTCGGATCAAGTACACAAACAGGGACACCCCTATTTCTATGGAGATTAAAATGAAAGTTTTCATAACACAGGACTCCTTCTCATACTGATAATTTTGATTCTTTTCTGTTGAGTTACAAGAAATCCCGGAGTCCTGGCAGGGGCCTGCCGCCCCCCACTGCCCCCTCCGTGCTGCCTGCAGGCCAGGTTCGCCGGATGGGGGTTGCAGCGGGTAATTCTGTCCAGCCCCGCTGGGCCAAAGGCAGTCGGGGAGCCAGGCTTCCTTTCGCGGTCATCTGTGGGTTTCTGACCGAGGTGGCCCTTCTTCACCTGTGCAAGCTCCGTGTGTGGTTTGTGCAGAGGCAGATGGCCTGGCTCTGTCCTTGGGGACCCCCGCTTGTGGGGTGGAGGTGGCCTGGTCAGGCTGGGCCAGAGCTTGCAGGGAAGGGCCGGACAGTGCTCGGCTGGTTTCGCGTTTCCCGCATCCGGTGAGGTTGGAGGAAGACCCCGTCTGAAAGGTGAGCCCTTCCAGGATTTGTGGGGAGAAGAGGGAGGAGAAACGTCACTCTCCCAAAAGTCTGGGCTCGTGGGCCCTCAGGTCTGACGGACTTGGTGGAACTTGAAAACCCAGCATTGGCAATAGCAAGGATGCTGTTAAATAGTTCTCCTAAGAAGGTTGGATGGATTTTATATAAATTCAAATCTTGTCCGGGGGATGTGAATGGCTTTTTTTTTTTCCTGCTTAGAAAATGAATATTCTTTAATAAGTTAGCACGTATAATTCTTAGAACCTTTGTAGTAAAGGAATTGTACAGAACAAGAGCCCAGTGCCAGAACAGCTGGGCAAGATGAACCGCCTCATTCTTGAAACAATGTACCACTCTCTGTCCTGTTTCTTGTGAATTTCTTCTATTTACTATGCCTGTCGGTGACAGTAATTTACTGCAAGAATTCGGAATAGGTAACTTTCAGTCTCTTAGAAACCCATCTGTAAGTTAACAGATGTCAGTGGCCGTTGTGAGTAAGTGAAGAGCATCTTCGTGAACTGGATCTTATGCTTTGTTCATGTTCTGAAAAATGAGGGATAATCCGTCATTGCGGTGACACAACACAACCCCGTAACCCTATGACCTCAAATTTTTAGCAGCTAGTTGTTCGTTTGTTTGTTTTAACTTTTGTTGGAAGACACGTCCTTCTCCGTAGATGGCCATGTTGTAGAGGTGAGGCCGTTCCTCACTCCACGAGTGTCTGTACTGTGCTGGGGACAGTGTCCCACTAGTCAGTCTCAGAGTCAGACACAAGTAGAGTTTGGGGACATTATCGGATGTCATCTGTGCTTGGATTCAGCCCTGATTATGGCGTCTCTCTGGTGTGTGGCCTGGTGGGTCTGGGCGAAGGCTTGTCATCCTGGACTCATGAGTTCCAGCGGGGGCCGGGGCCTGGGTTAGGGGGGGGGCTGGGGTGTGGGGAGCTGGGGTCTGGGGGGAGGGGGGCCTGGGCATGAGAGCCTGGGACCTGAGTGGGGGCCGAGCACAGTCTGCACAGCGTTGGGGCACTTACTTCCCTGCTGTGCCAGCCGCCTGCTGACTGCCCTGCGGTGAGGATCTGCCAGGGAGCCTTTGAGCGGTGGGGGGAGGTGTGGAGCAGCCCAGGGTTTGTGGCTCTGACAGCCCTCTCCCCTGGAGGCGCAGCAGCGGTCTGGTGCCAGCTAGGTGTGGCACGGGGAGCCAGGACTGAGGGCGGGGCGGGCCCTGGCACCCCCGCAGCCCCGCCCCACAGCCCAAGGCTGCTGACTCAGAAGCAAGAGTCAAGCTCTTCCCCGCTCCGATGGCCCTGCTGCTCCGGACAGGCTCCTTGGGACAGGCTCCTCTGAGCTTCCGTGGCCTGAGGGCCACATACCGGCTAGGTCTGGACCTCTCCAAAGGCCTACGCCCACACATGCTAACTGCACACCAATAAAAACGAAAATGTGAGCTGCAGGGCGGGACCGACGATGTAGCGTTCGGTTTCTGGACACGCAGCTCCCAGAGCGGGAGACGTGGCCACGGCGCTGTGCGCGTCGGGTGGCGTCCGTGATCGGGCTCTCTGCTGCAGCCCCCCCTCCCCCCTCCGAGTTTGACGCGCACACAGGTAGGTGTGTGCGTGGGACAGGGGCAGATGTGCGGGTCAGAGAGGAGGACTGCGTTCCGCAGTCTGCACAACGGCACGGAGCCTCTCGGACCCTGAGTCAGACCCCGGGTGTCGGTGGCCGCCAGGGCGGCCGGTCCTCCCCGGGATGGGGGGGTGCCGAGCCGCGGTGGGGCCAGGTGCGGCGTCTCGGACCAGCCCCCGGGGCCCTTGCCGTCGCTGGCGTCCGTCACGCTGCTGAGCCTGGGGCGGATTGGGGGAGGCCCGGGAACCCGCGTGGCGGTGTGCTCCCCACGGACAGCCTGGGCCACCCCGTGTGGCTCCTGCGCCCGGCGGGGCCCGCTCCGAAGTGGGTGCTAAAGGGTGTCTCTTCAGCAGAGCCGAATTCACCTGAGCACCCTTGGGACTTGGGACAGGCGGGGCGCGGGCCCACGTGCTTTCTTTTCTGAAAACAGTGTGCAGCTGGCTGCTGGTAGGAAGTGGGAAGTCACACTGCGGCGGGGGGCGGGGGGCTCCTGACGGTGGGGACGGGTGATAGCTGGGGCCTCGTCAGCGAGGACAGGGACGGAACGATCTGAAAAGAGACAGGACTCGCTGGGCTGGGGCTGGGGTCCGTGAGTGGAGCGGCCAGCCCCGCTCCTGTCCCAGGAGAGGGTGTGGGTGTGTGGGGGGTCACTGCAGGCCAGCCATCCCGGGGACTGGTGTGGGAAGGGTTAAACCTCAGCCCTCGGGTCGTTTCTGCCACAGGCCGCTCGCCCCGAGGTCGCACCTGTGTGTGTGCTGTCCCTGTGTCTCTCTGTCCCTCTGCTGGTATGTGGGGCAGTGGGCAGAAGGCGGAGGAGGGTGGGGCCTCTCAGGAAATCTTCTGGGAGGAGGTGGTGTCAGCAGCTCCTTGAGTAAGGGGGCACAGGGTGTGGCTGTGCCAGGGCGGGGCGGCAGGTGGGGTTCCAGGGCCCCCACGTCCTGTCGCCCGGGGGGGGCGGGGCACGTCTGTGTGAGCGCTCGGCGTAAGCCCAGGTTTACTTAACACTTGGTTCTGAGGAAATTTAAGGGAAGATGGTTAAAAAAAGGTGAGCGTGCTCAGGCCCCACTCGCCTTCAGCACCCAGGGGCGCCGGGCTCTGTGGCGGGGAGAGCTGCCCCGAGTGTTCAGGGCAGAGCCGGCTGCGTTTGACGGCCACCCAGGCGGAAGCTGTGTGCCTGTGCGGGGGATTTGCGGCGAGGCATCGACAGACAGGGCAGGTCCCTCGCTCAGAAAGCCGTGGCCGCTCCTGCTTCCCCGGGGATGCTGGGACGACGCCCCAGGCCCCCCGGAACGCCTCGGCCTGGGGCGTCCCTGTACCTTCTCGCGGGACGGAGGGCGGTGGGAAGGGCGACGGGAGCCCGGCGCTCTTACGTCCGTGTGCATGGTTTTTATTTCTGCTGGGGCGTCTGGTTCATTCGCTCACATGCTCATTAGGACTTTCTGTTAAAACGGTACAGAAACATCACTTACGGTGTCCTTTGAAACTCGGGACTTGTGGTCACCTCTGTAAAAGATGGCGAGGCGAGCCTGCCCCCCCCCCCGGGGGGGGGGGGTGGCTGTGGGGCGGGGTCAGGGCGTGGTGGCCCGGAGGGGACCGGCCCGCGCCCTTTACTCCCTGAGTGGCCTGGGAGCCTGCGCAGAGTGCGTCCTGCACGTAGCCCACCGTGGACTCTCCCGCTTTCGCGTCGTCTGTCTGGGGCGGCCGGGGCTGAGTCCCGGCGTCCAGGCGGGAGTGTGGAGAGAGGCGGCCGTCACCCCGTTTGCGCTCCTCAGCCCCCGGAGACTGGCTCGTTGTTCATTTGTCTCGCTGGGTGTTCAGATGAGCAGCGTGTCGCGTGCGTGAGACTTTGCCGTCGGGCCTGTGGGTGATCCTGCTGCCTGTGACACTCGTCACCTTGGCAGAGGGAGAGTCCATCCGCTCAGGGGACGCGTCTTGCTGGCTCGGCGGAGCAGCCAGGTGAGAAAACTAAGCCATGTCGGAAGCTGTGAGAAACGTCCATGGTGGGGAGAGGTGGCCGTGCCCCCGTGCGGGGAGCAGCCTGTCCCCCACTGTCCCCCACACGTGTTCGTGGGCCGTCCTGCGTGGCCCGGGGTGACCTGCTCGAGGAATGTGCCGGAAGTCGGGATGTGGTGAATGTAGCTTGGTGGAAGGAGCGTAGGGCCTGGCCTTATCTGTCCCCTGCAGCCTGGCCCTGGGGCCCTCCTGACACCCGTCACACCCTCCTCTCCGAGTGCCCCGGGCTTGCCTCCACCTCCTTAGACGCAGCTGGGAGGTCCGGGGACTGGGCCAGACTGAGGGCTCAGTGTCAGCTTTTATGCTTTTGGACTCGGAAGGCCTTGTGTTAGGACACTCTCTTTGGGGTTTCCATCCCAAGTGTCACCAAAGGAAATCGGTGACATTCCGTGCGTCGCCCGCGGCGGGGGGCTGGCGGCAGGCCCCTGGAAGCCGCGTCCTGTCGCGTGGGGCGTCTCTCTGGTGGCCTTGGCAAGTCGGGACAGGCGTGAGAAGTTTCGGTCCCCATCAGCCTTGCCGGGGAGGAAGCCTGAGAGGCGTTAGCTTTCAGAAGCACCGCGCAGCCACTCATGGTGACGGACACCCTGGCCCCCCTGAAGGGAAAGGAAGCAAGCTGGCCTGGGTCACCCCGGCCGGGAGCTCCAGCTGCGCTTCTGGAAAGAGCCGCCTCCTGCCGAGGAAGGGTGCCTCACCGTGCTCCCGCCTCTGCTGCTCCCTGTCTCCTCCGAGAGGCGTGCGTTCGCGACGTCCGGGTGTGAGGGAGCCCTGAGAAGGGGCGGTCGTGACTGACTGATGTTCACAGCTTTCGACGGGCGGAGTCCGGGGCCCATCCCGGGGGTGCTGACGCACCGCCGCCTTCCTCGTTCTGGGCTAGACCGGCCTGCAGACAGACGGGGGACACGCGGCCCCTTTCCTGGGCCTCGGGGTGCAGGACCCCGTGGGGAGCGTCCTGCTCAAGGCCTGCAGGTTCGCCGTAGCGGACACGAGCCTGGTGTGGAGCTTTCTCACGTGGGTGTGCAGATGCGTGTGTGTAAAGATAACGCACCTCGCACTGATCAGTGCGCAGCTCGGCTGTGCCTCCAAGTTCACGGAAGGTTCACAGGAGGACAAAGGATGGCACGCAGTCAGATTTGCAGAATAAAAGACTTCAGTTGTGCAGCCGAAGTTCAGACGTCTTAAATGTCTGCTCTGTGGACAGAAATCCGATAAGGGTCACGCTGCGGAACGGGGCGGCTTTGTGGCCTGCCGGCCCCGAGGAGGCCCTCGTGTTTGGGGTGGAGGGACTTCACAGAGGGCAGGCTGGGAGGCTCGGGGCTGCTGGGCTGGCCCTGGACAGTTTCGGAGGGGGGTGGCCACAGTTAAGACTCCTGCAGGGCGTGGCGGGGTGGACCAGGTCGAGCTCGTCCTCGGCCAGGGCTTTGACGTGGTTTTGAATAAGTACAAAGCAGATAGGGCTTTGTTGCTGCAGCTGGTAACAGAGTGACAGCCAGGGGCACGGAGGCGGGGAACGGGGGCTCCCGAGGACGGTTACTGATCGTTCGTGGCACGTGGGCTCCGAGCCGGGGGTGTTTGGGACGTAGCTTCTGAACGTGCCCTGGGGGGACACGCCTGCTCGCCAGACCCTCTGTGACTGTGGCCCCACCCGGCCGACAGCGTGTGGCCCCGAGGGGTGGCGTCTCCTGCCTTGGCGTTTCTGAGAGGAGCAGGGTGCGCGCGGGGTCCGGGACGCCCGTCCACGCTGTCTCGTGTGTGTCTGTGGTCGCTGTAGGGCGACTCGCGGCCCCACCACGGACGCAGCCCCTGGTGCACCCCTGTCTCCCTGGGGTGACCTGTTCCGTCCCCCGCCACCTTCTGTGGGACCTCAGAGGCCACCCCGAAACCCCCCAGCTCCTTCCCAGCCCCCGGGGCCTCTGTCGGCTCTGAAATTGGCTTTGTTGGGGTCAGCCTTTAGAAAGTGGGGCAAGTTGGGGGCCCCACGCAACGACATCATGCAAGCGACTGACCCCCGTTTTAAGGCCACATTGACCACGTGAACAAGGGGCCCGGCTCGCCTCTGAGGCCGCAGTGTGCCACTTCCCCCCTGTGGCAAGCATCCCCTCTCGGCGGCCGGCGCCATGGAAACACGCTCTCGCTCCCTGGGCAGGGGCGCCTCTCCACGAAGGTTAACAGCGGGGCTATCTCCTCCGCTCTGGACGGGGAGCTGTGGGCCGACAGGTCCTTCCTTGGACCGGAGCTGGCACTGGCGTCCCCACGTGAGGACGGATACGTTCCTTTGGGCCAAGTTTGAACAAAATCAGTGCTAAGAACACGGAGTCCCTTTGGGATGTAACTTGTCACGCACGGCTAGGAACAGCCTTTGGTTTCATCCGTACATTGAGTCACTTCGAACTTGCTTTTTTCCTTTTAACTCTATCGTAAAACACGTAAAAGTTCAGTGGCAGGGGCGGAGTGTGTGTTCTATGCAGGGAATGGTGTATCCAAGAGCTCAGTGCTCAGTCACTTTGGCTGGCCTCGAGCTGGTTGTAAAATCTGGATTTGGGGCCTTTTGGTAGAATGCAAGGTTCACCGTGGCAGAGCAAATAAAGGTTTCTTTATAAAAGTTCAGAATACACTGGGGGTTTTTCCTAACCTGGAGGCAGGATGCAGTATTGTCTTTTTTTTAAATACAGGTAGGTCCTTGTCCTTTTTCTTTTTGAGGGGTGTCGCTGTGACGAGGTGTCCTGGGATTTCTTCCAGCACAGTTGGAGGGCACAGGCCTCATGTTGCTTTATGTCTGAAGGAGAAAACGGGGTGTTCTTAGATGTTTGCAGCAGCTGGGCGACGCCAGCTTCCCCGCCCCCCCCCCGCCCCCTTCGTCTCCCTGAGCGCTGAGCCCCGCTGTGACACTGCAGCTGCCCCCGTGCTGCTGGGACAATGCCGCGGTCGGCCGCAGTCCTCGCCCGCCGTTTCTGCGGTGTTTCCTCCTGCTGGCCTGACTCGCCTTTCCCGGCAGCGCTCTGCCCCTCCGCCGTCCTGAATTCCTCTGCTTTGTGTCTCCCCGAGTCACCAACAGTGTGCGGTGGACACTCAGCACGTGACTTGTGGGTGAGGGGCCTGGGGACCCCAGCTGGTCGGTGGGGCTTCTGCGGGGGGCGTGACCCGCCGGGCCAGCCGTGCGCCCCACCCTTGGGTGCCCCGGCTCCCGCCAGCCTTCCCCGCCCGTTCCACGTTGACCTCTCCTTTGAGAAGCGTTTTGAAGCAGTGGTGTGCACGTGAAGGTCGGCAGAGGGGAAGGGCGACAGGCTGAGGGAAACGCGGGGAAAGGCGGGACGCGAGGCCGCTCAGCGCGAGCTGAGCACGCACCCTGGACCTCCGTCTCCAACCGTTTGTCCTTAGAGACGGGGAGGGGGACACGGAGCGCACACGCTCGCTTTCCGTGTGCGCGCAGCCTGGCCAAGCCAGTGGCGGGTTTGTGAGCGTGCACACGCCGCGGGGGTCTCTTCCGGGGGGGGGGCGGGTCTGCGCAGAAGGGGGTGGAGCTGCAGGAAAGGGACCAGGCGAGACCCAGCCTTTTGTGTGCGTGCGGAGGGAACGGTGGAACCGAGAGCCACAGACACGTAGGCCGCCAGGCGGGGCAATGCAGCCCGGGGTACCCGCACCCGCTGCGGGGCACCCCGGCGGGCAGGGTGGCTGCGGCCACACCCCCAGCACGGGCACCACGGGGCTCGGGGACGTTTAAATGCAAGTGAAAAAGTGGTTAAACGCTCGGTCGTTGTTACTTAGCATTGCCGACGTTGGCGTATTTCAGTTACGTGTGCTTTTGGCTTCCTGTGGGTTCAGGTGTGTCTGGGCCGCTGCTGTCAGACCGTCCACGTCTGCGTTGGCCCGGGCGGACGTGAGCAGCGAGCGTGTGTGTTTCTAAGCTGCCGTGTGTGGAGGCCTTGGTCGCTTCCAGGACCCCGTCTGTCACAAAAGCAGAGCCATCGTTCCGAGCGCCCACCTGGTCTTCACGGATCGAGAGGCCAGCAGCAGCAGCGGACGGGCGCCTCCGCGGTGCGGCGCCGCTGGGCCAGGCCAGGGCGCGTGATTCTCTTGACCCTCCCCAGACGGGGGCAGCGGCTAGTACTGTGGCAACCTGCGTCTTGCCCAGGGAGAAAGGAAATGCTCAGAGAAGTTGCGTAACTTGCCCTGCGTCTTTTGAATCCAGTTTTATCAGAGATTTTCAGCTCCTTCTCCTCCTCCTGCCTGCGGCTGCTTGACCTTCACGGTGGGGAGGCAGGTGGAGGGGATGGTGACGTGCCTGTCCTGACCCCAGTGACGAGTCACGGGCCCAGCCAGCGACAGGTAGGCCCGCAGTCCTCACGGATCACTGAGCAGATATGAGACGCAAAAAATGTTTTCCCTCTAGCTTGTTATCTTAGTTCAGCAAAATCGATGACGCAGCTTGACACGTGTGGCCAGGTCTCGTCACCCAGGGGCTCGGGGCCCCGGCGGCTCCTCTGTGCTGTGCTCAGGGCGGGTGGGGGGTGCTCAGGCAAGGAAGCTTCCTGTTACATCAAAAAACTGCCCCCCTGCCCAGTCCTGACCTTTCAAAAATTTTTTAACTTTCTGGGGACGTCTGGACAGACTAGCTGCCGGCCATCATCAGGCCTGATCAGCCACAGAGGCGGGTGCCTGCAGGGCCCGGCCCAGTGCACGGGGGGGGGGGGGGGCGGGGGGGGTGGGACGGGGCGGGGCCACAGCAGCCCCTTAGCGCCCCGAGGAGCACCGGGGAGGGTCCCCAGGCTGTCTTCTCATGGGTGACGTGGGGATCGATGGCCGACTTTCCATGCACAGGAGGGGCCTAGCAGCGTCGCAGCAAGAGCCGCGCAGACCTCACTCCGTGGTGTGTCTTCAGCTAAGCGCTGGACTCTCGGGGCCTCGCTCGCCCTCGGTGGCCCCGGGCCCCGTCCCGCTGGGCGGGTTAAGGGGGCGTTGTGCTTGCTGTGGCCGGGGCGCACGCGTTCCCCAGGTGCCCAGAGCTCGCCACCCACGTGGCGGTGGCCGTCAGGGCTCTCGCGGGGACCGGGTGGCTGGCACTCTCAGTGAGTCCCAGTGAGCTAGTGAAGCCGCTGCGCGCAGGCAGGGTGGTCCCAGGAATCGGCAGCCGGGGTAGTGAGGGTCCACCCTGAGCGGCCTCAGTCCCCGAGGCTGGAGGGTGGCGGGAGGGTTAGGTGCGGGGTGCTCTCCCGTCAGAGCACCCCTGCTCAGTGCTCAGAGCGTCTCCGAGCAGTGGTGGAGGAGGCTGAGTGGCCCCAGGACAGACAGGAGGGGACCCGCTGGACGCCCACATCCTGGTTCGCTCCACACAGGCCTCCATGCTGAGGACGCGGCCGGAGCGTGGGGCAGACCCCGTCTGGAGAGCCTCCGGCTGGTGGCCGCCTGATTCTCGGAGCACGTGCACCTGAGTCACCCCGCGCGTTGGGGCTGGTAAAAGCAGGTGCGGCCGAGGCTGGCGCTCGGCAGGCTGGCCCAGGAAGGGCCCGGAAGCCGCTGTTTTAGGCTTCTTGGGTCACACGTGGCCTCTGTGGCGTCGGTGCCCTCTTCCTCTTTTTCTTTTTTTTTGTAAACAAACTCAACAGTAAACGCCATTTTTTTCAAGGTCAGCGCCGAAACGGGCCGTAGTTGGACTGATCTTTGTTTCCGGAAGTGGGCTGCATGCAGGGCGATTTTAGGGGTGCACAGAATTTTAGGGGTGCACAGATGCACACACACTTAGTCGTACGTTAAATGCGGAGACCGGGGCCGTTTCGGCGGTGCTCCATTTTATGAAAGAAATACAAAGTTTTCTCAGGAAAATTTCACGTTACGGGAGGGTGGATCCCTTTAAGGAACGGTGCGCGTGCCGCCGCGCACAGCAGCGGCTCCTGGGGGTGGTGTGCGCACCGGCCGGCGCGTGCTCCTGTCGCCTGCCTTGTAGTCTCTTGGGACCGGCCACGCGGATGGGAACGTTCTCAAGGAGAAATCTGTGAGACTTCAGAGCAGACAACGGGACAGAGCCACTTTTAAACCGAGTCCTGCCCGGCAGCTGTGTGCGGGTCCCTGCCTGTCTCCCCCCCTCCTGGGGCGGGCCGGTCCCCTGGGTGGGGGCCCGGGCATCGTCGGCCCTGGCCCGCGTGTCCCCCTGACTGCCCGTGGGCCGGACTGCGGTGGCAGCCAGCGGCCTGGCCCCGGGAGAGGGGCTCAGCCCACGGGAGAGGCGTGCTCGCTCCTGGGGCCATGCTGGGCGGGCCGCTGGCGGCTGCCTCCAGGGCTCGTTTGTCCCCACACGCTTCTTCAGAGTTGCCGCACCTTGGGGACACATCCGCCCGTGTGGGGATGGGCGGGCTGACGCCTGCCTGCGGGGCGTGGTGCCCTGGGCTTGTCCGTCCGTGCCCAGGGGAGCAGCGTGGACTTGCCCGTCAGGTGTGCTGGGCAGACAGGCTGTGCCGGCTCACGAGCACTTGGTGTAGGCAGGACGTCCCCGTCCAGCCCCCAAGGTGGCACGTCTTTCCCCTGCCCCTCGAAAGCTGCATTAAATGCCTTCCCGCCCGGAGATCCAGCCCTGCTCCTGACCCTCCTTCTCTGGGATCCTAGACCACGTGCAGAGTGGAGACGGGGAGGAAGCGCTGCTCTCACAGCTGAAGTTGCGTGGAAGTTACTGGCTCTGGCCAGCACTGTTGTTGGGAAAAGCCCCGTGCCATTCCGGTGGTGGGGGACCCCCGTGATTCCCGTGGAGACCCCGTGTGCCATTCTCGGGTGTGGGGACCCCGTGCCATTCCTGGTGGGAGACCCTGTGCCATTCCCAGTGGGTGGGGACCCTATGCCGTTCTCGGTGGGTGGGGGACCCTGTGCCATTCCCAGAGGGTGGGGGACCCCGTGCCATTCCCAGTGGGAAACCCCCGTGCCATTCCCGGTGGGTGGCCACCTCTTAGCGCTTAGCTTTTTTTTCAACCACCTCTATTGATTATAATTTACATGCTATAAAATCAATCCATTTAAGTTACAAATTCAGCGGTTTCTATCGGGGATGGGAAGCAGAGTCGGCTCTGAGCGTGAGGCTGGTCCCTGTGTGTCACTGAGGGGGTCCCATAATGCCGTGGCCCATGGCCCTAGGGGACCTGGCGGAGGTCTCCCGTGGGCCCCAGTCCCATCAGCTCCTGTGTGTCACGTGACCTGTGTGTGACTGTGACCTGTGCGTCACGCGGGCACCTGGGCCTCGGGCGCCATGTCTTGTCCTGCCCCTGGGCACCACGGGGCAGCTGTGCTTTGATGGTTGTGGGCGTTTGGTTGTGGGCCGTGTTTGAGCAGACGTCCAGCCCGTCGTGGCGGTGCCGTCATGGGCAGGTAGGAGGGTGTCATTTAGGGGTGACCGGAACACTCAGCGGTCAGGTGTCGTGGGAGCTAGGCACAGCTCACTCGCAAAGGTTCCTGAGAAAAGTAGCTGTTTCCGTAAAGTTCAAGCAAGCACAGCGGAATGTCAAACGGGTGAGGGTGGAAGTGTGTGCGAGTGCCCACGGACGTGTCCACAGTGACGTGGGGCGGACGACCCGGCCGTGTCAGTCGGAGCGGGCGGGGTCCCTGTCATTGGGGGGCAGTCGGTCACCCTCAGGGCGCTCTGCGTGATGCGACCTCCCATCTCACGTTAGGTGCACGTCGTATTCGGGACGCGTGATGAGACCCCTCGGGCTCCGGGGTGAGCGTGTGCGCGTGTGCAAAGGGAAAAAGCCGAGAGGAGCAGACGGGCCTCCCGTGGCTCACTGGCTCCCCCCGTGTGCCCCGGGGGCACGGCCTCTGCTCAGGCAGTGGTGGCTCGTCACCAACCCTGCTCCTCACCAACCCTGCTCCTCCTGGGCAGCCAGCCCCCCCGCCTGGGCCCGTGTGGGGCCATTGGGGTGGTGGCAGCTCGGCGCCGTGGGACAGCGGGTTCAGGAGCTCTGTCGTGAAGTGCCGGCTGTACAGGTGGGAGCTGGCCAGACCCCTGATGAGGGGCCAGCGACGGTTTCCCGTGCGTGCTGGCCTCAGTTCTCGGCGCTGGTGCCAGCACAGGGCTCACCCCCCGTCACGGCCCCCAGCACGGGCCCTAGCTGCTGCACACCCACCTCCGTGCCCGGACCCGCGGGAACAGTCCTTGTGGGTGCCGTGGTAGCACCCTTATTCGGAACGTGGTCACTGTTTGTCGGGGTGAGGAGGTAGCAGCGCCCCTGGGTTGGCGGTCACCTCATCCCATCTTCTGCCTTCTTCCTGGGGCCCCCAGCGATGCTTCCGCCCGTGACACACGTCACCCCCGCCTGCTCAGTCCCCACGATGCGGCCCTCGTCCCCGTTGGCGGGACAGCCGGGGTGTCTGGGGTGCTGTGCCACACTCCCAGGGCCACCGCCTCTGCAGCGGCCACAGGCCTGAGTCCGGAGGCACAGATGTGGGTCTGACGTCTCTTCTTTGCCTCCAGGAGCCCTTATCTCATCTCACCTCATCTATCTCATCTCACCTCATCTCATCTCATCTCAGCCCCCTGAGACATCCGCTCCCAGACCCAGGCGGCCGTCGGGGGACAAGGTGACCAGGCCACGCGTCGTGTCCCAGGTACAGTCCGCCCCTGTGGGATGGCCGTCACTGTCCGGCGCTTGACCTTTGAAGGGCACTGCCGGCTAACACGCTGAGCGGCCGTCCTCCAAACCGGCGTCCGCCTGGCTTTCTGACGCTTCCGCGTGTCCCGCAGCCGGCGTGTGCCCCAGCGGAGCCCAGGCCGGCCGTCACCGCGGCGCGTTTCCCACGCCCCTGCCTTTCCTCCGTGCGGAGCCGTCACGGCCGCAGACGTGACGCCTTCGCGGAGGCCGGCCCCGGGGCGCGGTGCGGAGGGGCCGGGCCCGCACGGTCAGCAGTGGCCGGGAGGCACCTGTGCTCCCCGTGGTGGCCGTCCACGCCCTCCAGCCACGTGTCCGCCGTGGTCCCTGGGAGGGTCTCGGCTGGCTTCCGGGGTCTCCCCGCTCTCTGGGTTTCACTCTGGCCTGAGAATTCTCCGTGGCTCGTCCTTGGGTTTTGGTGCTATGGGACAGGGTGTAGCCCAGTGTTTGGGGCGGGTCCCTGGGCTCCCAGGTCCTGGGGGACGGGGACGTGCGTGAACCGGGCAGGGGCGCTGGGGAAGGCCAGGGCTGCCCAGTGGGGCTTGCGTCCCCTCCCTCCCTAAGGAGAGGAGTCCGCGTGCATTCGGCACAGTGTCGTTAGGGAAGAAAGCATCTGTTGTTAAATCCTCAACAGCTTCTGTTCCAGTTGGCTTTCAATCAAAAAAAAAAGTGGTTCACTGCGCAGAGGGACTTCATATCATTACTGTCACCATTTTAGTCATCGCACAGAAACGCGGCGGGTTTTCAGCTGTGACGGTGCGTTTGCGTCAGGAGCCTCCCCCGACCTCTACCCTGCACGCAGACGTCCTCACAGTCCTCGGGCCACCCCCACTCCTGGTTCCCGGCGAGATCGCTTGTGGGCTGGGTTCAGCAGGACGCTGGGGGGTCTGGCCCTGAGTGAGTCCTGCAGGCGTCAGAGACGAGGGCGCAGAGTTGCCAGGTGCCCTGTGCCGAGTCGGGGCAACGCTAGGGCCTCACACGTCCTCCTCTTCCTCCTCCGCCCGGCTGGCGACCTGGGGAAGGGGCTCAGGTTCGCGGGCGCTCCTTCTGCGTCCCCCTCCCCTTGCTGACAGACTGCTTTGGAACCGCTTTCTCTTACTCAGCAGCGGGCCTGGCGGGGTCAGGTGTCCGCACCCAGGTGAAAAGCTGAAACCCAACTGTTTCTGGGGGAGGACGGTGCCTGGACAGAGCATGTGGGGAGTGGAGTCCTCGGGCGCAGGTCCTGCACCGTGTCTGAATCGGGGTCCCACAACCCGCCGGACGCCAGGTCCGGCGCTGACAGAGACGGGGCGTCCCCTGGAGGCCTCCCCGTGTTAGCCACGCCTGTCCGTGCCCTCTGGTGAGGGCCCTGTCTCCCCCAGGCGAGAGGGTGGGGTCCCCGTCTGCTCCCTGCTGTTTCTGAGCCGCTGGGGGTGGCGGGGGCAGGGGATGGTAAGTATCAGTTGACCGGATGGGCCGGTGCTCGTGACTCGTGTCTGGCCGGTGAGCATCTCGAGGGCCGGGAGAGGCACAGAGCAGATTCGCCGCTGCCAGGGATGAAGCAGAAGCCGTTTAAACCTCCCACGAGGAGGAACCTGCTCGCCCATCATCCAGCCTCGCCAGGAAAAGTGAGTTTCCGGTGAAGCCGGGTCGACTCGCCACGAAAGCTGGGAAGGTCAAAGAAAGGTCGGGCGCTGGCTTTCAGCTCCTTGAAGGTCGTTTCCCACGCTGACCCGTGATTCTGATTCTGTTGAAGCGTTGTAATCCTCCGGGAGCCCTTCTTCCTGCCCGCGTGGATGCGCTCACGGCCCTGACGTGGGTGCCGTGTGGCTCCCGGGGTGCGTGGCGGGCCACCCTGCTGCTCGTGAGCCGCCCGAGCACCCAGCTGCGGCTTCGCGTTGTCCGTGCAGGAAATCGTGGCCCGGGTCTTGAGTGACTGCCTCGTCGGTGACCTGGGAGGAGGGCCGTCCTCGTGGCCGCTTTTCTGTGGCCGTGGGGCGTGTGGAGAGCATTCTGGGCGTACGCTGAAATGGCTGTTTTCGACCTCTAAGAACTCCTTAAAGACAGCAGCCGTCTTGGCCACGCCTCCTCGTTCTCGGGGGTGGCTGGTCGCAGAGCAGCGACCGGAGGAGGGGGAACTTCAGCCACGCGGCCCGAACGCGGCCGGGTTCAGGCGGCACTCTGGGGCGACGGTGTGCGTTGGGGCAGACGTGTGACGTGAGGTGTGAGGTGTGTGTGTCCACATGCCACGCCGAGGCGCCGCCCCGGCCTCACCCCTGCCCCGGCCCCTCCTGGCCATTCTAATCCGCCGGCCCTCGCGTCATCAGCCCTTCGATTCTGGTGCTCTGAGTCGTGTCAGGCAAATGGGACCTCGTCCTCCAGTAGGAACGTCTGTGGCCCCGGCAGGCCGTTTCCTCCGGGTCTGAAGGAAAGCCCCTCCCTCCGGGCCGCGTGCCTGAAAGGTTGGCCACCCGTGAAGTGCGGTTGCAAAGGGGACGGCGAGTCCCGTCGTAAAATGTGGCATTTCCTTCTCCGGTCGTGTGTGCGTGACGGGCACCACCGAGATAATCTCCATGGTAACGGGCGTGTGAGCCGCGTGTCCCCAGGGCCCTTTGAGGAGAAGAGCAGGGACAGGGAGCAAGGGGCAGGTGAAGAGGAGAGGCAGGCGCGCTGGGACCCCATGCTCGGAGGTGAGCGCCTGCCGCCCGCCCCCCTGCGGCGGAGGGGGGGGGGCCCCTCCTGTCGTCACGGTGATGGGGCCCTTCCTTTGCTTAAATCTTCACATCTGAGTAAAGCATAAATCCCGAGCCAGGCCGCGCCATTCGTACGAGACGTCCGTGCACTGCCGCACGTAACCGGGCACGAAGTCTCGCGCGAGGCTGCGCAACTGTGGCCCCCCGCGCTGTCACCTGGGGCTCAGCCGGCCCCCCCCTTGATCCCCAGGTTAGGGTGTAAAGAGCCGAAAGGTGAGAGGTCAGTGGAACTCGCGCTGTCTTTTCCGATCTCGGCCTCATTCCCCAGTGGCACAGGTTTAGGCCCGGAAAGGCCCAGGGACACGGCTGCCCGTTTGTCCGTTGGAATCTTTACTCTGGGCCGGTTTTCTAGGTAAAAATGACGGGATGTGGCCCACTGTGCGTGGTCCCGCCTCACCCTCCGTGAGAGACTCAGTGCAGCTGTGGGGGTCCGGCGGGGTGCAGGCTCCTGCCGGCCCTGGGGGACCCCTTCCTTCACTCGCGCTCAGAAGCGTCCAGGCGTGCGCTGAGCGGGGGAGAAGGCAGAACGGACCCCATGGACCCCGTCCGTCACCCGCACCTGCCGGGCAGACCTTGGCGGGGGGTTAACTTGGCTGTAGACCCTCTCGCCTTCCTTTTTCCAGCTCTTGCCTCGTTTCGTTAAGAGATTTTCTTCCTTGTAATTAAAGAGCAGCATGCGCTCGTAGAAAAATGATCAAAATGCTGAAGGTGAACACCGCCCACAGTCTCCTGTTCAGAGACAGCGTCCCCTCCGTTCCCCTGTGGGCCGTTCCTCACCTCCGCTCCTGTTCACAGGCGCTGTGAGGTTGGGGGGCGCCCCGTGAGCTGCCCCACCCTCCCGCCGCCCCAGCCCACGTCAGAGACGCAGCAGCTGCAGCTGGACGTCCGGTCCCCGTCTGCTGGCCAGCTCTCCCTCCACACCCCTTCCCATAGCCCCTGCTCTCCGTGTGCTTTCCAGAACACTCTGCCGCAGCCCTGCTGGGGCCCCGACACCCCAGTCAGAGTCGGCTCTCCGTACCCCCCACCCCGGGTCTCGACTGGTGATTCGACCAACTGGGGATCACAGAATTCTAGAAAAACCCAGTTACGTTGTTCCTGACGTGCACTGGGTAGTTAGGCCTGAGGTGGTCGCTTCCGTCCTGAACACGCACAGACTTTTCGTGTCACTCGTCCCCAAACAGAACAGCGTCACAAGTGTTCGCACGGCCCTGGCAAAGAGGCACCACAGTGACCCAGAGGTGGTCCCCCCCGTGCGGGAGGGTGGGATGCATGCACGTCACAACACTGTGTGGAGGAGGCTTGAGCGCCTGCAGACGGGGAGCCAGCCCCCTGGGAGGTCAGCCGCACGTACTTCCCCGCAGTCCCAGGTGGAGTGCGCGGGGCCTCCAGGCCGGTGGACCGTGGCCAGGGCGAGGGAAGCAAGTGGGCTGCGCCGTGCATGCACCTCGACTCGGTTTTTACAGGGGTGTCAGCCGGCAGGAGGAGTTCGTCACTGAGCCCCCGTTGTCTGTTATTTGTAGGGTTACAGACTGGGGGACAGAGTGAGGCTCGTGAGGCGGCCGGGAGAATGCGCTTGGTGGCGTCGTTGCTTTGGCCCCTGGTGTGGGCAGACACCTCTGGAACGAGGTGCCCTAGGCTCACGTCCTGGCCCCGCTGCTTACGAGTTAGGCGACTGCGGGCCGATGAACCGAGCACTTAACAGTGTGTGCAGCTGAGTACGAATGCTGGGCCCTGAGGTTAGGCGTCACGCAGGACCGTGTGCCGGTCAGCAAGAGGCCACGCTACCTGCAGACCTACGTTACGTGTCTTTGTC
Source organism: Eonycteris spelaea (assembly GCA_003508835.1). Taxonomy (NCBI): domain Eukaryota; kingdom Metazoa; phylum Chordata; class Mammalia; order Chiroptera; family Pteropodidae; genus Eonycteris; species Eonycteris spelaea. Next base: position 1,035,701 of record PUFA01000142.1, on the reverse strand, counting down.
ACCGAGGCTGCTGGCTGGACGCAAGGGCACGCCCAGACGGGTTTCCAGGCGTTCTGCCTCTGTCCTTGCTGGGTGAGCTGACCATTTTTCCCCGTGAGAGCAGTAGCCTTTGAGATGGACAGGGGAGCCTTCTCCTGGGGCCACACCCCTCCCGGGGCTCCCCCTCACGGTCTGCCACCTGGGATGAGGCTGGGGTACAGAGGGATGTAGACCCTGGGGCCTGGGGGCTTCGACAGAGCCCAGGGTCCTGAGTCACACTTCCCCAGGGGCAGACCGGACCCCGCTGCCCAGTGAAGACGGTGGATGTGAGCCGTTCCCGTCCAGTCCCGGCCTCCACCGCTGCTCTGTGCCTCGGCCCCGCCCCTGCCTCGCGGCCCCGGGCTGTCGGCTCAGCCGCCCTCGTCCCTTCCGCAGCGCCACGACCCCTTCGTGGGTCTCTGCGTTTCACCACTAGTGTCTCCCAGCCCCTCTGCCTCTGATTTTCCCTGTTCGTTTAAGCCGTTGCACCTGGGCCTCCTCACATCTGGGGGAAGTGGAGATCCGCTGTGAGGACACTTCCCGCCGCTCCGGCTTTGTCCTCGTCCCCTGCCCTCCCCCCCCCCCACACACAATGGCCAGTGTCCTGGGATGCTCTTCCGACCACCTGGCCCCAGATGACTACGTCAGGATCATTCCGCTTCCTTCCTTGTTAAAGTCACGTGTGCGCTCGAGCCCTCCAGGAGCCTGGGGACAGCTGCCCACGTGCCCGCCCGTGGCTGGCCAGCTGCTCGTGCTGGGGGGAGCTGCCCGCCCGCTCCGTCCCGTGCGGCTGGTGCCTGAGCGAGACCCTGGAGCGGCGTCAGGCACGCTGCATGTCGGGCGGAGGGACAGACCTTACCCTGCGCGGCGCCCAGCGGCAGTCCCCAGCCCTCGTCCTGCGTTTGCCTTTCCTGCCCCATGAGGACACGGTCTGTGCTCACTTCCTCCCATCAAATGTCACCATGAGGTCACCTTCCCGCCTGCGAGGCCAGAGCCTGGCTGGGGACTCGGGCCGCTGTGCAGGCCACACCTCTGTGGCCGCGTGTGGCACTTGGCCCCCCCCCCCCCCGCGGGCGGGGGCCCTGGTGGACCCGCACGCCCTGAAGGCTGTTTTGTTTCCCAGGGCTTCTGTGCTGCCAGTTAGGTCAAAGGTCGGCTGATGATAAAGGCGAACGGTTAGGGCTGGTTTCTGCGTCTCACGGTGATAGTTCCTCTCTCTGCACCTCGTGAAACAGTTTTTAAATGAACTGTTGTGAGAACGGTTTTAGAGTTACAAGAATGCGTGGGCGCAGGGTCGGGGGCTCCCGCAGACCCCACGGCCGGCGTGCCCCGGCGATGCCCGGCGCTGGCGACAGCGGGCGGCTTGGCGTCGGAGCAGACAAAGACCATGCTGCGTTCCGATTTCCCTGGGCTTCCCCTCGCGTCCTCTTCCTGTCCTGGTCCCGCCCGGGACCCCACGTGACACGCCGCCGCCTCGGGCCTCTCGCCTGCGCCCGTTCCCTGGACCGTCCTTGTTTTCGCTGACCGGCCGTCTGGGGAGCGTTGGTCAGGGGTCCTGCGGATGCCCCTCCTCTGCGGCCCGGCTCACGTCTTTTTCCTGATGAGCCTGGCGGCGGCTGTGGTTTGGGGCGGGGGGTCACCGAGGCGAAGTGTCCCCGTCACCTCGTCCGTCGCCGGGCCTGTCACGATGAGACGGAGTCGGCTTCTGCACTGCGAAGCAACTCTCCTTCCCGCTTCCACACCGTCCTGTCTGGAGGGACGTCACGGTGGGCAGCCCACGCTGCGGGTGGGGCCTTTGGGCTCCCCTCCGGGGATGCAGGTGCTGCCCACCTGGGCCAGGCGCCCCGTGCGAAGCGTGGGTGACGTAGCCGTGTTCCCTCTCGTGCCAGGAGCGAATCGCGTACACAGCGGGCCAGCATAGTGGTCCAGGAGAAAAGCCCTCCGCGGCTAGGAACAGTCGCAGAAAGCCCGAACTGGTGACAGTTCGACATTTTTCTGCTCCGGGCCTAAGTCTGGGTTAACCTAGAGCGGAACAGCTCGGTCCTTGCCCCGGGGGGTCCCAGCAGGTCCTGTGACACCATCCAACCTCCGGTCCTCCCCGGCCGCGTGGTCACTGCGGCAGGAGCTGTCACCGACGTGTCACCGACGTGTCACTGACGTGTGTTGCCCGTGCCGTCTCCACGCATTCCGGGTTTCAGTCAGGAGCAGGACGCAGTGTGGACGCAGGCCTGGGCACCGCGGCCGGGGTGCCGGGCCAGCCCCAGGCGATGGCAGGACGCGGGGCTCCGAGGCTCAGACGTGCCGGCAGCACGTGACCGGGAGGGCCCCGGCACCTCGGCGGCGTGGCGAGAGGGGTCCCGGCGGAGGCGCGTCCGCGTGAATCACCCTGTTCTTGCTCCTCTCCCCCGGCAGGTGCGGCCGCAGAATGGGGTGCAAGGTGCTGCTGGGCCTCGGCCAGCAGCTGCTGAGACGCAAGGTGGTGGACGGCAGCCGGGACGACAGCCGGCTGTCCCGCTGCCTCAACACCCTGGACCTGGTGGCGCTGGGCGTGGGCAGCACGCTGGGCGCCGGCGTGTACGTCCTGGCCGGGGCCGTGGCCCGTGACAACGCGGGCCCGCCATCGTCATCTCCTTCCTGATCGCCGCGCTGGCCTCCGTGCTGGCCGGCCTCTGCTACGGCGAGTTCGGCGCGCGCGTGCCCAAGACCGGCTCGGCCTACCTCTACAGCTACGTCACCGTCGGCGAGCTCTGGGCCTTCATCACGGCTGGAACCTCATCCTCTCCTACATCATCGGTGCGCCCCCTCTTCCGTCCCCAAGGCCGGCGCCCGGCGCTGCCCGCCCGGCCCCCTCCTCCCTGTTCCTCTCAGGAAAGGCGGGGGCCACCTGGGGGCAGCGCTGCCCCTGTCTGTGCCCTTGACCTCAGTGGGGACAAGCCAGGCCCCGGGGCCATTTCTGTGGACATGAGAGAGACGCAGGGTCCGCGGGATGCTTCCAATGAGTTAGAAGGGATTCTGTCTCTTTTAGTTAGTACTTTTGACCACGGGAGGGCATTCATCACAAACACAGAAAAACGGGGGCCATAAAGAAGTAGGTAGACGGGACGGAGCCGCACACGCGCCCCTCAGGTCGTAAGGGTGACATCGTGCCGACGACTTCGTTAGTCACGTGTGTAAAACGCGTGTGTGCCCTGGGTTCTGGGGAAATGCACGTTTCTCCGGCCCCGGGAGCCTCGTCACATCCCACCCTGATCGACCTCCCCGGAGCTGTGGGGTGCGCAGCCCCCCGGACGCCGCGCACGTCCAGCTCGGTGCCGCACGCCCTGCTCATCGCGTCCCCCTCTCTCCTCCGGGGTCTGTTTCGAGACAGGCACGTCGAGCGTGGCGAGGGCCTGGAGCGCCACCTTCGACGAGCTGATCGGCAAGCCCATCGGGGAGTTCTCGCGGGCGCACATGACACTGCACGCCCCGGGAGTGCTGGCCGAAACGCCGGACATCTTCGCCGTGATCATCATCCTCATCCTGACGGGTGAGGCCGCGCAGCGGGCGAGACGCGGGCCGGGCCCCCGCGGGCTGGTCCTCCCCGTGCTCCCCCCCCACCCCCCGCACTCTCATTCGTTCCTCTGCTTACCGGGGCCGCGTCTTTTGTGGCAGTGGCTTCTGACGGAAAGTCGGCCCAGATCATAGCGGCCGAGGTGTGTGTCATTCAGTTCACAGAGACCCTCAGGTCTTCACGTGACTGTGGAGTGGAGATTTGTTAGGACTGCAGGCTTTTTGTGTGCTTGACCCAGCACACGAAACCCCTTTCACCCGTGGGTGACCGTTTGGAAGGGACGGTTGGCGGTCACCGGCCAGGCACCCGGGGAGGATGCAGTCTGCCTGACGCGTGTCTCGGCTGCCGGAGCAGCCTGGGATGCTCTCACACCTGCCGGCCGCCGACGCGCCCTGGAGCAGGTGCCTTCCACGACCAGGCCGCGGGCACAGAAGTCTGAAACCCAGATCTCGCTGGCACACGTCGGTGGCGCCTCCCCCTCGTGCGCTCACCCGGCATCTCAGCCACAGGGCGGGAGTTTTGTTAACACACGTGAAGCCAAAACGGAGATAAATGCTCCTTTGATGTTAGAAAGCTCGCCCGGGTTCTAAAAACAACACGCCCTGTTTACCCACCACGTGACTGAAGTTGTTTTGCGCGGGCCGGTCTCGGCGGCCGGATCGCGCACGGAGTCTGCAGGGCTGAGACCTTCCTGAGCGTGAGGGGGGAGGGTGGGGGGGCACGGCACAGCGGGGTGCACTCGCTCCCCTCTCTCCCGACTGCGAGTCCGGGGCCAGGCTGTCACGTGGAGAAATGTGACCTCAAGCCGTGAATGGCGGCCGCATGCCCCCGGCCACCCCTTCATGCCACAGAAGTCCCTGGGCGCCGTACTCTTCCCCAAGGTGGCCCCGTGGCGGTTTTTTTTTAAACGTGAGCTTGCCACTAGTCCAGCTCAGTGCTTCTCACACACTGAGTCCCAGGCGACACCTGTGCATGGTGCTGGTCCCACGACCACAGACAGCTGTCACGGCCGCTGGTGCTCTCGTCCCCGAGTTGGTCAGAATTCCATCCCTGTCTGAGAAACTGAGCCAAATGTCTCCTCGGAAAACGTAGATGTGTGGTTCCCGGTGACGCCTTCGGGTGGGGAGGACATGGGGAGAGGGGTGCTCGCTTCATCCCCCCCGGGGGAGCTTGTCCTCCACGGGGCTGTGGGCTGAGGGGTCCCCACCTCTGCAGACCCCGGGTGGCGTCCTCGGTGGCATTAAACACCCCAGGACCACGGTCGCTCTGACCCCTGCCTCTAGAAAGACAGTGAATCAGCCCCAGCCCAGAGGCTCACGAGGCTGGCGGTTCGGTGCCACGTGGGTTCTCCCCGGCCCTACCCCGGCCCCTGGAGGACCTGCCTGCCGCGGGGCTGACACTCACTGCGTCCCGTCTTTGCGCGTTCTCAGGACTTCTAACTCTGGGGGTGAAGGAGTCCGCCATGGTCAACAAGATATTCACTTGCGTCAACGTGTTGGTCCTGGGCTTCGTCGTGGTGTCAGGATTCGTGAAAGGCTCAGCCAAGAACTGGCAGCTGACAGAGCAAGACATCCAGAACGCGTCCGATCACCTCTGCTCCAACAAGTGAGTCGCCGCTCTGGCCTCCGCACCCGGCGGTCGGTGCGTTTGGGGGATGCGACCGGCTGGATGGACCCTTAGGCGTCCTTTTAAAAACGTGATTCGAGTTTGAGTATTTTGTTAATTTCCTTCTTTTTTTTCAGGGAAGCGACTGGTTTGAAATGTGTGTTAAGTTCTCTTTCCTTTCACCAGACAGAGCGTTATATAGCAAAGGAAGCTATTGGGGAAAACGGAACCTTCATTCTAATGCCAAAATCGTGTGCAGTTGAGGGTCTTTGTCAGACTTGCTTTAATCCCTCTGTTCTCTGACTCCGTTTCACGGCCAGCCTCTGAGTTTTGCGTTCGGAAGGGACTTCCTCTGCATCCCATAGTGACACCACTTTCTTTGAAACGCCTTCCGATTTAATAACTTAGAAGGAAGGAGAAATATGTGAAACTCCCATCAAAGGTTTTTAGGTTACTGAAGTGCCGAAATGTGGTTGTCATGATCTCGTTCTCCCACACTGGAATTGGGCTGCGTTGGCCCTGGAAAGTGGTGGCCCTTGTCCCTCTGACATGCCTGGCTCAGGACACCCAGGGTTAGAGGCAGGGAACGGGCTGGCTCTCGACCCTGGGCCTTTTCAGGCCTCTCCGTGAACCCTGACCAGCAAACTCATGTTATCTAGAACACAAAAGCCAAACCATTATAACGCGTGTTTTTGATCTTTTTCATCAGATGTTCAGGTGAATCTTAGGGTCCTACAATGGAGAAGGGGGAGTTCGACTTTGCCTACAATTCTATTTTAATTACAGCTAAAAGTTAAACTGCTCGGTAAAGAGACTTCTAAATTTTAGTGGTTTTGAATGAGGTCTCAGCTCCTAAAATGAGCAGTTTGGGTGGGCGGCCAGCCAGCAGCGGCCGTACGCAGGCTTCAGGGACCCGATTGTCCACGTGGTGTTCCGTGACCCCCGAGGGTCGTCCTCGTCTGCCTGGAGTGTGGAGCAGGGTGCGCCCAGTGCTCCTAAGTACAGACCAGAAAGACGCACGTCCCTTCTGCCCCGTCCCCTCGGCCAGAGTCCAGCAGGTGTCTAGCAGCAGGGGAGGCCGGGCAGCGAGAGCCCACACTGGGGGTCTGAGTGGCCACACGCTGACTTGGTCGCCGGTCATGGGCCAGGTGCCCGGTGGTCTGTCTGGTCCACGGGCAGGTGTCGATGCGTGATGAGTTCACGACCAGAACACAAACAGGAAGCTATTGAATGAAATGCACGAAGCTTCGTTGTTATCATGTGGTTGACAGTTCGGATAAAAAGCCTATTGTGTGGGGATTGCATTACAGAGAAACGAAGCACATTTAACGTGTCCTTCCTAAGCTCTCCCAAGTCACGTCTGTGGCAAAGTGGCGGGTGCTCATTCGTTCAGGGTGGAGAGGAGCCACCTGGATTATGCTTCGAGGAAGGGCTGGCCCTGAGCCCTGGGGGCCTGCCTGTCTTGCAGGTCAGGAATCGCAGGTCGTCAGTCACGAGTGTTTTTGTCATTTTGTGAAGAGATTGTTTATCGTGGCCGATGGTCTCTACCCTCCTTGGCCACCGTCACACTGCTGTCCTAGTGGTGACGATCTGGCCTCCCGGGCAAAGTGGCATTTGCTGCCCGGCCCCTTGGTCTCTGGGGGGGGGGGGGGGAGGGTGCCTTTGGTTACACCTGCCCCAGCCCTGGGGTCATGCTGCTAAGGGTGGAGGGTCAGCCACTTGGGGGGGGTGTGGGCAGGGATGGGGCATCCCTTTTCTAAGTCAGCCGCAGGCTGGGGTGTCCTGACAGAGCCGCACGGTCCTGCCTGACGTCATTTGTCCCCTGAATTTATAGACGGGCCGCCTGGTAAAATGGACAGACAGTGCAGAAGCATCTCCCCTCCCCCACTCCGGCGCCCGCTGCTGGCAGCCGGGTGGCCCCGTGCCTTGTGCTGGGTGCCTGTGTGAACAGGTCCAGGGATGCGGGCGCTTGGGGGAAGGTTTGTTTCCAAACACTGGTCACTGCGGTCAGCTGCAGGCTTGTCACGACGTGAGTCATGATGCCCTTCCAGAGCACTCCGTGCCCGCGTGACTCCCTGTGCGCAGCTGTGTGTAGCCCCTGGTCATCTCCTCGCTTCCAAATGCAGGCTGCTACGTTTCTTTTTTCATTTTTTACTACTGCAAACGATTTTGCAGCAAACGTTCTTGCACGTCAAAAAAGGAGCTTATGTCAGGGTGTGAGGCGGGGCTACGAGGTTGGCGTCCAGGGACGACCCCGCCTGCCTCCTCGGTGGCTCGCTGTCAGGTCCACAGCCCAGGCTTTAGGGGTGTTTCTCGGCGTGGGACGCCTTTCCCCCACTTCGTTTACTGGCTGTTCTCAGCGCCGACTTCTGAGCAGCCGGGGCGGGGGTGGTGGAGGGTGGGGGGAGGTGGCCTGCGGAGGGCCGGTCACCCAGACTGCAGGGGACGGGGCCCTGGCCCAAGGTCTGGGTTCAGGCTGCTGTCTGGAGGTGACGCCTGCCACGTGGTGGCTGCGGTGGCCCCTCTGGGCCTGCGCCCCGTTCTTCATGCGCGTCGCCACGTGAGACGTGGGACCTCCACGTGCAGCTGAAAGGTGATCGATGATGTGCACAAAGCCTTTGAAAAAGGGCTCTACATGCGCGGGTGGAGGCTCCACAGAACAGGCCCTGTGCGGGTTTTTAGGGTCCTCTGCCCTGGGGCCGCGAGCAGCCAGGCTGTCTGGAAAGGCGAGTTGTTTTAGCGGCAGTGGGTGCGCGCAGGGCGCAGGGTTACAGCGTCACGACGTTCAGCATGGGGACATCTCGTTTCCATTCCGGTCCTCGGCTCGCTCTCCCGCCGCCCCCACGGCTGCATGTGTGACGCGCTCGGGGTGTCGTGTGCCCCCGCGCAGCTGCACAGCGCGGCGTCCGCGGCCTCTGCAGCGGCATGTCTCCCCGCAGGCGTGCCCCGACCGGCCGTGCGCGCCCCTGCTCTGAGGGGCTCCGGTGGCTGCCTCGCCCCCACCCCGGGGAAGGCGTCCGCGTCGCTCAGCCCGTCACCCACAGCTGCCGTGCCCTGCGTCCGCGTCGTGACCGAGGCCCGGGTCCTCCCCGCGCTCGGCTCTCCCCTTCAAGCGGAGCTCGCAGAACCTTCCGGGTGCCCTGCCGCCCGGCGCAGGCCCCCGACCCGTGGTCGCTCCGTGGCCCTTAGCGTTGGGCAGGCGGGCGTCTGGCGGCCTCTCTGTCTCAGCGCAGGCGGCCTGGGCCACCCGAGGGACGCGGCACAGGCCTCCCGTGCCCTTCAGCTCCGTCCAGGGGTCAGGGGTCCTGCTCTGTGCTGCCTCCCCACCCCACACCTGCCGAGCTGCGGGGCTGGCAGCCGTGCTGTTGCGAGCTTTCGGCCCTTTTCTAAGGGAGGTCAGCTCACGCGTGGTACGCGGTCCTGAGGTCACGGCCCCCGTGGCGTCCGGGGAGGCGGTGTGGGCAGTGGGCGACGCCTGCTGACCCCCCAGTTGGACTTGAAGACGACGAACTCCCGCTTGAGTCTGTGACAGTTTTTCCCTCTTCTGTCACGTGTGCATTTCTCGGGGTGCCCTTCACGTGGCTACCAAAGCGCAGCGTGTCCCGCACTGCCAGCAGCTCCGCGGAAGCTTCTGGAACTAAGAAATACGAGGATCCCCGGGGAATCAGTGCAGGCTTACTTCCCATTAGAAAATAGTTGAGTCCACATTGTCTGTCTGTCTGTCTTTGTTATTAGCCGGTCGGGAAACCCCAGGTTTTCGAGGCGAGGCGCGAGCCCAGCCTCCATGCATGCCGTTCGCAGGGTCGGCACAGTCTGTGTCCTGCCTGTCCCGCGTCGGGAGGTGACGCGGTCTGGGGCGCGGTCAGCCAGTCGAGCCGGGCGACGAGACTGTCCTCACCGTGCTCTGGGCTCTGGTCAAGTGGCAGGAAGCCGGCAGCCCTGCGGGGGTGGGGCCGAACCTGCCGCCCGGGCCTGATGGCTGCAGGGGGCCGGGGCGTGTGAGGCTGCGGGGCCCGAGGTAGCCTGCACCAGAGATGGCCACCCGCCGGGGCCTTGGGGGCCGAAGCGCCCACTGTTGCAGTCTGGACGTGGCGTTTAGAGCCACAGGCTTCGACCAGTCCGAGACTATTTTCGGGGGCTTCAGGGATCACCAGATGGGCCTGACTTTGTGTCCACTGCTTCGGCAAAGAGCGTGGCGCCCGCCAGGAGCCCGGCTGTGCTGGGTGCTGGCCCGGGTGCCGGCCCACCCCGGGGGCATCTGGCCGCCCACGCACATGGGTCTCAGGGACGCTTCCCTGACAAACAGCTCACCTTTCAGCATCTCCAGAAACGCTCGTTTCAGACCGGAGTTACCAGGAACCCCGGGCGACCTGCGTCTCGTTCCTGGGGCGGTGCCGTGGCAGTCGGTCCCTCCCTTTCCTGCCGGACACCTTGCCCCCTCAGTGCCCACAGCCCACTGCCCCACGTCAGAACTCAGAAGAGGCTTCCGGGAAGGGTGCAGGCCGCCTGCGGTCTGGGGTCCCCAGGCCCGGCCGCGGCGGCTCGTCCTCGGGGCCACGAGCTGGCGTCGTGACCGCCGCTGTGGCTCTCTGTTCCAGTGGCACAGAAGGGAAACATGGCGTCGGCGGCTTCCTGCCCTTCGGGTTCTCCGGGGTCCTGTCCGGGGCGGCGACCTGCTTCTACGCCTTCGTGGGGTTTGACTGCATCGCCACCACAGGTAGGCCCGCCCTGTCCCGCCCGGGCCGCTGCCTGCCTCCCTGCGGGCACGTGCCGGCCGCCCAGCTGCCACACGAGCGGCGCAGATCCGTGGCTTCCGGCCAGCCCCACTGCCCCCCGGTGCCCGCGCCTGCCAGGACTCTGCACCGTGAATGTCACTAACGGTGGTGACGCTGGGCGGTCCCGACAGCCGCGCTGCAGCCTGGCTTCGTGTCTGTGCATCCGGGAGAAGGGCGGCCATTAAAAACACCGTCAGCCTGGCGGGCGGGACGGTCCCGGCTGCTCTGGGCCTCCACACCTCCCTGCATGAGGGAGCGAGCCGCTCCCGGGCCGGGCCGTGACGTCGGGGCCTTCAGGCCTCGTCACCGAGGGCCACCTGTGCTTCCAGAGCCGGGCGGGGGGCATGGTGGGAGTCGTCAGGGGAAGGCCCGGGCGCCCCGCGGGTTCGTGGGGGCCCTTGCCGCCTCGCCCCTCGGGCTGAGTCCTGCCGTTCGCAGGGGAGGAGGTCAAGAACCCCCAGAAGGCCATCCCGTGGGCATCGTCGCCTCCCTCCTCATCTGCTTCGTCGCCTACTTCGGGGTGTCGGCCGCCCTGACGCTCATGATGCCGTACTTCTGCCTGGACAAGGACAGCCCCTGCCGGACGCCTTCAAGCACGTGGGCTGGGGGAGCGCCAAGTACGCGGTGGCCGTCGGCTCCCTCTGTGCCCTCTCTGCCAGGTGAGCGTCCGGGGCCCCGGGGGCGGGAGGCGCGGGGGCCCGGTGAAGCCACGCAGGTTTGCTGTTGAGATGTCCCCTTTCCCGGGAGCTGGAGCCGGCACCCCAGCCCGACTCCGCACTGTCCCCCCTGTTGCCGTCAGTCCCCGGAGAGCTGGTGGCGCCCCTGGCCCTTTGTCCTGAGGAGCCCGAGGCCCTCACTTCGACGGCACCTGCTCAGCAGGGCACCGGCTCGGTCCCTGACTCTGGCCGCTGGGCCAGGCCACCTGTCCGAACTCTGTGTTTCGGCCGCGTGACCTTGAAAAAGGGAGTGAGTGCTTTTCAGTGAGGCGCTTCGTCCCTGGCACGTCCTCCTGGTGTAAAGGAAGTTCTCGTCAGTACTGATTTGCCACGGAAATTCCCTCGAACGCCACGATGCTTTAATGTTCTGTTCGATTCTGCTGGAAGTAATGGCGGGAATAAACACGAAACGCCCCGTCCGGGGGAACGGTGACCGCGGCCCGCACTGGTCCCTGCTGTACCTTGCCGTTAGTCCCGTGTGTCCCCCGCTTCTGCAGTCTGGGGTCGCTGGGCGGGACTCTGAGCCTCTAGCCACAGGCGTCCCGTGGGGGGCGGGGGGGCAGTTCTCGGCGCTGCCCCTCGGAGGTGAGGGAGGTGAGCGCCTCGCCACGGCGCGGTACGGCGCGGGGGCGCGGTCCCTGGCCGGCCCGTGGCGTGGCTGACGCGCCCCGCCTCCCCCTCCCGTCCAGCCTGCTGGGTTCCATGTTCCCCATGCCCCGCGTCATCTACGCCATGGCCGAGGACGGGCTGCTCTTTAAAGTGTTGGCCAGAATCAACGACAGGACCAAGACACCAGTGATCGCCACGCTCACCTCGGGCGCCATGCGGGTAAGAGCCGGGAGCGACGCCGCAGCCGCATCACCATCGCCCCGCCCCGCGGTGCGCCTGTGCGACGTTTTAGCTGCTCCTTTTTAACCTTCGGTCGTTGCCCTCGGAACCTGGTGTACGGGCAGGTCACTGGCCTTTCGACAAAGGGCAGAGGCCAGCGTTCCCAGGGAGGTGCTGGGGTGCTCGGAGGCTTGCGTCCTGTTACCCCTGTCCTCTCGTTGGCCAGACGTACACGGCCCCCCTTCCCCGCACACCCCTGAGCAGCCGTGGCGCGATGAGCCACGCGAGACTTTGCGTGGGCGCTGGCGCGTCAGCGTCCCCGCGTCTGAGCACCTGACGTGGGTGAAAGGGGCCACCTCTTCCCCATGAGCCGAGGTGTTTCTGGTGAAGCCACGCGCCCTCCTTTTGACAGGTGGACCGAGCGAGGCCAGGCGCCGTTCCGGGGACCCCCGGGAAGGGGCGGGCCCTGCAGCTCCTGTGCACATGCACTGTACGCCCCTGGCTGTGCACGTCACCCCCCTTTAATGGCCACATCCCGGCCGGAGAAGCGAGGCGGGGTCCACACCCGGGCGTGAGGCACTGGCTCTTGGCACCTGGTCCGTGTTCATGCCCAGGGGCCAGCTCTTCCAGGCTGTGGGTGGAGTCGCGACCCTTTTGGTAAAACAGGACAAGAGACACCTGTCACAGGTGGTCTCGCAGGGCGTGTCCGCCGGCCGTGGGCGAGACGCTCGTTTGAGCATCGTGAGTGAGGGCCTGAGCAGCCCTGGTGTCAGCGCCCTTAGCAGAGTGCGCTTCGTTCGCGGATTAGTTATGTGACGAAGGGAAGCCAGTGTTCGATCGCTTCCCAATGTTTTGTGTGTGTATTTCTTCCTTCTGGAGAGCGAATGCACCTCATGTCAGACTAGAGCCAACGTGGGTAAGAGACTGAGTCAGCATTTGCAGGTTGTTTGATTGAAGGAGATGGAACTGTTACTGTTGAAGGGACCACATAGTACGTTCAGTCACCAAACCAAGGACTCGCCCTTTCTTTTTGTAATGGGGAGGGGAGTGGAAACAGTGTTCGGTTTCTCAGCTCGCCGCGCGGAGGAAGTGCGCCTCGAGCTTCCCTGGGTGGGGCCCTGCAGGCACCCGGGCGTGTCTCAGGGTCCCGGAGGCCCGCCCGCCGCTCCTGAACCCTGCTCCCTGGTCCCAGCGCGCACACGCGTCGGCTGCAGCGCTCTTTAGGGGCTTGAGACGCATTTGGGGGAGAGTAAGGGTTTGGCGCTTCAGTTTGTCTCCATTCCGCGTGATCTGAAAACACCCCACGCAGACCTAGCCAAGTGACCGTTCCAGCAGGACACTTCACCTGTAAAGCCGCACGAGGGCACAGACCCACGCTCACAGGAAGGACGAGGGGCTTCAGATAAGCGTGCAGGTGGTGGTGTTTTTTCTGAAGTGCGGTCACGGTGAAGGGAGTGGAATGTTCAGCAGAACACTGCTCTCCCCGCTCAAATGGCTGGTTCAGGACCCCTGTGAGCCCTCCCCCGGCCCCCTCCTCAGCACCATTGCCGGCCGGTGCACGTGTCTCAGATGAGATGCTCAGGGAGGCCACGTGGCTGTTCTTACCTCATCAGTGGTGTCTACCCTGCTCTCAGTGGGTGCTGGGTGGAAAGACGGACGGACGATGGACGGATGGATGGATGGATGGATGGATGATGGATGATGGATAGACGGGTGGATGGATGGGTGGTAATGGATGGATGGATGGGTGATGGATTGGTGGTGGGTGGATGGATGGGTGATGGATGGATGGACGGGTGGCTGATGGGTGATGGATGGATGGATGGGTGGTGGATGGATGGGTAGGTGGATGGATGGATGGGTGGGTGGGTGGGTGGATGGATGAGTGGGCGGTGGATGGGTGCACGTGACTGCCTACGAGTCAGCGTGGTACAGGGGAAGAAACACTGGTCACAAGAACCTCGTTTGGACCCTGACTCAGGTCATCTCCTGACACGTCTGAACTTCAGTGTCTCCGTCTCTGGTGTAGGGGCAGCTTTTAAAGTCACCACCAAGGTCAGAAATTGTGGTGTTGGCGCAAGTGCTCACCACGTAACGGCTAACCGTTACCGCCCGCTGGGGACTGTGTGATTTGTCCTGAGCTTTTCTCCCCTGTAAGCAGCGTCATCCAGGGGAGGGCGGGGCGCGGGAGGGGAGACAAGACAGAGCAGCACCCCTCGCATGCCCCGGGTGGCGGTACGTGCGGAGGGCCACCCACGGGTCCTGACGTTTGTCTCCTCCGCAGCCACGATGGCCTTCCTCTTCGACCTGAAGGACTTGGTGGACCTCATGTCCATCGGCACCCTCCTGGCTTACTCTTTGGTGGCTGCCTGTGTGTTGGTCTTGCGGTACGTATGGCTTTTCTGGGCCCCACGACAGATGTGCACGTGGACCGTGCGAACCTCTGAGCAGTTAGAGTTAGTGATTTACACCGTGCAAGTCTTAGGTTGTTGACAGACCCTTTGGGGACTCGCCAGGGGAGGGGGGATTGGGTGGCAGACACTGGTGACAGAGAACACCTTTGACAGGAGTCGGGGGGCCCCACTACCCCCCGTCACATGCCCTCGTTTTCTGGCTAGATGTTGGAAGAGTAGCCCAAGTGTTGGGCCCGGATCCTGTAATGATTTCGAAGCGGTCCAGAGGGGACGGGGAGTCAGGAGAACCCAGGGACACTTAGGTCACTGCGATGACCTGTGAGGCTCGGCCGACAGCGGCTGCTGGAGGAGGGGCCCCGTTGCGTGGTGAGGGTGGCCGGGGGTGACGCTCGGGAGACTTTCCAGGTGCTGGCTGCTCTGGCCCCGGGTGTCCCAGGCCAGCGCCGGGCCTGGGCTTGGTGTCCTGTGTTCTCAGCCTCCTCGGAGCCCCCTCCCAGAGCGTAGCGCTGGGTGCCCGTTTTCCTTTGCGCTGGAAGTCCTGGGCTCTGCGTCCCCGCCCCCAGTGGTGGCCCGAGGTGGCCTCCTTCGTGCGAACACGTGCCCACAGAGGCCCCAGTGCTGGTCCCCTGGCGAGAGCCTCTGATGGGTTTTCAGGTATTCGTGCCACTTGCGAGGCCGCTGGCTCCGTTTCTGATGACGCAGCAGCTACCGTCCCTGAAACCGGGGTCGAGCCTTGGTCACGGCTGTGTCGGACCAGCCCTCCGACCGACTCCCACGTTCCCCAGGGCCCGACACTAGGCCGTCCTCCGAGGTCCGCCCGCTGTAACTGACTGAATGAGCGAGCCGGGGAAACGCCGTGCGGGCCTGTGTGCTCCCGCGGAGGGGACGCACAGAGCGGCTCATTGAGCGGGCAGGGTTCGCGCTCTGTCCGTTAGGGGCGGGAGGGCGAGGAGCCTCATTTAGAACGCCTGCTGCTCTCGGGGTGGCTGCGGCTTGGAAGTCCTGCCACAGGCCGGGCGCTCCGCGCGGCTCCACGGGTCTGCCTACACCGAGGCGCTCGGAGTTTCAGATAAGCCAGTGCCGTTAGCTCCTGCAGCCGGACTCCCCCGAGCCCATCGGCCTGCAGGCGCTTGGCCCTGCCGTCCCCGTGTCTGCTTCCGCCCGCGCTTTCCGCTCCCCGCAGCGTGGCGTGAGCGGGGAGGGGACAGACGCCGCCGTGCAGAGCCGGGGAGCGCGTGGCGCCCCCGCCCCTGGCCACCCGCCCCACTCGTCCGGAGAGGACGCCGCCCCGGCCACCTGCCTGCCGCCCCGGGCGCTCGCCCTCAGAGGCAGTGCGCGTCCGCGGTCACCGGGGGGGCGTGGTGGTCACGCCCGGCGTTTCCCTGCAGGTATCAGCCCGAGCAGCCCAACATGGTGTACCAGATGGCCAGAACGAGCGACGAGCTGGACCCGGCCGAGCAGAACGAGCTGGCCAGCAGCAGCGACTCCCAGACGGGCATTCTGCCGGAAGCGGAGAAGTTTTCTTTGAAAACCTTACTCGCGCCCAAAACAAGGAGCCCTCCAAAATCTCAGGGCTAATCGTGAACATTTCGAGCAGCCTCATAGGTAGGAGCCTGCCCTTCCCTGGAAGGCGCGTGGGGGCCTGGGCCTGCCTGCCGGCGCTGTGGTTTCTTGTCACGGGGGAGGCCGGAAGGGACGAACATCCGTCTTTCTGTACCGTGGGGCTCATGATTCTGGCCTCATCAGAGGCGCTGCCTACAGAAACAGAGCCTCCGTCTCTGTAGGTTTTGGGGGACCTGGGGTATCCACGGGAGTCGAGACGTGGTCGAGGTGCATCTCTCTCTCTGTCTCTCTCTGTCAGCGATTCTCATCGTCGTCTTCTGCATCGTGACCGTGCTCGGAAAGGAGGCCCTAGCCCGGGGGGCGTGGTGGGCACTTCATACTCATCGGCTCCGCCGTCCTCTGCTCCGTGATCACGGTCATCATCTGGCAGCAGCCGGAGAGCAAGACCAAGCTCTCGTTTAAGGTCAGCGGCTCCGCCTGATGGGCCCGCAGGGGGCTCCGGGTACCCACAGCCCCTGCCGGAGCGCCTGGCCCCTGGCCCTCGGGCGGCTCATCCCTAAGGGCTGCTCATAAGTGTCGTCCAGGGGCACTGTGGGTCAGACCGAGGCTCGGAGGTGGTCAGGGCATCTGTAGTTTAGATTATGGGGATGCCAAAGGGTTCATCATTAGCGATGAAGTGAAGCCTTCGGACCCCAGGAAAAAAGAGTGGGAAACAGGAACGGCGATCCCTGGGTGGTGGGCTCAGAGCCGAACTCCCGCCTGCCGGGTTTGCCCGCAAGCGTGCGGGCTGTGGTGTGCGTGACGGGGCTTCGGGGTCCAGGGCAGTGTCGGGTTAGGGTGCGGGGGCGGGACCGGCGCCCACTCTCCCCACGCAGCCACGGCGGGCCCCCTGCCAACACCGCGGCCTTGTCTCGCTGCAGGTGCCTTTCCTGCCGGCCCTGCCCATCCTGAGCATCTTTGTGAACGTCTATCTCATGATGCAGCTGGACCAGGGCACGTGGGTCCGCTTCGCGGTGTGGATGCTGATCGGTACGTCGTGGGGGCTCCAGGTCTCACGTGCAGTGGGAGCGCGTGTGGCCGCGTTCGCCCCAGACAGGCGGGTGCCCTGCTGGCGGGCCGCGGGCCTTTCTCTCAGGCTTTGGGCGCTTGTCATTGGCATGGCTCTGGCCTGGCAGTCGCCGGTCAGGACGGGGCTGTCTCTGCCACCGGCGAAGCTGACCAGTCAGGAATTGTTTGGCCCCCTGTGGGGAAGCGTGGGCCACGCCGCTCCACGTGGCTGTGGCTCTAACGGCCCATGAGAGGCTCGGGCGTCACCGTGTGCTGCAGGCCCTGCCTGGGACTGACCATGGCCTTGACCCCCTTCTCTGGGCTTCGGTCACTGGGGCTGCAGCAGGCGGCCTCAGGGTTCCTCCCCGGTGTCTGAGGCCAAGTGCAGGGGTCTCGGCCTTGACCTTTGCCCTGCAGTGCCACTGACAGGAACAGTGACCCCAGGATGACCGCGGTCTGCCTTGCCACTCAGCCCCGGGGCGCCCCAGCGTGGGGGCGCAGTGCCACCCCGGTCTCTGCGGCCCCTCGCGCACCGCGGAGGCCAGTGCACGTACGGCTGGCTCGGTCCGCGCGGTGCTCCCTGGCAGCTGGGGGCACCTGCTTCTGAGCACCGCCCCCGGGGTGAGCGCCCGGCTGCAGGGCGTGAGCTGCTTCCTGGGCTTCCGGTGGCCGAGACCTTCCCTTAGGTCTGCCCTCCCCGCTTCATCCCCAGCACACGGGTGGCTCAGGGTGGCATGGTCCCTGGGCTGCTGAGCAGCACAGAGTTGGGGTGCAGCACAGATGTTTGGGGGACCCCAGTCTGGGCTGCACTGACTTCTCGTGGGGACGTGAATGCCTCCTGCAGTGTGACAGCCACTCACGCAGGGAGGACGGGGCAGGGGACACTGAGCGGATGGCAGGGCGGTCGGGCAGCCCCGGACGCTTCCGCAGCGTCTGCCCTGTCCCGCCCAGACCGGGTGGTCCGCGGAGGAAGCTGGGGGCTGCCTCGCGTGAGGCTTCCCAGGGGTTTGCGTGCACAGGTGGGGCGGTGGCCTTGGCCAGCCCCGAGGGGCCACGCGGCTTCTCCACGTGCGGGCCGGCCCCGGGGCGGCCCTGCCGCTCCCCGGCCGCGCCTCACTGGCCCCTGCTCTCACCCCACAGGCTTCGCCATCTACTTCGGCTACGGCCTCTGGCACAGCGAGGAGGCGTCCCTGGCCACTGGCCACGCAAGGACTCCTGACGGCAACCTGGACCACTGCAAGTGACACGCAGGGCCACCCCCGGGGCGACAGCGGGCGAGGGACGCCTGCGGGGGCCCCGGAAGCACCTGGCGCTCTCCTCCAGCAGAGCGGGGTGCCCCCACCCACGAGGCCCCCGTGGGGCTGCCCGGTCCTGCCCTGTGGCCAGCCCGCCAGACCCGGTCCCCGCGACGGCCCCTGGCCGGGGCCCCCGTGTCCTGGCCGCCTGTGGCGGAGGGCGGCAGCTCCTCCCTTGCTGCTGCGGCCGCGGCCCCAGGCGCAGTGGGGCCTCGTCTCCCACCCAGCGCCCTGCAGGCCTCCGCCCCCCCACCCCCCGCCGCAAACTGCAGACTCTCCGTGGCCGCCTCCCCGCTCAGCGCCAGACGGCCAGCCACACAGGACTGTGTGTCCCCACTGCTCCCCTCCACCAGAGGCGAAGGGCAGGGAGACACGAGGCTGCTAGACTGCTCCCCTGCCCTGCTCTCTGAGCCGCTCCGGAAGGGGCCTCGGGGCTGTGAGACCTGTTCCATGCTGCCCACCCCCCCCCCGCCCCCCGCCCCGCCGCAGGGGCTCTGCCCTGCCCTGGACACTCCCCAGCCTGCTGCACCGCAGGGCAGGGCAGGCGGGTCCCTGGCGGAGCAAGAGAAACCAAGAGAAACCGTGCTGCTAGGAACACGGCGGGGGCGGGGAGGCTGGCCGCACCCGGGCCGTGCACGCAGGGCCCCCTGCGGCGGCCGCCCACCCCAGGCCCGCTGGTGCCAGCTGCTCGCGGCACGACCCCCACTGGCTGTGCGCCCTGAGTACCCGGAACGTGACACTGTGGAGGGCCAGCCCCGGGCCCGCGGTCCGCTTCCGAGGCGTCCGCTTGTCCGCAGGTGATGGTGACCGGGCCTCCCTGCTCATGGCCCCTGATGCGACCTGCCTGGCCCCTCGAGTGTAATCAGACCGCGTCCCCCTGCTGGCCGGTGTGGTCACCTCCGCCCCTCGGTCAGCGCTTACCCTCGCCCTGGAGGACACCCGTGAGTCCTCAGTGCCGCCCACGTGCGGGGCAGGTGGGCCACGATCCGCCGTCCCTCTGCTGTGTCTGTCTGCCATCCGCGTGCCCTGAGCCCCTTCTCCACGCCCGCCCACCGAGCAGGCGGGAGCCAGAGGGGAGGCGGCCGCTGCGGTGAGCGTGGAATCCAGGCCCCGGCGTCGTGGGCGCCATGGACAGTGTGGGTCTGCTCCTCAAGCTTAGTCCCCCCCCCCGCCCCCAGCCCGGTCGGAAGCAGTGACACGCTGACCGCACTTACGTTTGCTCCCTCAGCCCCAGGAGGTTCTTGGAGAAAAACGTAAGAGTTTGTGAAACTGCCGAATGGCTGGGTCCGCCCGAGCTGGGATTCCCAAAGAAAGGCGTTCAGGGGTCTGTAGATCAGTGCTGTAAAGTGTTTTGGTAAATATTAACTTATTTTGCGTGGCTTTCGGTTTTCTGCTGTCTTCCTGGGGCCGGTTGGCTTGATCTGTCCGACGTTTTTCCACATGAGCACAGACAATTAGAGAGCCCAAGGAGGTTGGAGGGAAGAGAGAACTTACTTTTTTTTACTTTAATTTTTCTTTCTGGCTGAAATTTCCAGCCACCAGATTGGGGTCACAGCTGGCGTTTCAGCGGGCACCGTCCATCCCTGTGGAAACCAAAGGTGACCCCTGACCACTGTCAGAGAAGTGGGAGCCTACGGCCAGGGGTGCCGCCTGCCCCTGGGGCTGGAGGGTGCACGCTCCCATTAGGGAGAAGCCCGGCACCCTGGCAGCGGAGCCCCCCACAAAGGCAAGGGCCCCTGAGGGTGACAGGGACGGCAGGTCACGTGGTCCCTGTGCTCTTGTTGACTGTACGAGGGCCGTGTGGGAAGCATGGTGGGGCTCAGCTTCTCACTGAGTGGACTTTGCACCCCTCATAACTGCCCCAGATACACACATGCACGCACACAGATGCACACGTGCGCAGGCACACACACACATACACGTGCGTGCACACGCACACACACAAGCACACATGTGCACAGACATAGACGTGCAGGCACACACATGTACACACATGCACACACACAAGGCCCACCTGCGCCCTAGCAGGGTCCCTTCTCCTGCCAGTCATGGGAACAGGTTTCTCAGAATCAAGGCCCAGCCAGTATTTTCCTGCACAGTCAGGAACCCCAGACTCCCGGGGACACACCCACTGGAAACACTGTCCCCTCTCACCGCGCCCACGCCCATGTTGGAAAGTCCCAGCAGTGGCGAGGGAACACCCTTCCTGCCACCAGTCCCCGCCCTGCCCACTTCCAGGGGCACGACCAGGCCCCTCCCTGGTGGCAGCTGGGGAGGGGCCGCTTGCACCCCCTCAGCCCGACCCGGCCGGCTGGCCCCTCCAGGGGGAGCATCTCCCGGGCTGCCTGGAGGCACGCCTGAGCGTGCGCTGTCATCTCACACCTGCTCTCCTTCCTCTGGGCACCAGGCCACCAGCCAGCGGGTCCTTGGCGCTAAGCAGGCCCTGCGGGTTGACGGGGAGACGGGGCTGCGGGCACGGCGGGCACCTGGGGGCCTCTGCTCCGTGCCAGGACCATCTCCTGTTTCGAACGTCCCGTGTTAACACGCCCGATGAAACCCCGCCCGTGAAGACGGGCCGTGACCCGTGTTCCGGGGCGTGTGCTGCTGTCGGAGGTCACTTCCGACGGAACGAAGTGGGGGTCACGTGTGGTGGTCGTGTGTGATGTACAGCACATGCTTGCCACCGTGCTGCATGCTGGCTACGAGGCAGTCTCGGGGGGGGGGGTCACATACATTCTGTCACACTCCCACGGACTTCCTTTCTGGAAATGAAATGCTTTTCTGATTCCTAGGTGCGAGAAGCTACACTCCGTAGTTCTTCATTGTAGTTAAGATGCCTAATGGGGTTTTAAGGCAAAAAGGAAAAAAAAAAAAACCCAAACAAACTGACTTTGACCTTCATCACCATGATCCAGGGTCTTTTTGTGCTGTTGCTTCGGTGAGTGGCAACACTCTCCTTCAGGGGCATGCTGACTGGCCACGGGTCTCGGGGGGCCGTCCGGGGTCGCCCTGGGCTGCGAAGTCCAAGTCGTTTTTCTCAGGGTGCGAGCCTGTCCGGCGGGGTCGGGAGGTGGGGCTGGGGTGGTGCCCTCGGACGACCCAGCGCGCCAACGGGGCATGAAATGATGTGTTTCTCGACACACTTTCCGGTTTGGGGACTTATTTTTCCCATTTGAGAAGCTATACTATATATTTAAGATACATTTGCTGTGTGAGTTGTGCCTTTCGTGTTGGGCGTGAGGTGCGCGGAGGGCGGTGTGTTTTCAGACCTCGGCAGCGGTGGCTTCTCCAGAGGGCCTTCTGCTGAGCGTGGAGCCATTCTCAAAGGAATTCTTTTTATTGTGTAAATTGTAAAATATTTTTTGCTGGTTTGATGCTCTATTTTTCTAATAGGTTTCTTATAGTTTCTTAGCACTGCGACGCAGGATCTGGATTTTGACGCTAACCGCACATCAGGTTGGTCTCTGCTGGTCCCTCCCGTTTGTACTTCAAGGACAAACGTAGGTGTTATCCGTCGCCTTTCAGAAATGTGAAACTCTGCTGTGTCCCGTTTTTGCTGACAACACTGTATGTCGACAGCCCCCTCCTGTACTTACTGTTGTGAAAACGAACTGTATGGTACACTATCTCATGCTTCCGCAAAGTCTAATAAATTCCGTCTATGGCCTCGGTGTGCACGGTGTGGTCTCTCTGGACTGGGTCCCCAGCATAGCTGTGCCCCGAAGAGCCTCCAGACCCGCCCTTGGCGCGTGGTGTCTTCCCGCCGGCCCTCACCTGGACGTTGTGCGCTCCTTTTCAGCCATTTGGTGGAAATCCTCATTCTAGCAATTAGCTGGCAAACCCACAGCCAGGGTGCCCTTGGCTAGGGTCTCTGATGCCGTCCGCTTGCCTCCCAGCCTGTCCACACTGGCTCCGGTTTGGGGCCCGGAGGTCTTGCGGCCAGTGGAGCTGCCCCCCCGCCCCCCGGACGTGGGTGTGGGTGCAGCCAAGCCCTCTCACCAGAACCTCCCTCCACACCCCGCCTCCTTGGGGAGGGGGGGGGGGTGGGAGGGAGGGGACACTGTGGGCCATCCTCCCCCCCCACCTTGAGAAAGGCGCATTTTCTTGCACAGAAGGATCGGTCCAGGGGGCCTTAGCGCCCACACTGAGCCGCAGTGATTCAGTGCTCAGAGGGAAGATCCGTTCCCCGGAAGACAAGGTCTCCCCTTGGCGTCCTCTCGGCTGAGGGGACACCCAAGGCCACAGGACAAGGAGCTGCTGGCTGCTTTGCCGCTAGGCACGTTGCGTGGTCGTCCATCACACGTGACCCAGAGCACAGAGCCTGGACGGTGCGGAAGCGCCCCACCCGGCTCCCACGGGCAGGCAGTGGTCCCCAGCCGCCTCCCAGGGCGATTTATCGTTAGAGGTTTCGCTGGCAACTGGCACGCGCCGCCGAGCCCAGCCCCTGGCGTCCTAGAGCGTCCCAGGGGGCGCAGAGTGGGCCAGGACCAGGGGAGCACGGCCCGGTAGGGCCGTGGCGCGGTGCGCGCGTCCGCTGAGCACCTGCCCGCGCGCGCGCCCGGGGAGCCCGTCCCCGCAGCGCCACACTGCCACCTGGTGGCCAGCGCGGCGCCTGCAGGCGGCGGGCTGGGTCCCAGGAGGCTCTGAACCCCGGAAGCGATCCAGTCTGCCGTGGAAGGTGGGTGTGGATGGGAGGGGGGTCACCTGGAGCGCCCTCGCCCAGCACAGTCTGGTCAGGAAACACCGGTGAATGCGGAGCTGCGCCCAACAGCTTGTCATCTGCAGTAACGAGGAATCTCGGGGGCTGTGGTCCCCTTCCCACGCCCGCCGTTCAACACCGAGCCCGGCTTTTCTGTTGCCGTCTCCAGGCGTGCTGCGCCCCAGCCAGGGCCCCTCGGTCCACATGGGCGGGCCCGGGGCCTCCGGCCTTTAGAGCCTTGCAGCCTTGGTGAGTCAGGTGAAGGATGCTCAAGCTTCTGCCCATCGACCTGGGCCGCAGAACCCAGAGGGCCTTTTGTTTTTTCTTTTCTTTTTTTTCTTCTTCTTTTTGTTGAGGGTGGAGACAAGAGGTGTTAGAGAGAAGCGGACTGATTTTAAAAGATATTTAGCAAACGTAAAGTGAATGAATTCCTCTGTTTTAAAATCCAGGACGGCTTACCAGCCTTTGGTGATGTGTGGGTTCTTTTTTGTTGTTGTTTTGTTTTTCACTTTTTTGCTTTTAAGCGTTTGACTCTAACCCTCCAGTGGGCAGGACCCTGACTCTGGATGACAGGTGTGGGCCCTGAGCCCCTGCCTGAGGCCCGTCGTCCGAGTCAGCATCAGCTGCGCGCACGGCCTGCAGGTGGGGCCGCACGCGGGCACGCCTCACCTCTCTGCGCGCCGCTTCTCTGCCGCGCAGGTGTCCGTGCTTCACGAGTGGAAGGGCAGAGCCTCCACCCGCATGAAGGGACGGCTGTGACCCTGCTGCAGTATTCGCTCGGAGCGGTCTGCCGCGGAGCTGCGGTGCCTCCGTGAGCTCTGCCTGCCCCACTCCTGGGTTTCCGCCTGCGCGTCACCCCTCCGTCACTCCTTCCCGCGGGGCGAGCCGCACTGTGCGGGGGCCTTGGCACGGAGGAGGGACTGAGGGGCTGACTTCAGAGGTCTCCCCTGCGTGCTGCAGCCGGGCTGTGGGAGGGGACGCGGAACCCTGCAGACAGGAGGAGGTGGCTCTAGCCACCACCATCTGCTTTGTTCAGCGGAGGTGAGACCTCACGTGGCAGTGCAAGGTGCTTATTGTAAAAGCGGGGGCACCGGGGACCCCGGAAGACACCCTCAACGATCCGGGTGTGGGGGTGACTCCAAGGGGGTCCCGTGCTCCTCGCAGGCCCGGAAGTGACTGCAGGTGGTTTACAAGCAGCGAGAGGCCGCTTGTTCAAACTTGCTGAGTCTCCCTAACATCACTACCACTGGCCACCTAGGGGTCCTCGAGCGGGGGCGAGCTGGCCAAACTGGCCGCAGCCCAACTGGAGGCCGGGGCGGTGGGCAAGTGCTCTCGGGCCGCAGCAGGGCTGCCGGCTGCGGTGGGTGTTACGGGGAACGCCGCCGAGCTGTCTGGGCGGGGGCGGGGGTCCCTGCTGGCATGAGAAAGTGCGTGATGATAAACCGCCGTGGCCGTGGCCCCTGCACCAGGCGGACTCGGCCCTGCGGCCCGTGCGGGAGCTCTGTGGCCGTCGGGCGTGACTGACGGGACTTGGGACAGGTCACGCTCTCCTCCGGGAGGAAGCAGACACCCCGGGGGTCTGCATCGGAAACGGATGGGGGCGGATCGGGCCCAATCTTGTCTTTTTTTTTTTCTCACCAACTCCAGCCCGCCCAGCCTGCTGAAGAGGCCGAGCACCACGGAGCCACTGAACTCCCAAAGTCTGGGCCGGGCTGCCGAAGACGCGGCCTGCCGAGGTGGGCGTGGGCGCCCAGGGCCTGGTCGGTCAGACTCAGTGACGGTCAGCTGACCCTGGCACAGCCAGGCCTGTCATCAACCTCCTTGGGCTCCCTGTCTTGGACCCCAGCCTGAGTCTCCCGGAGCCTGAGAGGGCCAGGCCAAGAATGACATCACACGCACGTCACAGAAGGTCCCTCTAGTTCGTTTTAATATGCTTCAAACACAAAAATGCAACACAGAAACTGTAAGGGCCGGGTAAGGAACGTGTGACCCCATTCAAACAATCGCCTGGTGTGTGGCCCGCCAGCCCCCCTCCCCGACACCCAGCCGGAGCCCCGTCCCAGTGTGGGGGCCCGGGGCGGCCAGAGGAGGTTGGTGAGGTTGGGAGGCCCGAGGCGGGCGCCGTGGCTGCAGCATGTGTGTGTGGACGGTACGTCCATGTGGTGTGGGGTGGTGTGGCGAAGGGGCACAGCAGCCGCCACCCCTCGTCCAGGACGGGAAGGAGTCAGACGCGATGGGTGTCCACGGAGGCCCGGGCGGCGTGGGAACCAGCGCGGGGGCCCCGGCCGGTCCAGCCACGCGGGGAGGGCCGCTCAGTGCCAGCGTCCCGACGCCTGTGCCGCGCGGGGCACGCTGCACACCCCAGCGGGACGCGGGCGTCTGTATTGCTGAGTCGCGGGGCTCGGCAGGAGCCGGGATGGGCGCAGTTCCTGATTCGGGGGGCGGAGCTGCCGCCCGGCCTGTGTCCGCAGGGGGTGCCGTCGGCGTGGCATGGCCCGCCGCGATGGAGCGCCCCGCTCCGGGGCCACGCAGGGCCTCGCAAGGGAAAGGAAACCAACCGTGTCTTCAGCGCGTCCCTCCTGGAGCGTCCCCAGGACGGGCGACGCCCCCGGGAGGTTCGCTAGAAGCAAGACGGACCAGAGGCCAGGAAGCCCAGCCTGGACTCTCGCAGGAACGTGTCGTGCTGGCCACTCACGCGCCGAGCAGGCTGGGCCCTGGGCAAGCCGACCCCTTCCTTCCGTGGGACGTCCCCTCCCCACCACGGACATCCCTGCACGGATCCGCTGGCCTTGGTCTAGCTCAAAGACAGCCCTGGGCTCAGCACACGTTCAGGGGGCCCTCGGGAGGGAAGTGCAGGGTCTCGGTCGCCAACAGGAAACAGTAACTGTCACCACTGCTTCCTTCTTCGGGGTGTCATGTCTTCGCCCCCACAGCGCTGTGGCTGTTCCTCTCAGTGCAGCCGTGACGCCGGCTGGCTGTTTCGCCGGGCTCCTCAGCGAGGAAGAACCTCCCGAGCCTGAGATGGGTCCACGGCCAGCTGGGCCCGTGCTCGATCCTGCAGCAAACACGCCTGGGCTCCCGGGAGGTCACGGGGCGACCCGGCACAGCGTGGCGCTGGTTTTCTGGAAGCTTCCGCCAGACCCCTGAGCCATCCGAATGTGCAGTGACAGGGCTGAGTCACTGAACCACACTGAAGGGGCGGTGACCGTGAGGTGGGCCGACCGTAGGCAGCATCGGACCAGAGCAAACCACGGGCCGCGCCCGAGCCTTCCTCCTCCGTGCCCAGTCCGACCGCGGACCCTGCCCGCCATCCTTGAGGACGGAGGCCGAACAGTCTCGGTCACCTCCAAGGTCATCCTCGCCCTCCCGCCAGAAGGTCGTGCCCTTCCGTATCTTCCCGGGGTGCAGCAGGCTGAGCGATGGATTCCGAGGTGCCGTTTAGGAAAGCAAAGCAAAACGTGTGTTTACGAGGCTGCGGAGGCGTCCCCGTCGTGAGCAGCATCCGTGAACACCGCCCCGCCCGCGGCCGCTCCGCGGCGTCCTTCACGACTGACGGAATGACGGACCGCGCGCCGACGAAGCAGCCGAGGGTGCCGGCGGCGGCTGGCACGTTCGCTGGTGTTCCTGTGAGATGGGGGGCCCCTTGGTGGCGGGTTGAAAGGCGCTTCTTATCTGTCTCTCTCTCTCTTCCTTTTTTTTTTTTTTCCTTTTTTTTTTTCTATTTTGGGTAGAAATATTCCTGGGTAGCTAGATAGAAATGCATTTTTATTTCCCAGTTATTCTTAGGCACACGTTAGAAAACGGCTGACCTTCACCAAAATATGTCAGCACTTCGTGGTATAAAAAAAAAAAAAAAAAAAAGCCATCCGGAACGACGGGGGTGCACGCGTGGGAATCCACACACACGCACGCACCGCGCAGTGCACCATGATCGTTCGGTGTAGGCTCAGCACCGAGCCATCTGTCGCCAGCCTGAAATTCTGCAGAGGAAGTGCAGCGTCAAGGACAACTGGAGTTTCTTTCTTTTGGCTCTAAATCCGGTCAGACGTTTGCATGTCAGACACGACTGTGACTCTTCCCAAGTGCCAGCACGGGGCGGTCTCGGCGGGGCTCAGGGGAGGGCTCCCGGGGCTGCTGCCGCGGGGCCAGCTGGCCCAGCCCGGGGCGGGATGCCCTCCGGGCGCACACGGGGCGTGGCTCCGGAGGGCTGCCTGATGGTGGCGTCATCTGGGCGTCGTGCTGAATTTGGCCGGTGACGAGGGCCCGGAGGAGGAGCCGCGGTACACGGGGGAGGTGGGGGACAGTTTGACCGGGCTGGTGGGGTCCCCGGTTTGCAGCGTCCACAGCAGCTCCTCGTTGGTCTCGCTCAGCCTCTTCTTCTCCTGCGCTCCTTCTCCACGTACTCCTGGAGTTAGCGTTCTCCTCCGACAGCTGTCTGCACGGGGACAAGAAGGTGCCAGCGAGTCGCGGGCGTGCCTGGTGGCCTCCATGCGAGGCGGCCAGGTCCACGGCCACGGCCGCCAGGGGGAGGAGGTGGCCGCCACTGCACACCAACCTCGGCGGGTCAGGGCCGAGGCGGGCCGCCACCACACCCAACCTCGGCTGAACCCAGACCTGCCTGTCCCCGCAGCACGTCCGTCCCCGGGGCCCCCGCCCACACCGAGTCCACGCTCACCCCTCTCCCCGGTCGGGGAGGTGCTGGCCGCCCCGTGCACACAGCAAAAGCCCGAGGCAGAGGCAGGAAGGAGGGGGTGGGGGGCGGTGCGGAGGGCCCCGGGAGGCTCGGAGACAGTGGCGGGTGCCTCCGTGGCACACGCACGGTGCCGTCGGGCCTCCCCGTCCCGGGCTGTGCCTTCCCTGCCGCAGACGCTGGTCTGTCCTCTGCCCGCCTGCTGGCCCACGGGCCTGAACGCACGGGCACCAGGGGCGGCCGCTGTGCACCTGCGGCGTCCAGCCTGGCGCCCGGCTCGGGCCTCGTGGACAGGACAACCGCCCGCTGGCCGACGGAGCCCCAAGCCCTGCTCTCCTCCGTGCTGCCGGCGGGAGGGAGCTGTCTCCCCATCCGTCCTTGGAAGTGGGGGGACCTCAGAGCAGGGGACCGAGACGGAATCGGAGCCTCTCAGCAGCAGCTGCCTCTGGCTACTCCGCGTCTCTCCGGCACATGCCAGCCCGGCTGTGCCCCCTTTCCTGTCACCCCAGGCCGGCCCCGATGACGCTCTGCAGCCGGCATCTCTCAGGGTCTGCACCGCTGTGCCAACGGGGTGCGGGGCTGGCCCCCCCCGGCCTGGGCACAGCCAGCCGGCGCCGCTCCCCGAGACCCCCTCCAGAAGCGAGCCCCAGCAGCCGCCAGCCGCGTCGGTGGCCTCTGCCCCTCGCTTTTGGGGACACTCACAGCTCAGAGGAGCAGGGCCATGGGACGCTGGGCTTGGACACAGCCCTCGCGCTCACGTGCCCCACGAGCCCAGGCGGCCGGGCGCACCTACCTCGTGACGACGGTGTTCTGGTCGATCCTCGCTTTGAGGTCTTCGTTCCGCTGCTGGAGGACCTGGATCTTCTCCTGCAGGAGCAGGTTCTTCTCCGCCTGTAAGGGGCGTGGTGTGAGGGGGCCTCGCAAGGCCGTGTGACCGGCAGGGGACCAGGGCCCTGGGAGGCTTAGCAGGGACAGTGTTTGCAGACTGCACTGTGTGGTGCCTCGGGGGGTGGTGCTTAGAGGAATGTGGCACACTTCTTTTTTTAAACAAAATAAAACAAGAGAAAATACCAGCGTGTACCGCGTGTAATAAAAGTATTATTATATGTATCATAGACGCATAGTTTTATTTTACATATATTGTGTGTATGTGTGTGTGTGTGTGTGTGTGTGTGCGGGCATGTGCGTGTGCGTGTGCTAGATTCCTGCGTAGGATACATTTCTTACAGGGAGCGTCCCCAGGCCCTTGCCATCCTCAGAAGTAAGCCGTGATCAACAGCAGGACCTAGTTTGGCTGCTGGGTCCCTGGCCCTTCCCAAAAAGTCACCTGTGCCGTCACCTCCCAGGCAGGATGACCTTCTGAGAGGGAAACGTCAGGAATGTGGACAGCTTTGTCCTGAGGCTATGGGCAGCCGAGGTTGTGAGGGCCAAGACCACCTTGTCAGGTTAGCAGAAAATTACACCATCCACGGCTGTAATCTCCCCCACAATTCGTGCCACTCTCTCTGTCACTGTGCCCCCGGGGTCTGACGCCTAGCTCAAGCCCAGTTCTCCTTCTAAGAGGAATTTAGAAACAAATTATTTTTTTTTGAAAAGAATGTGCCAAGTTCACTGTTAGTGTAGTTGATCTGTAAAGAAAACTGTCACCTCTCCAAGACTAAGGGACAGGAATGGGAGCCGAGGGCCCGGCCTCTGGCCCTGCTCTGAGGCAGGCGCCTCACCGCAGCCCGCGGGGAGTGGGGAGCGATTCGGTCTGTTCCTTCTGTTTGTTTTTTGCTGGGAGGGGCTTCTGGACCCAGGTGTCTTGCTGGCCTGCAGAGTGCCCGTGTGGCTGACAATGGCCACTTCAACCCTGAGGCTTCCGGGTGACCGGACAGCGGATGTGGGTGGCCCGGCCCGGACGGAGGAGGGGGTGGCACATCGCTGGTCCCCGCGCTGGCCGGGCTACGTGGCTGCGCTCGGCCCGTGAGCCTACCCGGCTGTCCCTGCTCCACAGCTTCGCGGGGGGACGTGTCCAGGCAAGGCCACCTCTGAGGTTCGCCACCACACCGCCTGGATTCCTAAGAAGGGCCTCGAGACTCAGCGATGGAACTTTCCGCTCGGGCGTAAGCACGGGGCGGGGCGGGGCCCAGGGCCTGAAGCCGTGAGCGACTAAGTGACCACACGGTGGCAGCCAGGGTCAGGGTCTTCCCAGGAAGGCGCAGCCACTCACCAGCTTCTCCAGCTCAGCAATCTTCTTCTCCTGCTGGTGGATTTGCTGGTTCTTCATCTCCAGGACCTGCTTCAGGCTCCTCATGTCTTCTTCCAGGTGCCGATAGGGAGCCAGCGCCACCTGCGGGCAGAGGGCGAAGGCCGTTCCCCAGGGGCCCGCTCGCCGGGGGCTGGGGGAGAGCCGTCCTCACTGAGGGGCTGGAGGCTGGAATGGCGGGGTGCCACCAGCCCACCCAGGGGGAACTCGGGGTGGGGGTGGTGAACGCGACATTGGCTTGTGACCTCATTCACCCCGCCGCTGGGTTCGGCCAACTGCAGGGGGGCTCCAGGTCCCCCATGGAGAGGCCCCCACCCGCCCCCTCCCGGCGTGGGAAATGAGCCAAGTGGTCTGAAAAGCAGAAAAGCCGTGTGAGAAAAAGAGGCGTTCGAGTGAGGGTGGCAGATGGGACAATGGCAGTGTGTGTGTGTGTGTGTGTGTGTGTGTGTGTGTAGTGAGCTGCGTTACATTCAAACTTCAGATAAAATCCACTTTTTGTACTGTAAGCATCAGAAGGGACAGTTACTCTAAAACACGCACGTCCCTGCAATTCCCATTGAACTGGGTGGAATGTGCTTTGTCGGACAGCCCCACATTGGAGGGGGGGCAATTTCTGCCAGCTTTCTGGAAAAATCTTCCCTCGACCTACGGCCGCCTGCTTCGGCCGCCCTGTGCCGGCCCAGCGGAAGCCGGGGGCAGGCGTGGGGGGCGGTCCCGGCCAGGGGCGTGTTCCCAGGCCCCGCTTGTCCCAGGAGCTCAGGGACAGCGGCCGGGAGCCGTGTGCGGTGTGGCGGAAGGACGTTCTGGTGGACACCCCCACACGGCCCGGTCTCAGGGGCCAGGAGGCGACAGGACTGTGTTCAAAGCCCCGGGGAGGTCCTGACCAGCTGTCACGTGGGTCACGGTCAGCACAGGGGCCCTGTCTTGGGGGGGCTGCTGAGGCCCCAGGCTGGGGTGAGGCCCCGTGGGGCCCCGGTGCCTGGAGGCCTGGCGGGCTCGGCCACCTCGAGCTGATCCTCAGTGTTCCTCCTCAGAGCGTCCTCGAAGCGTCTGGCTCGGTCCCGCAGAGACTGGCCCTGGAAGGTCAGCGTGTCCACCTGGTCCTGCAGTAATGACAACAAGGGGGTCCGGCCCGGCCCACCGCGGACCCGGCGGCGGGGCCCCGGGAAGGCCCACGGTGTCGAGGTGCCGCGCACGCTCCGACAGGCGCCCCCCCACCCCCAGGCCGGCAGGGCCTTCTCCGCCAGCTCCGCCTCAGCCCTCGGTCACGTCTACCCGCCCTCGGCCTCCCTGGACCTCAGGCCTGGGGGGCGCGTCCCTGAGGTGAGCGGCCACGCGGCCTGAGTCCGCCCCCGTTTGGAGCCTCCCCCGCGGGGGAGGACGCTCCTGGCCCTGTGGCGGCCGAAGGAATAGAGGCGCGTCCGGGGTGCACCGTGTCCCTCCCTCCGCCAACGCCACCATGGAAACCCAGGGACGAGGCTCCTCCGGGAACCCTGCTGGCGAGAGAGAGAACCGGCCCCGTGCCACCCGACACGCGGGGTGCGGTGCAGGCCGGGGGCCGCTGCCTTCGCCCCGGCCCGCCGGCCGCCCCAGCGGCTCTCACCCCCTCCTGGCTTGTCACACCGGTGACTTCCGTCCCGCGTGTCAGACGCCAGCCCCCCGCAGTGCCGTCCGACGCACGCGCTGGCACCTTGTTGTCATCAGTGGCCGTTGGCACACACGGGGCCTGGCAACCATGTGGACGTCGGAGTCCGGGGTGTGTGACGGCGCCGGGCGGTGGCCCCCCCAGACCCCCTGCGGCACGGAAAGCCTGCGCCCCACGGGGCTCCTGCCCGACCTCCTGCGCGCTCCGGAGGAGGCAGGAAGCCCTCCTTTCCAAGCCTCCCTCCTCCATCCGAACAGGAAACAGCGGAAGGAAAACGCGGCGGAGCCACACCTAGGAGGCATCTCAAGCATCAAGCTGAGATTTGTCCTCCTAGGCAAAGCTGACGGCCCCTCCCCGGCCCCCGGCACGCACCGCTGTGCAGACACCAGACGGGACGGGCTGTTCTCTCACTTGGGCTTCAGAGCGAAGGGGCACAAAGACCCGGCTGGCGGCCTGGCCCAGCGCGGGGACCCTGGAGGTAACCGATGGCGTCACAGTAGCAACAAGGACACACCGATAATGAACGTCACGATGCTTGAAACCGTTAGAATAGCGACGGGCGCTCCTCAGTAGCGTTTCCCATGACCCGGCCTTGTGCCGCACACTCTACACGCCCAAGCTGCTCACATGCCATTTCCTTCAACCTGCTCACACCTTGAGGAGGTACTGTCATCCCCCCCATCTCACAGCTGACGAAGCCACGTTTGTTCCCAGAGCTAGAGAGAGGGGACGGTGGGGATTTACACCCAGGGGCGCCAGCGTCCTCCCGGCAAACCGGTTTCTCCAGCTGCCGGCCCCTGGGGAAGGGAGCAGAAGCCACTCCACTTCCTCGCCCCGGATAACCTCCAGCCCACACGGACGGTGCCCCCAGAGGGAGCGTGACGCCCACGGTGCGTGTGCCGTGTGACGGCAGACGTCAGGGCCG
Source organism: Eonycteris spelaea (assembly GCA_003508835.1). NCBI lineage: Eukaryota > Metazoa > Chordata > Mammalia > Chiroptera > Pteropodidae > Eonycteris > Eonycteris spelaea. Next base: position 1,003,683 of record PUFA01000142.1, on the reverse strand, counting down.
GGGCGAGACTCACTCGCGGAAGACGCGAAACCCCGTCCTCTGTGGTTCCGGACGGGCCGGGGCGTCTGTGACGTCACGGCCTGGCTTTCCCGGCGTCCCTTAAGGAGGGCCCGTCTGATGGCAGGAGGGGTGGGTGCGCAAGGCAGGCAGTTTGGGTTAATTTGCAAAATTCCTGCCTTGCACTACAGTTACGGTCATCAACGGACGGTCACTGCCTGTCATCGCACTGTCCGGATGTGAGTGTCCCTAACATCTGACAAGCGACCTTGCTACCATCCGGACGCCCAGAGCTGGGAACGGAGGCCGGGGAGAGGCAGCGGGGCTGGGTCTCCGGAAGGCAGGAGGGACACGCGGCCGACCTGGGAGACCCTCCGTTCTCCCGAGAGCACAGAAGGGAGCCAGGCAGCCCCCCGGCATCGGGGCCCACGCTTTCTGTAGGTTAGCCTGGGAGGCAAAGAAGGTGCTTTTCACCCCCCCCCCGCCCTGGTGGTCCCAGACCCTCTCCTAATTCCCAGCCGTGCCCCATGACTTTCCCCCTTCGTAACCCTCCTTGCGCTGGCCCCCGTGAGGACGCCCCCTCCCCTCGAGCCCCAGCCAGTGCAGGGGCCGCTAGCAGCATCGCTCACTCGGCACGGCCACGTGCTGCCTTTGAGGCTGGCTGTCGCTGAGCCACAGCTCTCTGAGTGGGCAGTAGCGTCCTTAGGGCGGCGGGGGGGTGCCTCCTCTCCCCCCTGTCCTCCGGCGCTGGCCACAGGGCCCGGGGCGCGGCGGGTGCTGGCCGAGCGCGTGTGGACGGGGCTGACGGCTCTCCTCGCTCGGAGTCGGAGCCGAGCAGATACCGACCTGTAAGGACAGGCGCAGCCTCTCGAAATTTTCTTCCATTTCCTTCTTTTCCAGCTCGTGGGCAGACACCAGTTCTGGGGAGAGGACGTCAGTGTTAAGCCGGCCTTTCTTCGGGAAAGGACCGAACCAGGCTCCTCTGCCAGACTAAGACGAGGGACGCAGCTGAATGAGGGACAACGGCGGACGGCAGACCTCGGCCTAAAGACACGTCCCCTTCAGTGCACCGCGGGCAGCGCTGCTCAGGAGACGGAGGAAAGAGGAGGGGGAGAGGGAGAGGGAGAGGGAAGGAAACGGGGCGCACGCTCACACACGCACGCACACTCACGACATGCACATGACACACACACTCGCACGCACACGTGCACACTCTCACCCGCACTCACGCACGCACTCACACATCCAAGCACGCACACTTGCACACACACGCATGCATGTGTACACACTCACACACACACGCACACGTTTCTAGTCCCTGCTCTGCGCCACCCTGGCCAAGTCAGGCTCTCGCCCGCGATCCCCACTGCTCTCGTTTTCCCGACGGTGGGGGTGGAGCGACTGGGCCGTCAGTGCCAGCCCCCCAACACCCCCCCCAAGACATTCTTCCTTCCCACCCCCCAGCAGCCATCTGGGGCTGAAGGAGGGAGCTTTTGGGGAGAGTGGGGCCACAGGCACCCGACTCGCTGCCGGGGCTCACTGGGGCTTTTGGGGGAGTGGGGTGGGGCTGCATCTGCAAGGCCTCCAGGCCACACCCCGAACACCGCAGCTCTCTGGGAGTCCCTTGAGCAAAGAAAGCGTCAACGTTAAGACACTCAGACAGGAGGAGGGCTGATTGGACGGGTTCCTCCCGGAGAGCCTGGAACCCTTCTGTTCTGTGAAAAGCGTCATCCCAGCAATAACCTGCAAGGTAGGCGGAAGGAGACGGAGCGTGAGACTTATGAAGCAAATGGATTCTGTTTTCCTCCAGATGGGACCAGTCTTATTAGCCGGGCGAGGGCCCCCTCACGCCGGCTACGCGAGCGATGTGTTTGCACGTTGCAAGTGGAGGGCGGGAGGGTCCTCGTAACCAGCCTGGGTCGCGCTCCGGGCCGGCAGTGATCACCCGGCCGGCAAGAGCCGCGATTAGGAAAGGCGCTGTGGTCTCCACCGACCCGGATCTTTATAACTCGTGGTGGTGAAGGTCTGTAGGAGAGCCAGTTGTGATAAACGACATGGACGGTCTCTCAGGGGAACTGCATCGGTCAGAAAACTACCGGGTCTGTGTCTACGGAAATCCCGACTCAAAAGGCAACAATGCTTTGGAGACGGCACTGTGTTTCCCTCCTCACTCAGAGACCAAATTTCGCTGCATTGGCACCACTTGGGGAGCTTCCAAAACCCCGGTGCCTGGGCTGCACCCCAGAGCCACGACCTTGGCATCTCTGAGGTGGGATGTTCCACATCTGTGTTTAAAAACAAAACCAAAACCAAAAAACGAAAACGAAGCTCCGGGCGGTTCCCACGCGCGGTCGTGGGCGTAGATGTCCTTGCTGCGAACATTTTTTGCCGTACGATTCAGGGAGCGTAAGGCAATTTCTCTGTCAACGAGATGAGATGACGAACTGGTTGACCGTTTCGGTTTTCTTCTTTCTCTTGGTCGTCGTTTGGTTTTGTTTCTCCGTTGACGATCACCGCGGTTACTTCCGTTTTTAGATTATATAGAAATCTCAGCCAGCCCTCCTGAGAGCTGATACGGTGACTTGCAGACAGGTGGTGCTGCTGGCCTTCACGGGCTGTGAGCATTGCCTCCAGATGAGACAGTTTGCCCCAAGGGCCGGTTTCCTACTTTGAAGCCCCTTCATTGGGAGGAGAGAGGGAGGCCAAGGGCTCTCTTTGAGGGAACAGAGTTGAACCTATGCTTCCCATAGAAAAAAGAAAAATACTTAGGTACGATCTGCAAAATAAAATCAGTTATTTGAGCAGCATTGCCATGAATCTACACACCTTTTAAATAAAGTCTTTGTCATTTTGTTATTTTTTTTTTCGTGTTCCACGATGTCCTTCGTAATGTCTCTCTTTTATTTGTTGCGATTTTTATCTTTTTTTTTTTTTTAACAGCAAAATGGTCCTCCGGCAATTAGGGGCGTGAGTGGAAATGTGAGTGGTGAGGATGCTCGTGGCAAAGATGTCTACGGAAAGATGCTACACAGAAACACCTCGACCCTGGAGCCGGTGCTCTCTGAGACAGAGGTGACACAGGAAGCAGTTCTCAGGGGATGACCTTGTGCCAGGCGAGCCTCTCCACGTACTAACAGTTCCCAGCGGTGGCCGGTAACCACGCTCCCTGTGGGTTACTGCACAGCGGGCTTTGGTGTTTACAAAGAACATTAAAAAAAAATAACGAAAAACTCGGGTTAATTCTCGAATTTTAAAAATGTATCCGTCTGTGGTTAAATTTCGTTGTTGCTAATATACTTCAGCAACCCTCTGACTGGGGGGAACAGTGAGGGGAGGGGACATTGAAAAAAGAGGTTGTGTATATTAGCGTACGTGCACGTCAGAAGCGTAAAAACTTCTTTCACAAAGTCACGGTCCTCACAGTACTTAGTGAATGTCGTTGCCGTCATCATGATGACGCACACAGAACCCCGAGGATCCGGAGGTAGTTCGAAGTTACAAAAAGTGTAACAGGGAGGGTCCAGAGACCCCAGCGGCCCCGTGGGGTGGGCCGCTAATGGGCCACGAAACAGGGTCAGGGCCAGGGCGCCCACGCCTGCCTTAGGAAAGTGGTTCTCATGTGTGGCCACCCACGGGGCCCCTCGGGAGATCTAGAACCTCCCGGCGCCCCCGACCAGCACCACGGGAGCCCTGGGCCGGGATCCGGGCTGGCAGCTGCCTCGGACCCCCGCCTGCCATCCCTCCTGTCCACAGGAAGCAGCATGGAGGACACACCCGGACGGGAAGAGGGCCACGAGGGGAGGGGGCGCCCCGATCTGCGCAGGAGGGTCCGGCCCGCACGGCCCACCGCGGCCGGCTGCTCGCGCCCAGGCTGGTGGCTACCTTGGACCTTGTGGGCGTGGTCACTCTGCAGGGTCGCGATGGCCTCCGTGTGGCTGGTTTCCGTCTCCTGGAGCGCAGCCTCGTGGCTGGCGGTGATGTCCTCTACCTGTGGGAGAGCCACGGTTCCGGTTACACGGAGGGCTGGGACGGCGGGGGCGAGGCCCTCGCCGCCTGGAGGCAAGGTGGGGTCCAACGAGCAGAAAGGGCAGGGGTCCAGATGGCAGCGGCCTCAGCCTTGAGCCGAGGCGGGGGAGCCGGGGATTGGGGCGAGGGGGCAGCCCTGGGGTCGGGGGCAGTCGCTGCTGCGGCCCAGCTGCTGGCCAGAGGGCGGCAGCTCCCAGCGGGGAGTGGGGGCCGCCTAGGCCCCCTTCCCCACCCCGGGCCTGGCTTCAGACTGCCCCCCTTGCAACCCCACCCCTGCCCCTCACACTAGTGGCTCCCCAAGGTCATGACGGCGTGTTCTCTGCACGTGGGCGCTGCGTGCGGGAGCTCGTGGAGGGACGGAAGCCTGAGGACGCGGCACGCGCCCGAGACCAGAGGCCACAGGGCAACGCTCTCCCTCCCTGCTCGCGGCCGCCTGGCTTTAAGGTTTTTATTCCATTTTACTTTGTTTATTTCAAAATGCCCGTGGACCTACGAATGTGTCACAACCTGGCACATTTGAAAATCGGGGAGGCAGGGGACACCCCTGGGCCCTGAACCTCAGTTCAGCACGGTGCTTCTAGCTGGTAACGATCGGCCAAGGCCTCGTGTTCCTCCTGCCTCGGGGGACCTTCGATGGGAGAGGAGGAAGGAAGCCCTCTCAGCCCTCTCGTGGGGCACACGTCGGAGCAAATTCTATTTGAAAACGGGGCAGATCTTCATTCTTGCATGATACTTGCAGGTGGAAATTTGTCCGACTTTCCTCTCCTGAGGTAAATGAGACCTTTGTCCACGAAAATGAATGTCACTGGCAAAACCAGCAATGAACAGCACCGGGAACCCCGCAGCCCGATTCGCAGGCGTCCGCACGGGGCAGGAGGCGACTCGCTTTTACCAACCGGCCCTTCTCGAGTTGAGACTATTTTACTTGAGACTCAGAGCTGTGACCCTACGAAGCAGAAAGGCCGACTGCCACGGTGTGTGGTTGTCCAATGCGTGCTTCTGTGGGGTTTTCATACAATCTTTGCCCAAAGCTTTCCAGTTTCTTGGAAAAATAAATCACTGGTGAAAACCAGACATTATATACACGCACACAGGTATGTTATTTCCATTGCCGACGTCACCTGGGCTGGCGGCGCCCCGTCCGTGACCCGGGCACCCACGCGCAATCCGCAGGCTCGTGTCTCGGTTCCGGTCTTGCTGTGACTGTGACTTCCTGGGCTCCCGCAGAAGTCGCCACGGCCCACGTGTCTGCTCCGGGAGACGCCCCCGACACAGGTGCTCCGGGGTGCCTGCGCTGGGACGGGCGCCCTGCCGGTGTGCCGTGAGGCCGGCCCCCGCTCAGCGGTGACGCAGGCTGTGCCCGCCCCGCTGACGTGGGGGCGGCGTGCCCCGACTATCGCGGCCCCTGGCTCTGCCGGGCTGGGCGTCCGCGTGCGGCAGGCCGCGAGGACCCGCGCTGCAGCCCTGAGGTCCTGGGCGTCGCTGCCGCCCGGGAAGCGTGTTCCCTCCGTGTGAGGTGCCACCCCCGCTGAGGACAGCCCGAAACCTTCTGCAGGCATCGGGGGGATTCAGACAAGCTGGGCCGAGGGGTGTGCCAATCGCCTGACGCGCTGTCGACCACGAGATCGAGGGTAAGAGGCGCTAAGGCACGAGCGGCCACGCAGGCTTGGCCGGGCCACCCCGTCTGCCAGGCCGACGCTTCCGGCTGCGCCACGGTGTCTGCTCCGTGGGCAGCCGCCGCCCCATACTGTCCCGTCCTGGGATGGACACTCCTGCTCCCCTGCATCCCTCCTCAGGTGCTCGCCGAGGCCCCGCCTTCCCACACGGCCTCCCCCAGCATCCGGAGGCTCCGGGCGGTGCTGGGTGGGGTGGGGGTGGGGCCCTGGGACCTCGTTCTGTCTGATCAGTGGGAGTGTGCCTGCCGTGCAGGACAGAGACGTCAAAACGCAAGATGATGGAGAAAGCGGCCTCTGTGTGTTCTGACGCAGCTGTGGACGCTGAGCCTGCCGGCTGGCCTCGCAAGGCGAGCCCTTAGGAGCGGGTAGGAAGGACGCCCTGGTAGGGGACAAAGCAAACATCAATGCCCCAGGGGACAGGGGAAAAGCATCTGCTCAGAATTCACTGAGCGGAATCCATCACGCGCCCAGGGACCAGGGCTTCCCGAAGCGGGTGACTGCAGGCCAGGCCAGGCAGGAAGGCTCACCGCCACAGGGCCTTGGAGGAATGGGGTCAAGGTCACGGAAGCCCAGGCTGTGTGGCTGAGCATCTCTGGGGAACGGCCAACGGTGGCCCAGAAAGGAGGCCTGGACGCTGTGCGGGGAGGAGCCGTGTTTGGGGTGGAGGGGGCAGCCTGCGCGTGGACAGGGACGATCTGGGCTGTGTGCTCTGGGTGGCGACCTGGCTTGGACTCACGTGCGGCCAGCTAAGGCCTAAGCACTGGTTTTGAGCAAATTCCCTGTGGTCGTGCTTTTGAAATAAAAGTCCGACCCGATCTTTAGTGGCCCCGAGGAAGCCAGGAGGCCAGGCCACGCCCACTCATGCCCCACGACGGTCCCAGGACAGAAGAGCAAGGCCCACGTCTGTGGCACTGGGCTCCGGGCTCCAGGGCTCCGGGGCGCGCTGACAGGTGACGGCCGCTTGGCCCCATCAGCGATTCTGCTTTGGTTAGTGTGGGGTGAGGACCCCGCAGGAGGGCGTTTTGTCACCAGGGATCCCCACGTGCAGGCAGGAGGGTCAGCTGATGCCCCACCGCCCCCCAGGGGAGTGGACAGCTGGGTCTGTCGCCCGAGGGAGAGGCTGCAGCAGGCAGAGGTCGGCCTGCCCCGGCACGGGGGTCGCCCGTCTGAGCAAAGCCGCAGGGAGTCCTGTGTACGGGTGCTGAGGCAGCCTCCCCGCTGCTGGCCTGGGACGCTGGGCCGGGGGAGACGCTCGATGGGTGACCTTGATTTTCAGGTCTCGGCAGGACCGAGCTCTCACTGCCCATGGAGTGGGCGTGGCCGAGAGCAGCTGTTCCAGACAAGGAGAGTGAGTGTGCGGAGGGGGCCGGACGGCGGGCGCCGCAGGCCGCATGACCAGCTCGCCAGCAGGCCGCACGCTGGGCCTCCTTCCGCACCGCGCGGGCGAGTGCCCACCCCACCGGGACGCCCCGGACGCCGGCCTGGTGCCGAGTGCACGCGCTGCCTCTCCCCGCCCCGCTGGCCGCGTGCTGCCCGCCGGAGCCCAGCGCACGGCCGGCATTCGGCGGCAGGGCTTACATCACCCATGCCCCGAACCGAGGGGCTTCTGGGGGCAAGGGCAGCTCAAACACAAGGCGAGGTTCCTTTGTCCTCACGGCAGGAAGCAAGCTCTCAATTCCGACACACAGTCACTGCAACGGAGTTTCTCTGGCACTTCGTTGGGGATGTCCTGGTCATAGCCGGAGACGGGGGACAAGCAAGCCCCCGTTTTATGCACCGTGGGGTCTCTGTCCACATGCCGGCAGGACGCTCGTGGACATGGGCAGTGGGCGTCCCCTGAGTATTCTTGGCGCTTGTGAATGAATGAATGAATGAGCGAATCACTTTAGCTGTCGTAAAGATCCTGGAGAACCGAACTCAGGGCCTCAGGAGACACGGCCCTTCTTCCATGAGCGCAGTAACCCGTTCTCCACGAACCCCGCTGCCCTTCCAACCCTCCCAGGACATGCGCCCTGGGAGGCTCCGTGTCCCGGCTGCCAGCCAGGTGCGAGCCCACCTCCATCACCAGCTTCTGCACCCTGAGGCCAGGGTGCGGGGGCCTTCTGCCCAGGCCCCACTCACTTGTGGACAGGCTCCGCCTGGCAGGGCCTCAGCGCCCTGGTTTCCAGACGCGGCCCCCACACCTGAGCCTTCTCAGAGGGCCCCCAGCAGCGTGTCCTCCAGCCCGGCAGCCACCTCCTGCCCCCCGTCACCTCCTGTCACCTTCCCGACCAGCCCAGACGTCAGACCTAACGTCTCAGTGACCCTGGCCACAAACACGTTCTCTGTGTAGAGGTGAGAACGAATGGCCCAGGACACAGAGGCGCAGGGCAGGCTGACGTCTGCACCAGGTGGGAGGCGGAGCGGGGGGCCACGAGGCAGGTGGGAGGCGCAGACAGGGCAGGTGTGTCTCTTTACGGGAGTTGCGCTCCGCGAGCTGAGATGCCGAGACGCCGCCGTTCCGTTTCTAATATCAGCCCCAGCAGGCCACTTCACCTGTAACTTCACCTGTAACCTATCCTGTCCCCTGGTCTCTCGGGCTGAACCACCTCAGGCGGGCAGGTGTGTCTGCTTTCCACTGGCCTCTGGAAAAGGAGGACGACCAACCCGAGATGCTGAGTGGCAAAAACGGCGACCGAGAGGAGAGGTTTAGCTACAGCAGATGTGCTTATTGGTACTCGGAAACTGCTCTTGTGGCACAGGCCTCTGGGAGTGTCACAGAAGTCCCCAGGGAGTGGCCCCAATGTTCGCGGTGGCGAAAGGCCACCCACGCTGGCCCGAGAGTGGACGAGTGCTCTTTGCAAGTGCCAGTGTATCTTAGGGACATCATAAGTGGCCGTGAGAGGACACGCCGGTTAGAAGGTGGATCTTAAGGCATCGGGCGTGGGGACTTAGAAGAGGGGAAAGGAGCAGACCGAGGTCTCACGGCAGCCGAGTGGGCTCGCCGTCTCTCGCTGGCGCCTGCCCTGGTGGCGGACAGGGCAGCCCCTCTCCCTCCCACTGTCACCCCGACAGGCTCCCCGGGAGTCACTCTCCAGCAGTACACCTGGCAGACAGTTCCCATCTCATGGCCTGGAGCCGGGCTGTGTCCAACCTGGCTTCTTCGTCATGGGCTCTATGAATTCTGGCCAGTGACTTGACGTCCCTATCTCGTTTTTTCAGATGTCAAGTGGGATGGCGATGACGCCCACCTTAGGTTACGCGCAGTGCCTGGCGCACAGGTGCCCGCCGCCCTCGCGGAATACGCGGGCGATAACTCCGGCACCAAAGTAAAGCGTGACGGGTCGGCCGCTGTAAGCGCGAGGAGAAACCTGAGCAGGATGCGGGGCCGAGAGTGTGTGTGTGGGGGGGAGGGGCTGTGCCCCGAGACAAGGGAATGTGACATCTGAGAGAAGTCTGGGAGGGGGGGACAGAGGGCCATGGGGTGTCTGGAGGGACAGCACTCCGCGTAGGAAGTGGGAGTGTCTGGGAGGACCAGGGGGGCTGGAGGACAAGGGGGAGGACGGCAGGTGACAGAGGAAGGAACGGGGCCCGAAGCTCACCTGCTGCTGGTGGCGGCGGCGCATGCGCAGCAGCTGCGCGCCGTGCTCCTCCTGCAGCCGCGCCGCCTCCGCCTGGAACTGGCGCTGCAGCCGCTCGCGCAGGTCCCGCAGCGCCGCGCGCTGCTGCGCCGCCAGCGCGCGCACCTCGTCCTCCAGGCGCCGCTGCAGCTCCTCCTTCTCCTTCTGCACCTTCTCGCACCTCGCCGTGCTGCAGGCTGCGGGCGACACCAGCATCTGCGTAAGGACCGGGGCCCGAAGCGTCGACGGGGCAGCGCCGAGGTCCGTGTCGCGGCCTCGCGACCGCACGACCCTGCTGCTTCGGGGGAGCGCCGCCGTTGGCCACGGGGCTTGTCCCTCTTCCTCACTGGACCCCACTGGACCCCACGGCAGCCCGGGGCCGCCCGTGGGCAGACAGAGCTGCGAGGCAGGCGTGGGCTTTCTGGCCGCTGGCCCGTGTCCCCTGCTGGAGCAGGGGGTCCCGCGGGCCCGGAAACACTGGTGTTAGGCATGCGCGCACCCCGCGTGGGGCAGCAGCCCGACGCGAACGGCTCCCAGCGCACCCTGAACCCCCGCCCATCTGGGAGCCGGCGCTGTCCTCCCCAGGCCGAGAGGGGAGCCGGGGGTCTCCGAGGACCTGCGGGTTCCCTCTCGGGGGGCTGGGGCTGCCCGGTAAGCACGCAGTGCCCCCTCGCACGGGCACCCACCCTGGCCCTGTCCTGTTCGCTTCCCTGGCTGCCGCAGGGCGTGAGCTCCAACTGGGTGTTCCCTGGGCGGCGGACAAGGGCAGACGGCTTCCGTTTGCAAGACCTTTCTCAGCGGCAACTGCTCCCAAGGGGAGAAACGCATCTTGACCCCTCGTTTGAGTCAAGCGGGGCTGCCTACGGGCTCAGCCTGGGCACAAACGTCCAGGGGCAGACACGTGCGGGGTCCTGCACGCGCTCTGCTCTGTGCATCGTTTACTTAAAAACGAGGGCGCGGGGATATGGGCCGGTCCACGATGGACTCTGGGGACTTGGTTAGGATCAGAAACACACACCCACGGTGGGGAGACAGCGTCCCAAAAGCCCAAGTCCCGCCCTAAAGAGGCGGCTGATTCAAGGGCGTCTTTGTCACCGTTGGCCCTAAGAGCATTTGTTCATTAGCATGAGGGACGGTTCAAAGCATTTTTTTTTTTTTTTTTTGCCCTGGAGAAATGAGCGTTGGCTTGGCTGGATATGGCGTAGGCACTGAGCCCTGTGAGAAGAGGGTGTAAAAATCGGGCCAGCCCGGCAGCCTGCACTGTCCCTAGTGACTTCTTGGTCTGGGACTTCGATCATCTCCGTGTCCCATGTCCCACTCCTTTTGTGGGGGGATTCTGATGCCGTCTGGAGCAGATGCTGGCAGCACCTGCCAGTGTGATGAGGGTACCAAGCGTGGGTGGTGGGCGCGGCGCCTCTGGGGGGAGGCCGTAAGGGGGTGCAGAGAACCCCAAAGCCACAGCCACACCGACTTGAAAAGCCTTCTGCTTTTTATTGCCATCTGTGCCAGCGATTCTAAAAATGCAGGTGAAAAATTACTCCAAACAGTCTTTCGTGGGTGTCTCAGTTCTAAACAATTGCTACAGTTACTGCTGAGGTTTTTAAAAATAACTTGTGTTTTAAAAAAAACACACAAATGGAGAAAAGTTGGAAGTCCAGTAGAAGGACATCACACAAATGACATCCCTCCTGAGCCGTTTCGGAATGAGATGCTGACCTGCCGCCCGTCAACCCCAAGGTCCTTGGTGCACGTTCCCTGCCAGCGAGGACCTTCTCCTGCAAAACCACGGTGCAGGCATCAAAGCCGGACGCTCAGCGTCGAGCCCACAGCGCCACCCAATGCTCAGAGCCGTCCAAACCTCACCACGGAGTGCCCTTTCCAGAAATGGGACCCGGTGCGGAGTCACCAGCGGTGCTCAGCGGTCCCGTCTCCTTATTCCCCTTATCGTCTGGGACATTTATTTCCTCAGCCTTCCTTGACTTCAGGTGCTGGACACGTTTAAAGATGGCAGACAGGTCGGCGTCTCACGGAATGTCTCTCATTGCGGGGGTCTGACGTTTTCTCATTATTAGATTCGGGACACGTGTGTCATTTAGCGCCAGGAGCATGTTTGGCAGAAAGATCACAGAAGTGAGGCTGTGCATTTCTCATTGGAATATCGAGAGCCTGAATAATCTTTAAAATGGAAAGGTGTTTTTTTTGATTGTTTATGTGGTGAGTCAGGAAAATCATGCATATCACTGATTACCGCCAGCTTACACTGAAAATGCTTTTGTGGTTCAGGGGACAGAGCGTTACAAATGATCTGGCTTGGGTGTCACACATGCTGGGTGTGCTGCTAATCAGACCTTAGAGGCGGGGTGCACGTCAGGGACACGCGCCGGGAGGGCACTGGGCTTGCTGTCGCGGGTGGCAGGACAGCGTGAAGCAGGCTGCTAGTAAACACGAGCGTGACGAGCAGACCTGGTCCGAGGTTTTCCGGGACCTGTCGTGAGGCTGCGGTGGGGACAGATTGAGCGTCCTCCCCTAGCTGATCACGGTCCCTACGAAAAGAGCCCAACAGTAACCACAGGCCAGAGCGGCTCAGGCCTGGTGGCAGTGGTGTGGGGCGTGTCCCGGGGACTTTGGCTGGTGGGAAACGCAGTCACGACCCGCAGACCTGTCTACTAGAGCGACAGGTTTCCCCTGGGATGACGACTTTTAAGAGAAGAGAATGAAGGCCATGGAATATCCATTCAGGAAAGAGTGGTTGACAGACTGAGACAAAGTCAGGCAGAGACAAACAGACGAGCAATAATTGGACCCTACAGACAAGAAGGGAATGTGGGTGCCGCTGGGGATGACTGGGGAGCCCCAGGTAGCGCACCGGGGCATCTGGGCACGGGACCCCTTCGGAGGGCACTTCGTTTCTGTAATCGGGTTAGCCGTCTTCATGGTGATCTTCACGCACTGGGCGCTGGGGTCGAAATCGAGCAATGACGACAACATGTGTGCTCGCACTGGAACCAGGTCTGCCCAGTGGTCCTCAGAGATGAGACACACATGGCCAGGACACGCGTGGACAGATGGTCAGCACCATTCCCGACCAGATCCGCACAGCTCGAAGCAGGACACGCTGTTTCACGTGTCAGGCATAAAAAGGAAGTACTCGGATGAGGCCGGAAGGGTCTGAGGAGACCGGCACGCTGGGCCATGGGTAGGTGCTGAGCTGTGCTGGAGGGTGCGAATTTGCAGCGTAAATGATAGGGATGGGAGCGTTATGGGGTGACAGCTGAAGATACAGGGTTTCTTTTGGGGGGGCTTACAAAACATTCTAAGATAGATGTAGCAACCGTTGCACTACTCCGTGACTATACTAAAACCCCTGAACTGGCACACCTGAAAACGGGCACGTTGTATCACACGTGAATTATGTACGTCCCACGGTTTTTACAACGAAAGGAGAGAAATCTTGGGAAAAAATAACATGACTGGGAAATATCTCAGAGAGTGAATTTAGGATGTTTTTATAGGAGGAAAGCTCATGTTATGATTTTAAAACTCTGTATAACAATGGTGAAGATATATGATAGCAAAATAAAAAATGAAAATCTCACCGCTGTGGAGTTTTACACACACACACACACACACACACACACACACACACACACACACACGGTTATATGTAGAACCTAAGATCATTCTTCCTGTTTCTTAACCAGAGATATACTGAGCACATAAAACTCAATAAATGTTTTCCCCACGCAGAACAGTACTTTTAGAAGAATTTGGGGCTTGAAGCCATGTGTGGAAAAGTACTTCAAAGGAAAGTGCTATTTGAAGCAAATAAATGATGAGCAATTTTTATTATTTTCATTTGAGTTTTATGTGCTAATAACAGTATCTGTAACTCCAGAAAATTAAGGCAATAAATGGACTATACAGATTGTGTAGACAGACTAAAACAGATGAAAACGGAAAAGAGGCGAATAAAAAAGAATCAGTCACACCAAAGAAAAACACTAAACGACACATAGCAATTTCACGAGTACACAGACCGTGGTGGAGGGTGACGGTGTGATTTGCCTTAGGGAATATTCGGGGCTCATTAAACATGGAATCCAATACACAAATATGGCAAATCCTTCATATAATGGGATATAGGCAGCCAGTAAAAAACATAGAAGGTAAAATAAATCTTTTTGTGCTATCATGGAATGAAATCTCTAGTACATTGTTGAACCAAAAAAGTCAAGAGGCAGAAATAGCATGCTTGCATAATTCTCTTTGTCATGGAAATGTGTCTATATTTCTGTCTCTTCCCTCCTGAGCTTGTGGGCTTAAGTGAGAGAACTTACTCACCAATGAACACCTGCAAACAGGTATTTAATAAAATCTCAGTGTGTGTTTGCATGCTTTATGAGCAAAACCATTTTTTTAGATTGTTGCCGTGATTAAGGAGAAGACCAGTGTGAATGGCAGCTGGTGGTCAGAAATGCTTTGGCTCCTTTATCTTACTTTCGGTTTATTTCCGTTGGTGGCGGGGTGATTCCTGGGCCTGGCACTCTGCCTGGGGGCTCAGAGACCATGGCCGCCTTAAATAAATCAGAGCTGTGCAGGCCTCAGCTTTGCTGTCTAAAACGTGGCCAGGGGGTCCCGCGTTTCACATATAGCTCCAATCCCCAGAGCCTCAATGCCACCACGGACGAGAGGGGTGATGCTGAGACTTGTCCGATGACCCTGTGTTGTAAGCCCCAGGCCTGCAGAAGACGCGGGAGGAGAAGAGCAGCTGTGGCCTCAAGGGAAAGCGCTAATGGCGGAGACCCTCAAGAAATAAATGTCCTCTTGCCTCTGCTAGGTCTTCCCAAAATGTGTCTATTCAGGCATTTTGCAGACAGAGATTCACGGAAGCTAATTAAATAACATTAGACAACACTGGGAGTCTTTCGTTCATTCTTTCTTTTCTGCTCGTGTGCAAACATCGGATACACGGCTGTGAGAGGCCAACACCGCACTAATAAGTCCCTAGAACTTGAGGCTGAGAATATCACGTCTAAAGTGACAGGATGCGATTGGCCAAGAGAATGTAACATTCCTAATTCATGAGCATGAGTTCGAAAAGCAAAAGCAGGATTGGAACCTGTTGTATCGTTTAAATACTTGAGCATCTACATGTCTGTGTGTATGAATATTCATAATGTGTGTGGTTCGATGTTGAAATACCTAAAATATGTTACGGCTGCATGTAGGACAGCCTCGGACGTATATAACAACAGCATGCCGGTCTACTAACCTGTGAGTGTAAAACACCAGGATGTAGTAAGGACCTTGGGACCATGGCAGAGGAAAATTACCGGGGAACTGTTTGTGCAACAAGCTTCCTTTCCACTGCAGCTCCTAGCTCATGTGAGGGGCGGGAAACCTCAATAAGACCAATTTTCTTAAAATAGTTCCCCCTGCATATGATGACGTGATGCCACACATACATATAACTAAGTGGTACCATTATCACAGTCGCCGTCGAGAGCTGAATGGTGTCCCGCCCCCCCCCCCCCGCCCCGAATGTCTATGTCGAAGTTCTAACCCCTGGGACCTCACAAAGTGACGGCTTTCGGAGCCTGGACTTTTACAGAGCTAATTAAGTTAAAACGCGGTCACCAGAGTGGATCCACACCTAATAGGACTGGTGTCTTTACCAGAGAAGATCAGGACAAGGACACACACAGGTGGAGACCACGTGAGGGCACAGGGAGAAGGTACCGTCCACCGGCTGAGGAGAGCGGCCCCAGAAGAAACCACCCTGCTGACGCCTTGACCTCGGACTTCTGGTCTCCAGGACTGAGAGAAAATGAAATGGTTGTCATGAAGCCCCCAGCCCGAGCTAACTAACCCAGTCACTGCTGTCCGTCCTGACTGCAGGAGACCCCACGCCTGGGTAAAAGATTCAGTTGTTTCTTTGGGAGAAAGAATAACTCTCAAGGAAACAATGTAAGTTAAAAGTTACCCAGAATCTCACCGAACTAAAAAAACAGAGTTTTCAACAGCTACAATCCGCGGAGCCGGACAGGAACTTTGGACGTCTTCCTGGCTGATATTTTGACGGCAACCTGACGCACTCCTGTTGGCGTCCTATAATGCCTCCCTGTCAAACATTAAACTGTGAGCATCTTGATGCTATGAAGCTTTTTTTTTTTTTTTTTTTTTTTTTTTTACTTTTTTGATGGCTGGGACGCTCACAAATCGTGTCCACTAGGGGGAGCCATGACGCTTGGAAAACGCCCTCCGGTGACACATGCCAAGGTCCAAACTTGCCGGATGGATTGTAGTGACATGTGGGGAGCGAAGGGGGTCAGTCTCGTGAAACACGCTGCTGGGGTCCTGGCCACCGGTCCGCCCCCACTCTCTCTGTCTCTTTCTTAAGGCCTTCTTATGATGAAATTGTCAAGAAAGGGCTGAAAATGCAGAAAGGATCATAGAACTGGGATGATGGCGGTAGGGAGTCATCCTCACAGGCCCATGCAGCACCGCCAGGGCCCGGTGACGAGATGGGAGCTCACGCCGTAGAAACGGCAGCTCATGTTCACAGTGCTTCCTGGACGCCAAGCACCTGACACACCTTGCCTCACCTGGACAGGTACTGTTACCCACTGTCGCCCTACTAGGTGTCCATTTGCAAGGAGCAGGTGGGGGCTGAGAGGGGATTAGTAACTGACCCAAGACCACCGAGCAGTGGGACCGGCCCACCGAGCGGGCGGGCGCCCAGGCCTCTCCCCAGCCCTGCAGCCCGAGGTGGGAGCTGCCACCCGTGCCGGGTTCTGCTGCCTCGAGGCCAGGCGAGGCGCTGGCATGTCACCCCGCGGGCGCTCACAGTGCTGGGTTGCGTCTCCCCCGCCGGTGGGCAGGGAGCGTGTCACAGTCATCCTTGTACTGATGGTCAGATAGGCAGGCCGAGAGTCCACAGATGGGCACAATTCCGCCTGCGTGAGGACAGGAAGCAGGCCACTCGAGTGGAGGGGCGTGGGGTCAGGCCACGCGGGGCCGCGGGCCCCAGGGAGGGGTCGGGGTTGTACCTGGCAAGGGCAGAAAGGCCCTGGGCAGTTTTCAGCGGGGCGAGAGAGCTACGGGCGGGTTATCAGAGGCTCCCTCTGCTGGCGGCTGGAGCGCAGTGCGGATGATGCCGGAAGGGTCTGGGGACACTGGCATTCCCTGGGCCACGGGCGGAATGTAGATGCCCTGGGGCTTCCATTTAACTATTCCTTGTTCCTCAGGGAGTTTTCTGAGAGCTCCTTCTAAACGTGGAGACGATGTCACTTGCACGATTCGTGTAACGGATACTGACTTCAGATCAGAATTCAGGGTCGTCTTTTTGATGCCATTTTTTTTTCCCACAGGACAGAAAACAAAACAGTGAGAGCAGTAAATGCTCAGTGTGCCCACAGGGAGCCATGACCGGGCCGGGCCGAGGCCCAGGGCTTCGGCATCCCCGTACCTAGCGTTCAGACGAGCCGGTGCCGAGCGATGCTTTTCAAACCCTGCAAGTCGAAATTAACCTGGAGGAAAGGCAGAGAGAAGCTCCCGCAAAGCCCATGAAGCCGCCTCCTCTTTATGGACAGCAGTGTTATCAGCTCTCAAGGAGATAGCGGTGCTTTTACCTTTTCCAAACTTACAATTATAACCACCCTCTTAATCCCATTTCCTTGCCTCCTTTGTCCCCATCAATCATCCTTGTATTTTTCTCATCTCAGACCAAGAAGGGCGTGACTTAGAAGCACTGCCATTATCTTCACACACGGGATCAGTCATGACCCATTTGCTGAAACGCTCAACCTTGCACTTAATATAAAAATGGCACAAAGAATAGATCACGAGAAAGGAACCTTAAACGCGTTGGATTTTTTTATCTGTTTCCTCTCTTTGTCTCGTGTCACTGCAGAAAGTGACTCTGAAGGAGCGCCTTTTCTCTCTTGGCTGAAGTTTTTCTCTTTAAGGGTCCGTTCAGGGTGGAAATCATAATATTTAAAAAATGGTATGCCCCTCCCTGTCTTCTTTAGCAGACCGTGGACGTAACAGGAACTCTTCTTGGTGACCCAGATCACAGATCACAGTCCAACAGCCGGAGAATTCTAGAACAGAGAGCGGGAAGGCAGCCCGCGCCGAGTGCCCGGCCAGCCAGCCAGGGTGGCTGTGGCTCTCCCCACGGACTTGGGGCTTCAACCGCAGAGTCGTCTTGCCCGGTGCTGGCCAGGTGGCTTTCTGCTGAGGCCTCTCTGCTGCCTTGCGGACAACCGACTGTCTCTCCCGCTGTCCTCATGGGCCCCTGGGCGTGCACGCCCTTGCCTCCCTTTCCCGTCTTGCCGGGACACCAGTCACTCCGGTCCCGCTCTGTCCCCCTCCTTTCCGTGGTCACCTGACCACTGCCCTTCCTGGGCTTTCCCTCCTTCCCCCCTTCTGACCTCCCTTATCCTGAAATCCTGACGTCTGGAATTCAGTGCATGGTAAGAGTTAGTCACATCACCCTTATGTGAAAGGGTGGCCTTCAGCGACACTCGTTGTGACACCTGTTTGGGGACCTTGCAGCCTCTTGTATGTGGCCGTCCAGTGAGGGGGCTGTTCCGAAACTTTGAGCCACAGGTAAGTAAATCGACAGCTCCCTTTAAAACGCTACTGTGATCAGAAGCCTTTCTGTCATGTCACGTGGCGCCCGAAACTGCCAGCCGCTGGAAAAGACTGTTCTCTTACCGCAGCCAAATCTCGCGTTACCGCCACAAACCACTCACACACCTGTGGGGAGACGCACCTGTCCACCTGCCCCCGCTTCACCGGGGAGATTCAGGAACGAGGGTGTGTCCCCAGGTCTCGTGCTTTTAAGGCTTCACACTTTCACAGAACAGACCACAGCCTATGAACCAGGGGAAGGGCGGTGGCATCGTGAATCATTAAAGCGCCACCAGGCTTGTCAAAGTGCAGCAGTCCTGAATCTCCTATTTTCGTGCTGACTGACAACATCCAGAAAGGCCCTCCCTGGGTCCCATGGAGCCGAGGAGAATGCCACCACGGTATTTGTGACATACGGGCCCTGAGTGGTACCCGAGTCCCTCCATCGACTTAGCGGAGATTCGGCCGGTGCTGAAAGTGTGGTTTCTTCCCCGGCTGGACTCCTCCCCCACGTGCCACCTCCTAGGTGGCGTCCCCATCCCCAGGGAACCTGGATTTGGGAGGGAGTGGCTCAGGCAGGGGCCGGAGTGATGGCAGCAGATGGGTCACCAGGGAGATCGCGGGAGAGGGGCAGGAGAGGGGCCCGGAGCAGCAGCGACCACAGACCGCTGGAGCAGAGGGCCGCGCACTCATTTCTGTCACACTCATTTGATGACAGACTCTCTGGGTCCGTGGATTGTAGCTTTCCTGTCTCCGATGAAGCTCCTCCCTGTGCACAGCCCAGCCTCCATCTAAGGACCCCGGGGGACCCCTGCACACTCCCGGGGCCCTGCTCTGCACAGCTCACGCCTCTGCAGCACGCGGACGCACAGCGTCCACCCACTTCGGTCGCCTGGAACTCTGCCATCTGCTTCCTCGGCGGGACGGTGGCCATTGCCTGGCGCACCTCTCCGTGCCGCGGGCTGGTAAGTGGCCCCAGGCAGAAAGCTGGGGCTAGCGTGGGTCGCGGTGTGTTCCCCTTTTCTGGAGCATGACAGGCCTGCGGTGTGCAACGCCCAGCGTGTTCTGTCTCACAGCTGCGCACAGTGGGGCGTCAAGTCCAGTGCTAGCTGCTCTGTCATGGCTGGAAGCGGAAGTCTGGGTAGCTGGTAAAAGCCCCCAGCTGGTTCTGATAGGCTCCCATCTCCTCCCATGGGGGTCCCTGGCTAAGAATTAAGGTCCCAGGAAAGCAAGCGCCTTGCCAATGGCTGCCCAAGGCCATGTCAGCAAGACGCCATTGTAATTTACAGCACATGACTGATTCCGGCCCAGCGAGCAGCCTTCTGACTACGGTATTAGCTTCTGGGTAGATCTCTCTGCCTGGGAGATGTAGTTCTCATCATAAATTAAAAACTGGTATTTTTGTCTCCCACATCAGGCTGTAGTAAACGTAGTGAAAAGGTGTTTCCTCGACGGCCAGACCAGCGTGGCTGTGCCATGGTGAACCCACCGAGGGGCCCGAGGGGAACACCCGTGCCTCCTTGCCGGCCGGCCCGCAGCCTGGACCTGTCACTGTCACTCCGATTAGCTAACTCTGACCACACGCCCATCACCAGCTGGGCTTTTTTTTTTTTTTTTTTTTAAAGTAAACTGTCGCGTTAAGGAGCCCTGAGATGGGAAACAGATTCGTCGTCACTGAAACCTTGTGAGTCTTTACGTGGTGACTTGCAGAGCAGACTTGGTCTAGCTACCATCTGCCGCCCCAGAATTAACTTCCCAAAGACCTCGCATTTGGCTGAAGAACTGCAATTTTGGCCCAAAAGAGTGACCTGAATGTTACCTAAACATATACTGCGATATGCATATTATTTTGTCCAAGTGAACCACCAAATTAAGCAAATAGATCCATTGTGTCTGTCGGCACCCAAACACGGCCCTGGTTATTTGAATGAACACGGTCTGCAGATGAGAATAACTGATAACGGCATTCGGCAAGACAAGAAGAATCCAGTGTTAAAAAATATGGATGTGAGAGCCATTTGAGTCTTTCATCCTGAACACTGGCCCCACTTTTTATGCAAGTCACTCAGAGACTTTTAGAAATGTGAACTCCTTTGCCTCATTCCTCTTCCTAAGACGGCACATGGAAAACTAATTGTCCTCACTGTTTTTCCTGTTTCCGAACGGAGAGCTTAAGTCACTGACGCCATTAGAGCTCTCCGTAATTGAGCAGGTGTATGGAAGAATCACTTCCTCACTGACCCTCGCCCCCCATTTCCTTTACGCTCAGCCGTTTCACCCCTCAGAGACTTTCCTGGACCCCTGACTGGGCTCTGAACTGTCCTCTGAACTCCCAGACCCCTGCACCTTGCTCGGCACACTGGCTTTACATGGCCTGCTTAGGCATCTGTCTCTCCAACACGCAGGTGCCCCCCGGGTCACACCCTTTACGCCCAGCACACTAACAGGTTATGTCTCCTGGGTTCAATCAAGTTTATAAAATGAAGCAGTGAATGGTCCACATTCAATGTGCTCAGCCTAGGGGGGGGGGCTCAAAATACAAAGAAAAAGACGGAACTGGGTGCATGAGGAACTCACAAGGGGAGGAGAAGGCTGCAGAATTGGCATGCGACTGTCATTTAAAACAGATCCTTTGCAAGGAGCTCTCGGCAATTTTGGGGTTAGATCTACATAGTGCATCACGTGTTTCTCTTGCTTTTTGTGATCTTCCCAAGACACCAGCTAGACCTTACGACAGGAAGGCAGCACAGGACGGCCACCCGGAACAAGGTAAGAACCCAGCTCTGTCAGTCCTCATAGGCATGTGACATGGGGTTTGCTTTTATTCTCTGTCACCAAGATTTCTCCATCGTGAAAATGATGGTGGTGTCACCAACCTTCCCTTTCTCCTGGATCGAACAGCACAGCACGTGAAAGGGTGCTGTGAATGCTCCATCACTACAAACATTAGACGTAGCGAGTCACCGCTTTGTGGGGACAGCCGACCCCAAGTCTCAAGAGGCTGCTTGTCCCCAGGGTAGGTTAGGGGCAGCCTCTGGTATCCTGAGTTATTCTCGTCAGGCAATTATGGTGAGGTAAGGCTCAAGCCCACCGATTTAAAAATAGTAAGCAATAATATATATAGAAGAGCAGAATTATCCTTATTCATAAGGGAGTATTTTAAAGGATCAGAACAGACACCTCCACATTAAAATAACTGGAATCTGCTATATGCAGAGAACGTCAAAGGATTTATAAATATATATATATAATGTATGTATGTTTGTTGCCAAATGGAATAATCATTGTCCTGAAGAAAGCAGCAATTATGTGAAATGTAGCTGATGATGTATTTTCCATGGCAACCAACCCTCCGGTACATTTAAAGGAGTTTGCAGTTTTTGATATTACTGTGCATGGGTAAGCACCTGTTTGGGACAGAAACTGAAATGACTTCAGAAAATTACATTTACTGAAAGGAAATCTAATCATGGCCGTTGACATCACCCAGTCACGCCGAGCCGTCCATCTCGTAAAGAGAGCACTGTGTTGGCAGCGATACCATCACGCTCGAGTGTCTCCACAGCGGGCTAAACCTACTAGACCGAACCTTATTTAAAATAACACTCCCTGCCCCCTGCCACAGAGCCCGGGACAGTAAGTAGACATGTCGTCCCACACCCCACCCCCTGCCCCCGGCCCACGTTGCTGAGCAAATTGAATAAGATTCAACTCTGATCAGAACTGAATCTGCTGAGCAGAGAAAATTTCACATTCCACAGATTTTGATATGCTGTGTTGTTATTTTCACTCAAGTCAACCCATTTTCTAGTTTGCCTGGGGTTTCCTCTTTCACCCCACGTGTTCTTTGAAAGTATGTTGTTTACTTTCCAAATGTCTGGCGTTTTCCAGGGGTTTTCATATTATTGATGTATAGTCTAAGTCTGTTATAATCCAAAACCTTTTGCATGATTTCATTCTTTTATATTATGTGAGGTTTGTTTTCTGGCTCCAAATATGGTCCAGTGTTCCACGTGCCTTTGAAAACGACGTGTAATCTGCCGCCATTGGATGGACCGAGTTGGCTGACACTGCTTTTACGGACCGATTATCTGCCTGCTTGCTGAGACACCGAGAGAGGAGGGGTGAAGCCTCCAGCCACAACCGTGGGTTTCTGTTTCTCTTTTTCGTTCCATCGGCCTTCGCTTCACACTGATTTGAAGCTCTGTCGTTAGGAACATAGATATTCAGTATTGCTATGCTATGCCTGCTCAGTGACTAACCGACTCCTTGATCATCGTGTAATGGCCACCTTCAGCCCCAGTAATATCACTGGTCTGAAGTTTACATTGTGCAATATTAATAAAATATTGATTTTCTTTCGATTGGTGTTAACACTGTGTATCTTTTTTTTCTATCCTTTTACTTTTAGGTCATCTGCCTTCATATTTAAAGTGGGTTTCTTTCAGGCAGCACATATAACTGTGTCTTGCTTTTTAAAAATGCAACGTGACAAACTGTCTTTTAATTGGTGTGCCTAGAAAAGGTATTCTCATAAATCAGAAAATGTGCATTATTTTTTATGATCTCGAGACTAATTATTTTTTTCTGAGGAGTTTTCTTAGTTGTCTGCTTTTTGAATGGCTTTTTTAAAGCTGTGAGAGGAAGGAAAGGAGCAGAATCTAATCTGGAGTTTAAGGGACTTAGCACATAATGAGCCCCCAGTGTTCTGCCGAACACCCTGCCAGACCCTCTGCCATCACGCGCCCAGTGCGGCGGGACCATTCTCCCCACCTTGCTGATGGAGGCGAGTTAGGCGCTACAGACAGGCGGCTAGCCCATCGTCCCTCTCCTTCAGAGTAACGGAATGATATCTGGGCGAGGGCGCCGAAGAGAGGGCACATGTCCCAGAGTCTCCTTTTGGGCAGGGTTTGCTTTGTGGCTCAGTCCTGGCCAATGGGCTAGAAACTGCGGTGTCATTCCTGGAAACTTTCCCCCGGGGGGAGCCGACCCGCTCCTTCCCCATCCTGCTGCCTGGCATAGCTGTGATGACTGCAGCAGCACGCCACGTTGGGCAGTGAGGAGAAGGGCCACAGTCCCGGGGAGGGGCGCGAGGCGGGGCGGAGAGTGAGCTGTCAGAAGCCTGGGGCCCTGTGGTGGACTCACACCTGCCTCCGGGTGCTTCCTCCAAGTCAGAGAGGAAGAAAAACCTGCCCTGGTTAAGCCGCCACTGTTTGGGGTTGGTCACTTGTCCCTGAGCCCAGCCCTAATGGGTTAGTCCAGGATCAGCGAACATCTCCTGTGTCATATAATCGCACTCTCTGTCTGGACAGTGTCATTCCGGCATCTTTTATGGTCTCGTGTGGAAGTCATGTAGACTTGGGGGTGGGCGAAGGTGTTTTATTTTGTTTATCTGACTTTTCAAATGGCTAAATTAAAAGTTACCCTCCCCAGATTTGATGGGCTGGGGATGCCGCATGACCAAGCGACAGACGGTGTGCAGCGGAACCCTGGCCCTGGGGTTCAGATCGCCTCTGCCCCAACTGGAGTGCGCTTGTAGGACACTCCATGTTTGAGGCTCAGTCTCCTATAAAGGATACCAGCACCCACTTCACTTACGTTCTTTGAATGAATACATAAAACGTGGCATGTGGCAGAGCCTGGTAAGTACGAAGCACTACGGAATAAGGGGGTTATGTTCATAAAATGAGAAGACACATTTCCTTATACAACCCTGAAAGGTAAAATCACTCACAGACACACTTACAGTGGTGTGCATATGTAGGTGTTGGTTGCTACTTATAAATGAGAATAAAATGAAAATTCCATTTTGTTAGTAACTTAAAAACATGATAAATAACGATTCCGTGCACACTGCTACAAACTTAGGTCTATATCATGCCTTTATACCAAAGCTTTCAGAATTAACATCTCTTTATATTATAGAAAACATCCAGGTTTTTTTTTTTTTTTTGCTTTGTTTTAAAGACTGACTTTAATCAAAACGTGAATTTAACTGCTTAGCTTTCTGTATGATGCCAAGAGTGTCCAGAATGATCGCTTTGTTAGGCACTGCTTTCTGTTTTAAAACTATATTTCGTGCTAAGTGTTTTTAGAGTATCCAGTAGAAAGAAAAAAGCAAAGTCTGTCGTCAGTCTGAAGCTGGCAGAAAGGTAAAAGTCCCTGGGCCTGGCTTGGGGCGGGAGCAGCCCGGGCAGAGGCTGTACCAGGCTCGGGAGAGGAAGTGGGTGAAGGGAGGTGGCGGGACCCACATGTGGAAGCGGAAGGCAGCTCCGACCATCGGCGCTGGGGCCTGGGGGCAGCGGCAGCTAAGTAAGGCCAGACGGAGGACAGCCGGAGTGACTGAGAGCTTCAAAGGTGAGATTCAATTTCACACCAAATTTAGACAGTCGCAGCTTTGAGCAGCTCCGAGGAAGGAGCCCGGCCAGGGGCGTGTAGTGGGGTTCCTGTCGGTCCAGCTGAAGTCTGCGGGAACATCACAACGGGACCTCTGGTCCGGCTAGGAGAACCCCAGGGCCCACTGGGAGTGTAGGCCAGAGGGCTCCATCTGAACCTAGCTATGCTTTGTGTGTTTTTTCTGTCTGATGGAGTTTATCTAATCTGTATTTTTTTAAGGCTCGGTTTTTCTAACAAGGTGGCTCTGTTAGAGAGAGGACCATAAACACTCACCTGATGGCAGTAAACGACCTACAGCCAAGGTCTCGAAAGGAAATCACCTGCTTCTAGCAAGAACATCTTATACGTCCATGTCAGCGTTTCCATGTGCAAGAGTGACCCTTTGATTATTCAGTATTTGACTTCCGAATTTGGAGAACGCCACTCTAAACAGAAATCTAAGCTCACATTTTAAGAACTACGTTTTCTGGGAAATGTTAAAACATGATTTAAAAAAAAAACAAACGGTAAACTCATTTCTAGCATTTTTGCTCATCTTTCCTGGACATGGTGCTGGATTCTGGTGGCTCCCTGCATCTTGGATCAGAACCATCCCAGCCTGGGGTGGATTTGCCGAGGATGGACACAGCGAAGGCCAACTCCAGGGACAAGGCAAGAGCCATCGTCCCTGGAGGGTGACTTTAGGATGAGATGCTTTCGAGAGGAAGAGCTCCTTGCATCACCCCGGGGTTTATATTAATCAGGTGACTTCGGGATGGGGGTGGCCAGACAGCCTCAGGACAGGGCAGTCACCAGAGAGGCCAGGTGATTCAAGAGTGGGCGATTTCGTCCCCACCCACTGACCTCTGACCCCGGGGGAAGGGGAGCTGGCGGTCGGGTTATGAAAGCTCTAGAGCAGAGACTCTGTGGGGGGCATTCAGTGGGAGCACATCAAGGTGCCAGTGGAGTGAGTGTCTTGTGGGGACATTGGGGCACCACACCCTCCCCCTAAGGACCCCTCCTTATGTATCTCCCATGGGCGGTTCCTGAGTTGGGTCCTTTATGATGAGCTGGGGAAGGTACATAGTGTTTTCCTGAGTTCGGTGAGTCATAATAGTGAATTGTTGAACCGGAGGGGGCTGTGGGAAACCCTGAACTGACAGCCCAGGTCAGGAACCCAGGTGGCCCCTGGGACTTGAGACTGGCATCTGAAGTGGGCAGCCCTGCGGGACTGGCCCTGACCCATGGGGTCTGCGCTCACTCTGGACAGTTAGGGTTGGGGTGGAGGTGTTAGACTCCCAGTGGGTAGCAGAGGGTGGTGGTTGATGTGTAGGAAAGTCTCCCACCATCCGGGGTCGGCAAACATCACTCATTTGGGGCGCTCTCGGCGTTTACCTGTGAGTCAACTGCCAGCAAATTCCTGCTTAAAACTATTACAATCAGGGATTCTCACTCAGCGTGGGACAATGCACATCCAAGCAGAGGCTAAGGGGCACCATTCAAGCGACACACTGTCCAGAAGATTCTGCAGTCGCTTCACCGGAGAAGTCACACGTGGCAAACTACTGGAAGTGTACAGCGTGTCGGCAGACGCACTGGGGGATCACTTTCTGTGGTTGGCGCCCCGAAGCCCCTCTAAGCTGATGGGCGCTGACTCAGGGCCGACAGCCTGGCCTGACAGCAATGGTGAAGGAAGGAGGAAAAGGGGGTTCTTCTCCCCTTTTCTCCGGGGGCCAGGTCAACCCTGTGCACAATTTCAAGACAGGTGGAATTTCTTTTGCATCTTCCTTTCTGCAGCCTTTCCCCACCCACCTGGGCTTCTCTCCCTAGGAGCCGGAGCCCCCAGTACGGGACCCCACCTTTCCAGGCCTATCCCAGAAACCTACTGCCTCCTACCTGCCCTGACCCAAGTCAAACACCCCTGTTCCTTCGGTGTAGTTTGCTGATCCCAAATTTCACTGTACTGAGTGAGCACCTTGGGAGTTTAAGCAAATGCTTCGGCCTCACCCTCAGACGTTACAGTTCTGTCGCCCTAGAGCGGGTCCTGGACACCGGGGCTTTAAAAAGCACCGCAGGTGATCCGAGCCCGCACCAGGGCTGAGGACTGCAGGAGAGTGATCCCGGCTCGACGCGCGAAGCCTTGAATTTCTGGACGTGGGCGTGGGCGACTCATGGCTACTTGCGAGCAGACACTGGAAGGATCCAGGGCAGCGTTTTAATGGACGTGAGAAGTTGACGCAGTAATTCTGAGACTCGGGAGACAGGCCAGCCCTGTCCTGGCATCGGCTGCTGTGAGCGCCCCTAAACTTTTATTCCACTTTCGCAGCTTCTTCCAGGTCTGAATCCCGCCTCCTTCACCTCCCCAGGCCCGCGCTGGCCCCCCAACTCCAGCGGCCCCGTTAGACCTGGCCGACCAGCAGCCTGACGAAAGGCAGGGCTGCTGGTCAGGAGGGAGGGGCGGCCAGCTCTCTTTGACCATTCGTGCTCTGGTTTGTAAGCTAAACTCTCTTCCCCCGTCAAGGGAGTGCTGCGGGCCCAGACGCTAGAATTTCTGGACCTCAGAATTCCACACCGACCGCCTCCTGCTGGGCCGAGTGGCCCTGTCTTCTGCCCACCCCCAGGCCATGGCTGTTTCACTGGCAGGTGACTATTCTTAGCACTCATGGAAAACCGAAATAAGGCTTAAATACAAAATCCCAGCGTAATCCCTGCATGGTGCCTGCTGCAGCCAGAAGCTTCCGGAAGGACAGAGGGACGCATTCCCGGGTTTGGCACGGTCTCCCCGGCTGGGTCAGGGGTGCCCTCCCTCCAAAGCGTGGCTGTGGGGGCGCACATGTCCCTCTGGGGAGGAATTTTACCCTGAACTGAAAGCTTTCGCCCCATTTTCGGACGCCAGGGGCTACACCTAATGGGGCCGCGCTCGGCTTTCCCGAGAGCCCTCTCGCCGGCATCTTCTTTAGTCTACGTCCCTTCCTATGGAGGGGACCGAGGGACCGAGGGCTCAGCCACCGGCTCTACTCACACTCGGGTCATTTGTCTCGGAAACCCTGGGTTGGGACTGTGACACCTCGGAACTGCCCGAGGACGCACCCACGCCACAGGACACGCATGGCCTGTGGACCTTCGTGCTCCGGGAGCTTCCCTCGCAAACTCCGCCACCGCCGTCCAGGCCGCCCTCAGCCCACACCCGGGTCGCCCCTGGGGCTCCTCCCGGGATGGGGAGCAGGTGGAGGGGCCCTGAGGCCGGGAAGAAGAGCTGTTATCTACTGTTTCACCACAGGGGCCCCCTGGACAGGAGAAGAGGCCATCGCCGACCTCTCTCGAGGACCAAAAAAAGTCACAAAATTCACGGTGAAGAAACAGCGATTTTTGTGAGGTTAATAAAACAGGGGCAGGGAATCTACGTCAGGACGTCACCACGCTGCCCATGGCCTGTCCTTGGGGCTGGGTTACCCAGCAAGGTCTGGCCTCAGGGTCCACGCCCACGGGCACGGCTGGCCTGGAGGAAGGGGCGCTGGGCCACCCCCCCAGGACGGCTGGGGCTGTTCCTGTCCCCTGGCTCCTGGAGGGGGCCGCGCCTGCACATAGTGGGCTGTCCCCAAAACTGCACTGGCTGGGGGAGGAGCTCGCACTGTGGAGAGAGGAGCAGCAGGCCAAGGGGGTAAAAGGGCCACGCTTCTGTCACCTTTGCTGTTTCCTGGGGAGACAGAGCAGGTTCTCAAGGGAGGAACGGGACTGAGAAGGGGAAGCCAGCGAATACGTGGCCTGTCTTTGCCCTCAAGTGAAATCCCATCCCTCGTTGGCATGCCCAGGGTCTGGGGACCGTCCTGTCACTTGTGAGGTCTTACGGTTCCGACCGAACGCTACCATCCTATCAGCTGAAGACCGGGAGTTTCGACTTGAACCCCAGCCTTTTTAAACCACCCAGACTTGTGCTGTTGACCTTGATCTACGTCACAGAGTACTTCGTGGCAGGGTGGAAGTGGCGGGTGGCCACGGGACACCTGCATCTTACACAGAGTGCTTCGTGTCATAGATAGACAGGCATGGTCACAGCATACAGCGCAGAGGGACGGCCAGGCTGCCGTCTGTGAAGAGAGGAGGCGAGCCCCGGCTAGCTCCGCCATGAACTGTTAGGACCTGGTCTTTATACCCACAGAGACGCAAAAACGAGGGCCGTCGGCAAGGCTGCAGCGGGCCACCACCCTCTGGGGCAAGACACCTCTGTCTAGGCAGGCGCAGTCCGGCTTAGACCGCAAGACCTAACTGCTTGTTCACACGTTCACAGGTAGCAGGAAAGGGCATTCTCTGCACTCGTTTTCAAGGCCCTACTTACCAACTTCATCCCTGACGCTGGCGAGCTCGGCCGACAGCTGTTTTTCCTTCACGAGGGCGCTTTCATTCTGAAAAAACAAAACGGACAGGGAGAGTCCCCGACTTGTAAGCTCCATAAGCACTTTCATATGTCTAAGTAGTCACAGTAAGCAAACATGTATAAGTCTGGCCCTTAAGGAGATAATGTTCGCATTTTATACGCGTATGAAGAACTTGCAACGCCAGGTCTGACTCATTCGTTTGTATCATATTTACAGTGCAGGGTTTGCAATAGACTATCAATAACATCCGTGGCTGTGTTTTTCTCTATTTTGCTCTCTTGTATAGATCATCTTAGAATAGTCTTTGTCCTACACATGAATCTGCTGGTACATGTTATTACACACATTTTACTTATTGCCACTATTATGAGATTTTTGCCCGTGAAAATGTCCACACCATATTGCTCTGAGGGGCAAATGCTCATCGAACAGCTAGCTGTCCCCTTAAACTCACCCTTTTGTCCACGCGAGCGTGGTCAGCTGCCTAATAAACAACAGGCACAAGACGTAACACGGAACGTTTCTCTTTGAAATAAGACCAACAGCAAAGCATAAGGTTTCTGAGGTTTTTGTTCGGCCTTTTGTGTCAATACAGGGGATAAAAGAAAAACTCATACTTGAAGTACTATTGGGTGCAAAGAGAGCCATTTGGAACTAAAGGACTACTAAGTTGTTTTCAAATCAAATACATTCTGTGACATAAATGGCAGAAACAGTTGAAGTGATGCCGAATTTGTCATCTGGGTGATTGAGTCACCACAAGCATTTCCACTTCTTACGACTTTATTCCTCTGATCATTACTAGGAAGATATGCCATAGAGTTCTCTTCAACTTAGAGGTCCCCCAAATATAAAGTCTCTTTATTACTACTACAATAACTAAGAAAGACGTGCTAGATAACTTTTCTTCAAGTTAGAGATCCCAAAAACATAAAACGGAATGCGTGCTGGGCAGCACGCGCTCCCGAAGCAGACGTTCCTGAAGAAGGCGTTTGGCTAACACGTGCACCGAAGATCTAGCTAGCATGAGCACCGTCGTGGCCTCGGGCCTGTTCTTTCTGACTAACCCCCTTGGCCTTTGATTTCAACACCTCTGAAGAAATGGTCAAATGGGAACAGGCTGTTGTCACAACCGTGTTTCTATGTGGGCTGCGTTTAGGCCCGAAACACGTGCGTCACTTTGGGTTGAGGGGAGGGTCTCGGGTTACCCAAAGGGTAGTTGCGAGGTGATGCCATCATTTCATAATGCCAACACGAAACTCCATCTGCAGAATAAACTGAGAGCTACTTCGGTCCCAGGCATCAACAACTATCAGCTCATGGTTCTCTGAAGGACACTGGAGCAACGATACACCCTCTGGGGACAGTGGGCCCAACCTCATTCATGAGGCAATAACCTGTCGCCTCAGCCATAGCACCCTCGCGTGCCCGAATCCGAAGGCCAGCAAACCCACCCGTGAGGGTCGTCGTGGGGGTTCGGTAACTTCACACACGTGAGGAGTCGGAAGGCTGCGGGCATGCAGCCTCTCCGAGTGTTAGCCATTACTATAACTCTGCTGTTCTGTTTTATCTGCATCCGGATGACATCCTATAGGTAACAGGTGCTTTTCGTATTAAGTATTGGGATGTGTTTAAAATCGCTATTCCAGTGATTGTTTGTTTGTTTAAAGCATCTTCCTGGCTCTTTTCTGATTCTACTCTAACTTCAAAGGCTGGAGAACCCAGAACAGGGACCGTGTTCAAATCAGACTGGTGACAGGGATTATATGCTCATTCTAACAGCAGCATAATATGGCCACTTGTTATCCCAAGTTACGAACACTTAGTATTCTGGAGAACATGCATTTCAAGATTCATCCTGCGATAATCCTAAACTAACAACAACAAAAAACACCCAACTTGTTTCTACCATTGAGGGTAATTTTGAACACTCACATCCTCAGTTTCTAAGCCCAGTCTGAGGCTCCAAACACTGCACTTATCCGCCCAGAAACAGCGTCACTAGAACATTGTCTTTCAAAGTGCGGAGAGAGCAGTGACTCAGCGGAGGCTAGACAGTGAACTTAATGAAAATGACAAACTAACTTGAGTTTCTGAACCAAAGCCAAGGATGCCCTCAGCCCGGCAGGGCAGGTCCTGGG
The DNA here is from genome assembly GCA_003508835.1 of Eonycteris spelaea. Taxonomy (NCBI): domain Eukaryota; kingdom Metazoa; phylum Chordata; class Mammalia; order Chiroptera; family Pteropodidae; genus Eonycteris; species Eonycteris spelaea. The sequence continues at coordinate 972,859 of PUFA01000142.1, read as the reverse complement.
GGATGCTGATGTCTCAGGGGGCCCTTGTTGCAACAAAACTCTCCCCGCTTCCCGGCCACGGGGGAATCGGACAGTTTGGGAAGGAGCGGTCCTTGGCGGGGAGGCGGCCGGGCCTCAGCAGAGCTCACTGATGAAGGCTTTGGGACTTGGATCGCTTTGGTGAAAAGCTACCTCTGATCTGCCCCGCCATCTTCACGGTAGGAAACGCAAGCCAGAGAAGAAGGGAAGGCGGAAAGTGGAGGGGCTGGGAGGGGGGCAGGTGAGAGCGGAGACCTTGCGCCCTCTCTGTTTTGGGAAGCAGAGGCCAGAGATAGGGGGAGAGTGAGAAGATCTGCATGAACGTGACCCCGCCCCACCCTCGTCCCTACCGTTAACGCAAGCCCAGCCTGCGAAACCAACCAGCTTCAAAATAGGGTCGCGCGTGGCTTACCAGGGGCGGGTCGGACGTCAGAACCAGCACGAACCTTTCCCCAGTGCATTCTGCCGCCCCGCACGGCGCTAGGTAAGCCTTTGTCTCACTGCTCCTCCAAATGCCACCCACGGGGTCCTGGGCCTTACGTCCCTTACGGAGGGCGAAGCTGGGCTGGGGTGAGGTGCCAGCCAGGAAATGGCAAACACGGGCGTTTTAACCCAAAGTCCACACTCGCCACCCAACAACAAAAGCTCCTGCTTGGGCTTCCACGAGCCCAACCCCAAGATCCTCCGGGCACGACCCTCAGACCGGATCAGAGCTCTGATGACCTTGGCGGTGTCCACGTCTAAGCGGAGAGAGGCCGCGTCAGCTCACGACCACTCTGCTTCAATGAACAACTCTCCCTGGCTGCTCTCACACCCACCGACTACCGCCCGAACGATCGCCTTTGTCCTGGGCGTTGATTAGTGTGCGGCACGGCAGGACGGGTCCGGCACAGCCTCCAAGGCGCTGTACCTTCTGATCGGGCAGCCGCTTAGCTTTCCCTAACCCCTTCGGATGGCCGCTGGACGAATCTACTGCTGTGTCAGGTGTTGGCACGACAGCTCTGCTCGCTAAGGCGGCCTGTGCGGTTTGGCGACAGCCCTTCTCCTTAAGTGCTTGCTTCTGAAACAGCAGCTCTTCCAACGTGCGCTTTCTCTGCGCTGATGACGTCACCTTTGCTCTCTGCTGGTCAGCCAGCATGCCGCAGCACCCCCACGGGATGAGTCAACAGCCGTGACGGCAGGGACTCTGTTCCCCAGGTACAAAGCGGGCGCAAAGGGACCTTACTCTCTCCGCTGTGCCTTGAAAAGCCATCCCTCCTCCATCACGGTCGACAGCTCTCTCGCCAGGTCCCGAGGTCCTGCTGACACCGGGTGTCAGGCTGCCCAAAGACCCCCTGAGGAGGGACCCTGAGCCACCGTTCCCCCTGTCCCCCACATGAGCCAGGTCCAGGGTGAGGACACGGGGGGATGACTAAAGCACGTGCACGGCCTCTTCCGATGCCCAGTGTCAGGTCAGAGCCCCCCTACACGGGGAACGAGTGGAACATTCCTGACTGGTGCCAAGCACGTGAGCCCCGGCTTTCATGGAGGGGGCCAGAACACCAGAGCTCAGGATCCACCATTAAACGATCCTGGCGACACAGTCCAGAAATCGCCAGGGCTGAGGAGGCACCCCCTGCCGTTCCCGTGGACCCTGGCGGGCCTGGCCGGAGGCGGACGCGTGGAGAGCATCCATCACGGCCCGGGCCGGCCGCGGTGCCTTCTTAGCCACCTCTTTCACTTGGTCGCGTGCCTACCTCTGCTTTGCATTCCGGGTTCTCTGCTCTCTCCAGCATTCACAGAGGGAGTCCAAGGGGAGCTGTCCCCGCGGCCACAGCCGTCCCCATGTCCACCCTCCACTAGCCCTCGGCAGAGCCCTGCTAGTCTGCCACACCGAGCCTGCGGCGGGCCTCAGAGAACTGTGCGAGAGCTGCTCGCGAACCTTCGGGAGACGCAGCCTTCGGTCCCTTCTAGCTACGGTCACCTAGCATAGTGTCCGACCTACTCATCATCCTGTTAATGTCATGCAACTAGACGTGTGGCCAAGCCCCAAGCGAGCCCGCCACACACTGTCACTTTAACATGCCCGGTCGGCGGGAGGTGTCTGTTCGGGCGGTAACAGGAGGTGAGGACGCCTCGTCCACGTGCTGTGTTGTGGAGAGCAGACTTCCAGGTCCCTCCTCGAGGTAGAAACCAACAGAGCAGCCTGCTTCCCGTCACGGCTGAACGTGGAGTGGATCTCGGATGCTTTCACCCCAACTCACCCGGATGTAGGAAGTCGATACAAAACAACACGCATTTGCAGCAGGCTTCCTGTGTGCCAGACAGACCTGCCGGGCAGGGTCTCTGTGCCTTCGGGGAGCCCCTGGGTCTCCCAGAGTCAGTAACTGAATAAGCAATTATGAGACAGCATGGTACCACACAACAGGGCCGGCCGGCGGGTGATTTCCTGACACCAGAGGACAAACAAGCGAAAGATGTGAAGGGACCACCCGGGCCAAGGCCAGGGGGACCGTGACACGAGACAGCCCTCGGGCTATTTCTGGGAACCTGTCACCCACATCAGATGGGCCCTTCTCTTTTCCTTACCTGCTTCTGGTCTGATTCTTCCTGCAAGAATTCTTGATGGCTACAAGTGGTACTGACAATTGCATAAACTTTACTGTAGCTCTGAGTGTTTTTCTCAGCTCCCTCTTCCCCACCTGATGTTTTTTTTAAAAGGTGGGGTATGTGTGTATCTATCTATCTGTGTGTGTGTGTGTGTGTGACTTTTTTAAGGTATATGTAGGGCCAAAGACTCCCAACTAGTGTTTCCTACCCTTTTAGCCCATCCTTAAATAGCACAGATCAGGAAGAGTCGACCATGAGGTAAGCTGGACGACCTGTTCCAGGCTCAACAAAAGAATCACGACAGGGAGCTGAATAGGAATCCACAGAATCAATCTGGCGTTTGAGGAGAAGGCGGGATCCCCTTTGTTGTGAGTTTCTGCAACTCCGAGTGACCTAGGGACTCGCACGGCTACGAAGGGGGGTGAGGGGACGTCTCCTTCTTCCCGGGAGCAGCCTCGCTTTTTGCCCCGAGCTCCGCGAGCGCAGGCCGGGGCTTCAGTTCGCACGGCAGGAGCTGCCCCGGAGGGAAGCGTTTTTCCTCCGTATTTCAAGAGGGGCCCCCAGGTGACGTCGACGGGACCGAGACGTCTCCGGCGGCGGCGGCGGCACCCCGCGGCCTTCTGTGATGCCACGTTCGCCCTCAATATCGTATCGTGGACATCGGCCGAACTCATAACGCGGCTGTGGAAAATTCCTCCGGGAAGCGGACCGACCTTTCGCTTTTCATTTCAGTTATTACGGCTCGAGGCAGCGCCGATGTCGCGCTTTGACTTAATGAGTTTCTTTCTCTCACGGGTCATTAACACAGGCCACGGTAGTCTCGTCTCCGCCTTTCTACGCTGAGACGAACTTTAATGTAGACTGGTCAAAGGGAAAGATTCATTCATATTCAATATTCTCAAATACACATCAGTGTCCACTTGTGTGAGAAATGAGAAAAGCCAGGTCGAGTTTTATGGCTAAACTTTAAGGGTGCTTCCGTCCGGCCTCTGCCCTCATGCACGCTAGGGAGAGTCCGTGGTCACAAAAACGACTTGCTTACCCATGAGGCTGTAGTCAGTCAGAGAATGTCACGCCGCATCTGGATTACTAATGGACAATTCCAGAGGACAGAGACTTATGGGGCCCCAGGAGAAGGAATAGGAACCCAGATGCAATGCCGGGAAATTCCGGGTCACTGAATGAGCATGAGAGGAAGCCTAGCCAGACAGCACCATGATATTCAGCCCATGGATGTATCCCTCAGGAACTTTCTGGACTCTACTCCCTCTGATCACCTTCGCTGATTTATTACTGTCAGATCACCCACACATGCCTGAGAGGAACAGCAAGCTGCCCCTCCCAACTGCCGCCCCTACGAGAATTTAGAAAAAAGGTAAGTAAGATTAGCCTTTGAAACTGTAATCAACACAGAAAAAGTCAGGGTAGACATATGCAAATTAACCCCTAAAGGGACAGGGGAGGCGGTCCCCAGGGCCCAAACAATCTCAAGGCCTTTCCAGTTGCATTACTGTCAGGCTAGAGGGGTGAAGGGATATGCACGGGCCAGGCTCGATGCCACCAACCGCCTGAGTGGTGTGGCTCGGAGTCCATTCTCATCAAAGCTTCTCATGAAGCTGGACGTTGATCCAGAAAGAAATCACGTCGATTGGGCTGATCGTCTTCCATTTGCTGGTCACTTATGTTTCTCATTGCTAAAAAACCAAGTAAGCATTCTAGTTTCTACATCTAGTTCATTTCTCTTCACAGCTCAATGTCCCACGGCTGAAGGGACTCCCTGGGGTCCATCTGGGTGTCCCAAAGGCCTCCCTGGGCCACGCCTTTCCTTTCAAAGGACCTGCAGAATAAGCCTTTCTACAGATTGCTGCCTGCTCTGTGGATGAAAAATTGGCTCTGTCATAGACCTGACCGAGAGTGACCTCACAGGGTGACCTGACCGCACATTCCTAAGTGGACAGTCATCCCCCCAGGCCTATGGAAAAGTTCATCTTTGCCATAAGCCAGTCCGCGTCCGGCTTTCCTGGGTGTTTAGTTAACACGCCATTGAAAGGCCAGAGTGACTCGCTTCTTCAGACCCACTGAGGCAGCAGAGGCGTGACCGCCCCTAAGACAGCACGTCGTCTCTCCTGTACCTGGCTGCCTCCCACCTGCGTGTCACCTTCCTTACGTTCACTCCTGATTCCAAATGTGCAGAAGAAACTGCAAAACTGTCATTCTCGGGAGCTTTTGAGATCTTCCCAGCACTGTCTTCAGTATGACTGAAACTCATAAAAATTTTCAACGGGTTTGGATGTTTCTTAGGTCGATGGCTCAGATTCCCAAGATGAACCCTTACCTCTTAATAACCCAACTTAGAAAACCCAGGGCTGGCTTCCGGCCTGGAAAACACTTCCTCACACGTCCTCTGTGCTCGGAGTCAAACTGGGCTGAGACACCTTCACCTGGCGGGCGTCAGTGCTGAGAACCGCATTCCTTCTCACGCCAGTCCATTAAAACTGTTCCCCATTCCTCAACGTGTACCCCCTTTTCCCAAGAACCCTTGCCTATGATCCCAGCACTGATTTCTCCTTCCACTGGATTCTAGACACAGGTAAGGCCAGGACCCAGCCACCTTTCTTAATTATATTTTCCACTCTTGTGCTAACTGCTCTGCGCGGGCCGCTGCTGCCTACCCCATGTGTGATGTTTCTAGAAACAGCGGAAGTACAACCAGAGAGAGAACTGGTAACAGCGGAAGTACAACCAGAGAGAGAACTGGTAAACTCCACGGGACCAAACGTGCCTTCTAAGAATTCTTTCACAGTCCCCATGATACCCAGGCCCAGAGTAAAGCAGCACTAAATATGGCCAGGGAATAGGTTTTAAAAAGTTGAAAACCCATAAGCAAATCAGCTTTTTAAAGACCATTTGTTCACTGAACCTCTCTCCTTTTTTTTTTTTTTTCCATTTTATACTCTAGGCAAGATTCTATAGTTTCTCCCAATAATTAATGCCAAGGAAGCCTCTTCAGATCTCCATTTCGTGGCCCCTGAAACCGACTCCTGACAAGTATCTGTAACTATCCTGCTATCCTTTTCAGAATATCTGATCAAACTGTTCAAAAATTATTTTTTATTTCTCAAGTTTAAAAAAATTTTGTATCCATATAAAGTTCTAAAGAAATGTTTCTTTTTTTCTTTACTCCCCCATTCCCTCTTTTAAGGGTTATTAAGCTGGGCTAAAGCGACCAGAAATAACTTCACTAATTTTTTCCCAGGCCTCTTTCAATGATGATGCTGGGATTCTAAGAGCTGATGACCTGACTAGAGGATTTTATTGGGGGGGGGGCTGTCAGGGGTGCCAATTTCCAGAGCTGGAGACCGGCATGGCATCCCATAGCACTCCTAATAGATAGTGCCTGGCCCGGTGTGTAACTAGGATGAACAAGCGACTTTGGCACACTGCCCGTGAAGGTTTTGGGAAAAGTGGGCAACTAACAGAACTATTTTATATTATTATTATTATTATTATTATTATTATTATTATTATTAAATGAAAATGAAAGCCCCCAGCTCCTAAAATGGATGCCCGTGAACACATATCTATAAAACTTCCACCAAGAATACTGTTTTAAATAGGGCAAAGAAAAGCGAAGAAACGTGGGTGTAAGCATAACGAGAAAGCTGATAGATGCAGGGTCAGTTTTCAAGTTTTCATTAGTAAAAAATAATTCGTATTAAGTTGGAAGTTGCAAAGTGAGAACACTTGAAAGCTCCTTACACGTCGCCCTGCTACAGAGATGAAGGAAATTTAATTATCCTCCTGGATCCCCCAATTAAAAAGAATGACACAGGGGTAATTCTTTTCAAGAACTCGATTTGAAACAAATAAAGGATGGTTTCACTTGAAAACCTTTTTCTCAAAAAAAGTCAGCATGTTACAGCTTCTGTTTCTAAAAAATTCCGTACGAGTGTTTTGGAATATGAAATTATAATATTGTACATGTCGCAAATCCTGCCTTTTTACTATAATTATTGTTATGTATCTTCCCTCACACCCTTCTGTGACCACGTCTACTGAAAGGGGCTTAATCACTTCAGTGTTGGATTTGCAAAGAATCGGGTGCAAATATTTATATTCTTATTTGTTAAAAGCACATATACGTGTTTATAACTATTTTAGTTCATACTCATGGTAGCAAAAGCCAAAGCCACTGAAATGGTTATTTCTATTGGAGCAAAAGTACCAGGAGACTTTTGAGAGATCAGTTTAATCTTCCTCCGCGATACGTAACCCCACTTTGGGACAGAGTCATAAACAGAGCTGACAGCCCAGATGCTCTCACGTGGCCTCCTTGTAATGAGTTTTATATTAAGCCATATATTGCCTTTCACCTGGGAACATACTGTATATACCTCGAGCTATCTACACGGCCGATGTCCCCCTGGGTAGAAAGGACACAACCTCACCCCCCTTGTTTAATCCCACTTGAAGCCTCTTTGAGAAATCTGAGTGAGTGTGAGAATGAGACAGACAACAGAGACAAGATTTCTGGCCAACATACCTCTAGGAGTAAAATTAAAAGCACGTCCTAACCCATCTGCTCACAGACCAATGTCAAAAGCAAAGAGAGGCTTCCTGTAGGAGCTGTCCTCTGAGCTGTGACTCTCCCCTGCGCTCTGCGCCCTTCCACGGAAGACTGGGAGACACCTGCACCCTCTGGCTGGCCAGTTTTCACCTCTGTTATTCACCTCGTGTGATGCAAAGGTGCACAGAGACAATGACCGCTCTAGCACTTTCTTCTCTGCCCTTAACGGTAAACTACAAGGATGGATGCTGTTTGTGAGAAAGAGAGGCGAACTTTCAGAGTTAGCGGCCGGCAGGGAGGGAGAGGCGCCTCCAGCTGATCTACATTCCCCACTAGACTATCTCAGCTGTCACCGGCGCATTCAAGGCAGCCAGAATATTCCGAGGATGTCTCTGGCAGTTTGGGTTTCAGGACGTTTGCGCAGCGCCCTGCTCTTTCTGGAAAACGTAACAGTCGCATCTGTGACTGCAGGAGCCCAGGGTTATGTAAGGCCCGCAGGGCGGGTGGGTGAGACCAGCCCGCCGGAACCGCGCAGGGCGGGCAGCCGCCCGCTCGCCAACAAAGCCGCGCGCGCAGGCTCGGGAGAGGGACAGAGGTGGCGGCCCGGCGGTGTCCGCGCCGGCAGAGGAGGAGGGGGAAGGAGAGAGAGAGGGGAGGCAAAGTACCGTGGCGTCCAGGCACAGGAGGCAGGTGCGCGGCTTGCAGCAGCAGTGGCCCATGCCCGCAGGCCGGCTGGCACACGGACCTCCTTCGCTCGGCGTGGCCGCGGCGACTCCCAAGGCGGGGCGCCGGCGCAAACGAAAGGGGCGCGCCGCCGCGGCCTGTCACAACTTCCATGTGGTCCCCTCGGCCGCCTTATCTCGCCTGGTAACTTCGGGGCTCCCCGAGCCGGAGGGACGAGGGGGGAGGGGCCCCGGGCGCGGCGCGGAGAGGGCGGGCGGGCGCCGGGGAGGGAGCGCACGGGCGGGGAGCGGGGGAGGGGGGGTCACTTTGCCGCTGGAATCCTCAGAGGGAGGCGAACGGACAGTCGCGCGACAATCGACAATCGACCACGCACCGATGCCATCTCCCCAAGAGGACAGCCAGCCTGCTGCCGCCGGGAGCCTCCGCTCCCACGCGTCCCCGTGCGCGGGTGCGCCTGCAGGGGACGCGGGCAACACAAAGGGGAGCGGAGCTTGCACCCTTCTCAGGGCTGGGGACCCCCGGGGGGCCGCGACAGGCTCAGCTCGGCTCAGAGGCTGGCTCTGTTTTCCTGAGACGCAAACATGTTTACAAACGTGATGTGCGTGGTCCTTTCCTCCCTTAACTCCTCCCCTCCCTACTGGTCGCCTCCCAGGACCACCAATGGCTCCTTTTCAAATCCGTGTGCCAGAAGCAATTTTTTGCCTCGTTTGATGAAATCTTTATATTTGAAATATAATTCTAAAATTGCTTGCCTAGGCAGTCACAAACCATTCAAATGGTTTAAGTGATTAAAACTGGGGTTTGGGGCCAACATTTTTCCTGAGCTTATTGGCATAAAAGCCTTAGGGGACTTGATGTTTCAGGGCAATTTGTAATTTTTTTAAAAAAGTTAAACATCAAAAAGGGAAGGGGGTAGGGATCAAAGGCTTTTCTCAAAAGAGACGTGGCATTTAAAAATATATTTATGGGGTCCTGACTGTAATGGATGGGAATATTTACAAGATAAATTTGGGTTTCCTGATACCTCAAAGGAGAAATCCTGAAATCTGTCATCTGCAGAAATATACAATTACATTTTTTGCCCATTAGTTTTCCCCCGACCACACGCAACAGTAGTTGTTAAAATTAGGTAATTTTTACTAACTTGAGATTTTCTGATATTTTAATTAAGTAGCACACGCTATTTAGATTTGCTTGGAGAGAGGGCAAGGGGAACAGACTGGAAGTTTGCCCGAAACTTGAAAGCATAAACTCAGTTCTCTCTTTTATGCTAACAGGTAGATAAGCGCAGTCCATCCGGAGGGCAGCGGGGCCGTCCCTGTCAATACTTTAAATGTCATACACTTAGAGCCGACATTCACGCTCCAGCCACGGCAGCGCTCACGGAAACACGCAAGGGTGTATGTGTGAGGACACTCACTTCGGCATCATTCCTAACAGCACAGAAATGGAAAATGCCTTAGATACCCGACTCCTTCCCGCTGCATGAAAAAGTGCTATATTGTCGAGTGAGGAAATGCACTTTAAGGAAACACAAGCAAAACTAGGTTCCTATGTACATCTGTCCAGAATACGGCTGCTGGAAAGACACCCGCCTTTCATGTAGGAGCAGCCCGCCCTTGGGGATGAGAAACAGAGGAGGGAGAGAATTTCTACTTTTTACTCTTGCCAGCAGTTACTGTTTTTTATTGTTTTACAGTGCATCGCACCTGGGCTCTGTGACGCCAGGAGGCGCAGAGGGCCCCCTCTCGCACAGGCCTGCCCTCCTCAGCAATGAGCTAGGGCAAGCCTCTCCTTGGGACAGCAGCTCATGGGACCTTGAACTTGCAGCCGGGGCTGAGCGCTGCTCCTGGGGCCGTTGAAACCCTGGGAGAAAAACTTTATATTGGAAGAAGCCTGCCCTGTTACAGCTGCGTCCAGAGCAGCGTTATTTGGCAAAAGGTGGAAGCCACCCAAGTGTCCCCCTGGAAAACGGGTAGACAAACGTGGTCCATCCACACAATGGAGTATTACGCAGCCCCGAAAAGGGAGGAAATTCCGACACATGCTGCAACATGGACAAGCCCTGAGGGCGTTATGCCGAGTGAGACGAGCCAGTCACAAAAGGTCAAACGCTATGATTCCACTCACGAGGGACCTACGGGGGCCCCACAGAGAGAGAAGGCAGATGGTGGGTGCCGGGTGGGGAGAGAGGGCATGGGAGCTGGCGGTTCTCAGGGGCAGAGTTTCAGTCCTGCAAGAGGAGAAGGTTCCGGAGATCGGTGGCACAACGACGTGGACGTACCAGGCGCTACTGCCCGTGCACTTTCATGGCCAAAGCAGGTAAATTTCTTTTGTCACCATATTTGATCGCATGAAAAATGAAAGGCGTGGCAGCCCGCGCTCCTCTGGAGGCACAGTCCCTTGCAGCAGACAGCGTCAAGGTCCTCCTCCCTCCACCCCCGGCCCCCGCCGGTAACGCGAAGCACCCTTCCTTAGGGCACAGCTGTCTTTCTGCGCCTTAGGAAGTGATTTCTTCCTAAATTAGGATTTAATCGCACCTGACTAGCACATCCTGCTTGTTCGTGGACAAAGTACTGTGTGCTTGCTCAAACATTTGCACACCGTGCTCCGGTTAGACAGGGGGTGCTGCCAGAGAAAGATGACAGTCAGTTCCCCTTCTTGTCCACAGAGGGCGCTGCAGAGCGTGGGCCGGGTCAGTGCTATGCAGCCTTGCTGAGGTCACACAGGTGGTGACTAAGGTCTCAGTGATACCAACGATTTCATGTACCCATTTTCAGTTTCAGCACTTACAAGATTTTTGGCACATTTGTTTCATCTGCCCTTTTTTTTTTTTTTTTTTCATACATCCATCACCCAGATTCAACAATTAGCAAGGTTTTGTCACTTTGTTTTTGCTTGTATCTTTTCTTTTTTAATTGGTTAAAGTATTTTAAAGCAAAGCCCTACACACTTTAGTAGTCATTGCTGAAAATTAGGAACATTTTTACATCACCACAATGCATTAAAAACTGAACAAAAGCAAAAATTTCCTTGGCATCTAATACCTAGTCCAAAACAAAACTTTCCTACTTTCTGAAAGAAAATGATTTTGCAGTTGGTTTTCTTGAGTCAGGACCCAAACCAGTTCCATATACTACATTGGGCTCTTTTATTAACAGCTTTCCCTGCCCTTCCTCTCCACGTCACTGACTCGTTCAAAAACTGGGTCGGAGGGCTTGCAGAGTGTCCCACGTTCCCGAGAAGCCTCTTAGCGTCTCTGTAGTGACATTTCACTTTCCCCACATCCCTGTAAGTGAAACTTAGTTCTTGAGGCTGGATGAGATGCGGGCTCCGTCGATTTGGGCAACAATACTGCAGATGTGATGTCGTGGACATCGTATGGCATCCCATCAGGAAGCACACGATGTCTGGGAAGCTATAGCCGATCAAATGTGATGGCCTCCTCTCCTCCATCACCAAGCTCCCCATCAACCTTCCATCTCATGGTTTCATTTGTTAATGATTCTTACCTGAATCAATTATTTCATGGGAATTACGACATGATGTTCTGATCCCATCGTCTTTTGGCATTTATTAGCCGGAATTTTTATAGATGAGAATTTTTTGTCATCAATGAGGGTGATGTCAATATGGTTTATACAGGAAGGACAGGAAAAATGCTCACTCCTTTCTTCTAAGTGCCCATTTTCTGAATAAAGAGTTGGTGTTACATTGACACTCGACGAGGTCATTTGCTACCACTTTTCAAACATCACTGTGAACTCATGGTTTTGAGTTAGCATACGCAATGAATCTTAATCAGCTGCATTTATTATTCTTTTTAGACGCTCAGTCTATCTTGTCTTCGGCCAATGGGAGCACCTTCTGGTTCATCCCTGTGTCCTTCTGACAGCTCATTAGTCTGCCTTCTTTGCTTTTGGACACTACACAGTGTCCCAGGCTCATCTTGAGTATTTCTTGCTATAGAGCTAGACCCAGCCATTCCCTCCAGGAGCCTCGTCCTCTAGTTGGGAATGGAGATTGAATGCACACAGGGCCGTCTGCTGTCTTTTGAGGGCTCCCCGGTAGGAATGAGAGGACCCATGAAGAAAGCAATCCTTCCCATGGACGAAAGTCCTTGGAAGAGGCCACTGCAGAACTCAGCACAAAGCCTCAGGATGGGGTGAGAGAGTACCAGCTCCTTCTTATGGGGCTTTTAGAAGTGAAGACACCTCAGTGAAATTCATTTTGAGGAAGATAAATAAGACTTGGATATCTGAAGAAAGACTGAACTCCTTGGAGGCATACAGAATGGGGGTTTAGACTATTGGGACTGGGCATGAAAGGAAGCTGTGACCTCACAGGCTGATGAAGTCTGGGATATTGTGGCTACTAACAATTTTTAAAGTTTGAGATGGTCTTTATTCGTGGCACGTTTTCTTGCATCAGAGGAGGAACGAGCACGCACGACAGTTATTTGGAGGTCTAGTGGTACATCTCTTCAGAGGAAACCTTAATGACACCGTATGCTTTGGAGCAATAACTAATAGTGCACATTAACTGATCACGAGCAGATGTCAGCGACGTGCTTAGGGCTTGCGTGCAACTAACTGCTCACGGAGCTCTCATAAAACTATGCGAAGCAAGCCGTGTTATCATCTCTGCTCTGCAGATGAGGAAACTGGGACTCAGAGTTTGCAGGACCCGTCCGGTGTACGCAAAGCTAGGAGGCGATCGCGCAGGGTCCTGAACTCGGATCTGACTCAGAAGCTTGTGTCCGTGGCCACCGTGCTGACTGACTACACTGCACTCACTGAGCCTTTTTACCTATACGGCCTGCACAACGGCAAGTTTGTAAGTTTATGACCTGGACGAGGACTCCGAGCGTATGGAGATGTAGCAGGGCACGCAAACACGCTTGTGACATCGCCCCACGTTTGCGGATCTTGGAACAAGAGCCTCTCCTGCGTGGCTGTTTCTGTTTTTTTTTTTTTCATGTACATTTACCTTTAACCAATGTACAAATACCTTTAACTGACACAGCAGAAGCCATATGCGTAAGTCAGTGTTAAAATGTTCAATCTTATTATTGCTGTTTGTCTTCCTTCAGCTTGGAATTGCTCACCCACCCCCACCCCCAGAAAACCCTGCCCAAATCAAGCAAGTTGCCTCCTGTCGAAATTTCATCCCGCAGTCCTGCTCCATGTCACCTCCTTTGCCTGAGCCTCCCATGTGGAGTGAATTTTCTCCCTTTCTGTGATTTCCTGTCATTCCCTACACTTGTGCCTGCTAACGACACCCTGCTTCATGTAATAATAATTGTTTACATCTGTTTTCCCCAAAATATCACGGCTCCCTTGCTGTGCCTCACTCACTGTCACACACACACAACGCTAGCCATCTGCCCTGAGAACAGGTCTCAGTCACCATGTACCAAGCCGATTCGGGATGGGACCTTGGAGGAGTCACACTAAGTACAGGCGGCTTCTTGGCAGGGGCACATTGGTGTTTTGTAGAGTTCGTGAGCCAAGAGGTCATTTGCAAGAGGTCAACAGATAAAACGTATATCTGTCTCACTATGTATGTCTGATGGAAACCAGGAAACGTGCTCACTAGAGAGCCTCTCCAGGTTGTCAAGACAACCAGTATTTATTTTGGTTCCTGCGTCCAAGCCCCTCCTTTACCCATGCATCTAAAATATGAGCTTCAGCTCTCGCACTGGAGTTTAGCCAAGGGGACCGCCAGGAAAATACGCGAAGGTTTTACCAAACCTGACCCACCTAGAGATATTAATGGGGGGGGGGCATGGGCTGGGGAGGGAAAAACACTAAGCAGAAATCTTTAGCGCCTGCTGGTTACCGTCATGTTCAAACAGACAATAGGTGTTCTGAAACACCTTTGATGTGATCACCAGGATTGAGACTATTAAAGGAACAAAAATAATGACACATGTACTAATCTGTTCTTACATACTTGTCAGAAGAGAACCACAAGTGTCACTTATGTAGAACTTTTTTTTTTTTGTAGTCTGTTTGTTAGTCTTTGACAGTACTTTTATTTTATTTTATTTTTTTCTGTCAAGTCAGTGACTTGGAGGAGAGTTATCCTCCTTAAGACTCAGTGTTATATTCGGAAGAACTGACTCGTCCTGGAGGAGAAGTGAAATTTATTGATATTTACTAGCTGGGTAAGTAGGCTGGACGCGACTGGTAACGGACAGGGGGACTCAGATACACAGATGGGAAGCGCTCGCCGAAGCTCCAAGGTGCATCTGTCCCTTTGACAAAAATCAGACGAGAAGGACAATCACATGGACCACAAGCTGAATATCTACCGACACCATGTCTGCCATTAAAAGGGAAGAAAGGGCCTGGACACTGGAATGGTGACCACGTCCAGTCTGGGTGTCCACTCCGGCACCCTAACCTTCTTTGCCGTCCCGTGATGATGCAGTGGTCTCCCTAAGAGCAGACTGGGGTCGCTGCAGAACGAGGAGTAACATGTCCCTGATCTCAGCATCGGACTTCTTTCCTTTGGTCAGACCCCAGCCCCGCAACCAGGTTAGCGTCCCCCCAGAAACCCCGACTCCTCTTTCCTGGCATAGCCCCCCATGGCAGTGAAATAGTTCTGCGACCTGTGAGTGTGATGACCATCTTCCTACTGGGTTACCAGCTCCTTGAGAGCAGTGACTCTACCTGCCTGCGTCCTTATCACTTAGTGCCAGGTGCGTCGTAAGCGCCAGTAAATGTCGAGCAAGTGCAGTCAACACGGAGCGAACCTGGCCTCGTCAAAGCTGGAGAACTTCGGGACACAGAGGCCTGCAAGGTGGACGGGCAGAAATGCCTGGGCCTGACGGCACGGACGTGGTCAGGTGAAGAAGGAAGGCGCTCGGCCAGCCACCAGGACTTTCCTTCGGGCTGCAGCTCTGGGACAGCACACCATGTTAAGGGGGCCGCTCCCGCCGTTACCTTTTATGGAGCGGAAGGGCTGACTTGCACGACCACTGTTTCCTCTCTCTCGTCCCCATTTTTCCACGGAGGGCAAGAGCCTGGCTATTTATCTGTGCAGGTCTACGGATGGCTAGCGATGCCCACTCTAATTTGCCACATGGCCTCCGACCAAGGATTCCGCCCAGCTTCATCCTGCCCCACACAGCCCGATCCCCAAATATGCTACCGCATCAGGGGAGGAAATGCAGGTGGCCCATGACTAGCGATTGCATCTGAGGTTTGTAAAAAGTCTGCCCCTTACAGTGACGGACCATCATTCTTTGAAAACAACATAAGGGACTATAATCCTACATACAATCCAGCGCAGCAATCCTGCCTGTTCTCCCTTAAAAACAGATCAAGGATCTGACCTCCTCATCCGTCTGCTGTAAGGATCCTGGTCCAAGCTGCCAGCATACCTCCCTTGGACTATGGCACTAGCCTCCCGCCTGATGCTCCTGTATCTACACCTGCCCCTCCTACCGTCTATCCTCAACAAATTAGACTGCGAGAAATCCTATAAACAAAACCCAGAGGATAGTTCTCTCTCCTCCACCCTCCTGTGACTTCTCTGTTTACTCAGAATGACGGCCAGAGTCCTTTCAGTGGCCTTTCACGAATCGGTCTTGTGTTCCTTCTCTGATCTCATTTCCTAGCACTTTCCCCATCACCTACCACGGCCCAGCCATGCCGGCCTCCTCGCTGTCCTTCCGACATGGCAAGTACTTTCCCACTTAGGCGTTTTGTGCTCAGCGACCCCTGTGTCCGGAACAGCCTTCCTCGGATACCCATGCCCTGTTCCCTCACCACTGTCACCTTGCCAGCAAGTGTTCAGCAATCACGCTGTGAGTTTACAACACAGCATCGCCGACCCCAGGACTCCCTCCATCTTCTGTTCCTGATCTTCCCCTTCTCCAAGGTGCTGACCATAACTCACTCGTTTGTTTGTTGTTTATCTCCTTTGACTAGAATGCACTCCCGGCCAGGCAGAGATTTCAACCGTGTTCTCGCTGCTGTATGCTCTGCTTCACACAGGACCTAGCACGGGGTAGTGCTGGATACACATTTACTGGGTTAATCAATAAATTAATGAAGGCCAACAATGGTGCAGGTCAAATAAAGAACAGAGAAAGGTTTAAGTAAGTGTCTTAAAGGAAAAAGAAAGCTGTTCTACAGAAACAGCAGAGATTTCAAAAAGAGAAAGAAGGAAAAATCCACCTACGTTCATACCGCCAAACATTTCTTAATTGAAAAAACGAAGAAAAATAGCAAACCACTAGCTAATGTGAGAAAGAAAAAGAGAGAGAAAACACAGATAAGCAAAACAAGAAATGACAAAGGAGAAACTGATAAAAGAACTAAAAATCATAAAAGGCTATGCTGCAGACCTCTATACAAATATATTTAGAATCAATCCTACGTTAAGTGGAAATTTTTCTAAAGAAATATCAATGACCCAAATTGAGCCCATCAGAGAATGTTTAAACAGATCAAATTTCCAGAGGATTCTGAGACCGGTCTTAAAGAACTGCCAGCCCCCAAACAGCATCAGCCCAGGGATTGTCATCATGGTCTTCTACCAAACCTTCAACGATCAGATTATTCTAGTGTTTTCTCTAAGTTACTGCAGAACTCTGAAGATTGTGGCAGTCAGCATAGTCCCCCCTCCCTTTCCTGAGAGGGGTCTACGTCTGGATCCCCAGCTCCTACGGCTATGTTAGGTTATATGGCAACGAGGAATGAAGGCCGTGGGCAGAGTCAAGGCTGCTAATCACCAGACCTTGAGATGGGGCGATGATCAGGGATTATCCAGGAGGGTCATTAAATGTGCAAGGCGGAAGAGTCAGTGTCAGAGAGATGGAGATGAGGAAAACTGGCCCACTCCTGGGTCTGACAATGGAGGGAGGCTATGAACCAAAGGATATGGGTGGCTCTAGAAGCCAGAAAAGGCAAAAAACAAAGTGAACAAACAAACAAACAAAAAACAAAACGGTTTTTCCCTTAGAGCCCCAGAACTGAATGCAGCCTACCAATATCTTAATTTTGGCTCAGTGGGACCCACTGTGAACTTCTGACCTCTAGAACTGGTAAATAAGTCTGTGTTGTTTTAAGCCACCACGTTTGTAGTGATTTTGTTACAGCAGCACATGGAGTACCAGTACAAAACACTCAAAAATTATATGCAAAAGACTGCATAAAATAGCAGCAAACTGAATCCGATACCACATAAGAAGATAATGTACCATGATCAATTAGGACTTATTCCAGTAATTTAAGGTTGTTTCAGTATTAAGAAATCGAAACTGATAGGTCGAAGAGAAAAATATGATTATCTCACAGATGCTGAAAAAGCCTTTGATGAAATTTCTACCTATTCCTGCTAACGGCACACAAGAAAATAGAAAGTAAAGGACACTTTCTTACATGATAAAACACCTTAACATGATTTAAAAAATAATAGTCCTAAAGCCATTATTTGACTTCACGAGAAAACACTGGAGGAGTTTCCATTCCATTCAGGAACAAGGCAAGAATATCTACTATCTCGACTGCTATTCACCACTGTACTAGTGCATTAGCCAACGCTATTAGAAAAGAGAAGTTAATTAGAGGCAAAACATTTGGTAAAGAAGAAGTAAAAATAACTGGGTACCTCTAGAAAATCAATGGTCAGTGGTGGAACTGACTCCAACGGTGTAAGAATTCAGTAAGGAAGCAAGATAGAAAGTTAACAGGCAAGGCGATAGCCTTCGTACACAGATAATAACTACAGAAATAATCAAAGACAAACCTCAACTTACAATTGCAACAAATAAGATTAAATATGTAGAAATAAACTGATCAAAAATAAACAAAATCTATATGAGGAAAACTTAAAACCACTCCAGAAAGACCAAGAAACAGACAAATCGAAAGCAGCTCATGCTATGGAGGTGACTCAGCACCATGAGATGTCGGTTCTCATTTAGTTGATTGATAAGCTTAAAAGAATTCCTTAAAACACCAACAAACCTATGTTTATGGAGTTACAAACATCGATACTAAAGTTTATTTGGCAAAAGAAATGTGAGAATATTCTGGAAAATACAAAAAAAAAAAAAAAAAAGGAAAATCAATGCAGGGGACTAGACCTAGCGGATTAAAACCTCCAGAATTAAAATGACGTGGCGCTGACCTGTGAACAGACCACGGATCAGTGGAACAGAACAGGAAGCCCTGAACTAGACACACAGAAAGGGACACATAGAAACTTAGAATATGATAAAGCTGGCATCTTAAACTATGGGGACAAAGACAGACTTTCCATTTAGTGCTGCTGGGGAGCCATTTGGGTAAAGCTAAAATTAGATCTCCACTTCACACCACACCTGAGAATAAACCCCAAATGGATCAGGGGTCTATATTTTAAAGTAAAACCATACAAGTACTGAAAAAAATGAAAAAAAAAAAAGTGATTTCTCTCTAACATTAGTGTAGGAAGGACTTCCTACCACTAAAAATGCAGAGATAATAAAAAACTAATAAGTTTGACTCTATAAATTTTTTTTATAAGTTTTCATGGTAAAAACGACCATAGACATGGTCAAAGATGACAAACTAGGAGAAAATATTTGCAGCACGTGTCATAGCTATATTCCTAATATATAAAGAACTCTTCAAAATTGCAGTACCAAGGACCAGACAGAAAAATGGGAAACCGATGATTTACAAAAAAATATAAAAGCAGCCCTTCCACATACAAAAATTGTTCAAAGCTTCTCCTCAAGAGAGAAACATCAACAACACTTCTCACCTGTTGGTTTGGCTAAAATGAAAAAGCATGACAGCAAACTCGACTGGCAAGGCTTTGCAGAGAACTCAGACATTGCTGGTGGAAATGCAAACAGGTGTGCAAATTTTTTTGTAGAGCAATTTGGCAATATCTAACAAAACTGTATGTTCTTACTTTCTGACCTAGAAACTGCACATCTGGGATTTTGCTGTGAAAATACATCTCTAATAGTACACAAGGTTGTTCATTATGGGGTTGTTTGTAGTTAAAAATACTTTGAACCCTAAATGCCCGCACATAGGAGAATGATTCATCGAATTATGGTATGTCTATGCAGTCAAGTACTAGGCAGTGTTTTTTAAAAAAAGGACTGCAGAAGATTTATAAAAACTTATTTGGAATGAGTTCCACACCATGTCGTTAAGTGAAAAACAAACAAAGAAGGTGTAAAAGGATGTCTATTCTGTAGTGGTCTATCTCTCAGGTAAGAAAGAAACATAAGGAAATAAACACATCTGTTCCTTTGTAACAAGAAGCAATGAATCCTGCCACAGAAGTGTAGGTGGGGATGAAGTGGAAAGAATGAGAACTAGGAATGTGACACAAGGGATGAGGGGAGAGTGACACTTCTCTAAATCGACCTTCTTGTGTATTATTCTATGTTAACGCCATGCCAATGTATCACCAACTCATTAAAATAAGAAACCATTAAAATCAACCAGGATGCTCAGAGAACTCAAAATGGAATACAATCAATGTAACTGTTTTGTTTGTTTGTTTTACAAATGAGTAACACAATGAAGCAAATGGGGAAGAAAAAAGTAACTTCGGAATACAG
Organism: Eonycteris spelaea; assembly: GCA_003508835.1. NCBI lineage: Eukaryota > Metazoa > Chordata > Mammalia > Chiroptera > Pteropodidae > Eonycteris > Eonycteris spelaea. The sequence continues at coordinate 953,420 of PUFA01000142.1, read as the reverse complement.
TACGTTAACTATGTATCATAAGGCTAAAGAAATAAAGAGCTGTGTACACAAAGGGTGAGCAACTGAAACTATTTCGAATTATCTGTTTTGAGTCTCTGCGTTGGAGAAAGAAATTCCATAGAAGTTAAGGGGGTGGGCTAGCGCGACCCCTATGGGGCTGGGTTGGAGGTGGAGGTCACGGAACAAAGTCACCTCGGGTCTTTGATGTGCACAGACGTAGACAGTCGCACACATGTAGAAACTTGGTAAATGACACAGATGTCATTGTACACAGGGAGAAAAGGATGGACTAGTCAATGCCAGGGGCTGGGACAAATGCTGAACCATGTGAAAAGAAATAAAAGTGATGGCCTAACGAAACCTTATCCAACCGCATTAACAAATACGAAATAAAAACACTGAAACATGAGAAAAGGTTATAACACATGTTATTATGTCCTTATTGGAAGGAATTTTTTTCTCTTTAATGTGTAATAAAGAGAAAATAATGATAAATTTACTCCCATTAAAATTAAAAATTTGGTTCATCAAAAGACACTAAAAATAAAGTGAAAATCATTTCACAAATTGGAGGAAAATGACTGTAATACATTTAAGTCATGAATGGCTAGTATCTAGAATATGTAAAAATGATTTGTAATTGGCAAGAAAAACAACACAACAGAAAAAGGCAGGAAGAATAGGAAGAAGTCATTCTCAGGAAACTCAAATGGCACATAAACAAACGAAAAATATACTCAACACTTAAATGATAGCTAATTGTGAACGACGGCCACAGTGAGATGCTGATTCCCACCAACGGGCTGGCATGAAATTTGATAACATCTCTCTTAGTCGGGGTGTGGTGCAAAGGCTGCCATCATCACAGCAGGTGGGGTATAAATCAGCACGACCACCTGGGGGACGACGTGGTGATATAACGAAGCCGAAGATATATACGCACTTCGACCCAGTAACTCCGCTTCTACATATACGCCTTGGAGGGCAATGTGTGAACGTGTACACAAACGACATGTTTAAGGACGTTCGGCTCACTTTTAACAGAGAAATATGAACACAATCTCTCTTTTAGTTAAAGACTGGGCATCTCGATCATGGTATCAGGATAGAGTGGGAGAAAATGGATGAGCAGGCCCTACATGAACCAGCGTGGAACATCGCAAACATGGAAGTTTCCACGTAGGATGGCACATGCACTATGGTGCTTACGTAGACCAAAGAACCTGCGAGGAGCGATGCTGTGCAGCTGATGTTATAAATCTTTATGTGGTCAAGTGAGGTGCAGTGACCAGCCTTCAAGATGGGCCCGTGGTCCCGGCTTCTGGCACTCACACCACTGAGTCGTCCCAGTGTGTGTTAGGGCTGGTCTGTGTCATCGACAGCAGAGCCTGGCAGAAGTGACAATATGTCACCGCCACGTCAGGTTATCACAGACTGTGGCTGCCTCCTTAGTGTCCCATCTGGAGTCTCTGATGAGCGGCCACGGGGGAAGCCCATTGCTGTGTTCTAAGTAGCCCTCGCCGGAGGCCCCCGGGGTGAGGCCTGCGGCCGGCAGCCAGCGAGGGGCCGGGCCCGCCAACGCGAGTGGGCTCGGGGGAGGATCTCACCCCCAGCCTGGCCTTCAGATGGTGGCGGTGTCAGGCAACAGCCTGATGGCAGCTTGTGACACAGCTTCTACCGGATGTGTGTCTCCTGGCCACCTGACCCTCAGAAACTGCGTGACATTCCAAAGGTCTGGAGCCTTTAGCTGCTGTGTTTCGTGGTGAGTCGTTACCTGGTGATGGATAACTAGTGCAGAGACCGTTTCTTGTGGGGATGCGGCTGGAGACCATGGAGGTACGTACACAGGGGGCTTCGCCTTTGTCGCAGTATTTTATTCTTGAAAGAAAATATCTCAGGCAAATGTGGCAAGGTGTTAAGGTTGATTAAACTTAAATACCTAGTACATGGCTGTCATGATATGATTTTTTAAAATCGTTTTCGGTATGTTTGGAGTATGTCATATGCAGAAGGACAGGTCTCTGGTGGACCCCTGCCAGGACAATCCTGTAGTGAGTGAGGGTTCTGCTCTCGCTATTAAGTATACCTAGTTGTTTATTATTTTATTATTATTATTAATATTATTATTACTGTTATTATTTTATTATTTTTTTATCTGAAAGCATTTATAAATCACTTGTATGCTCCCGGATTAAAATACAGAACTTCGGAAGCTAACTTCTTTTGGGTGGGATGTGCCATGTGATTCGGGTTTCTGTTACGATAAACGAGAAACAGTGCTACTAAATGAACATTTTCATTTAAAAAATTGTGACGCTTGTCAATGTTCTAAAAGCCTTCCTATTTGGATATTAAAGAAGTCAGGTTGTCAATATGATTTAAAGCTGAGAAATTTTGTACAGGTTCTGATCAAATCATTTCATTAAGAAGCAAATCAAAATGCTTAAGCCTTAGCTCCTTGATTATAAGCACTGATTATTTAAATGAAATTAATTAGTCACAAATTCCCCAAGAACATCCACGTACTCCCCGGGAGCAGAAAACAGGTGGTTTTACTCTCTCGCTGAATATCTGCTGGATTATTCATTCCCTGGAAACATGGAAACCACCGAAGATTTACTGGTCAGCGTCTAAAGGAAGATGGAGGCCCCACAGTTCTACCACCATGCAGAAACGGCAAACAATCGGAAAAGCTTCTCGAGGTTTAATAACTGCACCTACATTTTTTTTTTAAAGAAACTGTCATTACTGAGCACGTCTGCAGGACCCCTCCTCTGCAGTTAAGTGGGAGCCCAGGAGAAAGGCTTTTAAGGAAGGCAGAAGGAAACCCAGCTTTCTTGTAGATTAGAGGTGTAGCTGAAAACGCTCTGCGCTCTCTGCCTCTCTTCGTATCTTCTTTCTGGTGACTGACCAGCCTTTTGTCTGCCTATTCTGTTTTGTCATTAGCATAAGCCCTGGGGGGACAGGATAAAGCTCATCTCTACCCAACTTAATCCCTTCCTCATTCTATTCAAAATCTAGCTTCCTACTCCAGAGGCTGTTAGAAAGGTTAGAAAGGATGAGTGAGGTGTGAGGCCCATACACCCCTTCCCGTGGGACCAGTAACTGGCTGAGGTGGCTCTGTGCTCTGACTCTAGCCAGGACAAGTCAGTGGGGGTGGTCAGAACACAAATCACCCCCTGAGCTTAACTTCATCACAGAAGCGCATCTCTGTCAAGCGCTGTGATAGTCACCGTCTTAATTCCTACCACCGCGGTTTTAGGGGTCTGTCACACAATGTCTGACTCCCGTAATCGTTCTTTCTACACCATTCATCCATTCGGCAAAATTGCTGACTGCCTCCTAGATGCCAGGCATCACTCCAACCTCAGGTCCGAGCAACTCTCGGGTCTTTTCAACACGGCATTTACCCATGTGGACTGAAACCCAGACACCAGCAGTACACTCAGAAGGTGTCCCTGAGTGTGTTTGAGAGTCTCGGGAGGTGGCGCTCTTTCCTTGTTCAGATTACGAGCTTCTAGATGATACAAAGCACACGATTCATTTTGCAAAGACTTTGGATCACGTCTGGCGGCGTCCTGCCCTCCAGCGGGCTGACTGACTGACACCCTACCATAGCCAAGCACTAGCGCACACACACGCAAGTTCCTTAGTCCACAAACAACCGGTCAGTTCCACGAAGCTCGTGAAGCCAGATCCCAAAACCGTCTCCGGGAGGGAGTCCCAGCTGGCTGTTATTCCATTTCAAACCTGACCTCACAAGAAACAGTCGAGGACCTTTTTCCCCTCCTTTTCTCAGTGGACTGCTGACAAATTATGCAGGGCACCAATTTTAAAAGATCCGAAGAAACAGTTGCAATTTTGAAAGCATTATGTTTGCATAGCACCTACACAATCAAATTTTAATTGCTGAATTCTGACAAATAAAGTTATTTATGCTTTTGTCTTCTTAAAAACAGCCATTTTAAGCAAAAGCAGCAGCCTCTCCAGATGGGTTTGTTAAGCTGCGGTCCAGCATAGACTATGGGACTGATGGCAAGCGGGGATTTCTGTCCTGATTGATAACCCTGGCCTTGCCATGCATAAATGCTATGGCTTTTCTTTTATCTCCTTTATTATTTTTTTTCCAACGTATAATTGACATATAACATTATATGAGTTTCAGGTGTGCAACATAATGACTCAATATCTGTAGATACTGTGATATGATCACTATGTAAGCCTCGTTGCCATCCATCCCCATTCATAGTCACAAATTTCATTTTCCCTGTGAGGAGGGCTCTCAAGATCTACTCTCATAGCAACTTTTAAATATGCAACATGGTGTTAGGAAGTGTAGTCACTATGCTGTGTAGTATATCCCAGGACTTATTTACTTGATAACTGGGACTTCGTACCTTCTGATCCCCCCCACATTTCACTGCCGCCCGTCCCCCAATTTCCCACGTCTGTCTGGCAACTACCAATCTGTTCTCTATATCTGAGCTTGTTTTTTTTTTTTTGTTTGTTTTTTAGATCCACATATAAATGAGATCATACTGTATCTTTCTCTGACATGTTACTTAGCATAATGTTCCTGAGTCAGCCATGTTTTTCAAATGTCAAGATTTCATTCTTTCTATGACTTTTATTTATACATGCCTATGTGTGTGTATATATAAATAATCACATTCTCTTTATCCAGTCATCCATTGACAAACACTTAGGTGACTTGCATAACTTAGATATTGTAAATAATGCTGCAATGAGCATGAGTGCATATCTTTTTGAGTTAATATTTTCATTTTCTTTAAATAGATACCCAGAAGTGGAGTTGCTGGATCATCTATTTTTAATTTTTTGTTTTCCATAGTGGCTGTACCAATTAATATTCTCACCATCAGAGCACAAGTGTTCCCTTTTCTCTACACCTTGCCAACACTTACTTTTTATTTATTTATTTTTATTTTTTAAATAATGGCCATTCTAACAGGCGTGAGGTGATCTCATTGATGATTAGTGATGCTGAGCATCTTTTTATGTACCTGGTGACCATCTGTATATCTTCGTCTATTCAGAAAAATGTCTATCAAAGATTCTCCCATTTTTAAATCAGATTGTTTTGTTTTTGCTATTGATTTTTAAGTTCTTTATAAATTTTGAATATTAACCCTTATCAGATGTATAAATACTTTCTACCACTCAGTAGCTTGCCTTTTTGTTTGCTGATGTTTTCCTTTGCTGCACAGCGTCTGCTTTTATGCCAATATCAAACTGTTTTGATTACTATAGCTTTGTAATGTAGTTTGAAATATAGTGTGGTGCCTCCAGCTTTGCACTTCTCTCAAGATGGTTTTGGCTGGATTTTCCAAATAAAGGAAAACTTGGCTATGACTCTATGCACCCTTAGAGTGAGGCGAACACCTCCCTAGGTTTCCTCATCTAACAGTGCCATGACTCACTCACTGTCCCAACCATAAACCAAGATTTCTCCGATTCTTCTTTCCCTCTACTGCCTCCCTGCTATCCGCCCAGCAACAGTACTTGCTGCACCTTCAAAATATATCCCAACTCCACCTTTCACCATCGGCACCTCCTCCACCGTCACCTGGTTCCAAACCCCCAGACCTCTCACCTGGGTTTCATGCACCGCCTCTGAACTGGCCGCCTGCGGCTGCTCTTGCTTCTTCCCACAATCCATTTTCCACAGGGCTATCGGGTGGTTCTTTTAAACACTAAGTCAGGCTATACACCATCCAAATTAAGACCTTTCAGTGGCAGTTAGAGTAGCAAACAAGCGGCCCTGCCCTACGGATGATCTGAGTCCTGCCTGACTCCTGGTCCTTTTATCCTTCCTTTCTCAGTCTTATTCCTGGAATTCTGGCCACACCTCCCTGCCGTTTCCCAACCACGTCAAACCCACTGCTGTCCCGGGACTGAGCATTCCAAGTTCCCTCAGGCTGGAACATTCTTCTCTCCACATCGTCACAAAGCTTGATCCTTCACCTCTTCAGATAAGCCGCCCTGCTTACTCCAAAGCAGCACACCCACCTCCCCCAGATGCGCCCTCCGCCAGTGCCCTGGCTTTGCTGTCCCCACAGCATTTATAACCACATGAAATGATGCTGCATAAATTAAATGACACTGTGCACGCGCTCTGTGTCCTCCCCACTAGAATACGAGGTCAGGCGGAGGGGAACTCTGCCCTGGATCTCCAGAGCCGAGACCAGCGCCTGGTACACAGCAGGTACTCAGCAATTAACGACACGAAGTGAATTAGCACAAGGAGTCACACACGAAGTGAATTGCACAAGGAGTCACAGTTTGCCACCCACATTAAAATGTGACCCCGGGAATTAGATGGCGTCTATCGCAGTGCTCAATAGAGATCACTTTTGTAATGAAATCAAATTCAGGAAGGTCTTGCTGTGTGGCTACCTGAGCTCGCCACGGTCGTGGGCGTGTGAACGACATGGAACGGAACACACCCCGAGTCCCACCTTGTCACCGAAGGCCTGGGGCCTTGGGGGAGACAGCCAGCCCGCTGGTGTGAGCCAGGAAGTCGTGGGGTGCGCGCGCGCCCTTCGGGAGAGGAAGCCATCATACGCTCTCAGAGATACCAGCTCCACTTGGAATCCAGGAAACCGAGTGTGAGATTTGTCAAGGTCACTGCAAGGACGGCTGTCAGAGAAGGAGAAAGGAAAGGCGGCAGCCTTTGGCCTCCGATGTCATCCTGGGTGACCTTTGCCAAGCCTGTTGGGGGGGTGGGGGGGACGCTAGCAATCGGGATAAAACCGGCGACAAAAGGCCGTAGGAGGTTTCATGGCCTGTGAGCTTCTTTTTCCTGCCGCCTTCGCTGTTTTGCTGGCAGCTGGCCCGGGAGGAAGCGCTGTGGCGCCTCCGCGCTTCCCCCGTCCGCTTTCGCGCTGCCCCTTCCGGTTAGCACTTCCCCTTCCGGGGTTCGCGCTTCCCCTTCCGGTTTGCGCTCCCCTTCCGGTTTGCGCACTTCCCCTTCCAGTTCACGCGCTTCTCCTTTCGATTCGCGCTCCTTCCATCCGCATTGGCGCGCTCAAGCTTCCCAACTCTGTCCCCATTAAACGCTAGGTCTCGGTCCCCGTCCCCAGCCCCCAGCCCTGCCCTTTTACTTTCTGACTCTGTGACTCTGACTCCCGGAGGAACTTCCTATTATCTCCTTAGCAGTTGTATCAGTTGCTGAGCTAGGAACACGTTAAAATGCCAACGCCTCAAAACTCACATAAACGCACACCCCAAAGGGCGACCTATACTGATGTAAAGGATTCTCCAATATACCTGACTTAACCAGATTACTGCTTAATTTCCCGAGGCCAAAGCAGCGCAGAGAGGACGTGGGGAGTTGAGGACACGTGTCGTCTGTGTCCCTGCAGTCTGGGATTCAGCTCGGGTGTCGCAGCAGTCTACACGGGTCTCAAAGACCAAGCGTGCCTGGGTGCAGCATGCATGAGCCTGGGGACATCAGCCGGCGAAAAGAGGACAAACACTGTGATGCCACGTGAAAGTGCGAGGTCCCAGAGGTGTCAAATGCACAGACACAGAGAGGAGAACGGTGCGTGCCAGGCCTGGGGGAGGGGGAACAGGGACTTAGTGTTTAGTGGGGACAGAGTCCCAGGGTGGGAGGTGAAATGTCCTGGAGATGGTGGTGACGTCTGCACAACAACATGCACATGTTTAGTGCTACCGGACGGTGCACCTGAAACATGGCGAAAATCATAAATTCAGTCATGTATTTTATTACTATGTTTATATCTTACCACAATAAAAAAAATTGAAAAATTAAAAAAAAAAAAAACCCAGAGAGTGAAGACAAGTCCCCAAACCTCTCAAGGGCACCTCTGTTCTGGGACATGGTTACAACTCAGATCAGCTATAATGGAAACAAAGGCATCGAGCATGTCACAGCGTCTCAGAGATCGTACTGAGGTCAATCTACAGATCATAACTGCTGTGACAGATGGGAGGGGATGGACGGATGGAGGTGGCCCTTCATAACTGCAGTTCCACTAGGAAATACTGTGCAGGGTGGGGTGGGGGCAGACGACGGCCTTAGGAAAACCATACACAGCGCCACATAAACTACGAACCTCTCTTTTCCAGTTCAAATGGACATCAAAGTTGAGAATGTGCCCAACGGAGCCAAATTTGAATTCCATTCAGAGGCGATAATTTAACACGAGTCATTCAAGGACCTTGCATCCTAAGACATCTCCCTACTTTTAGCTGAATTTGCCATGACAGTAAAGGGGCATAATTTATTCTTTCGTTTTAAAATAAAATGATTCCCACTAGGAAAGTCGAAGCTGACTCTGATGATCATAAACAATGAGTTTAGCTTTTAACTCTTCCAGTAACTAGGAAGTCAAACTAAAAAAGCATTGGATCCAAGCCCTTGGAGTGTAGACAGAGGCCAGACTCTGGGTCCTGGAGAACAAAGTTTTGTCTCAGAAATCCTTCTGCCCGGGAAAATCTCAAAGGAAGGAACTACAGGCTACTTCGCTGGACTCCTGTTCAAAGAGTGTAACACGCTGCATTTTATCAAGCAACACTTCATTTTACCCACAAAATTAATGGGTAAACTATAAAAAAAATAATGAGAACAAAGCCAGCCTCTCTGATCCCACCTTGATTTTCCCACTGGTGATATTAGCAACTTCACAGTAGCCTGTCACAGCACTAAACTAAATGTCAACGAAGGGGTTGAGAACAGAGCTGGAGTGAGTGACAACCTGGCCACCCCGGTGGCCTGCCCCACCACTGGTTAACCACACACAGGCTGGTGATGTTGAGGGACATTCCGCCTTGGGCTCTGGGGGTAGGGGCTGTATGAGGTTGTCAGAGCCTCATGGCTGCGACTTCACAGGGCAGCGTAACAACGTCTGTACTCTGGTGAATGCCTGTTCATGGTGAAGCAGTGACACACATAAAGGTGCCATACTGCAGGATGCCATCACCCCTCATCACATTACTCCAGCCGCCCCCCACTGGCTCCTGAAACAGGTCCCCGCCCTGCCCTTTGGTCATCCTCTGTGGGAACGACCTTCATGGGGACACAGAACGGACTGTTACACGTGCCCCTGCAGCTTAACCTGCTTCCTGTGCTCTTAGGACAAGTTAGTGACTGCAGTCACTGAGCCCGCAGGTGACGTCCCTGCGTCCACCTGTGTCCACCCGTGTTCAGGGCCTCGCGGCCTCTCCTATTTCCTTCACATTATGGTGCTACCGGGTCCCCCACGGCTGGGTGCTTTGGGCTGCAGCTCCCTCTATGGGCACCCCGTCCTTCTCGTCCTGCAGAGACGATTCAGCCCTCACTCTGTCACCACCCCTCAGAAGCACCTACCCCTAAGCTCCTGGGAGAAGTGGGCTTGGCCTCCATGTGCCCTCATCAGATGCCCAGGTGTGTCTCTGCTGGCCTGCCCCTTACAGCTCTGCCTGTACACACACCTGTCAACTCAGCGACCGCACACGTCAACCGTTACCCGCTCCCCCCCAACCCCTTCACTGGCGCCGGCCATCCTGCCCCTCACACAGCAGGTGCTCAATAAATGCCCGTGGGGTGAACATGTGGAAGCACCAAGGCTCCAGGGCTTTAGACCTAAGCCCTCGGAGTGGAGGGTCCACCGATACACGGGGGCGAGTGTCTCAGCACAGCGGGTCGTCCCTGAGCACCCCCCTGGGCCACGGGGCGACCAGCCCTGCCAGGGACCGTGCGTCTTCTCAGTAGCGCTCCAAGCGTGGCCACCCGAGCAGAAGGAGCAGCCGTACTTTTCCATTTCTAGAATCACCGCTGTTTAGAAGGCAGGCTTGCTGGAGCTCACTCTCCAGGACAGTGACTGAGCGGCTGAACTCGGGTGCTAGACGTTACTGCTACAGGAACATGGACTCTGTTAACATTTTCAGGCAGATATAACGTGGCAATGACTCACTCCAAACTCTAGGCAGACCCCGCAGGGCCTGCTTTACCGCTGGGTCTCTTCCTGGGCCCGTGTGCCAAGCACCCTCAGCCAACAAGAATCCTGCCAAGCCAGTTTAGGGGAATTCTGCACCCTCCCTGTCCCCCGCCCTTGGCATATGATCTAGTGTCTTGTGGTCCTGTCCAGGGCACGTGGTCAGCCACCTGCCTTCAGGAGGAATCCTGTCAGGTCAGTTTGGCAAGAATCCGCCTGCCCTGCTGCCCACTCCTGGAAACTGTCTGTCCCCTGTCCCCGCTCTAAGTCCGCTGTAATCCCCGGCTATCTCTGTCATGCCTGGGGTTGAGTGTGACCTCTTCCCCACACTGCCAGAGTCTTGACCCCATCACGGGGCTCTGAATAAAGGCTTCTCTACAGTCGTGACGAGTGTCAGAACGAGATGTTCCTTTAAGAAAGGAAAGGTTTTCCACCTTGACCTGTTCTTTTATCTGTTTGTTTTATCCCTTCCTTTATTCAGAACATTCTAAGTAGAAGCTTCCTTCATCCATCCCACTGTGTGATGACAGGGGCCTTTGGAAAATGTGCTCCATGCACAGGAATGGGGGTCCCTGCTTGCAACAGGGACAGAGTTCACCCTGCCCAGCACGAGAGACAGTGACGGCAAGAGCCAAAGGCATTCTCTGCCCTCACGCCGATGAAGGGGAGGGGAAGACAAGTAAGAAGGGGCCTGCAGAAGGCAGCAAGGGGACCCCCTGGGCGGTCCCTGCTGACTCTGCTTCTCAGCCCTCTCTGCCTGGGCACGGCACCTCAGCGAGCTGTGGGAGCACCACCCAGGACTGCTCTACGCGTTTGTCCCCAAAGATCAGGGACGGGCCACCGCGACAATGAGACCAGAAACGGTCTCTGGTTGGACCTCGGGAGAACGCATGCCAGGCCAGTATTTCGGCAGCGTCCCACGCATTCCCTACAGGTGGCACACGCGTGTGGCCCGCCGTGCGATGCTCCCGAGAGTCGACCTCTTCCTGACAAGGGACAGCCTGGGAAGCCTGTGTGGTCTTGTGCCCTCCTGAACGCTGGAGCCCCAGCATGTGTCTGCTACGCCACGGGCCCCAAAATGTGATGGGTGGATGAATCCCCCCAGCATTGGGACTGAACTCTGGTCCCAACGCTAGTGTCACAAACTGATACGGTCAGGAGTTGTGATTGTTTTCATGTGGAAATTCCAGCCAAAGGTTAAGTGGCTGAAATGAAGACCGGCTGGATGCAGGGACAGGGCTGGGTCAGAGGTCGGAGGTCAGAGGCTTGGGGCTGCCACGTTTGCATGACTTCCAGGCTGAGCGGACGAGGCTGTGCCTTGTGGAGGCACTGGCCACCTGCAGTGACGTCAGCAGCCGTGGCTGGACAGGCCCTGTGCACCTAAGCTGTTGTCAGTACTCAAGATAGGAGAAACTGCACAGGACATGATGCTTGGCAATGACGAGTAGCAGAGACCTTAATTCTACCCTGGAGCGCTCAGGGCACCCGCATTATGAGTGGACGTAGGAATTCAGAACTCAGTGTGGCCTGAGCTCTCGTTTGGCTCCCTGTCTACGTGCGGAGTGACCAGTGCCCGGAGCAAGGATGGGCGTGCACACCTTGTTCTGCATTGAAGCTACTGTCTTCTGGACAGAATGGAACAGGCCAGACCCCAGGTCACAAAAAGCTGGTACTTTACTTGAGCAGGGGCACATGATGTTATCAGGAGGTTCAGGTGAGGTCAGGAGTCTGATGAACACAAAGTTTCCACTGGGCTTGTTTCTTCCAGGGAGAAATCTCTTCCAGTGGCAGAGAGGATGATTCTTCTGGTTGCCATATTTCCCTTTGCTGTCTGCCTCTCACAAAAGATACTCCCACACAGAGGACATATTATAAACGCACACAATTTTTTCTCCCTTCTTTTCTTTGAGGATCTTGCCATGGTGCACTGAAAAAGTATTCGTTAGCTTCAAAGCATTTTTCAAAACACCCCGTACTCCAAGTTTAATTACATAACATAGGTCGACTTACTTTAAATGGGCCCCAAAGTGGCTCTCTCTAATGACTCAGCAGGTTTTGCAAGAGTGAGTTTGCCTATTACTGAGAAGAAGTAGACAGTTAGAAGTTAAAGATAAACACTGTGCAGGCGGCCTCTGGGTGATTTTCCAGGACATAAGAAGCGGATGGAATGGGAAGAGGCTGATTCTCTGGCTGCTATGTCCCCTTTTTTCCCACAGATGTGGAAGGCGAGCTGTCCCTCAGCACAGCTCAGGGCCGGCCACCTCCCTGTGCGCACCTCATGATGGCTCTTGAAGGACAGGGGCTGGTCCTGAGCCCCAAAAGAGGTGGGGGAAGATGGCAGGAATGCAGAGCGGAAGCCCCGGCCGGAGAAATCTTTCCCATACGGATGAACGTGCTTTTTATTCAAATCAGAAGATTTTCCCACAAGAACCAAAATTTGAGAAGCATCATTTATGTGATCTCCCTTTAAAGACACATTTTTGCCCTGGCTCTGACGAGCTGCCTGTTTCCTCCATGGCAGGGCCTCCAGGTAAGATTCTGGGGTCACCCCAGCGGCCCCCAATAGCCAAGATTACGAGAGAGTGGAAGTAGACATTGATTTTAAAGTATTTTTATTCAGATGGCTGTTAGGCTGTACCCTGCTTAAAGCCTGGCAGGAAAAAAAATATGTGTACACACACACACACGCACACACATACACATACACACACATGCTCGATTCTCATGTCATCTGAACTAGCGTTTGTCATTTACTAAGATTTTTCTGTCTTTACTAAGACCAGAAGCCAATGGACTAGAAAGCCAATTCCAAGAGCGCGTGTCTTATCGTCAGCTACGGCACTGGCTGGACGCTGTGACCCAGCGTCATCCAGGAGACGCGCTGTGACCGACAGCCAGCCCCACGCACCACCTCCAACGCAGCGCCCCTCCCCCGGGCAGGGCTGTGCCATGTGTCCCTTCCCCTGTGCCTGGCCTTGCCAGGCGTCTCCCAGACGGGCCTTCCCTTTTGCAGGAGCTTCTCCACGCATTTCCAGCATACCCCAACCTTTGTCATCAGTCACACCCCAACTAGTCGTCTCACGGGGTCCCGTGTTCATCGAACCTCTCAAAGGAGGCCAGCTCCGCCAGGAAAGGCACCGCGTCTCCCGCGAAAGCACCTCTTTGCACCCACGCAGGTGCTCTGTCCATCTCTCTTAAAGGTCAGACAAAACGCAAGGCTCACGGCTATAAGGGAGCCAGGTCTGTTTAGCCTGGGAAAGGCACCTCAAACCCTGCATGCCTCTGGTCCCAATCTGTGACGCTCACGGAGCCACTTCGCCCACCACCTCGATCTCCGTGGGTGGCACTGTTTCCCTGGCTCCTCACCCCAGACCCCGGCCACGGCCTCGGCGGCTGCCTTTCCTTTACCCCGTATTCCAACGCATCCCACTGCAGACGGCATGACCTCCTAAACACCCCTCCGACCACCCGCCGGCTTCCCCCCGGGCCCACACCCAGCACCATTGGCTCCCATGGGCACCACGGCCTCGGCCTCCTACCTCGTCTGCCTGCACGTCTGCTTCTGAAACGCGAGTCCGCTCACACCACCCTCCATGCAGAGTCTTCCTTTTGCTCTCAGATACGGACCGGGACCCCTGTCACTGCTTAGGGGGCTCTGCAAGGTCTGGGCTGTCACCCCATCCCCAGCCTGGGGCTCCGCTGGCCTCCCCTGGCCTCCTTCCGCTCCATGGACATGGATGTCCCCTCCTCTCCACAGTGACTTTCACATGCACTCCCCCGCCCACACACACCCGGGGTCTGCTGGCCACATCATTCCCTGACCCCTTTCTTCAGTCTCAGGGCAGGACAAGGATGCAGGACAAGGACGTGGCCCCCAGTACTGGTTTGGATTTACTTTTGGGGTGACCCTCCATGGTCTGAGCCTCTGAGCACATGGACCATGTCTTTTTGGAATAAGCAGTCATTATCACAAAGCATTAGGGGGTCCAAACCACGTTCACAGAATATCTGAATATCTCGGTTCACCCCCATAACAGCCTCATTTGACAGACAGGCAAATGGAGACAGAACTGGGGTCACCGCAGCAAAGGCCCGGCGCCGAGCCGGGTCCTAGACCTCGGTGCTGTGCCTTCTCTGCGCCATGTTTCCCAAACACACGCCCCTGGGAGCCGGCGGCGGGTCGGGGGGCGGTCGAGGGCTTCACGCGGGCTTCACGCGGAGAGCCCGCCAGGGCCCCGGGCCCTGCTCACGCCCGCCTGTGTGACCTCAGGCAAAGCGGCGCATCGCTGACTGATGACGGTGCCCGCCCACGACATTGGGTCGACAATTAAAGCGGACGACGGGTCGGGAGCCCCTCCCTGAGCGCTTGGCACATGGGTGTGGGCTCATGTTAACGGCGGAAAGGTGGCGCCGGGGCCCCTCCTCGTCCCAACACCTGCGCGCAACCCCCACGCTCCGGCAGGTCGCTTTGTGTGCCCTGACTGTGTTCAAGAAGCACAGTGGGCGACAGAACAGGGACCCTCTGCTTCCTCGTGCTGGGGATCTGGCCACCCTCCTGCCCCGTTGGCCACAGCTGCGCACCCCCTCCCGGCGCTGCCACGTCTGCGCTGGATGCTGCAGCCTCTGCTCCTGGCGCGGGGCTTCCTCCCTCCTCCCTGTCACTCCCAGCGCCTTTGTACCTGGGCAGAAGCCAGAAATCTGCCCCTTCGGGACCCCACGATAGATCCCCAGCGGTTGAAAGGGTTCAGGCCAGCTGCAGATGGCAGCTTGGGTTGTTCTAGCTCTTTCTTGCCTCCTTTGCACAACCCTCCTAAAACCAGCACAGACTTCCCTGGAGGGAGGGCACAGGCGCGCGGTCCCAGCCATCCCCAGCGTGGAGCTGCCCTGCAGAGCCCGAGCCAACCGCTGCTCCGTCTTCACTGACAAGGGCAGAGCCCAGGAGCCCACCCTGGGGGCGCGCCTTCTTCCAGCAGGACGACTCAGCTACTACAAATGGAGGTGAGTGAGGCCACCAACGGGGACCGCTCAGGGGTTATGCCGAACCCAGCCCACGGAGCGAGGAGCGGGGGCGGGGGCCCCACTTGGCACTCCGCATTGTCTTCAAGGAGGAAGCAGGTCTTAACATGTGCCACTTGCGGTACCCCGCGAACTCCCTGGGATGTGGGAGTCCTCGGGGTGGGGCTGGTCCCTAGCATCAACTGACATTCTCAGCTGCCCCGTGTCAGGGACCCTGGTGGCCACTCTGACTCGTCTTCCTGTGTTAACATACAGTGACATTGTGCTGTGTGTGTGTGACTTTCTTGTGCATAGTTCTATAAATTTTACAGCGTCTACAGAATTATGTGACCACCACCGCGACCAGAACGTAGCAGAGAGGCGTTGCCGAAGCCCTCTGCTCACCCGCCTCCCACCCCAGACCCCTGGCAGCTGCCGGTCTGTTCCCATCGCTGTGTTCTGTCTTTCAGGAAACTGTCTTATAAACAGAAGCAGAGAGTGTGTAAGCTTCTGAGACTGACGTCTCTCACTCAGCACAGAGCCTTCGAGAATCGTCTGAGCTGTTCTGTGCGTCTAAAACTCATTCCTTTTTAATATCTGTGGGGTCTGTGCGGGGTCAGCCCCTCTCATTCCTGATGCCGTTAAGTTTTTTTCTTTCTTTGTCATCCTTACCATAGATTTATCAATTTTATGGACCTTTTCAATGAACCAGCTTTTGGTTTCACTGATTCTATTATTTTTCTGTTTCCATGCCATTGATTCCTCTTTTGCTCGCTTTGGGGTTATTTTTGTGCCATACTGTAACTATATGTTATAAGCACATGCTGTTGTCCAGCTGTATCCAAGGGGGGCTGGTTCCAGGACCCGCCCCCCCACAGATACCAAAATCCACAGATGCTTGTCTCTTATATAACATGGTGTAGTGTTCGCGTATAACCCTACACACATCCTACTGTACACTTTTTTTCTCCTGTATACTTTAAATAATCTCTAGACTCCTTATTATACTCGATACAATGTAAATTCTATGTAAATGCTTATTATGTTGTGTTGTTTAGGGCATGGGTCCCCAACCCCTGGGCTGCAGACTGGTCTGGTCCTGGCCTGTAAGGAACCGGCCTGCACAGCAGGAGGTGAGCGGTGGGCCGGGGAGCGAAGCTCCATCTGCATTCGCGCTCCCCAGCACCAGCATCACCGCCTCAGCTCCGCCTCAGATCATCCATCAGGCATTAGATTCTCATAGGAGCCCCGGTCCCTAGTGCCGAAAAGCTTGGGGACCACTGGGTTAGGGAATAATGACAAGAAAAAAAAGTCTGAACATGTTCAGTAGAAACACAACCATCTAGGCCTAACTACATAGCACACATCAGCGACAACATAACTTTTTTTCTGAATATCTTCAGTCTACAGTTGGTTAAACTCACAGATGCAGAACCCAAGGATGAGAGAGGGTGACTCTCTGCTAGTGTTTGAGGTGACTGACTTGAGACCTTCCTTCCTTTCTGAGTATTTAATGCTATAAACATCATTCTAGGCACAACGTAAGCTGAGTTCCGCAAATTTCTAAACGTTGTATTTTAATTTTCATTCAGTTTAAAATATTTTCTAATTTCCCCTGAGACTTCTTTTTGACCCCTGAGTTATTTAGATGTGTGTCATCTAATTTCTAAATGTTTAAAGGGTTTCCCATCATCTTTCTGTAATTGATTTTTGTCTAATTTTATCCGGGTCAGACAATCCGTTTTGTATGATTCTAATTACTGCGAATTTGTTTTATGACCCTGAATATGGCGTATCTTGGTGAGTGCTCTGTGCGCACTTGGGAAGAACGTGTGTCCTGCTGTGGCCGGTGGCCATGTTACAAACGGCAGGGGGTGGGTCCTGCTGGCGGGCGGGGTCATCCGGCCCTCCATGTCCTTGCCGGTCTGTCTGCCGCTTCTGTTGATCACTGAGGGGCAGGGACCAAATTTTCCGCGTACAGTTTGGATGCGTCTTTTTCTCCTTTCAGCTCTTGGGTTTTGCTTGATGTATTTTGAAGGGCTATTGTTAGATGCAAACACATTTAGAACTGTTATGCCTTCTTGGTGAACTGACCCTTATCTCAGTATATAAGACCCGTGGTAACTTTCTCTGCTCTGAAGTCCGTGTCGGGTGTCGATACGGCCGCTCCGGCTTCCTTTTGATTTGTGGTTCCATGTTTCACCCTTTTTTAACTGTTTACTTTTAGCCTACACGCTTCATTCCATTTTAAGCAACTTCCCCGCGGACAGCTTAGAGTCAGGTGATGTGTTTTTGAAATCCACATTTCCATACATACTCTGACAGTCTTGTTCTTTTATTTGGTGTGTTTAGACCAGATGTTGGCAGACTTTTTTTTTTTCCTTCTTAATAATCTATATTTTGGACTTCGTGGCCTATATAGCCTGTTGCGCTACTCGACTCTGCTAATCTAGTGAGGAAGCAGCCAGAGGCAGCACACACGGGAGTGAGTGTGGCTGTGTTTCAGTGAAACCTGACTTCAAAAACAGATTTGACCCGTCAGCCATGGTTTGCTAAAACCATTACATTACGGTCAATGTAATTATTGATATGTTTGAACTCAGACCTCACATTATACCGTTTTCTCTCTATTCCCTGTTTTTGTTCCTCTCTCCTTCCCTCTTCTGGGTTATTGAACATTTTTCAGTATTCCATTTTAATCAGTTTACTGCATTTTTTGCGTATGTATACACACACACATATTACAGTTGTTGGGAATTACAATGTACAAATTTTACTTTTCACGGGCTCATTAAACTCAATGTTTTACCACCCCAAGTGGAACGCAGAAAACATACTGTCATGTGGACCCTTTTGTACCGCATCCTCTGTGCTCTGCACATCCCATCAGACAATGTTATAACGTTGGCGTCCAACTTGCGAATATATTTTAAAGAACTCAAGAAGAAAAGAATAGTCTATTATGCACTCAAACATGTACTATTTCTGTTGCCCTTCATTGCTGGCATTCGGGCTTTCTCCTGGTATCTTTCTCCATCTGGGGAATTGCCTTCAACGGTTCTTTTAGGCCAGGTCTGCAGAGCTTAATTTTATATTCTTTTAGTTCTCCTTTTATCTAAGAATTCATTATTTCACCTTCATTTCCAAAGACTATTTTCAGTGGCCATAGAATTCTGGGTTGATGGTTCTTTTTTCCCGCACTTTGAAAATGTTCCACTAGATCCTCACCTCCATGGTCTACGATTAAAAAAAAAAAAAAATCTGTGGTCATTTGAAGTCATTTGTCTTTGACTGCTGTCAACATTCTGTTTCTTTGTTTTCAGTTTTCAGCAGTTTAATTATGATGTGTCTGGGCATGGATGCCTTTGGGCTTGTTAGATCTGTGGGTTTATACCCTTCGCCAAGTTTGGGGAGTCTGGAGCCATTATTCCTTCCAAACTTTTCCAGCACACACTCTCCTTTTTATTTTTTATATCATTTTTCAGGCCTCCGAGCTGACTCTGTTGTTGTTCTGCTTCCTTTTAAATCTATTTCTGAAAAGTTGTTCAGATTGGACGATTTCTAACTTCTATGGACTGAGCTTCAATTTTACTGACTCTGTGATCTCCATCCAGTGAGCTTTTTAATTTTAGTTATTATGTTTTTCGGGTCTAAAATTTCCACTTGATTCTTCTTTAGATCTACTGCTTCGATCAGACTCTCCATCTCTCCATTCATTTTAAGAGCGCTTGGGCCTCTTCCTGGGATCATTTTAAAGACGGCTGCATTTAACCTCTGTCAAATAAATCCAACGCCTCTGTCATCCTGATTTTATTGTGTTGGCTGGCTTTTCCCACAGGAGTTGAGATGGTCCTGGTTCTTTGTATGCTGAGTTATTGTAGATTGCGTCCTAGGCGTTTTGCATATTACCTTACGCAACTGTGCTCACACCTGTGGGTAGATGGCCGGAGACAGAGGATGAAAGCCAGGAGACTGCCCCACCCTCCTGGGGATAGCCCCAACAAACAGAGGCAGTCTCCCTTCCCTCGGGGTTTGGAGTTGGCAGGCTCCTCCTGCCACTTCTGCTCCTGCCACAAACAACAAGGCCACTTGTAGTTTCGGGGCATAAAAAAATGGAGGAAGAAAAGGCATTTAAAACACGAGGGAATTTCTAAGGGTACCATCAGCTCCCGCAGCTTCTCGGGAGGTCCCTCTGAGTGCTGGAATTCCCTGTCCCGTTTCTGCATCCATAAGCAAGCAGACGGTCCCTCACGGAGCCAGTATCAACTACCTTCACGCTTTTTATGTCTTTTGGAGAATTGACCCCTTTATCATTTCATGGTTCCCTCTTTATCTCTGACAATCTTCCTCGTCTTAAGTTTGCCTGTCTAAAATTAATAAAGCTATTGCAACTTTCTTTTGATAAATGTTTGCATGGTGTATCTTTCTCCATTCCTTTAATTTTAAACCGAGTCTTTCTATTTAAATTGAGTTTCTTGTGGACAACATAGAGCTGTTAAAAAAAAAAATTCTTTGACTATCCCTGTCTTTGAATTGGTGTTTAGACCACTCACATTTAATGCGGTTCTTGATATAACTGGATTAATATCTACCATCTTTGCAACTTTTGTATTATTGCATTTCTTCTTTGTTTTCTTCTTTGTTTCTTCTCTCCTCACCCCCCACTTCTTCTGCCTCCTCTATGCTTGTAAAATAAACACAGAATTCTGGCTCAGTGTTTCTCTCAAACTGAAACAAAATTTAGGGAAATAGTATTTTAAAAAATTGGAGAAATGATATCACTTCTTACCTATTTTGTCAGCATAGTACTTAGGATAAGTCTTTGTTTTCAAGAGAACACTGTCATGTAACAGTCTCAATACTTCTGAATTTTAAATGTTTCTCTTTCTGTCCCTAGGAGAGCAGAAGCGACCTGCTTTCATTCTCTCCAGGGGCTGAATTACAACTGTAGATTGTTGGACTCTTAGGTCTGTGCAATGCATAATTGCTTTTGTGAATTATCTCACAGGCAATCTGCTTGCTGTGTATGACATAAATCTCATCCTTGCCGTCTTAGTAATTTGATTGTCGGGAAACAATGAACAATGAAAGTAGTTGTGTTTTTAATTTCAAACCTGGTTTCAATTAAGTCTGTGCACCAGGCAGGTGTGTAGCTCCCACTTTAGTGAACAGGGGGAGGGGAGCGTCGCTGGCGTTTTGTAAAATTCCCTGGAACTGAAGGGAATATCTGTCCCGAGCGCTTCTCTCTGGGCACAGATTTTCACTTCCAGCTGATGCCCTGCAGATGTCGCCATTGCCGCTTCTCACGGGGCGGAGGGCCGCTTCACAGGGGGCTGGAGAAGGCCAAACTTTGCTAAAGGGCTGAGTTTTCCAGCAGCCAGGAGAACCTGGCTGTCACTGCTGTTTACGGAGTGGTCGCACTCCAGGCTGTGTCCCCGCTCTGCGTCTCTGCGCTGGCGCGTTACAGACCACGCTCCTGTTTTAGAAGCTCCTCCCTCACTGGCCCCTTCGAGGAGGGATTCTCCCTTCCTTCCCTCCCCCTCTGACCCCTCCGGGCGCACGTCCTGTGTCTTCTTCGTCCCTCTCCTGTCAATCTTATCCCTTTTCATGTCATTTCTGCCTGAAGGGCGCCCAGGTTAACTCTTCTAGAACTTCCTTTTCCTCTCTTGACATCAAACCCCATGTTCCACTCTCTAACGGAGGCCCTGGCGTCATAGAGCAGAGAGAATCTTGGGAATCAACACAGTGGGCTACACCAGGTGCGGAGGGGTGCTGCAGGGAACACAGCCCACGAGGCAGGACGGCAGGAAGCCACAAACTGAACAAATTCAAGAGGGGCAGAAGTTCAGAGCCACAGGTAAAAGGAGAAGCACCTCCCACGTGAACTTCCTGGGAGGGCAGGAGACACCTGTTTGCCCCAGGAATGTGGACTGGGGCCCTAGACAATTTCTTCCGAATTTCAAAAGAACAGGTGATGTTTGAATTAAAAGTATATTTTTTTGGGGAAAAGGCTCATCCTTACAGGTCTACAGGAGCTCACCGAGAAGATACTGAACGAGGGCACCCACGAGCCGTTTAAATTTTCCTGAGGCATAAACACACATTAGTCCTTAGTTCTTAACACTGACCATCGCACAGCCAGGCTCCTGGGGTCTCGCATCGGCCCCTCCTCTGCATCGAGGACCCTGACCCGCCTCCCGACCCCTCTCGCCTCTGGCCTGGGTTGTTGGTAAGTCTAGAAGAGCCTCCTACTCGTTTCCTCTGCCTGGCATTTTCTGCCTGCCACCCGTCCCTTCCTCCGCTGCCGTGTCCCCGTCCTCAAACGCAGCTTCAGACACTTGCAGGCTCTATCCAAAACCCGCAGCGCCTCCTGACCGCCTCGAGCAGGGCCCCGTGTCTTCCCTCCGCTATCCCCGTCCCCAAAGCCTCTGCCTCATTTCTAGGCGCCGTCAGTGCCACGCTCCACGCCCCTCCCTGAGCGTCTGTCCTTCCCCTCTGTGCCACCTGCAGATCCCTGCACCGCGGCCGGCTGCTACCTGACCTCCGCCGGAGGGCCGGATCGCCAGCGCCTGTCCTCGCCGCCGCCAGGGGCGCCGGGACGCACTCCTTGCAGAGGTCTGAACACGTGTCCTCCAGCGGAGGGGGTCGGGGTCTGAGACCTGGTTTCAGCCTCTTCCGTTTCACGAGCGGGGCGGGGAATTAAGCAGGACGCCTAGGGCGGACGCGATGCGTCTGCGGGTCGGAGGTGATCCAGAGCGCACGCGTACCGGGGCAGCGGGCCGAGGCCACGCGGAGGGCGGCTCTCCGCACAGCTCCCCGCGGGAGCCAGCTGCCTCGCACGCGGGGCCCTGTTCCCAACGGAAGGACAGGGGTCTGGGGACGCGAACACACTCATCTCCCGGGAGGGAGGCATGGCGCTCAGGCGACCGTCTCTGCCGCCTCCCTGGGCGGCGATTGGCTTTGAACATTATTCCTTCGATTTGCTTTTACTTTGAGGAAAGTTTACGGCATTTAATTTCTTTTGCAATAGATTTTCGGTGACCCTGAGGTAGCGGCGCTGGTGCTCATTGGAGGGCGTGAGCAGGGACGCGGGAGTGACGTGGCCGCGGGCCGTGCGCTGCTGCCTCGCCAGCCTGCGGGAAACGTGCATCTGAGGTTGTCCAGGCCGGCCTCCGCCGCGGGCGGGGAGCCCGCAGGCCCCTTAGAGATGGGGGGACGCGTCGTCCTTCTCCTGCGGCGTCCATCGTCCATCTGCATGTCCTGTGCCGCTTAACGATGGGACGTGCTCTGAGAAAGGCGGCGTTGGGCGGTTTCATCACCCTGGGAACATCGCAGAGAGCATGCGCGCACCAGGACGGCAGCGCCTCCCGCGTGCTGCACTTCTATAGGCCTTGTGTGCGGCAGGTGTGTGCACCGGCCTCACCACACGCACGTGCAAGTGCTCGCACACTCATGCGCACATGCAGTCACACACATTCACACACACATACATGTGTGCACACATGCACACTCCCACGCATGCACACACAACACACATACATTCATGCACGTACACACTAACATGCATGCATGCACAATGCACACGCTCATGTGCACACATGTGTGCAGACACACATTCATACACACATACACACTCACGTACGCACATGCATGCACACACTTGCGCACACACATGCCCGTGCATGCCTGGCAGCCAGTTCTCCCTTTTGTAACATGTACCTGACTTACACCATCATTGCCGGGGCCTCCGCTTCCAGGAAGGCTGCCTGAGCACACACCGTGCTGGCCACAGGACTAGATAAAGAGCCTGACTGCTTAGACCGTGGCTGATTTTGATAACTGACCTTTTGGGCAATTTGGGGTATTTTCTGTGCTTTCAATTCTCGCTCTTACATTATAAATTTAGCCATAAAGAGGGGGGCCAGCGAAACCCTAGGCCCTACCCTCCACACCAACACAAGCAGAACCCCAGGCCTGCGCCCGGGAGAGCCTCTGTCTCCCCCTCTTCCCTCCCCTTTCCCCTCCCTCCTTTCCCTCCCCCTCTCATTTCCCTCCCCAGTCCCACCCCCTCCCCATCGAGCTGTGAGATCTCCAGTAAGCTGCCGACCCTCTTCAAGTCTTGCCATCGTCACCTAAGGAATGGTATCCTTGCCTTTGCTCCGACTCCTGCTACCGCAGTCACCTCTGAGTCTTTGTCAGTTCCCTCTATTTCAAAGAAGATTAATAACTCTTCACACGATCATTGTAGAAATGTTGTGAATTCATGGGCGAAGGTACTTTGAATGAATATTCAATAAAAGATTCTTTTTGAGTGCGAGGAAATCCAACAGAGTCCTACCCTCAAATATTTTATTCTCAAGCGGGATGAATAACATATCGATGAGATATATAAAGTTAAAACACACTGCCGATCGCTCTTATTTCTACATGTCCATAAAGGTTTGGCCTAGGGTGTACTTTAAGAATAGAAATAATTTTCTAGTCCAGCTACTTAGCTGCTGCTGTATATTTTTCCAGAATGTGCTGATGCCATTAGTGGACGTCCGTCATGGTGTATGGGAAGTCACTAGAAAAGGGAATCAGAAGCCTAGGTAGGAATCTCCTGTTTCTGCCCCATGCTTTACAGCTCCTGGCAGAGTGGCGGAGAACGCTGTCGGCTGTGATGCAGCCTGAGCCCGGCGTCCAGAAATTCTAAGATGCCATGTGTAGGTGCAACACCGGCCTCACGTGCTGGTTCCAGGCAGCTCTGCCCTTGTGGCGAGGAGTGGTCCTCGTCACAGGCCAACGGGCCGCTCAAACCCGGGTCCCAGACCTCCAGGTGGTGTCCTAATGAGCCTTGACTCTCTGGGACTCTCACTTCTGAGGGTCAAGTTGGAAGATTTTGTCTTGCTGCCTGGTTCTCGAGATCACTGCTCTTGAGCAGCCCCTGGTGGCTGATCCGGGAAACAGTCCGTATGAGGCCCTTTCCTGGGCTGGGCGCCCCGCTCCATAGTTTTATGTAAGTTACATTTCAGGGTGTGTTTCTTTTCATTTTTTAAAAAATAAGATTTATCATATTTATTAAATATTTTAAAAATTAATCTGTCATCTTCATCACTAACTTTATGAATGTGATAGTAGATGATGGTTTTTAATTATTTTTATTTATTATGAAATAGTTCAGGCATAAAAGGCATGAACATTAACATCAGGCATTTGTGTACTTTCTAAGCTTAATAAAAATTAATAATGCATCAGCCCCCTTCTCCCCAAAGTGTGTACATATACACACTTTAAATATATATGCATATGTGTGTGTATTTGCTTTTACTATTTGACCTTTCATCACAATTTTTTAAAATATAAAAGAGTAGAAGGAATAACACCCAAATGCCCACCATCTGCACTTAATATTTATGAGCATTTGCCATATTCACTTCATGTTTTTGTTGTCAGTTGGGGTATGTATTTTTAAATATAGTTTCCATATTCCATCTTCAGCTTTGCAGCTTCAACTTGCTGAAACATTTTACCAGCCGCGCCCCTACCCGGGAAGGGTTCTAGGGCAGGGTCCTCAAGGACACTGCCACTCCCGCTTGCTGAGCCTCTCCTATGTCCCAGGCACTTTGCCCGGGTCCTTGTGACCTGCCCAACGACCCTGCCTGGTGCGGATATTGTTCTCACTTAACAGCTGAGGAAACTGAGGCTCGGGGAGACTGCGTAGCCTTCTAAAGAGCACAATGAGGAAGTGATGGAGTCACAATCCCGAGGCAGGTCACCCCACACCCAGCACCGGAGCTACTTCTGCCTCCCTCCACAGCCCCCAGCGTGCTTTTCCTGTGCTTCAGGGCAAGAGACATCACGGGAAGAAACAAAAGGCAAAACCCTAACCCACGAGTGAAACGCTCACGCAGGATGCGAACAGAAAATGACCTCAGGTGACATCTAACCCGTTGCCATAAGTAAGTGGTGTGTGCCAGGGTGGAAGCAGGAAGGTTGTGCGCAGGTGGGGGGTGGCCTGGGAAAGGGCCTGGGAAGGGGCCTGGGATGGGCCTGGATGGGTCTGGATGGGCCTGGATGGGCCTGGATGGGCCAGGATGGGCCTGGATGGGCCTGGATGGGTCTGGATAGGCCGGGATGGGCCTGGATGGGCCTGGATGGGCCGGGATGGGCCTGGATGGGCAGTGAGGGGGGAGGAGCACGTGCGGTGGTGGGGGGGGCCTCCAGCCTGTGTCCCCAAAGCGGTGCCCCCTCCCTAGCTCTAAGCTCTTAGTCAATGAGTTGACACTTGACTGGAGATCCAGGGGTGAGGGAACTCTTTCCAAATGCACGGCGATCCCTCTGTAACAGGTCACAAAGTCCTGACCGTGGAGGTGGCCGGGGAGGTGGCCGGGCCTCACCGTCCTTGCTCCATCGCCCTGGGCCCAGTTGCTGCTCAGAGCAGGATGTGTGTCAGAGGGGAGGAGAGAAGAGACGGAGGAAGAATCCTGCTGTGAAACGAGCACTCGCTTGCGTCCGCCATGGACTAAATTTAGATTTTAAACTCATCGGCTTGAATGCCCACCCTAGAGATGCTGCCGTGTCCACCAGCCAAAGGACCCGGTACGTCGGAGACTCCCCCACTGAGCACGCTCACAGCAGTGACTGTGCCTGGTCCAGACGGAAGCCAGGAAGCTCCTTCTTATCCCCAAATCCTGAAAATGCCACTGTAACGAACGTGTGTGCCGCGCCCCGCCCCTCACAAACAGTGCCCGGGATGGTCTCTTCCCTTTCACCGTGAATGACTAAAGCCTCAGAGGAAGTGATACTAGGCTCATGTTCCAGGTGTTTCTGACGGTTCCCCAGAAGACACCCTGGCGGGAGATGTCAGTGACGGAGTACATTCTTCCAAAGCTGTCGCTCTCAAAGAATGTCGTGTGTCACAGAAGCAAGTGTCACCACACTACCCTGCGCCCGGGAGAGCCCTGAGTGTTCACTTTCACTCAGGACTGTGCCTTGAGGAAATTCTTAGCCTAACTCCCAAATACCACAATATTCCCAATATTAATAGACAGAAACCCCTCAGCGAGGCCAAGCAGCTCTTTGAAGTAAAAACACAAACAAGCAGAAAAACACCCTGGCCTGGGTGTGAAAAGATGGAAAACATCCTGGTAGGTAGAAAATAAAACTCAAAATTGCAAATTCCCAGGGGCCGATAAGGGGCCGATAAGACCCAACCCCACTGGTGACAGAAATGTCATAATAAGGTATAATAAGACCAGGACAGAGACTTGACTGAGGCTGAGACTAGTTGCCCCCGTTCAGTAAATCTCTCTTACACTTTGCCATAAATCTCTTAAAATTAAATGACACCCCTATAGAATACATTCACGTGCTGCATGAAGACATTTCAGTCAGTCTACGGCCATACTATGCTGAATGTGCCTGATCTCGTCTGATCTTGGAATCTAAGCAGGGTCGGGCCTGGTTAGTACTTGGATGGGGGACCACCTAGGAAGACCAGGCGCTGTAGGCATAAAAAATAAAAAAATAAGGGACTGTAAGCTGACAAGGTGCTTGCAATCTGTGAGGTCAACCAAGTGTTGCTTCGTCTAAAAAAAACGACATTTCAGTCAAAAACAGACAGTATATAGGATGGTGGTTCCATCAGATTATAACGGAGCTGAAAAATGCGTCACCTCCTGACCTCAGACCTGTTGTAAGGCTGTGGTTCAATGCTTCTCTGTTTGGTTTGTGCCATCTCAGTCTGTCCTGAGTAACACTATTAGCTGCAGGTGCCTGGGGGCAGTCACCTGGCCCCAGTGAGCTGCTCAAGGTCACCTCCCCTCTCTGAACCCGTGTGACAGCTGGGCCGACGTGGTTCTATCCCAATTGCAGGAGGCCCTTCCGCCTTAACCATCAGGAAACTTTGAAGAAAAAGGGGTTGTTACTTGCAGGTCTTGGGGTGTGGAAGGCAGGCAGGGAGGCGCACAGTGAGGTCACTGGGGAAGGTGCGGGGAGAGGGAGACGAGACTCGAAGAGGGTCAGAAACCTGCCGGAGATCTCACAGCTAGAGGGGGGAGGGCGGGGGACTGACTCCTTGCTGGCACTGTGTCCTCTGTCCACTCTGCCATGCTGTATGGACGGGCGTGCCACACTGTGGCAAAGATGCGCGGGCAGAGTCCAGCAGGGACTTCCGCCCGGAAGAGCCAAGAGATGCCGCCGGCTCAGGCTGGCCCCAGAGGCGTGGTCGCCAGGGACGGCATGCCTGGCTCTGACCCCGCACGCACTACCAGCGTCGGCCTCCCGCAGAGCGGCTCTGAGCGTCTCGGCCTCACTGGCCTGTCGTCAGGGGTCTCCGGGTGGCCTCTGCTCTCCCAGCTGCCCCTCCTGGTCCGCTTGGGCATGACTGGCAGATTCTCAAATCACCTGTCTTAAACCACGTGGGATGCGTGGCCGCCTGTGCGGAAGCCCCTCCTGTTCCATACAGACTTATTTTTTCTTCCACGTGTCCACTTTTCCTTCTGGGGTTTATCTGGACAGAGTTTCAAAGGATGCTGCGTGAGAGGTGAAATGCCGTGCTCGTCTGGGAGGCCTGTCTGGGGTTGCCGGTTGTGATTTACTGACAAGAAAATGAAATTTCTGTCCACCGTCCATCTCGCTGAAATGTCGCGGTGAGTGTGGCTCTGGTGGCAGGAACATCGCCTGCCGTCCCTTTTGGCCTCCGGTTGAAGAGCCAAGTGTATGCTGTGGGGAAATAAAACTCACGGCCCACGGGCCAACCAGGAATTCTCCTGGGGTAGAGAAACGTGTGATTACAGAGAACAGACCCTTAGTTTCGGCGCGGGAACTGTCTTCTCTGCCATGATGCCGTAAACAGCATCCAAAATGCCACCTTGGACACAGCTCCCATCACCAGCAGGTTATAGCAATGTTTATCCGAATGAAACCTCTATCGAGGACCAGTTATATCTGGGGGCGATGCGTGGAACGGGTAACCCAGAGTAGGCAGAGCAACAGGGTAAATATTACCAACGATCTTCAACGAATCTCCCTGTTTTCCTCTATTAATGAAAGGCATGACTGTCAGTGGAAAATTACGTCCAGCTGAAGAACAAAATAAAGATGCCTCTCTTTCTCTAAGAGGAACGGTCAGCATTCACCACGGCAGGACAGGCCTCTCCTGCACCTCAAAAACACACACGTCATTTTGACTCTAACAGGGCGTGGGTGCACGGCTCCTTGAGTTGTTCCAGGTCAACCCCAACGGAACCAGACCGGAAAGGAAGACGAAGAACTCAGACTGGACATTTACTGCCGCTGTTAACAGCTCGGCGAGGGACGAGGCTGAAATGATGGGCGAGCTGAGATCTGTCCCTGCTCTTTCTCTATAGCAACAAATCGGCAATCGCCCCTTTCTGTTGGAGGCGCTAAGCAGAAAGGGACAGAGCAGCGTGACAGGTGAGCTCAGGAGTCTCCGCTAGGGGGGAGGGGAGGCGGGCAGGTGCCTGCCCTCAAGGGCCCCAGACGCCTCCGCTCTGCAGTAAAGCCCGCGGGTGTGATGCTCCCCGCCATCTTTCTGATTTTCTTCTTTACATTAGTCAGAAATGCAGTTGGCTCGTTTTCTTATTTGGAGAGCATTTACGGAGCATTTTTTTTCTTTCCCTTTACAGATACCAGCAAGTTCATATGCGAAACTCAAAAGGTCCTGTGGGTTTTTAATACGCTAATTCATACTGTTTAAACTTCGGAGGTGAGTGTTCATTTTCTCCCCAAACGCGCTTGGTTGCATCAAGGTGGACCCCAAAAGGCCTCGACCACACACCCCAGGCTTCCGCCAGCCTCTGTTCTGTGTCGAGAGGTGTGGAGCTTCACTCCACGGGGCTAATGACAGGCTCTGCGTTCGCTCGGCCCAGGAGCCTCTGACCACTGACCTGCGAGGAGAAACTGGCCCTGTCTGCACGTCCAGAAACAAGCCAGGTGCTGCTCTGGGGACACTGAGCAGGGCTCTGAGGGTGCCCCAGGCCGGCACCTGCCGCCTGCAGCAGCCACAGCCCCGTCTCCCTGGCATCTAAATGGGTCGAAATTTCCGAATCTGGCCACCTCGTTGTCCCTGTGTGCAAACGAGCACGTGTTCCTCTTCCTTAAAGATCTCGCCTTTGAAACGGCCACTTACATCCTTTCCTCTCCGACACATTTCCCCTTTCGGAATCGAGTTACTCGTCATCCCTCCCATACCGACTCCTTCTACGCCTGAGTGTGAACTTGGCTCCCCTAACAGGACCTGGTGCTGCTGGGGATTCTGGGACGCTGTCTGGAGATCAAACCCCCAGCTCAGACTGACACACACAGACACGCACACCTGTCGGCATCGCCGCCCTCCCTCCGGCCAGACCCTCGCCGTCCACCGGACGCAGCCTCACCTTTCTGAAGAAGTGCTGAGTGGCCACGGCCAGGGCCTGGAAGCCACAGACGGCCCTCCCCAGCTCCCGGTGCCCAGCTGCCGGGCCTGCCGCTCGCCCCTGTCCTTCAGCCGCTGGACCAGCTGCCGCTCGGCCTCGCGGGCCTGCAGGTCGGGCTTGGGGGAGAACCCATTGCGAGGAACCCCGCTTCTCTGCTTGGGGTAACCTACAAAAAACAAAACAAATAGTTGCTTGAAAAAAAACGTGTGGCCAAACACAGCCCCTCAGTGCAGAGGATTTCAGCAAGAGCAAGTGGCCAGGAAGGACTGGCTCATGGTTTGTCATTTTAGGTCTGAAGAAGAAAAATCCAGACGGAGACTTAGAATATTTGCTCAGTCGATGTGGTTCGAAGTATAGGGTTTATGCTTAGAAAATAAACGACAGGCCACCTCGCCAGGTTCCTGCCAGCGTCCCCCATCCCCCGTCCTCCAGCCCCACCTAGAGAGGGGTCGGAGCAGGTGTGCGTTCTTCGAGGGGATTCCTCTTTCGAGAACATCTAATGGGGAATAAATCAATCGGTCCGGGCGGAAGTCAGAGTCGCAACCTAGCGACTCTGGACTGAGTGTCGGGGAGCACTGCCCTCTACTTCTGCGATTGTCCCAGTGGATTGACCCAGCCAGGCGACCTGTCACCCAGCCAGGCGACTTGGCACCCTGTCACCCTGTCACAGGAAGCCCTGCTTCTTCTCATCCCACCTCATGGCGGCCAGGATGATCTGTGTTGAGGTACCGTGGCCCATGACGTGTGCGCAGCCCATTGCAGTGGGAAGGAGGGTTCATTCCTTGCCAGGGCCGCGGTCACGTGAGATCCGGCTCTGCCAGGCGATGCTAGCGGGGTGTGTGTGTGTGTGTGTGTGTGTGTGTCTCGTGGGGGACGGGGAGGGGGCATAGGGAAGGAACCAGAACCCCCGCCTGGGGCTAGGGATGCTTTACGGAGAGCTGCCCCCTAAGCCAAAGCTTAACGGAGTCGAGGCCAGGCCCCGGGAAGAGACGAGCATGGCGACAGGCACTTCCGGGGGACTGCCATCCTCCGCGGGCGGCTCAGGCCGGCCTGACACCAGAGCAGCACAGTGCTGCACGACGAATTTCCACCCCAGAGATGTCTTCTCTCCCTGGCTCAAGCGGCTCACGTCCGAGCGGATGAGACGTGGAAACCAACCACACAGCCACGAATGAACCTGAGAATTTCAAAACATTCTTTTTGTGCCCGCCCCACGTCCAGAATATCAGGGAGTGACGACGGGTCAAGCAAACTGCAAACCGGCAGCCTCTTCAGGACCTGACACACTGAGACACGGTAACAGGCTTGTGAACACGCTGGTGGCCTCATCTGTCAGCGGGAAAGGTGGTTAACTGAGCTAAACAGTTCCGACGGTTAATTTAACGGTAACCATGCTGATTTTTACTGAATCTTCTTCCTCTTAAGATGATGCCTCTTCAGAGATGGCGATATGGCCTCACACAGGACATATCTTAAACGGTTATGGCTTAATAGAAGAATAGAATAGATGTGGAATTACTGCTTCTGTACGACGGTAGGATGTATAATGTTCCAGGAAATTCACTTGCACATTGTAGGCAAATTAATCTTGATACGTAGTCATGCCAACATCCTCACTAGTGAAACAAAAGAAAAAATACCCACCAACAAAGCGTGAAAGATTTTATGGCCCATATTAAACTCTAAGACACAGCCTAAGACCAAAGGTAGATGTTTTTTTCATGATTACTGTTTGCCATTTCATTGCCGTGGCTGGTGATATTAAAAACACTCCAAGGGTTTTAATTACGGCGCTGAGGGACCAGGCGCCCGACACAGTTTCAACGGAAGACACTTCTTTTCAGGGGTCCGAAGGAAATAATAAAGCACACTCCGACTCGGTGCACTGCAGCCAACAGAATCTCCTCTGGGCGTGTGCGTGACTATCGGCAGGCACTCACGTCGTCACGGACTCCCGGCTGTCAGAGCCACCCTCTGTTGCCACTGCTATCGCCGTCGTCATGATCATTAGGTTGGCAGCCATCGTCAAGGGCGCAGGGACGAGAGGAAAGGGTCCGGCGAAATCCCCTCCCTGGGGCTCGCTTTGATTTTGGAGCTATCACGACGCTGCTCTTTCATTCACACCCTCAACATCGTGGTTGTGCTGCGCCCCGGCACGCGCAGTCCTCGTCCCTTCTGCTGGGGCCACCCAGCCCACGTCTGAGCCAGGACGGAGGCTCCCCTGGGAACGCGGACACGGCGCGCGGATGTTCAGCTGCTCGGTGGCACCAGACTGCTTGACGAAGCCAGTCCTCGCTGGGGACTCCTAGTCGGCTGCTCGTGTGGCACCCAAGCACTGTCCCGCATAGATCAAGACACGGGACCCAGTGCGAGACTGTGGGAAGGAAAACGTAGGGAAACAAGGCTGGCTGCGGCCTTCTCTACCGCGTTTAGCTGAAAAGCGTCCTCCATGTCCTAAGTCTATGAAGCGTAACTTCGCCTGGGACTGACAGTCACTTTACAGTCAGCTACGCATGCCGGGTCCCCCACGAGCACCGTCGTCTTCCTTGTGCTGTTGACTTTTGCTAAGTACTTCTTTAGTCAGGTCTCTGAAGTACTGTTCCGTCACTGACTTTCCCGTGCCCTCTGTCAGCCACCCCAGGATGGAACCTAAGGACAGCCACACAGGCTCACCTACCATCTCACGTTGAAAGCCGGCTGACACACAGCCGCTTTACCGGCTTCATTAAAATTTAAGGAGGGTTTTGTTTCTGTTTTCTCTGGAAGTCCAGCGCATAATGAAGCCAAACCACTAATCTGCTTAGGAGGAAGGGGCTGATGGGACCACGGGCTGGACGCGATGGCCACAAGGTGCTGTGAGCATGTGGTTACCACTGGGTGAGATGTGGCACGGTGACTCCCTTCCGACCTCTCGCCCCACGTTTCTCTGGGAACGCCACCGCGCACTTTAAAGGAGGGGCGTGCCATGCCCACCCGAGGACATTTCCAGTGCTGGAAGGTTTCCTGGCACCTTGTCCCTGTCCTGGTGGCATTTATGCTGCTCTCGGGGAGCCTGGAGGTCGGCGCAGGCTGGCACACCAAGCCCCCCTTTGCACACGTGTGCTCACTCTCCTTCCAAAAAGTCAAGTGCCAGCCCTAAGCCCCCTGCGAATGCCCCCAAGTGATCTGGGAAGGGCGCTGCTGTGTGGAGCCCCTCAGAGCAGGCTGATCGCGGGTTCGCGAGTCTGTGTGTG
Source organism: Eonycteris spelaea (assembly GCA_003508835.1). Classification (NCBI taxonomy): domain Eukaryota; kingdom Metazoa; phylum Chordata; class Mammalia; order Chiroptera; family Pteropodidae; genus Eonycteris; species Eonycteris spelaea. The sequence continues at coordinate 920,813 of PUFA01000142.1, read as the reverse complement.
GAGTGACAGAGACAGTGGACGTGCTGGCTGTTTGCCGACCGCCCCTCGTCAGCGTCCACTGCTGACGGGGCTCAAGCCCAGGGCAACCCGTGGGTGCGGAACACGTGGGGAGCAGCGCCTGGACCCGTGTCTGCCCACGACCCGCAGACAGAACTGCCCACACACCTGCTTTGTGATGTGTGTTTCTGGGGGTGGGGAGGGGGTGTCCAAGACAGGTGAGAGCTTTTATCAAGCACCTGCTCTACTCCGAGGGCTCCGACTGCGTAAGCCCACTGCTGGTCCCCGGCAGACCTCATGGGTTTGGGGGGCACATGCGAAACCCAGAACACCCTCCTGCCATGTCACTGTCGCCCCCAATCACCATTCGTTTTCAGCCACCCCACGGGCTCCATCACTCCGATTCGGGCCAGACAGAATCTATGCTGCTTCCAGTGACAACTGACAACTGGCGGAAAAAAGCCAGCGACCTGATACTCTCACCAGGGTGGGGGCAGGCGGTTCGCGTGCAAAGGCTGAGCGCTGGGGACCGCACGGCCCCGGAAAATGGAAGAGAACATTAAAAATTCATCGGCAGCCTCCCAGTCACTGTCCAGGGGATTCTAATGGCTGTACAAGGCTTGGGCGAACCTTCACGCTGGCCGCTGGGTGACATGAGGACGCGAAATGCGGCGTCGGAAGCTGCGTGTTCACGCGCGGAGAAGCCCCGTGGCCTGAACTCTTGCAAGCGAGGAAGGGAGGAACCCAGGGGCGCAGCTCTGATGGCGCCCCCGGCGCACGGAAAAGCGCTTTGCGAGGCCGGCGGACACCCTACCGAAGCAGGTGCGCCTCGCGGACTGCCGGGTCTTTGTGACCCTGGGGGGCTTCAGTTTTCTTAACCCAGTCTCAGCTGATTTCAGAACGTTTTTGCCTGGCAGCACGCAATTTTCCTGACGTAGCGCTGGGGCTTGTTTGCCTGGGGTTGGCCAGCGGTGGGGAAGGCTGGGGGCTGCCCTACCAGCCAGTCCCAGGCCTGGTGCTGGTGGGACCCACCAAACAGGGCAGCGCCCAGCGGAACAGAGAGAGACTGGCCGCTCTCTAGAAAGAAGAGGTTTGTTTATATTTCCTGTTCCCAGAAAGAGCAGATTCTTTCCTCTTTCTATGTATAAAAGACAAGAAAAAAAAAAAAACACAAACAAACAGGAAGTTATACTCTGAGTTTCCACAGCCAGCTATGAAAACTTTGCTGATATATCAGAGTTGACCCTCCAGACCAAACGAACATTGAAAGAAAATGTTTTCATCTCTAGAAAATTTCTTATTATTTACGAGAAGTACAGGTGCTATTTATCAGGGTAAATCTGACCCTCTCCTTTCTCCAAGGGGTAAAAAATAATGGTGTAATAGTGTGAGAGCGATAGCTAAATTTTTGTATGAAAAAGATGTAGCTGCTTCTGGCCAAGATGAGTAAGGATCCATCTTACTCTCTCATCTAAAATTACCCCCCCCCCAAAGTGGGCAAAACAAATGAGATAATGGTTTTCAAGACATGAACATCAGGCAACGGAGAAGCACAGTGATCACCGACCGGCACGCGAACGAGGTGACCCCCGTGACTGCCTCCACCTGCTTCCTGGAGCGACTTCCAGGCGGTGGCCCAGGTGGAGCATGGTGTTCTCCCCAAGTTGAGAAAACGGGCCTGGGGGTCAGAGGGATGTGGGGTCGATGCTGATGAGGAAGAGCGGCAGAGGACGGTGTCCCAGAGGGACAACTCCAAACCCGTGCCAAGGGCGCGAGTCTTCAGTCGCGCTCTGGTGAGTGCAGGTCTGGGCAGAAAGAGTCCCAGGCCAGGGAAAGAATTCCACACAGGTTGGCGGGGCGAGCCCCAGGGCTCCTGGAAGGCCAGATGCGGCTCCTGGTGCCATCGGCCAGGGTGGGGCTGTTGCAGGCCATGGGCATCGGGCCCAGTGCTCAGAGTGTCTGCCCCGTGAGTTGGGGAGATGGGCCCCAGATTCACGGCTGATCGGGACCTGCATAACGGAGCTGAGCAGCGAGATCGAAAACGATCACACTCCCCCAAGCAACATAGTTTTATCCGAGAACGAAGCCGAAGAATATTTATCGGAATAAAAGACGTCCAGCACACCCTGTCGGGCGTGTAAAACCACCCTCAGGCATGTGAATAAGCAGAGATACACCATAGTGATGAGAAGATGCGATCAACCGAAGCCCACGGAATGCCTGAGATCGGCGCGGATGATTCAAGGTGATTATGACCACATTTCACATATTTAAGAAGTTAGAGGAACAACAGGACCATCGGAAGGTTTTAAAAAGACCTGAATTAAATTCTAGAGATTGAAAACTCACACTCTGAGATGAAACAGACAGTGGGTGGGGTTAACTAGATTAGATGCCACATAAGAAAAGATTGGTGTCACCTGAAACTGGTATCATATTGAATGTCAACTGTGATTGAAAAAAAAAAATTAATGGCATGAATGTCCACAGCGGCTTTACTCATTGTAGCCAGAAGCTGGAAAAAAACCAAATGTCCACCAGCTGCTGAATGTGTAAACAAAAGGTCACACATTCACGTAATGGAATATTATTCAGCCGAGAACAAGAACAGAGTGCCGAGTCACACTCTGCCACGGACGAACCTCGGAAGCCTCATGCTGCGTGCAAGAAACCGATGCAAAAGGCTGGGCTTTCCGTGCTCCCACCGATATGAAACGTCCAGGACAGGCAGACCCAGAACCCAGATAGACGGCGGTCGTCAGGGCTGGGGACGTGGGGAGCAGGGAGTGACTGCTCATGGGGACGGGCCCTTCTGGGGTGGTGACAATGCCCTGGAGTTAGTGGTGATGGTGGCACACCCTTGTGAAGGCAGTAAGTGGACATTTTAAAGGATGGCTTTTACGCTATGCGAGGCATAGTCTACGGAATGGAAACGACTCGGTGAGGATGTTTTGACAGGCCCGCCTGAACGTGGGGACATCTTGTTGCCATTGCTGAAACGCCAGGGTCCAAAGAGCCGGATCCGAGGGCGCGTGCGCCTTTAGAATGTGGTTTCAGCTACCAAGACGGTGAGAACCGCGGGGGAGCAACGGCTCTGGCGTGTGGGCGGGAAACACGTGTCACCACCAGCCTTCTCCACGACCCCGCAGCGTGGACCTACTTTCCATTTTACAGAAGGGGAAACTGAGGCTCAGCGAAGTTACGCTGTGTGCCCAAGGTCAGGTCACAGATCGCGTGCGTCGCTGGGCCAGGACGTGAGCCCAGTTCAGTCTCGTCTTTTGGGGCAAGCGACCTGGCAACGTTGAGGACATGTGGGAGAAGGGCTCCTAGTGAAGGCAGATGCCAGAAGGGGACCGGCAGAGGGTGGCGTCAGAGTCCGAGGACGGCCAGTTTCAAGAAGAAGGAAGCGAACTATAACGTCACATGGCACAGAGGTAAGATGAGGAACGGGACGTGTGCACTTAGGCTGAGCAACCCGGGGGTCGCCTTTGCAGGAGCAGGGTCAGTGGAGGGGTGGGGGTGGCAGCGAGTGGAGGGCTCATCTGTAAGCACAGGGACAGAATTGGGAGCATGGACCCCTCTTTCCCAAGCCTGGCTACAAAGATGGCGACAGCGATATGTCAGAGATACATGCGTCCGGAAAAGCTTGTTGCTCTGGCTCGTTTTGTTTTGGGGATGGGACTGACGACAGAAAATGCAACCCTGTCCTCAGCGAATTTACAGATCGGCAGGGGAAGGAGGGAAGCGCCCCTCAGAGTCACCACCCAGAAAGCCAGCCGTCGCCAGATGACACTCGGGGGTTCCAGGGCTGGTGTGGGCACCATGGATCCAGCTGACTTTCGATATTCTGCACCCCAAGAAAGAAGAGTCATCTTCAGAAGGAAGTAAGGAGGGGAGCCTGAGGACAGGGAAGCTGTGTCCCCCAGATCTCTCCTCCATGGTAGGGGGTATTTTTGGGTCTCTACATGCCAGGGCTCGCTTGAAATTCACCTGTGATAGCCTGGACCCCAATATTTCTGCACTCCTTGTGTGCACACCCTGTGCTGTGAACCGAACGTCTGTGTCCCCCCAGAATTCACATGTTAAAGCCCTTGATTTCCAGGGCGATGGTTAGGAGGTGGGGATCTTTGGGAAGTAATGAGGCCACAAGGGCAGGGCCTTCAGGAATGGGATGAGTGACCTGGGAAGAAGAGACACGGGAGGTCACGGCCAAAAGGCATCCACGAGGCAAACCAGGAAGGGGGCTCTCGCCAGGAACCAAATCAGCCGGCACCTTGATCTTGGATTTCTCTGCCTCCAGAACGGTGAGAAACGCATTTCTGTCATGTACGCCCCTGGCACGATGCTTGTCACCGCAGCCGGGCTGGCCGAGACCCCTGCACGACGCCCGCGTGTGGAGCGGGGTCTGTGAGTACGATGTCATGTGGGACAGTCACGCACGGCTTCGCGGGGGGGGGTGCACTCTGAGAAACACGATCTTCATTCGGTGGTTCCGTCGCTGTACGAATCACAGGGTGCACTCGCACGCTTACACACTCCTGGCGGCACAGCGTGCCGCACACCCAGGTCGCACTGTGCACAATTCTGCTTTTCACCCGGCGGCGCGGCAGGTCTGTTTGTACAGGGATCACCGTGTGAAGGCGCATCGTGCTACGACGTCACAGTGCTGCACAGTCATCAGGTGACGCGATAGTTTAGCTCTGTCATCATCATGTGAGGCCACTGTCATGCATGTGGTCCACTGCTGTCCAGAACCTCGTGAGGTGGCGCATGACCGTGTGCAAGATGGTGTGATCCTTGGTGAGCCTGACCCAGTCAGGCGAGCCTGCGAACAGCAGAGTTTTCTCCAGCTGGTCACTGAGACTGGAGGCTTGAGAAGGATTCAACACACTATGACTGCTTTGAAGATGGAGGGGGCCACCTGGCGAGAAGTGGGTGGCCCTAAGAGCTGAATGACAGCCGACGAGAAAACAGAGACCTCAGCCCCACAACTGCAATGAACTAGGTTTACCAACCACCCGGACATGCTTGAAAATGGAGTTTTTCCTCCAGAGCAGTCAAAAACTCATCCCAGCTGACACCATGATTTCAGCCTTGAGATACTGAACGAGAATCCAATCAAGCCACACCTGGACACATGGTTTGGCTTATAGAACCTACAGAACTAACCAATGGATATTACAAAGAAAACAGAAAAGGAAAAGGAAGAGATTTGTGAACACAGAGCAAGAGAAACTACCCGAAATGGAACTCACAGAGAGAAAAGACCGAAGAAATGAAGAGTGTCCGTTTGGACAGCTTTGAGTGGCCTAATACACGTATAACTGGAGTCTCTGAAGAGGAGTGGTTAGGACTAAATATTTTTGGAAAAATAGTGGGCAAAAGTTTTCAACTTCGTTGAAAACGATACACTCACAGATCCAAGAATCTTAACAAACCTCAGGCACAAAAAACATGAAGGAACGACAGCAAGCTATAATATAGTCGCGCTGCTCCAAGTCAGTGATAGACGAAACATCTTCAAAGTGGCCAGAAAAGAAAAAGATCAAATTAGCAGTCGATTTTTCACTGGAAACCGTTTAAATCAGAAGACAGTGAAAACGCATCTCTAAATGCTTAAAAAAAAAAGTGCACACCTGGATTCCGAACAAAGTAAACAGATCTATCAAAAATCAAGGTAAACAACATGGGAAGTTTTCACCACTAGGAAGCCCCTCTGTGCGGGATGCTAAAAACAAATCCTACAGGCGGAAGACACAAGGGATCAGATGGGAATCGGAATCTGAATGGAGAGCACCCGAGACGGGAACTAAATGACGACACCTGAAAGACTTCTGTCTTTTATCTCTGAAGGGTAACTGACATAAAATACCACATCAGTTCCACATGCGCAACATCAGGACCCCACATTTGTACGCATTGTGTAGTGATCGCCCCAATAAGTCTCGTCGGCACCTGCCACCTCACGGTGGAAACAGTACTGGGCGCTGCCTTCCCCACGCCGCAGTAAGTGCACCCCCACGACGTGTTTCTTTGATCACGTAGAGTCTGTGCTCCTTACCCCTTCGCCCGTTTCTCCCCACCAACCCCTCCCCTCCGGCAACTACGTCTGCTCTCTGTGTCTATGAGTCTGGGTTTTGTTTGTTTCTTTGTTTTGTTTGCTAGATGCCATATATAAGTGAAATCCTGCAGTATTTGTCTTTCTCTGCAATGCTTTTTTTTTTTCTTATTTAAATCTCTTTAAAAGAAGAGTGGGTGTCGATACTCAATGAAACACTGTAGTGTGGGTTTATAATATATATACGAGGAAAATGTTTGATAACAGCACAAATGCCAGGAGGGGGGAGGAGAAAGAGTGTTTTCAGATCCCTGTACTACATATAAAGCAAAATAATATCCCCGGAAGCTAGAATGTGAACAGTTAAAGATGCAGCCTGCGAATCTTAAAGCAGGCGCTGGAACGACATGGCAACGAGGTGTCAAGAGCTGATACATCAACTAAGGAGACAAAGGGAATCATAAACGGTATTCGCTGAAGGCATTAAAATAGGGGAGAAGGAAAAAATGACATGTGACATGAATAAAAATAAAGGCAACACGGTAGATTTAACGCCAATCGAATCGAACATTAAATGTACATCAGAGGCAGAGATGTCGGATTGAATGAACGTGCAAGAGCCAACTCCATGCTGTCTGTAAAAAAAACCTTCTTAGATATAAAGAGACAAACAGGTGGAGGAGAGGTATGGAAAGAGGTATACCATGCTGAATAGAAAGCCGGAATGGTGCTGTTAATGCTGAATAAAGTAGATTTCAGGGAAAAGAACATTACAGGGATAAAGAGGGTCATTTTGAAATGATGAAGTGGGCAATTCATCAAAATGATCAACCATCTTAAACATTGATATACCTGATAGCGGAGCTGCAAAATACAGGAAGCAAATAATGATAGAACTGAAGGAATACGCAGACAAGTCCACAATTCTGCTCTGAGATTTCAACAGCTTCTCTCGGTCACTGACAGAACACGTGGACAGGAAATCGGCAAGGATATAGAACTCTCGAAGAGCGGTCAGCCAACATGACCTTTGACATTCGAAGGGTCCTCCACGGGAGCGGAAGAACAGACATTCTTTTCAAGTCTATCCTAAAACGTTTACCAACACGACCTCACTGTGGTTCTCAGCAAATTTAAAAGGTCTCAAGTTGTTCAAAGTATGTTCTTCAACCACCGTGGAATTAGAAATAAAAGTAGACAGTCTTTGGAAAGTCCCAAACGTTTGCAAACTAAACAACACGCTTTTAAATTGCCATGGTTAAAATAAGAAATCAAGAAAGAAATTTGAAAATATTTTAACTTCAATAAAGATGAAAACCCGTTATATCAAAACTTGTGGATTATAGGTAAAGCAGCACATAGAGGGAAATTTACTGTACTAAAGGAAAATTTGCTATACTGAATACATACATTGGAAAAGAAGAAAGACTTCAAACTAATGACATCAGCTAATTAAACCCAGTATAAGCAGAAGAAATAATAATAATTGTACAAATCAATTGCATAACCTTCTGCAAAGAAAAAAATTCAAGCTATATCTCACACTATATACAACAGTAACTCAAATGGATCACAGATCTGAATGTGAAACCTATAACCCTAAATCTTTTAGAAGAAAATGTTGCAGAAAATGTTTGTGACTTTAGGTTGTGCAAAGATTTTTTAGATAACACCAAAAATATGATCCATAAAAGAAAAAATCATGAATGGAACTTCATACAAATTAAGAACATCTACTCTTCAAAAGACAGTTAGGAGAATGAAAAACAAGCATAGGTTGTGGCAAAAAATTTCCAAGTCGTGTAGCTGAAAAAGCATTGTATCCAGAATATATTTAAAAACTCTTAAAATTTAATAATAAGCCCCCCCAAACAAACAATTAAAATGGTAAAAACTTGAATAGATATTTTACCGAAGAGTATACACCGATGTCAGAGGAACACAAAAAGATGCTCAGCATCGTGACATCATCAGTTATCAGGGAAATGCGTATAAAACCGCAATGAGACAGCATTGTGTCACTGGGTACTCATGACGATGTCTGTAATTAAAACAAGTGACCACACCAAGTGCTGGCAATGATGCTGAGGAACTGGACGTCTCATGCACTGTTGCTGGAAAGATAAAATGGTGCAACCACTTCGGGAAACATTTTGACGTGTTTAAAAAGTGAAACTCATTGCTACCACATGACTCAGGCCTTTCACTCCTAGATATTCACTGAGAGACATAAGGCAGATGGCCATACTGAGTCATGCACAAAGGTGCACAGCAGCTTCATTCATAACAGCCAAATCCTCTGCAGAAAAAAACCCAAAATGCACCAAAAGGTAATTGAGAAAGGTAAGTTGTCAAAACAATCATGCTGAGTCGAAGAAGCCAGATAAAAGTAGCGTACATATAACATGATTCCTTTTTTACAAAACTAGAAAATGCAAACCGATCTGTAGTGACAGGTGGGGCTGGAGAGGGGTGCAAAGGCACCAGGACACTATGCTATCTGGATGGCGGTGATGATTTCACAGGTGTAAACCTATGTCGAAACTTATCAATCATATACTTTAAATATGTGTGGTTTAATATGTGCGACTTATACCACAGTAAAGACATTTCAAAACCATGGGACCACAAACTCTGTTATGGTTGGTATTTCTTGGTCTAAATGTTTTCATTCTTTTACTTTCAACCTTTTACTATTTTTATATCTTAGGCGTGTACTTTGTAAATCGTCTAAAGCTAGATTTTGCAGTGTACGACATGCGCTTGATAAATGCTTTTTGACTGTTCGGTAAATAAATCCAGTCTGGTAATCTCAATCTTTGATTGAGTCTTGAGATTTTGTTCATGTACGTTCTTTACGACATTTTGGAGTTCCCCTCTAATATCTTATTTTATTCTTTCCATTTCTTCCATGTCCTTCCCTCCCTCCCTCCTTTTTTCCCTTTTTCCTCTCTGCTTTTCTTTTTTCTTTCTCCCCTTTCTGTCTTCATTTACACGATCAAAATTTTTTTTGCCCCTCGTTCCAACTCGCCCCCCCCCACACCCACTACTGGTTCAGAACTACGCACTCTATTTTATTGGTTATCCTAGAAATTTTAACTTACAGATTTTAACTAAGTCTAAAATGACACAATAACTTCACTCTTTCCCTGTGTAATGACTTCACTTCTATTCTCCTAAGGGGACACAAGCGCTAAAGCATGTCGAAATGGGTTTTCAGGCACAGGGGGAGCATGGAAGCCAGCTCTCAAACTGTGGAGGCGGGGCAGATATGGGGTGAAGAATTCCCCCTCCCACCTTTGCCCGGAGCCAAAGCTGCAACAGGCGAGGCTCCCCCTGCGGGTGAGCTTCCTCGTCCTTCCTAGCTCATCCAGAAGCCCTTCATCACAAAGTCCGGATTTATGCAGGGCGCTCCTATCTGACCCCCGCTCTGTTTGGGCTTTGTCTCCTGACCCTCTCATGTGTGCTTTTTGCCTACACCTTTTTCATTAGCCAGAAATATCAGTAAGTGTTCTAAATAGTGGAGTGACTATGGAGTTCGGGGTTTAGAGCATCTGGGGTTCAAACCAAGACTCTACTACTTATTTCCTGTGGCTTTGGGCAAATTATTGAAAATCTGCATACCCCGTTTCCTTGCATGTAAAGGGGGGGCAGCGATTGCACCTGGCTTGCGGGTTACTGGGGACATTCAATGAATTTATACAGTTAAAGGGCTCTGGACAGCGCCTGGCACGCTGTCAAAACTCACACAGGAGCTGTTATTATTGCTACTGTTTTTGTGCTTACAGAGAATGTTCTGAAGTTATATCGCATCCTATTCTACAAAGGAGTTAATGCCTTACGACATGAATTTCATAATAAACAATTTCCAGCTTTCAAGTGATGCGATGTCGTTCATTCGTATCTGAATGTCAAGAAATGGTTTCCTCATTGACAAAACAACAAGTATTTGAGATCTACTGACGCTCTGTTTTCCTTCCTTTTAGAAAATTTTAGCTCCTGAGGTTAGATTTTCCAAGTCTGTTCTTCAGTTATGAATTATCGCTACATGCTGTTGGAACCACAGATACTCCCACGCAGAGAAGATTCTACTACTTAAAGGGAGCGTGATAACATTTTTTTTTTTTCAAGATACAATGACACCAGAGCCAGAACACGTCGGCTCGTGAGTGTCAGGCCCTGGAAATCGCACGCGCACCGCGGGCTGGCACTGCTGCATTTGGTGACATTCGGACAGACAAATCCTCCCTTCCAGCCGTCCACCGAATAAACGCAATCACGGTACTTGAATACCTGGCGAGTGAGGCTTGCTGGAGGAAACCGCCGACCTCTTCGGAGATGAAACGGCAGGCTTATTCGCATCTTGATCTTTTTGTGCTTCTTTCTTTGTTCCTATAGGTAGTTCAAAGAGAGAAAGAGAAAGCAAGCGAGCTAGTTACAGCGGAAAGGAACGCGACGCGTTTGTGGGCAGGGAGGTTTAACAAAGAGCAAGCTGAATAAACCAACATTTGGATGATTTGCTGCCATGGTCACCCCCCCCCCAACCGCGTTTCAGGAATGGCACACTGGTTTACAGCAAAGGGGTTCGGGGGTGGGTCAGGAGCACACTGCTGTCTCTGATCTGATGAAAAACACCCCATCTCTGGAGGTCGCTGCGCCCCAATGACCCTGGCGAACTACCTGTGGATGAAAACTGTCCTGTCCTCGGCCACCAGCTCGGCCTGCCTGCCGCTTTCTGCAGAAACTAATTTTCAGAAGCTCGAGAAGGAAGCCGTTGCTGCAGGTAACTAGTAATGGCTGCCACATCGCCGAGGGCCGGGCCGCAGGGGACAGACATGGTCGCCTCTGATTCCCGTCCATGCGGCCGGTCCACAGAGGTGACATGCCGAGCCTGTTACGTGGAGCCGGAGCTGGCTGCAGCAGGGGGTGACAGCTACGGACAGCTCGAGGACGCTGCTCGAATTCTGTTCTGGGCACGTGGGACACGGTGGCATTTCTCCCCTGCGCTGGGCACGGACGCTGACCTTCACATCGGTTTGTCAACAGGTCAAGGACCCAGGGATGGACGACTGGAGGAAGCACAGAGACCCGGATGGGCCGGGGCCCCCTCCAGTTCAGCGGTTTCTTATGCCATTGCAAAAATACGCGTTGGTGACAGTTCCTTAGATGCAGAACACGGAACTCCCGCCCCCACCGTGCGGGCTCCCTCCTCTTCCAGAGGTAGGTGCTGCTAGCAAGTTGGCATTGCCTTCCAGACTCTCCCCCTAGGTAGTCATATGTCTACACATACACAGACACAGCTATCAATCAATGAAATGAATGACACATGGCAATTTCTTTTACCTACGCATTTTTTTTAAAAAGTCTTTTTTCATGGCAGTGTGTTTACAGATCTTTTTCAAATGCCATCATATCGATGATGGGCACTAATTCGTTCACCCGTCTCTTATTGATGACCATTTAGATCGGTGTCAAGTTTTAGCTATTCGAATGGCCAATTGTGCTCCAATAAGCATTCTTCTACTTGGTTCTTTGCACGCATGTGCCAGTATCTGTACAGGACAAATGCACAGAAGCGTTTTCCTGAATTGGAGTTGGAGTTATAGTTCTAGACACAGTCCGATTGTCCTGCAAAAGGAGCCACGGATTTGCACGCCCAGCCCACACGCACACGCCACACGCCACACGCCACACGCTTTTCAAAGGACTGTCATGTGATCTGGTTAATGCCTAAGAAAGGTCCTCTGACGGTGATCAGAAGGACGAGATGGGTGAAGATGAGGAAGGTAAGACACAGGAGAGGCTTCTAGTTGTCCCAGCAAGAAACGATGGGGACTGAGCTAAGCTAAAAGGTGCAGATAGGTAGGGGCTAAATCCAGGGACCGTGTGCGGGGCTGAGTCAGGAAGACATAGGGACCGATCGGACGTGGGAGGAGGAGGAGAAGGAGGACCCGCCGGCTTCTGGCTGCAGTGACGAGGGAATAACCAAACAGGAAAGAAACCGCAGGGAGGGCACTAATTCGTTCACCCGTCTCTTATTGATGACCATTTAGAACATCAGAATTAATCAAGAATGAGAACATTCCTGGCGCCCCAGAAGCCTGTCACGCCTCGAGCCTCTCCTTCCCGCCCGAGGAAACCAGTGTCACGACGATCATGGTCATTTCTTGCTTGTCTTTGTAGTTTGGCTACTTCACAGGGACCCTTACACAATACCTTAAAGTCTGGAACCTTTGCGTCAGCGGACTCATGCCGCGTGCATTTTTCTTTCTGGGAAGTTTTGCTAGACGTTGCATTTGGGATGTTCACGGGGGCCGTGGCGGCGCACGGCCACGCTCACTCTGCCTGACGCCGTGCCACCACCGTGCGCGGTGTCACCGTGCGCTCGCTGTGTATGTGTATGTGTAGACATATGACTACCTAGGTAGTCATATGTCTACACATATGTCTACACATACACATACACAGCGAGCGCACATACACCGTGCGCGGTGTCACCGTGTGCTCGCTTGGCCTGCCACTGCTGGGCGTGGGGGCCACTTCCACTTTTCTCATATTATATATTCTGGAGTCCTAAGTCAATGTCGTACTCGGCAGCCTTAAGTCATTACGTCGTGTTTAATCAGCCAACCTTCCGATAGGTAAATGATGTTAGAAAAAGGGGAGGCTTTGGAGAAAGACGGACCTTAATGCAAATCTGAATTGTCGCTGTGACACTGGGAACGTCGCCGGTTGCCCATGCTCACGCACGGGAGGATGGGGACTCCGCGGCACCACCCTGGTGCTTGTGTGTGTGTGGGGGGCGGCGTTGAAAGCACGTGTGGGCGGAGTCTGGCACGGGCACCAGGCAGAGATCATCATGTTCACGGCGACGGCGATGCTTCCAGAGTCGAGGCTGGGCTGGGGAAGGACTCCGCAGCAGCCATGCGATCCGTCGTGCCATCCTGATGAGGCTCAGGTGTCTGGCAAGTGGTCCAGGCATAAGCGTCGGGCAAGCACAAAGGCATGGCAGACACGAGGAACAGAGGAGGCTGCCGTGGCAGACCGGCGCGGCTCAGAGAGGGCCTTGTGTGCCCGACGGGGAGGGTCAGCACCTGGGCCCGTGGGTGCGTGACGGAGAGCCACTAAAATGTCCTGAGCAGGGGAACGAGAGGACAAGACGTTCATTTAGGAAGGCGAAGGCCGCTGCCGATACTGGCGTGGGGGTGGGGGTGGGCGGGGCGATGACTGATGAGCAACGTGTGGGCTGCAAGGTGGTCCTCGGGGCAAGTACGCTGACCGGTGGGTTGAAGATGAAACATATGAAGACTCTGCAATGGCCAAGAAACGTGGTCTTCTTTCCCGGTACCCTTCAGAAAACGGCCCTTTCCATCACGTTTGCATTTTTTCCAACCTCCTGCCCCCCACCCCGAGAAGGCGAGGAGTGGGATTTGGCATTTCGTCAGTGTAAGACAGCTAGGAGAACGCGTAAGGCTGGAGAGAAGCGAGCACTTTTCAACGGCGACGTGTAAGGAAGAGCTCCAGGCTCGTCCTGTGAAGAGACTGGGCTCCGTCACGGCGTCCGTTCGCCTGACGACGCGTTTAGTGCAGCAGGCGGGGAGGTCCTGAGACGCCTGAACGCGGGAAGCCGCAATGGGAAATGCGTCTAAAGAGCCACCGGACCAGCTCCCACGGCGCCCCCGGGCCGGTGAGCAGAGCGGGCAGCACGCCAGGCGTGGAGCCCACGTCCGCGACGTGCACGTGCCCCTGAGGGGCAGTTAGGTTCTTTGTGCCCTACGTGGAGGAGCTGCCACAGAACGGAAGGTCTCGCAGCGGCCTGCAGGTGGCTTGATGGCAAGGTGAGTCACGGCATCTCGCGGGTCCTCCTCTGGCACCGCGGCGTGTCCTCCGCCGCGTCCCAAACTGCGTGCGGTGTTGCTCTTGCTGTCGTTTCGAGGACAGACTGGGAAAGACAAATGTCCCTTTCTCCTCCCTTGGATCTGCGGCATTTCGATTGTAATTGCTAAATAACACCCTCGGCCACGAAACTGGCGACTGAGAATGGGGTTATTAGAGTGTTAAACTCAAGTGCCCTAAGATAAGAGAAAGAGCAAACTGTCTCGACGAACTGCCTCAGAGGCCACCTTCGTGCAGTGACTCGAACCAGGCTGGACTCACCGGGCGCGGCGGCTGTGGCTGTGATTCTGTCCCTGCTGCTGTCTCCTGACCAGGCCGTGGCCTGCAAATCCCTCCGGTGCGTGAACGGACACCCAAGCCCATCCCAGCTTCACCCGCCCTCGCTCCCCGGGGTGGCTGAGCTGACTCTGGTGTCAAGTGGTGACTTGCAGTGTGACCTGCCTGCTGTGGGGGCCTAAGCACCGCCCCCCACCCTGCCCACTGACCAGTCAGAGCAGCAAACGAGCCCCGGATAGGGAGGCAGACCCCCCTTCCTCCCAAACTCCAAGCCCACCATTTTTCTGTCGCTGTGACTTCAAGCAAAAGGAGCGGGTCTCAGAGGTATTGCTTCAATTCTTCTCCCACAAGGATCCTTCCTAACGCTCCACTTTCCCATAATATGACGTCCTCTGTCCCAACCAACTGCTGCTTCCCCGTGGGTTTCACCGTGACCAACAAGCTGCAGCTGTGACTGCCACTGAGACTCGGCCTCGGGGAGAACGCACCTGCCACCAGGCGGTAACGCTGGGGCCCCGAAGGGCCCAGAGCGGCCCGCCGGCTCTGACCCACGACCCCACGGTGTCCCCACCCCCTAACCAGCTTCCAGCTGGTGGCGCTCAAGGTGCGTGGATCACACGCCATGGGAAGACTCATCCCCCATCACCGCGACCCGAGACTCCAGCAGCAGAGACAGGGTCCTCTCACCAGTCCTGTCTTTTCCGAAAGTGGAATGTTTCAGTTCGGCAGGCGCTTCCTAGATTTCTCCATTGACGATGTGCCCGGTAAAGAGGGGACAGGTGACGCTTGGCGGAACCGGACAGGGGTCAGGGGGACTCCCACCCACGCGCTCAGCCACGTGCTTCAGGAAGCACCCCGATGATGGCGAGCTACTTGCATTTTAAAATTATAGCCTGCCCAGAAATACCTAAATCTATGGAATTCAATGCAGAAATAAAAATCTGCTTTTAAAGTAGTCACATTAATTTTTGTGGTACAAGCTGGATTTTCTGTAGTCCGTAGGCTAACAGCCTCGCTAGTCCCAGAATTTTTTTTCCCCCTGGGTGAAGAGGAGCCCAAACCATAAGACACCAGCTGTTCATTTCCTATAGCATCGCGAGAAGTCCCTCTATACCTTAGTCTGGATAAAGGAAGTTCACGCTCTATAGTACATCATGTCAAGGTGACAAAGTCGGATGGCATGTTGACCAAGGAGCGATCTATCTTCAGATCAATATTCTCAGCTGAAAACGTTTTCCTATTTGCTCCGACGACGGCCGACCGGTTTGAAGTAAAGCCTGACTGTTCACGTCAAATTCCACGGATCGGCGCTCTGCGGAGGGTTTGTGTTTGACATGTGAGCACCAGGAAAGCTTTGCATTAAAACTTAGCGAAAAGGAACCGTCGAAAGACCAAGGCTACGTTTCTAAAGCTCTTGGGACGCTCCCCTTTCCGTAGCCATGCCAGGGTGTTGACTATGAACGTGCATCTCGCCATCGGCGCCGGACCCACACTTTCTGCCGTCATCGCGTGGGTGTCAGTGCGGTGACCAGCTGTGTGACGTCGCGGGAGGACTGCTTGCAGGGGTGGACCGCGCGCGTGTGTGCCTCCAGACGCGTTTAAACACGGCTCCCGGCCCGTGTGCGAAAGCCGGGGGGGGAGGCGGCACGGACGGACGGCAGAGTTATGGAAAAGGACCTGGAGAGCTGCATGCGAGGACACCCGCACCGTCCCATCCTCGTGGGTGCGTCTGCGATCACGGGGGCAACAGCAAGGGGACGACCCCACGTTACCGGAGCTCCCCGGGGTTCAGCGATAAAATGTATCTTCTAACGAGGATCGATCGTTTCGAAACACAGGCAGGCCCAGGGGTTGGAGGGAGGTAAAACCTCGAAGACAATACCCTGAAATCTTGCACAGGCGCTTCCTGCTCCGTCTCCACCCCGCGCCAACCTGGTAACTGAGGTCCGCTTCCTCTGGGTTTTCACGTGGCGTGAGTGGTCTCCCCGCCCGGGCCGGGGAGCAGATGGACCATGGCCTCGCCTGGCCTGCTACCACCCCGCAGGGATGGGGTTCCAACGCCCACCCTCCTGGACTGCGGAGAGGGGAAGCCGGCCGAGGACTGCGTGCAGGCGAGCATGGGCTCCCAGGAGGGGCGAGGGGGCGGGGCCACAGTGGGTGGCTTCGGCTGTGTCTGCTAACAGCACCTGGGCTTATCACACCTCTGCACCAGGCAAGGTCCCTGCGTCCGGCCACTAGCTTCGCGGTGTGGAGCGGCAGGGCATGCGCACCGTTTGCTGGTCCGCGTCCAGCAGGCACAGCGTGGCTCCGGGGCAGCCCTTCTGCCAGAGCTGTTCATCCCCGGATCCCAGCTTTGGTGGCTTGAGCCTGGAGCCAGCCGGGGACCACGCCTCTAGGGTCCCGTAGAGGCAGCAGGTCCCCCTGGGGTGCGGGACGCATTCCTGGAGGTGCAGCCTGAAGCCCCCTCCTCCGGTCCTGCCAATGATTTCATCAGCACCGCTTCCCTGAGCCAAATGCCAACCTGCCTAAAAAAATAGCTTGATTCTTGTATTTGTTTATTTGTTCGCTTGTTTGTTTTTTTGGCAATCGAAACTGTGCAACTCGACAGGTTGCCAATCGGGGACAGTGAGAGGCAGATGTGAAAATTTAAACATATGAAAAATAAATGTGCCTTAAAAACAATGGCATTATCTATTATTATTATTATTATCTGTAAATGCCATTTGAAATCCATCTACCACCATCCAAGTAAGGACCTTTTAAGGCGAAAGTCTTACCAGCAGGTGTGGATGTGGATTTCGGTGCCGGCAGCAAACTCCGCGGGGTGTTGTCACGCTGGGGGCGCTGGGGGGCCACCCGGCCAGCCCCTTGGGTGCATCTTTAGAGGGCAGAGCTGCCTTCAGAGCCGGCGGGTCTTCGTTCCCAAAGGTCGAGCCTGCGGGAGGCAGATGGCAGGTTAATCATAATCTCATGAAAAATGGATGGGCCCTCTTGCCATTTGCGGTTGCCAACCGATCCTGCTTTAGAACTTGACCTGACTCTCAGTGAGTGGCCTTGAAAAGCGTTTTTTCCCCCGGACGGATGTGGAATAGAGCTCGCTTTAGTCACCACGTCAGAGCTGTCATTCAAATCTCCTGTGCAGGGGACGCCACCAAGCCACGAGCAGCCTCACTCCCCCGAAGACTTGACACACGCGTGTACACACACACACACACACACACACACACACAATTTGCTTATGTGGATGTGGACCTATAGCTGCATATGATAAGCATTTCTCCAATAACTCATTTCTTTGATAACTCACATAAGAACTCTTTCCTGAATAACAGTGTGAGTGACCCAGGAGAGGTGACGATGAGAATGTCCACACGCACCCCAAGTCCAGGAGTTTACTTCAGGAGCTCCCTGGAACCCATCTAATCCCGCCTTCAGAATAAGAGGCGTGGGAGGAAGGGGGGGTGGGGAGCATGGAGACAGAGAACCCCGGCACTCACGAAGCTTTTTGTTCAAGAAGCTGAGACCTCATCAGACTGAGAGGACCCTGGACTGGAGCCTCGTTGGTTTCAGAGGCAGGAGACATTTACTGATAATTTCGGTTCACGATTCATCCACATAAACACAGACTCTTTGTCCACAAGGCAGCTTGTTCACCATCAACTGCGCTGACAATCCAAGGGCATGCCAAACGGGGACGTGTGTCAGACTTAAATGTCAAAGCGGTCAGGGCCCAAACTTTTCTTCTAGATCTTTCCAAACCTACGGACAGTGAGACCACCATCTATTCCCTATTAAAGGACAAATCTTCTGAATACACTTCTGAGTACAGCTGCGAGGCCTAATTCACTAAATTAAATAGAGAGCCCGAAAGTAATGAGATTACCGCCCGTTTGGGGTAAAACCATCCAGTCTCGGGAACGTGACCGTCTGCCGTGAAAATAAGCCATGACAGCTGGAAGAGGCACACAGACTTTTAGCGAGAGATGAAATGTTTTGTTTTCATCATTCAAAAAGGAGAGTCATAACATTCTATTGAGCTAGAGCCTGTGTGAAAACGATAACATTATTAAAATGGCTGTAGTGTTCAAAACATCCTTAACCACTTCGAGTAAGAGAAGGTCGCTTCCCTCCTGCCGAAGACCTGGGAGTTCACTTAAAATCAGTGCAGTCTGTTTAGCTTCTAAAGAAAAGTGCACTTAGAAAGGAAAAATAAAGGCTGCGCTGTTTCCTAACACAGAACCCAGGCCCGTGCAAGGATTTAAATCATTTTAGAAGTGCTTAGAGAATGCACCTGATCTATGCACTGAAACGCCATCCCGAGGGTGTGCACTGCATGCTGGGTGTGGGAGAAAAAGCGGGCTCACGTGTGACTCGGCCTCGTTAGGGAAAGGGACCCGCACACCTGCGAGGCAGCGTCCTAGCTTCCGAGTCACGGGGCTGCCTGCCGGTCCGATCCTGGACCTCAGGGAACCTCTGACGGTTTGCGGGACGTTTCAGATGGGGAGGGGGGCTCGGCCGCGAGAACCGTTTCACATGGAATTATCCATGGTTCGTCTGCTGTGGGCCAGAATCTCTTCACCAAAATGCGTAGCAGCCGAATTGAGCGCGAAATGTCTCACACGGTCTTTTATCGAACAATTTATTAAAATTTCTTAAGAAGGGAAAACAGTTTGTATCATCCGTGGAGTCCAAATGCCCTTTTATCACGTCCTCTTGCATCTGGTCATTCTCCTACATGAAATTTATTCTTCAATGAATATGTCCATTTAGGGATTTGGCCACTTTCCAGGCTGGGAGTGACCCATCTGTTTGAAGCGGGAAGCGTGAGGAAGCTGGGTACTCCCTCTGAGGCAGGTTCTGAATTACCAAAAATAAATAAAATAAATAAAATAATAAAACAAAATAACACTCTAGCCCTGCCCATTATCGTGGATACAGCTGGCGGTCAACGGTCCCACCCTCTGACGCTCAGCTTAAGTGGGCCGGTAACGAGAGACATGTTTCTTGGCAAATAACACTGCTGTCGACATGGCGGGGCAGGTAAACGCTGTGCTCGCCTCTCGCGATCACATCAAAACTACAGCTACATCATAACCGCCACCGTCGAGGACCACCTGAAGACCAGAGGCGCGGAAGCCCTAGAGCTAAGGGTACTAAGAGGGAGCCATGTCGAGACTGGATATCGAATGTCCACTGTAACGGAAACATTTTTTACAAATTGTCTTCAGCACGCTGGATTTGGAAGGGGTCCTGAACCCTATGACTGCCCTGGGTGCGTCACAATGATGCAGACACCAGGAGACCACCGCTGAGCAAGAGGAAGAAGACAACCGGAAACGATCAAACTCTTACTGTACGAGCCAGAAAAATGTGTTTGTCTGTTTGTTTTTTCTGGAGGACTCAGCCAGTGGCAGGAGTTTGCGTGTCTAGTCCAACCACCTCATCCTCAACCAACCTGAATGAATCTACTTTGGCCTGAACGAGCCGGAGGGCAAAGGTAGACGCGGGACCCGGATGCCCAGGCTCAGGGCAGCACCTCCCCTGCCTCCCGCCTCTCTGCGCCTCTGCCCCTCGCTCCCTCGTAAGTGGAGATGATGACAATGAGCTGGCAGAGCCGTTCCCAGAACTCGACGCAAGGGTGAGTGTGAGAAAAACACTTCGAGTCGTGTCTGGCTGCGGGACGCTCGGCCCTGTCAGTTATTAACACGCGCGGGCTCCTGCTGAGTCCGGCGGCCAGTCGTTATAGCCGGGGAGTGCTCATGGCTTTCTCTCAGTGAGAAGAAAGGGAAGGGCTGACGTGCACCTGACAGTGACTGCGGGGTGAAAGGAAGACGAGCGAGGGGAGTGGTGGGGGGACACGATGCACTCCGTCAGACTGAGTGGGATCTGAGTGGTCCCCGCCGGAGACGCCAGTCAGGTAGTGGTGACGTCGCTGAGACAGAGGGCCCGAGCGTGTTCGACTTCCCTGGGAGCCACAGCTGCTTTGCAGACCGTCAGCTGCCAGTCACGCTGGCCACAGGTGGCGACGGGCGGACTTTGATGATGGGTCATAGATCAGTTTTAATGTATCTGTTTCCGACAGGTAGCGAGGTTAAGTATTTTTTTTCCATACCGTGTGGGCTATTTCTTCCGTAAGATGCCCGTTCACAATTTTGCCCATTTTCCCACTGAAGTGTTTTTGCCTTTCTAGTTGACATACAGGAGATCATTGAATATTCCGAATACCGACCCTTGATTGGTATATATTTCAATGTTCTCCAGGCTTTGGCTTGTCTTCACACTTACGACGCTTGACTCAGAAGTCTTCATTTTAATGGTTGATTTTTCTCATTCAATCGGTAATTTGTGTGTCTTAGCTTTTCATTCCCTACCTGCTGTCACAGAGATGTTCTCCTACGCATTCTCCTAAGGTTTTAATGTTTCATTTTTCACATTTAGGTCATCAATGTACCTGGAACGCTGTTGTTTTCCATGTAGATAGCCATGCTGCATATTCTCTGCTCTATCTGCATCGCCAGCTGTTGTCGGTCGCGTTTCCCGCACAGGCGTGATTGTTAGGGTACGCTGACAACCCCCAAGGTATCAGTAACTGACAGTGAGAGTTTACGTGTTGACCATCTGCTGTTCCGGGGAGTTCCACTCCAGGCAGGAACTCAGGGACCCAGGCTCCTTCCATCTGTGCTTCTGCCATACTCTGGGCGTCCCAAGAGACGTCAACATTCAGCCGCAATGTGGGGAAACACTGAATTGTTCACGGGAGGGTTTTAAAGGCCTGGAAGTGGGGTGCGACACTTCGCCCTCAGCTCACTGGCTGGACTGGGAGACGTTTAGTTTATGTTCAGGAGAAAAGAGAAACGGTTTGATGAACGGCTCCACACGAGGTTCCATTTCTGAGCAATCTATTCTGCCCCGTTGATCTCTTTGTCAATCCCTGTATCAATACCGCACGTACTTCGTGACTCTAGTTTAAGACCAGGACGCATGCCGCCCTAGAATCAGACAGGGACCTCCAACCTTGCTCCTTTACTTCGCAAACTGTCTTGGCAATCCTTGGCCCTTGCTCTTCCATACAAATTCTAGAATGTTTTTGTCAACTTCCGTGCATAGTGGTCAGAATTTTCAGTGGAGACAAGTAAGTCTTTTTTTTTTTTCTTCTCAACCACGACATAATTGAAGGAGAAGCAAGCGCAGATTTCGCTGAGCTCAGCGAACACACGCTGAGCTCCCAGACGCTCCAGGTGGCGTGCTGGGTGACAGAGAGAGAAGGCTGCATCCTGGGAAAGACGGAACATCGAAACGGGCGGTTCCAACAGGGGGCAGCACGAATGCAGCCATGGGGGATCAAAACGTGTGGGGCCGTTTGGGGTTCAGGAGCCACTGGCGTTCGGTGGGTGGACTTGTCAATACTCTCTTCAGGAGACACGACACGCGGGAACGTTAAGAGGCCGTGAAAAACGGGGTTAACAAATGTTAGGTAGGGAGAAAAGACGACCTTCCCGGGAAACAATCTCAGGCCATTAAGGACATCTTCCCGTGCTGTTGTTAACCCCGGGGGCCAGCTCGCCTCCTTCCCTCCTCCATGTCAGTGCTGCTCCCGGCCTTGTGCCTCATCGCACCACCCAAGTAGGAGGTATGTAGTCCCCCGCACACAGTGACTTAAGGGCCGCAGCCTCCTGCTCCCCCGGGGGGCAGCGGCCGCCTTTTGTAGACATCCAAATCGTCATGTCATCCATTTACCGTCTGGAAGGTAAGACCTCCCCCCTTGGGATGTGGGGATTTGCCAGGTGTATCTTCTGCATGGTTACAGAATCCGGCCGGGTCCAGAATCCAGATCCATAAACCAATCGCCCTGCACTTTTCTCTTGAAACCATTAGGATCTCTGGCCTCGTTCAGCACCAAGTTCCAGAACAGCATGGTCCCTCATCCTTCCCCCTAGAGCTCATTCCCCATCCGCTTGAGCATCCTAAGCTGATTGACCCAGTCTGTCAAAATCTCACGGACCCGGACCACACCTTCCACTGTAGGCGAAAACTAATTTAAAATGAATCGAAGACCTAAACGTAAGGGCCCGAATTACAAAACTCTTAGAAGAAAACAGGTGTAAACCGTGATTATCTTTTGACGAGGCTGTGGTTTCTTAGAGTGGTACCTAAAACACAAGTAACTAAAGGGAACATACGAAAATCAGGCTTCATCAAAGTAAAAATGTGCTTCAGAGAACACATTAATAAAGTGAAATGACAGCCATAGAATTGAAGAACGTATTTGCAAATCATGTATCTGATAAGGATCTAGTATTAGAATATACAAAGAACGAAAAGACAGATAACCCGATCAAAAAAGAGCATATGATTTGAATAGTATTTCTGCAAAGAAGGCATATCGAAGCCAGTAAGCACGTGGAAAGATGCCCAGCATCACGAGTTGTTAAGGAACTACACATCGAAACCACGAAGTACCACTTTAGACCCACGAGGGTGGTTATAATAAAAATACAAACAGTAGCGAGTGTTGTGCAAAAATTGGAACCTTCACACGTTGCTGGTGGGACCGTCACACAGTTAATCATGTGACCCAGCAGTTCCCCTTTTAGGTATGTGCCCGAGAAAACTAAAAACACACGTCCACGCAGAAACCTGTGTGTGAATGTGCACAGCGGCCGCATCCCCAATCGTCAAAAAGTGGGCAGCACCCAACGTCCATCCGTGCTGACTGGATAAATGAATGTGCCACATCCGTACCATGGAAAATCCTTCAGTCCTAAGAAGGGATGAGGTCCTGGTGCCGGCTACGATATGGACGAGTCTCGGAAGCATCGCAGTAAATGAAAGAAGACAGGTACGAAAGGCCACATGCTGCACGACCCGTTATGTGAATGTCAGAACAGGCGACTCCACTGAGACGGGAAGTGGATCAGTGCTTGTCAGGGGCGGGGGAATGGGAGTGCGGGGGTGACGCTCATGGGTAAGGGGTTTCTTTCTGGGGGGAAAACGTTCTGGAACGCGATAGGAGTGATGGTACATAACCTGGTGAACGTGCTAAAGACCACTGAGTGTACACTTGAAATGAGGGTGAACTTTATGGTATTGGAATTACGTCTCGATGTGAACACATCTCATGCACAGGGTTCTTGCGTGGAGCCCCGGCTGGAACAAGCTCTGGGCATTGTGAGTCGGCTTTCACCTACCCTCCTGGTCTTCTTTCCTCATACAGCTATTACACCTGTTCTCCGTCCCCCATCCCTGCGTGCCCAGGGCTGTCCCGTCTGCTGATGGCACACTCTTGCATAACACAAGAATGGCTGTGCCTGGAAGCCAGTTACTGCATCCCACTCACTGCAGCCGGATGACCAAGCTATGCGAGGCGGGTGATAGTCCATTCATCCCAAAACCCCACCCCTTCTCATCCCCCCCCATCCTGTGAGTGACAGCAGTTCTCATCCTACAGGACAGAAAGAGGAAGATGCATGCAAATTCAAGCCGGGAAAGGCTGCGTACGCCCGCCCGAGGTGGGCACTGGGCGGAGGAAGTTTAGATTCGCAGGACACCCCAGCTCCCCCAACAAGGGTGAGTGGTGCGACTCGACCTTTTCGAGGGGACAACCCTGACTCTGACCGCAGCAGGGATGAGAAGCTAGGGTTTCCGATCCACATGACAAGGCCCTGAATTCACGACTTCGTTTCCTGGGGATGCCGATTACCGAGCCCGGACATTAGAAAGAGGACAGAATGGCAACGGGGGACCAACGCTAACCAGATCATTACGGGGTTTTAGGGGTGGCTGGAGAGGACAAACAAAGTGGCCGATAATAACGTGATGGCACGACAGCCGAATTTTAAGAAACGTGTTTCACTGATCTTGAATATTTATCCACGTTATAATGATTAAACTACTCTCTCGACTGATTTCTTACAACAATCCCAGACAATCACGTACCATGTTCTGGCTGTGTGATTGCCTAATTGGTGCATATTGCATTGATTTAGCAGCATTTATCACTTGATGGCAAAATTTCGTGTGATTATTAAAGTATCGGCTGCATGTTTTATTTCCAGCGTCTGCATATTTTAGCCCAGGTGTATTTTTATGCCTCACGTTAGCGAGCTGAGGTGGACCCGCTGCCTCATCGTTTCGGCAGAGCTGTTCCTCTGTGGCGGTGAAACGGACCAAGCGTGCTGGATGCCAGGCCCTGCTCAGACGGGGGCGTGGGACAGATGTGGTCTGCGCTCGCACCGCTTACCTTCCCTGGGGTGACGCGCTGACCGCGAACAGGCACACGTGATTCGCTGTGGAAGAGACGCCAGGGGCAGAGCTAGTGAGACGCCTCAGGGGGCCGAGGGAAAGTGCAGGCCGGCGGGGAGGCTGGGGAGACTTCATGGAGGCGGTGGCCCCGAAGCGACAGCTTCTCCCAGCCACGCACGGCCCCCGCCTCCCCTACCCCTATTACGAATGGAATCGCCACCATTCTAGAAACAGACTTCGAGACGCGGGACGCGCCTGGCACCTCTCTTTCCTGGTATCACCCGAGCCAGTCAGTGTGCCTCTGTTACCATTGGGACTTCTGCAGGACGCAACCCAAGGGAACCACGGTTAGTCCTCCAGCCGTCTGTCCCTGGTGGCAGTCCAGTCAGTAAGGTGCCCCAGCTCCTGGGCCAGAGGACCTGTCTGCCTCTACACTCAGCCCCCTCACCAGGTGACAGGACACACTTCTGCAGGGAGAAGGTGACGGCCTCGTGCCCACAGGCCTTACTGGATTCCGCTGCTGGCCTCAGCTCCTAGGCTGGAGCGCTGGGGCGGGCAGCAGGGTCTGAACGGTGACAATAATGGTGTCACATGCGAGACTCACGGACTCCGTGGGTTCTGCCCAAATCTGATACCAGAAACCTATTAATAAAATTCACCTTAAAGAAGTTAATTAGGCCTCTGATGAAATGTCTTATTCGTTTACGTATTCACCTCTGTCATTGGGCTAACCTGAGAATTCAATGAGAAAATGCACCTGGAGCACTTTGCAAAGCGCCCAGTCCTCTTGATGAACACCCGCTGTCACCACTGTCAGGGCACCAGCACCGGCAGGAGCAGCTTCCTGTCATCAGCCATCATTTCTGCATGCGCCCCTCCGTCCCACACGACCTCAAGGGCACCACACTCCACGAGATCCTGGTGATCCCCACGGAAACACCCTCAAGATGTCCCCAAGGCCACCGGATTGACCAGGGAGGCAGGCGACCTCTGCGGTGGCCAGTGCTGACATGGACAGTCATCTCTGCCCCCACCAGGTCCTGCTGCTTCGAGAGGCAGTCATCCCACGCCCTGGGGCTACGTATCGTTCCCCTGATCCTCCTTTTGACAGTGACCATACCTCAATCATCACAGGAACAAAGCAAGCCTTAGTCCCCCTACTTTCTGGCCTGCCCGCTCCAGGCCCTCTCCTTCCAGAGTCCATTCTAATGTGTAGCCAAGAGGGTCCTCCTTACTTCCGCTCAGGAAATAGGGGGGATGTGGGTGCAGGCGAACTGGTAACATGAGAGTCACGTCCAGGGACACAGACGCAAAAGGGGGCGTAGGCCCTAATGAAGGGCGTCCTCCTCCCTCTGAGGAACCGTGATGTCCTGTGATGTGGCTGAACTCCCAGTCCTCCACGTGCGGGTCGGATGCTCCCCCTGGCTCACACCTCCCCCCGCTCCCCTCAGTAACAGAGCTACTCAAGAAAGACAGCTGGTTAACAACGAAAGCAAAGACCTGGGGTGACAGTCCCACCTCGAAGTCACAGAAGCCATCAGGAGCGATGAAAGGCAGCGTGGCCCAGACCAGGACTCCTGAAGCCCCACCCCGTAAACGACTCAAAAAGCTCCCTTTGATTTGAGAGAGATTCTCTTTAATACTTACTGAGTCACATTCTCAAAGGACAGAACGCAGTCAAATATTGATGGAGGTCAGTTACTTAAAAGGCCGACGGCTAATAGGCTCTATCGAGAGACACGTGAGTTAAGTGAAAGCAACTTTTTGCCAGTCCTCTTTCGAAGTAGGGAGGCCAGCTGTAATAAACCCCTTCTCCTCATCTGAAACACTTAGAAGCCTGAGCCGTCGTCCAGAACACTCTGCTTCACCGACTTATGAACCTTTTACTCGTTGATACCTTGGGGAAAATATTTAAACTGCAGCATTTTAATTATATGCTTAGTAATGGGAGCTGTTACCAGATAAGAACGTCTGATTTGAACTCGATTTAAATTCTGCCGAACTTATGAACATGGTATAAGAAATGAAAGAAATGACCAAGGGCTGACCTGTCAGCTTTTATTACTAAGCACTAAGAAACGCTTCCATCTCCGCAGCCTGGCTTTTGTGCTCTAACGGGGTCCCCTTTTTGTGCCACAGATCCCTTCGATCAGTCGTTTCGAAGCCTCTGGAGGGACTCGTGGATGATTCTGTGTCAAGCATTGCTTTAATGAGCACATTTTAGCAGCAGACCAAGTTCAAAGCCCAAGAAAAAAAAAAAGTCAGATGTTGAAAAAAGTGGCTGGTGGCAACCAAGCCCCAGACTCCTTTCCCGTACAGCGACGAACATGTCAGGGGCTGCCGGGAGCCGGGCTGTACCGTCCAGCTGGGATTCCCAGACCCCCGTCAAGAGAAGCCCTTCTACGCAGCAGTTCTGGGGGCTGAAAGCTGGAAGGGAGAAGAAACTGAACAGAGCCACTGCTCTAGCTGAAGGAAAGCTAAAGATTTAACCGACACGCAGGACTTAGCCGTCTCGGTGAACAATGCGAAGGTGGCATCTAACGTCCTCCTTGTTTAGCCCGATGTCTCATTCCCTACCAACCCTCGATGGCTGGTCTTCGGTGAGCACTTTCGGCAGAGTAGGGCTGTGTAAGTAAGCTGTCTCCCATGCTAGCCGGACGTGGCCCCTGGTGCGCCCTCTCTCCACGCCCGGCCTCCAGCCCAGCGAGCGCCAGGTAATACGTTCTTTCTCAGTTGTTTTCAAACAAGCTACCAAGTTGAAGAATGTAAATTGAGAGTAATTATAAATATCTATTATCATAGTGCTTAAAATTCTTAAATTAAGGTTTATAAGGAGAAGCATTTTAATCTAACAGCAAAATGGATTCTTCCTGAGTCGGGACCAGTGGCTGAAGGGCGCAGAATCCAGAGAAGGCTTCGACCTAACTAGGGAGCAGCAGGAGCTTTGGGCCAGGTAGGGACAGGGAATAACGTAAAAACCTTCTCTGTCTTCCACCCCACAGGCTGCAAACACAGGGAGGAGGGAGAGGGCCGGGCGAAGCCTTCGGCCTTGAGCAGAGGCGGAAAATGTTGTTCCCTAAGATATTTATGAAATGCAGCATCCCTAAGGGGACTCCTGGTAAAGCGGGCGGCAGCAGACAGGAACGAACCCCGGGCTTCTCTGAGGACAAACGTTTTTATTCTAGGTGATGGCAGGTGGCGAATGTGCATGTCATCAAGGTGTGTGTGGGAAACGGGACGCTAAGCCGTCTCCCAGGAGCCCGGCTCCCTGCTGCACCCCTTGCCTGGTCCCCGGGGGGGCGAAGGTGATGGGCTAGACTCCCGAGATTAGTCCTTGCGTTTGCTGTTAGGAAAGGGAGGATATCTGGGGGTGGGGTGGGGGTGCTGATCTGACCCCTATAAAGGCACGGGCTTTTCTCTGGCTGCAGGCAGAAGAGAAAGTCAGAGACACAAAGCACGAGAAGGACTCGACATGCCGTCGCCAGCCCGAATGCGGAAGGGGCCGGCAGCAAGGGAGGCTGGCCGCCTCTGCTCGCTGAGGACGGCTCCCCGCTGGGCACTGGCGAGGAAAGAGGGACCTCAGTCCTACAACCACGAGGAAGCGAATTCCGCCAGCATTTGCATGAGCTGGGGAGAGGGTTCTTCCCCAGAGCCCGGAGATGCGCTCAACCAGCCGACACCTCGAACTCAGCCTCCGAGACCCCGAGTGGAGAATTCAGCTCAGGCGGTGTTGTTTGAAGTCTCTCGGGTGGTGCTGCTTTGTTGGGTGGCAGTGGACGCCTCCTGCAGACTGACGGCGCTTCGCCAGGGGGACGTGAGCGGAGCTGGCCCGGCACAGCGCTGGGCGGAGGCAGGCTTCAGGGACAGGAGGACGCAGCGGAGGCGAGGACAGACCGAGGGCACAGGCCAGGGCGCCCACCGGACGCACAGGGGCTGCGCCGACCCCTGAGGCTGGCTCTCCCGGTGGGAAGCACACGGGGCCACCGCATATGTGTGACGCGGGCTCAGAGGAACGCCTCATCTCCTGGAATCTAAGTCCCCTCATCTGTAAAATGGGTCCTGGTGCAAATTTAAAATAATTACCTCAGTGAGGCCCCAGCAGAGCCCAGGACACAGGACACGCTCAGCAACCGCCCCTTCCCCTCCCTTCCGGCCTCGTTGTCACCCTCTGCTCTCCAAACCACGAAACGATGCTTTGCCCAGCGGACCCCCGTTTCATGCTCCGCGCCTCTCCCGAAGGAAAAGCCGGGCCCTTGGCAGACGAAGGAGGCCAGACCCTCCTCGCAGGTGAAGGCCGGCAACGCCAGGCCAGGGAGCACGCCGCACGGTGCCGTGCCGGGTCCAGGCTTTGCTGCCCCGGAGCACGTGGCTCTGTCCAGCCAGAAGGCCTTCCCGCACCCCTCCTGCCCGGGGAACCTCCACTTCACCCTTTAGAACCCAGCTCTGCACCGCACCCCAAGGGCTGCAGCCAGCCATCCCACGACCCGCGCGCAACGCCCTCACGACCCCCGCACGTGCGTCGACATTGGTGCCCGCCACGTGGTAGTAACGAGGACTTCGGAATGGATCCTGAAGGCACCAGGAAGCCGCCGAAGGGTTTCGATGCCAGAATGCCGTGGGCGGTGTGCACATCCAGCAGGCTCGCCAGGGCAGGGCCATGGGGGGAGCACGGGATGGGGCCAGGCTGGCGGCCGGAAAAGAATCCGAAGCCGTGTCAGCCGATCGGTGAGACGAAGCAAGGGGCCCAGCCAGTGACGTCCACGGGGAAGGGGACCAGGCACAGCAAGGAGGGCCTGATGGGAAAGAAGGCGACTTCAGAGGGAAATGCTTGCGGCAGGGGGGGCAGGGCTGCCTGGTGCCGAGGGGTCACCGACGGTGGGCCAGCACCCGCTGGAAGCCTTTCATGGGCCAAGACATGCTAGTGGGCCCCCAGGTCCAGCAAGGGTCCCAAATGAGGTGCGTGGAGAGTTCGTTTTCATGTCGATAAAGCTGGTTTAGGTCAACTATGAGTGGAGCAAATCATGGCGATGCCAAGCGATGCCACTGTCCCTCAGCAGCAGAGATGCCGGTGGCTCTCTGCACGCGTCGGACAGTGTGAGACGCCGAGGTGATGTTTCCATCTCTTTCCTTCTCTGTGTTTAGCCGGTGAAATACCAGTCTATTCCATTCACAGCTATTCTCAGAGACACGCACATGGGCAGGTCCCAAGAGACCGAGGACGTGAGCATGTAACGGTGACAATACAAGGCACTGCCTCTTCCCTCGCTGGTGCTGTGCCCTCCGCACCGGCCTGTCCAGGCCTCCTGCCCTGAACGGTCAGCACTGGCCTCGAACAAGATATTCCCGTGTCAGCCCCAGGGCCCTGCCCCCCCCAGTTGCTGTCCCCTGCGGTTCGCTGCCCCTGACTGCCTTTTTGATAAACTCTGGGCCACAGCTTCCCAGCCGGAAGTGTCTTCTGATTCTGATGTACTGCTTGATCTTATGCTACTACACCAGTCCCCCTCCAGGAGTGAGCCCCTGTCCCTGCCCCCTGCCCCGGCCTGGAAGAAACAGGGACTAACGCTGACCGCGGGGCCGATGCCCGTCCGACACGTTTACTAATGAATGAACTCGTGTGATCTGTGCGGTCTTCTGCTCGCTTTGCAAAAGCAGAGACTACGGCTGCGTAATTCGGAGGAGGCCAGGTTACAAAGGCAGCACATGCAGAGTTAGCATTCACGTTCAAGTCTGTCTGACTCCAAGTCCAAGTTCTTTCAATGATTCAACGGCCCGGTGGGAAACTGAAAGCTGCTTTGAAGCCCAGCGGCCCCGTGGCTGGCCCGCAGGCTGTGGATTTACACCTTCTAGACATCACGTTCCCCTGCCTGAAATTCCCAGGACCTCCTGGCCCTCCCCTGGTTCCCGCTGACAGCGGGAGACAGCTCTGACTCTCAGACAGCATTCTGAGTCCACAACCACAGGACTGTGCTCTCCTGTCTTCTTCAAACCCCAAAGGGCCAATCCTGGGACTGGCGCCTGGAGTTTGTTCCCTAGAGAGGCTTTCATCTGGTATACTCCTTACAGTGTCTCTGAGCCTCTGGTTTTTAGACTAATGTGAAACCATCAAAAGCAATGCCACCAAATGACCCAAAGGGAGTTCAGAACAGACCCTGAAGGTGGGTGAGCTCCTCTACCTCTGTGTATTAATAGTCAGATTTTCCATCCTAGGACGACAGCTCGCCAGATGGACCAGTGTGGGCTGCAGGTCACCCTGCTTCTCGCCATCCCCCAGGGGACAAATCCGCACTTAATCGGGCCTGACGTGGAAAAGCCCCGGGATTAATCTCAGAAACAAAGGCCAAGGATTACGCCCCTTCCTCGCCCGCCGCCATCTGGACCCCTCCATCTCCGCTCCGAACACGAGACGTGGGGCCCCCTGGCCAGGTCCGCTGACGTCTGCCCCCAGCTGTGCGGGGGGCAGTGGGAGCCACTTACGGCCGAGGTACGCGGGCACCAGCGGCGAAAGCCATTTGGCCATAGCGAGGGCATGCTCAGAACTCAGCATCTTTCAGGAAAAAACCAGGGCGCATTTTGATCAAGTAAGCAATTTTGCCAAAAAAAAAAAAAAAAAAAAAAAAAAAAGTCAATAGTGGTTGCACGGGTATTATAATTTTAAAACTGCGGAACGAGGGGGGAGAGAGAGGGGAGCAACGAAACCGCAGTCCATCACGGGATAGTTTGATGGCTGGCTTGGCGGGCGGTTCTGTCTTTCTGGATCAACGGCACAGAAAGCGGAAAGCACGCGGGAGGAGGTGAGGCGGAGGTAACGTGAGCTGGCAGTGTTTTCATCGTCTTGTTAAGTGCCACTCTATTTTCTTGTCACGGGAAGGAATCACTGGTGCGGAGAAAGCTGAGTGGATCGGAGGGGCGGGGGCCCGAGGAGGCGCTTATTTTTAGACGGGGCGGGGCTGCAGAATTCCTCCTGGAGAAGCCTGACGGCTCGTTTCTCAGACCGCAGACCCCACCATGGCCGTGCCGACGCACCGCGGAGACGGCCGAGCACTTCCGACACGTGCAGCTTCCGGACGCGGCGGCGGCCGGCGGGCACGTGGCCCGCCTTCCCAGAGAGACACCTCAGCGCCATGGGGAGGTGCGTGTCTAATCACTCCGTGGTGCGCCTGAAACCCGCAGGAACTCAGTGCAGGCTGTAACGGGGGAATACACCGCTGGCGAATGAGCACACGAGGACACGCTGCTGGCCCGCGCCCCGGCACGTGGAGGCGGCCTGAGCGCCGGACCCGGCC
This sequence comes from Eonycteris spelaea, assembly GCA_003508835.1. Taxonomy (NCBI): domain Eukaryota; kingdom Metazoa; phylum Chordata; class Mammalia; order Chiroptera; family Pteropodidae; genus Eonycteris; species Eonycteris spelaea. Next base: position 889,061 of record PUFA01000142.1, on the reverse strand, counting down.
GCCCGCTCCCGTGCAGAAGGAGGCCCACCCCCACCCCCACGTCCGCTCCGTCGCGTCGCCTGGGTCCCGGTCCAGGCCGTTCAGTCTCGGTCTTGCTCGCTCACTCGCTCGCGCATTCATCTCTTGCACCAGACCCTCCTTGTCCCCAGTGGGACGGAACATTCAGCAGGAAAGACACGCAACATGCCTAACACTTAAAATTATTCACAGCTGGGCATACAGGGCACGGCGCCCCTTATCTGCAGGGGGTGCCTTCCGAGACCCCCAGTGGACGCCTGAAACCGCGGCTGGTCCCAAACCTTCCATGCCCGGTTTTTCCCTGAAGGGCCTCACCTTTGCACTGGAGGAAGCACTTCATGGCTTCCCTTTGGCATGTCCAAGTTGCCAGCGCCGCTACCCTTGACCTTTGGGGCCATCTTTAAGTAAAAGCAGCAGCACCTGAACGCAAGCGCCGTGATGCGGTGACGGCGACCAAGTGAGTGATACGCGAGACCTCGCGAGGTTTCAGCCCGCTGCTCAGCACGGTGAGCAATTCCGCAGGGAAGGGGGCAGGTCATGAACCCAGCTTTGCGAAAACTGAGCTTCGGGGGCTGGGCGTCACGGTCAGAGACGCTGAGAGAGACGGCAGACGTCTGCCCGGCTCTCCCCTCTTGGGGATGCCTCCCTGGACCATCCGCCTGTCATCTGTGCCGCCAGCACCACGTCAACCCCCGGGGACAAGGACCACGCTGCTTGTCCACTGCCGTCTCCACAGCACCCAGAACAGCGCCTGGCACACGGTGAGGACGCAGTAAAATGTGCTGAATAAACGAAGGCGCTCAGGAGACACTGCGCTGGTGGTACACCAGTGGGAGCGGGCAGGGGACGCAGCGCGTGGGGCCATGGGGCAGCTGGGCTTGTTGGAGGGAGAAGAGAACAGGACCCGGGACGAAACCCTCAGGAGAGAGGGGGAAAATCCCTCCCAAACGTAAATGGGCCGTTAATGACAGGAACGTCCCGACGAGGCACATTTCACATAGCTCGTTCCCTCTCCAAATTGCCAGTCTGGCTGAACATTCTCCCTGCTCAGCTCATCAAGAAATTTTCCTGCCGCACCTAACATCTGACTTCTATCTCAAACCACTCATCTCTTCTCCACAAGCCACCCCCGCAGCGTTTCCCATTCAGGGTGGTGGGGATACACACGGCTCTGCTCCTAGAAAAGGCTGATTATCAGAAGGGTCCCCAAGGCTAACACTTATGTATCATCATCATCATCATCATCATCGTCATCATCATCATCGTCATCATTTGGTTGCCTTATGTGTTAACTAGACCTAGTCTAAGAACTTAGTCAGAAAACACACATCCATGGGGACAAGTATTTCACGCTCTAACTAGAGCCACGACTTGGCAGGACTTCTCCACCGATCCAGAACCCACTGGAAAGGCTTGCTGCACCTGCAAGGTTACTTTGGACAACAGGTGAGACCCTGGAACTTGGGGGACAAATCGGTTTTGCTTCATCCCAAGCATGGAGTGCCCAGTCGGGGGGATTCCCAAAGCTTTGTTCTAACTTCTCATTAGGATCTCAAAACAGCACGGTGGTGTCTCAAAAATTTACACATAGAAGGACCATGTGAGCCAGTAATTCCACTTTATGTCCCCAAAAGAATGAAAAGCAAGGACTCGAACAGATACGTTATTCCTGACGGCCAAAAGGCGGAGACGACTTACGAGTCCATGGACAGATGAACGGCTGGACAAAACGTGGTCTGTCATACAGGGACTAAGATTCGGTCTGAAGAAGAGATGGAATTCTGACACGCACTCTGACGTGGATGAACCCTGAAGACAGCGTACTAAGTGAAATAAGTCAAATTCAAAAAAAAAGAAAAAGAAAAAGAAAAAAAGAACAAACACCGTGTGATTCCCCTTACACAAGGTCTCTAGGATAGTCAAATTCGCAGAGACAGTAGAGGGGTACCAGGAGCTGGGGGAGGGGGGAGGAAATGGGGAGCTAGGGTTTCATGGGGACAGAGTTTCAGTTTGGGAGGATGAAAACAGTCCTGGAGACGGACGGTGGTGAATGCACGTCACGCCCCGAACCACGCACTTAGAAATGGTTAAAATGGTAAGTTTTACGCTACGTAGATTTTACTGCAATAAAAAAGCAAACGAGCAAACCCTCAAAAAATCTCACGACACCCCAGACAGTAGGCGTTGTTGTTATCATCACGATGTCACAGCCGGGGCTGAGGAAGGGTAGAGCTGGGGTCTGAACTTCAAGCTCAACGACGTCCCTACCAACAGGGCCAGAAGAGCCGGCACGCCCTGTAAGGCTCCACCGCAGCCTCGCTCACGGCTTGAAGTGACAAATCGCCCTCCCGTCACTTTCTTCTCTTTCTGCACTTCGAATTGTCAGTGCACAGGGGGAGCACTCGGTGGAGTTCAGGAGAGCCGCTGTGTGAATGTGTGCTGCAAACACGCCCGGGTGGCATGAGGGCATTCTCCGCGCCGCCCGCCGTTTAAAAGCTGAAAGCTGGTCAGCACGGACGTTTGCTCACATCTCCGAGACGCTCACAGCTCTGAGCGTTGAAGGTCCCCGCCCCCCCCAAGGGCAAGTGTTACTTGGAATTTATCTGCAATGAAAAAAAAAATTGGAAATTCTTGGTACTTCACTAAAAAATTTTCCAGCATACATTACACTTAGAGTTTCTCCGAAGAAAAGACTAGAGATGCCAACACCGATCAATACGGATGTGCTTTTCGACTTGTGAAGACGGATTTCAACTGAAATGTCCGAAGGCCTGAAATCAAGAGCACTCCCTCCCTCTGTGAAAGCGAGCAAAGGAGCGGAGGGACGGGGCCTTCGCAACGCGGTGACATGGACGGGAAGGGCGGGACCCTCACGTCACGGTGACGCAAATGTCCTCACTCTCTCTGCGTTCTGGAGGACGAAGCTCACGCGAGGCGCTCAGGGACGATCAAGGAGGGGAAGCTCCGCCGTGGCCGTGCGCGGGGAGCGAAGTGATCGCGTCGTCTCCAGAGACGGGGCGAGACGCGGGCGCCGCTTCGCGTTTCAAGGAACCGAGGGGCACATTGACGGCAGCAGCTGTAATCGGCAGCTCTGGCCGGAGGCCATTGGAAAGTCAGGCTGGTACTGACGCTCATTAATTTTCCTGTTCAAAGTCATTCGACCAAACTTCGGGATCAGGGGGACGTTTTGGGCAAAACATTCGGGGGCCGCTGTCCGGTTCCGGAAACTCCCTCGTGGGGAACTCTGGAGGGTTGGGTGACCTGGCGCTCCGTGAGTTTCGTTCTCCCTCCCTGCCCTCCAAATCTGCCCCTTCTGCACCTCGCCCTTCCCAAGCCGGCCTTCCGCCACCTCAGTCCCCCGTGCCACCTTCATGACTTGTTGCCACACGTGCTTGCCGCTCTGCTGTTACTTATTCGATACTTAAAAAGTAAGCTCACTTTTTAAAAAACTGCAATACATTTGTAAATGGATTTCCTAACCCAGCACAAACACGCCCCTGTCGTCGTCCATAAACACAGGGTAACCATCACGTGAAACGCTGACGAGATCGTATCAAAACCTGACGCCACCGCTGGGCCCACGCTCTCTGCTGAAAAGGAAGACCAGCGAGTATCGGAGGGGCCTTCAAAGAATGGCCGCGGAAAGAAGCGCTTTCTCCGCGATTCGTGACAAGGCCGGAAGAACTGAAGCGGGGCCAGCCTCGCACGCTGAGTGTCCCTGTGACCTAACGGGACGGCCGCTTACTCGGCGCTGAGCTCCGAGCACCGGCCTCTGCCTGCGTCACGCTGCAGGCCTCCTCGCCCGCCCAGGACTGCGTCCGCCCAGGGCTCCTTGCCCCCGCAGCCTTCCCCCGCCTGCGCCCTCACCCCTCCGTGGCCCACACCCCACGAAGTTCAGTCGGGAGAACACTTCGCCGTCTCTATTCTCCTCTTTCCAGCCCAAGTCGTTCGTCAGCCACCACCTGCCTGTGAAATTCTCTCGTCACCTGGAGCTCGTACCTCTCCCTGTCCCCTTCCACGATGATTCCTTCCTATTTATCTGGTTCACCTTTAAACAGCCCAAATTAAGCCCGCAACAGAACGTTTTCAATACCCGAAGGATGATACGCCCAATACTCTAGCCTAATCGTTTTTCTATATCTTCAGTTCGACTGGCTTTGTCTTTTAATCTACCTCATTCGACCTTAGTCGCAGCCGGGCACAGCACCTTGGACTTGATCCGCATCCGACGCCACGAATGCCAAGGTCATGCGCCGAGCACGCGCTCCCCTCGTTCCGCCACCTTCGCCAGCACTTCACGCCCCAGTCGGTCTCCATGTCCCTCATGTCCTCCCGCTCAGCCGCCTCCCGCTTTCGCTTGCTTCTCTGCTTAGCCTGAAACCCTCGTTCCTGGCCCCGAACGAGGCTGTCGGGAGGCATCTTCCACGTCCACCACCCTGTCCTTGTGGAGCCCGTCCTTGGCCAACACCCGGCCCTGGCCGTGAATCCGAGCCTCTCCCTCTGCCATTCAGCTGCCGGGAGAGGCGGGCTGCCCACGTCCGTGTTTCACTAGCACTGCCCCAGCCCTGGACGTCTCCAACTGCGGATGGGCCGACAGCACCGGCCCACGCCTGGCCATCTGCCCAACCCACTCCCTTCCCCAGGCCCCCACTTCGCCTCTTTCCCAAGCCAACCACCCTCAACTCCCCTCACTTTCCTATTGGCCTGAGGCCTCAGTGAGAAGGGTGAGGCTCATAGGCCGATGCTACTTCACCTTCCTACTCTGCACCTGTAAGCCTTCCTGTGCGTACAGCCATCCTTGCCTCTGGTCGGAACCTCGAAAATGTGGTCCCCACTGAAAGAAGCCCGACATAAGAGACCATTGTTGTATGGTTCCATTTATGTGACATTTCTGGGAAAGGAAGAAAATGTGTGGAGACAGGAAGTAGCTTAATGACTGGAGGTATAAATGAGTATGAAGGGTCGTATTCGGTGGATGAAAATGTCCTAAAACTGGATATGGTGATGGCCGAACCACTCAGAAAATTTACTGGCAATGATTAGATTATACACTTTAAATGGGTAAATATGTAAAGATAATAATGGGTAAAATGTAAGATAATAAAATTGTGAAAAAATTATACAAACATTAAAGATTTTATATTTATAAAAACGAATTATCATAGTTTTATTAAAAACTACTTCAAAAACCAAAAGTATGTCTTAAATATCAACATTACATATATCTCCAATGACTACTAAGCCAAACGGGCCACCAGGGTAAGTAGACATGAAATGGGACGGTTCCGGGCAAGGAGGCCAGGACAGTGACCCTGCCCGCAGCACACCTCTCAGACCAGGGACCCCCCCCCCTGCTCACCCGGAAAGGGGCTAGTCGTGGGGGCTGGAGGGACAGGGTGCCAGAGAGCAAGTCGATTCGCCTACTGGGCTGGCCCGACACTTGCGATGTTAATGTTTTTCATTCACTTAACAATTAAGCATCTGTCATACGCCAGGCGCCGCCCTGGACAGCAAGACGAGAAAAGAGCAACGGACAGAGGGAAGTGATGTGTTTGAGGTCACGCAGGTGGTGGCAAAGCCCAGAGCCGGGACCAGTCTCTTGCCAGCCCACACCACACCCAGCTTCTCCCCTTTTCATAATTTCAGATCTGGGCCACCTGCATTCGATTTATGTTAAATTTAAAATACATTGGAACTTTTCCTTCTCTCCTCTGTCGATAATTATCATATTAAAAACAAATATGCAACATCTTTAGAGAACCTAGTAAAGAGAGAGAAAGGAAGAATGAGGGGTTTATTGTCACTTAAGAGAATTATGATTTTTTTCCCCATAAGGTTAGATTTTATGTTTAAAGTTTCATAAAACTGCCATACTTATGGGCTCAATGAAAAAGAAAGCAAATCGAAAGGACAGGTGTGAGATACAAACACAAACGGTTCACGGAAAAGACTCCTCATCATGTAAAATCCTAAAAATGGTGAAAATTGCATCTGTTTGCTGAGAATGTCCACCCCACAGTCAGAACCTCACCAACTTCTGATCGTTGTCACCCGAGGTCACTTAGCACCGAATCACCTGCTGACGACAACGCACTGAAATTTTTACATTGCATCGAGAACCCAATTAAAAAATATTTTACGTTTACACCGACGAGGGCTTGTTTTTTTAGCCCTGGTGACTCATGCCGTGCTCAGGAAATGGAAAAACAGCGAAGTGGGAGCGAGCGTCCCGACTTTGGAGGAAAAGCTCAGAGTTTTGAGGCCGTGCTACGAGTCTATCACCATTGCAGCAGCATCAAACGCACAGGGGGCCTCTGCAGGGTCACTTCAGGCAGCTGGGACTTTATGAGCTGGAGTTCTCACGGCTGAGGAAGATCACTGAGGAGGCCAGGCTTGTCAGCATCGTCCACCGGGGGGGAGGGGGGGGGGGCAGGAGGACTGCGCTTATAAACACCTCCGTGGTGTGCTAGTAATTGTGCTGGCGACTGCGTTTAGACAGCGCCAGCAACATGTATTCTGATGACACACTGGCCGTGTCGGCCGCAATGCTCATGGCGCTTATGGTGTGTGCTTATTGATTATGTAGCAATCAAGAGCTGCACAGGTTTACCTTATGTTGACTTCAGCAGTTTCTAGCCCTGGAGGTCTACAGAGGGCTTCAGGGATTCAGAAATCATGTGCAAAATGAGTATTTTTATGAGAATAAGATCCATCCCCCACCTTAGACTTTCAAAGAAGTCTAGGAGCCCCTCGCTCCCCAAATCCGAGAATCTCTTGGTTGTCTACACTGGTTAGTTCTGCCTTCCCCTGCCCCCAGAATCCAACAAGTGTCCTGAACCCTGAGCCACCCCAAGCACCACGGAGAAACTGCATGCTCTGTCCATCCTGTGCTCCGGCTGTCTGTCCCTCCCACTAGATCATGGTAGCCTGCCACCATCACCAAGACCGTTTCTCGTGTGGCATCCAACACGGTGGCTGTAAGTACTTGCCGCATCTCACTGAAGGAGATCAGTCAGTCATGTCTAGGCCATATAACTATATACAAATTTGGGCCCTGAACCGAACTCTGACCCCAGAACGAGCACCAGCAGCAGCCCAGACTCCCGGGCAACGGTGGGGACTGGCCTGGCACTCAGGGCTCCCCCTCCCACCTCCGCACCTTGTCTTTCACGCGTGAAGTTTCTGCATAAAATACAGCGAAAGGCTGGTCCGCTGCAGGGTTCAGCTGAAACCAAGAAGGGGCGTCTCCAGCTATAAAAAGTCCAGACGGGATCAGCGTCACGAAGCGAGAAGGTGGGGAAGCCACACAGCTCAGGGACCTGCGCCCTGTGGGCACCGAGCGCAGATCAGAGGCCGCGGGGAGCTGAGACCGAGCTACTCCCCAGAAGTCGGGACATGGAGGGCTCAGGGAACTCTGTACTTGGCCCGGAAAAGCGGCACAGAAGCTTGCTGTTGCCTGGGGCCTGGGGGGTTGGGTCCCCCGAAAAATCAGGAGCCCCCATGGACTGCGAAACCCAGGAAACCAGACCGAGAAAGGATCGTGAGATGGATCCAGAAGGAGTGAAAGACACAAGATCATCTACCAGGACGCTGCCATGCCCCAGGGCACACAGGACCTCCAGGAAGCCACCAACTGCCCCAGGGCACACAGGATCTGCCATGCCCCAGGGCACACAGGACCGTCCTGGAAGTCACCAACTGCGCAGCCAGCCGCCGGGGGGCTCGCAGCCATCAGTTCCAGAATGTTCAGAGTATTTTAAATCCCCTCCAGTACTCACTGCTCTAGATAACTAGACGTAAATACCTAACACTGAGCAGGCCAGATCCAGCACGAATTTAAAAAAGGGTTTTCTCAATGACTCCTGGATCAAACTATCAAAACTACAACCAAAAAATAAAATAAATAAAATAAATAAAAAATAATAAAATAAAGTAAAATAAAATAAAATGAAATAAAATAAAAACCAATAATGACAACACAAACTTAAAGGATACAAGCAGTTGGCATCTAAGTTTGTTTTTGTGTGTGTTCGCCTTTCTGCTTTTCTCAGAGAACGAGCACGTTCTGGGACTCTGGCTGGGATGCATGTGCCACTGACCATGTTCAGAAGCAGGCCCGCTGGTCTGCCGGTTCTGCGCCTCCCTTCCAGAAAGCCGGGTGATGAGCCAGCTCCCGTTCCCATGAGAAGACAGGAGCACAGAGCTTCCTCTCTCACGCCCCCCCCCCCCATCTCAGTCCTGCTGGGGCCCAGCCCCGCTCAGCCCCAGATGCTGGCCAACCCCTTGTGCTTGCTCCCTCCCTGCTGGGGGACACCGCATGACATGACGCTTTTTCTGATTCTGTGTTGGATTTGGGTTTGCAGGTTGGAACTGGCCTCCCTGGTGCGGGTTATCAGAAGCTACTGGAGTCTGTGCTGGCTGGGAAAAGTCCCGTTCTGCCCACCCCTCGCCCCTTGCCAGCTTCCTCTGTCCTTTGTTCCCAGTGAATCCTCAGGACCCTGGGGGCAAAGGTGACTGAGGTCAGGATTCTGTGCCCTTGAAGTCCTGGAAAATAATACCTAGGATCAAATGCACCAATCTCATCCTGATTATTTAAGGACCTACAGAATACAAAGACACATTCAGAGTAAAATACATCTCTATGCTGAGAGAGAATATAAACGAAATAAACAGTCAAGAGAAGACTGCGTAAAAGTGCAAAGAAATAGGCCCGGAGGGAGTGAGAAGACTGATTTACGGATTTTAAAAAAGGAATAAATTAGGGAAAAGAAAACATGATTGATTAAATAATCAGAGTTTTTTTTTTTTTTGAGAAAACCACCTCAATATACCATAGAAACCTCGAGGTAGCCAAGAAAAAATGCAAATATGTAGTGCTGGATGTAAGAGGGGAAGACAGAGATACATGAAACTTAAAGAACTAGATGCTAATGGATTAGGAAATTTGAGAGAGAAATTTTGTAGGAAAATGTGGAACCAAAGTTAACTGGAACATCTTAGTAGGTCAAAAAAAAAACCCACAAAAAAATCCTTAAGAAAGTTTCCAATTACTGATTTCTAATAAGCTTCAGGCTAAGGTGGTTTCATGAGTGAGTGAGAAAGAATTAGCATGCCGATTAATTAGTGCAGAGCACAGAGCAAAATAACTTAATATTAGAAAATCTATGACTGTATCCGCGAAACAAGGAGAAAAATACAGGAGTCTGTTGATGATTGTTATAAGCAAAGGTTTGACAAAATTCAAACTTTATACCTGACTGAAAAAAAACAGACTGAATAAAAACAGATTAGGGATACTTCTTTAAAATGATAAAAGCCTGCATTTCATAGCATCAGCTAAACTATTAAGATCAACCATCACAAGCAGCATTACCGACAAAACCCAAAATGAGATAAAAGTTTTATTAACACCATTATTATTTAACAATATTTAAAAACCACAGCCAAACAAGAGAAAAAAACAAATTTTAAAATAATAAAAACAAAAAATAATTATCATTATTTGTATTACTATATCATGACTAACACAGCTAGTACATCCCCCTCCCCCAATCAACCGAAAATACTATAATCAATAAGCATCCATAAAAGGACCAGCTAACAATCCAAATAAGCTTTATTAGTTTAAGGAAGAAGATTTTTAAAAATCCCATTCGAATTATTTACAAATAAATAAAAAACTTATGGACAAAGTCAACTGAAACGTGTAAGTCTAATACTGAAGAGTGGTATTAAGTCCTATCTTAGGGGAGGTGACCTTGAAAAAAATGATTTTGAAAGGCCATCCTGAAAATAACTGTATGATTAGCAGGGGGTGAGAGAACTAGAAGGAGAGGTCAGGGGGTGGACCACTGCCAGAGATAAATGCCATGTAAGCACCAGCAGCAAGTGCTGTGGCTTCGCACAGTGGGAGATAAACAAATCCATGAAGTCAGGATCCTGGCAGGTGCGAAAGGCAGCATCGCAAGTCCGTGAAATAGGAAGCTACTTCCTCAGCGTGTACCACGGGCTGGTTGTCCAGCTAATAAAGCAAACTTGACCCCCGTCTCGGGCTTCCCACCACCACAAACGGCAGGTGAGACAAAGATGGCTATGTTAAAGATGAGAGGAAAATACAGAGGAGTGAAAACCAAGACCAAAGCCAAAATAGACAACTGAATACGCCAGGAACGGGGAAATCCTTTGTTAGCGCTATTTAAAAAGCAAAACAAATCCACAACAGAATTAATGGTAAAGGTCTACGCTTTTTACCACAAAAGGTAAACAAAACAAACAATAAAAATCCTACTGTGAATAAAGTAAAAATAAAAACAACATACATGTGGGAAAAACAATGACAAAATATGAGGTACACAAGGTTTACTAACTCTAACATAAACTTGTCATGAATGAACAGGGAAAAGGTGAATGTTCAAGTAGGGAAGCTGGCAAAGTATACACAGGTGATTAACAGAAGAAGAACAAGGGACCAATACTTGTGAAAGGAGACACTCATGGTTACTCAAGGGAAGGCAGGTAAAACGATGAGCCGTTGCCTCCGCCTGCCCAACTGGCGTAGATGTGAAATCCTGACAACGGGCAGTGTCGTCACGGAAAGGGACGAGCTCAGCCCCATTGGTGGCAGCAGACTGACCTCACCATAAGGAGATCTGGCCAAATACATCAATTAGCATTTTGTATAACTGCTGATCCACTCAGGACTCGATCCGCAGAAGGCAGCTGGTCAGATACGCCGGATCGCAGTATTGCCAATAATGGTGGATCCCTCCCACGCACTCCCCCGCCCCCGACGTACACACGATCAAAACAAAAATTAAACAGACTTCAGTTTCCAAGGGCAGAATGCAAGGAACCTGGAAGTCATCACTCCCACCACCACGTGACAGGAGAAAAGCCAAACAAACTTGAAATTGGCAACTCTCGTTAGATCCATCAGAAAACTGAGGTCGCGGGGCAAACCACTGCCCCCAAACTGGGGAGACAGACAGAATCGCTGCGTAATGGGGCGGAGATCTCTGCGGGAACCAGTACTGGGGCAGGAAAACCTAAACTGTAATTGGGGAGTGGCCGGAGGCGCAATAGAGACACGTTTGAGAATCAGAAACTCCCGGGGGAGCTCCAGTCTTAGGGGGACCCCAGACTTTTGTGGCAGGAGCCCTGTCAGGTTTTCCCAGTAAAGATGAGAGAAGAATCAATCCCCTTGTGCTTCTTCTAGCAGATAAAGGGGAAAGGCATTTCGAAATAAGCCCAGAGCATCCTGTTCTTCTTAAAAGGCCTGCCTTCGGAAGGTGTTTCAGAGAAATGAACCAACTGCTGCCAGCAACGCAAACACTATAAGGGTGCCTCTGGCGGGTCTCAGGCGGAAATGGGGAACGCATTCCTGGGAACTGGAGGAGGGACCGCGGTGACGTGGCAGAGAACTCGGCTTAATTGTGCCCTGTTGCCTTCCGGAAGGCAGACCTTGTAGGTGAACTTGGGGCTTTAGCCGGGCTGATTTCTAAGCAAAGCGTAGCAGGTGAGGCCTGGTTTCTCTCTGTGGCTTGTAGTAAAATGCAAGAGGAGACAGACAAATTGAAGAAAGACGTGTTACCCAAAAAAGGAACCAGAACTTGAAGAGGTAGAAAATTCTCGGCCTGCCCATATTGCAAAAATCAAGAAAGTGTTAAGCCAGAGAAAAAGCCGAGGGTGGCAGACGAGCAGCATCACAACGGACCAAGCACGAAACGTGCCGGTCCAATGAGCCAGCATGGACCAAGCGGGCAGAGAAGGGATGAAGCGAAGGCAGGCGGCTGGATCTCTGGGACTCTGCAGGCAGGAGGTGACACACAGAGCTACCGGCTGTGACCACGTGCTCCCCCTTGAGAAAAGGGAAGAAATTACTCAAAGGCAGTTCAGGGGGCGGCTCCTGCTTGGTTGCAAAGGCAGGGCCGATCCTCTGGTTTCAGAGACAGCCTGAAGCTGAGGCTTCTGGCCCAGAGGGCTACCCTCAAGCCTTAAAATCTAGTGGTGTTGACCCTGTTGGCTTTCAGACTGGCTTGGGACCTGGGACCCTTTTTCCTTCTGATGGTTCCCTCTTCGAATGGCAATGGCTGTCCCATGCCTGTCTCACCACTGGGTTTTGGAAGCATATAATGTCCTATCTGGTTTCGTATGTTCACAGATGGAGAGGAATTCTGCCCCACCATGAATCAAAACTTGAGCCTGATTTAGATGCATTTAAATGAGATTTTGGACTTAAAATTGATTCTGGAACAGGTTAGAACTTTGGAGGATGTTGGATGGAGGGGAATGTATTTTATATGTGAGAAGGACAAGAGTTTTGGGGGCCAGAGGATGGGCTGTTAGGAGCTAAATGGTGTCCCCTCGAATTCATATGTATGAAGGATCCTGAAATGTGGCTTTATTTGGAAATAGGGTCATCAAGATATGATCAATTAGGATGAGGTCGTACTGGAGAAGGGCGGGCTCCTAATCTCATAAAAAGGGGAGATTTGGACACAGACATGCACACAGGAAGAACACCTGTGAAGATGAAGGTGACAGGAGTCACACATCTATAAACAAAGAAAGCCGAGACTGTCAGCGAAGTCCCAGACGCTAGGACGAGGGCCTGGAACAGATTCTTCCTCCTAGGCCTGAAAAGAACCCAGCCCTGCTGACTCCTGGGTCCCAGACCTCCAGCCTCCAGAGCTATGCAACAGTTAATTTCAGTCGTTTAAGCCACTCGGTTTATGTGATGATTTCTAACGCAGCTCTAGACATAAAAATAGCGACCAAGCATGATTTATTAAAGGTACACAAGGCTGGTCCAACATTAGAAAAACCAGTTAAGGTAATCTATCCCATTAACAGGCTTAAGAAGAAAAATCTTCTGAATGATATCAATACATGCAGAAAAGCATCTGACAAAATTTGACAAAATTCAATGACCATTCATGATTTAAAAACCCTCAGCAAACTAAAAATAAAGGGGAGCTTTCTTAATCTGATAAACAACATCTACGAAAAACCTACAGCTACCAGCATCCTCAACGGAGGGAATATAGGGGTTTCCCTGGTACAAATAGGGTCACTGCAGATGGCAAGGATGTCCACTCTCATTACTGCCATTCAACACTATGCTGGAAGTCGTGGCTAATGCAATAAGATAGGAAAAGGAATGAAAAACAGACCGATCGGCAAGGGAGAAGTCAAACTGCCTTTATTCACAGGTGACATACAAAAAATCTCAGAGAACCAACAACAACAACAACAATAAAACTCCTGGAACTCATAAGCAGTTCTGGCAAAGCTGCTGGATACAATGTTAATACGCAAAAGTCAACTGGTTTCTTACACGCCTCCAACGAACAGCTGGAATTTGAAATGAAAAACATAATGCTATTTACATTAGTGCCCCCCAAAATGAAACATGTAGGCCTAAATCTAACAAAACATGTACAATATCTATATGAGAAAAACTATAAAACACTGATGAAAGAAATCAGAGAAGATCTAAAAATGAAGAGAGAGTCTATAAATGTGGACAGGAGGGCTGAATCTTGTCAACCGTCAGTTCTTTTCAACTTGATCAATAGACTCAGAGCAATACCCAGCAGAAGCCCAGCAACTTATTTAATGGATATTGACAAACTGACTTTAAAGCTTATACGAAACAACAACGAAAGATCCAGAACAGTCAGAAAATGTTAGCGGAGGGCAGCAGGGACTGACATCACCCCACTCTAAGGCTTACTGCAAAGCCATAGCAGGCAGGACTGTGGTTTTGACAAAAGAACAGATAACAAGCTCAATGGAACAGAACGGAGAGCCCAGAACTAGACCCACATAAACAGTCAACTGCTCTGTAACAGAAAAGCATGGATAATTCACCAAAGTCTTTTCAGCGAATGGTGCTGGATCATAAACCTGAGTGCGAACACAACTGTGAAACTCCTAGAAGATGCCATAGAGAAAGGTAATGCCTAGGGTGCCTTGGGTTTGGAAATGATGTTTTAGATACAACACCAAAATCAAGATACATTTTTAAAAAACTGGTAACTTGGCTTTCATCAAAACTAAAAATTCTCTCTCTGTGAACGAGAGTGGTCGTAGGATGAAACAACAAGCCACGGTCTGGGTAAAAATATGTGAAAACACCTATTTCATAAAGTATTGGTGTCTAAAATATACCAAAAACTCTTAAAACTCAACAGGAAGAAGACAAATGACCAAATTTAAAAATGGGCAAAAAATCTGAGCAGACAAAGAAGATATACAGATGGCAAACAAGCCTATGAAAAGACGTTCAATGTTGTACGTCATTGGAGAATTGCACCTACGACGACGAGGTACCGCTACTCATCAATTAGAATGGCGAAAATCCAAAACGCTGCCAACACCAAATGCTGGTGATGATGAGGAGCAATGGAAACACAGAACGGTGCAGCCACTCTGGAAAACAGTTCGGTTCCTTATAAAATTTAACATAGAATCCAGCAGTCGCGCTCCTTCATATCTGCCAAATGAGTTGAAAACTTACGTCTCTATAAAAACCTCCATCCGAATGTTTACAGCAGCGTCACTCGTAGCTGAAAACAACCGAGATGTCCTCCAGTGGGCAAACGGATCAATAGACTGTGGTATGTCCATACGATGGAATATTGCTGAGCAATAAAAAGGAACGAGCTGTTAAGCCACAGGAATAAATGGAGGAATCTTACACGTGTAGTGCTGAGTGAAAGCAGCCCGTCTGGAAAGGCTGCCTGTCTTGTGATTCTCAGTCTATGGCATTCTGGAAAAGGCGGAGCTATGGCAACCGTAAAAGGTCTGGAGGTGGCTGCTTGTCTGGGTGTCCGGGAGCAGACATGGATGTGGGAAGGGGCGCACGGTTTTCTAGGGCAGTGAAATGACTCTGTGACGAGGGACACCTGTCACCCAACATCTGTCACCCCCGCAGAACACACAACACGGAGCGTGAACCCTGGTGTACACCACCAACTTTAGCTAATGATAACCTGTCAGTCCTGGCCCCTCGATTGTGACGAATGTGTCACACGAAGGCGGGACGTTTTGCCCTACCCGGTCACAGAGCACATGGGGGGAGCGAAAAGGGGCTTCGGGGAATTCTCTGTACTTTCTACTCATTTTTCTGTAAGTCTAAATCTGTTCAAAACAAAACAAGTCTACTATAAAAAAAAAAAGGAATGAAGCAAATAAAATAATAATTAAATAACTCTGAAAACGATCGAGATCGTTTCCCAATGGATAGGGGGTCGCACCACTGAAGAGCAGGCAGTCGTCAAGAAGTGGCACGTGCTTACGTTCACCAGTGACGAGTCGCCGCCCTGCTGGGTACGTCGTGCACGGCGGAAGTGTTCACGTGGCATGAGGTGACCTCTCGCAGAACCACGCATCTGCCTACGTGCCTTCACACCGAGTGCCACAGGCGGTGGGGACAGAGGCCGAGAACCAGGCCCGCGTTCCCAGCACACAGTAGGTGTTCAATGGACACTTCCGAAGTGAAAAACTGAAATCAATTCTTCTGTGTAGTTTGCCGTATTATTTGAATGTTTTTTTTTTTTATGTGAAAAAAATATTTAAAAAACCCAGGATAATGGCACTTGGACTGGCTGCTATTTTTCACTCTAGAAAAGTTAATCTACACACTTCAGGGTAAAAACCACGACTGGATACTGTTTGAAATTCATCGAATTCACTGCTCAGTCGCCCACTTTATCTACAAATGGGGTCCCGTCCTACACAGCTGTCATTTTGAGATCCACCTATAAAAATAATTGCTTATTACCTCTCTTCACCGCAGTGACAGCAAACATTCCACTCCAGCCTCGCGAATGGCTTTTTCAGATGAGAAAAACCTTCTAAAATGGGAATGGCTAAAACGGCTCATTTTTTTTTTCCCCCTCCCAAAAGCATTCAAAGGACTTGTTTCCTTTCCTTGCCTGTCACCCTCCAGGCCATATGGTGGATTTATCGCCCCCTCTCTGATTATGGCAGAAATATTTCCTTGGAAATAGCAACTTCTTCGACAGAATAGAAAGCTGAGATTGGAGCACCATAGTGCAGAGTGTCCGTCGGCTAGCGAATGTGCAGTCCTGAGTCACTGAATTACAGCTGTCGTGCCTCTCCAGCAGACGGCTATTAACCATCGGTGCAATCGAAGGGTTTGGCTGTGTGCTGCAGATGATCCCACTTACATCGAAAGAAATCTAAAATGAGATGAGGTGATGACGACTTCACCTAATCTACTTCTGGGTAAGGTTATGTTGGGCTCGCTTGCTGACTCAGGTCCCAGGAAGCCAGAGGGGTCAGGGTCCCGGTCCCCGTCTGTGGCATCACTCGTCTGTCCTCCTCCCGGGCACCTGCGCTGAGTCCACATCGTAGTCACCTCCCTCCCACCGTGTCAGGCTCAGGGTCCTTCCTTATCGCCAAATACATAAACACACACACACACACACACACACACACACACACACACACCCCCAAAACCCTCAATACATGACCATGGACCATAGTCGTGCCACATCACAATTGGAAAAAAGCAGACTAGACGCAAAAGTTACCTCGTGAACCTAATTTTTAAGATGGGGACAGCTCTGCTGTGAGAGAACTTGAGGGCCATTTCGATGTCCTCTTCCTTCCTGTCCCTTCTGGTCACGAGAGTTTGAACTTTTCGAGACATTCACTGTCAAATCCCTGATAACTCAGGTTTCTTTGTTCTTTTCTTTCTTTTAATGTTTTAAAGCAATTCAAAGTTCACACACTTCAACTCTCCTGAGGAATGCTTTCACTCACAAAACACCTCATTCAGATGTTTCTCCTGGAATAGTGAATGCCCCATTTTGTGAAAAAAAATAACTTTCTACCTACTCGAAAGCAAGCAGAAAACAAATGGTAACCGATTCTGAGTCCCAGGTAACGTGGGGAACCCAGACAGTACCCCTCTCCCTTGCCCACCACAGTCACATCTACTTAAGTCGAAAAGAGGAAAATGTGGATAGAACTGCTCGGTTAATTCAGGTTAAAAAACAGGTCACGCACACCCAACCCACCACTATTCATGAATTCCTTCTGCTTTGACCACCTGGTTTAGTTGGGTTTTCTACTAACAGTGCAGCTTGAAAACATTTTCTACTAAGCAGATTAGAAACCTGAAGTGTCCCCCAAATGGGAGTCAGGAGTCTGGGTTGTCGTCTCGTTTCTTCCCCTTCACAGCTGTTTCTGTTGGACAAGTCCTCAGGGTCCCTCCAGCTCTAACGTCCTTGGAGTCTAGGACGAGATGAGACCGAGGTTCCGAGCTGACACCCGCAAGCCACGTCAGCCCGCTGGACACATTCTCTTTGGCCCTCACATTGTTTTCGGCAATCGTGAAATTAACTGATAATGTTCAAAACTGATGGACTGCAACACAACTCTGAATTTCTGGCTTTTACTTTTTTAAAAATCGGAATATCTATAAACATGACATGACATCTGGTGGGGCGGTGGCTTCTGTCCTTGCACAGGGCACTGGCACTTCTGTTGGCCACAGTCTCCCCCATCCTCAAAGTCTACACCCTCTAAGGTCAAATGTCAACTGCCATCAGGCATCGAGCTCTGCCGTTTTTTCTCCTACACTTGAATGAAGGGAAAGTGAAATATTTCTTGTACCCTTATTAAAAGCAAAAAGAAAGAAAAGAAAAAGAAAAATGGACTCGAAAAGCTAAACGTGCCATAAAAATGTCAGAAAGTCATATTCTTCACCTCCACATGAAAATATGTGAGGTATTTAATATGCAAATAAGCATGTCTGCACTGAAAGAATACATTATAAGATGCCATTTTGAAATAAACCGCAGTAAATGCTGGCATAAGATCTGTGATGAAAACATAATAAAATGAGAAAAAAAACGATTTCGTTTCTATTAGAAGTGATCACATTCATTTCTGAACGTGAATGAAATATCTGCTGTAACTGTGAATAATAATTTAAGTGAAAAAATTGCCAAGCATTCAACCTCTTAGGGATGGCGAATTTATAAAAATGTTTATTGAACACAGCTATAATTATGTATCCTGAAGAGACAGAAATAGCCTTTTGTAAATATAAGTGTAATCTGAAAAACTGTTGTTCAGGGTATTGAAGAATTAGTGGAAAACTTAAAGGACAAGTTGCATGAAAAAGATAAATTGCTTGTGACATATTCCATTACAGCCAATGAGAGGGCTGTAAGCTATATTTATTTGTGGAGTGAAGAGAACTTTGATGTGATTGAAAAACTATTGGACATAGCGCCCATTAATAGACAGCAGCAAGAAACGATTTACTTTGGTGCATCGGGAAACATTTGTAAGTGATTTTTTTAAGAACTTTAATGTAGTAAGCATGTCTTAAAGGTGGTAATTTCACACGTTATAAAAACATAATATGTTCACGTTCTGTTATATAACATTGAATAACCACATTTATAAAGTCAGTTCACTGAATCATTCATTGAGAAGAGCTTTGCATTAAAAACACAGAATATAATAAAATGATGAATGAGATACATTCCTGTGGCTTAAACCACAGCAACGAAACATAGCAGTTGAAAATGAGCATTGAAACTCTAGTCCCCAAATTGGGAGCCTAAATTCCCCTGAAATTGAAATCTTAATTCCTCCAAAACAGTGTGCGATTTCAAAGTTTATGAAAATAAAAGTTACTACTGTTTCATCGACATTTCTTATAATCACGTGTGTTCAGTCTGTTTCTGACTATGAAGGAGAAGCTTGCATCTGACCACCCTTCTCACTGAAAATAGCAACAATCTCACACATACACATGCGTGTGCACACACACACACACATACACAAACCCACACAAAACACAGAAGTGAGCTGCCTGAAAGGACTAGAGAGTGACCAGAGCGGCCAGGATTTGAGCAGCCAATGCACCTACCTGCATGGAGCAAAAGATGCTGAGACGGGAGCCTGGCCTTCCCTGCTGCCTCCTCCCTGGAAGCCTCTGCTGATTTGCAGTCGGGAAGGAGAGCAGCACCCTAAGCTACCAGCAGTCTCACGAGAAAACAGTGTCAGGGTTTTCCTCTTGGCTTTCGGTTACCCGGTCCTCTCTTCTGGAATGCCTGGTGATTTTTTAATATGATGCTACTTGTGTGGGACACATTTTAGAAGGTCTTGAAGATGTTATATCCATCAAGAAATAATCTAATTTCTACCTGGCTGCCAGTTAGAGTACGGGCTTTGCACCGGTCAGATTTTAACTAATATCAAAAAGAAAGAAACGGACACAGAGGAAAATCAGACGCCTCTGGAAAGAGCGAGTTTCCTAGAGTAATGGGAAAATGTTCAGAAAGGTGGCCAAGCACTGTGAAAGTGTTTCAGAAAGGGTTGTTGAACGTGGACTGCAGTTAGGTTAGTTGATGTTTGAGATTCCCTTTCAAGAACAGATTGCGTGGGTTCATTTTTAAGGCAAAGAAACTACCGTGCTAAAACGAGACAGTCCAGTGCAAACATCCAAATGCATCCAACAGAGGATTCATGCTTCTAAAGAAATGTGAGGCAGATCACTAATCGGTCCGAAGCTCTGTCGTTATCAATAACACAGCTCTTTCAGAACGCTCCATAAAAAGCCAGTGGGAAAGGAAACTGCATGTAATGGGGTTCATATTAAAAGTATCCTTCACCCTGGTAAGGTGATTCAAAAAGACAGGCTATTCTAAGTCACAAACAGGACAGAGCACAGCTGGGAATAAAGTCCTTCACGACAGAAAGGGCAGTCTGGATGTCAGGACTGCATGAAAGCTAGGGGGCAAGACAAGGTTAAAGCCAACAGCCAAAGGTGGAACCGCCGAGAGAACCAGGAGTCACAGCCGAAAGCCAGAGGTCAAGTCAGGTGATGCATCAGAGGTCGGAAGAGCCAGCGGAAATCGAGCCTCGGAATCAAAGCACCGAAGTCTGGGGACTCTCAGGCGCGACCACGGCCAGCCTCAGTCCAGAAGCCCCTGTCCGGTCACACTGTGGCAGAGCCGACAGGGCCCCAGCATGCGACAGCTGGCGGCTGGAGCCGGTGGCTCAGTCACACTCCTCAGCTCTTCAAACTAAGGCTGCGGTGGGTCCCCGTTTCTCAACTGCTCCCAGGGCCAAACTGCTATGCAACCATGTGACGCCCCTTAGCACGAGCCTGTGTGCTTTCCCGCCTTTACGAGAAGGGAGATTTATTTAGTATTTGCATACATATGTCACATATGCATATCTAATGTCACACGATTATAGAAATGCAACCCATTCTCTCTCTCTGCGTCTCTCTCTCTTTCCTTTTTGTATCCCTCAGAGTCGATGCTCGCTCCGTCCCTTCTCCGGGTCACCTGTGAGCTACCTGGTACCTCATCCTGATAACATTATTTATTTTACATTATTCCGTGATCGACTGTTTCCTAAAAGGGCATCTCTAGGCACTTCTTTGCGTTTTTCTTTTAGAAAATAGAAAATCTTTCAAGTCACCTGGCGGACTTCCAACACGCTGCCTTTAACGGCGGCACAATTCCATGGTGTGGGGCCTCCACAATCTATAACGTGTTCAGCCGTTCCTAAACACGTAATGTTAGTAATATTAGTAATCTGCCTCATTCTGTGGCATGTCATTCGTTTTGTTCCAGTTTGTGCCATGTGGTCACAAATATCATCACGTACATTTATCTTCACAAACTTACTGATGGTTTTATGTCTGGGGAGAAACAGCCCCCCACCCGAGGAGAAGGGCTGAGGGAACGGGTCCATGTATCTTTAATGTTAACAGATATTGCCAAATTGCTTTTTACAAACACCGTGGTCATTCGCAAATGCAACACTGTGATTCTATTAATATAAAACCGGATCTATTTTGGAATAAAACGCCAATTTACATGATTGTTTTTGGAAAACACATAAGGCTCCAGTGGAACATGAGACGTCCACCTGTCCACGCCCTTCGATCCTCTGCGGAGTGGGTTCCCTGCTCCGCCCAGTTTGAGAAGTCCTGGGCTCCATGAAGACCCAGGATGTCGTCACCCATGGGAGCCGTACGGGGCTGGTCTGGTGGCAAGTACGACAGTGCCACCTGCCCGCTGTCCATCCCAAAGACAAAGGGACTGCCCTCCCCCGGTGGGAGTGACAGCAGCCCTGCCTCTAACGTGATCCTCTTCTGTCTGCCACCGCAGAAACGCGTCCCGGCCCCGGCCGCATCCTTGGGGTCACCCCAGAGTGCGGGGCTGTTTGGAGCCTCCCCGCCGGACAAGAAGCCGCAGGCTCCGGTGTCGGCTGCAGCCCCAGGAGCGGCGGCCTCGGTCCTGACCCTCGGGTGTCAGACACACCGTCCTGGTGAGGGGACAGCCCGCCGCCGGCTGCACCCCACCAGGGCGGCTCTCTCTCGCTTGTTTGTTTGGGTCAGAGCCACCTCTGTCAGCCTGGGACCTCCAGAATCGGCTTCAGGCACAGGGGGGAAATGAAGGCTCGGGAACCCCGCTACCGTTCTGAACCCCCCAAGTGCTCCTCTCGAAACGACGGTGAGATAAAACCCCATCTTCGCGATGGCTGAATTCGGGCATTTAAATGAAGCCTTGAGAGTCACAAGGCTTATCGGGGTGGCTGTTGATAACCTCTATTTATTCAAATTGCTTTTCTGGCTAATCAGAGGCGTAGAGAGATTCCTCTTCCTCAGCAAGGGTTTTAATATTCAAGAGGCTTCAAGTGTACATAAAAGCAATTCAGGTTTTTAAGAATTTATTTCTACCTTCTATGAATTCTGATGTCCCTACTGAATGCTATAGACTTGAAAGCTTTGAAGGGGGAAAAAATCAAAGTTTATCTCATGTTTAAAATATTGAGACATAAAAAAATGAAGCTAGGTCCTGTTTTGGGAACTCAAATGGCATTTTCTTGAACTAGCGAGCGATAGCGGCTTCCGAGTGTGTCTAGATCTCTGAATTTTTCATACAAAAAGCTTTGATATTTTACTGTTTAAAACCCGATGCTGCCATTTTCTGCTCTCGCTAGTCTAAATGAGAACACGAAAATCCACTTAAGAGTTTAGCACTTAAGTTTGGCCAAAATGTCAAATATTATTGGGCAGAACCCAAAGTGCACTCTCCCCAAGCACTTTGTACCATTTTCAGCTCTTAAAAGCACGTCTTTTGATGTAAGCTAAGAATGCACAGAAATCTCAAAGTTCCACGAAGAATCGGTAACGTTAGCGTTTTAGTCTGAGAAAGAGGTTCTTCTAAATAGGGACGGAACGTGGGCCGATGCGAACTTGGAGGGACAGGGGAGAAGCGCAGCCAGCATGGTCCTACATTTATATGCATTTGGGGAGACGCGCCCCTAATTCTAAAGGACACAATTCCAGGTGGGTCCCTCCCGTCGCTTCTCTGGAAGCGTGAAGTGATGAGCATGGATTTAGTAAAGAGAAGGAGCAATTTCCTACTTAGACTGTTGACAAATGGTTGGAAAAAAATTACACAGAATACGGTACATCTCGGGTATTCGTTATTCTTAATTCTTACTGCATTGTCACTCTTGTTCCAAAAGGTACAGTAGGCATTTCAGTGACAGGAAGTATTACCTGAGTCAGCACACGAACACAGTGATAATTTATAACCAGCCAAGCGGTTAGACTCTTTGACACTGCCTCCCCAAAATTGGTACAAACATTTTGATGCTAATTTGGTACGACAAGGAAACTAAAGAGAATTCATTTCAGTTATTTAAATCCTGTCACCGACGTTCATGCCTTATGGCTCAGATAAACTATTCAGATGTCTCTTTCTGATCATGTTTCCTGAATTAATCTTTCAGCTGCCGGATCATGATATGATTCACGAAAAGAATACTGCTCTCAATTCTAAGATCATAAAGGCAGATGGGAGCCGGGCTGAAAGGGCACCGCACTGCCCTGCTATGACAGACAAATGTCAGGGTGACGCCATGTGACTTCGAAAAGTATTATTTTAACTCGGGTTTGGGGTCTAGTCGAGATGGCAAAAATAAGATCGCACTTCGATATATGTTCTCTGTTCCAAACATGCGCCAATGACGGATTCGCAATACGCAGAGAAGTAACCACTGTCACTCCCGAACGAGGCAGAGCTGTGAGTCAGAACAGGAACAGACATGAATCCGTGGTGAGGAACCACAGGGTTTCCGGTGGAGCCAGCTCCTGTGGGGACAGGGACACGCTGCACCCACTGGCCAGCGGTCACGGGAGAAGGAGCTACCCTGTGAAGAACACTGGGCACCCCTGCGGCTCACGGCAGACCTAGAGATGCTGGAGGACGCAGACGCGGCCCGGTCACCAGGAACCGTGGTCACTTCCCACTGCATCCCTACACGGTGACTGGGTCAGAGTGTATGTCATCGGGGCGCGGGAGCTCGATCCCCCTGTGAAGACTTCGCTGTGGATCGCAGGACCCACAGCTTGGCAGACACAGCCACTACACGTGGAAAGCACGTGGCAGGAGAAAGAGAAACAACAATGACAGGGTGAGCCTGTGCCCACCAGCCGCCAGAGAGCTGATGCTCAGAAAGACAACACCCCACGAACGGACTGTGGAGGAATTCATCTAATGGGCGAGTCTGACAAAGAATTTAAGTAAATATGTTCAAGATCCTCAGAGAAATAAATTAAAGCATACCCATTAAAAAAAAAACTCTAATATTAAGAAATGAAAACTGGCAGAAATGAAACATATGGATATGGAAGAGAACTAACTGGAATGACAGAGAACTTTGGAAATAGAAAATATGGCCCCCTTAGATAAAAACGGTCCAGATGGGACCAACCCTAGACTGGACAGTGGGAGAGAGATTTCGTGAACTGAGAGAGTTCTGAAGAATTTACCACAATGCAGCACGGAAAGACAAAGAGGTAAAGAGAACACTTCAGCAACCTGGAAGACAGATGAAGAGTAGGAGGAATACTTGAAGAGGTAACCGCTGGAAAATTATAAGGCGCCCAGGACTAAATCACACAAAAGATGTGAAGAACCTTTCTGAGTTGCAAAATGTTCCTGAGAGACATAAAAGAACACTTGACTATGTGCAGAGATATAGCATAGTCATGGATGTGCAGAAATATAGCATAGTCATGGAAAAGGGAACTTAATATTATAAAATTACATCTCCCCATATCATTCTAGCACCTCAAAGAACAATGGTAATCAAAATCTTAACAGTTTCATGTTTTAGCTGAACAAGCTGATCCTAAAATTTATAGGTAAGAACAAAGGTCCAAGAAGAGTTGAGATGATAATAAAGAAAAAAGTGAGAGAAATTTCTCTGGCAGATCTCAAAGTTGGCACAAAGCTACGGTGATTAAAAAGACATAAAAAGACATAAAAATCCATCAATCAGTTGCAGGACAATAAAAACTATCCATGAAAAATGAAACTTCAAACCTTATAGGAGAATATATTGGAAGGAAAAACATGGGTAGGGAAGAATTTCTAAAGAAACCCAAAGAGCATAAGCCATGAAGAAAAAAAAATGATAAATTGATTAAAATTCAATTAAAATAAAAAACCTCTGTCCAAAAAAAGACACCTTAAATACATTTAAAATATTTTTGATATTCATATACCCAGCGAAGGAGTAGTAACCAGTATACATCAAGCAGCCTAAAAAAGTAAGAAAAAGACAAGGCCCAAGTAGAAAAATGAGAAGTATATAAATGGGAATTCATAGAAAAAATTCAAATCATAAAAAAAAAATGTATGAAAAAGGTGCTAACAGAGACAAATAATCAAGAAAGCGAAAACTAAAACAGTAGGATACCATTTACACCCCTCGTTTGGCAAAACCAGGAAAACCTAACAGTGACAGCTACCAGCAAGGACAGGGAGCGAACCGCCTGGGCGGCGGCCTTGACCGGGAACTGGCACGTCATCGTGGGCGGCCTTCGGCCAGACCTGGCTGAAGGAAGCACTGTGCGTGACGCCCATGACCCGACGACTCTCCTCGGAGACCGTCTCAACAAGGGCTTCTCATCAGAATCACAAACGGAGTGTGACTGGTGGGATGGCTTTCTCAAGTATCCCACGGTGGGAACCTAACCGGTGACACTCTAGATATGCAGGTGAGAAGCTAATTCATGCATGCAGTGGCGGGCACGGGGCACGAGGGCTTCATTCTCCGGGGGAATCTGGGTCAGCAAGGCTGTAAGAGGTGGCGACAGCCCCGCCCCTGGCTATAAAGTGAGATAAACGAAGCATCTACCACAGAAGAATGAACACACGTTGTAATGTATTCCAGAATGCCGTATCATAGTTATCAGGAACATCTCCTATGTGATAACTATGCAATAGATCAATGTGACTAATCGCAAAAATACCAGAGAATGAAAAAAGTTGCAGAACATTACATACAGTCTGATACCACCGATGTAAAAGTTTAAGATACGTAAAAGAAACAAATAGAAGTGCTATATTTTAAGTACAGGTACAAATGTGTGTCGCAAAAACGCGAAGCCCACGCCAGGGAAGGAAGCAACGTGTTCACGGTGGGAGTGGAGGTGAGCAATGAAGACAGCGTTCCAGGAAAATGTAACTCGATAGTGAGACTTTAGTTCTGTAAACATCAGATTATGGAATACACGAATATCTGTTAAGCCTTTGTGGTTGGAACACGGCTGTTTGTATTACTTCCTACATGTTCTACATGTTTAAAAAAGTTTTTACGTAAAAAAAAAAAAAAAAAGATAGATTAAGAAATCCAAAAGCGGCACTCGTCACACCTTTCTGGACTTGCTACCTCCTCAGCGGTCAAGGCCTGCGCCCTCTCGCCTGCTCTGACAGCCTCTGTGAGTCAGGGCTTGTCCTCTCCAACTCGTCTTCCTCCCCCGCCTGCTGCCACAGGGAGCCCCTTAAAACACAAGCCCGGCCTCGTCAGTCACCCTCAGAGGCCCCTCCTTCAAGCCAACGCACAGCCTTCTTTGATGCAGCCCAGAAATCCATTTCCGGCCTTGTCTCCGGTTCCTGCCATCATTCCATGCTTCCAAAGCACTAATTTCTTTCAGCTCCTTTGAACACATCACACTGTTTTTTGTTTGTTTGTTTTTGCTTCTTTTTGCTGAGGTTGTTTCGCTCATGAAACACTGCTCAGGCCTTGCCTCCACCTGGAGGACCTCCTTGATTGGCCCAGGCTAGACTAGGTAGCCTCCTCCAGCCTCCATCGGGCTCACCTGTCCTTTGGAGCTTAGGCTCCGTGTCTCTCTCAACAGCACACAGAAGGACCGTGACTACTGTAGCTTTTAAGACTTAATACACTGCCTGGCCCAGAAATACTCACCAGAATTGCATGGCGTGGTGAGTTTACCACTATTTTCCCCCTTTTTAGTCCTCCACGCCTCCCTGCTCCATCTCACTGTATAAGAAAAGAAGAAACGAACTCAGGGCATGGGGCGGTCACTCGCCTGTCAGCCCGCATTGTTCAGCTGTGCAGTTAGAGGCTGGAAGCGAGGCCTCCTCACCATTCTGCTCCTTGGCCTAAAATGCAAACTTAAGCTGTTGAGTCTGCCTCCCCGAAGAGTTCATCCCAACGAAAACACAGAAAGCGTTTTTTGATCACGTTTTCTCTTCCAGGACTTGCCCGTGGTCCCTCCACCCCCCTCCACTGCCCCTCACACCCGGGGCATCTTCCTGTTGCTCTTTCCCATTTTAATTTACCATCACTGCTTTTCTCCCACTCCAGGCCTAAATTAATACATTTAAACTACAGAGTGCTGTCCCTAGATATCCTGTAGGCCACTTGACTAAGGCCTCAGAGATAATGCACAGCTTGGGTTTAAAAATAAATGACTGAAATTTCAAGTGGAGCATGGGAGACATGACCTAGTTAGCGTTTTTAACAAGCAGGATTCACGCCCGGAACAGAATCACACATCTATTATTCTGTAGACTTACTAACTTAGACCTTTTCTAAAATGGGTCCTCGATAAATCCCAAACGCCTCAGAAAATTTGTCCAAAATATTTAAGATCTAGAGGAAGCTTATTGGCATACACACAAACTGGAATTGCTTAATTGGACTGATTTACTACCCAATAAATCTTGCCCAAGTATTACTGATGCTGTAATAAAATGTTTAGGCACAAAGCAAATTTTGAGGTTTATGATTCTCTTATGGACTTCCGGGCTGTTCACACCTCTCCCCAGCTTCATCTACCCCCTCGAGAAAGAGCTCGCTGCATTACCCTCCCCACGTCACTGACAGACAAGCTCAGCAGATGCCACACAAAGTCCCTATGACACACGGCACCGGGAGACTTCGCCACAGCCAAGGGAAGGTACAGAAACTGACGGTCACGTGATTTCGCAGTCATCACCCGCTACCACACCGCGCACCGTGCACAGAGCTCAGAGACACACTCGCGGGCACACTGTCCTTCTTTCTAGGTTGAGTGTGACGGTTCTCCTGACCCGGGAATGGTGGGCTGTCAATCAGCTCCAGAATTTCCCGGGTCACCATCCGGTGAGAAGCCTGCAGGTTCGGCGCTGGCTCCATCCAGCTGTGGCCCCCTTGGCACAGCAGCCCGGTCGCCCCCCCAAGCCCAGCCCCTCTGCACGTTATGTAGCCCTCGTTCACCAAACTACAGAAGAGCTTCCAGAAGCAGAGAGAACAGACACACCACCCAAGCGACCAGGATGTCAGAATCACCCGGGGCCGGCGCCCAAGGCGACAGGCTTTTGTTATCACCTCCGCCTAACGACGCTTCTCATCACTGCTCTTATAGCTGGAATTCTCCTCCGGACCGGCTCCCCTGCGAGTCGATTATGGGAAGAGGACGAAAAAACGCGCATCGGTATGTCGGAAACCCTCGTGCCAGCCCCGGACCGTTGACGCCACCGAGAGACAAGATTCTGCCTCACGTGTCCCCCCTTTCTGCTGCTTACAGCTGTCTAAACACACCTCCTCAAGCTCAAGCCGGGCTTCTGAACCCCAACAGCATTGTGACTGATGATGAACAGGACTTGGGCAAGGCACCCGAGGGTGCCCGCGCCCAAAGCCTCCTAGGCACCCCCATCCAGCCGTGGCCGCTGTGAGTTGGGGCCGCCGCTCCTCTGCCCAGGACCCCAGAGAGCTGCCTTGAACGAGGGCGCCTCGCTGGCTGCTGAGAGCACGGTGCCCTTTGGGTGCATCCCTTGAATCCGGCTCTGTGGATTGAAAGGGAAAACAGGAAGCTCCCAAAGGCCACATGGTGATGACGGAGGTCACAGGCCAAGGGGTGGTCAAGGTTCACAGTCCGGGAACACCAGGGAAGCAGCCTTTGGGTGACAGTGCCATGATGCTGTCACCCGGACAGCCTCCAAAGGGCTGGCCCGGCGACGGACTCAGTCATAGACGCGGAGCGCTCAGCTCGAGGACAGTGTGACGACCGGGAACAACAGTCACGCGAGTACCTCTCTCCTCCGCCCGGTCAACGCCCGCAAGCTGATGCAGCGTGGCCCTCTGTGCTGACCCATGACTGCTGCCCCAGGGCCCTCGGCTCCCCTGGGAGTCACCACCACAGCGACAGTCCTTGCCCAACCCGTTCCAAGCCAGGACGGACTCCTCACCGCCCCGCGGCACGGAGCTTGGGGACAAGGCAGCGCGCGGGGCCCGGGCAGCCTGGAGCTGAGCGCCCCGGGTTTGAGCCCCGTCCCCGCACTGGGGGCTCCAGCAAAATGGGCAGCTGCCTTCGCCTCGGCTTTGCCATCTGAACGATGGTGTTAAAATAGTGTTTACCTCGAAGGCGGTGTGAGGGTTGACTTAGGAGGTGAAGAGCACTCAGTAGTCTAAGTGCCATGGAATTATAAGTGTCACTATTCTTATTACCGAGCACACAGACCTGCCAAAGAGCCACATGTGAAGGGTCCACGTCTGCCTCCCATTTCAGTGGGCGATAAATCACTTTTTTAAAAGTGAGATAAAGTAAAACGAACAAAGGCACGTGGTCGGGCTACATGAAAGAGAAGATCAGTCAAGTAACTTGGCAAGTCAAATAATTAGTGGTGAAAAATCTCTCTCTTTTCTTTTCCTCCAGTGAATTCCTTTTTTAACTGTCCTCTTGCTCGGGCTAGAGAAAATTATGTTCACAGCTTTTACGGCATAATGAAAATGGAGATAGCTTTATAGCCTTAATATTGTGAGGACGACGTGAAGAACTGTAATGAGAGTTTAACACATGGGAGCAAGTCTCTCCACAGTGTGGGATAAATATCAAAAATTGCGGTTGTCTGTTCCTCAGGCACAAAACGTATCTCCACAACAAAACAAATTACTTTTGGCTTTCTATCCTCTGAAGAAAGGTCTAAGAGGTTCCCCACGATGAATTCCTGAAGCTAATGTTTGTGTAAGTCCTGAACATCTTTCTCACCATCCCATGGGAGCACAGCCTTCTAGAAATGAGGTAAATATATAACGGACGAATGCGGGTGACAGGCCCAGGCTGCATGAGGACCTCCGGGGACCCCACCCCCCTGTACCACCCCGACTCCGAGCCAGATCCGGAGCTGACCTGCATTTCATCTGGCCACCGACACTTCTCATTCTAATGTCTTCTGAATTACAGCATCTACATGGCATCCATTCACCGCCCTGGGGGCTGTGTAGCGGGTTCGAGAAATTTTAGGGATGCCCCAGGAAAAGACAGGAGCGCAAGGTGGCAGTCACACACACAAAGGTTACTGGGTGTCCCCTGCACAAGCACAGCATGAGATGGTCCAGAGGCCGTCACACCGTTTCACAGGGCACGAAGCGGCCAGGCTCTATATGGCAACAAGTCTGCTCCTCTGGGCTCTGTTTAAAACAACTGGAGTTTGAATTTGGCCCTCATGGGCATTGAGACTGCTGTGAAGAAATAAACCACCCAGGGACAAGACGCAAAGGCCATTTGGGGCTCGCTCCTGTAACACGCTGGTCAGGTCAAATGAAATCCAGGCCATTCCTCTTCCTGAGAGATACAACTTATGCTAAATGGCTGAATCATGTAAACCAGGGACTTCTTAGTAATTTCTGATTCTTTTGCTGCTTAATCGCTCCATTTCTCGAAACTCAGTTCCCGTGTCTGAAGAGTCGACCACTGACTAATGTTTACCCCACTGTCCCTGACATCTTGACATTGAACGAGTCCTAGAGAAGATGCATGCAAAGCACCTGAGATGCTTCATAAAAATACAGATTCCTGGACCCCAACTTCCTACCAAACCCACATTCTTGGGGTGAAAATCGGGAATCTGTTAAGTTTTAAAAATCTCTCCAGGTAGTGGGCGGCCAGGTTGCGAGCCAAGATTCTAGAGGCTTCTGTGGGGAAATGCAGGTGCGATCTCCGCCCTCAAGACTTCGTTGTTGTTGCGTTGGGATAAGGTGCATGCACTTGGGGAACAGAAGAGAGAGGTCCGGGCAAGAGAAAATCAAGCACGACGCCAGAGGAGAGATCAGCACAGTGTCTCCAGGGCAACGAGGTGTCACGTAGCTATGCCAACAAGCTGTCGAAGGTGAGTGCTGAGAGGTCGTGAAGAACCCAGGACAGTGAGGAATCCGGGCTGGCGTCAGAACACGGAGAGTCTCTGTCGGTCAGAAAAGAGTGACCAAGTGTGGCAGGAAGAAGGAAACGACTAAAGACAGGAGAGAACGTTGACCAAGTGTCGTTCTGACGTAAGGACGCTAAGCCATGACCCGTGGGTATGCAGAGAAGGGATGAAAGGCATGCTGCTGCTTCGCTACAACAAGAGCTAGGGTTTTGTTTGTTTTTTTGCTGTGCAATATATAGAGCATTTTAAGATATTGTGCGTTTGAAAGAACAACAAATTAAACACCTGTATCACCAATGTATCACGTGCATGACCAGAATAAGGACCGTGTCTGAGTATTGGAAGTACATATGTAACAAGCAGGTTCACTGTTAGTACTTGAATGCATCAACTCCAAATTGAGATGCGTCATCAAAGGAAAATACATAGTATTAAAGAACGGAAACTCTAATATTAATATTTTTATATTGTTACATATTGAAATAACATTCTAGATCTACTGAGTGAAATAAAATGTCCCATGACATGAATTTCAGCGGTTCCTTTTACTTTTTTAAAATGCGACTACCAGAAAAATAAGTAAAAATTTTATCCACGGCACACATATTTCTACTGGAAAGTGCTGTCCCAGAATTCCTTGCTCTCGATTCTGTGCCATTCCTGAATATACAAAATTTTTTCTACTGAAACAGCTGATATCTGGTAAGACTGCAAAGCCATAACAAAACGTTGCCATAGCAATGTGGGCTCGTGTAGTCACGCCTTTGAATATTTAAAAAATGTCAGGCATTGGCGCTTTACTGGTCCCATTCACATCGTTTCTGATTGAGCGATGCACCTGGGATAATTCAGAAAACCTACAGGGCATAAGCCTCACATCTTCCCAATAGATAATATAATTACACTCTTCCTATACAAACAGCATTCAAGAAACAGTTTACGTCATTTAAAAATGTCCATTACCGCCATTTGCTAAATGCACGTAAGAACATTTATCTTCCAACAATGATCTAGCAGCCACCTGGGAGGCGTTTTCTCTTTAATGTAATTTTTTCTCACCAACGCATTGCAAAACTCATTATCAACTTATATCTTAACAATCACCGCTGTTTGGCTCCTTCATTATTTTGCTTTGTCTTTCTCACTGCAAAATAATTTTTCTTTTTTCTTTTTAAATGCACTGAAAGAGTGGAAAGTTCTCTCACTTCCTCAGAGCAGCATAACCAGCTTTCTCACCTTTCCTTGCTTTGCTTGATGGAAGATATTTCTAGGAAAGACAGAGCACTTAACTTCGCACACCTTGTTCAAGACTTCTAGTCAAATGTTAACATGGAGGTCCAAAAAGAAGCATTATAACATCTACAGGATCAACGTCCTGAAAGTCTTTTCTTTATATAGTTTTATGCTGCCTGCTCTCCCTCTAGCGGAATAAGGAATTGAATTATTATAGACGTCTACATATATTGTATATCAAAATCTCTCTGATAAAACCGTAATAAGTAGTCAAGGTATCAACAAACAAGATGTTTAAACAATGGATAAGGGAATAATAACATCTCACACTGGCAGAGCGCATCAATTATTTTTTTTTCAATTATTTTTACTATTTCATCTTTCAAACCCACTGAGGTTTATAATCTAACTTTATTGATGAGCATTCATCGACTTGCCCAAGGGAAAGGAAGGGAATAAACACTTGTGGAAACTTTATGAGAACACGGCTTACACAGTTGCACACAATTATTTTATTTAATCATATCCAATTTCATCAGCTTTGAGACAGGTGAAATTGTTAATTTCTAGTTGATGACACAGAGTCTCAGATGGCTAAGTAACTTGTCAGCAGCCACATAATAATGAGGAAGCAGCAGGAAATGACAGAGATCCCCTCAGTCCTTCTTGCTCCAAACTCCACTGCAGTGAAACCGAGCACATTCGGAATTAAATTAACTTTTCAGGCACAGTGACACTCCATACTATGACGAGGAAAGCAGTCAAAACTAGGAGATAGGAACGAAGCGATTTGGAAATGAATCTACGTATGCGTATCAAGCAAGGGTTTAAAAGATTTTGTGGGAAGCAGGAGGTTATTCATTCTATGACTGATGGTCACTAAATAAATAGATGTGTCAGAAAAGCATTAAAAAACATGTAACAAAGCCATGGAGGGGTGTCAGTACACTCAGAGGTGGGCCTACAGAAATGGGGACCATGTCAAATGCGACCTTGGAATGGCGTAGGGGATGCAGAAGTTCTAGTAAGTTCTAGCAAGCCTACCATGAGGATTTTAGGGCAAAAGAGCTTCCACATACATTCTTAACCTTTGCATAGCCAGATCCAGAAATTAAACTAAATTAATTTTGGTGATGGGTAAAGTGATCTGCAGTGGAAACAGATTATCTTTATGGAAACACGTTTCTAAACATGTGACATCAGGACACCTAGGAATGAATAAGCCTAAGTATAACAGTAGCTAACATTTATTTAGTTATAATTATGGATGGGTGCCTATAAAATTGAACATGTTCTTTGAACATATTTAAAACATCCACTTTAAAGTCTTTGTCTGGTATATCCAACATACAGGCTTCCCTAGGGATGGTTTCTTCTAACTGCCTCGTCCTTCATGTACCCTCTGCACCCCATATTCGGCCACGTTCCTGTTCTTCTTTGTGTATCATCATTTTTTTTTGCTATGAACTGAACATTTTAAATGACATAACTTGGCAATGTTCAGAAATAAGACTCTCCTTTTTCCTCAAGGTTCACTTTTGGTGGTATTTGTTTAGTGACTCTTCTCAATGAATTCTCTAAAACCTCACATGT
The DNA here is from genome assembly GCA_003508835.1 of Eonycteris spelaea. Taxonomy (NCBI): domain Eukaryota; kingdom Metazoa; phylum Chordata; class Mammalia; order Chiroptera; family Pteropodidae; genus Eonycteris; species Eonycteris spelaea. Next base: position 855,699 of record PUFA01000142.1, on the reverse strand, counting down.
AGCCAGTGATGTCTCTGATCTATTAGCTTAGCGACGGCTGATAATGGAACACAGATTTCCTTAAATGCCTGGAAATAATGTCGGTCTTTGCTGAACGACTGTGTGTGTTGTCGGTGCGTGCCTTCAACACTCAGCAGGCCACTTAACTCCGTCTCAGCCTTTACTTTCCCCTGACTCAGGCCTAGGTTTGGCCAGAGTTAGAGCTGATGGCCTCCTCAGGTTTTCTCTGAGCATGCTCACGTCCACGGGCGCACGCACACCCCAAAGGGTTGGCATGACCTTCTAGATCCCAGGAGAGTAGCAGAGCTTTCCGAAGCCCCTATGGTGCCTCAGTCCCCAGCGATTCCTTTTTAAGCTTTTCTTTAGCTCATTGTTTGTCCAACTGTTATCCTCTGCCTCACACCGTCACAACGTTCAACGATGTCTCTGATTGTTTTCAATGAATGTCTCCAATGGCAAAGGGCTGTTTGCACTGGGCAAGTTCTGATCAGGGCCAATAGCTAGCTTTGTGAGTGGGTCTTTCAGAAAACAACCAGATGGGTTAAATAGTGACAATCCTCTAAGAATATGGCTTTAAGGAGTTCCAACCTTGTTTTGCTCCCTTCGATGACTCCAGGCTGTTGTCTTTTACCAAGACCACATACTGTTGGTTTCAAGCCTGCCCAACAGCTGAGTAGGAAGCAATGAAAACAGGGCAAGTAAAATGTCAAAAACCTCACTGCTATTACTGAGATTCCGTTGTTTTTCTTGAATAAACACTCCCTCGAGTTGTTGTAAGTCTCTGGTCAATTTACAGAATTCTGAAGATGTTGATTCTGACCGTTTTTGCCAGTGTTCTCACTGCTTTTATGGAGGGGAGGATTTCAGTGATCTCTCCTCCACCGTTTTGCCAGCATCATCCAGTCAATCATGCATGGAAGTACCAAAAAAAAAAAAAAAAAACCAACAGGAAAAAGAAGTGTTTCTAGAAATAATGCTAAGTCAACCGGATATGCCTACAGGAAAAATAAACTTTAACCTCTAACATTTACCGTAGACAAAAACTAATCAACAAATCAGTTAAAACATAGAGTTTACAAAGGAAAACACCAGAGATTATCTTTGCAGCTGGAGGTAACAAAGTTTCTTAGATTGGATAAAGAAAACCACCATAAAAAAATGGTATTTCATCAAAATTTCCAAACCCTGTCATCAAAAGACACTGGTGAGAAAGTGAAGAGGCAAGCCACAGAAATAAGTAAAATGTATGTACAACGTTCATCTGGTAAAGAATTTGCATGCAGAATAAAGAACTCTTAAAACACAATAATAAAGACAAATGACCGAATAACAACGGAAAAATGTTTTGAACAGATATTTCACCAAGAAGGGTACATAGAAGCCCAAAGGCAGAGGAAAATGTGCTACACATTGTCCACCATGGAAACGCAAGCTAAAGCCACGAGATGATGCCGTAAATCTCCAAATGGACAGCACTGAGCAGACTGACGTCTACGAACATTGGCAGGGGCCACCTGGAGCTCCCAGAACAGTCGTACTGTGCCATCATGGGTGTAAAATGACACATAACGCTTGGCGAAAAGTCTGGAAGTTTTTTCCAAAACTATATACCTATTCTGTGACCCAACAATTCTCCTCATGTGCATTTACTCACCAGCTTTATTCTTACGAGCCCCAAACTAAAAGCAATACTGGGGTCGTCAGTGGGAGAACGGATGGCTAACCCATGGCTTATCAATGCAGCGAAACACTATTCAACAATTAAAAGAAAAAAAATTGCTATTTCAAAGAATAGCACAGATGAATCTCAAAAACATGCTGAGTCAAGCACGTCGGCATATACTGTATACCATTTACATGAGTTCAAGAACAAGCTACACTAATTACACAAAAGAAGCAGACCTTGGAAATTCCATTCGTAGTAAACTTAGGAGTAAAATAACATGGAAAATAGAAAAATGCGAAAGACCGAAATACCATTATTTGTAAGATAAACCCATGAACCTCATGGGACCCAAATGGTCGCTTTCGCAACAGTTTCTTTCATTTAGCTTCGAGATCGCATATGCTCTTTTTCCCTCCAGGTTCATCAGTTGATTCTTCTCGGTGTCCTTGTTGGTTACTCTTTTTCTCCCTGACCTCTTAACATTAGCGTGTCCCCAAAGCTCAGCCCTTAAAAGTCCTCTCTCCCCGTATTCGTTCTCTCGCGGTGGCCTCCAGCGTCGCGGTGTTAAACACCATCTCTGTGCTCACAACCGCTCGCCGTGTATCTCCAGCACCAGCTTTCTCCGGTGAACCCCAGACACCTTCCTACTCTCCCTCTGGAACCCTAATAGATAATTCCAAACTAACAAGTCCGTAATGGAGCTCCCGGTCCCCCCACCCCGGAACACACCTCCTACCCAGCTCTACCTCTCCTCACCTTGACTGGTGCCAACTCCGTCCTTCCAGGTGTTGGGGTGAAGTTCCTGGCCATCACCCTTGACTCTCTTTCTCTCGCACTTCACCTCCAACCCATCGGGACATCCTGCCGGCACAGACTTCAAAATATAGCCAGAATGTGGCTGTTTCTTGTCACCTGCTCTACACGCACCCTGGTCCAGTTCATGACCGTGTCTTGCCTGGGTTCTCATGATAGCCCTGCTGAGTCTATTTTCAGCACGAGTAGCCAGACAGATCCCATTCACGCATCATTCTGTTCGTGCCATTTCTCTGCTCCAAACATTCCACTGGCCTCCCTTCTCACTCGGTAAGGCCAGTGCTCTTTCTGAGGTGCCCAGCCCCTAGCCTGTCCCTCCCGTGCATCTTCCAGCCCACCTTGCGTGCTCTCCCGCAGCCACACTGGCCCTTGTGGTACTCCCAGAACTCACGGGGTTTGCCTCTGCCTTAGCATCTTACAATGGCTGTTCGCAGTGTTTGCTCGACAAGCTCCTTCTCCCTTTCCAGGTCTTTGCTTAATTCAACCTCCTTACCTGATTCAAAATTCTGATTCATTCTGGTACTCCTGACCCCTCACCCTCTGTGTCTTTCCTTCATGCGTATCACTGACCGGCATGCACTAATTACGTTAATTACCGTCTGTCCCCTCCTGCCGGCTTGAGCATTACCTGCCGCTCTCCCAGAGCCCAGAGCCAGGCACCGGCAGAGACGGTACGGATGATGAAGGTGCTGATGTCTACGCAGGGCGAGCTCTGGCTCCGGTTTGATGTTGGTGCCCACGGACTGGATTCTGGGCGTGGGGTAAGGGTCAAGGGCATTGCCAAGGTTTCTGTGTTCACAGGACTTGGCCTCTGGCTCCATCTGCTCTAAATTGCAGACATCTAAACTATCTTCTTCAGAGATACTGGAACGAGGAGCAACATCCCTATGGGAGCCACCAGTGAGGGGACCCCAACGGAGAGAGAGGGAGATACATCGATTAACCACCCTAAGCAGGGGCAAGGGGAGGCTGAGGAAAAGGAGCAAACCCTATAATTCTCGATTCACTGCATTACAATAAAAACGCGTATAACTTGAAAGTACTTGCTTAGGAGTATTTAACAGTAAACAAAGAATGCCCATTACAATTATTTTCTATTAGCAGCAAAAAAAATAGTTTGTGAAAAAGTCCCTGATCACACACATACATTACACACATATATACACACACATGTACACGTACAGTAGTGCACAAGTTATAATGATTTCTGAAAAAAGTCATATATTGCAGAAATTTCAAAATGTCTTTTGAAGTCCTTTATTAGAAAGATCTATTAGAATTATCCATACGGACTTTATTGTAAGAACTCTGGCAGCTGAATGATACCGTTTGACCCATTAATCGTACGTGTTAAACGAAGCTCCTCAAACCCACTGCGTCCTAACCCTGAGGCCGGCAAACGAGAACCTGTCGCCCATGGGACACTGTCTGGGGGTGACAAGCAGCGACGTTTCACTCAGAAGAGCATCGAGGTGTTCTGCAAGCACAGTCCCCTCACACCCAGGCTGGCGTCCTGTGTGGTGACGGGCAGGCTCGGGGGTCCCCGGAACCCTGGAGGGAGATGGCAGCTGGCCTCCCTGCCCCCAGGGTGCCTGTTTAGTGGGCACCTGAGGGAGATCATCTATCTGGTCACCTGTGGGATCATGGACACATCGGTAGGACACCCTGCTCCCCGTGGTGACAAGGGTACACAGCACAGAGAAACCAACGTTCCAATGTGGCGCTGGGACCCCGGGCTGGCCAGGAGGGCAGGCCGTGGGTGTCAGGGCGGCCGCCGTCCATGGCGCGCTCTCTCACATTCTGTCCCCAAGCTTTCCGAAATGGTGAAAAGGGGCAGAATTGCCTTATTATTTTTTCTGGAAGATTTTAAGACCCAGATAGTTATAAAAGAGAAGAGGTTAGTTCAGTCGTCAGAGAGAAGAATTCTTTGAGGCCAGACCGGACCGGGTAGACTTGAAGTCAGGTGGATGTAAACGAAGTTGATTTTCGCAGACGCTGACGTCCTGCTGCGAACACCTACATGTTGGGGAGAAGCTCACCTACGGAAAACTGTCCTTTCGCCAGAAGACGGGCAGGAGAGCACCGACGAGGTGGGGAGGCCTGTCCTGAGAGGCCCCCCGTCACAGGGCTCTGTGCCACCCACCACGGCCACATCTGATGCCCCGTGACCAAGCCTGCCTCCCTTCATTACTGTCCCAGAGGCGGCCACGGAGGGCAAGGGGAGCCTTCCCACAGGCTGGCCAGGACGTGCGATGGGTGGGGGACAGTCGGAAGCTGAAAAAACAGAAAACCGGTGACGGACCACTGTGTCAGACGCTGCAGACGTATCTGGCGATACAGGTGCGTGTCCGTGGACACCCATGAAAGTCCCGCCCCCCGGGAGGAAGCCCGGGCACCGCCTCTCCAACACGAGTGACCGCAGCGCCGTCAGACCCGAGGACGCAGGGCTGCGGCTGCACTTGCTGTCAGTGAGCACGACTTCGCCCCACCCTGCGTCCTGCTTTTTTCCTCCTTTACCTTCGGGGTCTTTGTTTCTTTCTAACACTCGTGCTTGGCGATTACAATCGGCACTGACGACGTCTGTTTTCATGTGACCCGCCTCTTCCGTGCTCAGAGGCGCCGGGGTTAAGCGACCGTCTGGGCCAAGTGCTTCACGGACACAAGTGCGAGTGGAGAGATGGGTTGGCCGGGCTGACGTGGTGACAAACAGCCAGGCTTCCGGCAACACCTGCCCTCTCCAGTGCTGAAGGTGCTTGAATTATTCAGCCCCTGAGCGGAGGGCTTCCAGAGAAGTGTTCGAAGTCATTACAGGTCACTTTTCTTTCCTGGAGAACATGTTTATTTGGAAACCAACCCAAAACAAAATAGTTCATTAACGAAATTTAGGACCTAAAAAGCTACCCTGTCGTTTAACACACTTTATGTTCCCATTTTCGGATAAAGTTCTTTTGCCTCAAACGCCCACATGGTACCGACGGCCAAGAACACAGCAACTGTTACTAGCTTTTAAAGAGTTTATTTATAACCCATCCATGAAATTTCTCCTCAGTATAAGGAAAATTTTCCTACAGATATTTTTAAATGAAAAAGCCTGCCTTTTTTTATACGCCAAGTGAATAAACCGGAAAAATCTAGAAACTTAAAGGACCTGGTCAACAGTCATACGTACAATTATAGGCAAAAGCTTACTTATGGGAACCTCAGTGCACATCAAAGGTATTTTCAAATATTCCAATAAGACTGGGAAAAAATCAGCACATTTTCCAAGTTTTAAAAAAATTGTTTAACGAAGACATTTACTTCCGATGCGTTTTGTTCTGGAAAGTTCTGTGGGTCGAGGATGCACGGCACCCTTGCACAGTGCTTAGTTCGCTGAGAGTAAGTAGAAGAATTTTAGAAGACTCATCTGGAAGCCCCCTCAGGCAGCCGGATGGACGGTTCTGCTCGCTCTTGTGAGAAGGAAGCGCTCTGTGGTCCTCACGGCAGCGGCTGCAGAAGTTTCCCAAGGGCACTGTCCCAAACGACATCCTTTGACGATGTGTGGGCCAGTAGCTGGTCACAGGAGATCTTAACTCCCTTCGCACTGAAGTCCGCTCATTTCTTCCCAGTTCCTCACAATCGCTTTGCGTCTCACCCCTGGCAGCTGGCCAGTGTGGAGATAATTTCGGGACCACAAACAGTGGGCGTCTTCTTTCTTCTTAACTCCTTGGGCCTTCTCTTCCCCCTTCTGGGGGTGAACCCGCCTTGACTCTCTCTTCACGAATCAGTCATCGATACTCATCTGTTACTTTACCTTTTGAGCTTTGCCCTACGTTATATTAAACTAATGAACATAAATCAAGTGCACTCCAGAAATTTCAGAAAGTCTGGGTAACGAGTCCCAATCGATGGCACAGTTTTCCGTAATTATAGACGTCACCCATCTGCTGAATGCGTCACGTCTCAGAACCTGCTTCTGTGGCTGGGACCTAATTTCTTTAAATTCTGGTGCTCCTCTTTAAGTTACCCAACCTGAGTAAATCTCACTCTTGAAGGACCACCCGTGGTCGCATAGTCCCTAAGAGGCCACCAGAGTGTCTTACATTGTCATGTCCAATATGATTTGGTCAATTAAACCTCCCGGTCCATGGTGCTTCCCCACAGCAGGGGAGAGAGGGTTCTTAGAGAATCTCTTGGGAGTTCAACAACCTTTTAATTATTTAAAGAAATTAATTACGATTTATTTCAATTCTGGGGGAAAAAAGTATCAGCAATACGGTCATTTGTCAGGGAGAGTAACTGAACTAAAACTGTCAAGGCAACAAAATTTAACAGATTGAGTTTCATGTTTTAGCCAAATTAAAGTTAAAAATTTTTATAGGATTTTTATTGCTCAGCATTCACTGCGATTTGACCTATAAGCTAAACGTCCAATAGTTCGTTACCAGTTCTATACATGCAAACACAAACTGAGCGGTGTGAACGAGCTTCATGAAGGACCCCAGTCCGGTGTCGGGGATGCCGGCCGAGGACGCAGCCCCAGGATGATGGCCTTTTTCATGCTGCTGAGACTCTTGAAGCCCAGAGGATCCACTGTGATCATATTCAAGGGTTTGGCATTTTTTATTCGCAGAGTGAAAGGGAAGAAGCAGTGTATCGGGAGATTTGAGAGAGTCTAGGAGATAACGGTTGAAGGTTTCCTTGCCTCTCAGTGTACCAAAGGTCCCCAAAGGTCCCCCTCTGAGCGTGAGCTGTAAGCGGTCTCAGGCCACAGAGACCCATTCCGGCCTATGGGTCACGGTTGGAGATTTCTCAGTGTTTTACAACCAGAAATTTCCAGGAAGAAAATTTATTCTTTTTTATTTAATCCTGTTGCTGCTCCTTCCACTCTGAAATCTACTTCGGAGTTGGCAAGTAAGTTTCATTATGCGACAGTTTCACTCCCTCCAGAAAGCACCGTGTGGAGCAGGGACTATTCCAGGCCCCACGGGAAAGAGTTGCAGACCCATCACCCACTCCCGAAGGATGGGGGTAAGAGAACCGGCCGCCGATCTACGCCCTAACCTCCATGAGTAAGAATTTCACGTGCCACTCGGCCTTAGAGGCTAATCTTTAAACTATGATTATTATTTACAGTAGCTTCTTTTCTGTTTTTCTCCTCCTTTAAATAAATCTATTTTCTCTCTCACTCTTCTATCTACGTTTAGTCTCTCTGTGATCATCCTCAGCCTCGTGGCTTCAAGTGTGACCTTGAGTTCAACGGCTTCTCAGTTCTTGTCTGCAACCCAGGCCACGGCCCCCGCCCCAAACTCTAGGCCCGTCTGTTCAGACGCCCACCCCACTCATGTGCCAGTCAGGCATCCCAGATGAAGATTTCAAAAAGCGAACTTCGGGTTTTCCCCTTGATCCTGTTCCCTGCTCCAACGTGGTGGCCACAAAAGGGCAGAGGGACCGATGCGGGGTGAGATGTGCCTTCCGCCACCCCCACGGGCAAACGGAAGCCAGCGGTGGGGAGAGTGTCACCACGCGTGCCAGCAGCCACGACGCTTGGGAGAAGGTGGGAGGGGCCTGCGGCGGAAGCAGTGCCACCGAGAGCCAGGACGTGGATTCAGGTGGCCCAGCCAGGCCTGGGAGCAGTGCTGAGCGCCTCCTGTCCCCAGAGAACGGACGATGGCTGCCACAGAGCGGGCGGGATGCCGCAGCAATGCATGCTGACCCCCAACGCCAGGCGGGACACGGTGGCTCAGTGCCGGGAGGCTCGGAGGACAGAGGGAGGACCAGACGCTCCCGCCGCCTGCGCACCCGCCGCCCCTGTAACCAAACGCCACGAGCCGCTGGGGGAGGGAGGAGCAGCGGGTCAGCGAGTTTTACATCTGCGCTGCAATAGCTCGGGGGGAAAAACACCCTGATTGAGTATTATCCAAAAGACAACACTTTCACCCCTGTAGAAACTGAGCTCGGTTTCCGTTTCTGTTCCCAGCAGATGTGATGGCTCGTGACAAAGTTGAGAAAAACGAGGGAAAATATGATTCTCTTGATGACCAAGTTTGGACTGGAAATTTCAGACCCACAAAATACATAAAGAACACATAAATCCATGCGGCCGCTGGGTGGAAAAGCCAACCTGTCTGCACTTAACGTCTACGTAAATTATAAAATAAAATGTGTGATGCTTAAACACACACACAGCAGCCACGACGGGACGCAAACAAGTCACTGAGCTAAGGTTCAAGAAAAGAAATAAAGCACCTCGTTAAGACCTCGTCACTGAGCTCCATACGGCCCGCGGCGTCTGCTGACCCGGCGCACAGAAAGTCACACATCCATTTCCGGTGGCAGTACCCTATTGTCTCGCTCAAAGGCAATCATCGGCAAGTTCGATATTCCCAGCAATCTAACAAAAGAGCGGAAGCATCGTGCAGGCCTCAAAGCTTCCCGAAGCCACCGAAGTCTGCACAAAGCAGCGGTGGCAGATATCCACACAGGCTTGCTTTCTTTGTGACCGTCGCCAATTTTTTTTTCCCAGCACACAGGCCACGTGGAGAACACACACTGTCTGATGGCTGTTGCAATGGCGTACTGTCATTTTCACCTCTGTCACCATCTGTGAACGTTTCGAATGGAAATGACCGTGATGACGAAGGGAGGGACATCACGCCCACCTCCCTGCCACAGCCCTTCCCTTTACGGTCATCCGTCAATATCCATCAGTCTGCGCATTTCAAAAATAAGAGTCCTGTTCTTACAGTACGTCTGTCACCATTCAAAGAAAGAATTTAGACTTTGTGTTGACAGCGTACAAATAGTACTGGACATCGGCATCGATCTTTCTGTTTTAAATTACTTTCAGCATATAACGAAAGACTGGAAATGTTCTAAAAACAGAATTAAACGATGATATGTTAAGATCCTCGAAAATGAGATTCTCATTCTCCTGGAGACAGATACGTGCATGTGTGTGTGTGTGTGTGTGTGTGTGTGTGTGTGTGTGTGTAGTAAATATTCCACTAGGATTTGAGTTATCCATGTGATTTATGAACCTGTTATTGGTGGAAAATATAACTGAGGAATAAAGAGGCTGAATGACTGTCAGCAAAAGGAACAGTGGGCTGCTGGACGTCAGGGGCCGGAGAGAAGCTGGCCAGGTGCACTCCGGCATTTTACACTTACTCTGAAAACAGTTAATCCTCATAAAACATAAATCTCATGGAATTTCATTTTCATCAGGTACTGACCGTAAATAATCGCCATTGGCCCCACTGGGACAAAGGAACGAGCCCTTTAATTTATTCTCCCTGAGTTCTGCAACCCTGTGAAAAAGAAAATAGGTCCGCACGACCATGCGGGAGTGAGCAGAAAACTGTAATTTGCCATAAACCGTATTAAGCTCAAGTCCCTAAACGAAAGGCAATATATTTATTAGGTAAAATGAGGGTAATTTTAGAATGCCAAACAGAATAAAGCTTGGCTAATCTTGTATTCATAAATCACTCATTTTTTTCCAGTCCGGATCCAAGCCTATTCCCATGGAATAAAATACTTTCGAGTCCCGTAATTCGACGTGGATGACCGTGACAGGCACGGAGCAGGCAAGCCCCCGTTCTGGTCCCAGTGGCGGGCTCAGCGTTTTGAATGTTGAGGCTTGAGCAGTGTGAAGGGTTTCTCAAGGGCAAAACAGTAAACAGAGACGGGCAAACTGCCATGGGTCCCACCTTGGTTCCTTGTCAGGAAAGTGCTTTCTTGATCGTCTCAGAGGTAAACGGGGCACATTAAGAGTGTACCCGGACACGCACTAGGTCACATTATGCAAAATAAATGGTGCAGGCGTATCGCTGTTTGTCCAGGTAGCAAGGAAACATCCGGAATCGATGACGCACGCTTTCCAATAAAGTAAAGAAAAGCTGATATAAGGACGAAGTGAAACAACCGTTAGCTCGTAGGCACGTTGCTTCAAATTAATATAAAAATCACATGAAACCAGACCTCCTTTGCAAGCACGACGTCTCAGCTCCCAGTGCGACTTAGAGGGAAATGGGTGTAGAAGTCCACGCTTCCTAACAGAACAGGACAATGTCATCTGATAGTCATATAGGGAGGAGAGAGGGAAACACCTCGATTAAATCTGGGTTTAGGTTTAGCAGGCTATCATAAGATAATACATACAAAAGGGATGTTGTAGCAGTTTTTAGCTCAAGAAGGAGACGGGGGGAGTGTTTTGAAAATGTAAGTTTATTTGAGCCACAAAATAAAAGGGAGCAGGGCAATGTAATTTCTTTGAACGTAATACCAGCCCGGTCATAATACTCTCAGAAGTATTTGAATAATTTATGATCTTGACCTTCTCTGTGAGAGAATCAATATGCTATTTCCATCCTAATCACTCACTCTGAACTATAATTTTTTTTTTCCCTTAGGAAATGGAAGATGTTTAGCACCGTCCCAAAGACCCTGACATCTGAGATTACTGAACCCGCCTCCTCACACATGAAAATACAGAGAGCCGAGCGGGAGACCCAGATCTGGAGCTTCATAAGCAAATACATAAGTGACGACGTGAGGGTGAACCAAAACATAAAAATTTAGCATCACACAGACTTCCGAATTTTAGTTTATGTCCTGGAGACCGTTAACATTCTGACCTAAAGAAAACAAAATCAACCTCACAATGAAGCAAGTGACTGGAGAATCAGTCGACAAAGGCTTTGCCTTATCTACTCACTTGTCCTGGGGTCTGACATGGCCAAATCAGGGCACCCCCTTCCCCAAGTTCTATTTGTAAACAGACCAATCCTTAGAGTCGAATGGCTGACTCCAAGGAGCAAAGTTTGAGGACACAGAAATATTGGTTTTGACACATTATACCAAGTATTGATTAAGAAAAAATAAGTTATCGAAAAAAATTGTTAAAAAATGAACAAGTGCAATTATTTTGCAACCAACACCAACAAGTCCTCGATGAGAGTGCCCGGCACATCCTAGGCGCACGTTAGGCAGAGGTCGGATGGAGAAATGAATAAAAGAATGCGCAGGAAAACCCACAAACAACGCGATCCGGTGACTCACACGCCGGTAGTCAGGCCTGTGACGCAGTTTGCAGGAGTGGCCCAGCATGGAAATGTGAGGCCCCCTCCTTGAAAAGTTACTGAACGCCCCGACAGGGAGACATCAGAACAATAAATTAAGCGTGGGGCAGGGCCACGGGGCCGGCCTTCCTGTCCCCACCGCACTCGAGCCGGCCGGGCAGTCCCTGCTGCTCCTGGGTCACCGAGCAGCTGAGGTCGCACATGGCTCTCTCCTCCCCCTCCCCCTTGGGCTCCAGACACGCCAGGGGCCTCGGGCCCTCACACTCTCCTTCCGGCTGGTCCCTTCCATCTCTCACCTTTGCCTCTTGTCCCAGGATAGTGGCATCGCGCCACCTCCACCCAGTCCTTTCCCACCTGCTCCGATCCGGTGTCTGCGTCCACCTCTCGGCTCAGCACTCCTCGGCTTCCAAGCCCAGCGGCCACTCCCTGACCCTTCCTTCTATTCGAACACATTCGTTTGCTCACCACACACTCATGCCTTTATGTAACACATACTTAATGAGGGCTGCTAACCCCGCCGTCGTGCTAGACAACGTACGGTGTTTATTTACAGTGGTCAACATTGCACACGCACACGCACACGCACACACACACACATGCACACACACACATGCATGCATGCACGCACGCACACCGCATCTCAGGGAGTGGTGGCACCTTGGCACTGATCTCCCAACTCTCCCTACTGACTTGTCTCTGCCCTAAAGCTGCTGTCACCCTGAGTCCTCTTTCTAGGTCCTCTTCCCAGGTGGGCTCTCACGGTTCCACGATTCTGTCCACCACCTTCACAGCGACGATTTCGCATATCGACCCTGAACTCGGCCCCAGAGTTCTCTGCCTGCATCTCGACCCGCCTGATGAGTGTTTTCAGTAGATGGTCCAGCGCATCCCGAATAGCCTGTCCCAGTCCGAACTCATCACGGCTGACCCTTGGATGTTACAGGGGTTAGAGGTACTGACCCCCATGCAGTCGAACAGCCTCACATAACTTCTGACTCCCCAAAAACTTAGCTGCAGTTGTCCCTTGGTATCTGAGGGGGCGTTGGTTCCAGGGGCCCCAGACACCTGAATACACAGGTGCTCGAGTCCCGTATGTAGAAATGGCGTAGGTCAGTGCAGATCAAAACTGCGGATCGAAAACAGTACAGGTGTTTAGAGAACACCTGCACATCAGTGGACCTGCTCAGTCCAAGGTCACGTGGTGCAAAGGTCAAGTCCGCTTTGCCCTCTCTTCCATTTTTCCCTCTCGACCTTGTACGCACTGCAATCATCGCATAGGTCACACCTGACTGTGACCCTGTGCACTCGTCTCTGACCCACGCCAGCCTGCCAATGCCTCTCTGTCCCTAATCCTGCACTTGGCCAGAAATCAGTAGATACTCAAACGTTCGTTGAGAGAAACAGTCTCTCTACACAGGGTTCTTTTTTCATCTCCTCGAAGGATTTCAAGCTTGACTGTGCGATTGAATCTCATTATAATAAATTATCATGCTGATTTCAGTTGGAGCCAGGAATAGTAAATTGAAGAAGACACTGAACTGGACATCGCCAACGTTTAATTCCCCGTGAAATATCAGGTCTGACGGATCCCTTAATTCATTATGCCATTTTGTTCCGTTTATTAAATGCTTCCATTTGCTGAGTGACTTCTCTCCGCGGGCCAAGGGGTATTCGCATGGACAGCAGCAAATCTTCGAGGTAGTAAACGCTCGATAACTAAAACACTTTGAGGAGGATGGAAGACATAGCCCATTTGAGGGGCATGATCTTAGACACGATCAGGGTCTGCACTTGTACTTGAAACACGACAGGGTGAGCTCGATGAAGTGAAGTGGCCTGGCAATGTCACATGGGGAGTCAACAGCAAAGCAGCCATGGGATCCCAGACACAGGTGTTATTTCCGTGACACGACAATTGTCCTTGGTCTCCAAACCTCACGGCAGAGACTGCTGACGGCTTCCCCATGTGCATTCTCCCCTTCCAACTTAGTGTTCTTGCCCCATAATTTCAGTGGAGCACGTGGCCTGCTGGGAGAAAGAAGACATGTCCCAGCCTCCTCTGCAGCTGGGTGGGACCAGGTGGCTTAGTTCTGACCTTAGAAATGTAAGCAGACCTGCGATGTGCATCTTTTGGAAACAACTTTGACTATAAATGGCCTGGTCCACGTTGGGCTCTCCTTCCTTTCTACTGAATGGAATGCTGACGAAATGACTGGATTTTGAGCAGCCCTCTGGGACCATGAGGTAGAAGCATTAAACTTAAATGCCCAGAGAAATGTAGTAGAAAGTTTGGGTCCTTACCATCAAGTCACACAAGCCCTCCAAATTTCTTCCGATTCCTTTCACATAAGAGAAAAGTTAATTCTGTCCTGTTTAAGCCATAATTATTTTGGATTTTCTGTCACACACAAACCTAATCCCGACAGATAAAACCCGTACTCTCTATTTTTCCCTCCATTTGACTTCTTCTACTTGTAGATCTCACTTCTACTACTACTACTAAGTCTACGTTATCTCACCAAGGACTCAGAATAATTCTTCCTGCCCACTCGCCAAGCCTTCCGCCTAAATGAAGATCCTGTGTTCCCAGAAGTCATGGTGAGGACATGCAGCGCAGTGCAGAATTCACAGGTGGAGCGGAGGAGCTTGGAAAAGGTACAGCGGATTTCCAAGTCAAAGCAGCCGCCAGGGAGCAGCATCCTATTTCCCAATGCACAGACTGGTGAAATGGTGCGCCTTGCTTCCTCCCACCGCGAGCCTGGGGGCCGGCTGCCACATTTAAGAAAGGTGGTTTTTGTCAATGGTCTCTAGATATAGAATGCGATTTCAAAGAACCGCGTTACGGAACAACAGTAACAGCAACAAGAGATGCACCATGGAAGGTGATGGATGTCTTCGGGGCGAGAGGGAAAACGGGTCTGTCGTGTGTCTCCACGCCACCCGCCAGCCCCGTGGGAGGCGTCAGCCTCACAGGGCACAGCAGGGTGGGGTCGCGAATGCCCCACCCGTTAGGGGGACCTCAGGGTGGAGGGGCGGCGAGGCAGGCGGGCTCCGTCAGAAACGGACTTGCAGTTGCACATGCACGTCTGTTCTTTCTCTCGATGCACGCGGCATTCTTACATACACGTGGCGTTGGATTGAAAAAATCTCAGCCCCAGGGCTTCCTTGCTCCACGGGGCTTAGAAGCAGATGCTGAAAAACAGTGGCGTGATTACCAGGAGCGTGGGGATGATGAACCTGGAGCAGGAATGAAGTTCTAATGCAGCGGCCCCCAACCTTTCTGGCACCGGGGACCAGGGTCCCTATGAGAATCCAATGCCCGATGACCTGAGGCGGAGCTGAGGGGGTGATGCTGGTGCTGGGAGCGGCTGCGATCACAGTGAAGCTTCGCTCGCTGGCCTGCCGCTCACCTCCTGCTGTGCGGCCCAGTTCCTAACAGGCCACAGACCCGTACCAGTCCATGGCCCGAGGGTTGGGGACCCCTGTGCTATCTGATTCATTCACGTTCAATTTTGCTTCGGGTTGTGGACAGAGTTAACAGTAACAGAGCAACAGTCATAGTCGTAACGGGGCCACCAAGCAAGGCTTCCTGGCATCTCAGACGTTCTCAACCAGGAGACTCTTGCTGCGCCCATCCTGAGTTTTTCTCTCCTCACAGTCACGCACGCTTGCACACGTCCCCTCCCTTTCCTGCATCGCTTGGGCCCCTCACACCTGAGTGCGCCCTGCCCGCTTCGTAGTCCTCACTTCCACGAGGCGATGCTCACGAAGCCTCGCAACTGACCCCTCCCCGTGCTCTCACTCGTCACCGCTGTGGCTTTTCTTTGAACCTTTTCTACCACATCGACGTGCCCCTCCCTCGCAGTGAAGGACTCAGGGCTCTCTCGACAGGGTGACGCTCAGCGTGGACGGCTTTGCAGGATCTGGCCGCAGCTGAGGCGCCACGAAAGGCGAGCCCCAGATGTCAGGTCTCTGTTCCAGGCGCGTCTGCAAATTTCTTGGTGTCACCTTTGCTTTCTGCAGATTTGGCTGGACACTCCTTGTGATGGAAGCGAAGGTGAGGGCTGCCGTGAAATGTCCTCAACCGCTTGTCCAAACCCAGGAGGACAAGAGCAAGTTAAATTCTTACAGAGCAAAGAGGTAGGTAAAACGAGGGTACCTCAAAATTAAGAACGGAATGTGGAATCATATGCATAGGTGTAAAATACATATGCATGCAGAATGATCTACCCCCTCCCTCCAATTCGATCGATCTGACGCGTTGCCCCTGTCCCAGCATTGTCCCCAGGATACCCTGCAGACGCTTGATATAAATGCAAAGCCGGCCTATTCGGACCAAAGTTCACTGTATCAATGCCGCCTCTTATATTCCAATACAAGAGTCACACGCTCCAAACCATTTACTTTCTAAACAACTATTTCTATCTTGCTTGTAAATGCTAACAAACTCTTACCTAGACATCTACGATCATCTACACGCTTCACTTTTTTTCCCTGTAAACGAGAAGGACATTCGCCAAAGGACCTATGTAGCACCCAGTCCTTGGGCTCCTAGCTCACTTAACTATTAAATCCCACTTTCATAAAATGCCAAGCATTAGCGTTCATTCTCTTCAATGTCTACGCAGTTTCGTGAGAACTGGCGAGGTCTGATTGGAGTTTCATTTGCTTTCTGACTCCGAGGAGGCCGGGGCACAGAGATCAGCCCTGAGCCAGCTGTCCTACCAAAGGCTTTGGGTAGGTCACAAACCTGTGGGGAAGTCACCTCATTGTCCAGTACTGTGTCCTTCCCCCGAGGCAAGGCTCAAATTACAGAATCAGGGTTTCCCGGCTTGAATCCTTCCTCCTGCTTCAAACTATAATAAAGTGTTCCTGAAATGATAGGGATGGAAGTTTAGCCTGGGATAAAGAAGGTGCAATTTGTTTGCACGTCTGGATGTAGAATATTTTGGCTGTCAGTAGGATATTTTGGCTGTCAGTAGGATGAACGTCTAGTCCATCTTCCTGCCTGAAAATGAGGCTTCCTTGTTTGTTCTGGAAACCAGCACATAAGTGCGGGTACATTAAGGCATGAACAGAGATTTTCGAATGGCGAATTCTGACCCCTACCCTGGTACTGCCTACGGATGGGCAGGTGATTTCATCTGTTCAATGATAAGAGGAAATGAAGAGCAATCACCTGTCTTGCAAGAGGGCTGGGAGAGAACGCACCAACGAACACGGCTGCCAGACCGACCAACGCAGAGTTTTTCACGGGGCAGAGGTATCGTCTACTATGTTGTGTTGAGGAACAAGGTGCTGTTCTACGCATCCACACACGTGGAGCTCCGCTGAAATCTGAAACACCGTCAGCGTCTCTAACAAGCAGAAGTCACCCCCATGGGCTAACGTGGGTTTTGAAAGCCAACGGTGTCGGTTCGATGACCTAAAGTCAAGGGCAGCCGTTGGGGTCACATGAAAAACATGCGGGTCCCTTTCAGAATAAACCCACCCGGCCATTTTCTGGGATTTCGCCAGTCGTTTTGGCTTGTTTCAAAGTTTGCTCATTAAGGTAAAACATTACATAAATTTGTCATAATAGATACACTAAAGGTCAGCTGATATAATTTTAAATGACATCAGCGCAACAAAATTATACATATCACCATGTCCCTTTTGGACCTTGGTAAAAAAAAGACACAAAAGCGTTGGTTGGTTTCACTCCCTTGCTGACCCCGTTCATGCAAAGCCTTCTACTCCTTTTCCGTATTGTCCACGCGTGAACTTGAGAGGGCAAATGTCACGTTACCGGGTTAGGTCCTTCATTACGGTCCTAAGTGTACATTCTGCTCTGAACTTTCTAAGCGACTCATTTTCCAGTCATTTGGAAGCCACACAGATGTTCTCAGCTGTCAATACTGGGAAAGACTGCATTGCAGTTCAGCATACACAAAGCACGGAGCGAGCTTGACCTAGAAAGAAGTTTCTTTTTTTTTTTTTTCCAAGGTGATTATGTTATTAGAAGTACTTTATTTCTTAAAAGGCTAATAATCAGCTCTAGAGAACACTTGAGAATTGAATCTTAAGAACATGAGAACCCATTTGTGATACTGAATGTTAGCTGTACGCCTGATAGATGCTTCCATGAAGCCACACACGCTATGCTCTTAGAATAACTAAATCAACTGCACAGAAGCATACTGAAAGGCAGTTGAGTCTCATTTAAATTTTTTGTCATCGATTGAGCTGGATTATTTTGAAACTAAATGAAAACTTATGGTTAATAATGGTAGGCTGCTGACCTGGTCAGTATTTCAAAGCCCAATCCTCCAACGACTTTGAAGCTGAAGTTGAAAAAGATGCCTATATAAAACCTATTTGTTCTGAAAATCTGAATGTGTAAAAACCATCATGGCCAACAGCTACTGGCCTAAACACAAACCTATCTATTAGGCTATGCTGTAAACAGCGAAAACATAAACTGTACACACTTAAACTCAGACACTGATTGCGGAAAATTACTGGAGGTAGAGAAAGCTTCACGGAGACTGTGGTGAGTGATGGACTTGCAGGCACCACTGACCACAACAACAAGACTCAGGGGCCATCTGTGTCCAGCACTACGGGAGCCCCCGCTATATCCAGTAAGAAATGACATCACAGGAAGGCTGAATTTGTTGGAAGATTCTTATATGGAATTCTGCCCAACCTTCTGTCGGTCATCCAGGTCGGTCCGTTTTTTTTTTTTCTTCTTCTTCTTCAAGTCTATGGATCGATAAAATTGTGTCTCAGAGCTCTACAACCGACATGTGCAATCTAGGAGTATTGATATTTATGTGTACAACCCTAGTCCTAGAGAAATCGATACTGTGGAAAACTTAAAACTCTGTGTCCTCATTCTCAAAAGGGGACTCCAGGACACTCTTTTGACGGTAAGAACTGAGCTCTGTTTTCCTCAAGAGCTGGACCCTGACATAAGTGTTTGGGTAAAAGACATGCTTTCTCACCACATCAATTTTGTGGAAATTCAATTTCTCAGGGCACTTAACTATTCCCTGCTGTTCTCAGCAGGAAAAAAAACGAAAAAGAAAAAAGCTTCGGAGCAGCAGGAACTGAATCACACACATTTAGCTTCCACTCAGAAGTCTGTGAGCGTGTTGGTAATGTAGCCCTGACAGCAGAAATGCAGTGACAGCCAGAAAAATACAGCACGGGATTTGCAGTTGGAAGGTGGATAAGTTCTGGAGATGTGAGGCACGGCACAGTGATTACAGTCAACAATACTGTGCTTATACTTCAGATCGCTAAGGGACTAGACCGTACATGTTCTCTCGCACGTATGCACGCACACGCACACGCACACCACACGATAATTATGTGACGTGACGGAGGTGTGAGCTGTATCAAGTCAACACAGAGTACACCTTAATCATACACAATGTTATGTCAATTATATCTCAGAAAAACTTTCTCTGCCACGTGCCTACTCATCAAAACACAAACTCTCTATCTGAAATTCAGCAACGGTTTTAAAAAGAAATTTCTTTATACCGAATAAGTTAGCCATTTCAAAAAGACGGGTCTCACACTGATTTTCTTCACTTCCTTCCAAAATTTTTATTAAGGCATCCGGATGGACAAAAGGAATCTCTCGATAAGCCAAACCAGGCTAATCACCAGCTCTTACACAACTCGTGGGCTATATGGGGGTTGAGAGGGATTATGAGACCATCTTAAACGCAGCTATAGAAGCTCAGCTCTGGTGTGAAGGGGGTGCTGTGTGTGTGGTCCGTGCGGCTGGGAGGGGGTTCATCGAGTCAAGGTCAGGACGGGCTTTCCTGAAGAGACGCTTAAGCGGAGATGCGCTAACTAGTGCAAGGAGTAACGGGGAGCAGAATGTGCAAAGGCCCCGGGCCAGGAGGATGCACATGAGCACCGGACAGACGGCGAGGGCTGTGTCAGCAGAGTATGAGGCCGGCCTGGAGCGTGATGGCATCGCAGGGCGGAGAGGAAGCAGGGCACACGGCACCGCTCAGCTGCCACCCGCCAGCGTGACGCTCACGCTGAGAGCCACGGCCGGTGACCTGGACTCAAGCCCCTCAGCATTTTCTTTCCTGACTAGAGAGAAATGCTCATCCCTGTCCTTAATGTTAAACCTTTCAGAAACTTTCTCAGTATTTTATGATATATTTCTACCTTAAATGAAATTCCTTTTCCATAATTTCAATGTCTAAAGAGGAAAAAAAATCTGTATAGTTATTTTAATTTTTTTCATTCATTACTAATAGCAGAGTACCTGATTTTAAATTATTTTTTGCTTAAAGTGAACAAAATTATTTCTCACTCCAAGTTGTCCCATAAAACCAATATGTGATTATTTGAGGTGTCAGGATTTCTCCAGAAATTTTTTTTTAATGAAAGTACTATTTATTTTAAAAATTCTACAAAAAGGGCTTATCTTCAGTCATTTTCTCTTTGTGGGTTCCCACTCCAGTGCAAAAATGCTGTGAATTAAATCACATATATATTAACCCAGACAAAGGATGGGAATACCTCAAACTATGCAACGTGACCGACTGACCCTAGAGAGGCTTTCTTCCAAGAACACTGTCAACAACCGTTTGTAAAGAGACCACCACTGGGTGCCACAGTCGTTCACACTCACGGGCACGGAAGGACAGATTTACACGAGGTGCCTGTCGACCCATCACGGTGCACGGAAGCCGAATCTGCTGTCAAAACCGTACGCCCAGCACAGAGCGCTGCTAAATTTAGGACAGAAACGGTGACGCAAACGAAACAGGCGGACGGAAAAACGGCAGCGGGTAAAACAAGGCTGAGGGGGCCCGGCAGACGGGGGAAGGGGGACTCCACGCTTGGCCACAGCAGGCACAGGGTCGCTTCCAGCGTGGGTCACGCCCGAGCAAGAACGCCCCATCAGAGCCCGCTGTCACTGACCCGGCCAGGCATCCGGCCTCACTGCCACGGGGTGGATTTCACAGTGGGAAGAAGAAACACTACATGATGTTTCTTTTCCCTGGACCGTCTCGTCTCTTGGGGACAGTGGGGACTGGCTTCTCTGGGCCACTTTCAGGGCAGTAAGAAGAGAGTGGGGACTGTGGCTTTCACCGATGCTCATTAAGGGGTGTTTGAGCCGGGGGCACACGAGGTCCAGACACAGGTGTCCTTGCCCATTTACGGACTCAGGCCCCGCGACACCTGCTGTGGAGGAGAAGGTCCCGGAGGTCATTCTGAAGCGCTTTCCCCAATGCGTATGACGGCATGCACTGCAGAGTGCGAAAATGTCCCACGCACGGACTGCAACGTCCCTTATGATAAGAGAGATGGATGCACGTGCCCATGCCACCCCGGGGTCCGCCAGGGCGGAACTGTCCTTCCGGTGGTGCTGAAATGAAGTCGAACCCCAGGGATCCCCTCAACTGAATCTGACTGACCGCCACATGACCATCCGTAGATGCTCCAGACGCGAAGCCTAGAATGGGAAGTGAGCGCATGTGCACACACATGTGCACACGCACGCACGCACACGGCTCTCACCCCGGCTGGAGCACTGGAGAGCGGAGAGGGGAGAGCGGGCTCCTGCCGACACGCCCGGAGACACCCTCCCTCGTTCTGAACCAAGTGGAAAGTGAACAAAAGCTCTGCCATGAAAAACGACTGCACACGGTGCCCACTTTGCTCAATCTGCTCCCACACACCTGTCAGCCCTCCTGAACCCACCCGGAAGGGGACAGTGCGACCAGCCACAGGGACCGGGAACGGCCGGCTAACTGTCCCCCAGATACCATACATGGTCAAAACAAACAAACAAACAAACAACAGCCTGTTTTAATTTACCAACTTGGCATTTTGTTTTTCTGGGGTTTTTAACATTCTTTTTGATTTCTGAAAACATCACATTAAAATATTCTTTACTTGATGAGTGAGTTTTTTGGTCTCCGAGATAAAGGCTTCACTCCAGCCCTGTGACATACCACCATACATACTGCACACCTTACCACACACACGTCCACATGCATGAACACACACGCACACACACGCACACACACGCACACACACTTCAGAGACACAAAGATTGGACTGGACGAGATCTAACTCTTAGGGACAAGACACTTTTCCATGGCCCTCAGAATCCATTTGGTTCTCTGTGGTCATTCGCAGCCCGTGGCAGACCAGGGTCCTACCCCCAGCCACATCCAGGCATAAACAGCAGCAAGCCACAGGCAACCCGAGTCTCAGACCCTCGGGGCTTCGAGCTGGCTCTAGAAACTCCGTGGCCCATCAGAAGGTGAGAAATAAAGCAGATTTCAGGTAAAACATGCTGTTACGAAGTGTGTTATACTCTGAATGAGACTGGCACAGTCCCTGATCTCCAAGAATCACATCAAGTCACAGTGGATTTTCACTTAAAAAGAGCCAGAATAATTTGGCTTAGAAAACATACGATTTATTTCAAATAGCCAAGTGAGGTAGGTCGCTGTTTTAACTTGATCCCTTGGTAGTTTGTATTTGTCTATTTGTTTGATAAGCATTGTCCGGGGAGTTAACTGACTTTGTCCACACGTGGTACTCCACTGAGGGGTGTCACTGAACCCCTCAAACTCATTGTGTGATATGGAAATGTAACGTTTAATTAACTGAGATTCTACTCATTGCAGGCAATGTACTAGGAACTTGGGATAGATTTAGGACCAAACAGTGTCCTCCGAAAACTTACATTCACTGGGAACCTGTGAATGTGACCTTACTGGGATGTAGGGTCTTGGCAGATGTCATCGAGCTAAGCTGATGTTGTACTGGATTAGTGTGGTCCTTAAATCTGATAGGATTTCTGTCCTTCTAAGAGAGGAGCTCTATATGCAGAGGGACACATGGAGGGAAGATGGCCATGCGAAGCCACCTCGATTTGCGGTACCTGGTTACCGCAGTCCTAGGGGGCCAGCGCAGTTAAGAGGGGAGCAATCCTACAGAAAGTACGAGGGTGAGGACTGGGCGTGCCCTGCGGGAGAGGGTCCTCACCGTTGCGAAAGGCAGTCACACGAAGTCACGCAAAGTTACGCGAAGTCACGCGAAGTCCCGACGAGAGCTGAGCAGAGATTTGAAGGAGTTGGGAGAATCACTGCTGAGAAGACCCGGGCAGGCAGGACTCCGGGAGAAGCGGGAGTGCGCCTGGCACACCTGCACAGGGGCAGCGAGGCCACGTGGCCGGCGTGAGCGGGCCCGCGGAGAGTGGAAGTGGTGTCGCGTTGGCCGGGGACATCGGGTGGGGCCCTGGATCGGCTGACCACATCCCGCAGCGGCCGACTGTCAGGTTTGAGCAGAGGACCGATGCCATCTGATCTGGGGTCCCAACAGTCACTCTGGAAGCTGTGCTGGCTCTGGGGACAGGGGCAGGGGCAGAGGGGGTGGCAGTGCCCCCTTCCGAGACCACAATGGCTTGGGCCAGAAGGCAGTGGCCTGAATGGAGAGAAGTAATTCAATCCCGAATAGGTCTCGCAGGTGGACCCACCAGGATTTGCCAACAGACTAGGAGTTGGTGCAGGAGGAGGAGAAAAGTCAGAGACAACCTCGAAACAGCAAGGGCTTTGGGCCCGAGCGACTGTGAACGTGAAAACACCATCGACCGAGAAGCGAACCCGGCAAAGCTGTGCACGTACCCATGCTGCCTGCTGACGACACGAGTTTTTGTTTTGTCATTCTCCAGGTGTGGATGTTTGGAATAATTTTTAAAACATGTCAATACGGACGTTTTGCCTTAAGTGACCGTTCTTCCCCTTCCAAAGCGCTTCAGAGTTTGAGACGCTCCATCTGTCCCCTCGGAGGGACCCCAGTGAAGGCGGGAGACGTGCTGCTTCGATTTGAAGAGGAGGAAGCTCAGAGCCACCAGTGGCTCGCTCTAGGCCACACGGCCGGCAGGAAGTAAAGCAGGGACCGTGAGTCTGGCCCCGAACCCCGAGCTGCGTCTTTCCCAGCATTGGACATCGGTCTAGACGTTTTTATTTGTAACAAGCACCTCAGTGCCTTTTACTGCATCTCTCTGAGAGCCTTTGCTAATGGTCGAAAAACTTGCATTTGACAGACTGGAAAACCAGTGCAGATAGAGCTTCGATGATATCCTGATAGACCCCAGTGACACATTAGAGATCACACGGGAGGGCGGTGTTGGAATCTATATGCCACCCAAGACTTCTTGATGCATGTATGATTCATTCTTTTTAGTCACTTCAACCTTCCAGTGTTTCGAACTTAAAATCAAGTTTATAACCTTTTATAATCCAATTCTTATAAACACATTAACATAACTTTTTCATTGCATGGTCATTTATAAGGCTGAAAAGTGGTAGCACCCTACATTATTAACAGTAGGGCGAGGGCTGGGTGATTGTGGTTGATTCAGTCAGTGACGATTTATGGGGAAGTCTCTGTAGCAATGGGCGAGAACAGTATGTGGCCAGGGCGCACGGGGCCGGGGGAGCGGCTACTTGCGGCTACCGCGGATGCCTCTTGCGTCAGCATCTGCGCCGTACCACTCGTTAAATAGCTTTCATAGCACCCTTCTCACGATGCGACGTCAAGTGAGGAAAAGCAGAAGTCAAGTTATATTACGTCATGATTACGATCATAGAGCTAAGCATGTGCGCACGCACACACATAATTGACTGGTGGTTCTCCCTCTAGATCGCAAATTTTCCACAGTTGTATACAGATGTTATAATTTGAGGACTCGGCACTGAAATCCTAGGGGGTGCAGCCCTGCCACCGTGTGACCCTACCCTACACTCCCCTCTTCCCACGAGGGCACAGCTCGTGCTCGGGGGCGGTGGAGTGGAATGCCGTGCTGACAGAGGACAGACGACAAGTTTGCTTTGCTTTTGACGATAAGATCGAATGCACTGGACTTCTTGAATGTGTTTCCATTTGGCTAAGGGCACTACAAACTGTACGGAAAGACCAAGCGCTATCGGCCTCTGTTAATGAAATCCTGATCCTCTTAAAGCCCTGGTTCACTCAAGTCTTATTCTCTGTCTTATTCTCCCATGCATCTCTTTCAGGCTGAAGAAGCATGCTTAGTGCGACCAGAGAAGTACAGTTTCATCAAATACAGGGAAACCTTTCAAATCTCAGGATCCCTTGTGATGCTATTATACTTTATCGACCTCTAGCCATGGCGATTTATGCTTACAGTTCACAGGAGTGAAATTAGATCTTTGAACAATAGGTCGGGGTTTCCTGTTGCAGACCCATGTGAGTTCAGGACGCTCACTCCTGGCAGTATATTCTGTCAACAGGGGCTGACCCTGGTTAAACCTGCCTTCTCTCCCATTTACCCTGTTGAAAGGGGCTATTTTAATGCGACTTAACATCTTTGAACCAATCACTACTTTTTCTTCTCTTTTTGAAAGGACCAGTTCCTTAAAAAATTATAGACCCAAAATACAAGGGAAAGCAACAAGGTTATACATGGAGAGGTAGAAATACCAAAGTAACTGAGAATTTCACTGCAGGTAACAGGTAACACCTAAAAGGCAATCCCACTTGATCACACTAAATCATCTGAAGTGAGACACATCCGTCAGACAATTAAACCTACTACGTAAGCGAGGGCTGTAGCATACGGCGCGATGACAGCTGATTTGAATTCTTTTTATGCATTGCTTTTCCTGCAGAAAGCCAGTTAACATCACAACACTTGGCTTTTTGTCTGGCACCCCCGTATTGGCTGTGCGGAAATCCCGTTTTGCACTGTCACTGCAAAAGTATATTATTTATGAAACTGATTTCTGACACATTGTATTGTAAGATGGTTAATGATTAATTGACTTAGCCAGTGGTAGGATTTGCTATGTTTAATAATGCATGAGATGATGGCCTTTTAATTTGTTTATATTTCCAGTAAGACTGTACGCTTCTGTGATATTATCGAAAAGGTATGTGACATGATTCTGTGGATCAGCTCGTGTTGCTTTTAAACATTTGAAAAGCATTTGCAACCTGGAGATAACCAAATCAATGAGTTCAGATACTTAACGATGGTAAAGTATCTGATGGATACTTTCATGATGGAAAGACAGAATTTAAAACTGTTTTCCCATGTCTTAAACGTTCTGAACTAAGAATTTATTTGCTATTCAGTTGGTCAATGAAACAGAGGACCATATTTCCTCCCCGAATTTCAGTTGTCAGCAACAGTGAGCAACGTGGCAGCAAAGACAGAGCCGGAACAGTTCAGAAAAAAAAAAAAAAGACCTGCAGCATCCGAATGTGCTCCGTGTACCACCCGATGGCTCGTTCCGAACAGGTGGAGTCCGGTGACAGCCACCCTCCCCGCCGGGAGATGGTCTAGGACCTCCCAACTCCCTGTGAAGGCATTTACCCTTGACCTTGTGTGATCTGAGCCTCAGGTAAGAAGGTGGAGAGATGGTGGCAGAGAAAGGGACGTGCCCAGCAGCGAGGATGGGGCGAGAGTGGAATTGGAGAATTTATTTCCAATGAAATAAGTCATTGTGCACTTGAGGGAGGCGAGTTCAAGCGTATCAGTTAAATTCTACCCTGCAGAGCCGCCGGTGTGAGTTTTCAACCACCGAGGTGACTTCAGGCTATTAACAGGTCATTCATCACGACATGGCAATTGTCCAGCCCTGTCTGAGCAGACACACAGCTTCAGCTGGGACAGCATGACTGCACTGTGTCCTGAGGGGTCCGGACCCTCCAGAACTATCTATCCGAATCAGCCGACTGACAAAGACTTTCGGACATCTATGTGGAAGGCATTCTGGACATCGTCTGGTCCAACTCGCTTTCTGTGTATGTGAACTTGAATTCCGAGGGTTTGGGGACTGTCTCAAGGTCAGCAGATGAGCAGCAGCTCATCGAGTACTTTCCCTTCACATGTGAAGCCATTAGATAAGAAAAATGAAAGCATCCTGATCAAGAAACTTTTAGGAAACTCCTTCTTAACGCCTAGAAGATATTTATTATGGTGATTATTTAGTACTAATCTTCAAGAAAAATTCATTGGGGACGATTAATTGGAACCCAGTGAATATTGGCACTGTACATGTAAAATTCTTCTTTCATGGTCGATATGATCAGGAACACAGGAAGTGTCTGGTTTCAGATTGTGGCTCGGATAGATACTGCAGAAAATCACACACAATCAGCTAGCTGGTGGCCTCCGTTTTATCAGCTATGGGAGTTTTCCAAGGAGAGACATTGATGTGTGGATGTCATGAATTCATCCTAAATCATGTTGTAGGCTTGTCAGATAAACATTGCTTCCTCCTGAATGTGCTTCATTGACAGTTGATGAGTGTGGCTTACAGTCAGCCGAGTAATAGATTCAGCTTTGACCTCGTGACTCATAGGCGTTATCTGAACTCCTTTTACATACAACGGGAATGACAGCCCCCTTACTAGAGTTAACAAGAGTATCTGCCACCACCGTTGTTACCTGCTAGTCCCTGGTCTGCTATCTCATTGGTGTTTCCTTCCTGATTGAAAACTGACACACGATAATTATTCATCGGTTCATGCATTTATTCATTCATTCAACAGACATGGACATGCAAACATTCATTCATGCAAACGTGGATTTGCATGCTGACACCCTGCCCTGTGCCCGGCACTCTGCGCAAATTATCTTCATCCTTAACACAATCCTGCGACACAGATATCATTGCGCTGCCCGCGTTACACGTAGATAGACCAGTGAGCACAGGCGTGGGCATCAGGGCACCCCAATCCGCTTCACCCAGAAAAGTGAACGTCACAAGCCAAACAGCCAACTGGCCTTGGTCACTTTTGCACATGTAGCAAATAGCCTTTCTTGTTGGGTAAACTGTGTATCTTACTTGCCAAAGAAATTGTTTTATCCTGGCATGCTTGGCAAACATTAACGAGGAGGTCGGGCGTGAGGTTCAGAAATGGTGACCACGACGTGACGCTGAAACGGTGATGGCGGCTGTGGGACTCATGGTGACACGTGGCGGGAACCGTTTGCACAGCCATTTCGGTTTCAAAACATCTGTGTGAAGAGCTGACATCCTTTGGGAAATGGGAGTATAAATCTGTCATACATGGTCGTAGTTGCTCCCCAAAGATTGAATTCTCAAAGTGTTTCTTAAGAAAATCTTGTTTTACATTGAACATGCAGGCCACGCATAGGTATCAGCATGAAACGTAAAATACACGACCCCCCCCCCCCCTTTCTAAAGCTCTGATATGCCCAGAATATTTGCATCTCGTTTCCTGGCTGCACACTTGGCCAAGGCACAGGAGAGAGTCTCGGAAGGTAGGGTGCTCTCTCCATTACAAAGGGTTGGTATTCTTTGGGGAGGGGTTCGTTTGACCTGTTATTTTGCCATAAACTTTTTAAATAAGCTTTATGTAATAAATTGAGAGACGTAAAGAACCAACGACAACCACAAAGTTTTACGGCAAATGTAGAAGCTGCATTTCATATGACGGTAGGAGCAGAGTGGGTACAACCACTGCCCTCTTGAGTATGGGGGGTCTAGGCTGCCACTTAGGGACCTCGTTCTGGGCCAGGTGTCTGAGCCATTTAAAGGCACTGTTTTTTATGCCAATCATACTTGCTACTGTTATGATGCCACTTAACTAAAATATACCGTCAGCTGCAATACAAGTGAGCAAAGAGAGAATTCTATGAAGTGTTGGAGGCTTTCACAAAAATGATAGAGGCAGGCTGCATAAAAAATGTTCTGAGTGTCCATGGGCTGGCAGGGGTGGGGACAGTGGGCGGTGTAGTGTTCTAGAACTATTCTTTACGGTCTACTTCAAATGTGCCCTTAAGAGACTGCTTGGCTCAAAAGAAAGCTAAACTGGACACCTGAATCACAACCTCCGAGACTCTGAGCAGGGGACCAGCTAACCTGTGCCCCACTCCTGACCCACACAGACAGAACGTGTGTTGTCGTAAGCCATTACATTTGTGTAGTTTGCCACACGACAATAAAAAACCGATATGTTTCCTTCTTTGGTGTTTCTGTTGCTATATCTGTTCACCTTTTCTGTCCCTCTCACTGGGTGGCGATTGAGTTTAAATATACGGGCGCTGTCTTGATTGACTTCTGTTTCTTACTCTCCCTGGCATCAGTAAGTGTGTACTCAATGAGTGATGCAGTGAATGAATGAATGAATGAATGAATACGTCGCTCAGGCATGCCGGGTATGTACTAACCACCCTGACACCCAGCTTCGCCTCCAAGATCTGGGTTAATCACCATGCTGGGGAAACTGAAATCAACTCCTTTCTAAGCAAGTCGTCTGTCTTCGTTAAAACAGAGCCGCTGTCCTATTTTCTGGTCATACTGTTTGATTAGCTCCTTCTGGAATATTTTGTAGAATTCTCTGAGGTTCTTACTAGCCTACATAATTTTGTGTCATCAGCTACTTCAATGAACTAGCTACTTTCTTGACTAATTATTTCAAATGCTAGGCACCAATTCCTGAGGCACCCCATTACCTCCTTTCTGTGAAACGGATTGGCACAATTTCCTTTCTCTGAACCAATTTAAATCCGCACGAGGGCTTGATTTCTCATTCTGTCATTAGCAATAACGATCATATGCAGACTTTTGGATGATGAAAGTACTTTATATGAATTATTTTGTTCATACATGCAATATCCAGAAGTAGCCGGGCCATGTCAAATCCCCATTTTTTAGATAAGAAAATAGAGGCAGAAAAATGATTTTTTGGAGTTAACCTGTAAGTTATTTATTTGCTCGGTGAACAACTTATTAAGTGTTGAGAATACGTGAAGGACTGTATTTAGAAAAATACAGAAAATCAGGAACAAAGTCAGGCAGATCTGTCTTGTCTAACTTTTATAAGTTCTCCACAGTTTCATCCATGCTTTTTCGATTTACTTCCACACACAAAAGCTGGGCATAAGCCTTCATCATCTTAAATTGAGAAAAGTACAATAGCCTTTGTCTTAGTCCAGCTCAGGACACGGAGAATGTCTTGCTAAGCTCTCACCTACTGCTTCTGAGGCCCCTACAGTGACTCCCTCATACCTGTTACTTAAGACACGAACATTTTGGCTTCATTAAAGATGCTTTTAGTTACTCCACTCATATTTCCTTCCTGACATAATATTCTCTGTTAATGTTTTCATTAAGTAATAACCAGGAATTCTCTACACCAGCCAAGATAACTAGCTTATTGCCCCTGTAAGCAAAAGCTTTTTCTACTTGCTGTTTAATACATCCGCCTTTCAAGGCAATATGCCCTCCTGACAAACGTCTGACCACCTAACTTTTCTCTCCTCGTTCAAAAGCAGGCACAGTATTCACCTGGTGACTCCTCTTACCCTGCTCTGATCAGGTGTTAAGCTTTGCCTCTCAGACACCTGGACTTCCCTGAACTGCCTGCAGCTAGGTCCACGCAGAGCGGCCTTTGCCTTGGTGAGCCCCGGACCGCGGCAACAGCTCTGCCTGGGAACTTAACCAGAAACATGGATTCCTGGGCATCTCTCGACTATCCTGAATCAGAAACACTGAGGGCGGGTCTCAGCAGATGGTCTCAACAAGCCCTTCGCGTGGTTCTGGTGTGCTCCAAAGTTCGCGAACCACTGATGGATATGTGCACGTATAAATATAGAAGTAATATATAAATAGATAAGTAAAATACATCTATCTATATATCCATATACACATATACCCAGAAAAGTATGTCATTTTAAAAAACGAGTCAGAGCCCCATTTAGATCGTAAACTGTTTCAGATGGCGGGAAGCATATGATAAAACTTAACTGGTCCTGTTATTATTGTTCTAACACCCACAGCACCGAGAAGAGTGTTTTGCACAAAGTTTACACTCAGGATGCGTCTGGCTAAATAGCACTTGTCTTTTTATCCCATCTTGGTTCTAAGGTTTAAGCACCTCTGACCAAAAGCGTCCAGAGGGCAAAAAACAAAGGAAGCACGTTGTTCCTGGTCAGTATGTATTTGCAGCTCTGATGAACTCCGAGAAAACGGAACTTCGCTCTGCACACAAGGCCCTCTGTCACGGTGCCCATGCCTTACAGCTGCATCTCCTTCCAAGTCACCAGTCACGTGCAGCTCTCAGCACCTCCCCACGGCACCCCTAGGTGGGAACGTCTACCTGGCCCTTGCCTGCCTGCAGAACTCCTCTGCGTCCTCCCTCCGAGGCCCGTCTTCGAGAAGCTCCCCTGATCCCCACCCCATCCCAAGGGGACAGCCCTCTCTTGTGCTCCTGGGGTCCCCTTTATTTGCTCCATCCTGGCACTGAGCACGCTGTGTAGCGGAAGCATTGTCACTGGCCTGTCTGCCCTGACACGCTGGGTCCTCGTAACTGCATCCAGCCCTCCTACAACTGGTGCTCACCGTCTGTTGACTGGGGGAAAAAAGTAATTGCAAAAGATTTGATATTAGGTATAATTAAGTTCTCTCTGCCTTAATTTCCTCAACAACCAAACGTGAATATGTTTTATGCTAACAACAAATTTCTTTGGGAATTAGAATGAACTGCATCTCTGCGGGTCCCTGGAGTCAGGGGACACCTGAGGCTGTTTCTGTCCTTCCTGATATCTAGCACATATGGACACACTGATTTGCTTCACATCTACCAGCAACCCAGAGCACAACCAGCCACAGGGGAAGCATGAAAATAGTTCCTGTCGTATTTTCAAGTACAGCCCGCGCAGTCATGGTGAGGTCTGCTTTTGGCTGTCTCTGCTAGAAAAGCCGCCTCGGCTGCTCACTCAAGGGGACTGGCCATGGGCCGCCATGCTCAGCAGGGAAAGGTCATCTTCTAGTGATCGGTGCTGCCTAGTCCCCTAACAGGTCATTGGGACAGGCAGAGGTGAAGAAACAAACCAACCAACCAACAAATACCTTTGGGTGATCAGCCTCCAAGCCACTAAGCCCTCATCTCGCTCCTAAGGACACAAAAAAATTTGTCCGGAACAGCCCAAGCATTAGCAACGTGTTTTCCTACAAGGGAGCCATTCCAAAATTAGCTGCAGCATTTGGGGCTCACGCCTGCCTTCCTTCACCATCTCTGGCATGCTGTCCGACGGGACATGGCACTGGAGAGGCCAGCGTCATGGCCAAGTCATGTGTGTGTTGGCTGCACCCTTGCGAGCAGTGCCAGAAAAAAACGGATGCCCCGAACAACGCAGAGATTCATCAGGAGCTGACCCCCAATGGGAAGCCTGCCTGGCCATGCCGTGGGCACCAATCCCTTCTCGGCTCATTCCTGAAAGTCTAAAGTTTCTAAATTTAACATCTTCTCTTATTTATTCCTGAGTGAAGATATGCTCCTCGTTGAAGAAACTGCTTATTTTGATGAAATCAGAAAGATTTTATGCATGTATTCATAAATAAATTCAATCCCTCTGTTTTGATGGACAAAAGTCAAAAGGAGCTTTTAAGACGGCATCTGGTTGCAGCCCTGGCGTGGTTTCTCACCCATGAAAACTCAGAGGAGGAAGAAAACCCTCTACACTGACAGGCAGGAGTGCAGACAAGCTGACATTTCAACCGAATGTTTGGGACAACAGTTGCTAATCAGAGGCAGGTGACGCGTGAGAGGGACAATGGCACCCAGGCGGTGCCACTGCTGAGGGAGGGGTGGGCACCTTGTTCTGCCCTCGCCCACCTGCCCACTGCCCCGAGACCCCGCTCTGCAACAGCCCCCAATTTAGGAGCACAGGGATGAAGAAGTCACGGCACAAAGCGGCCAGGGCTAAGTGTTGAGACCGGTAGCAACAGGTGCACATCTAAACAACTGTTGTACACATTTGCACAACGGGGCAGTTTCTCCCATACAGTGTAAGAAAATGTACCGATTACCTGAAACCATAAAATCTAAGTAGAGTGAAAAGAACGAGGAAATAAAGGGAAATGAATACAAAAGCTCTTTTCTCAAATAGGGCTAAGCGAAAGGACAGAGTCGATAAATACACGTGAATTTATGTGAGAATGCAGTATCGTAATACATACCTCGGATCGCAGGGGCGGGGGGGAATGGATCATTTTACGCGCTGTTTTAGAATCACTTGCCAACATTTATTATAAAATAAATTAGAGCCTTGCCTAATTGCGCGCCCGCATGAACGCCACGTCGCTTCAAGGTTAAAATATAAACACGTGAAACGCTAGAAGAAAAAGAAGAGTGTGTGACGATGCGAGCCCCTGAGCATCGCTCTCACGCAGAATCCAAGGAGGAAAACCCGGGGACGCGTGGTCCCGGGCCGAGGGCGACTCTGGGTGCGTGAGCGTTCTCATCCGTGAGGCGGCGTGCCATAAAAGACCCTCTCTCATGAGAGTCGTGTGTGTGTGTGAGTGCACACACGTATGCAGCTCACACAAGACAATCCATGCAACGCATCTAGTAAGACCAGGCGCACTCAAATATTAGCCCAAAAAAAAAGAGAGGAAGAAAGCGGCCGTGGCCTAATGTCGCAACTAGAATTTGGCTCCACCTTTGTGGTAAACAGCAGGCACCTGGTGACACTCACATGGTAGGTATTAACACGACGAGGTACGTACCGGAGTTTCCAACTGCCCTTTCTTATTTTTAAAAATGAAAATGGCTCTGAGACTTATTGTAATAACATCTTGATTTTTTCTTTTTCAAGAACGGTGATAACTTTTCATTCTTCTCATTCCAAAATATTATTCGTATACTTTTGGCTTATTTCCAAGCCGAATCCCTTACGTATTTGCATTTTTAAGGGATCTGTGTTGACTTTGGCTGAGTTTTTTAAAAACAGCTTTACCGAGTATATAATTTATACACGATAAACTTCACCCACATAAAGAGTACAATTCACGGTTTTCGGTTTACTTAAGGGGTTGTGCTACTGTCGCCATAATTTAATTTTGGACATTTCCATCATCCCTAAAAGAATCTCATACTCATGGGTCAGCACGCACAGTCCTACCCCAGTAAATGTGGGCGCTGTCCTTTGAGTCTCGGGCTTCAGCTATAAAGGTGATATTTATAGATGTATGTGTTTAAAGCACACACATGTGCACATAAAAATACATGTTGCTGAGTCTTTTTAATCCTCGGGCTGAAACCTGGCCGCGCTTCGGCATGATGCAGCCTCGGGGAGCCATGAGCTGCCCTGTGCCTCATTCCTCACCAGTGGGACGGAGAGAACGAAGCCTGCCTCGCAGGCCCGCGGCCAGCACTTCCCGGACGAGAAAACTCACACGGAGTGCTTAGGGCCTAGAACACAGAGCTTTACATCGTTTTGTCGCCGTCCACATCACCGGATGGGAGAATTACGGGTGGCTTTTACGTTGTCCTGTGTACGTCCCGCACTGGTGTTTTCTAAATTCCCTACAGTGAACATGTAGAGTTTTTGCGATGAGGAAAAGTAAACACTGTCTCCAGCCACAGACGGGCGGTCAGCAAGGAGATGCGAGCAGGGAGGCGAGGCTCCTCCAGCTGCGAGCGATGCCCCCGGGAGCGCCCGGCGAGCCTGGGCCGGGCCCTGACGCTGTGTGACAGAGGTCTCGAGCTGGCCTGTGTCCCTTTGGGAGATGAAGACGCCTCTGTCCCGTGCCACCACCATGGCCACGGAGGTGGCTGGCCCGACCACGCCGGGCCACCCTGACCCGAGCCTCTCTGCCCACAGCACTGCTTCTGTCACCTGTCTCGGGGTGACTTCACCCCAGCCCAGGCCGCACGTGTCAGAGTGGTCAGGACTATGGGCTCTTCTGTGAGTCAGCGGGACTCGGGTTCAAAACCATCTCTGTTACTTTCCAAACCCTACGGGCCTCCACTTCCCTATAGCGCAGGGATAACGATGCGTTCCCGCAACCATGACATGGTCAGCCCAGCGCCTGGCACGGGGTAAGAAGTCACTATTAACCATGCGAGTATCGTTACTCTTACTTAATGTGAAGACTCGCCATCTGGGGCCTAGTTCTCTGAAACATCCTCACACTCTCCTGGGCGTGGCATCCCACGACGCTCACAGGGAACCCCATTTCAGGCAGGCGGGATACCTGATAGACTGAGTCTCATCCATCCCACCCAGCACCCACCTGAGGGCCTACTACGTGCCGTGTGCTTGTGTAGGCACTTGAGGCACATAGTGACTAAAAAGGACAAGGATCCTCCTCTTCTTGAAGGAGAGAGATGATGAACGAACGGTTACAAGAATGAGTGAGTTAAATGTAAAAAATGACATGTAGTGTGCTAGATGACAATGCCAGGGCCTGGCGGGGGTGGGGGCGGGGCGTGCTGGTGGGTGGAGGATGCCAGTGATGGGGCGGGGGTTCCTGGGAAGGGGCGGAGGTTGGGCAAAGGCTCCGAAGAGGAATCGGAGGTCTGGGGGGATATGCGAGACTCCAAGCAGAGTGAGCCCCATGTGTGTGGGGGGGGGGGAGGCGAGCAGCCAGCTGGCAGCAGGGGCTGGAATAGGGTGACAAGGGGGCGACAGCCAGAGAGAAAGTCGGAGGGGCATGGGACCGGGTAACATGGCTCCACGGTGGCTCTTTCAAGGACGCTGGCTTTACTCCGAGTGGAGACTCTGCAGTGGGGGTTTGCTCTGACTCCAGAGTGTTAAACCGATCGCCCTGGCTGCCAAGCTTCTCACCGAGAGCTTTACATCTGCCTTTTCCCTGGAAAACGAAACCGCACTGTCTTCCCCAGCAGGGGCCTGTGACCACCTACCAGCCCCGGCTACTTTACGATGAGAGATCCCGGGGGATCAACCACACACTCAAAATCTGTGCACGTTCCTGCACCCTCCACAGGGGCTCCCAGGGGACGGCCAAGCCCCCTCCCCCCACCTCTTCCTAAAACTCCATCTTGTCCCCCTCGATCCTCCAATTTACCGCTAAGCAAAGCTCCTGGTCACAGAGTGGGAAAGCGCCACCAGCGAGGGCTTCGTGCAGCACAGACGGACTGCGGCTGACGCGCCGCCCACAGCGAGCAGGGTCTGGGGCCTCCTCTAAGCAGGGAGGCAAACCAGGCCTCCCTGTTCAGGCCACGGGCCGTGACTTCCCCTCCCCAACCCTAAGTGTTAAAGTACCTCCCCAGGACTTACTGATCTTAAAGTGGAAGTTTGTACCTTTCGACCCCCTTCATTCATTCCCCGCACCTCCCTTAACCCCCACTGATGACCACCAATTTGTTCTGTTTCTGAGTTCAGAGTTTTTAGAGTCAATATATGTGACATCGTACAGTATTTGTCTTTCTCTGACTCATTTCACTTAGCATAAGGTCCTCGCTTTATTGATGTTGTTACAAATGGCAGGATTTCCTTTTTCATGGCTGAATAATATTTCACCGTGTACGATATCCTGCATTTTCTTTATCCAGTCATCCACCGATGGCACTTGGGTGATTTCCACGTCCTGGCTACTGTAAATAGTGCTGAAATAAACAGGAGAGTGCAGCCATCTCTTTGAGACAGGAATTTTCATTCCTTTTCAGATATATCGCCCAGAAGCAGAATTGCTGGGTTACATAGTAGTTCTATTTTCACTCCTTGAGGGTCTTCCACACTGTTTTCCATAGTGGCTGCACCAATTTACCTCCCCGCCAACAGGGCACAAGGGTTCCCTTTGTCCCGTATCCCCACCAGCATGTGTCACCTCCCGGCTTTTTGATGATAGTGATTCTAACAGGTACGCGATGGTATCTCCTGTGGCTTTGATCTGCATTTACCTGACGACCAGTGATGTTGGGCACCTTGTCACATGCTGGCTGGTCACCCGTATGCCTTTTTCTTAGAGCACGTCTTTCCATATCCTCTGCTCGCTTTTCAATCAGACTGTCTGTTGTTTTTCTACAGAGTTGTGTGAGTTCTTCACATATTTTGGAAATTAAACCCTTGTCCGATAACACGATTCGCAAATATCTTCTCCATCTCATGAGCTGTCCTTTCCTTCTGCTGATGGTCTCCTTTGCTGTGCAGAAACTTTTCAGTCGGATGCAATGCCACTTGTTTGTTTTTGCTTGTTTCCTTTGTTTCGGTTTCAAATCCAAACAATCATTGTCGGCTCCCGCGTCTTCCTCTAGGAGGTTTTTTCATGGCTTCGGGCCTTGCGGTCAAGTCTGCAGACCATTCTGGGTTGATTTCCATGTCTGGTGTAAGACAGGGGTCCCGTCTCATTCTCTTACGTGTCACTGTCCTGTTTCCCTAAACCATTTGGGTGAAGAGACTGTCCTTGCCCCATTACACATCCTTGGCTCATTTGCTGTAAATCGATTGACCACTTATGACCCCATTATGTTCCGAAGAGGGTATTTTCTGCTTCACAGAACCGGTGCCCCACCTGGTGTGGAAGCGAAGTGGCCGCCACAACCAGCCTTCAAAGCCCAGGTCGCGGTCCCCTTTGCCAGTCGTGGCGCGTCCTCTTTCCCTCACAACCACGATCCACCTGTTCCCAGAAGGGAGACCTCTCCCGAACAGGCCGAACCTCTTTGTGTAAATGCCGACGGTGTGGGGAAGACAAGGGAAGTGTCTAAACAGAAAAGTCACCTGCGGCCTGTGGCGTAGTGAACAGGATCGGCCTTCAGAAAAGGTTGCCATCACACGCAAAATTTTTCTGTTTTCTAACTCCAATTATGAAAAGAAGATCAGAATATCATTCCGCAAAATCTGGGTCCCAGCCTAGCGACAGAGAAAATGGAACTACTGTTCTCCCAAATAACAGAGCAAAATGACAGTCAGTCCTTTCTGAATCTTAATGTCTTTCTGGATGAAGAAAAAAAAAAAAAAACCCAGGCTGCCAAGGGAAAACAGTTTCATGGCAATCTCTGGGTTTATGCGAAATCACGCTACTAAATATTTATAAACCAGAGAAAGTGTACAGTGTTCATCATTCTGTAAAATCGTGCCCACAACATCAGAATGGTCTAAAGAAATGCTCTACAAGGCCTCACGCTTAGGGCGGTGGTCTGAACAAAGCCTTATCGTTCTCAATTTCCTTTCCAACTGTGGTCATTTTTTGATTTCGAACAGAAAGGCATCAAAGATAAAGCGTTTTCTCTTCCTCCCACTTAACCACTGAATGCATCTAGTACCTGTTCACTCTCATGTATGAGCAAAACATTGAGGCACAGGAAGACTCAAAACTGTAAGGAGTCCGTTCGGATAAACACAGGTGAAGGCACTGGCATGTTTTGCACACGTTTTAATTGCACAGGTATTGGTTACATGGCTGTCATCGAAAATTTTAAATAATGGTAAGAAAAAGAAGAAAAAACTAAAATTGCCTCAAATGCTACCATTCAGAGATAGGCACTGCTGATTTGGGGAAGTGATCTTTTTTAATTTTTGCTCACCCAGGCGGAGATAGTTCTTTTTGCTCCCTTTGTGTTGAGATATAATTCACGTATCATGAGATAGTTTTTTAAAAAAGATCAACAGCATTGAGCTCTAACTTACACACAAGGATACTTGTTTCTGTCCTTACGTGTCATGGCGTTCTACGACTTAACAGCGAGACGGGCCTAAGGGCCGCTCACACCCGGCCCCTCCTTCACCCCGCCACTTGTCCACGGCCCCTGTCACCTGTGCCTGTACGAACCCCCGGCTGGTCCCCCCTCCAGTTCCACTTTCTAGTCCACGTGTCCTCTTTAAGTCACAAGTCAGGCGCTGCTGCTGAACCTTCCTCCCGGTCTCCACTGCATCCAGGCGTTATCCTTAGGCCTCCGTGTACCGCATGGCCCTGGGCCCCTCAGTGTCTAGCCCTAGCTTCCCGCCCCCTGGGAAGTCACGCCGCTGTTCCGTCTGCCTGAACCGCCGGATGAACTCTGCTGCTGGCCCCTCACACTGTCTCTTCCTCCACCACCTTCTCCAACGCTCCAAGAAAATTGCACTCTTTGTACACACAGGTCCATCATAGCATCTCCCAAATGTCTGTTTCAATGTTGATGACCACCCCCTTCCCCAACCAGCCTGCGGCTCTCAGAAAGTAGGGTTGGGGTCCTTTCGGATCAGCATCTACAGCATTCTACGAGGCGCATGGTATTTGGCCAATAGTCCATAACAGCATTTGTTGAAAATATTCAGCGTCCCCCCCCCAACTTTATGGAGGGAGAACTGACCCACATAAGGGTATCCATTTAACGCGTGCCGTGATAGTGCGAGATGCGCATGCACTGTGGGATGATTGATTACAAGAGCGACAGTTGACGTGCCCCTCGCCTCACACAGGTGCTCTTCCGCGCGCGTGTGTGTGCTGGCCGGGCGTAGAATTTACCAGCACCTTCCAAGCACACAGGACCTCGTCATCAGCTGTAGCCATACCAGGCCATGCACTGCATCCTCAGAGCTGCGTCTTCTCACATCTGCAGGTTTGTGCCATTTGACCTACATCTCCCTGTTTCCTCCTCCCCACCCGTCCTTGGCAATCCCCATGCCATTCTGTTTGTATGAGCTGAGTTGGGTTTTTTTTTCCCCTAAATATTTTACAATAAAGTGACAGCATACAGTGTTTGTCTTTCTCTGTCTAGCTTATTTCATTTGGTATGATGCCCTCCAGGTCATCGATACTATCACAGACAGCAGGATTTCCTTCTTTTGTGTGTGTGTGACTGAATAAGTATTCATTGTGTGAAAAGGAAAAATCTCTCTCTCACATCTTTATCCATTAACACGCTGGCAGGCACTCAGGTTGCTTCCATATCTTGGCTATTACAAACCACGCCACGCGGGTAGCCCTTCAATCTGGTTTTCGTTTCCTTTGCCTCCACAGCCAGGAGCAGGGTTGCTGGATCACATGGCAGCTCTATTTTTAACTTTCTAAGGAACCTCCACATTCCTTCCAGGGTGGCTGCACCAGTTTGCATTCCCACCGACAGGGCACCGCATCTCCCTTTTCTCCACATTCCCGTAAGCTCTCCTTATTTGTCTTGTTTGTTGATAACAGACATCCTGACGAGTGGGAGGTGACAGCTTCCGGTGGTTGGATTTGCATCTCCCTGATGGGCAGTCATGTTGAGCACCTTCTCCTCAACCTGCTGGCCATCCATATGTCTTCTTTAAAAAAAAGTATCTGTTCAGGCCCTTTGCCCATTTTTAAATTCGTCTTCTACTGTTGAGTTGTAGGCGCTCCTTCTGTTTTTTGACATTGAGCCCTGAACGGAAATGTGGTTTGCAAATGCCTTCTCCCATTCAACACGTCCCCTTTTATTTTCTTGATGGTTTCCCTTGTCATGAGGAAGCTTTTCAGTCTGGCGTCACCCCATTTAGTTTTGCTTTTGTTCCCTTTGCTTTTAGTTTTAAATCCAAAAAGCCATTGTCGACACCAGTGTCCGGTCGCTTAGCCCCTGTGTTTTCTTCTAGCAGTTTGATGGTTTCGAGTCTTACGTTCAAGTCTTTGATCCCTTCTGAGTTGATTTGTGTGCTCGGTGTAAGATCAGGATGCAGTTTTCCAACACTGCTTATTGAAGAGACTATTCTTTCCCCACTGTATAGTTTTGGCTCCTTTGCCATAAATCAATTGACCATATATTATGGGGGTCTGTTTTTATGCCAGTAACATACTTCTTTGATTACTATAGCTTTGTATTATAGTTTGATATCAGGAAATGTGATGCCAATGGCTTTGTTCTTTCTCAAGATGGTTCTGTCATTCCATACAAACTTCATGGTACGTTCTTCTATTTCTGTGAAAAATGCCACTGGATTTTAATGGAGATGCCACGGAATCTGTAGATCACTTGGGTTTCATGTACATTTTTACAACATTAATTATTCTAATCCGTGTTACAATATTAATTATTCCAATCCATGAATATGAACTATCTTTACATTTGTCTTCAATTATCAATGTCTTACAGTTTTTAGTGTACAGGCCCTTCGCCTCTTCAGCGAAGTTAATTCCTAAGGATTTTATCATTTTCGATGGTAAACGGAATGTCTTTCTTTTTGGTTTCTGGTGGTGTCTTTATGGTTTCCTAGGTATGAGATCATGTCACCTGCAAACAGAGATTATTTTGCTTCTTCCTTTCTGATTTGAATGCCTTTATTGCTTTTTCTTGCCTAATTACTATGGCTAGGACTTCCAGTCCTATGTTAAGTAGAAATGGCAAGACTGAGCATCTTTGTCTTGCTCCTGGCTTGTCATAGGTGGCCCTTATTATGTTGAGATGCATTCCTTCTCTACTGAATCTGTTAAGCATTCTCAATCGTAAGAGGATGTTGAACTTCGTCAAATGCTTTTTTCTGCATCTATTGAAATGATCACAATTTTTATCCTTTGTTCTGCTAAAGCGACATATCACATTTCCTGACTTGCGGATGGTGAACCATCCTACATTCCAGAAGTGAATCCCACTTGATCATAGTGTAGGACCCTCTCAACGTGCCCTTGAGCTCAGTTTGCTGGCATTTTGTGGAGGATTTCTGCACCTACGTTCATCAAGATCGGCGGGCCATCTTTAAAACGCCCTGCATCGCAGGGAGGGAATCATCATTCCCCTTTTAAACATGGGGAAACTAAAGCACAAGGTGACCCCACGAGTCCTGAGCGACGTTAGCTGGTACCCACACCCACACTGTCTAGCTCTAAGTCCACGTCCTTCCCCTGAAGCCAGAGCCGGCCTGAGCTGCTGCTGGGATGGGGGCAACTCAGCTTAAGATCCCACTCTCTTGCAGACTTGTGTGGCTTTTGGGTAAGTTATTCTACTAACAGTCGGTAACTGGAAAGATGGGACCCACAATATCTATCCATCGTCAGCGCCCACGAGGCGACTCGCACACAAAGCTCACGTTCTAATGGGGCTGGCATCACTCAGTGTCAGTGACCTAAGTTCAAAGCCCAGGCCACCAGCCCATCCCGGGCCTCTCTTTGCCCTTGTCCCTGTGCCTACAATGCTGCCTCCTGCTCACTCAGCCCTAGACTGATGTCCCTCGAAAGCTCTGGTGGCCCCTGCAGGTAGGCCCCCTACACTCCTTTCTGGCACTGAGCCCTTGCTTCTTAGGGCCTGAGAGGCACAAAGTCAGGACATGGTCCTCAGAGGACACAGGACACCGGCCTCCACTGTCTGGTCACACCGTGGCTCCCCAGGGACTAGACTCACAAGACAGAATGAAAAGAGCCCCTTCAAAAGGCAAGAATGCCCAGGACATTTCTCATCCCAAGAAGCCATTTCTACTTCCACTAAGTGTCTCTGAATCCAAAAAATTCAAGAAACTGCCTGAGTTCATAGTTTCAACATGCTCCAACTTTGACCAAATCCATGACGTCATGTGGGGCGAGATCCAGCCGGTCCCGACTGCCCCATGGACCCACAATGCCAGCTCAGAAATAGCATCTTTCTCGGCACCAGCGGTGTCCAGAGACGATCTCTGGGCCCTGGCGGCCCCCTCGGCAGTAAGTATCAGGAAGACAAGCAGGGTTTAGGTTTGTGCTCGACCATGTCGGTCAAGTACGAAGGAGCAGAAGCAATGATCAGCGCGACGCAACTTCCAAAGTTGCTCTGAGACATCACAGTTTTATCCTCTGGGGAAACTCCCAGCTTAACACGGAAAGTTTTAACTCACCGTTCAGAGAAATGTTTTGGTTTTTTTCCTAACTTTGATGTTTGCAATATTAAAAGTAGAAATATCAATCTGTTAAGTTAATAAATGACAATAAAATCTCAAAGTGAGAAGAAAAAGCAGATATGGAAGTAAAAATTAAGAATACAATGTATCACAGAGTGGTTAAACTATCCATGAAAAATGAAAGCATGAAATCAGTGAATGACATAAACAAGAAATAGTAATCGTTAAGTACAAGTGTAGTCCAAGGACCTAAAGAGATACTAATTAGACCAAATCAATGACTACCGATTGTAAACTTGGATAAAATGTTTCAAGTCTTGATAAGGGAACTTTAATGTAAAACAGGAGGCTTTCAAAAAGATCAAGGATAAAGAGAAGGAAATATGTTAGAAATTATGATAATTTTGATCTTCACTGATAGTTTAAAAATGATTTCCAATTTGTAAACATTTACGTAGCATCTAGAATAGAGCAGGCACACAGCCGGGGGGGGGTAGGGGGGACGCTGCAGACCCAGGGACTGAGACACTGACAGTCTACCTACAGGACAATCGAGTATTGGCCACAGAACTTCATTTTCTTATTCTTTCTCCATTAGATGAATCCCTCTGGCTGAGTTTAAAGGGACCAAAGGAAGAAACAGTGACGAGTGAGGATGTGAATCTGTGCTGGTGAACTCACAGCCCTCAGTTTCTTGTCTCCGTTTCTGAAGATCAGGCAGGTGGAAATTGCAACACCTACGAGAGGTGAGCCAACAGCTCTCTCTTGCTGCCTGATTCGTGGTGGTGGGTGGCAGGGGTGGGGAGCTACAACATCTTGACTATATCATGTCTTCCCACCCAGGAACAAGACAAGCAACCTCATCGACTCAGATCTTCTTTTCTACCCCTTGGCAAAGTTCCGCGGTTCCCTCCACATATACTACATGCCGCTTAGTTAAATTTTTGAATTTTTGTCTCTTCGTTGCCATAATTTTGTAGCTCTTTCCTCCACCTTATATTTTTGGCAGTTAGAGGGGAGCCCTATTTCTTTCTTATCTTGTACATTACAACTGGCCTCCTTACGAATGGGTTCTGAAAATCTTTCAGTTCCTCTGACTTTTCCACGACAGCATCTCATCACCGGAATGAATACTCTGCCTCCTCCTCTGCAGAGCTTACAGCACGCGCCTCTCCCTTGACGGATGGGCTGTGGCCGGCGTTTTAAAAACAGGAAAACCGAGCGGTGATGGCAACAATTCCCTCGCCTCGCTCCTGACCTTCGCAGCACGAGCTGGCCGTCTCCCGATGTCCGCGGGTCTTTAGAAATGCGTTTTATCCGCCGGGCTTTTTTTTTTTTTTTAAACTATAGACATATTTTGAATAAAAATTTAACATCTCCATATGCTTCGAATCGAGACAAGACGCCACAGTGGCGAACTGGAGGGCACTTGGCGGTGTCAGAAACGGTCTGTCAGTCAGTCACAGACGCATTTAGAAACAGGGAGTGGCTTTCTGCGTTTGATCTTCCTACAGATTTGAGTTATGTTTTACTTTAATATCATCACATCATTTCTACATATCAGATTTGTAAGTTATAAGCCTAATAAGTTTTAAAGTTACTAAATATAAGAGGTATTTTTGAAAATATCATATAAAAGAACATATGAATACGTTTTGTCATACAGCCTCTGAAATTCAACATTTATAACATTGGATTTCTAATTACTTTCCAGTATACCCGAGGCATTTGTTGCTTTTTTAAATGAAGAACATACAAGGTACAACACCAAGGAAAACTGTATGGGATCAAGATAACCTTACCGTAATTTAGATTTTTTTAAAAAGTTAGTTTTGAACAAATTTTTCCTCAATTAAACTGGCTTAATGTGTATTCATGTACTGAGACTGAATTTTACCCTCTTACTAATCTTACCAAAAGAGCTTAGATTTTCTTAAAAGAGAAAACACGACATTTGTATGTTCCAGGTACCTAGCTCTGTAATTATTAGTTTTTACTGACAATACTGTATCCAGACAGCGTAACTCGTGTGCCACCGTTTGTGAAAAAGGAAACG
Source organism: Eonycteris spelaea (assembly GCA_003508835.1). Taxonomy (NCBI): domain Eukaryota; kingdom Metazoa; phylum Chordata; class Mammalia; order Chiroptera; family Pteropodidae; genus Eonycteris; species Eonycteris spelaea. The sequence goes on along the minus strand of PUFA01000142.1, from coordinate 811,588 downwards.
GACATGGGAAATGTAAGGGCTCTTTCCTGTGGTTTCTGCATGGACGGGCAGGACGGGGCAAACACCCCACAGCCGCCTGGGAGCCTCAGGGTCCACAGCAGGCTTCTCAGAAACCAGTCCCTCCCCCCGCTTTGCAGGGAGACGCGGGGTGCCAGCGGGATCATGGGATTTGTGCAGGGGCATGACCCGGGTCGGTACCTGGCTCTGTGTTCCGGACTCCTGGCCACCCCTCTGCCTCTCCTGAGGTCTCTGAGGAGCGTGGGGTATGGCCAACTTCCCACACATGACACCCTATCATCTCTGAGGCTGGCTCGGGCACAACCCGCCCCCCTGGCAGTACCAAATGCTGTTAACTGAACCCTGAGCGCTGGAGCAGCCAAACCAGCCCCCAGACGCTCAGCAAAAGCAGCTTCCTGGGGCGGCTGCGATTCCAGCGGCTGCCGACGGACGTGACAGGATCCCGCACCTGGCACGGGCGTGTCTCTTTTCCCCATAACCCGAGGGACCTTCGCTGCCTTTGCCCTGGGGTGCGCCCCCGGATGCAGACGCCAGACTGAGGCTCCAGCCCATCACCCCCTTACCCGGGATGGTGATGAGAGTCACCTGCCGGCTCCTGACACCCGCCCCACTCTGTGGATGGTCTCGATCACCCAGATGACACCTCAGGGGCCAGCGAGGACATCCCGGGCTTGCCGGTGGTGAGCAGGGGCTCCTGGACAGAGCAGACAGCCAGGGACGTGTGAAGGGGACACTGTGGCCAAGGACATATGAGAGGGGTACGGGGCAGCGTAGGAAGGTGCCCGCAGAACAGAGAGACCCACCCCACCGGGACCGGCGCTTCCCGCCCGAGCCGCCAGCCTCTGGCCGGTGGACGCGTCCTTCCCCAGTTGTAAAAAGCCTGGGAAGACAGGGCTGCCTCTCACGCACCTCCGGGGCCACTCGGGACACGCGCTAACAGCAGCTGCCTGACACAGGCCAGCTCCGTGGCCCCCGGCGGAATGAGCATATTCATTCAGGGACGCCACTCTGCCAGGGTCCATCCAGGCTCATTTGCCTTCACTAACGAAGCTTCCTGGTGGCGTAGGAGGCCCCTCTGCCGCGCCTCGGGGCTGACGGCCCCCACATGTGCGGGCATTTTTCATTTTCTCATCGAAGGGGACCGGGGTCAGTAAACGGGTGCCGACGGGTGACAACCGAGGCTGCCCATGGCGTCCACTCCTGCCACACAGTTCTAATAAGTGCGAGGGAAAAGGTCCGTGCCTCGGATGGGTCACAGCGGCTGTCGGGGGACAGTCTCGGGGGCTGCTTTCCTGTCACACCAGACGTCACCGTGGCTTTTCAACCAAGCTGTGGGAAGGCCGTCTGCACATAGACGCACACACTCCCACACAGCAACGTGTTACCACTGCCACACTTCCAGGGGCCGACCCCAGAGCCGAGGGGACCGAGGGGGGCACCACGAAGCCGAGGGGAGCGGGTGGGGGGAGGCGGCACCAGCGTCTGCCCCATGTCTCCTCAGCCCACCCCCAGGGCACGTCCCTATGGAGAAGGTGAAGAACAGCAGGGCGACCCTGCCTCGCAGGCCACTGGAGCGGCTGGTGGCCGTGTTGCCACCTGCTGCTGCTGACAGGGACAGAGCACAGGCCAGGGCAGAGCGCGCTGAACCCGGGGTCCCCCTGAGTGGCAGCGGCAGGGAGAGCGAAACCGCCATGGCCACCGCACCCACGTGCCCGCCGTGGAACCCGTCACGTTTCCCTCTGACCCCTACCGAGAAGTTACGCAAGAAAGGGATTATAAAATATCTCATGCTTCGCCCATAGAAATCCCAGCCCCCAGAGAGAGAAGAAAGCCCTCGCATTAGAGAAAATAGTAAAGAAACGCTCCCGTGGGGGAAAGAAAAGGGAGTGAGAAGATTTTCCAGAAGTCCCTGGCGGGAGCACCCCTCCTTAGCAGAACAGCTGGGACAAGACACTTTACCCAGAGGCAGCGCTGGATAAATGTGGGCCGAGGGCCCTGACGTGACAAACGAGGGCCGCAGGGTCCTCGCTGCCCGGGAGAGTCCTCGGACAGGGAGAATGGACGTCCACGCCGAAACCTCCCGCACCTAACGCGAGTTCCCTGTGCACGTCCAGGGTAAAACGCGACAGACAGCCAGGGCTCTAGCTCGACCTTAGAGGTTTGGTTATTTTCGGTGTATCCCTGCTCCCCTCGCAAGCTTCTGAACTGCCTGACGAGGGGCTGAGCCGGCTGGGGACCGCATGCCCCTGGCTGCGGTCGGGCGTGACGCGGACACACGGCTTCGTCTGTGCCTGGGTGTGCTCCACGTTAGGACAGGGCACTATTAAGACAGCAGAGGCTCCATGATGACCCTCCAATGCCCGTGCGATCTGGCTGACGTCATACTTTGCTGCGGCCCCCGCCCGTGAAACGGAAGAGATGCACGCATCCTGTCATTGGGCTTGAACTTGGAGGTGGCGCCATCACCTGGATCAGAACGCAGCACCGGAGGCTCTAACGAGGCAAGCGGGCTGCCCGGGCCACACAGCTGGTCAGAAGGGGAGCCGCGGTCAGGGTCGGGGTTCCTGGCTCCCCATCCAGCTCTGCTTACCTCGCACCTTGCTAATTTAAAGGGAACCCAATGCATTGACTTTTCAGGTATAATTATGAAAGATCTATTAATACAAAGGTACAAAAAAAATACATTATCATTAGCATGTACAATTTTCCCAACTTGTAATTTTTGACATGGCCGACTAAATCAAAGCCTAGTTTTCAGTGACTCTGGTTATGGGGGACCCTGAAGTCTGTGGCTGGACAAAACCATTCTCATATAACACAGCACAAAAGGAACTTCCGGGTGCCAAGGCCAAGTTCGCAAGTGCACACGCCACTGCTCGATGGCATTCAAACCACAGCTGGTGACTCTGTTTTACAGAAATCACTGAAGCAACCCAAACCGTCTCCTCTACTACCTGCACAATGCACTCAACCTGTAAGAACGTTTGACAAAACATCGGTTCAGCAACCAAACGTCACCGCACATACCGGCGAGGACTTCTGATGTCCACTGGTGGACAGGCACAGGTGGGCAGCAGCCACGGCACTGGTGCTACCCGGGCAGTCTTAAGCGCTGGGTCTATGATGTCTCATCTCGGCTGGCGGTGCCTCCTGGCCGATAAAAATCTCTGCTGTCTGCTGCTGTTTTTCACGCAGGCTGCTCCTGTTTGAGAATGTACAATGCAAGGTGCCCACACTGACCCAGAGTTGTGCTGTCTGCATAGCAATTTCATGACATAAGATTTGCCTTTCACAGAAACCAAGTTTTCTCTTCACTTATAAGCACCCAGGTAAGAATTTTATCTGACCGGCCAATGTCATCATCACTAGTCTGGCATTTCCCTTACTTGAAAGTACAAATTTTTGCATCTCACAAGATCCAGAGAATGGCCTTGGCCTTCGGCTTTCACTTCAGCGCTTGGGGACCAGGCTGGAGACAGGCTGGACCAGGAGAGAGCCTGGGGACCTCGACGGCTCCTTACCCCCGGCTGGGTGATTTCCCGCCAGACACGTTACCATCTGCACCTCGCCCCCCTCGCTGTCCTTCCTTCTCCCTCATCCTTTCCCTTCTAGTTTGGAGACTGTCCAACTCTGGCTAGATAGCGGGATTAAGTCATTATACTTGCGCTCGGCGAAGCTCTCTCTTACGACACGCACTCTGCCGAGCTTCCGCATGAGGGTGACCGGCTCTCTGAGGAACTGACTCCATCTTCCACGACCTCGCCTTATGATCGATGATAAGAACTCACAGGGACGGAGGTAGCATCTCAGGTTCCAGAAAGTCTCCCAGCCCTAGCCCTGGCCTACTCCTCCACGAGACCTTAAAGGGATCCAATAGAGACCTTCATTAGTTCTATGTCACCAACCCCGGAGCCCAAAGCTCCTTTCGGGGAGTCGTGTGGGGTGCCCCGTGACTGAAGAAGTACCTGCCATTAAGAATCTTAAAGATGTCATGACGGGAAGCATCACTAGCGCTTTTAGAAAATCTAAACTGGTAACACGATCGACAGCTGCGTTGTCTGATGGGGCGGCCACTAGCCACGTGTGGCTCTCTAGATTCAAAGTCCTCACGAAGCAGAGTTAGACCCTGGTCCTCAGGCACAGCGGCCACATTTAAACGGCCGACAGCCCCGCATTTCATCACTGCAGGAGGTCCTACGGGACAGTGACGCGCAGAGACACGCGAGGGCCCTACGGCAACCAGCAGCAGGAAAAGACCTTTCCCTGGCGACGATAATTAGGAATTTAAATTTTAGAAAAGGAAATCCACGTCCATTCCTGAGCTACTATACACACACTTGCTATAAAACCAGCGATGTCCCATCGCACGCCCTGAAATTCCCTAGGGACTGGTGCGGCAGGGCAGGACGGGAAGGGGGCAGTGGGGATTCGGGCTCCCCACGTCCCTCTCTGACGAACGTGCCGCTGCCCTGAGGCTGTCGTCACACATCAGGTGGCACGAAGCTCCCGAGAGGCACGACGCGTTCCCTCGGAATCCGAACTGCTCTAGCTTACAGGGACGGCAGGGACAACGCGGAGAGGAGGTGGCCCGCCACGGTCCCTGGGGGCGGCCCTCGCACACGGCAGCCTGTGTCTGACATGTCTCGCTCCCCGCCGGCAGCTGGCCTCGGGGCGACCGGCCCGTTCCGCTTCCCCGCCTCACTGGGACCGCGGCGCTCCGCGTCAGCCCTGCATCCCAAGGCCAGCACGTCTCTTGGCAAACACGCCGCGTTTTCATTAGCTGCGACAAACGAGGCTACCTAACGTGGACACCTTCCCGCTCCTCTCCTTCCGTCCAACACTTCCGCGCGCTCGTTCCCAGACGCCTCCTGTCTGCCAGCCCCGTCCCCGCACCTGCGAACGTGGTCTCGCGCCCTCCGTCCGCTCCAGGGACGGCTCATCTGTCATGCTCGCTCGCCCTAGCCTCCTCCCCCTCAATCTCTCCTCTATTACCGCATCCTTCATCTCGGGTCATAAGCATTCTTGTGTGTGATGAACTAAAATAGAATAAAATAAAAATAAATAAAAGAAAATAGAAAAGAAAATAAAATAGAAAAGAGAAGAAAAGAAAAGAAAGAAAAGAAAAGAAAAGAAAAGAAAAGAAAAGAAAAGAAAAGAAAAGAAGCAACCGAACACAGAACCACCTTCCCTGCTCCTCTACTGAGCTGGGGTCCTTTTCTCTTTTCTCCACCAAAATTCTGAACATTTATCTGCAGTCTCCACCTTCATCTCCCTTAGCTGCTTGTAGCCTGATTTCCGTCTTCAGACATTTTGTTCGAACAACTTCAAAGCTACCCGTGGCCTCCTCAGTAGTGCACCATCTCGGCTCCCGGGCACGACAGCTCTGACTGGCCACCTCCTGTCCAGGAACCTGCCCCTCCCCGGGCTTCCCCAACGTGCCTCCCTCCTCGCTGGTCCCACCTTCTCGGGCTGCGTCCTCCCCACGCCCGACCCACAGGCCAGCCCTGCAGTGTCCGTCGACACCCACCTCCCTGCCTCATCCTGTCTGCCCGTCATAGCTCAAAACGTCACCTATTCCCCGCGGCCGCCCTTGTTAGTGTCAGTCCGGCATTTCTGTCAATCTGCCGGATATGTTTATATGAGGGCCTTTCTGCAAACCCAACATGTCCAGAGACCCCCAAACCCAACCACCCTCCTCCTCCCAGACCCACAGCATTGCAGGTGGCACCGTCACCCTTCGGTCGCCCTGCCCTCTCAGGTGCCCTGACCGGTCAGTCTGACTTGGCCATCCCCGCTGCTGACCCCAACCGCAGGCTCCCATGGACGCCCTCCTCCCAATGGCCACCTGTCACGGCCACCACAGAACCCTGTGACACCACGGGAGCCACAGGATTGTCGACGTGTGACCCGTCTGCCACCTGGAGGGAGACACTGCGAGGCTGGCTACGGACCCTCCCAGAAGACAGCGTGTCCACGGGACAGGTACAGGAAGCGTGTCCCGTTGTCGAGGGTCCTGCAAGGAGCCAGCACGAGCCTGGAAGCAATGCTTGCTTGCTTTGTCCTGTGTCTTGCTTGTCATCTTCCCTAGTGACACCGGAGTTGTTACCTCTGACCTACCATTCCTGCTCAGCCGAAAGCAATAAAAGGTAGGAAAACAGCCTGCTTCTCCTTTCCCCCCGTCACACCCCATCCTGTTCCCGTCCTGGATCGCTAAGCCGGCGTGCCCAGGGTTAGGCAGAGAGCAGGTGTGACGAGGTGACCTGCAGGAAGCCCAACCTCTACATTTTACAGAAAAAAGCAGGGCAGTGAAATCTCCGAGCTGCCTCCATCTGAACTTGTTCTGAAATCTCCATCTCACAGGACAGGGAAAAATCATCAAAGCAATGTCCAGCCAGCAGGAAGCAGCCCTGATGCTGCAAAACCGAGGTCTCTAGCGCTCAGACTCTGCTCTCCAAGCGACTCTGCTCACCATTATCAGATTAGTTTTTCTCGAATACTCTTCCAACTATTCACCACTTAGGAGTCATAAATGGTTCCACATTTTCTATGGAATAAAGGTACAGAATCCCAGCTCTTGAGACCCCAAAAGTGGTCAAATCATTTAATTCGATGCCTCTTAACTTTATAATAAAAACCCCAATCCAGTGAGGTAAACTGACTTCCCCATAGTTCAAAGTATCCTTTCTTCATTAAATGTCTTGCATGAGCTAGACAGCCTGGCATGGGGCACTTAAAAACCGTTAGGGGACAATGTGATTTTTAACAGTGTTGCCCACATATCTGAGTCAAAACAGATACACTAGATGTCACTTACGCAATAAGGAAAATATTCTCACTCACGGGCAGTGAATAGTAGTCAGAAGGGCCATGTTCTCCTTTGTGAATGTGTGTGAAGGAAGGAGAAAGAGAAGGAGAAAAAAGAACTGGATGTGTGGAAAGAACTGGAAACATTCACAGTAAGATTCAGTGAAAATGATTTTCTTTCTTCATAAAGAATAATTTAAATGACATAATTATAGAATCCAGGGAAACAGATATTTAAATTCATCGGTGGCGTGGGTCTGACTTTTTCCCCCGTTTCCAGAGAAAATCAGAAGCTTGTTTTGGTTTTTGTTCTCACTCTTTTCTTTTCCCCACCCACCTAAGGAGGATTGAGATATCTGATGAAGTAAAACCCTCGTACAATGGGAATTAGACTGGAGCAAAATAAGACGCTGTGTGAAGTCCTTTATACTGCAAAATCAAACGTTCCCACTTTTCCCTACAGACATTAGAAAGGCACAGAAATAAAGTCGGATCCCACTCTCGGTTTCTGGTTTCTATTTCGAGCAGAGGTTTGAAATGCCATCGGCTTAGATTAATGTGGTATGTATTAGTCGCCTGGCATAAATGTGTTTCATTTAAAGGGAACTCAACAGAATGCATTTTTTTAAAATGAGACCATGCTCTGGACATGGCACACCTCTTGTAGATAAAGAAATCAAAGCACGACTTTCCTTGCCTATACTTTATACATATCCAAACAAGTATAGACACCCATGAAAATCGACGGATCAGCTACCGGAACTGCCTTTCTAAAGGAAGGTTCCAGAGTTTTGTTTCTTGTTTTAATACTTAAAATAAATAAGGAGGTGTTCTTTTCATTGTTGAGTTGGATCTGGTAAGGTATTTCCCATCCATGACAGAGGTGACTGTACAACTTTGGGAATGGAATGGATGTCGTCTCCTGGCTTAGACATCATCACTCTCATTTCCTCACCCTGTGGCGAGCAGAGTTAATGCATCGTGGCCATTCTTCCCACTGAGTTTTTAAATCCTTCTCCACACAGGACTTTAAACACATGGCCAGCAGCAGGAGACGGCCACAGAAATGGGATTATTATCGTGCAAGGCCCTGTTCTAAGCACTCTGCATTTACGAATTCCAGGCAATGTTCCCAGCAATCCTATAGTGTTTCGTGTTTTTTTGTACTTGATTTACTATTATTATTATTATTGTTATCATTATTATTATTATTACTTTGCAACGAGGAAGCAGGGGCACAGAGTGATTACTAAGTACCTTGTCCAGAGTCACAGAGCTGGTCAGTGGCAGAGGCAGGACGAGAACCCACGAGGCCTGCCTCCAGGGACCACGTTCTTCGCCGCGATGATACGCCATCTCTTAAGAAGTGAAAGCCAATATGGAGAGAAGATGGGATTTTTAACCTTCTTTTATAGAAAACTTCCAACACAAAAAAAAGTGAAGTAAACAGCGCGATGAACTCTCCAAGTTCCATCACACAGCTCATCTTTCGCCATGTTTTTTTTTTTCTCATTGTTTTTGTTTCGTTTCTTTGCTGGATTATTTTACAGCAACTTCGAGACACTGTCATCACCTAAAACCGGTGTCGAATAATTAGGTCCAAAGATGTGAAGCGGGAGTGCCGAGCCAGCCAGGGGAGGGCCCGAGGGGCGTGGGGACTGAAGCTTTTCTCCACCCCCACCCCCGGGAGGATGGGACGCTTCCTCCATGACGTCCGCCATGCGGTCTCCGACCACGGCCATGGTCAGTGCTCCCTGCGCGGCCGTGTTTGCTGGATTCCAACGTCACAGGGGCGAGGATCGCGCCATCCTGGTCACAAGCGCCGTAGCCCTGAGCTCAGTGCTCACCCTCGAACAGATGCTGAAACAGCACAGGATGCGGGGAGGCAAAACGGCCAACCCGGTCCACATGAAACAAGACAGCTGAGAAAAAAACAAAGCCTCCTGTTTGATTATTTTGACTGCAGACATACGATCCCCACATTTCAGTTTATCTTGCTTACGACCAGAAATGGGCAACTTTCTTAAAAACAAAATGAAACACGTTTCCACTCACATCTCTCCTCTGGGTGGACTGACTGTTGTCTGAGTGTTTCAAAGAGGGTGTACAGAGATGTCAGTAATGCTGAATCTCAAACAGGTAACAGCTTCTCCGAAATCTGACCTCACAGGTCTCTGCCGGCTCCTTTATCCATGAATAAAAAATGACTCCCTCTTTTCCAATGGAACGAGAGACAGAATAATGGCTGTTTAAGTCAGTTATTAATAATACTTCTTGTCAACTCTCACCTAATTTAGAATGCACGTCGGATATAGACAATCAAATGTGTAATGTATGTAAATGTATTTTATAGTATTCATGAGCATAATCTCTGAAGTTAATATTGCAAAAAACTTTCATATTAACCCTCATTTTCATTGATTAACCTTCCAAAAAGGTTAATCCAGTTCAGATTTTCCTCAGAACCCAAATCCTATTTAATAATGAAAAGGACATCTACCTATTTACTTTAAGTATTAAAAAAAAAGAAACAAAACTCTAGAATCGAATGAGAATATCTAATCTCTCCATGTAAATATATTTAATTTTGGAAACTTTGAAATGCTTTCATGAAAAACCTCAACAGTAGGCTTACAGCCTAATTCTTTTAAAATGACAAATTAAATGCAAGGAGATACACAGGTTATTAGACATCTATGAGACCATTAGGTCAGTGCACACGATAATTTATCTCTGAATATAATTACATTTTAAATGACCTGGCATCCTTTCTACTCTTTGAGTTGTATAAGTTATCTTATAGGTACACCACAGTCCATCGAAGCAACATTTTAGAGATTCTAGAAAATTGCAAAAACCACAACGACACATCTCACCAGCTCCCAAACCTGCAAAAGTTCTGATGAAGTGAAAATATGGTCCCAGTACAAAACATTCAGACAGCCGCCCAAGTCACTCTCCGAGGTCTCTCTCGTTTCGTACTCTTACTGGAGAAAATGTGTCTACCGGGAGAGAATGTCTCTTGACAGTCTACCATAGCAAAGGCCACACTAGGCGACAGGAACGATACCAAAACGATACCATTATCCTCAAGAGTTTACAACCCACGGGGGAGACAGGACAGAGAAACTCGTAACTGCAGTGAGAGGCTCTGTGATAACCCACAAAAATGACAAAGCAAGGGACTGCAGGAATTTCCAGGAGAAAAGACCATTCGGGGCTCCCAGTCAAAGGGAGCTTTGTAGAGGAAGTGACGCTTGAATTACACCTGCAAATGACATAATCATTTGGGGCGGGGGGGCGGGGAGGGAGGAACCGTGCAGGGATGAATGGTTCCCACCAAGACCCAAAGGCAGGAAAGCACAGAGCCCTCAGAGAAAAATGTGAGTAATTCTGGTTGGTTAGGGAGATAGTGTGTGGGGCTGGTGGGAATGGGGGCTGGGCAGAGGTCACGGGGACCTGGAACACCCAGCGAGGAGTTGAAGCAAGGACAGGGACACCACGGAGCAATCCAAACAGGGTCAAGGGGCACATTATGTCGGATCGAGCGCCTTACGGGTTAAACAGTGACGATGTACAGGGCATGATGTAGGTGAGAGGTACTGCAGATGTGAACTGAGTGATGAAGAGAGAAAAAAGTGTCCCATCCCCCCGCCCCAATTATCCCAACCTGATTCATAGCTGCTGGATAAAGGTGAAAAAGAAAGAATTGATCGGATTTAATCACCGAAAACAAAGGAGAGCAGAAACAAGGTGAAGAGCATGCTGATTCTACAACGCCCAGCCTCAGCAGCCAGGAGATCACAGACATTAAAAGACAGAGCGACTTTGAGAGGAGGCACGGGTTTGGCGAATATAATGAGAGATTCATTTTGGGGGAAATGTTCGGTTTGAGGTGACCTGAGCCACTGAGCCGGAGCTATCTGGAAGGCCATCTGAAAGGTGGGTGGGTAGTTTTAGGGAGAGGAAGGGGTTGGACATGCAGATTCAGCATCGTGTCCAAAGTGCTGAGAGCCAAGGATGAGGATCAGGTGACCAAGGGCTGAAGCACAGGACCAGGCGCACTCTGCGACAAAGCTCGGGGAGCTCGGGCACGTGGCCATCGCGGGGTCAGGGGACAGTGTCCCCGTGAACGGTGCGGCTGTGCCAGAAATGGCAGCCCCTTAGTTTCAGGCGCTTTCTGGGTGCTCCAACGCCTCCCCACCTGGAGCCCACCTCCGCCTCCCCAGATGAGCCCATGACCAACCCCAATAACCCTCGTCGGAAATCAGCCCCCCACCCCGCCCGACGCAGCAACTTCCGTCCGACTCTGTATCGTTTTTACGGCTGTGGGCACGCGGACCCGAGCAGCGCGGTCACCTGTACAAACGTCAGCCTCTCCGCACACCTCCTCACTACGCCCCTGCTTCCCCAAACATTCTACTCCTTTGTGCGTCAAGGAAAAATAAGAAAGAGAAAAACCTTCATTTTTCACTTGGACCCTCGTTTCAAATTCTTTGTTTCGTGACTTTCAGTCTTAGCTCGCCTCATAGAGAAAACAAGACGATATTTAAAATGAGAGGAGGAGGAGGAGAAATTGGGAAGAAGAGCTGCAAATGTCACCTTCTTCCTATTCTTTCCTGATATTTTGTTCCTTGAGTACCCAGTGGGTCAGGTGCTGTTCAGAACACAGGATGAGATGTGATCGTCTACATAAATTATTCTATCCTTGAGTGATATGATCTGTTTTCATTAATGAGTAATTCACGAAACCTTAGGTCTTCCTATTTCCACCCCCTAAAAGTTTTAACTTTAAATTACACCCACCTGCCCACTGGGAAAATCAAGTCTACACCTAGCTGCTGCTAAAACTTGACAGCTAGGTACACACTAGTCCATGGATGTTACCAACACTAAATTCTAGAATAATTGTTTTTCTCTGTGTTTCTATTGCTTAACGCACACAGTGAAGATTCTTTTCCTTCTCTAAAAACTATAAAAAATAAATTATGAGCTACACACTGGGTCAGACCCGCCAAAATATAGTGATTTTAAGTTTAAACTTAAGTTTTAAGTTAGAGAACTACTTTTTTTCCTGGTCAATTTAAATCTCAAAGCTATGTGTCACTAACTGGGTCATTCCAAGTTTTATTTGTGGTTCTCTGTGGGCCAATTTCACAATCCGCACATGGTGAACCTGTGAAGGCAGCAAGGGAGGTGCCATCCCCTGCAGAATGACAATGACATGGGTTCGTGTTACCCCGGAGGAACGGGGCTACCAGCCGGGAGGCACAGGGAGGCGGCTGGATCCCACCACTGAGGATGCTCACACACCTGCGGCTCCCCGACGGACAACATCGCGAGGGCTGGGGACAGCGGGATTCAGCCAGAGGGGTCTCCTGAGGCACCTCAGACTCTTAAGATTTGCTTCACTAAGAGGAAGAAAAGGCTTCCGACCATGGCCGCATCTTCACCCCACGTGGCAGCCTCAAACACCATCCAGGACCCCGGTGGTCACTCCGTCCGAGCTCAGTTTGCTCAGCTACGAAACGAGGGGAGCAAGGGAGAGGGCGGCACCTGCCATGCGAAGCCTCTGCCCAAGGGGTCACACAGGTGGCCCGGAGCCTGGGCCAGGGTGGAGGGCAGAGGGCAGAATCCACATGTAACAGCGCGACTCACGTCCGGGCGTCCCAGGCACCCCGTCTCCACACCCGTCATCACTCGCCCCTCAGAACCCAGAAGACCTGCACTGGAGGGCTGCGGCTGAGCCCACGAGACACAAGTTCACGGCGTCCTGACTGCATCACGCCCGGTCATGACGGGCAGCCTGCTCGTAGGCACGTGAGCATCCAAGATCATGAGCTGTGCGTTACCAAATCGTGGCTCGTCACCGTCACGGCCTGGACCTTGAGACATTCACCGTGCCACCGCGTAATCCCTCACTAGAGTGGGATCCCTAAACAAAGCCCAGGGGACAGTAGCGTCTGGAGAAAGACCAACATCCAGCTCTGATGTCACGTTGGCGGCTTCCGTGAGCAGCACCAGCAGACCTCTGCTCCTAGGACTTGACCGAAGGGCTTTCTGCTCCTTCAAGAGCATCCCATTTTACTAAGCCCTTGCCATCAAAGCATCACCTCTCTGGTCAAGACAGAAACAAACTTCTCTTGGCATTAACTCTAATAAAAAGTATAAACATAATGGTTAATCATTCTAAGATCTTGGTTTGCATGGCTGTCAAGTTTTTCTGTGGTTTGCTGCCAATGTACAAATTTTATGTATAGTTACGTGGCAAACAATTAAAAATACATTCTAATATATTGTTTTTTTAAAAAAAAAACAGAAAATTCTGATAGAATAAATATTGCTTTCAGTATGAAGTCTTTGAACCAGGAGTTATTTTCTCTGGCACGTGACCCCTGGGTGCTCAGGGGGTCCCTGTCCTCATATCCTTTGAAGCGGAGGTGATGAGAAAGGCCCTAAGCACACCTGGAATTATTCTGTCCACACCTGTCAGCTTTTTCTCAGCAGAAGCTGCTGCCTTGGGAACGTGGCTCAGCTCACCTTGAGGTTAATATTTTTTAAGGAATCAAAACCTTAATCTTTTCCTTGGAAAGGTGCATACCATATGAGATATTTTTTCCTTCATGCTCCCTCTAAAAGAGGGAGAGTTTTACGGGGAGTTTTACTACTAAAAATGATCGCAAAGAGTTACTCCTATATTTAAAAACCTTCAGACTGTTAACATGCACGTGAGTATCTAAAAATAGGAGTTACGCGTTTGCAAACAGTTCTTTACGATATCACATCTCAGATTCCGAGACGCCCCCTGTGCCATGACGTAATCCCCAGGGACAACGGCACTCCTCAGGGAATCCGATGGGGAGTAGGGCTGAGCCCGGGCCCTCATGAAACCTGTGAGCACAGAACACCTTAGAAACTGCTCTCAAAGACACCAGGATAAAGGAAGATGCAACGCATTGCTTTTAGGAATAACTACGTAGAGCAAAAGTTAGAACTTTAAAGATACAAACGTTCCACATATGTCTCTAAAAACCCTACAAAGATGGAGAAAGAAGAATCTTGGGGAAAGGAAATTAAACAAAATAATATAAAATCAGTGTCATTCGCAATCACTCTTCCCCCATCCCTCTCCCCGCCCCCATTATCCCAACCCAACTCAGCTGCCCTGGTCCCTTCAAGACGTCTCTCCACATGACAACGCCTTAGGCTTCTCTGGTCCCTGGGAGATTCTTGCTAACCAGCATGAGAGTCACAGCTTCAGATCCCATAACGGTGACCTTGAAGTTGACGAGGCTGAAACCTGCTTAGGTTATCAAAGGCTCGGCCAAATGGGGCAGCCTCAGGGTCTTCCTGAGGGACACTGGCTGTTGTGACTAGCTCTGAGGCCATTATTAATTCATACTTTCAAATGCATCTCACGACATTAATCTCGGGAGCAGGTGTGGGACCGCGCCCGGCTCGGCTCATGGGGACCTTCCTGGGCACAGCTCAGTTTTCATTTTTCAACATCGTTTGAGTTCTCTCAGAAATCCATTCAAATGCTCTACCTTCATACTGGTGATCCCAGGAGACCACAATGACTTTTCTGCTAATACTCAGTATCCAATGTGTTTCGTGATGGCACGTGGTGACCCCTTTTTTGAGATCTTTGACTTCTGACTTATTACCATGGAGCAAAGCTCCTAAAATCAGCCCCTGGATAATTTCATTTTCTAGATTTAAGAGTGATTTAGAAGTCTTTCTTCTGACACATTAATGCCCTGTAACTGAGCCAATGACAACCTACTTCCCTTCGGTAGGTTATTTTAAAAACCTCCATAATGACAGACCAAGGGAGTGAACCCACACTCCTCGCCTACGACACAGGGACGAGGGAGCACAGTGCCACCCCGCCCGCCGCTCCGCCCGCCCACCGCCATGCTTACGGTTGGCCAGCCGACTGGGCTCGGGCTGCGCGCTGTCCGCCGATGTGGTGCTGGGGACAGAGGACACGCTGGAGCTCCGCACGAAGCCGAAGGCCGCCAGCTTGGCCGCCGGCAGACGCGAGTATCCGGGGGGCCGGAGCCCTGACTTCGGGAGGCTGGATTTTGCAGCGCTGACAGCAGAAGCTTTCTTTAAATCTGCTAAAACGAACCCAAAACAAACAAACAAAAAGAAAACAAGAAACTCAGTAGACAGCAAGGTAGAGAACACATGGGGAGTGAGTACGAATCTGGCTCCATCATAAAAAGGCCACACGTGATCGTTCACAAACACTTCTTGACGCGCGGAAGGTGTGTGTGTGTGGGGGGGGATGCTTTGGAGACATCCAAGAGAGGGGGCAGCAGGCAGGCAGGATGAGGACAGACTACAAGCCCTACTGCATCGAGATAGGTACAGAGCGCACGGGAGGCTGAAGGGATGAGGACACCGACGGTTGTGAGTTACCCCAGAAGCGTGAAATGGAGGTACAGCTTAACACCTGAGACACCAGGGGCAAAGGAACCGCCCCCTCTCCCCGCCAGCAACATTCATCAGCGATTATAACCAGCACGTAGCAAGCCACGGAGACAGGTGCACAGAAAAACTAAGCTTCTGGCTGCAGGAATGAGGCAGTACGAGTGTAGACGGTGGAGCTGGCCAGGCAGAAGCCGAGGCTCTACCAATTACCAGCTGTGGGACCTCGGGCACTTGGCCTGACACTCAGAACCACAGTGTCCTCTCCCAAAGGAACGGGGATGACAAAACTGACCTTGCAGGATTAGTATAAGTATTCCCGCTTGTAACGCAACTCGATAGATGCCCAAATTAAAGTTAGGGCTCTTTTCTCCTTCTCTACCACCTATTTCTATGTTAGTGCAAACTTCAAAATTAGTTCCCAGATACGGACAAATGCAGCTATTGAGATGATAAAGCATCATCATGCTATAAATCCATCGTCTTGGGACCTCCGTATCTGAGCCAGGCTCCGTTCGCAGCCACGGCAGAGATCATCACAACACTACAAGAAGCCTCGCAATACCAGACAGAGCCAGAATAGTATGAGCACACAAATGCTCTTCGATATAAAATTTAAAAGGAAAAAGGGCCAAGTGTCATAGCATTCTGATCACTGTCCTCATCAAGCCATTTGACAACTTCCCTCTGCAGCCACGTTCTTGCATACAGGTCTTTCAGGGGTGTTGTTCTGCTGTAGTTCGTCAACTCTTTAATCTAGTGAAAGATTAATCAGGCTACAGATGAACCAATTTTTAATGGCTCATTTATAAAAACAACAAAAAAAATCAAGATCTCAAAATCAATGAAGAAACTAGATATTAGAAAGTATCTATGGGCGGAAATATACAGAGAACCAGTAGATGCCAGGCTGGGTCAAGGGTGCCTCTTCCTCCACCAGCAGCCCCCCATAAGAGTGAGGCCATGGACAGTTGTGTGTGCAGGTGAAGGTGGAATCTTCACACCTGTGCTCTCCTGACTCCTGGGCCAGGTCTAGAAGGGGGAGGAATCAGGTGAGTGCAGAGGGGAGAGGGAACATGAATATTCCCAACTCAGGGTTGTCCTAATTAATGGTCGGGAAAAATGCTCACATATGTCAAAGAAGAAGAAATCCCTGTTTAATAAGTAATAATGACTCCTTTGCATGAACAATTAAATGTCACGTCCATCGCCTTTAAATTGTTCTCCTATCATTTTGCTTTGATGCTATCCCCAGAACAATGGAAGTGTCCCCAAACGTCAGATATCATTTTCACAGTAAGTTTACACCAAATCGATTTTCAATGATGCCAGTAAAACAGTAAAAGAGTTGCCAAAATCAGATGTAATTTCAATAGTAAGTATACACTAAACCCATAACATTTTGATACTATTTTCAGTTATACATAACCTCCTTCCTAACCAAGTTAGTCAATAATTGACTTAAGATTATACAAGATCAAATGAGATGAATATGGAAAGAAAAAAAAAACTTTTTTCTGAAACCAAACCCGTATTTGGGAATGAAGGCAAAGTCAGAATTCCAACAGAGCACCTTGGCATGCAGTAAGCATTCATTTAATATTTATTTCAGAACAAAAACTGAGTTTATTAAAACAGCCACTGAACACGTTCAAAGAAAACCCCTATTCCACCCTAACCTGTATTCGGTTCTTGTTCGTCTCACGGGCAGAAAGGTAGTCACAGGACACTCAAAGAGAGCAAGAGGGCTTGACGACACAGGATCCCAGGTACACAGGAAGGAGATCTCTAAATTACTCTCCGGCTTTCACATCTCCTTAGTCCAGTTCCTCCTTTTAAGGGAGGCAAACACTGTGTGTGTGTGTGTGTGTGTGTGTGTTTGTGTGTGTGTGTGTGTGTGTGTGTGTGTGTGTGTGTGTGTGTGTGTAGGGACGGGGTATACTTGTGGGAGTAGGCCTTGTCCCAACTCTTTGTGTATATAATTTTTCTACATTTAGAGTAACCTCTACTGTCCATCAAGGTTCCATACAATGATTTCTCCTTCTATCAAAGGAATCTCACAAATACTATACATACCTGCAGGGTTTGAAGGAGGCGGTCTCAATATATTCATACCACCAGTGCCTAACTGAATATGCCTTAATTTACTTTTAGTTTCTCATAAAAGGGATTTAAATATAAAACACGCAGTTCTTGCTATTTTTCAAACAAGTCCAGCATGTCAAAGGAAAACATTTTCCAAGCATTTCGTGTCCTTGGACTGTTCGAGAATAAGCTCTTTGACAGGATTAACATGTCCAGGTGCATGGTAAGCCCCTGATCAACAAATGATGCAACTGACATGATAACAAACCCAGGCGCACATCGGGGAGATGACTTCCACCACGGTGGCGTGGGGGGCTCCATGGGTGCTTCTTCCAGCGACACAACCGTGAAAGGTGAAAGTTATTTTTTTTTAAACGGCAGTCCTGTAGAGTCTCTGGACACTGTTCTGAGGGCACACAGCAAATACAGAAATCTTCACATAAGGAACTCTACAAAGTCTCGACAGGAACAGAGAGTGGATGGCACCTGGGCCACGACCCGCTCCCTCCCCCCTGGCACCCTGTCTGTCTCGGCATGTCGAAGGCTCTACGTGGGTGGGCCACCACTAAGTGCAATGACAAACGACAGGTGTATCAGGTAGAGAGAAGAGAAAGGAGCAGAAAAAAAATATTTGAAGAACGAATGCTGAAGTTTTCCAAAATTTATTGACAACGTTAATAGATGCATCCAAGATGCTCGATGAAATCCTAATAAGGTACATGCAAAGAAACCCAAACCCAGACACATCATGGCAAAAATCTTGATAGCCAAAGACAAAGAAAATCGTGAAAGCAGGAAGAGAAAAATGACTATGGACAAGTGAATACCAATAGATGAACAGCCGACTTCTTAGCAGAAGCCATGCAGGCCGAAGGGTGATGGGATGATGTATTCAAAGTGCTGAAAGAATAAAACTGTCAACGTAGAATCTCACATCTCCCGAAACTACCTTTTAAAAATCTACCCCAAATACATTCTCAAATAAACAAAAAGAGATTTGATTTATGAGAAATAGTAAAGAAAGTCCTTCAGACTGAAAGCAAGTGATCTCAGATGATGTGAATACACACACACGCACACACAAAGAACACTGGTAAAGGTAATTATGTAATTATAAAAGACAATATAAATACATATTTATTCTCTTCTCATAACTGACTGAAATGCAATTGTATAAAACAAAAGGTATATAATTGTATTATTGGGCCTATGACATATGACATATAATATATTTAACAATAACAACACAAAGGAAGTGGGTGGCAGCAAGGCTGTATAGGAGTAAGGAAATGACACCATGTGGAAACTTGATTACATAGGAAAAAAGGAAGAAAACCAAAAATGGAAAATAAGGAAGTTAAAAAACAAACTGTAAAAAGATATAGTTGCTCTCCTTTATTCTCTATTTCATTAAAACACATACAATCACATTAAGTAATAACTAAAAATATGTATTACTAGGTTTGAGCAGGCAAAGCTGTAATATATAAAAATAACAGCACGAAAAAAGGAAATAAAGCTATGCAGGAGTAAATTTCTATAGCTCACTGAAAATAGCATAAATATCAAAATTCTGATAAGTTAAGATGTATCTGGTCAGCACTAGAGCAATCAAAAAAGGACATAACTAAAAAAAATAGCTTGCAAATGACTAACAGAATTAAAACGCTCCACTAGAAAATATTCACTCAATGCAAAAGAAAGCAGTAACCAGGAGGAGAGAAACAAGAAAGACATGAGGCAGACAGAAAACAAAAAGTAAAGAGGGCACATGTAAATCCAACACTATCGATGATAACGTTACACGCGAAGGTATTAAGCAGTCCAAGCATGAGGCAGAGACTGTCAGGTGGGATGAAAATCAAGATCAAAATATATACTGTCTGCAGCAGAGACACTTTAGGTTCAAACATACAATTAGTTGGAAAGTAGAAGGATGGGAAAAGAAGAGCCACCGGAGAGAGCTGGAGTGGGTACACTTACGTCAGACAGAACACATTTTAAAACAAGAAAGAGACAAAGAGGGATATTTTTATCAGAATAAAAATGTCGATCTATCAGGCAGACACAGCAATTACAGCTGCAGGTACGCTTAATGACGGAGCCCCGGGATACGTAAAGCAAAAAGTACAGAGTTGATGGGAGAAATAAACAATTCAAAATACTAGGAGGAGACTTCAATACCCCACTTTCAATAATAGAACAATGAGTCATAAAATCAACGAGGAAAGAGAAGACTCGAATACCATCAACCAGCTAGACCTAACAGACATATACATAACACGCTCTATCCAACAGTGGCAGAATACATATGCTTCCCATGCACACACAGAACATTCTCCAGGATAAACTAAACATTAGGCAATAAAACAGCATCAATAAATGTAAAAGGAATGAGATGCTACAAGTCCATTCTATGATTATAATGGAATGAAACTAGAAGTCAGTAACAGGAAGAAATTCAGGAAGGTCACAAATATGTGTAAATTAAGAGACACACTACTAAAGAAACAATGGGTCAAAGAAGAAATCCCAGGGTAATTAGAAAATACTGAAGGTGAATGAAAGTGAAGCTATGGCACCCCAAAACTTACAGGAAGCAACTAAATCAGGACTTAGGAGGGAAGTTATATCTGTAAACGCCCATGAGAAAAAAGAAGACAGATGTCAAGATGATGAAGCAAGCTTCCACGTGAAGACACCGAGGAAGAGCAAATGAAACCCGAACCAAGCGGAAGAGAGGGATGAGAAAGGTCAGAGCTGAAATGAGTGAAACGGAACAAGAAACAAACAAACAAACAAAAAGTAAAGAGAAAGAAAATCAGTGAAATCAACGAGCTGGTTCTTAGAGGGTCAACGAAGCTGACGAAATTTTTACTAAACTAACCCAGAAAAAAGAGAGAAGACTCAGACCCTTAAGTGAGGACTAAAGGGAGGGGACGTCACCGCCGATCTTGCAGAAGTAAAGGGAATTGTAAAGAAATATCACGAACAGCTGTCTCAGCACATGAGATAACCTAGGGAAATGGACACCCTCTGGAAAGACACAAACTATGCAAACCGACTCAGGAAGAAATAGAAAATCTGACTATTCTTGTAACAAAGAGACGGAATTACTAATCCAAAAAAATCCCTGCAAAGAAAAGCACAGCCCCAAATGTCACTAGCAAATTCCATCAAGCATTTAAAGAACGAATACCAACTCTTCACAAATTATTCCAAAAAAAAGAGAGAGAGAATACTTCCAAACTCATTCTACGAGGCCAGTATTACCTTGATAACAAAACCAGACAAAAATGAAAAAAAAAAAATTATAGACCAGTATCTTTAGTACATGCAAAATTCTTGTCAAACTGAAACCAGTCACATATAAAAAGGATTACGCACCATGAACAAGTGAGATTTATTCCAGAAATGAAAGATTATTTAACATGGAATCAGTCAATGTCCCATACGGTATTCATAAAGAAAAAACACATTCATAAAAGAAAGAAGTCATTTCAATAGATGCAGAAGAATCATTTGACAAATTCCAACAGCACTTCTTGATAAACACTTAACAAACCAGAAATAACAGAAAATGCTGTTGGGCCTGACCAGGGCATCTAGGAAAAACCCAAAGCTAACATCATACTCAGTGGAGAAACGCTGGCCGCTTCCCCAAAGGTCGGAACAAGACAAGCTGCCTGCTCTCACCACTCCAATCCGATATTTTACAGAGGGTTCTAGCCTGGGCAACTAGGAGAGAAAATAAAATAAAAGGCATGCATGTTGCAAACAAAAGCAAAACTTTGTCTATTTGCAGATGACATAGCTTATACATAGAAAATCCATGAAATCTAAAAAAAAAACGATTAGAACTAATAAATGAGTTCAGCGAGGTTACAGAATAAAGTTCAACATAAAAAAATCAATTATATCTGGACTCACTTGCAATGAATAATGCAACGAATTGATGCGATCGCATCAAAAAAGAATAAAATCCTGGGGGACTGCCACCGAGGGTCAGACTCCATTTTTTTAATGTTTGACTGCTAACGGGGAGCAAGACTCAGAGCCTTCCACACCCCATCTGTGAAGGCCGAGAGAAAGCCCAGATCTACCTCCTCCGGCACTGCTACAAAATTCAAGCTACACGAGCCCCTGCCCCCTTCCCTTGTCACCCCTCAGGACAATAAAAACGCTGAGCCAGTGTCCCTCCCTTGCTCTCTCAAGCCATTTCGGACACGCTGGAGAGACCCCCACTGTGTAACTGATAAACGCCCTCACTTCCTGTTGCTTTGCGCAGGGCTCCATCAGTCTGGACTTGGGGTGGGGGCCACCCCACCTCCTCCGAGTGGCCACAGCAGTAGGTGCTGTGATCGAGATACCAAGACAGGGACCGCCTTCATGGGGGTCCTCCCTGCCCTGCTTACTGACGGTCCTGCCGCCCAACCGCACACGTGCCCCGAGCTGCTCCTCCGGGCCCCTACAGAGCCCTGGTCACGATGCACTCGCCCACAGTGGACGTTTCCCTGATTCATTGGTTTTAGGAGCAGGAATACAGGCTTGTGGCGGGGCCCTCCTTGGAGCGCTCTTGGGCCACATTTCCTATGGCCTGGACCTACCTGCGTGTCTCAGGTGCAGGTGAGCCTAGGGCTGAGCTCAGGGGAAAGACCCTCTGTGCTACATCCCGGCCGGCTGGGTGGTCACTCGCGAAAAAGCGGTCATTAGCGGGAAAGAGAGAGAAAAGAAGCGAAAGCATCACGGGGAGCGCTGAGGCCACGCCCCGAAGGACGAACGGTCTGCGGGACCACGACCTTCCTCTCGCTGCTGCTGCTGTCGTGACAAAACCACTGCTCCTCGGGGTCCGAGGGGAAAAACCCCCGACGGCATCTCCGAGGCACAGCACGGCGAAGGGCCCAGCGCCCTCGAAACGACGCCCCCGGGGGAGGCCTCCAACCCTGGAGGGCACCGATTCGAAGGTCTCCGGAGAAAATGTATAAATATATACGTGCAGAGGGGGGAGAATCCCCAGGACAAACGATGAAGGGAAACAAAGGGGGGCTGGGGAGGGGGTGGCGGAAAAGAGAGAGAGAGAGAGAGAAACCTGAAGACGGCAGAGAAGGCAACACCTGAAACACGGGCACAGTTCGACCCAGTGTTGAAACCGGAACCCGAGTCTATGGAAAGACCCTACAGGACACAAGGACGGGCGGCGGCTGGCTCGGTAGCTCTGCGACGCGGCTTCTGAGTTAATTTTCGCATCTGCTTAAAAGCACTGACTGGCAAACCTGCACGGCCTTCGTCGGCGCCGGGGCTCAAACGGGCTATGCCTGGGATCCCCTCAGGTTCAAACGAGGCGCCCCCACGACGTGCCGTCGCCGTGAGCCCACGCAGGCGCGTTCCACCCCAGCCACGAGAACTGCCGTCTGGCCTAAACTCCCCCGAAAACATCCGGGGTGGGCACTCGGGGAATCACAAATTTAAATAAAATAAGTCTGTGAAACAGACAACTGGCTCGACAAGGTGGGGCCCACGGACCATGCTTCCAGTTAAAGGAGTTAACGCGACTCAGTGCGCATTAAGACGGGGCCCGCAGGGATGGAAACCCATTATACGGCCTCCCCCCCCCAGTTTCACCTGCCCTTAAACTTGAAATGAGCGACCTTCACGGTGAAT
Organism: Eonycteris spelaea; assembly: GCA_003508835.1. Classification (NCBI taxonomy): domain Eukaryota; kingdom Metazoa; phylum Chordata; class Mammalia; order Chiroptera; family Pteropodidae; genus Eonycteris; species Eonycteris spelaea. The sequence goes on along the minus strand of PUFA01000142.1, from coordinate 788,584 downwards.
TATGCAGCCTTTATGCCATCGTGCTGCTCATTAGGGCCTCCAGGCGCCAAATGGCCGAGTCCACCCAATAAATACTAAATGGTTTGCTAGGATAGGTTTGGGGAACGTGTTCTGTCCAGTTCCTATTTCGACAGGCTCTGTTTTCTTTTACTTCCAAAGGGACACAATACACCCTTACGTGGTGGCTTCCGTGGGCCACCTCACAGCCTTGACCAGCTGGATCTGAGCTGGGTCCGGCTTGCTCCAGGAGCACGGGTCTATGCTACTTTGATGGCACGCGTCCTCCTCTGGGGACGTGTGTTTGTCACGCTCGTTCAAGACAAACATGAACCCACCAAAAAGAGGTGGGGCATTGCCCCGTGCAGAGCACAGGGCCCTGCCACCTCAGTTACACCCCTAAAAATTATTTGCTCAGGTGTGGGGCACTCCATCCCATCACTTTCGATCTGGCCCACCTTCACTGGGGTCCCCTCCAATGAAAGCTTCTAGGATCCGTCCAAATCGCCATCAACACGGACTTCCCTCGGGGCCCACGGAGACTCTGCCACTGCAGAGGCCTGAGCAACCTCCATCCAATGACTACAAGCTGCCCGTGGGCTTCTGATGCGAGGAGCTGCCCTCCTTAGCCCTGCACCGTACAGCTCAGAGTGATGCCTGCTGGCCACATGCTGGTCTCTCTTGGAGAGAAGCTCTCGTCGCCCTGAGCCTGGGACCCTCAGGCTCAGCTGGCATGGCCTGCTTGCTATGGGGCGGAGCCGAACCTGGGCCCTGAAGCTTACCTGCCCGCAGAAGGCGGTGGCCCCTGTGCTCAGGCCCTTGCCCGCTGTCATCGTGCTTGAGATAGCTCCTCTCCCAGACCTCTTGGCTACCCGGAGTGGGGCGGGGAGGGGCCCTTGGGGTCAACCGAAGAGCAGCAATGAGATTTTGCTCGCATTACAGACAAACCCATCACCACCAAACGGGACGGAGCTTGTTGGAAAGCTGCTGCTTGTCCCTTGTAGCCAAGATGTCCCTGATAAAGATGGCACCGCTGGGCAACTTCAGAAAGTTGGCTAACACTAGGTGTTCCTGTCAACAGTTGGTACCATCTGCACCTTTTTACTCTCTGGGGCCATTGCCATTGGCCTGGCTGTCTGATCTGTGCCCTGCTTAAGGTTATATAAACAAACAAACAAAAAACACCCCAAACTCTGAGAATCTTTTCTGTCACAGATACCCAAAATACAACTCAAGGTCACACACGTGTCCACAATGGTGATGGCCACAATGCACGGCTTCACCTAGTCCTCTCTGGGACTTCCGAAGACTGCTGGCAGTGGACAAGGTGGTCGCCATGCTTCTCAGGGCTCAGAGCGCTGGGCGCGGAACCTTCCTCACCAGCCTCTGAGCACCAGGCTGGTTCACCGACCAAGTTCAAATGCAATAAAACGAAACACAGCACACTCTAGCCGTAAAACTTCGGGGCTCCCGTCTCCCCACCTGGAAAGCTCGTGAGAAGGCCGGGTGCTCCCCACCTTTGACACCTACAGGAAAGTCAGGCCGCACCAACCTGAGTCTGGACACCCGCCCTGCCCCGCCCTGACCCATTAGAGCTCCACGTCCACCTGCTATCCTTGCTCAAGCCATTTGCACCTGCTCGGGAGGCTAGCCCTGCTCTCCCCCAGAGACCTCGGCTATGTCAGTAACGAGGCTTTTCGTACTCTCTCGAGGTGTGTGTGCCACCACCACTCTCCAGGAGGAAGGCAGGCCAGCGTGGGTCCCCATTTCGTCACCTAAGGGAGCTATGCCATCACCGTGAAGTTCCGATTATATGAGAACCAAAGTAGAGGGGTTTGGGTTTTTGATTTCATTAATTGTACTTATACCAAGGTGTCTGAAAGTAGGAGAAACACTGTTCTAGATCACAAGGCTACTTCATAAAAGGCTCCATAATATTTCACTTCATAATATTTGCTTCACTATACACTCAAATTACTGGATTATTTTCCTAATACTAAATGAGAACCTGAACAAATTTGGGGATGGGTCCATCTATACCGTCAAGGTATAAATTTATCAGGGAATAAATTAAACAAAAAAAAGTGTAAAACTTATTCTCTGAAAACTACAAAATGTTATTGATAAAAATTAGGGAATATAGAAACAAATGCAAAGGCATTCTGTGCCCATGGATCGAACTTAATATTAAGATGGCGATAACCCCCAAAGTGACCCACAGAGGCAAAGCGATCCCTTTCAAAATCCTAGCCAGCTTCTTTGCAGACATTGACAAGTTGATCTTCAATTCATATGAAAAACAAAGAACTGTCAAAATAATCCTGAAAAACAAGAACCAAGTTAGAGGGCTCACACTTCCCAACTCTGAAACAGTATGAAGCTCTCAGTGATCAAGACAGTGTACTACCAGCATAAAGGCAGAGCTGTGGCTCAACATAATAGAATTGAGATTCCAGAAATAAACCCAACGTTTATGGTTGATTGGATTTCAACAAAGCTGCCAAGACCATTTAGTAGGAAAGGAATAGTCTTGTCAACAAATGATGCTGGACCTGCTGGACACACACACACACACACACACACACACACACACACACACACACACACACACACGGAAGGACATTAGGCTACTATCTCCAAGCAGATTTAAAACTCAAAGTGCATTAAAGACCTCAGTGTAGGTGTTAAAACTAAAAACCTCAAAAAAAACATCGCTATAAATCTTCATAACCTCAGATTAGGCAACAATTTCTTATATATGACCGAAAGAATAAGCAACAAAAGAAAAAAAAGAAGAAATTGAATTCCATCAAAACTTAAAGCTTGTATGCGTCAAAGGATACTACCAAGAAAGTATACAACCTAAGAATAAGTGGGAAAATATTTGCAAATTATGTATCTGATGACTTTTTTTTGTACTTGAAATGTATAAATAACTGTATAATGCAGCAATGAAAAGGAAAAGCAACCAAATTTTAAAATGGGCAAAGGACTCGAATAGCCATTCTCCAAAGAAAACATACAGCGCGCCAATAAGCATATGACAAAAAGCATGGCCTCTTTAGCCACCAGAAAAAGCAAATCAAAATCACGAGATACCACGCCACACCCACGAGAGCAGCTCCAAGCGGAAGGACAGACGTGAGCAAGCCTGGGTGAGGATGTGGAGAGACTGGAGGCCTCGTACTTTGCTGGTAGGATTGTAAAAAGGTGTGATGCGTTAGAAAACAGTATGGCAGCTCTCAGAAGGGTAAGTATGGAGGCACCACGTGACAAAAACAGTTCTAGGTATGAAATGAAACTGTTTCTCTTCTTCCAGTGGTACATTATCCACAATAGAAAAAAAAACAGGGAAACAATGCAAATACACACCCACCGATGAACGAATAAATGAACTGCGGAATGCCAAAGCTTGGAGTATTTTCTAGCCATAAAAAAGGATGAAGCATGGATGGATGCTACAATGTAGATCAACTTGAAAACATTAAGGTGTGTGCAAGAAGCAGACACAGAAAGCCACGTATTGCATGATCTCATTACATGAAATGCCCAGAACAGGCAAACGTGTAGTCAGACTGTCAGGCGATGGTCACCAGGCCCTGTGGTCTGGGGGGTGGGGGGTGGGGAGTGCCTGGTAATGCATTCTAAAGTGGATTGTGGAGACAGTCGCACAATTCTGAGAATACGCTAAAATCATTAAGCTGTATCGTTTAAAAGGGTGGATTGTACATGGTAAATGAATTATCTCTCAGTAAAGCAGTTATAGTAAAACAAAGGTTTAAAAGAAGAATAAACAATTATTGTCTTCGGTTTAATAACATCTTACCTTAAGCTGGAGCAACGACTTCTTTCCCAGTCTCTACCAGTATGTTCACTTTCAACGCGCCTGTGTCACATAGAAAACTGGCCTGTCATTGAGTGCCCTCCAGAAAAAGCCCTTCCGACGAGCAGGAGAAAGAAATGTTCTGTGTGGTAGAGCAAAGAACCTTCCAAACACAGATAACCACAATGGGGAAATTAACTAAAAATAACTTCAAACATTAATAAACGTAAAAAAACCCTCTCAGATCAAATATTCACCCACGCAAAGAAACTGAAGAGGACGCATTTTATTTTTATCAAGGCTTTATATTCCAGCAAGATTCTGCCAAAAAAAAAAAAAAAGATAAAACTTCCTGTTTGAACAACAAAAGAGATTTTACGCTCTTGAATGTTTAAAGGATGCGTTGCTCTTTCAAAGTAATACTATTTTTCTTTTGAAAGGTAAATCCTTTGAAGATGAGATCTTCACATTTTGACGAAACTTGAAGAATTGTGTTTGTTCTTGTTTTTCCTTTTTGTATTGACCGTCCTTTAAAATAACTCTATCATGCTAGAAATACCTCAATCAACTAGAATCAGATTCTAGTGCTTTTGAGGTTTGATATTATATTGATAAAAGATTCGTCCGCCATTGTCCAACGTGCTTGACAGCACACACGGAGAATAAAGACTTTAGGAAAGTGAGTGTGTACCGATCCCATCAGCGTGCATTCACAGACACCTGCCGTTGGCATGGCCCTTCACGAGGGGCTTCCGGCCTGCTAAAGTGGAGGTGCCCACGGCCACAGAGACCAGGGAGGGAGCAGGGCTGGAACACGGGTGAGAGACCCAGTGTCACGGGAAAGGGAAACTAAACAAACACAAAATCATCAGGTCACTAATTCAGAGTTCTTATTCAAGCCCATTTTTTTTTTCCTAACAATTTTACATTGAAATGATTTCTTTCTGGTGTATTTCTGTGTACATGGCAACCCATGATTTGGATACATTTTTTAAAAAAGGTTTTACTATTGTGCTTCTGAGTTGTTTGTAAGTGGTTTCTTCTTTCATAGGTATGTAAGAGGTCACGTGCTTTGTGTGACTGGCCGAGCAGCCATTTTTCTCTCGCCTGGCTCAGGACCACGCATGAACAGCAGCTGTCTTACTGTGCTGGGAGACAGTGAACGGAGCTCTGTAGTCTTAAGGCGGCAAGGCTCCCACAGGAGCAAATAAGGACGCAGTCGTGCCAAGCGAGGGAGGGGCGCCTTTCAGGATTGCACGAAACTCTGGGTGTGGTGCAGTTCTCGTCAGGTGCGTGTTCTCGGGCCAGACTCAGACTCCCTGAGCCTCAGTTTCCTCACACGAAAAGTGAAGGTAAAACCATCTACCCGCCACAGTGAGAGAAACTGCATCTGAGGGGCATGTCACGTTGCCTGGCACGTAGTAAACACCCACTGAGCGACAGGCATTGCCACCATCACTGTCTTTAATGCCACGCTTGTAGCACAGGCAGAACATAGGTCAAGGCACCGAGCTAACTTCCTGATGGCTCTCCAGCGATCCTCACCGCGACCCAGAGCTGACCGGCGTGACCCAGAAAGTATGGCAGAAGTGACAGACTGTGGCTTCTGAATCTAGGTCTAAAGAGATAAATGACAGACGCTTCCTTAGGCTCTTGGATTGCTCACTTGGGACATGGCCAGCCATGCCACTGGGGTACCAAAGCAGCCCTGTGCAGAGGAGGGAAACTGAGGTTTCCTGCCGATGGCCAGCACCAACCCATCAGCCACGTGCATGATGACTTCACCACAAAAGGGGCGCTCCGGCCCCAGCCTTCGGATGACTGCAGACTTAACCAAATCCAACCGCAACCCCACGAGAGGCTCCCGGCCAGGAGCGCCCGGCCACGCAGCTCCCAAATTTCTGACCCACAGAGACCATCAGATGATAAATTACTATTGTAGTTTTAGCTTCGGGGTGATGTGTTCTTCAGCAACATGTAACGAATACAGATATTGGTACCTGAAGGGGTGATGCTACCATGACAAATAAATAATGTAGGAGGGATTCTGGACCAGGCAGAGGGGAGGAGCTCTAAGGAACTTGACGAGAACATTGGCAGAAGCCTAAAGAGCAGTAAAGAAACACTTAGCGTAGGCCCGTGGCCCTTGAAGAAGCTGCTAGTGAGGACTTAGCGGAGAGAGAACACCGAGGGGCGAGAACGAGGGTTCAGTCGGCTGCAGCAAGTTAGCAGCTCCCCACCCTAACGCCATGGAATGAAGGAATCGCGTCTAAGGGACTTGTAATCTAACTACTGCGATTTCTAGGCAAATGTGGAAGGTACTACCCAGCTGCTGCTTACTCTCCTCAAACAAAGGAGGAGGAGAGGGATCCGCAGAACACGTGGCATAAAGGAGCTAGGGCCTGTGGAGCATGAACAGCCTCTCCAGGGGTAAATGACACCAGAATCAAGACATGGCTTCCGCGCAGAGACCACGTCTAGGTCCTGGTGGGAAAGCAGTCTCATGATGATGCCAAAGATGGGACTGTGGAAAGCCCGAAGGCAGTGCCTTAAACGGCGATTAAATAATGAGGCCTCAAAGAAGCTTGACGTTGCTGACCCGCGGGAGCCTCGGGGGAAGCCCAAGAAAGCTACAGAAAGGCTTATTTTCAAGTGAATTGTGAGTACGGCTTTTGTCTAATGTTGTGAATCCAGACATACTCCTAAGAGACTCACAAGAATTTGAAGAGAATGATATTAACAGAAATACTGCCAACTCAGATCAAAATAGTCAGGAGACAACACTGAATGAAAGGAGGTCCTGCGACATCCAGACCTCCACGTGCAAGCAGCAGGCGGGGAAGATCCCGGCATGCAAACCTTTTATTGAAAGAGGAAACTAACAGCAGAACAGAGAGCCCAGAGGATGAAGCCAAGAGCCACGAAATGCCGTTCCCAGACAGCAGCACGACTTTGTCCTAATCGAGGGATCCCAACACGCGTCCTGCCGCAGGTCAGAATCGCTGCGAGCCGGTGAGTCCTGCCACTGCGTGCTCACGTGATGCCCCCGTTTTAACCGGCAGAGCCTGCTGAGGTTATCCTCTGCCTGTCCTGCCACTCCCCACTGGGCGGGTGGAGGGGAAATTTATCTCTTCGGATCATGGGGTTTTGGTTCAAGAAGAACTGTCCTCAAGGGGCCGCACTCAACTACAACTAAGTCGTTTTGTTCACTCCAGACCTGACCGAATAGATGACATTCTGGGTATTGAGCTGATTGGGGGCGGGGCATCAATGGGGTGAGTGTTTGTTGCATGAGGGAGGCGCCGACCATCAGAAGCCAGAGGGCAGACTGTGGTGGCCAGACTCCGAGGCCCTGTCCCCTGGGGTCAACCTCTTCCTTTCCAGCTCTCAATGTTTTCCTGTGTGGGGCCCTCCCGCGCTGAGTCAGGGCTGACCGTGTGACTAGGAGACTAGTGAGCGCCTTCTTGGCTTGAACCTTCTTGGGTTGAACTATAAAGACACTGTAGCTCCCCGCCGGTCTCTCGGGTTGCTCACCTTGGGGAAGCCAACCACCATGCTATAACTCTCCAGCAGCTCGGGGCAAACAGAGCCCCAGGGGAGGGAGCTGAGGCCTCCCGCCTATAGCCAGCACCCGCCTGTCAGCTGTGTGAGCGAGTCACCTTGGAAATGCACCCTCCAGCCTCCGGCTCACGGATGATTGCAGCTCAGCTAACATCCGACTCTCCGGATTAGAGGACGGGGCTCATTCCAATGTCCACCAGAATGGTGACGTCTCGGCTTTCCACAGGGACTGTCCTATTCAAGCCCTGAAAGTCCCACATCCTGGGAAACCCCTCGGCCCCAAACAGACTCACCGGGATGGCTGCTCACCCAAGAGTGGTGGCTCCCGGGCTTACCCAGTGACTTCAGCACTTATAGAATGGCTGGGAATCTGGATGTAGAGGGGAAAAGCCCCTCGGGGTGACGAGCCATGACAAGAGTGGCATGCCGAGAGTAACAGTATCTCAGCAACGCCAGGTCACTAACCTTTCAAAAAGCAGCTTCGTGCTGGCAAAACCGACCAGGCGCGTGCAAAGGAAGGTAGCTGACCCCTACCTCACACCACGTGCAGTGCCCAAGTCGAAATGGGCGACAGATCTACATCGGAGTGATAAAACTATAAAACGCTTAAGGAGACAGTCATAAATCTTCATGAACTCGAGTTAGGGTAAGCCTCTGAGATATAGTAGCAAAGGCAGAGGCCACAGAGGAGAGAAGGCAATAAATCAGACATTATCAAAATTAAAAACTTCTTTGTAATCTCAAAGGATTCAGTTAAAGTGAAAAGGCACCCGCAGAATAGTAAAAAAAAAAAAAAATTGTAAATCATATATGTGATAAGGGACTTAGATTGAAAATATACAAAGAACTCCCAAAACTCAACAATAAAGAGACAACTCAGTTTAAACGTGGGTGAAGGACCGGAAGAGACATTTCTCCAAAGAAGACATGGAAATGTCCAAGAAGCAGGTGAGTCTTCCAATAAGCACACGAACACCTGCTCAACATCATTAGCCCCTGGGGAAATGCAAACTGAAACCACAACGAGATACCACTTCACACCAAGGGGATAGTCAGAATAAAAAGCAGATGACAGCAAGTGTTGGAGAGGTTGCAGAGAAACGAGAACCCTCGAGCACTGCTGGTGGGGATACAAACTGGTATGGCTACTTTGGAAAAGGGTCTGCGTTTGGATTTCTGTTTAGATCTTGTTTTATCACCTGAAGCGACTGCGTGTGATTCGCAAGTATCCGGTGACTTGTTTTTCTACCACATCAGAATTAAACGACCACGCGAGCGAGCTGGCCTTCCCAGCACGTCTGGTTGGGGTGTGAATGACTCAAAGCCCGCGTGTCCGGGAAGGGAGCAGGAGAGGGGGGCAGTCGGGAAGGACCATCAATAGAGCACTACGGCCAGAAGGTGTGATGATGTCAATATCCACGTCACGCTTCGTCACTGGACAGGTCCACTCACAGACAGAAGCTGTTTGAAAAGTATGTCTAATTCCTCCAGAATTCGAAACGTTGGTCAATTATTTTAAATTCATCATAAATCTACTGATGATGCTAAATTGCTCTTACAAACGTGGGTTGATAAAGCCCCTGGATCCTATTTATATTAGTGATTTTTCAGGAAAATCATCAGGCTCAAAGCTCGTCAAGAGGAACAATGTTTTTACGAGCAAATGCAGTTGAATCATGTTTCCTGGTGAATGGCTTTAGCATTTCAAAATCGAAGGAGTAAATCACTTGTCCTGTTTGCTAAGGAAAAAACTCAGAAGATTTAGTATGATGGCATGGCACACCTTCCCCACGCTTTCACGGGACAGATTCACCTTACAGTACTGAACAGCACCCCGAGAGGTGCTGTTATCAACACTAGATTTTAGCGGAAAGGAGACTGCGGCTCGAGGTGGGAGACAAAACACAGGTATTTTTACCCTCTCTAATCAACGATGATGTAAACGGAGAGAAATTCAATTTTAAGAGACACAGTTAAGAACACCAGCTAACAGTTACCGGGCTCCTTCTGTTCAGGGCTTAACATATCTGCACACAGAACAACAGAGAAGAATCAGGTCCCCACTGAGCCAGCGAGTTCAGCAGCTTCCAGAGCAAGGAGCACAGGTGGTGGCCCAGGTGACGGACAGAGAGGAAAAGAAGAGCCCCCGTGAGCGACAGTGCGGGAGAGGGCGCAGCGTGGGCACCCAAGGGCGCAGAGGCGCTGACCCCAGCGACGGAGCAGGGAGAGCGGGCCAAGAAATGGGAGCGAGATTGTCACCGCACCCCGCCAGCCTCCTCGTCCAGGTGTGCACTGTCCAGTTATCTACCTCCCGCCCAGCTCCAGGGGGAGAGGAATTGGGAGCAAATGAACTCCAAGGTCATCCAACTCAATAATAAGAGCGAATGATCTCGGAGGATTTGAGGAAAATCTTCCAGCTTAAAACAAATAACACATATTTTAAAAAAACAAAAACAAAAAAAAAAAAAAAAAAACAAAATCTTCCCCTTGGGATGTACAGAGAATGCAAGCAACAAAATGTATCTTTTTTAAAAAATCGAATTTGTATTCTCAGAGACATTTGGAAAGATACTACGACAATAAAAGATAGAGCAATATGCTATGAAAGAAGCAATCGGAAACCATAAAAGAGTTCTCGAAATTAAAATAGCAGAACAACAATTCAACAGAGGAGCTAGAAAATAAGTCCAGGAAGATCGTCTAAAATGAAGAAGGAAAACACGAGCATTAGAGAAAACATGCAAGGAAAAGCGAACTCAGCAATCCCGTTGGAAGGTCCAAACACCAAACAAATTCCAGGAATGAAGGGAAAGCAGAGAAGTGGAAATTCACACATTAGACCACAGAGTGATTGGCTCTGACCCTGAAGAGAGCTGAAGAGAGACACAAGCTTTCAAGCTGTGAGTTCAACACCTGCTCGGCCAGATCAACCAATAGATCCCTGCCCCCACCTCTGAGTGACTCTCTGAGCACCTTTTTCTCGCTCTGTCTCTGTCTGTCTGGCTAACTGTCTGTCTGTCTGTCTCTCACTCTCGCTCTCGCTCGCTCTCTCTCTGTCTCTCTCCCGATGCATCTGTGCACGCACCTGGTAATTTTTAAAACACCAGGGCAGGAGAAGATCCTAAAACTCTCAAGGGGAAAAAAAAAAAATCAAGTCTCCTACAAAAGAATATTTCTCAGACTAGCACAAGTGTCTTTTGAGCAACACTGGAGGTTTTTATGTTTTGAAAGAAAGTCATTTTCAACCGAGAAAAGCAGATTTAATTTAGTGAATGCTGACAAAAGATAGTTTCTGAAATGCAAAAACTCTGCTGGGTTGCTTTCCTCAAACCCTCTTGAGAAACTGCTGAGGACATGCTCCCGCAAAGGCAACAAGGAAAGCGACGTGGTGGACCACGTGGGTGCATCCCAGGAGAAAGACAAGGGAGTTCCCGAAGAACAACCTGAGAAGGCCAACAGCAGCACAGGATGGAATACCCCCGGAGGCAGCAGGGGGAACAGAAAAAGGCATCTTCAAACAGAAAGCCCAGGACACGGGCGCGCAGAAAGTCCTCACTGCACGACCCCTTCCCTCACCCCGTCTGAGACCCCAGCCGCCCACACTGCTCAGGGTTCTCCAACTTCGGAACATGCACGTCGAGAGCGTGGTCGTCCATGGCTGGGGATGAAGGAAGGAACAGAGCGTGCGTGGACAGGGGCACAGCCCCTTTCTGCACCATGTCAGCCCAGGAAGATAGCTCTGTGCTGCGTGCGCGGACGCGATGATAAACCAGATAGACATCTTGAAATTCCGCACCAACCAAGGTCAAGGAGAACAGGACAGAAAAAAATCTAGGTCATTCATCCTCGTGTTTATTATTAGCATTTTAAAAGGCAAACAGAAGCATCAGCTAATCACGAGGGCCATACCCTTCAGCTGAGTCCTATTAGAAGTAGGAGCGGATTTGTGTGGAGTTGAGCCTTGGCTGACATTACTCCTGGCTTTTCATGGTCTCATCAGTTCCCCTTCTAATCTACTCTGACGTGACCTGGACTCACAGGGCGAGAGAGTCGGTCGACTCCACTTTCTAAAACCGGTCACCTACTTCTCTCCTGGCCTCGGTCCCCCACACCCATTTGGTTGGGGGCAGGGGGCGACATACTGCAACCGCCTCCTGCAGGGTCTGTCTCCAGTCCTGTACCCCACAGCACCCCATTGCTGTCCCTCAGCCCCTTCTCCAAACTGATATTTTTAAGACTGAAGTATGATCGCATTGGTCCCTTGCTCGATACCCTTGAGTGGCACCATCTTGCTCTTCGGATAAAAGGCAAATTCTTCAACGCAGCCTGCTGCATCGTCACAACTCTGTCCCTTTTCTCGTCCTTTCCCAACATGCTACATTCTGGCCACACTGACCTTCGCCTGTCCCATCACGTCTGCCTGGAATACCCTCTCTCCCACTCTCACCATGTCCTCATCCCTCACCCCACCCCCCACCCCGCCACCTCGAATCCTTTGCCCTTCACCCATGCAACACCTGAGACACTTTCCTGGTCCCAACTCGGTGTCAGAGTCCCCCCCCCCCCCCCCATGTCCTGCTGAGCGCGGCGACTTCGCCCGCACGGCGATCACGCGTATTGTGGGCTGTGACTGCCGGTGGGGTCTCCTCCATCCTGTTCCTGGTTGAATCCTCGGTGCCTAAAACAACTCAGCCCATAGTAGGTGCTCAATAAATATTCATTGACATATAAATGGTCTTTGTCCAAAAAAAATGGAAGAAGAGTTGCTCTGCCCGGGCCCCACCCGGAGCCACACTGCAGCTGACTCTCCAGATCTGGGCCCCGGGAACCTGCGCTTCTAATAACTTTCTCCAGGGACATTCGGGCATGCTCGGTCACAGCGACAGCAAGCCGCAGACAGCACAGCATCATGTGCCAGGTGCACAGCGAAGGCACAGGCTCTGTCATTGTTCCTCTCAACAGCATGGAGAACGAGTCAAACGCCCCTCTGCGGGACAGGTCCCAAGGCCATCAGCGTCGTGAAGCCACCACAGGAACGGTACCGAGGCCACGAGCTCTTTCGCCTTCTCTGCAATCCACCTGTTTGTCTCACGGGGACGTCTGCCCGTCCGATTTAAATCCTCCTTGGCAGATGCTATCGTTCTCCCGAAGTTAAGTAAGACGTGATAGACACAGTGCAGTGGCACTGAGGTGATGTCGATAAACTGTCCTCATTCTGACACCGAGCCCCGCACTTCACCCACTCCCGCCCCTGGCCTCGGGAGAATCGGTACCCGACTTCCGTTCCAAGCCTCGCCCTCCTGGGGTCGCCCCTCTCGCTCACGCGCTGCACACCAGCTCCACTCTCCCACCACACTCTGGAAGACAAAACGAAGCCCAGCCCTGCCGCCCCTCAGGGCCACGGCGCTGCCTCCGTCAGTCTTAGACGCTGCGGTCCATGGTCTGTTCTCCTCACCCTGGCCACACCTTCCATTCACTTCTCAGCCTCCGCGATGTGACTTCCGCCCCCACGTTTTACTGAAACGGCTCGCTCAGAAGTAGGTCACCAACTGTTTCCTAATTTCCATTCCAGCAGCCTCTCTGCTTTCTCGCTCGTCCGCTCTTCCGTGAGACACTTTTGACCATTTCCCCCTTCCTTACACCCCAAACCCCACATCTTCCCGCCTGCCCCCCACCCCGACCCCGTGCCTGTCTCTTGCAGGCCCCGTCTTCAGCTGCTCCTTAAAGCTGGGTATAAAGTCCCCTTTCTGACCCCTTCCTTCCTCCAGCCCTCCCTCTCTCCCCTCAATCTGCTCATCCATTCCCTGTAATGGCTCTTTATCTCTGGCTCAGACTTCTCTCCAGCCCACTTTCTGCCCTTTGGAACATCTGCCTAACGTCCCTTAGGAATCTCAAACTTTGCATGTGCCATGTAACTGTCCATCACCACCCAATCCTACAAAACACGCCCCCCCAAGTGCTCCCTACTGAGTCCCTGTAAGGGATCTGAATCACCCGAACGGATGACCACCTGGCAAACTCTCTACCTGGCAAACTCTCCACCTGGCGAATTCCCCACCTGGCGAACTGCTAATCCTTCAAAATTCAGCTCATCTCACCTCGTTTAGAAAGCCTTTCCAGAGCCCCTGTTTGCCCGGGCTGAGTTGGGTCCCCCTCCTCACACATCTATCACGTGCTTCTCCCCTCCTGTCATAATTACTGATTTCTCTCTCCATATCCCCATAAAGTCATGGCCTCTATCTTTGATGGGTGCATCCCGAACACAAAGATCAGCATCTGGCCCATAGTGGGTCCTCAGAAAATCTTTTGAATGGCTGAGTGAATAATATGTTGAATAAAGAAATAAAGGAATGGCTTCTCAAAGACTGGTGATTCTCTCAAGCAGCTCTTGGTGGGTCAGCAAACTACAGGCCACAGACTAGCCATTGGTCATTCTCCAAAGAGCTGGGCCGGGCTGCAGCCGGGCTGCCCTGCTCACAGAGTGTCCGCGGCTGCTTCTTCATCACCTCTGCACAGCTGAGTGTGGTCACAGAGACGGCTGGGCCCACAGAGCTTAAAATACTCACCATCCAGGCCTCACTTGCCCACCCTGCTCCAAAACACTCAGGGCTTTGATCAGTTTTCCGTAATGACGAGTCTATTACTTCCGCTGCTATTATTGTTTGTTTGGTAGATACTGATGTTATAAATCCCTCTGTTCTCATAGACTATACATTGCAGGGCAGGCAGGGGAGATAATAAATTCATAAAAGCAAAATAAGAAAGTTACAGACCCCGACAAAGCCCGTGAAGGAAACAAACGGGAGAGTGCATTAGAAAGAATCTGGTGGGAAGCGGGACTGTAGAGAACGGGGTCCGGTCCCCCTTTCTGGGGCAGTGACATGGGCGTTGAAACCTAAAGGAGGAGACAGAGCCGGTCTCGGAGAGCGCTGTAGAAGGCATGTTCTAGAAGGCGTGGTGGGTACAGAGGCCCACGGGCAGCAGGAGGTTGGCGGGCCCGAGGAGCCGCACGGAGGCTGCGGTGATGCGTAGTGGGAAGGAAGGTCGCAGACAGGCTCGGGGGGGGGGGGGCAGGAGGACACCTGGGCCCTGACGCCTTGGAGGCCGCGGTTGGTGCTCTCGTTGGCCGACTGCACTCTGAACACCAAGTGCTATTCTAGGAGCTTCCACGCAGTCCTCTCAATGATCGAGGGCTGCAGGTTCTGGGATTACCCTCATTCTAGAGAAAGAGAAAGCGAGGCTCACAGGGCGGGGACTGAGGAGCTGGTTTGCCCAACTCAGCGCGGAGGAAATGCCCAGCCAGCTGCACACGTGCTCCCCATAAATGCTGGAACGTAGGCACCCCACTGAAAAATGATCGGGATCACAAAAGCGATAGAAGCCATTGTAAAAATCTGGAAAAGATGACACAATAAGAAAGCACGACCTCCTCGTGCGTACACGCCCATAGCCATGTCCTCACTGGCCCTTCCGGCCTCCTGACCCGTACTTATCCACACTGCTGCTCACAACGAGCTCTTCAAATATGAAAGTATGTCGTTCTCTATTTACAAACCTAAAGGTTTCCAACTCCCTTCCCCAAACAAAGCCCTCCACACTTAGCCTGGAAGCGACAGCCCGTCACAGTCTGGCCCCCACCGACTCATCTGGCCTCGTGTCCAGTGATGCCCATAGAACCACATGGTCTCTCTCTTTCCTAAAGCCATGCACTTCCATGTCCCTGCCACGTTCTCCCTACACCAACCTCACTGGGTAGCCCCGTTCATCACACTAACCCGTCCAGGCCCAGCTCCCACAGCGCCCCTCGACTTGCCAGTACAGGATAAGCTGCCCCCCAGATCCTTCCCCCCAATAACTCTTCCATCAACGCATCATGGTGCTTTGCATGAGGCCAGAGGCCCATGAATTCCTCCTTCACAGGCCTCGTCCTTTCCACCACTGAAGGTCCCCCAAAATGTCAAGCTGACATCCTTCACAGGCGCTACATTCAATAAAAACCGAAACGGTCTTACAATACAAATCAGAATATTCGGAATCATTCTATGCTTTGAAGGCAAAACCATAAGGGAAAAAGAATGCTGTCACCCCAGCATTCTTGCTTTAAAATATTGAGCGAATGCTGACATTTTGCTAAATTTCTGACATTTTCCCGACCAGACTTTTCAACAAATGTTAACTGTGCCTGTGATTTAAATTGTTCCGATTTACTTGCTCTTTGAGATCTGTCATTAATTGTCTGCATCTTAAAATTTGGTAGGATTCACCCTGTCTTTAAAAAAAAAAAATTACCAAAGAGGAAAGTTTACACAGTATGTTCTTAATATGCAGAATTCATAACAAAACTGCCCCAACTTCTCTATCTGATCCAACTTCTCCAGTTCATTATATAAGAGTATATCTTATCTAATCTTTAAATATTTTCTATTCTGACAGTTTAGCGACTCGAACGAAAAATACAATAGCTCTTTCAGCTCAATTGGCGGAAACAAAACCAGACGCCTTTGGCAATGCTGGCTCCATCGATTTCCACGAGCAGAAATTACATCCTGACGTACTGTACGCTGCACAGGTTAAGTATTTTTACACCATGTTTGAGGCCATGAGAGATGTTTTTCTGAAGAAATAACATAAAATATAGATCTGCTGATAAGGCAATAACCGAAGGTACTGCCTTTTTACTCCTCAGAGGTGAGAGATCTAACCTCAAATGGTTTTTACGCACGATCTTAGCTTTTACTGACACAGATTTTCTGCCCTTAAGGGAAGCAACAGCCCTGCTGCATCTGGAGCACTTAGACAGCACCTGAGTGTCGTACCCAGGCCTGATGACAGTAAAACTTCATCGTTTTACATGTGATGATAGTCAGAAAATATATTTAAAAAAAAAACACAGAAATGATGTCAGAGGCAAGGAAGTGTTTAGGTTCGCTTATTCTTCGGCAGACACAGTCACCTTGAGGTCCGTGAAACTTAAGGGCCTTAGGGAATGGCATTAATTCACGACCTGGAAGCTCTGGGAGAACCTGATGCGTGGGGCACGGTGCATTCGCTGCATTTCCAGTGCTCCTGGGCCACCTGAGCCAGGCTGCACTGACTGGAGCCCGCAGAGCCAGTCCGGGTCTAGAGCCATCGTGAACGCCTCCCGGAGTCTGAGGCACAGGTCGACTTGCCTGTTAGAGGCTCGACTTTTCCTAATGCCCTGCATGCGGTTCGCGCGTCACACCAGGTCTCAGAACTCAGAACACGGGAAATCGCTTGAGGCTGGCGATATGCAAACAGTAGAGCATGCGCTGTGGCATTACAGGCCGTCCCTACCTGCAGTTCCCAGGTGCCCAGGTAACAGCTCAGAGCCTAGAGTGAACGTGGAAAATGAAGATATGAAAATTCCAAATCAGGAGCGACACGGAACCTGGACCTGTCGGGCGTGGGACACCAGTCAACCACGAGTGCAAACCTAAACGGCCACATTTGAAAAACCCTCTGAAAACGAAAAACAAAACAAAACAAAAGTCTGGAAAACAACCACTACATAAATAGCCTGGAACTATCAAAGTAAACACCAGGGGAAAGAAAGTTTCTATTAGATGCAACAAACACCATCTGATGCGAACGATCGTAGATGGATACGTAAAAGAAATGCCACCCATGCAGATTTAATTGATATGACAACCGCCATAAACAATTGAAATAAAACGTAGGAAATGTGAATTCAGTAAAAAGACAGCGAATTTCTAAACGAGTTTATGCACATAAGATCTTCATATACGAAGTAAAAATTGGTTTAACCAAAAGAAGAACTTTTACAATCCACAATCGCATTTATTGATGTCACCAATCCTTTCTAAGTAATTGATGGAACAAAAAAAAATACAGGACTCGAACAACAAGATCAACCGGCTAGACCTAATTGACATTTATACAACGACTCACCAAGCATCGGTACTGTTTTAGTTATCAGGCGAGCTTCTAAGGACTCAAGTCAAACAAATGGGTCCCTGACCACAGTGGAGTAAAACCAAAAGTCAGCACAGGGGTAGCTGAAAAATCCCCAAGTTTGGGGGAATTAGCAACACAAACTAAATAACCTATAAGACAAAAAAGTCACAAGAGAAATTCAAAAACCCTTTTAACTGAATGATCAAAATAAATACCCCAAATCCATGAGCTATAGCTAGAAATTACAATTTTTAAAAGTTGGCAATAAGATAAACCAACAAAAATGCAGGGAATTTTTAATTGTGGTAAAATATACACGACACAAAATTTACCATCTGAACGATTTTAAGCATACAGTTTGTAGGGTTAAGCTCACGTTGTTGTGGAATTATCACTACCTTCCGTCTCCAGAACTTTTCCAACTTGCAAAACTGAAACCCTGTCCCCATTAAACATGAACTCCCCCTCTCCTCTGCCTCCAGCAACAACCATTCCACTTCACTCCTAGTAACTGGACTATTTAGACACCCCGCGCAAATGAAATCATAGTATTTTTTTTGTGACTGGTTTATTTCACTTAGCATAAGGTTCATCCATGTTGTAGTGTGTATCAAAAATCCCTTCCTTTTTAAGGCTGAGTAATATTCCATCAAAGACATACACCACATTTTGTTTATCTGTTCATACATCAGTAGACACTGGGGTCCCTTTTACTCCTTGGCTATTGTGAATAATGCTGCTATGAATACTTAGAAACAAATTTTAATGTGCACCATCTCTACATTAAACTAGAAAATCTTGCTAAGAGAAATTAAAGAAGGCCCAAATAAACTGAGAGATAGACTATGTTCATAGATTGGAAATCTTAATGTTATTAAAAACACAATTCTTTCCAAATTTATATGTAGGTCTAACGCAATCTCAATCAAAATCACAGCAATTTTTTAAAGAAACTGACAAGCTGATTTGACTACCTGGTTTGTTTATTTTCAAGATTACTTTAAATCTATAATATTCAAGAGAATGTGGTCGTGGCATAAGGAGAGAGATGTAGACCAACAGAACAGAATGTGGAATCCAGAAATAGACTTACATTTATATGGTCAGTCCTTTTCCAATGGGAAAAGGATCATATTTTCAAGAAATGGAGTTGGAATAATAGAACACATTATATGCAAAAAAAAAAAAAGAACCTTAACCCATAACTCACACTACATACAAAAATTAACTCAAAATAAATTATAGGCCTAAACATAAGAAAATAATGGAACTTCTATGAAATAAGAAAAAAAATATTTCAGACCTTGGGTTAGGCAGCCTTTCTTATATGGGAATCAAAAATCATAGGCCATAAAAAAAGTCTTATAAACTAGAATTCATCAAAATTAAAAGCCCGCACTTTGAAAAACACTGCTAAGAAAATAAAAAGTCTAGGGCAACACCAGAAGAAAATATTTTCAAAAGGCCTGTCTAAAACAAAACCTGCATTCAGAATATATAAAGATCTTTTAAAACCAAATAATAAAACAATCAGATACACACACACACACACACACACACCACGCACACAAATTCAAAAATTCAAAAAAACGCATAAAGAGATGTGTGACATCACTAGCCATTCGTGAAATGTAAACTCAAACTAATCATAGTTTTGTATGAGCGCACGCCCACTAGAATGGTTGATATTTAAAAAATAATTTTGCCAGATACTGGTGAGGAGACGAAGCAACAGCAACTCTCACAGACTGCTCGTGGCAAAGAGGAAAACTGCTTGGGAAAACAGTTTGGCAGTGTCATTCAAAATTAAACATACATCGGCCCTAACACCCAGACATTTTATTTCTTAGTATTTGCCCAAGAGAAATGAAACCTACGTCCTCAGAAAGCTCCGTATATGAACGTTCACTTGTTACAGCCAAGCACTGAAAACAACCCAAATGTGGCATATTCCTAAAGACCTTGCATCACTCAAAACCTGACTTTTGCAAGATGAATGCCGACTTAGTCTACTTTTAGTAATTTCAAATAAATTTTTCCGGATTTTGTGCATAAAAACTATTAACTTTGCTATGGTCTGCTATTTCAATTGCACGTACATCCATTCCACGTCAGATATATATCTCACGGAAGCAGGTGAAGGGGTGCTGGGCAGAGACAGCCACCCAGGGAAGGGGTCGTCATTGCTTTAAACACTATCCAGCCGCTGCTGACCAACGCTTTGATGTCTCCAGGCAGGTGTGTATTATTTTTATAATAAAATGATCCATTAAACCTAGAGGAAACCACACCACCCAAAAAGGGAGAGAGAGAAAGAAGTAGAGAACATCAGAGCAGGACGACAGGGCTGGGAGAGGTGGCCAGGACATTCTGTGTCCAAGATTTGTGATCAGAAGGGAAAAGGGTGCACGGTCATTGCTGTCCTACGGAAGAGCTCTGACAAACAGCGGCCCACGGGCCACATCCGGCCCACTGACTGTTTTATAAATAAGGGAACGGGCATGGGGCCACATCCATCCACCCACGTGTCATCTGTGGCTGCTCCCATGCTAAGTAGTCACAGCACAAACCACAGGGCCCAGAAAGTCTAAAATATTTACTCCCTGGCCCCTTACAGATGAATGTTTCTGAACCCTGGACGGAATGTACTAGAGAAGGAAGAAAGTACAGGAAGTAAGGACATGGTTACAAGGGCCATCATTTCAAAGGTGACATGGAGAATGACAGCTGCAGACAGATGAGTCTTGACACATGTCTATCTACAATCAGCTGGAAGAACAGAAAAAGGCTTCTCCTCAAAGGTGAGAGGTGTTCATATTTTAGACACTTACTCCATTTTATATGGTTTAAATAGTAATCACGTAAATCACTTTTAAACAGTAAAGCGCGGCAAGCCAAAGCAGTGACTGTCGGGTCAGATACCTGCAGGGTCAGAGCTATAGAGACTGGCGGCCGTCGCTATGGGTCCCGGTGGGTGGATGGCGCTTGCCGAAGACCTCTGGCTGGCGATCAGGATCCTGCTCTTTGCGGACGGTAAACGGGACATCGCGCCCAGCCCTAGCTGGGGCTTGAGGAGCATGGCCGACCGGTAGAAAGGCGGAGGGACTTCGTAGTGTGCGTAGGGGGAGAACAAAATTCTTCTTTCCCAGGGTGTTCTGTGACCTATGGCAATGACCAGAGGACCTCGTGTCACGAGATGAGGACCGAACCTGGCCGGGAGACCAAGGCTTGGCAACAACCACTCCCAGCAGCCCCGAGCTACCCCCTCCCTGGTCACTTACCTGAACTGGACCCCAGTGTCTTCACCCCTAGATTGACAACACACCTGGATGACATCTCAAGTCTCCTCTGGTTCTAATACTCTATGAATCTACCTTTCACTCGAAGGAAAAAGAACTCGCTCTAAGTGATTCTTTAACTCGCTTGCTACGAAATCATCGGACTCTGTACAAGCAGTCAATCTATAAATAAATAAATAACATCAGGGAAGTAAGGCAAGAATCGAGCAGATGTTTGTAGAATTATTCCTAAGGAGAAAAGGCACAATTCCTATGGTAACGTAGTCTTAACATTAAGTAGATGAACCTCATCGACTGATGGTAAGTCTTTTCCAGGCGACTTAGAAAACCGTTGATGAGGGAGAGGAGGCTATTGGAATGACAGAGAAGCTGATGGGAAACTGTGCTGTCAGGCCCCTGTGACCTGTTCACATAGCTAAAAACGAGAGGCACCGGATCACCTCCTGAGGCCGTTTGCATGGGCAAGGTGGCGCTGCCAGCGATGCTCGAGAAAGTTCCGCCCGAACGGAAGTTCCAGGGTGAGTCTTGCTGAATTCTCAGCACCTAGAACAGCGCCTGGCACAGAGCTAAAGTCACTAGATGAGCATTAAATAAAAGACTCAGGGTTCCATCCTCTCCTAAATTTAATAACATAACGTTCCTGTTGTTTTTTCCTGTGCTGAACAGTTTGGACTATGGTCTGTCTTCTGGTTGTTGTATCTTCTTTGTATGCAATTCTGGACTCACAATTCCTATTATCAGTGTTTCTTCATATTAAAAATGAAAAAATGAGGCAACTAAAAATCTATTTCCTTTCAGTTAAAAAAAAAATTGTGCCAGAGGCTACGCATGAAAAGATACATCTGTTGATTAATTCTGCTCTAAATCACAATACATTTTGGGTCAAGCATTTTCAGGAATCACACGTATTTAACAATATTCTTTAATAGGGGCTACGAAGCTTTAACCCGAGCTATTGAAGAGATAAACCCTGAATGAATCTGATACTCTTTTAATGTTGAAATAGATACAAAGTTCTCCTAAAATTGACATTATTGAAACAAGAGATTAGGCCTTTAAAGTTTTATCATCACCACATCGTAAAATATGCATGATTGCTAGAGTGGATAGATAGAATTCAAGTGGCAGCAAATTATATTCCCATGAAAGAACATTCTACATCTGCTCTCTGATAAAATTTTTACCATTCTCTACTTATTCTCTTGCAATCAATCTTTGGCTTTTATATTATACTCATATTTCCTCTATTTTTTTTAAATTTTCATATCTAAATTTTTGATGCCATCGTTCATGGCTTTTAGCAGCTGCTCACGCGAAGAAATTATCATCATTTCTAACCTATAACTGTCAGGTTTTTAGGACTGCAATTTGCCAATCTCAGTAATTACTCAGTTCTTTGAAAGTGGATAGCTTTCAAGAATCAAAACCCACCACACGCTGTCACTGAAAAACGATCTTCACGATTTCAGTAAACTCAATGCCTGTCATTTTGTTGGATAATTTGTCTGGTAAGAAAACAAATTCTTTAAACAGTGCAAAGTATGCCTCAGACGCCTAATCTGTGCGTCTTTAATGAAGCAAAGGAATCCACAGAAGCCTCACACTCTTTTCTTTCATCCCTATTGACGGAACACGAGAGCTATCACTGCACAGACATAAATGCAGAGGGATCAACCTCAGACGTTTGTTTTTTCTCCCTCCTCTCAAATGGAGTATTTTTAGAAAAATAATTTTGAAAGCAAACGAAAGGAGGTTTGTGATTTCAAAAAAAACAAAAACAAAAACAAAAACAAAAAACCTCCTAAAATCAATCATGACACACAGACAAAATCAGTTTCTTACTGGCTCAGCCCTCTTCATAGTTGCCCTGTCCCGTGTCTGGGGACCGTGGGCAGGACCGACGTAGTGTCAATGTGGCATCTTCCCTGAGAATCCATTGGGATGGTTGCAGGGAGAGGGCTGGTGATGGCTAATTTTGTCAACTGGGTTAGGCCAGAGAGTTGGTCATAGATTATTCTAGATGTTTTTGCGCACGTGTTTTTTAGATGAGATCCACATTTAAATTGATAAATCTTAAATAAAGCAGATTACGCTCCAAAATGTAGGTGGGCCTCATCCAATCAGCGGAAGGCCTTAAGAGACAAAGACTGCCTTCCCTTAAAGAAGAGGGAACTCGGCCAGCAAACCGTGCTGCTGTCCCCACACCAATGTGACCTCTCTGAACCCTTGTGAACTACTAAAGCTGCACACACCCACACTATCCCGTTTCCCTGGCACCTGGGGTAGCTTCTGGAGGTCTAAGAATAGAAAATATGCAGGGTGGGGGGGATGTGCAAACAATACAAAAATTATCCCTCAAAGGGAACAGAAGCAACACAGAGAAGAAACACGCAAAAGAAAAATCGGGAAGGATCACAGGGAAAGAACTGAAGGCTGTAACAGGATTTTTGCCTACATCTCCAAATAAAGTTTCTTTCACAAATGTGCTTTTGCAGAGAAATATGCAGGGGGTCTTTTTGGGGAGGTTGGGGGTAAAGAGTATCAAATTACTTCATTTGGAGTAATGGTATGAAGGAACTGAAGTGAATGCTTTGGCACACCTTATGGAAAAGGTGGGGTGAAAGGTGAGGGTGACCCCAACATGCACACACTGTCTTGGTGACCACAGAAGTCACCCAGTGGCTACAAGGAAGCCAGCCTAAGGCTTAGTGCCTGTCATCACTGCCTCCAGGGTCTGTCGAAGGAGGAGTCTGCGTGCCAGACTGGGGACCCCGCTTTGCACAAGTTGGTTACTTCCACAGTGACACTTTGAGAAGAAAAAGGTTCATTCACTGAACCAGCTCTGGCTCCCATGGCCCTGGGGTGGGGAGTCAGATGGCTGCCTCGCAGGGGGCTCCCAGGGGCCACCCCAGCCTCTGCGAGGGGCCCGGACCCTGAGCCTCAGAGGCTGAGCGGGGGGAGGAGGGAGCTGTGTCTTTGAAAACTTAAGACTCACACATTGAGCAAGCTCAGGGACCGACACACAGAACAGAGGCCCCCTGCCCGTTGTCAGCAAGATGCCACTGCCCAGGGCGACCCGAGGTCCTCCGGCCAGAGCACGCTCACACACTTGGAAGGGGGCGCCATGCAGCCTGCACAGCGAGACAAGCCCCCACCAGTGGTGAATGCTGGGGTCCCAACTCTGGAGAGTTCCAGCAAGGACCAGCGAAGACTGACGGAAGTGACAGTGTCACGTGGCCCCAAGGTGCAGGAGGCACTCGGCTAAATGTTAGTTGTAATTATGATTTTGATTTAAAGCAAAGAGCTTGTGCCTAACACATCATTTTCTACTCACCGTTCTTCACAGGCGTGACTATGAGGGATGATGCCATAAGGACCCCCTGCCCCCCACAGAGGGTGACGTCTGACCGACGTGAGTATCATATTCTGGATTTCCTTTTCCGTCACCCTGGCTTATAGGAGAGTCATGTGCACGCACCTGAACATGGAGCGCCATTTACACGCACACCTGGCTACTTCAGTATGTCAGACCGAGCGGAATTTAAATGTCTCCTTAGATGCTGGGTCCCTGTCATCGCGACGTCACACGTTTCCAGCCAAAGACACCCACTTGTCTACAACTCCCTCCATTAAAAACACCCACTTCTGTACAAGGAACCCACCCAAACCTGCAGTTTCCCAAGAGAGGATGTTGTTTTCACAATTCATTGAAAATACATGACCAACTGTGGGGACACTCGACCTATCCACCTGTGCCAGGGCGACACCCTCTTACCTCCTGCAGGAACTTTTCACTCATTTGACCGAAGTGGTGCCCCGGGGGCTTGATCCCGGATACCACCAGCCCGGGGCTGAAGACCCTGGGCTTCTGCAGGTCCGGCTTGAACTTCTCGTAGAGGCTGTGCGGCCGACTTCAGGTCGCCGACTGCCACCTTCTCCTCTTTGGGAAGAGGCATGTCACACGTGGGTGGGGCACAAGGAAGCCCCATGGGGACCAGCGAAGCGTCCACCTGGCCGAGGGCCTGAGGGCTCCTTCTGATGTAGGTGATGATCTTGGGCCTCACGTGCTTAGGCTTGGGCAGAATGACAGGCCTGGCTTCCGTCCTCGCTGCTGCCTGGTCGGCCTGCTGCTCCTCCAGGCCCGCCTGGGAGGACACGGGTCCTCGGAATGTGTGGGGACAGGCCTGGGGACCCCAGCGGGGCAGATGTTCTTGTCAGGCACTTTTGGACAGCTGCTCGGCAGCCACGCGCTGTCAGCGGGGGCCGGGGTGGCCGAGGTCAGCCCCGTGTCCACACTCAACATGCTCGTGCCCCGGGGATTGGTACTGGGCGGTGTGGGCTCCTGGGTCATCGCTGGGTGGAGCGGGCTGGGACACTCGGAAGAATGTCTGCTCCCACTGAGGTGCTTTCCGTCTTCGCTGCATTTTCTAGAAGGTTCCTAGTTTCAGCAATAGAGGTTCGTGACCTCCTTGTCTTCCCCTGCTTCTGTGCTGCTACCTGCAAGGCGAGGGGGTCAGGGATCCCAGCTTCACGCTCCCCAACGGGAGGAGCTGAAGCAAGAGCTGGCTCGCTGACCAGCACCCCTTCTGCTGGCCGCCATGTGAGGGCCTGCTGTCGTTGGGCGTCGGGAATAAAAGCACCGTGAGCACCCTGGGTGACGTGCTGTTGCACGGCGAGTCACCCAGCTTCCAGGCCGCTCTTGGTGACATTTCACCAGAGGGCTGATCCTCAGCAGCTCCCACGGGAGCAGGGCCCCATTTGGGGGTGGGCTGCAGAGACCCCTGCTCCTCCGCGGGCATGGCACCCTCGCCCTGCTCACCCCCGCCTCTGCCCACGCCCGGGGGGGCAGGCTGCCGCGGGCCGCCGCCGAGGGCCGCGGCGGCCGCGTCCGGCCGTGCTTCCCCAGCCGGCTCCCTTCTCTCGAGGGGTAACGTCCCGTCCCCCTTGGGACACCCCGGACACCCGGCCAGGGCTGACGCAGCCTCCGCGTGGTCCCGCACGTCGGCTCCGCTTGGGCTCCGCGCTTCCCTGGGCCGGTCGTGCGTCCGGCTCGCTGGGGACTTCCTCCGAGGCTGACGCTGCAGGCGGGGCTCGCTCCGGGGGCAAGACGCGGGGTCTCCCCGCTCGCGTCCGGCGCGTGGCCCCGTGGCGCTGGGGTCTCTGCGCAGGTGGCCTCCTTGGTTTCTGAGGTAGATGGCTGGGAGGACGCACACCCTTCCCCTCCGAGGCACTGTCAGCTGGAGGAAACGCTGTTCCTGCGGAGTGGGCTGTCCCCGACTTCTGCGGTCCCCCGCCCCCGCCGGCACATGACCGGGGCTTCAGTGGTGTCCAGCGGGGCAGGCGGCGGGAGCTGCCGGGCCAGGCTCCCCGGGACCGCATCCAGGGCAGCAGCCCGGCCGCCGGCCCGGTCCAGGGCGTGCCTTCTCAGCTCCTCGTTGTCGAGGGTCTTGGCCAGTTTGTCCTTGCGCGCGTGCCGGGGACGTCGCGCGCCCCTTTTAGCAGAGACGTCCGGACTGGCCTCGCCCAGAACGTTCCTCCATCCCGCCAGACTCAGCCCTGGCCGCCCCGCGCCTGCAGCGGGGCCGGGCCCGGCTGTGCTGCGCGCTCTTCACGCACATCTCCTCGGGCCGTGGACAGACCTTGGAGATCTCTGCGGCCGGCGGGGCCGGCCTGCAGTCCGGGGCCAAGGCCCTGAGGTTGGTGCGATTCCTTGTGGAAATGGGTGCTGTTGGCGCCGTCTCCCGGCTCGCGTGAGTTGGCATTCCCGGCGCCGTCGGACACGTCAAGAGCGGGGCCGACCTCCACCACCACCTGGTTGGCGTTCGCGTCTCCCAGACCGAGGAGACGCTCGTTATCGTTATCGTTTTTCGCTCCCTTCCTGTTGTCCTGCAACTGAGCGCAACACGACCTCTTGGGAGCCAGCGGGACGCTCATCTCCCGCCGCGTCCCGCGTCCTGCCTGACCGCGAGGGGCGCCCGTCACGCTGTGACCCGGTTCACGGAGAACCCCCGGGCCTCGCCGGGCAACGTCACATCCGCCTGCTGCTCCTCATCACCGCCCAGGCGGTGGTACAACCCAGCATCGTCCTGACAGGAGCCGGGACGACCTGTCCTTTAAGTGCCCGCTGGGCGAAAGCCAATTAGTCCGCGAGACCTGGAGAGAAGAGAAATAAGACCGGGTCACACTGACGAATCGAGCTGCTCAGGAGAAGAAGGCATGGTGAACACAGATTTATTCTTCACCTTCGTGTTGTTATTTCATTTACTCCATCCACAGCTTTCTCAGAAACCCTTCAGATAGGGGCTCCTGCTGGCCACATATGGGAAAATTGAAACATCAAAATGATTAATGTTAGAAATGGATGCCAACACATATTAAACCATAAATGCAAATTTTAAAAATCCGCAAGTACATGCTACCTCGGTATTAAAAAGGGTGGAGGAAAAGGGAAGGCTCTTCTTCATAGAAAAACTATCAACTAAAAACTGAAATAGGAAAAATTACAATTAGAAATACCACCATTTTGCAATTGCCACAGTCACAATTATCTTGGGCGAGTGATACCAATGCTTGCGAAGAACGTTGGATGAAAGTTTATCGGGGAAATGATATTTATGGAATCTCAAGGTACCGTCCTCCAGATTACTTTATCTCTTACAAAAAAAAATTATCTTTGCAATGGAGAAAAGTGGTGGACACCTCCTTACTTAAGTGGCCAGATGTAACATCATCAATCACAGAAACTGGCACCAGTCCCCCCAACGTTAGGGCATTCCGAGTGCCTCGTGTCACCGAGGAGTATTCTCACTTAAGTGTTCCACCGGAATTTCGCCATGAAGAAATAATCAGGCACGTTTAAATTGATCGATGTTTTACAAAATAACCAGCTTGAAAACTTGCCCCCAAATGCTGATAGATATTGAGATGTTATTCATGATCCTTGGTTGGAGATTGGATTGCTTTCAAAAAGTTAGTGAAGTACATTACTGGGACAATTCCAGATTTAAATACGAACTGTATATTAGGTAAAGGCATTTATCTGTGTTAATCTTCTCACATGTATAATAGTATTGTGATCAGATCACAGATTTTCGTTGGTTTGGGAAGATACACGTTTTTAAACAGGATATGCTTTCTAACGTGAAACATTGTTGTTAACTTACCTCAGGTGGTTCAGCAAAGAGAAAATGTGTGTGGTGTGTGTGTGCGCACACACGTGTGTAAGAGAACTAGAGCGGCAACTCGAGCAAAATATTAATTTGAAAACCGAGGTGATCCATTTAACACCCCTGCCACTTCTGTATAGGTTTGAAACCTTTTGAAATGAAAAGTGGGAGGAATTCCACTCCAGCCTGCAAGGCCTGGGGATCCACGCTCCACGCCCTGCGGGCACGGCCCCACCCTTCTGCTCTGCAGGCCACAGCCACCAACTGGCTTCTTCATGGAGCTCCTTCGCCCCGCCCCCTGGCCTCTGCACCACTCCCCCATCTGATGGGGGTGGAGTCTTCCTGCAGACTCGCCCAAGAAGCTCCCCTGTGGGCTTCAGTCTGCAGCGCAGACACCCCTTCCTCCAGGAAGCCTCCCGATCCACTGGAATAAGTTAGGTCCCTCAACGATAGACGTTCATAATATTCTGTATTTTTGCTTCTAAAAAAAATCTTCAGGTGTGCTAGAAAAAAATATTTTGAACGCTTGGCATATGTTTTAGGCGCTTAACATGTATTCACAGCATGAATGAGCAAACGATGGAATGAGTGATGAAGATCAATGTTATTTCTGCCCTCACAGAGCTTAAATTTAAATTTCTATGAACGCGAACTCACAGATCATTAGTAAAGCACTCAATGCAAGGCTAACGTTTTATCTATCAGATGCAAGGCATGATCCATGATCAATACACATTATTAAGCCCTGGGTGGGAGGATTAAAAGTACGAGGTTCTGCCTTGTCCCCAACTCCCCAAATGGGGATTCAAAGCGAACAGCCTTCTACACCTTACTCATTTCTACAAATGTATGTGGGCGTGTGCAGACACACACATACACACACACACACACACACACACACGACATGGAAGGTGTTATGTTTCTACTAAAATAGGTTATGTGGCAACCAACCCATCTTCCCTTCATCATGGTTTAATCTGTTATGTCACATATTCGAAGAAATATGTGTGTAGGTATAATATAGAAGATCCACACGTATATATGTGTACATATATGTATGTACACATATACACATATACATCAAGGAACCCTCTCTCCATATTCCGTTTCTCAGTTTCAAAAGTGTTCTCCTAGAAGACACACCTGTCCTCTGGGCACAAAGACAAAAAGCATGCAGGCGAAGCAATGAGACAGCAGTTTAACACAGGTGTCAGGGAGCAGGTGCCACAGAAAGCCAGGGAGAACGAGAAATGCCACAGACATGGCCACCCACAGAAAGGAAGCCTCATGCGGGCAGAATTGCAAGCATGAAACCCAGAGCCCTCTTTGTGGAAGCTGTCCAGGCTGGGAGAAAGAAATACGTGAATTCTTCTCGGCAGTGATGAGCCAAACAGAGCTTCATACACCACCGCCCATGACATGATGGCCAGAGAGTGACAAACAGATGTCAGATCAGTGTCTTGCAAGAAAGAGCCGTATTTTAATTGTTAAAGAATCACATAATAGATGCTCTTTGTCTTTGTCAGTGACCATCATCGCTCACTGGTGAGGACATAGAAAGGTGGAACTTCCTAAGGGCCAAGAATGACTCTCAGCAGTTACGGGTATTTTTAAAATTTAATTTTTAAATTACAATTAATTTTATTAAATTTTTATTTTAATTTAAGCTCTTTAGTATGTGCGATGGCCTCCACCAATAGATCTGAACATCACCTTGCTTTTTCCTGTCTCTCCAGATAAGACGACGAAAGCACAGAGGGTAACAGTCCCAAAGTCGCACGGCTGAGAGCAGGGACAGAGACCGGAAAGTGAAATCGTGCGAAGAGTGGAAGCTGTAAGAAGAAAAGCTGCCTGTCGGTGGAACTGTACAGGACGCACAGCAAGAACAAAGGGAAGAGTCGCCACTGTAAGAACAGGGATAGAAGAGCGAAACCGGAAACCAGGAGGGAGAGAAAGCTCACGCGAGACAGGAGGAGCAGATGTAAAACTCCCTTCAGTGACAGAAGGCAGGAAGGACGATTTCCTGCTCCCCGCCTGCCTGCGCACCTCCCCTCCAGCATGGTCATCCGCTAGCAGACGCCCGGTCAGCACGAGCAGGATGGGCGTCTTTCCTGAACGCAGACTTCACTCCAGGTATGCTGCTAAGACGAACACTTCTTCCCCAACATAAACACGATCGTAAAAATTCAGACTCATCATACCAGAGTGATTTAGCAAAAACTGCAAACGTGTCAACCAACAGCTCTAATCGCACACTCGAGGTGTGTTCCCCCAGGGCGAGGCATGTAATCTTCATGTGCTTCGCATCCATGAATATAAAAAAAAAGTCCTCAGCAACGGCCTTAGAGATAAATGGCAACTCATCTTGGAAAAAAAAAACAAAAAACAAAAAACATGAAGTCCTAGGTCCAAAAGGACCTTAAAGATTTTCTAGGCTCATGGCTGATACGACATTAAATTTTCCGAGGCATTTCCCCTGATAGGGTGAAACTCTCGTGGCAGGAAAGCCACCAGCCTCTAGGCAGCCCACTGCACCTCCGCGCAGGACCGCCGTCCGATCCTGGACAGCCCTTCTGGCACCTGCAAGGAGCGGTCCTGCTCTCCTCCTCCCCCAGATCTGTTCTCCTGGTTAAGAACTCAGATTCTCCCCACTGGCGAAGGACCTTTTGAAAATTCCACCTTCTAAACACATGCCCCAGGGAGCCCGAAGTCCCCCTGACTGGGGCGCTCAGAGCTGCACACGGTTTCACAGGCTTCGGCATGTCGCCCCAGGTTACGTGGAAGGAGGACTTCCATTCTCTGTGACACCTCTGACCACACAGTCCAAGAGAGTGAGTGACCTCTTCGTGGGCATACAAATCAGCCTGCTAATGCCATGTCACCGATTCGAATGCCAAGCACTCTATGAGCTATTCCTAAACGACACTGACTCAGTCCTGGAAATCCATACTTGGCTTTTAGCACCCGCAGGCAGGACCATAAAAACATACACCTTGAACTTCATGTTGCCGGTGGAGGTCCATTGTTCTATCCCATTCAGAACCTTTCAGCTGATCGTTGAGTTGTCATGCAAAGGACGAGCAGTCCATTCTGTTTTCATGCCATCTTCAGAGAGGTAAGTGCACATTCCACATGATCATTCATTTCGTGGATGCCAGTGTCAGCAGAGCAGGGCGGGGGACAGAGCTGCAGCGCTCAGCGCTGGGGAGAAGTGAGTCCAGGACACTCTTCATCTGCTCATCAGCCTTCTCCGGTCAAGTCCACAGAGGCACGCCTCCACCCGCCAGGCCCTGCGGCCACTGCACACGTCCCATCTCGTCCACAAGGACATCATCAGAAACTCTGAGGAACAGCCAAGATACGGAAGCGACCTGGATGTCCATCCATAGCAGAAGAAGGGGTGGCCCAAACATACAATGGAATATTATTCCACATTCGTGACAGCATGGACAGACCTGGGGGTATCACACTAAGTGAGGTAAGTCCGAGAAAGACAAATACCCTATGATCTCACTTATCATGTGAAAGTTAAAGGGCAAAACAAACAAAGGACTCATAGACACAGAGAATAATCTGATGGGATGAAGACGTACAAATTGCCAGTTACAAAACAGTCACAGGGATGTAAAGTGCAGCACAGGGAATGCGGTCAGGGACAAGGTAATAACTACATGCAGTGCCAGGCATGGACCAGACTAATCAGGGGGATCACTTCATAAATTATATAAATGTCTAACCACTACGCTACACACCTACAGCGAAGACGAAATCATATTGAATGTCAGCTGTAACTGGAAAAACAAAAGAAGGTTCATACTCTGAAAAAAAGTGATAATGTCACCCAGCATCCAAAGGAAGAAGAAAATGCAAACAAAGAAAAAGAACTGAGGCTTGTTCTGCATACTGCTTGACGTTCTCCTGACGACCACTGTTTATTTTCTCCGCACTCATAACTCACCGGTGACCAGTGCTTTCTGAACCCCAGCACGGGCTCCACGTCAGGCTCCCGGGCACAGCGTCTGAGCACTGTGCCCTCGCCTCGCTAACAAGACTGCGTTTGCCTGTCAGGCACGTCTGCGGCTCCCCGCAGCTATGACCGACAACGGTTTGCCCATCCCGTCTGGAACTTCAGATGAATGCAGAGAACTTTCTCAGTCGTTAAGTGGACGGACAGCTACAATCCCTTCATCCATGTTGTGCCTCAGTTTCCTGGCACCATGTTTGTTCTGCCTGCTACAGCATGAAGGGCCCTCCCAGATGAGGGGGACCTCGGCAGACCTGCCACCTCTGTGCCACCCACCAAAATGACCATGGGTTAACTGGATGAATGACAGGCGAAGGCCAAACTTCTCAGCTTGACGCTCAAAGTCTAATGAACACGGGGGCCCATAGATGTTTCCAGACTCTTCTACGGAAAATAGAAAAATTGTCCTCCCTACCCAATAGCTCCACCTTCTGAGTGCAAAGCTACCTCCTCCACAAAGAACTTTCCTAAATTTTCCCCTCCCTCCTTGCCCCCAAAAAGGTGACGAAGGAGCTAGATATTGTCTCTCCATGCCCTGAACTCCCAGATCTCCCCTGCTGGCTCTGTCACACCATGTTTTTTAATTACACTTACGTGCATCTTATTTTATTATAGTTAAGTATACAGCTTATTACAGTCACATTTGTCTTGTTTTTGTTAATTACGTGTGTCTTGTTTCCTTTATGACACTACACACCCACTAGGTTGGAAGGTAACAGCTCAGATGCTGTGTCCCACATGGTGTCTGAGACAGCACTCTGCACATAGTATAGCACTTGGGGTGAAGCAACTGGAGATCAAATGGCAGAGGGGTACACCACTTTCAATACAGCACGAACCCTGTTTTTTTCAGTCTTTTCAGAGAGAGATTATAGAGTCACCCATCCCAATGGGCAACTGGTGAGGCCCCCTCTCCTTCCCACCCCCCAGGAGGGCTGCACCAGAAAACCCAGAGGAGATTATGCAGAAAAGTGCATTCTGATCATCAGGGTTCGATTTATATTTCTTGTACCATTTAATTTATTTCGAAAATAAGTAAACTAAAGGAAGATTGGGGGATGTTTAGGTTATTAAAAGGGGGTATGGATTTCGAAAGATTGGAAAACACCACTGTGCCACCTCCCTCTGCTGCTAGGTCTGCCATGTGACGCTTTGCCAGTTGTGAATTCTCATATAAATATTTAAGCACTACGCCTTTGGATGTAAATGCAATTCTATCTGACTTAAGACTGACTTGCCAAAGAAGCTGCAGCGGCAACTCTAGCCATACCTTAGCCTTCAGGAGAACTTTAAGAAAAATGAGTAGGATATGAACCCCAAATTAAAGGGTAGGTATAAGGATGCGAGAAAGTCAAAATCCCAACTTTGCATTTTAGTTGACTTTTTCACAGGCATTGTATTTGGGGTCTACAATGTTCCACCCCATTTAATAGGATAGTTTTATATTAAGTTACTTGCGAACATTTGCATACCAGTCACTGTATTCGCCAGCTCGAGACAATTTCACGGTAACCATTTCTGTTTTCTGCGATTGTAATTACTTAGAATAGCCCGGATGTTGGTCCTACTCTGTAATCTCGTGTAGGTTGATCCTCAACAGGTGTGATTCGTTACAGGCGGTCTAAAACATGGCACGTGGCAGACTAAGTGAGCTTCACAAGTTCAGCTTCACCACATTACGGTTAAAAGCTGCATTACTACTTCGGGGGCAGTAAGCACAGGCGCAGAGGCGCTGTAGCTGTCCGTGGTGCTGAATCCTGTGACAAACGTGCCAAATATTATAAAATATAACAGCTCTCCAAAGCCTGCTTTACTCTCCCTATCTGTGTACACAGCGTGAGCAGCATGTCGCATTTTATTCTAATATAAAATATATATTAGAATAAATATATATTCTTTCTGCGTTCAGAAAGAATATATAAGACGAAAGCAAAGGCTTTTTTTTTTTTCTTTTTTGGGTAAAAAGAGTAAATAAGAACACAGGCATAAATGAAATGCTGCTATTGCCCCTTGATAGAGGGTCGGGAAAACAGGTAACTTGACTTTCATAGCTTAGACCAATCTGACATTTAAGCAAAATAGTACATTAATATTTAAAGTCTTTCCAATAAAAAATGTTGCATGTTTCTCCAAAAGAAGCCTCGCTCACATTTGCTGACAAAAGCATTTGTTTTCCCTTTTAGGAAACAAATCCTTCCAGGATGAAATTTCATGCTGAAAACACAGCGTATTCATTCCTCGCCTATTGTACTTAATATTTATTTTGTTGTTTCTGTCTTGAATATTTTTTTTCCAGAATGGAAATACCTAGATTGCCAATATAAACAAAATGGATCCTCATTGTATAAAAAAAGTAAAAATACCAAAGTCCCTTAATCCTACCCCAAACACAAAAGAATTTGAATGTGTCATCCCAGAGATTTTCTTTACACTTGAGGAAATGGGTTCCCTATAAGTCCAATTTTTCAATTTACATGTCATGAACACCTCCCCATATAAATACATGTAATAAATACATTATCACTCTTAATTGGTTACTTTGACCATAATTTTTCCACCAATCCCCCAACTGTCACAGAAAATTGCTGAGTGTCTCTCTTTATGGCATCCTTAGTTCCCGAAGACGTGTCCAAAATTTAGATTCATTGTGGAAACAGGTACGGACCTCTGCATCTTTGCACAGAACGCTGAGCTCCGTGAGGGGTGGTTTAATTTACGGGTGCATCCCCTGTGCCTAGACCCTCTGCCAGGGCCTGGCACACAGCGGGGGCCCCATAATCATTTCATGAATAAACACATACTGCCCTCAAGAAAAAAGGGTCGGTCTTCACTACCCCTCCAGTTCCCTATTTCCTGCTTCGCCTCCTGCCTCAAAACTCCTCATAATCAGAAGGAGCGGATCATCTACCTTCGACTAGGGACACTTTTCTTCTCACGTAGCAGTTTTTTCCAATTTTTTATTAAGGTATGACCTATTACAGTAAAATTCACCCTTTCTAATGTACAGTTCTACAAGTTTTGGCAAAAGTCTTGTGACCACCGTCACCACAATCAAGACACAGAGCAGTTCCGTGTACCCTAGAAATCCCCCACATCCTTCTACAGTCAACTAATCCCTGGTCCCAGTGACGTGATTTCTGTTCCTCCAATTCTGCCTTTTCGAGAATGTCAGCTTCAAGCATGGTGCATCTGAGGTTTGTCTCCCAGGAGCCGGTTCCTGTCTGTGCCTAAACGGGGCTCCACACTACATGCCCGCTTCTTTATCCAGTCCCCAGGTGAGGGAAATTCGTGTTCTTTCCAGGTTTGGGCAACTATAAATAAAGCCACTAAAAACATTCACGTGCAAGTTTTTGTGTAAAACTAGAATGCTTTTGAGAGTTCAAAAATGCTAAACCGGACAGAATGCCATGAGACCAGGTGTCACTGGACAGGTGGTCACCCTGTTTAGAACACACTTGTCACCAGCCAAGGTTCTCTGATTCCTGCGCTTATGGACTGTTTATTATCTGCCTCCCCTCACTCTATCCAAACTCCAGGGAGCTGGCACCTCCTCTGATCGCCACTCTAGTCTCAGGCCTAGCACGGCAGCTGGCACACTGTAGGGATCCAAACACGTTTTTTTAACTGAACAAAGTTCGACCAACACTAGGAATTTATTTTTGCCAACACCTGACCAGCACTCACCACTTCCAGGCAGTTTTCCAAGGGCTTGCGTTTGATCCATAAGCAATCCCATGGCTAGAGGGCACTACTGGAGACTGTGACATGTCACAGCTGAGGACGCCAAGGCAGAGAGAAGTTTAATAACTTCTGAAAGGGGAGAAAGAGCTGGAATTCAAACCCCCGATCCACCCTCGTAAGCCACCATGCCAAGCTTCCACTGAACATCGATTTTTAAAGTTGATGGGTTAAAAAGTTATTCTGTTTTGTTTTTTACTTTATCTCTAGTGAGGTTACACATCATTCATGTAATGTTTGGCTAGTAGTATTTCTTCTCTCATGCTGCATACCTCTGAAGTGAGATTACTTTTAACTATTATTTTCAATGGCAAAAATTGGAGACAGGCTATTTCTAGAACTCAGGCTCTCTCAGGAGAAAACGAGACGTCAGAATTTTAAGAACTTGTTCTAGGGAATGAGGGCTGGGTGAAAGGACCCTTGCCCTCCACCCGCCTCACACTACCAGGCCCCGGCCCTCCCAAGTCCCCCTATGTGGCTTACCGCTGCCACCGCCTACCTCGTCACCAAAGCCACACCCAAAAAGCTTCCTTGGCCCTGTCCTTCAGCTCACACCCAACCCATCAGGGGCGACCAGCTGCCCACTTCTCTCCATCGCTATGCCACTGCCCATGTAAGCCACTTACAAATCTCCTACCCCACCTGCTGGCATCCACGCTTGCTTCTCTAAAGAGCCCTTCTCTCTCCACGTGGCAGGCGGAGTGGTATCCTGACATATTCATCAGATCCAGTCACTTCCCGGGGCCCCGGCTCTGACTCACCCGGCCCCGTGAAGCCTCGCTTCCCCCCGTCCCTCTCGGATTCCCACATGGGGCCTCCCCCGCACCTGCCACGGGCTTCGCAAAGCTAGCACCGCCGCCCTGCACACTCAGTGCCCGGCTCCCCGTGGCCAGGCCCTTCTTCCATTACGGTCTCCTGCTTCCATGTGACCCCTCAGGCAGGCTTCCTGGATGGCCACCTCTGTCCCTGGTCACAGCCTTTGCTCTTGCCCAGCCCTTCCCAGTTACTACATGGTCTTCATCTTACTTCATCCTTACTCCAGGGGGTAAGGATGGCCGAGCCTGCTCACCACTGATCTGCAGTGACCACGAGTGTCTGATACACTGTAGGTGCTCGATAAATAGTGGTTAAATTAATTAATATGGTGGCGTAAGTGAACCTTTCCTAATTTATCTAGCTCTGTGGGTAACGTCTGGCTGAGCACACGTGAATCACTGAATCACTGAGCAGTAGAGGTGGAGAAGAAGCGAGATGTTAATTAGTTCAACTCTCATGTCATGTAAGGGGACTGAAGCTTAGTAAAGTCCTATGACTTCCTCAAAGTCCCACACCTAAGACCGTCACAGCAGGGTGGGGACAGGCTCCCCACACCCCCGTCTAGTGCTCATCCTTCCCCTACCCCCCCGTAGACCGCAGCCCGCCCGGAACAAGCCTCATGACTTAGGAAGGAAGAAGAAAAAGATGGGTGGTGACAGGACTCAAAACACCCGTGAGACAGATCTGATTTACTCAGCATCGACCAATAAAAAACACGGTACAAGGAGCAACAGGAAATAAAGGACACATACAGGAAAGGTCCTACTCCTCAGAGAAGTTAGCATCTCCTTAGGGAGAAGGAATCGGATGTGCAGAGAGCTAATGACCCCGGTAACAAAAGCAAAGCAAGGTGTGATGAAATACGCCAGTAGGCAGAAATGCTAAGCAAGAAGAATGACAAGAAGGAGGAGAAAATTCCAATTGAGGCCCAGAGAAAACGAGGTCTTTGCCCCTTCTGGCAGCTTATGAGTGTGTGCATGCATGTGTGTGTGTGTGTGTGTGCGCGCGCGCACACACGTGTTAGATAGTTTTACACAGACTCCAGCCGGCTCCCCGATGCTCATATATACCCGATGTGTTGCACCATTCAAGACTGGGCTACTGGACTTGTAAGTGACGCTTAAGTCCCCTTTTGTCTCCTACTAGCCACTTCCTAGCACTCTCTCTACCCGTTACCCCCCAGAGGAAAGTGTTAAGGAGAAGAGGCCACCACGAAACTCAAATCCGTAGAACACTGTTTGCTCTACAAAGATTTCTTGAAGAAAGATGGTGAAATAATAGCATAATGAGGCACGGGGGTTATCTATGAATTTCCTTTGTCCTCACAAGCCCTATCCGCTCACCAGAAAAACAAGTTACCTGCTCTGGTGAAGGAAGAACGGGCCGGCATACAGTTTAAAAGATGAGCAGTTTCACAAGACAGTACAAAAGCTAAGCAGGGCCGGGCCTGGTTAATACTTGGATGGGAGACCACCTAGGAAGACCAGGTGCTGTAGGCATAAAAAAATAAATAAAAATAAATATAAAGATAAATAAAATATAACATAAGGGATTGTAAGTTGACAAGGTCCTTGCAATCTGTGAGGTCAACCAAGGGTTGCCTCACCTAAAAAATCATCCTCCTCCTCCTCATCATCATCTTCATCATCAAAGGGCAGTAAGACCAGCTGAACTGGACCCGCAGGAGCTGGTGGTGAATGCTCTGCCATCACTCATGATGGGCGAGAACAGCTCACCTGGTGAAGACTGATATTCTATCTAGCGAACACCAGACAAGGTCCGTGCTCTTCTGTAACATTATGACATGCTGCTGTTGATCCTGCTCAAGTGTTAATGAAACACTGTATATTTAATTCCTCTATTTCCTTTCTTGTTTCTAACCACAAACGCTTTATGTGAAGGTTCCGACAAACTCACGTCCCTCCTTTCTTCCTACGGCTAGTCCTCTGGCCCAATTAGCTTCTGTGATGGGGATGGGTGGAGAGAATCCACAAATCTACCTGAGCAGGTGGGGGAAGAGGCCGATTCCTGGGGGGGGGGGTGGATGGCTGGTTTAGTACAAGCAGAGAGGGCAGCATGGGCACTTTACCGACTCCTCGGCCAGGCCCTGCTCAACCTCGCTTCTCCGGGCGGCTCTGTTCACAGTGGCGGAGTCCTCGAGCGCACGTGCCAGACCCTCTCCTGTGGCCTTTGGGGGGGGGCGGCACGTGAGCCCCGTTTATCTGCAGGTCTGCAGGGACCGTCTGCTATTTTAAAGGAAGGAAGACATCTTTCTAATATCATCAGGGATAAAGTGAGAATCACCTCCAGCTCAAAAGTCTGCACAAGACTCCCAAATCGCTTTTTATCTGCAAGGTGAATCTCCTTGCTCTTCCATCAAAGCACAAAACCTTTCTTCTGTCAAGTGAACTAGATACTTAGAAGGATGAAGCTAAATATTTAACACCATACTGCAGCCTGAGCAAAAAAAGTCTGTAAAGACCAGAAACCGAGGACAGAAAGTGCACGGTGACAGCAAAAACCTCCAGTGAGGTGGAGAGGTGTGGATCTTCGTGGCCCGGGCTGGCTAAGTCTCTTTTTTGCCAATATTGGATACTATACAAAGAACAAGCTTCTTTGGATCACCATGCTTAGAATGTCTCTATCTTTAAGGAAGAATAAAGATAAGATAAATAGAAAAGGAAAAATACATTAGTTAGGAACCACTTGGCCTAGAAACATGCAATAAAAATAAATAATACATGCTGGGAGGATGCCGATTTTTCAATATTCCCGATAAATGAATAATATTGCTTTAATCAACTTGTAGGTATCTCGCCATTTCACCAAAACTTGGAGGAAAAAGTAAAAAATAGTTATATTCCTAACAAAATCTGAGAATGCTTTTTAAAGAGGAATGTGTTGACGTGTATTTGAATAACACACGTGTATAATGCCAGAGTGGAAAACTGGCTGGCTAGTCTTTCTGGGATAGGCCACAGGATTCATCATACCCCAATTATCAAAATATGGAACCGCTGTAAGCAACGAAAATCAAATATTCCCAGAAAGCACAAACTGAGTAAGTGTAAATTTTAATGAGCAGGTTTTAAATATTTCAAGTCCTGCTTTAGGAATTCTCTGTTCAAACCATGAGTACTCAAAACAACCGTTTTCATCGAAGACTCTCAAAGCCACACCATTTCATGCTTATCTTTTCAATGAAACAGTTGAAAAAGCTAATTAGCTGATCTCATTTAGTGAGTCGCAGTCTCCTACGTGTGACATGTGTCACATGTTCGAGGCACACGAATGGGAGCGATGGTGCAAATTACCTTGCTCATGAGCGGTGCTGGCAGCCCCCGGGTAGGGTCCACCCCGTGTCCCCCGGCACTGCTCTTTTGACAGAGGCAGCTGTCCAAGTCTGCAGCCCAGACGGTCCTGCAGACGCTTTCTGGAACTAGCACATTTACACGCTGGCCAGAGAAATCTGTTCCGGGTTTACTGGCGGGACATTTCCTAACTGAAGGGTGAGGACAGCCCTGAGCAGAGCACACAGGAATCTGGTGACTCAGTTCTCC
This sequence comes from Eonycteris spelaea, assembly GCA_003508835.1. NCBI lineage: Eukaryota > Metazoa > Chordata > Mammalia > Chiroptera > Pteropodidae > Eonycteris > Eonycteris spelaea. The sequence continues at coordinate 748,664 of PUFA01000142.1, read as the reverse complement.
AGGGGAGCGCTCGCTGGTGCCAAGAGCAGACAGGCTGGGTGCCGGGTCTTGAAAGCAGTGGCAGGAGCACTGGCCCCAAGAGGCCCAGGCCCCACAGCCTGGAACCTGGCAGACGAGAGGGAAGGAAAGTGGCACCCCGAGGCCCTATGACAGGTCCTCTGTCAAGGGAAAAGAGTAAGGGAGCACTGGAAGTTAAGGCGAAATTTTGCTCCCCAACAAAAGTCAGGAGGCTCGGGAGAAAAGAGAAGAGGGAACAAAAGGAAAACCCTGGGGCGCCTAAGTCGAAAAAGACCACGGATTGAGTTAGGAGGAAAATGACTCGCGGCGATTACTTCTCTACTTGGAATTGCACATGTGTGTGCAAGTGTGAATGTGCGTTTAAGCAAGTGTGTGTAAGCGTGTGTGTGTATAAACATTTCATAGCTTTTTACCCACCCTAAAACCCCAACTAGAGCCAAAAACAAAACATGCAAAACGTACCACATGGCTCAATTCCAATTTCACTCACACATAGGAATCAACAGCTAAGAACTACCAAATATGTAAGAAAGACTTCAAATTAAAAAGATGATAAGGCGTTTAAAAAATGCAGAAACAGAAAAAAGTGTTTAACTTGTGTTTTCCTTTACATGCAATGAAATTTATTCTTTTTTGGTATAAATTCCACGCGTTTTAACAAATGCATTTTAACCAGCAACACCAGCGCGACAGGACAGGTGCATCCCTGCAGAGCGTCTCTCACGCCAGCCCTTGGTTACCAGCCCCTCCCCTTACCAACCACCGGCAAATGCCCACCTAGTTTCCATCCCTATAGTTTCGCATTTTCCAAAATGCGACTTTTAAATCCGGCTTTCACTTTTAACTGGATGAAACTAGCTAACAACGTCGTTACCTTCTTATTTGATTAATTTTTAATTATCGTTCATGTAAAATGCACCTCTTAGATTCATCCGTATCATTGCATATATCAACAGTTCATTCATTTTTATCGCTGAGGAGCACTCCATTGTTTGGCTGAACCACCACTGGTTATCCATTCACCAGTTGAAGGACAGAAAAAAAAAAACATTTTAAAATTCAAATTCACTCAGAGACAGAAGAGTGTCTATAAAATAACAGGGTTTATAGAAAGGGACAGAGAATAAATAAGAACTGACAGAATTAAAAATATGACAAACTATAAAACTCCATAGAAGACTTTGAAGATAAAATCTAGGAAGTCCCTCATCAGAACCCAAAAGGAGAATCAAAAAAAAGAAAAAGAGAGAGAGAGAAACTAACAAAGATAATTCATGGATCAATGCAAGAGCTCTAAATTCTAATAGAAATGCAAGGGAAAAAATCGAGGGGGAAAAAAAAACCAAGAGAAAACTGCCAAAGAAACAAAACAAGAAAATTCTCAGCACTGATGAGCACCACTGACCAGATGAGAAGGGCCCTCTGAGGGTTCTAGAAGAGAAAACTTAGCATAGTGCAAGGAATGGCATCATGTAATTGCAGTCCCAAGGAATAAAAGGAAGTTCCAGAGACAAAATTTTATCACCGATGAAAGGGATCGCTGACCACGGATTTCTGAACAGTAATGACGAACGCCTGAAGTCAGGGGGGCGACGGGAACGCTCGGCAACCCACGTTATTGGCGCCAATTCCACGCAACAGGAGCCCCCAGTTTGGGGCGTGGTGGAAGAAACTTTACTGGGCGCGGACAGCTCACCTGTGATACTGCGCAGCTGTGAGACCCGCGGGCGAGGCGACAGCTCAATTATAAAGCAGCAGGCTGTGGAACAGCACGGCTGTGAGGAGGCCTTGAGGCCACAGGTCGCCAAGGCCAGGGCCAGGCCCCTCTGCGTCTAGACTGCTCTGCTCTGGAAAAAATCTCTTTGGTGAACCACCTTCACCAAAGTTTCAGTTCCAGCGGGTAGAAAATGCAATCTTCCCTCTTCAGGAAGGGAAAAGGATGCTCTCTGGTTGCCTCACAGAGCTGACTTATATAGCTGAAGTCCCGCCCCTGGTCCCTGATTGGTCCATCTTCAAGCAAATGAGGACTCCAGATCCTCACAGTTTCGATGGGTCCAAAAAGCACGGTCCTGATTGGTCAGAATGGAGACGCTCTGATTGGTCAATGGAGATGCCGTTGGGATGGGTGGGTGGGGGATATAGCTGCACAGCTCCAATTGGACGGAGCACATCTCAGTACTATTGTTTGAAATAGGATTCCAGGAATTCCTTTACAATGGCTGGCTCCTCCGGCAGGAACACAGTGCAGGCAGGCAGTTCAGTGCAGGCTTCTCCCCCAGTGCAGTTTGCCTGAGAGGCCCTTGTTAAGAAAAGGCTGCCAGGCCTTTTTTTTTTTTTTAATTGAGCCCAGTTAGCCATTAGGAGTCTTTCTTGGTAGATATCTTTTCTCATTGTTCATACACTCCAAGAAATAATGATTTCACCAAGAATTCTATAGCTTGCTAAACTATCAAATCAAGTATGAGTACATAATAAATTCATTTGCAAACAATCAATAATTCAAATATGTATATGCTTCCCATACCTCTAAAGAATATGCTTCTGCGAAATGAATATATCAGTGAAGAAGACAGGGAACCCAGGCAGGACGAGCAAAAGAAAACCCCAAGAAAAAAAGGGTCCTTAGGCCCAGGGATGAACTGGCTCAGTCTGAGCAAAAGAAAAGAGGAGGTGGGAGGCAGGTCCAGTGAGAAAAAGCAACTATCGGCCCTGCTGTGTTTGGAGAATTGTTTATCGAGCATTGTACAAGTTCTTGGAACTCTTTTCTCCAAGTAATAGTGAGGCTGTTCCTTCCTTATTGTCCCTCTCAGAACGAAGAACCCTTCCCTAGAAGCAAGGCTACCCCTGCAGGGCAGGAGAATGGGGTCAAGGTGACCGGCTTGGCAAAATCAAGAGCTGCTGAATTGAGTGGCAAAGGGATGGACATCAGAACAAAACAGGCAATGCCCTGTGTGCCATTCATTAATTTAGGGGGAAAACTGGAAAAAAAAAAAGTTGCATCTGAAAAGAAATGAATCATCAGAGTCCACTAGTGAATCATCAGTAAATGACACATAACATAGTAATGTATGTCGTTACTGCTGATTTACCTACATTTTGGGTGGCTGGAAGAAAGGGTCCAGGGAGAGTACACAGTGAGAGAAGTGAGCTCCCCTCCACTGTGATGAGAAGCCAGCCGATGACGTCCACAGACAGAACAGAAGCAGAGCACATTGTTAGGACGGTTGAGCTAGGTAATGGAACAGCAAAACGACCTGACACCTAGTGCCTCTGAGAGGTGGATTTGGGGTGAGGAAGGGGAGCCCAGGTCTGCAGTGTCTTGTCCTAAGCCTTTTATCACAATAACAGTCAACATTTTACGACTATTTTCTCCTGGAATATTAAAAAAAACAAAAACAAAAACAAAAACAAGTAAAGTGTAAAGATTTAGATCATGCTAATGAACATCTAAAGATATATACATAGTCAGAAGATCTACAGAGCAACTTCTCGGTTTAAAATTAAAATTCAGGAGACCTGAGGTGATCTCTGAGTTGGATGCCCAGAGGTTCAACAGATTGGCTGTTCTTTCTGAAATGACAGGACATCGGAAGCGGAATCAGCAGGTGGAGAAATGCAAGTGTTTCCGGTTCGTTCAGAGAAGAGCAGATTCATCAGTGGCCTTGGAGGAGGATTTTGAAAAAACGCTGAGCTTCTTTGATGAAAATGAAGTCACGATTTCAGAAGAGAGCCATCGATTCTGATACATATGAAGCAAATTTTAAGGTTTTCCAGCTGCCCGTGGAGTGGCAACTCAGGACGTTTCTGAATTATCTAGCACATTCTATCAGATGCCTGCCGCCTAGAAGACACAGTCCCCCTGTGTCACTACCTGGAGAGATAGTAAGTATTTGCCTACTGTTCGGTCTCTCAGAATGTCATATGACCACCATAAACATAAAGCTTCCATCATCCCCTGGCTACATGGTCACTGCCTCATGGCATCTTATTTCCTCATCTTATTTCCTCATGCAGCCGAAAACAGTAGCTTGCCCAGTTGGTGTGAGGGTTAGAAGTAACATATGTAACACACCTATTGCATGTTGGGTATTAAAGAAGTGGTAGTATTCTTGCACTGCATTAAAAAAACAACAACAAAAAACTAAAACTAAAAACAAACAAACAACAAAAACCAAAACCCAAATAGGCAGAGGCTCACTGCTCCGTGGTTGCGTGGTTGCTGGCTGCTGCTCGTTCCTGTCGGCACCCAGGCCAGACTCCCGCCCTTGCCCCCACCGCTCCCACCTTAGCAGCTAACTGTGCAGGAGCCAGCATCCTCCACTTTACCCCCTTCACTCCCCCGCCCCAGCTCTGCAACTGCTTCCAGCCCAACCTGCCCTCCGGCGAGTTCTCCTCTCCTTCCTAGAATCCTCACAGCTTGTCAACACAGAGTAAATTTCCAGCCCCCCACCCCCCGCCAGAGACTGGCTCCCTGCAGAGTGAGGGGCTGGTGAAAGTGTCCTCCAGGAAGAATTTCATCTTTAAAAGAACTGGCTATAATCAGATGAGAGTAGTTACTACAGGCCATCTGCCAAGAGAGAAAGTTTCACATGAAAGGACAGATGACACAATCCTATTCCTTCGGCACCATTTCCACGGTGCGCGTTGCTAGAGAGAAGATTCTGAGCTTCATCTGTCTCCGTCGTACATGGAGTGCTCTGATGAGTGCTCGGAGCCAAGTCAGCAGTCCTGGGTGAGCTCTGGTTAGGAAGAAGCCGGGTTACAAGTCCCTGGTATCGTTACTAGAGAGTCAAAAATGGACCATGATGTGCCCAGCTCACACCTGCCAAAGTCAAGTTTCGTACGTGGCTGTGGCCAGAGGCCCCCTGGCCTAGACCTTCCCTGCCTGCGCCTCACTTGTGCGTGTATCCCCTTCTGTCCTACTCCCACTTTCAAAGTGTACGCGTCACCCCTGTCCCCTCCCCGCTCTGTTCACAGAGCCTGGCTGCTCTTGGGGGCAGGTCCTGGCCCGTCAGCACCGTGGGCCATAACGGGTGCTTGGTGACACCCCTGAATCACACCTAAAACTGGCGACTGTTTGTGAGTTCCGTCCCCACCCCGAACCCTCACGCCCTCCTTTGCCGGCGTGCTCTGGGCTGAGCCCCCCGCTTAACCCCCACAGCTCTGCCGCCGGCGCGAGCTTACTCGGCTCGCTGCTGCTCAGTGCTCAGCACCTCCTGTAGCAGGGACTGGGGCGGGGACTCCCACCACCGCTGTGCCGTGTGGCTTGACAGACGGGGCCGAAGCCCGTGGCCTTGCCGCCAGCACCAGGGTGAGATGATAGGGAATCTCCCTCATGCCCTGAAGTCCCTTGTCCCCAAGCACCTGCCCACCAGGGTCTGGGGGCCGCCCTCCCTGAATGCCCGTGCTCCTGCCTCGCCGTCCTTGCCAGCCCGTGACCCCCGCAAATGGTTTCTACATCTTTGTCTTTTCTTTGCCCCTAGACTTTCGTCCTCTCGAGACCGGAGCTCCGGCTGGCTCACCTCTGCGTCCTGCACAACGCCCAGCAAAGGGCCCCGCCCGGGCAGGTTCTCAGCTCATGTTCGTCGAAAGAAAATGGCCCTTTCGATGGGCGCCCCACATCGAAACCCCACCGCTTTCTGGGAACATCGTGGGTTCGAGCTGTCCTGCAAAGAAAGCCACGTGAACATCACCGTTCCGTCAGGTGCTGTCGGCAGGCACGGGCGGGCGCTCCGGGAACCATGGAGCTGCTTCTCGCTCACGACAGACGCGCGCTCTCGTTCTCCGCCTGCTCCACCGTCAGGATGGGAACGTCGTAAACGCTCTCATAAAGACCAGGATTGGAAAAAGGTTCGCCTAGCACATAAAGAAGCATTTCATGCATAAAAGTACCCACCGGGAGTGTGCTGAGCACTCCACACGGGACCTGCTGGAGGCGCGAGACTCAGGCTGCAAGCGACTTGGTGATTCATGACCTGCGTTTTTTTCAAAAATGAGAATATAATAGAAAAGATCAGTCTGTCACATTTCCATGGGTATTGTTTCCTCAAACCTTTTCGGTTAACTGCTGTGTGCGTGTGTGTGCGTGCGTGTGTGTGTGTGTGCGTGTGTATGCGCGCACACGCACATGCATATCCTTTCTGGGTGCAGACAAAACACTGTCGTGAGGATATCTGTCCCTGGTATGGCCACTGGGCATCGAATCAACTTCCTATTTCAGGGTCAGTCTCGCTGCTCTCTTGGCAATCTCCCAGGGCAGTGAGCGGGCTAGGTCAGACGGATGCTCTCACTTGGGACTCGAAATGTCCCCCGGCACCTGACACAAAGCCCAGATGACGGGGAGACGCGATGGTGACAGCATGAGCTGTGAGGTAGCCTCTGTGAGCAGCGGCTGCAGCGGCTGCGGTGGGCAGGGGGGGTGCCTGGGGTGACAGCAGGGGCCAGTGGCAGCACCCTGCCTGCCTGCCTGCCCTGCCGTCCTGTGGCCCGGCCTCTCAGCCCAGTCATCACCCAGTCTTCCACTTCCACTCAAAGTTACCAGAGTGAGATTTCTCTCGCTCACAACCAAGAATCTTGAACAGTGTCAACTTCCTGCTAAGGAGTTTGGCCTCTGACCCATAGGAACAGGAAACGAGAAGAAGGACATCAGGTTAGGCAGGCCTGTAAAAGCTGGATTAGAGACCAGACACCGTGGGGACGGACTAACAGGTGGCCCAGACCAGGCAAAAGGCATGAACTTAAATTAGGACAGAAAGGGTTAGCGAGAAATCCCACTGGCACCTTCTGCAGAAGCACGCGACGGGATCCAAAAGCCAGCTAGAGAGACCGCGAGGCCAGCGCGGGCCACGCTTGGGCCAAGCTCGGGCAAGTGTGTGGGCTCCGGACACGGGCTCCCCGGATCTGAATCTACACTGACCTGCTGTGGGAACTCGAGTTAGCTACTTAACCCCTCGGTTCTGCCACCTGTAAAATGGGAACTCGCAGAGCAGCGGCTGTGAGAGTTCGAACAGTTAATGGATACGAAGGACTTGCAAGAGTGCCCCGCACCCAGTAAGCAGAGTATGGCTGTTTGCTAAACCGCAGAAATGTAAAGAATCAGAGAAACCCGCCCTAGCCACCTGCTATGGCAGAGCTGTTGCTCTGGGTCTAAAACTTAGAGAGTGAACTTCCAGTGTGTTGCTTGTTGGACTACATTGACTTTACTTTAGTTAGTTATAATTCTGTGCACACACACACACAAACAAGCTCACAACAGGGTACATGCCCAACGAGAACCTAACCTTTAAATATCTCGCTGGCTCGTAAGACTGTGAATTTACCCACAGCTCGAGTTCAGTGACACTTATTATCTGGTCTCGCTGGGGAACTCGGTCTTCCACGGAAGTTAATTTTCTAGCACTTGAGGCGGCTCTCAGAGCTGATGCACACAGAGGTTTAAATTATGTTAACAGACAGTTTGCAAAACATATCGTGGAACCATTTCCTACTTTCTCAAACTGAGCGCATCAAAAATAAGTTAATACAGTATTTCCACGTCGAGTCAGCTTGATGGTTTGGGAAGAACATTCGTCCTTGGACCGATGCTGTCAGACAGCGATGGTCTTAAGGGTTAATTGACAGCGTGTACGGATCTGTTCGCTAGACTATTAGCACAAACACAACTGTACTGGGGTTCTGGTATCTTCCTTTTCCTCTAAGGCTCCTGCCTCTTTCCCTCCTATGAAATATGACATCTTACAGCAATCGCTGTTTCTGCTTTGAAAGAGAGCTTCTTCAGTGCTGTTCTAACCTGAAACCACATTGCAATATGTATGAAAATTACATATGAAGCAAAACAGCACACAGTAAATGGGCGCACGGTCCACCCACCGGCCGGGTGTGGCCGTGAGCCTCTGTCAAACAGCAGGAGACGTGCACCGTGCGCCGTGCGGGCTCCACGTCGCCTCCTCTCTAAAAGCCACCCCCAGATCTCACCGTTCAGGACAGCGAGGAAGCCACACGGGCACTGTCGTGACTGGTGACTGGTGGCCCTCAAGGAGGCAGAGTCCCCACTGCCCTGAACTCGCATGCCAGGCTGCCGACCCCACACCTCCCCCGGGCGGAGGGGAAAAGGCCTGAGGATGTTACACTCTGCTTGCTTCTGTAACAAAGAGCGCCACTCAACGGCTGAGAACGACACAAAGTTATCATCCCGCAGGGCCGGAGGCGGGTCTGAGGGCTGCAGTCAGGGTGTCGGCAGAGCTGTGCCCCTTCAGGAGCTTCTAGAAGCTTCTGCGGGACAATCTAGGAACGTGCGTTTCCCAGCTAGAAAGCTGGGTAAGTCGATTCCAGAAAACGTCCGGAGGCACCGCACGGCCTGCCTGGTGGCCGTGTCCTCGTCCCCCTGATCTCTGCTTCCGTCGTCACAGCGGCTTCTCTGACTTCGAGGTGCCTGCCTCACGCTGACGGGGACCCTCGTGATGACACTGGGGAACGCAGGATGACCGCACGTCTCAAGCCCCTCAACGTAATCGCACCTGCAACGCCCCTTTTCCCACGTGAGGTGACCTAGTCACGGTTCTGGGGGTAGGACCTGGACCGGGGCCGCCAGGCCCACAGAGATGATAAACAGATCTCAAGTTACACGCACGAAACTAAGCCTAAGCCGCGGACCTTCCCACCCAAGCCCACCGCCTCCGCCAAGCCCCGCCAAGCCCCGCCCACGGCCCGCCCACGGCCCGCCCGCATGTCAGTCACCTCTCCATGGCTCAGGGCAGTAACTCGCCGTCACCTCTGCTGTCCGGCGTCTGACTACCTGTCCCCTCCTCACCCCACCGCCACCACCGGCACAGCCCCACCTTTCTCAGTGGACTCTCTGGAAAGCCTCCCACCTGGTCCCCGAACCCACCTATACAGTCTCAGCCGCAGCCAGAGGGAGACAGACCGCGAATGAGCTCGCGTCATCCCTCTCTTCGGACCCCCGCGGTGGCTCTCCGTGTCACCCAGAGTAGAAGCCAAAGTCCTTACGACAGGTTTCCCAGGAGAGAGAAGAACGCGGGCAGAGACTCGGCGCTGAGAAAGAGTTTTCCAGAGCGGAACGCAGCTCCGTGTGGCCGAGCAAAGGCTGGGGGAGGGGCAAGGACGGGGTCTGGCGCCCACGCGAGTGGCCCGGACCGTCCCCTGCACGCAGGTCTGTGTCGTGGGAGGCAGCTCTGGCTGCAGCCTGAGCGGGGAGAGAAGACGGCTAACCCACAACACAGGGGTAACCGCTGTGGATGGCCTGCCCCGGTGCTGCCTCCCACCCCAGGACCTTGGCACAAAGGGCCAGAGGTGAGGAGCAGCTAGGAACGAATCCTCTGCCGGCTCAGGGCAGGAAAAAGGCTCAGCGTCACAATTAAATTAAGTTACAGTAGCCGGCACACTACCTCGATGGAAATAAAACAGACCACACGCCACCCAACCGAGGAAAACACGTGTCCGGCCTGCGCAGGTCACACAAGCCACGCATGGCCCCCCAGTGACTACGCGCATCCTGTCCCACGTCCCCTGTGACCACGGGACCGAGCGGCACCAGGTAACACAGCTGCGGTCGTCAAAAATGAACCAAAAGCTGCCCCTTCAGCCCACCCCTTCAAGTTAAACACGTGCAGGAGCACCTGCCAGGGGGCGGCCTGGCCCCCCACTGCCCACCACAGCCAGGACCGTCCTCCAAACATGCGATTACGTGTGACTGTGACCATGCCACTTCTCTGCCGAGGGCTCCCTTCTGCCCACACAGCACACCGCAAACTCATGAGTGACCCTAAAGCCCCTCGCTCCCTCTCTCCCATGGGGACCGTCCCTATCACACTCTGCAGACAGGCCGGCCCCTTCAAAGCCCCAGGCCCCTGCCAGCTGCCCTGTCTGGGGGTCCCCGCACCCCCCCTGCCTGGGGCTTGGCACAGAGCCATTAGTCAACACGCATCAAGCACATGAACCTTTCGGTGACGCCCGTGCCAGAATCCTCCTCATGAGTTCGCAGAACTGGTGCCTCACGGAAGGTTCTAGCATCTTCCTTGCACATAGGCCTCTAGTTGAATCGGAAGGGCACACAGGGGCAGAGGGCCCTGAGGGGACAGATGCGCTGGCCAGTCCTGTCCTACTGAAGCATTTTATTTGACCCTCACAGTGTAACGATTTAGACTCATAATCAACCAGCGTAAGCCCGGAAATCTGCCTCAATCCTCCAGACTCCTGACATAATAAGCTGGAAAAGGAGGCAACCAACCAGGCCTCGATGGCCCAGTCTGACACAGAGCCCTCGTGAGGAGCAGCACGTGCTCCCCAGGCCACCCCATCCTCACCCTCACACTGTCGCTCCAACAGAAGGGGCATCCTTGTCCTCCCAGATAGCCTCCTCCGCCTGGGCTCCCCGCCTGGCCCCTGTGATACCCAAATAGAGGACTCGGAAGCAAAACTGGCTTACCACAGTGACCCTAATTCACTGTCCATCAGCAGTGAGGCTCTTGCACCCCGGAGACCCCCATCCCCACCTCACTCCTCACAGTCTTCCCCAGGTGCAGGAGGCTGGCAGACTCTTCACAAAGCCGAAGTCTGAAGAATTGTCTTCGTGGTGTGCCTGAACTCCTCATCCTTCTGGATAAGCTCTTCGCTGTTCTACAATGTTGTCACTATTGTGGCCTCATTTTCACAAGCTCCTCTGGCTAGGTCTCAGGCAAGATGACAATTCCTCCACAAAGGTCCCAGTTACCAAGTGACGCTTCTCCTCTGGCTGCCTGGATTGCTTGGCTGCCTCTCAGACCAACAGCGGACCCAGCATGCAAACCGCAGCTCCCGGCCTCCCAAATTTAATAACACATGGCCAATGGAGCATCTTAAATCACAGAAAATCAATATGCATCTCCCTCAGCAGAGGCGGCTGGGCCAGTGAAGCTGTTGACAAGAAAGCGTTTGCATCTCTTGGCTGGAATCAGGTCTGAAACCACTCGCATCAAAATACTGCAGAGCTATCCCACCAACAACCACCTCTGACTGACAGGAGAGCTGAAGGAGCGGCGTCTCCACGGGTGAAGCGGCTTGTTCTCCTACGAAACCGACACGTGAGGCCGGAGCTTCCCTCACGTCAAACCACATTCGATTCGGGGTGAAACGCAGCTTCATTTGCCCCCGGAGGGGGCAGCTTCAAAGCCTCCTCTAATGTTCAGGACACACAAATGCACTCCCATTTCGTAAAACTGCTCCCTCTGCCTAACGCCTCGAGTCTTTGCCCTCCCGATGCTCCCCTTTGGGAACCTGATAATTAATGGACTTTGAACATTTTTGTACTCCAAGGGATATAATTATGTGTTTTAAAACAGTTGCCCGTATGCAGTGAATACTTTGGACACGTCCACTAACAGCTTCGTTGGAGGGTCTACACATTAGATTTTAATCACTTCTCCGATCTTAAACATACTCTGCACATGTCCCCAGTCCCCGAGGGAGCTTCCCTACACCCAGGTTCCTGTGGGTCCATTCCTGTCTCTGCGGGGTCTTTATCCTCTCCTTACTTCCTCTTCCGCCCCCCCACCCCGGGCTCTCAATGCTGGCTGTGTGCTGGATGGCTGTGTCCCACCCTGCACCTTCAGGCTGCATTCTGGGGCCCAGCCTGGTGGGGGGACACATCTGACAGAGCCCCTCCCTCTGTTGTCAACATCCTCACCAAGGCAGGATCTGCACCCCCAGACTCACAGCCTGTGTGCCAGGAACGGCCCAGGGATGTGTGTGTGCGTGCGCATGAGGATGAGCGTGTGCGTGCATGCACATGTGTGTGTTGGGGGAGCGTAAAACACACAGAACATAAACTTCATCATGTTAATCATTTTTCGGAGCAAAGCTCTACAGCGTCATTTTTTTCTGCGGTGGGACATGCATTTTTTTTTACAGAAGTACTCGCATTATTTTGAACGTGTTTCGAATTAGGGACATTTCACGTAAAAACCCAGAAGTCTGGAAAATAGAAATAGGAAGCCAATACGGCTCCCGCATCAGTGGGCTGACAAGTCCAAACAGAGGCCTCAGGAGGGTGGGAGAAGCAGGTTTTGAGTTACAGGCTCTGTCTCTTGACTGGGGTTTGAGGCCAGTTACTCAGCCTAACAGCACCCCCTCCAAAACACCACCGGACACGCAAGAATGTGAACACAGAGTTCTAGGGAATTTTCTGTGATGATGGAATGAATGTTCTGTACTGTGCTGTCCAACGCAAAAGCTACTTGCTACGTGTGGCTGCTGAGCACGCGACACGTGGCTGAGGTGACTGAAGAGTTAAATTCTTCATTTTACTTAATGTTAATTAAATAAATGGGGAGGGGCACCTTTTGTTCCCGCCAGGCCTTCAACTGATCGGGTGAGGCCCACCCACATCAGGCAGGACCATCTGCCACACTCCGCATCCACCAGTTTAAGTGTCAATGTCATCCAAAAACACCCTCGCAGAAACACCCGGAATAATGTTTGACCACGTAGCTGGGCACATGGCCCAGTCAAGCTGACGCGAAAAAGTTACCCATCACGGGGGGGGCTTTATCAAGGTCACGGGCATAAACTGAGGAGAAGATCTAAGGTGAGCTTTAGAAATTAAAGAACACCATTTTCTCCATCATGAAAAGTATTTTAAAACCTGGGGAGCAGGTTTTAATAAAAGCCTTTCATCTGGCGTAAGAATAGGCAGTGCTCCTTATTATTAGCGTGTGTGATTATAACAATGCGTAGTTAATACTCAGTTATAAGGATCACGCTCTGTGCTTCACGACCAGTATCTCACATGCCATTATCACAGCAAACCGAGGACACCATTGTGCATTTATGCAAAGACTTCGGGTTACAGTTTCAGAAAAAAAATAAAACTTTTCATACCGCGCACAGATAGCCATACTCAAGGGTGCATTTGAATCGGGTGCATTTATTTATTTATTTATTTATTCATTCATTCATTCATTCATTCATTCTGTCTAAAAATCAAAACAGCAACATGAGGCCCCGGTCCCTGTGGGTTGTGCTGAACACGAAGGCACAGCCCTTGGAGGCTGGTGGCCTCAGCGTCAGCCGGACAAGGCTGCCACAGGCGCCGGCCCTGGGAACCTCGTCGCACTTCTGGGGCATTTCTCGGCCATTCCAAAAATAAAGCAGAGCTGTGCGTTTGCTCGTCCGTCCTCACCCCGTTACTCCAGACGGCACAGACATGACGTAGACCCACAAACCCTTATCCACAACCCCGAGCACCGAGAGGTCTGAGAGCCGAAAGGTCGTTTTCATAACTCGCTTGGCAGCAAAACGTGCCCTGAAATGATAGGAAGCTATGTGTAGTCTATTTTTTTTTTGAACCCCGCTGAGCAAGAATGCCCCCCTGTTTTACTTCAGAGACATTCATGGAGCTGATCGCGGGGCGCTGCCCCAGACCCTGCGAGAAACGCTGTGTCCTGCATGGCTCAGGCACAACCCAGACATCTGAAAACTGCAAATTCCCGCACATTTCTGGCTCCAGGGGGTTTAAGGAGACCGTGAAGGACCTACGTCATCCGTCCGCGTTTTACAAATGAGGTCGCCGAGGTTCAAAAAGAACCCAAACGGGGCTTCACTGGAGGTCACAGCCGGGGGCGGGGGGTGAGGGGTGGGGTTCCAACCACGGGGGCGGGATGCAGTGCTGGAAACCACTTCACCCGATTCGGGGACCAGGACATCAGACGCACTGAGAAGGCAAACAATTGGCCCGGATACACGTGGTCTCCCCAAAACCAGATGCCAAACTCTCAGAAAGGCCTCTTTCACTGACACTCGGAAGAAACCAAAATTCCCCCCCCCCCAAATGACACAGGTGATCACTGGGCAGGCGGCCCATTGCCAAGTGCCACTTGGGTCACCCTACACATGCCTAGAAGGGCGTGCCAGGCCAGGCGTGCCATGTTTCCCAAAGCTCCAGCGAGACAATACTGAGTGGCTTTACTTATTTTCATTTCTTCTTTCATTTTTTTTTTAACTAAGGTAAATTTGCATACAGGAAAACACAATCCTTTGTGTACAGCCCTGTGCAGACAAGACTTCCCTCCCCCGGCCCCCACTGCCCCCCGGCCAGCCCCCCACTACGCCCCGGCTCCTGGAATCCACTCATCGAGTGTCTGTTCCTACAGCTTCACCTTTTCTAGAATACCTCAGGAACAGAATCACGCAGCATGGGGCCTTTGGAGACTGTCTCCTTTCATTCTGCACAGTTTGCAATTCATCCACGTGGTGTTTTGTATTGACAGTTTGTTCCTCCTTTTTCCTTTTTCCTGAGGGTATCGTAAAGCATCAAATTCACCGTTTTAACCCTGTTTACATGTACCACTCGGAGGCACTAAGGACATTCACACTGCCGTGCGACTGTCACTGGTAAATGTACGTTTAAAGGCTGGCCTCATTAAGTGATTATTTTTGAACTTTAATTCCATTCGAGGTCCCTTGAGAGAAACATGAACGTTTGACAGCATGTTCTGTTGGTAAGCCTACGAACAAGTCAAAATATGTCACAGACGGCCAGCGACGTGCCGGCTCAGGCCTGCCGCCCCTGCGTGACCAGGAATAGAGTCACTTTCACACTCAGAACTCTGCTGGTTTGGACCACAAACTCCTTAGCTGCACTCGCCACACAGAAACAGTTTCTCTCAGACATTCCTGGTAGGAGAAGAAAAAAATAAAAAAACCAACAATCTTGGGGCCTATGGAATTACAAACGTCGGTCAACATCACAAAAACATTTCCCTTTGACCCTGTGATCTCCTTTCTGAGATTTCTATCGTACAGATCTACCTGCAAGCACATGTCCCAAATCGCAGCCATGTTTGTAAAAGACAAACTCCAGCAGCAACCCAAGGAACCCCCTGTGGAGACTGGTTATATTAAAGATGGTGTATCTCCTCCCTTCTGAGGGTGATACTACAGCTGGAAAACCACACAGAGGCTCCCTGTGCTCTGATACCAAAGATCTCGGATGGAGCCCTCGAGGGAGGAGACCGAGGAAGAACTGCCTTGCGCATGGAAGGGGGAGGGGCATTGTAAATTTGCATGTTTGCATATGCATGAAGAACGCTCCCCAGGTGTTCTGGGAGGAGGGGGGACACCTGGAAACTAACACGTCTCCCTATGGGGTGGAGAGGCAGGACAAGAACCCGAGAAAGGCAGCGAGGCTTCTAATGGCTTTTTAAATTTTTTCGACAGCATAAATCTATGGCCTGTTTTAAAGTAATTAAATTTTAAAAATGAAAGAAATAGGAAGGAATGTTTCTGGAGACTAAAGTGCTAAGTTGAATGGCATGGACTCTTCATTATAATCGAGTTATTTCCAACATTCATGGAGTCAATAAATTTACCTTTCAAACACCGAATATACCTAAAAGCCCTCACATATGCAGAAAGTGACTTTCTTTTGCAAATGTATCACATGGTTTGCCTAGGCTTGAGGGAATTCCCTCTGATAATGTGCTTTAAATTTAAATGTTACCACGACAGAAAAAACATCCCTCTCTCCCTTTTCTTCCGGATGCCACATTCAAATCTTTTAAGGGAACAATGTTTCTTGATACATAGACTCATTCTTAAAATCAAAAAAAGAGTTGCTCCAAATTAAAAAACATTTCCTAAAATTGTTTCAATTTGTGCATTAAACGTTAACACGAAAACAATTTCTAGCGTCGTGAATGTTCTACGAAGTAATGAACACAATAGATTATGTGATGTCAATAAAACTTAGGAAAGACAAGTATGTTTGGATACAAAAGATGAGTGTATTAATTATGTATGGCTGCTTTTACAGAATAAAAAAAATCAAGAGAAAGAAAACCCACAAATGTAGAGACTCAGCACGCACGCGTGTGCACGCACACACACACACTCACTCACACGCCTCCCTGCACTCTGCAGGACCATGTGCTGGTGAAGTTGGGTGCAGCATCACCCAGCTGGGTCCCGGCCTAGACTTCCTCATGGCCTAGTGAAGGGCTGAGTTCCCTGCCGGAAACGCTGGAGAAGAATCAGCTCCTGGGCTCACCAGCTGGATTTTTGGCCAAATTCAATCCCTTGCAGTCGCAGGACTGAGATCCCGTTTCCTTGCTGGCTGGTCCCTGCTTCCAGAGGCTGCCATGTTCCTTCTGGTTCTTTCCACGTGGCAGGTCAGTCCCTCTCATGCCGTAAATCTCTTTGACTTCTCCTTCTGCTGTATCTCCGACTCCACCCAGAGAAAGTTCTTTGCATTTACGGATTTACGCATTGCGTTGCTCCCACCTGAATGACCTCTGCACTTTAAGGTCTGTACTCTTAATTGCAAGATATCTTGGGCAACTGGGTGTTTTCTGCGGTGCTAAACTCAGAGCCTTATCCAAGCCCCTTGTTCTTCCAGATTCCTGTTCCATTCTGAATTCGGGAACCACTTTGGATCTAAAAGGGTGGATCCCAAGATACACATACACACACACACACACACACACACACACACACACACACACACACACACACTGATATGACTACGTGTTTGATCATTAGACTCTTCTATTAACTTCCCACTTTTTAGTTCTAAATTTTTATTTAAAAAATATTGTTTTCAGCTTAGAAAAACCAGTATACCCTAAAGGAATCTGGAGTGTTCATTAATTTTCATAATTTATTCTTTAAAATGAAATGGGCCAGATAATAATGGTTTTCAGGATGAAAAGATGCTATTAATTTTTGTTGATATTTCTCGTTTATAACGTTGATTTCTGAAAAAGGATAGGACTGCTCTGATTAGGCAGAAGTCTGATTGAATTTAGAAATTTAAATATATATAAGTATATTGTATATATGATATATATCTATCACATCACACATATGTTTGCATGTGCATGCACATGCCACATGCATGTTATATACCTGTATGTCATATATACGTGCACATGTATATGCACACATGCCAACCACACCCCTCGATCCACAGCAGTTACGTAAAAGTTCAAGTGTCCAGCTCTGGTTGGTCACGACCTGCCTCGGAAGAGCCTCCAGCTTCCTTCCAACCTTCGGTCCCCATGATCTGGGGCCGCCCTCACCGTCCGCTGGGGCTCCTGGCGGTGTACGCGTCCGGAGCCTACGGCAGCTGTGGGGAGTGGGGCAGGAGGGGTTGGTCGCCTTCAGGGGGACTCGTGGACTGATGAGGGGCTGCTTCCCACAGCCCAGAGGAAAGGTGGCCTGTCTGGGAAAGGTCATGTGAACTAGAGCACAGGGGACCCCAGAAATGGTGCCACCCCGACTGGCTGTCCTCCAGCAATCTGAGCTGTTGGTGGCTAACAACAGCCTTTGCTAGTGACCCCA
Organism: Eonycteris spelaea; assembly: GCA_003508835.1. Taxonomy (NCBI): domain Eukaryota; kingdom Metazoa; phylum Chordata; class Mammalia; order Chiroptera; family Pteropodidae; genus Eonycteris; species Eonycteris spelaea. Next base: position 731,315 of record PUFA01000142.1, on the reverse strand, counting down.
GCAAAGACCTGGGTGGAGGGTGTGGGGGTCCACGTGGCCAGCCGGGAAGGGGTGTCACAGGCTGGAGGGCCTGTAATGGTGCCCACTTGGTCACTGGGGTCAGAGGCTGACAAGGGAAGGGTACTTACACCCCATGAGGAATTGCACCCCACGGGACAGACATGCCTGTCACACGACCCGAGTCTCCATTTTAAAACAGACCATAGTCACAACCTGCATATCACAGTCACTTCTAACAAAGACGATAACTCTCGACTGAGTTCCAGCATGAGAAAGACATGCCCGCTAAGGAGACGAGAATTCCATGAGAATCCACACAAGCCCACGTACAGGTCTCTGCATTGTAAGACGGAATCAAAGCTGTAAACTGATGTCCCCCTTCCCATTCCTCTCCCTGCAAATGATGGTATTGAAACTCTTCGTTTTCTGTCACTGAATCCAATAGTCAGAAGGTGCTTTCCTGAGTTACTTCTTTGAATATTCTAGTCTGTTCTTAGTTAAAACTGTTCCTACAAAGGGAGGGCTCAGGGCTCAGAGCAGTTCGCCCTCATCGGAACTGCCTTCTGAAGCCAGGAAAAGTCCTTCTGATGTAAGACCGTGAAACCACGGGGGACATTTTCACTGGTAGGCAGCTGAGACGTCGGACTATTGCACTGAACTCTCTCTTCGAACGTGCTCTAATGAATGTCAAGTGCAATGAGAATGCTTAAAGAGAGATGGAGGAGAGAGAAAAAGGCCTCGAATTTGGCAGAGAAATTCTCTCTCACAGAGCAACGTCACCACACCCCGTGCGGTGTCATGACAGAGAAGTCGCCTCTCTGTCCTTATGACCATTGCTCAGTGTGACTCTCTTGCAGGACTTAGTGGCGTCTGGAGGGGAAAGCAAATGCCCATAACTGATGACTGATGACAAAGTCCATGATGCTGAGAGAGGTCAGGTGTGTACATCTGCACTGGTAAACTGAAAACAGGCAACGGGCAAAGATGATAACTTTCTGGATATGTCACTTTGGAATTCACTTTACTAAAAAATAAATAACATCTGATCTTGGAAGCTAAGCAGGGTCAGGCCCGGTTACTACTTGGATGGGAGACCGCCTAGGAAGACCAGGCTGTAGGCATCAAATAAATAAATAGATAGATAGGTAGATGAATTGATTAATTAATTAAAATAAAAAATAAAAAATAAACAAACCCTGAGCTCCACTGGCTCAAAAACTGAATTTGTGTTATACTGTTTAGTTTATCTTTTTCTCTGCCTGCGTCCCAGGGAAGGGAAATAAACATTTATTTATCCTTTTGATATAATAAAGGCTTTCCTCTCCACCCGATAACGTAGCAATATAACATCATGATGAGTGATGGGAAGCCACTAACAGCCTGCGAATGTCTGTTGCTCAAAAAATTTGTTCTGTCTAGGACCTGCCTAATATAGAGAACCAGAGTCTCCCTCTTACCGAATTTGTCATGGTCTGAAAGTTTAGGCATAGGAAACTATTAGGAACTAAGAAAACATTCTCCTGTTTAAAAATATATATATATGAAATATATGTTTAACTTAAATTTTAAATTAAAATAGTGTTTAAGGGTAACGGTGTTTAATTTTCAATTTTAAAAATACAATGGCGTTCAAGTTTCCGGGCTAACTCCTTGATGGCTGATGACGACACCCGCTTGTGAGATTTTCCTCTCCTTCTCCTTAAGAAGAAGGACGCTCAAGATGTCGCTGGGCCTTCGTCATCTCGTCCCCCCACACGGCAGAGGTGAGGCTTAAACGTGACGATGCACATCAAATACTCGCAACGGTCCATGGAAAGAACGCAATAGACCTTCTGACGGTGTCGAGAATGGAAAGAAGCGTTCAGGCAAGGTCTTCGGCCTGGGCGATCAAGCCGCCACCCTGGTCTTCTGACGTCTTCTGCCAGTGTGAAGGCGGGCTGCGGGGGTGATGGGCCACAGCGCCAGGCACGGGACTGGGGGCCCCCACTGGGAAAACTGCCTGACGAAGCCACTGTGGGTGTGGGAGGAGGACCTAGGAGAAGACTGAAAGGACTTCATGAGTCTTTGTGGCCCACGGCAGGAGGGAAGCAAGTCAACAGGAGAGCGGGCAGAGAGTGCCCGGCAGAGGGCTAGGGGAGGGCCAGGGAGAGGGCCAGGGGTGGGTCAGGGGAGGGTCAGGGGTGGGCCCTGCAGGGGAGGGCCAGGCCTGAGACGGGGGTAGGGGGGCAAGGACCTGGGGCCTGGGAAGAGGAGAAGTAGGGGCGCTTTGGAGCACCTCTTAGAATCAAGATGCTTGCAGCAGACGTTAGACCTTGATGGCTCCGACCCCTGGTGTCACAAAGGGCTGTGGCTAAAGCTCCCACCCACTCCCACTCGACACCAGCCGTTCCCACGACATCCGGCTGCCTCCACGCCAGGCAGCCTGCCCGCTGTGTCAAGCGCGTTAGAGTGTCATTGTTGCTGAATTTCCTGGGCACCGCAATTTCCTGGGCTTGAGCAAAGGCCCCGTATGGAACCTCATTTTCTCCTTTTATGACTGAAGGATTATCACTGTCTTCTCATTTCCCCTAGGGCAGCAGAGCTTCCAGATGGGCCGACCCCCTCTGCAGGATTTTCCAAGAGCTATTATGCATATTTTCCTTTGTATACATAGCTTTGCCATTTATTATTCATCCTACTGACTATCTAATCCATTAACGTGCTGAGCTGTCTTTATAAATCATGAATTAGCTATGTGGCATTTTAATAAAACCGGCAGGGTGTGACATGTGGACAAGTCTTGTGCAGCAGAATTTCCTTCTGCTATTAGTCCTGAGAAAATAACACAAAACTGAACAAGTAACATCTTTTAAGTTTAAGAAGCTCAGTTCTAAAGGAACGCAGGAGCTGTATGTTTTCATTATTCGCATATTCACTCGTCTGACAAAGGTTTATTATGAACCTACTATGCAATAAGCACTGTGTTAGGTGCTATGGAACAAAGATTTGAGTTGAGTGTAATTCAGTATTTCACAGGTCTTTCAACACACGTTTATATGCCTGGGAGGTAACAAGTAAAATGACAAATTAGGTCACAGGGAATCAACCTTAATTTCCTGACTTCAAAAATTTAAGCCATTTCCTAATTCTGTTCTCCAAAAACAAAAACTACTGGTCCAACAGGCTAAACTAGGATATGGTTTGTTTGGCTAAAACTGTATTTTGTAAAAAAAAAATAATGGTTCTGTATTTTAAAAACAAAATCAAGCGATGTCACAAAATTAAACTAATTTTTAAAAATAGTTCCACTTTCTCTTGGAAAACCCATGAAAATATCTACCGACTTTGGAGTCACATTCCCACGAAACGAAAACCCCGTAGTGGGGAGCCACAGCTGTCCCTTTAGGTCAGCCGCACCCTCCCCAGGCCTTTCCACCACCCCTCGCCTTTTGGCCTGCGAACCGCGTCGACCACCACGTACCCGGTCCCGTCAACTCTCCGCTCCCACACACACAGGTGTCAAAGGAGGCCGCACGAGGCCGACTGAGAGAGCAGAGTGACTGCACAACACGGAGAGGGAGAATAAGTCTCCGAATCAGCGAAGAACGGTCCTACGTGTTCAACGTGCAAACACATACATTCCACCAGCGCCCCAACTCCAGGGGAACCACTAGCGACACTCACAGACGCCATTCCCATCACGTGCGAGACAGCGGCGAGCACCGTCATTCGGTCCCTGCCCAAGGTGAACGTCTTGAACCGGGTATCAAACGGGTATCAAACTGTTAGGAATTCTTCGCGTCCCTTCTGAGACCCCATCGGACCCGCGAGGACCCGGCCTCCACGTCCCACCTGCCTTGGTGATGTCCCCTGTGACCATCGATCCTACGCTAAAATAAAAACATGTCAACCTTCTCCTCGTTCATTCCCAACACTTCGGTGTGACGTGCTCTCCTCCCACTAGTAATCAGGAAAAGCACACGAAGATCACAATGCGAAAACCTGGTCATGATAACCCAGGGTTAGAAGGTGGTAAGACAGGGAGGAACCGTGCAAATAAGACATGGGCACTTCTGAGAGTCATTTCATGACAGTCAGTGAAGCTGAAGGCACTTACATGCTGTGACCCTACAGTGGGTCGTGTGAGTCGTGCCCTTGAGTGGTGGCTTCCAACTTTTATTTTTACCATGACCCTCCATAAGAAAGACTTTCCATACTATACCCCGGTGGACCTGCGAACAAAAAAAACCCTAAAAAAAGTTCAACAAAACTGACCCTTGTAATGCGCAATGAATTTTAATATTATCAATATAATCTAAAACAAAATTAACCATTATTATTATTATTATTACTTTTTAATGTGGGTTGCAATCCATCAAATTGACATCATGACCCACTGGCCGAGAGGACACCTCTCCGTGTGTCATCCAGGGAGTTATCCGCTAGGCATCTCATTGCATGACTTTTGCTAAGAGTGAAAAATGAAAAACAATACCAATGTCCATCGAAGCAGACAGGAAAAATAAAGTTGTACCTTCGTATCATGTTCATATCTCAGAAGAGTAAAAATGAATAAACCAAATACATGTATTTGGTAAAGCTTAAAAGTAATGTTAGGTTTTCTCTTTAAAAAAAAGTCACATGTGCAGAACTTTTAAAGTACGCAAACTTTAAACACAAAAAAATAGAGCTGTACATTTCTTTGGCTACGTACATATATAGTAAAAAGATAAAACCATGCAAGGAGAGGATCGATACCTACTTCTGAATAGCAGTTTCCTTGGGGATAGATGCCTAGGAAAGGGATCAAGACAGAGGTCTGAGGCTATAGCCACATCTAAAATATGACTTAAAAAAAAAAACCTTCAGCAAATGCAAAAAAAAAAAAATCAGCATCTCTTAAATGTGGATATGCATAAGAAATGAATTTTTCTGTATTTCATGTGCTCAAAAATATCCACATTAAATTTTAAATAATTTTGAAAGAATTACCTTCTCAAAGTCCTCATTTTCCCCGTAAGACAGAAAGCGAACCTCGAAGGATGCAGAGGTGACTGTTCTCACCGCCCTCAGCTCTCAGGTCGTGGGGCGTCAACAGGGGGCTTGGGCATCCATTTAGACCTTACTTCTCTGTGGACCAGAGGCAAAGCGAACCTAAGCGGCTGTGCTTTTTGGCTTCTTTACAATCGGACCTTTGAAAGAACTAAGCCCACTTGGGATCTTTGAACGTGAAAATGTTCTGCTCCCAAATGCGTGCTGCGTATTCCGAAGGTCCGGGGGTTGAAATGCTGCCTCGTGCTGAGTGCGCACGGTTTTAGCTGACTCCTCAAGGCCACCTGCTAAAGCAATGCAGAGGACTTGCGGACCGACGCCTTCGTAGATTAATAATGCTGACTCCTTTCCACGCGGAGGGTCCTGGAGAATAGGAGGGTCACTGGCTCGGAGAAGCCGTTCGTCATCATAGCTGGGATGGCTGTGGTCCCAAGGGCGGGCATCTCTCCCATCCACGGACATTCTCGCACCCTCCAGAGACGGCTTTGTTTATACAGGTCTATAATGCTGAGCATTATTCAAAACAGGTTTGATTTAAGCCAATGTTTCTTTCTCTTCAACAGTCTGCTATACATCTAGTTTGAACACCCCCAGTTTGAGCACCCCCAGCCTCAGTCCTGTCTGCACTCCCTGAATTTGACGTTCTCACTAACATTAACATCACCATGCACATGGTGAACTTCATTCACCCTGGGCTGTACACACCTGGCATCCGGCGTCCCCGTGAACTGTCCAGCACAGCTGTCTGCGCACATCGCACAAACGCCATCCACCACTGTCTGCAGAGGAAGCTTTGGTGTCAGAGAAAGAACTTTGCGAATGGGACGAGAACACCCAAGTGCGCCTGGCGTTTTGGCCATGTGGAAGCTTCCTGAACTCGCCCCAAAGACCTTGTTTCTGCGTCCCCCTTCCTCAGGTGTTTAAATGAGAACTAACTGTAACGTCATAACCCGGATGTACAAAAATAAACACTCGAGGTCGCCGTGTTTGCATTTGTTCACAGTGGCTCAGTTTTTCTATAGTTCTCACGGCCAAAGTCCTAATGGGTTGAATATTTCTCTCAACTCTTAATCTGAAACTTTTATTACAACTTCTTTTTCAACTTGAGAGAGAAGTCGCGATTTCTTTTTATTTTTCAATTACAGTTGGCGTACAATATTATATTAGCTCCAGGCGTACGACACAGTCGTTAGACATTTCTATTTCTTACAAATCAAAACCTTTCTCGCTTCTCTTCGTGTTCTCAGCCACGGTTCTGAAGGAGGGGCAGGCTAGCTTCTCCCGTGCTGGCCCCTCGGCCAATATTTTAGCCTTCGGGCCACGTGGTCTTGTCAGGCTACTCGCTGCTGATTGAAGAATAACTTTATTTTAAAATTTGGTATGATACACTGTAATCCGTTTGGTTTTGCCGGGCAGTCCCCTGTGCCCTTGCTGAGACAGACCAGCACACAGCACCGGGTCAGTGTAGGGTGCGCTCCGTGACGGGCTGGTACGTGTGCGTGTTCTGGCATGATCAGCACGGTAAGGTTATCTAGCACGTCTGTCACCTCGCTGTTAGGTGAAATGACTCCTGGTACTCGACGTGACCGAGGTCATCTACCGGAGCGACTGGCTACTGGTCACCTGAACAAACGGCCTCGCGTGGATGAGTGGGCCTTTACGCTGTGGATTACACAGCTCTCACTGAGCACGTGCCACTTGGGCACAAGCCACCTATGTTAGTGCATGCCACTTGCTACAAGCCACCTGCGCTAGCCCACGCCACTGGCTGTACGTAAGAAGGCCCATCCCCTGAGGGCATGGACGTGTGCCACTTTGCTGCCCCCCGAGATGCTGCCTCCGGCCATAAGTTCCCTTGATAAACTCTAGTGTAACCCTGGAGCCGTCCGCCTCTTCCGTCTCTTATCAGCCCAGGGCAATTTCCCAGCACCCACCTAGTTATGTGTGCTAACATTTAACGCCCACTCTCAGAGCAACTTTCAAGTATGTGATTCGGTATTAAGTATAATCACCACGTGAGCGTTAGGTGCCCAGAACTCACTCACCTCATAGCGCAAAGTCTGCGCCCTCTGACCAGCGCCTCCCGCCTCACCCCCACCCCCGGTCCCTCGGAACGACCGCTCTGCCCTCCGTTTCTATGGGTTCAGCGTTTTTAGATTCTACATATGAGTGAGCTCATTTGGCTTGTCTCGGCACAATGCCATAGTGATTTACCCAGGTCGTCACAAATGGTGAGATTTCCCTCCCTCTCGTGAATGCCATTGTCCTGAGAGACAGAGGCAGAGATACAGACGTAGAAATGGCCACGCTTTCGTTGGCCGTCATCTACCAATGAGAACTCAGTCGCTTCCATGTCTTGGCTACCGTGAACGGCCTTGCAGTGAGCATCGGGATGCAGACAGCTCTTGGAGACGGTGATTTCATTGCCTTCGAGATACACCCAGAAGTGGGATGGCTGGATCACATGGTCGTTCTATTTATATATATATATATTTTTGAGGACCTCCATACTGTTGTCTGTAGTGGCTGCATCAATTTACAGTCCCACCAACAGTGCACGAGGGCTCCCTTTTCTCCACGTCCTCGCCAACACTTGTTGTTTGTTGATTTATTGATGACGGCCATTCTGACAGGTGTGAGATGCTATCTCGCCGTGGTTCTGATCTGCATTTCCTGACAATAGTGATGCTGAGCATCTTTTCATGTGTCTGTTGGCCATTTGAATGTCTTCTTTGGAAAATGTCTATTTTCTCTGCCCATTTTCATTGGAATACACCTAGAGCTACGGAGTTATATGAGCTCTTTATAAATTTTAGATAGAAACCCTACTTACACGTGTGGGGTCTGCGAATATCTCCCATTCCGTAGGCTGCCTTTTCATTTCGTCGATGGTTTCTTTTATTGTGCAGGAGCTTTTTAGTTTGATGTTGCCTCACTTGTTGCTGATTGTGCTTTTTAATTTTAATGCATAATTTGAATTGTTTTAGAAGAGAAAATCATTTTTAAAAATTAACTTAGACTCTTTTTACATTTACTTCTATTTACATTTTATAAAAATATATTCACCTTTCGTAGTCTTTGGATAAAAGTACATTTTATTTTTTTAAATCCTTTGGATGATTGAAAATAGTGCAAGTGGAGATTGTTTTGAGACCTGAAATTTTGAAAGTAGAACTCAGAAAAAAAAGTTAAAAAATTAAAAATCTTCAAAGAAGCAATCTTAATTATTCAAATATTAAAACTGGAAGTGAGCCGACTTCTGGAGAGCATGACCCACATAAAATTCATGAACGGAACATTACAAATTCTTTACTTAATGGAGATGCAATTACTGATCAAAGCACTAAAAATGAGCAAGAAAAGTGTCCACATCGAGTTCGCGTTCACAACTGGTAAGATGAAAGAAATCCCAGAGACTTTATATTCTTTAGTAAACCAGGATTTAACGACATCACTGGTCCGTTATTTCTGCACGTAATAATGATACAAAATAACAAATAAATTTGATCAAATTTGGTATTTTTTTTGACATTCACTAAAACAAAAATCATAACATTACACATTTTTATTTTGCCATCGCAACAATATATTTGTCAAGGTAGGGGACCACAACGTATTTTATTTAATAGGTGGTTACTTTAATTTAAATGTCTTAGAAGATAATTTATAACTTTTAAATACAGAAGCTTGTGGTATGAGGCCATGTGCTTTGTCCCAGCCTCATAATATAAAATATACTTTGGCTCATCCAAATAATGAAAAATATGCAAACTTTAGAAATTAATTTCTGAATTCCATTTTTTGGGGTAGAGAAACATATTTGAGATGCAATGTTCGCTAAAAAAATTGAGAATCACTACTGTAGATACTTTGTATATAACTATGCAGCAAAAAGCGATTTGAAGAGACTGAAAGACGTATACAATGTAGCAGGGGAATTGCCGAATGGGCAGTAAGGATAATTTATATTGACTGTATTTTCCATTTGTGTAAACAATAAATCATTATTCGGATAATAAACAACAAATGTTATTAACCTATCAGTGAAGTATAGGTCTTTCCACGTCTCCAGCATCTTCATGCCCATCCATGCGTTTTATGTGGCATTTATGACGTACAGGAACCGTGGCTGTTTGCTGCTCTCTCCATAGATACAGATGCATGATTCCTGGAATGTGTGCTGGGCTGCTTGGTCCAGCAGTGATGAAAGTTTCGCACGGATGATGTCATTGCTGGCAAGGGCAGATGTGAGCAATGAGGGGGACCTGGAAGGGCCATGAGACTCCAGCTCAGAATCCCGCCTCTATTCACACCAATTTCTAAGGCCGTGAGCCAACCAGACATGGCAGTGTGCTCTGGCGAAGAAGACCCGGAAGGTCGCCCACGACAGCTTCTCCAGGCGGATGCCGATGCTCACACGCACGACACAGACAGTGATGCTCTAACTCCCGTACGTCTTCCTCGGGGAAATGAGGACCAGAGCTCTGCATTCCCTCCTTACAGACACGACTCTGAGCAGAAACGTGGAGCAGAACCCACACCACCGCTTCCTCGCAAACCCACGGCTCCCCTTTCGTTCTTAAACCTTCCCAGAAAGTTCCCGGTTGACAAACGGACAGTCTCAACCCGTGCCTCCCTCCTCGTCCCATTATAAACAGTAGCACGTTCAACCTGTGACATTAATAAAGAAGTGAGGCTCAGGGGCGCTACGTGCGGAGGGTAAAATGAGATAAATTTAGTTCGTGGAACACGCATCTTGCGACCAACGGTGCCCCGACTCCTGTCCGTGATGGGATTGTCAGTCACAGTAACAGCTTACTGGAACCCCGTTACCCACCCATTGTGAGTATGGTGCCTGGGATGTCTTGTAGGGACTTCCTTGACGTAGTTTATGAGGTTACACATGTGGAACTGTTGTCGCAATAATAACATTATTCCCGCCAGTGCTCCAGGCCACCCTCAGCTATGCCTCCCCCCAGCCAAGCACAGCTTGCTACTCTTCCCACTACGGTCAGCCTGTGGAAGTTTCCTCCAAGACTACCCCCAAATCAAGAAACGCTGGATGATTCGTAAACTCCCTAAGTATGTCAGAATGAATGTCATTTCCATAGGTATAGACCCAGATTTGTGCTGCAATGCATTCAACGACTTCGGAGTTTTAGAAATGTTCAAAAGAGGATATCATGTCTCTTTAAATTAAATTTGTTGGGGTGACATTCGTTAATAAAATCAAATAGGTTTCGAGTGTACAATTCGACAATACGTCATGTGTATCTTGTGTGTTCACCACTCAAGTCAGATTTTCTTCCGTTCGCCAGGTGCTTGGCCCCCTGATCCCCTACCTACCTTCCCCTCCCCCACCCCGGTAACCACTCAGCTGCTGTCCGTGTCCATGAGTCTCTGTTTATTTGACATGTTTGCCTGTTACTTTCAGTTTTATATCCCATATATGAGTGAAATCATATGGTTCTCAACTTTTTTGTCTGCCTTACTTCGCTTAGCATGATAATTTCAAGATTCATCCATGTTCTTGAAAAAGGCTGTATTTCACCGCTTCTTATGGCTGAGTAATATTCCATCGTACATATGGACCATGCCTTCCTTATCCGATCATCTGTCGTGGGACACTTTGCTTGCTTCCATGTCTTGGCCACGGTGAACAATGCTGCTGTGAACATCAAGGTGTATATATCTTTGCAGATATATGTTTTTAGGTTTTGGGGTAGACACCCAGCAGAGGGATTACTGCATCATGGAGTAATTCTATTCTTATTTTTTGAGGAACCTCCATACTGTTGTCCACAGTGGCTGTACCAATTTGCATTCCCACCAGCAGTGTGTGAGGCTTCCTTTTCCCCCACAACCTCTCTGACACTGTCATTACTTGTCCTGTTGATGACAGCCATTCTAGCAGGTGTGAGGTGGTAGGTACCCCACTGTGGCTTTGATTTGCATTTCCCTAATAGCTAGTGAGCACCTTTTCATAGGTCTGCTGGCTGTCAGTCTTGAATTAAGAGTTAATCACAACATCACTGCCTATATTTCCTATGCTGTATGTCACATCGCCGTGACTTACATAATTCATAACGGGAAGCTTGTACCTCCTACTCCCCTTCATCTGTGGGGCCCACCCCTCCCATGTCCCCCCTTAACCACCAAATTTTTTCCTATGTCTTTGAGTCTGTTTCTGTTTCATTTTGTTTGATTCATTTTTTTTTTTAGATTCCACATACAAGTGAAATTACGCGGTATTTGTCTTTCTCTGTCTGACGTATGTCACTTAATATGATACTGTCTAGGTCCACCCGTGTCATTGCAAATGGCAAGATTTCATTCTCCTTATGGTTTAACAATATTCCGTGCATATATTATATATGTGTGTGTGCATGCACACATGCACACGCACAGACACACAAACACACCACATCTTCTTTATCCATTCATTTATCGATGGATATTTACACTACTTTCATATCTTGGCTATTGTAAATAATGCTGCAGTAAACATAAGGGAGTATATACCGCTTCAAATTAGTTTTTTTTCCTTTTCCTCTGAAAAATACTCAGAAGTCAAATGGCTGGGTCATATGGCAGTTCTACTTTTAACTTCTTGAGGAAATTCCATACTGTTTTCCACAGTGGCTGCACGAATTTACAATATATTTAGGTTCCCTTTTTCTCTACATTCACATGAACACTTGTTATTTTTAGTTCAATTTTTAAAAAACATATAAATGCAGTTATAGTAAAAGAATCCAAACAAATTTGTAAGTAATGTTTAAATGTGCAAAAATTTAACTTTCAAAGCTTTGAAATGAAACACTATTAAAAGAGATCATTAAAACACCAAAATCAAATTACCTAAGAAATTTTTTAAAAATCTAATAATTTCCAAATCGAAGATGTACACATAAACTGAATGTCTTTAAACAAGTTTTATGTTTTTTTAAATAAAAGGTTGTGACCATAGAATCTACTCATCTGTGCAGCTATAGAGTTTTGCATGAATTAATAATTTTTTTTCATATTTTGATGCTTACACAAAAGGCTGAGGTGATCTCTTCAACTTACTAAGTTACTATTTGTAGGGCATCAGTAAAATAACTATCATTAAAGGCTTTTGCTTTTAATTATTAATTTAGTTCTTTATTATTATTCCCTGGTTAACAATGCGGGGGTAAATAGAAACATTTTATTTTTACCAAACAAACTAGACTTCTCTTTGCCAAGATGCCAATTTCAAGCACTGTTTAGTTAGCCAAAACAATGGTTAATTTCACGTGTCACCTCAGCTTCGCTGTGGTGCCCAGGTTTTGGTTAAACACCAGACTAGATGTTGCTAAGAAGGCATTTTGTAGACAAGATCAACATTTACATCAATAACTCTGAGTAAAGCAGATTATCCTCCATAATGGGGTGGGCCTCATCTAATCAGTCGAAGGCCCAAAGAGAAAAGACGGAGGCAGAAGATGGAATTACACCTCTGGGCGGCCTCCGGACTCCAGCTGCAACCCCACCCCTTCCCTGGGTCTCCAGCCTGCCCTGCGGAGTTCAGACTTGTCAGCCCCCACGGTCCTTAAAATCTCTCTCCCTCTCCTTCTCTGTTCCGTTTCTCTGGAGAACCCTGGTCAACAGCACCAATCGCTGTAGACATTCGATGCGGACAGGCTTCCTTCCACGTGTCCTCTCTTGTTGCCATCATCACGGCCCATCCCGGACCTCAGACGGGCACTGCTGCACAGCTAACACAGGCGAGCAGGGGTGGAAATGTGCCCAAAAGCCCCGTGGGGACAAACGACGGAACCCGAGCCAATGACGGATGTGCCGCACCACACTGCACCTGCCCTGCCACCGCTGGAGGACATAAAGAAGCTCAGGTTGACCGAACAAAATGCTGTGGACCACCGGGGAGTGTAGCACGGGCAGGAAGGGTTGGGAGGTGCGCCTGGGTACGGCCACGTGGTTATAGCAAGGGACTCTCCCCACTCCGTTACTAAAACGGGAAGTGACACACATATGCCATGGGGTGACAGCAATTCCCATGCTGCTCCTCAGCTAAAAGGAGCAATCGCGCTCCACCCACGTGTTTCTAAAAAGGGACCCAAAGCAAAACCGGGAGAACGCAGGGGAGCCTCAGACGCACGTGCACAGCACGGGGCCCTGGCAACGCGGAGCGGGTCTGAGCTCGCGGGCGCAGTGACTCTGTCCAGAAATGTACCATGGGGGCGGGGGGAGGACCAGGCGTCACGACGAGGTCTTGGACCTGGGGCTTCTGGATTCTTCCAACCCCAAACCAGGCGTTAAAAACACAGAAGAGCATCCCGTACGTGACCAAGGCTCGCACAGACAGGGACACAGACGCTGTTCACCTGAGGTCCCCAAAGGGGTGCACAGAAGGTGGCAGCAGGACAGTCTGTCCCCAACAGAACTGGAGATGCCCCTGCAGGTAAAGGGCAGCTTCGCGGTTCATCCCAGAGCTGCTCGCGGGTTTCCGAGACGCCACGCACTACGCAGGTGCCGTGGCCAGCGCAGCGCCAACACAGGGCCGGCCGGGGCGGGAAACATTTCTCCGAAGACGTACGAAAGGGACAGGCAGGCGAGGAGATGCTCGGTGTCGCCAACCACCGGGGCAATGTCTCGTCCGGCAGGATCTACTCCTGTCTGAGTTTCCTCTCTGTCGTTGGGGTCACAGTTTCTGTGACTCTCTTAATAATTCCGTTCGCTGATTCAGTTCGCTGATTTCCCCCTCTGTCCCCTCACCTCTGTTGGGCCCATCCATTGTTTGTTTGTTTTTCGTTTTTTGTTTTTCGGTGTTTTTGTTTGTTTTTTGTTTATTTGTTTGTTTGTTTTGCTTTAGCTGTATTTTTCAATTCTAAAAGCTCCATTTGATTCTTCTTTGTAATTTCCTGCTTCTTGGTTGAGACCTTCCATTTTTTTATTTGTTTTAAGTGTGTTTGTAAAATTGCTCTTTGAGACACTGTGCTTGTTGACTGAGATATAATTCACGTGCTAGAAAATTCGCCCTTTTACCGTGTACAAATCAGTAGTTTTCGAGTGCTCGCAAAGTTTTGCAAATATCACTGCTGCCTCACTCCAGGACAGGAGTGTCACTCCGAAGTGAAACTCTAGCTATTGCCGCTTTCCTCCCTCCCTCTCTCCCTTTCCCTGAAGGATTCCTCTCCTTTCCATCTCTGTGGATTGGCCCATTCTATGCATTTCGTATAAATGGAATCAAACAGCATTGTGGCCTTCTGCGTTTTTAGAGTTCGTGTTGTAGCACGACCCAGGACTTCATTCCCTTTTTTGGCTGAAGGATACACCCCAGGGGACACGCAACGGAAACCTGAGCCACGTAAAACGACACGTGACATTTTGTTCGCCCGTTCACGTTGTTCCCACATCCTGACTGTCGCGAGGATGCCGCTCTGATCGTCCACGCACAAGCGTCTGTGCCCACGCCGAGGAGTGCGGCTGCTGGTCACGTGGGGCCTCTACGTCTAACTTCTTTGAGGGGCTGGCGAGCTGCTTTCCAGAGGGGCCGCCCCATGTTTGCATCCCGCCGGCCGTGTGCGGGGCCCCGGTTCCCACACGCCCCGCCGACAGCGCCTACTGTCCGCCTCTCGCTCTGGCGCCTGGAGGCTGCGAGGTGGGATCGCACCGCGGGGCTCGGTCTGGACTCACCTCGTGACGCCGTGCAGCTTCTCGGGCGTTGTTGGGAACCTTAGGATGGCGGCTTTAAATCTCTGGCAGGTCATTCTAACACCTCCGTCACTTGGTACTGGCATGGACTGACTGCCTTGTGTTCTGTCAGTTCAAGATCTTTCTGGTTCAACGCTTTTTTGATTGAAACCCAGACGTTTGGGATGTTACGATGTTAACGTAACATAACCGACTCTCACCTGAACCTAACGCTGCTCTGGCAGACGGTGCCGGTGGACGCGTGTCACTGGGTGCCACTGGGTGGCCAGGTCGGGCTGCAAGCCCAGGTTCCCCGTGTGTTCCCCCAGGAGCCACACAGGGGCACGTGGCCACATTAGCACTCGGAGCAGAGGAAGTCCAGGCCCTCCACGAGGCCCCTGCCACCCTGCAGCGGGAGGGGGACGGGGACTCACTCCCGCCAGTGGGGGTGCAAGCCCAGGCCCCTTCCTCGCCCTCCCTGTCGCCACGCACCAGAGGTGCCGGGGCACCTGTCCCAGCCTCACGCAGGTGGCGGGGGAGCGGCGGGCCACAGGTGTTCCATGGTGCCCCCGGCGCACAGCGGTGCGGTCCAGACGGGCTCTGTCTTGTCCCCCTGCCCCTTCACGGCCCTCCGACGAGAGGACGCTGGCTTAGTTTAGGGGCTTGTGCATTTGTCTGCTGGCTGTTCTGGGCCGCTCGCTTTTCTGCTCCACGTCCGGGAGACGTGAGACCAGAAGGAGAGCCACAGAATTCACCGCTCTGCATTCCTCCAGGTCGCTACCGGCCTGCCTTCTCCCCCGACCGAGACCCCTCCGTGGGCGTCATGCGCAAGGCACAGAGCTTTCGGCCGCATTTGGGGGTGAGTACGGAAAAGCGTGTCCACACCACCTTCCCAGAGCCGGCAGAAGTCTTGCTAGAATTCCAACTTGTCTTTTTCAACACAATTTTTTTTTTTTCCAATGGGGAAGTTACATCATCAACACAGCAACAGCTTTACAGTGACCATGGGCTTCCTTACCCTCTGCAACCCGGGCCGCCAAAACGAATTCGCCCCTTCTGACAGAGAGAACAACGCAAACGACCACGGCTACGTATGTATTTATTCCACCAGCTCCGAGTGGACTCTGTGACGATCCCTCTCCCGGCCCGTGACACGGGCCCCGGGACCCAGTTTCGCAGGTTCCCGTGATGCCCTCTGCACTTCTGCGTTTGTCAACACGGCTGTTTGCAGAACAGCCCACTCCTTTGTCTCGGCGACTTCTGACGGAGAACAGGCCGGGCAAGCAGACAGTCAAATCTCTCAGGGGCATGTTTAAGCCACAGTAAGCAGACGAAGACTCTCCACTCTGCGCCCAATTTCCCAGCATCTGTTTGGGCTACTCCGACATCCTTTAGGCTGACTCGCCCTTGTCCCCGCCCTGGTCCAGTTGTTTGAAACTGGACCATAAGTGACCTCCAATAACAGGACGTGCCACTGTTCGAGTCATTCCCCGTCATCGGCACCGGCTCAAGCGGGCAGCAGGGCTGTGGGCCGACCACGCGTGGCTGGAGAACGTCCCCTGGCATTTCTGCAAACCCACCACCCAGGGGGCCTGAGGTCACAGACCAGCTGGACACTGTGGAGTCTGAACCGCTGTGCCAATCGAGTAGGAGAAGCTAGGTAAACGCGGATACCTGGTCAACATGGACAACTTTCTCCTGCTTTCCCGCTGCTAGAGCATGACCCAAGGCGACAGTTCTCACACGGCGGGTTTCAGGAAGCGAGCCGGGCTCAGATGATGCGTCCCAGACGCTCAGGCTGATAATGGCTCAAGGCAGATGTGAGGGCTTCGTTTCAAGCCTTCTGTCATGTGCCTGTCACAGAGGACAGAACAGGGTGTCCCTGAACTCGCGCCATTCAGAATCGGTTCCTGCCAGCTGCCTGCGGCCCCGCACCCACCTTCGCTCCCAAGAGAACACCTGGCCCTGAGGAAGGGTGCAAGCTCAAAGTCACAGGCTCTAAGTTCCCCAGTGGGGCCTCCGCAAGGGACTTGGGCATTTCCTCATCTCATATGAGGAACACACCCCGGCTTCGCTGGGTTGCCACGAACCTTGGCGATTAAGAAATGACAGTACGAAAGAAATATGGATATTTGATGAACGGCAAATACTGCTGGCACTGGTTTTATGTATAAGGAAAAGTCCACCTCGCGGTGAAGAGAAAGGACCAGACACTACCCCGTGCGTGGCCCGAAGCGCTGAGCTCAGTCCGGGCCGGCTGGAACCGCCCCCCACCACCCGGTTCCCCAGACACCCAGCTCGCTGCGCGGTGCGGTCCGTCTCTGAGCGCAGACAGAAGGGTGGACACAACGTCCCGAGCATGACATCGTCGCACGTGCTGGGGGGCAGCCCCAGCGAGCAGCCCCAATAGGCATTGTTCCCACCAGCTCCTCTGCCCACGACCGCCTCCCACACTCCCTCTCTCCCTCTCGTCTTCCGAGCTGTGGTGTCTGGTTGCTGGTGTTTGTCTGCCCTTCCTTCCTTCCTTCCTTCCTTCCTTCCTTCCTTCCTCCTTCCTTCCTGCCTTCCTTCCTTCCTTCCTCCCTCCCTCCTCCCCTTAGCCACGCACACTCGCCAAGAGTTTGGGTCCTTATTCCACTTGTTTGCTACCCACAGCCCCACCCCTCTCAACGCAAACCTCCTGACCTTCCAAATCTCCAATCAACTGGATTCTCTTTCCTTCGGAAAGAGAGACGTGGGTGGGATGCTCCATACACAGGGAGGGGACAGCAGGGCGCAGCCCGGGCGGGGTGGAGAGAGAGCCCGCAGCACGGGGTGGCTGCAGCCACTCTGAGCTGGTGCGGAAGGGCTGCCCACGCCTGGCAGGAGAGGACCCGTGGGCGGGGGCTGGGGTGGCCCAGGCTGGGGAGAACCGTGGCAGAGAAGCTCCGACGACTGAGTCGAGAAAATCCTCCTCGTCTCGAGCAGAGCGAGCACCTAGGTTCCCGTGACGGTCGGAGCAGAAAGGGAGGATGCCGTCGGGGCCCGCACGGGTCTCCTCAAGGGCCCCGGCCGGCCCTTCTCTCCTGTGCCAGGTCGAGGGGCTGGCAGGGCTGTGGCTGGAATGAGGGAGTGTCGGCTACGCCGTCCCCACAGAGGAGGACAGCGGGGAGCCAAGGTGACAGAGAGCTCTGACAGGAAGGGAGCCTAAGACGATGGGTCTGAAAATCAGGCCTTAAGGTAAGCGCTGAAGACCACAAACCACCTCATCCACGAGCACCAGTTTTCCGGGACACGGTCACCTAGAAAAACATCCTATATATGGGTCACACGGCGCTCCTCAGCTATGTCAGAGTCTTGTTCTGGCAGCTTCGTTAAGCTATTTATAGTGAGCAATTAAAGATAGCCCGAGTGGGCCGCCGCATTCCTCCCTGGCTGGCGGGGTGACATAGCGCTAACAAGCCAGGCCGGGGCACGTGACGGCCTTCTCCAGACGCCTGCAAATCTGCCTGTCATTTGGATGTACGTTTCACTTCTTTAAAGTCAGTTCAGGGATCCATGGGTGCATTATCCATGAGGTGACCTACATCACGGCAGACGTCGCCAAAACGGTTCCATGCCAGCAGGCGGCCGGCCTGTGACGGCAGCAGGCGCTTTGGGGCCCCGAGGGCACAGCCTTTGGGCCCAAGCAGACCGGGGTCTGAATCGCGGCTCCAGAAATAAACACCGCACTGGGCCAGGCAGCCTCTCAAGCCTGAGTGTTTGCACCTGTCGAGCCAAGGCCCCCAACGGCCCTTTGCCCCCTGGTGCTGCTCGGCACCTGGTCGCTGCTCTAGGGACGGCCCACGGAGCAGGTGACAAACGAAGCCGGGGTTCCAAAGACTTCCAGGCAGTGCCCACCATGAGGCCTCCCAGCACTGGCCACGCCCCACACGGTCGCTACGGCGACCGCATCCTCCCGCCCACCTCGGCTGTTTGTGCTCCCTGGGGATGCGCTGCCCCAGGCCTCTGGGTGCCTGGAATGCCGGGCACGAGACCCACGGAAGGCCACGCTTTTGTTTTGTTTCGAGGACAGAAAACGTGAGCCGTCTGCACCATCTGCAACACTTTGAAAGTCAGAAGTGACCCACGGGGATCTTAACTCAGGCTTGTCAGCACTCCCGCCGTGAGGCCGGAGCAAGCCGACTTTACCGTCACCTTCACGGAACACACTTAGGACGAGCCGGAGAATTTCTCGAGTAAAGAGTCCACATTTCTCTGTGGAACGTACTGGCAAATGACATAAAAATGCGTCCGTGTTAATAAAAGTAAATGCGTTCTGAAAGTCTAACCTTCTTCCCCTGAAATGTTAAGAAAATAGGTAAAACTTAAATAAACCACTCTCGACAGAATTTAAATACCACTCTCGCATATGTTAAAATTTTACTTATATATTTCTGGAGTCCCATTCTGTCCTACTGACATATTTGTCTATCACATGGATTTTATTACAGTAGCCTTTATAGTATATTTTAATGTCCAATAAAGCAAGTTTCACCTTTCCCTTCAATATTCTTTTTTGGATGTTAATAAATGGTGTAGACACTTGCAATTGTCTATTTGGAACAAAATAAATTTTTTACACCAAGAATAAAAATAAATTACAGATAAAGGCTACATTCCCAAAATAAACTAATAAACTTTTAAGAGAAAAGCTAGGGGAGTATGTGTATAACCTAAAAATGTATGAAGACCTTCTCCGAGTAAACAAAGAAACATAAAACAAAAGATAGATTTTGCTATATGAAAATTTAAAACTTTTGTAGAGCAAAAGCTAAGTTCTAGATCTAAACAATAGATTTGGAAAAATATTTGCAATAAAATTGTAAAATAAAATGCTAATATCAATATATAAAGCCTACTTACAAGTTGATACAAGAATGAAAAATAATCTAATAGAAAAATATGCAAAAAGATATTAATAGGCAATTTGCAGAAAAGCCAAGCTCCAAGAGACCAAATACACAGAAAATTACTCAAATTCACTCTTTCCATCCAGACTAGCAAAGATTATAAAGGAGATTAACACTTATTGCCAATAGAAATATCAAGAAAAAGAACACTCTCTTAAATTGCTGGTGGTAGTATAAATTATCATAGAAACTTCAGAGCAATCTGGTAACATCTATTGCAAAAATACACTGATAAGATTCCATACACTATAACATTTTCTTAAAAATAAAAAAGTGCAATGGAATAGATGTATGAGTATGTTTATTGCACCACTATTCTTAATGGCAAAAAAAAACATGCATGTTTATTAGTAGAGTTACGGTTGAGTGCGTAATGACAGCTCCACACAATGGGATATTATATAGCTATAAAAGAATAAATGAGAGCTATACTAGTTGAATCAGAGGCACTTCCGTGAGGTTTCATTAAATAAGAAAATAAAGATCCAGAAAAATGTGTTTAATACTGGTTTCGTATATGGTTATCTGGGCATAGAGGAAAATACAGGGGGACACACACCAGGTAAGTAATATGGGTTACCTTGGCTGATGAAAGGAAAGTAAGTGAAACAGAAAAAAAAAGAACACCCAATGTGTATATGATCCCATGTATGTATAAAGAAATTAGAGGGGAAAAAAAAAGAAACAGGGTTAGATATGTGCATGAACTACTATTAAACTGAAAAACTAAATTGCAAAATAATGTGCCAAAAAGATTCTGTTTAAAGACAAAGTATCACTATATTTTAAGATAAACTTGCAAAGTTTTGGAGCAAGGAGAAAGATTTAGAAAACTATACACCAGGCTGTTAATGCCGATTGTCTCAGAGAGGATGAGTTATATCAATAACTTGGCTCATATATGATTTTCATACAGTCGCTTCAGTTATTAAAGCAAATATGTGTCACTTCTATAACTAAAAATATCAAATACAGTGACAGGAGATAAAAAATGCTTCATGGAATTCTTTTTCAAATTTCCATCCTAACGTTTACCATGGGTACACTCCCACATGGAAGATGTATTACGTGGGGTGCTGCACGTGCCCACTCCGTCATCAGACCCTGGTCCTCAAAAAACACTGCTCCACCTCGGCCCATAGCTGAGGCTCTAGTGACTGTCACCCTGCACATACTGTCTCCATGCGAGGACCTTCATCTTGGTTTCCTAGTCATGGTGCTTGAAAAACTCAAAGGCTGTAATTTTAAAAAATTAAGAGAATAGATTCAACTAACTAGGAATAGAAGGAAACTACCCTGACATAAGAAAGGCCATAAATGAAAAGCCCACAATGAACATTTCACTCAGTGGTGAAAAGCTGAAAGTTTTCTTCAAAGATCAGAAACAATACAGGATTCCTGTTTTCACCAATTCTATGCAACACAATACTAGAAGTCCTGGACAAAGCAATTAGGCAAGAAAAAGAAAGAAAGAGCATCCAAATCAGAAAGGAAAAAGTAAAATTATCTTTTTTTTTAGATGACATGCTCTCATATGCAGAAAATGCTAAAGATTCCATCCACACACACACAAACTGTTAGAATGAACAAATTCAGCAAAGTTGCAAAATACAAAATCAACACACACAAATCAGTTGCATGTCTATACACAATGAATGAGAAAAAGAAATTTTAAAAAATTCCACTAGCAGTGGCATCAAAAAGAAAATACTTAAGAGTTAACTTAACCAAGGAAGAGAAAGACTTATACAGTGAAACCCCTCAATATTGCTGAAAGAAATGAAAGGAGACACAAATAAACAGAAAGACATCCCATGTCCATGGATAGGAAGACCTCATATTGTTAAGAAGCCAGCACTACCCAAAGCAACTACAGATTTAATCAATCTGTATCCAATTCCAATAGCGTATCTTTTGCAGGAACAGAAAAATCATTCCTAAAATTTGTGTGGAATCCCAAAGGGTGCCAACCAGCCAAGACAATCTTCAAAAAAAAAGGAACAAAGCTGTAGATCTCTCCTTTCCTGGTTTCAAAACCTGTTACAAAGCGACAGTAATCAACACAGTGTGATACTGGCACAAAGACCATACAGACCAACGGAATAGAATTAGGGGGCCCACTAGTAAACCCTCACACATGCGGTTAAGTGATTTTTTGACAAAGGTACCAGGGTCATTCAACTCTTCAACAAATCCTGTTGGGAAAACTGGCCTTCCACATACAAAAGGATGAAGCTAGAACCTTATCTTCCACCATATACAAAAATAAATTCAAAATAGAGAGAAGACGTAAACATGAGACCTAAAACTATAAACTGTTAGAGCAAAACGTAGGTGAAAAGCTTCATGACACGGGACTTGGCCAAGATTTCTTGGCTATGAGACCGAAAGCAAGGTAGCAAAAGTAAAACACAGATCAATTGGATTATGTTAAAATTAAAAACTTCTGTGCATTGAAGGACGCAGTCAATGGAGGGGAAAGGCGGCCTATGACGTGGGAGATGTTTGCAAGCAATGCATCTGTTAAGGGGTGAATATCCAGAATCCATACAGAACTCCTACAATTCAACACCAACAAGGAATCCGATTCAAACATGGGCAAAGGACTTGGATAGGCGTTTCTCCAGAGAAGACATACCAATGGCCAAAAGATGCTACACGTCACTGATCACCGGGAAAATGCAAATCGAAACCACGAGGAGATATCCCCGCACAGTGTTCAGAATGGCTACTATGAAACAGGAACCAGGTGCTGGCGAGGTCACGGAGAAACCCGAACCCTCATGCACCGTGGGTGGGAAGGAAATGGTGCAGCTGTTTGGAAAAACAGTGCAGTGGATCCTCGAGAAATTAAAAGGAGAATTACCTACGATGATCTAGCCGTTCCGATTCTGAGTATGCATCTAAAAGCCCTGGAAACGAGATGTCAAAGAAATGTGCGAACGCCCATGTTCACAGCAGCTTTATTCACAACAGCCAAAAGGCGGAAGCCACCCACGTGTCCGTGGAGGGAGGGATGGGTGAACGCCACGTGGTGCGTACATGCGGCGGGTGGCATCCAGCTCCCAGAGGAGGAGAATTCTGACGTACGCTGCAGCGTGGAGGAACCTCGAAGACACTGTGCTAGGTGGAATGAGCCAGTCACTGGAAATACTGAACGACCCCCTTAGCCGAGACATCTAGAGTAGACGAACTCACAGACAGAAAGTTAAATGGTGGCTGCCAGGCTTGAGGCTAGTAGGAAACAGAGAGTCGGTGCTGGATGGGGACACGGTTTCCGCTTTGCACGATAAAGAGGGGCCTGGGGAGGGGTGGTGTGGACGTCCTCAGTGCTACTTACTGAACTGTGCACGGACAAACGGCCACGGTGGTAAATTTTCTGTTACACATGTATCGTGCCGCAGTGAAAAATTTTAACAGCACTGAGAACAAGACATTGTGATTTTAAGACAAGGCGGGCGAGGCAGTGGTAAGTTAGGCTGGAAACTGAGACAGGCTGGGATAAGTGAGAAATCCCAAATGCTTATAACAGCGGGGCCCCCGGGGCAAGGGTGAGGTTCTCGGCACCCAGGGAACCGGTGCCCAAATCCTCGGCCACAGCAACGTGATTCCAGCCACTCCAAGTCGAAGCCTGGCCGCACTCGGTGGGCGGGAGAAGAGACCTTAGGGTCCCTCTGGGGGGGGGGTCAGTCTCCCCCCAAAATGGGTACGAGAGCCCCTCCCATGCCACAAAGACCGAAAAGCAAGGTGTGCTTAGTTCAAAGACAAAAAGTCTGAACGTGTATATCCCAGTGCCTCGACCTGCTCTTGTGTACCCTATAACACATACATACACTCTAGAAGGTAAAAGAACGAGGGAGCTCACAGACATGAAGCCCAACGGTGGAGTGGGGAGGACGTCCCGACACTGTCCTTGGGTCGGCGCTAAGAGCTCCCAGGAGAGCAGTGGAGAGCGGGCTTCTGTTACCACACGCAGAGCCATCTGCGGCCCCGGGACCTGTGGGTCCCTATCTTCCCCCCACACCTGTGAGACGAGCGATGGCTGACGCTATCATAATGACGCTATCATAATCGTGTCCACCGCGGTGCTCCAAAATACGTCGCCAGAGAAGTCGTGCAGCCTCCTCCGACATGGAAACAGGTCGGAGGCAGAAATAAGCAATATTGAAATGAGGAAAAAAGATCTCGGAGGCCCACAGACTAATTTCCTACCTAACGGAGGAATCCCACCCACAGACTCCCTGGCAGGTAGGTGCCTGTCGTCTGCACGAACACCTCCAAATGCAGGAATGTCACTAGCTAACAAGACAGCCCACTCCGCTTTGAATAGCAGAGAGGGTTACGAAGCTCCTCCCCCCACCCCCCACCACCCCGGCGCAGAACTAAGCAGCTTCCTGTGACTTCCACACCACACCCGGAGCCTGGTCTTCTCAAAACCGAGAAATCGTCTAAAATTATTTGGGTGCTTTCGGACTACGCAAAAACTCCTATCCGCCCCAAGGCAATGACTTCTTTGTGGGGGAGGGAGAGGGGGGTGTCTGTGCACCCCACACAAGTCAGCACAGTCTGCCGTGGTGTCTGGGTATGACATGCCTGCTCCAGAGGACAGAGCTTCCAAAGGTCCCAGTGACGGTAAAAAATAGTGAAAAATAGTTAACATCCCACTCCACCATCCTGCCTGCACTAACATGCTAACTGTGAAAATGAACTGTTCTTTGAACAAAGAATAGGTGGCCTATGCATTCCGTTTGAATTTCCAAGGAAAAATTTCCACCAAGGCATAAACAATATACTTAAAATGCATTACAGTCCCAAGCAACCCACTGAAACTTCCCATTGCCCAGCATAATAAGTTGTTCCTTGCTCCCATGATCCTCGACAAATTAATATTATACATTGTCTTCGAATCCTGGGTAGAAATGGAATGGGTACATGGCCTGTACATCCGATTAAAAACTAAAATGTTAGCGGGTTGTATTTCTAAAAGTCCCCTCAATTCCTTCCTGGAAGAAGGAATGACATAGCACCACTGTTTATCATGTTCCCTTTTCTGTCAAAAGATAAGAAAAGCAAATTAAACAAAGTTGACTTCTCATCGTTTCCTTAAAAATGTGGTGTTAAATCGTCAGCGCTGGCCAAACCTGAGCGGTGTTGGCGGTACGGGGGGAACGGTGGGGGGTTCTTCACGCACGAGGAGTGTCCCAAACGATGACCTCTTGTGTCCACTGTAAGGGCTCCCTCCCGTTAACAGTCACAAGTGGTTTTTTTTTGCAAAAAGTGAAGAAGCTCGTGTAGTTTCGATGGAAGCTTTGAAGGCCCTTCTTCTAAACGAATAACTCATAGACGTGTTGGATAAAGCTAGAATTACAGCGTTGTGTTGACGATTGTTTCTCGTACAGCACTCTTCCGTAAAACCAGTGCTGGCTCGTGCACTCCTAAGTGACAGGCGGCCCATAGCCTCGACCCAGCTCCAGGTGGCCTAGCCACCACTGAGCACCCCTGGGTGCCAGGCCTTGGAAAGAAGCGGACAGGCCTCTCAGCCGCGTTCCTACACACCCCAAACACGAGACCCCAGTGAAATTTTAATGAACAAATTCAAGGCTCAGATGAGGATGCTCATATAAAGTAATGTGAAACCTTGTAAAAGCCGTGGTGACGAATGTGAACGCAATCGCCATAAAGAAACGTACTTAGTTAAGTAAAATAGATTTTAATTATTGCTACTCAGAGATGTCTGTAATGGCAAAGGCAATTAAATAGCCCCATAAACTGAAAATTAACTGTAGAGGGCTTCAACCTGTTTCTTTGCATACCATCCTACGGCCTCCACATAATTTCCTTTCCCCCCAGAAAAATGGTCACACCCAACTCACATAAATTTTTCTGCATCTCCAAAGACGTCTAGTCCGTTGGCTGTGCCGACCCTCAGGCAAAAAGGACCAAGCAAGCCGTACGTGCCCGAGCATCAGACTGGGACCAAGCGACAGGGTTCGCCTGTTACCAACAGACTCAGCCTATGCCCCAGACCCGACAAGGGAGAACTTTTCCTCGTGCTTCTATTATCCCAATTCCCAGACTCTACACTCTTGATGTAGATTTTTTTTTAATATTCCTCGAGGGTAGGACTGTCTCACTCACACCGCATTGAGCACACTTGGTCCCCTAACAGAGAGACGCAGTAGTCACTTGCATGTTTTCTGAAATGATCAGTATTTAGTGAACAGGATGTAAAGATTATGACAGAAACAACAGCCACAGCAGTTACAATTACCGCCTGCCAAATGCCCGGCACGTTCCGGCGCCTCCACTTTGGAACAAAACTCCCTTTCTAGAAAGAGTTCGTCTGCCCCTCTGACAGAGGGCCCAGGGAGTCTGAGGATGATGTGGGGCAGGGGGGAGGGTACCCAGCTCAGAGGTGCTGGAGGGGCGCCCCCCAGCGAGCCACGCCAGCCTCAGCGGGGATCGAGGGGAACGTAATTCCCAGGGCCCACGCACACCCCGCACCTGCTTGACTCAGCCTTTGGGTGAAAATGCAGGTGGACAATCCTTTGATCTAGTGTCTTTTAGAGATGACCTCGCACCCCAAATCCTTCCAGAAATTTTGAGCTAACTGAATGCCGCTCTGGCATGCCGACCCAAGCCAGCACTGGGGTGCAGGCGTGAGGGGCACAGACACCGGTGACGTGCCCTGGGCGTGGGCCCGACGAGCACGGGCTTCGCGAGGCGTGGCGTCTCAGAACGCAGCGAGGGGACGAGGTCTTGGCAGGGCACAGAAAGCAGAAAGCAGAGACATAAAGATCCCAGGCCGGATGATTCATTCCAGCTGTCGCTAATCAAGGAGCCAGTATTTCGTAAGGCATTATTTTTTCCTTGGTCCTGTTTGAAAATAATAATAATAATAATAATAATAATAATAATAATAATAAATCAGTTTAACTAAGGCTCAGGGTAGAATAATAGGCCTGACTCTCAGGAAGCGTTTCAGCCATGGCTGTCATGCTGGGTGACGTCTCACCCGTGCACGGAGGGCACGTGTACTGTGCATTCGTCACGCCTGCCATTCGTCACGGCAGGACCGAACTGTCGTACACAAACCGGGGAACACCGGTAAGAAAATGAGGCGTTCCTTCTAAGGGAGGTGTTGCCCCATTTCTGACTCTCCTGCCACGTAGCCCGCATTCTCCTTCGACATCGCCGTTGGTGTGCGAGTGTGTGTTTTCGGTGGCGTTAACGTCAGGCGTCATCTACGCCACGAAGGCCGATAAGTCACAAAAGACGTGAAAGAAACGGGTCCACGTTCACGGGCTTTGGAAGATGCTCACGCCCCCGGAGATCCCACATCGCAGTGTCCAGGAGCGAAGCCCGCGATCCCCGAGCACGAGAGGGTTAAAACGGGTGAGGACACGCGGGAGGGCCCTGGGGCACGCGGCCGTGCAGCCCCCAACGGGGACGAAGATGTCCCGCGGGAGGTGAACACACAGTGGCAGCAGACTGACACTCTCTGAAAACACCCGGGGACGGAGCAGCCCCGCTGTGAGGCCACGTGCTCCCTTTCCCGGAGCTGCTGCAAACGGGCACGGAGCTCCCCTCCGTCGGCTCCTGCAGCAAACACCTTCCCCGCGGGTGACAGCGACAGGAGGGGTCAACACTGAGAAACGCACAGGCTGGTCGGCCTCGGGGCAGAACCAAAGGGGGAAAAAGATGACCCATGTGAATAACGTGGCCCGAGCAGTCTTCGCTATAGCTGTGCCTCTGAAACGCATCTATAACCGCTAAGAATTAATTAAGCAAATGTGTTCCTTAATGGTGTAATTTTAAACATAGTTACACTACCCAACTTTATAAACATGAATAATTACAGACAGATGATAATGGCAGGGGTTCTGTTTCCTTTCATTTAAAAAAAAAAGGAAGGAAGGAAGGAAGGAGGGAGGGAGGGAAGGGAGGGAGAGAGAGAGAGAGGGAGAGAGAGAGGGAGGGAGGGAGGGAGGGAGGGAGGGAGGGAGGGAGGAAGGAAGGAAGGAAGGAAGGAAGGAAGGAAGGAAGGAAGGAAGGAAGGAAGGAAGGAAGGAAGGATAACCCGAGGGCTAGGTGGAAGAGAAGACGACGTGTCTGAGGCACGTGGTAGACGATTTTCGTGTCGTTTGAGAACAGCAGCGATGATTCTTCACGGCAGCCGACGGGATGCGGAAGCACGTCCTGGCTGCATGAATGATCTGGCTAAAGGCAAATCCCAGAAACATGACCCACGGCATATGCCACTATTGGTCAGACCTGAGGGACATTCCGCTGTGACGTCCTCGAGGTCTACTGAAGAATTGCATTTGTGAATTCGCCACTTACAGAAGTCCTAGTTCCTTGCACCCCTGAACCCCGCTCCTTAGTTCATGCTTGTGCTCACACGTGTGCACACAGAGAGAGAGAGAGAGAGAGAGAGAGAGAGAGAGAGAGAGAGAGGGAGGGAGGGAGAGAGAGGGAAAGAGAGAAGTACCAGGAAAAGCAAAAGCTCTGTGGGCAATTCTAGCTCAGCTGGTTAATTTATGGCATCCTCAGCCTGCTAGTTATTTTTAGCTTTCTGAGTGTTCCACTCAATAAAGTGTCAATAACAGAACTTTTTCCTAGAGCTGATACTTGCGGATACACATGACAAAATTAAACTACATAAACATGAATCGCGAAGAAGGATAACACTGCTATAGAAGGTCCTGTCCACTATCTCTTAGAGCAGCTGTCCTCAACCTTCATGACACCAGGGGCCGGGGCTCCTATGAGAATCTGACGCCTGAGGATCTGAGGCGGAGCTGAGGCAGTGATGCTGGCGCTGGGGAGTGGCTGCAGACGCAGATGAAGCTTTGCTCGCTGGCCCACCCGCCGCTCACCTCCTGCTGTGCAGCTTGGTTCCTAACAGGCCATGGACCGGTCAGTGGCCCAAGGTTTGGGGACCCCTGTCCTAGGCTACTGAATGAACTGCCATCCGTGACATACAGCTGGCTTTCAAAGTAATAAGAGACCAGCGCATACATTTTTAAAGATTGACATATCATACCTAAGCGAATGGTGTTCACAGTGAATACCATGCTCGCCTGGCCTTCAGTGACAAGCGGAGTGATTCAGCCCACTCAGGACACTCCCGAGGCCTGTAATCACGGGTTTCAATTTTCAAACAAACACAAAATTCAATTTTCAAGCAAACCTAGAAAGAGAAACTAAGTAATCACAAGTTTTCATTTACAAACACGAGAAGATACTTAATAACTTCATAGTATAAATAATGTTACATTGACATAAGAACGAGAAACAGAACAGAACTAATGACTCGGAATCAAACCTCATTGTGCATAAAAATGTAACACAAGACAAAGAATCAGTCACCGGGAAAGGAAACATTTTTGAATAAATGGTTTGGGGAGTAATAGCTAGCAACTTGTTTCAAACAAATATATATTTTAATAGGTTTAGGCATCCCATTCCAAGCATACAAAAATTAATTTGACATCGTTTCATATTTTAAATATAAAAATAAAACCACAGGAAAACAAAAATAAAACATAACTGAGAATATATCAATCTCTAGAGGTGGCACTTCCTAAGCTGAGAAGTGACTAAGGGAATGAACCACAAAGTTACCTACATAAAAATTTACAGTCACAATGTTTTTTTTTTAAAAGCAAACAAAAGAATAGAAAAAATATTTTTACTAAATATGACATGCAGTTTTAGCGTGGCTAGGTAAACTAATAAAAGAAGCATTAACCCTCGAGGTAAGCAAGTAATGGATGAAAAGTTCTCCCGAGTGTCCTCGAAAAAACTCCTGACTCGGGTGTCTCTGTCTCCCCTTCCGGTCACCATCCAGCCTCGTCCCCTGGCATCCTGTGCTCTGAACAGCAGAGCATCTCTGGGTGAGTCAAGGGTCTCTCGAGCCGGGTCTTTGTGCTTTCCCTGTACAGAGTGGCTCCCTCCCCCTTCTCCCGCCTGCAAATTCACCTTTCAAAACCCTCACGACTCACCTGTATCAGGACCTGCCAACGCCGCCTCCATCACCAGGGCCGACCCGCCCCATCCAACAGGTCCAGGAGGGCTCTCTGTCATGACGGAAACGTCCCTTATCTGCGCTGTCTCTACGGCAGCCACATGTGGCTATGGAGCACCTTTAACGTGGCTCGTGCAGCTGAGAAACTAAACTTTTAATTCGACTTCATTTTAATTTAAATTGCCACGTGGGTAGTGGTTCCCATACTCGACAGCCCAGTGACCTAGACTAAGGCCGCGGGGGTCCATGGGCTCTACCTCACTTCCCCTGGAACCCCCATCACCAGCCCAAGGCCAGGCACACGAGCAGAAACATGGCAGATGTTTGTCAGATGAATAAGTTAAGGTGCTAATTAAGAACTAAACGCTCGCGGTACATTAAATGAATTATCTGCTCGACCCCCAAAACAACAATGTGAAATAGGCCTCATTAAAATCTCTAGTTTACCGATCGGGAAATAAAAGGAACTAAGAAGGCTAAACAATGTCCGGACTAACTGTGCCCCCGCCCCCCGCCCCAATGCACATGTTGAAGTTCTACCGGCCCTGCGATGCTGTTGGAGGCGGGATTCTGGGGAGCAGTCAGGTTCGGAGGACAGCCAGAAGGTGGTCCTCGGCAAGCCAAGAACCAAGCCCTCCCCAGAGAACAGGAACTGCTGGCCGTTCCCAAACTTGAGCTTGAACGTCCCAGCCTCCAAAACCGTGAGAAATAAATATCTGTTGATTAAGCCACCTGGGCTGTGGTGTTCTGCTGTAGCAGCCCGACCTAAGACAAGCAACTTGCCCCGAATCACGCAGCTGGGAAGCGTTGGAGGAGGGATTCCAAGCAACGTGCCAAAAGGATGTGTCCCCTTATCCATGGGGCACGCGTCCCGAGACCCACATGGATGCCTAAAGCCTAAAGTTTGGAGAGCACCAAACTCTATATACGCTTTTTCCCCCCCTAACAGCTTCTCCTTGGCACATCTGAATTGTCAGCATCACTGCTCTAGTGCTTCAGGGACACTGTTAAGTAAAATACATAGCCATATACATTACAGTACCATATAACACAGAAGCACTGTGACACTGTGACAATCAATCTGATAACTGAGATAGCTACAAAGTAACTAATGGGTGGGTAGACATACCACGTGGATACACCGGACAGAGGGACAGTTCACCCCCTCGACAGAACGAAGTGCGACAGTGCTACTCAGAACGGCAGGCAATTTTAAACCGACGAACTGTTGCTTTCTGGAATTTCATACGTGTAGACCACAGGTGACCACAGGTAACCGAAATGGCAGAAAGCAAAGCCTTGAATGAGGGGGCACTACTGCGTTGTGTTTCTTGAACTATGTTTCCAAGCTTTTGCCATGTGCAATAACTTTCTAGTTTACATTTCTTACGTAAGTATTCACATGTCTTTATACGAGCTATTCGATATGGAAGCATATATAGGGAAAAGTGGCTGGTGAAATGAACCCACACACCCTGGACACCCCAGTGAGAGCTTCACCCAAGCAGGAAACAGGGTTAGCACCGCCCTGAAGCCTCCTCGTGCCCCCCCAGGCCGCCCTCCCTGCAGGTGGCCACTATTCTGACTTCCTACACGGTGGATTCGTTTTGCCTACTCTTGACAAATCCTGGATAAAACACGAAGCCATACACTGTGCACGCTGGCGTGTCTGGCTTTGTTCACGCAGCATCGTTTGTGAGATGTGTCGCGTCCTCGTGTGTGACAGCCGTCCCGTGACGGCCGCACGGGGTTCCGCTGTGCAAATGCACCGTGGTTGCCCATCGATTCCCTGGCTGAAAGACGTCCAGGTTGCTTCTGGTTTGGGAACGTGAGAAATAACGGTGGGTGAACTTCCTTGCGTGCATGGTCCCACGCCTGCGTGTGCTGTGTGTCGGCTGGTTACACGCCTAAGAACGAAACGGCTGGACTGCAGAGGATGTACACATTCACATTTTGGCTAAACGTTCTCCAAACCGGTGTACCAATTCACCGGTTTGTAAAACAGAGCGTTAGAGGGGTATTCCCCAATGTTGTCGACATCGATATTTTCATCTTTTTGTTTCTCGATATTCTGGAGTGTGTGTGTCTTGCTCTCTCATTGAGGTTCTCTTGCATTTTCCTGGTGACTAAGGTTGAGCATCTTTTCTTTATTTATTGGCCATTTGGATACCCTGTTTTGTGAAAAGCGTGCGCAGTCTTTTGCCTACATTTCTATTGTTATTATTATTGACGTTGTTGCTATTTTAATTACTGAACCATGCTGGATATACAATCTTTGTCACTTGCATGCATTATAAATCTCTTCTCTTACGCTGTGTCTTGTCATTTCAAACGCAATGATCTCGTCCTGATAAACTGAATTTCCTCATTTTAATGAAGCACAATATTTTCTGGTAATGATTCTTCAAAATCATACAATGAAAAGGGTCAACATTTGAAAGATATACATAACTCAGCGTAGTGTATATTTTCCAAATGACCCAATGCATGGCGTTTAAAAAATAATGCATAAATAAAAAGATCATTCAAAGTACAAAACAGGCCAATGAACTTTAGTGTAATATATTATGAAAAGTTTATAATTGTTTCAGATACAGCTTCCGGTTCCACTTTGCAACTAAGCTTCAAGAAATTACCACTTGTCAAGTGTAGTGTATCAGAGAATATTCACAATTATGGGAAACAAACTATGCAATATTCCTTTCTTTTCCAATTATACATCTTTGTGAGGCCAGATTTTCCTCCACATACTTCAACCAAAAAATATATCAAAACACATATGTCGTCCTCTGGTTCTGTTTTCTAATCTTCTATGTTTCCTAGTAAGCCAAACATTAAAATATACAAAAATATAAAAAATGATACTCTTCTCATTAAATTTTGGCTTGGGAAATCTAGTTATTGTCCATAAAAATGTGTTCTCTATAAGAACATGTACTGGGCTTATTATTGTTGCTTCAAATATATATTTATGTATTGTGTATTCATAAATATTTTAAAATTTGTTTTAATTTCTGTAGTACATAGCTAGCCATATACATTAAAGTACCATATAATACAGTAAATATTCAAAATTATGACCCACATAAATGAAACCTCTTCCGAGTCCTCAATAGTTCTTAAGACTGCAAAAAGGACCAGAAACCAAATAACTAACTAACTAAATAAATGGAGACTTGTTAGTATCATTATGCCGTCAATACTGGGAGAGCAGTATGAAAAGCCTCAGCGATGACTGTGGATTTGCCGATTTCTTCCTCTAGTTCTGTTCTTGATAGCTCTCTATCAGTTGCCCAAGTGTTAGAGGAGCTAGTAGTCTCTCTTTACCTCTAGCAGCGACCCGTGCCTCGACGTCTAAGCTTCCCCCGGCAGCTCGCTTTCGGTTCGTGTGCCCATGGCATGTGGTGTCAACCATTGTTGGTCAAACACTGCACCCCTCTCTCGCTCTGCCCCCGCACTTGCTGGGATGCTCAATGCACGTACCCTTTTTGCCACGCCTCAAATGTGTGTCTCTTACGCTCCTTCCTGTGCGGTACTTGTCCCCCTAATTCTTTTTCATCGCCATGCTTCGGTCTGGACATTGTTTTAATCCATCCTCTAATTCGCTGTTTCTCTCTTCAGCTGTATCTAATCGGTACTTAAGCCTATTGTTGCATTCTTAATTTCGACTACCTAGTTTTTTACATCCAGATTTGTATACGTTCTTAGAGTTTCCAGTTCTACTCTCTTATAGCCCTCCTTCCAGTCCAATTCTCCATCTTATATAATTGACTGAATATAGTAATCACAGTTATTTTAAAGTCCGGGTTAAATAACTCCAATAACAGGGTAACCCAAAAACATGGTCTGTTTCTTTTGTCTGTTTAGTGTCGTGGTTTTCAGTCAATTACTATTTTTTCCATACTTATTTTTTTTTTATTAAAGACTAGAAATTGTACATAAAAACTGTTAAAAATCATCTGAGATTCCGAAGAATGTCATCTTTTTCCAGAGCAGCTTTTACTTTTGCTAATGGCAGGCAGT
This sequence comes from Eonycteris spelaea, assembly GCA_003508835.1. Taxonomy (NCBI): domain Eukaryota; kingdom Metazoa; phylum Chordata; class Mammalia; order Chiroptera; family Pteropodidae; genus Eonycteris; species Eonycteris spelaea. The sequence continues at coordinate 697,622 of PUFA01000142.1, read as the reverse complement.
TCGGGTAGTAAAGATCACCTAACTGAAAAAGGGATCGTGCTAGCCTTCTGTCTCTGCAAGGGTTGTCCTACTTCCTGCTCCCCCATATTTCGAGATCATCATCCTTTAGGAGGCCCTAATAAAAGCACAATGTTTTTGCCAGAATTCCTCATTTTGGGTGGGCTCTGAACTGCATTTTCACTCTCTAACACCCATGAGTCTTCCAGGAGCTTTGCTCAGCGTGAAGGGACACGTGGTGCTGAGAGCAAGCCTCACTCCAGGCTCCTGACTCCACAGCCCTTATAGCACTGGTAGCCCAGGAAAAATTATTATTGAGGTGAAAGCCCCCCCCCAAATAAAACGAACCAGTGTAAAGCAAACGATTTAGTGGCACTCCGTCCATTTACAATATTGTGTCACCACCACCTCTCTCCAGAGCTTGAACACTTCCACCACCGCAAAAGGAAGCCTCCTACCCAGTCGGCATCACCCTCCTCTGCCACTCCCCCGCCCCTGGCAACCACCCACCTGCTGTGTCTGTGACTTTGCCCATTCTGGGTATTTCGTACAAATGGAATCATGCAGTATGCGGCCTTCTGTGTCTGTGTCTTTCGCTGAGCATCATGTCTTGAGGCGCATCCACTCTGTGGCATGTATCAGTGCTTCATTCTTTGTAATGGCTGAATAATATTCCGCTGTGTGGCTAGACCACAGCTGGTTTATCCATTCATTGGCTGATAACCATCTGGGATGTTTTCACCTTTTGGCTAATGTTAACAGCACTACTGTGAACATGCATATACAAACATACATCTTTGTTTTGTTTTGGCTTTTGCTTTACCTTTTTTTTAGCTTTTCCTAGTTCTCAGTAGATAAACTGGTTTGCAACAAACCAGTCCACCATTGCCATAAGAATTCAAATATACCTTTTATTTTGATAAAATACAATATAAAAAAAAACTGACCCTGAACTAGTTGCTAATAGGAAGACTTATTTTTTGGAGTATAGAACAAATACTCGATTTTAAATAATTTGATAAACATTTGGAAATTGCTTTGTTGATGCTTTTTAAAGACTATCTAAACATTCCTTAGGCCTAAATACGGAAACAAGCAGTAATGTAAAAACCAACTCAGCCCTGGAAACATATGCTACACAAATTAAAATATGAAAATTTGCTTTTCCACACACAAAAAATAAAAACAAACATTTCTGAGTATTTCTCCTTTTATTTCTCAAGTTTTAAATGCCTAATGTTTACCTTATGTTGCCGACACTAGAGAAGTCCTACAGGGCTACCAAGAGACTGACCTTTAAAAATTAACATCTGACAGAAAAGAAGTCACGTTTTCATCCGTGGAATATCGGCTGGCACAAGCGGCCCAGCCTCTTGGCCCATTTGAGCTTCAGAATGATGAACAGTAAGTGTGAAGCGTGAGACCTTATAAAGTTTGAGAGGAAGATGAAATGAAAATTCAGTACAAACACTTGCCTGGCAAAGATGAGGAAGATGGTGAGAGGGCCGTGCCAGATTACTGTGCTTAAACCTCAAAAGTCTAGAAACGTAAACTAGGATGACAAATGACAAGGGCCGATATTGAGCTCACAGGTTATCTCTGATTACTATATACCTGCGCTATTGAAATACAGGGAGAGTCCATTTAAAAATCACAGTATTAAAATACATATTCACTTTTATGGATTCCCATTTCACACTAAATAAAATGACCCCAGATGCCTTTCAATGTCTTAAGTCGAAGGCTTCGGGGACCCAAAGCACTTAACGCACTGTTTATTTAGAATCGAGTGAGATAGGTGATGGGTACAGTCATGCAAATCATTCAGCTTCTCTGTGGCTCTCTGTGATTCAGTTTCCCCATTGTGAAAATGGAGACCCCATAGCAGACGTGTGGAAGAACCTCATGACCGTGCACGACACATGCCGGTGAGAAAGGCAAATGAGGCAAAATTACATTTAACACAAAATTTAATTTTCTTTGTTCCCTCCAGTCTGTGTGCATGGAGTGTAGCCAACTCTGTGACATGCCAACGGCCAAAAAAGGGCAAGAAACCATTCTTAGCATTCTGACTAATATCATAATAATCAGAAGGATAGAGATATCCTTTTTTTTTTAACCAAATCCTTTAAGAAAACACAAATATGTTTTTTGATGAAGTCAGTCATACTTAACAATAAATCAAACTTTGATTTCATTGTCGTGTTCTCGGTGGCCAGTGGGCCGGCCAGAAAGCCAGGCTTGGTGCCCGGGAGACGTCACGGTGGACAGCCGGGGTGTCCGTCAGGCGGCTTAAATTGCCTTCCCCCTCCTAGGTGCGACTTCACTTTGTTGTTTTTTGGTCTAAAGCCACGTAATCTGTTCCCTCGATTCTCCTTGAACTCAAACTTTACCCCGGCCCGCCCTCCACGCCCCTGACAGCTCCCTTTGGGAGAAACGTTATCACATGTAGAAAGTCACGTCATATTCATAAGAATACACAGGACCAAGAGGGTGAAGTCACAGCATTTTGGTACACTAACAGGTGGGCTCCCTACGCCCCCTCCACACTCCTGCACAGGGTCCCCAGGCAGGAGACCGCCCCACAAAGTCACCAGAGCAGAAGCAAGCAGACTTGGCCCAGCAGACTCTCAGCCCTGGGTCCCCAAGCCTCCAAGGAGCAGGAAGAACCCTGATGCTGAGCACCCCACACAGCCTCCCATGTCGCAGCACTGACGGCTCCTCCACTCTGAGCGTAGGGTGGGAGTGGGGGCTCTGCCCGCTTCCCAGGGGCCACGCCGGGCACACCAGGCCCCCAGCAGTGAGCTCTCCAGAGCTGTGGGCGCAGAGCAAAGGGTGAAAGCCGCCAGCACTGTCTCGGCTGTGGGCCCCCAGCACCCCTCAAGAGCCCTGGAGGTCACGGGTCCAGCTGGAAGCAAAAGCCAGTCAGGGCAAAGGGCAGAGAAAACACTTGATCTCTAAGCAAAACAGGTAGCCAAGGGAAACGCACATCATGAACGTAAAAGGAAAAAGAGCTGAATCAAGCCGGCTGTCAGGCTCGTTGGAGGGGCTAGAGCAGGGAGGGGCCCAGTGCCAGCATACCCACCTGCCTGCCTGCTAACACCATGGTAGCACGTGACTGTCACAGCAGCCGCTAAGGTCTCCCTTGGGGGCTATAAGGAACACAGTGAGAAGTCATGACAAATAGAGTGGTTCTCTTTATTTCCCTGATACGAAACCTGGCCTCAAAATCTGGCCTAGGATGGCAAATGCGATGACGAGCTTGTTAACTCAGCCTCAGTGTCCCAACGTGTGGACCGGTCCCAGGGGAGGTCATCAAGAATGATCTATGGAAATGTAAGGAAAGAGCAAGCCAGGAACAACATAAAATTCAAGAGCCTGATCATAAGGGGACAGCACGCGGTCATCATTGCTGTCTGCAGAGTCGCTCACAGAACTCCAAAACGTCCTCAATAGAACCTGTCGGCAAGAATTGAAAAACAAATGAAAAACCAGTGTTGGTCAGGACAATGGAGCTTCTGGAACTGCTAACAGGTGCACGGACTGGTACGACCACTAGCAAAGCCCGCTGGGCAGAGTCTCCTAAAACCACGTGCCGCCCAGGACTCGGCAATGCCACTCCTGGGCACAGACAAAGAGAAATTAGTTCTTACATTCACCAAAAACAAAACGTTGGTGACAGTATCATTTAGAACAATCTCAAGGTCCCTCAACAGCAGCATGGCTCCTTAAAGTGGGTCATATTCATGCAATAGACGACTTCAACGAAGAGAAAATCCAAAGGCCACATGCTGCAGACAGGAAGTGTTGCGAAAGAAGCCAGACTTGGAAGTTCAAGTTCAGGCAAGAAAATTCTATGGTGACTGAATGGTGGTTACTCTAGAATGGGGAAGGGTGAGCAAGGGGAACCTATTGGAGTGCTGGGAACGTCTTGCAGCTTGATGTGGATTGGAGGTGGTTACACAGATGTATACTGTGCCAGAGATTTAAGGTCTGTGCCTTCAGTGTACATCCGCGATCACTCAACCCAAAAGTAAGCTTTAAAAAGAGCCGAACACAAAACATATTCGCCACGAAGGTGGCCTCCTAGGGTCAGCATTAAACAGGACCTGTTTCCTTACACGTCGCATAATGGTGCATGAAGCAGAGCGGTCCCTCTCTCTAGAAGCATGAACTGGGACATGACACAAAAATGCTAACAGACAAATCCAATCGATGAGTCCACAAGAGGGCGAGAACACGGGGAAACAGGATGCGATGGTCAGAACGCACGAAATAAACTTCAGCAATTAGTGTCTCCATCATGTAGAACATTAAGTGGCCTCTTGTGCTGTAATACACAGTTAATCTATTGTTTACAGGCATGTGTGCCAGGCTTATTTCACCTTCTGGCAAGAACCTTAACTTAATTATGGTATTTGGTTAGAAGATTAAGGTCTAATTCTCTTGATCCACTCCTGAGACGTGTCACCTGATAATATGAACACATCAGAGCCTTCCGCATTTGTGGCGTTTGGAATTTATATCAGCAGAGTCCCATTGCATAATCCACTGTCTAATGGCCATCCAGGCAGAGAAGTCAAGGAATCATGAGTCAGTTTCTGCCAGAGAACCCGATATAGGCTACACCTCACAGAACCGGGCCATCGTCACCTGGGAAATGATTTACCCCGGCTGAGCAGCACAGGGACAGAGAGAATAAGGTCCCTGGATCCAGCAAACGTGCCATCAGTTAAAGGGCTTATGTCCCTGGATGCAGCACGGTCACTCCTCCACACCTTTGCTCACCTGGACTCAGCCCAAAGGACATCCCCGCCCATTTTTACGCATCAACACCCTTGTTGCAGGCCAAGTTCAAACATCAAGTTTCAGGACTACTTGGATTTTCACTGAAAGAATTTACTCTCTGTCTAAAGCTACTTTCCTAGTGTTTTGTGTCTGTCTCTTCTGTTACAGAGAACTTCCAAAGAGGACTTTTAAAAGAAAATACATCTTTGTATCTTCCTTCTGTTTAGCACAGAATTTTACACACAGAAAAACACTGAAAAACATTTACTAAATCAAATCTCTGCAAAATTCATACATTATGCTATTTACGTCAACCGAAACATACCTCGATGCTATACATGCTGTACGTGAAAGCGGAAAATTTCATGACTATAAACACAATAACACCTGGTTAGAGTCCACGAGCACAATAAAATCTTGATTATTTGGTACTTTCCTCCCCCCAACATCCTAGTAAAACGAGAACCGAGAGAACTAACGAAGATCAGAATCCCACTTACACTCACATCGCAAAAACCAACCAACGAACAACATGCACAAAACTAAAGGGGCTTTTTAATGGCCTTCGGAAATCACATTCTACAACACGCTTCTCTCATTTCAGCTCCTCGACCACGTCACTGATCCGGGTCCCTGACACCTGATTCCATTCTGCATCGCAAATGGTACTATCTGATTTGTCGGTCTATTCTTGTAAAGAGCATCTCTGCAGGTTTATTGGGCAAAATTTCAAATGCGGAAAAGACGGCTAGCAAATGCTTCTCACTACAGAGGTTAAGTCAGAATGCAAAATCAAGCACAGAAGTCAAGTCTACAACTAAGTTTATTTTTCTTAAATAACTGAGAAAAAGAGTGAGATGACAAAATGACCAGCCGTTTGCGTCTACATCACCATGACTAAGTTTATGTGATTAAAACGTGAAGGGGAATTTGCCGAATTGAAATGAAGTAAAACTTGTCTTATTTGATTAACTCTCTCCTTCACAGTCGGCCCCGTAACTAATCACCCTAGTGAGGGCCCTAATACACAGCTGTCATTTTAATGAAAATAGACTTCAGTAAATTCAGCAAATTTCTGTCTACCACCACTGGTTAATCCATGTCGATCCCATTTAACAACCAGAAAAGCCACTGTGAACTTGTCAGCACTTTAACTTCCCTAAATGAATCTCGATGATTTTTATTACTCGCCTGGTATTACCATCGGCCTCTCTTGATGAGGAAGCACAAGGTGAACCGCCACCCATGGCCGCTGTTCCTGAAGCCACGACCTTTAGAAACGGGTCAGATGGGGGTCTGTGCGTCTGACAGCCTGTCCCACTGTGACAGCTGTGAACATAGTGACGAGAGGCTGAGGGGCGCCCAGCCTGGGGGATGGGGAGAGGGGCGCCGGGCCTGGGGAGCGGGGAGGGGCGCCGGGCCTGGGGGAGTGGGGAGGGGCGCCGGGCCTGGGGGATGGGGAAGGCGTGCCGGGCCTAGGCGAGGCAGCAACCAGAGCCGGCCAGGCAGGAAGGTGCCACCAAGCTGAAGGGTAGTGCCCGGCCAGGCATGGGGCGGGGGGCCGCCCCGGTGACACGCGCAGAGGCCAAGGTGCTTCCATCTTTAGGGGTCCGGGTCCCACACTGACACCCGCGTTCTTTTGGTTTCGCGGAAACAATGGGCACGCGTCACCAGGAAAGCGAAACACACATCACGTGTGTGCAGTAACCTGGACGGTGTTCTGAGCACTTTGCCACCGTGCCTGCACCTCCACACCTGCCGCGCCTCCGCACCTGCGCGCCTCCGCACCTGCCACGCCTCCGCTACCTGCCGCGCCTCCGCACCTGCCGCGCCTCCGCGCAGGCGCACGGCTCCGCAGGGCACAGGAGGACACTGCGGAACCAGGGCGACCACACCGCCTGAGGCCCGCGCCGCATCACCTGTGGAACCGGCCCCGGGGCCGCCACGGTGCAGGGGGCGCAGGGCCCGCCCAACAGAAGTGTGGGTCCCCGGGAGTCATTCCGGGGGTGGTCCGCATTGACTGATATCCAGCAACTGTTTAAATAGCTAAAGTAGCTAATGAGCAGTATTTCCTGATGAAAGGCAAGCAAAAGTTACTTCTAAAAATATTTAAATTTTTTCTGTATTAGTAAGCAGACTCATTTTCATTTATTCATTATAAATTGGTCTGAGTATAAAACAGAAAAGATAGTAGTTGAATCAAGAGTTCATTCATCGCTTAGTCATTCAACGAGTAGATCCAGAATCAACATATTTCAAATTTTCCTTAAGGGACCTTCAACCCCACTGACCTCTGCAAAGCCAGAGATGGCCAACAGCCTCTTGACTGGGCGTGACGTTCCAAGTCTGGGCAAAATACAAAGCGGATCCCAAATCGCCTTGATTGTCCCAAACCACCCCGTGACCCAGAGCCGCCACAGCGGCTCTGGTCTCACTGTCCCCTCGGAGTCAGACAGAGGGGCTGAGACAGGGAGCAGGACTAACACTTCCTTTGTCGGTTTGCTGACCCGATGCCTCTCACCTGACACGACGAATCTGACTTGTCTTATCTGGCTCATCTTTCCCAGCCGCAGTGAGCATTCCTGCCTGTTTCTCACGGGAAGGACATCCGTCAGGTAGAGGCCTCATCCGCCTCTCTGCTCATCCCCACGGATGGCCGGAGCCTCACCCTGTCCACTCCTTTTCAGTGCCCGAAGTGCAAGAATGACCTCGAGATATTCCAAAGACAGTCCCCTGACGGAGGGCCACTGGGCACTGCTTCATGCGATTGGAGCTGGAGGCCAGATGGCCGCACCCTGCCCTTCTGCTGGGACAAGCGCCGACTGCCAACCTGCTGCCAGGCGGGAAAGGGCAGGCCCAGCTCGGCCCATGATCCCCGCAGCGGAAAAGCCGCGGCTCCCTCCCGTTTAGTCCCCGGGTGTGGGGACGTGAACTTGTGTCTTCATATGAATAGAATGGCGTGACTCCATGCCAGTGACATGAATCCGGCCTCCCAAAGTTTTCACCTTGGTCAGATACTACAGAGCTCCACACACCTGTGCCCATAAGTGAGGGATGCTAGCGTTGCAGGTTCACGCTCAAAGCCTTCAAGCAGAAGGAGGGGAAAGTGAATCCAGAAAGGAAGCGGAAGCTGAACGGAAACCATGGGCGTCCAAACAAGGCGGCGTGGACGCCTTTCTCCCCGCCCCTCCCCACGAAGCCCGACTACAAACCCCGGGGGTGAAGCAAGAGTCAACCGAGGCAGAATTCTGGAGGGTGTGCAGAGGAGGCTCGAGGGACAGCGGAGCGGCAGGTGCCTCAGAGCCTCACCAAAAGCGAGGTGAGGTGGCCCTTTCATTCTCGACCCAGCGGCAGAAAGCAGCCCAGGTAGGTTCATTCCTCCCCTGAATCAAAAGCAAGTTCTGTTGACCACGCCAGGTAAGCCAGGCAAGGGGGACCGATGGGGGCCCCGCCGGCAGTAAGTGCCCAGAGGAGGCATTCTCCTCCCTGCTGGGCAAGGATGTTAACCTCCACGAGAAACACGGGGGCGAGGAGGATGGTGCCCACAAAAGGAACTCCGCTCCCACGAGTGACCTGAGAGTCCCCTCTCTCCCTAGAGGTCCCAGGGGCAAGGAAGCACAGGCAAGAGGGACCCCTCCCCCCCACACACACACACATGCACAACAATACCAAACCTGGGAAGTGCTCTGTACCCCACCACGACAAGTGACCTGGCATGGGCGGGAGAATCCTCTCGCCATCAAAAGACACCGAGCATCTGGGCAGCACCGAGAAGGGGGCTCTCAACACTGCCAGTCACGGGAAGCCTCACTGGCCCCCTGGACCAGACACTCTTCTCTCCTCTGGAGGAGCGAGGTGGCCTGGCCTGGATAAGCTACTTCCACCTACTCGGATGGCACCAGCAGGGACAAGTGGGAGCACAGGGGCCCCAGGTAGACCAAGTAGACTTGAAGTTCAAATCACCATTTGCAATCACAGTCCACAAAGTAGGCTAGGATCCGTGCATTAATCCGAAACAATGCAACTGCCTTCCAAAATAAGAGATTTAAATAAGACGCAGAAATTTCCAACATAATGATCCAAATGTCCGAAATACGATAAAATATCACTCGTCAAACCGAGAACCGGGAAAATCACTACTTGTATTGTAAGAGTGAAAAATTCTCCAGTAAATTAGTCACTAGGGCAAGACAGGGAGTAGTGATATCTTCAAGCGCCAGCTCCCAAGAAAAAAAAATAAAGCAAATAACATCACCGCCAGGATGCAGATAACAAAACTGGCTACCAGGGTCTGTTTGCTACAAGATTTAAGAGTCCACCATAAACAACATTTTTGCACCAGACGATAACAGCCAACTTCTGCTTCTATAATCTGCTTAATGTATAACTAGGGTGTAGTTCTAGGAGATGTCCTGTGCAGAGATATCCTAATGGCTAACTTCTGCTTCTGTAAACCTGCTTGCTTGTTCGATGTAGTTTTAGGCTTTATACGCTGCCTCCTCTGAAAGCTCAGGGCTGATTCTCTAGTGGAGAGTCAGTCGCCGGCCGGCTAATAAAGGCTCTTAATTAATCTCAGTTGGCTCTGTGGATCTCAGATTTGAACACACCACAACAGAATGAGCAAAAAAATCAACTGGCACCACCACTGAGATAAATAAAATGTTAGAAATATCAGCCAAGGATTTTAAAACAGCCATGATAAAAATGCCTTAACCACCAATTATAATTTTTCATAAATAAAAAATAGAGCTGAAAATTACAAGAAAATAAATTTTAAAAACGCAAAAGAAGGGCTCAGTAAGGAAGTGGGAATGACAGATGAGAGAATCTGCGAGCTTGGAGATAAAACAATAAAATCTACCCAATCTTTACAACCCGGAGAAAATAGACTAAGAAGGTAAATAAATGACAGAGCCTCAGGCACACGTGGGACGATAAGAAAAAAATCTCAAAAATGTATCTTTTGGAGTTCCAGAGGGAAAGCAAAAAAAGAATGGTTGAAAAAGTATTTTAAGAAATAATGGCTGAGAACATCCCAAATTTGGTGAAAGCCATTGAAATCGTCAGCATCAAGAAGCTTCATCAATTCCAAACAATGAATCAAAAGAAATCCACGCCAAAACACATCATAAACTTCTTAAAACTCAGTACAAAGAAAAATCTTGAAAGTAGCCAGAGAGAAACAATAAAATACCTACAGAGGGAAACACCAGCTCAGATAACTCCAAAACCATGGACACCGGAAGGAAGTGGCACAATGTTTTTCAAATCCTGAAAGAAAATAACTGTCAACTGTATCCTCCTCTGTATCGAGCAAAACGATCCGTCAGGAATGAGACTAAATAAAGACATTCACGTGTAGAAACACTAAGACGATTCGTTGCTAAAAGACCTACCCTTAAAAATGGCTAAAGGAAGTTCTTCAAATAGAAAAGGAGTCATAAAATCATAAAAGAAAGAATCTTAGATGAAATGGACTGACTCCTCAAAAACTAAAAACTACCACAACTCACTCAATATAAAAAGATCATTTGACTGGCCCTGTAACTACTGAAAAATTCAATTCATAATACAAAAACCTCCCAAAAATGAATCACCAGGCTCAGAGAAATCTATCAAATATTTAAGGAATTAACACAATTTTACACAATCTCTTCCATAAAACAAGGAGGAAATACTTCTCGACTCATTTTAAGAGGTCTGTATTACCTTGATACCAAAACCAGACAGACAGTACCAAAAAATAAATAAATAAAAATACTACAGACCAATACCTCATGAATTTAGTCATAAAAATCCTCAAAAACATATTAACAAATTTAATCCAACAGTGTGTAAAGAGAATTATACACCAGGACCAAGTAGGATTTATACCAGGTATACAAAGCTGGTTCAACATTTGACTGATCCACCAACAGGATCCAGGCTAAAGACGAAACAATGGACCACCGATGAAAAAAGAAAAGCATTTGACAAAATCCATTTCCCATTCATGACAAACTGGCAGCAGCTTAGCAGTGGAGGGTAACTTCCTCAGCTATCATTGATAAACTGAACTTACGAAAACCGACAGCCAACATCGTGCTATGGTCAAAGCCTGTGTGCTCTCCCCCGAGGTGAGAAATGAGTCAAGGTGGGTTGCTCTCGCCACCTTTACTCAACACGGCACTGAAAGTTCCAGCCAGCACGATACAGCAAGAAAACTAAATAAATTTCTATCAGAACAGGAAAAAGTAAAACTATTCTAATGTGCGTGTGACCATATGTACTACTTAACAATTCGCAAGGAAGCTGCAGAAAGAAATTTCTTAGAAATGATGAATGGATACAACAAAATTGCAAACATAAGATTAACACACACATATCAACTGCATCTCTATATGCTAACAAAGAACACACAGTAACCAAATTTGAAAACACAACACCATTTATAATCTCTCGCAGCAAGTAAAGGACTTAGGGTATGCACTTAACAAGACATGCGTGGGATCTTTATGCCGAAAATTACAGAACGCTCGTGATAAAAAGCAAAGGAGCTCTAAGTGAATATAGAGAGAGATATATCATTTTCAAGCATTGGAAGACTCGACGTAGCAACAATGCCAATCCTCACAAACTTATCTAATGTAATTCCCATCAAAATCCCAGTGGAGACTTTTCTTGTAGACATAAAAATAAAATCTTATTCTAAAATGTAAATAAATGAAAAGGCATAGCCTCTCCCATAGCTTAAATGATCCTGGAAAAAAAAAATAGGAGGAATTACTCTAGCCTTATTAAGACTTCTTATATTGTTACGGTGATCAAGAAAGCATGAGATTGGCAGAGGAATAGACACAATGATCAATGAAACAGAGTAGAGAACCCAGAAACAGACTCATAAAGATATACCCAACAGATGCCTGACAAAGGTGTAAAAGCAATTTGATGGAAGGATAGAGCCCCTTCGACAAATGGTACTGCACCAACTGGAAACGAGCCTCAATCTAAACGTCACATCTTACACCAAAAATTAATTCAAACAGATCATAGATTTACATGTAAAAGATAAAACTATGCAAGTTTTGTTTTCAAAATGTAGGAGAAAATCTTTGGGATCTAAGGCTAAGTAAAGGGTTCTCAGGCTTGACGTCAAAAGTGCAATCACGTAGAAGAAATGATCACTAAGACGTCATTAGAATGAAAAACATTTGTTTTGAAAGACTCTGTTAAGGGGATGAAAAGACAAGCTATACCTCTGTGACTTGCAAACCACATATTTAAAAATGAATTCGTATTTAGATGTTTAAAAAAAAAAACGCTCAGAAGTCAACAGTAAGAAAATAAACAAACTCCAATTTTAATATGTACAGAAGACAAGAACAGATTTTTCTCCAAAGAGAAATACACAGATGGTAAACAAGCACATGAAAAGACGTTCATATCATTCACCATTAGGGAAATGCAAATTAAGACCCCAAGGAGCTCTCGCTACATACTTACCAGGATGGCTCAAATAGTAACGCCAAATGCTGCCAAGAATTCGGAGAAACTGGATCACTTGTACATTGCTCGTGGAAGCTGAGCCACTCTGTAACAAAGCTTGGCAGTTCAAAAAAAAGAAAAAGAAAAAAAAAACTAAACGTGCAATACCATATACACCCAGCAATTATAACCTTGGGCATTTATCTCAGTGAAATAAAAACTGATATTCACCCTCCCCCTACCCCACCCCAAAAAATGTTATGGGCCGAAATGAGTTCCCCCCACCTCCAAATTCGTCTGTTGAAGTCCTAACCCCCGACGTTTCCGTATTTGACTATATTTGAAGATAGTGTCTTTAGAGAGGTAATTAAGGTTAGATGAGGTCACTGGGGTGAGCCCTAGTCCCATGTGACTGAAGCCCTGGCAAGAGGAATCTAGCCACAGATAACAGACAAAGGAGAGACCACGTGAGCACACGGGGGTGGAGGGGGGGTGCATCTGCAGGCCACGCACAGTGGCCTCAGAAGACACCAACTCTGCTCTCAGACTTCCAGCCCCCAGAACTGTGAGAAAAATCGCTTTCTGTTGTTTAAGCCGCCCGGTCTGGGGCCCTTTGTTCTGGAAGCTTAGCGAGCCAATTCAGTGAATATTCACAGCAGGCTTCTTCAAAATAGTCCAAAAATGGAACCTTCCTAGATATCTTTTAAACAAACTGCGGTACATCTATACCATGGAACGTTATTCAGCAGTAAATTTATAGATGGATGGATGGATGGATGGATGGATGGATGGATGGAGAGATAGATAGATAGATAGATAGATAGATAGATAGATAGATAGAGATAGATAGAGATAATAGGTAGGTAGTAGGTAGGTAGGTAGATGATGATAATGATAGATAGATAGATAGACAGACAGACAGACAGATATAGATGATAAATGGTAGGTAGGTAGATGATGATGATTATGAAAGATGATAGATAGATAGACAGCACTGAGCAAGGCCGGTGGGCCGCGGTGATGCCAAGCCCCCGCCGTGACAGTGCACGGGGTCGCGCCGGGCCTCGCCACAGAGGGGACCCGGGGAAGGGCCACGCTCTCACGCGGCTGCACACGGACCTGCACCGACCTCGGAGCGAGAGGCGACATGACGCCACCCCGCCGGGCCAGGGCCGCCGCAGGCGGGAACCGAAGGAAAGGTCGGGGGCGAGGGACAAAGAATCCGAGTTCCTCGCCAAATACAAGGGGTGAGCGTCACCAGGTCCGCGCTGTTGCCTCGCTATTCTCCTCACCCGCCCAGACAGCGGCGACCCGGCGGACCGACCATCACCCCCAGCAGCAAAGGTGCCACTGACGCGCACGCGGCCAAAGATGCCACCCCGCGCTGCGGCTCAGGTGAAGCCACAACTCGCCCGGCCGGCAGGGCCAGGCTGCCGTGCAGGACGCTTACGAAGTACGAAGTGCGTCTGAGATAAAAATGCGACGCCTTCATGGCAATGTCCCTTTGGCGTTTCCGTTGGCGCGATAAAGCCCTGGAGGCACTGAGGCTGAAAGGGGCCGTTTTAGCACAGCTGTCGGCTGACAGGCCCACGAAGGCCAAACCCCCAGGGAGCGTGGCACTCAGTGGGTGCTCTCTAGACCCCACCGCCCATCGTCCTGGAAGAGCTAACGTTCGCTGTCAGTAGGGAGGGAGAAGCCGGCCGCATACTGGGATGGATCGTCACTGTGTCCAAGAAGGGCACCCTCTCTTTGGCATCATGGAGCAGGTGGGAAGGTAAGTAGTGGGGTCAAGAGCAAGGCGCTGGCCCCACACCGTAACCCCTGAGGAACACGCCGTGCCCGGGGCTGAGGCGGCTGTGACACGGAGAAAGATGGTGTTTCTGGTCACGCCTCGTCCAGAGCTCACTCGGGCCCATCCAAACTGTCCTTCCTGCGCGCCTCCGCCTCACCCCTGCCTGTCAGAACCCTGTCATTTACTCGAACGTCCAACAAAATTCGCCACTCTGCCCTGACCATCTCCGCAGAACATCCTGTGTCATTTCTCACCCAGAAAATGACTCCGAGAATCAGTCACACGCTGTGCCGAGACTCTGCTGATAAAATGTTAATGGCGTTTGCTTTTGTCATCTCCTTCTCCACACCCTTTTGTCCTGGCTCTCAGATGGATGAAATGAAATTCCCTGAGGGCAGAGACATGGTCTCAGCCAGCAGGGACAGAACTGTCTACGAAGCTCGGAAAAACTCTGTGTCTCTGCTGTCCCACGGCACCGGCCATGGTGGCTGACACGCACTAGAAATGCATCGGGTGCAACCGAGGAACTCAATTTTTATCGCATTTAACTTTGATTAATTTAAATTTAATGTAAGGGCCGGTTCAGGTCTGGTCTTCCAGAAGGGCTAGTGCAGAGATGTGGGCTCAGTCGTCTTGATTTGATCTCTCGAGAACTTAACACTCACCTTCACGGACGCATAGAAAGTCGACCAACTTTCTGAAGGGCACGATTTTTTAATGTTATGTACTAAATCTCCTTACTGCTTAAACTGTTCCTGGTAGAGAAACACTCTCTATTAATATTATTAATCTAAAAGAATAACTATAATTCTCTGACAGCCTGAATTAATATTGGAGTTGGGTGGTTCTAAATTTGAGATACCTGGCTAAATTTTCTTTTAATTACAGAATTCCTCAAAATGCGTTTCTATGCCCTAAAACTCCAACAGAAGCCCAGTTCATTGTTACACAAATTAGCGGGGGTAAGTCAGATAAAACCCCTGAAATACTGCCCAGGACTGTATCAGCCCCGTGCGGTAAAAGGCTGACCAGAATGTTGCTCTCCCCTGACAAGCTGCAGCCCCAGAGGCCCGCGGAACCACGTCCTGGGGGAGCACCGTGTCACAGATCTGGGAGGTGCATAGCATGGCGGGGACGTCCCCCCACACGTGGACATGAGCCCCCTCCCCCTCGGTTTTTCTAAACGTGACATGGAGCACATGAAGCTGGCCATGACGGAGCAAAGGACTCTTAGGGGAGCTGAGACGGACGGATTCTGAGCTCTGTGAAACGCTTCCCTGGACCGTCTGTCCCTTCCAGATTGCTTTGTTTTAGGTGCTTCTTGTATTGCTACAGGGCTGTGGTGACCGAAATTGATATGAACCATCAATTAACCCATTCGTCAATCTTACTGTATATCCAAGAGCTTTTGTATTTAAACGGTAAGCTAGTTAAATACCCAAATGGCTCCAAGTCCCCCTCCCCACCTCAGAGCGCATGTCCTGGGCTCCAAGGGTGTCACTGACTCTTAGGCAGAGGATGCCCTCCACTTTGCTGGAGCTTGTCCCACAGTCGGACTCTGGAACTCACCTCTGCCTGTCTCTATCAGGCATTTATGCGTCAAAAAGACATTGCACAGCACAGCCACGATGGGGAATGGAGCAGCCTTTCCGTGGGTAAACACACGGTCTTGAACCCTCGGCTGTACTTGTACAAGCTTTGCTTGTGCTGGGACTGAATTAGTCACTCGGCGGCCATAATAAAATACCATGCACTGTGGGGCTGCAAAGTCCAAGGTCAAGGTACCACCGATTTGGTTTCTGGTGAGAGGTCATCCTGACCTGCAGACAGCCACCTTCTCACCGTGTCCTCGGTCCTCACAGCGGCAGAGAGAGACCAGAAGAGAGCTCTCTGGTGCCTCTTCTTGTAAGGACGCTAATCCCATCACGAGACCCCACCCACATGACCTCATCTAACCTTTGATCACCTCCCGAAGGCCTCACCTCCTAATACCATCACATGGGGGGTCGAGGCTTCAACATATGAATTTTCAGGGGACACGAGTCAGTCCACAGGAAGGACCGTGATGAAGAGGGACGTTACACAAAAAAGAAGAGTCTGGAAGGCCCTAAAGAGCCAAATAATCCAACCCGAAAAGCTCTCAACAACATCTCACTCTATGTGCCTTTGCCTGTCACGAAGAAACAAAGTGTGAATTACTTGCTGTAAGTGCAAAATCCCAAGTCTTCAGCAAAGACAAAATGACGTCTCTCTGGGTCCCAGCTTTACAATACATTTCTTTGACTCATAAAAACTTACAAATTTGCACATGGCTGAAACTGAGCCTCACAACTCAAGGATATAAATAATTATCATCATGTTCTATTCATATGGAAAGTGTGCCTTCTCATCTAGCCAGCTGTAGCCCTCAAAACCACTGAGAGGGTCTCTCAACACCTCAGCCTCGCTGGCGCTTCTGAAATCTCAGCTCCTCCAGGGAACCAGCAAAGCGTGGCGTCTTGGGAACACAGTTCCTGCGTTTCAGAAGGAGTTTTAGAATTGCTCATCATCAAAACCTTTTAAAAAATCACCAACCTCCCAATGCAAACAGAAATGTATATAACGAACTCAAGATACAGCCCACGCCCAGCAACTCCTGGATTCTTCTAACCACCAGTCAGATTAGGTGACCAACGGCTTTGCCCGCGGCTCTCCGAAGGGGATGACCACTCTTACGTTCTCCTTGGCCGCTTCTATTGTAGGTGCCCTGTGCCACTTTCTGTAGTAAACTGAGCACAGAAAGAAACCCTAAAAGACCTCCTCCAAGCACCAGGCGGCCCGGAGGAACTTCCTTCCCCCCATCCTGGTTCCTTACCCCTTCACAAATGCCTCTCGTCCCGCCGACTCAGTAACTTTGCAAACTACAGACGGCCCCTGACTTATAGTGGTTTGGCTTACGATATCACAATAGTGGGAAAGTGATCGCATTCAGTAGAAGCTGTGCTTCGAATTCTGGATTTTTATCTTTCCCTGGGCTAGCGACGTGCAGGATGATACTCTCCCGTATTGCAGGGCAGCAGCAGAATACCACAGCTCCTGGTCGGCCCCGCGACCACGAGGGTAAACTGAGTCTACGTGCGCTACGGTACTGACGTTTCTGGATGCTGTATTTCGCGTTCTGCATCCCATCGCGTCTACAAAACGCCCACCTGCGTCTCCTGCTTCCGGTGGGAAGGGGAGGAGGCAGGTGATGACGAACACTCCTCGGCTGCGTGAGGTCGTGCCCTGATGATGCAGGTGCTCCCAGCACAGCACGGTCGGTGTGGCAGGGTGGGCGCAGTCAGTGCGTTTTCCACGTGTAAGAATGTCGACCTGCAATGTAGGTCGGGCTCATGTGTAGTTTTTGCCCAGTTAGGACACGTGACTCTAACGACAGCTCTGACACGTCAACCGCACTTTCTAAACCTCCAGCAGCTCCTGCGCCCTAAAGCAGACAGTCTACACTTCGCACCTGGCACCGAAGAACCCAGCGCCGTCACCCCCCACCAAGGAACCCGCCATGACGACTTTAAACGACACATTAGACCGGATGGACTTCACAGGCATGTAGAGAACTTTTCACCCAAACGCACCAGAACACAGGGAACATTCTCCAGGCTAGAGCACTTGTGAGGCCACAGAACAAATCTTGAGAAATTTAAGACTGAAATCATACCAAGCATTATTTTCAATCACTGTACCGCACGGTAGCTATGGTTAGTAAAACTGTACTGCATATTTGAAAGTTTTTAAGAGAATAGATCTTAAAATTTCTCATCCCCCGCCCCTCTGCCACAGACACACATACATTTCTAACTATGTACGGTGATGATTCTTAACTAGACTTACCATGGTGATCATTTCACAATACATACAACCAGCAAATCATTGCGTTGTACACCTCAAACTAATAAAAAATATGTCACTTATACCTCTTTTAAAGAGCAGGCGACAGTAAGTAGAATCATACGAATCTGGCATTCTACAGAGGATGCTCGTGAAGCAGGAAGGAAGCCCCTGGCCGAGCCTGGTGGAGAGGGTCAGGGCGTGAAGGAAGGGCTCCCGGGGGAAGCGACACCTGGGCTGACGTTACAGGAGAGGCCGGAGGTAGCCAGACCGAAGGGGATGTGCAGGCGGGAGAGGGGGTGTGGGCGCGGGCGAGGTGTGTTGCTATTGCTATTGCTTTTACGTTCTCCTTCAGAGCACTGCATCTATTTATTGCCTTTTTTGTTCCCTTAGTCAGGAACTGACTGCTGACAAGACTCCTTCATATTGCATGGTGTAAAATTTGAAAGAGACAAGAAGAGAATCCAGTGAGAAGCAAGGTCCTCTGCCACCTAGTTCCCCGCCTTCCAGGACTTCCTTAAATTAACGCTTCTAGCGCTTAATGAAGCTGCACCCACTTTGCACCTGCAACTTTTGCATCAGAGAAGACGCTGGATGCTCCCAGCCCCCAGGTGCTCACGGGTTTATAAACACTAATCAGTACAAGCAAAGTGCATCCAGGTGTCCTGGGACTTCTCCCCTGTGGCTTCCTTCCGACTAAGGAGATGACATAAGACAAGCCAGGCAGGCTGAGGCTGGCTCAGAAGAGAAGGTGACACTGTAGAAATGAGACAGAGAAGCCATCGGGAGACACGGTGGCTTCCTGCAATTCTAAACAGTGCAGCGGGGCAGAAAGCTGGGGGTCACCCCGGGGCTGTCGAGGGGGAACCAGGCACGGACGAGGGGAAGCACGGGGCCCCAGGGGGGCGGGCCGTCCTGGCAGTCACAGCTGCCGAAAGGTGGCGTGAAACCCCTGTGGCCTCAGTCCGTGGACACTTAGGAAAGGACCGAGCACAAGAAACACCTAAGGCTAGATGACAAGGTTGGCACTTCTCAAAGCAGGATGCACCTAATTTTAGCTGATACATAAGTAATAACAACACGCAGCATTTTGTGAGCATTTGCTATGTGCAAGGTGCTGTTACAACTGCTTACATTCTTTTCGTGTTTTCATTTAATCCTCACAAAAAAACCATTAGCCCCATTCTGCCCCTGGGGACAGAGACGCGGAGAGATGGAACAACCTGTTGCAGGCTCCTCCACCAGTGAGAGGCGGGGCCAGGATTCGAACCCAGGCCATCCGGCTCCAGAGTCCAAGCTGCAACATCGTCAAACCCAGACAGCACGCTCAGGGCGACCCCGCGCAACACACAGGATAGAATCCAGAGGGGACGTGTACACACGTAATAGAGCAGGCGGTTCTCGGGCGCGGCGAAAATCACGAACACAGCACGCAAACCGGTTCCGGGCGCAATGCACGTGTGCGGATGTGTTTACAAGGCCCCTCCCAACCGCGCCTCAAGGTTTAGGACGTAGCCAAGAGCTACAGCTGAGGCCATTCCGCGGTTACAGGGGACGGAATCAGCAGAAGTGACGCTCCCCGGACACAATGAAAGACGCTGCAGAGACAACGCTACAATTCGCGGTCCAATAAAAAGTCACTCCCCTGCTCAGAAACACGCCTGGAACGCAGGTGTGGCCAAGCAGAGCCCAGACCCTAAGCAAGCATCCCCTCGCCTTGGGGCCCCCACCACGGTGGGACACGCACGCCTTCTCACACGCCAACTGCACAGGTTCAGGAAACACACGCACATGCACACACATGTGCGCTCACACATGTGCACACACGTACACGCGCACGCACACACGTGCACATGCACGCACATACACACATGCACACACGAGCACACGCGCGCGCACACGCATGCACACACACAGTAGCGGGGCGTGACAGCTTTCCGTTTGCTACTCTTCGGGGCTGCTATCCTTATGGCTACTGGTCGGTGATTATGGAAACACTTAGAATCAGAAATTAGAGCCTCTTAGAGGACAAGGGTTTTTTTCCCCAGGTCTCTCCAGCAACAGCTATGCTCTCTCCAAGAGGAAAAAAAAAAAAAATCCACCGCCCTTTCTTGTGGAATGCAAATCCCGGCAGGCAGCATGAAGCGCTGTTGCGCGTTTAATAACTGTGATAAACACTGTGCGTGAACTGAGGGGAAACACGGAACACGAAGCAGGCCCCGGCAGGCCTCGGGCGCGCGAGACGGCCGTGCTCGGAGCGCACGCCGGCCCCGTCACCGCGTCAGAGCCGCCATCCGGGGAGCGGGCGGCTCTCGCGAATCTGGGATGGCCCTGCCATGGTCAGAAACTCAGAGACGACGAGCATGCACCGGCCAGCCTGCGGCCAGCACGGGACACGGGTGCCGCTGTGCCGACGGGCCCCGGTACTCCGGCCGGGCACCGCGGGTCCTCCCTCGATCGTCCTCGCGAGTCAAGCGAACCCCTGAAGCGCCCCTGGCATTGTCCCCTGCCCGGTGGCATGCCACCGCCAGGAGACTGTCTCTTCTCCTGAAGGCTGCCAGGCAGGATGGGAGGGGGTGGCGCGTGAGGAGATGCGATGAGGAGCTGGTCCCCCTCCATCCTCGCAAAGCACTTGAAAGAGACTGAGACAAGTGGCCCCCTTGGTAGGCGCTAACTGCCTCCCCGCAGACTCTTGGGCGTCAGACTTCACTATCGTTTCCACTCTCTTCTTGGGGGAGAGGGGCTGAGCAAACGATTGTCTTTCTTTTCCTTCACTTAGTCTTTCCCAATGATGCGGTGAATCCCTTACTCTTTGGCTCTAGCCGGCGACAATGCAACTTTAAATGTAGAGGACGAGACTTGGAGATTGATTGTAATATCTCGAGGGACCGATGCTCCCTCGAAATAGCTCTGGCTTTTCAGATCTCACGAGGTCTAGGCACAGCCTCCGACCAGAACGGTAATGGATCGCCTCGCCGATTCCAGCACGAAGAGGCAAGTCACAGAGCCGGGCTTCCTCGTCTGAAGGTTTCTCGCTCTGCGGTAGACACGACTCTTTCCTTTCTCGATGACTTTGTTGTCCCTGTTAAAGCATTTTCATCCGGCAGAAACACGGCGGCCAGTCGTACAGATCGATCATGTGAACGGAGGGACAGACGGCATTGCAGGGGGTCACGGGGTTAGTCCTGCCGTGGAGGACAGGGCGGGGGGCAAACGGGTGGAAAAACGTTGTGCGAGAGAGAGCATCTGAGCTGTGTTTTGCTAGGAAAGCGAGGGTGGGGATGGCGTTTGGGAACAGGAGAAAGGCAGGAAGAAAAGCTGAGGCTCAGCCCTCGGCCCAAAAGCCTCTTCCTCAGGGCCCGCCCCGGACGCCCGGTCCTCGGTGCTCCACGCTGTGGGTCACTGTGCAACGCCACGTCCCCGCCAGACGCCCACTCTGTCCTCCGGGTCCAGCACGAGGCCTGCCAGGGGGCCCACTCGGCAAACTCCGCCTGAGCAAACGAGGACGTTGCTGCTGCCGGAGAGGCAGGTAGCGTCGGGGGACCAAGAGGGGGGCGCGTCAGGCCGAGGTGGCCTGTCACCAGGAAGCTACCCAGAGAAGCGGCACCATTAAAATGCTTCTAGAGTCCTAACCCAGACGATTACGCATCCGACGGTGGTAACTCCATCAGGCCAACGACATAAATCACGCCCCCTCGGGTCACAGCTGACGCACACGGGAAGGTCAACATCCTCGGCCCGCAGCTGGCGTCCCGCAGCCTCGGGCCCCACGATCTCCAGCGCTGACACTCGCGGTGGCCGGTGTGACTCGCTCCCTGTCACTGGGCACTCTGACCCCGCTCCTTCCCAGCCCTCCTGCCTGCCAGACCCTGGGACCCGTCCGAAACCCACGAAACACCCCACCTGAGCCCAAGGCTCCAGCCACGGCAGCCACCCCCCAACTTGCTCTAGCAGCTCAAGTCCGTGTCACTTGGAAACACCACGCGTTTTTTGACGTGTGTGCCTTTTGTCTGCCCCCGGTCACCGGCGAGTTCCTCGAGAGCGAGGACCACACCTCACGCCCACCTCGTCCGCTCACAGGTGCCACAGCACGGGCTGGCGCGGCGTCCAAACCCGGCTCCCGCCGGCCCCCCAGCCCTGCCCCGCCTCGGCCAATGGCGTCCACGCCGCCCTCCCGTCCCTGCTCAGCCCGGAGAACCTGGAGCCCTTCCTGATGCGTCCCGGGCCCTCGCCCATGGCGTCCAGCCCCGCAGCACGTCCTGCGGGCTCGACCGGAAAACCTCAACGGGGACCCGCCACTTCCCGCCACCTCCACGTGGCCCCCCCGCGTCAGGTCCTGCCCGCTGTGACAGCCTGCTGGCCGGTCCCCTGCACCCCCCGCGTGACCTCCACAGGGCCCTGGAAGCGACCCTTTCGACATTGAATCGGATGATCAGACTCTCCCGCCCCCGACCCTCTGTGCTCCTCCCGGGAGAGCCACCATCCCAGTGACGGCCTGCGAGGCCCTCTCCACTGCGGCCCTGACCTCTGACCCCCTTCCAACCACCCCGCTCCCGCCCAGTCACTGCGCCCCAGACGTACCGGCCTCTCTGAGCCCCACTCCCGCCCTGGGGCTGGGAGGCCTGCGGGTCCCCCGTCTAGAACGCCCTCCCCCACAGTCTGCAAGCCATGGGTGGCCCCAGGAGACTCTCCCCAATGACCTTCAAAATACCAGTCCATCCCAACAGGTCCTGTCACTCGTCCCTTCTAACCCTTGTCACTATGTAACGTGCACATATGTCACTTACTTTCTTTGGTTCTGGTCTGGTTTGTCCACTGCCATGCCCCGGTGCCCAGAGCATCACCTGGGACCAATTAAGGAATGGACATTGAATCAACAGATATTTACCTACTCTCTAAAACACGGTATCTAAGAGTCATCTTTAAAATGGATCCGTGGGCACTATGAACACTTCCTGTTCACAAACCAGGCCATTCAGAGCCCAAGAAGAATAAAGGTGCTGAAGAAGGTGCGCCCGTGAACGTGACCCCAAGCCCACCCTGTGTGCATGGTGGCTGCTTCTCCCGAAGGAGCCCGGGTCCCGGTCCAGGCACGCCTCAGCCTCCGGCCCCGTAACGAACGTTTCTGAGCTCCGATTTCCTCTTCTGCCCAAATAAGACAGAAAATAGGGCACCAAAAATCAGCAGGAAAATATCTAGCACAGTACTTGGGGCACAGGCGTCCCTAAGTGCCAGCTCCCGTTGTCCCCCTTTGCCCAGAGTAAATGCCACCAACGCACAATGCCCCTTACCGGCCTCTGGGCTCATTCAGTTTCCAAAAACATTCTTCTATCGAGTTGAACACAAAGCTCTGTCTTCTTGCCACACTTTCTCACGCGTGTTACCAGATGATGTATGAAAACAGGCAGAATCACAGCAAAGCAAGACAGAAAGCAAACTGTGAATGACGCTTTCCCTCAAGCGCCCCGCCCGGATCTGTGAAGACAGGGCTGACTGCACAGAAATGCATCCCGCGCTCATCCCCCAAGTCAGCCTCACTCACTGCTCACAAGACGCGGCCCACCCATCAGGAGGGGGACCGTTCCAAAGGAGAAGCAGAAGATGCAAACGGAAAGTTCCACTAGGCCTTGCCGCCTAACTCCTATGTCCATGGGTGGGAGTCGGCACAATGGCAAACTCGTTCAGTAATTACAGTGAGTTCTGTTGATTTCCCATACATCGGGAAAACCCGTGGCTTGTCTTTAAAATTAAAAACAAAAACAAACAAACAAACAAACAAAAACCACCTTTTTATTTTGAAACAATTATAGATTCACAGGAAACAGCAAAAAAAAACAAAAACAAAACAAAATAAAAAAAACAAACACTGGGCAGTCCCGTGTATTCTTCACCCGCGTTCCCCCGACGGAACATCTCGCTTAACTGGAGTAAAACATCAAACCGGAAACGGACATTGGTAGAAGCTCCAGATTTTATTCAGACTGGACCAGTTTTAACCATCCCCGTTCCCGTGCGTGCGTCGCTCTCCGTGCATTTTTATTGTGGTAAAATCCGCCTGGCGTAAAAGTTTGCCCATCTTAACCATTTTCACGCGGACAGCTCTGTGGCATAGGGAACCTGGGCCCTGTTGTCACCACCGTCAGCCACAGAACTGTCTCCTCTTGCGGCACTGAGACTCTGTCCCCACGACACAGTAACGCCCACGCCCCTCGCCCCAAGCCCCCGGCGCCCACCATGCTGAAGGAGTTTGACGACTCTAAGCACCTCGTATAAGTAGAATGATACGTATTTGTCCTTTTGTGTCTGGTTTTTATTTCACGTAGCGTAACAGCCTCAAGGTTCCCCCGGGTTGTCGCACGCGTCAGAATTTTCCGCCTTCTAAAGTCTGAACAGGGTTCCTGTCTGTGTATACGCCACATTTTGCTCATCCGTCACCCATTGCTGAAAACCTGATTTTTTCCACCTTTTTGCCTACTGAGTGCACTGCTGCCGTGGACATGGACATGCAGATTTCCGCATCTCTGCTTTCGATTCTTTTGGATAAGTACCCAGAACTGAGACCGTTGAGCCCAACGGAAGTTCTATGTCCAATATTTTGAGAAACGTCTGCATAGTCTTCTCTAACGGCTGCACCAATTTGCGTTCCCACCAGCAACGCACGAGGGCTCCCTTTCCTCCACGTGCTCACCTACACTTCTTACCCACTGGCTTTTCCATTTCCAGACAACGGCCACCCTACAGGGCATGAAGTCCTGATGAGTGGTTTTGACGCGCGTTCCCTAACGCTCAGTCACGGTGAGTCTTAGTCAATGTGATTTACACCACCTTAAATGCACGTCACCACTGCCACCCTGATGAGACAGAACTGCCCCATCACCACGGGCTCCTCTGTGCTACCCTTGACAGCCACCGCCACCCCACCCCCGACAGAACCCCCAGCTGCCACTAACCTGGTCCCCAGCTCCACACTTCTGTTATTTTAAGAATGATCTATTAATAGAATAGTCAACCTTTTGAAACCGGTTTTTTTTTTTCCACACAGTATAACTCCCTGGAGATCCCTCTACATCATCGCATGCATTGCTTGTTCCTTTTCTTTGCTGCATAATATTCCACGGTGTGGCTATACCACAGCTGTCTGACCATTCAAAAACATCTGGGTAGTTTTCGCTTTTCTGCTATTATGAGTAAAGCTACTGTGAACATTTGGGTACAGGTTTATGTGTGAACATAACTTTTCACTTCTCTGAGATAAATATCCAACGATGCAATTACTGGATTATGTGGTAAACACGTGCTTAGTTTTATAGGAAAACTGCCAAAGGGAATTACAGGATATAAAGTCCCATTTTACATTCCCACCAGCAATAAATATGTCAGCGATCCAGTTTTTCTGCATTTTCAGCAGCACTCGGTATTTGTCACTATTTCTACTTTAGCCACTCTGACAGGTGTGTAGTGATCTCTCACTGTAATTTTTATGTGCATTTCTCTGATGGTAAGTGATTTGAACATCTTTTCATGTGCCTATTTGCCATCTGCTTCTCCCCTGCAGCAAAATGTCTGTGCATCTCTTCCTTTGCCCATTTTCAAATTGAATTGTCTTGTTACTGTGGAGCTTAAGAGTTCTTTAGATAGTCTAGATATTGTCCGTTTTCAGGTATGTGGTTTAGAAATATTTTCTCCTGTAGCTTGTCTTAAGTGGATCTTTTGCAGAGCAAAAATTTTAAATTGCGCCTTGTCTTTTCCTTTTCTTATGATGTCTTTGGAAGAGCAAAAGTTTTTAATTTTAATGAAGACTAATTTATTAATGTTTTCTTCTATGGGTCATGCTTTTGATGTCCTGCTGCAGAAATCCTTTTTAACGCAAGGTCACACACAAAAAAAAAACGTCTAAGAGTTTTACAGTGTTATCTCTTGCATTTAGGTCCGTGTTTTCCTTTGAAATCATTTTTGTACTTGGCACAAGAGTCAGAGTTTGATGTTCTGCACAAGGACAGCCGATTGTGCCAGCGACATTTGTTAAAGAGATTATCCTTTCTCCATTGAAATCTGAAGTACTCTGAAGGTGCTGTGGGAACTTTGTCAGAAACAAACTGATCATAAATGCATGGGTTTATCTCTAACTTTTCTTCTCTCCCATTGATCTTTATGTCTCTCCTTAGGCCGTTACCAGATTTGGTACCACGAGCCCTCCACCCATATTCTTTCTCACAGTTGTCTTGGTCTCTCTAGGCCCTTTCTGCTTCCATCAGCGATTCATTTTCACAGACGTGGTTCTGTGAAAAATGCTTAATGACAAAAACGAGTCTGGGACTATAGTCCATTCTAGAACTCCACCTTTAGTCAGCTTCTCTTAACAACAGACCACGCCATACTATTAACCATGGGTGAAACCATCATCCTTCTTGCCTTCAACTACCTGCCCAATCTTTTCGAGTCACATAAATGGTTGCAACTTACTAAAAATAACCCAACCATAATAAAAATTCTACGTACAGAAAAACACAATCTGGAATAAAATACTCAAAATTTACCTGTGATTATCGTTGGGTAGTGCGACTTATGATAGTTAGTCTTCCTTTTATTTTCCAAAAGATGCATACGTTACATTAAAATTTTTCCCTCCTATTATAAAATACATAGCCTTCAATATTAACTTTTCCTTTTTTTTCTCACCTCTGAGTTTTGGTGGATAAATATAGTGTTGCCTAAGTTGTTCGTATGAATACATCAGAGTGTTTACTACAATTCCTGGACTTTGCTTTTCTGGTTCTCCAAATCCAAGATCGAACAACAAACTTCATTAATGCTTTACCCACTTACTGCTATGTTTCATAAATATTCAGGAATCAACCCTGCTAGATTTATTCTGATCTTAATAAAACATATTTTATTCTTTCTCATTTGCCTAGATTAATATGCAAATAGGAAACAATAGAGAGCAGATGGAAGGGAAATGAGATTGCCAACTTCACCCACAGTAAGTGCTTTTTTTCATATTATTCAGAGTTAGTTCGAGGTTGAGCTCGAAAGACTCAGATTTCTTCCTTAAATCATATTAGTAACTAAAACACGTTGAACAGAAAAGACTAAATATTGGTGAGATTAAGTTTCAGCAAAAAGTTGCCTAAATGTTTAATGACATGATAAATGGAGTCTTTTAATAGCTGAATCTCTACCTTCTTTCAATATATTGAATCCTTCCTGGCTTCATTTCTTTGCCTCAACCCCATGATCTATTATGTCAGATATCATTAGCACAAATACCTTCAGCTTCTTGCCCCCCGTCTCTCTGACCTGATTCAATTCACCTACGTCTACCTGCTCTGTTCCGCTCCATGGATGGTCGAACACTGACCCTGGAAGACCACGAATCGCAGTGGTGCTGGGACATGTCCTAGAGTCAGCATAAGTAGATACTCACAACACTAAGAGGAAATTCTTTCACCTCACTTTAGAGAGTGCTCACTTCCATCCATTTTCAAACTCTATTATTCAATGAAGATCATTTGATACTCTCTCTTAAAGCAGGCAGAGCAATACACCCCGTCTGGAAGATGATCACACTCTCTCAAATTTGCTTCAGTGATGTTTCAAACATCACGTTTCGAATGTCAACATTACATATCACTAATATATAATGGGCTGGGAGAAGTCTCATGGCAACCAATGAAACATATCTAAAGAGTAAGACGGTATCTCACAGACCCCATCCTGCCCTGCCCTCAACACTACGACCCTACCTTCAGGCTCTAAAACGTGAACTTCCTAGTTGGGATTAAAAACGTAGAACAGGAAAGTGGGAGGAGAAAGAGGGTCTTAAATAGTAATGCAACTTGACTCCCCACTGGTCCTAGGGACTTTCAATTTCGAAGCCACAAAGCACAATGTTTGAAAGCATTCTGAGCCATTAGCCTTAAAGGTCACCAAAAAGTTGTTTCTATCAGTTAAATTTTATCTTTCAGAGCCACAAAGCGTGCACCCGAATCCACCAGCCGAAGTTGGATCAAGTGCAAACTTTGCACCAGAACTAGAGGAACCACATAAACCACAATCTACATTCAGTAGGTGAGCAGCTTGATCTTCAGATGCAAGGAACACATTTTGGGGTGTGGGAAAAGAGAAGCCAGCACTCTGCTACCTACAAGACAATAAGCACCAGGGCAGAGAACTGGCCAAGGAACCCGTTATCTGGATGCAGAATTTATTTAAGCAAACCAACAATGGCCCCGGTAATACACAAATTCAATTATAGTGTGTAACATCAAGAGAGAACATGTACATAAACCCACATTACCACGGCTCAGTGGGAGCTTCTGGTTCCTTCCAGATTCGTTTCCCAAAGCGTCGTCCTCACAACATGAGTTACAGGATTTACAGTAATCGCACACTAAATTCTCTTCTTCTAACCGAGCAAGTGTTGACGAGTTATGTGAGATTTCACGGTTCCTACCATATGTCATTATTATAATATGACATTCTCTGTTATACTTCCACTGGCTTACAAGTTATAAATAATGGATCAGATTTGCTTTCTTAGTTTTGCTAAAAATGAGCCCTTGGATCGGGGTATGCTAGCAAAGTTGTCTAAATATATATCTGCCAAGTTGTTTTAATTATAAATTATCTTAATAATTCTATAAATTGTGAAATAGGAACAGGCTTTTTAAATAAGTATTTTTAACAGCACATAAAAGTAAGGCAATGCTAACCATGTGTAAACATTTACCTCCCAAAAAACAAAGACTTGTAGAATTTGAGAAATGAAGCCAGAAATAAAAGAACAAATTAATTTAATAAATATTATTGACAGCCCGTTCTATGTCAGGCATTGTTCTAGGTGTTGGGGTCACAACAGGAAGTGTAGGGGACACTGTTCTGTTTGTCCACCAGCATGTATTCCCTCCTTCCTAAAGAAAACTAAGTTTTTTAAGGCGTTCACCTCTCCTCCTGTGCACCCCCCCCCCAGGAGAAGCTGGCCCACCCCTAGCTCCACGGGCGGGCCCGACTTGGCCACGGGTCACCCCAGAGACATGTTCAGGAGTGAGCTGAAGACATACAATGGGTGCTTCCTGGGGACACCTGAGACGGATCTTCCTCAACCTCCTGGGGCCTATGCAAAGGAGCCCTCTTCTTCAGATCGGGTGTTGAGATTGGAGGCTTGGGACCATGGCAACCATCTCCAGAATGGCTCAAGGACCAGGGGAGGGCTGAGCCCAGATGCTCCCTGGGGATGGAACTGGACCCTCCAGATGGCGTCACGCTGAACCCCACCGCAGCCCCCAGCCTCCCTCTCCGTGTGTGCTTGCAAATCTCGGTTTCAGCCAGTCTTCAGTGCATGTTCTGTACAAGCATCTAAAGGCAACTCTTCGAGCACAGACATTTACCCTCTGGGGGACCCGGGGGGCACAGACACCGATGTATTATTGAAAATTAGGCTCCTTCATTTAAAGGAGGGCAGCGGTGGGCGGATTAGCAGCGCCGAAACCCTCCGCAGAGAGTCAGGTCCTGCTGTCAGCAAAACCATCTAAAGAAATGTCTCAGAAAACCAGAGTGCAGGGGGCCATAGGAATTTGTTCCTTTCAGCCTTCTGCCACCTACCTAAGTCTCATCAGTCCTTAAATTTTTTTTTAAAAAAAGCATTTTAAACAGGTTGTAGTAGGTTTTCACACAAAACAAGCGATGAACCAAACACCGTCTAGAACATTACAAACAGCAGAACTACAAAATATTTAAATAATCGCTGTAAACCCTTGAATAAGAAAAATTCTTACTGATACGTTCTTAACATCAATGAAGAAAAACCAATTTGTTTTTTTTTTTCATTTAAAAACAGTTTTATCGCCTTTGCTAACCCCAAGTTGTTGAAACAGTTGTCAATAATCTTGAGTGACAGCAAGTGAGGAATTACAGAATTTAGCGAAAAAGTTCTCGCCCTGGGAAGACGCTAAGTCCAGATCGACCCAGCAGCACACGCGTCTGGCCTTCCAAGTCTGTGGGCTCCACGTCCATGGATTCACCCACCACGGACAGAGAATGGCCAGGAAAAATCACGTTGCTGCTGACATGGCCCATGTAACTTGGCCCATGATGGCTGTAGAGTTTTTTTCTCTTGCCATTATTCCCTAAACAAGACAGTGTAACTATTTACACAAACTCTTCGATCACTTGAGGCAGAGAGTCACTGTGCCAAGAGGTCACTCAAGAGTCCTCACAGGAAGACCTGCATGCAGCAGATGAGGCCCCAGGCCAACAGCCAGCCACGTGGGGAGCCACTCCAGCCTAGTCACGTTTGTAGACGATGGCTGTTTCTGCTAATGTGTGGCTCCAACTGGCTGAGAAATTCCAAGAAACTCGCTGGCTAAGCCCTTCCTGAATTCCTAACAGAAGCCACGAGAAATAATAAACGATTCCCTTGCTTTATACCGTTAACTTTTGTGTGATTTCTTACACAAAATAAATCGCTTTATCTTGAAAAAAAAAAAGTTTCCTCTCACATTTAAAATTTTTAAAAATCATTCTTAAAACAAAAGTATGAATCTAGTGTTGGTTACAGAGATGGATAACAATTCACCCCAAATACGGTATAATGGTATAAACAACACCCTCATTTTCACTATGAACTCCTACAGAAAAATTATTAAAAAGGTGATTTCTGTAAAACTAATCGGTTTCCTTATTTTTGAATTATTGTCTGTTGAAGGTCATTCGCTGGATCTTTGTTAGTTATTATTACCTCTGTATGTGGTTCCAGGAGTTCAAGATCACTGCCATCAAACCTGTGAAATACTGCACAGCTGGCCCCGTGCAGTATTTAAAACCAATTTAACTACCCCATGTAAGTATCCGACCATCAACCAGAGATTAAATAAGATGGGCTACTCAACAGGTGGATGGAGAGAGATCCTGGTGTTAAGAGGTTTTTTGAGGGAGAATTAATTTTACATGTCATCGCTTCACAAATATTTTCATGTTATGATGATAATAACTTTCCTGTTCAACACTGTAGAACACTTGAAGAATTACTATTTGGATACTTACAACAGCCTTCACGGGAGGACCCGACCTAGTTCCCAACTAGATAAAGTGTCAGAGAAGTGGCATTTGTGCTTCTGTCTAGATGACCAGACGGATGCCCAGGGTTAACTTAACCAAGAGAGATGAGAACGACATTGGGCAGGGGAAACAGCGTGTGCCTTAAAGATTCTTAGGAAAGAGAAAACGCTCCCTCGTGGCAGGCACAAGAATCTCCAAGGTGTGTCGTTGAAATATTTCACTCCTTCTGCATCTCCATACCGCCGTTTTGGTCTGCCGAACAATGTTTTCATTTTGCCTGTGTCTTTGAAGGATAGTTTCACGAGATGTAGAATTGTAGGTTGGCAGTTATTTTCCTTTGGCTTTTGTAAACACGTAATTTCATTGTCTTCTAGCTTTTGGCGCTTCTATCAAAGCCAGCTGTCAGTTGTACTGTTCTTCCCCGGAAGTGAGAGTGTATTTTGGGTTTGTGGAGTTTTTCGAACCTGTGACGCCTTTCATCAGATGGGGAATCTCTGCAGCTTTTATCTCTTCAAAAGCTCAGCTCTCCCCTTGGGCACCTAACATGGATCTCAAACGCAGCGTACCTACAGCAAAATTTCCAGCTGTCTCCCCAAAAACCTACTCTTCTCCAACTAAGTAAAAAGCATCACTTCTACCCAAGTGCTCAGGACAAAAACCTAAGAGTGCTCCTCAATTCCTCTCTTTCTGTCCCACGCCTCTCAAATCCATCAACGCACCCTGTGACCTGCATCCTAACCTCGCCCGCGCCCACCCTTCGCCACCCCGGCGTCCACAGAGCTCCCCTCTCATGCAGACCCCCTGTGCAGGAGTCTCCGGGCTGGACTCTGCCATCTGGTCTCCCTCCACGGTAGTTACCTTCTTAAAGCACGAGTCAGGTCACATGCTTTCTGCCCTTCCTGAAAACCTCCAATGTCTTATCACCCTCCTGTCTGTCTCGTGAGCTGCTCCCATGAATTACTCTGTCTTCCCGGCCACCACCCCTGACCCACCGCAACTCTAACCGCTTGATAAGTCCCACCTGATCGACAAGTTTAATCATTACCAGGCATGGACCCCGATAACCATGGCAACCAACGCAAGGTGACAGCGAACGGCCCAGCAGAGAACCTCGCTGAAGAGGAGATGGGGAGGCAGTGGGGGCCGGGGGAGGGGGGCTTCCTTCCTCCTCCCACCTTCTGTCGTCTGTCTGCTTCTCCAGGTGAGGCCGTCTGTCCAACCGTTTGGGTAGCGGAAATAATACCAAGATCGACTTTGCTTCGCTACTCAAACAATAAGAGATATTTCATTTGGATTCCTCCTTAAAATCTAAGTTCTTTAAAAAGTAAAATTTCAATCTAATAGTGTGCCACACACCCTTTTCCTAATGTGTGTAAAGAAATCAGAGTCTGCATCAGCCTAAGAGTGAACATGTATTAAAAATTCAAATATCGGAAGGGAAGCATAACAGTTTCTGACTGCGCAGAAAGCAGAAAAACACAGGGATCCGTTCCCCTCATTTGTCTGTTTTACTACTTTTTAAGTGAAACCCTATGAAAAGTCCCGAAAGGAAAAAGAATTTCTTCACCACGAAAACTGATTTACAAACACACCGATGAAAGTTCAGCCATTGTAAAATTACCTTAAGATGAGCTGGATCGTAATAGCTTCGAAAGGGCCTTGTGGCTGAAGTCACTGCGAAATCCTCCCCCCGTGAAACTGACCGGAACATGGGAGAGTCAGCTTCATTCTTTCGCTTCGAGGACTTAGAAACCCAGGGAAGTTGTGACCATTATGTCCGACCAGAGCCAAGACTCTAATGAGCTCGTCAATAACAGCACCATATGTCCATTCCCTTTGAGAAGAACTTGCAGTTGAGGTATGAACACTCAAATCGCCCTGGGTAAACCTTTCATCTGGGTGGCTTTGGAAGAGAAGTTTCTGGCAACTGTCCTACGGTCACCAACCTTCTCCTTTCTGCTTGCACCCAAGAGCAAACGGGGACCCAAGAGCATCCTGCCCACAGCAAGTCACGAAATGGGGACTCTGGGAGGGGCCCGAGAGATCACCCAGCCCCATGCTTCCCAGACTCTGCTCCGAAATAAAGTTTGTATCAATCAGCCTACAGAGAGCCTGTTTCAACGACAATGGCAAACTCTTTCTAAAGCTGAACGTAGTCCATCTGTAAAGGACTGACGGTCTGAGGTAAAGGTTTTCCTGCTTCTCTGGAGTTAAAACCCCTTCTTTCATCAACTCTCTAAGGACAAGAAAAAGCAAGGACAGAATGACAGCAATGGTGGCAGTCTCTGTTCTAAGACCTGAGTCCTGCTAACGGTAAAAGTCCAACGCGAGGAGGCCCACGAGCAGCACGGAAGGAACGCCAGGGCACAGGGGACCCGGGGCCAGCAACAGGGCACTGTGGCTGGGTCGCCCCTTTCACCCCCTGCAGGTCCGACCGACCCGAAAGAGAGGAGAGCTTACTAGAACTCGGCGTAAATGAGCAGAAATCCAGCGCTGTACCTGCAGATGACTCTGGGTGAGCATCCCATCACCACAGAAACAGAGGGTCCAAGGTTCCAAGACAAGAAGTAGGCAGATGGCTGGGCCACGCGGGACAGCTCTGTTATGAAGCAATAAACTAAACTACGCATGAGCACACGGCAGCGTGAATTTTCACCTGACTCGGCTGAAAGGCACATCCAAACCTCACTGGGCTGTCAACGGGGCAGAAAATGCTGTTTTTCTGACATCGTTCCCTGCCATGTCTTCTTTAAAGCAACCCTGTGATCTTGTCATCCGCCATCAGGCAGATAAAGATGAATAATACAGACAGGCAGTGCTGCGAAGTCCCTAGAAGAGGGAACATAAATTATGCCATTGTCTAATTATTCGTGTTGGTCTTCTGGGGATTTCCTTCAAAGGGCCTCAACTGTCCGAGGACTTCAAACCGCCAGGGCCCTGCACAAACGATGCCACCTTGGCGGATGACAGCTGTGTTAAAAAAAAAAGGTGCTTGAATCGCATCCTGCTGCTGGATCACGGGCGGCTCAGAAGAAAACCCACACTCTCCGCCCGCCACAGGAAGGCCCGATACCCTCCACCTCGTCACTGAAGGAAGCCCACGCACGCCGATCAGGAGAGCAGCGGGACCGGACCATGGTGCCAGCAAGCCTCCTGGCGGGAAAAGTTCGAGCCTTTTCTCCCGCCGCATGTTTTGAAAGCAATACGAAGTGACGTTTGGCAGAAAAGAGGAAACCGGTGGCGAAACTCTGAATCACACTTCTCCAGAAGCACCCGGCACGTTTAGCAGGGATAAACCTTTCACTGTGCACTGTTGGTCAGTAGAGTGACCCCACCCCGTTTTTTTTCTTATAATTTTTCTTAAATTTTAAAATCTATATGCAATCATATGTAAGGGGAAAGTGGGGAAGAGAGTTGTGGTTGCATGTCCCAAAGAGTCAGCCACAAGCCAGTTTTAGTCCAAATAACAAAAAGAGGCATGTGCCTAACGACAAGAGGTAAGGTCTCCGGGAAGCGAGAAATTGTGTCGTTCTTGGTGACCATCTTGCACAAGATTAGACCAACTCACGTTCTCTGCCCCCCTCCCCACCACCACGGACGCACAGCAGGTATGAGGTAAGGCTTTGTGCTTACATTTTTATGGGTTTGCGGGGACTTGGGGGTTATTTATGGAACTTAAACATTTGCTTCAGGCAGCAGGTACAAGACGTTGCATTTTGATTCATCTGGGATCTTATTGTTGTCCTTAAAAACTTTACCTGAGTTTTAAAATTCATTTCGTAATTTCGATAAATCCTCAGTTATTAAATATTTTGTTAAAGAAGGAGGTGGCCAAGTTAAAATGTGGGCATGGAAATAAGCCAGACTGAAAAAGTTGAAATCATCACATGATATCACTTATGTGTGGGATAGAAACCTAAAAGTAACAAATGAACAGGACAG
The DNA here is from genome assembly GCA_003508835.1 of Eonycteris spelaea. Classification (NCBI taxonomy): domain Eukaryota; kingdom Metazoa; phylum Chordata; class Mammalia; order Chiroptera; family Pteropodidae; genus Eonycteris; species Eonycteris spelaea. Next base: position 662,716 of record PUFA01000142.1, on the reverse strand, counting down.
AGACTTAGAGACATGGACTATGGACTAGTGGTTGGTTACCAGAAGGTAGGGGCTGGGGGAGGAGGGAAGAGGTAGACGTGGTAAAGGGAGTCAAATATAGGGGAGTAGGGGGAGGGTGAAGTGGGTAAAGGGGATCAAATATATGGTAGCTGAAGGAAACTGGACTTTGGGTGGTAATCACACAATAGAAGACAAAGATGTCAAACTATAATGAAAATTATATAATTGTATTAACCAATGTTACCCCCAATCAACTTAATAAAAATAAATAAACTACAAAGAAAAATGTGGGCATGGAAGTCATATACGGAAGGGTATCCAATAACCCTTCCATCAAACCAGTCAAATAATACCAGACAGAGAAATCTGTCTAGTTCTCGACCAAAAATAAAAGCTAAATTAAAACTACTACAAGTTAAAATGAAAATTAAATACGCTCTGTCTAAAACTGTTCTTTGCATCTTCTCTGAATCTTATCTAAACCATCTTTAAAATAAGATTAAGTTTATAATAAATCTAAGTCCTTACTTCAAACCATTCAAAAGTAGCTTTTGAGATCTGACTGAAAATCAGTCATTTTAGTATTTTAATACAGACTACTCCCAGCCCGTAATTGTCAGCGGACGAGAAGCACAGATGTCACGGGGATGGAGAACGAACCCCATAAAACACCTTGTGCCAAGGAGCCAGAGGCACATACAGCTCTCTGCTCCCGCCATGCCCTCACCTGCACACGACAATCACCTGTGACACCAGCTGTCTGAGGTTCGGGAAAATGATGCTCTCATCGTCTGAATTTCACCAAGAGAAAAGGAAGTCACGCGGCTTAAGGCGAGCTCTGGTTCAATTAACATTTAAGCTCAAAAAGGATCAAAACAGAGACACAGTTCAGTAAACAGCACCATCTCGGACACAGGTGCCCAGCATGGTGCACACACGTGCTCCGTGCAGGCAGCAAACATCCTCCTGCTGATTTGCGTCAGAACGACCTGGCTGGGGGTGCGCCAATATGCACCCCTCGTGGAGAACTAAACCAACCGTCAGTGGGGGCCCCTCTTCCCGTGTTTACACTTGGCCTTTAAAAGACAAGTGAGAAACTCCCCAAAATATTACATTTGCTTTTGAAATAAAGACACGCAGGAATGCAATCTCCAACGGCCTCAGACCGTTTCTTCCTAGTTTTGTTTTCAAGAAAACAGTTTGGCTCGTTCCTCGAGGAAACCGCGAGAGGAAGCAATTACACACACGCAGCTGCTGAGCATCCAGGCACTGTCCCCGCTCGAATGTCACCACGGGGAACACCGAGACTCTGTGCCTGATGACGCCGCTCTCTCTGCACCAGCCCAATCAACGGGCTGATTGTGAGTGGAATACCCTAGAAACACTGGCATCCACCTCTTGGCACAGCACAGCCCGCCAGCAGCCCAAACCCTGCACGTGACGCGGCCCCGAGCTGTATTTTCTCCCCATTTAAAATGCGCAGCTCAGGGTGTACGCAGATGCTAAAACGATGCGCATAACTAAGCTTGGCTCTCCTCCTCAAGCACCAAAGGGGAATCGTGCAGTCACTGCAAGCATCACGGCAGTTTGCCAACTTAGGGTGAAGGTTTCGGATTTGGGGGGCGTTGGCCACTTCCCCTCTGGTAACCGCTGAACTGTTATCCGCATCTATGAGTCTGTTTGTCTGTCTTGTTCCTTCATTGCTTTCAGTTCTATAGCCCGCATATGAGAGAACTCATACGGTCCTCGACTTTTCCTGTCGGGCGTATTTTGCCTTAGCACACTAATCTTGAGGACCACCATGTTGCTGCAAATGGCAGCGTTTCACCTTGTCTTATGGCTGCATCATATTCCACCTCTCGTCTCCTTTGTCCAGTCATCTATCGATGACAACTTGGGCTGTTTCCACGTGTTGGCTACTGTGGATAAAGCTGTGATGAACATCGGGGTGCATATAGCTTTACGGATAAATGTTTTCAAATTTGGGGGTAGCAGGTGTAAGATTTGCCTTTTGATTCCCAGAAGAGAGGTTACTGGGTCATATGGTAATTCTATTCTTAATTTTTCGAGGAACCTCCGCACTGTTTTCCGTAGTGACTGTACTAATTTACATCCTCACCAGCAGTGCCTGAGGGTTCCTTCTTCCCCACAACCTCTCCGACACTTGTCATTACTCGTCCTGTTGACGATAGCTGTGCGAGCAGGTGTGACATGGCATCTCATTGTGGTTTTGATCTGCATTTCCCTTATATCTATTGAAGTTGAGCATCTTTTCATACGTCTGTGGGCCATTTGCATGTCTTCTTGAGAGAAGTGTCTCTTCAGACCCTCTGCCCATTTTTTAATTGGACTTTTTTTTTTTTAATTGTTGAGCTGTATGAGTTCTTTACGCATTTTGGATAGTAGGCCCTGATCGGAGGTGTTGTTTGCAAACATCTTATCCCTTTGGATGGCTGTCTCTTTGTCTTGTTGACGGGCTCTTTTGCTGAGCAGAAACTTTTCAGTTTGAGGTAGTCCCAATCATTTATTTTTGCTCTTACTTCCCTTGCTTTTGAGGCCAAATTCATAAAATCCTCGCTACATCCCAGGTCCGTGAGTTTAGTACCTCCATTTTCTTCTGTGCACTTTATCGTTTCAGGTCTTATATTTAGGTCTTTGATCCATTTTGAGGTATTTTGGTGTTAAAGCAATGTATTTTTTTTGTTAGCTCTTGGGCCTTTGCGTCACCAGCACCCTAATCTTTAATAACAGTACTTATTAAAAAGGCAGATTCCTGGACCCCAACCCAGAGCCTCAACCAGGGTCTCCGGGGTCAAACCCTGGACTCCACCTATAGTTCTCAAGCACGTGAAAATGTGTGCCGTGAGCTACCAATGGCCTCACAGACGGGCTGGGCTCCCAAATACACACACACACACACACACACACAACACCACACACAACACACACACGTGTGTGCGCAACTCTGCAGTTGTATTTATTTGAAAGAACTTTATATCTCATTTCAATCTTTACGTCGAGAGCGCATACATGGTCTCATATTCTTCCAGAGTTGCTGGGTCTATGCCAACCAAAAACTTCAATTACTGGCAGCTGTCAACTAGGCTCATGGGGGTTAAAACCAAGCCAATTTAAATAACCCAGAGGACAATACAATGAAATAAACGGTTGGTCGCAGACTTACAACGGGATTCCTACTTGCTCGCCACTGCCCGGCACCTCCCTTTCCCTTATAACTATTGAAGTTGAGCATCTCAGAGAGTCCGCCAAGTGACTCAGGAGAGGCAGACGTGAGGATGCTCCGGGACACCACACTGACAGGCTTGGACCAGGGGCGAGCAGGGTCTGAGCGCGGCGCTGGCTTAGTGAGCTTAAAACCCACGGCGGCGTGACCAACTCCTTCCACATCTTTGCTTGATTTAGCTGGATCATTGTCAAGGTACCATCATCATAGGGTTGGAAAACGCGAGGTCCAGCTATTGATTCAGGGAATATTAACTTATGCTTTACGGATTACGATTTGTTTGACACTTATTAAATTATGGGAGAAAAACAGCAGAAAAGCCTTTTAAATCTGGGCGGGGGGTGGGGGGTTGTCCACAGCTTGTTATTATGCTTTTCACATAAGATGGAGAACAAAAGTCCCCTCATTCTTTGCAGGTAACCCCAAACGCAGGATTGTGAATTAGAGAACAGTCTGAGCTTTATTCTAAGAAACGGGATTCAGGGTTCCATGCTGTAGACCCTAAAACGTCAGTTGGGCCCCCCACAAAACTTTGGCACCTTCCTCCCAGCAACTCAAACTCCTCCAAGGAGCCCACAGGATGTGGCATGCTCATTTTGACACGTCTACACCCTGGAACTGTCTCCTGGGATGTTTACTCACTGTTATCTCTCTCTCTCCCAGGAAGGGACCGAGGCATTTCACCCTGGGTCATTATCGACGCTGTCACCTCAAACGGACTCTCAGGTTTATTTTGCTTCAAATATTTCGCTGAACCCCTGGAATGTTCCGCTTGCTCCAATTCCTGTCCTCCCACGCACGGCACTGTGGGGCAGGCAGGAGGGGCGGCTTTATTCTTAGAAGCTGTTTCAGGGAGAAATGAGCCCCTTTCCCGTGCCCCCTGCAGTGCTGATGGCCGGCACTCTCCTGTCACTCTTTCGTCCCGAGGACTCAACGAAGGACCGCGTGTTCCTTTCGACGCCTCCAGGGACCACTCCATCAGACAGTTTGGCTTTTAACCACTCGGAGGATAAACCCTTACAGAAAGGCGCTCGACAGAACATTAAGTCCTCGCTCCGTTTTAGTATTCCGACGTGGAATACCAATCCATGGCTGCCCTTTCTTGACCAAAAAAAATTACAAAGTGACAGAAACTTCCCGAGCCCTCCCAGAGAGGGTGACTGAACGCGGTCACCCACGACATGAGCCTCTTGGTGACCCACAGTGCCCACTAGCAACACGGCCAGCTGGGGGCCAGGGCCCTGTCTTCACAGTGGGCCCCGAGGACTGAACGCAGTCCCCGAAGTCAATCGACCCCGCTCTCTAACGAGGCTGGCTTGCCCGCAGCCAGGGTCAAGACATCGGGAGAGAAACCCAGGTCAGCGATGACAAGTAAGAGCACCTGGGCGTCTTCAGGTATGTCCTATACCCACCTTGTCAGCCTTCTGGTCCCAGCACCGCCCAGTGCACCACCCAGGACCTGCTCGGCACAGACGGGGCGGTGGCAGGACCTGGTACGTCACGGCAGATGCCCCGCGCCTCACCGGCTGGGACAGCTCGTGACCAGCCGGAACCCGGAGGTGCGGTGACCACAGGTGCCAAGCACTTGCCGTGACACAGTCGTGAGGCACCGCGCTCCCCTGTCCAGACCTGATCGTAGCTCCAGTGACCTGGAATCAGGTTGACCTTGGCCTCCCCGTCGGACAGTGCAGAAGACGACCCTGGCGCCCTTCGACCTCACCACGCGCTTGTCACAGTTACTGCGCCGTTCACAGCTGTGACCCCCGAGCTCTGGGTGGCATCCGTTCTTTACGGAGTTTCCTGCATTTGTGCTTTGCAAGGGGAAGGGAGGAGGCCAGACACTCCCCTCAACAGACTTTCTTTCACGGATTCTGGCAGCGGGCATGGCAGCAGACGAACGTGACAAATACGGGGTGCGGTCAGGGTTCGGCCCGCACTTCTGACTCTGGAGAAGGAGCAGGGAATCGACTTTGTGCCAAAATGCTTCTGTTTTCAGCAGAACCCAAAGCTGCCTGTGGCACGTTGGCGTGTTCTGCTGCTCACACGCGTCTTCTTCTGGTCCCTGAAGGACCACCCCGAGCGGACTCGGAGACAGGTGCGCGAGGCTCACGACGCACCCACGGCCGAGGGCAGAGCTGGCCGCCTGTGAACACGGAGCTGTGCCGCCCCAGGCCAGGCCAAGGCCCCGAGCCTCGGGCCACATGAGATGCTCACCAGACTCGGCCCACACTGCCCCGGTGACACTGGGCCCCTGCGTAAGGGCTCAGGGAGGGACGGGCCAGGCTGGATCACGAGGCGTGTCCCTCAGACCGACAGACGGTAGCCAGTGGGAGGGAGGCAGGGCTCCGGGAAGGAGCGTCTGCCCGTCCGAGGGACGAACGGCCTGCAGACCAGCTCCTGAGAGTCGGGGAAGGTAACAGCTTACGAGACCACAGGAGAGCTGGGGGAAGGAGGAGGCACGCGGGAGAGGCAGTGGCTTCTGGGGGAGGAAATGAGGCTGCACTGTCCACGCTCCTCGCTGCAGTCCTGGCACGTTCGGGGACAGAGCACGAGGCCACGTGCGAACAACGTGCGTGTGTGTTTGCATTTCCTCTACCATCTCCTTCTCGATCACCCTCAGTAACGATATATTCCTTTGATACATACTGTCTGAAATTATGAAACAAATAACAAAATATCGGCACCATCACGCGAGTGGGAAGCACCCGTCACTACGTATTTCCTCGCTGCTCATGCGTATTCAGCTGAAGTCGTCTCGTACGTAAACGTTCTTAGTCCTCGTTTCCAGGTATGGCACGTTCAATTTCGCGCTCCCCCTGCATGTGGGTCGTGTCTGCTGCCCTGGCTTTGCATCGTACCCCCGTCTCCCTGGAGACCAGCGCCATCCAGGCAGGAAGGGGGTGTGACGTGCCGATTTCGTGAGAGTGACCATTCTGCACTTCCCGACTCCTGTTTCCTTGGCCTGGCAGTGCGCGTCGGCCCGTCAGGAGAGACTGAGGGCAGACGTGTCGCAGGCTGCGATGAGCCGAAGCCTGGCCTCCGACTGCCCTGCGTTTGCGTTTTAGTTCTGCCTGACCCCAGCGCTGGGACCTGGGGTCTTTTTCTGATGAAGCCCTTTGATGAAATGTTAGCCTCTCTCCCCTGGGTCAAGGATGGAGATAAAAAGGGGTTTCTTTCCCACATACTTCAGGAAGCTGGGTGTGTACGGGGAGGAGGGGTGCGGCAAAAATCTAAGGGGGAGAACCTGTGGGGCGCCCCCTGGGAACACCTGGACCGAGGATCGGGAAAACCCCGCACAAGCACCTCTTCCTGCCTAGTGTCTCCAGGGGTCACGCCCCCCATCAGACCTCTGGGACGGTGCCTCTCACGCATGCCTTGCTCAGGCCACCAGACACAGGTGTCCCAGCCTCCTGACGTCCCTGACTGGCTGGGTGCCCGGGATGCACCCCGCGCCGTGCCAGGCCCAGCGAAAGCAACATGGGAGAAAGAGCTTTAACGCTCGATGTACGAAGCGTGTTCCCGACAGCCATATTTTGGCCTTAATGAAGAGCAGCCATTGCCTACCGACTGGCTACGAAGTGCCGGGCATCGTTCGATCTTTGAACCCATGCGCAGACGCTCATCTCATTGAAGCTTCAAAGCAGCCCCTTGGGCCGGCCGTCGTCACCATTTTAAAGTAGAAGAAACTGAGGCTCAGGAAAGACGCAAAGCCAACTGCCTGTGGTCTGCACCACCGTCAGGCCCGTCCGCAGCAGGCCCGGGTGGTCCCCCTGCCTCCCAGCGACACGCGGGACGGTGATTCTGCGGAGGCTCACGTGGGCGTCCGGCCCACCCGCAATTCGTTCTCTAACACGGCTCTGGCGATGATTCAAACGGGCCATGCACCCACGCGATCTTACACACGCACACACCGAAAGCACGAATGCACGTCCCACTCCACACACCGGCCGCACGCTGAGGACCACGGGGAAGACCGCCCCCGGAAGGGGCCACGGAGATGCTCCCGGCGAGGCATCCACCCCCAGTGGGCCCTGACCCCGAGCAGCAGGCGTTCAGCCATCTCCGTCCGCGACCGACAAGACGTCCTAAGAGGCTGATTCCCTGAGGACAGCGTTTGTCACCGCCGACCCGGCAGGGGACCGCCGGCCTGCCACTGGCGACGAGCAGTCCTGTCATCGGGCCGAGTGACAACTGTCCGGCCGAGAGCATCAGCGGCACAACACGGGACGTGCGATGCGCACACACCGAGTCGCCGTCACCCCCTCCCCACGCGTGACGTTTGCAAAGACGAGTGTGCCCAGGACGAGATTTCACGCGTCTGTGCAGTGACTCTCGTGACGCAGTCCGAGGATGGCTTGACCTGCTCCTCCAGGAGAAGCACCGAGGGCGGGGCGGGGGGGGGAGACAGTCAGACCCCGGCAGCAACGCGGAGCGGAAGACACAAGCCGAGCACACGCCCTGAGCGGGCACACACGCCCACGTCCTGCCCGGACACGCTCGCCGTGGGACGGATGCCAGACGGCCATCCTCGGCCAGGCTCCCCACGCCCACGTCAGCACACCGCGTGTCCCCCGGGCTCCACGCGGGTGTCTGAAAACGCGCCAGCCCCCAGAACCGGGCCGGTACGTGAGCCCCAGGCGCTCTCTGCTCACGGCTTTTCAGACACCCCCTTGCAAGAGGAAGAAAATCAAATTCCCCGATTCCAGCAAAGGGGTGACTATAAGGCCTGCTGACTCCTTTCCCCTCTCACAAACGGGAGGTCTGCTTGTTTTCGAGGAGAACCACAGCACCTGTTTCAGGGAGGCGGCCCCTTTATGAGACCTAGAAACGCGATTTTGATGACGCGGTTGACCTTGACGGATGCAGGAGTTAGGGCCACCGTTGCACAGTGATCTACCCCATGCCTTTACAAATCCACTAGGTTTTCTGACAATAAAGTTTGACTCCGATAGTAACATTGAACAGCAGCCGCTGGCACTCCACGTCACACTGGGTGCCGCTCACTCACGAAAGCCGTGGCTCCTGCGGGTGAGCACGCTCAGGAGGCCGGCACCTGCCTCTGACGCCCGAGACAGACAGCAAAGCGTCACGCAGACAGGCCCCGCTTATGGCGGGGCTATCAGCACAAGGAGGACGGGACCGGACGGACGCGGTCCCCACGCAGTCCCTGACGTCCTGCTGTTCACGGCGTCTCTGGAGAAGCCGGCCACGCCAGACAACCGTGGGGCCGTCTGCAGACATGCACCCCGGGACAACGCGGCCGCCCTCACAGGCCACGCCCAGCCCCTGCAGCACGGACACCCGCATCGGGGCCCACGTGATGGCCGCACAGGGCTTAGCTCTGCTCCTGGGCCTGATGATGGCTCCACATGTAACACCTTTCAAAGAAATCATCTAATGATCTATTTTCCCCCATCCCTACAAGGCAGCCTGATCCCTTGTTCTTGCTGCCTCTCGATATCGGCCCAGAGCCCTTTGCCTCCTGGCTACCCCGCTCCACACGTAGCTGTCCAGACCTTATCCTGTCGCCTTCTCCCACCTCCTCCCTCCACCTCTCCACCTCCCCCGCCTGAGCGGAGCTCGGTTCAGAGGATGATCGCCAGAGATGGAATCGGAAGATCTGTCTGATCCTGACCCCACTGACCCTGTCCTCCAAGGTATGGGTGGATGGATGGATATGGATGGATGATGGATGATGGAGACATGTCTACTAACACCGGAAATGCCAACGTGAAACTATAACCCTGGAGCGAACTTGCCCTGAAGCAGGCACGTCCCTGACCTTGACCAGCTTACGCTCTCTCATTCCTTAAATACTCTCTCACACACTGATCCTCAAAGCTCCACTAGCGAGTCCTTTGCATGTCGTTTCTAGCTGACGACATCTGACATATTTTAATTCCTCCTTTTATTCATTCAAAAGCGTGAAAAGGGCAGCTCTGCAGTCTGACATGCCAAACGACTGTCTGTTTCCCCTGCTCCCCAAAGGCAGCCCGAGCCCGGAGCTCGCTGCCCCCGGCGTTAGAGCCGGCTCGAGTCCTGACTGCCCCGTCCACTCGGTGGCTCTCCTTCCCTTCCCTTCCAGGGGCCAGCCCCGTGCTGGCCTGGGCGGCTGCTCCATCCCATGTGATCTCTGACCTTAGTCGCCCCAAAAACCTCACAGACTGTATGACTTTCATCTTTTGGATTTTTTAAAAAAGAATCATCCATTGGAAGTTCATACTTCCAAGTTTACGAAGGCTCACCTTTATCCCTCAGAGCTGTAATCTTCCCGAATATTCTCAGTTGGTACAACACTCCCTGGAAGAAACCACCAGCCCTATATCTGGCCCTCCAAAGGGGGCTGGGGACCTCGGGAAGCAGCTCGCCTCCCAGGAGAGTTGGCATTGTATGAGTGACAGGAGTCTCTCTCTGTATAAGCGCCTGTCTTGATTTGGGACTTTTTGCGGCCAGCCAGCCTGCCTTCCTTCCTTCCTTCCTTCCTTCCTTCCTTCCTTTCTTCTTTTGGTATTTTAAGCTCCAATCTCATTGCACTTTAACATGAATTAAAGTTTAGGACATATTTGCACCTTAACAAAATCACAGCAAAAAAACAAACAAAGATGCTAAATAAGACTCGTTTGGGGGAAGGACTCTGCTCTACGGCCAATGAAAGTGGTCCTTGTAGACATCCTCCTTAGACTGTTTTCAGATTAGCTGGCTGGCCAAGACCTGCGCAAGCTGATGTTCTGTAAACGAATCTATCGGAGACTTCCCCAGGGGGGCGGAGCCAGCACGTGTGGGTGTGAGTGCCACCTCAGCACTGTCCCCATGGCTGCTGGCAGAGTGAGCACGGCCACCCATTTCCAGCTGAGGGCCGTTCCTGCGGGGGCTTCCCACATGCCACCTGCTCTCCCTGGGGCTCCATCTGCTCAGCCAAGCACCAGCCCTAGGACAGGCCCCGGCCGGCCAGCGAGGAGCTGCAGCCTCGGCATGCCGGCCCGAGTCTGAGCCCCTTCTAGCTGCTGTAGGAGACGTTCTGGACACCAGCGCCTGCTGTGCATGCGTTTATGCAAACCCTCCGTGTGCCAGCTTCGTGCACGTGCCCGGCTTTGCAAGGCTGCGTCTCCGCCCTGGGGCACGCACAGCTTTCGTGTGAGGTGCTCCTCTTAAGGGGATCGGTTTTGCCCAAATTGTTCCGCCTGGGAGCGTCATTCTGCCTCACATCGGCCCTCCCTCCGTTTCTTAAAGGAAAGCACAGCCCTCACGCCTCCTGAGTCCTTCTCTGGTGCACTGACGCAGGCTTCAGAATCTTCCGGTGATGATGGGACAATTCCAAATATGCGCCTACCAGGGGAGACTGGAATCCCGGTCAGAACGTCACCAGGGAAACGGGACCCACGCTGAGCATGCGCACGGAGAGATTAATGCCGGGAACTTGTCATGCACCTGCGGGAGGAGCTGAGGGAACCGGGACGCGGCACAGAGCAGAGCAGGTGCTGGAAGCCCCACCCTCCCTGCACTGAAGGGACGGCGCCCCAGGACCAGCACCCCCATCAGTAAGCCGGGACCATCATGAGCCCATCCAAGTGGGAGCGGGAACCGCCAGGGGACTCAGCTGCTGCTGGAGAAGCCACCAAAGTCCAAGAGAGAGAGGGAGTGAACCCCGGCCCCACCCCCTGCCCCCCGCGATCTTCACTCCATTGGCTAGACCGAAAAGAGGGAGGTCCCGTTTTACTCTAACGCACCAATATTTACAATAACCTAGGAATTACTTTGCAACTTTTTAAACTTACGATGTTAGCTTTAAAAAAATAGTGAGAATATACACACACACACACACACACATATACATACGTGTGTGTGTGTGTGTGTGTGTTTCAAAATTCTTTCAGGAGTTACCTGAGCAAAACTTTAAAAGACCTCCGCACTGGGAAGCACAGGTAAACTGTGGCTCCTCCCACGAGCTGACTGACAGACAGGGGCGGAAGCAGGACCCTGAGCCCGGCTTCCTGCTGCAAACACCTGGGAGGCAGCATCCCAGCCTTATCTGCAGATGTGAAAACACCCGGAAGCTGCCTGAGGTCAGGCTGCAGACAGCGCAAGACTCAAAGCCAGACTTGGGGGTCAACATCGGGAATCGCCAGGGAAATGCAAATCAAAGCGCAGCGCGATGTCCCCTCACGCCTGTCAGGACGGGCGTCATCAAGAAGATAACAGAGATGGTGCTGGCGAGGACGTGGAGAGAAGGGAGGCCCCGTGCACTGTTGGTGGGAATGTAAACTGGTGCAGCCGCCAGGCACAACAGGCTGGAGGCGCCTCAAAACATTAAAAACCGCATTCCTGTGCAGTTTGCATGAATATACTGGCGCGATGGAAAACCAGAGGAGAGAAGGAGCAATGAGGGGGATCATTTCATCAACCATATAAATGTCCGACCAATACGCTGTATATGTGAAACTAATTAAAAATAAATTAATTAATTTTAAAAAATAGCATCGCCACACGACCCAGCAATCCCACTGCCGCGTAGTTATCTGACGGAAACAAAATTACTCTCTGGAAAAGATACAGGACCCTGTATACGCTTGCTTTTCCCCGTACATACAGACTTTCCCAGGTAAAGGAGGCCCTCGATGGCTTCTCTGTGGCATATGGGAATTGCCAACATCGCTAATCTTGCACTTCGGGGTCATTATGAAGTAAACTAAGGGCAACTTGAACACAAGCACCGCCATACCTGACAGTCGATCCGGTAACCAAGGGGACGCCTAAGTGACTCCCAGAGGGCAGGGAGCATCTCTGGCCGGGAGACGCTGGAAGGGATGATGCGCGGCCTTGGGCCCGGCGAACGGGACCCAGGGAGGGTTCATCACGCTGCGCGGGAATCTCAAAGCTTTGAATTGTGCATTTCTGAAATTTTCCATTTAATATTTTTGGACTGTCGTCAACCACAGGTGACTGAAACCACAGAAAGTGAAACCATGAATAAGGGGGGACTGCTGTATCTGCACCCCCATGTCTACTGCGGCACTGAGTACAGTGCACAAGGTATAGAAGCAACCTAAGTGTCCATCAACGGATGAACGGATGAAGAAGTGGTACCTATATATGTATGCGTACACACACACACACATATGCATGTATATTCCATGCACAATGGAATATTATGCAGCCATAAAAAATAAATCTTGCCATTTCTGACAACATGGATGAACCCTGAGAATGTTACGCTAAGTGATATAAGTTAGACGGAAAAATACAAATACCATATGATTCCACCGATATATGGAACAAAAACAAAAAACAAAAACAAAAACAAAAAAACACCAAGCTCATGGATACAGAGAACAGACTGGTGGGTTCCAGAGGTGGGGTGGGCGAAATGAGTGAGGGGGTCAAGAGGTATGGACTTCCAGTTATAAAATAAGTAATTCTTGGGGACGTCATGTACAGCATGGTGACTGCACCTAATGATACTCTGTTATGTATTTGAACGTTGCTAAGAAAATAGCTCTCAAACATTCTCATCACAAGAAAAAATGATCCGTAACTGTGTGGTGACTAGACTCACGGTGGTGACCATTTCACAGTGTGTATAGGCACCGTGTCGTTATGTTCCAAAAGCACAGGGCACTGGGCTTAAACGTGCCTCAGAGCAGCTTTCCCCAAAGTGGTCCATGCCTGTAAACCGCCTACGAATCTTGGCCAGAGGCGGATTCTGATTCTGGGGGCTGATGGGGGTCAGAGATGCTGCATTTCTAAGAGGTTCCCACCTTTGAATAGCAAGACCCTCGAGCATGAAGCACTAAACTTTCTTGAGTGGACACCATGCATCCCCCATCTGTGTACCCTGTTTAGTTGTAAACTGCACATAAATTGTAAATTGAATATACATGTAACTAATATGTATAGAAGACACAGTATCCAGTGAGGATGGGGTACATTGTTGCAACAATGGCTATCTGTGCTCATTTCAAATACTCTTCTTGGCAGTTGTGAATTTTTGGCCAACTCCTTGTCCAACAGGATTCAGTCATCACTGCTTCTTACTTTGCTAAGGAAATTCTCACACGAGGAGTAGCAGAAACAATATCGATTCTGCCACTTTGTAGATATTCATTTGCACTTTCTCTTGGCGATACAATGGTTAATTTCTGTTTTATAAGCAACTTATCTATTTTGAGGAGGTTAATTTAGTTAAAACTAGATCATAAAATTTGTAACTCTACTGAACCTTGCAAAAGGGACAGAGATAGACGTGACCTCCCTCTGTTCTCGCAAGACACCTCAGTTCAGAAGGTGGCCGAGCAAAGCTGTCTGTCCTTGGAGCATCATATAACAAGGCTGAGTTTCTGCCTCACCCTCCACCCCAAAGAATTTTACAAGGCTCCCCACACCCTCCCTTTGGAAAATGCCTCCTAGAGAAGGGGCCGTGTGTCCTGCAAGAGGCCACTTCCACAGTCAACACGCTGTGGCTTCCATGGTCAAATGCATCTTCAAATAGTTTAACAAATGCGTAACTAACAGAAGAAAAGCTTTATGTGAGATTTTAACCCCTTTAAAATGGCACTCCCCCACCACGTACTCTTTGAACTCTTCCCTCCTGCCCCTATTCTCACATTTGAAATCCCTTCCGACCAAATCCAAACGAAGTGTTTGAAGGAACAAAAACATTTAGTGACAATACACTATCAGACCTGCTCCAGTTATCTGATGCTGTCTATCTACAGGCACGCAGCAGGGGAGTTCTTTTTTTCCAGAGAATTTAGAAATTCTGTAAATGTTTGTTGCTCAGAAACAGGTGTATTTGCAGCCTTTCAAAATATTTAGCGCTCTGGACATCCGTTAACTTCAGTGTACAAGCCACTGAGGACAAGGTTCCCAACCACTGTCCCCAGGCCAGGCTTCGCCTAATGGATGTGAAGTGGGGTCTCCTGCGTGCAGAGACAAGACATCGTCCCGGAGCGGACATTCCGGCTGTGGACAGAGCAAGCGAGTATGTAACAGGATACATGATACAAGTATTTATGAACATGTTTTAACAGAAGGGACTGTAGAACGGCCAACACTTCAGGACCCTGGTCAGCGCCCTTCACACCTGCAAGGCTGAAACCCCGCGCCGCTCACTCTTCTGCGTGCCCCCCACTCTAGGTCCCCGGAGGGTAGGGGTCACTAGTGGCCATGAAGGTCTGCGCGGTGCCCAACACGGAAGGGGCACTCAAAAAACGTTTTCTGGGTTATTTCATATTTACATACGATCTGTTTTTGAAACAAGCACTCCGAGTTCCCGTCTGTATTTCCACAACCCCAAAGGTTTCAGCGACACGCGTTCATCTAATGAATTCCTTCCAGGTCAGTGTCCAAGTTCACGTACGGTGCCATTTAAAACACAACTTAGAATCTTTCGGAATCACTCGCCCTGCATTTAAATCACGCGTACGTTACGGGTTTCTTATTTCTCGTAGGTCCAAGCCAAATGTGTTTCCTCGCCCTTCTCTGCTTCCTACACCAATGTAAGTTTTTGCTGGAACAGGAATATACTTTCCTGCTAAGACCCAGGAGAAAAAACACACACACAGCATAAACAACCCTTGGAGACGCCACACAGCTCTCATAGAACAAACAAGCTTCAGGCGAGAAGATGCTTTCATCCTCTTCAGAATATAGTTTAACCTGCAGAGTGATCGTTCTCACTTAATACCGATATTCTTCTCCTCTCTGGCAATGGAGAGAGATACACTCAGCAGCACACAAAAGGGAGATTTTCATCCAGAAATAAACGAAAGCACAGTAAACGGGCAACTGAATGGAATATTCTGAATACCAAAACGAGGGAGCTTTTCTCCACCCATGGTCTCGTACGCCTGGAAAACAAGCACTTGTGGTAAGGACAGGTCTGATGGTAAACTTTTAACACCCAGCGTGAGGTTTTAATTTTAATGTGCCTGAGTTTGGTTGTTCAAATGAATCAACTGTCTAAAGACTGACCTTCTGGATGGTTTAGAAATGTCCTTAAGGGACGTCACACAAAGAATGAACATTTTCTCTGCAGCAAAATTAAACGTCACTTCTATATGCCTCTTCCCCACGCGTGGCCTAACGCTTTGATGGTAAGCGTGGCTTCAGGCCATCTTCGTTTTTAATATCGTCCTTCTCAAGGGAGCTGCAGGGAACTGCACACACCACTGCAGAGTCTGGGTGAATCTGGGGTGGGCTTCCGGTGAGCCTGACAGGAACGCGGGCCCAGGGGGGCTGGCCCTGCCCCATCAGCAAAGTGTGTCCTCCCTCCTGAGCCTGCAGCCAAGACCAGGGCACAGCGAGAGACCCGCACACCTTCCACATTGTGCCTAAGAAAACAAGGACTGCCTGTACCCCCAAACAGGGATGGGGTCCTGTGTGAAGCTCACCGCTACCTGGTGTCGGGGGAGCGTTTACGTTCTGGTCTGCCTCCAGGTCTGGAGTGTGCAGACAAGTAATAAGCTCTCTCTCACATCCTTCATCGTCCAGGTAGAGACTGTCACCCAGATCCTAAAGCCAGCGGATCTAAAGGCAGCGGGCAGGATGCTGTGTGCGGACGGTGGCCTGGAGGGCGTGCGTCCAACGAGCACCTGCCAGACAGGAGGCGGACACCCTCTCACCCTCATCACCTGCCTCAATGACCATTAATAGGCAAATTCTTCTGCAGTGGATTTTTTTTTAACTGCTGAAGTTTCTACAGAGCGAGTCCCCTGGTGCTCTCCTGATCGCTCTCCCTCCCGCCTCTGGGACGCACATCCCAGCAACGATGAGCTGATGGATGTCCCCACGAAGCCCCAGGGATAAACCACAGCTGCAAGCTGGTTCCTAAATGTGGAGGAATTTGGGGAGGAAAGACTCAGAGGGTCTAAGACTTCTGATGCAGAAAAGCTTAGGAAAGGGTTTCACAAAGGGCATAGAACTCGAGCTGAACTTTATTTATTTTTTTTTTAAATCCCTCAGAGGTAGAGAGGAGAGAGAAGAGGACCTTCTGCACAGGAGAACGTGGGAGGCAGCACGAGGCGCATCAGGAGGAGACTTTCCCACCGGAACCAGCAGAGACAGCGGGCCACAGGCGCCAGGAGGCAGGGCAGGTGCTGGCCGGGCTCGCTCTCCTCCGCCAGCCCGTCCGGGGTTAAGCTGAGTCTCGCTCTCCGCTCGGGGCCTGATTATGCCTGCTCGTTTTCCTCCTCCAGGTTTGTGTCGAGCTTGCTTTTTGGTACAGCTGTTTGCTTGCACCGTACTCCTCTGTGGCTCCAGACCGAGTGGGCTTCTGTGAACTTCTGCCGTATTTCTGCTTGTTCAGCTTTCCAAACGAGCTGATGCCGAGAGTCGGTGGCTCGCCAGCTTCTCCCTTCTGGAGAGTCAGGTGCCTGGTTTTTACTGACCTAACGTTCTCTTGGCTCTTTGAAAGGA
The DNA here is from genome assembly GCA_003508835.1 of Eonycteris spelaea. Lineage (NCBI taxonomy): Eukaryota > Metazoa > Chordata > Mammalia > Chiroptera > Pteropodidae > Eonycteris > Eonycteris spelaea. Next base: position 646,059 of record PUFA01000142.1, on the reverse strand, counting down.
CTTTCATAAACTCTGGCAGCACATTTTCCATTTAGCTAGCTACGAAAGTACCAAAGGAGTACTCGGAAAAACAATAAAATACCGCCCTCTCCAGAAATACCTGCACGTATGCGTTCGTGCATCCGGCCGGCAAATGCACACTGTGTCACAGGGTCTGTGTGAGACGCTAGAAACACATCAGCGATGTTCTCCAAAACACGCTAAGCAATAATCATCAAACAACTTATCTTACAGATTCATTAACAAAAACAAGCTTATTTAAAAATAAAATTTAAAAAAAGGCATGCAGCAAAAGCCAACATAAAATAAGAGGATAACAGTGAAAAATCACTACTCCCACCCGCCACTCCAACCTCTCAATGCTCAAAATCATCTTTTTTAATATCTTTATGGTCACACTTGATTTGGGGTCTTGTAAAATGTTCTAGGGAATATGGGTGATGTGGGCTATTTGTCCAGCCAGGGTTTCTCAACTTTGGCACGACCGGCATTTTGGGTCAGAAAATTCTTTGTGGGGGGCTGCCCTGTGCCTTAGAGAATGATGAGCAGTCATCTTGGGCTCCCTCCCCATTAAGGGTCAACAGCACCTCCCCAGCTGTGACAACCAGAAACGTCTCCAGACGTCCCTAAATGCCCCCTGGGAGGGACGGAAAAATCACTCCCCTGAGATCTAGACCACTCAGGCCACAAATTATCTTTCATCAGCAGCAGAGGGATGGCTGGGCAGGAGTGGCTAGGGAACTGTGGAATGGTAATTAGCAAGAAATCTTACTGGAAGACTCTCTTCTAATTTAATTGTGTTTGAAACTCAATGACCACGCTCCCCACCCCCTGCTTTTATTGGAAATATTTCCAGAATGTTAGTCTCTTATCCTGCCAGACTAGATACCATTAACCAAGCATCGTTTCATTCTTTGGACTCTGGTGGTTCTTACAGCAGCTAAAATTATTTTCAGTCAGCAATTGTTGTCACACAGTACTACAGATACGAGACGCCAAGATCGAACCAATGCTGACGGGCCCCCAAACACAGGCAAGAGGGGAGCCCCACCTCCGTGCTTCCCCTGTGATGTTCCTTTAAAACGCTGTTCACATACTGAGCCATCCTACCAGATTGTAAATTCTTTGAAAAGAAACGCCGAATCGTATGCCTGTTAGGTTCTTCACACCTGGCGTAGCAAGTCTTACAAAGCTGGCATCCAGCAAGCCCTCACACACCTGAGCCACAAGAGGCGCGTGTAGCAGGAGATGCCGACAAACTGCAGAGCGTGTGCGGGGCCGAGCGATCCCGCTGAGGACTGGGGCGTAACCCTGCAGGTAAACGAGGAGCGCGGTCGGCAACGTGAGGGCTGAGCCCGGAGGGGCAGGAGGCCCAGGCAGGCACCGCACAAGAGGCCTGCTCCCCTCCTCCCTCCCACGCCCCTCCCCCGGCCGAGCTCTGCAGGTGACAGACGCCTGGATCCAGAGCTATGCGAGGCCCAACCGGCACCTCTCCAAGGTGACACCGATCCCGGGGGCCGCTGCCCGGTTTCCTGGGCTGGGACGGGAGGACGGAGGAATCGGCCCACGCCGGGGAAGGAACGAGGCCCACCCCGCAGAGCCGCCCACCAGCTCCCATCAGCACCTCATCGTCCCCCAGAGCGACGACAGGACAGGACAGGAGACCGGGCAGCCGACACACGGCACACGCTTTAGGGCGGCAAAAGCAAAGGAGGTCTCCAGGGCCTCGAGTCACCTCCGATGTCCTCCAGAACCCCCCGCAGGCCCGGCGGCCCGCCGAGCTCCTCCCCCGAGTCCTCCGCGGCTGTGGGCCCCTTCGCCTTCTCCGGGGGACCCCACACTGCCCCTCCTCCCTCTCAGAGCTCCTGCGCCCCCTCCTCCCTCCCCTCTGAGAGGCAAAACCGTGGGCTCCTCCCTCATGCACCTTGCCCTCTGCACTGGATCTGACCGCAGACACAAAGTGCCACCGAAAAAAAGTGATATTCACTTAACTTTCGGGAACTCCAAACTGCTTACGCCAATTTCCATATGTTCCCACATTGCAAAGAAAGTTAGCTAGGTGATTTCCTGCCCGGCTGCCCTCGTCACCCTAACACCCGTAAGGACACGTAAGGGGGACGGGAGCCGTTTGCCGGAGCCAGCCAGCTCAAGTCGAACACCTAAAAGAGGGGGGTGAAGCCTAAGAAAAAAGAAGACAGGAAAGGGCTTCGGGAGGGCACACAGTCACTGCTGCAGCCTGGAGTTTATTTAGCATAGGCCTTCTATTTCTTTTGAACACAATGGCAAGGCACAGAGTACATTACAATAGGAATGGTGGCATTTACATAAGTTCCTATACATCCTTCCCTCAGGGTACAAACAGCCTTGCTTTCTGTAAAACATTCCACTACCTTAAAAGGATGACTTTAGGAGGCAAACCTCCCCTCCATGTCAGTAATGTTTAACTCAAACCCTGCTTCCTTGAACCATTGTTTAAGCAGTCTCAGCAGCTGCCTTCCCCGGTGAGAACCCCAACATCAAACACAGCCTTTTTGTGGGGAGGGGGCGTAGAATAAAATCATGTTCCTGTATTTTTTTCCTGCATCTTAGAATTAGAAGGCATAAAATTAAATACGTCGAATGTAATAAATGCATCCATACAAGTGCATTGCCAAGGCATCACCGAGCCCCCTTGGGCGTAAGGCGCTTTGTCGGGTAACACTGGGGTGGACGACATGTGGATGGCACCCCTGAAGAAGGGACGGTGTCCGGTGAGGACGGAACGTGTGTTCAAGGAGAGCTGCAGAGGAAGGAGCTGCCACACCGGGGCCGGGAGCCCACAGCCTGCCACCCCGTCACACCGGCCTCAGGAAGGCCATCCACCCCAGAGCTCTTCCCCTGTCAAAATCCACCGGTTTTGTTAAGTGTGCATTTTCTTTGTGCTCTGCACGCTTACAAGACCTGATCCTGCGTGGCGCGGTCTGTTAAAAATCCACCCTAAGTGGCAGATTATTTGCATGTTTATAATAGTCCGTGGAATCCACCTGCCCGGAGAATTTAATTTCTTCTAAAGTGAAAAATAAAAAATAAAAAAAGGCAACAGCTGAACGCTTCAAGGGCACACACAGCCGTGACTTGATGGTCTTGCGAGCCTATCTGTGTATCTTGGTTGCTGTTAAAACACTCGAGTGAACTGAGACGCCTCTGGAGGTCATCATCAGCCACGTGTCTCAGATCTAATTCTTTTGCGCATTTCATACACTACGGAGAACTACGTTTCTTTACGTTAAACTCCGAAGAGAAAGCCGCCCTGGATAGGTAGACCTCAGAACCATCAGATGTCCCCACGGCTGTGGCTTCTGCATGCAAGAGAAGGCAGGTTCATTAACAAACTAGTTCAGACCGGCTCAGTTGCAGGAAGGACAGATGCCTCCGGGGGCTAATGTAACTCCCGCCCCATCAGTGAGTGCAGGCTCGCTCTAGCCCCCTATTACAAGAGAGGAGTCCTAAGAAACTGCACAAATGCTTAAAAAATATTCCTAAGTTCACAGGTCTAGAAATGCCAGCTCCTTAAAGGCCTTACATGGAAGGGGGAAGCACCCCCCTCAGGCGGGGTGCTGGGCCATGACCGGGCGCCCTCTCTGGTCATCGCCAGTCCTCACGGAGCCACGAGCAGGCGTCCCCAGGAGCCACGAGCAGGCGTCCCCACGGTGCAAGGCGACCGAACTGTGACGCCAGGCGGGTCACACGCTACAAAAAGTCGGAGCGAGACAGGACTTCAAGGGTGCCCAGTTCACGCTGCCCTCGGCCATGGCTAGCTGCCACCCTGTCCCGTCCTGAGTGACAAGGATACCAGGCACCCAGCTTGCCCAGGACACCAACACCAACCCAGTGCCTCCGCCGGGTGAGTCACGTGCCGTGAATGAAGGTTTCCTTGCCGAAGTGGTCCTGCCTGGGCCTCTTGGCATGTCCCTCGGCATGAGCCTCAACTCATTCATTCCAGGACCGGTCACTGAGCGCCCAGCGCATAGGCGTCCCCTGGCCAGGGTGCCCAGAAAACAGCAGTGACCAGACAGAGCGAGCTCCGGCCCTCGGGGAGCCTATGTCCTGGGCGCCGGCTGGGCCTACAGGAGCAAGACTAGAAAATGCCTCCGATCCCTGCCTTGCTCCCCTGCATGCCAGGCCCCCAAAACACGCAGGGCAATGGTCACGGCGGCCAAGGCCATGCTGCCTGTCCTGGCATCCGGGACAACGTCCCCGCCCAGCACACGCACACGGCATTTCAAAACACCAGGACACTGAGTTCCGTGAGCGATGACTATAAACACGTGATGAAGGATTGAATACAAAACCCTTTTCCAGCCGAAGCTGATCTTAAAAAACCATTTTAAAAAAATGTTTAATTCATTCTCCTTCGTGGGACAACAGATCTCCACACGGAGTCCCCAGCTTCTGCCCCAGGAGGCCACTGGAAGGGCGGGGAGGGCGGGGAGGGACCCACACTGCCCTAAACACATGCACATCCAGCCGTGACTCATAAAACGTTTGAATAACCCACTCGTTTTTCATTCTTCTGTGATTTCTGGGACAATGTTAAACACGGAGCATGCGTCAGACATGACGAGGATCGCGGGACTCCCAGGCCCACCCCCACTGTCATTCGTCCCCCGCTGGACACGTGTTCAGACACCGCAGGGCTACCTGCTGCCAGCTGCCCCTGACGGCAGGGGGGAAGCCGTTTCGCCTGCCCCCTGGCCCGCTCACCCACGTACTCGCCGAAGACGACACCGTGCCAGCGCGACCCCGGCCCCTGTGCGCATGCCCCGATGACCCGTTTGATGAAATCGGGCCCCGCACCAGACAGAACTCGGGTTTAATGCCAAGCCGGAGGGGAGAGAGGCCAACGGCAGCTGTGCGAGGAAAACGTGGCGTCTTACATACCATTTCAAAACAGACCACAGAGAAGCCGACCTGGTGTCTTCACGGGACCGTATGTGACACTTACTGTCTCTACCTCACACCACCCCCAGCCCCCCCTCCCTGTGACCGAGTTTCCTAAAATTCTGGACTCCAGATCTAGGATTTCAATATTAAAATGCGTGTGGCCACTTCTCCTGTGTTTTCTGCGCTAGGAGGGGGCGGGGGGAGATTAACTCTCCCTCCCCAGAACAACGGGCTCCGACACCTGCTGCTGACCCCTGAGCATAATTTTAAAGCAGAAAATTATGCGACGCCGCCAAGTGTCTGCACAGTCTGAGGATATTTCCGTCCTGTTCGACATTTCGATATTTCAGAATCAAAGGCCCTTCTTTGGTGGGCGGGGTGGGAGGCGGGGCATAAAGTCTCTAGAAATCTCTCAGGTCTCTGAGAAACCACTTGTAACTGACAATTCTTGCACATCTCATCGTGTGCAGCTTACTTCTCGGCTTCCTCCGGCCCCGTTCGGCAGGTGCCTGCCGATGAATGAAAGACTTGCTCGATTTTAAAGCAGTTCCATGAAACTATCAGACTTCACGCTACGGCGGGCGAGCCAGCCTAGTCCAAAACACAGAGAGTTCGAGAAATGACAAAGGTTTTTAAAGGGCGGATCGAGACTGGTGTCCAAGGGGGCAGTGAAGCCTAGTGGTTAGGAGCACGGCTGCCCGCAAACCCCAACCCCAGCCCTGACCGCTAACGAGCTGGAAGATGAGCAGGATGGAGCCCCGCCCCACAGGGCGTTTAGGGGGCCGTGAGGTGACAGGTGAGATCCCCTGCGCCCAGCGCTGAAGTAAGCGAGCAGCCACTCACTCCCTGGTGGGTGTGATCAGCACGGACACTCTGTGAGGTCATGCTGGTCCCCTAGGCACACACTACGTACATGGCCCTATATACCCAACGACCGCCACCAGACAGCCCCCCAACGTCCCTTTTCCAAAAGCTACTCTTGTTGCCTACATTTGCCTCGCCACAGCGCCCCTCACGTTTACAGAGCCAGCATAAAGTCTCTCCCGTTAAAAAAATAATCAAGACAATTATTTGGACCACATCCTGACAAAACATTTCATCCCCAAAATTATGATGGCTAGTGACGAGGATGCTAGGCTGTTGTTAAATTTCGTTCTGTCTCATTTTAACATCCGTTAAGCTAGTCTTTTCACAAATGTTTTCTAGCAGCAAATACACTGCCTCCTGACAAGAAAAAAAAAAAAAAGGAACACAAAACCATTAGCTCACTATCACAGTTGTCAAATATTAGACGCAAAACGTCTTCATATTCTCACTCTTGCCCTGGTATTCCAAAGGCAAAGCGAAAAGAAAAAAAATCAGACAGAATGCGCAGAGCGAGACCGGCAGCTAAGCAATTATCCGTGCGGGAAAGTGACGTACAGAAGCCAGCTCAATTCTCCTTCCCCTTTACCTCTGCCCCTTCGGCACGTTCAAAAAAAAAATCCACATCATTCTTTCTTCAAAACATAGTTCATGTATGTGCAGGGGAAGGTGGGGTGGAGGGGGGGCTCGGATATAAATAACTCCAGGGCCTTTGCCCTTAAATCACAGGAGTGTTCTCTTAAGTGAACATGTGTTCCTCTGCTTCTGTGTTCAGAGCATCAACCCCCAACATACATGTGTGCACACACATGCACATGTACACATCACAAATGTGCACACATATGTGCACACATGTACACATACACTCGCATGCACGTGCACACACGCACATGCGTACACACGCACACGCTTGCTTTAAAACACGGTCCGGGTTCCCCTTCCTGACCTTTACCCCTAGAGAATCGGGATCCCCACCCCCTGCGGCCCCCACACCTGCCGACGCTGTGCTCCCTCTGAGAAGCCTCTTTCACACAATCCGAGTGTCCGATCGAAGCCGGACTCCACTCTCTGATTCCTGTCCTCTGTCCCCAATGGCCCTGCCTCAGAGTCTGCCCTGAGCTGAACCCCAAGGAAGCAGGGCCAGCCTCGCGGCTGTCCAGGCTGTGACCGTGCGAGGCCCCCGCACAGAAGGGGACGCTGGTTACACCATTAGCATCTCTATTTTAAAAACTGCGCTTGTATGACAACTTTGATGATTTACAGATGTGTGATTTATTTCATTTGCAATTTCCCAGCACATGGCAATAAAGCGTGTCGCTCTGAAAATCAGTGTAGTCGGACAGTTCTCCACCGGATGGGGGTCGAGTGTCTGTGGAGAGGGGTGACTTCGTCTAATTTCCACAAAAAACTCTTCTCGAATGTTTGAAACTTTCTGGGGTCCTGGCCATTCACTAAAGCTTCTTTGTTTAATTAAATTCTTCGTTCAGTGAACTCCGCTTACAACTGCGTTAACATCTCCTTCCCTACACCGAAATCTAGTATTTCTCTCTCAATAACTTCAGTTAGCAAGCACATCTTCTCCTAGAAGCAGGCCCCTAAATGCTGCCGCATCCTCTAGCCCCGTTTCTGTCAATCAACATTACTATGCACACGCTAATGGAAACACAATCACCTTTTGTCGCAGTAGGAGATTAATTACGGCTCCAAAAGAGATGTCCATTACAGACGCACTCCACCAATTAAAAATCCTTAACAAAACTTGTTGTTTGAACTTGAGTTTCAATGTCTGAATATATTCCTCAGATTAAACAAACAAACAAAAAAAGCATAATTAAATTAGGCTCGCGTATGACAATTCATTTTAATTTGCTTGTTTCGTTACTAATCTTTACAAAAAGTTCTCTCCAGCTATTTACTTTGAGCATCAGAAGGTATGACAACATTTAAGAGGCAATTACAGACCCAAGTCAAATGGAATAACGAACCCAACAGGAGTCCATATACACTCACCTCGATCCCCAGAGAACAGGTTTCACTGCCATTGGTGACGATTTGCCCTAGTTGACAATCCAGGTGTGGAAACCTTAAAAAGAAAAAAGACACGGGAAAATTTAGAAAAATAAAAAGGAAGATGCAGGAAAGCGTAAACAGTCATTTCATGATAATACTTGTGAAATTAAAATTGGTTCGGGAATTCTTGAATCTAAGCAGTAATTGTCTCACGAATACACTCTGCCTAATTGGAGTTGTTTCGTAGACTCCGTTTTCCCATTGGCTGTGTCTAGGATTTTAGAGATACTTAATCTTATTTCCAGACTGATCCTGGATGGATTACATGACTTCAATGTTCTTTCTGTCTTAATCCCTCAAGTCGTTAAGGATCTGAAACCTGACTCTTAAATACACCACATAAACAAAGAACCTTAAGGACATAAGACTTGGCTTTTGTCAGAATACCTCTGATACGTGAACAATCATGTCCATGTTGTAGATCTTAATTTTCCGAAATTGCACCAAATCTATACTGTTGTGCTTATTTTCTTCTAATTCGGAAGATGTTTAAAAGCCAGAAGAACCATGCATTCTGTAGTATTAACAACCTGAATACTAATTAAATCCTTAATAGACCTGTGTTTCAAAATAAATCAGCAAAAAAGTACTTTCCTCTCAAAATTGTCCAGCAAGAAGGTGAGTCGTCAGGTGGTAGAAAAGACAGATTTTCCTCCCGAATGCCACCGCAGCAGATACCACGGAATGCCTAATATTATTAGCTCGAGTCACATAAAACTGCTGATACCCAACCATTTTCTACCTACAAAAATGACACGTTCAACATTTTTCCAAACAACAGACAGGATTTGGAAATCTAGTGCCTGAGAGACGAGTCTGCAGAACTACTGATTGCTCGGCACGCGGCATCTTTCTGAGCGGTGGCCGTGGTTAGGGTCTTCACCGTTTCCAGCATCTGTACCCGAAAGACGGTAAACGAGGTGCCCCTGGCACCTGGCAGAGCTCAGGAGTCCCAAGAGCCTAAGTGTGGGCGGAGAGAAAAGCTGAGGGCCGGCAACGAAGAAGAGGTGACAGTAAGAACACAGACCCTCAGAAGGGGCAGCCAGAGGGCAGGCACGTCGGAGTGAGCGAGGAATGCGGTGGGCGGGCGGATGAAGGGCCGAGATGCCTGGGACAGGAAGCAGGACGGCTGCCAGGACCCACATGGCAGGAGCATCATCATGTCACACTGAGAGCATCAGCAGCTCCCCGTCCAGACGGAAGGACTGGGAACGTGTGCTTCGGTCGAACAGACATCTAGCAGCCCACCCACCGGAGGACCGACCCCAGGTCCTGCTACGGACCCCAGCCACCCCCATCGACGAAGTGCGGGGTGCGGGCAACGCCATCGGAACCAAAGCCCGGCAGAACGGGGGCCGCGTGAGTCCCCAAGGTATAAACACGCACACGTTGTCAAAACGTGGTTTCCTCTGAGATGGAGCGGGAAGGGCTGAAATGATTCTCCCGGCTCCCAGGGGACGGGCACGTGAGCCGCCTGCCGTAAACTGTTTTGCTGTGGGTTTTTTTTTTTTTTTTGCACGAATGAGCAGCCAGTTGCAAAATAAATTTTTTGATCTCGTTGGAGAACCGTGCATCGATGTCTCATTCCCTGGTTTTAGAGCTGACTACCTGACGATAAGCCGTGGGGTCATGACCAGCATTCTGGCCACGCAGGGCGGCGACGAGGCACAAGCCGACGGGCGAGGCGAAAGCCGTCACTGGGTTCATCATCGACCAAAATTCTAAAACACCGTAAAAGCAAGAGGGGAGATCAAGGGGAGAATGTCCGACCCTCGGAGGCTGCTGCCCCGCTGCGACTCTCCCCTTCAAAGGGCCGTACCGTGACCTAACGTGGACCGCCCTGATGCGGACGGCACGTGCACGAATGACGGTGATGGCGGAGCGACAGCCCTGACAGTCACAGAAAAAGGAAGTCGTTGTCATCACGATAAATAGGCCGCAGGTAAAGAGCTGCTGCAAAATGTCCACCCTGCATGAACGGTCAGAATTGCACCGCGAGAGTTAGAAAGTGACTTTACGTGACTCAAGCAGCTGAATGACAGTATGAATGAACTTCAGGAGCGCGGGCGGAGGTGCGGGAAGACTATACACACGTGTGGGAGCCGCCAGGGGCCAACGGCATGAGGCCGCCCTGCGAGGGGCAGCTGGTCGACCCCACACGGCGGGGCCCTCGGCCCCAGGAGTCACCACTGAGGCCAGAGCAGGGTCCACACGTCAGCCAGGCACCGGGACACTGGAGCTGGCACAGAGGCACGGGGAGAGGGCACCACCTAACGTCCCGAGTCCTATAATAAAAAGGCCAAGGAAGTGAATTCTCTGCACGTCCATGCAAACCGGAGAGGGGGCCGCACGCTGATGCTGAGGGGCTTGTTAAACGGAGATGCCTGGGCACCACCCGGACACGTATCCTGGACTCTCAAGAACTGATGGAAACTGCCAGCAAGGCGGCCTCCCGATGCCCTAGGGGTCTGCGCTGGGTCATCGGGTCTGCGCTGGGTCATCGGGCCTGTGACACATGCTATATCACGTAGTCACCATAGCAACTCTGAGTCGATTTCACTGTCGGTTTTGCAGAAGAGGAAACTGGGGGAGGCCGAGAGGTCAAGTGACTTGCCCAAGATGTTAAGGAAGAAGGAACAAACCCCACCTCGTGACGTCCTTCTTAAAGCTCTGCGGTAGGTGCCCACGGCCTAATGTGGCGTATGCTGCAGGCACCCTGCAAAAACATGGCCCCCAACTCTAACTCAGCCAGCCACATGGCCACTTCTGCCACCCATGCCCCGTGCCCCAGCCGAAACCACCGTTCCAGGCGGTTTCCTTTATTTATCTCTTGTAATAACTGTTTACATAAAATCTGTTTTGTCCGATATTTGTACAGCCACTCCCAATTCTCTTGGTCACTGTTTGCATGGCGTGTCTTACTCTATACTATGTGTGTTCGAATATAAAGTGGGTCTGTTGGAGAGGGCATATAGTCGGATCGTGCTTACTTAATTCATTCTGCCAATGTCTGCCTTTTTATTGGAGTGTTTAGTCCATTTACATTTAATGTAATTACTGGTAGGATTTCCACCAGCCATTTTATTGATTTCTATATGTCTTATGTCTTTTTGTTTTTTATTCATCCCCAACTGCCTTCTTTAGTGTTACACCATCTTAATTCCTTTGTTGTTTAGGCCGCCTTGCTGGCAGTTTCCATCTTAATTCCTCAGTTGTTTTCTGAGTCATATCTACTGTCGTTTATATTTACCTATGTAGTTACCTCTACTGATACTTTCTTCTGTGGATTTTAGTTATTGTCCAGTATCCTTTTGTTACAACCTAAAATATTCCCTAGGTCCGCTAATGACAAATTCTCTTTTATTTTTTAAAGAATTTTAAACAAATTCTCTTGTTTTGTTCATTAAGGCATCTGAGATGTCTTCAATATTTTTTCTTCTATTTGAAGGACAGCCTTGCTGGATTGGATCTAGAACCCGCAAACTGAAGGGCCCTCCTCCCAGCACTTTGAGAACATCCTCCTCCGACCTCCTGGCCTCCGTGAGCTCTGATCGGAAGTCAGGTGTCAGTCTTCGCAAAAGACTGCAGTGCGTAGTGACCCCCTCTCCCTGAGTGCTGTCCGCATTGCGGCTCTCACCACTCGACTGCTGCGTGTCTAGCTGTACACCTCTGTGCTTCTCCTCTGAGCTCACCTCGGATGTGCGGATTCATGTTACAAATGACACACGGCAAGTTGGGCCATTGCTTCAATATCCTTCCTGCTCCCTTCTCTCGCTTCTCCTTCTGGGAATTCCAGGGGCCTATGCTGGGACTCATGAAGGCGAGTCTAGGATCCTGTTCATTTGTCTTTACTCTTCTGGCTTTCTGTTCTTCAAACTGTATCACTTCAATTGACCTGCTGTGAAGTTCACCGAGACTTTCTTTTGCCAGTTCAAATCTCTGCTGAGCCCTCTAGTGATTTTTTTCATGTAATTGAAAAGATTTCTATTTTGCTCTTTTTTATATATATAATTTTTATCTCTTTATTAACATTCTCTATCTGATGGACATCATTCTCATACTTTAATTCTCTAGACACCATCTTCCTTCACTCCGAATACAATCGTAAATGCTGACTTACAACATTTGCCTAATAAATCTAATATCTAGACTTTCTCGAGAAGCTTTGTATTGTATTTTCCCTGTGAATTGACCATACTTTCCTGTTTCGTTCTGTGTGTCGTAATTGTGTGGTGAAAAACTGGATTTTAAATGATATGGCAACTCCAGAAATAAGATTCCACCACATCCCCACCACAGGTTTATTGTTGTTGTGTGTCTTTGTTGTTCTTAATACCATTTGTCCATTTCCCGAACTAATTCTGTAAAATCTACTTTCTTTATCATGCACAACCATTGAAGTCTCTGCTCTGGTCCTCAGCTAAGGCTGGGACGGAGATGTCCCTAAATGCTCTGAGTCAGGATGTCTCGCAGCCTTTGCTGCAGGGCTCTGCGTGGGGACCGAGACAGGCTTCCTATGCTCTGACAGGCCGCTGACAGCTCAGCCTCAGCCTCTCTTCCTGCCCCTGCAGAGTGCCAGCGTCAGCCAGAGGGACAGAGGGCGGCGTTCTCAAGTCCTCCCTGGGCAAATGCACAGCTTTGCGCACGCACAGGGGCTTCTAGAGTCTAAGAAACGTGCCAAAGCTTTCCGAACCCCTCTGTGGACGGACGTCTCCTTTCCCGATTATCCCTTTTCAGTTTCTGGGTCCCCCTCTGCTCACCCGACAGCGCAGCTACCTCAGGCAACTGTGATGTCAAACAGTTGTTGCTGATTGTTTTCAATAAGTGCCCAACGGCTATTTACACAGACTGCATTCTGAGTCAGGGGGAGTGAAAACAAGCTGAGTTTTCTTCAGAGAGCTTCCCGACAGGTCAGACGGTAGCAATTCCTGAGAACTGGGTATCTGAGGAGGACAAAACAGGTCCCTTCTGACAGCTCTTAGCTCTCAAAGCTACTGTGATGCTAGAAACAGGAAGGCGGAATCAGTTTAATTGCCACAAAGGTCACTGCTCTTACCAAGATGAAGTTTCTTTCTTAAAAAAACAAACAAACAAACCACTTGGATGGTTATTCAGTTGTTAATTTCCAGAGTTCTAAAATACTCTATTTTGACAATTTGGCCTCACTCAGTGAAATTCCGTTCTTACTGCTTTCTTACTGCTGTTTTAGGGAAGAGGGTCTACAGAATGTCCCCACGCCACATCCCAGATGGGGCCCGAGATAAAGGTATTTTAAACCCATAAAAACTAATGCAAAAAAAAATCTGTGATGAACCAAATGTCAAAATTGTAAATTAAGACATGATCAGTAACGTCTCACACCACGCCACGGTGGAGCCTTACACAAAAGGAGGAATCAAATACCCATTCTGTCTTTTTAAAATTCTTGACATTTTGTTCACCATGGGTTGTCGCACTAATTTTTATTGTTTAAACGGCATTAAAACGTTCCTTGTTTTCCACTGCTTGGTGTGTTGGTACCCTCTTAAATTTCATGCCTGAGGCGAGTGCCTTTGTAGTCCCAATCCTGGAGAAAGGTGACTTCAGACATCTCCGGTTGTGTTTATTTATTTATTTATTTTTCTAACTCTCCAAACTGACATATTAGCTCTAACTCCCATTTGCTCTCCACTACAGTACTTTGGGCTGTTGTCAAAATAACAATCCTAAAATCTGACAGAAAAATTTCCGTGTGAAGTTTGAGAGTAGAGGACCACGTAGTTATATTAAACTAACCTCTTAAAACCGCTCCTAGGGCAAATTAGTTCACTCAATACGAAATTCATTCCTAGCTGCCAGTTAAACCAATATAAAGTGGGTTTTTTAAAGGAAGTATATGCCAGTCTTTAGGAAATTAACTGTCATGTTTGGCATGTATGCCGTACAAACCTCCTAAGATAAGTGCAAAATAAATAGAAAGTGCATCAGGCTTAGAAATAAAGTTTCACCAAAATTATTCTGTTGCATGATCTCAGTTCTCACAGTGGCTTCCCTCAAAAAACAAACCGATAGAAGTAAAAGAATTAGAGACAAAAATATGTTTGGCAGAATACGTGGCAAAATTTCCAAACTGAGAAGACAATTAATTGTGTGTAAAGAGAGACTGCCTGCCTTGAGAAGCTATTCTGAGTGATTTCAAACAACGCAGTACAAACACAGTTAATGCTGGGTGGTGTGGGGTTACTCCCCTGTCTTAGCCTTTAACACAGATAGAGTTCAAGTCCTTAAGATAAGTCCTTCGCAGTGCCAGCCTGGTGACGTGTGGGTATGCAACTTCCCTATTAAGGCTTCATTATTTGTTTCTGCTGCTTGACCGTCATTTCTTATAATCTGTGGCCAGAGAGTCAGTCCATGCTGTTTTCCACTACACTTTTGAAACGCATTTCAAATCACTACGTCCACGTTAGCCTGTTTCTGGACAAATTTATTGCCTTATCGCAGTCATGAAGCCGAAGGACTAAGTTAGCTTTCCACTTCCGCTGGCTGAGTCAGAGTTCCCAAAGTCAGCTCGGCCCGAATCCCATGCTGCTGCCTCGCCTTTCGCGGGCTTTGCTTTCCTAAGAGAACTGGACCGATAGGTTCGGTGGGCCTGCAGGACTAAGCGTTATGTCCTACAAGTGACACGTATCACATAAAGAACAATGACCATTAGGACAGGCCCATTCGCAAAAACTAGAGCACAAAATACCCAGGAAGAACCTGAAGTCGTTTTCCACACGTGGAAGGGCGTGGGTGAGAAGCCGGCTCCCCCCCCTCAAACCCTAACTCACCCCAGACGCCTTCAGGCCATGGGGTTCTCTGCACTCGGTTTCGCTTAGACGCTGCCCCGGGTTCCTGACGTTCTGACATTCTCCAGGAAAGGGCAGAGGGCTTCCCACTGCACACCCGTCGTTCGTCACAGTCCTAGCTGTCCCTAGGGGACTGCAGGGTGACACGGTACTCCCTGCGGGCCCCTTTCCTACAGGCCGAGGGGACCGTCGCTGAAGACCCACGACCTCCTCCCGGCCCCCAGTTTTGGTAATGCTCTAGAATGGATTCCAGACGTGCTGGAGGCCGCAGGCAGCCCTGGTCACAGGCATCCTGGTACCAACCGCCTAAGGCCCCGAGGACGCCACCATCATCCGCTGACACAGCCTCAGGCCACTGGAGGGCAGGGTCCCAGGGCAGGACGCCACCGCAGCGGGGTACAGCGCCGCCTGCTGGGTGGGCGGCACCGGCCACAGGCGTGAGAAGCCCCCCGGAGGGCCCGCGGGCCTCCCTGCTGTCCTCCTGAGCACCAGCCGAGTCCTGGTCTGAGGGCCCGCACTGGCCATGCCCCAGGGAGTGAAATGCTCCTCCCCGGACATCCCTGTGGCTCCCCCTCTGCACTGTGGGGCTCTGCTCAGCCTCCCCCAACCGAGGGGCCCACCTGACAGCAACTTCCTGCCCACATGCCCTCTGCCCCCCGATTTACTATTCCATAGCACTGACCCTACGGGATATGCTAAATATCTTACTACGACTTACCCATCGCACTCTACGCCCCTCAGAGGCGCGGTCTCTGTTATGTTCACTGTTCAGAACATCTAATGCCTAGAACAGTGCCTGGTGCATGCACACACACGCACACACACTCGAGTGCTCGCTGGATGTCGTGGAAAACAGAGCTGGACACTTGGTTAGAAGCAGCAGAGACAGACGGAGTTCGGTGTTGACCGCAGCCACGGCAAGAAACGTGTGACGCTGAGCTCGGCTTCGATCCACGCGGAGGCGGCTGGGTATTAGGAGAGAAGGACGAGGACCAAGGACAAGGGACCGAGGACAGGCACGCGCACATGAGCGGGGCTCAGGCAGGGTCCAGGAAGTGCAAAACTACCAAGAGTGAGGGGGGCAGCTGGACAGCGGCACTGTGATTAGGCCACCTGTGTGTGCTCGGTGGCATGCGTCAAAGCTGGGCTCCCCCCCCCACACACACACACAGACTGGGAGACAGGCCCTGTCCTTCCTGATGACTGCGTTTCAAAGGACTGGCTGTCGGTCCTTGAGGAAGACCCGGCTGGTTTGTGCAGATACAGACACACCTCGCAGGGGGCAGAGAAGGGACAGTAACTACAGGTGTTTCTAATCAATGCTTAACGAAAGGGGGGTCGGGGTCCTATCGCCATCAGGTGCTGGCCGGAGCACGGGGTAGCCCTCTGGGCAGACTGGAGCTTTTCCAAACAGGAACTCCAGTGTGGCTGGGTCATCGCGCGCACACAGCCTTCGGCGGCTAGAAGCCACGTCAGAGTTTTCTTGAGTCTCTTCGTGGGAGACGGGGTAGACAACACTGCTGAAAGTCTCAGGTGTTTTTTTTTAGGCCAAGGCTGAGTCCGGCCAAGAAAGGGGCTCAGAGGAGGCTGACTGAAGTCTGGTCAAGGGCAGAGTCTCTGTGAGTGGGTGGGGTGGGTGGGTGGATGGATGGATGGAGTGATGGAGTGTACAGGTTGGTGGGAAAAGGTCAAGGAGATCAGATCAGAAGACATCCCAATTCAGATCTGAAGGAGAAATCATGTCAGAAAGAGGGGAAGCCCCCCCGTTCCTGTCAACAACCCCCTCCTACTCGATCCTGCGGGGACAAAACACCACTCACATTTACTCCTGCAAACTGCTCGTGGGGACGAGTCGACTGTTCATCCTCGTCCCTGCTGACCTGCATTTGCTTCCCGCGAGGTATTTTCCAGCCCGAGTTTGCTCGCTGCTTAACATTCCTATCAGAGACAGCTGTTAAGACGGCTCCCCACGGAGCCAGTGCAACCTGTTCCCTTGACTTTCTATTAACGAAGCATCTTTGGGGACGTTTCTCTTCCATCCCCTGAGCAGCCGCCTCGGAGACAGGACGAGCTTTCGCCCACTTTCCCCCTTCCCCATTCTGCTCAGCCCTTCTCCGCCTCCAGGTCACTCTCGCTTCAAAGAGTCCCCGTTGTGTGCAGTCACAAGGCAGGAGCTGGCTCTCCTGGCGGCCACCTGGTCTCAGGAGCCCCGCATGCCCAGGGTAGAACAATCTGCGTTTTCTCAGCACGTCAACTACAGGATAGTGCCTAGATTTTGTTTTTGTCAAACGCGAACTTGGGAATGACCACAGGCACGCAGCACTAGCGGCCCTCCCTGGGGCTCAGGGGACGCCTGCCAGAGGGACTCTGAGGCTTAAGATTCATTAGCGACCCGGGCAACCTGCCTCTGCTGGGAGATGCAGCTTACACCATGAAGCCGGGAGAGACCCGCCAAGCATGAGAGTCTGACACGCATCTGTCCTCCAGATACTATTCTTATCTTCCCTTCACAAACCTCCGTCCCCGCTGCTCCCTCTAATGCCACAGCAGCGGTTCATTATAAAAGTGCGTGGGCTGGGCTGGGGGTGCGTGCGCCCCTCCCCACTCCAGCCTTCAACGGTCTCATACGGTGTCAATTAGGCAACGGCCCCAACAGCCAGTTTAACGGGGTCCAAAAAGCACAGTCCGAGCTCTTACATAAGCCTTCCTAAACCATCCATAAGATCGGCCCCAGACCGGAGTCCGGGGAATTATATAAGGTAGACAGAAAACACTGAGTCAGTGGCCGGGTTTACTCCCCACCTTAAAAATAACCAAAGCTTTTTGCACTTAACTGACTAGTCTCTATAAACATAAGTTTTTAATGTGATGGAGAAAAGGATCTTGAATACGACTTGCTTATCTTTTCGTGTAAACATAAAGAACTAGCCTGACGCGGTGACCCACCTTCCCTGTCACCTCTGCACAAAGAAATGCCCCACATAGGACATCCCGATGTATCCTACGTGCAAATGTAGGTCTCTAACAAACATCAGCTGCTCTTCGCCTGCTTTATAAAAACGTCAAGAAAGATACTTAGACAAAATACATGCTATAATTCTTCGACACATGTCCTTTCCAATGCCATTTTTCTCTCCCCATATTTCTAACCACTTATTTTTCACTTACCGGGAACCATTGTGGCCACACCTGGGGCTACAAAGTGACAAATTAAAAAAACAAAACAAAACAAAACAGAGCCAGCCAAGGGGTCTCACCCCTGACTGTGCATTAGAATTACCAACAGAACTTCCAACACAACGAATGCCACAGCACCACCCAAAATAATCAATTGGAACAAAATATTGGGGTAGGGGAGGCTCAAAACCGGGTGCCTGACATCAGTGTATCTGATGCTTTCTATTTTTGTCTTCTTCTTACCTAAACAAAAAGTAGCCGTAAATATAAGAGGGGGTTGCAGAGGTAGATTTTTAATAACTGGCAGCTCATAATTACTAAGTTTCCATCAACCATAAAAGTAAAAATCATCCAATAGTTTGAAAGCCATAAAGGATATCTCTGGGATCCTCTTCATTGCTCTCGATGAACAGCAAAGAATTTTCACCAAGTTTTTAGCAGACTCTCCAAAACCTATTTTTTTTTTAATGTTTTGCGATCCTACCTAATAAAGTTCAAAGAAAGGACCCTATGCCATCTTAGAGAGCATCTCAAGCGAAGACCATGCTCATCTGCAAGGAAAGTTTTGGTTCAAGGCAGAAATGAAGGTTCCCACTTATCTTCGACCTCCTTCCTTCCATGCTCTACCGTCGCGTTCATAACTTTACAATGAGCAGATATCTTTTTTTCGAAAGCCCTTACATAACAGAGAGTACAGGCCCCTTTGGTACCCTGCCAAGAGTACTTCTTTCCATGTTTGTATTTAAAATAGAACGGTAGTAATATCCCTCGTGTGCCTGAGATTCCTGTGCTCAGGCTCCGAATGGAAGAAAAAATAATAATAATAATGGATGTGGCGACCCGCTTCGCTGCTGCACGGTGCGCAGAGCTCCGAGGAAACAGCACATTCAGAGGAGGCGAGGCGAAGGCAGAGGGCACAGCGCCCGCAGCCGGGGCGGGGCTCGGGGAACCTCCCCGCCGCCCTTCCGAGCTGGGGATGGTGCGCCGGGGCGGCGGGCGCAGGTGCGGGAGGAGCCGCAGCCCTCGCCCCGGCGCGGGCCGCGCCGGGCCGGGGTAAGTGCCGCGGCGACCGCCGCGCGGAGCGCGCGCTGCCCCCGGCCCCCGACTCCGCACCTGTCACGCGGCGGGCCGCGGCGGGCAGGCCGTGCGGGGCATGCACTCACCCGAACGGCGTCCCCGAAGCCAGCACGGAGCCGCCGGCGCCCGATGGACGGGCTCTCAGCCCGGACCGGCTCCGACGCGCCCCCCGCGCCTCGCCCAGCCCGACTTTCCTCTCCGGCGACGTGTCCGGACACCCCTGCGCGGTGGCGACAAACTTGCGGGGGACCGCGGGCCGCCCCCGCCCCGGGCCGCGCCCGAGGCCGCCCCCGCCCCGCTCCGGGCGCCGGGGCCGCGGGGCCGCGGGGGGCGCGCTGGGCACGCGCGGGGCGCGGGGCGCTGGCCGCCCGGACAAAGGAGGGCGCGCGGCGGCCGAGCCCGAGCCGGACGCGCCGCGCAGCCCGCGCAGCCCGCGCAGCCCGCGCAGCTCGCGAGGCGCGGTGCGCGGTGACAGCCGGGCGGCGCGGCGACCGCGGAGACGCACACGCCGCCCCGCGCCTCCTCCCGCTCGCGGCCGCCGCCGCCGCAGCGCCCCCTGCCGGCCGCCGGGCCGCGGTGCGCGCGCCGCGCGCCGCTCCCGCCGCGCGTGGGCGCCGAGGTCACGCACCCCCCAGCCGCGCGAGCGGCGTGCCACCTGCCGGGCGCGACCTGCGTGGCCTCTGGGGACGGGAAGAGGGGGCTGCTCCGAATCAGGAATTGGGGGCCAGCAGAGGGCTCCCTGGGGAGCGGGAGCATCCCGACTCCCAGGAGCCCCGAGGCGCCCCCGGGAAGTGCGCGCGGGAAAGGCGGGCGCGGCTCCCTCGCACCAAACTCCTGTCTGTGTTCACCGAGCACCGGTGGTGCCGGCCCCGCCCCTCCTCCCTACCCCCACCCCCACCCCGCCTGGCCCACCCTAGGAGTAAAGTATTTCAATGACTCCTCCAGGGCCCTTGCAGCCCTGAAGCGCTCCCCAGCCCGGCTCCTGGAAGGTCCCCGAAGGCAGGGGAGGTCAGAGAATAAACACCCACCGTCGTGAAAATGAAGCGCGCTGGGGCGGGGAGCTGGTCCTTGCCCTGTGTCGCTGTTTTCTTTAAGTGGGGTGTCACTTGCCCCCAACTACGAGCCTAAGCACTATTTTATCCCGGTTAATTTTTTAAACACGCTGGACGGCTGGGTGGAGCCATGAAACAGCACCTTTTTTTCTGCACCACTGCCTTTTTAAATTATCCTGTCAGCTCTCCCTGCTCCTCTGGAAGAATCTAGGGCAGATCTCAGCTTTCCCCGCCTCTTCCAGGAGTTTGTCAACAGTCTGATTCTCCGGTTTTAAAACGTCCAGTCCCCTACAATTCTCACCGCCAACCTTCTCATCACCCTCCCCCTCTCCTAAAATTTGGACCGAAGGCATAGAACCCTTGCTCAGTAAATGACAAAAGATGGCCCAACGCCTCTGTTTAAAGTGTGGAGACACCTCTGTCTGTGACAGCCACTGAGAGGTGCCACTCAACTCTCAAGGGTGTCACGAAGGGACAGCCTCCAGCTGTCACAGCTTTGGATCCAGCAGAGCCATCTCCTGAGGTCACACATCCTCCAGCTGTTCCCAGCCCAGGGCTCAGTCTGGTGGGAGCCAGAGAGCCGAGCTACTCCCGACATGGGAGCCCTGTGATGGGCAGTGATGGTTCTGGAATGCACCACCGCCCTGAGCCCTGCGGCCCGAAGCTCCTCCAACCCAGTCGCCCTCCCCGGTCCCTCTCCGTTGGCAGGTGTCAGCTCTGCATCACCCCCTGCCAGCCTCCTCCTCCCTCCTGCACGACCCTACACAGGTGCTTTCTCCACATACCTTCTGTGCCTCTGATCCGTCTTGGCATCTGCCTGTCACAGGTCCCAAACTGGCACCGTCATCTCCTCTCCCCAGCAGTTATTCTGTGACAAGTCCCGCTGCAACATTTGCTTACGCTCGTATTTAGAAACTGTAAAAAGAAGAGTAGAATGTTCTTTTGCAAAAAAAAAAATATATATTTATTTTATCTATATATTAGTTTTTATATTTTTATATTTTATATTTATATATTTTTTTAAAAATCGGCAAGTATCTTAGTCTAGGTCCCCGCCCAAGCAGAACGGGACAGGACTTGGATGCAGGGAGATTATGTCAGAAAGCGGGAGTATTGAAACAGTGGGACAGGGAAGAATGAACAGTCAGTATAAAGGTGTGTCATCAAAGTCACTGCCATTCACAATGGGCACTCAGCGCTGCAGGGTCTTTGAGGAGCTTACGAGTCTTCCCGGATTCGTCACCTGCAAGGCGGGGACCGAGCAGTGCCCTCCAAGCTCCTGTCCTCTGTGGGCTGGAACTGCCTTCGGACTTCACTTCCCACACACTTCCAGGCGCCCAGGGCTTTAGAAAAGACCCCGAGGCAGAAGCACGGGGTGACTTGTAGCAGCATCCTTGGGAGGGGGGACACTGTCGACTTGAGTCCCCGCTCGCATGAGGTCCATCAGAGCGACGGTTCAAGGGCAGCCAAGGAGACGTGGTACACGGCATCGCAGCGTCTGTGAGAACGGGTCTCGGGGGATTTCCCTGTTGCCTTTGCAGACCAGGGGCACGTCCGTGGCCAGAGCATCTGCCTGTGAGATTCCAAGCTGCCGAAGTGCCCAGGGAAAAAGGCAGAGGAAGAAGGGCAGAGTAGTGTTTGCATGTCATGTGTGACACTCGGCAGAAGTCCGGTGACCTAGTCCATGCGGGCTGCTCTAAAAACACACCATCGGCTGGCAGCTTATAAACAACAGACGTGTGTTGCTCACAGCTCTGGGGGCCACACGCCCAAGGTCAGGGTGCCGACGGCGTCACTGTCTGGGGAGAGCCAGCTTCCCGGACAGCTGTCCCTTCACCGTAAGCTCATAGGACGGAAGGGTGACAGAGCTCTCTGGGGTCCCTTCATCAGGGCACAGTCCCACTCCTGGGGGCTCCACCCTCATAACCCCATCACCTCCCAAAGGCCCCGACTCTTGATACTGTCAGTTTGGGGGGTAGGTTTCAACACCTGAATTTGGGGGAGACACAAACATTCAGACCATAGTGACCGATGCATCGCACAGCACGGCACTTGCAAGGACACAGGGAGTGCCTGGACTGTGACGAAAACCCCACACAAAGCCTCAGCCGGACCGGGGACATACAGAGTGAGATGTCCCAGCCTCCTCGTTCCGGCTGAC
Organism: Eonycteris spelaea; assembly: GCA_003508835.1. Lineage (NCBI taxonomy): Eukaryota > Metazoa > Chordata > Mammalia > Chiroptera > Pteropodidae > Eonycteris > Eonycteris spelaea. Next base: position 623,908 of record PUFA01000142.1, on the reverse strand, counting down.
AAGCGCCAATTGCCCCGTTTTTAGGAATTCTGTGAGCCGCTCGTTAAACACAGCCCTCACTGCATCTTAAATTACTTAAGTTACGTATACTGTATTAAGCACAAGCTTACGGATACCCATCTCCTCCCCCGCCCTGCTGCGTGTGTGTGTGTGTGTGCACACTCTCGTGTTTATTTACAACCGGCGCACGGGTGGGGCGGCGACACGGCCCTGCACCTCTTTCCAACCCCACGCTCACTGGTGCCCCTTTAGCAGCTCGAAGCCGTCCACGGGGGTGTACTTGCACCCCAGAACTCGGCAGACACCGCAGATCGGGGCTTTTTGTTTTCCCCCTCAAGGGTCCAGGCATCAAGACCTTCACGCGAGCACACCACAGCCTATGTGACATGGTCACGAAATGGCCAGAGCTCATGTGACCCACCCACGTTAGTCACTGGACGTGGACCAGCTAGGGAAGGTGCCGTCTGGGGCATCGGCTGCCCGCAGTTGAGGCAGGTGCGGAAGGAGCCAGGCTCGGGCCACCTGCTCACAGTTCCTGCAATGGCAGAGGTGACAAGCCCGCCCCAGAGGGGAGCCTGGACCACACATCTTTGGAACCGCCACGATGTTTTCTTATTGATTCCACATACTTGCTACTTCCGTAATTACCTCCATTTCTGTTTCTGATATTGTTTAGACGTGTCATTTTGTCCTATTTTTTTTCTTCATTAATTCTACTTAGGGTTTGTCTCTTTTTTGTCTTTTTACAGAACCATCTTTTGACTTTGTCGAGTCCACTGTACTTTACGTACAATTTGCTTAAATTCTGCTTTCTTATCACTTCCTCTCGTCCGTGTTCTTCGGGCTTATTCTATCGTTCTTTTTCATCTCCTCGGGTTGAAAGCCGAGTTCGTTCACTTCCAATCTTTCCTTTTCCAAATAAATATCCGACACATTCTTCTACGCAGTGATTTCAATATCACTAAACAGTACATTCTGAATATCCTCACAATTACTTCCTGACCCATGAGTTATTTAGGAGTGTCTTCTGAATTCCCAAAGGTGTGAGGCTTTTTGAGATGTCCTTTTGCTATTCATTTCTAACTGACTTGCAGTGGGTCAAGAAAACACGGCCTGTTTGATACCAACTCTTTAAAACAGATAGACTTGCTTATATATTCATAACTACACCATATTTTTAAAAAGAATATCTTCTCACTTTAAGGTGTTGGGTTCTGTGTGCTGTTCGTTAGGTCAAGGTTTTTAATCTCTTGATCCAAATATTTTTTTTATCTTTTCTAATATTTGTCTCCATAAACTGTCAATTACTGAGAGGGGGGTATTAAAATTGATGCTGAATTTGTCTATTTCTCTTTGCAATTCTGTCTGCTGCTTATACATATTGGAGCTACGGTACCAGAGGTTAACAAGTTTGAAACGCTGTATATTTTTGGCAAAGTACATATTTCTTCAATCTACATGATGCGTTTTCTCACCAACACTTTTACCTTCAAATAGTTGAAATATCAATATTGATACAGAAGCTTCCTTTCAGTTAATAATAAATATATATTTCTATCCTTTAACCTTTCTGTATGGTCTTGGGCATGTTCCCTACAAATTTGCAATATCCGGTTATTTTTATTCACTCTGACATCTACCTTTCACTTGTAAATATACCTCATTTAATTACTTATGTAATTATTATATAATTATATCAATTATTTATATAATTGAACCTACTTCTGCCATATAATTGCATACTTTGTTTTGGTCCTTTTTAAAAAATCTTCTTTCCTGCTTCCTTTGATGGAGGGTAATTTTGCATTACTTTACGTTTCCTGTTAGAGAAGTTATACACTCTATTTCTTTCTTCCAGTTGTTATCCTTAAACTTACAATATGCCCAGGGAACTGAAAATTCTCACTGTTTTATATCTCTGTGCTTCTTCTGAACGACGAAGGACTTTTAAGTATTTAAACTCTGATCATTCTCTGCCTAACTCACAGGATATCGGACAATATTTCAGTGGGTTTTTTTTTTACTCTGCAAGTCAGTGTTGTTATTATTTTATGCTCAGCATTTGCTCACCATCCCTTCCGGAATCTCCGATCTTTCTGGATCAATTCCTTCTTTCTGGAGCACTGTGCAGTTCGGTTTGCTAAGCTCGTGTCTTTATTTCACGACCAGCTCCACACAGCAGTTGTCCATGTCTGCATTTCTAGGTTAACGATTACTTCCTCTCTAGGCTCTTTTGCTGCCACTGTGAAGTCAGCCACCAGCCCCACCACTACCCTGCAGGGGTGAGCAGCCTCCTCTCTATCCTTGCTCAATTCCGCCCCCAACCGGTCAATGCCAAACTTACCACCTCTTTCAAAAGCAGACAGACCCGGCGCCTGCGGGAGCCCCAGTGACGTGGAGGCTGCTGCGTGCCAAGAGCATCTTCCTCTATCCCCACGAGCAGTAGAGTCCACACTGCGGCTGGCTGGAAAGGGACCTGGCCGGCACCCCGTCCCGAGGATCTGCTCCCTCCGAGAACTGGCCATCTTAGCACGGGGTCCCCTGGAAGCAGGGCCTGGAAGGGGACAGGGAAAGCTTTGTTCGGGGAGTTTACTGGGTTGAGTGCCCCAAGAAGCAGTGGTATGGGGGCAGCCGTAGGATATTGACGGAGGGGAACCAATCATGGATGCTTTGCTGAGCTGGCCCTGCCAGAGGTGAATGCTCTTAGACCCGCAGAAGGGTCCTCCGGGGGTGGGGGCAGGCGGGAGGATCACCCGCTTCACCCACTTGTCCAGAGGGTGTGTGTGCGTGAGCAGAACGGACCCCACAGGGCCACAAGCCACCGTGTTACATGTTTTCTCGGGCAGCATCCAGGTGAGGCACCGTCTGTAAGTGGAATACACCCGTCGCGAAGGACACACACTGCGCGATGCCACCTTCACGCCCTACGCAGAGTGGTCACGTTCACAGAGACAGAACGTGGCATGCCGGTCGCCAGGGGCTGGGGGGGGGTGGGGGCGGCGGGAACAGGGAGGTGGTTAACGGGGAGGGTTTTCCAGTCGTGCAAGATGAAAAGAGTTTTGAAGATGGACGGTGGGGACGGTCACGCAGCAGTGGAAATCCAGTCACCCTCGAATACTCACACGCACATTGTCTCCAATCAACACTGCAGAAGTATTTTTCTTAATGACATTTTTCTTTTGTCTCACTCACTTTATTATAAGAACGGAGTATATAACACATACAACCTAGACGACGTGTGCCTCCACCTGCTGTGATCGGTAAGGCTTCCGGGCGACGCGAGGCGGTCAGCAGTTAGGTTTTTGAGGAGCCAGAAGTTATACACGGCGCCCCGAACCCCGCACTGCTCAAGACTCAACTGTGCAGTTAATGCCACAGAACCGTACGGTTTAAAATGGTTAAGATGGTAAATTTCCTGTCACGGATGTCTTACAATTTTAACAATTGTAACCAGTGCTCCAACTAATCGACGAGCCAAAGGGACGGTTTTCAGTGGGGTCCCCCCCGCCCCCTCCCCGGGCCCGGCGACCGCAGGCTTGCCAAGCGTTTGGGTCTGGTCCCGCGTAAGGCTTGGGTGACATGTGTGGACGCCCCCTAACCACCCAGCCGGTGACACAGCCACGCCTCCCATCCCGATCACACCGCCCAGGCCCCTGCGCACGTGGACCACACAAAACACAGGGACATGGTGCCCATGAGCCTGGTCCCCACACTGGACCCCGGGCCTCCCGGATGCTCGTCGCCCCTCACTTTTCTGACACAGCCTGGCTCCAGGCTCCGGGGGGCAGGGACCAGGGAGTCGCAGAGGTGGCCCCTCGGTCCTGAGGCAGCGTTGCCGGGGGCTGCCTTCGCTGTCCGTGTCTCTCTGGGGTGGCACGGGCCACGGGACGCTGGCTGCAGCTGCTGGGTGCCACCAGCACCCCCCGAGCCAGTGGGGGTTGCACGGATGGCCACTTCCTGCTCCTGATCTCGACACCTGCTTCTCATTTACACTGGCGCTAACGCCCGGGAATTTAGAGACCTTTCTCCTTCTGAGATCTGATTACAGCTGGGTGTTCGGCAGTTAATATCCTAACAGATCCTGGAGCAAACTGGGTCGACTGGGTTTTGCCTCCACTTTTGTATTTGTCCCGAAGGTCGGTTTTTACTCCCCTCTGAGACTGCTCAAATGATACAGATGGTACAAAAATCATCATTTCTGTCCCTAGACCCACAATGACTTCCCTCAGGCAATTATTCCGGCATGCTAGAACGGCAGAGAAAAAAGAAAATGTCTACGATCCATTTGAATTTCCAATGCATTACGAGTTTCGAGAATGCGACATTAATTTAGGGATATAACTAAAACATTATTTATCGAAAGACATGTTCTTTGCTTCCCTTTGCTGCTTTTATGTGCTAATGATGAAATAAACTTCGGTCATTATGGCAAAGCCTATTGAAAAATGTACATGCCGATTTTAACACAACCTTGAGCATACAAAGAATCCTTTCGGGAAATCCGATACACTCAAGCCAGCTGTCCTGACATCCTAGGTTCCCCGGTTGTTACTTTATGCCATTGTGTCTGAAACCCTAATCACGGATGCTCTCACAAGAGGCTTCTTTAGGAGCACAAGAACCCCCCAAGACCTCAGAGCAGTGTTTATCTGAAGAGCAGTGAATGTGAATATTGACCCCAAAATTCAAACGTGATTATAAAGCTTGCATGATGACAGCACACAGATGACCTGTGTTCCTTGGGCCTCCCAGATCTTGACCAGTTTGGTTCAAACAAGCCTTTTCTACCTCTATTCAGCATTCTTCTGTTCTCCCCGGGGGGTCGCCGGGCCCTGCTTCTACACAGCTCAGTGTCAGGGCCACGCTGACGTGGTCCCTTCTCTCAAAGACTTCGCATTCCAGGTAATGACAGGTTGTGCAAGGACTGTGGCAGAGGCAGACAGGACAGCACGATGGATCTCGAGGGGGCGGGCGTCCCCTTCGGGTGTGAGTGTCCCCCGGCACTTGGTACGAACTTGCTATGAACTTGGCATGAGCTGCCTGGCCGTGCCTCGGGGACAGCCCCAGAGGGAAGGGAAGGGGCCCGGTCCCAAGGGGAAAGAGCTCGCTAACTATGTCTGTGTTCACGACTCTTTTCTAATGTTAGGCATTAATAATTTTTTTTTTTAATTTCAGAGTTTTCTTAAGCCTTCATTTCCCCAAAACTGAATTACTGGGCTAGACAATATTAACAAGTTTATGACTATATGTACAGATACTGATTATATATGTGCGGTATATATATATATACATACGTGTATTTGTATATATTATAGACATGTGTGTACATATGTCATGCATACCTTGTGGTATATTTATACATATACATGCATGTGTGTGTATGTATAACATATATTATATACACATGTAACACACAGAGGGAGATCTAACTAAGAAGGCTGCACTAACTTATACTCCTATCATCAATACAAGAAAAGCTATTTTACCTGCCTTTTAATCTTCTCTAAGAGATTTGCAAATTTGGTATATATAAATAGTAGCCAATTTCTTTCCTTTTCCCTTATCATGTTTTTAAATAAAACATTGAAAAATACAAAAGAACACGTGCTACCTGCAGGTACGTTATTAAACAGAGAAGTACATGTGAACCCCCAACCCGGCCACCGCCAGTGATGTCCTATCATGCCCCCTTTCCCCAATCCTCCTGTCACCCCCAAGGTAACCTGGGTCCTGATTTTACGTCCATCGTTAGCTTGCCTTTCTTTCAGAAGAATGTCATCGCGTTCGTACGTATAACAATGAGGCATTGGCGACTTTGCCTTTTAGCTGTATAAAAACGGCATCATAGGTAACGGAGCTCTGCAACGTGCTACTCGCTCGGCGTTATGTTCCTGAGATGCGTCTGCCGTGGCGCGTAACCGAACTTCATCCGTTTTCACTGCCGCGTGAATAGTCTGTCACTTTCCTGCTTGATTGTTTTCAGCTTTAGTTATTATGAATCCGTGTGCACATATCCTAAAAATCGCCTCACGTATCCAAAAGCGTTCATGATCATGGCGAATACTCTTTCCACGTCCGGATGAACGCGTGGGCTGCAGTGACGCACGCCCCACCGGACGACCCCGCACGCCCCGGTTCTCTCCAACGCTGGGCATGGTCGGACTTCTCATTGCCAATGGGCTGGCATCTGACTGTGGTCCTGATTACCAAGGAAACAGAGCATCTCCCCGTGGTCCTGGGCCTTCTCTTCTGTGAAATACCAGTTCACATCTTCTGCCCATTTTTCAATTGTATTCAGTCCTCTACCTTATCGATTTGTAGAAGTTTGCTGCGTACTCTGGACGCTGATCTTTGTGGATTACTCACATTACAAATACGCTCTCCCAGCAAATGACTTGATTTTCATTTTTTTCATGGTATTATTCTGAGGAAGTCTTCATTCTCAAGTAGGGAAATGAGTTTCTTTCATGAGTTTCTGTGTCTTGTTTAAGAAATTCGAAAGTCGGAAAGATATTCCCTTACATTTTGTTCCAAAAGCATTGAAGTTGTCCTTCCACGTGGTAAGGACTTAGTTAATGGGAAGTGAGTTTTGTGTTTTGAGAAAGACGGGGATTCGGTTTCAATGCCAGTCATGTGGATGCTCACACTGAAGAGTCCCTTCTCCTCCTGGTCACCTGCCACGCCACGTCCGTTACACGTCAAAGCTCCGTGGGTTCATCAGCTTCTTTCTGAACCCTCTTTTTCTTCTGTTGGGCAGTCTATCCCTATACGCTGTCCACCAACATCCAATGCATAAATGCAAAACTTAGAACCGTCTTTACACAGGCTAGAGCAAGTCCATCTACCTCATGTTTCCTGACTATTCTTGACCTTTTTTGCTTCCGTGTCCATTTTAGAACCCACCTGCCTATTTCAATGAAAATTCCATTCAGCTTTGGAGAGAATAAACAACATCATGATACAGAGTATCCCTCTCCAAAAACAGGAATATCGTTCCATTTTGGGGGGGTGTTTGTTCATCTCCTCCAATGAGCTCTTGTGATGGCTTGCGTACAGTCCTTGCACATCTCATTATAGTTGGCCCTGGCGTGGCAGGTTGCCGATTATCTCCAAAAAGATCCACCTGTCCTCCTGGGCACACGGCCGCCCACCTGGTGAGAGATTCTATCCGCCTGGGGGTAATGGCACCACTTCCTGGCAGCTCCCCCTACTCTCGGCTCTGCCTCCCACTGTGCAGATGCGGAGGAAGCAGGGTGGCCCAGCTTGGCTCACTCCGGTGCATAAGGGGCTCTCGGGAAAGACCAAGTGACAGAGCGGAAGAAGCCTGGGTTTCTGGGTGCCCTGTTGGAGCAGAGCCGACCCTCTAGTCTAGACAAGCCAAGCTAACGACTTCTCTTTTACTTAAGCCATGCTATTTGGGGGTATTTGACATGGCGTGCCATCTTGTTTACACCTTGTTAGATTCTGTTTAGTGACATTTTATTTAGGACTTTTACAGCTATGCTTAAGAGTTAAAATTGAACTGCAATTTTCCTTTTTTCTAGCGTTTTTTTTTTCTTCTTCTTGTTTTGATACCATAAAATGCATTAAGACTATTTCTACTTCAATCCTCTGGAACAATTTACATTTACATAAGATGGAATGATCTGTCGAGAAGATTTAGCTGAACTCATCGGTAAAACCATCCGAATCACACGTCGTTCTTGCTGGGAGGAATTTTTACTCTGGAGTCATTTGATTTCTTTAACACTTCCTTCGTCACTACGTAGTAAATGCTATCTCAATGCAGTTTTAATTTCTATTTTTTATATTACTAAAGGGGGCGATCATCTTTCCATATGTCTTCATTGTGGGTTTCCTGTTTTGCGGGTTGCCAGTTGATTTCCTTTTCCCGCTGTGAACGTTTAGATTAATCCCACTTCCCCTCCCTCGGTGGGTGGGTCAGGATTCCCTAAGCAGACCCTGTCGGCTTGGCCACATGACTTGCTGTGGCCAAGAATGTCAGCAGACATGACACAAGCAACAGGCTCCAGCCACATTCGTTCAGATTGGCTTAACCGCTTGCACTTGAGTTACCACCACGAGAAGCAGCCCTGGTACTCACCGATGGAGAGCGACGAGAGGTGCCTCTGGAACAAACCGGCACCCAAACCTCATCCTGGACCCAAGTCCACTGAACCTGCGGCCTGAAGCAGAGTCGCCCAGTCCACTCCGGCCCGAACCCGTCAAGTCGGAAGACGACCAGCAGCGTGTGTGGAAATCATTGCTGCTGTTTGTTGTAAGCCACTGGGTCTCAAGGGAATTTGCCATGCGGTAATATTGTGGTAACGGTTAACTAATACGTCTATTTACCTATCAGGGTGTTGGAGAATTTCTTATCAATTTTTCTATTATTCTATTTCAACTATTTCAATTGTATAATATTTCGATTATTATATTATTAACTTATGTAATTTTTAGAGTGAATTGTAATTTATATAAATAATTAATGTTATATGATTATTAGCTTATTGCTGTAATTAGCCCTGCTAGAGAGTGTCTTTTCTTTTGATGGTGTTTCTTAATTTTACATGCAGAAACTCATTTTTAGATAAATTTGGTCTACGGCCATGCCACCCCGAATGTGCCCGATCTCGTCTGATCTCAGAAGCTAAGCAGGGTACGGTTTGGTTAATACTTGGATGGGAGACCACCTAGGAAGACCAGGTGCTGTAGGCGTTTGTTTTTTTTTTTTTAATCATTAGATAAATTTGTATATTTTTTCCTCTGTGTATCTTTTACTGCTTTTGAACCTAACCAGTCTTTCCCAATTCTGAGATTTAGTAAATAATCGATTCCTTTTCTGTTTTTCTAAAATTTGAAAAAATGTGTAATTTTGGAATCTGTCTGGCATAACAGAAATATCAACCATTCCTCGATCTACTTCATTTTTTCCCCGAGTTCAGTGTCATATATCTGGGAACCCTAAAATCAACCCCATTTCGAATTAGAAAATATTTAAATTGAAAACACTTTCAGGTTATATAATAATCACTGTTTAGATTAACATGCTCGTTCTTGCTTTCACTTTTTAATTAAATTAGCATACCACTTTAACCATTCCAATTCCTTTGTGTTCAAACAACCAAGCTAAAATGAAGCTTTCCTTGGCCGCCCAGTTCCTCTAAGGAATTTAAATTCACCACAATCTTCTAGTAAATCCACATCTCTGTTCCTTATTCTTCAAAACAATTGTATTGCTTCCAAAAAAAAAAGTTACTATTTCCGGTTTCTGGATTATCTCGTGATCCCCTCGTCTGGACAAGTCGGAACAGCAGGCTGCATATTTCCTTGTTGAAATGACGAGGACGATGTGGGAATAGTGGGACCACTCTGAGGGCATCGGTGACACCGGTGGCAGCGAGTGGCTGTCCCTCTGCGGAAACTACCCCGGCTCTCCGGGGTGAGATCTGTCACTCTTCTCTAGACCCACACAGTGCGTTTCTAGAATTCCACTGCAACTGATCTTTTGTTCACAAGTGTGTTTGTCCCACCTGACTAGGCGTCCTCATTGGCGGTCGCTTATTTCTGGTTGTCTAGCTCCACCTTGGTGGCCGGCTCATCGAAGATGCTCCGTAAACACTGGCTGATTGATCGACGGATTGGAAGTTCGCACTGGGTGACGTTAAAGTGACAGCAGCAGGCTCTGTGGTTAGCTTCTGCTCTCTTGCTTTTCTCAGTTAGAACACGGTCAGTACATACATAACTCCTGTACCAGGCGACTCTTACATCTCTCACTCTAGGTAGTTATTGGACGGTCCAAACACCACACAGGAAGTAGGAAAGTGGGAATGAAAAAGGTGATCCCAGTGTCTAGACTAAGTTATTCCAGCAATGTGCTACGCTGGAAAGAACCCTGAACTAGGTGTAAGGAGCCTTAGGTCTAAGCCCAGCTCCCCCCTCAATGCCCGGCTAGGGGCAGGTCACTCCCCTTCTTAGGACTGCAACTCTGCCATCTGTAAACTGTAACGTGTCACTGCATTACGCAATCTGTCAAGTCCTTACGACCTTCGTTCGCTACAAAATTCATCAGGGTCAGAGGCCTTCACGAGGCAGCCACATTGCACAGTAGAAGGACATGGGGCTTTGGAGTCAGGTGGACCAAACTGTCAGTCACCATAGTAACAACCCTGGCAAGCTGTTCAGCTTCAGCGGCCCTCAGTGTCCATGGGAGAAGTACAAGACTTCTCCTGCAAAGTTGCCGTGAAGTTTAGGTGAGCAAGGTAGATGAAGCACACGCCACCATGCTGAGCACACAATGTCATCTAGACATGGACATCTGCTGTGTTAACCACACAAAAGAAGCTCATTTACATAATCACACTCACGCGCGCGCACACACACACACAGTGGAACAGGTGAAGACAACAGAAGTCCACCGATTTTAATGGTGGTTTTGCTATGGTTTCAGTACTCCCATTTTCAAAGGAGAGGCTATCTTAGAGGCAGTGATGCAATGGTGAAACATTCCATTCTTGATGTCTTCCAGTCACTAAAAGATATTCCCTCGGGAATTCTCCCTGTGACCAACGAGAGAAAAAAATCGCCAGATACGTAGAACTCGAACGTGGCAGTGTTTAGGTTCTTTAAATCCTGGACAACGTTACCATGACTCGCGATAACTTTTTTTAACTATAAAAAGTATGTCGCGCACAGTAAGCAATATCGCATGATGGCCCCAAGAGTGTCACCAACTGCATGAAATGGTGCCCTGCAGGTTTCTGCTGTCCTTTAGACCTTAGATCCAGATCCTAAGGTTTTGTGAGTGCTTCCTTTGAAACAAAACTCACCTGCCTGCTTAGCAATTCATTTTGGAAATGGCTACTCAGACCTATGACAGCCTTCAGAAGCCCAGAGGGGGAAGGAGCCTCAACAGATCAACTGCTTGCTGTCTGACTGTGTTTTGAAAATTTCTGCATTTGGAGGTTAAAGCCCAGTCTGTCCAGCAGAGGGCAGCAGTGCCCATGGAAAAGCCTCAAGAGCTTGTTTCTGGGTCTAAAATGCGGCTCTGCAGGAAGGGCCGGGGGAAGCCAGGCCAAGGGGGTGACGCTCCACTCCCGGCCATGGGGAGCCCAGGGGCCAGTGCAAAATGAAGATATGAGTCCCTTATTCAAAAAGCAAGCAAAACGCTTTCCTTTCTCCTGCCTTGTCCCTCGACCTGCCATCCGGGTCTTATTTGCTGATTCATGTCAGCTTCTTCAGGCACGGGGTGCTGGCCTGTGACTGGGTGCGCAGAGGCCCCGCCCAGCCCTGCCGCCACCGTGCCCAGGCCCCCGGGGAGGACCGCAGCAGTCCTGGGCAGGGGCGTGAGCTGGTGACTCGGGACCCAGCGAGGGGTGGCTCCACGGCCTGGGACTCCACTTAGACCACAGATGCAAAGATGAGGTGACCCAGAAGTCCCAGACGGCCACCCAGAGCCTTGAAGCCAAGTGGGGGCCCCTTCTGAGCATGGCGCCCTGAGGGGCTGCACGGCCACACACCTGAGCCCGGCCCGTGCTAACCACCGCCTGGGGGGCCCTACGTCCACGTGCACTGTGACCTGCTGCTTCCAAGCTCTGGAAGAAAAGGGATAACGACTCCCCACGACCTTTCCACCATCAGACGGGAAAATGCCACTGTGCCCCCCACCGCAGCCCGCTCCTTGACCTCCCTGGACACCCCGAGCTTCCACCCCTCGGGACCTGCGCCGTCACCGTCCACTCCCTCACACTGCTCTCACCCGGGGACTGTGGGTGACCCCTCCCTCCCCCCATTCAGAAGTCCCTTCAGGTGCCACCTCAACAGGGAGGCCTTCCTCGGCTAAAATGGCAACCGCCTCGAGATGGGGCTTGACCCTTTAACCGGCTTTCTTGTTCCTCAAAGCATTTATCATCCCAGCTGACCTGCCTGCTTTGAGCACCGCACCCCTCCCCACTCTGCCCAGGCTAGGACGCCCATGGGAGCAGGGTCTGGGGGAAATTCTGGTCCATGACTCTATCTCCAGCTCCCAGAACTGGGCCGAGCAGGCGTCAAATGAGCATAAGCGCCCTGTCGGGCCACCGTCCCACGGTGGCAGTGCCCACCAGTAAGAGTAAAGTGAAGACCAAGGGACACCGGGGCGGGGCTGCAGGGCACAGCCGCAGGGCGGGCAGGCGGGGCGGGAGAAGATCCCTTCGCCTGAGGCGGATTTGCTCTAGGAGAAGGAGTCGGCTCAGCACAGTGGTGATCGTGGGCTGCCGCCTGACCCTGCCCCGACGCCCTTGTGAGCGAGGCTTCACTCCTCTTACAGGAGGAACACTAAGGCCCACAGGAGTGGGACGCCCCCCTCAGAGTCACACAGAGCCACACAGAGCCAGGTCCAGAAGGCCAGCACCCGAGACTCGCCGTCTGTCCTCACGCCCTTCCGAACGCCGGGTCTGCAACCTGAGCTCTCCATCTCACCCTGGGGTTGGGGGTGAGGCCGACTGCCCCCCACGACTCTCCCCGGGGGCCAGCAGCCGGGGGACTTTTACCCACCTTGTCTGCAGAGACCAGTCAGCCTCGCCTTGGGCTCGGCTCTGGGTCTATGGATCAGGAATTCTTCACAAGCCCAAAGCATGCGATGCTTCTACGCACTTGCATATCGACGGTCAAGAGAAAATGCAGGCCAGTGCCTTGGGTATCGAGAAACAGTGCAGGCGACAGGCCCGTTCTAAGTTCTATGATTCTAAACGTTCGATCTCTGGCCCAGGGAGGTGTCCCAGGTCCAGCCCTGAGCCAGGTGCCTGTCCCGCCCAGAGGCTGCAGCTAAGTGGCCACAGCCAGCTTCGCAGGAGGGCTGCCTTCACCATGAACTTTAATATTCAGCAGGAGAACGGGCTCTCCTGATCCCTTTCATTGTTTTCCTCATTAAATTGCAAGTTGCAAGTTATTGCAAGTCATTCTGGAAAGGGGGGAGGGGTCTTACATGTCATCGCTGCGTTCCTAAGCTCACTTTTTATCTTAACTATTTTTAAAACCTTGGCACAACTAAGTAACCAAATAGACCTTACGCCATAGATAACGTTTGGATAAATATAAAATTTCCTGTTTGACAACAATCCTCATAACATTGTTATCTCATAGTGTCTGGTGCGTGCTTAAAACAAAAGGGACAAGAATAATACGCTTCGGCGTGCCTGGACGAAATGAAACGTGTTGTCCCATTGTCTCTATGAACTGCTACCTTTCTCATTCCCTGATCTTTAAAAAGATGAAATTTCATCTGACTCTTCTCTACTTAAAGGAAGATTATGAAGATTAATTTAACGTTCTCGGGGGGGGGGGAATATTACAGATTTTGGCAAACAAAAGTACCACGTTCATAATAATATTATTTACAGCTGTTAAGGCAACAAAAATCAACCAGTGAATTTAAAGGTCTAATGGAACAATTCACGAATCAGGCAGTGTCCCATCTAACATGCACAGAGGTAGTCGGAGGAGCTGTACAGATGGAAGGATTTGGTGGGGGGGGGCAGCAGTGGGGAGGGACGAGAAAGGTACATGTGTCAATGATTTCAGGCAAAGTCACCTTCCTTTAGAGGGTCTTATCAGGCAGATGACCTCCCCAGTGCAGACCAGAGAATTCCAGACTGCCTGGTTTAAAACTCCACTCCTCAGAGAGGCTGGCACTACAGCTGGGTTGGGCTTAAATCTTGGGGGAGCTGAGCACGTGACTCCATTCAGGTCTGATGTTTTTAAGGCGCAGCTGTCTCGTTACAGATTGGGAAAGACGACGAGATTTGGGGAACACGGGAATTTAAAACTGGAAGGGCCCCTAAAGGTGATCTGGCTCAAACTCATTTTACAGAGAGAGAGAAATAAAATGGAGAAATCGCAAATTATCTGAGTTTGAGATACCATTCTAAAGTTTCTCTTTGATAGACTAAGATTATATAAAAAATGATGTTAAAGAGGGAATAAAATTGACTCGTTAGCTCATTTGGAGGACATCACAACAGCAAGACAAGCCAGCATCTCCCAGACTATTTGTAGCAGCTTCTTTAACTGTTCTTCATGGACCAGGCTTTTCAGACCATTAGCATCCTGACTACGCTTCACGAATTCTAAACCATCCATGCCCTGCTCGAAATGACTACATTTAAACCCTCAACCCAAACCCTCACCACTACAGGGAACTAACTGTGGGGAGTCACCTCCTCAAACCCAGCCGGAGCTAATGAACGCAAACCACAATCACATCGTTTGGGGACCCCCTGCGGAAGCTAACCTCCCCGGGCCTCACCTGCGCCACCGGCCTGGAAACCAGAAACGGCTGTCCTTTTCGTCTGCTCAGGATCCGTTTCCCCACTTTCACTTTGAGGCGTTACCACGCCGACCGTTGCAGAGGACCTCGGAGGGACCGTCACGGATCGCTTGCTGTCCCCTGGCCAAGACGCGGGCATGTGACCCACGCCGGACCCAACATGACCGGAAGGAGATGCCAGCAGACCGATTCGAGTGGGGGTGCTCTTCCACAACACCGTCCCCAGCACGACTGGCTTCCCAGGTCCTCAAAGTCACTTGGTTTGGGCGTTCTGGGTTTCAGCCTTTCCTTTGATTCCCTGAGGACCTGGATATCTTCCCAGGAAAATCTTTCGATTACCTTTTGTTAAAACCATCCCTTTCTATCACTGTTAACCGAACTCTCCACCTGGTACCTGGCCTTCGGGCTATTTCCTGGTTTATTTGTTTCCTCCTGTGTTTCCTGCCCCCCCCCTCTTCCATCAGTGAAGGGACCTTGTGTGCCCTGCCCAGAACCGGACCCGTGTCTGTAAGACGCGAGGTTCCCAAGAAACGTACGTGGGATGAATGAGTGACACACTTGAGGACCTAGCTGTCAAATCGGATTTTTGAGCTAGCCTATCCCCTCATTAGCATGAACTCATAAGAAAAGGGGAGACAGAGAGTATTAAAACCTGGTCCTCACTAACCAAATGCAAGTCCTGTTTTCCCAGCACATTAGCCTCGGAACTGAGCAGCCGGCCACAGCGGACGGAGGACCTTGTGACAGAGTGGATGGTTCAATCCATTCTGCCTTGGAGGACCTGAGCCCCAGGGAGGGACCGCAGCTGCCGTGGCCACAGTCGGGCCCCTCCCGTCTAGCTGGACAGGTAGGACGGAGCAGCCGAGTGGAACGGGCCGCATGGAAACGGCTTTGTGTTTCCATACTTGCCAGGTCACCTGTGGGGAGTTTAATGCGGGCCTAAACCCGACTTGGTTTTAAAGGAATGAGGAGAGACAGTAAGGAAGGGGAGAGCCATGCCGACTGGATGACTGTGGCCGGTGTTGCTGACAAAGACAACCAGATGAACCCCAGAGATACCGGCACCGTAG
Source organism: Eonycteris spelaea (assembly GCA_003508835.1). NCBI lineage: Eukaryota > Metazoa > Chordata > Mammalia > Chiroptera > Pteropodidae > Eonycteris > Eonycteris spelaea. The sequence continues at coordinate 608,533 of PUFA01000142.1, read as the reverse complement.
GGAGATGCTCACGGACTTCCCAGCCCCAGAGAACAGAAATGAAATGTTTATGACGCACACTTTGGGGGCCTTTTGAAAGCTAAGGAGAGGTTTAGAGGAGAAGCCTGTGTCACGGAAGTGTCCCCGGGCTCTTACACCTCACGAAGGCCTCGCCAGAGGCTGGTGAATAATGACCAAGGTGATGTGAGGGGCACCAGCACGGCCACGTGACTCGATTTGCGTGCACCCTCTCATGTGACGCCACGGTCCCCTGGGGTAGGTGCTACCGTGATCTCCCGTTTTACAGACTAGGAGAGTGAGGTTAAGCGACTTGCTCAAGGCCACATGGCTAGCAAGATTTCAACTGGATGACACACACCGCGTTGCAGATGGCCTACGGAGAAGGCCACGTGGCAGGGTGCCACGGGCACCCCCACGAACGGAAGGTGGCCTCCAGCCCCAAGTAAGAAGCCGGGCCCCTCGGTTTACACTGTAAGGAAGTGAATTCTACCAACGACCATGAAGACCCGGAGCTCCAGATGAGAACGCGGCCTCACTGATTCCCTGATTACTGCCTCGTGGGGCAGAAGACCCTGCTGAGCCACGCCTGGACCCCCAACCCTAGAAACGATGACATGATGAAGGAGCCCCGTTTTAAAGCCAAGTTACACAGCATAGAAAAGACAAACACACACACACACACACACACACACACACACACACACACACCTGATGATGAGGTTTCCACGTCTCAGTAGGGGAGAAGGAGGCAGGTGACATGTTCGACTGGGAATGCTCCCCGGAAATTCAGGAATGACACTGAGCCTGAGAAGAGAAAGGGGGATGGGAATTATGCAACTCTGCCACCCAGTGCAGTTTTTTCTCAAGGGTTCACAGAGTGACTGACAACTGGGAGCATCATTGGAGGAACACTGAAAAGCTGATGGTGCGAAACTGCTTGTCCTCCCTACCTGTCCTGACATGTACGATAGCCTTCTGAGGGTGGGGGCGGGGGATCTTTATGCAGCTAGAAGCATTTGGAGTCCTTGTTTAAGGTGCACTTGCCGAGCCCCACCCCATCATTTTGATCAGGGCTTTCTGGGTATTCTGGTATTTGCATCTGGGAACTGTCCTTTGAGGCACTGCCTCCGCCCCTTCAGGAGACAGGGACGTCACAACTGGAGTGATGCTTGCGGTCAGTCTCTTGGAAACTCCATCTACTTGAGCGACCTCGAGTAGAAAGCCACCCTGTCCCCTCTCGGTGGTCCCAGGGTGGGTCCTGCACCTGCGTGTGGCTCCAGGCTCCCTGCCAGGCCCTGCCGCCTGGTGTCAGGCTGCTGCCCAGCCCAGGTGGGGCGGACACACGGGCCTGGAGCTCTCTGTCTCTCGCCGGACTCCTCATGCCTGGCAATGTCATGCCCAACACACAGACCAGTCTCTCCAGCTCCATAAGCAGAAGCCAGGGCCCCAGGCTGCAACTCTTGGGGTTCTAGACCCTGAGACACTGCCCCACAGGGGGCCTGGGCGTGGGGGCCAGCAGCCGGCGCTGGGGTGAGCCCTCTGACTTCTCAGTGTACCTGTGACCTGATTGCGCAGATGGCTTTTATCCCAGCTCCTCCTAGGCTTGCATTATTCATGACCTCGTCGCCTGCTGGGAGGCCCGCTGGGGACATGGCAGGATGCTAAGGATGTCGGAAGAGTGTTAATGGCTCGCCCCATCCGGTCTCCACCTCATCCTGCCCTCCCCTTCCCTGTCCTACCTGTATTCCAGGTGTCTGACCACTGTTTCCTGGAGAGACATCAGTTCCGAACGACGACTGTCTTTAGTGCATCAAAGTAACGCCCAGCAACAGCATCAAGGCCCCCAGAGGAATCGCACCCACGGGGCTGAGGGTTGTATCTGGTAGTGCCTGTGGGTTTGTTCACCCAGAGAAATCGAGACCTCACCCTCAAACAACTGAGCAGGTGCCTTTCCTTAATGCTTTCGATGTATTTCCATTTCATCATAGAGAACAATTAAAACGTCAAGGGACGCATGGGCCGGCATTTGATCAATTTAAGTTTACGGCTTCATCAGCGGCATTCCGTCGAGGTGGCGCGGGCACTTTCTGTCCTGGGCGTGCGTGGCCGTGAGAAGCACGGAGGTTACGGGGACAGCCGGGTGCCACGCTTTGTCGAGAGCTTGAGAAACTTCTCCCAGAGCCTTCACGTCTTTCAAAGGGCGGTGCCGGAGCGCCGGTCACAAAGGCCCAAGCTTTCTCATCCGGAAGCTCCGCCTCTCGCCTCCTGATTGACAGGACCCCTCAGAGCCACACGGTGCAAGCTGGGAAGCTAGCGAGTCGTCTCGGTGGCCCCTCTCTCCTTTATCCACCTTTCTTGACGCCACGGCCACTCAGCCCCCCCAGACAGACGTCCCCCGCGTCCCTCTGCCCAGCTGCGCTCTCAGCAGCATGACAGCGGTCCGAATTTGTCCCCTGTGCTTGAGTTTCTATCATCTCCCTTGGGGTTTGATCTTCAAACTATTTGGGAAATAGTTTTTCACCCCCACTGTCCGCAAAGAAAACGAGGCTCTGAACGTGGCCATTTGCCCAAAGGCACGTCGCTTGCCTTTCTCGAGTGTCCTTGTCTTAGGATTTTTCAGTCTCTAATAGACTAATGTATAAGGAGGTGTGGATGATGGCTAGGTCCTTTACACGTTCCTCCCAGGAGCTGTTCGCTTTAGAGAAGGGAGTTTGTTTTAAAAAACAACACTTGTGTCTAAGAAACGACGCCCTGATCTTGAGACTCTTACATTACTATTGTTTGTGCCTGTCCACAGTATCTACGTGCAGGACGGGAGCCGGTCCACGGAGAAATACAAACTACCATAATCGTGCACGTGAAGATATAACGGGTATACATTTTTGCAAGTTTTAATAAAGTAGGCTAAATATTGACCTTTAGAAGTGAGAGCATCATCCACTGTGTGCCTTCCGCCTCACAATGACATCGGACCGAGGCGCGTGCCCTCCTCCTAAGCTCCAAGCCACTGGAATAATACCACGTATATGTTCAGGTTGGATACGCAGGGAGTATTAGCAGAAAGCAGTTAAACAGGATGTAATAATCATGTTCCTTAAATAGCCACGGAATGTTCTGCAGGGTACTAAATGCCCGGTTAGAGCACACTCATAAAGACCTAGAAGAAAAAAAAAAAGCCCATGAGCCTAAACTTGGATGCCGGGGGGCCTTTGAAGTCCTTTTACAAGGCTGTGGCCAGGGGAAGGGGGGGCTTTAAACCGAGGAAACGGGAAGTACCTCCATAAAAAGCTGGCTTCATTTCCTGGGGAGGGGGGAGGGGGCTGTCTTTCTAGAAGGTCCTTCCAGGAAACCAGTCCTTTCCCACCTAGATGTTGACGTTTCCTGAGGGAGCATAAACAACCTCCCCCTGTCACCGCGTGAGGGATCAGTTCCTCAGTAAAAGCTGCAGGACTTTAGCTGCCCCTCCCTCCCACCCCGGGGACAGTGACAGCACAAAAGCCACTTGGAAGCCCAGGGCCAGGGGACAGGTGGCGCGCGCGCTGCTCACCGGCTCCCCCGGCGCGGACGAGCCTCGGTGGGCGCAAGACCCGCAGCCGGACCCGTGGCGTGGGAGGGGACAGCCCCTGAGGACCCTGAGTGTCCAGCGCGCGCAGTTCGCAGCGCCCCCCGGAGGCAGCGCGGCCAGCGTGGCGCGAGGCTGCAGGGACCACAGCGCCCCCTGGTGGGAGCGCGCCCCGCTGCGGTAGCTGCGAGGACCGCAGCGCCCCCTGGTGGCGGCCGCGCAGCGCTCGGGGGCTGCGGTGGCTGAGGTGGCTGCAGGGCTGTGCGGAGCCAACGCGGTGGCAAAGAGTGGCGACTTCCCCGATGAGGACGACTGATGTCTCCATCTTTCCAAATACCCGGTCGTCGATTCCCGGACAGAGCCGCCGCCACCACATAAGCGCGACGCCTCCTTCTTATCCGCCGCCCCGCACCCTCCAGGGTGCAGCCGAAGGGGACTTCGCACCGCTCCGAGCCTGCTCCGCTCCCCGGGATGTGGGCCACGCAGAAGTCCTTTGCTCGTATCTTACCAGGATGCTCCTTAGTCAGGGACCCTTCCCCCCAGCTTCTGCCCCACCTCGGACCCCAGCGACCCCTTCTATTCTATCCAGGTGACTCCCCTTTCTGCCCCCCCCATGCTGCTTTCTCTGATGAAGGCTGCGGGGGCCAACGCGGAGGCCCCGCAGGGTGAGGGACCCTGCCCAGCTCGCAGTGATCCTGCTATTTGTCAAGGGGCCCAAAGGACCCCTTGCTGACATTGCGAAGGTCCTGGGGGTCACGGTGAGGCTGTGGCCGGCCACAGGGGCCACAGGCTCTCCGCGGCACGTGTGCCAAGGTCAGCGCTCTCCCTGCCGAGAGCCACGAGCAAACGGGGTCCCGCGCACGGACGTGTTTGCTCCCCAACGTCCTTAGGTCAGCCTTCTTCCTGACGACGCTCAGTGCCAGTATTTTGAGAGGGGTAAAATTAGTACTTGGCGTTGCACCGAGAAATTTGATTATATGTTTGTAGTAGGTTAAGAGATCAAAAGAGCTGTTTTCCGAATGGATTCGTGTCCATACCTATTTTGAGACCTTTCCCATACAGGAACCGAGGTCAGCTGGAGTTTCTCAGAATTATGCAGTCACCGTGAGCAATGCCCGCCTGATCCTGAAAGAGTCCGAGTTCTCACAAAAAGAAGCTGTGTAAACGCTTTTTTGATAATTTTAAAATAAAGTAGGAAACAGACCAGAATATAGAAGACAGGAAAACAAGTCACTACGGTCTAAATATAAGACACACGGCAGTTCTTTTAACTTCCAGTATAAAATACACCTCAGACCAGAAAGAATGTACTGAATGATCCCTAACAATCCTCATGTCAGATGTCAGTCATACCATTTCTGGCATAAGATCAGGGTGTGTACGCAAACGCTAGCATCCGAGAGGGGTTTAAAGGGTGTCGAGGACCAGTGAAGGCTCAAGTTTATGTTGCCCCTTAGAAACATCTGTTTTTTTTTGGAGAATTTCTGGGACACTCCATTAGATCATTTTTAAACCTTCCTGCGCCTTGCCCCGTTGATAGCCAACATCAACACCGCACCCTCTGGATCAAAGACACTACCCCTCCAGAGCACAAGGCAACCTGGGAGCTCTCTCTTCCCAATGGTTACAGAAATGTCGCCAGGGAAGGAGGTGGCAGGTTTGTGTGAACGCTGAGAACTAAAAAGAATTTTTAAAATAAGAATAAGAATAGAAGTAGAATAGCATATGTTTCTCGAACACTTTCCATGTCCCATGCTGTTAAGGGTGGAAATTTTTCAAAGCGAGCCAACTAGCTAAGTCAGCTACAGGGAAGAAATATCTTGAGATACCAGAAGTTGTCTACTTGCTCGGGTGTGGGTTTAGGAAATGTACTGTACAGGATATGAAGATGGCCAGTGTCTGCTTCTGTAATCTGCTCACTCATTAACCAGAGTGTGGTGCGAGGTGATGTGTTTGTATTGCCTTAATGGTCGACTTCTGCATCTGTAAACTGCTTACTTGTTTAATGTAGTTTTGGGCTTTGTGAGCTACCTTTTGAAATTGTGAGAGTGAAGACATCCCAGTAAATCAGTAACAAGGAGGTGATTCCTCGAGGCACCAAAGTCCCAGGAAGAGGCACGACATTCCAAGATACAGATAACCAGACTGTCTACCAGGCTATGTTTGATCTAGCAATTCCCCAGATACATGTATCTTTGTAAAGGACATTAAGGGTTAACGGCTGCTTTCTGTAATTTCCTTACTCTCTCTCTTTGTTCTAAGATGTAGTCAGAGGCTTCATAAACTGCCTCAAACAAAGACCCCGGGCTGATCTCCTCTAACCCTGTGTGGTAGAGAGTCAGTCGCCGGTGGCTAATAAAGGCTCATAATTCATCTCAAATTGACTCCGGGTCTTAGATTTGAGCACCCCACAACAATGCCATTTCATTTCAGGGTCATGGAACTCCAAGGAGGTAGGTACTACTATTTCCCCCCGTTGGACAGTCAAAGAAACTAAAGCACAGAGAGGACATTCACTTGTCCCAGGCCACAGAGGCAGCTGCGGCCCCCGGCCTGGACTCAGGGGGGCCTCTGGCTCCTTTCGGGGCCACTGAGGCTGCTGACACTTCCTGAGCACTCACTATGTCCCAAGCACTCTTCTGAGTATGTCATGGGTGTTAACTCACTTAATGCTTACAATAGCCAACGATACACTGTTAGAACTCCAACTTCCAGAAGAGCCATGGTAGACTTCAGACCCAGGCGCTCTGAGTTCAGAAGCCAAGAGCCTAAGGATTTCACAGACTACCTCTCATACAGCAAAAAAAAAAAAAAAAAAAAAAAAAAAAAATCAGTCTTACGCATCTTTGGTTTCTGAATTGCCCCCTACACAAAGAAGTCAACCGTTTAAAATAACAGAGAGAAGACGTATTTTCTTTGTTCCCATTGATTTCACACCCAGGAAAGACTAAAGAGAAACACGGCGGGGAATTGCCCACGAGACGACTCGGTGTTTCATTATCAAATACCGGGAATGTCAGCAGAAGTGAGACATGGGGTGTTGGAGATTTGGCAGGGGGCGGGGATGGGAGGGGGGCTAGTCATGAAGTCAAAGAAGTGGCAGGCTGTGACAAGAAAGGAGCAAAGCAGTGCCCGAGTTTCGGTGCGGGCCAAGGCCCCCAAGTGGAACAGAAACAATCTAAGATCCAAGGTGTGCGGGGCCTCACCCTTCCCTCCTGCACAAAAACAGACCTGCCCTGAGTTACACCCTCCCCCGCTTCTAGAGGCCAGCGCCGTCTGGCTCTGTGGTTTACTACATGCTCATCTTTTCCCAGCTTCCACTGAAGACTGGATAGATCCGTGTCCAGTATAGAAGTGCCCTTAACACGGGCTGTGGGACGGACGAACTGGACTGCACTGTAGACCTCTGAGGGGCCATTTAGGAAGAGGCAGGTGTACGTGGAGCTCTTACACTGCACAAGGAGTAGCTTCAGCTCTCGGCTGGACGTTCAGCCAGACGTTTGGCGAGACGAGGCAGCGATTCCTCGCCGTGGTCGGGATAACTGTGTCCCTAAACTTGAGAGAACTCGGCCCCACCCCCCTTCCCACGCCTACGATGGAGAATAAAGACTCTCGCAAAAGGTTGTTTCCTAGCGGTTCTGTGTGTGTAAACAATGACCGACAGCAGCAGCTGAATGTCGGTGGATCAGTCGAGATAGAATAGGTTGGGCTGCTGTAACAAACACCCCCAACACACACACGCACACACACACACGCGCACAATCTCAGTAGTCCACACCCCACAGGATGGCAGTGCTCGTCATCCTGGGCCCGGCCAGGCGCCCAGGCTGTGGGCTGCTGGTGGGGAGCCCTCGGGGAATGCTTCCTTAGCACGGGAAGAACGGGCACAGACCATGCCCGGCTCTTGATGGTGACTCCTGGGAGTAACATGGAACTTTCGCTCACATTTCATTGGCCCGCACGCGTCATGTGAGATGCCTAACTTTAAAACAGGGACAACGACATACAAACTTAGCCCGTTCCCAGGCGGGAGGAGAATCGGACTGTTTGTGGATGACGGCGACTTGGAGCAAAGGAAATCTGACGGCGGAATCAGGAGCCTGTGCTAAAGAGAAAGCTGCCCCTTAGCGAGGCAGCCTACAGGAACAGTTATGTAAGAGTGAGGACAGGTAATGTTTCGGCAGGGGGGCCTGCACACAGGGAACGGCCGGGCGGAGCTGCTGGTGGCCAAGGAACACGGAGACAAGGACAACAGAAACCTACCACTCCATTATCAGTTTAAGATCTTGTGACTGAAAACTGAGGTGGCCCAGTGCACGGGGCCCCCGAGTAGCCCGTGTGGGTTTTAGGACAAGGAAAAATTTGAAACGATTTTGCCCACAACCCTGTGACTCTCAACAAACAAAACGTCCTTTTTTTTTTTTTTTTTTTAATGCCTATGGCACCTGGTCTTCCAGACAAATACTAACCAGGCCTGACCCTGCTTAGCTTCCAAGATCAGACGAGATTGGGCACGTTCAGGGTGGCATAGCCTTAGACTGAAACATAATTCTTAATGGAAGCAAGCAGGTAAAAGGCGAAAGCGGCCCTGGCCGAACTCCATGATTTGGCTGCAACTTCTCCACACAGGACGTCATGACTTTGCCCTTGACCTCTGACTCACTGAATTTCCTAAATCCCTGGCACTCTCCTCGCCACGACACTGGGGTCAAGGGCTTTTCATCCCAAATAAAATTGAACTAACACTATGGTGAAATAAAACTACGGGCAGGACCAGACATCGGGGAAGGAAAATGAGACCTCGTCACAAAAGGGATGCGTTCACGGCGCCACCCGCCCCTCCCCCAAAAAACCATCGCCTTGGGGCCTGCACGTCTCCAGAATGGGGACACTCTCGTCTCTGGTGAAGCTGCGGAGCTGTCCACCGTCCATCCCCACTCCTTTGGCACTCGCTATCCCCAGTAGGAAGCATAAACCACACTCGTGAACCTCAAAACAGGGGCTCAGTTGGATCCAGAATAGAGCCAAAGACATTGACAGCGAAGAGGGCTCGCCGTGAGCCTGTCCGGGGCCCTTTGCCCTGCTGCGACGGCAGATCGCACAACACCTGCGTGGTTCTCAGGTTGCCACGTTGACGGTGTGAATCCAACCTGCTCCAGCACGGTGGTGGAGGAGGCGGGGAGACAGGGAACACCAAGCAAGAGCACAGCAAAGTGCTCCCCTCTCAGACTCTCGAGCCCCGCCCCCGCCCTGCTGAGCCACAACTTACAGTTCAACGGTCTGCAGGTGACATGTGTGCATGTCACAGGCTGAGCAGCACTGTTCGCCCAGCCCGCCTGTGAAAGAAGCCTTCACCGCTGTTGAACAGAAGAAGGCGAGAGAGAGGCCAGCTTTTCCCACCTCGCCTTCCTTCCCAGTTCCCCGTCAAATAGTCAGGGTAACACCAAATGCCCTTTAGTAAGAATTCGCCTGCCTCAGAGCCTTGAAAACTAGCCGGTGTTTGTTTAAATGGAACCGCACTTTCTATGGGCAACTTTTTCAGTATGGCCCTGTAGAAACGAAAAGCATGATTTATTTTCTCTTAGAAAATCAGTTTTAAATACTTGCTTCCATAAACAGTACACTTACTTCTCTCAGACTATGGCTTAGGCGCACAAATCTGCTTGTTTTAATCCTAACTTTCCTCCCACACCCCCATCAACATTTGCCAAGTACGGACAGGGATCAGTGACAGTTTACATAACACGCGTTTCTAGTTACAGGGATCAGTGGAATGTTGTCTTTTTTAATTTCGCTTTGTTTGTTTTGCTTGAGGCTAGCTGGGCAGTCTGGACCGTGTCCTGCTTCTATATATTTATCTGGTCTAGTCTGACGGCTGAGTCTGAGAGCTTAAATAAGATGCCGAGAGATGCCACTGGGGAGAAAAGTCAGTGACCTATTCTTCATGTGTGAAAAAGTTATGAACTGCCACACTTTACCTTAAAACACCAATGCTCAATATCAGAGCAGTTTAATTGGAAAACGAGGTTTTTTTTGTGCTAAGGAAAATGCCATCAAGCGTATCTATTCATTACAATTTCACCTGCTTTGGGAATGTAAATAAAGCAAGGAAGTAGATGGGCTTCCAATTCGAGGATATTTTGCTTTTGATTAGCATTTACTTCTCAGCACGATACTCCACTTTCTGCCCTCAAAAGATGAAGTTGGCACAGTTGATACAAATGGGCATTTTAACGTTACTGGAGGCAAACCCAGGAACTGTCATCTGGTTCGTTTCTATGACACACTGTTCTCAAAAGCCTTTAAATAATCTTTAGTAAGACGGTAGAGGAAATATTTCCAGGTGACAATGTGGCTAGAAGTGATATGACGTTGGTACGTGATGAGATGCTCATTTTTTTTCCTGAAATAAAGAGCCCTGTGAAAGGAGGAATTATGACTAGTATTTACAACAACTTTTCGTAAACATCCCCAAATTCCAGGCACAAAACAAAAGGCATGACTCATGTCACAGTAGGCCTTTCGGCCGGGGAAGTGGTGCACGCTGCACACCGCTTCCCAGGGCTCAGACCGGCTCTGAGGAGACCTGTCGTGAGCTGATAATGGGCACTTGGTCCTCAGGGGCCACCAGTAAGTGTCTGGTTGTTGACCGAGGGCATTTCCTGAGCTGCAGAGGTCATGTTTCCAGGCCTTGATGAGATGTTTTATTAGACTGCAATTGAAAAAAAAAAACCCCACAGATGAATGACTGTAATTCTTTAATGTATGTCATCATTGGAATCCACACAATGAGCTTATCTTGGTGGATATAGCTTGAGTTCTACACACTGCGGGTTTTTTGGGGGGTTGGGGGGCAGGGCTAGAAGGTCCTTGCCCCCTCAAATCTCTCTCCCCATGGCTTGTCAACAGTCCTACTCCCACCTGTGGGAAGCATCCAGTGAGTGAAGGTGGCAGTGTGCACGGGAGCTCACTTACCAGCTCGCGCTCAGAGGACCCCTTGGTCTGAGGCGGGGTTAGGAGTCTGCGATGTCACAAGCACCCCAGATCATTCCCAGGAGGCGACCTTCAGAATCAGTTTAGAGAAACACTGACTAAAAGGGGAATTCTGACACATGCTACGACGTGGATGACCCTTGAGGACACTATGCCAAGTGACACAAGCCAGTCACAAAAGAATAGGTATTTTAAGACTCCACTTATACGAATCTGACTTAGAGTCGTCGAATGTACAGAGACAGAAAGTAGAATGATGGTTGCCAAGGGTTCGGGGAGGGGTCCTGGGGAGTCACTGTTTCCTGGGTACAGAGTCTTAGTTTTGCAGGAGGAACAACTTCTGCAGCTGGATGGTGGTGACAGCTGCACAATAATGTGGATGTACTTACAACCACTGAACTTGCACACTTAAAAGTTGGCTGAGATGGTAAACTTTATGTTATATATTTTACAAAAAATTATAATGTAAAACAATTCAATACCCCTGAAAGAGAAAGGATATGATGCGAATAATAAACTATTGGTTCTGTGTTTGTACATCAGGTAGGGCATGGAAGGACATGGGTCAAATTCGCCTAAGGAATCCAGGATTCACAGACAGTCCAGAAAGTCTCTCGAGGTCAGAAAACCATGTGGGCACTACAGCCACGTCTCCATCCAGAGTCAGTCTGCTGTCTCCGAAGCCCCCTGCCCACCCTTGGCCCCCTCTGGCTCATTTCTGTGAGGGGGATGGGAAGAGAGTCCAGACGCCTCTGAGCCTTTGCGTTCAGGTTACCGAAAGATGGCGCAGGGGTTGCAAACGTGGGGGACCGAGGAGAGGAGGATGTTTTCGGGAAGGGGAAGGGGAAAGAGAAAGGGCTCCACTTGGAATTGGGTCGCTTCTGAGCGGAGGGAGGACAGCAGGCTGCCGGGGATGCTGGCCGGCCTTGGAGAGACGGAGAGATGGTGGATTTAGAAATGGTTGCTGAGCTACTTAGTAAAGGTGGAAGAGGAAAGTAAACAGTTGAGAGTGAGAGAGAGAGAGAGAGGGGGGGGGGGCAGGGAGGGAGTGATAGGGGTGGGATGCTAAAAGGCTGAAATGGTGAGACTGAGGGAGGCCACGAGGCAAAGGCAGAAGCTGGGGAAATGCGGGCAGCGTGCTTAGGAAGCAGACGAAGGAGAAGCAGGTGCTGGGGCGGGGGAAGGAGCAGGCAGGTGGGCAGCATGGCAGCCCCAGGTGGAGCCTCACGGGCGGGCTCTTCCGAGGCACACCACAACTTCAGGGGCTAGCTGTGCAAATCGACATTTGCATAGACATCGCGGGCTCTGCATTTATGGAATCTTTACGGAGACGATTGGAGATCAGCAGAGAAACGGTCATTTTCATTTTCTAGATCAGCAAAGGAGCCACAACAATATTGGTCAACCCCTCAAGGTCACGTACCGACACTTAAGTCCAAATCTTATAAGTTTAGATTCTGCAAGGGATAAGGGCTGCATCCTGGGCAGGGACAAAAAGGTTAGGAAATAGAACCAATTATAAGGCAGTCTGCTTTTGACGTCAGGACCAGTAGCAGTTGCTGCCGTCACAGGTGATCTGTGCTAATGCATATACCAGCGTCAAATGAGCACACCTGGATGACTTAATCATTGCATTCTATGTGGAAATTCATTTGGACGATGCCCAGTTACTCTGACTCATCTATACACAGGCATTGGGGGAATAAACGGATAACTGTGGACTCGCTCACTCGAGTTTGCTTTGGGCCTGTGTCTTGTACAGCACGTAACCGTGTTTCAACAGGAGATTCGCAATACACCACAATAGCAGAGTGATGATCAAGACGAAGAGATAGAATTTTGTGATTTTATACGGCCGTTTGGAATCTTTCTTTGTGTTTAAAATGTAAAAGAGGTAAACCGTGCCAACAGACAAATGCGATGCTTTTGTCTCGTAAGCGCGCAAATGTTAGTTCAGACCTGAAATATCTTACTAAACTAGAAAAACGTCTTCATAGAGACAATAATGGTTCCGACTGATTTTCGATCAGCGGTATTGGAATAGTTGTGCGCGTAGAGAACACCACTCCTGGTAGCACGTAATCTTGGGCCGCTGCTATGTGCCGGGATCGATCAGAACCGCCGCCCACACACACACACCCACACACACACACACACCGACCCCAAAAGTGGGTTATGCATACAGTGCCATATGATGCAACTTCAAAAAGGGAAAGAAATTCCCGGATGCGGAAGTGAAAGGCAGGGCCGCCTGTCCTGGCTCCGCCCCTTCCCCGCCCCCACCGCCCCCTCCACGGTTTGCAGGGATCCGCAGCTAGGAGGCGGGCGTGGCAGCTGCCCCGGCTCCCACTCAGGATTTGCTCTATTACCTCTCCCCTTTATCTCAAGAGGAGGTGCACAAGGCTCAGGAAGTGAAAAATGGCTTCTCTCCCCTCAAACGGGCTAGAGACGCTTATTCTGGGGTGGTTAAAAATAATCCCAAGGTCTGCTGGGGGTGGGGCGGGGTGGATCTCAGAGAAGCACTGGTCCTAGGGACCACGATGGTGGTTCATTTCTTCAGTTGTCACTTAACATAGCGATTGAGGAAGTTAATGGTTTTAAATCCAGAATTAAGTGAGTTCCCTATTCTGCCACAAACACATTTTTTTTGGTCTTGGACAAAAGTGACATTAATGTTCCTATACTATACTTCGCTTAAGTTTTATAATTACATACATTACACACACACACGCAAATACCAATGTACATATATATCCACATCCATGATATTAATACCACCTTTTCACATATAAATACACATCTAATAATTATACCTTTATATATGCATATTAAATTGGTTTCATATGCGTACCCATGTACGTGTCCATCAACAGATGATGGTGGGAGTGCTTGAGGAAAATGACACGGAAAGCGCTGAATTTCATCAATGGCTGAACGCACTCAACCCTCCTCACAGAACTTTCTGCAAAATGCAGAAAAGCAGCCACTTTCTCCTACAGGTTGAAAGGGACCCGTTTTGAGAGTTTCCTGTGCTCGTTATGCATTTGGCTCAATGTGAATGTGATTTTTTTCCCCTTAGGGAAATATGCAGGAATCCTAGAGGAAACACTTCAGACATAAATACACCAACTTTTGTTGAGGCTCCGGGTTCTGGGAACAATAGCGGTTGCCAGGAGGGAGAGACGGAACAACTGAGCAATACATCGCCCTTTTGTATTACTTAGTATTATGGACATAACCCTTATGGTTTATTCCACATCGGTTTCTAAGGAACTCACAGGTTCCCAGCCAACTGGCTGCACCTGGACTGCTGTGGGAACCCAAATCTTCTCCTACTTCTTCCCCAAGGTCACGCCTTGCAAAATCAGGACACTTATCACAGACCCTCCACCAGAGGAAGAGAGATAGAAAGATCCCAGAGGCTGGGATGGCCCTTGGGCACCGGCTTTCGCTTTGACTTCCGCAAGCAAGGCCTTCATCATCGGGTCCTCCCGATGGCCTCCTTTCTGGGCACAGGGCAGTGACAGGTTTCAGCCCGAATGGAGCTGGCCTCTCCATCTGCTTTGCAATGACTTTAGTGCAAGGGCTTTTCACTACTTTTTCCTGCTCCCCACGGTACATGCTCGCCAGCGTCGATCTCGGTTAAATTCACTCTCTTGTAACTTTCACTCCCGCGATTTTGATGACCTGCGATTCTTTCTCAGCTTGTACAAGCAAAAATGGCACTGGGAGCTCCTGGGACCTCGGGCGGAGAGCTAAGTTTGGCCTTTAGAACAGAAGAATCAGGCACAGAATATGTAACTTTGCTTTGATTTGGGTCTCTGTGCCCCTTGACTGTTTAAGGAAGAGCTCTCAGGTGACAAAGTTAGAACAGGCAAGTCCTAGAAAAGGGGTCTTTAAAAAAATTTTTTTAATTATGTGTATATAATATGAAAAAATAAAAATAAACTGGCATTTTTTTTAAAAAAAAGGAGTCTTGGGGCCCCCGTGGTCAGACCATTTACCTCCGTGACCACAGTCCAGTGGAGGGGGCCCTCTTTGTCGTGGGGAGTGACGCACTTCAAGGAAGCTGGACTTCCCAGGCTGGCCATCGTGCTGTGCCACCTAAGCGATCACCCCCAGAAGAGACATAAAAGAAAGGCGGAGGGCATGTGTCTTGGGGTCTGGCCGCCCGGGGAAACAGATACTGCGGTGGGGCCTTGGGCACGGGAAGTGTGCTGAGGAGCGCTCTGGGGTGCACACTGGACTTGGGGGTGGAGGCAGAGAGAGAAGCGGTAGCAACAAAGGGATTGGCCGTAGGGCCCGGATGGCCCTTGAGAGCTTTTCTGACTTGAGGCAGGTGGTCTGGGCTGTTACTCCCTATCACGGACTGAATTGCGTCCCCCAAATTCATATGTTGAAGCCCTGAGCCCCACAACTCAGAATACGGCTGCATTTGGGAATAGGATCTCTAAGGAGGTAAGTACGATTAAATGAGGTCATTTGGGTGGGCTCCATCCAGTGACTGGTGTCCTTACAGGAAGAGGAAGAGACCCGGGGACAGGTGATTAGAGACCATGCGAGGGCCCAGTGAGAAGACAGCCAGCCACTTACAAGCCAAGGAGAGAGGTCTGAGGAGAAACCACCCCCATGGCACCTCGATTCCAGCCGCCGGACTGTGAGAAGGAATCCTCGTCTGTCAGCCCCTTTATTTCAAAACTGGGGGACGGAGAGGCTCAGAGAAGTCCAGATTCTCCAAGATCTAGAGGCAACTTGAAAACCAAGCTGGACCCAGGACCCCCGCTTCCCCGTGCTCCCCGCTAAGATATCGTGCCTGGCTGATCCGATGTCACAGTCACCGCCACTGCCAGGGCTCTAAACACAGTTTTTAAGGAAAGGTCCGTCCCAGCTCAAAAACAAAGCCAGATGTAGACTGCACTGTCAGGAGCTGTGACTCCGCCCCCCGGGAGGAAAACCCACGAGACCTCCCCGGGCTCATTGTGCAATGTGCTCCCTCTGACCTGATGCAGAAGACGGGCGGGGGGGCGGTACAAACCACTCTCCGCGCAGTGGGGACCCCTCCTCTCGCTCCCCTCTTTCCCTGCCCTCTCCTTTCCCCCCTTCTTCCCCTCTCTATTTGATCCTGTTATCTGGATATCTGAAGTCATGGATCTCACTGTGTAGTTAAAGGTGCAGAGTTGCAGTCCTGAGCTAATAAACCTCAAGTGCCAAACGGCTACCGGCCCTCGGTCAAGGTTAATTTTATATTTATTTATTTATGTATTTTGCTGTAATACTTGCACAACATCTCCTTTATAAATAATTAGTTTTCCTGTGTAGATGTTTGCCCAGAATAACTAAGCTGCGCTGACTGAATCCACGCATCGCGAATCCCAGCATCGCCGACTTTGGCTGACGTTCAGGAGTCCCGATAGAAATTCCTCCAGAACGTGGCACGCTGTGGAGAGCAGACCCAGCTGGCCGCAAGAAGCAGAAAACCCTGACTCGGGCGGAACAGGAATGAAGGTGTCTTCTCACGTGATAATTACTGTAGAGGGAGAGTAACCCTCCCCAGGAAAACAGCATTTTCTAGTTGAAATACCAAGAGCATCACCTTAAAAATCAAAGAGCTGAGAGGCTGGTTGCAAACGCCCAGGCCCAGACACCGAGAAGGGAGGGAAGCAGCGCGTCCAGCCCCTTTGCGGCCAGCAGCCCCAGGTCTCCCGGGTGCTTGGGCCCCGGCCTCTGAGAAAGAGGGGGACATCAGAGTCCAGGAGGGGCGTACTGGAGTCCCTCCTGTAGGCTGATCTTCCAGAGGGTCCCCCTGCCAAGGCAAGGGTGAACCAGAAAGAAACCCTCCCTGTCCCCATGACCTTGAGGAAGGGCCAGGTGCTGACTGTAGCTGAAAGAAGAAAAGAGGAACAGAGAACTTTCCGGGGGAGCCTCGGCCCCAGCCCCACCCTCGTTGCCCTGAGCAGCTTCTCAGGCCAGGCTCCCTTCTAGATTCTCAAGCCAGGTTTAGGTTTAAGGTGCCCCTTCTGCCTGGGGGAGTCCCCAGGGTCCTCCATGGAGGGAACACCCCCCCCGGGCCTCCGGGGAGCCCCACGTGGCATTTCTCTAGGGCAGCGGCCTCTGCACAAAGATAAATGGCAAATCAGAAAATAAAGCTCCATGAGAAAAAGCCAGTGGAAACAAGAAACGGCAGAAACAGGCCTATGCAAACTTCCGAGAAACCTAACAGATGCAAATGACAAACCAACTATGCTGCTCGATATTTCGAGAAAAAAGCAAAAATGTTCAGAGGAAGTTCGCTCCCCCCTTGCACAGCTCGGCAATGTACTTGGGGATCTGGATTCTTCCTCCCGCCCCACCCTCGGCAGCTTGTTCAACCCCCGTGGGCCCTCCTCATGGGCATAAGATGGCTGAGGATGTGTTTCCACCTGGCCCTTGTAAGGCTTCTCTGCCCACGCACTGGGCAAGATGACATCACACACCCTGGCTAAAGTCATCCTCAGGGGGCGTGGCTGGATGAGACCAGCGATGACTCAGTCTTTGGGGCAGGGGAACCTACTGTAGGTCACGTGATGAATGACCTGAAAAAACTTGAGCTCTAACAGAAAGGTTAAAACAACACGGATGTGGGGCGGGGGAGGGGAGGGGCACGTCGGGACAGAAGGGGACCCACCTAGGGCCGCCTCCCCCTCCCTGCTTTCCGAATTGCGCCCTTTGCTGATAACACTCTCCAGGCCTGTGCCTTTTGATCTCTGGTCACCCTCTGGCTGCCGCCAGCAGAGGCTACTCCTGTCCCCTGCTGAGGGGGACGGGTAGGCACATGCAGAAGAAGCACATGGCCCCGTCCTCGTTGATTACTGCCATTTGATGTGATACCCTCCCATTTGTGGTTTTCAGGCTCTACGTATGTCATACGAGGGAGTGTCACTTTGCCTAATCCATTGCCACGGCACAGAAGTTGGTGATGGGTTTCAGTGCTGCGTGGATCAGCGACAAGAACGCATTGCCAAGTACTGGATTTTGACGACCGAAAGGGTAAAGTACACCTCTGAAAGCTTGGAGAAGAGGAGAATTAAAACCAATGTTTCAGGCTAAAGGACAGGGACAGGCAGTGGTGACCCTTCCGGGGGTGCCAGAAAGAGAGAGAGGGACATTTGGAAAGTGTATCTCGTTAACTCTCTCCACCGTTGGCCTAGCTCATCCACGGAAAGATGCCACTTCTCAGAGGTCAAGGACAATCGTGTGTTCCCGGTGCCCGCCCCCCGGAGATAACCCCGTAACATCAGAGAGACCACAAGTCCCAGTTTCACTCTGAGAAGTGTCCACGTTTGGAAGAAGAAGTATCTGGTCACCCTCCCCAGAACCATAACATCTTCCATGTCCTGTAACTCTGCTGGTCCGCTCTATTCCTTACCCTCATCTCGACTCCGGGATCACCCCAGGACCTTCCTGGGGGAAGAGGGCAGACCCCTGGGGAAGCCCAGGTGCGGGGTGGAGACTTAGGACAGCCCTGGGGTCCCTGACCCACGCTCAGGGCCATATGCTTGCCACTGGGGCCCTTACTGTGCTGTCATTTTGACTTTTATCGTCACTGCTTCCTCCTTCAACTGCTGCAGGTGAACTTTCCTTAGGAGTTCGACGTTCTCACCTAAGCACGGCCCCCACACCGCTCCCTCGGCTTTCACGTGGCGTGTATGATTCGTTCTACGTCCCAGACTTGCCGACGAGAAAAGTTCAGTTCTCCAGTGAATTAGAGGCCCTTGGCCCGGGATTCTGACTGCGAGGGAAAATAAATTCGAACACTTCTGAGAATTCAACCAACGCCACAATTTTATGCCATTAAATGCCTAAAATGATACAAGCTAATAGGGTATAGTACAGACTGAATTGTGTTCCTGTTTGTATGTTGAAGCTCTAACCCGAATTTGGGAGACAGGTCCTTTTAAGGCAGTAATTAAGGTTAAATGCGGTCATAAGGGTGGGACCCTAATCCAATACTACCGGCGTCCTCAAAAGAAGGGTAAGAGACACTAAAGATACTGTCACTGAGAGAGAGAAGACCACGTGAGGACACAGAGAGAAGGTGGCCGTCTGTCAACGAGCCACAGAGAGAGGCCTTGGTGGAAAGCCAACCTGCCGGCCCACGATCCGGAACTTCCAGCCCCCAGAACTGTGGGAAAACAAGTTTCTCCTGCTTCAGCCACCCCGCCCGTGGTCCTTTGTTAGGGCGGCTGCGAGCAAATGAATCCTTGCTCACTAACCGCTGACAGTCCAGTCATGCGTCTCAGACGCAGGGAAAAGAGAGTAGCCGGGAAACGTTTTTGGTCGTCCGTCGTTTCCTGCTGCGTGGCTCTTCTCTGAAGTCATCTTTAGCCCGCGTCCTGGCCCTCTCCACACAAGACGGTCTCGTATGGAAGTTTTGCATCTTGGCGTTCTGTTAGCCAGCCAGCAGCCCCGGGGCGATGTGAACAGCCCCACTAGGCTCCCCTCCTAGGAGTCCCTTTCACGTCCCATCCGAATGAAACGAATCAAGCCCTACAGACCCAGCTCCTCGGGGTCTGCGGGAGTCCTGCTCGGCCCTCACCCCCCAGCTGCCGGCCGCAGGGACAGACTCGGGGTCTCGGCTGAGCTGTCCTTCAGGCTTCCTCTCTCAGAAGCAGCTGCCTCACCCAAGATCAGCCCGCACCCTGGGGAAGCCTCTCCCCTCTCAGCTGCCCACAGGGGCCTCCTCGCCCATCCTCTCCGCGTGCTAGGTACACGGCCACACAGGGCCTTGCCTCCACAAGTCCCTCGGTCAGAATGCTCCTCTCGGCCACCTGCACGGCCCTCGCTTCCTCCAGGCCTCTGCTGAGGTCCCTTCCCGGTGGGCCTGCCATGATCACCGTGCGAGAACAGACAGCCTGCCCGCCCTGGCTCCGCCCCAGCCCGCCCCACCCTCCTGTCCTGCCGTCTGGTCCCCGGAGCACTGCCCCACTTCTAACCTACTATGTGCCTTCTACATTTGTGCCTCCTGCTCTTTGTTTTGCCCTCAGATGTACTCCAAGCGCACAGTGGGCACGCAAGAAATCTTGAACGTGTTTCGCAGGTTTCTCGTCAGCTTCGGCTGGGATGTAATTTCGTGGCTTATATGCTCTCTCACGAAGAGCCATAATGAGAAAACCTGAGTCTTCCTTGCACATTGCAGCTCTTACCCCGCCCCACAGAATTCTGCATCTCCAGTTCAAAGGCCACAAGCAGGGGTGTATTTGACGACTGCGGTACGTCATTTTTTTGTTTTTCCTGCTCCCTCAACTGCAAACAACAGTCTTTTCAGTGCTCCCTAAAATAATTTCACTTTTATTGTTAACCGCATATTGTTTGTCTGATGCCTTTAGTTTTCAAACAATTCACGAAAAAAAGAAACGTCGTCTTAAAAGACAGAAGTCAAACTCTGTAAATACATCGCGTGTGAACTAACATCTTTCCTTCCTGGCCCACATTCAGGGGAGGGGGGTGGACAGCCACCTGATGGAGGAGTAGTCAAGAATTTGTGGACCCGTTTTTACCACACAGCAGTTTTTTAACACCGTCCACAAAAGTGTACTGCCGCCCGTCTAATGCCAACAGATGTCCCAATGTGGGGGGCGGAAAAAGGAGAGACTGTATTCAGAGACAGAGTTTCAACCGGGGACGCAGCCTCCAATGGAAATCAAAAGTGCGCTCCCCCGAGACAAAGCAGAGGCCTGACTTATGCAGAGAAAACGCCCACCCTGGTCCGCGCCTGGTCCATTTCGTGCAAATGAGGAATCCAAATTTGTGCAGTCTGATTGGTCCAAATAGCACTGCCCTGATTGGCCAGAATCATGCGTTCTAATTGGTCGTTATGAAGCCTCTTTGGTCGGTAAAGATTCAAGTGAGGATACAGCTGTGTAGTTCTAACTGGATAGGGGAGGTCTCACCCCAGGGGTTGCAAGAGGGGACCTGGAGCTTCTCCCTGAAGGTCGGCTCAGATGGCAGGGGCACAGGGCAGGCGCTTGCCGCTCAGGCTGCACTTTTCAGGGTCAGCCATGGCTGCCAGACTCCGGTTAGGACCTTGGGCCCGACAAACCAGGAAGTCCTTCTGGGCAGATAAAGTCCTTCTCAAGGTCCCCAGAACCAAGATACAGGTTTTTTGAGAGGAAAAGTATCTTATCCCTGATGTCGTTTAGATCTACCAGTTCTAAACAGGTTGATGAGAAAAAAAAAGGGACCATCTCCGAGCCATTGTTATTATGTCTTTTCGTTCTTTGCAGACCACATGCCCCTTGTTGCCTGCACGTGGGACAGAACCCTCCACTTCCCTGCCCTTGCTACACCACAGAACAGAAGGAGAACGTCCATGGAAAGACCCGGGGTGTCCTGGGTTGCAACGTGTCCCCTAAAAAGCCATGTTGCAGCCCTAACTCCCAGGACCTCAGAACATGACCTTATATGGAAATAGGGTCAGTGCAGAATAATTACTTAAGACGGACTGGGGTAGGTGGCTCTTTAACCCAGTGTGACTGGTGTCCCTGTCTGAAGAGGAGAAACGGGACACGGATGCACAGGCAGAAGGCCACCCGATGACAGAGGCAGAGACCGGAGTGCCACGTCTATAGGCCGAAGGCCACCAGGGGCCATGGGAAGCCACCAGAAACTACGAGAGGGCACTCTCCAGAGGAAACCAACCCTGCCGATACCAACTTCTAGCTTCTAGAACTGTGGGGAGATACGCTCCTGTTGCTTCGAGTCACCCAGTGTGGCAGGTGTTCAGCTCTAGGAGAGTGACACACAGGTCTCGAGGGAAATCTGCCTCGACGAGGGTTGCTCCTTCGGCCCCTTGGCATGTGAACGCCATTCCTGCCTGGGGAGCTGAAGAGAAGCTGTGCCCTTCCCCGCCCCAGCAACGACATGCAGGCACTTGGCACGAGCGTGGCCAGGTGGCGCCTCCTTCTGAGACCGAGTCTTGAACAGGACTGAGTCACCAGCTCGAGGGGCTCGGCCGTGATGGCCTTGGGGAAGCCCCGCAGCCCGTGTGCTGGGACGGCTCTGCCGACCCTTTCGCGTGGGGCAGGGTGGACAGGCAAGGAGGACTCCATGAGAAAATGCTAGATTCCGAAAAAAGGCCAGGCCAGGGCTGGGACGGTGACAGCGACGGTGCGGGGGAGGCAGCGGAGGCAGGTCCGTGAGGGATGGAGGGGTCTGACTTCCTGCCTGGCGCTGAGCCAGGCGCTCTGGGAGGACACCGGCCACCATCAGTGCCCGGCACACGGAGGCACACGGAGGCACTCGCCACCTTCGGATCGGTCTTCGAGGGCACTGATTCTCCTCTGGGCCTGGTCCAACCACCCGCGGAGCCATCGCGGGCATCTTTCCTTTCCGCGACAGGAGTGTTGATGGCTAGCATTTACTTTTCATGCTTTCTTAGCATTTCTGTCTCGCTGCGTATGCCACCCTTCGGTTCTTGCAAGGCGCTTTTTCCAAAGGGACCATTAAACACTAATCATCGCTTTTTAAAATTGCATGCCCCATAATTCCAAAATCTCTGCCACACCTGGGTCTGGTTCTTGCCTTTTGGCATGCTTTGCGATTTTTTTTTGTTGTTGAAAGCAGGCCATGACCTATGGCGTAACAGGAGCTGAGATGAATCAATAGGCTTTTGTGTGAGCTTCTCTGCAAATCCGGCTAGGACTTCAGGCTACTACGTTCAATCTGTGCTGCAGCTGCAGGTACCCAAGGCTCCAAAGTAGACAGAGCAGACGCCTCGGCTCTTGCAGGTGCGGTCCACTGTTTCCTGGGAGTTCAGGTGTAGGGGGCGGGATCATTCTTATGCAATCATATATTGTCTCTTATTAGTGCTCTGTTTGTCTATCTCTTTCTCATTTCTCTATCTCTCTCTGTCTCTCTCTGTCTCTCTCTGTCTTTCTCTCTCTCTCTCTGTCTCTCTCTCTGTCTCTCTCTCGTCTCTCTCTCGTCTCTCTCTCTCTCTCTCTCTCTCTCTCTCTCTGTCTCTCTCTCTCAGGTGAGACAGGCACACTGGGTGGGGCTGGAGCCAGGCAGGACCGAGTCTTTTCCCTTAGGGAGTAGGCCTGTGTTATGAGATCGCTCTAAGCCTATTTCAAAACGGTGAACATTCCCCTCCCTCTGCCAGAGCCCGCAGATAAAAGTCCAGAATGTGCAGGGCTCCTGAGGAGGCAGACCCCAGGGGTTCTTACCCTGAGGTCAGTCCACCTCAGCCTTCAGCCCTCATCAAAAGTGCCGTCTCAGCGCTCCTGCCAGCCTGTGGCTCTCTGCCCTCCGTGCGGGTCGGACATTGGCCAGCTGTCCGGACCTCCCTGTCTCCAGGTCACGGGGTGTACCTGTGCCCCGTGACCTCAGTCTCTCATGAGTTTGAGATAAGGCGCTAATTTTCAGCTCCGCCAGCTTTTATTGCCCCAAGGATGGGAGTGATGACTTCCAAGCTCTTTACTGAAAGTCCCTCAGTACATTTCTGCTGAATTAATGAAGCACAAGTACCGGTGTGAATGCACCTCGCAGAGCACGCCAGGTGCGGGACCAGACAGCACACGCACCAGGGCTCGCAGGCGATATTCGGACGGCTACAGTTTGTCTGCACGGTGCACATTGATTATGGGAGTGAAGGGGACAGAAGTAGTAAACCACAATCCAACCGGCCAGGACTGGTGGGAGAGCTGACCAGGCGAGGTACCCAAGGGTGAGGCTCCCGTCGGTGTCTGAGCAGACCGGGCGTAGCGGCCCTGCTTCCTTAACCGTGACCGTGGGGGCCTGCGGTGCCTGGAGGACACAGTAGTGAAATCGGAACAGGGGAGCCGCTGCAGGATGGAAAGAGAAGAGGGTGCACTTCACCGTTCTGGGGCGCGTCGTGCGTCTCCTCCGTAAAAACTCACACGTCTCACCTGCCTTCTCGCACGCCTCCCTGAGCTCCCGCACTGTCTGTCCGAAAGCGAAGGGGCGAGCTGGGCGGCAGCAAGGCCTGGGTCCCAGGGAGGGTCTTCTCCACCCCTCCGTGCCCACCGATGACCGCATGGCAAACATGTCCTGTAAGGAACAGGTTCCCACCTTGTCTTCCGTTTTCCGGTGGGTCGGACTGCAAGGCGTCTGCCGTCTGCGGGTCTCCCGGTTCTGGTGTAATCGTTCTGAGGTGGCTTTTCTAGATAAAGACTCTCGACTGCCTGTGAGCAGTGGCTTTCATCCTGTCTTATCTTGGGCCACCTGGGACAGTTCAAGGGCGGCGGTTTGCTGCGAGGCTGCTGATTCAACTTCAGCTTACGGAGCCACTTGGAGGAAAAAGTCGACCCTTGAGAGTTCTAAGGGTTTTTTTCCCCCCTAATGCTTTGAAACAACTACAAATGATTCGCACATGATTGTGCTATCATTCCCCTCTCTCCTTCCTTTCTAAATCAATTTTTTTTTTCTGATCGTAAATCAATACATGTTCATCATTGAAAATGTGGAGAAAACAGAACATGATGCTATGGTCTTTAATACACAAATAAAAACTGTTAGGAATCCCACCAATCGGATAATTGCTATTAACATTTGATATACTGCTTTATGGCTTTTTTTCTGTATATTCACAAGTATACTCTTTTTTTAACAAAATTAGGACATACTATATACTTTTGATTCCCTTTTTTTTTAACTTAATGTCATAGCATGAAAAGTTTTCCATGTAATTACATATTTTGTGAAAATATAGCATGATGGCCTTTCATCACATATATGTGCTATTCCTCTATTATTTTATACCTATAATTATACAGTTACATAGTGGTATATATTTAGGCTTTTCAATACAGAGACAGCTTTATAAAAATCCAAGAAGCTAAATTCTGTATCGATTCATTCTTATTTCATCAGTAGGACTTTCTGGGTAGACAGTATGTCTCCAAAATGTTCATGACTTCAGGCATGTTGTTAAATTATTACTCTGAAAGAAGTTTTACCAGTTGACTCTCTGTTAGCAGTGTATGACACTTTGTTCGTTTTACCTCAGGCTAACCAAATGGATTTTATCTTAAAAACAAAATCTTCACCCATTTTGGATGTGGCAGACATACCTGAATTATCATCCTGAGTTTACTTGATTCCTAAGTGAGACTGAACATTTTTTTTTTCCCTTCTTTTTTCTGGCACAGAATAAAATTTCAGCTAGAATTACAATTGGTTTGGGACTTACGCATTATAGACCTGCTTTCTGAAGAAAAACTTGTCATGTCTGCATTATCCCATATCATATTTGAACATTGTTTGTCACCATAGTTTGCCAGATATTCTGGTACGTATTTGTTTCAAATGACTCCGTAGGGTGAAGAAAGCATGTGACCATAAACTCAGTGTCTTCGAAAAACAAATACGTCAGATGACTCTTCTCTGTGGTTCCCAGGGGCAGATTTAGTGTACAAGTCCATAATTTGGGAGCACCGAGCAAAAGTGCACCACTTCCTTCCTTTGACCAAGATTCACTGTGTTCCGCCCACTGCCCCAAACGTAAACATACACAGAAATAAAATCGTAACAAACAACGTGAGGTGTTAACGGAATCAGACAGGCTGCTGTTGAGTGGGGGAGCAGCAGGAGAGACCCACTCTCCTAGCTTGGGAGGGGTGCTCAGAGAACACTTCTCTAAGGGGACATTCGAGTTAGCACCTAAGGGAGACTTGCGGTGACCCCGATGGCGGGCGGGAGTTCCGGGGAGCAGGATGGACAGTGGCCAGGGCACTGGGGTCTCTCTGGGCCACGGCAAGGAGGTTGCGTTTCGTTCAGAATTTGGTGGGGAAGCCATTGGGTGGCTTCAGCAAGGTCTTGTGTGTGTGGCAAGGCAATCGTGCTTTGCTGCTCAGGTGAGACACTGCTGTGGCCACGCCGCTGAGGGACGATGGTGGCCTGGGGAAGGACCTGCAGGTGTTAGGGGAACGGGTCTACACACGGTCCCCGTGGTGCAGTCATGGGCACATGAACTTGACTTCCTCTGCTGCCTGTAACCCGCTCGCCTCTCCTGCACCCAACCCCATTCAAAACGCACCCGACTCCTTTTAAGAGAGGAAAGTGACCGTTGCTCTACAGGGTCACAAGAGGAAATGTCAGCATGAGGCAGTGGCCGGGTCCTTCTCCGCAACGTCTCCAGCACAGCACATCGCGTGTGAGTCTGATCAAGAGAAATTGAGACCCAAACCCCAACACTGAAGGCCCATCGGGCGTCTGGCCCTGATCTGGGTGCTTTCACATATATCCCGTTCCCCTAAAATGGTGAAAATAAAGCCACATTTAAGTGGTTACACAATAAATCAAATTTGAGCTGTCAACCTGACTGTGAGAAGTCCGGTCGTCATCCCCTGAGTCCTCCGTTCCTTGAGAAGTGGACCCTCCAGGTGCTTCCCGCGCCCGAGTCCTGCTGACTCCTGTCACGCAGATGACAGGTCGGGAAGTCCCAGCTCCGCTCTGGTGGGGCTGGTACAGAGAAGAGGGAGACCGGCTCTTGGGTGCAAGGGCTGAAGGAAGTCACCCGCCGCAGACCGTCTGCATGGACCGGAAGGTGGCCGCGAGCCCTGGGTAGCACTGGTCACTCCACACTGCAGGGCACCGGGTCCCCGGGTACAACACGAGAGACGGATACCCTCATTTACAGTTAATCAACTATGTCTCTTAAGGAACCTCAAGGTCAAGGTAGGGGTCAGGACACCGTGCAACACGACGGCGCTGTCCCTGACTGACCTGCCCCTGAGACGACACCGGCCCCGCCTCGGGCCCGGCTTTCTGTACCAGCACTTGTCACCATCGCCACCATCTTGGTAGATTTCGTTCTCGAGTGCCGCTATTGTA
The DNA here is from genome assembly GCA_003508835.1 of Eonycteris spelaea. Classification (NCBI taxonomy): domain Eukaryota; kingdom Metazoa; phylum Chordata; class Mammalia; order Chiroptera; family Pteropodidae; genus Eonycteris; species Eonycteris spelaea. The sequence goes on along the minus strand of PUFA01000142.1, from coordinate 582,147 downwards.
CACTTCCGGCCACTCGGCTGACTTAGGACCATCCCAGCCCAGCGGGAGAGTTTAAATGAACTTGAAACCCCAAAGGGCAAGGAGTCGGGACTCCTGATTCGCCTGGGAAGTCCTTGGTCCCTTTGCACAGCCGCCTCCTCTCCAGCTGCCTCTCATTCCACTCCCCATGGGCTGATGGCGACACAGCACCCCGGCCTGAGCCCAACTGCCCTGAATGTAGGGGCCCACCTGCCTTCCGGCCACACAGCTAAAGAGGCATCGTAACACGAGTTGCCTTTATGACATAACAGCTACAGCGTTCGGTGACCCAAAGGCCGGTGTGGTTCCCAGGTCTCTCTGGCTTTGCTGACCGGACAGGCGATGGCATTGACAGAAACAGATTCCTGGAGAGAATCGGGTTTACGAGGAAGACGACACCTGTTTCGGACATTTAAAAGTAGCCGTGGCTGTCTGAAACATGCAAGCGGAAGAGCTGGGTGTTGCGTTCAAGAGAAGCCGGGAGCTCGAGATTTGGGGGTGATCGGCCTCTTTGTTGAGTCACGAGTGTCATGTGATCGAGCGTGGGGGAAGGGAGCTGAGCTGAAACCTGAGGACCAGGGCCGTGTGAGGAGGAAGCCCATGAAGGACACTGAGAAGGGTCTCTCGTGTCACAGCAGCCAACAGAGGGGACAGTTCAAGAAGGAGGAATCTGTTCAACAGCGTCCAAGGGAACAGAGGTCAAGAAATACGAGGGTTGATGTCAGGCTGTGAATTTCTCATCAGACCTATTCAGGTCTGTTTTGACATATTATTGACCAAGGTCATATGAGCAGATTACAACCCGCTGCAATCTGTTTGGAGATGTATCATAAGACTCTCATCGGGACAGTGCTGGCAATTACCTACTAAAGCAGTCATTGGTGTGACAGGTCTTTTCATGACATCTGGCTTTGCTGATTCCCTCCGAAGCAAAAACGCCTCTTCCTGGCACCAACACAATCTAGCAGCTGCTCTCTTGCATTGTGACTTTGCCACCTGCCTGTGGCATCGCCCAGGACAGCCTGGTTCTTCCCAGTCGTGTCTCTTTGTGCGTCAGACGACGATGATTCAATTCGTTCATCCTTTTTACTGGAACGCTGGGAAACCTTACTTTGAACAACATGATATGACATCGCTTGGTTTCACGTCTCACTTATATATTTAGTTCCTTTCCTTTCTCTTTGCTGACATTATGCAAGTGGTACTACTTGGAGCCAATGTGATCACAATCAGAAAGACAAACACAGGCCCCGAAATCATGTGTCAGTACTTGCTCAGAGGAGGGTTCTGAATATGCTTACACATCTAGGTCACTGACCTGAGAACACAAAATGTCACAATCCTCCGGAAGACCTTGCCTTGGAGCATGCACCTTGTTGACCCACGTATCTGAAACCTGTCAGGGAAACACTGTCAGTGTGCCAGTGAGTGGCCATGCATCCTTTTATGCCTGGATTTTATATCTGAGTTCAGCCTTTGAGGAAGGAGGCGTGAGCAGTGGCCTCGGAGGGGGTGATGGCAGCCGTCGGCGACAGGCAGGTCCTGGTCTGTGAGGACTTCGGTAAACTTGGTTTTAGAATCGTTTTCCCCCTTGTCATATATCCCATCTTTTCTTGCCAAATAAATGAAACTTCCTTGATAACTGACTATGATATGTTAATTTGCTTTACCCACAGTGCCCGACAGACAGTTGGTTAAAGCTTCTTCCATTTAATACATAGTCAAGCAGTTAATATTATTTGGGAAAAAGGGAAAGGCTTACACCATGTCAATTACCATGCAAAGGGATAAATTAAGGAGGCCTGGCTTTCTTTTTCTCGTGAAGGAGCAGGGACAGCAAAAGCCTGGAAGCATATGGGACACTAATTCTCACTGCCCATGGGAGCGAACCTCCTCTAAATGCCTTCTCCTTTCTATGGATTTTCACCAGAAGTCATGGGCTGGGGACAAGGAGGTCATTAAAGCTATTTACCAATATTTCCCTCTCCTTGTGAGCACGTGGTAGGACCGCACTTCTCCACTCAGTCCTGTGACTTGCTTTGGTTAATCAAATGTGACTGGGGAAGTGGCACTTATCATTTCTAGGGAGAAACCTTTAAAAGCTGGTGTCAGATTCAGCACATTCTCTCTCGGCCTCCACGCCAGCAATAATAGTCAGAGGATGGCTCTTATGACTGTGCCCATGAGTGAAGGGATCGGGAGTAAAGCCCCCAGTGACCCTAGTTGGACGGGCAGCTCCAGAGATGAAGCAATCTTTACTGTTTTAAGGTGCTGAGATTTGGGGCATGACCTTGACCTTCTCGATCCTATGGGGTTAGTGCCTGGAGTGGTCACCGACAGGTAAGAGAGTTAACAGAAGGTCTAAGCCAGCCCAAACACTTAGAAGCGGATTCAGCTGGCACGAAACCAGATGTTGTGTTTGTGACAGTAATTAAGATAACACAGCGCTTCATGACTCTGAAAAGCTTTTTCACGAGACCGTTTCGGTTATTCCTCCCTGTGCTCTTGTGGTCAGGCCTCTGCCCCTCCTCTCCTCCCAGCCCAGCTCTGCCTGGTCAGAGGCAGCATCCTCATCACCCCATCCCACTCTGAACACGGAATTTCAGAATATTATCCGTCTTCCCCGGACACCGCGTCACTCACGTCTGCACGCCCTCTTTCCAACACCCAAGCTTCCCCACCGCTAAGTGCCTGACACATGCTCATTTGAAGAAGCTGAAAAGTAAGTTAAGTGGCAATTCCAAGGTGACAAGCCACTGCGTAGTAATTAGGATGCCAATCTAAGACTTTTGACGCCTCCTGTGACTTAACTGTCCTTTGCGAGCTCTGAGCAAGACAAAGCAGCTCTGATATCCAGGTGCCCGCCCAGGTGTTGCTATGAGCTTCTGGGGGCCGTGGAATTAAAACAGTGTCACAGGAACACCGGCATCAGACAGGGCCACTCTGTAACAACCATGGAGACTAATGCCTTCTACAGCGACATGCCAGAGTCCCGCATACTCCTTCTTTCTTCCTGTGCAACGTTCCTAGACCCCAGTCGGTTGGAGTCAGGTGTGTTTTTACCTCCCGCCCCCAGCACGCACACGGGAAAGGTTCGGTTACACAGGAAGACAGAATACTGGACGATTACGAGGCGAAACCATTTGCCCAAGGTCAGGACAGCAGGCAGGGCCGGCGAGCACATCGCAGACGCGGGCCACCTCTGCCTGGTAATTTGCTAGGTGCCCTCCCGGGCGTCCCCCACCTAGTCCCCAGGCTTCCCGCTGGCCGGCTGCGAGGCGACCACGAGGTGCGGGCCAGCCGCGTGACTTGGGCAGCAGACCCGCTGTGGGCTGCAGTGAGACAGGGCGGGACGCGCGGGGCCACCGCGGAGAGGGGGAGGCCCCGGCGGCCGCGGGGGCGGGGGCGGAGGCGGGCGCGCCAGAGCGACACCCGGGCGGGCCAATCCGAGGGACGCGCGGCGGGAAGGTGACAGCGCCGCGGGGGCCGCACCCCGCGGGCCCGCCTCCCGCCGGGGCCGCGTCACCGGCCCGCGCAGCCCCGGCACCGGCGGGCCGCGGGGCGGGGACCGTGGCCGCGGCCTCTGCGCGCCCAAGTGCGCGCTCCCCTCTCGGCTTCGCATCGGGGCGCGGTCTCCGCGGCAGGTGCAGTCGGTCGAGCCCCCCCGGGAGCCGCCCCGGCCCGCGGGACCCCGGCAGGGAGGCCGCCCGCGCGGTGAGTGGGGAGGACCCTCCGGGCCCACGACAACAGTCAGCGGGGGCGCGGCTGTCGCGTCCCGGGGGGGGGGGACCTCGCCGCAGGCGCAGGGCCAGGCGGGGGTCGCTGCGCGATCGCTCAGTGACCAAGATGGTGACGCCGTCACTCTTTTTAAGAATCGTCCTTTCAGCTCTAGAAAGTCCTGCTCTTTAAAAACGGGAAGTGGGACAGGCTCAGGTTGCCGGAGGACCGGTTGCCCAGGAGAGAGTGTTTTCTGAAGAAGTGATAACTGCTTCCTGTCCCCTCCTTTGCTGGTTCGCGCCACCAAACACCTCTCCCCTCTTGCTGTCAGGGAAAAGCCAGCCTTGCCAGGCGCGCACCGCTGACGGGCCTCTGGTTTCCCCCCCAGTGCAGAACTCGGCCCCCTGGCTCCCCGGCCCCCGGCCCCGGGCAGCATGAAGCTGTTCTTCGTGGAACCTGCCATTTGCCTCAGCGCCTTCGCCATGACTCTGATCTCTCCCCTGACCACGCAGTACGTGTACCGGAGGATATGGGAAGAAAGCGGCAACTACAGCATGGCCTCGGCCAGCAACGTCTCTGACTGCGACAGAAACAAGAGCAGCCCGGTTTTCGTATTCCAGGAGGTAAGACATTAAAATGCCCCTGACGTGCGGTAAAAAAAGGCACGTGCGTGCGGTGGCTTTTCCACGAACCGCCAGGCCAGGTAGGTCTCTGGCAAGGAGCCCGTGAAACTCCTGGCTCCCAGCCGAGAGCCTTTTGCAGCTCGCACCCTGTTGGACGTTCCCTGACACCCGTAACCTGCCTCTGTCACCTGCTGTGACACTGGCTCTTCTTCTCTCAGAAACTTTCGGCGCAGTTTCATCTCTCGGTGGCTGTCTCCTTCCTCCACCTCCCAACTCCAGCATTTTTTTTAAAAGCCTGAGAGTTGGGGCAAGGCCAGCGCCAATGAGTGTTCTGTGGACAGGGTCTAGGTGACACACGGTGTTCCTGCCTCTCCCTGCTCCTCCTCCCAGCCGCCTTCCACAGCACGTACATGGGGCCAGTCTCTGTCATGGGGAGGAAGGTGGGACAGCACTGGTCAGTCATCAAATCAGCTGAGCCCGTCCTGGGTGGAGAGCACTCACGTTTTCTCTGAGGACACTGAAAATGTTTCCTTCATTCTCTCCTCCCCGATTTTTTACTTGCTTAAAAGAGGAGAAACACCACCATTCGCTCGTCCCCGTAGGCCGTTCCTAACAAAGCCCACCAATACCCAAATGCAAAGGAGATGGCATCCAGTTTGAGATTTTTTCCCCCACAGTGCCTCAAAAACAAACCGCATTTGTAAACTTTGAACTCTTCCTCTTGGGAATGTTTCACGATGGCAAAAGGCTGGTGCCGTCCGAGGGCAAGAAGAGTTTAAAGAAATGGCAGTCACCTGTCCGCAGGCGCTAAGATGGTCTCCGTGTGGAAAGGAATTCAGGTGCGACTGGGGCGGAGTCTCAGCACTGGAGGAAATGGCAGAAGGCCTGAGAAGGAAGAAGGGGCTAGTGCTCCCCCAGGGGTCCCTCAGGTGTCAGGCACTCCCTGATGGGGTGAGGCCTGGCTCTTTGGCATGCCCCTGCTGTTACTCATTTCTTCATTTCCATGGGAGAGATTTTTCTTGGAACGGATCAGTCTGAGCAGCCATGCAGACATCCAGGTTCTGCCCGGAAGTGAGGTCATAAAAATAGAAGGGCCAAGGTTTCGCCTCATGGTTTGGCCACCCAAATATGTTTCCTATGATATACATGTCATTCCCGGAGACGGTTCGACAGGCTCACCAGACCCCTGGGAGGTGAGTAGATGGGAGAGAGAACTAGAACATTGGGAAGCTCGGCTGTCCTTGCCCCTTAGAGAGACGGGAGACAGGCCTGCATCCAGCCACCTTGGTGGCCTCTATGACTAGGCAGGTGATGAGTATCGGTCCCTGGCCTAACCCAGCCGCTGAGAGCCGCCCCCGCTGCCCAGAGCAGTGGCCTTGTTTATAATTAATTGACAAGTTATTCCATTTGTTGATTTTTAGTCGATTACGTTTCAAGAGAACATACTGTCCCAGGCCCCTTCCCTTAAAGTTAGTGCCCCAGAGTGATAGGTGCTTTCTCTCAGGAGGGCCTAGATGCCACCCCTCCCCTGACCCAGCTGGGGCAGGGCGTGGCGATGGTGGCCCTCTCACAGTTTGCTCCCTAGGGCAGACAGACATTTTTCTTCCCAGGAGGCACCACCATCCTCTTCAGCACTTCCTTCTGGCGCCTTTTATGGACACTGTCCCCGCTCAGTTTCTCACAGAATATTCTCTTCCCTTTGTATCCAAGAACAGATGTTCCCTGTACCCTGAGTTTCTGTCTCAATACCCGGTTCTGGCCGCTTGCTCTCTAAAAAAAAAGTATAGGGGTTTGTGGACTCTTCTTGTAACCCTAAAAATAAGAGATGTCAACAAAAACAGAAAAGAGGAGAGGGTCAAGGTCTGAATTTGCATGGGGACCAGAGATAGAATGCAATCAAGAGAAAGAACTACTGTATGTATGAGACTTCCTTTTACATAAACCTAACGATAACCACAAAAAAATCTAGAACTGAGACACAACATAAAAAAGAGGAAACAGAAGAAAAAAAATCAGAGAATACCATCAAACTAAGATAACAGACAGAATCACAAGGAAAAGAGACTATGGAGACACGAGCTACCAGAAAACAAAAGGTGAAACGGCTATAGGAAATCCTCATCCACCAATAATCACCCGAATGTCAATGGACAGAACTCAGCAATAAAAAGGCAAAGGGTAGCAGGTTAGATCAGAAAACAAAAGCCAACCACGCGCTGCCTTCAAGAGACACATCTCAGCTGCAACGACAAATAGACTCCAAGTGAAAAGGCAGAACGTGATGTTCTAAGCAAATGGCACCCAGAGAAAAGCAGGTATAGCCATACTCATATCTGATAAAAGAGGTTTCAAGATGACAAAGGTAACACAGAGACACGAATGGATATTTCAGGAAGATAGAACATTTATCAATATATTTACACCCAAGCAGGTAACACCTAAATATATAACACAACTACTAACTCTATTAGGGAGAAACTGACAAAAACACAATTATAGTAGGGGACCTAAATACCCTTTTCACAGCTATGGACAGATCATCCAAACAGAAAATCAATAAGGAAAACACAGCCTTAAACGACACATTAATCCAATGGACATAACTGACATTTACAGAGCCTTCTACCTCAGAACACTAGGTGATACAAGTTTCTCTGGTGCATATGGAACATTCTCAAGGATAGACCATCTGTTGGCACACAAAACTAGCCTCAGCAAATTTAAAGAGATAGAAATCGTGCCAGGCAAATTCTCTGACCAGAGTGCTTTGAAATTGGAGATCAACTGCAAAAAGAAAGCAGGAAAACCCACTATTATTAAACAACGTGCTATTAAACAATGACTGGGCCAAAAGAGAAAGAAAATGAGAGATCAAATGACACATACAGACACGTGAAAATGACGATAACAACATACTAGAGCTTTTGGGATATGGCAGAAGCAGAAATGAGGGAAGTCTGTGCATTCAGGCCTATCCTGAGAATCGAGAAAAATGCCAAATAACCTTAAAGAAACTAGGAAAAGGAGAACAAGAGGAACCCAAAGTCAGGAGAAGGAAGGAAATTATAAAAGCTAAAGCAGAAATGAACAAAATAGAAAACAAAAAGGCAATAGAGAAAATGAACGCAACAAGAAGCGAATTCTTTGAAAAGGTTAATAAAATGGCCAACCCCCTGGCTAGACTCTCTAAGGAAGAAAGAGGGAAGATTCAAAAAAACAAAATTGGAAATGAAAGAGAAGTTACGACAGACACCACAGAATACACAAAGGACCACAGAAGGCTACTGAGAAAGGGCACAAGCCACCAAATCAATGACCGAGAAGAAATGGACATGTTCTTAGAAACACACAGCCTTCCTGGACCGAATCATGGAAAACTGCAAAATCTAAACACACTGATCCGCAGCAGGAAAATGGAAATAGTCACCCAAAACCTCCCAAAAAGTAAACGTCTAGGACCAGAGGGCTTCGTCAGTGAATTCCAACAAACACTCACAGAAGATGAAATGCCTGTTCTTCTCAAACTCTTCCAAAAACTTGAAGAACAGGCAATACTTCCTAACTCATTTTATGAGGCCAACAATTTATTTCTCTGATACCAAAACCTGTCAAGGACGATACACGATGTATTATACATCTGTACACTTGAAACCCATATAATTTTATTAACCAATGCCACCTCAACAAATTTAATAATTTTTTTAAAAAGGTGTCATAACACAGGGTCGGTAAATGAATGAATGAATGAATGAATGATTTTTTTCAGCTCAGATTTTCTTTCCGCTCCCCCAAAAGGTCAGCCGTGTGCAAGAAGCACGCATAATATGACACTGTGTTGAACTTCTCCCTGTGACACGTATTTTCTCACCCTTCCTACGTAATAAATATGCACACGTGTACGTGTATTGGAATAAAGGGTAATAGGAATTTCGAGGTGCGGATATAAGAGTAAACTGAGGTATTTCGCTTCTAATTAACATTTGAAAAGTCCGTATGGATGAAAGTCTTACTGCTCAACCCATTTGGGGTTGAGAGAGATGTAAGAGGTGCACACTCCTCTATGTAAATATTTTCCTAGCCTACCTGTCACATGGGCAGGTTTCCTGAGCCCCGTGACTGCGGTCCACCTGCCTACTTCTCCCAGGCAGTGACCTCTAAGGACCTCTTAACAGAATGGGGAGGCTGTGTGGGATGAGCCTCCGGCTGAGGGCAGAGAAGCAGGACGCCCCGGGCGTGTTCGTGACTTCTGTGGAGGGAGGAATGTTGAGTCCCTCACCGCTCCCTCCTCCTCCGCTGTTCAGTGATCCATTCTGAAGCATTCAGTTGGCCATCAGGGTCAATGCTCCTAAGACAACTTTCAGGAGAGGGACTTTGCTCCTTAGGGTTATCCAGCAGGTGATGGTGCTGTTCTCGCTCAGGAATTTTTTTATTAAAATGACACAATCCCTCATTTCCAGCAGGTGAGGAAAGCTTTCTGTTCAACTGGAATGAATATCTACATTTTGGTCTGTGGCCTTGCGGCTGCTTCGAAACTGCTCTTACTTTCCCGAGTTCACCCCTGTCGCAATACACCGTCATTCTGTCACTCCTGGGGAGCAAACAGCACTTTCTTGGCTCTACTTTCTCCCGTTTACCTGTACTGATTATGTAATTACAAGTCCCCAGGGTTTAGAAGGTACGCACACAACTATGCCTCAGTTTTGACTTGTGATTGAAATATGCTTTGAGTTGGTCTTTGTTAAAAGCTGTGTTTTGAAACGGGCTACAGACAAGGAGCACAGCCTGTGGGAAAGATGGCAGAGAGAAAGGAGAAGACAGGACTCGGGTGGGGGAAGAGGAGGGGGAGGGGGACTCCAAACCAGAACATCTTGTGAGAAGCGGACTTTAAGATAACTGCTTCGTTTATTTATTTGTTCGAGAGCTATTTACTCGACGATTACTATATCTGTAGGAATACAGAGATGTGCTCAGGAAGTCTGAGCTCGTAAAAATGAAACACCTGCAATTGATTAAGCACTGATGTACATTAGGGCCTCGTGCCCAGCTCTTTAGATTTACTTTAAATTTAAGTCTCACCACCGCCTGCGAGGCAGGGGCCGTTGTTGTCCACTCTTGTTGGATGAAGAAGCTACAGAGAGAGAGAATGTGGACAGGATCACACACAGTTAGCAAGTGCCAGAGGCCTGTTTTACATGATTAGTCATTCATCCAGTCAGTAGTGGGTATCCACCCTGCGCCGAGCTCTGTTCTAGAAGCTGGATGCCGTGGTGAAGGCGATGAGGCCCCGGCACTGCTGGAGTGCAGGTCACAGTGGAGAGGGCACCCAATGTGCCGTCGATCAAAATATCACGTTCTGTCAAGGAGCAGGAAGTCTAAGGGAGAAGATGGCGGGCCAAGGGGAGAGTGCTGGGCGGGGTCAGGGGACTTGCTATGGATGAGATCGTCATAGCAGGCCCTCTGGGAGGCGACACTGAATTGAGGAAGTGAGCTGTGTGACAGGCAGGCGGAGGCAAGAGCAAGTCAAAGGCGAGTGACCCGGGTGTGTGAGGCGGGGTGCCGGCCCGAGGCGTGAGGAAGTGGAGGTGGGTCAGAGAAGTCGTGATTTGGGGCCACCCACGTCCCAGCAAGGAGGGGGATTTAGTCTGTGTAAGGACAACTGGTGGGGGCAGGGGGGCGGGGGAGGAGCTGAGCAGGGGAGGGACCGGGCCCGATGTGTGTTTTGAGAGATCATTCTAATCCTGGAGAAGACCCGGCTGGGTTTGAATCCAGCTTCGTCTACCGTCACCGCTCAAGCTCTTGATCGTCGTGGCCCAAAGCAGGACTGGGAGACGCGTGACAACTGTCACGTGAGAAGGTTCCGAGGAAGGAGAGATTGCATCTGCTGCAGACCCTCAGGGACCTCCGAGTTGGACCGTGCCTGGCACAGAGAGAGTACTGGGGAGGGAGCGAGGGACGATGCTGAGGAGCGAGGTGGGGCCTCATCTCGGAGGGCGGACGCTCTGGCGGGCAGTGGGGAGACACCGAAGGCTCAGGAAGGTGCGGGACGTGGAGCGCGTCCTCCGCAACGGGAGATGCCAGAGTAGTTCAGGTGAATGTCACGCTGGTGGCCGCCACGGGACTGTAAGGGAGGACAGGGGCCTGGCAAGCGCGGGGCAGGCGGGACAGGCTGTGTCCCGGGACAGGGAAAGGCCGGGACCGGCTCGGCTCAGCTCCGTGTCCCAGCGGCGGGAACAGCTCCTGGCAACGTGGAATTGCCTGAATGACAGGAATATATGATAATAAAAATGGGCTCGATACTTTAAAAAAACATTAATTCAGTATTCGATATTTTTGTGGTTCCTCAGTGTTTGGACCGCTTTCTAAATAGTACATGAATAAATCTTTTTTTACAAAATGAGCTTAGTAATCCCCATTATAAAAATGCACGTGCTCTTTCTACAAAATCTGGAAAATGCAGAGAAGTGGCAAGCAGAAATTGCTACCCAGCGTGCCCCAAATTCCTCCCGTCAATGACTTGCGTAACAGCTGTCACAGCTGTTAACCTGTGTGAGTTCACAGCTGTCTCGGTCCTCAGGTCACGGCACGCTACCGTTTTTAATCCGTGCAAACCCCCTCTTTGGGCTTTATCTTGACTTTCAGTAAGTACAGGAATGTTTGTCACCGATTTGGGGACCCCTGTAAAAAGGACAACCGAGCTCTTCCTAAATGACGGCCTGACACGCAGGAATGAGTGTGACACTTACGCCGGTACCCGCTCCCCTGCAGAGCAGACAGGAGACACGTCACGGGGAAGCGCGACGGCGTCGCTCCTCGGCGGATGCTCCCGAACCGGGTGAGGGTTCGAGGGTTCGAGCTGCACCCGCCCCAGGCGCCGGGCACCCCGCCCGGGCCTCCCGGCCTGTAGAGAAGCGTGCGTGCTGCGCCGGTCCTGTGTGCGTCGTACAGACCTCCGTAAACAATGTCGTCTCTTCCTTTCTTCGCAGGAAGTTCAGAAAAAGATGTCTCTGTTTAATCTGCAGATGGACATAAGCGGGTTGATTCCCGGTCTGGTGTCCACCTTCATCCTCCTGTCGCACAGCGATCGTCGTGGCGGAAGTTCCCTTTGATTCTGTCCTCGGCCGGAGCTCTGGCCACCAGCGTCTGGCTCTGTCTGCTGTCTTATTTTGCCCTCCCATTCCAGCTTTTGATTGCATCTACCTTCTTTGGGGCATTTTGTGGCAATTCTATCACCTTTTTCGGAGCCTGTTTTGCCTACATCATCGATCGGTGTAAAGAAGAGAAACACAGAACGGTTCGAATAGCCGTCATTGACTTCCTGCTGGGACTCGTCACCGGGCTAACGGGGCTGTCTTCTGGCTACTTCATCAGGGAACTGGGCTTTGTGTGGTCCTTTTCCATCACCACCGTGGTTCTCACCGTTAGCTTGATTTATATTTTGTTCCTGCTCGGTGAGTCCGTGGAAGAGTCTCCTCTTCAGAACGATTCCGTATCATGTTACGAAGGCTTTAAAGACCTATTTTACCGAACTTACATGCTTTTTAAAAATGCTTCCGGTGAGCGACGCTCCTTGCTCTCTCTGTTGCTTTTTACAATGATGATGTATTTTTTCGTGCGGTAGGCATTTCCCCCATTTTTATCCTCTATGAATTAGACTCTCCGCTCTGCTGGAATGAAGTTCTCATAGGTTACGGATCAGCTTTGGGCAGTGCCTCGTTTTTGACTAGTTTCCTCGGAATATGGATTTTTTCCTACTGCATGGAAGATGTTTACCTAGCCATCATGGGGACCCTTACCACCATGGCGGGAATGGTGATGACTGCTTTTGCCAAAACGACATGGATGATGCTTCTAGGTGAGTGACAAGTGTGGCCTTTGAACTAACTGTGCATTTCAGGTTTACAGAAAATGAATTGAGTCTGTGGGGTGAGAAACTTTAACATAAAATTTTCTATCTAACGGTCTTGCTTAAAGAGAAGCAAGTTGTTTAAAAAAGCTAATTTGACAGAAGCCAAGCACCAATTCACTTAAAACAGTTTACTGAATAACCACAGTTTTCCAAATTTGCATATTAGCCCCCAAATTTTTGTTTTGAGGGACACTGTTCTCATGAATCAATTCTTCAATGCAAATTTCACCGAAATGATTATTTCTTAAAATGCTGCTAAGAAGTCTACTTTCTATCAAAATGTTAAAGGCAATTATATAAAGTATACTCAACAAATTTATTAGAAAAATTCATATTGATCAAATATATTCAAGAAGGGAATTCTTTAAGGTTTTGCAAACTGATCTTCCAGCGTATTGGTCATTGCATCAATTGCCTTTTGATGGATCACGTTTTGGCAGACAGGACCACTTCCTTACCCCCTGCCTCATGAGTGGTTTTTGTAGGGCTTGAGTGAGATGCTGCATTCGAAGGGCCAAGAGATACGTAAACTGGGACTCTGGGAAAGGTCCACTGTGGTCTTTGTCTCGAAGGGCAGCAGTGTTGACCCCTTGCTACCTTGCAGAGAAGCAGGCTGATTAAGGACTCTGAGCCCTCGTGTGTTCGTCTGTAAAATGGGCACCGCGCTATCTAAGGCAGGGTTAGGACGAATGTCAGAAGAGATCACGGCACAGCAGTTAGCACGATGCCTGGCAGCCGGTGAATGCTGGTTCCTCCGCACAGCTGCCAAGGCCAAGGAAGCCAATGCGTGTGGGAACATGCCGGAAACTTTAAGTGATCTGCAAATGTACTGTGTTACTATTTTACCCTAGACCTAAAAATACTACTGACCATTAAGGGTGGTAATTGAAGGCCAGAGGTGATATGTGTCCATGGGTTATTCAGCCACAAAGATGAACGCGCAATAAGATAAAGAACCAGTTGATCAATAAATGAATCGATATAGTAAAAGAACTCTGACACCCCAAATGCCAGGTCTGAAAAATCAGGAACAGAAAACAAACAGACAAAAACGAATTAACAGTCACCACGTTGCTGCGCGAGAGGGCACTAGACAGCGGGGAGCGGGGGCCAGGGGCGGTGGGGGGGCGGGTCTGGACCTAAGGCTTCCGTGAACTCTTGTTCTCGGCCCTGGAATAAGGTGCTGCCAGTAAAGTCACCTTGAACTAACCCATCTATCGGCTATCTTGATTCAGTAAATAGAACTCTACAACTCACTCAGTCTTTAGAGGCAACAAGCTCAGAGGCTTACAGAAAATGACGTGTTTCGCGAGAACGTGCTTCATGTCTCAAACGGACCGTGCGTGTTCTGACTCCCGGCCGTCTCTCCCACAGTCAGGCTGCCCTTCCTTTTCACGTTCGTGCCGCTCTCTGTGCTGCGGTCCATGATGTCGAAAGTGGTTCATTCTACTGAACTAGGTGAGTTTCATTTGCTTTGGAGGCTTTGGAATCAAGTGGTAAGTTCAAGGTTAGGAAGAGGCTTCTATTCTATTTGTGCCCGGGGCTCATGCTTTGGGATGCTGGCTCCGGCCAGGCCCCACTCCGAGGGGTGGGAGACCTCAGGGCCGGGCAGATATGCCCTCCAGGAGCCCCCAACACCTCCGCCTTTCAGACTCCACTCTCGGTTCCTGGGCCCCTGTAATTCCAAGCCAAAATGCTCTGGGCTCGTGTCCAGTGATGCCTGCGTGACCCCCTTCCTCAGGCTCTTTCTCCCGAGGGAGGGCTGTGACCCTGGTGTGCCCACCGCTAGACCAAGGGGGTAGCCACGCAGGGACCCTTTATAGATCTGGCCTGACCCTGAAGTGTCTGCTGCCATGGACAAGGGACCCCTTCCGAGCAGGATGGAGCAAGAGGGAGAACACAGTACGGGTGGCCCACAGCCCGCAGAGGGGGACCAAGGGCCGAGGGCCAGCTCACCCATGTGCTCAGGTTCCTACGTGGAACCCTGAAAGCTCTGAGAATTCTAAGTGTGTGTCTGACCTTCCAAACCATCGCAAAGGTATATTTCTCAGAGTCAGCAGACAGAACGCATCTCCGTTAACCATTTACTAGTCAGAATTATCTTTTCAATACTTAGACTGTCACACGTAGGCCTCTAACTGGATTCTCATGCTGGACTTGAATCAGAGTCCCAGCAGAAACAGGCCCCAGTCGGCCGGCTCAATTAGGAGGCGCTAATGAAAGACAGCAAAGGGGTGTGGCGAGTGTGGGGGGTGCCCAGCGAGGGGGACGGAGGGAGCGGAGAAGAGACACCGCGGTCCCTCTCTCCTCTTTCATCCCATTGGCCAAGTGCGGCTGGCAGTCAGGCCACTGGGGAGTCCACGTCACGGCATTTGTGGGCTAAGCCTCCAAGCACAGAGCAAACAGTCGAAGAGGACAGAGAATCACCGGTCCCAAAGAAACGACAGTTACATTTCCGGTTAGAACCAGTTCCCAGGCACGTGGGGCTGTCCTCGTTCCCCATGGTGTCACACGGGTGATTTCGGACCCTGGAGCTTTCTTCTGTTTCGTGTCTCAGCCTGGTGCGGACGCTCGTGTTAATTATTTACGAATAATTCATCGTTAATGCTATTCTACTTACGGTAGGGTAGTCAATGCTGGGGAAGACGGCATAATTCAGTAAATTAAAAAAATACATTTCTTGATCCTTTTCCTCTCAAAAGATGTAGCCGTACAGTCACGCAGCTGTTTATACATTTTTGGTGCTGATGAGCTGGAAACCACTAGGAAATAAAAATTAGTGAGTCTAGTATGTAAAAATCGCTTGCTTCCTTGGCTTACGCAACGGTTTCTTAGGTGTGCCAGCAAGCACACCAACAAAAGAAACAAACAGATAAACGCGACTTTGTCCACACGTGAAACCTGAGTGCTTCGAAGACCACCGCCAAGACAGCGGAGACAACCCACAGGACGGGAGGATGGTTTTGCAAATCACACGTCTGATGAGGAATTCGCATCCGGGATGTGTGGGAACTCATAAAGCTCAACCGCAAAAAGACAACCCAATTTAAAAAAAAAACTGGGCAAAGGGTCTGAATAGACACATCC
The DNA here is from genome assembly GCA_003508835.1 of Eonycteris spelaea. Classification (NCBI taxonomy): domain Eukaryota; kingdom Metazoa; phylum Chordata; class Mammalia; order Chiroptera; family Pteropodidae; genus Eonycteris; species Eonycteris spelaea. The sequence continues at coordinate 566,796 of PUFA01000142.1, read as the reverse complement.
CTCCAAAGAAGGCCCATCAGCACCTGAGGAAGACGCTCGGCACCTTTAGGGCCCCGGGGCATGCGAAGCCAAACCACGACGAGACGCGCGAGGTGGGCGAACAGGAAAACGCCGGGGCAGGTGCGGCTGTGGAGCCTCCCTCAGAGCCGGTGGGAGGACAGAAGGACGTGGCCACCCCGCAGCGCAGACGTGAAAAGTCGGCGTCGCCTTACGCCTCGGCAACTCCACCCCTAGGGATGCGCCCAGGAGAAGTGAAGACGCGCGTCCCCGTAAGACCCTGCACGCAGACGTCCACAGCGGCATTATTCATGACAGCCACGAAGCAGATCCACGCACACATCCACGAACTGACGAATGGCTACGTGAAACGCGCTGTATGGAATAGTATTTGGCAATGAAAAAAATAAAGTACCGATGGGTGCTACGACGTGGACCAACCTTGAAACCGTTGTGCTAAATGACAGAAGCTGGTCACCAAAGGCCACATGCTATCTAAATATGATTCCGCTTATATGAAATGTTCAGAAAAGGCAAATCCATAAAGACAGAAATTAGGTTAGTGCTGTGAGGGCCTGGGGAGAAATTTCAGGAGTGGCTGCTAATGCATAGAGTTTCTTTTTGGGGGACAAAAACATTCTAAGCTTAGCATGTGGCCTGAGTCTGTGAACATCCTCAGAGTCACTGACTTGCACGATTTGAGAGGCTGAGTTTTATATCTCAAGCTGTTTAGAGGGGGAAAAAAGTCTGCTCTCTTTTACTTAGAGCTACAATAGATTTGTCAGAACGTACCATTTATTTTTGTTTATAGTCAGTTTCACGTATTTATAAAGGCTTTTAAAAAGTCATTCCACATTATTAAATACAGTGACATTTTAAAATGTTCAGAAAACGTTTTGGCATTTCCTACTCTGAATTGTGATAATTTTTGAATTGATTCCATTGTTCTAGAAGAATATATATAATTACTTTGTTCTTAGCTGCAGACGAAGAAACCCCTTTGATGGTGCTGGCATTTCCATACCCAAATATATTCCCATCCATTTTGTTGAAAATGGGATATTTTTGTGAAGAGATTATACACCTGAAAATAATGAGAAGGGAAATCTGCAGAAGGTTCCGGATGCCTCTCACTATCGCTATTATTAAAATAAGAGGAGAAAACTGGATTTGGGTAATAACTTTGAAATCCCTGTGCCCCACACAGCTGTGAAACTCATAGCTAAAGCCAGCCTGAACTACGTCTTCCTGTCGCCTGTGAAGTCCCTGTCATTATAAGTTGGAACCCAGTAAAAACAGATTTGACTTTTTGAGGTCTAGTAGAGAAAAGTTTAGAAAACAAACTGAATTGCACTTCTTATGGCATCCAGTGTATCCCTGACAACTGGTCCAGGTCGAACTGCTCCGGGAGTTTCGGCCACGAGCTGAAGCCCCCTCCTGAGCACGTGGTGTCTTGTCAGAACAGACGTGGTCCTGCCTGACCCATTATCCCTCAAGGATGGAGTCAAGCCATCGCCCAATGGGATCAGAACGACACGGTCTGTCCTCTGTGGCACTGTTCCTGGTTGTGGCAAGGGACCGGAAATCTGAGAAATAACGATATAGCTAGACAAGTAGGCTAACTTCCCCCAGTTCAGCTGACTGAATGCGTTACGGAGTCACGAAGGCAGGAGGTCTCGGTGCTAACCGGACCGAGTTGACCTTTTACGCCTTCATTTGACAAACGCGTATTGAATGTCACCGTGTGCCAGGACAGCGAGGCCCTGGGGACACAGTGGACACAGCAGATATGCACTTGGCACCGACGGAGCTTTCACTGTGGTCAGAAGAAGACACGTGCGTGAAAACACAGGGTTCTGCAGAGATGTTTATGTGCTGTGAACGCGTGTCTTAGTCAATGAAGAATTTGAAGCAAAGCATGAGAACATGTGTATTCGAATGAAGAGTTTAAATCGACAAAAATCAGCGCACAGTCTAAAAGGTCAGGACCGTGGGGAATAGTCAAAATAGACATGTAAACTATAACCCAGTTATGAAAGGTGACCCTCAAGTTTGCCTTTTCCTGTCAGTCCAATCAAACACAATGTATTTACATGATCTGCACTGTTTATATAAAAAAAAATGTATTACAATTTATCACGGAAAAGTAAACTTGGCAAAGTAGGGAACAAGCACAGAGCTTCGTGACGGGGGCTGGGACACGAATCGGGAACATTATACGCGAGGACGTCATGAAGAGCTGACGACGGTCACAACATGTTGTATCTGCTGATGCAAAATTTGACAAAGAGGAAGAAAGGTACGTAAGGATGCCCGGCCTGCCTTTCAGAAGTTTACCTGTTCAGTCACTACGGTCTTGGACTCCATCCAAACAGAAACTTGGTAGAATAATGGCCATTTCGCTCCAATTACGAGCGTGGACTGGCTGTGGCCTTCACACCGGCAAACCTGGCGCGCAGTAGGCGTGAAGGGCAGCGGAATCCCCACTCTTCCCGAGGCTGGAAGCCGCCCCCAAGAGCAGGCGCTGTCAACTGGGGAAGAGAGAAAAATGCCATAATCCCTTCATGCCAGACCGTAGCGTAAGCGTCACGAGGGCACAGACACTGGATGAGTCGCACGCAGACGCATCTTGTGGAGACTGAATCTTTTTGTCAGCATGGAGCGAGGGGTCCAGTTCAGACGTGCGATAAAATTCGCTCTCGCTGCACCTGTCGTTCTTGCCAGATCCGAGAAGCAGATGCAAAGGATTGCTTCACCTTCCAGAAGGCCTCTGGGAGTGGGCGGATTTTGCTGCTAAGAGCCGTCTTGCCCATAGGGGGTGTGTCACAGTTACCATGGGGACAGAGAGCGGGTGCATCTTCTTGAACCTCAGGGCTGCTGCTGTGGCTCTTTGCCTGAGGGAGGCACGGCAGACTTCCAACGCGACAGCTTCGGCGCCTTTCGGCTCTTTACACTGGAACTACTGTGTTTCGCTCTGCGCCGTTACGTAAGGGGCTGGAGCCTCCGCGGGGTTTGTCACCTGCAGAGGTGCTGCCCCCGCAGCTCCGCGGATACCGAGGGAGGACTGGGGCTGAGGTTCGGGGGGCCAAAAGTAAGGTGGACGTGGATGTTCGGCTGCGCCAGGGACCGGAGCCCTAGCTCCCGCTATGTGGTGTTTTCGACGTCTGTCACATGAAGTCCAAGGAGGACCCCTGACCTCAGTTGCTTCGTGGCGACCGACTGCTCGGGGGTCCGAGGGAGCAGCCTGCGCTCTCCAAGCGGCGGCCCTGTGCTCGCTGTTTTCGGTGAATCACGGTGGTCTCGTTAGTTTTCTGTCACTGTCGTTTAAACTCAGCCTTTTCTTTCCTCCCTCCGCACCCCGATACACACAGGCACCCTGGTCGCGTGTACTGCTTTCTTAGAAACGCTGGGCGGAGTCACTGCGGTTTCCACTTTCAATGGAATTTACTCCGCCACGGTCGCGTGGTCCCCCGGCTTCGTCTTTCTGCTGTCTGCTGGCCTCTTACTCGTCCCCCTGGGCAGTCTGTGGTATGTACCTGTATCAGTCACTTTCTCAGAGGATAGCTGGATTCAATGATGCCTAACCGCAATCTGGTGGAGTTTGGCCTCAGAGTGTACTTTTCTCAAGAACTTTTACATGTGAAGACATCTCCCTCCCTCCTTCTCCCTCCCTCCCTCTCTCCCTCCTTTTTCTTTTTCTTTTCTTTCTTTCTTCCTTCTTTCCTTCCTTCCTTCCTTCCTTCCTTCCTTTCCTTCCTTCCTTCCTTCCTTCCTTCCTTCCTTCCTTCCTTCCTTCCTTCCTTCCTTTCTTTCTTCTCTCTCTCTCTCTCTTTTTCTCCTTTCTTTCTTTCTTTCTTTTCTTTCTTTCTTTCTTCTTTCTTCTTTCTTTCTTTCTTTCTTTTTCTTTCCTCTCTCTTTCTTTCTTCTATCATCTATGTATCTATCTATCATCTATGAATTTATTTATTTTTAGGCGAGGCAACCCTTGGTTGACCTCACAGATCTTTTTTTTTATTTTATTTTTTACACTACAGCACCTGGTCTTCCTAGGTGGTCTCCCATCCAAGTACTAATGAGGCCCGATTCTGCTTAGCTTCCGAGACCAGATGGGATCAGGCACATTCAGGGTGGCATGGCCGTAGACCCCAAATTCTATAAAGAAGTTTATATGACAAAAAAAATTTTAAATGACCAAAATGTACAACAAAGGTTAAATAAAGATGGTCCATCCATAGCATGAAAAATGAGTAAGAACTGCTTACATGAGGAGTAGAATAACAGGTACTTTTAATTTAGTCATTGTGCATCTATGAATACGCTGTTATGAACACATATTACTTACATAACCGGAAACCCGGGTAGCTTCTAATAACGTGAGCACAGATGGTCCTCCGAGATTTTTCAACCCTGTACCCCTCAGTATTTTTCAATGCCAGTTCCATGCTACTGTAATTACTTCCAGGCAGCGACTGTCCCAGCTCAGCTAGAGCTATTGAATACGGCATTCGGGGGGAGCTGGGAGAGAGAGAACTCACGTCGATTGTTTATTCCCTTTCAGAATGCCGTGCATAACGAGTCTGTCGGACTCGCGCTACCAGTGTATCCTTTCCATGCATGATCCGCATACTTAATTCATCAGAAGCCACCTGAAAGGGAGGTGGGCTGCGCATTATTCCTTTGTGTGTTGCCTTAGTCACAGCTTGAAAACGCCTCGTTGCTTTTTGCAGCCTTGTCAAGTGCACCAGCTGGGACAGGAGGGGTGACGTGCTGCTCATCCAGGAAGGAGCCAGCGAGGACACGTCGGACGGCTGACAGCCAGCTCTTTGGAGGACGCACGCAGCGCGTACGCTGACTTCCGAGACACGCAGGCTCGCGCCACGGCCGGTCCCCCACCGACGGCCGAGGCCGCGGCCTCTCTCCCAGGCTCACCGCGGCCCCGTCCGCTGTGGGCACTGGATGACGACGGGACTTGGTATCTCCGTACCGAAGAGAACGAAATCCAACATCCTCCCCGTTTGGGATTCACAAAAGAAACGGAAACTCAACAATATCAGGAGGGCAGATGCGGCCTCACTTGATCAAAAGCAATAATGTCCTGAGATGTCTGGTCTCACATTGAGACCAGATTGCTCTGGACCTCAGCTTCTGCATCTGCAGGATGGGTCTGACCCCTCCCAAGGATTCTGAAGCCTCGACTGTTGAAAATTATGATAAATCACTCACTGATAGGAAAATAGTAGAAGTTTCCAATGTTGATCATTTTACCTCTACTTGGGTAAATGCTTTTTTATAGAGCCCATCAAGGTGCTGCTGATAGTGAAAGCTTTTAATAGATGCAAGTCCGTAAAACAGAAGGACTTTAAAGAATATATATTTTCACTTTGCCTGATATGTTTCATCAGTGACAGGTACGGTAACATTTTATTTCCACGTGTAACAAAGGGGTGTTACATATATTTCTATATGCAATAAAAAAAAAAGTTATAAATTGAATTGTTTCTAGAAAAATGTAAAAAATGTGAAAAAGCCAACTGTGAAGTGAAGTAATAGCCATTCCTCGGCTCGTCCCCTGTTCCCGACAGGTGTGCCTTCCCCACTGCGTACGCTCTGGGCCTTGCGAACACCAAGCTCTTCCGAGCCACCCTCCCCCGCGATGAGCCACCCTCCCCCGCAACGCTGAACCACCCCAGCCTCAGCCCCAGCCGCTTCCTCTGCAGAGCCTGCGCTGTCTCCTCCCTGTCCCCACCCCCACCACCGTCCCCACCACCGTCCTGCAGAGCAATCTGGTCCCCTGCCATCCCAGCGTGCTCCATGGCCTCCTAACGTTTCTTTGACCTACTTGACAAGAAACACCTTGAGGACAGGGACAGTCTCTGATTCCTCACTCTAGCCTTCAATAAACATTTGTTGAACCAAATGCAAAGTTTTGTTTTTACTTGGAAAAATAACTCAATGCCATATATTTAATGCATCGCTGATATGCTGTGATCGTGAAGCCAGCCTTGCAAATAAGTTGAAAAATTGCTAGCCCACGGACTTTTTAAAGGGGTTTATAGCATTTTCACAGGTCCTTCAACAGCTCCCACTTTCTGAGTGGTAACCATGTGTAATAACACAAATTCCCTGAAGTACAGCTACAATGATGAGCCTCTGTAATCTCTTGAAAGCGCAGCTTCTGTGTGATCACACTGCTTAAGGCTTTTTCTCTGTATGGAAATCAATGGCCGCTTGACTAGCAAATGGCACGGACCATTTAAAATGCTAGGAATTCTTGTTTCCTTTTAGGTCTGGCTGATGTCTTCCAAGTCAGGAGCTCACGTCGGAACTGCGTGACACTCACATTTATTTATTTTTGTTTTCCTTCCCGTGCAATGCTCTTCCCAAACCAAAAGAACAAGGACTTTCCTGTTTACAAACCACTTTCTGGATCGACTAATTTTATCCTCTTAACAACCCCGCTTCATTTTCCTCATTTTATGGAGCAGGCAGCTAAGTCCCGGAGGGACGTGACTTTGACCCTTGAGCACGAGCACAGGACAAGGATGGACCTGGCACTACCAGGGGGACATCAAGTCTGAAGCTGATGGGGCCTAGATCCCACCCCGCGACTGTCAGGTCGCATACGAGGTGCCCCGCGGACGCGAAGCCCCCTCTGCGCCTCCACGCTGCCCGTGACGGTGCTTTCACGGGGTCAGACGAGGTGGTCTGTCAGGAGGTCCCCTCCAGCTCAGCCTTCCACGACTTGGCACATTTCATCTGAACCGAAGCCGGCACAGACGATGCTGGCTACACTGCAGGCCAGACGACTTCTCAGTCGAGCAAAACCCATTTGAGATTTGAGAGGCAGTGAAGGGTATCAGGGGACCGACCGGACTGAGGCGGCCAAGGGGAAAAACATAGCCTGAGTGAGCTCAGTGTCTCCATGGTGATCATCTTAAGAGATGATCAGTAAATGCTGGGAAGACTGGAGAAACACACCAGCTGACGGGGGTATATGGTCAAGACGGACTAGGAAAAAAACCCTATCCTCCCATGATCTGACTATCTGAAGAAAGAGTATGCACGGAATACTTGTCTTTATGGAGAATCGAAAGAGGAAAGGTGTGTTTCTTCTTATGCAGACCGTACCAGGGGAGTGAGAGATGCCGTCGCTAACAGAAGTGAGTACTTTCCTCCCTAGAGAGGGCATCTGGCCATTCCTGTGAGGCCGGGCTGCGCAGTGGGCCCCTCCAGGGCCTGCACCATGCGGCCTCGAGAAAGCCCCTTCTCCACCGCCACCTCCGTCACTCACTCACCCTCCGAAGTTCTTGCTCACAAGAGCGGGGCAGCCTGGGCCCAGTCCGCTTCTAAGAAAAGCCCGCGTTTCAGAACACTGAGACACTTCACGAAGTTACTGGGTTCTGACTGTCGTCTGGAGTGGGCTCTTAGGATCCAGTTTGCAAACCTCCCCAGGTGGCACACACATCGGAGGTGAAACTACTGCCCTGAGTGAGTGTGCGTCGGCCCTAACGCGAACGAGAACCACCAGCAGTAGCACACACACACGCAAATGCCCAGCCTGACACTGGCTCTCAGCACTGGCTTCCGGGGGCCCTCGTGGGGAGACGTGAACATGGCCGGTGCCCAGGCCCCAGCCCAGAACTTTGGGGAGGGGGAGGCAGACATCAGTACGTCTGCAAACGTCCCGGGGGTCCCAACATGTGGCCAGGGCTGAGAATCACCACTCCCCACGAGGGGTCAGCAAACCTCTCCTCTAAAGGGCCAGAGAGTACATATTGTAGGCATTGTGGCTTACACAAGCTGGCACGGTGGAATAAATAGCCATAGCACAAAGCAACCACAGACCGTGCCAAAGGGAGTGCGTATGGCCGGGCTCCAACAAGCAAGCCAGCGAGCTGAGTCTGGCCCGCGGGCGATCATTTGGCCAGCCCCTGCCCTGCGCAAAGACACAGATATCCGGTTACTGGAAAGCCATGTCCCCTGATGTAAATACTGGCATCTTCGATTACAGAATGCATAACGGAGTGTCAGTATAGAACTCCTGGAACAGTGCTTGGCTCATGGGGCCTTGAGAACTCAGTTTCATCTGATTAGCTCGAGACAGTCCCTTGAGCCAGGCTGATTTGGCTGAACTGACAGAAGCAATTGGACCTGCACGGTCTCCCGTCACTCTGTAGGGGCTGCTTCCTTGGGGACAATACGTAGCTAGAATGGGATGAGGGTGGACCCAGCCTGGCCCAAATGGTTTCATTGCCAGACATTTAAGGGACAAACCAATCAAACTAACGTCTCCAGAAAACACAAGGAACACTTCCAACTCATCTTGCGAGGCCAGCATTCCCCTGGTGCAAAATCAGACAGAAGTTACAAGAAAAGCCAAGAACTGTAAAAAAAAAAGTAATAGTTAAAGAGGACAAGTCAGGTGATATGCACGGACGAGAACACTGCGTGGAGTGGATGGTCTCCCCTCGGATGGGTCACGTTCTTATTCCCAAAGCACGTTCCGTGTCGTCCTGTACGAGCCCCCGAGTTCTTGGAGCTATAAACTGGTGAAGTCCCCAAATCTTTGTACATGTTCGATTTCTCTGAGTTTGGCCCACAGAGGGGAACTGGCTCTTTCGGTCAACTAGGCCCCATCGGGGGAGAAAGGTCTTTGGGAAGATAGACACACCCTCCTTCTGAGGGGAGAGCTGCTGCCTCCCTCGTCACATTCCACACGGGGTCCTATCACCGCACCAAGGTTCCCACAAGGGACCTGGGGGCTGGGCCCTCAACAGCTGTGCTGATGCGACAGGCGCGATTCGCTTTCGGGGCGCACGAGACGTAGTGAGAAGGAACGTTCTTCCGGCTTCCGGAGGTGGGTTTGGGGGTCTGCACGTACTGACTTGCTTTAAAGTCTCCATTGCTGTCGGAAGCAGCCACCCCAGGCCCCCGACTCTTTTTTTCCAGTCTGTTCGCCCAGAACCTTGCCATGAACCGGGCAGGGGACGTCACGTGAAACAGGCAGGTTGGCGCTGTTTTCTAGACTCACTGCCCGGCCTCCCTCCATCAGATGACCACTTCCTCACTGTCACAGTCCCTGGGGACGTGCTCCCGACTGCCGACTGTCCGAGGCCGGTCACTGGATCACTCAGAGCCGACAGCGAGCACATGAATGTGCCGTCCGTGGCAAGCACCCCTTTGCCAGGAGGATGGCAGAGGCCCGCGGAGAAAAGCCTGGGGACCTGTGACAGGCCAAGCGAACATTCTGGGGCCAGGGGGCCCCAGAGATAAAGCGGCAGCAACTCGGCAAGGACCCTGCAGCGAGCGCACAGGGCGCCACTTCTGCCCGACGAGTCACCGCACCGTCCTCACACGTGTCCTTGCTCGGAGTCCACCTCCAGGACAGATGTCTGGCTGGCCGAGCTGGGTCACACAGGTCCTCCGGACACCCCAGGAACACAGAGTCGGCTCGCTTAGGTTCTAGAGAGCGAGGCAGACACCACCTCCCCTCAGGACGACACACGACAGAGGGAAGGTGATCCCCTTAAGGATTCAGAGTGCAGGAATGAGGGGGGAAGCCAGCGGCCAAAATAAGACGGATGGGCCCCACGAAGTGGAAGGAAAACTGAAGAGAAATGCAATCTGGTTGCTGCCTTGGCCCGTCTTGTCGCGAAGCCGAGCCCTGTGGTATACGCAGCTTGTTTTATTCGGAGACTAGAGAACTTCTGAAGCCAGACCAGTCCCTGATATGGGAAGCTGGCCCGTGGTCGGTTTACCTGTGTAAAAAACAACCAAGCAAACAAAACAAAAAACCCTGATTGCGAAGAAGAGGGTTTTCTGGCCTTGTAATCAGCACTCTGCTCTGCTTGCCGTAATCAGCTCCTTGTCCTGGTTCTGTAAACAGGCAGGCCCGCTCCCCGCTGAGACTGCTTTGCACAGGTCACAGACGTATCGCCTAAAAGACCTGTTTGGACGACCTGTAACGACGCGAGTATGGAAGTGAAACTGCCCGAGCCCTGGGCCCACATCTTCAGAGCTCGAGCTCCTCTGGCACCACCGGCGTCGTCACCCTGAGTGCTCCGCTTGATTTCTCACTGATCTGAGCTACAACGCCCGGACGATATGCACCTTCGTGATGATCCTGACAACAACAAAAACGGATTGGTGGCCGCTAGCGAATAAAAAAATAAAAATACTAAACAACGTTATTTTGAAAATGGTTGAAAGTAAGAAGCATCGTTTCCCATCTTTCTTATGCCGACTCTCTTCGGGGTGACCAAACGGGAGGTGACAGTAAACGTCCTTCTACGGAAGTATAGTGGCTAAACATGAAGAAGGAATGCAGATTTAGAATCGTCATTTTGCAACTCCTAGTGAATAAATGGGTCCTTGCACGGTGGCCACCAACATCAGGATGAGGGCCCGCTAGGCGTCTGGCATCTTTTTATGGACGTTCGCACCACCTACACCACCTATGAAGAGCTTTCCAGAAACACTGACCCTGAATCTGATCAAGTCTGTAGATTCGACTAGAAATTTATAGGAAATGCAGAGGCGAGAACATGTTGAACCATGTACCACAGAGACGCAAAAAGCAAAATGCAGACTGCGGGAAACTGCAACAAATAGCAAAAAAAAAAAAAAAAGATAAAGAGATGGAGGGAGATCCCACAAATTAAGAGACAATTGGCACAAAACCTAATCAGTGTGTATAAGTTACTTGGATCCCGATTCACACAGAAAAGCTAAAAAAAAAAAAAAAAGGCTATTTATTAGACCATCAGAAATTTGAATATTGACTCGATTTAATTATAAGGAATTAGTGTTCACTTCGGGCTGATAATGAGAGTATCGTGGCTGTGTTAGCTTTGTAAACTGAAACATTACACATAGGAACGATGCCTGAAATGTCTTTCAAAATAATACCGAGGTGAAAGCGGGCGAAAGACACAGATGAGACAAGATGACCGTGAGCAAATTATGACAGCGAGGTGACGGGGACAGGGGATCATATCGTGTTGTTCTGCCCACTTCGGGATGTTGGAAATGTTCCATAATGAAGCTTGAAAAGAACCATGCATCCCATCCTGTGCCTTGCTGTTGCTGGTCCCTCCGTCTCCTCTTAAAATGTTCATAATCTAGTGGCCACCTAAGGGCCAAGGCACAGGATGGCGCAAGGCTGTGGCTGTCCCTGTCTTTTTTTTTTTCTGGCCCTGGCGTGTCTTGATGGCTTTCTCACGTGACCGGGCAAAGCACAGCAGCATTCCGGCCAGCAGTGTCCCTGTGGCTAACACAGGACCTCCTTGGTGATACCTTCTATGACAACTACGGTTATGAGAACTGTGAGTGCTAATGTACTGCAAGTATACTCAATATGCTGTGCAATCCCGTTAATACCACTGCTGGTAAAAATTAAATTAACTTAAACCCAATGTTTTTCCAAACTGAAGATCTATGCGTTCGTTAAAACAACTAGGTTTAGGGCATCAAAGAGCAGGGACAGAAACGGACTATAAAACATTAAGGGTTTATGAGACCACAGGGGTACCTTAGAGAGAAACGGGGGAATCTGGATTTACAAAACCTGTCAGCCCATAAATGTAGGATAATGAAATACCACCTTTTCCAGCCCGCCCCTGTCCCAATGACCATGTTACAGATAATGATCAGGCCGAGATTTTTCATGGATGCTAAAACTTGCGGATGAAAGGTTCCTGGGGACACGCACAAGGTCTCACGTGACCACGCCGCAGATCACTTACTAAGTATAAAAGGAACACTGTACTTGGACAACGGAGAGCTCTGGCGGCCACCACCCTTAACCGAGTGACAGCAGCTGGCCACACCCGTCGACGGGACGCCCTGTGTGGCACGCGACGCGGTGCGGTACGCAGCACACGTCACCACCTTTGTAGGCTTCTTGGACAGAAACGTGTACCCTGAATCTACCCAGGAGGAATTCAGAGAAGACATATACGTGGTGAGTCTACGTGAAGGTCATTTTGGTGTTCTTTATATTGTTTTCGGTTTTTCTCCAAGTCCGAAATTTCAGTTTTTCTCTAAGTTCAAAAAGAGTGCTTTAAGTCCTGAGTTAAAATCAATCCATCTTTCCACAGGACAGCCAGACTAGCCGAAGTTAAAGCATAATTCCACCTGGTCTTTCAATGATCCAAAGCCACATCCTCTACGTGACCTCTATTTCATCACGGAGATGAACAATATAGCTTTTCCTGTCTCCACAAGGTCAAGACACTAAAAAGACGCAAAAAGACAGAGTACAACTGACAAAGCACGTCTACTGGTTCCAGAAATAAATTCATCTGGAAGCAAACGCTCAATTTTTATCTTTAAAAGAACACACATTTAAAGTCCCTTACATTTTTTTAATTGGAAAAAAAAAAAACCCTGCTGAAATTCTATTTTAAAAAACTGACAGTATGTTCTCTCATTCTTTAATATGATTTAAGGACCTATAATAAAACAAATGAAAAGTACAGGTTCTTAATTAAGCATTTACTGTACGTGAAGAAAGCTGCATTTCAATTTTGAAGTCATGAGCTGAACAAGTCCAATTAAAGGGTCACGTATTTTGCTTTTATTAAAAGAGCAAGTCAGAATTTACACTTAGATTTCATGTTTGAAAAAAATGTTACCAGCTGTAGGTTAGTGAAAGATTAATACGTGAAACGGTCCTGCCATTTTTTCAGTCATCTACATGTTCAGACATCCTTCACATTCCCGGATGTCTGCATTCAAAGGGGTAGCAAAACACATAAACACGGGGGACGCCCACCACAAAGGGCAAAACTAATGAACGGTGACAAGCCTATCACTTACATTTTGCACAGAGGACAGGAGTGACGAGATGCGTTCAGTGGAAAAGCCACATGTGCGCCAAACAGTGCCCAAGTTTTTGCCAAACCCCAAACACTTTCCAGATAATAAAACGCACGAATTCCTTTATTCCCATATATGTAAAAAGGATTAACATGGAATTGGCTGTACCCTCATAGGTACGTTTCTCTTTTATTGTGATTTTATCATCTTAGTGTTAATAAAAAGAATTTTAAATCGGTCCCCAATCTGTGATGTTCCTTCTTGCTCCCAATGATTAGTATGTTATAAAGCAAAACTGAGACAACGAAGATACTAAAACTAATAATGGTTCAATAAAATCATAAATCTGAAGGGGGAAAAAAATGCCTAATTGAAGAGTTTGGCATCTGGGAAAGTAACTCAGCGAGAACAGCAACTGACTCTTAGGAAGGAACCCGAGTAAGTCCCCAACTCCTGTAGCTTTGAAAACTTCCAAAATAAAAAGCTGGTGAAAATGCAGTTTACGTCTCCCAAGATTTCTATATAATATGGAAAACAAATAAAAAGGGTGGCCTAAGTCTTGAGTTAAAATCAAAGCAGAATTCCACCCGGCTCTCCAGTGACTGGAAGCAAACAGTGCGGATCACAGAGATCAAGGGACAGTAGCTAACTTGTCAGCACACTGGAAGAATTAATTGACGCTAAAGAATGTCACCAACAAAAAGGCAAAAGCGAGCAGAGAAAGCGAACATCTAAATCAGAGGGTCTCGACCCCGGAGAGCTTTTCCCAAGCACACTTCCTGGGACCTGCCCCAGACTACGATTATTGGAACGCCTGAGATTCAGACCGTGACACCAAAATTTCTCCGTAAGATTCCTAGGTGATTTTATGTGCAACCAGGGGTGAGGATCGCTGGTGTGCATAGAAGGACGATAAGAGAGGGAAAGGAGAGGAAGCAAGATGACCTTCGGAAAGGAAGCATTATTCTTGATTACCTACCAGCTTTTCCATTCAAACTATGCCATTAATTTCGTGGAACCCTCTACTGGCCAGAAGGGTGTCTGTTGCTCCTAGACCTAAGGGACAGAGGACATCTCCAACTTCATTAGTTGGAAGAGAATATGCCCAAACAATCAGCGAACCTTCCTGATTTCTCGATTTTCTCAAAACTTAAAGTGTACAACAGGTTGGCAAATATTGTATTGGCAAACGTGATTTCAAACTTAATCTCGACAGTCAGGAGGAACTAAAATGTGTCATTTGGACTATCTCAAGGTCTGTCAACCTTGACGCTACTGCCATTACTCATCAAAATTATTCTTGGTTGCAGGGAGCAAAACCAGATGTAGAGTTTTACAATATTCCTTAGTAACTTTAGACACAGAAGGCTGTTTCAATGTAAATTAGGGGTATTTTACATCATCTTCTCTTAGTACCTTCAACTAACTCCATGTCCCATATGCTGTGGGGTACTGAGTAGTGTCCCTTGCCCCTGTCCACTAAATCCCAGGAGCAGTCCCCACCCCATAAAGTTGTGACAACCAAAAGTCTTCTAAACATTGGCAAACGTCTCCAGGCCTCGGCAGGGTGGGGCGATATCGCCTTTGGTTGCAAATCAACGACTTCTCCAAAAAAGATGTTTCTGGGGACAGGAGACTGCACAGAGCATATGAAGTGGTTCTGATTTGCATTTCCCTAATAATCAGTGACACTGACATCTTCTCATGTGTCTTGTGGGTCATCTGCATGACTGCCTTGGAAAAATGTCTATTCACATCCTCTGCCCATTTTTTAATTGGGTCGTTGATTTTTGTTGAGGTGTATGAGTTCTTTTTAATATTAACCCCTTACTGGATATTAGCCCCTTATCAGAAACAGATGAAAATTGATAAGAAATATTTTTAATTAGTGAAAGATGCCCCATCCACTAATTAAATCTAAAAATCTTACTTTTTGTAAACCAGGTTCATAAGAAGTATCTTACATAAAAGAACCACAGTGAAGATTCATTGTTACATAAATTATGATGGAATTTAGCATGGAAACGTGTGTGTGTGTGTGTGTGTACACAACTGCTCTAATGGTTTTAAATATCTTGTGATATATAAATCTATGCAGCACGACAGCTTGACACCTGCTGGGCACTTTATCACTTTAAAGACAAGACCTAAATCAAAACCTCTTAACTTATGCTTTTCACCCTGAATGAATCAAGTAGCCAATTCCAAAGTAGCTTCAAGAAAGCAATTATTCTTAAGCACACTAATGGACTGTACTGAAACAAGGTACTTAATTTGGAGTGCCGTCAGTGAAATCAATTACAGACGTCTACTCTGAAAGATGCTATTGTGAAGACTGCACACTCACATCCGGATTATTCAAAATTAAATTTATGGAATGCCTCGAAAATTGGCAGACTTGGAACCTGAGGACGGTTTCAGGGTATTTATTAGCAACAATTTTTTAAAGACTTGGAAGGCTATAGTTTTAAAATAAATCAGGAGATTTAAAATCATCTCCAGTGCTTTTGAACTGTCACATGGCCAGAAACCAAAGATCCGAAGAATTCCAAACGATCAGATGCTATGCAGGCAACGAGCCTCAGGCGCCAGGACTTTTAATGTCGTGTACATGAAGGAACAGGAAGACGATGACCAGAAACGGGTCGCGGCCCCTGTGTTTCCATGACAGCCACTGCACTACAGTACCCCGAGTTTATACTCCACCATCAAGTGTGGCTCTCCCATCAGCTCGCTTTGTGACGGGTCTGGAAACAAACAAAAACAGACATATTAGAGACTCTCACAAAAAGAGAATGTAATGATTACACTCACACAAACATCCAGGTCAGGCAAAACTAGCCGAAGCACAGAAAACAGGAACGATGGTTGTGAGGGCGAGGGGCCTGACTGGCTTCCTGGAGCACTCCAGAACAATCTCTAAGGACGAGAGGTGACAAGGTCTTAATCTAAACTATCGCTCTGCGCTCTGCTGCATACACACACATAAATCAGAACTCTATAGAGCGAGAAAACCTTACAACCCCTCACTTTCTTATTTTTGAGTCAGACAACAAATTTAACTGCAATAATAACCTGAAAGAGCTTTTAAATTAAGACCAACAGTAGGCCTCTAAGGGCAAATAAAGGCTCCCTTCATTTTGCCCCCTCTGCAACGTAGGAATAGGAACCAAACCCAATGAACTAAACCGTATAATCAGTTTGTAAAAATAACTAACCGTTTCCCATTAGAATACTGATCACCATGACTACGTGACCGATTGGGATGTCTCCTCACTGCACCTCTGAGGAGACTGGAGATGCCCGTGTCGCACCTTCAGCGATCTACACTCTTGACACCTGTCACACGACGACGTGGCCTTAGCGGCAACTGACACTGCTATGATTGTTAACACAGACATTCAAAATCTAAGGTGAAAAACATGCCTGCACATGAGCAGAAACAGGCAAAGGTGTCTGCTGCAGCCCCGGTACAGTTAATGAGGAAACGGGAGATCTGTCAACAAACCACTGACGTATCGTACACACTGTGAGACGCACAGTATGACACCAACCGTGTTAAACACACACGTGCTAAGCAACGTCAGCTATCTGCTGACTGTGTGTTTGCATGAAGACACGCTGTAAAGTCTGGGGACACACTAACAGCGGTAGCCAGGGACTGAGGGACAGAAGTGGATGGGCCTGGCGTCATCATGTAGGACCTAAGTTTCGGCTTTAACGTTTTAAATTTTACACAAAGACTATATTACATTCATTTAGGTAACAACGCTTCCTTTTAAACTCCAATGAAGTGTGTACTTACTAGATAAATCACTTGCCCCAGAAGACGCAGCAAGGCGCTGGCCTGCGGGGCCACCTGCTCTGTCAGGAGCTCGCTGTCGGGCCCTGGGCAGGTGAGGGAGCGGAGTGAAGGGAAGTCCCCTTCCAGCGCTGAGGAAAGGGGGGTCCTTCCTGCCTTCACTGTCGCCCCCCCACGTGCCCCACCCCCCTCAGGAAATGTACAGACTGTCCCGGGCCAAGCACTTCCCAGGGGGCGAGCAAACCTCGTCACCTCCCAAACTTTACAAAACGCGAACTGGAGAAATACACGGATCCTCATCGCGCGGGCACAGGTGATGAGGAGTGTGACGAGCGAGAGCTCTCAACACTCACTACGGAGCAAGCGCTCACGAGGCACCGGGACACGAGAGCGAGCAGGGCTCGCGAGGCCTGTAGTTAATTTGGGGGACGCAAGTAAGAAACGGGAGAAATGCCCGGTAAGTGCTATGTGAAGGATTAAAGCGGGGCCACAGAGCGACTGTGGCTACTTCAGGCTGGGGACGGAAGGCCTCTCTGAAGGAGTGACATCTGACTAGGGTCTGACAGATGAGGTGGAAAAATACTCTAAGCAGCAGGAACAGCTAAGTGAGGCAAGGCCCTGAGGTGACGCCGTAAACCGCCCACATGTGCACAGTTCCCACGAGGGGACATTACCCAAAGTGCCGTGCGGGGTCTCGGCCTGCCAAAGTTCACCTCGTCATGGCTCTAAGTCATATCCACCTACCTCAGGGAGATGCAGCCAATGACTATAAAGACGCCCACGAGACAGTGATCCACTTCAACATGAAATCACCTCACTGCTTGACACCATTCAGTGGCTTCCCGCCCCATTCCAGTGAACCTGCAGAGCTCCGGCTCCTCCCGCCCCTTCGACCCAGCTCGGCCACTGTCCACCTCACTCCCAACACTGAAGCCGCAGGGGCCTGAGCACACTCGTGTGTCGGGAGACGTTCTGCACGGGCCTCTCACGACTCTGCGAGTGCTCGAAGCAGGGCCGCTGCCCACCTTTGCTCTCTCTCCAAGGCCCTTCCTAAGGGGACCGGCCTCAGCATCCCGACACGGTGCCCGCCCCTGGGAACGGAGGCGCTGAGCGCCGACTGCGTGCTATGCCGACTCAGCTGCTCTGGCCTGGCGTGGGATCCTGTGCCCGTAACAAATCTATCCTGTGTGCAGGTGTCACCTGCCGCTCTTCTTGCTGCCCTGTGACCATGGGGGCTCAGGGAACCGAGAGAAAAGCTGACACTCTGGCGACTGCTTCTGCTGTCAGTAATTAACACGTCTTCTGCCAGTGTCCAGGAAACCATGGCAGGCTAGCTTGTGAGCTTGTGAGCAGGAAGGCCTTCGACCCTTCAGAGTTCTTCAGCTGGCCCCCTCCTCCCTGAAACAGTCTTCCACTCCAGGTCACCCACACATCCAACAGGAATCACCCTGTGTGCCGTGTCCCCAGAGGTGCCTGCCTCTCCCACCCAGCAGCAAACCATATCCTTACCTTTTTCATTCCTAGAATTTATCACAATCTATAATCGTTTGTGTTTTACCAGTTTACTTCCTCTGTTAGAAAGCACAGATGTCTGTTTCTTCACTGCCTAGCCCAGAGCCCAACACCTAACAACTGACTGACTGACTGAAGAAACGCTCAGGAACCCCCTTTCTTTCTACAGAATCGCAGAAACTGATTTTCAAATGAATCCATTTTTATAACTAAGACTATTTGGATTTGAAGCCTCATCTGACTGACTTTAAACGAGCTCCAAGTTCTGTGTCAAAGCTCAGGAACGCCAGGTTTTCCTGTATTCGAACAGCCCCTCGGGGGAGATTCCCGAGGAGCAGGCTCGCTGGGCTTCGGCTGCGGCCAGCATTTCCTCACCGGACACTGGCGGCTCAGCAAATATAACTTAATCCTGTTGGGTTTTGTGCTTCTCTGAACGGCTGAGCCATAATGAGCAGCGGCAATACTGGGCAGAATGGTATTTGTTTACCTTCCTCAGAACCAGAAAAAACAAAGGATGCCACTATTTTTTATAGAGATGCACGTATTGTTCTTACTTAAAAGTCACGTACCACGTACGTGATACAATTATGCAAGGATTTTTGTTAAAGATGACAGATTCTTCTTTCCTACTCACCACCTATAGAAGCACAAAAATTATTTGGAGGTGGGGCTATTCTTGAAAGAGAACTTTTATTTTTTCTCGTCTTTAAAAAGCGGGTCATAGCCCAGCGAACCCAATCAGCGGTCACCACATGAGAATGGGGGTGCTGAGTTCTGTCTGCTGCCGCCACCCTGTATGTTACTGGGGTTCCAGAGAAACGTGCTGAATGACACTCACCATTAAGAATATCTTCAAATCCAATAGTCTCATCGTTACCCCTCAAAATGTCCAGGGAAAGGTTTGAGCTTGGGAGAAATGGAAGACGCTGAACCTTCGGGAAAAGCATTGCAAGGGCAAGATTAGAAAAAACTAAGAGGAAAAAAATGTATGATCTAATTTCACGTTCTTCATTATCTGTAAGATCCGCAAAACAAATATTAATTTAACCAGTGTGTGGGGGGGTGGGGAACTGTTCATATTTTAGAACCAAACCAAGTTTTAAAACATTCCTCAGAACTTGTAAAAGACACTGAAACTGTACTCTTATGAACACTTAACAATCCTATCAGGTTTGCCCATAGCCGGGGGCTTCGCTGGTTGGGAAAACCACAGCACGCGCCATGTGAGGACATGCGGACCCCACACCACGCCACACCTGGCTCCAAGGAATGGGGCTGAGCAGACCCCTGGAGGAGCCCCAAGTCCGTGAGAGCCCCGCCCTGCGCGGCAGCTGACCGACCGCCTGGCGTGTGTCGTTTTGTGTCGTGACCCTTGAAACAGAAGTGAAGATTACACTCCCTGGTGAGCCTTCGAAACTCCGATACCGTTCTGGGCTCGCGTCATGCACTTTTTACAGTATGAAACGTACACACGGCGGCTGGCGCCTGTGTACGATGCAGAACTCATGCGCGGGGTTCAGAGCGATCTGGGTTCGAATTCTGTCTCTACTTCTTACCCATCCCACGGCTTTACACAAGTCCCCTGGTCGGTGTCCCCTTCCGCTTCCTCGTCTGTGAAGGGGGATCACACGGCCCTCTCAAACCCGCAGCGCCGTGCGGGGTAACGCACGCGTACAGTCTGCCTAGTCACTGGCACGCAGTCACTACTCAATGTAGCCTGATGAAATTTTTAATTTTTCTGTTCTCTGTTGGTTGTAGGGCAGTTACGACTGAATCGATGCGGACAATTCTGGATATTTCCAGAAGGACAGCGAAGGAGGACACAGGGACTGACGGGGCCTCGTAGTTTAAAGCAGTCGTGACTTCAGCGTCTACAGGGGCGGCTAAGGCTTCTCCCCCAGCGACAGTGTGCAGACTAAAAACGCCTTAATTACTAATGGCCTACGGCATGGGAAAATTTCTCTAGATTGTCAAAACTGGGGGTGGGGGAATGGTGGGGGGAGGAGGAAGGAAAAGGATATAGGAGGAAGAAGAAGAATTAAACCAGACAGCGAGGACGAGGCAGGTCCGGGCTGCGCAGACGCAGTGCTAAGGAAGCTTGAGGAGCAGGAGGCTCAGGCAGAGGCTGGTTACACATCCTGACACGCAAGAAAGGCTTAGGGATCGGGAAAGAAGGGCCAGAATTCAGGGCAACGATTTTTGGATTAAACGGGATTAAAAGCTTAGGCTTACAATAGGAGCAACATGTAGCTGGGCTCTGAGCAGTAGGAGCAGAAAAGGGAAGCTCAGGATTGTGTGCGAACCTGTGTATTTCCCTCACTCTTCACAATGACCTAATAGCCCCGCACTGTGCTACTGCTAACTCCATTCCTCACCGAACGAACCATCGGAGGCTCAGAAAGGTCCTACTTATTTCAGTTCTTAAGGCGAGTAGATGGTGGAGCCAAGATTCACATCCAGGTGACTGCGACACGACTTAGGCCAAATGAGAGAAAGAAATTCACGGCAGGAGGAAGAACACGGACAAAAGCCAGAAGGCAGCAGGCCGAGTGGACAGGAGGCAAAGGGAACACGCAGTGAACGCGGGCAGCGTTCAGAGGCTCGACGTGCACAAGCACATGGTGAGGGGGAGCTGCTGTGCCGGGGCTGGGGGCTGGCGTGGTTTGTTTTAAAAGCCAGAGGCTGGCGTACACGTAGAGGCTGCGCCGAGTCCCAGCGAGGAGGGAGAGGCCGCGGACATGGGCCCGGGAAAGGAGGCGTGAAAGGGGCAGGCCCTGAGTGCTGCAGTGGGACGCAACCCAGAGCACAGGTGGGGACAGTCCTCACGTACGACTCCTGAGCACTGGGACACTCGGTGCTACACAAACTGCCCGCTACATCCAAGGGAGAACTACGAAAGTGGGGGCAGGCAAGTTCTCAGACACTGAGCCCGTAATTTTAAGTTTTCCACTAAAAAACATTTTTTTTCCCTCTATAAAGTAGGAATCAGGGTCACATCCTAAAGAGGGGGAAAGCAGCACAGTTGGTAGGGGAGAAGGGAAGGTTTGTCCAGCTGTCGCAGGACAGAAGAGGCGTTCCAATGACAGCGACGCGCCCGTGGGCTGCACACGGACCGCTGTCCACACTCACCTGCTGCACGGCCTTGAACTCCATCTGCAGTTTCAGTGGGGCGAACAGACCCTGGATGTTTCGCAGGGTGGAAAAGTTCATTTTATCTTGGTTGAGCTGGAACTACAAAAGACACGATGTAATTTTAAACGCTACACTCAACGTTCGCGTTCAGAACAGTTAGAATTGAGACACAATAAACAAGACTTAGATGAAAAACCCGAGTGTGCGTAGCTGAAATGAGCACAAAAGTACTTCCATGGATTTCTCCAATGAATTCTTGGACACGTACGCCTGTATTTCATGCAGCATGAAGGTAATACTTCATACCAGTGTAAAACTATCACCTAAAATTTGGATTTACAAAACTAATAAGTTAAGGAATGTTTTCTACATTGCAAAAGTGTATTCACAAAGCACAATCACACCTCAGTACCTTTGATTAGAAATTACTGCCAGACTGGTGGTGCCAGGAAGAGGTATAAACTATCCGAGACCCAGGAACAGGTACACACAGTGACAAAAACTAACAGTGAACTTTTTAAGTACGAAACTTTATATTTCAAAGGATTTCCTAAAGAAATAACCAGATCCATATACCACCGTGCTAATTTTAAAATGTTTAAACTCCACTTTGGGGGATAACGGGTTCTGGTCAGGGGGACCCAAAACGCTGAACAAAGTCTATCCAATTTGTATTGGGAACTAAAAAGCAATTTTTTCTGAAATTATACTTTAATTAAGCAGTGATATTACTTCTAAGACTTTCCATAATTAAATGTATTTCAGGCAAAATAAATCAGCTTGATTCACAGATTCTAAAACTTACAGCTTCCCTAAATGGCTCTTGAGGATGGTGCTCGTGATGTGTGCACGAACCGCTACAGAGACCTGTCAGAGCTGAAGTAATTATAATGAGGTAAAGCACCTTGTGATCACTTGTTATTATATTATACTCTCAATAAGATTTTTTTTAACTTATCAAAGAAAAAATAACTTTGATCAAAACTCTAGTGAGAAATCGATGCCCACCTGGAACACGACCCGGGGGCCATATACGTGAAGTTTGAAGGTAACATGTTTTGCAATATGCTTTGTAACTACTTTAGCTTGACAGCAAAATTCTGACAGATGGTCCAAATTTTTGTCCATATTTAAGAAAAATGTGCAGTATCTTATGAGTATGTGACCTGAAGTTCTCATGGAAAGGTCTCCTTTAAATATTGAGTTATCCTTATAACAAAATATGTTATGTACAAAAATTCAATTTTTTGAACTTTCATGAATATACCACCTTGCAGTGCGATGTCAAACTACAATTACCAATCAACGTCTACCCAATTATTAGTGACCACAGGCAAAATCAGACTTGGGCTCCATGGAGATGAACAACAAAATGGAAGCAACAGTCTGCCCTGGAGGTAGACTACCCGTGTTATATAGCCTGTATGTTAACAATACATGTGTTATATAACCTGTACATGTTACATTATGTAACATGTATGTTATATGATACTGCACGTGTTACATAACCTAGCTGGGAAGACATTACACAGAAATCGGCTTCTCACCCCTGGCATGACTGGCTTCTCACGCCAGACAGGTCTTTGTTATGGTGATGCGGACTGTCCTGTGTATTACAGGATGTTCTACAGCATCCCTGGCCTCTACCTAATAGATACCAGTACCAAAGACCCTTCCCCTGAAACCGCTTATGACAACCAGACATTGCCCTATGTTCCCTGGGGGGCAGTCACCCTTAGCATAGGACCTCTGCTATAGATGACAAGGGTCATCTTCCCCACTATCGCCACTGCGGTCCCCGGTCATGGAGAACTGCTCCAAGCCAGCGCACGCCAACGGCTGAACTACATGTAACTCCAACTACAGGTGCGGGAACTAAGACTCGGAGAGAAAGCCGCTTGCCCAAGTTCACCTACTTAGTAAGTACGGCATCAAGATTGGAAACCTACGGAGTTCACTTCAACCGCTGTGCTAAAGGACTTACGACAGGCAGTAAGAGAGGCTGCCACTAGCTGGTTAAGTGATTAAGACAACGCAGGGGCAGTAGAGGTAAGCGGAGCCTCAAAAGACATAAAATTTTTAGACTCTCACCTTTTGGGCCTTCACTCAGATTTGTCAGTTTCTCTTAACATGGACTGCTCAGAACAGAAATAGTCAATTCAGTGGCCAGATTAATGCTTAGGAAAGCGTGGCACGACCCACCTCCTCCCACCTCCCGATCTGAGCCCGGCCCTACTGATGAGGTCAGGCCTGCGTGAACTGTCCTGTCCGGGGGCTGACGTACTCACCGACAGAATACCGACCGCAGGCAATTAAAATCACCCAGTCTCGTGCAACGAGCCAAGTCTGCCCCTTCCAAATGTGTGCACCTCATCTTTTGAACCAAATGCAGAACTTCACGTTCACGGTTTCCTTTTTTTTTGAACTGTGGCCTAGTCTTTGCACTATCTTGTCACGGGATGCAGTTGTTATTCATCAAAATGAGGTGTCCTCACCAGCTTTTTCTTCCATAAACCTAATTCCCATGCTTTCTATGGTTAACCTCGTCTTTGAGAAACACTTGAACCTTTTTGAGTCAACTTCCGAGCAGAAACCAGAACGCACTTGACGCTACTAGAACCTTTTATTTTTCATCTTACTTGAACTTCAATTGATTACATTACTTGTTCTACTCTTTCTCGTAGAAAGGTCATTGCCCTTGCTAAAGAGGCAGGAAGGAAAAAAAAAAAGGAATATGTCAGCTTTCTGTTAACTGGGTAACACTGTGCCATCTTCTCCAAGTAATCTCTCTTTCCTGCTCGGAAGGTGCATTTAAAAACCTGTTAACCTGTCCACAGAACATCTGTACGGCTACAGGCTCCTCGGGAGTGAGCGTTCCTCATCTATCGTCTGCTTAACCTCGTGCATACTGGTCTAAAGCCGTTCAAATGTCCCCCTCCACGAAGCCTCCCACGACCCCTACGCACAGGTGGCTGCCCGTCCTTGGTCCCCTCTAGTATCTTATGAAGCCCCTGTCCACTGCTTGTCCTCCCATTAAATTTTCAGCTCTTTGAGGATGGGGATTACGTCATATTCATCAGTGTCCCTGCTGTGCCTAGCCAGTGGATCTGTCCCTCAGTGACTCAGAGATGCAGGGATTGAGAAAGGTCAAGGCTAGAGATACAGACTTGGAGGCCAACAGCAAAAATGGCAGGGGGAAAATATAAAACAGGCGCATAAAATGAGAAAGTTATTATGAGAAGGATGGAGAGGCCCATGAAAAAGACAGAGAAGAACTTTAGAAAGGGAACTTCAGTGAAGCAGTATGATGACAATTCAAAGCCTACTCCACGAGGATATCGAAAATAAGTCCTCATATTCTTCACGTGACACCATGACTATCTTAATAAATGAAACCACGGAAGTATCATTGAAAGTATTTTTCTACCAAAAGACAAAAATAAAGACTGTGGTACATACTTACATTTTTTTCTGATAATTCAAGAGGATGACTGGGCAAAAGTTCATTTTTCACACAGGAAAAACTGAAAACATTTAAAAGGGAGATTATATATCATTCAATACTCTGAGCTCAAAGTCACATCTATCAAGGGTGTAACTATTATGGACTGGCCCTAAGGGAGGCTTTTGGGAATGATAAAACTTCCACATCCTGACTGTGATAGTGACGACAGGAAAGGGATATAGTATTAAAATTCATATAAATAAAAGGGAAAAAACGTCAAATTTATAGTACACTAAATGTTCTGAAATGCATCTATTTATTTTTAAATGGGTCTATTATAGATACTGGTGGTCAAGACTTCAATTCATTGGGGAGAGAAAAAAATAAAGTATGTTTATTACTATTACTCTGATGACATGTTTTTGTATTACATAAAATATCTATGCCTTCTCTGCTCGGGTACAATGCGTAGTCAACATTTAACGTTAACACATGCTGAACAATATGACATCTACTCAACACCTACTATGTACGAAGTAGCTACACACAGCTATAACCAGCCACTGGTCTTTATTACACTAGATATATAAAGATGACTATCTTATTGCCCAAAACAGGATTTGAGAGTTGAAAGGAACCTTGGAAATCAAACAATAATAGTTAATTGAATATTGTCTTTGTACATTACATTGTCTTAGAAGTAGAGGGGCTCCTACAATCTAACTGAGGAGAAAAAGGAACATTTCATGCAAAAAAAAAAAAATAATGAATCATCAGGACTTGGCTGCTAGCTAGCTTATGAATTTGATTATACTATAAATAAAATTATATCTCCAATTCCAAAGGCTGCACCTTTCACTACAAAATGCAAAGACAATAATGAGGCATTACGCTTGTCCCCAGATACCATTAAATGACAGTCTCTTACAGTTAAGACCTAAACACCTTAGAATTAGATATAAAATTCCAAAGTTCAAAACACAGAATGTTCATGGGCTTGGTGGGGAGGGGGGAGGGGGCTTTATCCTTGGTTGATTAAGCAGAGAAGCCACCTGCCGAGACAAAGAACCAGTATCAGCAGCTGAGACTGAAACATGAAAGAAACGGAGGGAAAGGTGAAACTGTGCCGAGCCTAGAAAAGGCCGAAGCTGGCAGCTACCACTTACGGACGCCAGGGGCTGTTCTAAGTAGTGTTCGTGTATTCACTCACGTAACCCTCAAAATAAGACCTAAGCTGTTAACAGCCCTAGTTCGCAGACGAGGACACTGACACAGTGGTTAAGTAACCTGCCAAAGGCCTACACCTAGGAAACAGCGAAGCCAGGGTGAAAACCCAGCCCAAGCCCAGAGTTCACACTCTCAACTGCTATGCTCTAGCGCCGCCTGCCCCCGAGAGCGGAGGACTCCAACAGTTAACAAGGAGATAAGGGCTCCCCAAGTCATCAGTTGCAAAGTGAAGAATGCCACCGAGTCACGCTACTGAGTAAGGTCCCCTCGGAAGGTGTCCTATCCTGGGAACCTACTGCTGACAAGACGCTGCTCCTGCAATAGAAAACATCTACACTTCGCTCCTCGCCTCCCCCGGTCTAAGGTATATGACTCGCTAGCTCCCAAATTAAATATATACTTATGGCCTAGTAAAACATTTCGAGAATATTGTGAAAACGAACTCCCAGAAATGACTCGCTAGCTCCAAAATTAAATATATACTTATGGCCTAGTAAAATATCGAGAATATTGTGAAAACGAACTCCCAGAAACATTTTATTATAACAAAGTCAAGGGCACGACTCCCCCATATACCCTTTTCGAAGAAGGTCATGACTTTCGAAAGGTCCGCTTGCTGAAAGTTCGGTAACTGGAATGCTGTCCTTCAGCTGGGATCCAAGTCCTCTGGTGTTCTGCGACACAAACAAAGAACACTAGTAAATACAAACAATTTCAAAAGGCCCACACTGAACAGCTGCGTACCAGACGTGATTTAAGTGCTACAGAGGAAAGGTCTCTGCCCTCAATGAGCCCAGTCCAGACAGCCACAAGGAACCCCACACCATGCTACAGGGACATACAGGGAGGGTGAATAACATCACGTCTGGGTGGGAAGGAGTCCTCAGTTACCCCTGAATGCTGTCAGACTGAAAGGCATTCCCGGAAAAAAAGAACATGGGTAAAGGCACAAAAATACAAAGCATCAAGAAAGCGAGGCAGAAGTAAAGGCTTTAAACGAAAAGGCTTAAACATGCAAAGGAATTGGTTCCCTTCTGAACCTGGAGAGCCCCGAAGGCCTATGGATCACATTCACTCTCATTTACCCTCCCTCAGGCTGCAAGGATTAGCACAGAATAAAAAAGTTGAGAACAGAGTTTGGGGAATATATTCCTTCAGGACAAGGAAGGAGTTCAAGGAAAAGGGATTAAGAACTGATGGAATAGCTAGGTCAGACTGGTCAAAGAGCCTAAGAAAAAAAGGGAATTTCAGAAAGTGGTTTCTAGAAGAGGGTACTTACTACCTGTGGAAAATAAATGCATCTAATCAGGATAGCGTCAAACAAAACAAAACAAAAAAAACAAAGACTCAGTGCATTTGGCACTGGTGAACGGTCACCCGGTGCATGTATACTATAAAATATTTAATCACCAAATATTTATTAGGGACCTAGTACTCTGCTAGATGCCGAAGGTACAGATCTACCTTCCAGGGCTTAGCCTAGGGAAGACAGAGTAAATGAGCAAAATAAAATGTGACAGATGTTACAACAGGTTAAACACCAGATGCCGCCTTTAAATCATTTCTTCAAGTTCAATACACCTGCAATTCTGCAGAAAAATGTGAAACAGCTACGGGTAGTTTGGTACCGGTCTTACACTGTTCCAGGAGAAACTATTCCAAGGAATTGGCTTTTTCTGTTGATTTCCTAATGCATTTGCATATTTTATTTGCTCAGATACTTTTTCCTGGGTTTGTAAACTGCCACGCTAGTCTAGGCTCTCACAGCTGGATAACCTCCACGGCCCTTTACGGGGTCTTACTGCCTTTACTCTCCCATTTTCCAGTCCTGCGTATGAAAGTTTTCCTAAAACACACCATCTCCCTCACCAACGATGTTTAAAAACTTTCACTGATTCATCAGTGTCCTGTCTGAAGAATAAAATCCAAGGTCCTTAGCTTGGAACTCGAGAACTTGCACAGCTGGTCTCAAGTGCCCCACGCAGAAATCCTGGGCAAGTTGGAAGAGGATGTGGAAGCGAGTACGGGCTGTGGCGAACCTATGTGACTGGGAACAAGGCACGCAACTGCTCTGGCCCTGTGTGCTCATGTCTTAAGGTAGCTTTCCAAACATATTTCCTGTCACTTTCCTGCAGGAACATTCTCCTCCGTCCAGACTGCTTTATTTGAAGTGCCAAAAGGAAAACAAAACAGGGAATTCTGATCTCTGGGTCCTCCTTGTAACCACCTTCCCAGTCTTTTTCGGTAAAACATCAGGATCAGAGTTTGCTGTTTCTAGAGGAAATCAAATCTATGCAAAATTAATGATCACTGGTTTCACCTGAGTGTTTATTAAACCTCTTTACGATGACCAGCATTTACCAACAGAAGCCATCCAGATTTGGATGGCCCAGCAGCAGGACCGGTATCCGAGGCAGGGGCAACGGTGATTAGGAATCTTTACTGAAAATCACGATACTGAAGTTTAAAAAAGAGGAAGAGGGGAAGGCGAAGGAGGACAAACGGGGGCCAGCCGCTGTCGGCCTGAGTTTTCCCCCTCCGACATCTGGCACAGCACAAGCTAACTCCCGAAAACGTTTGCGGGGCTGTCATCGAGGGTCGGGCTGGTGAGGGCTGGGTTGGGGTCCTGGGCTCGCGAAGGCGCTCCCCGCGCGGGAAGGGCAGTCGGGGCGCCACGCCGCAGAAGGTTCGCTTTCGATTCGTCCTCCGGCGCCGCGCCCACGACGCGGAGGGGGCCGGGGTCTGTCTGCCGGGGCGTGGGGCGGGCTGGACGCGCGCCGCGAGGACACGCGACGCCACCAGGGGAGGAGGACGGAACGAGGCGCTGCCCGCGGGGCCTGCCCCGGAGGTCGCCCGGGCGCCGGCCACCCCGACCCCGTGACTCGGCAGATCGCGGCGCCCGGGCCGGCCTCGCCCTCCCGCCGCCGCGGGGGACGCGCTGCGAGGCGGCGGCCTGGTCCCGCCGGGCCCCGATCCGAGCGCGCCGGGACCTCGGTCGCCCGGGGGAAAGGGGGGGGTCACTCACCATCTTCAACTCGCTCTGCGAACAGCCTGTCAGTCCCGTTACCGTCAGCCGGCCCGCAGCTCACTTCCGTTTCCGGGGCTGCCCCCCCACATCCGCCGGAAGTGCGTCCGTCCGGGCGAGGAAGGAAGCAGGGCGCGGGGCGCCGCGAGGGAGCCGCGCGGGGCCGGGGCTCCCACGCCCGCGGTCCCGAGGGACCGGGGGCCAAGGGCGCAGCCAGGGCGTGGGCTGGGAGCGGGCGGTGGGGACGAGATGTGCCCGCAGGCGGGGAGGGCGCCACCTCCGCTCGGTGACAGTAAACATCTGCCCGCGTGCTCGGCGACGCAGCGTCCCTTTCACACTGGGACTCTTTTCTGAACGAGCTGATCCCGTCTGATCGCTGAAGCTTAAGCAGGGTCGGGTCTGGTTAGCACTTGGATGGGAGACCACCTAGGAAGACCAGGTGCTGTAGGCATAAAAAATTAATGAAAATAAAGTAAAAAATAAGGGATTGTAAGCAGACAAGGTCCTTGCAATCTGTGAGGTCAACCACGGGTTGCCTTGCCTTGAAAAAAAAATTAATTAAAAAAAGAATACTACACCTCTTCTGGTAGATAGTGTGTTTTCCATAAGGATACAGGAGGCGCAGGCGGGAGGAGTGAGTCGCCTGCAGGCTACCAGCCACTGAGGCACAGAGGAACGCGGGCTTTTTGCCTGGTATTTGTGTGTGTGTTGTGTGTGTGTGTGTGTGTGGTGTGTGTGTGTGTGTGTGTGTGTGTTTAGATCACATGTGGAAGGCCTGTGTGCAGGACCCTGTGCTGAGGCTGAGAAAACACAGGAACCAGGCAGGCTGAAGAGGTTCCCGGGCCAGTGGAGCAGAGGGCTGGGGGGGGGAGGGGTTGGAGGGGACAACTAATTAAGTATGCTAATTACTGACTTAGTCATCTCTTACTATGTAGCTACACAGTTCTAAGTGCTTGACCTTGAACTATCTCATTCCTTAGTCCTTTCAATAATCTATGAAGTAGGTATTACTATTACCTCAATTTGAGAGGTGAGGAAAGCAAGCCGTAAAAGGTTAAGTAGATGTGCCCAAGGACCCATAAGCCATTGTGATGATACTGTACTCTGCTGCTTCCCAAATATGTGATAAGATGGACTCATGCTCTGTCCCCATGTAATGGGGACTTCAGGAAGGAGTCTTCTGGCCGATAGCCAAAGGGTAAGAGCGAACTAGTCTGAGGGAGGAGAGTGTACAAAGGATGTTACTGGCAGATCTGTTTGTGCAAAAAGCAAGTGAAAAAGGCAGCCGGAGCGGCGAAGTTCAGAGTAAGCTGGAGAGTAGAGTGAGACGAAGCTTCAAGGGGGCAGGGCACGTTTGTTAAGCAGGCGCCAAATGAAGGATGAGGCTTCATCTTTAAAAAGCCATTCAAGGATTTTAAGGAGGGAGGGAATGAGGTCTTTCGTATATCCACCGCCATGGAGGGCAGCCTCGAAGCTCTGGGATCGTCCAGGTTTTAAGCATCTTCACTGTCGTCCTGTGTCTTCCTGTCCTTCAGGATATCCATGTTTTACCTCGAGGTTTGAGCTTGAGTGTTCATTTGCATCTTTTGCCTTTCGCTCAAGTCTATCTAAGGAGAAAATTTCAAACTGCAACTTTTTTTTTTAATTCATTTTAATGTTCGTTGATTGCTCACAATTCAGTCATTAAATATTTGTTGCGCATTTACTAGATACTGGAATCTGGAGCTACTGACAAAGGCATTTCCCTATCCTTGAGATGCTTTTATTTTCCCAGGGGAATGGATGTATAAACAAACATTTAAATGCTTAATAGAGAAAGGAGCCGGGTCAGGAAGTGGTTGGGAATAGGAGGGAAAATGGCATTTGAGGAAGAGGAAATGTGGAAAGGCAGAGATTTGCAAGAGTGCATGTTGCAATCCAACAACAAAAAATTTCCATTCATCTGTAGTTCTGAGTTAGCAGGTGGAGCGAGAGGCGTTGAGGCCAAGGGATCGGTTTAGGGCCAAGATGAAGGGCCCTGTGTGTGCTGAGCTTTAGGGCTTTTTCTTGTAGGAAGTGGGAGATAATAGAGGTCTTTTCACACACACAAAAACCTTGACCTTTAAAAATTTTTCTGGTTGCAGCATGAAGGATACACTGGTTTTGGGAGAACCTTGGAGCCAGGAGACACCTAGAGTGTTGCATGAGTCCAAGCGAGAGATGTAAAGGTGTAAATGAAGGGAGTGAATGTCGGAAAGACCCTGAGAAGCAGTGAAAAGGTGAGATGAGCCTGAGAAGTTCTGGAGTTCAAGAGGCAGCCAGAAAAGGGCCCCCATGGGGACGAAAAAGAAACAGGCAGAAGGGACACCAAGTCCAGGTTCTCTCAGGATCCAGTGGGTTGAACGTGACGAGAGGGTGAAAAGCAGTTCAAAAGAAAGGTTGGAAAGTAGTTTTAAAGTAGCTTCAGAAAGATTGTGAAGCCTTGCGAATAGGCCTTTGGGGACCTATGTGAAGCAATTTTAGCGCAGCAGGATTAAAGTCTGGAGCGGTATGCACACCTATACTTATATTCTTTTCAAAGGGGTTGTTACAGTATTAACTAATACGAGGCAGTGTCGAGTACGCTAAACGAGTTTTAAAACTTAGATTTGATACTCGAATGGTTTCATGTTTGCTTCAGCTTTATGTGATATAGTTGAGCACAGACTATTAGGCCTCATCGTCACGTCTGCTGTGTCCTCAGACCTTACACCGTTCCAGTTAGTCCAGTAGAAACAGTCATGTCATGTGCATCGTCGGAGAACGTGCACCATCTTTTACTCGACTTTTTGTTGCCTTCCTCGACTCGACTCTTAAATCTCTGGCACAAACATCTGTTGAACGCACAGGGTTGAGCATGGAAGAAGCGCGCAGGCTGGGAAGGAAGCGGGTGAGAAGCAGGTGAACGACCACAGCCAGGCAGCCCTCGGGCTGGTCAGCAGCGTGCCGAGCTGGAAACTTCCCGTGGCTCTGGTTGCATCCTCGGAAAGTGGACAAAGGGCGGTGTAAAGCCGCCGCGTGCATTGCAAGGAGGAGGCGGTTGGGTGGTGATAACCGAGCAGGATCAGGGAGGCGGGAGGTCATGCTGACGCCTTCTTGCCCCGTGAGGGAGGGCAGGTGGGAGAGCAGGCACCACGGGCCAATGGCGTCATTTACGAGAAAGCTACGGGTCAGGGCTAAGAAGGGGTGGAAAGAGAATGTGCGGCAACGCAAAGAATACTGGAGTGTGGTCGCGTTTCCAGGGACGTGGTGGCAGGGTTTGTGAAGGGAGGACAAGGTTGCAGCCGGCACAGAGGCCGAGCCGGTCGCGCCAGCGGAGCTGTGCGTGGGGTGGAGAAGCCAGGGCCTTGCCTCTGTGCCCCCGATGCACACTTCACCTTGACCTGTACACTCGGTCGTGTTGACGTAAATCCACACCTGTCTGTTTCCTCCCCCCCGCGCTCCTGCAGTCCCTGGGCTGTGCCTTACGCGTTGTTATCTCTGCTGACACGCAGAGAGCACCCTGTGCGTGTTTATCCAATGGACAGTGTCGGAAGGAAGGAAGCAATGGACAGTTGTGTCTAAGGGGCAAGACTGACTACTATGGTTGGGAAACAGGCTGGAGTAGATATGGGTGGTCCATGCTAACTTAGTTGGAGAAGTTTCCAGAAGCACCCTCCTGGGTCCAGGTCCCACTCTTAAAGCTCAGCTTGTAAGCCAAGGCCCTAATTCCTTGTCTGGTTCTAATGGCCCCTCCCCCCATGGCTGGACCCAACACAAACTGGCATCCCACCCCAGGCTACCATTCTGATGCCCACTAACATGGAGAGCCACTCTGTGTGTGTGTGTGTGTGTGTGTGTGTGTGTGTGTGTGTGTGATGTGCCCAGCCTTCCCCCCCCCTGCCAGCTACAAATTCTGGCCAGGCCTGCTAAGTCTTTTTTCCTCCCAGTCTCTGAGGACAGCGCTCAGCCAGATGGATTCTTTTGACCTTTAAAGCAGAATGGAAGGGTTTGGAGAGGGGCTGGTGACAAGGGTTAGTGGGCGATGGTTCCGCTCGGAGGTTAGGGTCGGAGCAGCATGAGTGCCCCATCGTCTGAGAGACAGGGGAGGGAAAAAGAAGTGGCGTAAAAAGTTTGTAAAGTATATTCTTCCGTATAGCGGTATAATCTTCCGAAATTGTGCTCGCCTACGAGATTGGGAAGGGAGTTCATGCCAGGGGCATGCCAGTCTCAACTTGTAGGAAAGTGGCTAGGTTTCAGAGGACCCGAAAGCATCTACGAATTATAAACAGTACGTCCAACTCTTCTCTAAGTGATCTAAATTCTTGTAAGGCTGGAAAGTTTCCGTGGCTTAATTTAAGATAAATCATATTTACACATCTCTCTTTGCAAGTCCTTCATAAGTGCTAAGAGATGGAGAAGTACTTTACATCAATTTTATTTGACAGACCCTTTTCTCTAACCCGAAGAGATGAGTGTTTCATATTTCTTCTGAAATTCTTTGCTGACTATGACTTCGCAGAGCTTTTAGAAGAGTGTCCTCTGATTTTGAAAAGCTGGGTTTTGAGAGCGGGTACTCATGGACTCTCCCCATCCAGGCGTTTGGTTTTATGTCTGCCTTAAATCAGACACAGCAGAGGTTCGCACCCCGTTTCTATGCTCCCCTCACCCTGTTTCAGGGCCGTTTTTAAACAGTGCTTGATCTTTTCAGCTTTAAGAGTCTTTATCCATTTGTTTTGGGAAGATACAATTTGTAGGTTACATGCAATGAGTTTTAAATGGACGCAAAATTTCATTCAGAAGGCATATCTGCCAAAAACACCCGACAGCCCAGTGCGACCTGCCTGTGCACTTGCCATTTCCAGATGCAGGTGAAAGGGGAAGTATTTATATTTCTGGAAACTGAAAAATGTCTTGTCTGAAGACCAGGAACTTTGCCTTTATTCAAAGCGCATTCGGTCACTTCAGAAGCAGTTTACATTCATTTCAGTCGGAAGCAGAAAGCTGGTTGAGAGTCTGAAAGCTGAAAAAGACAGCCTAAGTCATCTGATGGTACAATCGTTCGACTGCCTTTTTCGTTTTTCCTTCTAGAAACAATGCATGCTCATCGGAGACAATTAGAAAACACCAAACGGCAAAGAGACTAGAGAAGGAGGTCACCGCGAATGTGTCGACTCGCGGACTCCTTCCCTGGGACAATAAACCTGTTTTTCTTTAAAAAAAAAAAAAAAGATTGACTCCATTTTCAGAGTGAGCTGAGCACTTGCCCGCCGGCTTTTCTCGTGACCACGATATTCTGCAATAAAAGACGTCATGCCGAAGCCTTAGAAGACGTCCTTTCCTTCTCCGAGAATGGCGACTGACACGTAGGCTCTGCGCTTAGGACTGTTCATCCCGCCAGCCTGGTGGAGGCCACGTGGCTCTTCTGAATAATTTTCAAAGGTATGTTCTTTTGACACGTTGCCAGGGAAGTCATAACTCTTAAGATGCTCCGTAACCCTAACCACACCATTGGATTTGTGGACAGACACTACGTCCCACGTTTTGTTGTTTTCTGTTTTAGTATCTGGGATCGATGCCAAAGGCTTTCGCCTCGTTCCATTTATTAAATTAGAGTGTGTGGCTAAGACGACACAACAGAGTTTAGAGGGGAGAAAAAGACCCTGGTCGTTTATCATTCTGGTTAAGTGTCTTTAGGTCGGTGAGAAAGAAAAGCGTCGTTTCTCAAATGCTCTGCGAAGTCACCTGACTGAGAAATAGGGCATCACGTTTCATGGAATTTATCACCCGACGCCTGAGCCACAAGATGAGCGTCTTATTCTGGACTACCTTTCGTATGGACACCAAAAATGTCCCTTAAAATGTAAATCTGTCACTGCCCTCCTGAACCACCCCCCCCCACACACACACGCAGCCCCTGGCAGCTGCCCTGCTGGGATGCTTCCAGACCCCCGAATGGCAAACAGGCCCACGTGATCCCACTGCCAACCTTGTTCTCCGGGCCTTTGCTCTGATTGTATTACGTTACGTGGGATTCTAGGAAAATGTCATCGGCTTCAAGGCCTTGCGCTTCTATTCCTGCTTCCCTCTCTTTCCACCATCTCAGGGGCAGCATCACCACCTCCGGGAAGCATTCCCTGACTGGCGCCGGCCGGCCCCGCTGCCCCTCCCAGGGGCGTGCACGGACACACCTAACGGTCTCAGGGCATCTGTGACACTTCTGTGTTCTCGTTCTCGCATGCAACTCCCATTCCCCGTCTCTTCACAGCCGCTCGTGTCCTTTGTGGTCATCACCCTTCGTTAGGAACGTGGGAGCGTCCTTCCCTTTTAAAATAATTTCTCACTTTTCAGTGACAGCTGCATACAACACTGTAGTGATTCCAGGTGTACAGCGTGGTGATTACACCCCACACATCTACTGCCCGGCTGACACCACGCTTAGTTCCTGCGATGTTATCGGCTGTGCTCCCTGTGCGGCACTTTACAGCCCCAGATGACAAGCCTGCAGCTACCAATTTGCACTTCTTAACCCCTTCCCCTTTTTCACCCAGCGCCCTCACCCCCTCCCATCAAAACGTTCTCTGTATCTGTGGGTCTATTTCTGTTTTTTTTGTTCACTTGTTTCTCAGATTCCACATACAAGTGATCATATGGCATTTGCCTTGCTGTGTCTGACTGACTTCACTCAGCATAAGATGTTGCAAATGGCAAAATTGTGTTCTTTTTTATGGTTAGATAATGTTCCGTTTCGTATATGTACCATGTCTTCCTTATCCCTTCATCTATCGATGGTCTCTTACGTCGCCTCCAGACCTTGGCTCTTGTGAGTAATGCTGTGATGAGCATGTGGATGCACGTGTCTCTTTGAATTAGTGTTTTGAGTGCTTTCTTTAGATAAACACCCACAAGTGGAATACTGGGTCCTATGGCTCTTGTTGTAGACTTTGTTTTAAAATCTATTTTGTCTGGTGTAAGTATTGCTCTCCCAGCCTTTTTTTTTTTTTCATTTTCACAAAATACCTTTTTCCATCCACTTATGTTCAGTCTATGAGTGTCTTTTGATCTGAACTGAATCTCTTGTAGGCAGCATATGTAAGGGTCATGTTTTCTTATCCATTCAGCCGCCCCGTGTCTTTTGATTAGAGCATTTAATCCATTTACATTCAAAGTAATTATTGACAGATATATAGTTATTGCCATTGTATTGTTTTTTATCTTTTTTTTTCTTCTTTTTCTTAAAGAAGTCCCTTTAACATTTATTGTAATTCTGGTTCAGTGGTGATGAACTCCTCCAGCTTTTTCTTGTCTGGGAAGCTCTTTATCTGTCCTTCAATTCTAAATGACAGCCTTGCTGGGTAGAGTAATCTTGGTTGTAGGCCCTTGATTTTCATCATTTTGCAATATTTCATGCCAACCCCTGGCCTGCAAAGCTTCTGTTGAGAAATCAGCTGACAATCTTCTGGGAGCTCCCGTGTAGGTAACTAACTGCCTTCCTCTTGTTGCTTTTAAGTTTCTCTCTTTGTCTTTAACTTGTGGCATTTTAATTATGATGTGTCTCGACGTGGGCCTTTTTGGGTTCATCTCGTTTGCGACTCTGCACTTTCTGGGCTTGCATATCTATTTCCTTCACCAGGTTAGGAAATATTATTTCTTCAGATTTGTTCTCAATTCCTGGTCTCTTCTCTTCTTGGTGCCCCTGTGATGTGACTGTTGGTACATTTGATGTTGTCCTAGGGGCCCCTGGAACAGTCCTCATTTCGTTGGATTCTGTTCTGATGTTTTTTTTCTGCTATCCTATCTTCCAAATTGTTGACTCAATTTTCCACTTCATCTAATCTACTATTCATCTGGAATTTATTTTTGAATATGGATTAAGATAGGAGTCTAATTTTATTTTCCTTTAGATAGCTAGCTTAAAATCCTGTTTATACTAAGATACGTTTTGAGACTCTCCATTAGAGTGATCTAATCATTTTTCCAAATAACAAACTAACATTTATTGGGTGTATATATGCCAAATACTGTCCTTAGCACTTTACACATTTCAGCTCATTTTCTCTTGGCAGCAACATTGTGGGTAAATTCTGTTATCCCACATAAACGCTAAAGTGCTTTTATCAAATTAAAAAGAAATCACTGGGATCATGATTGGAATTACATTAAATTTATACATTGATTTTGGGCAAATCAACACACTTTATACCCTTCAATAACACTTTAGTTTTCTTCATGTGTCTTAAACCTGTCTTATCAAATTTAGCCTTAAGTGTTCTGTTCACTATATTTTTGTATACTTTCATCACTAATAGAAGTGGAAGATACGTTTCTCTATACATTCCTAGGCGCTATCCCTATAAGCATTCTTCCCGATGCAGGAAGCACGGTGTGCGTATTAGTCAGCTCAGGGCGAGTTATGCTGCAGTAGCAACGAAAAATCCTCAGTGCTTTCCAACAACAAGTCATCTCCTGCTCATGCTCCGTGTCTGTCACAGGCTGGTGGCAGCTCTGTTTCACACCCTCCTCACATGGCACCCAGGCTCCAACGTAACTGCTCTCAGACACATCGCAGCCTCGTGGTGGAGGGAAGGAGCAAGGGACAGCATCTGTGGCTCGTCCAGTTTCTGCAAAGGATCGTCCCAGGTTACCCCTCGCCACCTCCCACTCTATAGGCCAAAGCAAGACACATGCCCATAACGGACACTGAAGTGTCCTGGATGCTTGCGTTCCCATGGTGAAGTGTGCCCTTCAAGTCACAGTGCCAAGCCTGGCGTCACTGGGGTGGAGGTGAGTAATGTGCCAACATGAAGGGCGGCAAACGTCTTGATCGGTAACACGTCTGTCAGAGTGTTTTGTTTTTAAGTCGGCCAGATTGAGAGATCCTAGAAAACGGCACATGGATGACAGACACTTATCACTGTTTACCAGTATCCAGTTCCTCTTCGCTTCTCAGTATGCAAGAAGATGGTACTTCTGTGTCTCTTAAAATTAGACAGAGCCACGTGAGTAATCCCGGCCAATGAAAATGTGAGTGGACGTGACATGCTTCACTCCTGCAAGGCCCTGGGGAGCTGGAGGATGATTCTGCATGGCATTCTCCAGCCGTGGCGATGATGGGAGTAAGCGTCTGTACACCAAAAGGCCGAAACAGCTCGAACGCTGGGCCGCCAGGTAGAGACACTACCCTTGTGACCACCCAGATCAAGAGTCTTTGTGGTTCTAAGTCACGAGATTCAAGGTGGCTTTTTTTACTTTGTTTTGTTCACTGCAGCATCGCCCGGCCTACCCTGATGAACACAACACATGTATTTAAAATATTTTAACAAAAAATGTGTGTATGTATATGTTTTATTCATGTTGTTCTGTAGGATAAAGTCATCTTCTTTTGTGCGGGTCCGCTGATTTGGAGTGCCATGATGCCTTTCTGGCATAAGTCACATTGGTAATGCATCCTACACGACTTCTGGTTTGGATCTCTGAACCATCAAGAACTTGAAACTACTTGTAGGAAAATATAAATGCAGAATCTTCTAACTCCCCCTCATCTTCTATAATGATCGCGCCCAAACCCACAGCATTTTTGGTGAATCTTTCTAAAGATTTTTCCTGAATCTTCTGGTTTTACTGAATCTTTCTAAAACAGATAAGTTAGTTTTCAGAAAAACAACCCATTCTTTTCACATTATTGTTTATTGGATTAGGTAATATTCAAATTACTAGGTTGTGATAACAGTACAACTGTCATAAAAATGTCATGAAAATGAGCAAGCACTGGATCTTAGCATATAGCTGAACTGCTGGAGGTGGAATATGCTGTCACTTCACAAGGTCAGGCTTTATCCCGGTGCAGGCAGTAGTCTGAGGTTTTACAGGTGAGCCTGAGAGCTCGTATAAATCCAAGAATCACTGAGAAAGAAGTGGATTAAGAGGGCTTCTACGTACACAGCTTGCACACCCTCACACGCACTTCTGTATGTGTGTATAACATACATGTGTTCTGTGTTATGTTTCTCTTAGGTCTCACCACATTTATCTTATTGATTTCTGGTAGGTTTTTTTTGTAAAGCAGATCTTGGAGTTTCTAAATACGTAATTCTGTTATCAGCAAAAAGATAATTTATCTCTTCTTTCCTAAATTTATATTATTTTTTATCTTACTGCACTTGCTATATCCTCCAAAATAATGTTGAATAAATAATGATACAGTGGGTAGCCTTGTCTTTTTTTAAATTTCAGTGGAAGCGTCTACAGAGTTTCACTCTTCAGGATAATGTTTGCTGTCAGCTTTTTGGGAAAGTCTGTAATGTTTTACATCGGTAGTTTCTGCGCAGAGAATGCCAGATACTCACCTTTTCCCTTCTGGCCTTACGACAAAACTATATTTCCAGTCCCATCCATGACTTAGTAAGCCCGATCTAACTGAATTTTGGTCAGAAGAATGTAGGTGGGAATGATTTACCACACACTTCCTAACGCCTCTGGCAGGGTTTCCACACTGACTGCCCTTCTCCGCCTGCCCGTCAGATGCAGAGGACTTGCTGGAGAATTCTGAGGTCCCAGACAGTGGCAGATGGAAAGAGCCTGGCTCGTGGGATGACAGCAGGAAGCAGTAACGCCACTGACCCACATCCGGTTACGATGGGGTGTGAAGTCCTTCGCGTGAAGCTGCTGAGCTTGGGGGCTGTTGTAAGATCAGCTACACTAATGCCTCTTCTAATCAATCGGTCTTATTTGGAAAGACTGCTTACCTTTACAATGCCTTTCCATCGGCTATTTCCATAACCATTACTTTTCTCCATTAATTTGTTGGTGTAATGAATCATATGACAGATTTCTTTTTAATCGAACTAGCCTATATTCTTAGAATAACCCTACTCAGTTGTAATAATCTTTTATTATTCTAAAATACTCTTTCCTAAAATTGTATTTTAGAATTTTTGCACTAATAATCGTAATTAAGTCATTCTGTATTTTCTTTAATTATACTGTTTTTGAAAGTCAGATATTCAGATTAAGATTTTGCTGGTTTTATAAAATTAAATGCATAGCTTTTGGTTTTTTCCTACGGTTTGGAATAATTTTTAAAACATTGACCTGTCTGGCTCCGATGTATGAAAAATAATTTAAAATTATTCCCTTGCTTTTATGTATAGTTGTACTCAATGTCTGTGTAACTTCAATATGTATTATTTAGTTTGGCCTGTTTTTAATCTCCAAAAACAGAACCGTAAGGTGTGTTCAGCCATACCTTGCAGTATTTACTCAGCAGGGTTTCTGCAATTCATCCACGTTGATTCAGTTTTGCCGTTGTATAATAATCCATCGTATAAACACAGCATCATTTTTCAAAAACCCATTCTGTTGGGGCCATTGGATCGTTTCCAGTTTTCGCTAATAAAATCTTTTTGTACAACTGCTGGTGCAGGACTTTCTCTGCCAGGACTGGAATTGCCGCCTTGTGTAGCATTTTCACAGCTACTGGAGAATAAACCAATGTCAGCCAAACCGGTGGGAGCCATTTACGCTCTGACTAGCAGCCTTCCCGTTTCCCCACGTCCTTGCCCGTACACGGTCTTCATCGCTTTTTACGTTGTTCTCCATCTGCTGGGCGCAGAAGTATATCATTGTAGCTTTAATATTCATTTTCACGCCTACTATTGAAATCAAACATATTGTCACATTCTTGCCAATCCTTGTTTACTCTCCTGGGACATGGCCGTTTGTATCTTCTGCTCGTTTGTCTCTTAGTTTGTCTTTTTATTGATCTGGAGCTAAACTATAGGTTTTTGATAAACATTCTTAAATTTAATATAACCAAATGTATCCAGGTTTTGCCTCAGAACCTTTCAAAGATTGACTTTTCGTATGTGTGTCCTTAATGTAACTATAGTTGTACACACACACACACACACACACACACACACACACACACACACACCGGGTGAGGTGAGGAGCCAATTTCTTTTATTTTCCCCAGACCGATCATCCTAGCTCTTTTCATATTGAGAAGTTCATCGATTGGTCCATTTGTGCACATTCTGCACTGTCTTAACAACTGTAGCTTTACGATATCTCTCGATATCTGTCAGCACAAGACTTTCTACTCCTTTAGAAGCACCTCATTTGTCTTTGGCGCTTTGCTCTCTCACAAAAATTTGAGTTAGTCAAAGGAGTTATTTGAATTTTTGTTGAATAATCTACAGAGTTTGGAGAAAATTGACAAATTTAAGATGGAACTTGTAGGTGTTTTTCCACAGACTTCAGTAAATTATTATAGTATTCTACATGAAGTTCCTCAATAATTTTGTTAGATTTATTCGTACGTACCTTATTTTTTGTGCTATTGTAAGTGGTAGCCTTTTAAAATTAAAATTAACAGCGGGGTTTTGGCGGCACATAGAAATGCAATTAACTTTTGCCTATCAATCCGATATCTAACACCCTTGATAGATTTTCTCATTTTTCTCAGAATCTGTGGTGGATTCGTTGAGCTTTATACATACACTATCATTTAATTTGGTAAATAATAGTACTTTGGTTTCATCTTCTCTGCTCCTTAGACTCCTGTTATTTTTCCTCCTGCCCTGCAGGGACAAGAAATCCAACACGAAGTTGCTAGGAACAGTAATAGTTTGTCTCCTTATCTTTGTCCTTATTTTTAAAGGAAATGCTTTTAACTTTTTTACTGTAGAGCATTATATTTGCCAGAGATGTTTTTGCAGATAACCCTTTATTAGGTTAGCTGAGGATGTTCTTTATGGTTTTTTGGCTATGAGTTTTTTGTTTGTTTTTACTATAAACGGCTCGTGAAATTTTTTGAATGCTTTTTCTACCTCTTTCGAAATGGCCATATGGTTTTTCTCTTTTAATCTGTTAATGGGATAAATTACATTAATCAATTCTCTAATGGTGCAACAATCTTCCATTCCTGGAATAAACCCAATTGATCATTATCCTCATACGTATTTTGCTCACTATAGTTGCTAATAGTTTAAGATTTTTACATCTATGATCACAAATGAAGTTGGACTATAATTTTTTTATTGTCTAGTTTCCATATAAAGTTATACGAGCCTCATAAAATTAGGGGATGTTCCTCCTTTTATACTCTCTGCAGGAGATTAAGATTAGAATGATCTGTTCCTCAAATCTTGGTAAATGTGAACATAAAACTGCAAATGCAGAAAAATAATTTTCTTGGCTGAGCTACGGAAAGCCTGGGTTGTGTGTATATATAAAAACTCACCTTTTGTTTGAATGTCCCGGTGTAACAGCCATTAAAAGACGGCGATGCTATTAAAAGATTTGAGCGCTCAACTCCAAACGCTCATTGCATCTTGTCTCCACAAATCTGTTTACTATGTTCCAGTGCACGTCCAACGTCTGAAAAATAACATCTCAACTAATCACCCCAAAGAACCTGATCATTACACAGCGTTTAGAGTCACCAATTCTTCCATGTGCATTAACTCATTCTGATGGATGGCATTTGCCAGTA
This sequence comes from Eonycteris spelaea, assembly GCA_003508835.1. NCBI lineage: Eukaryota > Metazoa > Chordata > Mammalia > Chiroptera > Pteropodidae > Eonycteris > Eonycteris spelaea. The sequence continues at coordinate 524,345 of PUFA01000142.1, read as the reverse complement.
GTCCCCATTCCTTTGCTAGTGAATAATTACTTTATTCATCGGTTCACTAAATATTTATTGATTGAAGTGTCTCGATGCTAGCTTCTGAGGTCCTAATGCCAGCCAGTTATGGTTCCTGTCCTTGTGAAGTGTTAGCCTTGGGGGAAGGGGAGCACACATCGATAATCAAACGAACAAACAAAAAAGGATAGTTCCAGCAACTGTCATGAAAGAGGAATAAATGGCCCTAATAGGAGATTCGAACCAGTCAGTGAGATCAGGAAAGACTTCTGTGGTCTCACGAGGAGAGATTAACGGGGCTGAAGGATGAGTAGGAGTTGCCCGGATGAAGGAGGACATGAGAATTAACGCGGGCAAAGGTCCCATGATGAGATGGAGCCTGGTGAATAGGACGGACTGGCAGAAGGCTGGTGTGGCTGGAGCAGAACATGAGGCTGTCAGAGGTAGGGAAAGGGCCCAAACCGGCAGGGTCTCACAGGTAGAGGTACCACAGGAGGATGCGGCATAGAATAGTGAGGAGGCTCCGACAAGGGATGAGCGTATCTCGAAGTGGAGAGAAGATGAATTTGAGAGCTACGTAGAAGTCAATGACAAGTCGGGGTGATGGATCATAGAGGGAATGTGATAAAGGAAAACGTTAAGGGTGACTCTTCAGTTCTAACTCGTGCAAGTTCATGGCGATGGCAGCATTTACCTGGTTATGGAGCCTTGGAAAGAGACGTGTTTGGGGGTAGGAGGGAGGGAATCAGGAGTCCTGCTTCAGACACGTGGGGTTTGCACCTCTGAGAAATCGAAGGGAAACCCCAAGCAGGCAGCTGGATGGATGAGCAGGCTTTGGCCCCTGGCGGGGACCTATAAGTGAGGGCTACATGTACATACAGATGGCAGTCAAGGGGGACACAGGAGAGACCCCGCAGAGACAACACTGTACAAATAGAAAAGGAACAGGACCTAAAAAGGGCGAGTAAGCATCACCCGACAGTGCTTCTCGGGGGTCTCCCCTTGCAGAGGAAAATGAATGCGCTCAGGAGGTCCGTGGCCAAGTTTCAGAACGCCTGGCTGCAGTCATGAAATTCACGCACACTTTACACTGCAGGTGTGCCTGACGTGACTCAGGTTATGTACCCTCGAGTGAAACTGATGCTCCAGAGAGACGTTGCTCTTCTGGCTCTGTGCATCCTCTGCTACGACCCTGAGCTTTTTCTCAGGGTGCAGATACCCCATGTCAAGACTCAGGAAAGCACGATTCTTTTTCAGAGAGCCAGGAAATCGTAAACGCAGAGAGGCCGGGAGGCTGTCACAGATCGCACCTCAAATTAGTAGAATGCCGACAGAGCCAGGCTCTCACGATACCCAACCAGTGTTCAACCCATCGGCAAACATCGAACATGCAACAAAAGTTGAGAAATAAGTATCGAGTCCCCACTAAGGAAGCCAGTGGTGGTCCTTCTACGACACGACAGTTTCAGGATTAGCCTGAGTTTTAGAACCCAGTAATGCAACGTGATGTAGGTCTCGGTCTTCACACACTGAGACAAATCACTCATTCTTAGGGAGGAGGAGGCCGAACAGAGGAAAACCGAGATTCATGGGATGCTCTGGCTCGAGGGGGCTGCAGATGGGAATGGGGGCGGGGGGAGGAGGAAGAGGGAGCAATGAGACGGAGAGAGAGACCACGGAATGGGAGAAACGCTAAAACAGCCAGCCCGCATCTCTCTTCTCTCCCGATCAGCTGGCTCCACTGCCTTTTAGGAGAAGATGCGCCTTTTAGGGAGAAGTGGCGGGCGTGAGTGTGGAGGCGCACCTGCCAGCGACCCCCGCCCCCGCAGACAGCTCCCACATGCGTGATGCCCGGGAGGCGCAAAGGCATTGTCAGGGTGCAGCTGGCTGGGACGGGATGCCACTACGTCCCGCGGGGGACACGTGGTGCCAGCATGCTCTGAACGCATGTCGTGACCGCGTCCCTCCCCCGGCACGCAGACAGACACACTTCCCGCAGAGCTTAGAGGGCGGGGGCCCCGCATGGGCCCCCGAAGACCCAGACCGGCGAATAGTGCGTCTCTCCAGGGGAACGCTGCCTCGTTCAGGGTAGGGAACCCCGTTTCGGGTCGTGCAGAGGAAGAGAGGTTCCGGTGGCCGGGGTTGTCTGTGTTTCTGAGCATGTGGAACCACTGGGCCTGGCTTGGGCTGGGCCAGCGGCTTCTGCGGTTGACCAGATGCTCAGTCCCCACGCCGCCACTGCCAGGCCCATCCACCTCGTGACCCCTGACCGCCAGAGGCCAGGCTCTTTAATGGGTCCAAATATCACAAACTTTTAAACGATTACAGCAGCAACAGGAGCCCAGGGGGGTGTCATTCCTCCAGTGGTCGCCTGTCACCAGTGGACTTGAGGGGCTGCTGCAGAGAGAATGGCTGCTAGCGGGGTGCCCGGGTTTCCTCCTGTCCCCCCTCTGCCCCCGGCCATTGGCATGGGGGATCTCCACGGGGTGAAAGGTCGTTCTGCACAGGAAGCACATTCAGGATTAGCACACACATGCTTTCCTCTCTGCAGCCAAGGAAGGGCTCCGCTCACCGCGAGTCGTGATAAGTCAGCCATCAGCCCTTTCCGCTCAGATACCAATAAGTCTTGCGCTTCCAAATCGCTGACCTAAAAAGGATACTTGACAGGGAGCATGTCTGTTTTTTTTTTTCTTTCTTTCTTTTAAAGAAAGCAACACCAAAATCAGTCTGACTTCCTCGTGCACTTAGAAGCATACCAAAAAAAAAAAAAAAAAAAAAAGTGAGTCATTCCGTGTTTCTAACTTTAGTTTATAGAAACAAAGCACTGAATCATAAAACCTGTCAGGGAAGACCTAGATATAGTTTTATCTAGATAATGTTTGTATTAAAAGAAGCTGGAATTCTATTTTGGTGGTGGAGTTCTGGGACTGGAGATACCACTGTCTGCTCACCAACAATTCGGCGGATCAGGATGTGACTATCAAGATCTTCCCAACAGAGACACTTTCTGGTAGAACTTTCTGGTAACACAGTCCATCCACCCGCACTCAGAATCAGCCATGCTTGGGGCAAAACTTCTCTAGACCCAGCACCGAAAAGGAACTATGCAACTCAAGTCAGGAAAAGCATTGTTGACTCAGGCCAAATATTAATATTAATCGTGCCTCAGATGAAATGCAACGTTTTTTAAAATCATCTATTCGGTCAGCTGGAAACTAAACAAAAACCTAATTATAAAGCCTATTGAACAGATATGATCCGAAGTCAAGTGTTTCTGCAAACCCGAATAATCCTCTTAGAAGCCTGATGAACCAGAGTTAGTGTATCCCAAATAATTAATTAGTCCTATTTCCTGAGTCCTCTCTTACAAACATGTCCCCTACCTGTCTCCAAGACCTTTAAAACCACTTTTATTATCTCTAATACATGCGATCTACCTTTCCTGCCGTTCTGATGGGTTGGAATTATAAATGTCAACCAACAATCATAATCGGTTATTGGTAACACTATGAAATGATTTAAAACAAAAATAACGATGCAGCTGCCTCATTTTGCGACTCTGCCACACTGCCTCCCATTAAGGTAAATTCAGCAAAACTAAGCAATTTGCTGATTCGATGCATTCCAAAGCCACGATTTGGGGAGTATCTGGAATACTTGCCTTACTGCTCCTCCACATAAGAGGTGTTTGTTGTTGTTGTTGTTGTTGATTTGTTTTCTGTAAGATTTCCTAAAGTTGTGGATACCACACATTGCCGTTAAGGTCAGTCCCATGGAGAATGTTAAAAAAAGGGTTGATCCAACAAAACTCTCTTCAGCACGAACTTCTGTGTGTCTGTATTTACCAAGGTCACTGTCTTTGCCTTGAGACCTCCTTCCTCCCCCACTCAGAGCCCAAGCCTGTACACTGCCCAACAAATGAGCATTCCACTGAGAACATCTGTATCATTCCACGAGCCTCTGACAGGAAGGAGTCAAGCCGAAGACACAGATAGTGTCGAATTTCCCTCAACTGCTGCCTAGAATCTGTTAGGTTCTTTGCAATTGATTTATCATATGTCCTCACTTATCATAACACAGCTGCCATTTAATGTCAGGTCCTGTGCCGAGCTCCCTACGTATGTTTGACCCTCACAAACGCCTTTCAAGTCAAGGCACGATTAATATCTGCTGTTTTGCAAATGAGCAACTGAAGGCTTCGAGAGCGTCACTGACGTGCCCAGCTCTCACAAGTAAGTGACAGAAGCTGGTTGTCAAATGCTAGAGCTCAAGTCATTAGCCATTTTACTAGACTACCGGGTAGAAAATTCAGAAATGATGCCAAAAATAAATAAAATAAAATCAAAACAGAAATCACGATATAGCCACATGCAAAATATTTGTTGAAAGCCTTCATAAAAAACAGCAAACGCTTCTTGAAGCTGTTTGGAGGAGACATACACAAGACAATTAAAAGAGCCGTTGTTTCATTCGTATTCTCGTGGGCTTCACTGGGCCCATAGATCACTGCAGGTTGGAAATAACCAGATACGAGCCCATCCGGAGTCGCTCTGGCTAATTTCAACGGCCCATGGGACAAGGGACTGCCATGAGGCAAACCCACGCGTCACAAGCCGCCACAGGTTGAAGGGAGGAGGCCTGCCCTATTCTGAACTGTCTCAGTCCGTAACTGACTTAACTCACGGGGCTGACTTAAGAGCCCAGATCTGCGGGTACTTACGGGGCCAGAGCTTTCACTCTCTAGACACCCATTCCCTCCCTTTCTCGCAGGAAGCGTTAACATCGGCTCAGCACGAGAGGTGGCCGGAGCTGGGACGCATGTGCGCTCAGCAACGAGCAGCTTTGTCACCACCAGGTGCCAAGCCAAGTCTTACCGCTCACACGCCAAACAGGGCACGGCCCAAGGTTTTGTCTCGTCCCCCACCCCACCCCCAACAGTTAGAAATAAGATCAAAAGACGCGCAAAAATGCCATCGGCTCGATGCATGGGCCATCTTCAAACAAACTTCAGCGATTCATTCTTGTAAACACGCTGTGTATCTTTTCAGAGTCGGTAAATACATTTTCCAGCTCTGTGACCGTGATGGGGGTGTGGGGGTGTGGCCTCCCCAATAGCCATCAGAATCCCTTAGAGTGAAAGTCCTTGTTATTTTGTCTTCAGCAAATCAAACAAACAACAACCCTTTTAACTTGAGGAAGCGCTTTCTTGTTAGGTAACATTCTGTCTGACTTTTATGTTTCAGCATTCATTGTATATTTAATTATTTTTGAAAGTTTTGTTTTAGCCGATTGCACTTTTTCAAACCTTAAGATAAACACGGGCCTGCTTTGTTAAGGATTAAAAATAAATTTCACAGAAAACTGCAAAATGGGACAAAGATAATACCACATGGGGTCGGTATGTTCCCAAACACAATTCTCAGGGGGCCCCCACTGAACACACAGCTTCTTCAGAATTCTTGTTCTGGAAGTTGCAGGAAGCCCCTGACTCTAACCCACCCTTTCCTGAAACTGGGGAAAGTATGAAAAAAAAAAAAATCACTGCTGAAGTGAAAAAAGAAGAATCTCAACACATCAGGGAGGCAGGCTCTGTCTTCTGTCTTTTTTTTTTTTTTTTTTTTTAGCCCGTGGCTGTTTTAGGAAACATGAACGCTAACCTCACAGCCACAGCCCTTTTCAAAGGGGCAAGTACAAAAACAAATACTTTCACATCTCCCAACAGGAGTGTCCCCAAGTGGCTGTTGGGGATGGTCAGTAAATCTCAGTACATTGGAAAACATCATCTTACTGGAACCTATTCGAATTTGGCTTGTGATCTTTTCATAAACAAGAGCTTTCTTCAGGAAACAGCGAAATAGAGAAACAGGTGTCCCGCGGTGACTCATTTTTTTCAGGCTTATTCCCCAGAATCTTTGAATGCTCACGTGCCTTTCCATTTTATTCTTTCTCCCTTTTCCAGTGTATTTTCCCTTGGGAAGAGTCCTACATGTGGGACGAGAGTGTCTGGAATAGGGATGCAGTTCCCAAAGCAGACAGTAGGGGGAGTCGAAAACCCACGCCTCCCAGCAGCGAGCTGGCGTCTCTGCAAGTCCCAGGCCACAAAAGTGTGACAAGTCTGATGCAATGGGAGAGGAGAAAGAGAGACTGGAACCGGAGCCCGCGGTGTCGGCCCCTCCCTAGACACCCACGGCGATGACTAGGACCCGGCTTTCTTGCTTTCCAGTGGAAAATTATTCCTCCCGGTTTCAAAATTCCACATCCCAACTGAAGAAATGAATATTTTGACACTTCGCAGAAGGATTTGACGTACTCGGTGCCAAGGATGTTCCGAGGCTCTAATTTGCCGGGGACGGTTGCTGAAAACTAAGCCAGATGGACACACGGGAATCCCATAAGGCGTAAAAAGTGGTTTGTAAAAAGCTTAGAATTACAAAAGCCCTTTTACAGAACTCTCCCAGCCCCGGATTCCTGGAAGGAAGTATTTTCCGTAGGGGATAATGACAGACCAAGGTTTTCTAGGGTTTCTCTAAGGGAACAGTTAGAAAACGGATTGCCCAAAGATGCAAAACGGAGCTTGCAGCAGAATGTGACGGGAATGTGACGGCCAACGCCCAGGAATGCCATCCGGGTCCCCTGGAATGAAGTGGGGTTTACTCGTTATTCTTTCCCAGGACCAAGAAATTGACAATTGGTTGGCCTAAATGAAATCATTGCTATTTGGACAGAGTTGTGGGAATTTTTTTTTTTTTTAAAGACTCAGAAAGTTACAAGTTTAAGCACATTACTGTCCTGGCATCGGGCCACGGAACAGTCTGTGAAAAGTAGAGCTAGAGGCAAATTCATTCTGGGTTCAATCTCCATAAAAACTGGAATTACATGACCTTGAAAGTAGAGATCATGTGTCCTGACCTCTCTCCAAAGGCAAAATCCCCAGAATAACATCATAACATCTTTGAAAGATGACCATACAGACATTTTCTGAAACATTCTGAGGACAGGAGCTCTCTCTGTCTCTCTCTCTGTCTCTCTCTCCTCTGTCTGTCTGTCTGTCTGTCTGTCTCTCTCTCTCTCAGCTTTTCAGAATATCCCATTCCGTTCTTGATCCCTTGACTTCAGCATTTCTTCAACTACGGTGGGAGCCTGAAATACACAGACACATTCTTGGAGGTCTCAGGCTTCAATACGAGATCTGTCCGTTTTTGCCCTTCCATGTGGGCGGCAGCCTAAAAAGAACTAATATGAAGCACGGTGTAACGCCCGCTTTTTGAGAACTAGGAGATGTTTTGTTGGTTGAGCAGTGTTAGGTTGACGGAGAAATTGAGTGACGTGCACAGTGCTCTCTTAAATCACGTGACCCTTCTTATTACGATCTCCTGTTATTAAGATCGCACACCAGCGTTTGTCACAATCGATGGGCCACTATCGAAACATGATTATTAACTGAAGTCCGAGGGGTGCGCCCTTTGTGCGGTACACCCTCTGGGTTTTGACAAATGTGGCGATGCTTTTTTGCGTGGGGCCCACCAGAAGATGCTCTTCAGTGCCTGCTTCTGCTATGTGCCAAGAGAATAGTTCTACGTTGATTGTTTGGAATGAATAAGAAAAGAACACGTTGGACTAAACAGGCAACAAGCGATGTCAATTTTCGTGAAGGGAAGTGACGTCATAGACTGCCTCGTAAGGGAAGGTTCCTCCGTGGTTAAGAAGAAACAAGTTTGGGTCGTCACCATGTACGCGGTGGCCTATGCCTGACCCAGGCGAAAGCCCTCAGGACCTTATTATGCTCTGAACGGCGATTTTGTTTCAGGAAAAAAATATTATCGCCCATGAAAATGAGGTTATTTAAATATCATTGACGTGGTAGCTTCGCTTGCGTTTAATTCATACCTTCGTGAAGATAGTTTGTACATCTGTGTAGCTGTACACATAAAGGCTTTATTTATACCTAGTCGTGTGCCCAGCCTTGAGAAACATTATAGAAAAATATTTGCAAACCCTGGGGACCCACAGGAATATTTTTTTTCTCTGTCAAGGGTCTGCACATGACTCAGGTTTAAAAAGGGTCAGTGCATGACTCAGGTCCGTACATGGCTCGACGTGTGAGAGAGTTCTTCCTTACATGGGGCACAAGAGTGCCTCCCCGAGATTTGTCACACTTAACCTCGTTCTGTCCTCTGAAACCTAAACCCTCCACTACAGACAGCCCTCTTGTTTACACATAACCATTGCTCAAGTTTGAAGTTTTCTCATGTATGTTTTAAGAGGCCGAAACAGATTAATATCAACCGAATATAAGTAGAATCCCTGGAGGGTGAGTTAGAACTCTCTTCGACCCTTCCACTGATTGTCCCATAACCAGGGGACGAGGGAGGGGGAGATTTGCGGCTCTAATTTACCAACTGTCTCAAAAGTGAGAACAAGGCCGGCCTGGCCTGATTCGTTCTTAGTGAATTCGCGATGCCTCTTCGGGGTTCCTCTTGGATTTCGTTTCGAATGCTCAAGGCAGGCCCAGGCTGGATGAAGATGCAGGGCTGTCGTTTCTGTAACGAAGCCTTCGCTTACCTGAAAACTGGGGCAGCGTTTCCCCACGAGCAGTGTTCTGGAAAGTCTGTCCTCTGTGTGCTTTCTCCTCGGGTTGTTTCAGTGCTGCAGTTACAGCTGCCAGGGCCTAGAAAGATGCAAATTGGGAGGTCCCTGCCTGCGGGCCCCGAAGCGCTGGCAGAAGTCGCTTCTTTGGGGTGCAGGTCAAGGCGGGTGGGACCTAGGGGCCCTGAGGAATGGGGACGGGTGCTGGCCGCTTGCTAAGACGGAAGATAAGGACTCTCTGTGAAAGGAGTCCACTCTTCCAGTGCGAAGGACTCCAGTGTCCCAGGCCAAACAGCGAGAGTCAACAGAGAAACCAGACGAAGTAGGAGTCAGTCCCTACGGAGGAGACGGAACGTCGGGATGAGGTCTGAGGAAAGTTTCTCCAAAAGGGAAGATGAGGAATGAGCATAGGGGAGACGAGCCTGTCCTGAAGCCCCATTTATATGGGCCCAGTGTGTGTGTGTGTGTTGTGTGTGTGTGTCCATGTGTGTGTGTGTCCATGTATGTGTGCATGTAAATGTATGTATGCATCATGTGTGTGTAGGAGAATGGGTGCATCCGTGTGTATGTGTTGTATCCATGTGTATGTGTGTGCATGTATGTAAATGTGTGTATGCATCATGTGTGTGGGAGAGTGTGTGCATCCAGGTGCGTGTGTGCGAGTGTGTGTACGCCACAGCGGAACTGGGGAAGTCAGTCTTGCGAGCAGTTTACCCTACACAGCCTAACTTAAAAGGGGAAGAAAAACAGTGAATTCAGCATGCTACCCTTCAGCAATATGATTTCAAATGTTTATAATTAATTACGAGGCTCTGAAAAGAACTACCGATTTTGATCATTCAAAGCCAGAAGGTAACCCCCGTGAGAGTTGGTGACGATGAGCGAGACTAAACAGGAAAGCTACCGTTTCCCAGGGCCAACCTTTGCTAACCCAGGTGTGACGCTCGTACGCACTCCTGGTTACATGGAGACAGGCCTGGATGCTGTTATGACAAAGGAACACAGATCTTGGTGACAGACAAACCTGGGCAAGAATCCTTGCTCTAAAACTTACTAGCCATGTGCCCTTAGGAAACTTACTTAACTTTTTTGTCGCATGATTTCTGCCCAGCAAAATAGAATGATAATAGAGTAAGTAGTTCACAGGGTTGTTCTGAGAATTAAATGAGTTAATACATACATAAGTACTTAAGAGTCTCCCACGGAACGTACGATACCATGTAAGAATTATTATTTTTTATTATTTATTTTTTTAAGAATTATTATTTTTACTTGGCCTTCTCTAGCTTCAAAAGAGACTGAGAAAGTGGGTCTGAGATTACAGAGAAAGGAATCACTGCAAGCGATTCAAGCCAACGTGACTCCCCTGGGTGGTCTCAGGACTGATGTCCCGAGAACAGGGACTCCCCCAGCATCTTCACAAAATCAGAGTCGTGTTAGCAGAGGAGACGGGGGAGGGTAGGCACGACTGTCGGACAGGACGCAGACCGTGTCTGCTACACGTCTGGATTTACAGGTGGAGCCCAGACATGCATGAGGCCTTCCCAAGCCGACACACCTACTCGGTGGCCATCGGCAGCCGGAGCCAAGCCTCTGGTTTCAATATCCCTTTCTGGTATGACGAAATGATCTGATGGCTCTGTGCTTCCTCATTGCCGTGGTCCTGGTATGAAGCTTTAATGTACACAATCTAGAGACCCTAGAAATTCTGAAAACAAAGTTCAGTTACTGCATGAACCCATACTGGCAGTCAAAGTGTCACTCTGAGTAACAGTGCATCTGATTCCAAACCCATGCTGCTTGCCACGATTCTCGGGGTTGTCTGCTCCTGAGGTGCTATAGACTCATTCGACTAGAGAACTTCTAGGGTCTTCAAGAAGACACCTTCCACCTCACACCTGTCGGAATGGCTGTCATCAATAAATCAAAAAACAGCAAGTGTTGGCGAGGATGCAGAGAAAAGGGAACCCTCATACATTGCTGGTGGGGGTGCAGATTGGTACAGCTGCTATGGAAAACAGTCTGGAGGGTTCTCAAAAAATTAAAAATAGATCTACCTGTTGACCCAGCAATTGCACCTCTGGGCATTTATCCAAAGAAAACCAAAACACTAATTTGTAAACATCTATGGACCCCTCTATTCATGGCAGCACAATTTACAATAGCCAAGACATGGAAGCATCCTGAATGCCCATCACCAGACAATTGCATAAAGAAATTATGGTTATATACGATGGACTATTACTCAGCCAAAAAGAAAATGAAATCCTACCATTTGCAATGACATGGATGGACCTAGAGGTTAATATGCTCAGTGAAATAAGTCAGAGAAAGACAAATACCATACGATTTCACTTATATGTGGAATCTAAGGAATAAACTAATCAAAAACAGTCTCCCAGATATAGTAGACAATTTGGTGACAGAGGGGAGGGGGTTTGGGGGGCTGGGAGAATGGGGTGAAGGGTTAAAGAAGTACAAATCAGTAGTTGATAGTTGGTCACGGGGATGGGGAGCACGGCAGAGGGAATGCATTAACACATTGGCCAGGTGGAGGGTCAGGGGATCATTTTACTAACTGTATAGATGTGGAACCAATGTACTGCATACTTGAAAGTAATTAAAATAAATAAATTTTAAAAAAAAAAGAAAGAGAGAAAGAAAAAAAAGACACCTTCCCATTCCCTGGTATCCAGCTCCTGTTTTCAGAGTTTGGACACAAAGGAGTCAGCTCTTTGTTGCCAACTCATTCGTTCCATTTTGAAGCAATTTAAATGTCCGGTATCAGAGGGATAAGTTAAAGTATGGTCCCATTGTGAAATATTATGAGGAAATTAATCTCGTAAATATAAGGACTATGTGGCAACAAGGAAGCGCGGGTGTTGTGATCGACGGTAGGTGAACAAAGCAGTGTTAGAAGACACTCCGGGGCCACCCATGTCCCTTCAAGTGAATCCTTGTCTCAGGCTCTGCTTCTGGGAAAAGCCAAGCCAAGCCACGCAGGGCAGGGAGGTGTAGACACATCTCTGTCGCTAGTATAGACGACGCGTCTGCACACAGGCTAGGATGTAACGGAATACCTAACAGTGGTCGGGGTCAAACTGAGGATGGACAGAGAAGGTTAGGGGTTTCCTCCCCCCTGCATTTTCTAAACATTCTGTAAAGTTGTTATCTACATTAAACTTTTTTTTTTTGTTTCTATTTGTCAATAATAAAAACGTCCGTATGCCCCAAATCCACGTGCAAAGGAGGCTGGAAACAGAAGTGAGAAACAGCTGTGGAAGGACTGGGTCCCCCCAGAGTGGTCTGATATAAGGAAAATAAGGGGAGCACGATGCGTCGCGAGGTCTCTGAAGCCAGTGGGAGGTGGGAGGACTCAACCTTGCAGGCACCAGGCTCAACCTGGTCCACGCACAAAATCGACACAAATTCAAAGTTTACCGGAGTTAGTGGCCCAAAGTACAGACATGTCTATTCTTTCAAAGAGCAACTGTATAATGCAAATACATATTGTATTCATTCTTTTATTATTATTATTATTATTTTTATCCAAATTCCAAATAACTTAACATTTGGGGGAAATTCATTCACGGATAAGTGAAACCCTTTGTTTTTAAAGTGTGATCTATGGTTTATGTGATCAGAGGTTCTGTTACTTTATGGAGCTATTGTCTATGAAAAAAATTATTTTAATCTGAAGGGTTAAGTTGAGTCTGGGCTTCTGGGAACATTATGGCAGGCTGCAGAAACTAACATACTCCTTTATTTTTCCATCATGTTCTTCCTTAGAACTTTTGATTTAATGAAAAATAAAGACACACACACACACAACTGATTCTACCGCAAAGGGAATTTAGGCCCCAAACCAAGAGCTAAACAGGTTACAGGTGTAAAGTCAAGCCATCCGGACACGTGGGCTCTGAGATGAATATTGTACTCAGCAATGTCACTTTGTGAAGGAGGGAGGAGTGAGCAGCTACTGCTTCCGAGAGCGGTTTTATTTGACAGGCTAATTGACTCAACTTACAAGTTTTTCTTCTCTAGACAAAGAGAAGGTGGGATGACTTTGTAAGCTAGAATGAGGAAGGAAAATGTGTTCTTTCCTGCCTATTATCTTTCCCTCCTGACAAGGCTGACAGAGGCGGTATGCTCCCGCTGTGAAGACACACAGGTTTTACAGCTGGAGCGATTGAAGTTCATTCAAATCCTGGCTCAGCCACTTATTGGCTGGGAGACCCTGAGGGAGTCACTTCACTCCTCTGTGCCTCGATTTCGATTTCGTCCCCTGTAAACTCAGCGTCATGCCCAAGAGAAACAGCCCCTTGTCATGCAAAAATAATTGCAAAGTAACCGATACCCATCGACAGAAGAATGTACCAAAAACTACACAGCGAAGGAAAGGAATAAACAGTGGTCACTCGTGCAAACGTGGGTGAATCTAAGGAACACGCTGCTGAGTGAACAAAAGTGTGCCACCCTTTTTATAAAGTCCGAAATAACGAAAACTAAGCAGTAAAGTATTCAGGCATGCAGTTGGAAGAAAACAGGAAATAGAACATTCTGGATAGTGATTGTACGGGAGGAGCACACAGATGGATGTAAGTGACTGTCAATGCTTCAGTTCTTGGGTGGAGCGGTAAGTTTGTTTTGTTATTTAAAATATGAATGAATGAATGAACGAATGAATGAATGAAAGGTGAATGAGAGAGAACCATGCCCGGACAATGATTGCGTGCTTTGATCCAAGTAGTACGACATTAACTTGATGCTATGCTAGCGTCGCTGAAGTTGGGAGGGAGGAAGGAAGGAAGGAAGGAAGGAAGAAGGAAGGAAGGAAGGAAGGAAGGAAGGAAAGAGAGAGAAAGAGAGAGAGAGAGAAAGAGAGAAACAAATAAACAAACCAAAAGAAAATAGACCCACTTCATAGAGTTCTTACAAAATGCACGTCAAGGGCTTAACATTCTGCTTAGAAAATCGAGCAATATTAATAGCCGAGATCTCAAATCGTGATTTTGCAAAACCGTGGTTCTTAGACCATTTCAGACTTCAGAAATGGCTCAGATACACGGAAGGCATCAATGTCCACCAAACGAGCTTAATTGCAAAGCTCTCCGTGTCGTGGGCTCAGTCGCGCTTCTCATCACAGCCGCGCAGAGCGGATGCTTGCGCCCGGCCGCGGGCTCTGCGGGTCTGGCGCGGGGTCTCGGCGGCCGCGGTGAGCTCAGCACACCGGGCCCCGCTGGTGCGGAGTGTGCGGGGCGGGGCGGATGAACAGAACACGTCCTCACAGGCTGCCGAGGCGACGAGGAGGGGAGGAAGGGAGCACCTGCCGCCTGTGACCTGGCCCGCTGACCCTCAGGGCAGCAGCCCAGCAGGATGCAGGGAGCACCCACGGGCACCGGCCACAAAGGGCCCACGCCCCGTCCCCACCGCCCCGGGCAGGGGTCAGCACCGGGGGTATGATGGGGAACGCACCCGCTGGCCTGGTCCGGCATCTGGAGGGGTGCCCGGTGCACGGTGAGCATGGCTAGGATTATAAACACAACAAAGCAGCGGACACGCTCAGGGGTTCGGCCGCCCGCGTCCGTTCTCGTGAGCCGCACGCAAGGCCGAGACCTGTGACCGCGGGCGGCCCGGGCTGCTGCGCCAAATGACCGCAGGCCGCGTGGCCTGTACGCAGCAGAGATGTCTTTCTCGCAATTCGGGATGCCAGCAAGTCCACGATCAAGGCGCCGACAGATCCAGGGTCTGGTGAGAGCCACCTTCTGGGGTCACACGTGACACCTGCTCTCGTGTCCGCACGTGGCGGGAGAAGCAAGGGGTCCTTTTGACAAGAGCGCTGATCCATTTATAAGGGCTCACGACCTCATCCCCCAGAGGCCTCACCAACTGATACCATCAGCCTGGGGGATTGGCTTCAGCTCAGAAGCTTGGGGGCGGGGACGCCAACATGCAGCCCCCCGGCGGAGGCACCGTGCCCCCACGTGGGTTGGGAGCATCGGACGAACGGGTGTGCAGAGGGCGGAGCACAGCCACGTGCTCCCAAGGCCATCGTCCCCGGCGATGACCGTGACCTCTGACGCCCTCTTGCACAGGACAGTGCGAGAGGATGATTCGCTCTTTTATGCGCCTCAGCTGGAGACGGCGCTGGGTCCCCCTGTGGACGGAAACCTCGCATCGCCTGGGGAAGGGGGGCTGTGGGCAGAAAGTACCATCCGCCTCCCCATTGGCCCCCCGTTGAGCCCGGACCCCCTTCCTTCCCAGCTCCCACAGCCTGATAGTTCGGGGTCCATTTCTGGCTGTTTACTGTGGACATAAGCACAAGCAGAGGCTCACCCCTTAGCCCAAGACCCCCAGGGTCTTCGTCACCCTCCCTCTCTCTCCCCATCGTCACCCCTAAAGTCCCAGTGAGAACCAGCGTGTCCGGGTGGGCGGACGGGGTTCACGAACTTGAAAACTGGTGGTGTCTTGTGACCTAAGATTGAGAATCTAAGTGACGGATGGGGTGGACTCGACAAGCTTCGAGTGATCCCGGCCGGTGGACCCGCAGAGACACTTAGCTGCAGCCGCCGGGCACTTCTTCAACTCCCGGGGCCTCTCGTGACCCGGTCCGAGGAGGCATGAGCCTTCTGCCACCACTCGGCCTCGGTGTCCTCGTCATCAGCGTATGGGGTTGCTCGTAATAAGCCTTTACATCCATTTCTCCGCCTCTTGCTACGCACGGTCGATTCTGCGAGGGGCACGAGGCATTCGCACGTGGAAGTCGATGGATTCCCAGCCATCGCAGAATGGTGACCCGGCAACTCCTGACTTCGGCGCTCCTCGGACATTCCGCCCTCTGCGCAGAAGAAGCTGCGGGAGGGAGTGGGAACGGGCCGTCCTCACACAAGGAGAGAGCGAGCCGGGTGTGCTTCTCCGTCACTGTGAAACAGCGTGAGCCAACGGTGGGCACGGGCAGGAAGGTTTTGTTTTGCAAGCCCGCCTCCCGTGAAAGGCGAAGCAAGCGTCCTTTGAGGGAGCGATGGTTGAAGTCTCACCTCCCTGCTGCACACACACACGCCCAGCAAGGGCCCTGCCACTTCACCCCCGATGGATGGGGACTCCAGCCGCCCCCCCCCACCCCAAGCCCTCCAAACCCCCCAAGCGCGGGGCCTGGCGAGGACCAGAAGCTGCCTTGACTTTCTCGGGCCTCAAACCCCACTCTGCACCGCCTCGAAGTTGATGTGAAAGAGACGATTCTCCCCACCGTCCCTGTCCCTACGTCATCTCCACGTGCCTGCTGTACGCACCACGATGCATGTGCGATTATCCGTCTTTCCGTTGGAGCCTGTGCTGTCTGGGCGATCCTGCCTCGTCTTCGCCTGTCACCCTCCGTGGGGCGTCTCTGCATGTGAAGCGGGCGGTGAGGGTAGCGGGGAGCACTGGCCCAGGGCTGGGGGGGAG
Organism: Eonycteris spelaea; assembly: GCA_003508835.1. Taxonomy (NCBI): domain Eukaryota; kingdom Metazoa; phylum Chordata; class Mammalia; order Chiroptera; family Pteropodidae; genus Eonycteris; species Eonycteris spelaea. The sequence continues at coordinate 508,316 of PUFA01000142.1, read as the reverse complement.
CCTGGTCCTGGGCCCCCAACACCTGGCCATGTCCCTGCTCCTCCTTGGGTCCTGGGTCCTTGTCACTGAAGTGACAGGATCCACCCAAGCCATGTCCGAAGCCCCTGCCAGCCTCAGAGCACCTGACTCACAGGTCAAACGCTGAGCAGGCTGTTGGCTGGGTGCGGTACATGCGCCAGGGAGGGAAATCCCACCGACTCCATGATGAGGCGGCTCGGCGTCAGGGCCCCGGGAAGGGCAACGGTGCTAAGGACATTTTGGGGTGCTCTCTTGGCGACGTGCTGACGTGTGGGGCTCTACCAGGGTGCCCAGGGGTCTAGGGCAGGGACCTCTTGGCTTAGCCATCAAATGTGCCATCCCCCACACTTATCAGGGATCACCATCGGGGTTCGTTTTGCTAAAAACGCTGCACCCCAACCGGAGCATCCAGACCCCAGTCCCAGTTCCTCCAATTCTCCCATTGCTGACCCCATTAAACTCATCCTGGCTGGAGAAATGACTCTTAGATGATCTCAAATCCCTCTGCCCTGAATTCTGTGTGGCAGGATTTGTTTCTGGTGTAACACCTGCTGTGGCGGGGGGGGGGTAGGAAGAGCAGGCCTAGTCCATTCGCAAAGAAACTTAGGGGGGAAATGGCAAATCCACATATAGTATATGAAAATATTCATAACGAAACAGACTCATGATATTGCAATCCGAGAAAGGGCAGCGGTGACAAATGAGACAATCGGGTAGACTTGGCCTGGGCTGCAAATTGCCATCCAAAGAGAAGGAGAGAAGAAGGCAGGGAAGCCGAAAGGGGCCCCGGGTCTGGAGGGGGTTTAGGGGAGTGTGAGGTGCATGGATCTGGGGTGGGGGCAGAAAATGCCCGGACCAGAGCAGACCCCGCAGGAGCACGTGGGCACAGGCTGGAGAAAGGGCCAGTCGGGTCTGAGCAGGATGTCCAGGCTCGAGTCTGATTTGTCAGATGGTCCCGGAGGAGCCCGGCGTGGGGGCCAATACGGCCTCGCAGGGGCGCTGGTTACGGAGGGTCCACTCCGGGGGGGGGGAGGGGCGGGGCCGGAGGGCCGGGGTGCGTCCGGGGAGGATGCGAAGAAAGATGCTGAGCTCGAAAAGCCATTGGGCCTGGTCCAGGGACGCGGGTGGGGTCCTGGCGAGGGGGAGGCCGGGGCAGGCATGCAACAGGCCGCGGAGAAGGAAGTTGCTGTCCCTGGCAGCGGACGTGAGTGACGAAAACCAGGCGGGCCGCAGAGGCTCCCGAGGCTTGACCCGCAGAAGCGACAGGACACCCGCCCAGCCCATGGAGAAGACGGAGGGAGCGGTTGGGCAACAGAGGCGGCTGGGTGAGGAAGGGTGGGGAGTGCGAGTCTCGGGGCTATTTATATTCATCTGGCGACATCTCAGAGCCCTTGGTACGTGACTTACAGAAGAGGAGCGGCCTGGCGTGTGCAGGGGTGCAGCGGGGTGGGAGGCAGGACGGGCCTGCAGGCGAATGGCGACGTGGACAGCAGCCCCCCACGGAGAACCGGTAAGTCAGCCAAAGGCCTCGTCAGCACCTCTGTCACCCCACTCCGGAACGCCGGGGTCAGAGCCAGGCACGACCGTGGTCCCGTTAGACTCCCGCGCCACGTGCGATGCGAAGCTCGTAATTCTCTCTCATTTAGGGCGCTGACGAAGTTAATAGGATTTGCTCACGGGACAAGAGCGCGGGGTCGGGGGGCCTAACACACTGGGAGGAAAAGCCTAGATCTGTAAGGAAAGTGCGGTCTATATCCAGCCTTCAAAAGGGAGGAGATGCCGTCATGCACGACAACATGGATGAGTCCCGAAGACACCGCGGTAAGTGAAATAAGGCAGACACGACAGGGCAAATCCTGCGTGGTCCCACCTATATGAGGGGCCCAGAGTGGTCAGATGCATGGAAAGAGAAAGGAGAAGGGGAGATGCCAGGGGCTGGGGGCGTCATCGCTCGATGAGTATAGAGTTTCCGTTTTGCAAGATGGAAAAATTCTAGAGACCTGCCGCACGGCGTGCGAATCTACACACTTTAAAACGGTTAAGACAGTCAGTGCTATGGCACCTGTTTTTTATGACCGCCTTCACGCACACAAAAATCCTCGCTCTGGCTGTGCGACCTTGACCTTGTACTGGCCGACTAATTTCTTGGCGTCTCAGTTTCCTCATCGGGGAGATGGGCATAGAACGCCCACCTCGTAAGAGAGGGTTAAATGAAGGCACAGCCACGAAGCTCCTAGCATAGCAACCTTGCAGACGAAAGACGTTCGCATTTTAGCAAACTGGCACACACCAGATTTGAGTTCTTTCATCCTCAGAACCTGAGTGGTTTTCTTTCACGGACCTAGATGTATTTGGGCCTCTGACGGCGCATCATGTTAGAGCCCCAAACGATACCGAGGATGAGATACGTCGTCATCACGCCCTGAGTTGCTGTCCCCGAGCGATTTGTCACAGGACTACGCGAGGTCTCCCGCAGCCCCGCTTTTGATGGGAGGAGGGTCCCAGATCACGAGGTCACGCCTCCCGTCTAAGGACATGACACGGAATCCCTCCGACCACACAAACTTGGCAGGATTCGGATGTCACTGGCCGGGACGCTGGGTTTTCAGATTTGCACGTCCTCAAACACACAGAGAGAGACCCCTCTGCAGAGCACAAGTCACGAGCGGCAGGTGTCCAGGGAGCCTGTCGGGGGGAGCACACCCCCTGAGGAACATTGTTCCTAGCACGTGGTGCGCAGGGCGCAGTGTGCCCGAGTCCCAGGGTCGAGACCGAGCCCAATGTGGAGCGTGCTTGGGCCGATCGCCGGGGCGTGGAGGCCCGAGGTGCAGAGGAATGCAGCCCAGACAAAAACACCCCCTCGGCCGCCCCCGTCTAACTAGGAACTGGAGCGTTTATGCCCAAGTGCCTTCCTCTGCCCTGTACGGCTTGCGGCATGAATTCGAAGCCGGCTGGAAGTGCCCGGACCGGTGTCGTTTCCCAGCACAGGTGTCCTCCGCGCTCAACGCCTCCTTTGGCGGCAGACGCCTGCGTGGGGTGGACCCTTTCTGCCTCTCACAGTTTCCAGGTGAGCAGCAACCCTCGCCCGCTGCAGGCTCGGTGTGCGGCCTGGAACAATAGTGCACCACACCCGCAAAGACAATACGCCGAACTCTGCAGATCTCCTCGGACACGTAGCGCACGCAGGGGCCGGCCCGGGTCAGCCCCTCTCCAGATGTCAGGGCCTCGGCACGTGACCGGGTCCCTCAGCCAGGCCGACTCGGCGCTGTCCTGGGGCGCTCAGCCTTCTCTGGCTGATTGTTTGTTTGTTTGTTTGTTTAAGGTGTCCCATGGTCTGTCCCTGCGTTAAGGGACAACTTGGCCGTGGAGGGGGAGCAAGGGGCTTCGGCATCAGACAGAACAGAGCTGAACTCTCACCTCTGCACCCTTGAATGCCACGCCAGCCGATCAGATCGCTTCACCTTTCTGAGCCTCGGAGCCCCTCCTCGGAGGAGGGGACCGTGGACGCGGCCCGCGGCGTACCTGCTTTGAGCCTGGACCCCCGTCTGTGATGCGCACCTTCACCGGGGACACTCCTGATAAACAGCCTGCCGCGTCGGGACGTGACATACGTGTATGTGGACTGCTGACCTTCCAGCGCTTTCGAAGCTTGCTTTCGTTTGGGACGGAGACGTGTTCCCCCGCCCTTCCTGCCATGCACGTCTCTGCTCTATACGGGGAGACCTTTTGTTTTGGGGCCCCGGCCCCGGCGTGCGTGATGGGGAAGGCCCGTACCACTTAGGAATCCGGACCCCGCGGCCCCTCTGTCGTCAGACGCCCAGCAGGACCGTGCAGGCCCTACGTGCGCCCTGACGAGCTTCTCCTTCCCCCTCGGCATCCTGCTCAGGAACTTTCTCCTCCACGGAACTGCTGATTGACTCAGACTCAACCCCGTGTTCCCAGCTACGTGTTCAGAACGAAAGGGCTGCAGAAGCCCTGGGCGTCCCCGGCTTCCTGCAGCGAGAAGGTCAGCCTGCCCCCTCCCTGTGACGTGCAGCCACTTCCTTGTTTCCTAATGTGTCACCAGTACCCAATCGGTGTGGGGTTTGTTTTCTTTTGGTAGGATTATTGGAGCAGTTGAAGGGTTCCAACAGGCATTCATCCCTTGGACCTTTTCCCCTGGTAATTATGCCCGTATCGTCGTGGCTGGCTCGTGTCGGTCCTGTTCATTGCAAACACGTCTCTGTGGTTTGCAATTCACCCCCCCCCCCCCACACACACACATACACCCCAATCCGTACAGGTGAGGACAAAGCAGCAAAGCTTATTTGTTCTCTGTTACATGCTAAAAGCAACAAAAAATAAAAACCCAAACCTTGTCACTGTTTTTGACCGCGGCCTGCCCTGACGTAGAGAAAACACAAGATGAGCTACACATCCCCTGCAGTGAGCTCTGGTGGAACCCACCAGACGGAGGGAGGAGTGTTTTTTTAGAAACGAGGCTGGATGAAAACCCGGCTCTGGGTGCCCAGGAGCTTTTACGGAGCGGCCGGGGGCCAACCACGGCGAGGATGCTCGGGAAGCCGCTCACTCCCCTTCCCTTTCTCCGTGGCCATCTCCGGACACGCACGGCCGTTTCTTTTGACTAATTTTGATTTTTTAAAAAATGATTTTGACTAATTTTGATTTTTTTTAAATGCCCTCATGCTCAAAGGAAAAAAAAAACGAGCTTTCAAAGTGACCTCGTCTTCGTCCAGGGTGACTCTACGGTAAACCAAGCCTCGTGGAGGGTGGAGTGAGAGCGGACCTTGAGGGAAGAAGGCGGATTTTGAACTCGGAAGCTCCCCGGCAATGCCGAGTGTCCCGTGATGGGGATCTTGGCTCTCCGTCCGCAAAAATGGGACTTGCTGTACCTTGGCTGCGGGGTTCAAATAAGGAAGAGAGAGAACGCTTTCCGTGTAAAGAGCGACACGGATTAGCATTATGGTAATGATACTCGGTAATATATATAGGTAGAATTTCGGAACTCAGCTTTTAGTGAGAATCCTCACAAAACCCCATTACCGCCGACATCGAAGGGGACAGAGGTTTGGGGTGGTGACGTCGGCCGCTTCTCGGCCCGACCACAGCCCTGCTTGGGGATGGTTACCTCGGTAAGGGCTTTTACGAATTACAAATTACAAATATAATTCACCTTCATGGTAAAAAAAGAAAATGCAAACAACAGAAATATTTAACGCAGAGAGCGACAGGCCCGCCGCCTGAGCGGGGGCTGGCGGGGGGCTGCCTGTCTTAACAACAGTCAGATCGTACTCTGCCTGTTGTTGGTCTCACTTCTAAAGAGAAGAAACGTGGGGTGGTAGATAAGGAGGCCTCAGCATCGAACTGCCGCAATATTATACTTTTTTCTCCTGAACCGAACAAGATTGTTTGTCGTTTATGGAGATACTCTCGTGGAGCCTTTATTTTGATTAAATAATTTAAGTTGTTCATTCTCGTTTTCTTTTTTTTAACACTGGTGGTGTTCATCCTTGGAAGTACATTAGAACTACCTGAAAAGCTCGTAAAAACCCCAAACCTGGCCACACCTCGGCCCAGCGGCGTATCAGAATCTTGGCGGCTGTGACCTACACATCGGGATTTTTCCAGAGGTCCCCAGGCGACCCCAATACTCAGGCAAGACAGAGAATCGTCCCTACACGACGTTTCGTGTAGCCAGGGACGGAGTGGATTCTTTCATTTGATCAACGTTATTTGTATTCGTGGAAGAGCTCAGCACCTTTCCTCGCCTAATGCGGCATACTTAATATTTAAATACACAGGCGGCGGGGTGAACGCCAGGTAAATAAGATTAAATCGAAAAAAGTATCGCAACCCGTCAACTTATTTTAAAAATTGTGAAGTAGGTATATTTTTGCTATAGGAACGCATTCAAGAATACTTGGAACATAGAAAGAAAAAAATCCATTCACTAAGAGTCCCCCCGCCTTTGCACAAAGGGGTCCATGGGGGTTCAGATTGGAGGAAGTCAGCGAGAAGGTTAGGGTGATGACGTGGTTTGGGTGGACCCAGGAGGGAGGGAGAGATGGCCTTTTCCACGTGCAGCTGGGAAGCCGGATTGCAGTAATGCGTTCTGCAGAGTGAAAGCCTCCCGCACTAAGAAGCTCTTCTTGAATCCCGCGGGAGATGAAGGGGCGTGGGCCGCGGCGGCTGCCCGCCGAGGGAGACAGGGAGACGCGAGGCCTGGGGAGCGGACTCGCCTCTGCCCTTTCGTGTCCCCGTCATGGAGAGGCAGAGCTTAGACCTGGTCTCCGGCGCCGATAACCGCTTTCTACCGCCCCTGCCGTGAGACAGGTTCTGCGCTGGGTGTGTTTGTGTGTTTTCTCACACGCTCCATTCGCGCATTCACCTTGCAATAATAATTGTGCAAATAAACAGATAGTTCTTGACCTCTGGCAGCCCGCGCGAAGTCCGCCCCCGGGGACGTGGAGGAGCCCAGGCGCGCCGCTCCGTGCCAGCCGCGAGGCGGGTGAACCGCAGGGCACCTGTCGTGGGAGGCACATGCTCAGACAGGGCCGGGCAGCACCGTCCTTACAGAGGAACTTCCAGGGAAGGAAGGAGGATGTCGCAGGCCGTCTCGGTGGCGAGAGGCGTCCGTGCCGTGGGGCTGGGGTGCGGGGAGCCAGAAGGATGCCTACGCCAGGGCCCCCCACTGCCCGCGAGGGGGGCCGCTCACACGGGGCCATGGCTGGCAAAGCCGGAAGAGGAGAGCGAGGCCTGGGACCTGGAAGATGAGTTCGCGGGTGGCAGGTGGCAGGTGGCGGGGCTGGAGACGTGTGCTGACTGACCGTCTGCCCAGCCCCAGGAGGGGGGGGGGCCGGCCCTGGTTTGATGTCGCACTCTGTGAAGATGCTGCCCTCACACCCCCTGTCCCGACGGAAGCGAAGCAGAAGGAACAGAGAGGTGACCGTGAGAAGTGGGCCGGGACGGCTCGGGCAGCCCGGACACACCCTTGGAAGGACGACCGGCCAGCAAGCAACTCGACGGAGCGGAAGAGCGACTGCAGGATACAACGAATGTCCCCAGAGCCGCCCGCCGGTGACCATCTCCGGTCGAGTGCCCTCCGCAGCGTTTCTGGGTGCGCGTCACTGGCAGCGGCGGCGAAGTCGGGGAGCACGACCCCGACCATTTCCAGGGCCTGCGGCCAGCCCTCGCGACACCCCGTCGCCTGTGACGACGTCGGCCGCCCCGGGAGCCGAGCCGTTCTGCGGCAGGTCGGCCCCTCAGCCTGCTTCTTGCCCGTTTCCTTCAGATCTCATGACAGCTCGAGGCTGGTTCACGTTTTTGTTGTCTCTTCTTCACCCCACCGGACACCTGGGTTGGTGACCCCCCCGTGACCACACAGCGCCGGGCGCATAGTAGGTCGTTCACACGTCGTTGCCGGATTAAAATAATGACTTAACAAATATTAAAGATGAAAGGAATACGTGGGATTTATTAACTTAGTTTAACGCGAGATGCAACTACTCATTATTCCCTCCTCTGCCTGTTGCGCCCCACTCCGGCCTCGACCTGCAGCGGCTCCTCTAAGCCGAGCGGGCCGCGTCCCTACGTGACTGGAACTTACCTGCTTTACCTGCCGAGAGAGTGGCAGGACGAGGACACCAGAACTGGCCCCTCCGGCCTCCCCCGCTGGCCGCCTGCGGCACGTTCCGACCGTCCAAACACCTTTCGGCCTCCCGAGGGCGCCACCCTCCCCCTCCCTGGGTTTTGCGCACCTGCCCCGCCTTCCTTCCCGCCCCACATCTGAGTTAGGCGCCCATCACGCCGGGGGCCCATCCTCGACACCTCCAATCGCACGCTGAGCTCGTCAGCCCCTCGCTGAACGTTTAAACACCGGTTTGCATTCACTCGTTCATCGATAAATATTCCCTGAGCGTTCGAGATGTCTTAAGCACCGCGCCAGCTCCTGAGGACACACCGATGGATCGATCAATCAAAATCCCTGGCCCTCTGGAGATTATATTTTAGTGGAAAGAGATGAGCAACTAACGAATCGAGACACGGCAGTTCAGTGAGCGTTCGTGAGGGCGCTGAAATGAACGGAACAGGGAGGGACCAGGGGTATGAGGGCTGTTTTAGATAAAACGCTCAGAAAAAGCATCTTGATAAGGGAGTATTTCATCACCTGCTCAGAGGAACCCGGGGAACGAGTCCTGAGGACGTCTGGGGACATAGTATTCCCGTGGCAGAAACTGTCGATGCAAAGGCCCCCGAGGCAGGAATGTGTGTGACATACTCAGGCCGCTGAAGGAACAGAAGCTAGCACAGCGTGACCGTGCCGCCCTCTGATCCGGGCCGGAGGCTCCGTGACGGTTGGCCATGCGCACCGGCTCAAGGTCACGCCCGCATTGACCAGCATCGCGGCTGACGCGTGGCCCTCAAGGTATGGAACGAATGTGCAGCTTGGGACTGCTTCCCCGTCGGTCCAGGCTCACCCTTCAGGTCCTGCAGGGGATGGACAGGGAGGAAGACGTGCAGGGCAAGGCCAGCAGAGGAACCGGGAAGTACCACAGAACCGCCAAGCTTTCAGGGGCTGGGAATGAATCTGAGGGGTGCTGCTGGATGCGCCAATGATCACAGCTAGTCGCGGGAGAAGGCTCTGGGAATGACGTCTTACAACCCCATCACGTTGCTGAAGCTGCTCTCTTTAAGTCACACGGATCAGTCCAGTGTCCCCTACGCACTCTGTGTCCGACACCGAACTAAACGTTTTGCGTGTTTCAGCTGGGTACGGTTGTTATAGAATTTGGTACTATCTCCGTTCACCGATGAACAAAGTGACATTTAGAGAGGTCAGGTAACTTGCCCGAGGTCACGCAATTCGTGGCAGAGACGAGCGATGAGCTCAGAGGGCGAGATTCCAAAGCTGACCGAGGACGTCAGTCTCCCTCGGAAGTTGGCACGTCTGGAATGTTCCATGAAAAAGGGCAGCATGGTCCTGGAAAAACCCTGTCACGCCCTGTCCCTCCCAGACACGCAGGCGATGTACGATGCTCCCACGGGGACAAGTACAGACAGGAGTTCCAGCACAGGGAGAACGGCAGAGCCCACCTCTGGGACCAGGCCGTGCCTCCAGCAACGACAGCCAGTGATTCACGCGCCGAGGATGTGAGGAACACAGTGGCCTCGCCCCCCAAGTCCTGCGCTGCCAAGCGGGCAGGAAACGATGGAGTGGACAGTGGGTCGCCGTACGTGACGTCGATGCTAGTGCACCCCCTCTTCAAAGGGTGTGTGGAGCTTTGAACGATGACGGGCTCAGGCCCGCGAGGCGCCCGAGAGGACCTTTAAAAGGAGCCACACGGTTGTTCCCATCTCTACCTACTTCCCTGCTGAGCTGTTCCTAAAGAAGAAATCAAAGAGACGAGGCAGGAAGTGGCCTTGATCCTGTGACCTCTTAATCCCACGCCCCACTTCAATGTCCAGAGGAAAGTCTCCTTCCTGAGGTGATAAGAAGAGCTGTTTTCTCGAAGATCTCAGTGGTCCCTGGAACCGACTGCGGTCCGTCTGGTCAGCAGCACGGTCTGCTCGATCAGGGGCCAAAGCCATAATGCCTAGGGGACTCCTGTGGCTAAACCCGTGAGGAGCTGACCAGAGAGCAAAATGATCGAGGAATCCATTCCCGCCCCCAGGCGGGATGCGTGTGGAGGATGCTCAGGCCCAAGATGAGATCGCCTCCCCGCCCTTTAACTCTTTCTGGGTTTTCTGTGGGAACGCATACCTCTTTATCAGCCAGCAGAGAGGGACAGGTGAGGGGAGGAGGCCATTAAAACACATCGGGGTGAAAACAACAGGTCAGGACGGGCCGTGGTGGGGGAACGGCAGGCTCGCCCGTGACCGTCTGAGAAGGCAGCGAGCTCGGCCCACAGGGCACCGGCCGGAGCGCACGGCCAGGAAGCCGCTCACGGGCCTTCCTTCACGGCCCGCAGCGTGTGGCGCCGTGATCTCAGAGCCCAGCCTTGCTACTGTTGTGTTCGTCATGAGTGTAGAAAGTACCTTAGGGAAGCAAGTGTCCCTCAGCAGCCGAAAGAGCGAGGAAACCAGGGTCTGGATTCGGTTTGGCACTAACTGGACAGCCTCGGGCATTTCAAGCCATTTGGGAGTTGAGAGTCTACGAGGCAAGGCCTTGGGCCGAGCAAAGGCGAATAGTCCTAGGCGTCTGCCTTCAAGACACTTGCATCCAAATCGAGGACACGGGCAGATAAACACCCCGAAGCATAACAGAGGGGACCACGGGGGCTGAAATAAAAGCGCACGGTGTTAACAAAACACCAAGGAGAGCAGCGTTAATCCCCACCGGGCGAGGGACCTCATAGGCACACGGGGCGGGCATTCTAGGTGGAGGAAATGTCATTAACAAACACACACACACACACACACACACACACACACACACACACGAGCTACCACCTCTCACCCATTAGGATGGCTACCATAATTAAAAAAAATAAACAAACAAACAAACAAAAACCCCAGAAAAACCAAAAATAACAAGTGTTGGTGAGGACGCAGAGAAATCGGAACCCTTGTGCACTGTCGGAGGAAATGCGGTTCCTCGAAGAAAATTAAGAATGGGATTCCCATGCGATCCCGCAGTTCCGCTTCTGGGGACAGACTTGAAACAATGGAAAGCAGGGACTTGCACGGGCGTTGGGAGGCCCTGGCTGACAGCAGCGTCATTCACAGAGTCCAAAGGTGGAGGCAGCCAGGGTCTGTCACAAGGGCTGATCGGAGGAGAAAAATGTGATCCGTCCACACCGTGGAATTTTATTCAGCCTGGAAAAGGCTACAGCGTGCACGAATCCCGGGGCATTACGCTCAGCGGAACGAGCCACTTACAAAAAGACAAGTTCTGTGCGATTTCGCGCCTCTGAGTTACTCTGGGTTACCCAGAGTTACCAGAGTCACAGAGACAGAAACGGAACAGGGGTGCCAGGGGCCGGGGTGGAGAGGGGATGAGGGGTTATTGTCTAACGGGGACAGGCGTTCGGTTTTGCAGGGTGACGACAGTTCTGTGGGCGGGGGAGGGGTGATGGCTGGAGGACAGGGTGAACGCGGGCCACTCACCGGTCCCCCGAAATACGGTTCCGAGACGGGAAGTTTTGTGCGATGTGTCTTTTCCCACAAAACAAAACCAAAACACAAGAAAAGTTGACGGCGGGGCGGGGGCAGGGGGGAGGAAGAACCCGTGCGCAGAGGAGATGCGTCTGCGAATACCAGAGATCAGGTTTTGAGCCGAATCTTTTGCTACGTGATATGTGATGACGGGAGGGGAGAGGATGGGCTCTCACGCCAACCGAGAGTCCCCGAGAGCCACGCTGTGCTCCTTCCCGGCCCCCCCCCCGGACAGGCACCCCTCCATCCGGATGTGTGTCAGGTGACTGCCCAGGAGGCGCATCCAAACTGGGATCATGAGGAGGGCTGAGTTAAGGGCCCCCGTGGGTGGGGGTGGGGGCCACCAGCGAGAGGCCGGTGCCCGGAGGGAGTTAGTCTCTCCACCTGTCGGGTGGGCAGGGAGCACTGACCGGCCTGAGTCACATGGCTCAGGCGTCACGCAGAGGCCGCTGGTGCATGCGTGGCTGCAGCTGTCCCTCCACGACCCCACGGGGTGGACACCTGACGCCAGTCACCCTCGACTCATTGCCTGGGGCCTTCTGCCAGCGTCTGCCCTGGCCACGGCCCACCCGGAAGCCAGAGGCCGAGGAACCGTCTGGCGTCATCCGGAGCCTCTCGAACTTGAACAAACGCCAGCAGCACCTGGAGGCTTTGGTAAAACACAGCGCTGGACCCCACCCCAAAGCGTCTGATTCTGTAGGTCGACGTGGGCCTGAGCATTTGCTGTTTTGACCAGTTCCCAGGGGATGCGGGTGCTGCCGGTCTGGGGACCACACTTTGAGGTGTCACCCCCACAGGTCAGCCCCCTGGAACGATGGACAGGTGGACAGATGGCGAGTGGACCAGGAAAGGCCAACGGCCTGTTTAATTTAAGAGAAAGACCTCACATTCATGCCGGCCTTCGCAGGCCTCTGTTTCCCCACCCCTAATGCTCGAGAGCTCTGTGACATTCTTCCAGCTCGTGCTGTGATCCCGTGGTCCCCGGGCTGCAGACCGTAGAGCCACCTCCTCCGAGTGACCACGGAGATCACCATCCGTACGGGTGACACAGCTCTGACCGCCGAGGTCTGGCTGGCGCTGGGCCGTGCGGGGCTGGGCTGGGCCGTGCTGGAATGTGATGTATGTTTTCTAGTTGTTTTTCCGTTTCTCGAATGGGAGAGTACAGAAGTTGTCGCTCGTCCACATTATTCTCTGTAGACGAAAGGGGACCTTGCTCGCAATGTCAGGTGAACCGTGTCCCAAAATAGGGAAGCCCTTTGACTCGCGTAAAACTGGACGTCCAAGAAAAACCCAGCAGGTTTATACTCATGATGCCTGTGGATATATCTTCTCTTTTCAAAGAGTTCACTTGCCCATATCGAGAGACACCATGGCCTCCTGGCCCTCAGCGGCTGTGCACACATGAGCGTTGTGCATGCCGCCTTCTCAAAGAGCACGGAGGAAGTGTGGATCCAGCTGCTCTACCCCCCACCCCGACCTCTTTTCCCTTGGGATTTCCTTGGGCCCGGGCTGGGGATCTGGTGACTATGAGAGAGCCAGACATGGTCATGAAAAATAAAACTGCCAGTTGCTTTTCGGTCTTCCAGGAATTGCCTGACTCTGGATGAGCGAGGCAGGATGCTCTGCGGAGTTCATGGTTGGGGGCGGGGCAGGGGTGAGTGGCAGTGGAAAGAGAGAGACGCTTTGTCCACCCGTCTCTTCCCTGCTGCTGTCGGCCACAGACGGACATACACTAAGGGACCAGGGGTGTGGGAGCCAGAGTGTGCCGGTTCTCGAGAGCAAAGTGTTTAGTTCTCAGGAATTCTGTAAATCAGCTGATACGGCATCCATCATTAAAAATTAGCTCTACACACTCAGAGCTAAGCAGATCATATTAACAACAAAAGTTCTAAATGCTCGGAACTCAACCTTGTGACTGAACGACATTTTGCTATTTGTTACGTCTCGAGGTTGTTTACCTGTGGGTCTGTGTCAGGCGGCCACGCCACAGGATGGTATGTTATCACCTGTCTCTTCTCTGTCGCTCCGTTCAGTGGTTTCACGTGGACAGCTTGAGACTGTCCGTTGGATGCGAATGTTCACATCCGGGCAACTGGCAGGTGCTACGAATCAGGGCTTCCCCCTCCCCACGCCCCGTCCCCCATCGAAGAGTCAGTTGTTAAACATTTACTAGCATGTGCTGCAAGGGACCCTCTACAAACTTCATATAAATGACATCACACAATAGGTGGGCTTTTGTGGCCCCTTCTACGTACATAATGATTTCAAGGTTTAGCCATGCCGTTCCGGATCTTCATTCCTGTTTATTGCGGAATCATGTTCCACTGTGTGGCTGTACTTTTTTTTTTTTTTAATCTGTTCATCAGTTGATGGATAGTCAACATTGTTTCCACTTCGGGGCTTCATGAATAACGCTGCTGTGAACACACACGTAGACGACTGTGTGTGTGGACGTTAAGTGTTTTATTCCTCTTGGGTACATGCAGAGCTAGAGGGGGAATTGCTAAGTCCACGGGAATCCCGGTTAACCGTTTGAGGAGCTGCTGTTTTCCCACGCGGCTACACCATCCGACGCCCCCACCGGCGGCCGCTGAGGGCTCCCTCTCTCCACATCCTCACCAACGGGCTGCTGTCCATTGGTTGTATTTTGGTCAGCCTAGTAGATGTGAAATAGTAGCCCACTGTGGTTTGGGTTTGCATTTCCTTAAAGATGAATGATTTCGAGCATCGTTTCCTTGCTGACTGCGATAAACTGAGGTTTCGCCTCTTCAGGAAAAACTCCGGGGAATGAAATTTCACAGCCCTCTGATGTGGCTGTTCTTTTGTCTCGGAATCATAGGAATCACTCATTTTCCCTTCTCCCTGTGACACTCTTCTGCTGAAGCTAAAAAACTTTCTTCCGCGTTGCCTTTAACGGGCACGCAGGGGAGGCAGCCGCCTGCTCCCACGCAGTCTTTGAGACAAGGACACGGTCAGTCCCTCCCTGACCATCTGCTGTCCACGTGGCTCCTCGCGGCCCCTCCGGCTCCTCCTCGGGATGCCGCCAGCCGCTAGCTCCCTTCGGAACGGCTCCGAGCCTCCTGCGCCTCGCTCTAAGCCTGGGTCCTAACCTGAACCAGTTCTCGGGACATTTCTGATGGACGCACGTTCCAGAAGCTTCACCTGCTGACCCCATTGATCTGCTGTGCGGATCGGAGATTTATTCCTTCGCTGCCGGTTGTAACTAATGTTGGCTGAGGTTGGGCGTCTCCTCTTCCTCTCCTCTCCTCTCCTCTCCTCTCCTCTCCTCTCCTCTCCTCTCCGTCTGGCCTTCGAACTCTCTCTCAGGCGACACCCTGTACAGAAACACCCCTTCCTGCCTGGCTCAATACCCGCTCCTACCAGTATGCAAATGACCCTAAAGTCAGACTTCTCCCTGCGCCTTTCCCAAGAAGCTGGACGGAGGGGGTGATTTCCCCGCCATCCCCCGCCCCTCACCAAACCCCCCATTGTCTGCACTTGCCGCTTGCACAACCACACCAAGAGCTTTTACACCACGCTTTCATTCATTTCACTCATGAACGCATTCGTTATTTGTCACGGCTGGTTTGCCCGGTCGTAGCTGTGATTCCGAATCGGGGTGTTCCATCCTGCACGCGGCCTTTGAGAAGAGAGATCTTTATATCCTGTTTGCAGCTACAAATAATAATGGGGTTCCGGCCTATGGTTACACGAAACATCAGAACTGAAGTGACGATGCCTTTAGCCCCGTAGGACGTAGGTCAGATAAAGCTGCGTGAAATGAACAGTTTTTGAGACCCTTTATCATGTGCCCTGCCCTGTGCTGGGTGCTATAAACACGATATCTTAGGGATTCTCACCTGGGCCCAACAAGGAAGGTATGGCTGTTCTCACTTTCTTCATGAGGTTCAGAGAGGCTAAGAAGGTCACCTAAACTCAAACCCTAGGTACCAGAACCACTAGGCCAATCTGTGGCTGTCTGGGTGTCTAGATATTCATCTGGTGTCTGTATTGCTCGTGGTCTTCCCCAGCCTGTATGGCATTATCGCTCACTGTTCTTATACGGAATAGAAGAGACTCAGAGCTTTCTTTAAATGCATATGTTGATCACAAGGGGAAGATGATGGCAGTGAAAATCAGCCTCTTCTACTAGTATTTCTATGATATATATATATATATATGTATATATATATATATATATATATATATATATATATATATATATATATATATATATACACACACACACCCACTGATGATGGGTGAGGGGTCGTTTAGGAGCAAGAAACATAGCGAACGCAATGGAGAGTTATAGGGTTGTACTAGGCATCTGCCTTTGTCCCCCATGAGGGATCTACGTGGTATTTTCATAGAGAAAAGCCACACGGATCGTGAGAACAAATCTGGGACCTGATTCTTGCCTGCGTGACGGTGAGAAGGGTTTATCCTGGGGAAAGGTAACGGGCTGCTACGTGTGGACTGGGCCACCTGGGAACAGTCCTTTCTCTGCGTTTGCTGGGCGGGAAGGTCCCTTTGCCACGCATCACAGGGGCCTCACGCGGCGTAGGGGCACTCGGAGAGGGTTTCGGGGAAGGCTCAGGGAGGCCACGGCGAAAGGCGTGTTGCTTCTGGTGATTCGGAATTGAAGGGGCAAGCGGGACGTGCAGACGGCGTGGAGCTGACGTCAGGCGAGGCTGTTTCTGTCGCCTGCCAAGTCCTTCTCTCCCAGTCCCACATCCTCTCGACCGCTACCTCGGGGAGGGGGGTTGGTGCGGGGAGGCAGGGGGTGGGGAGGAGGCAGGAGAAGAAAGCGTGGGGGTGGGGGGGAGGGGGCAGTAAAACTCTTTCGAGCCACTCCTGATAATCCCACTTTTGTGTTTAAAATTTTTGTTTTCTAAATCTGAAAATGATCTAAAACACTTACGCTACGGTGAAACTTTACGCGCAGTGTGAACCAATGTAGCCCTTTTCGTGATCGCCTGTGTTAATAGGAAAACGGGAGGACCTTGGCCAGGGATGGGATTTACAACACGTGCGCGTGGGCGGGTGACCCCGAGCGGTGGGGGAGGTGGGGTCGAGAAAGCGGCCTGGATGCCCGGGCTGCCGTCTCCCTTGATTTTAGGGGCAAAAAAAAAAAAAAAAAAAAAAAAAAAAAAAAAAAAAACTGGCAGAATTTTCCCAGTAACCAGGAAGGGACACAGGCCATTGGAAACAGAATATGAGCCATAAACGTAAGCCACACATGTAATCTTAAGATTTTTAGTTAAAAAAAAATAAAAAGCGACAGAAACAGGCGAATCAAATTTGGGAGTCTGCGTTATTTAACCTAGCATACCTCAAAGATTATCATTTCAACACGTCATCGATGTTTTTAATTAATGAGATATTTTACATTCCCTTTTTCTTTGAAAAAAAAAATGTGAAGTTGTCAAAACCCAACTAGGCTTTGGGATCATTTGTAACACCGCAGTAGATAACTAATACAATTACCTGCTAGCTTTATGTGGGAATGAGACAAAGGGTCCGAATTCGTCTCAGGCCTGTTTTGATTCCCTAGAAAAATGAAATGTTTCTTGGTCTTAGGTGCCAGACCTCAATCTATGATTTGCCTTTTATATGAAGAACATTTCAGTAAAAAACAAACGAGTCACCAAATGTGACGACGTGTGCCAAACACACACAGCATTAAGAAACGTACAGTTTCCTCTAAGCAAACGCAAGTCTCCGCCCTTTACTTTGGTGTTTATGCAAAAGAGAGCGTTTTTCAAATATTTTAAAATATAGGAGCGAAGGCATTCGGCTGCACAGCGTGTCTGAGGTGACTTGTAAATTTTCTTCAAACATCCTGGATCATAAATAAAAATGGCTTGTGGAGATTCCCTTGGGAATTCCCCTAAATCCTCCTTAACCGCTCGGGACACGGTGTGCTCTGGGCCAGCGGCACTTGAGTCCCTCGAGGTTTAGGTAACACAGGCCCGGGTGGCTGTCCCTTGACCTCTATTTCCACCTTCCTTTAAAACATCAAGAAACCCATGTGCCCATGCAAATGGCCTTCGGAACTGAGAAAGCTGCCTCACGGTTTCAGCTTCCTTGCCGACCGGACCCGCAAGGTGTAATTCCCCTGAACTCTTCCTGTCAGGTGCTGTTAAAACACAGCCTCACCTGGAAGAGCAGTTGCCAACAGGAGCGTTTGTCCCTTAGCCTGACTTCGATAATCCTCTTACGGGGTTCACCTCCTCTCCCATTTTATGTCTCTTTTTCCACTTTTCCTCAGGCTTCCTTTTGCTTAGAAGGGGGGCCATCTTTGCTCTCTCCGGTTTCTTGCTTTCTTTCTTTCTTTCTTTTTTCTTTCTTTCTTTCTTTCTTTCTTTCTTCTTTCTTTCTTTCTTTCTTTCTTTCTTTCTTTCTTTTTTTTTTTTTTCCTCTCTTCGGTGGAGACTTCTAAACCGTGAGACCTTAAAAACCTGGCTCAGGCCTTTGCGGCTACGTAACAGATGAAACGTAACCTGAGTTTTCTAATCCTAACCTGTGAGTAGAGTAGCCACGCCTTTGCTGTCTCTGGAAGCTTCTGACGCTCCTTTTCAAGGTCGTTTTTCTGGGCCGTTGGCTTCACTCGCAACCTGGGAGCTAGGTGTTCTGGATTGTCCACGCCACTTCCTTCCTCATTCCCTGCTGTGACATCAGGCGAGCTGGGTGACTTCACCCCTGCGCCGTTTGGGGTTTGTTCGTCTTTGAGAATGCCTTTGGGGGTCCAGCAGTCTCTACCTGAGGGCGCTCAGGTGTGGCCCGGCTCTTTTTGTTCTCGCTGCTCGAGCCCGTGATGACTCCTTAGCCCTGAGATGTTCTTTCTCCTTCATCTCTTCTTCTTTCTTCTGTCTTCCTAAGGGCTAGCACGAGTTTCATTTTACTTCAGCTCCATCTGCTTACACGTTAAATAAATAACTCGCCAGCTACTCTTTGGGCAGGAACGGCCTCATTTTTACTGTCTTAAGGGAATTACCAAGTTTTCTCTGTGCTTCCTCTGGTGAGCTATTAAGAAACTGAAATAGTTGCCGGTTTGTCACTATTTATAACACTTGCTAAATTTTTTTCCCCTTTTCTTTTTACGATAAGGCTTAACTTACCTCAGCAGCTTTTGCTGCTTATTTTTTTGTTTGTTTCCAACATTGCAAAGGCAAATCCCATTTGCTCTTCAGCAGACGTGTAACGAGGAAGAGTTACGTAAACATCACCCTTCCCAAATTCTCTTCGACCCCCACCCTGTGATTAATGGGGGTTTTTTTTGTGTTTTTTTTTTTTGGAAAGCAGTTTCTATGATAAATTAGAAGCAGTGCTAAATATATAAGGATTAATAACTATATGGAGTAAGCTTTTCACAAATCCTGTATCTTAGAAGGTCAGTACATTTTAACTTAAATATTAACTATGTAACCTCTATCTATCTATCTGTGCCATATTACATACATATACCCTAACCAGGTGAGTATTCTCAGTGTTTTATTGTAGGTAGCACCTGGCGATTAAAAACTTAACTTCTGGAGTCAAATGGAGAGAGCTGAATTCTGGCTTCGTCATTCACTGCTCTGAGCTCTGGGTACCTCGCCTCTCAATGGAAAAATAACGCATGCCACGTGGGACTGTGGTGACGATTATCTGAGTAACGTACACAGCGTCCTCAGCCCTGCACCTCTGTTCACAGTGCTCCCTGTCCTGATCTTCGCTGGGCTGGGCCATCTGCGTTCCCTGACTCCCTAAGTGATGATATGTTCCTCCCCAGGAAGAATAGAATGTCTCAGTCCCCGCCTCCTCTTAATTATGGCCCCCCAAAACCCACTATACACACACACACACACACACACACACGCACATATATAATTTATCATCTTGAACACTTTAAGTGTACGCTTTAGCAGTGTTAGCACATCCAGTGTCACGTAGCCCATCCCCGAAACCTTTTCATCTTGCAAAACGAAAGCTCTCCCCGTTAAACAACAATTCCCCTTTCCTCCTCCCGAAGGCCCTGGCAACCACCATGCTACTGTCCGCCTCTGTGAATTTACTCTAGGTCCCTCACCTCAGTCATACAGGTTTTGTCTTCTTGTGACTGGCTTATTTCACTTGATATAACGTCAGCCTTCATTCGTGTTGTACCATGTGTCAGAATTTCCTTCCTTTTTTAAGCTGAATAACAGTCCATCGTATGGACGAACCACTTGTTGTCCATCCGTCC
Organism: Eonycteris spelaea; assembly: GCA_003508835.1. Lineage (NCBI taxonomy): Eukaryota > Metazoa > Chordata > Mammalia > Chiroptera > Pteropodidae > Eonycteris > Eonycteris spelaea. Next base: position 488,914 of record PUFA01000142.1, on the reverse strand, counting down.
ATCCGCCAGAGCTCACCTAAGCTGCTTCTGCCATTCGGCTATTGTGAATAACGCTACGATGAACACGGGTGTACAGATGTCACTTCGAGACCCTGCTTTCAATGCTTTGGGGTGTATGCCTAGAAGTGGAATTGTTGGATCAAATGGGAATTCTATTTTTAATTCTTTCGAGGAACCGACATCCTGTTTTCCATAGTGGTTGTACCATTTTTCATTCCCACCAGCAGTGCACGAGGGTTCCAATTTCTCTGCATCCCCACCGGCACTTGTTATTTTCTGGTGGTGTGGTGTTGTGTTGTGTTGTGTTGTGTTGTGTTGTGTTTTGAGGGCAGCCATCCCGATGGGTATGTGATGATAGCTCATTGCGGTTTCGATGTGCATTTTCCTAACGATAAGTGATGTGGAGCATCTTTTCTTGTGCTTGTTGGCCATTTGTGAATCATCTTTGTGAAGCCTTCTCGGATACGTGATTTGCAAATATTTTTTCCAATTCATGGGTTGTCGTTCCACTGTGTCGATCGTGCCCTTTGATGCACAGAAGTTTTAAATTTCGATGTAGTATTTTTTGTGTAATTTGACCTGTGTATTTTCTTGTATCATTGTCTCTCTTTAGTCACCAGTGATGATCAACGCCAAGAACAATTACTTCATCAGAGGTTCCAATAGTCCAACTTAGTCCTTCTTCATTTAGTAGCTGGAATACGGCTATGAAAAGAAGTTTCCCTTCACCAACTAGTTGAAAATTTTATTCTTTCTATTTACAAGTTGTCAAAATAATGTGCTGGTTCCCTAACATCCTCAAAAAACGACAAACGAGTTGAGATTTTTAGTCTCGCTTGAACTGAAAGATCTAATAATTTTAATGTGTCTAATTCACTGCAGGTAAGATTTTTTTTGTTCTTCAAATGTTTTTATCCTTATCCAGCTCCTCAAATTGGCTCCTGAATTCTTTTGGCATGGTCCACGCCTTGCTTTCTGGTATTCTAAGATGTTTTGGAACTATCTACACTTTTCCTGCCCCAGACAGAATTGGCCACTGAGATAATATCTGAATATGAAGAGTACTGAGATTTTTAAATCTAGAATGAAACTGCTTTAATAATCTGAACATCGTGCAATAGGACTGGATTATTCCAAGGTTCTCGACTATCCAGGAGAGCATAATTGGGCGGCCATGGGAAAACGTGAAATGATTTCGTGTTTAGATACTCCCAATGAGTTGAAAAGTCTCAATAAACCAGTAACAGACGTCCAACTGGATAGGTTGAGGAAGCAGCTGGAGGCATAATTTTAGAGCTTCGTGGGAAGGTCTAGGATGAAGGTACAGATTTGGGAGTTATCCCAACAGACCTGTGTGTAAATCTAAGGGATGGATGGGATGATCCAGAGAGAAAATGCTGCTGAATGCAAAGGGAAGAGCCCGGGGGTGTGCTGACCTGTCACTGCTAAGAGGAAGCGGAGCCAGCAGAGGGGTCTCTGGTGCCTTAGGAGGAAGCCAGGCGATGGGCGTGGTCCTGAAACCAAGTGCCTGGCTCATTGCATATTAACAGCTATTTGTAGCACAAACTAAAGTATCGCTGGGGGAATTTTTTATGCTGAATTTTTAAGAAGCCGCAGTCATGGACGCAAAATTAATTGCAAACGTAATAATTTTCTATCATAAAGAATCTGGTCCTTAGGGCTTATATATGGTTTCAATCAAAAATTATATTTGTAGTGCACAGGTTATGTTGAAATCTACTTTGTTTTTTTTTTTTTTTTTTTAGCAAGGACACAGAGTGTTTCTCCTACAACCTGATTTTCAACAGTTGACGTGTGGATGTATCATAGTTTATTTAACCAATTCCCTTGGTGCATACACTGAGGAACGCTGGGTTAAAGGGGCCACCGATAAATATCCCAAATTCTGAGGGACCGTGCCAATTTCCCCTCCTACCGACAGTACGAGAGAGATCCATTTTCATTAACTTCTGCCAATACTGAATTTTATCATTAATAAAACAAAACAAAATGTTTGCTGATTTGGTAAGTGAAACAGTATCTCACCGTTGCTTTATTCTGCATTTCTTTAATTGCTTGCCAGTTTAAACTGTTTTCCTTAGCTTTTTGATCACGTTATGTTTCTTCCCTTATGAATTGTCTCTCGATTGTTTTGTTGGGTCTTTTTTGGTGGCTGTGGCTGATGATTTTCTCCACAGTATTGATCTTTCATTGATTTGCAAGAGCTCTTTTTACATTAAGGCAGTTAGCCTTTGTCACAAACTGCAGATACTCGCCTTTTAATTTTGTTTTTGGACCTGAGGCTGTACAGACAGGTTCATGTCCTGGAACCAAAGCCAGCCAGAAGGGAAAGTTCACATGGTGACATTTAAGTCCCAGCACAGCAGGCCTGTGGCCCTGGATAACACATATCCGGCCAAAGTGTCAGAGACGTCAAGATAATTCAGAACTAAAGATTCCCAGGACTGCCTCTGGGACTGTTTACTTACAGGTGGGCTTATGGAGGACCCTCTACCTGTGACCCAGGTCTTTACATTTTAAATAGGAACTTGAAATATCCAAAGGAATGAAGCTATAATGGTGAAATAACAAGTATTAACAGTTTTTTTAAGTTAAACTATTTTATTTACTGTTTTTCATAAAGCGGCCTTCCTCTGCCCTCTCAGAAGGCCAGCATGCGGGAGTGGCCAGGCCTATGGAGAGAAGTTCCCAGTGAGGACTGTTCAGTGTGTGTGCGTGTGTGTGCAAAGGGGCAGGGGAATGCATCATATTACTGTCCATCTTCAAATGATCATTTCTGATAAAATTCTTTTCAAACAATACACCATTGGATGTCCTCGTACAGGTGAGGCATGGTGGCCAGAACGCATTGCCCACCTTTTATCAAAGACTTCAGAAACGGGGGGAGCATTGCCTTGGTCTCATCCACCTCCTCTGGGAAGGTGAAGCTGCCTCTTCCGTGCCCTGGCCTGAGGACAACGCTCCCTCTGCCCTGTTTCCCCTCCCGGGACTATTCCTAAGCCCCCTCGGCCGTCCCGCCCCTGCATGAAATAAAGCCAGCTGCCACTCTGCCTTCCTGAGCAGCCAACACTCCTGGACCGCTCCCCGACTCCGGACCGCTCCCCAACTCCAAGACCACTCCCCGACTCCCAGACCTCTCCCTGACTGCCAGACCACTCCCCGACTCCAGACAGCTCTCTGACTCCAGACCGCTCCCCAACTCCAAGACCTCTCCCCGACTCCAAGGCCACTCCCTGACTCCAGACAGCTCCCCGACTCTGCACAGCTCCTGGACCCCGGGCTGCTCCCCGACTCCCAGGCCACTCCCCGGCTGGCCCGTTCGGGGCCTTGCCTGTGCTTCTGCTCGTTCTGCTTCGCGTCAGAGGTGCAGGGACGTGGACGACGACGAGGAGTCACGAGGCGACAGGCGACGGGCAGGAGGAATGTGAGAGGCCAAACCGCTGAGGGCCTGGCAGTGACCGTTCCATGAGGCCAGACTCCCATTTGCTCCCGCTCCCCCTGACGTCCCCAGGGGTCCCCGGGCACTCGGCGGGGGGCCTTTCTACGGCCAGAAAGCCTGGCGGCCTCAGCGACTGGGAACCCAGGGCAGTGAGGGCCCATGGCGCTTTCCAGCTACGCAGACACCTCCCGGGCGGCGGCGTCCTGGGCGCACCCTGGCTCCCTCCGCCAAGCAGGTGACACGAGTCGTGGAGAAGCGTCATCGACACAGCGTGACACGAACACTCGGCACGGACACGTTCACGGGCACGTGCGTTGCACAGGGGCCGAAGTCCCATAGTGTCCAAGCGGGAAGCAAGCCCCTGAGAGGAGCCCACTCCTCCCGAAGCAGCGGTCGGCGGTGAGCACAGACCTCGTGCGCCATCCCCCATCCCCGTTCAGCCCTCCACCCCCTGCACACACCACCCCCCCCCCGCCCCGGCCCAGCAGACCCTGTTTATCAGCCGTCAACTGCCTCCTTCTGTGCTGTGCACTCGGCACTCACCATGTTCGCTATTTTGCTATTTTATCATCCGTCACTCGTGCCCCGCGGTGCCCTGTGGCATGGTGGCTGGTTTTTGTTTGTTTTAAGGTAAAATGAGCAACGTGGCATCTGCTCGTGTTTCTCTTTCGGCCGCCGCGTGGCAGGCACCGGGGAGAGACACCCGATGACCTGTGGGGGCGCCTCCGTCACGAGGCTGTCCAGACCCCAGAGCCACCCCTCCTGCCACGTGACGGGAAAACCCCGGAGGCGAAACGAATCCCCCCCCCACAACTGGATGCAACGCGGGTGTGTAATGTGGCAAAACCGGGAACCGGGAGCCACAAGCGATCACACACGCGACTCTCGTCAGTCCCACCATGCGGAAGACGGGGGGCCGTGTCCCCCCCATGCTTCTATGCCTGGCAGGGCCTAAGTGCGCCATGTGGAAGGCTGGACACAGCCTCGTGGCACCTCGGGGTCCCTAGGCCTTTAGTCCCCGGTACACCTGGTGGTGGGGCCTTCGCACACCTGGTGCAGGTGCCGATTTCATTCGGGAAAGGGCCGGAGGGAGGAGGGGAGCCGGGTGGGGATGGCCGGAGAGCGGGTGTTCAGGATGTGACCCAGGACTTTGAGACAATGCTGTCCCTGGGCGCCCAGCAGGAGAGCGTAGCATCATGAGCACGGGGACCGGATGGGCCGTGCAGGGGAGGAGGGGATTCGACTTTGGACACGAGTGTTTGCGGTGTTGGGGACAACACTGGCAGGGGCGGCCGGCTGCTGCCGGGGTGTGTGGGTCTCGGAAGGGGGGTCTGCGCCGGGGCCTGGATTTGGGGACCATCAGCACAGACAGGAAGCCGAAGAACAGGCAGAACATCTTCTCGACCAGGGAAAGGACAACCTTTCCTGTCCTCAGAGGGAGACAGCTCACGCCCGCCTCGTCCTTCCCCATGAGCCTGGGAGAAGGGGCGACGTGGGGCCGCTGCCACCCCCCCCCCCCGCTGCCCCCGTCCCCCCCATCCTCCACCACCGCCCCCAGCCACCCGGCCCGCCTCCTCCAGGTCCCTGGCGCTCGCTCGTTTCTCTTCTCTCTGGCCTAGATCATACGACGCGGCGTTTCGGCCTCTTGCTCTGCCGTCCGGCACCCCCCAGGCGCCCCACCAGGGTGCTGGGGCCGTTCGTGTGCCCTCTGCCTGTGGGTGCTGAGCACTGCCACCGAGAACGCACGCCCTCCACGCCGCCGGCCGCTGCGGGTCCAGCGAACGCCCCCGCGTCCCGTCGGCTCCTTCTCTCGTTCTCGTTAGCGGCGTCATGAGGTCGTCCTTCCCACCGGCCCCCGAGGCCTGGTCTCCCTCTCCCCAGGCACGCGGACACCGCATTTTCTGCCTCACTCTAGCCTGTGGGCGAGTAGCCGTGACCTTGATTCCCGTGCCCGTGCACCCATGGGCGCTGCGACGGGCCCCGGCCAGCCTGGGTCCCCCGGGAACCGCGCCGGGCCGATCCCGGCCGCACGCCTGCCCCGGACTTGGAGGCACAGGGCAGGGAAGGAACGTGCCACGTCGTGCCACAGAAACCCGGGGCTGTCCACTGCCACCGCGTCCCCTGGCCCGCCCTGCTTGACCTAGCGGCCCCTCCGCACCTCCTCTGGCCTCCTCACGCCCCACCCTGCTCTGCCCCAGCCCCTCGGGCGCCTGCTGTGCCCCTGGGGCAAAAGCTCCTTCACTTTCCGCCACAGAAGGACCTTCTCAGCCCACTCTGTGGCTTTCACTCTCTCGGGGACAGTGGCCGCTCACCACCCCCAGGTGTCACGCCGCCTGTGCCTGCCGGCTCGGCTCCCGCCCCGACGCGCCCCACGGCGACGTTACCCCCACGGCAACCCTCTGTCCACGGGCTCGCCTCGCTCCCGTCTTAAAAAAACAAAAATGAAACACGCCACAGCTTCGAATGGCACGCCCCTTCCCAGCCACGGTCCTTGGATCAGCAACTGCGTCTGACCCCCCTTCGCTGAGTTGGGCCTCCACGCCAGCCGCTCTGCCTGCCGCCTGGACGCGGGAGGTGACCAAGGTGTGGACTTCGTCTCCACGGACCTGAGGTGGCGTGGACAGAAAGACGGCCAGCACGGGGCAGCACCGATGGGGGGCGGGGTGAAGACAGGCGGGGGAGGGGACCGCGTGATTCCAGCCTCAACAGAGCAGGGAAGACGGGGTGGGGTGGCCGGGGGGAGAGACGGGAGAGGGCGGCTGGGCAGCAGCGCGGGGTCCAGGCAGGAAGGGCCTGCTATGCCACAGAGTCCAGGCTCCCCCTGGAAGGTCATCGTCAGGTCACGGCGCCGCACGGCGAGGTCTGTGCTGTGTGAAGGGTCGTCGGTCCTGTCTGGAAGTCGAGGCAGCTTCTTGGGGTGGGGCGGCTGGATTAAGAGGCAGGCGGTGTGAATAGGACATCGAGAGATCCCTAAGGGGACAGAATGGACAGGACCCAGCAATCGACTGGATATGTGACGAGAAGAGGAGCCAGGGGCAGTGACGGAGACCGCCCGGCGTCGGGGGCTCTTCACCGAGACAGGGGTGCATCCGGGAGGACCAGGCGCACTCAGGGGAAGGCACGCGCTTCACCCCTCAACCCGCTGCGAACCGGCTTTGATCCCGAACGCCCCACCGCCACCTGATTAAGGTCCCCGCTCACGAGCTGCCCGACTGACATGGCCCACAACGAGCCGAGTCCTGGTTCTGCTCCCAGACGCCCTGGGTTCGGCCGACCGCTCCGACGCGGGTGTCCGGGGCCACCGCGGAGTCGCCCGCCACGGCCGTCACCCGACTCGCCGCCTCCTCCCCCAACGAGGTCATCGTCTTGCGTCATCCTCGGGACACTCGCCTGGCACGGTGACGCTGCCAGCAGCCCACACGTCCCTCCCGGCCACGTCCCGCATGGAGTCGGCATGAAACCCTGCGGGCTCCGTCTCCGTGGCCCGTCTTCCATCTGAATGCCCCTCGCGCCCCTCGTCACTCGTCACTCGGCTCGGGCCCTGCTGCTGTCCTGGGGTCACCGCGGCTGTCACATCGCGGGCCTCCCCTGCTCCTCTCCTGCCCCCGACCTCCACCCTGCGTCCTGAACTCTCTCTTTTACACGAAAGAAGTCCGGCTCTGCCCGAAACCTGGCTAGAATGTGTCCGCGATTTTTTTACGGCCTTCGAGCCGAAATTCAAATGCCGTGTCTCAGCCCACGAATCGCCTCCCCATCCATCTGTCTTTTCTCCGCTGCATCTCATCGTCTCCCGAGCCCTCCCCATGCCCCGCCCGCCCCCGCCCCGCCCCCACTCCGACCCCGCAACCCCTTCCCACCTCCGCGTCTCCCTGTTGCTGCTCTCCTGTCTTTCCTCCCTTCTTCACCTAGGACCAGAATCTGAGCTGACACCTGCTTGTTCTGGAAAATGGAGTCAGGGCTCACTCACGGGAGCCTGCTCTGCGTCCTGATTCCCAAGGCGATGCCTCTCTCCGGGGCACCTGAGTCACCAAGGCGGACCCTCGTCACGGAGCGTGCCCGCGGTGCGAATAATTCTTCACCTCCGTGCCTCCGTCCCGCACTGGCTGGGCTGTGTCCCTCCACACAGCGTGTGACACGTCACAGGTGTGTAGCAGGGTGCTAGCTCACGTTGTACGTTGGTGCAATTTGATGTGTAGACAAAAATGTAATTCTTTGGCCTCTAAATAACCTTACCGTTTGATTGTGCTCCCGAATGGCTCCCAAGACTCTTTTGTTCGATCTGGGTTAAAGCTGAGTCCATCGGATAATTTAAATTCTCTCTTCGGGGAGAGTCTTGCTTGTCTGGTACAACTGCCCAGCGTCTGAGAGTTTTCCCCCCGCTCTGCTGCTTTCTCTGAGATGGCTTCTGAGGTTTGGGGGGGGGGAGCGGGGGAGTGGACATGTGGCTTATTTGTCCTGAACCTGGTAGCGGAGGGAACAGGTCCCCTGACCCTCTGCAGGTAGCAGGGTATATACTCGGTGACATCCACTGGCCTTTGGCATAAAGTCCCTCAGCTGCCTGGTCGTTGCTCGTCCTGCTTCCCCCGAGTCTGAAGTGACACCAATGGTTGGAGAATCCGTGATCTGCCCCGTGGAGCCCGTGGGTCCCCAGTTAACTCCCTCTGCCTTGCGTCCCGTGGACCGCAGATACCTCGGGAACCTCCGTAGGAAAAACCGCGGGCCGCGCTCCCGAGACCCAGTCACTGCACGCTCTGCCCGCATCGCCCTGTCCTTGTACTCCTCATCCTTCTGCTAAATGTTCTCCGCGGGACACGTTTCGTGTGGCCTTGTGTTCTGCGAATTTGGATTACTAAAACGATGCTGAAGACGCGTACTCCTGTAAAATGGACCTACCTTCCTCCAAGATCCACTGACCGTGGCCCAGACCCTGGATTCGCATCCAGACGTGAGCTTGTGCACACCCCGACCGCGCAATGGAGAGGGTCGCCCATCAACACCATGTGAGCTGCCGTGCCCTGGGGGGCGTTTCGTCCGCGCAAAGAGCGCCAAACCCTTCCTGTTCCCACCGAACCCTTCCTGTGCCCAGGGGAAAGGCTGTCATCCAATGTTCTCAATAAAACCCAGCACACGGAGGTGTGAGTCATTTCATGGAGGCCTCTGAGGAAAGGGCCAGTGAGTAAAGACTCTTTCATGAGTCACCTGGTTATGCCGGACCAGGACCATCCAAAAGCAGTTCCCGCAAAAGCATCGGAGATGTGTGTCAAACGTTTCCTCTTCCCCTGGACCGTGTGTCAGAGGAAGTTCGTGGCCCCGGTGGGCACGACGCCGCAGTCGGCCGCTGGCTCCTGGGCCGTCACCGCGTCTCCGTCTCGGGGTGTCCGAGCTCGTTGTGGCTCAGCCTCCCCTCGGCGAGGGCCCGAAGCAGAATGGACACCTGTTCCGGGCAGGTCGGAAGAATAAGACCCGAAGAAATGACCTGAGGTTAAAAATGTGGAGCATCGAGGAAGACGACAAAGAAATCAGAAGGACAGGAGCAAAGAGGCGAAGTGAGGGGACGGTTGGGGGCACCGCTTCATTCTCTGACGCCATCTCGGCCCCCCACGCTCCCCTTGAGTCCCTCCATGCACCCCATCTGCCGTGTGCCTGCTTCTTCACACCTGCAGGACGAGCAGGACTTGCGATGACAGTCCATCCTGGCGCTTCAAGAGTGAGACGAGGCGATAACAGGGACATTTTGAAGGACCCGTATGTAGCGGGACGGGGACTGACCGTGGCCTAGGCCCTGTCCGATGCCCCGCCGTCTCTCTGAGCTGCTTGTCCCTCCAGGTGGGTGCGGGCCCGGCTTCCTGGGCAGGCAAACGTCGCTTGCCCAGAGCGCTGCACTCGGAAGGGCCTGCACTTGGTGTGACGGTCAGCTGTCGCTTTCTGGAAATTCTCACTAGTTTGGAACGGGGGCCTGTCGTGTGCACTTTGCACCAGTTCCCACAAGTAACGTAGCCAGCCGTGGGTGGGGCATGGAGGGTTTTGTCTGCACACGCCAGAGCGAACAGCCCCTGACTCATGAGAGAGAAACCTCCCGGCCGGCTGGCGAGCCAGGAGAGGGGCGTCCCTCGGCTGCGACCATTCAAGCAACTTCGAAGGTCCCCATATACCTTCAGTCAGGAAAAAGGTGCTCAAGAAGGATGCCACGAGGTTTTTATGTAATATCAAGGGCCTTCTGGCACCGTCAAGGAAGACTGTGCTGACAGTAGAAGCCATCTTTAGCCTAGGTTTGAATGGGCTCATTTTAAAGAAAAATCTTCCAAAGAAATATTAACAAGGTCACTTTCCAGTGTGCGGTTTTATAAACTTAATAAATAAAGAAAAGCACACATTTGTACTCCAGTTTTCTTGCTTTTTGTTATTCAGTTTGGGTGGTTTTGTAGTTTGAAATGGCTTTCCAGGAATTCATTCTCTATTTTTTTATAACTTTATGACCATAGGAAATAAGGAGATAATGGTGTGAATTGCAGCCTGAGCAGTGAAGGCATTCCTTCAAGGTAAGCTGGATTTTCCAAATAATTACAAATATACATAGCCAACCCCTCCCAGAGACTCACCGATTTCCTCATACCTTTGCTGTCTCACACATGCAAACACACACACACACACACACACACACACACACACACTGCCACAAACTGAAGCCAGACAGACATGCCTCTTTTTTTTTTCCTTCCAAAGCACAGTCCAATTAGACAAAGAGCACAAATATCTTCACTATACAGGTTAAAACAATTTATCTGCCTTGTTCATTTCTCTATCCCAATGCCCAATACCCAGCACAGTGTTAGATAATATTGTTGACTGAAAAGCATTTGACTGAAAGTATAGCAGGTTTCTCGTGGTTGCCGTGCCAAACACTGAAGTGATTTCAGGGACTCGGTTACTATTGTGTGCCACTGGAACAGTGTTGATATGCTGCACCCACAAAGAAGAGAAGTAACATCAGAGAGAGAGAGAGAGAGAGAGATGAGCAAGTGGACGCAGGAAAAACAATTCAGAAGAAAACTTTCTCTTCAGCTTCACCTTTCTGCTTCATTTCCCCCCCCAACTCCCCTCCCCTAAAGACACATCTCTTTCTAGTCTCCCATTTCCCAGGGCCCATGATTTTTACTTGCTTCTCTTCTGGTAAAAGCTATGAATACTACAGTATCTGATCCACTCATTTGTACTAAAGTGTGAATGGCTGCCATCATTTTTTGAATAAGCTCTCTGAATGCAGTGTCTTTATATTTTAATAGAGGATAAAGGGATGAGTTATAACCTGAGCCTTCCCCAAATTAAGGAATGCCAGAGAGATGTAGTGGAGGGGGAGAAGAGACACTTTTGGGTAGAAACGGCCCTGCTTTAAAAACAAGAATTATTTCTCTTCAGAATAGAATAACTACTCAAGTGGGGCATTGTCATTGGAACCCCCGTACCTTTTCCTTTTTTTGACATGCCCCAAAGTAGCTCAATGTACATTGAAAGAGAGAGACACAGAGAGAAACGGACCCAAACAGAGGGGAAGCAGGGGGAGACAGGTGGTAAGCTGTGGTTCCCTAAGGGACAGCTGAGGGGCTGCGTGACGGGCGGGCAGACGCAAGAGATGTCCACTGACCCAGCGTGTACCCGTAACTAGCCTCACTTACGTGAAGCAGACACCTAAGATTCCTACTGAGGGAAAGAACCTGGCGTGGCCACGGCTAAGTCCAGGTTGCATAGACGAGCTGTTATGGAGAAGCCAAAGGAGAAGGTGGGCATGCTGGAGTCGGGGTGGCGGAAGTGACTGGGGAGGGAATCGGAGGAAACTCCTTGTGAGTCTCTTCTATTTCAAAGCCCCCAGCCTTCCCAGGACGATGCGCGCCTCTACTGAACATCAGCTCCAGGGCAGGCACCGTCCCCTGTAACCTCCTGCCCTGCTCTGAACCTCTTTTTTCTTTGTCTGAGGATAAAGAGTCTAATCTTTCTCATGGCCTACCAGCTCCAGCCTCACCTCGTCTTTCTTCAGATGCAATCCCATCTTGGGGTCCTTGAGTGATGTCTCCTGTCCCCCCTATGGTGACGAACTCTCCTGACACCAGGCACCACGTGTCACAGCTGTAATGTAACAATTATTTTTGAGACTCTTGAGTTCTGTCTGTCTTACCCACTAGATCGTAAGGCCCATGATAACTGTAACATTTCTTTTCACATTCAGTTGCTAACAGAGTTCCTGGCATGTGGAAGTATAATTTTAAAATTTATTGAATGAATAAATGAATGAACATATTTATAATCTCAGCGAGGCTATGCACATCAGGAGGCTTCTGATTTCAGGGTGATTTCAGTATATTTGGTAATTGGTATGGTAAGATCATCGACCAACCAGAACCGATACTGGTGTGGCTGTCCCTGCGTGTGTTGGGGACTATCAGCCCTGAACTCATGATGTGTGGAAGCGCTCTCATCAGTCCGTGAGGAAACAGTGTGTTCCCACGGTTGCAAAATCCACGAAACCCAGAGAAGCAGAACTGTACAGCTTTATTTTTGTTAACTGAATTAATTTTGTTCCGAGCCATTCTGTTGGTGGTAAAAAAAAAAAACAAACAACAAACATAGTCCTTCAGAGTAAGCCCAGCCAGGACTTGCTAGATTGAGTCAGGGTTTCTCCTCCCTGGGGACAGGGCTAAGTTCGAGCGGCAAGGGACCGGATCGCTGGTCGCCATCAGGCACCCATGCTGGCGTCCGCCAAGATGCTCCCTCTTCTACCACGTCCGTTTGCTGTCACCTCCCAATGGCTGAGATGACGCATTTCTTCTGCTTTCTGTCACTGTGGCCTTCTGGGTCACGCCAGCCCCCTCTGCAGGTGTAATGACTCGGTTATCTCCTTGCCTCTGTCCAGGAAGGACGGAATGCAAATTTTTGGATGCTTCGCAGTGGGGACAGAGGAAAGTTGGTAGGGCTGTCCTAGGCCCCCCCAGCGTAGATGGACCAGCTGCCATTTTTACCTTACTGCTGCTCTGTCCCACCAGTGTGAGAAAGCCTTGTCACCAAGCCAGGCTCCCTATCCACCTCTACAGTCTCCTAACTTACCTAGGGGTTCCTTCCCTCTCTGCCCGCACCCGTTTGGTCTGCATGACTCCTGGGAGTACAAAACTCCATTCTCATCTGATCATTCATTCTCCTAACTGTGTCGTTTACGGCACAAGCTCTATGCCCTAAGTCCTTCAAGACCATGCTTTTTTGAGAGTCAAGTACTTTTTCTTCTCTTGTCTCTGCTATGAGACTCGAGGTCTATTTTGAAATCCAGAGGTCTATTTTGAGTGTGCCTCTATTTATTCTCTCCACATTTCTGCTCTAATCTCTTGCCTCTTGACTCTTACTGTCGTCTGATTGGATTGGCGGCCACGGACAATTCCAGAGAGAGAAAAACACAGGCACACAAAAGCAACAACACCAAATGAATTAAAATTTAATTAGTCCATGAAAGGTCAGCTTCGACGTGACCTTGACAGAAAAATGCTAATTTTACTGCTTTGTACTGAATGTGGAGCTTGCACATATGTTTTCTCTTTCGATCTCCACGAATCCCTTTTTTAATCTGATGTTTTCAGAGGAGAGGACAGAAGCCCAAACAAGTGGCCTCGCTCAAGGGGCAGAATAACGACAAAGCCCCAGAGCCCCAGGCCCCCTGATCCTGCACCCTCCCCATGGCACTGCTGGGAAACTGAAGAGCGGCAGGAGCAAAGGTGGGCTGGAGTCGGAAGTTATCCCACCAGACGGGCCCGCCCCGTCACACAGGCAGTGGGGACAGGTGGTGGTTTTTGCATGTTGGCACGGGAGCCACTGGATGTGTCCGGGTTCTTTGTGACAGTGAGGCCATTTCACAAGAAGCTTGGTGTGAACCCAATTCACATCAAAACGAAGCCCCCTGGATGGGGAAGGATGAAGTTATAGCTGAATGACCCCCGGGGCCAGACTGCCAGGAGCCAGTCCCAGAGCTACTGGCACCCCCAAGCTGGCCCTGGCCGACACCCACCAACCACGTTTCATAGGCGAGTCCTCCGAGCTACGGGGTCCAGAAGAAAATTCGAGATCTAAGTCAGTCCTACACTTAGTTTCCCTCATGGTTTGCTAAAATCAGCGGCTTCTGCGATCCTCGGATTGGCCCAGAATCTGGCCACCTCCTCACGAGCTGGGCCCAGTCTGAAGGACAGAGAGGACCGATGGACCACGCAGAAGTCGTGCCTGGTCAACCTTGGTCTGAGCCGGGGGCAGTGGGCTGAAGCTCACAGTCGCCTAAGCTCCCATAGCCCCAAATCCAGCTGCTCAAGAGCCTGAAATTCCTGCTCAGAGGAATTCGGGAGGAATTTAGGAGGCGTTGTGGAGTGTTCTGCTGTCAGGGTAAAGCCCAGGATGGGCCTGGGAAGTTTCATGACGCTGGCTGGCCCCAGGCAGAAGCGTTGCCAAATGGGCCCACGGGAGACAGAACACCCAGCTGGGCGCGTGATTTAAGATAGCGGGATGGTGGCTCAGGCTGGGAGGAGGCAGGGGAAGGACATGCTTGCCTGGAGGCTGGAGTGGAGGAGGGAGAAACAGGCTCAGAAAAAGGTGGAACCGGTTACCCGAGCAGGGAAAATGAGGGGCCCGGTGACTCCCAGGGGGAGGGAGCCAGAACCGAGCTCCTCGGCTGATTCTGGGCCGGCGCCCAGAGCCCAGAGCGAGTGGAAGAAATGAGGCGCGTCCCACGCGGCAACTCCAGGTGGCCGGTCCACTCTCCTGGGTGTCGCTGGCCATCAGCACGGTCTTGTGGCATGCTGGCGGGACTGGACAGGTGTCCAGTTCAGCGACGCCCCGCAGGGGAGGGGCCCACCGCGGAGCAAGACGGGGCTCCCATCGCGGGCACCGCAGCAGCGCCGGGCCGCAGAGGGGCTGCCACCGTCTCCCCCGTCTCTTCTCTCCCCTGTCTTGGCAAAGGCGCCAACACACGCTCAGCACGAAGTCAGACATCACCTCTCTCCCTGGCCCTCGCAGCCCAGCGTCGCTGTGACCCGTCGGCCTCTCATCTCCCTCCTCCACACCCCCCCCCACCACGCCTTCGTGCCGAGGCCTGGTCCTCTTTGCTGGCCACTGTCCCAGGCTCCTGGCGGGCCCCCCTGTCCGCTGCTCTCCACGAGAGTCTTGCCCAAACGTCCCTCCCAGCTCAAACCCTCAGAGCGCCTCCTCGCCTTCGGGGTGACCCACGAAAGGGCCAGTGCCTGCAGGAGGCCGGGGCCCGGCGCTGTGCACAGTGAGCCACGTCCTCAGGGGCCCCTGCTGCCGCTCCGCCCCCTGCCCAGCATGCCGCCCCCACTCCCCAAAGTCTGAAACGCCGGTGGTCCTCGGAGACGCACCCCCGGCCCCCAGGCTGGGTGGGGAACCCCCGCTCTAGGCTCCCTGGCCAAACAGAGCTTCATGGACGCCAGACACTAACGCGGGCTCTGGGCCCGGCAGCCCTCGCGGGCGTAACGGCGCAGCCGCACCTGCCAGCTCTCCCCGGGTCGCGTGTTCTCAGGGCTGGTCCCCCTGGACAGACCAGCGGCTGCCTGGTGACCGTTTTCACAGGGAGACCAGCCCTTTCTCATTCCCAGGCCTTGCGCCCAGTGACAAGCCCCGTTGTGGCTTTCGGCCAGGCTCCTCGGTGGCCGAGTGGCCAATCGGGTTTCTGGAACAGCAGTGGACTAGCCAGACACCCCCCGCCTCCCCGCCCATGGCCATCGGCAGCCTTGAACCCCTGCCGACCACCCTTTCCCCCAGGAGAAGAACCTGGCCCAGGAAGCTCACCGCCCGGCCAGCTGGGTTTCTCCTGCCAAATCCCGATCATCTGGTCGACCTGAGGAGCCAGCCCCAGCCAGGGGCAGGGGACAGAGGCGTGCTGGATGACTCCGCCTCCGTCTCCTGCCTCCAGACCCTCCCCTCTGTGCAAACCAACGCGAGGAGTCGGGGGATCAGTGTGTGCCAAGGGCCTAGGTGCACCCCCGCTTCACCTCTGTCTCCCTGGGGTTCATCGCAAGGACCAGCACACGGAGCCGCTTAGTCACCGTCTGCTGAACAGCGTGACGCCCGAAGCGCACAGCCCCGAGGGCGGCGAGGTGGTCGAGCACAGCGAGGTCCTGGGAGAAGTCAGACAGCCCGGGCTCCAAGCCGTGCGTCCTGAGCAGACCGCTCGACCTCCCCCGCGATGCGATTCTTTATCCGAAGAGTGAATACCACAGCAGTACCTACTTTCTTGGCGTCGGGAGAAACTCAGTGATTTCATATAGGCAAAAAGCAATTGGACGAGAGCGTGCCATGTAGGAAAAGCTCCGTTCCTGATCGCTGCAGAGAGGGCCCGGGTCGTTCCCAAAAGCCAGGCAGTTCGAGAGCTGTTCTGAGTAAAAGGGAAAGGAAATACGATGAACGCTGCACGTGTAGGTACACACACGTACAGGTGTGTACACATACATAGGGATGTGTCTACACACCTGTGATCGGACGTTTACTATTCTGAGATTATGTCCTTTCTGCTGTTTTGATATTAAAAATGGACTTTATTTCTTGAACTGACCATGATAGCAAAGCTAATGCTGCTTTACCTGTCTTGACAAACACATACACAGATATATTGCTCCCCCGAACGTTCCTGGCAGAGGCTGGGGAGCACTTGGCTGCTGGTCCAGAGGTCTCAGGGCGTCTCTCGCTCATGATGCTGCACAGCGGAGGGCGAGCTTCTCAGGCGTGGCTCTATCTCAACGTCACCTGGCGAGCTTAAAAAAACAAAAAAAAATGATGCCTGCCGTGCGACTCCCAGGGAGCCTGATGGATGTCAGCCCTGAAAAGCTGGCCAGGGCGAGACGGCGGAGCGAGCCAGGACGAGGAGGCGGGCAGAGGGTCGCGCTCACTCCCTTCTGTGTTTGTCTCTTCAGTGCATCCGAAATCCGGTGTCGACGGCGCTGCCGAGACTCTGGACCTGGCCCACCAGCCGGACCAGCCCGTGGGGCCTAGAGCAAGCCGAACCTGAAACGTGGCTGGAGGCAAAGCATGCAGAACCGAAACCGTCCTGCTTCGGGGACGTCAGGGGAATGCCGCGTCCTCAGAAAAGGCAGCCGCGCGGGAAGGATGGAAGACGGCAGTGGTGAAAACCCTCGTGCTTTATCCCCGATTAGCGTGTTGAAAGCAGATGTGATCAACCACCTCTTCTCCGCAGACCGTTCAGGCTTCGAAACACCTCGATCCCTACTTGGGTTGGATGAAGTCTCATTCTCTTCCCTCTCCTTTCCTTTGGAAACAGCTTGTCATAAGAACAGTCAACAGGACGTGAGGAGAAACGCTCCCAAACGTTGCCGGAGATGGCTCGCCGTTCCTCTCGGGGCCACAAGTGCAACGTCACCCAGCACACATGGCCCCACAGAAACGCGCCTCCTCTCGGCGCTGACGATCCCTCGTGGTCTCAGATACAGTTCTCATTATCTTTCAAATACGAACCAGATGTTTTGAACACGCTGCTTCGCAATCTCGTCCCGAATCTCCCTGTGTGTTGCCCAAAGAATCAAGCCTCTCGAAGACTCTTCCTGGGAATTTGTCAGTTTGCCTCGAACAGAAAAGTGTCTCCGTCGACGTGAACGGGTCGCAAGGCTCCGCTGCCGATACCGAGAGGCGTGAAGGGTTAATTCTGCAGGCGGTGGCACCCTCTGGTTTTCTGTCACCCGTTCTCAGGATGGGAGAGCGGCTTGCTGGCAGGCTGCTCCCTTCCCTTTGTCAGAGGCTGCCTTTCACTTTCTCGTAAGTGGAACCGGCCTGCTTTGTTTTAACACTTGCTTCGGCTCAGCTGCATCTTGCCTCCAGCACGCCGACCGGCTGCTCGTGTGATAGGGAAAGGCACAACAATACGGAATGATTAGCCTGAACAGAGGACGGGAATTTCTTTCCCTCCTGGGATCCGGCCGAATCACTACTACTAGTCGGAGCTCGCAGAGTCGCCTGGACGGTGTTCCCACAACTCAAACCATATTGAGCGTGAGAGTCTCACTCTTCCTGAGGCCACTGCTGGGTCCGGGCGGGAAGGGCGTCCAGCTGAGGTAGCAAGGGCAGAAACAGACACTTTCTGTGCTCTCAAATCAAGACCACAGCTGTGTTTCTTACTCCCGAGCACAGCTGCTGAAAATAAAAAGTGACCGAGCAAAGAGATGGGAACAGCCCGGGCTGACTTCGGCTGGCCAGTCACCGCCCAGAGGTGGCTTCGCCGGCGCGTGGGTCTGGGAAAGACACCTTTCGTGTGGTCTTTTTCTCCCCCCTCCTCCTGGGAGCCTCCAGCATGGAAAGGCTGAAGGGAGACGCAGACTCTGGTGCAGCGAGCTGTCTAAAGTCTCGTGTTATTTGTCGCACAGAAAATGCCAGAACGAAGTGAACTTTGGCTCCAACTCATTTCCCACTTCACCGTCTGCCTCACTCCGCCTCCCCTCCACCCCTCGCCACACCTGTGACGTGTGCGCGCCCGGCAGGCCGGCCTCTGAAAGCTCCGTCCTCCTCCACTGAAGGACAATCAGACCTTGAGACCCAGGCCAAACGTCACCTCCTCCTCGTGGCCTTTCCCAGCTCCCCCTGCCCCAGCTAGTCGGAGCCCCCTCCACGTACCCCCCTCCACCCCAGCATCTCTCTTTACATTTCATCTTGCTGTGTGTCATTTGGGGTTCATGGCTGAGAACCTCACTAGGCTGTGGACTCTTTGAGGGCGAGGACAGTGCCTCTTCTTTGTGTCCCCTGGGCCCGGCACCGTGCCTGGCTCCTAGGACAGGGAACATAGATTCACTCGGGGAGGGAGGGGGGAAAGGGAGCAGCACATGGCGGCTTCGGCCGCCCCGAGTGACCACCCTGGGGGCGGGTGTGCGGTCAGACACGCGACCTGCGGCTTCTCGTCCGCCGTGACCCTCCAAAGGCGTGAGTATCTTCCCCGAGCGTGATTCTCCATCCTGAACCCCAAACACAAGGCAACCGTTTCTTCCGGTGTCGTCAGCTGAAGACAGGTGATCCCTTCCAACGCCGGAGGCAGAACTGTGGCCGCTACCACGGGTGGACAACCGCCGCCCTCTTCCCGTGTGGGTTTGGCCTTGTGCCCTCTCGTGGGACCTCCATCTCCCCAGAAATAGTCCCTGAGCGAAAGCCGCTGTCCCTCTGCGGATTTGCTGGGGCGGGAGGCGGGAGGTGGCAGGTGGGGTTCGGGGCCCGGACCAGAAAACGTCAGCGGCCTCTTTCTCTCGAGCGGAGAACAACAGCCACACGGCACAGGGCCGCGGCCCTGCACCTGCCTGATGCCGTCCAGGGGGCAGGACGGGTCCCTTCGTGAGATATGTAATGTCGAACCGCTGTCCGCACCCCGGAAACGAATACAGTGTTCGTTGTCGCCTGGAACTGAAAAATAAAAACCGTTTGTTTTAATTTCTGAAATAAATCCATGAACCGGGGTCGTGTGACGCTCAGAGCGCCGTCCTGTGTGGCGCGTCCCCGACGCCGGGGCCTGCGATGCTGACCGGATCGACCAGAACATCCTCACCGCCGCCCGGCGGAAGAGGCACGATTCTTTTTCTTTTTTCTTCTTTTACAGATCCCGGCTCCGGTTTCTTCGTCCAATCGCACAGGAGGACCCGGCAGACCCTCCCTCCTCACATCAGCGGGACAGGCCTCAGCCCTGGCACCTTCCCGGGGGCCCGGCACCCCGGGACCCGCGGCCTCCGCCTGGCTGCCGGGCTTTGCCCACCGGAGCCCTGTGGGGGCGCAGGCTCGAGCGTGGTCCTGAGCTTGGGGGTGATGCAGACGCGTGAACCCCCGGGCTTGACCGTGGGCTCCCTGAGGCGCAGACAGCCTCGCACGCACACTCGCGGCCTTGGCACTGCTGCCGGCGTCCCGTCCCCCCCTGTCCCCCGGGCCCTTCCTGCCGTGCTTCTCGGCTCGAGCGCGCGCTTTGGTAGCCCGGGTCCCCGTCGCAGGGTCTTGCCCTTGCCCTCGGGTTTCTCGGTGCCATCTTTGGGGCTGGTTGTGGGTGGCAGGGTTCTTAGTCTCGATCGTGTCTGCACCGATGCCCTGGGCCCCGAGGCGCCCCGGAGTGGACGGCAAGGAAGGCGCCCTCAGCCCCGAAGCCTGTTGCCCTATGCGCTTAGTAGGGCTCCAGTTCGCCTCCGTTATCAGCCGCTTACGACATCCTAAAGGCACCAGTCCAGGAACGGTAGGCATTGTGCTGCCACATTTGCCCCCAAACAAGGACTTTCCCCAACCACCTCTGCTCCAGACAACCTTCTCTCCTTGAACCCAGTTTCGCTTTATTTTATTTTATTTTATTTTATTTTATTTTATTGCATTGCATTGCATTGCATTGCATTGCATTTTTTCTTTCCTTCAACCAACACCTACTGAACACCTGATAAATACCTCGCTTGACCCCATGTCTGTGGCTGTGAACGAGTCTAATCCAGTTCCTGAACTCGCCAAGTTCCCGGCCTGGGGACGATGGACCTTAAACCAGTGAAGGCAATGACAAATGCGCTTTTAGGGGGCGCGGGTGCCCCTCGAGGGCTGCAGGGAGCCCACCTTCTCACAGGACCTCAGTTTCTTTTATACGCTGGGCGTCCTGCTATTCACCTTACAGGGTTTGGTTTGGTTTTGTTTTTTTTCAAAAACTTCATAAATATAAAATACCTACCATTATTTAAGAGCCAGGGTTTATTTTATTTAATTATTATTTATATATATATATATATTTTTTCGCAGAAACCACAGTTTATTTCTCATTCACTGTATGTCCACTCCACGTTAGCAGGTGTTCTAGCCAGAGGTTTTGTTTTGTTGTTTTAATCCTTTTATCTATTCGCAAATTGGGAAAGCTCACCTAAGAAAAACAGGGCAAACGTGTGTAGCGCGTACTTCTGTCGGCCGCCAGTAAGTTAATGCGTGAGACTAACAGCTCCTCCGAAGGCAGACGTGCCGCCTTGCTTTCCTCCTCTGCTTTATTACGTGACGAACAGGCCTGCGGCGGATTCGTACGTGCGGGGCTCGACTCTCAGCGGCTGTGTGGACAGCGCGATGTTGTCCGGCCAGGGACGGGCGTGTGCCGGCGTCTGTCCTCAGGGACCGGGATGAAGGCCCCTTCTCGAGGCCGGCCACCTATCAGGATGCTGCGGAGGGGGATCAAAGCTTTGCCGTCCGTAAACGTGCCTTTTGAGACATTGGTTCCTACACTGGTTCTTAAGGAACATAAGACTCAGAAGGAACCTTTGACCCACCTTCTTATCTGCCTAAAGGAATGCAGACAGAAGCACCTGCGTAGAGGAAAGACACGTCCCCTCAGCATCACAGTACACGCTGAGTGCGGCAGACGGGGAGAAATCAGGCAAAGCCTGTTTGCCGGGCTGCCCCCGCCTCCCGTGTCTCTGGGTGGCCCAGCAAGAATGTGCTCACCCGTCTGCTCTTTCTCGCCTACCTGTAAATTGCCCACTTTCTCCTTGAAATCCCAGACCCCTGCCCTCCGTCTCCTCTGTGCGAAATGGGATATAAACCTTCACTGCCCGGTCGCCCCCAGATGTACGTTCGTACGAGACTTTGGACATTTTCTGTTACGAATCCGTCTCGTGCTAATCCGACGCTTAGCCCGGCTGGAAGAACTGGGAGGGCAGGAGAATAGTTACGTTTAGTGCTTCGGCTCGGGGCTGGCCGACCACCTGGTCGGCCAGCATCCCGGAAGGAAGAAGTCACCTGCAGCCGGGACTGTGCCCTGGGTTTTAGAGAACGCCATCATTTTACAGCAGAGGCCAACACGCCCATTCGAGGGAGCGAGGCGTGGCCCGAGGCGTCGCTTCCTGGCTTGGGCTGTCTAAGCACCCCGGTCCCGAGAGCGTTCATCTCCCCGCTCCTCTTCCCACGGCTGCCGCAAACTTTCACGCCGGTGCCGGCTCCTTCGCTGTCCTCTTCCCGCCAGGGCAAATGCATTTTTCAACGGACTCGGAGTGAGCCTGGGCTCTGGGCCGTGAACCTCGCCGTGCTTCCCCCTTTCCCTGCCCCTGCTGGAGGCACAGGACACGGCCACCGGGAGCTCGAACGCCCCGAAAGTGTGGTGCACATCGTTCATGATGGGGTGCCCTGGAGCATCCTCCTCTCGGACTTGCCCCTGCTGCGCCCTTGGCACCACGGGCCGTGTGTGCCTGCCCGGCACGGGCCGCCAGCGGCTGCCCATCAGGACGGGGTGCGGGGCCGGCTCCGTGAACCCCGATCCTGCACACCTGCCCGCGTGTGTCCACCCTGTGTCTCTCACAGATGTAAGAAGAGCCGTTGCTTTGCCAGTGTGTTCGGTGTTTTACTTGTTAGGATGGAGTATCGACTTCTAAGCCTACACGCTGGACCAGAAACCACAAGTCGCCGATGGGTTTTTCTGCTCGCCTCTGCACAAATAGATACGAGGATCTGAGTCGCGGAAACTGTGGCCGTTCACTTCGGAGAGTCTTGGAGGTCTTCATGGTTCAAAAGAACTTTCTAGAAAAAGCACATCTGAAAAGGGTCAAAGTTCTCCAGGGTTCGGCACAAATGTTAAGGGACGTTGACACATTCCAACCTGGGGGGATGAAATCGTGTCCCCAGTTTGAGGATGGGGAGCTAGGATGTTCCCCTCCCACTCCTCCTGGTGGCCAAATCCCAAATTCAAGGCCTCCTGGATCGGAACTGTCTTCGCGACAGAAGCAGTTTCAGGGGTCGCTGAACCCTGGGCTCCCCTTTCCCACAAACCCCAACCTAGTTAAACTCCTCCCTGTTGTATCTGAGCTTCTAAGGTTTTCTAAAAATGTACGTTACCCTGCATTCGTCGTGGCTGTCAGCGGGAGGGTGTTCCAACGCACTGCCCACCCCTCTTCCCGGAAGAATGTATTCATCTGAACTGCTCCCCCTGACCCTATCTACCGTACCACCTGACCACCCAAGCACATACCCTCCAGCACATCCTGCCTTGATCCTCAAGGCTTGATGTGTGCCCGGCACTTGGTAGGCATCTCAGACACAGTTGCGAAAGACGATGACGACGATGATGATGACGATGATGATGATGATGATGATGATGATGATGATGACGATGATGATGATGATGATGACCTTAGACATGGGGCACGTGCAGTGTCATAGCTCACAGCTCTGCACCAGCTTTCCCTCTCCAAATAACCCGACCTGTGCCAGGGGGCTTAACTTCCGACAGCGCGGGTTCTCGGCTCTCGACCGCTCCCCGCTGTCTTTCCCGCAGAGACCAGACTTCCAACTGTCCCTGCTGTTTGCATCCTGAGTTCTCCCCAAGCCGGTCTGCCTGGCATTTCCAAACATGCAACCCAGCCCGCCCCCCCCCCCGCCCTACTCACTCCCCCGCCTTGGCTGCTCTTCCCATCACCAATCCTTTCTGTCCTTGGCTCGCCATTCCCTGGACACGCCACTCAAATCCCACTCCCTCTACGATCCCTTCTCTCCTTCCCTGGCAAGAAAGAATGCTCTTTTCTTTAAACGCCCGGAGCGTTTGGGGCTTCTTATTTCTCTTATCGCATGTGCTTTGCGTTATAACTATTTATTTACGTGGGTTAATGCTTCCCCTAAAAACTTGACCGTGCCTTGCTAGAAGCAGACACTCAATAAATACGGGTAGAATGCGGGAGTGTCAAAACACGCTGAGATTGTGGACCCCACATGATATCAGAAGGAAAGAACCTTTGTCCACTACAGTCAGGAACAGCTCTGAACATTTTAAGTGGGGTCAGGCAGGAGCCACGTCAATGAACATGTTATTTTATTTTCAATGATTATTATACCCTGATTGTTTCAAACCTTTGACACAGTGGTTGAGGGTCTGACTGTTTTTTTTTTTTTTTTTTTTAATTCTAAAGCACACGGAGAATTTCCTCAGACAACTTCCTTTGTTTAGGAAACATAGCACTAAAAGTTGATGCTAACAACACCCACACCAAATTGAGTCTGACTCACATTTTCTACCAGCAGTTCCTGTGACCTGGATAAATTCTTCATGTGTACTCTTACTCCGCGGAATGCCAGCGCCCTGTCAGACAGAAACCCCACACAGCGTTCCTGCTGAGGGACGCTAGGTTCTAAAGATGGAAAATTCCCCAAGTTATAAGATTGAGCGCTTGAAAATCCTGTGCCTTCGGCATCTTTCCTCTGAAGCAGGGGTTGCCAGCTGCCATGGTACCAACGATGCGAACGCCACAGACTTCACTGTCCTCGTTGGCTGACTGTGAAGGACTTTTTGAGGTCTGCAGAAAAAAATACTTGCAACCGACGTACTTTCTCTAGCATGTTTTTCAAAAGACGAAGAAGGAAGCAGGACCGTTACTACTAGATGCCGCCCTTCTACTACCGTTACTGCCGTTACTGCCCAAATCGGGATTCGGCTGGTCCACGGCCAACGTTGCTGAACCTCCCTTTTGTTCAGGAGAGACGTTGGAATAATCAAAGGAAACGCCCTTGGGGGCAGCATGTTTTCGGTGCACCGGACGACCGAGAGGACGCGAGTCCTGCAGAGGAAACCGTGTCACAGATCACCGACGGCCGGCTTCGGGAGAAGAAACCAACGAGGACGTGTCTGACTCTGATTGTGGAGACACGCTCTAAGACGGGAGTGTCACGGGCCGTCACCGGAGCTGGGAGGCCCTCATCGGCGCGCCGAAGGGCTCGGTGACGGGGGGCGGGGGTGGCAGGCGATGCTTGGCAGGATCTCAGCTGACCTAGCGGTGAGATCAGTCTGGCGTCTTGTCGGTCACATTGGAGGCATACGCACAAGGTTACGTGCTCTTGCATCTCACCGCCGGAGGGGACAGCTGTGTCCCTTGGTCGCTGTTGCCACTCGCCGGCCGCGTCGCTCCCTCTTGCTCGCACAAGGCCCTGTTCTGTGAGCCTCACACCAGCCTCGTGCCTCCTTCTCCTCCTGATAGCGGCCGTGCACAGACCCTCACACACGGACACACGCACACACGCACACACACTGGCTGCCTGTCTTCCTTCCCACACAAACTCCTATCACATTCGGGGCCGTTCGCATGCACGCTGCAGACAACACACCCACCGCGCTGGCCTCTCGGGCCCTGGACGACTCACCGCTCTGGAGAACAGCCGCCCACAAGCAGGTCACACCCTGGGCGAGGTCATCACGTTCCCTGTCTCTAGTCCCGACATCCCGTCCGGCCACCGCGCGGGCCGCCCTTCTGCTTTTGTGTGACGCCTCCGCCACAGGGCCTTCCCGCCCCGGCAGCACCGCTGCCCCGACTCTCATCCTCCGCCGGTGGCCTTGTCTCCTCCCTCGCCGAGCGCGCAGAGGGGGCCCCTCCTCCGCCCTCCCCGAGGCCCCGCCGCCCTCGTTCGTGCCTTCGCTGTCCCGACACCACGCTCTCTCTGTCCTTTGGCATCTGCCCTTCCGAGGAAGAACTCTGGGTGACGCTGAGGCCGGTCACGCAGGCTCCCACGGGCCGACGGCGCACGCACGGGGATGTTGCGGGCGGCGCGGGACACCGTGGCGGGAACCGGACACGGGCCCTGCGCAGAGAACGCGTGCCCCTCCCGACGAACGCTTCCCTGTGCCAAAGGGGGGGCCACACCGGCCCGCACCCTCCGCTGCCGAGATGCGTTTCGCTGTGACTCCTCCACCTCAGCCCCGTCTAAGCGAGACGCCCCCGAGCGGACTCCTCGCACCCGATCGCGGCGGAGCCCCTCTGGCCCAGCCTCGCTCCTCGTCAGCGCCACCCGCCCTCCCCACGGGGCACGTCCCGACCGCGAGCGTCCGTTTCCACCTTGCCTGACCTTCGCGTTCGATCTCACCTGCCCGCTTCCTCGCCCTCAAAACGCGCCCTCTCCCAGCCACTCAGACGCCGCGCTTGTCCCACCTTTTCTCCTGCCTCTCCCATCGTGGCCTTTCAGAATCTGTCTCGGGCTCGTCTGTGCCACACACACACGCACACGCGCACACACAGACACACGCGCACACAACACGCGTGAGCGCCAGCTGCCTGGGCAGAGTCCTAGGCTCGCCCCACCTGGGCTTTGCATGCTAAGGATCCCTAAGGACACCTGCCGTCCCCCAACTCCTCCACCTAACCGCCCCGCTGACGACTCCTTCTGGCGACAGGCTGTGCTTTCAAAGTCGCGTGTCCCTTCCCCACCCAGCAAGCCAGTTCCCCCTCCCAGCCTCCCCGTCGCCGCAGGTGACTGGTTGAGCCCTTTGCTCAGGCCAGAATCATGGCCGCCACCCAGGTCCCCCTCGTCTTCACCCCCCACGTCCGGGCGTCCCCAAGGCCAACGCCACACAACCTTCTTTCTGAGCCGCCTCACGTCCGGCCTGTGTCGTCCCTGTGACCTGCTCCCGGGTCACCCTCTGTCCGCTGCTGTCCCTGCTTAACATACCCACCCCCCGCCCCCAAACCAGCAAGAGTCAACTTTTAAGAAAAAAGGAATTAAAATTAAAATGGTTTGTAACTGCTTTAACGGTACACAGGAAAATAATAATTTCATTACTGAAACGGCCCATTGCGAGAACACGTATGAAAATAAACTACCAGTGAAACAATTTGTAATTGCATAAAAACGAACAAGTTTAATAAGGTTTCAAGTGAACAAGCATAACAGAACAATTTGATGGGAATTAGTTTCATGAAAATTATTCAGCTTTTGATCAGTTCGATGGAAATTATTCATCTTTTAAATTGATAGAATTTGTATAGATAGGCACCACTTGTCCCCTTGTCTTTTAAAGAAATGATTTCTGTTACCTTAATTAGTGCTGTGAGGCAGTAGCTGTCATAAGCAGTGATACATGCAAGAAGGATTTTCAAATTAAAGGCTTAACAATACCCTTGCAAATGATCGCTGAAGCCTTTCGCATATACGCTATCAAAACAAAACTCCTGAGTATGAGATCTGCCTGAAATTATCCAATCAAATAAAAATCACTCAATGAATGTGCATCCTTTGCTATGGCATAAGAAGAGAAATACAATTTTATAAAAGTTTCATCTACCTATGGACTTTCATCGATTTACCTTTAAAAACAAATCCTTATTCTTAAACTCTTCC
Source organism: Eonycteris spelaea (assembly GCA_003508835.1). NCBI lineage: Eukaryota > Metazoa > Chordata > Mammalia > Chiroptera > Pteropodidae > Eonycteris > Eonycteris spelaea. The sequence continues at coordinate 462,342 of PUFA01000142.1, read as the reverse complement.
TGTATGAGCCTGGAAATTAAAATGGCTTTTCGCAATTTCAAGGATACACTGAAAAGTTCATTCTCTCACCCTCGACACTGTCCATAATCTTTCTTTCAAACTTACAGAAGTTTCCCTATTAACAGGAAAGGCTTCCGAGTCAGATAATCTTTTTAAAACAGAAAACAGTGTTTTGCCATGCTGCCCGAAACCTTCCCATCCCCCCAGCGAAGACCCACGGGCCTCTCCCACCAGGCCCTGCGCGAGTGGCCTTTCCTTTTCTCTTGACTTTCTCCCACCCTCCTGTTCCTGTGACTCCACAAGCCCAGGTGCCCTGGAGTCTTCTAGGCCCCCGGGACATTCGCTACTTTTCTGGTTAGCGGTGGTGGTACAGGCGGTGGGGTGGTTCGTGTGTGTGTGAGTGTGTGTGTGGTAGCCTGCCTCGGGGCCTCTGCACGAGCTCGTCCCTCTGTCTAGGGAACTTCGCCTCCCACTTGCTTCTGACTTCATCGCATCTTTCAGGGTTTATCCCGAATGCCCCCTTCCCGGAAAAGCCCGGCACGATCTCTGCTGGAGCAACACGAGCAGATGAAGCCAACGACCAACCACCTCTCTTCAATGTCAGCAAACACGCATCTTAGATCGACTGCCTGGTTGATAAGGGAGCACTTCCTTGTCTTTGTTTTCCATTCCTCGGTTCCTTGAGAGGTGGCTTCGGTGGGTCCGTGTTTGGCTGAGCGCCTGGGGGCCAGCGGTGATTGGCGGCGAAGCCCTCCGGGGTGGACCCAGGCCCTCTGGGCTGGCTGGTGGTGTGCCTCGTGCTGCTCTCTCCCTCTGACAAATGTCGGGCGTGCCCCATGCCTGAGGCCAGGCTCCCGGAGGCAGAGCGGAGATGGGGACTCTGGCACAAACGGTTTATGGGTGCGGGGGCTGCCAGGAGGAGGCAGGAGGGAGGTGAGGGAAGCAGGAAAGGGGAGGAGAGCAGCTAAGAGAAGAGGCAGTTGTGGCTGAAGTCGAGCCTCGGACTCGAACGTGACTGGCACTGCGGAGCAGGGGCTCTGGGCTCTGAGCGCCGGTGTCGGGCGCTGGCTGAGGACACCTTGGCAGGGGGCTGGTATAGGTCACCCAGAAGACACCACGTGGCTCCCGTCTGCTCAGGAGGCTCTGTGAGCCATTCGCCGCCAAGCTCGGCAGTCCTAGGCGCCCTCCAGGTGAAGGGCTGTGGGTGCGGGACCGAAGCAGGATCATCTCAGGGTGGGACTTCGCCACCTTGGCGCCACCCGCTTTTGGGGCTGGACAGTTCTCTGTTGTGGGGCTGTCCTGCCCCCTGTAGCCTGCTTACAGGCATCCCTGGCCTCGCCCACTGGATGCCAGGAGCACGCCCCCAACCCCACCCCGCATTCTAGACATTGCCAAACGTCCCCTGGGAGGCAGAACTGCCCTTCCCTCCCAAACCACGCCAATATTCCACGGTGTCCTCAGACAGTCCGAGGAGAGAGCTCCCAGCCACCTAGCTGCCTGTTCACAAGGGTGCAGCATCCTGCACACAACATTCCACTGTGTTTAAGTGTGCGTACGGTGTGCGTGCGTGCGCACAGGTGTGCAGTCAGGGCCCTAAGCTCCTCGACTAAGACTTGCTTAGCTAAGACTTTGTCGAGCCGGAAGGAAAAGAAGGATCGATGACTGCTAGCTACGTGCTACGTAACAAACAGCACTGGTGGAATTGAGGGACGGAGGGAAGATGGTCGTTTAAGCCGAGGCTGGCTGCCCGGCTTCAGGCTTCGGCAAAAGCAGAGACAGGGCACGGAGAGCGAGTCTGGGGAAGGAAGGACCAGGGAAAATTTGGACATGCCGAACTCGACGCGCTGCGGCCCCCCCACACGGAGGACGCCGTCGCTTAGAAGACGCCCACGGAACGGGAGAAAATATTTACAAATCGTATTCTGATAAGGAGTTAAGTGCCAACTACATAAGGAACTTCTACAACGCAACAACAAGCAAAAAAAAAAAAAAAGAACCTGATTTTAAAATAAACCGAGGACTTAATAGACATTTCTTGAAAGAAGATATACGAATGGCCAATAAGTACATGAAAATATGCTCTACATCACTCATCGTTAGGGAAACGCAAATCAAAACCACAATAAGATACCACCTCATACCGATTACGAAAACGTCTATTAAAAAAAAATAAATAACAACTGTTGGCAAGGATGTGGGGAAACTGGAACCCTTATGCACTGTTGTGGGGCAGGTAAAATGGTGCAGCCACTTTGGAAAACAGCATGGAGTTGTCTCAAAACACTGGAAATAGTATGACCATAGGATCCAGTAATTCCACTCGGATGGATGGATGGATGGATGGATGGATGGATGGATGGATTAGACAGACAGACAGACAGATAAATAGATAAGCAGATAGATAAATGGATGGATGGATGGATGGATGGATGGACGGATGGATGGATGGATTAGACAGACAGACAGACAGATAGATAGATAAGCAGATAGATAAATGGATGGATGAATGGATGGATGGATGGATGGATGGATGGATGGATGGATGGATGGATGGATGGAAGGATGGATGGATGGATGGAAGATGGATGGATGGATGGATGGATGGATAGATAGATAGATAGATAGATAGATAGATAGAAGCAGGGTTTCAAAGTGGTGTCTGCACACCCATGCTCATCACAGCATTATCCACAGTAGCCAAAAGGAGGAAGGAACACAAGTGTTCACCAGTGGATGAACGGATGAGAAAAACATGATACATACGTACAATTGAGTAATACTGAGCCTTAAGAGGAAAAGACATTTTGACGCATGCCGTAACACGAATCTTGAGACATTATGCTCAGAGAAACAAGCCAGTCACGAAAAAGACGGATGTTATATAATGCCACGTCTATGCGGGACCTGGGGTAGCCGGATTCATAGGGACGGGCAGTAGAGTGGTGGGTGCCAGGGCCTGGGGACAGGGGAATGGGAAGCCGCTTCATGGGGACAGAGTTTCAGTTTTGCAAGATGAAGAGAGTTCACAGCACGCAACGTGAGTATACGTAACACTACCGAGCTGTACGCTTACAACGGTTTAATGATGTAAGAAAGAATGCTACTATGCTTACAGAAAACAAAAAAAAGTTTTTGACAAACGAAAGGAAAGCAACTGATCTACAAAGGTCATATTTTCCTAAAGCAGCTATGCTCTTGTAGAAATTAGTGGTAGTATGTTATTTAAATTGGGGTGTAGTTTGATCAGCTATTTGCTCTATAACCCAGTCTGAAAGACAAATGCTTCCAGCACACCAAGGTCAAAAGTAGGGTTGCGATTCAAGGAGTTCAGTCTCTGGCCAGATTTGAATGACTTTCTATCTAGTCTCTAACCCGCTCGGCCTACCTAACTTTTGAAGTAGCAACGCATGACCTCCAACCATATGGCTTCCGTGTTTCCTTTCAAGTTTGATCCCAGCAAAGCTTCTTGATGAATGAAACCCACCGCCTTCCACCCCGCCCCCCGCAAAAAAAAAAAAAAAAAAAAAAAAAAAACTTTACAGCATTCCCAATCTGGTTTGCTCCAGGTCAAGTAAATGCACGAAAACCCATCATACGTGAACGAAATGGTTTACCAAATCACAGCCCCATCAAGGCTGAAAGCCAGTTCCAGGGTCCGGCTTTGCCAGGTGTCGAAAAATAAAAAATCGAAATAAAAAAAATCAATCCGTAAAAGAGCTGCTTTATAATGCAGCTTCAGGCGCCGTGCCCGAGGAGCTGCATTGCACATCTGATGCTTCAAACCCTGAACTCTTAGAACGGGGAGAATAACCTCGGGCTGGGCCAGAAGCAACAGCGTGCCCCCCAAGAACTGTTCGCAAAGACAACGAGAATGCGGATGCATGACGACCACGGGCCTGAAAATTAAACGCGTTGTTTAGAATTGGCGTCGCTACCTCAGCTGATCTGCAGCCACAGAAATCCCTCCTTCTACAGGCGTCATTGTCCCCTTTCCTTTCGCAGAAACACCCCTCGCCTCTGTCCCCGGATTGGAATACCCTTCGGGCTTCTGCCTGAATCGGTGCTTCCCGAACAGCTATTCTTTTCTTTTTTTTTTCTTTTAATGTCAAATAAGTGCTGGTTGCCTCTCGAAAAATAAGTAAATAAAAGACAACTGCTAGATTATAAACTTAGAAGGAGCGACCGACCCCCTGGGGCGGGACTGTCGTTTCTGGCATCCTCTGCCCCGAGAGGCAGCATCTCTCCTGCTCGTGGGGGTCCCTTGCCACTGGGACCCTCTGGACCGCGTCTGGCGGCTCCCCGGGACAGAGGCCACAGAAGCTTCCAACATCCTGGGGCACTTCCTCTTTCCCAGTTTCACTTTGATGTGACGTCACTGAAAAGCAAAGCTTCCCGCAGACACCTTCACTCGCTCAACCAATGTTTGTCGACGGCCGGCTTTGTGCAAGTCACCAGAAGACAGCCATTAGAACCCGAGCTTTTCTGGGTCCATTTTATTAAGGTGTCATTGGCAGACAGTAATAAGTCACCCTCGTAGGTGCATGACCTGTGACCGCCACCGCAGTCACGATATAGAATACTTCTATCACCCCCCAAATTCTCTTCGAATGTCTGAGAGCAGCTCTCGTGAGTTCTGAAGTGTCGTCTCTCGTCCACGCGAAGCATCTCTAGTTCTTTTGACTGCCCTTTCGTGGTCCTTCTCCATCCCGTCCCTCTCCTCTCCGTGGGCGTGGCTGTATCCAATCTCTTCCCACGACAGGGAGCACGGGGCCGAGCCCAGACCTGGGCCGGTCTACACACCAGGGAGAAGTTCCCATCCAGAGCCTCTACGTTTAATGCACTCTAAGTAAGGTCACGTTCATTTTTCGACAGAAGTCTCTGGTGCCGTCAGCTGTGATCTGTGCTGCTGGCCACGTAGTTATACCTAACCCCAGTCTGGACGTGCAGAAGCAAATGCTGGGAGACTCAAGACAGGGACCTCAAGCATTCTCATTGTGGGCTGACTTACTGCACCAATTTGCTAGGGGTTGGGGTGACCCTGATGCTATAATCATTTACGCTTCCTACCTTAACTGCGTCGCCTCCTAGCTGATAAGCAGGCCGAGGACAACTCTGCACCTGTCAAGCACCTCCCATCTTGCGTGCCCTCGGCCCGGCCCTGGGACGACGAAGACGAATCACACGGGGCCACTATCCAAGGTGGGTGACTCGGTGGCCTCCGGCCATGAGAGCGTCCCATCGGGCCCATCCGTGTGGTCCTCAGAACACCGCAGGCCCCAACGTCTAAGCGGCCACCGAGCCATGCACTCACAGCAGCACCCGAGGGCGTCTGCCTTCGGCCCCCGGGTCTGGCATGCGAGCTCTGGAAGAACATCTAGAAAGCGGACGGACTATCTGTGCCCCGCAGCGGAGCTCGGGGTCAGAGGACTGACGGGGGCGAGAGCAGGGGTTTAGCGTGTGGCCGGCCCACCTTCTCCTCATCCCGTTTTCCTAACCTCAAAACATCGCGTGAACTTCACTATGCGCATGGACGAAAAGATCATGGAAAAGCTAAACCAGCGTGAACGAGGCAGCGCGCTCCTGGACTGGCCCAGCTTACACGGACAGGTGCGCGATGAGCGTGTCCGTGGTGAATGGACACCCCATTCGGGGAAGTAGAACTCTACGTAATACGTCGCACACAGCACGTTTGGGCTGTGTCTAGCGCAGGCCGCTGGAAGTTCCTGCGGCTACTGGACCTCTCAAGTGCTCCCCGTGGGCCCCGGGTTGGGGGAGGGGGGCAGGCTAGGCACGGGAAGCTGAGGGGAGAGACGGGGCTTCAGCATGACCCCCAGAGGCCTGGGCCTGGCCCGGTCACCGACAGCTGAAGACTGCTTTGGTCCCCAAAGTCCAGGTGGGGGGAAGTAAACCCCTCAGGTGTACGTCCTTAACGGGCGCCTGGATTTCTCCGGTGCTGGTTTTGTCCTGCCTCTGATGGGGACAGTGTGGCCATCCCTGCCCCCATCAGAGGCAGTGACGGGTGACGGCGAGTTCCTTACTGCCTGGGTGAAGAAACCGAGGTGCAGTCACGGAGGGGCGGGGTGCTGACAGCTAGGACCCCAAGGAGTGAATCTGTGGAAAAGAGTCTTTTCCTCTGGAGGTTCGTCTTGAGCATGATCTTCCAGAACAGCCCTGGGCTCAGGCCCCTGCTGAAAGGCTTCCCCGGCGGGAAGCAGGCGTGTGACCCCAACGTGACAGCTGTCCATCGGTGCGATGGCCAAGGCGTGAACCGCGCGTGTGGCTCGTTTTGTTTTTCCCTCATTTCCACTGGGAGAGCCGCCCCCATGGGTGGGGGGTGGGTGACGCTCATCCGATCTCCCCCGGCCAGGGCCCTTTTCGGTTCTATTGTTTACTTTCTTGTCCCCGAGCTTTAATTTATTTATTTATTTTTCGGTGGGGAAGCTGCCTCGCAGCTCGTCTCATGTTATTTATCTTTTCCTGGAGGGGCTTGTGACAGTCCAGGGTGCTGTGCATCCGGTGCGATTGTTTATCACCGGCCCCGCCGTGGCCGGAGCGGCCTCCTGGCCAGCACTTCACGTCCCGAACGCGGAGGGCGGGAGGTCACGCGGGGCGCTGGGGTGACCCCTTGGCCCCCAGCCGGGGCTGCGGGGGCTCTGACCGCGGGCGTCCCGGCGCCCTTAGCCAGACCGCCGCGCGGCTCCGCCTGCTCTGGGAAGTCACCTCCGAGCGCCACCAGCTCGGACGGTTCCCCCGGCGGGGGCGGGCGACGACCCCGAGGCGCGTGTCCCCCACCGGTCCCATCCCGCCCCGGTGCACGGCCTCGCGCGAGTCCAGCCGCGGCCGCCGTCGCCGGCCCCCAGGGAGGGCGGGGGGCTTTGCACCCCTCGCGTGGCCCTGCCCGGTGCGGGACTCGCAATGAGCCCCGAGGGTGACCTCGGGGTGCGCCGCGTCGCCCCCCTTCTCCTCTCCTCTCCTCTCGCCGCGTTTCCAGCCCTCGCTCTCCCCGTCCTTCCCTCGGAGGGGCCGGAGGGGCCGGGACGCGAGGTCCCGTCGCCGTCCGCGGCGCGCGCAGGGCGCACGGGCCGCAACCGCCCCGCACCGCGCGCGCGCGCCGCGGGGAAGATCAAACGCCCGGGCGACCCCCGCCCCCCTTCTCGGGCGCCCCCCCGCCCCCGCCCGGCCACATTGTCAGCGGGACAATGGCTCCCGTGTCAGTCTGCTTGGCACCAGTTTTGTACGATGCAGGAAACAGCGTTTCCTCTCGGCGCTGGAAAATTAACTTGGGTCGTGCTTTTCCCTTTTTATTGAGAATCCGCACACACCCCGGGAAACCCGAGCTCCGGGAGAGGGGAAGGGGCGGCCGCTGCAGACACCCCCGAGTCCCGCCCGGCCGGCCCCTTCCCGCTCGCGTCCAGCCGGAGGAGGAAACGCCGCGCCGAACAATGAGATGGCCCGGGTGTCTCAGCGGTGACCCTCGCGCCGGGGCCATCGGGCCTCAGCCCCCGCGGCCCGTCCGAGTCAAAGGGGAAGCGGGCAGAAGGGGCCCCCGCCGCCCGGAGACCTCCCCACCCCCACGCCGCCCCCGGCCCCAGCAGGTCTGCTCCAAGGTGCCCAAAGCCCTAGCGCATTCCCTAGGCGGTCCCCAAATTTGCATATTCAAATGACCGTTAGGCTCACAAATCGCTAGCTCATCTTACCCGTTCCATTTTGTACAGCTAGTCGGGTGCTCCTCTCCCTTTGCCCTGATTATGTCCTTGGAAGAACGGCCCTTGATTGCAAATCCTGCAGGCAGGGTCTTCTTTGCCTTCATCCTTAAATATGCAGCCGGCTGCGCCTGCCTGGGTACCCTGGTCCTGGGTACCCCTGGCCTGGGTACCCCTGCCTCGGTCTCCCATTGCCCACGTCTGTAGGGGAAGACAGAACAGCTGACTGCTGACCTTACCGCTGGAATTTACATGCATAGGGAATCTACACGCCATTTCCTATACATTACCCGTGCGTGCACACGCTGTACAGAACATTTCTAGAACACGGGCCATCCATCCCGCTCTCCCCCTGCCCTCGATGGCGTCTGGAGAGAAGAAAGTGGAAACACCATTGCAGTACGATCACAGGTGACCCTCTCCTCATTACAAGCGTCTTTTGCAACCAACTCTTTGAATATTTTATGTAAATTTCGTTTGGGAAAATGTTATTTCCCGTCAAATTTTAAACTCGATTTTTTTTTTAAATAGACTTTTTTAGAGCAGTGTTAAGTTCACAGCAAAATTGAGGGGAAAGTACAGAGAGTTCCCATCCACCCCCGCCCCTCCCCACATGCGTAATCTCCCCATTTACCAGCATCTCTCACCCGAGTGGTACATCTGTTACAATCGATGAACCTACGTTGACACATCTTACTCACCAAACGCCCAGTGGCCCACATTAGTCACTGGCTGTATGTTCTGTGGGTGGGATAAATGTATATGACGTGTACCCACCATCATAGTATCATAGAGCAGTTTCGCTGCCCTAAAAATCCCGTGTTCCCTCCATCTTCTCTAAGCCCTCGATTTCTGAGTTTATCATCACGCCTAATCAATGTGAAGATCAAAACAGAGAAGGCTGAGACAGCGCTTTGAGGACTTCCTACTCTGTGAGCAGGATATAAATAAGAATCACTTACTGAAATTACAGGTCTATTGTTGGCACTAGCTTCTAACACTTCGGGTTTAGATCTGCCTCTTTTTCTTTTTTTTCTGACTACCCAGTCGTGGGGCCCCTTCCTTCTCCTCCAGCTGCAATAGCTAATTGTTTGTACAACAATACGAATATTTAAATCCTCCAGGGAAGCGCCCTGGAGCCCTCTGGGGCCCTTTGTAATGAAAATCATCCTCTAAGAGTTTGGCTCCCAGTTGCTCCAGTCTGTACCATCCCCCGCCCGGCCCGGTCCAGAGAGAGAGTGTAGAGCGGAGCCCAGGGTGAAGCTGAGGCTGCTTAATGCTCTTGAATGAATGAATGAATGAATGAATGATCAAATTCTATTTTTGTTTGCATGTTATCTTATTTGTAAATGAGACAATAGCCTGTGCTCTGTGGGAATAAATTTGGGAAGAAGGAGGTGGCACCATCCCCGAGAGGTATAAATTTGTCGAGCGCATCCTCGTTGCCCGACAAATGGCTTTTAATAATGAAAAAGTTGGCCCTCTGCCATGGCTCTCCCACGACGAGGTGAGAGACTCGTGGCGGAGTGTGCAAAAGCCCATGGTGGGTGAGTTACTTCTTGGGGGGGGGGTGCTCCTTGCTTTTGCAAAAACACTTACAGGCCCCGAGGGCCTCGCTGCCCGCGGCTTTTTCTAGAGTGTGCACCTGATTTGAACCTATTGTAGTAGTGGTGATTTACCTGGAGGTATTTTTAATACGTGTGTGAGCCTCTTCCAAGGTCTCTTTGAATCTGCAACACCTCTTTCTGTCCTGTATCTAGACACAGATGAATGTCTGATGTTGATAACGGGTGACTGTCTGGGAGTGCATGCAGGGGACGAAAGGCATTAGGTAGCACATTAAGTGATGCTAATGCCCTCCAGTGGCAGTTAGTTCTCCAGTGGCATTGAGGATGTGCTTCTAGGGACCAGCAGAGAAGGATCTTCTGCTCGGATGATTCCATTTGAGGTCCCGCTGCTCAGGACGATTTGCAGACGTCTGTGTCGGAAGAATGACAACCACAGGCAAGGGCAGGTGGCTATCCCCAGCCTATTCATGCTGGAAATATTCAAGATCGAACTATTTTTCCCGACAGCGACCCTTAGAAAGAAATTTCTGAATATGCTCTGTGCTCTATGAACTAGAAAGAAAAGGAAACGTTTCTGAGAAGAAATGCTCAGAGCTGGGGGTGGTGGGCAGGGGATGATGGAAGGTTTCGATCCTCTGTTCTCTCCGATAGAAATAGTTTTCTGTAGCCACAGCGTCAGATTCCTGAGGTGCCGTCTGTCCACACACCTGCTGGTGTCTCTACCTGGCTTTATGGCCATCTCAGGCAGGCCAGTTGTTCCCCTCCCCCCGCCCCCAGTCATCTCACAAAAGGATCGCCGAGTTTAGTTTAAGCTGAATGAGCTGTGTAGCTTCCTGGATGACCTTCAGCGAGATGGATTTTAGGGCCGGCAAATGTAAAGTGGTCGCATTGCACTTTGCCTTCCCACGGACCATTCATGTTGGCTTAAGCCGTGTAGGTTACTATAGCTGAACCTTTTATTTTCTGCTGAACCCTATCTGGAAAGTTAGTTCTTGTCTGCATTAAATAGAAGTCCACATGAGGGGTAAGGTTGGGACTCAGCAAGCAGCCGTCTCCTGCCACCTGAGGCACCCACCTCTGCCCTCTCTCCTCGCTGGATTTTGGGCCTGCTGCTGGGGTCCTGCCCCACCCCCGCCCCCACCCCGAGTTCCTACCCAGGTTTCCTGCCTATAATCTTATCCTTCTAGGACTGTCACCAGGACCCTTTTCTAGAACTCCGGTCCCTGGACTGCGGCCTGGCTGGGAGCCCTGTCGGACACCCCTCGCTGACGCCCTCCCGGGGGACATGTTCACCCCGACTTCTCGCAGCTGTGTTCCGTCCACTGTTTCGGGGGTCCTCTCATTTCCTCTTAGGCTCCTTGTCCTGGACCTGGAGCAAAGGTGATGACAACCTGTGGACACAGACCCCCAGCAGGGTCAGCCCTCCCGGCCTCCACACCGCTCCCGCCCAGGCCCTTCCTCCGCTTTCGCTTCGGCCTATGGCAGGTGTCTGGCCATCTCCCTCCCTGGACCCGAGCGCCGTTCAAAACCTTCCCAAAAGGAGGCCGGTTTAATTTTTTTTTTTTTTTTAATCAATAGGGGGTCAGAGTGGTGACGTCTTTTAAAAAAGGAACAAGTGACTCACAACAAGACGTGAAGTCCCCGGCGAGGCTTGCAGTCAGTCGCTTTTCTCTGGGTAGAAACAGTCTTTAAAAATCTTAAACGTGTTTAGTATTAACGGACAACAGCTTATAATATTTTACTGGCGATGGCTTGTAATATTTTAAGCTTTAATTACTAGATGGCTCTACCCTGTCCTAAGTAGTTTAGGATCTGTAAGTAAATTCAAACTTATTATTTAAGTGTGATTTAATTAAATCCAGCATATAGATGAAAGATAGTAATAACATTCAGTGACTTCACCCCCAATCCTCAGGGGACTGGATTCAGTCCCTGGTCCTATGTATGTATTTGAGTGGAAAACACCTATTGGACTCACCTCAAACCTTCTGGCCCCCTACCCACATGGACCCCTTTCCTGTGTGACCCCGGGATTCACGATGACAGGAGGGCTGTCCTTCACCTATGGAGGTGGAGCCCACAGATATGGACACACACCTGTCTCCCTGCCCCCTCCGCCCAGGGCAGACCCATCCACAGGCCTGGCTGAGCCAACAAGACTCAAGCTCTTGAAAATGCAAACTGTGAAGAGAAGCAGGCAGAGGAGGTTGGCAAAGGGGCCGTTTTAACGGGGGAGCCCACTGGGCACTTGTGGGGGTCTGCGTGTGCGGCGTGAAGCACCCGCACACCTGCCCCTTCACGCGGCCCCCTGAGGTGGGCCTGGTTTGCAGGTGAGGAAACCGAGACTGGGCAGCCGGGCCGCTCGCTGCGCTCACCTGGCCGCAGTCAGGGGCGGGACCCCAAGCGCCATCACTTCCTGGTGGGCAAGGGAGGGGAGAGCCCGGCCACCCGGGCTGAAGCCCCGGGCTCAGCTTCGCCGGATCCCATGGGACCACCCACCACCTCCGTTCCCTGCTGCCTGTCTAAGCGAAGCCAGCTGTCTGGGTCCCCCGCTGGCTCTGAGAACCCTTCCGAGCGCTCCTGGGGTCTCAGGCCCACGCCGCGTCTGAGACGCCGAACGCTCTTTCGCATTCTCCTAACCGCAGAGCTGGAATCAGGGCACAGTCAGGAAAGGAGCTTGGGCGATAAAGAAAATTCTCGAGAGGCATGAGGTGCGCGTGGGCCGCTGACACGATGGACTTGGTGCGAAAGAGCTCAGAGCCGGTATTCCTCCCCCACGCATCGTCCGGAGGCGGCGACCCCGCCCGCTGGCCGACTGGCTGTTTTCCTCAAATTGCTCAATTAACACGCAGAGACGTTTTGCAACCCCTTCTTTTATGATCGTGATATCTCGCTGGCGCACACTGGGAAATATTTTTAAAAATTAGGCCTCAGGCTTCTGTGAATGCTAAAAATAGTAAAGAGGCAAGCCCGAAATACCCACGGATCAGTCAATCACGAATCTGAAGATTCGCTCTTTTTTTTGATAGGTTTCAGTGTTTTTTAAGAAACTTTGTATTTTAGAGTAGTTGTAGGTTCAGGGCAAAGTTGAGCAGAGATTATAGAGCGTTCCCCTATACGCCGTGACGCCTCCCCTCAGCAGACAGACAGGCACGTACGTGCATGCACACACACACATATGCATGCATGCACACACGCACACACACAGCCTCTCCTGCTGTCACATCCTGCGCATTTGTCACAACCGATGACCCTACACTGACACATCTTAATCACTCAAAGTCCACAGTTTACATTAGGCTTCACCCTCCGTGTCGTACATGCTGCGGGTTTGGGCAAATGTACAGTGACGTGGATCTGCCGTTATAATGTCACACAGAGCAGTTCGACTGCCCTACGAATCCTCTGTGCCCTGCTCTTCATCCGTCCCTGGCCCCGGCCTCCGGCCACCACTGATCCTCCTACTGTCTCCATGGTTTTGCATTTTCCAGAATGTCACGGAGGTGGAACCACGCGGTGTGTGGCCTTTTCAGACTGGCTTCTCTCACTTAGTGAAGGGCGACTCTTTGAACCCAGCGAAGCAGTGGCTTTATGTGAAGCTCCGATCTCTGTCCTTGGCCTCCAGAGCTTGGTGTCCCTGCTGCCTTCTGCCCGCTGACGGCTGGGCGCCTCACTCTCGGTGTCCCCAGAATACTACCTCACAGCATGGACGTGGCACAACTTTCTTCATTGAGTTACAGAAAGCACAATGGCACATTCACAATCAAAACACCCTCTTGCCATTTAAGAACGACAACTATCCGGCAAAAAGTTACTTCCATGTGACGTGCAATATAGCCTGTGTCGAAAGACGCGGCCTACGCTCTCCAGATCGATGTAGTTGGAAGCATTTTATTAATGCTACTCATTCCCCCAAAGGCAAACTGCCACGAGATGTTCATTTTCTTAGATCTTGGCCTCAAAGATTCAAACGGCGTCTCAATAACCAAGGGCCGTTACCCCGGGGGATCGCAGGACTTTGTGGGTCAGCGGCAAAGTGGCTGGGGTCCCAGAGCCTCTCTCTCCGACAAGCCCGACCCTTTCAACAGAGGGTCCCACGGGCGGCCGGTGGAGCCAGACGGTCACGGAGGTCGTTGGGGAGCGTCATGAATAGCACGCCGCGACGAAACAGTAAGTCCCGCGACGGTGACGGTCACGGTCACGACAGCTCCCGCGCACGGCGTGCGTCGGCCCCGCGCCACGCAGCGTGCGTCAGCCCCGCGCTTGGCGGGTCACCACATAGACGTCCCACGGCGAGGTGGCACTGTCGCACTGCGATCGCCCCCATTTCGCGGAGGAACACACTGAGGCTCCGAGAGGTCGGCCGATCTGCACCGGACGCAGGCAGGTCCCGCTTTGAGGGGCCGGCGGATGTGCACGTGACTCGGTCACGTGGCCCTCGCTGGCCGCGCCGCATTCTCTTCCTTCATACGGGACGGGTTAGTGGGGCTTTTCTGAACAGAAATCGGATTTTAGGTGGTGGTTAATTATAACTGCTGCGCTTTCTTGATCCTGAAATCATAGGATTCCTGCTTTTTCTTCTCCACCACCGTTAAGAAAATCGTTTTTATTAAATGTGTTGGTGTGACATTGGTTATAACATCATATAATTTTCAGGTGTATCAGATTATAATTTGACCCCCACGACCGTTTATTAAAGTAGGACAGCATTTTAAGTGTAGAAAACAAATAAGCCAACGCCAAAGCTGGTCACAGTCTGCCCAGCTACTCCAGAAGACTCAGTGGCCAGAGGAGGTCCAGGAGGGCCAGCGGCCTGTCAGCTCCTGCCTCTGCTGGCCTTTTCATGAGGCCCTTGACCTAAGGGCTCTTCCAGGGCCCAGGGCTCTGCCGGGTCACGTGGCATGATGCATCAGGGACAGGAGGGCTCCGGAGGGGGCGCACCCCTGCTGTCCTGGTGAAGGCCACAGCCATTCTCAGCCGTGCCGATGGGGCGAGGGGCGCTTGACCGTGCACGGGGGACGCTAGTGGGCGGTCCCCGGTGGCAGTGAGGTTGGGGACGCTCAAGGAAAGGATGTCTTGGGATGAGAGGGGCACGGCAAGGCCATCGCGGAGATGACAGGCCCCGCCCCAGGCAACCTCGGCGGGTCAAGGTTTTCGCTCACTGAAGGAGCTGGGGGTTTTCTTCCATAAAGCTGAGGCTTTGTCTTGTAGCTTCAAAAGCAGAGACCCATGGAGAGGGTGGATGGGCAGCCAGACCGGGGTGAGAAGGAGAGGGAAGAAAGCAGGGGAACGTGGCAGTCCCCTGCAGGGGTGGCCAAGTGATCCGCGTCACATCCCAGTGGACGGGCGGGAGTCTGAGGGTCTCCAGTCCAGAGGCGGGGCTGGTGACTGGAGACACTAAGCATCAGGGGACGCTTGAATTCAGACAGGAAGCGGGGGCTTAAAAGATGCTTTGAGGAAGGGAAGAGGGTCTAGGCTTTAGGGAGCAGCTGGTCAGTGTAGACAGTGTGTCGGCCGCCCAGGCCAGACCCCAGTAGATACCTGCCATCGGAGGGCAGAAGCGCCGTCGGCCCTGTGGGAACGGGCACTGGAGGGCGAGCTGCGGAGCCTGTGGACTGACGTCACCAGTGCAATAACAGCTGACACTTACTCAGGGCTCGTTCCGGTCCAGGAGCTGTTCTAAATGCTTTTCTGGATTCCTCCTTTAATCTCAAATCTAATCTTTAACTTGAGAACAGAACTATTATTACGTCATCACCCTTTCTCTGGAGAGTAAGACACTGGGGCCTCGAGAAGTTAAGCAAGTGGTTTGCTCAAGGTCATGTACCCAGAAGAGGCCGAGAAGCCCTGGCGGGCGGCTACACAGGCTATGAGCCTGTCTACCCAGCTCGCCAGCAGGGGCTCTTTGTTCTCCTCCTGGTTTCATGTTGCTTTCTGGGTGTGGGTGACGTTTTCCCCAAAGGCGGTGATCTTGACCTGAATGAGAGCTGAGCTGACCTGAGCAGGCAACTCCTTCCTTCTGCGGATTGCCCAGGTCACCTCACACAGACGGGTCTCCTTCCTGTCCCACAGGCCTGGGATCAAGAGACCAGAGAGCTGGGGGAGCTTCCGGGAGAGTGTAAGCTGTGAGCCCAAGGTGGTTTCCAGATCCAGATTCACTGTGGACAAAGCACGTCGCGGGCTTCCTGACAGAGAGATTGGTGGTCAGAATAGGTTTCCTATGAGGTTCATCTGTGACTCATGTTTTATGATTTTATGTTTTATTTGCAGTCTTCTAGAACCTTTATTTTTCCAACCATTGGAACTTCTCCATAGGTTTTAGGAAAAAATAGCCAATTGTCTTGCAATATCGTCTTCCTGCTCCTAAAGTTGCCTAGGATGCTTGCCAACAAATCCTGGTTTTCTAAACATAGTTTTGAAAGTCCTTTTTAATGATATCGTTAGATGATTAAGCATGGTTTTCTATTCTTTTACCCTAAATTTCATTTTCTTTAATGATTGCCATTCACAATTTTTAAATAAATAGGACGGAGAAGGGAAAAAAAGCTTTCAAAGCTTGTGCATTTCCTCCCTCTCCACATAGATACTGTTTTTTTCTTGATTCTTCTTTGAAAGAACATTCCTAGTCTCCTTCTTCCTTTTCCTTCTTGATCTTGTTTCTGCTTATCTGTTACTTCTTAATACAGCAGTACTTTTCAAATCAAGTGGATTTTTCAAACCGTGAGTTGTTTCCCCATGCGAGTGCTTTATACCTACTCAGACCTCTTCATCCACACACTGGATTTGCCTGCCCAAAACTCATGGGAAGGACACGTGTCCTCACGACTACCGGTGAAAGCAAAGCTCTGGTCACCAGGCAACACGCACTGTCCCTCGCTTCTCCCTGGATTCATTTCTTTCCTAGGCTCAGGTCCTCAAATTTACTTTGGGCTGACAGTTTACATTTTTAGTTTCAGACTGAAAAAGAAAAACGTGTTTCATTCAGAGAACATTTTAAACATATACATATATATAGGAAAAATACACACACACACACACACACACACACACCACACCCTTGCCCACCTAGCTTCAGCATTATTAACATATGACCTATCTTGTTTCATCTTTACTCTCTTTGCATGATTATGGAGTGAATCTCAGACATTTTACCACTTCCTCCATGATTACTTTGGTATGTGAAAAAAGGGAATTTTATTTAAATAATAAACTCTTATGTAGCTGGGTTTTAAATTTCAGCCAGAAAAAACACACCAATATTTGCCTTGGTGCTTCAGACATTGATATGTTTTATGTCCAAAAGTAAGATTCGTTTGTCCTCTCTTGACATGAATTTGTTCCCTTCTGTGAGGCTAAACAGTTATCTTCCAAAATACAGACACGGCAATTCTGATATCTTATTCCGCAGAAATTTTTATTATCAAATCATCAAAGCAAAATCATTAGCAGTCTAAAAATTAGGAGCAAGCAACTGACAATGTTATGTTTTTCAGGCCACAATAGGAAGCAATTGAGCAGTTTAGCTAGAACTTGATTTTATGGCATCTTATTTTTTCAACAGTAAAAACTAAGGCTGCTCATATTCAGCCCTTCCCTCCACGGGGCAGGTGAGTTTGGGGACCCGACTCTGTTACAGATGCCAGGTGTGCTAGATTTTGCATCCGATGTCGGCTCAGGCGCACGCCGCAGCCCTGACTCGGGCGGGCCTGTGGTCCGGGACAGGGCGGCTGGGCTTCTCCATGCCCTGGGCTGAGACGCACGAGAAATGCATCTGGGAGGAGTCTGGAAGAGGTGCAGGAAGGAAAGGGATGGTCTTCCACCGAAGCCGCCAGGAGACCTGCCCTGAAGCTCTGTCTGGAACTGGAGGAACTCTGCAGACTGAAGGCCGGAGGTCCAGAAGGCTGCTGGCCACCCCTACTTACTCAGAGGTGGAAACGAAATTCCTGGCTTTTAGTAAACTTCCTAGTCACAGCCCAGCTCAGCTATTACACAGAACTCAGAGACATTATGTACATATAAACGATTTTTGTCCCGCGTTGAGATATAGTCATCTGATGAGGATGAATTTCTGCTTCCTTAAATGTTTGGACCTCAGCCAGACTATCACTTTAAACCCTGCCTTGGCTCCAGCAGCAGAATCAAGAAGGTGGCTTCCAACTGGCTCAGACCTGGTCGTCACCCCCACTCCCCTCTCCCCGCCCCTCCCCACATCCCACCCTGGGAATACCCCGCAGCCCAGAATCCTCCCGGGAGCTTCTCTTGGACCCCTCCTTCGCCCTCACCTTGACCCCCAAATGTATTTCTCTCTCATCCCGTCTCGGAACTACTAACTGGAGCTCCCGTCCATCACAGTCCAGCCCTATCCTCTTGCCTCTTATTAGTTTGTTCTTCATACATTGATTTAATCGTTGATGCCTTTCCTTTCAGTCTCATTCCCCCTTTAATCCCCTGTGTGCTGGTCTAACCATCCTAAACCACCCCTCCCTCGTACCGGCAGGATTAGACACAGTTAAATGGATCTACCAAGTCATCGAGGTCCCTCAGCCTTGCCTGCTTGACCTTGACCTGCCTGTCCCCTGGCACCTCTCTCCACTGCTGGCTTCTCCTCCACACACCCCCCCTAGCAGCTGGCGGGGTGTGCTCCCTTCACCTTCTTTCCAGAACATCTTCTCTCTCTGGTACAAATCCGTTACTGCCCTCAAAACCATTCCCATTTCAGTAATTCATAATTCTTTTTAGTACGACTGTATCTTGTTCCCACTTTTAATTGCAGTGGAATTGTTTGCCAATGTTTTATGTAAGCTTGGCCATCTCACACGCACTGTAAGGCCTTATAGCACAATAATTACATCTTCTGGGCTATTTCCAACAAGACCAGCCATGACTGTGTAAGGGATGCGCGCAGAAAATGTATCAGCTGAAAGAAAGAATACATTTTCTGGCTCCTGCATCATGACATAAACCTTTTCCTTCTGATTGCTCAGCCAGGTCACTGTTGGATTATGACAATGCACACCATTAATATTGTGTGCGCACGCATTGCATGCCCAACTGACTAAAAAACATGCCAGCATCAAATTAACTTTATTTTGGAATTATTTATGATAATGAAATTAAAATGTCCAGCCATAGGATAATATTTTGCAGCTATTAAATATAATAATTACGAAGGCTACGTAGAAACATAGAAAAATAAGAGTGGTCTGTGTGAAAAAGACTAGCACGAAATCTACCAGAGTGATCCCGGAGTTTATGTTGAGACAATGCAGTCTGGATTCACCCTCCAGCCCTCTCCTCATCTTTTTCAAGCCTCTACAATGTTTTCTAACTAAAAGAGTGTATTAAAAATAACATATTTTTAAATAAGAGGAAAAAATCAATAGCTGACAGTTACATGCTGAGATAAGATAACCTTTGGCAAAATTGTTAATTATAATGAATAAACAACCCTCATACAGGTT
Organism: Eonycteris spelaea; assembly: GCA_003508835.1. Taxonomy (NCBI): domain Eukaryota; kingdom Metazoa; phylum Chordata; class Mammalia; order Chiroptera; family Pteropodidae; genus Eonycteris; species Eonycteris spelaea. Next base: position 443,610 of record PUFA01000142.1, on the reverse strand, counting down.
TCCTTAGAAACCTACTTTTCCCATAGTTATTGTTCCCTTCTGTTTTGCCTTTCTCTTGCAGGATTGTGTCTCGTGATCTCAGTCTGGACTTTTTTTTTTTTTTAACTCTCCTAGAATAACTTGAATAAAACTTATCTGCCTTACTACCTCTTGCTCAGCCGTCAATTATTCCTAAGCAATGACAAGGCTAGATGTTAACGAGGTAACACGCAACCTCCCTTGGTGAACACACATCTAGAAATCGTGACACAGAGGACTACTTTGGTTTACTGGACGTCTTCAAACTGCTTCGTTCATTCATTCACTAAGCTCTGTCCTCCTTCATAATTCTGACGATGATCCAGAAGGTGCACTTATCCTATTTGTGGATCATCTGAAGCAGGAGATAAAGACAATGCACCGAATGGCAGAATTGGAGACCCGAAAGATTTGGACTAAGTCCGAGAAGTTGAACTGGAGTGTGTCTAAGGGTCTGGATTCGAGCTGTCACAGCTGGGGCTGCATGAGTTTGGCCAGATCACAGCTCAGTGGCAAGTCCTCCAGGCATGGGCTCAGAGTGAGTCCCCTAGGAGGCAGGTAGGAAGTGGTGGACAGAAAAGGCCCCTCCGATCTTAGGTTGCAGACACAGAAGCACAGGATGCCCAGCCCCTGGGGAGTGGAAGGAGATACGGGAGTTAACTAGGAGTCCAGTGCTGGGACACACAGCCTCAAAAAGAAGCTGAAGCCCCCTCAAATCACAACGAGGTGAGTAACTGCACTAGCCGAGGTGAGGGGCAGGTTGTCAGGAGTGGGGCGTGTGGGACAGGCAGGAGCTGGCCCTAGGGAACCCCGTCAGCTGAGCTTGCTACAGGAGCGGTGAGCATGTGCTACTCAGGCGGAGGAGGCTGAGCCAGGTGGACGCACTGTGAGGCGTGCTTTTCACATAACAGCAGGGGTTTGGACGATTGTTTGGCTCCTTGTGGTCAACCACACATACTTACGCTACGTGGCGTGTGGTCATGCAGTATACTTTTTCCTGGGTCTGATGCTACCTGGCCCTCGTGGGGGTGAGGTTCCTGATGGAGCCCCACCCTGGGGCAGGGCACAGTCACGAGGCCCTAGGGTCCCCTCTCGTCTCCCCCACCGATGCTCCCACGCTGTCCTTCAGTCCTGAACATTAAAGCCGCTGGTGTGACGAGAGTGTGCCTCTGTATAGGGCCTAGAAAGAATCCTCAAGAGAATGTTTAGAGCTGATAACAGGAGAGAGTGTCTGGTTCTGCAGGAGATGAAATGTCCTTTTGTATGTGGGCAGGAAGGAAGCAGATAGTCCACTTCAATAGCTTTTTATACCCACCAGGCACGTTGAAAGAGATCTTCCCATCACTGTGATCTGTAAGACCTCTCCTTAGCGCTTTGGTGGGAGGGCACCATTGCCCATTCTCATTCAAATGTATTACCTCTTTTCAGGAAAGGGGTGAGGGCCATTGCTTTATTCCTCATTACTTTAACTTATTCATTTTTCTCAGTGCCAAAATTCACCTAAGCTAAAATGAAATTGTGAGCAAAGCCTTGTAACAACATGTAGCTTCTCGAGTTCTTTGTGGGAGAAGCTAAGGCGAGTCACTGACAGAGGAAGTAGTAAAGAAATCGCTATCATTACAAGCCTGGAACTTTTCAGAATAGTTGGGGTCACTCTAATAAATTCAATTAAAACATTATCTCCCGATGTAGGGGGAGAAAGGAATATCTGGGGGATCCGTGGAGGACCCCTCAATACACAACGATTTGGCTGTAAATTAAGTTAGATTCAACCATGACTCTTTTACCCTTAAATTGATCAAAATACTAGTATCATCCACTGTTCTCAGGTTATGAACTGTTTCAGCTGCTCTGGCTTCACAGGTGAACTCAGTGTATATTTATTTCCGACAGCAAGTATCTGGAGCGTCGTCTCTGCGTGTTTTAAAGAAACAAATGGCATTCGAAAAGTCTTATGAAATTTTGGCAGCGTGCACTACGGACCGCTTTCCCCGCAGCTAAGTGTCTCTCCTGAGAAGCGCTCCCGAGTCCTGGGGACAGACCACCTCTTCCCCGGGCCCATCATAAGCCCAGGCCCACGCCCACCCCCGGCCCCGTGATGCTGGCGCTGCGTTGTCCTGGCCTCTTCCCGTTACAAACCCCTTTCCAGATCCTAAGCCCCTCAGAAGGCAGATGAGATCTAACGCAACGCGCGGTCCGCGTGAGGAGGCAGAAGGAATATGCTGGCGGCTTCTCCCTCGGGAGAGCGCGGGGGAGAGACGAGGCGCTCCGACGGGAGGCTCTCCGGGTCTGTCCCGGACGATGGCCCGGGCTGGGGGGCCAGTCTGGTGAAGGATCGGCTGTCGGCTTCCCGCCCTGTGGTCAGCGCCTCACCGGGCCCTGGTCGAGCCCGCGGTTTGGCAGGCATCAGGCTCGGGGACGCGGTGGCGGGGCGCGCGGGGTGCAGGGGCGCGCCGGTGAGCACCCCTGCGCGCGTCTCCCCGGGCGGGTCGGGGCTGCGGCTCCCGCGTCCCGGGGCCAGGTGCGCGGCCCCGCGTTTCCTGCGTGCGGCGGCGGGTGGCGGGGACCCATCCCTGCTCCACCGGCCACGGTGCGGCTCGTTCGGGCCGCGGCCGCCCAGTCTCCCCAGGCGGGCAGATGGCCCGGCCCTGCGGGAAGAGTCGCCGCTGCTTCTGTCTTGACCGGCCCGCAGGTTCCCACGGACCCACGGACCCCAGCGGCGGTGACCAGGCCGGGCTGCTCGGGGGCTCGGACGCCCTGCCAGCTTCGGGGTAACGGCTGAATCGCGGACCGACGAGGACGCAGCGCCCGCGCGAGGGACCTCGTGTGCCAAGCTCATTCCAGGGGCTTTGCTCGGAGCAGGAGCCGCCGCCCGTCTTGCGCAGCGAAGATGGTTGCCATCAGAGAGACTTGTTTTCGCGCAGCGAGGAAATCAAGTTCATGTGCTCGGCCCTGCGAGTTGCAGGACAGTTTCACGCCTCGGCCTTTAAGAAGGTAAGAGGACGTTGTGCCTTGTTGCTTCTGGGAAGCGGGGGTTTTAGAAATGACCCGGGCGGGGGGGGGCGGGGGCGGCCCGGGGATCGGGGACCGGGGCACGGAGCCCGGGGCGGGCTCGCCGTCTTCCGAAGGTGCCGGGCCGGCGGCCGGTGCCCCGCGGCGCTCCGGGTCCGGTCCCGGGCGCTGGGGGTTTCGGGCGCCTTCGCAGACGTCTCGGGGCAGCCGGGGAGGGGGTCTCGGGGGGCGGCTGGACGAGGCGGGAAGGGCAAGGAAGCGGAGGGAGCCGGGTTGCGCCTCGATCCCAGGTCCTAGGACACCGTCCCGGGGGCGCGGCCGGCTTCCCGAGGAGCGGACTTCCCGCGGGGGGCGGGCGTGGAGCTGCGGCTCGGGCCCCTTCCCAGCCCCGGGCAGCCCCCGGGTCTGAGCGAGGCGGGCGGAGGGAGCCGGCGAGGGCTTCCTGAGCGCTGCGGGCAGGAGGGGCCCGGGGGCCGAGGGGGGCCGGGGCCGCAGGCCCGGAGGCGAGGACCCTGAACTCGCCGCGGCCGCGCGCCCCGCCCCGCCCCGCCGCCCGAGCGGCCCCGAGCGCGCTCCCCGCCCCGGCGGCCCCCGCCCCTCTCCGCAGCCGAAGGGAACGTGGTCCCGGAGGAAGAGGGTAGGTGGGGAGGCGGATGAGGGGTGGGGGACCCCTTGACGTCACTGGAAGGAGGCGCCGGGGTAGGAAGTGGGCTGCCCAAAGGTTATAAGCGGCCCCCGCCCTGCGCGGCTCCGCATCGCGGTCCGCTGGGAGCGCAGCGCCGGCCGGACTCTGCTCGGGCTCCTCCCCGGCGGCGGCGGCGGCGGCTCGGAGCGGGCCCCGGGACAGCAGCGCGGATCGCGGGCAGGGTGGCCGTCTCCCCGGCTGCAGCGGCGGAGCGGAGCGCGCGGGGCGGCGCCGGCGGCGGCGGACAGCGAGGACCCAGCTCGGGCGGCCGCGTCGGGCGCCCGCCGGGAGCGGCCCCCGGGCGAGCAGGCCGCGCCGCGCGCACCATGCTGCGCCCCCGGGACGCCGCGGCCCTGCTGTGCGCGCTGCTGGGCGCGCTGCTGCTCACAGGTGAGGCGCGGCGCGGCGGGGAAGGGGCGGCGGGGGCTCGGGCCTCGGCGGGGTCCCGGGGCGCGGGGCGCGGGGGGCGCGCCTGCGGCCGTGGCGCCCTTTGGCATCCGCCCGGCGGCCGGGGCACGCGGGCATCGCCGGCCCGGGCAGTGCTGGGCCGGATCCCGGCGGCTGCCGTCGCTCGGCCCCTCCGCCCGGCTCCGGGCTCGGGGAGCGCCGCGCCCCGGACCTGCCAGACCCCAGACCGGCTGCCGGGAGACCCGGCGCGGGGCCGCGGGGGCCGGGTCCAGGTGGCGATGTCGGATACTGGCCGCGTCGTCGCGCCGGAGAGGGGAGGAAGGGACCCCACTTGGAGGGGGCGCGTGCCTGCCCGGAGCAGCAGAACCCCGGAAACGGCAAGAGGTGGTCCCCTTCGACCCGCTGCGGGTCGCTGAGCCCGGCTGTGCCCGGCGAGTTCTACGAGCGGCCGCTCCCACGCCACGCGCGCACCGCGGCACGCAGCCCCCCTGGGGACCCTCTGCGGCCGCTCCAGCCCGGGTCGTGGCCCTCGGTGAACCTGACCGACCAGGGCGGTCGAGAACCGAAATACCGTTACGTCCCGCGGCACCGCACGCCGGGCCTTCAAATGGCGAGAGGCCAGGGCGCACGATTTGGACCACAAGGTGCGGTCCCTTTGCCGGGCGCTGGGGACACGGGCGGCGGAGCCGTCGGGGCTGGGAGGTCGCACGGCGGGCAGGGTGCGGGCGCCACAGCCCGCGGGCCTTCGGGCTCGGACACGCGTCTCTGCCGGGCTGGCGCGAGCAGCCGAACCCCTGGTTGTGCCCCGGGCTCAGGAAGCCAGATCTCGGAGCGCCCTTCTTTTAAGCATCAGGGAGAAAAGGTAAAATATGAAACAAAAGGTGATAACATAAAATAACCTATTTGCAAAGATCCCCGGGTGCAAAGTCACTAGGTTTGAGCTTTGAATTTTTAAGATGCTTGTTAAAAACCCAAAGGCTAACAGGTAGATATTCTTTCCCAGTGGGGAGACTAATTAGACCGGCAGTTTGTAAATAACTTCCAGTGCGTGAAACCATTAACCCAAGAGGCAAGGTGAAGTAATGTCTGAGAATTCGCTGTAAGTTGGGAAAGTTGCTATTATATTAAATGAAATATCACTTTTCTAATCCAAAAATACATTTGTTTGTTTTGAAAAGTCACTTATTTTGAAAACAAATGCTTGGAGAGTTTAAATAACTTGCTGAAGACCATATATTACCTAAAGTTAATCTCGTAAATTGCCGTGAACCCCAAAAATGGAGGGAATAGTCTATCTTTTATTGGATTTTCTGCCTCACACAGATTTACCTTTATTTCTGTTTCAAAACGGAGGTTGACTAGTGAAGTATATAGTTCTCTTCCTTATCAGGGGGAGCTTTACAGAAACATGAGACCCTCATGTGATTTCTCTTCGATTTTGTTTTACTTAAATAAGGCGGAAATCTTGGAAATTTTTTGTGATCTAAAAAAAAAAAAAATGACACGTTATAGGAAGAAAGCCTGCCCCCCTAAACCACGGCTTCTCCCGCCGGCAAGCAGACAACTCTCCGTGAAAGTCAGCTCCCTACTTTCTAAAGCGAATCTGGGCTCCAGAACTGAACCCGGGAGCTGCAGCTCTGGGGATGGGGACCCCAAAAGGGGCCACATTTCTGTCCTGTGGATTTACCAGGAGTCTCCCCTGCACCCTGTGCCAGGTTCTGCTCACCTTCAGGTGCCTCTGCCTATTTATCAGTCACTGCAATGCATGTGAGTGCCATGCACGTGTGCGTGGAAGGGTAAAATAACCCGGGGTCCGGTGATACAAAAAGATAATGCATTCCCCCCCCCCCCAAAGCGTTTACTTACCTTCTTCCGAATATCCTGGGAAATAAAAAAAGACGCCAATAATTCAGATGCTCGCAAGCCCTCTATGGCGCAGTATTCCTCTAACAAGGAAACCGGTCCTTTTTTTCCCCCAAAGACTTATTTTCTTACTTTTAAGGCATCACGTTGATTAAAGCCAAGACCCCTTTTTTTCGGTCCCCATTTTTCTCGAGTGCGTGAGCAGCTAACATTTACGATTTGCGGTAGCTAACTGGAAATGCTTCACTCGTAAATTTGGTGAGGGGCGTCTACGTTATGAAGTTAAACCGCACGTGACGTGGACCTAACAGTCATTTTCCAAACTGAATGCAGTCATTCTCATCATAAAGCTCATTCTACATTTTTCCAACGTTTGTTGTTTTCCCCAAGGTTTATGCAGCCACACTTTTTTTTTTTTTTTGGCTGTGTTTGTTCCGAATGGCTTGTTTTAAATGCTAATTCTTTAGCACCCTGGCCAATCCTCTTAGTCTTCCAAATAATGCACCCAGTGGCAGCTGAACTTTTTTTTTACTTTATTTAGTTTTCATTTGAAGTTTGTTCTTTCCCTGTTGAAAATTCCACGATGGGCCATCCAAGTGGACGCCAAGTGGCCTTTTGGTTTTCATATGTAAAATTCAGGCTCGATGCTGATTTCTAAGGCCCTCTCCCAGCTCTAAAATTCCGTGAGTGATTCTTAGAAACAGGCTGACATAGTGTCTTCCTCCCTCCCTCCTGTGTCTACATTTGCATCCAGAAGCCAAGCCAGGCTGGAGGGATGAACTGGGTTTCCCTGCTGTCTGCAATCGCACTGTTTTTTCTTTTTCGCTGGCAGACTGCACCTGACTAGATAATTAAGGTGGTTTTCAGGGGGTTGCCAGCGCCGAGCTGCGAGAGGTGCCCACGCCAGCAGAGTCGTCACCTTGGGCTTCGCTCACGAAGCGTAACTCTGGGAAGCAGACTCTGCCGCGTAGCTCGAGTTACGTTACCTCTTCTCAGGAGACCCGGTCATTTAAAACCCATATGCATCTTTTTTTTTTTTTTTGGTTATTATTGATGCTCCCTTATTTGATCCAAAATCACTTTATTTTAAAAGTGCTATCATTTCCGTGAGGACACGAAGCCTCTTATTTAAAACAGAACCTATTTTATATGATGTTTTGGAACAAACCAAATAATCACTATGTTACCTTACCAAAAACTGGTGAGACATTCTAAATCTACTTGGAAATGGGTGTGATTTCGAAGTGGAAAAAGGTATGTCGCAAAGAAATGGTTTTGTATGGACCCCGCAAGGTGCCGTGTCCTCCTGGAGGCTTCTCTACTGCCCGGGGATGGCTGGCGTCTATTATTGCAAAGCAAGATGGACAGAGCGGTAGTTTCTGCGGTGCTGTAGGTTGAGATGTGTGTGTGTGGGGGGGGGGGTGGGGGTGAGGAAGGAGAGGGAGTGAGCATAGCTTGGCACTCGGGTGCCAGATGCCATGCTTGCTGCGGTTGGCTCTTGCCCTAGCTGCAGTCAGGAGTTTACCATGCATCAAGTACACCTCAGAAATTTGCAGAGTACTAGTCACTGTGGATAGGGGAGGAAGGGCATTTGCAATAAAACCTGGCCTTGTTTTTTTTTTAAGTAAAAATATATTTGGAATGGTCGAAAGCCTTAGAAGCTGCTGTCGCACTGGGTTTAACTGATGAACAGAACAGAACAGAACAGACCAGACCTGTCCCACCAGCCGTAAAGTGCGGTGGGCGAATTCCTCACACTCTACAGTACCTTGGAAAGCGTGTGCTGCTGATTAAAGTCCTGGATTCTATACCGGCTCGAGGGAGGGGAAGGAAATGGGAGGAATGGGGCAGCTGAGGGGGCTGGAGAGGGAAGCCTCCAGCTTAGCATCTGGGACCACAGGGGGTTTCATTAAGGAAATGCTTCTGGCGTCTGCTGGGGGCAGGGGACTCGGGTTCCTGCATTGCTGCCGGGCGGATGTGGGGGACGTCCAGCACTCCTGGGGATATCCCGGCATCTCGGGGAAGCCATTTCTGACGGCCGGTTCTCTCCTCTGTCCTCGAGGGACTCGATCTGTCTCACAGACACACACACTGGGAGAGCGAGAGGGAGCCTCACCGAGGGAGACTACTCACCTCAGAGATGAGCAAGTTTGCCCAGGGCAGTCTGGGGATCTTCCCCAAGGTCAACGGCAGGCTAGTGGCAGACCCTGGGGGGGGCGGGGAGGGGCCGAACCCAGCGTTTGTACCCCAAATACGGTTGTCCTTCTTCGTTTTTGCATTTCCTCCACCTGGCATGGAGTGGGCTGTTCAGATATTTGCTGAGTGACGTTATGAGGGGGCTAAAATTTCTTTCGAAGCTCTGACATCTTTTATTTTTTATTAAGTGTATTGGGGTAAGATGACATCTTTTCTTTAATATGAAATTTTTGTCCATTTCCTTAAAGCCCGTAAGGGTTTGAATTCAGACTGTGAGCAGTTTGGCGCGATGCAGTTTTCCTGGTGAGCAGTTAGGTCGCCCTTGGGAACCGCGGTGCCTTAAACCCTTGTGGCTTACGACACCAGCTTCATCTTGCACTGCTTCCCTCCGCCCACGTGTCCCGGCTACACAAACTCTACCCTGCAGGAATGAGTCACCCCTCCCTGCGGGCCTCGCACGCCCCTGCTCCGTGTGGGCCTGCGTGTGCCCGGCCCGCTTCCTCCCTCTGCATCTCCTCCCCTGCCTCCAAGCCCACCGCGCAGACACCATGCCTGCGGGGGCCTCCTGACAGCATGGACGCCCCGCCCGCTCCCGGGGGCCCCCCTCGCCGGCGTCACTGGCGTGGTCACATGGCTGTGCCCTCACTCTTTGGGAGCAGAGACCCTGGCACGGGGGCCTGGGGAGGGGCGGAGTGGATGGCGTAGCCACACTGTCACTGTGAAGAAGACGCCTCTCAGGGCCGGGCAGTCTGTGGACGTGGCCTCGGTCACGGTGGACGCCTCGGAGGGACTGTTCTTAACAGTCGATGTCTGTCCTCTGTGCCGAGTGTCCTCGAAGCGGGAAGTCCCCTGCCTGAGGCACGCACCTCCCGCGCTTCGTCGTGAAGCTCCCCTGGGCCCTCGGCCCCCGGAGCCCGGCTCGCGTCCGTGCGGGTCTGCGCAGCGCCCGCCCGCGCGGTGCCACGCGCCTCGGCCCCGCCCCGCCGTGCGCCACGCGCTGGCGACGAGCGCGGCTCGCAGACCCACGGCCCGACGCGCTCGTCCTCTGCTGGACTCGACCCCGAGTCCGAGGGCGCGGCCCTGACGCGAACCGCAGGGCCGGACCGCACGCGGCCTGGGCTGTTGCACAGGAGCCGTGGACTTGCGCGAAGCCCAGGCCGCCCTGCCACCTTCCTCTGTCCGTGGAATGGGCTCTCCGCGGCCATCCACAGCAGGCCCGCCCTGCTAGGTGGGTGTGAGACACGATCGGAAAACCCGAGATTACTCGGGAAAACCTGAAATTACGGTTTGGGCTCGAGTTGGCGCTGCCCCTCCCCTAACCCCACCCCTCTGCGCACGCCCAGGAGGCACCCCCAAACGCGCTTCCCGGTGCGGTCCCTGGCCCAGCCTCTGCCGGGACCCCATGAACCCGAGCGGGTGTTTTTAAAACGTCGCCCATGTTTCGTTTGCCCATGGAAACCGGAGGAACGCTGATGTCAGTGCAGGGTTCTCAGCTCTGGAGGCAGGATCTGAATCCTCCTCGCTTACACGCTCATGATGACCTTTGACCCGTGTGACTGAGGGACTCGCCCCGGGCCGCGGGAGCCTCTTCCGGCTCCGCTTGTCCTCGCATCCTGTCTTCCACTGGGACACCCGTGCCCTCCACTTCGAGACTCCAAGGCTCTTTTTACAAAATCTTAGACTTCCGTGGACCTGCGGTCCACATAGACAGAGGTGTGGTCCTGAAGACGCGGCATCCCGGGCGCAAGATCAAGGTCTTCGAAAACAGGGACTTGGTGGGAAATAGCACAAACGGCATTCAATAGATGGGTTTTAACCATAACAAACGTTTTACAAGGGATTTGTTTCTAAAAACAGAATTCTTCAGTGGGAAACACGAGAGGTGCCCCTCTGGGGACATCAGGGGGACATCACTGCCTCATGCTGTCGTGCTGCCCCTGACAACACGTTTCTTTGTGCTTCTACTGGCTCGAAACGTAATGTGTTTTGCGCTTCCATCCTTCCTCGTCCCCTTATCGCGAGTCTTGGCAAACGCTTTTGTCTTTGCACAGACTGTCACAGTGCTTACAGGCGAGTTTGCTCAGCCTAGACGTCCATCCTTCCATCTAACGGGTGGAGTGTGCGTGGGTTTCCCTTCAAGCCACAGAGCCGCGTGTGGTCTACACCCGCCGAGCTGTAACGATGATCAGATTCTTTGGTTAAGAGAGGCGCAAAGTGGACCTCGCGTAAATGAAACGCCTTGGCTTTCATCACGTACAAATGTGGAGCCACGTGAACTTGGGTCTCCCTTAGCAGGACCCTGGCTAGTCACTGGTCTGCGTTCTGCGAAGCCTTTCGCGGCTCTCCGGGGCCTGGGCTCCGCGGCCCAAACCCTCCGGCCCTGGCTGCAGTCCTGACCCGTTTCACCGCAGCCGCCAAGGTGGGACGCAGTCATTTTAAAGCTCTGGGGTGATCCCAGCGGGTGGCCGGGGTTACGACCCTCCTATTTTATTGGACATCGGGATTAGCTGGAGAGTCGGCCATGCTGCGGAGTGCTGACCCCTGCGAGTTTGATTCAGTGCGTCTGACAACCCTTCTCCCCCACCAATGATGCCGACGTACCCCAGGTGCCCGTCTGTGGAAGGCACTGGGTCGTCACTGGACCTATGACGAGGTGGAGGAAACGGTATTTCCAAGCGTTCCTGCCGGGACGGGTGTCTGCGAGCCGCGGGCAGAAGGAGCAGCAAGCAGGACAAAGGGTGTGGGCCGCGCCGTGGGCAGCGAGAGGAAGGTGGCCCTGCTGCCGATGGGACGCGCGTGAGGGGCCGGCTCTGCCCGGCCGTCTGCGCCACAGCCCCGCTGCCCTGCCCCACGCCGCGGGGCGCCAGCCTGTCCTCTGTGGAAGCCCTGGCCCGCGTCTCCCGAGCCCTTTGAGAGGTGCGTGTGCTGACCTGACCTGGCCACACGCGCCCTGGTCCAGCCCCTGTCCTCCGTGCCACCCGCAGCGTGCTGTCTGAGCTTCGCCAGCTTCGCGTCCCCAGCTGAGCCTCGGGGTCACAAGCCCTTGCTGGGCTCAGTGGCCCCCGCGCGTGTGGTAACTTCCACCTGCTGGAGCAGTGTGGTTCTGCTGACTTCTGTGGTGTGCCGATGGCCTGTCCCCATGGGTGAGGAAAGTCATGGGCGGGCTGGAGGCGGAGCTGGCCCACCACAGGGCAGCACCAGGGACCGAGAGCCCCAGCTGCGTCCCCGTCCCCAGGGGCCTCTGGGAACCTACAGGGGTTCCCGGCCTACGGCTGTGTCAGCGGCACGGGGACACGTTGACTCAGAGAAGGTGCACACCTGTCACGCTGGGCCCGGACGGCGTTTGCATGTCATCTATTGCCACAGAGCAGGCTGCCCCCAAACTCGGTGGCCTAGGAACTCATTATGTCTCACGAGTCTGTGGGCCAGAGTCTGGGGCGCGCTCCGCTGGGTCTCGCCGGGGTCACGCATGCACCTGGCGTTTGAACTGGGACCTTGGCGCTGTCACTGGGCCTCGCTCCGCGGGCAGCCTGTCGCCATTCTGTAATCTGGGCCCCGCTGCCTTGCGTGGGGCAGGGGCCGTGCAGGAGGGCCACCGAGGAGCATCAGGGCCACTGAGGGAGCCTCAGGGCCTTTGTGGCCTGGGCCTCAGGGCCCCGACGCCACTCTCTGCCATCTGGGGTCCTGGCGCAGCATCCGCGGAGCCGGGGAAGCAGGCCCCCTCGCTGGGAGGAGGGCGCTGAGGCCCCCCGCCCCCACACCACTGTTCAGCCCCGAGCCCCTTCTCCGCAGCCTGGGAGTCCGGCGGGGGTCTGGCCGAGAAGGTGACAGTGAGTGACGCCTGGGCCCCTCTCAGCAGCGCGGCTGCGTGCTGGGGGGGGGGTGGCACAGCGACAGGGGGAGGCTGACCCCTGTTGACCCCTGTGGGCTGTCGGGCCCTTGCGTCACATTCGTCACTTGCTGCATCCCAGGAGGCAGCGGGCACTCTCCGGTCCGAGGCCTCCGGCAGGCAGGTGCTTGTCCTGCGGGCGCAGCGGCGCGGTCATTCCCGTCCCTCCGGCCAGACCCCGACCCCACGCCGGGGCACCGCCGTGGCGAGGCCGCCTCGCGCCCTCGCTTCGGTGCCCTCCGTCCTCGGAGGCTTGTCCCCCGCGGATGGGGCGCCGCGGCCTCGGAGCAGCCACGGCTGCGCATGGCCGACGCCGTCCGGTCGCCGTTAAGACCGGGGTTTCGCCGGGCGCGTTCGCTTGTCCACGAGCATTCAAGAAGCTTCCCGAAAATCCACGCCAGCCGAGGCCCTCCGGCGCCGTGGGACAGGCCGCGACTTCGTTGGGGCGTCCGCGCCGCCCCGCCTGCTTCGCGCGCCGTTTGGGCCCCGCAAACTCAAAGGCTGGGGGCTTCATCCTGGCGCGGCCGGGTGCGGGAAGGACGCCCAGGCCGGGGTACCCGGATGGGGGGGCGGGGGGCGCGCTGACCCCGGCCGCGCAGCCTCTCCGGGCACGCGCACTGGTACTCTCTCTGTTTCCGCGCTGAGCCCCTCAAGTCCCAGAAAACCGGGGGTCTGCTGAGGGTCACACCCTTGGGAGCGAGCGGACCGGGTCAGTTTGAAAATCCATGCTCTTTCCATCGACGTCTACCCGACGTATCTTAAACGGGAAAGTCTAGGAATTCAGGAAAACCGCACTGGTGCTCAGGTCTCGAACAGGTGTCTGAGAGACGGCGGTCCCAGAGCCTGTGTGGCTGCCTCCTGGCCGCCGCCGCCCCGCCATGCCCTTGTGCCACCCCTTCAGCCGGCCCCGGGTCTCCCCTTCTTCCTCACATCACGTGACGCCTTTCAGATGTTCAAACCCGCATGGAGTCGAGAAAGAGGGAAAAAAGCCTTTCACTTCCTTCTTGAACCGTCACTTGGAGAGGGACACTTGGGACACCGGACTCCGGCCACGTGTGTCCCGGTCGGAGAAAAACCCCATCCCGCCACCTACCGAGGGGTCCTGTCTTTCATCCAAGAAGCAGAGGGCCGTGGCCAAGCGCACACACACGGGCCCGGGTGGGAACCGTGGGGGGCGGGGTGCTGCGCTGTGTGACGTCTGTGGGGGGCGGGGGTGCCGCGCTGCGTGACGTCTGTGGGGGCCGGGTGGGGGGGTTGCTGTGTGCTGTGTGACGTCTGTGGGGGCGGGGGGTGCTGCACTGTGTGACGTCTGTGGGGGGCGGGGGGGGCCGCGCTGTGTGACGTCTGTGGGGGGCCGGGTGGGGGGGTTGCTGTGCTGTGTGACGTCTGTGGGGGGCGGGGGTGCCGCGCTGCGTGACGTCTGTGGGGGCGGGGGTGCTGCGCTGTGTGACGTCAGTGCTTGGTTTCTCCTATGTGGCGTGAGCGCAGAAGCGCACAGCGGCGAGGCGAGCAGGCTGGGTCAGAGGAGCCGCAGACCGCAGGTGTACGGGGCAGCGTGACCCGTCGCAGAGTCCTGCCCGGGGTTAATGGTCTTGCTGCCTTTTCCAAAAACGCAGTTTAACTCCCGTCCACTTCACGCCTCCCGTTGGATGGATTCTTGTTCTCTGTTATTTGGACATGTTCATAGCTTTGAAATCTTCTCCATAGGGAAATCTGCTAGAATTAGAGAAGAAAACGAACGTGGGAACTGAGTAATTCCCCTATTTATCACTGAATTCTCACTATCCCGTCATTGCCTCAAGTGGGCTTTGTGCAGCTATATATAACCTTTTGAGGGTTAGGGAACACCGGCCGCACTGTGGGTGCAGAGATTAAACGCGGCTCTGCCGCTCAGTCCCGCATCCCGGTCCTCAAAACTGGTTACATGAAAAACACCCTATGCCAGTGTTTGCCACGCACAGTCACTTAGAAATTCAGGAAACTAACATGGATGCTATTTTCAAGAATTTCGATTCCACTTTAGTTTTCTTGAACTGGATATTAAACTTGGTAACTCGATAGCCAGATACATCTCTTTTTAGGGGCAGTGAAATTCTAAAACATAGAAAGAGAGTTGTTTTTAGTTTAAATGTGCTTTTCTGTCCAGGCAGATGGGCATGGGGTCGCCTCCTTGGGATAATTCACTCACTGTTTTAGGAGAATGTTAAGGACAGACTTGGGGAGAAATCTCTTTCATGAAATGTATTTTGGAATGCTCCATTTTCTGCTATGATTCCACGAGGAAAACCATGGACCACGTGAAACCCAGCTCCAGGGTTGTGCCCGGCTTCCCCTGTGAGTGCAGGAAGGCACCGGACCTCTTAACATTCTCACGCGAAAGGCGCCTAAGCAATTATCATCAAGTAACACATTGTTTCATTTCAAGATGTAAACGTGGTCGTATTTATTGTGCTGTTTACCTTTGAGTGTCTTATTTTGTGAATTTGAGTGACAGGAATCACTTATGCTAGCAAAGAAGTTGTGACTCTCTTTAAAAAGAAGGCAGACGTGACAGTGTGGACGTGGGTGATCGTCTACATTTCTTGGTGCCCACCGAGTCCACTTCTAGACGGCCCATGTCCTAAGAGGCCACCCAGGGCGGAAAGCCCTTGGACACGAACGGCTTGCTTCCGACGCATCGTCCAGCCGTGTGTCCAGCCGTGTCTGGCACGCAGCAGCCACTCAGCAAACACTGGCGGAACTGACCGAAACGGTCCTTGCCGCACCCCCTGGGCCTTGGGGGCCTTTGCTGGGGTCGCGGTCCCTCACTGGTTCTCCCAGGGACCTCGTGTGAGTGGTCGGAGGAGGAGGAGCGTGGCTGGAGGAGGCTGGCAGGAATGTGTCCAAGGGCGGGCGGTGATTCTCCCCACACGCTTGAAATGCTCTGTTCCTTCCATGCGGCCCCCTCTCTGGTTCCAGTGACCCCTGTCATACCCGTGGTTGAGCTGGCCACGTTCTTCTGCGTTGAGTCTAGACTCAGGATTCAGAATGAGGGTCCGAGCTGCCTGGCCACGAGAGGAAGTGTTCCTGAGAGAGGTTTTAGCTGAACCCTCAGGCCAGGACGGTCTCAGCTGCTCGAGGTTCCCAGGCAGCACAGAAGAGGGTCCCCTGGGTGGGACCCTCCGTTCCCAGGCCGCCCGGCTCAGCCCAGGGACACCGGGCAACGTGGCTAGCAGTGCCACTCACCCGCCATCTTGGATGAAAGAACATGTGGGTTGAACACTATTTCCTCTGAGCCTGGCCCAGCTGTGCCGTCGGCTGGGAAGAGGCGTGGGAGGGAGGGACAGGCTGAGTCCCGGCCAACCTCACGTCGCACCGTTCCCCTCCGCCCCCCTCACTGCTGCCTCTCCGTCCTCGGCCTCCTCTCCCACGATGTCAAGCAGCAGAGTGCGACCTGGGTATATCTTGTTGCAAATGTTCACTTGTGGCTATTTTCCTAGGGCAAGTGAAGTCGGGTAGACCCCAGACCCCCCCCCCCACACACACACGGCACTGGAAGGAGACAACAGACTTTCTCCTCTCAGCAAAGAGGTCAAGGGAAGCAGGGTCTGAGAAGCAGGTGACTTGAAGGGCAGTTGGTAAAACAATTGTTTAAAAAGTAAAGACACACGCGCTTTAGAGAGTTTGCAGGTTTGCAAGTCTTTGAAGGAGAGAGAAAGACATCCTGGTGCTTCAGCAAACACAGTCCTGCTTCAGGTCCCCCTTCAACACCTGTCTTCAGAGAGAGAAGTCCCCCAGTCCTGGGGCTGGGCTGCTACCCGTCTCCGTGGTAACATGCAAATGTAATGCAAGTTTCTATTTACGTAAGCAGGAACTTGTAAGTAACTATGAAACTATTTATATCTCTATATACTGTTTGTTTATCCCTTGTCTAGCCTCAGTCATAAATGCTCGTTTGTCTTACTAGTGTAGCCGTCGCGGTTTATGTTTAAAACATGAAATGGAAGACTAAGAGCTGAGGGTGACGGAGGGAGGAATGGACAAGGTGAGGGGTGAGAGGAAGGAGGGAATCTCATCCAGGACTGCGAAGAGGGAGAGGAGACAATGGAGGAGTCCCCAGTCCCCAGGCTCGTGGTCGTGGGTGGGATCCCAGCCCCTGCCCCAGCCCGGCGGCCTCTTCCCAGAGGGGCCGGTGGGTTGACTTCGTGGGGGTGGCGCTGGTACCGGGGCTCTCACCGCCCCTCCACGGAGGTCTTCATCTGGCTTTGTGTGACTTCGACTGAGTGGTTCTGGTCTTGTCCTCCGGGATTTTAAGGCCTGTTAGGTTAATGCCCAACTGGTCACAGAAACCAGTGCTTTGTTTTGCGTTCTCTTTCGTCAGAGATGTGATTTCTTGGATGATGTCATAAAGGCTCATTCTAGAAACAAAGTTCTAGATAGATTAATGAAAAGTGTATGAGGACAAGTACCCTGAGACTTAAAAATGGTCTTCTCCAGGTTTGGGGTACAAATGACTTTTGAGATGCTGCTGGTAGAAGTATACTGCTTTTAATAGAACCTTCCAGAACCTTGGCTCTCAGCAAAACTTGTATAACATTAATTCCAACTCAGATGAGTTTTTTTTAAGTTTCTAAAATCTTTGGAAGGCACAGCTATTGCAAGTATTTACTGTATATCGAATGAGTCATAAGAAAACTTGAAAATGAAAGGAACCCAGAATTAAAAAGACTAGTTAAGTCAACATCCCATTGGTCTCCAAACTATGTGCAATGAAAAGCAATTGAATCTCAAATTGTTTAATTTAGAAGGAGACCGATTTGACAACAGAAACACGAGAGTCAAAAATGGTGTTTAATGGGCCTTGGAAAGCATGCTAACTTCGCTTTCAAAAATTCAGCCCCCTTCTGAGAAATCACGTTATTGCACACTCTTGACCATTTAAATCTCAAGCGTCAGAGGGCTTTGTGGATATCGTTGTTTACAAAGATAGGGCTCTCTCAACTTTCCTCTTAGTACGTGAATTTATAAAGCACCTTTCTTATAGCAAGTAAAGTACTCTCGAAATGTGTTTTCTACGCAGTTTGGACATCATAAATAATCAGAATGAGCTTAAAATTCATAGTCAGCCTTCCAATCTCCTTTTATTTTTCCCCTATTTTTGCACGCAAAGCCAGTGGCATTCTCTCGTCACGTGTACGAGATGATAAGCTGAAGAAGATATAAAGAGAATAGAACTAACACTGGGTTAGCCATCACGTCTTCGGCTTTTTCTGGGATGAACGGTGTAGAGTGCTGAGGCACAGGCTTGGCTCCCTGCCTGCATGCTAGCCTAACCTCACTGCTTTTCATGCAAAAAAAAAGCTTAAGGCATTACTTTGGATTCTCATTTAAAACTTCAGCACGATGTATCTTTATGGTTATTTAATAGTGTCACGACAGCTCCATGATATAGTCATTTGTATTTATTTTTTTTACCCCAGAAAGAACCGTCTGTGAACCTAAAGATGATCTGTTACATGACAGGTTACAGGCGGTGGCCAAACTAAAATCGAAAAGGTCTAATTCCAGTTCTGCTCTGGCCATTACGTGGAGAGGTCGTATATCGAGCCGATACACTGTTCCCCAGATATTCTCTGGGACGCTTTTTTCCCTAAGGGAACCCACAGGGATGCGTGTAAATAAAATGTCCACGACACTCTGAGATCGGCCGTCCTTGTCTCCAGAGTCGCCTGGAGTTTTGGCACTGAACAGTGAGGGGCACAGGGTATTTGGTGAAACCCTCGGGGGTAGGCCATACTGCCACCCTGGTGCCACGCAGACTAGGCAGGACTTCAGAGTTTAAAATCGTGGGCCGCACATACACCGTGCGATGCTTCCAGACGAATCCCTGTCTGCCTACGTTCAAGCGTCTCACTAAGGCCAGTGCCCTTCCCGACGCACCTGTACGTGCCTGAAAGGTAATATATTCTGGCCTGAAATCAAGGTGAACAACAGCACGTGCTGCTGGTGACTAGGACCCACTCCGTGCGAGGTGACCTCAGGCCAGCCCCCCACGGGCCTCTGAGCAGTTGACACGGGATAAGAGCACAGGCCAGTGGGGAGTTCGCGTCACACGGAACGCGCTTCCTCCCGTTGACAGCGAGACGGGTCGGGGCCGGGCCCTGACGACGAAGCTGGGCCCCCAGCTCCGGGCACGGAGACCGGGTGTGCTGTTCGGCCCGCTTTGCGTGGCTGCATGAAGGGCCACCAGGCCCTCCGCCGAATGCTTTCCGAGCCGTGCCTCGTGCCCTGTCACCCAGATCTTGACCCGTGCTCCGGGAGCTCAGAGGGCATCCGTGACATCGTACGGAAAATCGAAATGACGTGTTGTCTGTCAGACAGCTCGGGGAAGGTGCTTTTTGAACCTGTTCAGTAAGGAACAGCGGTGTGGGGGAGGGGAGCACGTTTTGGGGGGACGGCAGGGCTTTCTCAGTGGCCGACCTCGATGCACTCTGATGTCCCATGAAATGGAGCCGCGCACGCGGGTCACTGGGAGGGTCGGCTCCTGATGGCGGCCTGGCGACGGGCCTCATGATAAATGAACGTGCCCTGTTAAACCGTGACCCTGGGGGCAGCCGGCGCCCTCGGGGACGTCGACGCTGGAATGTTGGGGTTGTCAGAGGACTTTCCTCTTGGTGAACGTCCAAAACCGCACAGAAGTTTTCCTTTCAAATGACTTATACAGGTGTACAGAGAAATGACTACAGGTAATGATAACCTGTGCGCGGATGGGATGAAGGCTCCTGTCGGGCTCTAGATGCCGCCCGCTCAGTGCCCCGGGGTGGGGTGTCCTTGGGCGCCATGCGCTCGGAAAAGCTGTTCTTGGGTTTTGTCAACCGAGGATTAAAATCCGAATTGTAAAACAGATTTCAAACAAACCCAGTGGAAGCATTCGAATGGACATAGCTGCAAGGCCGTGGCGATGCTGACTGCTCAAGTTTCACTTGTTTTTTTTTTTACACCTGAATCCAAGACATAAATGTCATAGAAGTGACGATTTACAATTTTCTATCAAGGCACTGAGATCAGGCACCTTTCAAATCTAGGGACTCCGGGATTACCTAGAAGAGCAAAGACCCCAACGCCAGAAGCCCGTGACTTCTTGGTGTGGGACCCTGTGGTAAAAGAGCAACTTTAACGTAACAGAGAAATGTAAGGAAACATGACAAGTCCCCAGGATCCTCGACTCTCTCCGGGTTAAACGCGTTGTTGCTGACAGCGGCCACCCAGTAGCCGGTCCTTTGGGGACCCCAGGATTAATAACAGCATCCCCAACCCACATTATTCCAGATCTGTCCATTGTCTGCATCAGGGATCGGTCAGCAGTGAGTCGGCGCTTTGCACCCTCGTCAAACGCAGGGCAATGCCTCACGCCAGCCGGAGCGCCTTTTACGTGCCTGTGGGAACGAAGGCCGTAGCTCAGACACGCACTCCAGCCTCGCCCAGAACACACTCCGTCTCCACAGCGCGGGCCGCGTGGGCGGGTCTGCAGCATGCTCATTCCTTTAGGTGCCTCCTTGCTTTGAGGCCGGTGGTCTTGGAGGGGGAGAAATCACATTTTTAAAACTAACACCATGGCTGATGGGGACCCGAGTTACACACCTGCCGTGCGGAGACCCCGGCTGGCCCACCTCCCCCCTGAGGTACTGGCGGGTGCGCACTGGCCCTCTGGTCTCCTCGCCATCACCCGGGAGCGAGGGAAGACGCATGTGCTGACGTCCGCCTCCGAGGTGCGGTGCCGGTCGGCTCGGCCAGTGGTGGGCTTCACGCAAGGCCCTCATTCTCACACGTCCGGCCGGAGTGGGTGTCTGGTCAACGCTTTAAAAGATGCATGCGCAGGGGCCAGACCAAGGGCAGCCTTTGTGAGGTGCTGGAGCCTCGTGGGAACTTGCAGCTCAAACGGCAATGGCGGTCCTTTCTGGAGATCCAGCTCACCTGCGCGTGAGTGTGCCCCTGACCTTCCTCCCACTCCTGCTCCCGGTGGAAAACCCTGTGAGATACAGTCTCTGCGACATAAGCTTTTAATAAGCTACATCTCGAGGGAAGACTATCTTCTTTTATTATGAATTATGCTCAATTAACCTCACGCAACCTTGGGAGAGGCTCATGATCTTAAAGTCAAGTTTTAGAAACATGATACTTGGGGATTTCTATTTAGATAAAGAAAGAGATCATTTATCATGTAGGATTATGTGTTATTGAAAACATAGTAGGTGAAATCAAAGACAGATGCATCTCATTTGAAATAAACCTAATATACCAGGTTTCGTGTTAAAAACAAGTACATTAGAAATCAGTAATTTTAATATAGAAGGAAGCCAGCAGATTCCTTCAGAGGTCTCACGACCTAATTTTCAACAGGGCTCGGTTTGTTAATCTAATTTTTATTTGTTGTTAAAAATCTTTTGTATAAAAATTCAGTTAAAATTCAAAATATGCAATTAAATGTGATTTAAAAGTGACTTTAAGTTTAAAAGATCGTAATTTAGGGACACAGTGAGTTTCTGTAGTATGTCTGTAAAACTTTTAATACATAGTGATGTTCTTGAACTTGAAGGAAAAATGATTTCTCTAAAATCAGCCTTCTAAAGCTTTTAGCTGGAAAAATGAGTAAAAATCTAACACCGATGGGGCTGCATGTGACAACAAAGTTCAAAACAGCTCGATACTCCAGGCCCTCGGCTTCACTCTGCGACTGCTGTAGTCAGAGTCTGTTCACAGAACAGCATTATTGAGATCAAGTTCACGTGCCGTAAAACTCATGCCTTACATTGTACACCTTGTAGAATTAATAATCACAGACTTGTGCAAACCTCGCCGTGACCTCGGAACAGTTTCATTACCCCAAAAGGGAGATTGCGTCCATCCTCGCTCACCCCCCGTCCCCCCTGCCCTGGCACTGACCTGTCGGCCTCCGTCTCTGAGGACTTGCGCATTCTGGACGTTTCATAAAAAGGGCCGTGTAACGGGTAGCCTCTGTGCCCGGCTTCTGGTACTCAGCCCAGTGTATTTGTTTTTATCCATTTATCACCGGTGGGGACTTGGGTTGCTTCCACTTGTGGTGTTGCTGTGGACGAGTCTGCATATGGACGTGCGTTTTTAGTTCTCTTGGGTGGAAGTCCTGGGTCGTGTGTTTACGCTTTGTTTGACCACTGGAGGAACTGTCAGACTGTTTTCTAAAGCGATCGCACCATCTTGCAATCCCGCCGGCGCGGTCTGAGGCCTCCAGGCTCCCCACATCCTCGACCGCACTTGCTCACGTCCGTCCTTTTTATCGCAGCCGCCCCAGTGGGCGCGAAGCAGTACCTCATGCGATTCGCGCTTCTGTGACGGCTGGTCATGCTGAGCATCTTCTCATGCGCTTACTGGCCATTTATACGTCTTCCTTGGGAAAATGTCCATTCAGATCCTTAGCCCATTTGTCAAATCGAGGGATCTGTCTTTTTATGAGTCGTAAGTATCTTTTAAATGTGACTTCTGACTTGTGGTTTCGGTAGCAGTTACTGTGTTCTCAGAGCCACAGAATTTTTAGGCCAGAAGGGAGTGTGAATACCGAAGTCCAGCCCCCTCTGTTGGCAGGTGAGGAATCTGAGGCGCCACAGGACAGGCCCACAGTCACAAGGGCTGGATCAGCTGCAGAGCTGGGGGGATTGGTGGCTAAATACAAAACGGAAATGTGGGCGTCTCATGATTTGTATTTGAATAGACCCCTCTGTGCAGAGAGTAACGCTTGGGTCTCCACGTGGTAGAAGCGAGGCGGTGGCACCTGGAAGAAGCGGGACCTTAAAGTGACGCGCCGCGTGCGGTTCGTCACCATCTCCGGTGGGAGTGCGCGCTCTCGGGGTCCAGGAAGAGCCTCGATCACGCGGGCCTCAGGTCTGGCTGTAGCACGAGGATGGGGTCACTGCAGGGCAGCCGTGTGGCTCCCCCCCGCCCCCCACCGGAGGCTGGCTTCGGGAGACAAGACTTTTGTCAGTCGTGAGGCTCTGTTCCTTTCACACCTACCAGGTGACGCTGGACAGACAGACAGTGGTCAGCGTCAGTGGTCACGCAAGTCCACGGACACGCACTGGGGCTTCTGTGCTAATAGCCCGTGCTGCCTATTGGGTTTTTTCCTAATAAAGGAGCACGTGATAAAGGCCATTTCCTTGGTCCACGGTGAGGGTTTTGTTGTTGTTGTTGTTTTATTTAAATAATAATACGTTTCCTGATATAAGGAGACCTCTTTGTCCTTTCTGATTATATTATAGTTGACTTTGATGAACACAATAGTTCACAGACCACCTAGTTCACTGAGGGGACAATAAGTCTTTTAACCCAGACCCAGTAGGCTACTGTGGCAAACAGGGGAATGTTTGGGTCCCACCCGAGCTTCACAATGGGGGAGTCTTTGTTAAATTGTGGCACCCCGCCCTTGGAAATGAGGTCTCCTGCGGATCTGTTTCTCAATGGGCAGCGTGACTCCGAGCCACTGACTGCAGGTGGCGTTGACATGGACGTATTTCTGTCTCCACCATCATGCCGCCGCGATGGAGCGAGTTATCTGACGCGTGGTAGATGCCCAGAACACCGTGTCACACCTGTGGTGCTCGCGCAGGTGTACCCGCATTCGGCTGCCGCGGAGACATGTCTGAAGGCCGAGTGCCTTTGGAGAATAACTCTTTCACTTTCCTTTCTCCTCTGTCACGTTAGCTTTCCTGTTAGACCGCGTCTTGGCACCGCCATCGATCTTTGTGAGACTCTCCTTTCTGATTAACCGGGGAACGGGGATGCACTCTGCGGCCAGTCGCTTAGAAATCCCTTCCTCGGACTTCCCCTTTTTCTTGATCTTAATTGACTACTTTTATCCAGCTTCCCCATTCCATGTGCGAAATTCATCGATGTAAGCGGACGCGAATCCCGCAGCAGAACATTTTTTAGCCTCTCCCCTCTATACTTTCCAGTAACCCTATTTTTGTCTCCGAGTCTTATTTAACCACCCGGCTGTGTTGTCTTGTTTTGTTCTGGCTGGAGGATGGGGCAGATGGCATCTTCCTTAAGGGCGCTTCTCTCAGCTGGCATCCGGGTGGTCCTTTGAGGTCAAAGGTTAACGTTGATGAGGGTCAGGATTCCTGGTGTTTTCGGATGCTGATAAAGAAAGATTCATACTGCAAATGCCAAGTCCTACTCTCTGGTTGTATAAGGGTGGGCGAAGGCTGTTTTAGATTATGTCAGCCATGTTTGGAAAATGCCAGAATAATAATGATAATCGTAAGGGGGGAAAAAAAGGAAGACCCATACGATCTGGAAATGCAAGCAGCAGGCAGCAGGAATCACCTCACGCCGTGAAGAGGGAGGCTTTCTCCCCGTGGCCTCCCCTGGACGAGCGGCCTCATCACTGCCTCGCAGACCTCACAGAGCACCTGCTAGTCATGCCAGAGTCTTCCACAGGAAGCTGTGCTGGGTCTTTTCTGGCACACGTACAATTGCTCAGCTAAATCCCCAGAATTCCGTACTGTACAGAGGCGCAGGAGTGACTCTGGCCTGTTCGAGTCGCAGGGTGGGCGGCGTTATCGACTGCCGGCCGTGGCTTTGGGAAAACCTGGTGTTCCCGGGGTCCCTGACCTTGAGCTGGATGCTGCCCCAGGAAACGCATGAGTGTGACCAGAGTCCAGAGTGCTCTCCTAGGGGTTATGGGGCAGGCCAACTGTATCTATATGAAATGGTGATTTTAATTTCAATTAAACTAAATGCTCATGTTAAACCACTTTTCCCCAGTAGTAATTTGATACCAAAAGTCACTGTAAAAATATTCGTTTATATTACCTGAGCTGTGGAGAGAGGAGCGACCCGTCCAGGGTCACACAGCCGGTGGGACAGGACGGAACGTGGACAGGTGTGGACGTAAGGCCCTCACTTCACTGCCCGTCCACCACCCCCACGAAATACACTTGCCAAGTGTCACGTAGGAGCGAGCGGTTCCCTCTTTTCTGCTCCATGGCAGAAGAAACTCGGAGATGATGTAAGGCTGACCAAACGGCTTCTGAAACTGATTTTAGTTCTAGAATGACTTTTCCAAATGAGGAAACTGGTTCGGAAAGAGAAATGACTCACCCGAAATCTCATGGCTCCCCTAGTGACTTAGCTGATCTGGGACGAGGATGTTGTCTGCGCTTTGCTGTTAATTAACAGCTTAATGGTGTGAATGGCCTTTTGGGTCTCATTTGGCTCATTTGGAATCATAGGGTAGATGATAGTCATGGTCCAGACTTGGATGGGGAAAATTAGGAAATTAAAAGAAACTTATATTAGATGTACGTTTCTGCATGGGCAAGTAAGTTAAAGATGAAAAGTCACCTTTATGAAAAGATATAACTTAAAAAAAAAAAAACAAAAGAAAAGGTGAGAGGACAATTTGCAAATAATTCATGTCAAAACTTCTGTTTTCCAGGATCTAGTTTGGGTTCAAAGTTGAAAGGTCCTGAACTGAGTTTAAAAGGCGCCCAGCACGTCGTGCAAGCAGGCCAGACGCTGCACCTCACGTGCAGGTAAGCACCTGTTTTGGGGTAACCTAGCTGCACCTTCCAAGGCGGGTGGAATGCAAAGGTGGCCTTTCAGAGCAGAAAGGCAGGGACTTCAGTGGCCTGTGGTGATTCGAAAAGTGCAAACCACCCTCATTTGGAGGGTGACTCGCCTCCGGGAAAGACCCACTCACTCAAGAGGAAACAGGGGAAGGGGTGCCCGGGACGATTTTGCATCTTTATTCTGAGCTGTTTAAAGCTTTTCCAGATATGTGATGGTTCTATAAAGAAGAAGGGACTGCACTTAAGAGAGGACCTCAGAACAGCGGTCCCTGATGTCCTGAGGCTGGGAATGCCCCCTCTGACCGCGCCTCGCTTCCTTATCTGTGATTGCAGGGGGAGAACCCACTCTGGTCTTTGCCTAAACCGTGAGAAATGAGAGCAAAAGCTGAGCAAACTCAGTCTGCCTGTGGACAGCAAGGCAGGCATTTCTTGCATACTCTGAACTTGACCGAGGCCCAGGCAAACCACACCGGCTTCTACAGCTGCAAATATCTCTCTACACCTGCTTCGAAGAGGAGGAAGCAGAATCTACAATCTACATATATTAATGGTAAGACTTCCATTTCTAACGTCTGTTTCCTGTAGCTTCTCAGTGGTCATAAACCCACCCTGGTCCACCGGAAAGGGGGCCTTCCTGGACTGTGACAGAAAGGGCATGCAAGAGGTTCGAGCCTCACTGTAGAAACTCGTAGAACGCATTCGGAATGCATTTCTTGAGTGTCAATTTCAACCTCAATTTTGAGGCCAGTCGGTTGATGGCATGCTCCCGAAGGGAGAGATTCTTGTCAATTTTGTTCACCACTGTATTCATAGCACTTTGTCTAGCAGTCATTGGATGAATAAATGAATGACAAGATCTTAGTTCTACCTCTTAGTTACTGAGAAGCCCGAACAAATACGAGATTTAAACACAATTGCTAGAATGTATTGTTCTTTCTACCAATTCACAAATGTTATTATGTTGCTGATGTCTCTTGATGTTACAAAATTGGTTCCGTTTGATGATGTTGCATGATTTCTGTTCCTTAAGCAATATTATAATGAGATGAGGTTGCACATTTTTTTGGTTATAGTTTTTGGGTTATGTTTTTCCTGCCTAGAGAATAAACAGAAATAAATTAACTACCATTCAGGGGGAGAAAGGTAGAATCCTTGAAGAAAACAAGCTGACAACAGAAACGGATCCTTGGAAGGAAGGCAGCCCCGCCATTTGGCTCCTTCTTGTTCAGTTTCAGCCAGTTTCCAAAACTTGTTGAGGGATTCAAACAACAACAACAACAATGACAAAGAGGCTCTGGAAACAAGGCAAAATTATTAGGTACCGCAGACACAAAATCAAGCTAAAACACAAAACAACCCACCGTCGGTACCAGTGGCCTAAATTCACCTGCTGGGGCCACGTCCGGGCGACGTGAAGAACTAGTGGTCCCACAGAGTTACGTTTTGGTGGGAATCTTTTTTAAAAAATTTTTGAGATAAGGTAGCTAGCCAGCGTTCTACCCAGGCGTGATGTGGAGCTGTCAGTCAGATTCAGGACGGGTCCGAGGAGACAGAGGGACAGCTGGGCGGTGTCGGCGGCCACGTCCCTTCGGCTCTGTCCCCTTGAGTTAGACCGAGCCACTTTTCCGCGCCTGCCTCTCCAAGCTGCTGTCTGGTGCAGAGCAAAAGCGGGGCTTCTGGAGAGGCGTGAGGCGTGTGGCGTGTGCACAGCCCTGGGGGGGTGGCAGGGACTCCGAGCCTGACAGTGACGAGCGGCCACCTGTTGTCTTTTCCTAGTCCACGGAGCAGGTTATGCTTCTGGCGCTCGTGGAGGGAAAACCCACTGCTTTCCTGTCTCTAGGGGAGCAGAGTAAGATTCGTTCATACTAACATTCTCATAAAACTTCCTGCTATGGGTGTATCAGAGTCGGACACGTGAGTCAAGTGAGTGAGTAAAAAGGAGACCATCTTTTTTTTCTCTCTAAAAAGTTACGGGCAGCTATTCTCACCTTTAACTCCTGTTCTGTGCTCGGACCTCACGGGGTGACGAAACCAGAGGTAGGGAACGCGGGGCCCCCTTCTTCAGCCCCCTTCGAGAATGAAAGGGAAACTGAGCGACTCAGAGTTATTCCTGTTTCAACCACACGACGAAGTAGACCTGGCAAACGACCGTGGCCGCGGGCGGCAGGTCGGCCGCAGGCTCCGCCGCCTGGGGCGCGGGCCATGTCTGTCTCAGCGGCTCCTCCCTGCCGTGTGCCTCCCCGGCCCCGCGCCTGGCTCGTGGTGAGCACCCGGTGATGTTCGTTAAGTGACTCTCTGAAGCAGCTAACAGAGGCCGCGTAGAACCCTGCGTGGGAACTGACGTGGGGATGAGGCTCAGGCCGATAGGGACAGGGCTGTGGCCGAGGACTGGCGTCTGTCAGCGGCCGGGAGGGGCAGTCGAGCCACCATGTCACGTGTTTGTCACATCCGCGGGCATTAGCGTCAAGTCACAAGCCCCGGGGTCTCAGAAGCCCTGCGCGGTCCGGCTGGACCTCAGCAAACGGTCTATTCGAAGACCGTCTCGGGGAAGGGAGGCGGTGGGACGCGTCGCTTGTGTTCCGTAGGACGTCACTATGGAGCATACGTGAGCACTGTGAACGCTCTGAGTTCACTGGAAAAGTCATCAGGAGACTGATTATTTTAAAGAGCGCTAATGCTAAAAGATTCCGAATTAGCAACAGTAGCCACGGAAGAGCGCCCGAATCGCCTTCGTTAATTGATTCGATCAGCAGACATTCAGGGGACACTTGCTGTGTGCCTCTCACCGCTCTGCGGACAGGCGTCGGCCTCGTCACCGCATCCTGCCGGACTCCAGGGCAGCTGTGACAGAAGGCACCGGGCAGCGGTAGCTTTCCCAAATATCCGAACATTTGATGCCATTTCCTATTTTCATTATGCTATTCATTCTTTTTCCGAGAAAATGTGGCCTTAGGCTCCTTTTTATTGGTCTTCAGTGCATTAGGGGTTTCATTTCATTCAGGGGCACAGGACTCGTCTGTGACGGCTCAGACATGTCTCTGGGATTCTTCAAACTCCAGTGGTCCCTCCCACACAGCTGTGACTGCTCCCCTGACATGAAGGGGTTATCGCTAATTTGTGATCGTAGACTCTTAAAACGCGTTATTCAGTTGGGAGGATTTCTGCCCCTGGTGAACACCTGCAGATGCGTGGGCATTTCACTTTGCTCTTCTACAAAGATGAGAAACACTGTTATCCACGTCTTTTGAAAAGGCATAGATTTGGAATTTGATAGCGTTCCAAGAAAAAGAATCAGGGCCGTACAGACCCGTCCACGAAGCACCGAATCCAGCCTGTGGATGATAAACAGGTGCCTCCTGCTGTGTGCCAGGTGCGGTCCCACGCGAGCCCTGATTCAGACACCACCTCCGATACACAGTGCAGAGAAAAATCAGCATCACCACCTTATCATTACAGCGTGCAGAAACCAGGAAACCCTGGCATAAGTCATTCGATTAACTGAGTTACCCAAGCGATTATGTTTAACCACTTAATTACTGAATTGACTGGTAAATTAAAATTCCTCTTAACATCATGACGAAGGAGTGACTCATAGTTTGTTTTCATTTAAACGAATGGTTGGATTTGCGTTACGCCATTTAATTCTCACGGAAATCAGGAGTCGTTTTCTGTGAGGGAGTGAGACTCACCCCACATCCCACATCTGGGCTACTGGGGAGCCACGGGTCGGTGTCAGCAGCAGGATGAGGGGGTCAGGCTGTCCCCAGAGTCTCAGTGGTGGGCGGAGGGTGGAGGGGACGAGGCCGAGGCAGGAAGACCAGCCCGCTGCGTGCACTGGCAGGACAGCTGGTGGCCCAGGCTGCCACAGTAGCTGTGGGGAAGCAGAGAGGCTGACGGACTGGAGGGGTGCCACTGGCCTTGGCGAATGCGTGGGTCGGGGTGCGAGAGGGAGAGAGAGGAGTCACAGCGACCCTGGGCAGCTGTAGGGCTTTGTCTCGCCAAATCTTTGATGCGGGACAGTCGTGTCTCCTGACACACCCTCAGCTCGGTCTCGACGAAGGACGAGAGCAGCTGGGAAATCCTACACAGATTCTGAAAAATTCCTTTTGTGAAAATGAATGAAATCTTCTGATAATTGTAGCTACAAAATTCTGGGTCAGAAAGAAAAACCAGTTGTAAAGCACTCCTTAATGCTCCGCTAATCGGAAAATAAAACAATTTCTGGAAAAACCGTAGGTGTTAGGGCTACTTCGGGGGTATTCATCCCTTCTACTGAGAAAAAAAAAAAAACACTTTCGCACTTTCTGACCCTACAGTACAGATGAGAAACTGGCTCTAACTCAGCTTTCTAAAAGTTAGAGTATGTCATTGAAATCATTATCGGAACACCTGAACTGTGACTATAAAGCCAGCAAAGTTTTCAATGGCATCTCCAAAGTACTGATTCTTCTCAGCGTCTCCAGTGTCGTCGGAAGACCTCGCACTCAGCGTGCTGAGCTCCCCACACTGTGACGTCGCCCTGCGCCCCGCCCTCTGGGGGCTCAAGCCTTACAGGGCTATTTAAGAGCAATGTCTTCTCGTGAAAAATGACAATCGGAGGGCTGTGTTAGGGTCAGGCGGACATGTCCCAGGTCTTCCCCGTTAACGAAGCTCATTTCTTTTCTTCTGCTTCTCTTCCCTTGATCGCTTTTCCCTGAGTCTATTTGAGCAAATGGGTTGGAGCATTTTCATAAGAGATTGTCTTCCCTTGGTTCTTCGCACGTATTGAACTGATGAGCTCGGCATAGCCGCTTAATTTCAGGTAGAAAAAGTCAGACACACGGGGTAGATTGTTGGAAAGGCAGAAGTTCTAACAACCCAGATTTTCTGGGAGAGAATAATCATTATGCCTTCGCATGAGTATGCGTAGTGGAAAATCGTCCTCCCCGGACTTGGGACCCTGAGCAAGTGCAAACGGAACAGCACAGTATTCTGAGAAGGACGCAGGGGTCTCACTCAGAGAGCACTGCCCGCGGGCCCGGAGGGCTCTTACGTGTCTCTGAGATGAACCAAGGTGGCACTGTCCCTGTCATTTTACGTGTGAGAAAACGGCCTGGGTGATCGGCACGGGGCTAACAGAGTGACAGGCCGGGAGCGGGTCCGGGTCACGTCCCCGGTTCACGCTGCCCCACTGCACGGGAGTTTCAGCCGTCGACGTCAAACCTTAGAGACCTTGGAGAAACAAGGCCGACCCCGCCGGGCTCTGCGCTGCCCCCGAGGGCAACGGAGCAGGCTTGGGCGCCATCGGGATGCGCACACGGTGTCCCCGTGCGGCCGAGCCGCGGGCGTTCGGCGCCCTGCTTGCCACGCCGGGGTCCAGGCCTCAGCAGCGCGGCCGCCACGGCAAGTAGGGACAGGGCGGAAAAGAGCAGCAAAAAGGGGAAGGGACGAGACGCCGATCAGTAGCCACAAACAGTCACGGGACGTGGGGTATGGCGGGGGGCGCACAGGCCACAGGACTGGGACGGTCGTGTGCGGCGCCAGGTGGGGGCTCGAGCGAGGCGGGGCTCGCCTGATACATTACAGAAATGTCGACTATCGTACTGTGTATCTGAAGCTAATATAGAATTTTTTCAGATAATAAAAAAGAGCAGCCACCTGAGGATGTACTCACAGCCTCGTGGCTGCCACTTTTCCCTCGTGGTGACAGTCGCCTTTGTAAGCTGGGCACACACTAAGGATGTCAGCATTCCAGCCTGGACGAGAAGGAGGGCTTGCCCCTGCCAGCCCCCTGGACGGCACTGTGACAGGCGCAGAGAGCATCGCAAGGCCGGACAGACGTCCAAAGCCCCTGAAAGCATTGCGTGGCATCATGGTCACATTTCTGTGAGAGAAGCTCTAAAAAGAAAATACTGTTTCTAGTCATTAGCATTCCCCTCCAAAGGAAAACGGGCTTAAACGGTTTACATGTTGTAGGAAGAAAACAATTAAGAAACCAGCTTTTTTTTAAAAAACAAACAAACAAAAAACCCTCTTAGCCACACGAGTTGGCAGAATTCTTGAGGCGTGGACTTCAACGATGCTGTATGCTGATTCTTGCTCAGTTAATTTCTAGATCCTCCCTGGTTTGAGGGGTCAGGTCTCAGCATGTAAGCCTGCCCTCCCTGCTCATCCGGGGTTCCCTGTGCCCCCACTCACGCCGCTGAGACGCGCCCCCTCCCACCGATTTTCTGAAACTCGCGTGGACCCGTCGGTAAGAACTGGTTTCCAAAGCGCTGGGCAGGGACCGTCCGAGAGTCCGACCCTCACCGCCACCTCGGCCCATGGCTGTTGAAAAGGAAACGTTATCCACTCGCCTCTCAAGCTACCTGAGGGTTGGATGGGTCACGCTCTGGATATGTTCAAGCCCTGCCATTTCACAGTTCCCTTCCAGAAACGTTTGTCACGCGACCACGGGGCACTGTGACCACAGGAAACGCGTGACCGAGACAGAGCCACTCATGCTGGTGACTTGGGTGGCAGTGTCGTGTCTTCTTTCCTCAGCCCCCAAACCCCCGACCTTGTGCTGGCCTGGCACGGTCCTCGGAGTTTCTCCCTCTGCACATGGCGGCACCTGCCAAACGTCCTGGCCACGCCCTCAGGAGAGAGCACTTCCTGGCTCCCCGTTAAGCTTCACGCCGGAAAACACGGGCACGCGGCTGCCGAGAGCCACGCTGCTGAGTTTTGCTAGCAAAAGCAGTCGTGTGTCACCAGGCAGTGAGCACAACTACATAAATGCGCAGAAACAGTCAGAACGAACAGTCTTGACTGAGTCCTTTGGACATAACCTGAGACTTTGACAAGTCAGCGACTGACGTAGAATTGCAAACTCTCAAGACGGCAGTGAAGTCCAAAGGCACTAAAATCAACCGTATCCTCCCATTTTCCCCTACAAAGGCAAGAAATGTGGAAAGGAGCATATCGAAACTTTCTGGTTTTGAGAATTTTTTTAAAAATCTCTTTCAAGGACGCTTTTGAGAAAACCGAGCAAGGGACTTTTTCAGGAGAAATCCCCTCCCGCTGCAAAGGCCCTGAGCTTCTGACATTCTGTAACTTCCTTCAACGGTGACGGCGACGAGCCCGCCCTGCCCGGGCCAGGGGCCAGCCAGTCCGCCTTGGTCTTCAGGCCCTCGCTGTGCCCACGCGCGGTCCTTCGCTGTTTAAGACTTCTGTCGTTCTGTCACCTGACGCGCTTTCCGGGGTCGCCCTGGCGGTCCTCCTGTCTCCCTCACTGCACTATTCAAAATCAGTGATGGCTAAAGCCCAAACGCCCCTCCCTTCCTGCCTTCGTCCAGTGTCAGTTAACAAGCTCTGCTGAGCGGCGTGGCCTGGGTTCAGCCTGGGTTCGACCTGGGTCCAGATCCCTGTTTGATGCCTGCTGGGCCCGGGCATGACGCCCCTCCTGAGGACCACGGTTCACACTCAGGTCCCGCCCCGTGCGGGTTGTTCTCGACGCGCTTGACGCCATCGTCCCCTCCCTTCCCACAGAGAGGCCCAGTGGCCTGCCCTCGTGACCAGCCACAGAGCTAGCGCACGGCCCAGACGGCCACCTCTGCGGCTGGTGCCCCCCGCTCTGAGCCTCGGGCTCCTCATCCGCACAGGCGTCATTCCCGGGGCTGCGAGGAGGTTAAACGGGATGATAACGGACGTGGCCTGCGCTTGGGAGGCACTGCACTGGGCGCTGTGCTGGGCAGAGTGGGGAGTACGAAGGAGACACTCACCTTTCCAGGCGCCTACAGTTTGGGAGGGCAAGTAAACTAGGTTGCACCTCAGCACACTGCAAGGCACCATGGGAAGCGAGCGGTCATAGGAGCATGGCCCAGGGACACTGCGTCTGGGGCCTCCAGCCCCTCGCTCTTACCCTCAGTCCTTCCTCTGGGGGCCTCCCTCCCCAGGCTCCCCAGGCGAGGTCTGGCGCGTCTCCTGACCCGCCTTCACAGAGGACTCACCTGTCACAAGCTCTGTGAGGCCCAGGACCGACTCTGGCCCGCTCACCGTGACAGCCCCAGCGCCCAGCACGGGGCCTGGGGCCGGAGGCGCCCGCCAAACGTTTGCTGCGTGCAAGAAAGGAACGCAGGATTTTTAACTTGTGTCAGTCGCACCTGGCCTCCTGGACGTGGATGAGGAAATCATCAATTTGCACACTGAGCAAATGAGCCACATCGGGGAGCAGAGCCTCACTTATCACGAGACGGAAGCAAGAGCCACAAAATTTCCACCAGACTGGAACCGCGAACCGGGATGAAGAAGGCGCGATGAGACGGGAGCCAGCGCACAGGGCTCTACTTGGCCGGGGGACCCCGACCCCAGCCCGGGCAGGCGTGGCGGAGACGTGCTCCCGTGAGGGCGACGTCACGCTTCCAGGCGACCCCACGTCCACGGAGAGCGCGGCCCGGCCTCGGACTGCGTTAGCAGACGTGCAGCCCTCGGGTGACGCGTTCAGTTTCCCTTCAGCAGCGAGGGTGAAACCAGGACTTCCGAGGGGACCCGACCCTCTGAACTTCCCCGAGAACCCGGTGCCTGCCTCGGGGTTGGGTGCGTTTAGCAATTTGACGCGCTATCATTCTCACTGGCGAGGAACAAGGGAAGGAACTGGGACGTTTCGTCCAGGGAAACAGGAGCCACGGTGCGAGGGTCTCCTGCACAGTGCCCGCAGGGGAGAAGGGTGAAGCTCCATGCCGACTGTCCCGTCCCCGCGGAGGAATCACTGCGGACCCACCGAGGCGGGCGAGGCGGGCGGGAGCTCACCCTCCCTCACGCACGGCCTCGCAACGTGGCGTGAACCGTGTGGGGAAGTGGCGAGCCGCTCGGGTCTCCGTGTCCTGCAAGGACAGGTGCCCGTGCGGGGGGACGGGGCAAGACGCCGCCTCGGGCCCTCCCCCCGCTGCGACCCGCTTCAGGCCCGGTGTGGGTCGCTGAGCTGCCTGGCCCGAGTCCCTCACGTGTGTCGCCTCCTTCGTTCCAAGAACCCGAAGGGATGAAGGCTGTTACCCGTCTCCGCTTACAGAAACTCAGCGCCACGTTCAGGGCGGCAGACTTGGCACGGCGCGCCTGGTCTCCCCACCGAGCCCTGCCCCCCCCCCAGGTCCTGAGCAGTGGAGTAGGGGGAGGGGGAGTGGGGCGCGGTGCGGGGTCGCAAACTGGAAGTTTTGATTGGTAGGCGCAGTGCCTTTGGCCGCCAGCATTTAACAATGGGAAGAGTTCACAGAAAATGTGATTTTCTACTTTAAAAATGGGAAACTCTAGCCACATTGGCCCGAATTCCCACTTGGCAACCACGAGCTGCAGCACACAGGGACTGGCCCCCCCACTCGGGGTCCCCGCGTTCCCAGCGGCCAGCACCCTGCTCTCTCGCCCCCGGCCGCTCCTCTGTCCCCGTCCCGCCGCCCGAGTCCCCACAGCAGGCACCAGAAGGCACCTGTTGTGTGCTCCCGACGGGGAAGTCGAGCCGCAGAGAGCTGCATGGGGGCTCAGGCGTCTGCGCAGGGCCCGGGCACCCCACACGCTGTGGAGGGTCATGTCGAGGTCGCCCAGGCGAGCCGTGTCCTGGACAGAGAGCGGGATGACCAAGCCGAGGACAGACGGCCGCACCCCTGGGAAGACTGCATCTCTCGTCTCTGTAAGTCAGGACGCGCGCCGGTTCGGCTGCTCGTGGTTCTGGTGTGCTGACAGAGGCCCCCAAGAGTCGCCTGCACCGTTGAGCAGAGGACGCTAAGGGCCCAGCGGCTCCGGCTGGATTTTAACAGCGGGAATTACGGAGCAGTATGTTGTTTACTGTTCCTAAGACCTGTCAGAAGACTGCACGCTAACCCCGTGACACTGGCCCCCCCGCTGGAGGGGCATCCGAAGGTGTGGCGGTCACTCCCGAGTCACTCGGGGGAACAGGACGAGGTCTCGGTGTGCTGGACAGAGAATGATGTCAGGTCAGGAAACCGGAGCTCAGTTTTGGCTCCGCCGTTAATCTTACTCCTGTGCTTGTGGGAGGGTCCCCTGCTCTCTGGGCCTCTCTTTCCTCTTCCGAGACACGAGGCGGTTAGGGGGCAGCTTAGAAGTCCCTAAACATTTACAGTTTTATGATTCAGAGGCAACGTTGATCATAATGGCACTTGAGACATGGCCAAAAATCTTAGCAGGAGAAGGAAAAAGACTAGTCTGTGAGAGCTCCTTGCTCTTTCCCATCTTCCTTCCTTCCTTCCTTGTGGCTTTGGCGAGGTGGCTTTGGCGAGGTGGCTTTGCACGCGCTGGCGGCGCAGCTCCCGGGAGCATGGGGAGCGAGGCCTTCGCTGGGCTCTACCCACAGTCCCGTCTGGCTCACCTTCCAGACCTTCGAGCACCTTCGTCACGTCTTGGCTGCTCTCCTGCCGCGCGCACTTAGCGCCTGCTCTCCCCTCTGGCCGCCACGGCATGTCCATGGTGGGGAGGCGGGTGGCCCGTGCCATGGCCGCGAGTTCGTGGGCTGTGCTCTGGGCACAGTGCTGGGACAGGGGCCGCCCTGGCTTCACTGTTTCTCTTGCTTCCTCTGATGCCTTCTCCATAAACACCGGCAGACGCGGGGTTGAGATGATGCGTCACGCGGTCGCTGTGCCGGCCGCCCGCAGGAGCAGGTGCACGGAGGACGCAGGAGAGGGGCGCGCAGGTGCGCGGAGGACGCAGGAGGGGGCGCGCAGGTGCGCGGAGGACGCAGGAGGGGGACCGCAGGTGCGCGGAGGACGCAGGAGGGGGACGCGCGCAGGTGCGCGGAGGACGCGGGGGGGGCGCAGGTGCGCGGAGGACGCGGGGGGGGCGCTAGGTGTGCGGAGGTGCAGGAGGACGCAGGAGCGGGTCACGCAGGTGCGCGGAGGACGCAGGAGGGGGCGCGCAGGTGCGCGGAGGACGCAGGAGGGGGGCGCGCAGGTGCGCGGAGGACGCAGGAGGGGGGCGTGCAGGTGCGCGGAGGACGCAGGAGGGGGGCGTGCAGGTGCGCGGAGGACGCAGGGGGGGGCGTGCAGGTGCGCGGAGGACGCAGGAGGGGACGCGCGTCGCCCATTCTGTCTCTGTCCGTCTTCCTCCTGCCGTCCCGCTGCTAAACGCGGCGCCCGGGCCTTCGGGGCGAGTGTCTGAGACAAGGCGAAACTCCGTGCTTCTCTTTTAGAGAAAGACGGGGA
The DNA here is from genome assembly GCA_003508835.1 of Eonycteris spelaea. NCBI lineage: Eukaryota > Metazoa > Chordata > Mammalia > Chiroptera > Pteropodidae > Eonycteris > Eonycteris spelaea. The sequence goes on along the minus strand of PUFA01000142.1, from coordinate 407,796 downwards.
GTCAGGAGGAACCCTAACGCATTTTAGACTTTCTTCTTTCGGGATGGCGTCCCGAGTCTGACGGAGCGCGACCGCTCCCTGCCACCGCGCTGTGACAGGCGCGGGGCCGGGGCCGTGCTCACGCTCGGGTCTGGGGGCCCATCCGCCCCCCGCGGTGGCGGCCGCCGCGGTTTTCGGGTTGGCGGAGATGAGTTTTGATGATACTCGTGAGGAGGACGAGGACAAGTCGCTGTCCGCTCCGTGGGCTCTGACGCTCAGACACGCCAGCCGGGGGCGGCCCCCCGAGGGGGCGCGTCACACGTGATGGCGTGTGGCCCGGGCTGCCGCGGGAGCGCAGGGGCCGCGTCGGGGACAGCCCCTTTGTCGTGTGGGCGGCCCACCGGCTGTGAAGGGCAGCGGCAGAGGAAGGTCGGAAGGTCGCAAGGACCCGCGAGGTGGGGACCTGCGGGAACGGTCCGGCTCAGGGGCCAGTGAGTGGGGTCACCACTCCCAAGAAAGAACCCAAAGCTCCGTTTTCTTGCAAGATAAGTTTTTGGAATATAGCTCTCACACCATACAATTCATTTAAAGTGTACGATTTCATGGTGTTCAGCGTATTCCAGATAGAGGCAGCCATCACCATGGTGAGTTTTAGGACATTTTGTTATCTCAGAGCGTCCCCCTAGGCTTTGGCGATCACCCCGTGTTCCCCTGTAACCCCATCGCCTCGGGCCCCCCGCCCCATCCCCCCGGGGCCCCCCGCAACTCCCAGCCGTCAGTGACCATGGATGTGATTTCTGCCCCTACAGATTCTGGATATTTCATGTCAGTAAAATAGTAAAACATGTGGCATTTTATTATTAAATTAAAAGCATAAACGCGAGCTGGCTTCTTCCACGCGGCACGTTTGAGGTGCCACTGTCAGCCCTCACTTCTGTTTCTGAGGAGCACTGGGCCAAGCCCCCCGCACGCCGGCGCCCGTCCCCGCTCTCCGTCTGCCCACAGGGGCGCCTTCTGGCTGCGCGAACAGAGCTGCGTGAGCGGCAGCAGTTTCTGTGCGGACCTCGTTTTCACTCCGTAGGCAGACGCCCAGGTGAGGGACTGCGGGGTCGCAGGTGTGATCATCCCAAGGACGACCCGACTGTTTCCCACACAGGCTGCGAGTGAGGGGCCCGATGTCACCGAACCCTCGCCAGGACTTGTTACTGTGTTTCTGTCACCCTCGGCGTCCTAGGGTGGGGCGGGGGAGGCAGTGCCGCACTGTGGCGGAGGTGCGTAGTTCCTGATGCCCGTGACGCTGAGCACCTTTTCATGTGCTTGTTGGCCACTTGTAGTATCTTCTTTGGAGAGATGTCTATTCAGACACTTTTCCCTTTGTTACTTAGGCTGTCTTTATTGCCGAAGTGTAAGAGTCCTTCATTCATTATTGCATATTAAGAGATTTTATAATTATATAATAAACATTTTGCATTGTCATATAGAGGCATATGACATGTAATATCTAAATTTTGGTATAGTCTACATAGTTTTTACATACAGATACAAGATGCATAATTTGCAGACATTTCCCCCCATTCTGTGGGTTCTCTTTTCATTTCCTCGATCGTACTCTTTGAAGCACGAAGTTTTAAACTCTGATGGAGTCCGGTTGATCTGTGTTCTTCTTTGGTTGCTCGGATGATGCATAAGACTCCAGTGCCAAATCTGAGGCCCGAAGCGTGGCCCCTGTGGCTCGTGTAGCTCTGACGCTCAGGCCTGCGGCCCGTGTGGGTCCGTGCGTTGTGTGGCGTGAAGGGCCATCTCCATTCTTCTGCGTGTGGCGTGGCTCCAGCTCCGTGTGTTGCAAAGACTATTCTTTCCCCATTAAACGGTCTTGGCAGCCTGACCGAGAACCAACTGACCGTATGCTCGTGGCTTACTTCTGGACTCTTAGTTCCGCTCCATCGGTCTATATTGTCGGTCCTTGTGCTACTACGGCCCTGGATTAACCACTGTTGTTTCTCATTTCAGTAGTAGCTTTTGAAATTGAGGAGTAGGTCCTCCAACTTTGTTTTTCATTTTCAAGATTGTTTTGGCTCTCTGAGTCCTTGCGATTCTGAGTTTTAGAATCTCTATTTCATTATTTTCTACTTTTATCTTTCTCATTTCCTCTCTCTGCTTCATTGAGGCTTCGTTTGCTGTTTTTTACCTAGAGTTCCAGGGTGGAAGCTTAGATGATTGATCTGAGATCTTCCTCTTTTTCATTCTAGGGTCATAGCTGTAAATTTCCCTCTAAACATTTTTAGCTCCATCCCTTAACTTTCATTTTCATTCATTTCGAAGTACTTTCTAATTTCCCTTTCGATTTCTTCTTTGATTCATTAGTTATTTAGGAGTGTGTGTTTAAATTCTACATATTTGTGAGTTTCCCGACTAGTCAGAGAACATACTTCGTATTATTTCCTGTCGAATTTATTGAGGTTTTTTTATGGCCTCGCATGTAGTTTGTCCTGGGGAACATTCCACGTGCACTTGAAAAGACTGTACATCATGCTGTGACGGGCAGAGCGTCCTGCAGATGTCTGCTAGGTCCAGCTGGCTATCGGTGTCGTTCATGTGTTCTATTTCTCTTTTGGTCTTCTGTCTAGTTCTACCCCTTATCTTAAGTGTGATACTGAAATCTTCCATTGTTGTTCCCTTGTCTGTTTCTCTCCTCGTTTCTGTCAGTTTTGTTCACGCGTTTTGGTGCTCCGTGGTTAGGTGCACACGTGTTTGTACTTATTATACCTTCCTGATGGATTGACCCTGTTATTATCATGAAATGTCCTTCTTTAAATCTAGTGGCATTTCTAGTTTTCAAGTCTACCTTATCTAATAGCTGCTTCAGCTTTTCTTGTGGTTACTCCAAAGCTGTTTTGACTTCTCATAGGCGCTGATGGGCAGGCTCGGTCAGGGAAGAAGCTGCTTCTCTTTCCCCCTTTTTGGCTCATGTTTCAAATGAAATGTTTCACCAATGAACACACGCTCCCTGAGCAAGCCGGTACGAGTCATAACACGGAGACCGGCCCGATGAGACAACTCTCGGGTTCAGACAGGACCCTCCTCGGGACTGCCTCATTAGACCCTTGTCCTCCGCACTTCCCCCTCGGCAAATTAAAACTGCATCTTTTAAAATAACTAGGAGTCTTCCTGACCAGGACTCAGAGGTAAGGAAAACGAAACTGAAGGGAAAAGAAATCAGGAAAAGTGTGTGAAACTCACTTGCCAGGAAACAAGGTGTTTACTCTTGAACCCCTCGAGTCAGAAAGCTCCCAAATTCTCAAGCCTGAATTCTGGGGGTCACTCGCTTGCTCCAGACTCAGCAGAACTCCTGGGTGATGCAGAGCGGAGTGGAGCACGGCACGTGCCCGTGTGCCCTACTGTGCCACGGTGATGATGGATCCCAAAAGAATTCGGAAAACAGTAAAACCCAGATACCGTGAGCGCGGGGCCCTGGGCGACCTCCCGCGTCCGAATCCACCGGTCCTCAAGGGTGCGGCCCAGATGCCTCCCCTGGGTGAGCGAACCTCACATTCCTTGCCCGTTTCCTGTTGCTGCTTTGAGCTCTGAGGGTCCGGAGAGGGGAGGGTGGTGTGACCTCTGCCTAGCTGTGTGCCGGCCCGAGCCCCTGGTGACAGTGTGTCCCTGGAGCGGCCAGCCAGTTTGGCCTCAGGAAGCCCCTCCGTGGTGGTGGCTGGGTTTGGAAGTCATTTGTAATTCTGTGACAAAGACAAATGTGTCCTATGGGAGCGGTGAGTGGTTTTACTGGTGATATGCATGGAACCGTGACCTCTTCTGTATCTGGGGTCCTACAGAACAAAAATGTTTGTCTTCTAATATGTCAGGCAAGTTCATTCTCAGCCCTTCCCTGAAGCAAACTGTGGAGGAAACGGACTATTAATAAGCCCGGAGCACACTGCTTGTGAGCGTGCGTGTGCCCACGGCCTGAGCTCATTTGCGAACACGGCGGGTTCCTGGTGCCCCCGGGACGGTGGTACGAGTGACACATTTCGAATTGTGTTGGGATAAACACAACTCGCTGACGTCCTGATGGCTTTGAACAGAATCGTCGTGGGGGGGCCCAGTGCTGGGATTCATATTGGCATTTAAGGGCCCATAGCTGTAGTAAAATTCAAGAGGCGGGGCATCCAGAGTGACAGCGGGAGTAACTCCAAAGTCACGCTGAACGAACCCCTCTGTTTTCCTCCGGGACCAGTATTCATCAGCCTAGAAACGACTGATGTTTACTATTTCCTACGGGAACTTTCGTGCCGGCGTCCTTGGTGGAAAATGGTCGCTTAAGGAGACAGTACATGAAATGTGAAGGATTTACAGTTTCGTTACATGAATTAAACCATTTCCTGGTGTTTGTGTTTACCTTGGGACTCACAAAGGGGACAAAAATACAGACTCACAGGAGGAAGGAAAGGAATGATCAAATCTCAGTAGTCCCTGCCTGAATGTCTAGCTCAGCAGCTTTATTTAGGGGAGGAATTTCGTGCTGATAAGTGAATCTTTGTCTCTGTATAATTAACTTTTCCTCTCTGCATCTGCTACCACGTGCACTGAGCTTCACTAATAGACATGTAACTATTAACTATGACAGTTCGTGTCTCATACTGGACGAAACGAAAGGAAATTAAAGGCAAACTATAGTTTTTCTCAAGTAAAAATGGAAGGTGCTTTATAGTACGAGACTTAAATTCAATAATTAAAAATGTTATTATAATGCATGATCATTCTAAAAGTCTGACAAATACGGACGAAAGTAAATGAGAAAATGATGACAACCCATAAGCCACTACTCAAAGATAACCATTAACATTTTAGCATATATTTTGCCTTTTTTTGGTGCCATTATATAAATATATACTTATACTTTTACAATTGAGATTATGAGTATAATTTGTGATTTCCACGTATCCTAATGCCCTCTCCATATGTCCAAATCTTTCAAAATAAGAAGAAAAGTAAGAGCTGATGCATATATAGTACCATCTGCAGGACACCATCCTACGTGCTTGTCACACATTAATCCACGCCAGCCTCGTTACAACCCTTTAAAGCAGACTTCACGGAGGAGGCACAGAGGGTGAGGTGGTTTGCCTCGCAACTGGTCAGGGGCAGAGCCAAGACTGAGACCCAGGCCATACAGCGTGTGCCCTTAGCCTGGTCTGACTCTGGCCCTGTCCTGTCCTGTCCTTTCCTGTCCTGTCGGTGTCCTCCCCCGCCCCCAGCCCTGCCCGGGCTCTGGAAGACCACAGCAGCAGGCAGCCTGCAGCCCCTCCTGCGGGGGCCCGTCTCTCAGGGGCGGCTGGCTGGAGAAGCCGCCTCCGGAGGCCCGGCCTCCGGGCCTGCTCCGCCCGGGCTGGACAGCTCATCTGCTCACACCCTGGTGCCTCCTCCAGAAAACGGGGCTGGGCAGCCCTTCTCTCGTTTGCTGGCCCGTCCACGTGTTCATTCAGCACACACGAGGCATTTTCCTCCATCGGCTCTCTCTAGGAATCCGTCGCCCCGTGCGTAGCCAAAGAGGGCCGCGGCTGGGTCCGGGTCAGTGCGTTCCACGTGACGGGGAGCTGGGGTGCGGGGGGAGCCCCCAGGATGGCGGCGGTGCAGGGTGCGTGTGGCGCGGGGCTGGCCGGCAAGGCTCCCACAGGATGCGCGCGAGGGGGCCGTGGTGACAGGCTCGCTGTGGGCCCTGTCTAGCGTGTGTCACACTGTCCCACCATCAGCGGACCGCAGCCATGTGGGGGGAGGGGAGCTTAAAACTACAGAAATGTGTCGTCGCACCTTCCAAAAGCTGGAGGTCCAAAGTCAGGTGTGGGGGGGCCACGCTTCCTCGCCATGCCGGGGACGCCGTCCCCGCCTGTGTCCCTTCACCTGCTGCTCCTCCCCCGACCTCTGCCCTCACCGCACGGCGTCCCGTGTCTGCCTTCGTGTGGCCTCCTTACATACCGGACCAGGGCCCCACCCTACCTACCTGAAATAACCGCGAGCAGGTGGGGCCGTGCGCGCTTTCGGGACGAGGCGGGGTCAGCGCAGGACCTCCTTCCGTCTGGCCGTGTCACTGGGGCCGAGGGAGAAGGCGGCAGGGGCAGGGCCACCCCCGAGGGGCCTGGTGTCAGTGCACTGCCCTGGGCGAGCCCTGGCGCGCTGCGGGGACGTCCGTAAAGGAGCCGGTGCTCGGTCGGGTCCCAGGGGTCCCCGGGGGGATAACGGGGAGGCTGACGGGTGGTCTGAACCCTCCTAGGCCCTGGGGCGTGGAGCGCCACGCTTCCTGAGGCGGGCACCCTGGTGCCGGGGAGCCCCTGCAGACCCCGCCGCGTGCTCTTGCTCACACTGTCCCACGAGCAGAGAAACAGTGCGAACGCAGGAAACAGACCCCAAACCGTGGGTGCGAACTCCACGCAGATTCCCCCTGCTCCTACGGCCTCTCCTCCCCCCTGGAGGCTCTGACCCTCACGTCAGTCAGAGTGAGTCCTGGGGAAGCTTGGGAAACGGCTTCGGTCATTCACATGCTAATCCCGTCTCCCACCGACACCTGCGTGGCCTCTACCTGTGTCCTCTGGGCTCCAAAGTCAGGGGGCCCTGCGCCCCTGTGACACCCGCAGAGGGCCCAGGGCGCTTCCGAGGCACTCGGCAGGCGGTGGAGACTCTGCAGGGCGGTGGAGACGGCGTGCAGAATACTCCCCCTCCCTCTCACTTGCACCTTTATGGCTTTTCCTCCGTGGCCTAAACAGCCCCCTCCCCCAATCACACCTGCGCAGGAGGCAGAGGAAGCGTGCGGTCCCCGCCGCCTCCCCAGCCACCCGCCTGATGTCCGCGATCTAACCGCTCACGTGCATGTGTATTTTTTCGTTCTCTTCCCATCCAGATACAGGGAGGCCTTTCGTAGAGATGCACAGCGAAATCCCCGAGATCATATACATGAATGAGGGGAGGGAGCTCGTCATTCCCTGCCGAGTCACTTCGCCCGCCATCCCCGTCACTTTGAAAAAGGTAAAACTGGGCAATGCTACTGGGAATCCTTTCCCTGCAGACGAGCGTCACGAACATCTAGGTGTTTCGTATCTGGGGAACGGTTTTCTCACAGACGTTTGGGCTCCTGACTTTTCACAGCGTCCTTGACTCTAACGCGTCAAGTGCTAGAAGTTACACCCATGTGCGTGTTTAAATGGAATAAAATGATAATTTTTTAAGCATAAACCTATGTGAATAATGAAATACTTAAAATCGTGAACATTTTGGTATCTGCCACAAACCCAAGTTTCTGCAAATGTGCGAAAAACCTATTTATTGCTTACGCAAATTCATACGCCGGCAGAGCGGTTAATCCAGGCTGCCTGGCTGTCTGGCGGGCGCCTGACCCTCAGGGCCCTGACCCCGACCTGTGTCGCCTGGAGCCACCACCTTTGGCGTGAGCTGGGAACTGGCCTAAGGAAGGCTCATCTCCTGCTGCGCATCGTACTTAGCCTCTTAGGGGGGAGGGGCAAAAAGGGGGAAATGCTGTAAAGGAGATTTTTCCTCATATGATGTTGTAAATTGTGCATGTGGAGAAGGAAAAGGACTTGGCTAGAATCTAACAAAGACAAAACCGGAAATGTGAAATGCGACATTCCAGCCAGTTGTCAGCAGTGAGGGCTTAGGATGTCGCTGGAGTCGGGGAAACACGCCTGAAGAGAACTGTGGCGAACCCCGAGAGCTTCTGAGCTTTACAAGGACGCGCTCAGGGCGTCCGGGGGAGCAGCTCGCCGTGCCCCGCGAGATGCCGCTCGGGTGTGTGTGGAAGGCACCGGGAAGGCTGAGTGAGGCTCAGGACGGCCGGGACCCTGAGGCCGGGCACGCGGCGGCGTCTCCTGCCTCCCTCCTGCCTCCCTCCTGCCGTCAGGGACTGAGGGGCGGGACCGCGGGCCGGTCCAGCAACAGGCTTGGCTTCCGCTGCGACGGTGCGTCATCGCCAGCAAATGCACAATCGCTGGACGTCACAGCTGGAAACGCCAGGGGAGTCCGACCCGGGCGGTGGAGGAGCCCCGGGGCCCCGCGCACACCCGCCTGCCCCTCCCGTGCCCTCCGCAGCCTCTTGCGCAGCCTCCTCCGAGTGTCGAGTCTGGGCAGGGGGCAGGCCGGGCGGTGAGAGCAGGACCTGGGGCCTTCCTGACTGGTCCAACCACGCTGGGCCGGCCCGCTGGGCAGACTGGCGCGTTAGCGGCCCCTCTGCCGCAGGCGGGAGACGGCTGCTAGCTAGGAAGGCCGAGGGGTCACCTTCGACGGCCCTTAGCACAGTGGCCCGTGCCAGGGGCCCGATCCGAGGGTGAGCCGCTGCTGTTTCCTGCCCTAGCACTTTGATGCCCGCCCTGGCCGTGCCCCCACGTCAGGTGCTCGGTGGCCTCATGGCGTCACACCCTCCGTCCGAGGTGGTGACCGGGGTATGGCTGATGGGGACACACCGCGGGGAAACGAACCTTCTCTGCTCCCTGCAAGCCCCTTTCTACCCAAATGCACGTCTGTTGCAAGGGTCATTCCCAAATTTCCACGTGTGAAATCTGGGGGTGGGGGCAGGTGATCTACTCTGTTCTCCTACCTGAGATCTCTAATACAGAGAGAGAGAGAGAGAGAGAGAGAGAGAGAAGGCGGACAGAGAGAGACAGGGAGACCGAAGCATAAAGTTCTAACAGAGATTTGGGTCCGACACATGAATGTTGGAAACTCTCTGGCTCATGACATACGTACGCTGACATAACATAATACGAAGTCTCTCCCTGCCTTTTCTCCTGTCGTCCCTTTTCCTTTAACTTGCCATCCCCTCCCCCCTTCCTCCCACGCCCACCTGGGCGGCACCTCGTCAGCTGGGGTTGACGCCCCGCACCCCGACACACAGTGCTTCCTTTCAAGGCCGCCCACGTGGCCACCTCTTTACGTCCCACGTCGGCACTGCCACGGCTGACGAGCTGCACAGTCTTCTGCTGTTTCAGCTCTTGTCAGCTAGAAATAAAGTTATGTCGTCAGTGAACTGCTACGAGTGGCGGTAGCGGATAGATCAGAAAAAGACACACGCTTGAATTCGACTGTATTTTTAAGTCGTGCTGAGGGGGCCTATCAGCAAACCTGTCTCTCAGGTTCGGCACAAGCCCGTTTTCACGTATTTTCAAAGCATCATGGATTTCAGTCTTGGACTTAAAGTTGGCTGAATTTTCCCTTAGTAGTTTACACCAAATTAGAAGAGTGAGTGCTTTTTCCCCAGGGAACGCCAAGCATCCCTAAGTCTACAGAGCGAATCCCGGCTTACTGAAACGTACCACGCATCTCTGACTGCTTTCAGTCCTTCACAATCCGTCTCAAACCCAGTGACGCTCAGGTACCATGTTCACGAATCCAGGCGTCGTCACTGGGAGAGAGGCACTGGTGACTCTGGGGTATTCAGCCACAGACCACAAGTCCCAGCCAGAACAGCTGCTTCAACAAGCAATGCAAATGCATGATAAACGGAGAGCGCCGAGGCAGAAAGGATGTAAAACTTCACGACAACTGGCCTTTCCTCAAACTCCCTGGCGGGGAGGTCATCTGATTCCCCCTCCTTTCCCAAGTAGGGGTCTATACCGGTGGCAGTCAGCGGGCCCTGCTCCTGAGGCGGGCGCCCGGGCATCAGGAGCATCTGGCCCGGCCCCCTGTGGAACGGTGACCCTTGATAACATCCAATCCCGAGGGAGACTGCTTACACATAAGGGGAGAACCCGATCCAGATTCTTTCCTTCTGTTTGGACGCCCTGTGTTGGGGGGGCCTGCTCTGAGAGCACGACGCTCACTCGCCACAGGGCCTCTGGCCTCCGCGTCTGCTGGCCACCAGGGCTGGGGGTTGGGGGGGGGCTTCCCTCCCGGGGGTGGACGGCGCCCTGGGCCTCCTCACGATGACCCTGTGAGCGTGGGGGCCTGGAATGATTGCTCGTCCTTTAAAGACTGTCACCTCTTAGGTAAATCATGCAAAGCGGGAGGACAGTGTGGCAGCCCCAGTGGGAGAAATGCTAATCAGGTTCTCGATTGAGCATCAGGCCAGTTTATTCCAAAGGTTCCCAGAAGCCAGAGAGACATGGGCTCCCACTAGAAATCTGACATGGTGACTGGGTCCCTCCAGGGCGGGTGCCCGTTGCTGTTAAGGCTGATAATAAATGTCTGTAATTAATCGATCATAATAAATGAGAAAAATAGCACCTGCAAAGAAAACTAAAGAACCACTTATAACGAACTGGATTTCTGTCTCACCCGCGCTGTTTTTATTTTAGATGGAAAGCACGCTTTCACACACTGCCAGTGGAACGCTCGTGCGGTGTTGTGAACGCGTGTTTCTCCCTTTCCAGTTTCCACACGACACTCTGGTCCCTGACGGAAAGAGAATAACCTGGGACAGCAGGAAGGGCTTCACCATCTCCAGGGCGACCTACCGAGAAATAGGGCTGCTCACCTGTGAAGCCACGGCCAACGGGCACGTGCACAAGACCAACTATCTCACACTCCGGCAGAGTAAGTGAGCAGGAGCCGCAGCGCTCCAGGGTTTCCTCTGCGGAACGAACTCTGCTTCCAAACGCCAGTGTGTTCTTTCTTCTGCTCACAGCCAACATAATCCTCGATGTCCAGATGAGCCCTCCCGGCCCGGTCAAGTTGCTCCGGGGTCAGACGCTCACCCTCAACTGTACTGCCACCACTCCCTTGAACACGAGAGTGCAGATGACCTGGAGCTACCCCGCTGAGGTGAGCGCCCCACTTATCTGTTTCTTCTGTAGGAGAGTATTTCTTTTTAGTAAGTGAAATGATGCTGGTTTTTTGTTTCTGGGGGTTTTGTTTGTTTGTTTGTGTTTGCGGTGGAAAAATCAGAGTATTTTGACTCCTGGGGCCGGTTGGGTCAATAAAGAAGCACTGAGGTTTGGTTTGGGTGCTTTCCTTGCCTGGCATTTCAGGAGTCTGATATGCACAGATATGGCCTTTTGATGTCCGGAGGTTTTGTGTTTGAAGTGTGTAGGCTGGTATTTCTATTGCATGATTCTGGGTGGAAAAGGGGATTGTTTCATCCTTGGAAACGATTCTCTAGGATTTAGAGATGAGAGAGAAATTTATCACTGAACGCCAGGCAGGGCCTCTCCTTTGTAACAGCAACGACAGAAAGCTGTTGTCAGCGCACTGATTTAAGATCCTGGCAGACAGTCAGGCACCTGATGGGAACATGGTTAGAAAAGATAACACCACCCAGCCGCCCCGTGCTCCTCTTGGGAAGTGACAGAGGAGCGACTCTGTCCTTCAGAAAGACGAGAAGGACGAGGACTGAGCTGGGTTCTCGCATTCAAATTAAACATCCGTGTAAAGGGCACTCGTCCGAGGAGCGTGTGGATGGGGAAGCCTGTGGTGTGCGCTTCCGGGACTCTGACAGCGGCCTCCGCGCTCCTCTCCTGGGTGCCACTGTGACTGTGTGGTGGCATCGCAATGGTTACCTCATTCAGATCGCAGTCACCAGCACCCCTGCGCTTAAACCACGTGCGAGGGGTCAGTGCCCCAGCCTCAAGCGCTGGTCCCCATCAGCGTTCCTTGCCGTGGGAATAGAATCCCAAAAAGGTGTGCCCGCTGCCCGGAGGGGCACGTCAAAGGCTCCTTAGTCACCAAGCGTTTTCTGGAAAGTGGTAGCGTTTCATTTAAATAGGGATGCTACAACTCGTGGCAGTGTTTCCGGGGCTTTGATAAAAATCAAGTATTCTCAATAAGGCCAGGAGGGAAGGCGCTTGGACCCAGTTCGCGTCGCTACGCTGAGAGTGTGGCGGTGCGGCCCCCGAGAGCCACGCGCCGTCTGGAACGGCGCCGTCCAGGGGGGCGTCCGTGATGGAAACGTTCTGTGGCCGCGCGGCCAGCGAGCGCGCGGGTGTGGCCAGCGAGATTCGCCAGCCACCGCGTGCGGCCGGGCACTGGACGACGCGGCTCTGGACACCGGGTCGGTCGCTTCTCCTCCAAGGCGGACGCTGGGGAGGGGAGCATCCTCGCGGGGGGCAGGGTAACACCTACACGCAGAGTTGCTGAGTCCCCCTGTTCCTCCGGTGGACGAGTGTCTGATGTTCAGCGGCGGCGACTGACATGACTCTGGCGCCTGCTGAGAAGGAAGAAGTGGCCTGAAATGGGCACCCTTCCCCCCCAGGGAGTGAGAGGACAGATGAGAGGACAGGTGGGCGGAAGTGGGGGAAGCTGGCGCGGAGGAGAGCCCAGCTGGGACTCGGAGGTCCGCTTCCAGAGTCTTTTTCCCACGCCCCTTCGGGGGAAAGTGACAGGACATGTGGTATGAAATGCAATGCTAAAAAAAAGAGAAGAAGGAAAAAGGAAAAGAGGAAGGAGCATTGAAAGGAGCAGGCAGTGTGATTGACCTCACTTTCTCAGATCCGGGATGAGTCACCGGGGCGCACAGCCTCGGGGCTCCTGGGTGTGGACAGCACCCCCAGGGGCGGCTGGATGCGCCTGAGGCTGTGCTGGCCTGAGGTCCAGCCAGTGTGGCTGGTGCCGCATGGGGCAAGACGACAGAACTGGGCGTCACGCCCTGGCGGGAGGCGGCGCACGCGCTCTGGCGTGGGGGTCCAGGGGAACACTGTCGCAGGCCACAGGAGACGCCATCGTCCGCGTCTGTGCCCACAGGCGTGACGGCCACGCCCAGAAGCGCATTGTGTGCCGGGGGAGGGGGGATCGGGGGAGGGTCGTGTGTGCCCTGGGGACGGCTCCCGAGGCCCAGCTCCTGGCCTGCTCTAGCCGCATCCCTGGCACCTCGGTGCCCACCCGTGAAAGGACAGCGATCCTGCCTCCGCCGCCGCGCTGGGCTGAGAAGCCGCTGAGATGCAGCACGTCGAGTCCGTCTGAGGAGGACGTGCTCGGCGGATGCCACCGGGCACCTGCTGGAGACACACGCAGGCAGATGTGTCCTCCCGACGGGTCTCCCCGCCCCGGGCTTTGCTGCTTGGCGCGGAACGTCCGTGCGGGTCGCAGCCGCGCCGTGCTGTGGACGTCAGCGCGGGCCGTCACCGCGCCTGCTCCGCTTCCTTTCCAGGAGAAGCGCAGGGCCACCGTAAGGCAGCGGATCGACCAGAGCGACCCCCAAGCCAACGTGTTCCACAGCGTCCTCGTCATCGACCGCGTGCAGAGCCAGGACCGGGGCCTTTACACCTGCCACGTGACGAGCGGCCCGACCTCCAGGGCTGTCAACACCTCGGTGCACGTCTACGGTAAGCGGTCACGCCCTGCGCCCTCCTCGCTGGTTCTGCAAAGCCAGGACGTGTTCTTTTGGCCAAGGGCACGCTGTCACGAACGAGGACAGCGGGGCCCCCTCACTCCCCGTCAGAAAGCAGACCGCATTGTGTGCCCCTTAAATTTACTGCCTTTGAACTGGAGAGAGCGTCTAAGTGCTCAATAACTCGGTTAGGTCACACTGTAATCTCCATGAAATGCACCACTTGGGTTCCCCATGAAGAAAACGGAAAAATGATCGTTTTTACCTTTATTTTCTGGGGAAATCTTCTCAGGTATTACTAAGAGTTAGAGAAATAAAAAACATGGTATGATAAATCATTCAGAACGGATGCTGTTTTGTTCGGTTTCACGCTCGTGAAATCCTAATATTGTTGCTTAGTTCCCATAGGCTCATTCTTTAAAAATCAAAATGAAACAAAACTGAAACCTCTCTAGAACCCCTAAAAACCTCATTTCCACTGTTGACGAGAGAGGCTGTGAGGACCAGAAACCCCGGAACGGCGCTCCCCTTGCGGCCTTTGCCAGTCTTCCCCTGTTGACTGTCCACTGATGTTCCCCATCGGGCTAGCCGTTCCGGGGCAGCTCCTTCCCGCTGGACTCTCGGAAGCGGCTTTCTGGGCTTGAGCTCTGGTGATGGTGACAGCGAAGTGTCCCCCTCCCGCTGCCCGCGTCGCGCGTGGGCCGCCTCTGGGCTCGCAGCGAGGCCTGACCGGAGTCCAGCCCGTCCGCGCGCGCACGGGCCGCGTCTCCTCTGACGTGTCCGTCGCCTCTCTCCCAGATAAAGCGTTCATCAGCGTGACGTTCCGAAAGCAGCAGACGCTCGAAACCGTGGCTGGCAGGAAGTCGTGCCGCGTGTCCATGAAGGTGAAGGCGTTTCCCCGGCCGGAGGTGGCATGGTAGGCGCACTCACTGTCCTGGCGGCGTGCCGGACGCCTCGTGAGCAGGGGGGCGCGGGGGCGCGGACGCTGGAGAGAAACCCAGACGAGTTCCGCAGACCACAGCGGAGCATTGAGTCTGGGACAGGAATGCAGCGGGCCGGTGGGGGGGGGGGCCGGGGCCGGAGGGGCCGGGGTTGGAGGGGCCGGGGCCGGGCTGGGGCCAGAGGGGCCGGGGTTGGAGGAGCCGGGGCCGGAGGGCCGGGGCTGGGCTGGGGCCGGAGGGGCCAGGGTTGGAGGGGCTGGGGCCGGGCTGGGGCCGGAAGGGCCGGGGCTGGAGGAGCCGGGGCCGGAGGAGCCGGGGCCAGGCTGGGGCTTTTGAGTGCTTGTTGCACTCTGGTCCTTCACTCGCTGTGACCAAATTCCTGCATCTCTAAACCTCCCTATGATGTCAACATCCTCTGAATGGAACGTGTTGGGCGATGACTAGGAGGCATCCTGAACAGATGACATGCTCCATTAACCCTGAAGAAGTGGGCCCTTGTGACGAGGATAATAATTCTTTTATTATCTGCAAATAATTCTTTTATATGCAGCTGGGATGAACGTTCCAGTCTTGTGTTAAAATTAAACAAACATTAACAGAGACGAGGCTTGTTCCGTGGCAGGGCGGACAAATGGACCTACTTGAACGAATCACGTTTGTTTTGGCTTCAAGCTTGCATATTCAGAAACTCCTTAAGCAGAGATTTTTCTAATGCTCGTACACACCTGATGCAAAACAATGTAATCTGCTTATAATCTGCAGTCATTTTAAAAATCACTTCTAAACGCCAATATCCTTGGCTCCGGTCATTACATTTTAAACAAAGAGGGCACACGAAACCGACCGGGAAAGCAGCCACACAATGCAGAGGTGGTGCCGAGTCAGGATCTCCTCACCCAGGGCGCACTTTGCTCCCCAGGCCAGGTGAGCATTGTGTTTGCTTCCGGTTTCCTCAGACGCTTACTAGGTAATTGAATCTGCGCTCTGCCCCCTCGTGCGGCGGGCGGGGCGAAGTGGGAGTTTTCACAAGGTCCGCGCGAGCCGTTTACCGGAAGCTTCCCCCAGGTGTACATCATCCCTTACCAGGAGTTTCATCTTCCCCTGCCTGACGGTGTCCCCTCTGGCCACTGTGGAGCAAGGACCTCAAACAGAACCAAAACTCAGTCCATTTTCGAAAGGCACTGACTTGGTCGTGGGAAATGGCTGGGAGGCGCACTAGGGTGGTGTTGGTGACCGCGTCGGGGCTGAGACCGCTAGCGAGGGGACGCGCCTGCCAGGCTGTGTGGCGTGCGGGACACGGGCCGGGACCACGCCCAGTGCCATGGACCTACGTACGGACAGTAAACTGCCCGACCCAAACCGCCCGTTTCAAAGACCAGGCCGGTTAATGAAATGACAGAGTTTTAGCGTTAGAAGAGACCTTGGAGAAATCCTAGAACACTGGAGAAACTGGGGCTCGCACGGACGCGTCGGGGGTGCAGGGCACGGGGGCTGAGCGTTCTGCTCCCCAGTTCTGTGCACAGCTGCAAGTTCCCTACGCGTCGACTTAGATTCAAGGTTTAAAAATACCTTCTGTCAGTTCATACCTTCTGTTTGTGAGTTTCGTGCCTTAGCTTTCTTCCTCGGGGGAAACAAATCTTGACAATCTTGATTTCGTGATAGTTTCTGAAAGGGACAATTGGTATGACCATTTATATAGCTAATAAGAACTCCACATTGAGACCACAATAGGAAAATCTATTTTTATTTTTATCTGGAGAAGTGATCTAGTTGATCTGACGTACAATGGCCCTTGTATTACTGATGGAGCCTCATGGAAAATTCTGGAAAACATCTCGAGTGGAATCATCTGGTGCCTCTGGGTTAATACTTAAGTCACATCGCCAACCAGCCCCCTTGTGGGTACATTAAACCATCACTTCTCTGTCTTCCCTCGGCTGACTTCTTCCTTTTTGCTAATAAAGAGGAAGCATTTCCCGGTCTGCAGACCACACCTGGCTTTACTGAAAAGTCAGCATCCACATTTTTTAGTGAACACCGAGGATCAGAGGCTTGAGATGCATAACCTTGCGCTCACGAAGGTGAATGGCGGTGTGAACTGACTTCCTGACCGTGTGCTTCACTGCAGGCTGAAGGACGGACTGCCCGCCACGGGGAAATCTGCTCGCTACCTGGCTCACGGCTATTCGTTGATCATCAAGGACGTAGCTGCAGAAGACGCGGGGGAGTACACCATCCTGCTGGGCACGAGGCAGTCGGGTGTGCACAAAAACCTCACGGCCACGCTCATCGTGAACGGTAAGTTCACTGTTCACCCTTCCTCCTGGTTCTGCTGGGGGTAAAATCGATGGAAATCTGTAAATCAGAGGTCAGTATGACAGCATCGAAGAACACAAAAATCCGAATAATTATTTTCAAAGCCACCTCCATACGTGACATGGCTTTTCGTAATTATCACCATGCCGTATCTACTGCTGTGGGGTCAGGTTTTTAATGCTCTCGAAACACTTCTACTTGTGAAAAACTGACACCGTCATGACGGACAGAGGGTGTGTTGTTCCCCTGACGTCAACGCGGTGCCAGTGCGGCCCCGCGGGCCGCAGCCCGGGCAGCCGTGCCCTCACTCTGTTCTGTCCTCCGCCCTCGGCAGTGAAACCCCAGATTTACGAGAAGGCCGTGTCGTCATTTCCGGACCTGACGCTGCACCCGCTGGGCAGCCGCCAGAGCCTGACCTGCACCGTCCACGGTGTCCCTCCGCCCGTGATCAAGTGGTTCTGGCAGCCCTGCAACCACAGCCACCCGAAAGCAAGGTAGGGCGAATCCTCGTGCACACCCGGATCGAGGTCTTCGATGGGCGTTTGCGGACGGGCGTGCGGCGCGGGGGCAGCGCCTGCCCCGCGCTGCCCAGAGCCCTCCCCTTTGCCAAGGGCTGCTGACGGCTCCGCTGGCTTGTAGTTCTGCCAGCACAGGGACCGGAGCGAGGTCCCGCCGGCCGGCACTGGGCCCTCGGGCGGGACTCCGGTCTCTGGCTTTCCTGTTGACGACCCCCGGACTTCGGCTTCACACGGTCTCCCAAACAGCAGGGACCGCATCCCCAGAGCCACGACCCTGCCTCTCGCAGGCTTTGCTCAGGCTCCCCGACCCGCCGGTGGCTGCTCCCGCCCATCTTCTGTTTCCCACGTGGTCCATCTTTCACCCCAACACTCAGCTCGCATGTCGCCTCTCTGTGAAGCCCCCGACTGCCTCGCTCAGTGTGGACGGCACTTTACGCCGTGACTGCGTCACCAGGTGTGCCCACCTGGTCTGTTCCCTGAGCTCCGAGCGCTGGCCCAGGGTCCGACACACTGTAGGCGCTCACGGCGTGCGCCGGATGACACCCCTGCCCACTGTTAACTCTGCAGTGTCTCCTTGCATCCCGACTGGGCCCTGTTTGCTTTTTCTGCATTTCAGTTTAGAGGGATGGTACTGATAGTTCGTGGGAGCTCATTTGATAAACAGGACTGGAATTGATAGGTACAACAATAAGATATTATTGAGATTGCCCAGGAATTGTCATTATGCCAGAACTCTTCTTTATTGCTTTTAACTCTACTTGCAGAGTGTTTGGAAGAACTGTTATTTAAGAAATTTAACTTGCCAAAAGCAAACAAGACATAGTTCTAACAGAAACAGACAGAAGTGGCTACTTGGTTTTCTAGATTCTCCCCACAATTTCAACTCTTCTTCACTTTCTGTATTAATTTTTAGTTTGAGGCACATTATTCTGATACTGAAGTTACTGCTGAGTTATGGAATTTCTGAGAAGTAGCTGTTTTCACACGTGTCTGACTTCTCATCTGAAATATGGAGAACTTAAAAATCTTAAATTCCTTGTTTACCATTGTGGGTCTCTGATGCAAAAGAAAGTGAGATATACTTTCGTTTGTTTGTGTGTGTGTGTTGCTAATTGGGGGTGGGCATCCATATTAATGGACCCACTCTTTAAGGCCTAAAATATCTGGGCTAACCTAACACGTAAGTAAATTAAAAATAACTAAATAATTTAAGCTATTAGATTTGGATGTAAGTGTAGAGTTGAATTTTTATGGAGTAACAGGCTTTTACAGATACTTTTAATTTTTGTTTTGATAACAGCAAATCTAAAATTTCAGTTCTATTTAGGATGACAGCTAGTAACTATGTTATAACAATCATGAGTGATAGAGTAAATTATTATAAAGCTAGCTGTGAAAATGCTAATAAAATACGATTTGGGGAGCAAGGTCAGTGGAAGTGGAACTTTATAAACATCAGTTCTGTTTTTCCGATTTCTGTGTGGTGCAGGCGCCCTCCCCCACATCAGGGGGTTACATTGCCCAGGACCCCCAAAGCTGCCCCTGCCCCATTCCTCGTGGGATTCTCTCAAGACTCAGAGCAGTGCCTTAAATCTTCAGTAAATGTCTGTTGACCATTTGACTTATTCTTTGTTAAAGGCTTCTCTTTTTTGGTATTTTTTACCAATCATAAGGCAGATGAAATGGAGGCTTTAACACTTTTCAATGATGCTTCATTTAAAAAAAATATGTTGCTGCTTGAAATTATCTGCTGAAAATGTGGTGTTTGGTGGTTAAGTCAGTATATTAAACTTTGAAGTGTTGGGGCCTTTGTGCACTAGGAAGCAAACAGAATAACTATTTCAGAGAGAGCTGAGCTAGAATTGACAGGGAAATGAAACCCTCAGTAATTACTAAAAACTTTCAAACATGTCTTTATACAAATATATTCTACATACTCAGATCAACACTTAGATTCAGTTATAGACAGGAATTCTAGTAAGTGACATTTGAAAAAGGGATGTTCTATTGCACAAACTTTAAAAAGTCTTATTTTGAACTGCATAGTAACCTATTTGCATAGTGGTATCTGTGTGTGATCATCAAGAGAGATTAGGTGATTAACATATGGCGGGTCCTCAAACAGTCGTTTTGGTCAAAGTTGTTTATAACAGTGACAACATTATAACATGGAGAAAGATGAAATATGTCCATTCCGGGTCGGGGCCTCTGTCTGTGTGTCCTCTGTCCGTGCGTCTCTGTCCATGGGGCCTCTGTCCGTGTGCCTCTGTCCGTGCATCCTCTGTCCGGCGGCCTCTGTCCGTGCGTCCTCTGTCCGTGGGGCCTCTGTCCGTGCCTCCTCTGTCCGTGTGTCCTCTGTCCGTGCGTCCTCTGTCCGTGTGGACTGTGCACATTCCTCAGTGTCAGCGATTTCCTCCAGGGACTCCGGTTCCCCCACGTCCCAGAGACATGCATGTGCGGGGACCTGGCCTGTCCCCACTGTCCTCATCTGAGCGGGCGTGGACAGGTCTGGGAGGCCCTGGGATGGAAGGGCGCCCTGTCCGCGTGGGTCCCGCCTGGCGCCCTGAGCTGCCTGGACGGGCTCCCGCCACCGCGACCCTGACCTGGGAGAGCGCGCTGGAAAATCGTCACCTCACTTGTTCCTCTTCGTCTGTCTCAGACGGATGTGGAGCTCACGTTTCTTTCCGTGTTTAACAGTAAAAGTGATCGGGGTCTTTATTTAGAAATTTGGTGACATTTTTGTGATGAGAAATATGCCGTGGGAACCTAAGTCTTGTTTCTATTGATTAGCCTCGGGCGACGCTGTTTCCTTATATGTCATTTCTTAAAGTCACAGTGTTCAAAAACCTATGGACAACACTGAGGACTTACTGTACACACGTTACTCTTGAATTTGTAAAACAGTTTTTAGTATTTACATTTTAGGCTCTATTAAAGGCCACTACCAAAGCATTATTTTTGAGGCTGGAATGTGTTTAAGTAGCTCCAAACTATTAATTGGTTAATGCATCTAGATGAAAGAGGTTCAGACTAACTCAAATTGTATAGTTTTCTGAAGTCTAATAAATATATAAGTATATTTTAAAACTTTTCAGAACTGCTGCTCAAGTAGTTCATCTTTACAGATATTAAGAAACATAAATACATTTAATGGAAGTTTCCTTCTTTTTAGAAAGCATTGTGGTAAACTGCTGAGCTGTGTTTTAACTGAATAACACTGGTTTGATTCACCTAGAATTTGTTCTTATTAGGGAAAAGGAGGGGGAAAGGGCGGTTTTTTTTTCTTTTAAACTAATGAGCTGAGAGGAAATGGAGCGAATCTTTCTCCCTTTTACTTTTTTTGCATATTTGGGCGGTAAAGTAGAACTAGAATATTGCTTTTGCATTTTTAATAACATGCAAAGTTATTCCCACTGAATGGGGTAGAATTTGGAGGTTTCCTCGTCCTCGGGCAGTGGCAGAGACTTCTAAGGAGACATCCCTGAATTTGCCCGAGTTAGCTCAGGCACACACCCGGGCGGCACGCACGAGCGCGTAGCTCACAGTCCCTCTTCACTGTGTCGTTTGCAGCTCCTCACGCAAGGTGAGGAGGAGGGTACGTACTTCACTGCGTATTTGGGAAGGGCAGTGCCAAGGAAATGGGAGGCTGTGATTACTGCTGGCCCTGGGGTGAACTTTCAAATAAGGCCTCAGAGCTTTCGTGGAACCTGGAAAGAATTTTCTGCCTACTATAGAGCTAGCTTCGCAACAGTGAGCATTTTTGCCTAACGTTTCTGAGAAGTGAACACAAACTGTGGAAAGTAAAATGTAAGTTTTCTGTGCTTAGAAATAGAAATCTAGTGGGTCTGGGTTGTAGAAGTGAGGAAAACATGACGTGATTTTTCAGAAGAAGAAAAAAAGGAAACAGACGCGGCAAAAGGGGAGGAAGACCAACCACGGGAGGAATGAGGGCGCTGAGTCCCTCTCCCAGTGTGGCCCGTCCCACCTGCTCGCTTCCCGGCACAGGAGGAAGTGGTGCTGGCCTGTGGGTCCCCTGAGGTGGCAACGGAGCGGGCCGTGGGAGGCTGACTCCCCTCCCCAAGGCCGAGTCCACTGGCAGTTCTTGAACTTCGCCTCCCCCGTCTTTTGAGGAGCTAAGCAGGACTGTGAGCCGGGGCTGTGCGCTGGGCTGGTCTCGAGCTTGTGCTCTCGGCGTGTTTTGCCACAGGGCTGGGCCCGTCGCGCAGAAACGCCACTTGGGTAAGGTGGCCCAAGCCGGGAGGCTGGCCTCTAACGGAACGGGGAGCTAGACCGGGCTGGACGGAGGGGCCTTCCTCTGGGGGATGGGTGGGGACGGGGAAAGGGCAGCTTGGGCGGAAGACTGCAGATCCGCACTCCGCGTCGGCAGTCACCTTTTCTCGGGGACGCGGAGCCGCGGAGAGGCTGCGTTTACTCGCGCGTGCGTGAGAGCCGGGGAGCCCCTCGGGGACCTGACAGGACGTCTGTGTGCCTGGACAAGTCGCTGCTCCCCGCACGCGCGAGGGTGGTGGGTGGACTCCCGCTGGCATCTCCAGAACTCAGACCGTCCTCCTTGTAAAGCCAAGGCTGCTTTTAGAATGTCTCCTAGAGGCCCGAGGCCTGCGGCCTGCAGTCCCTGCAGCTGTGTCCAGGCCGCAGGCTGCTGGAACTGTCTCTCCCATCGGACGGTCACAAACGGTCGTTGCGAGGTGAACAATGACATCGGTAGATTCTCACGGGGTTGCAACACATGCCGTGTTGGTCCCCTCTAAGGAAAAAAAGGTTAGGTCTATCGGGTTCTTTGTGAAAATCTCCTTTTCTTCATCTGTGATGACCAATAAAACACGCAGCGAGAAACTTCCGCTACTTCTGTTGTTTTAATGGTGCTCACATCTTACACGCGTATCTTGCACATTGCTGGTGTTCGAGCCAAATACACTATCTGCTATCACGCAAATATTTATTGGGCACCAGCCACGTCTAAAACATACAGATGTCATCCGTCTGCAGCATTTATGTGTCTGTTACATATGATCGCACGTATGGTGGCTGCTTATTCCAACGCTATGCGTACCTGCAGGATTTCTGCGTCCGAGGGCGAGAGACCTGGGAATCAAAGAAATGGGTTCTATTCTTGGCACAGGCCCTGACTTCTAGGCGACCTTGGCTGGTGTTTAATCTGTGCTCCAATTCCCCTTTCTGTAAATGGCCACCCTGAGCTTCCCCTTTTCTATAATACACAGCTGTCATCGAACGATGAGCAAAGCCTCTGCAATCTACACTCGCTTCTTTTAGAAAAGCCTGAAATAATTTCTTAGCTGTCACCCCCGGTAGTTCCCCTCTGCTTCTTATGAATTACAAAGCAGCGTGACCCGAAGGTCAGTGCCAAGTCAAGGGAAAACGTCAATTTGTAGAAGAAGAAACGGCTGTAAGACAAGCCTCAGGGGCAAGCTCGCGTCCCAGGGCCCAGAGCCGACTCGGTGGTCGGGGGTCGGTGGTCAGGGGTCACGTCGACAGCTGCCCGCTGAGGACAAAAGCGTGGCGGTCCCTCCCCCACGCGTCTTCGGCGCCGGCCTGGCCCACCTCTGCCAGGCTCAGCCCAGCTCCTGCAGTCTCCCCGTGTGCCCCCAAACCTTGCCTGCCCTGTTTAGCCTTTTGCCAAGGGTGCAAAAAAATGTTGCCGGATTCTCCACTTCTGGAAGGTGGAGAGGGTACGGAGTATTCTTTCCTTTCCTAGCCAAAATGGTGGACTTCCTAAGACAGACCCCAGAGCCGCCCATGGAATCCGAGGAACCGCTCCCACAGCTCTAAAACAAGTCAGGCCAGGAGTCGCCAATAATGACACGCTTTCCAAGTTTAACAGAAAGTGACGTTCCCTGCCACGTAACTTGACGTCCCACTTCCAAAACGCGCTTCGCCGTCCCGGCGGGAGGTTGCTGTGGGCGTCTAGAGAAAGGTCTCCTTCCGGGACTGAGTGTGGTTTGCTGGGTTTTGGGGGGTGGAGGTGGGGGTGGCCTGCAAAAGAAGGGAAGGCAGGGGCTTCTAGAAACTCTGAGGCGGGCTTGCTTAATTGCTGCGCTCTATTGTTTACGTCAGCACATTGGCAGAGGAAGGGGGTCCTGAGCCATTAGGGACGCGTTCGGGATTGGTCATTTGGGAGCAACATGGTTTAGCGCATCAGTGGGGTGTGCGAAATTAACAGGGCGAAGACAATTGCTAATGGTAGTTAATTAGACGTGGACTCAAGGACCCGGATTTAATTGACTGCCGGCATGAATGGCTCTTCTTTTTAGGCCAAAACAGTTTTCTGTCCCGTATTGTTTCCTAACTACAAAATGAAAGTTTTCACTGTTCAGACCCTGAAATAGCCAACATTTCCCGGGGGCCAAATGCAAGTCACGCATCTGAGGAAAGCTGTAATGTAAAAGACCTCTTCCTCGGGACACGCATGGGACCTGTTTCCATCTGTGTCCCCCCCCGGCCTCGGCACACCCACGATTCGAGTGCGTGTCTCCTGACACACGTTCTGTGCGGTGGGGTACGGGTGGGCAGACGCCAACCAGGTGTGCTAAGGAAACGCAACTTGCCACCCACAGAACCCAGACTCGGAACAGGGACCCTAAAGGCCACTTCCCCAGACACTCAGGGCCCTGAGCGTGAACGACCAAGCAGCGAGAGCCGGCCGGCCGGCTCACACGGGTGGCTCTCAGTGCGGCCGGAGTGCGTGTCCACTGCCCGAGAGGGGCCCCTCGCGCAGGGGGAGCCTCCGGGCAGTGGCCTCATTAACACCGCGCACGAAGGCCTGGCCACAGAGTGTGCACCCATCTGCCAAATGCCCCTCCACCACCCTTCCCTGCTTTGTGAGATCTTCCCTGTTCCCACTCTTCCCAGCGGTGCAGTGAGTCTGACGAGTTACTGTTTCTTACGAGTTAACTGTGTCCTGTAGTGGCTACTGAACGTTTCGTTATGGTTTAAATTAGAGCGAAAGGCTGGGTCAGGGGCAGGCTGTGCGGGCCGGTGTTTACAGGGACGTTTTGAGGAAACGTCAGTGCCGCCTTCCGGGGTGAGAGACCCCACGAGTCGGCGACGCACGATTTGGGAAGATCCCTTAAGATGACAGCAGCACGTCTCAGATCCTCCCCGGTCACGTTCACGGATCCTCAGGTCCGCACCAGCGTGGTCACCACGAGTGCAGACACTCACGTCCTGCACGAGCCCCCTGGGCAGCAGAGGAACAAAGAGCCCTGGTCTAGTCCGTGGTTTTAGGTGGAAAGGCAGGAGCTGGCCGACGGGGAAGCCGGGGAGGCTGAGAGGGGTTCAGGCCCCCGTCGTGCCTCCATCCCCGGAGCCCCGTGGGAGGCTTGGTCACCCGAGTGCAGCGGTCCCCTTACTGACAGAGGTAAGGGGTGTGATCAGTGACACCCTCCTAGCGCCGAAGCCGTGCCTGTGCCCGACCTGTGCGGCAGTGCCACCTAACAGGCACGCTGCCCCCCGTTTTCCCACGAGGAAGCTGCAGCTCAGATGACCTCTCAGGCTGAGCAGGGTGGCGTGTTGGGAGCTGACCCCACCCCCTGCTGTCCACCGTCCCGTCCCTGCCTGTCATCTTGAGGACGGGGCACGTCCTTCCTCCCGGGTGCTCCCTCCAGACGGCTGTGCTCATATTCCCCACCCCCAGAAACCATGGAAACCACGCGGCTCATCCACCCCGCCAGGTGACCAGCCCCTCCCACGGAGGCTCAGCGCAACGCTGCGGGGAATGAGGGCGAGCGGGAGCAAACCCAGGCGCTCGGAGGCCGGGGCCTGTGCGGGCCCGACGTGGGCTTCCCTGAGGGGCGCTGCGTAGCGGAGCCGGGCGGTTGCTCCAGTCGGCCTGGCCAACCCTGAGGTACCGGGTGACCGTCCACCATGGGCCGGCCCTGCCGTCCTGCCAGCTCGGTGGCGGTCCTGCCGCTGCGCACGGCTTCACGCGCGCTGTATCGCAGGCCCTGTATCCTGAAACGCTGCCTTCCACGTCGGAAGTGCAAGAGCTTGGAAGCCAAGAACTTGGACTTCCGCTCGGTCTTTTTAAAAAGTTGTGCGGGTGCATGTTATTACCCCACTTCCTTAGGCCTTAATGTTCCGTCTGCCTCGTGTCGGTCATTGAGAGTGATGTAAGAGGGTCACCAATTGCTCCCGTACTGAGAAATCCTCTCTTATGTGAAGAAGTCTTTGGCTAAGTCAGGTGAGGAAATAAAAATGGGTAGAGACTACTTAGAGGCAAATGGGAAATTACGGCTGGTGGAAGGCTGTATGGCCTCGGATTTCTAGTCTTATTTTCTCCATAGCTTACCCTCAGGGTTTCAGGTACCTGATGTGTTTCACGTGCATTACCTCACTGAGTCCGTGCAGCGCTTCTGTGAGGCAGATACTGTGATTATTACCATTTTCTGGATGGGCACAGGGTTCCAGCGCCCCCCGCGGAGCCCGTCCTGCCTGGCGGGCCGGAGCCTGGACGTGGGTGTGGCCTCTGCACAGCCTCTGGCCCTGACTCTGTGCCGACGACTTAGACATTAAAACGAGTGCTTTGGGTCAAAAGCTCGTGATCCAGAAGGCAAGTGAGTTTGGAGAAGCCTGTCCTGACGTCAAGAGCCGCGTTCAGCGTCGGATGCAGGAAGGTTTAAGGCCCCGGGCGCCGGGGCCTGCGTGCTGGCTCGGGGGCCCGGCCCCCTCCCGCAGCTGACATTCGGGGCGAAGTCCACGCCCCTCGGGTCTGAGCCCCCCGCTCCGCGTCACAGCGACCCCCACGCTGACACCGCGAGGTCCGGGGTGGTGAGAGGCAGCATCCGTGCGGTGCTCAGTCAGCGTCTTGCACACTGCCGAGGGCGGAAGGCCGGCCAGTGTCCTTAGGGCGCCCTGGGGCTGCCCGCTGAGGTGGCCGCGCACACGCCAGCGTCCCCTGAGAGCCGCCGGCACCGTGACGGCACGAGCCATGCCGCCGCTGGCGCTCCCCCGGGAAGCAGGCTCGCGTCTCCGAGGACGTGCACCCGGGTCCAGACGCGGCAGAAGTTTTGGATTCTTTGGGAAGTGAAAGGGGCTCTGCTCGCCTGCGTGAGTCCGAGCGCGGCCGTCCAGACATCCGTGACCTGGGCTGGTCCCGCCTGCGGCGGCTGATGGGCTCCTGCCCGGCCCTGGCTGGTGCTCGACTCATCGACGCGTCTGCACGTAGCCGGCCTTCCCCGCGGCGAGCGGGTGCGTCATCCCTCACGGCAGGGGGAAGCACGGCGTGTGCTTCCGGAGGACGCGGTTTTGCCTCTGACACGGGTCCGTGTGAACGAGCCGTCACTCGGCTCGCGTGGTCCCCGCAGCGACAGCCACCGCTTTCGCTTTCGCGGCCCTTGAAGAGAGGACATGGTGCTGGCCAGCGATCGTTTCCCACGAGACCGGCAGGCGCCTCCCCGTGGGCGGGCATCGCTGCTGAGCTGGGACCGGGCCCGGCTGTCAGTTGGCCAGGTGCGGACGCGGGTCAGACCCCCGGTCAGGTCTCCGTGAGGACCCCGCACTGCGACGGGACAGCCATGCATGGCGGTGCCACAGCGCTTCGCTGAGGGCGTGTGGGGCGGTCGCGTGGGGGTCGGGCCCCTTTGTCCGGCACGGGGGAGGCAGGCGATGGCCGGCAGCCTTGACCGCGGCCTGAGCTCCGCTCCTGCTCCCCAGGGGGCGGCCGAGCCCTGCGGTCATGCGGGCGAGTCAGACCCCGCGCCTGCTCCTCATCCGTCAGACGGCACGGCGTCTGACCTGTGTGCCGTGGGCCAGGCCTGTGCCGAGCCCGTCACGCGGCTGGCCCAGTGAGGGTCCCCCTCGCGCTTGCCGACGCACCCGTCGTTTCCCTTCCACGTGCTTTCCAAGCCCTGTGACAAGACTGGGAAGACGTGGCGACATGGGCTGCTTCCCCCGAGGTGGCGATGTCAGGGACACACCACTCCCAGAGATGGGTCTGTGGACACGGCTCCCAGGACGCACGATGAGTCCCTGAGCAATCCGGATGGGAGGAGGGGGTTGGGCGCCCCTCGCAGGGAGATGCGGCCCACGGGCGGCACCTTCCAGTTGCCGAGAGGGAGGCGGAGAAACGGAACAGGCGTGTGCGAGGCAGAGGGGACAGGCGTGTGCGAGGCGGAGAAACAGAACAGGCGTGTGCGAGGCGGAGGGGGCTGTCGGAGGGCAGACCGCGCGGAGCCCCCCCACGCGGGACTGAGGGTTGATGAACACGACTTCTCTCCCGCGCCGGCCGCGAGCCCACGGCAAAGGGGATCCTGCAGCGCGACGTGGCCCGGAGACGGGTTTTGACGCATGCGAGGGACTGAGATGGCTGCGCGCTTTTCCGTGACTGGCCCTCACGCCTGGGCTTTCGCATTGCTGGGAACTCATCAAGCCGCGATCTGAGCTCGGGTCCAGGAGCTCTGGGACCTGCGGTCCTCAGGCGAAATGGTGATTTCCATCCCCCGCCCCTGAGGGCTTTCTGGACGTTGCGGTAGTGACCGCTGTCACACGGGTGGTCTGCTCGCTTCCTCCTCCCGAGAGCAAAGCGTGGCAGGAGCCGGACACAGTTGTCACTCCGTGTGGCCGGAGTCGACCCTTAAGGCCTCTCGAATGCGTCACAGCAGAGGGAGTTTGCAGCCACGCCCGACATTTCCCTGAAGGTTTCTCTGGACCGAGGGCCCCTCCCTCGGCGGACCCGCCTTTCGCTAAGAAGGAACATGAATGAACAGGACAGTGGGCGTTCCCTGCGAGGCCCGTACCTGGCTGTAACCGCCAGCCCACCCACTCGCCTCGGCGTCAGGCCGCTAGGCCACCGGGCCGCCTGGGCTCTGGCTCCGGGGGAGCACGCGTCGGAGCTGGGCAGGGGGCAGCTGGAGCAGGAGGAGTGGGGCAGAGGCTGGAGGACGGGCCTCGTGAGTGTGAATGGACCAAGGGGCCCTCGAGAGCAGGAAGTGGCGCCAGCCAAGACGCTCACGGAAAAGCTCTTATCTAAACAGAGGTGGCCAGGCCGCTGGACCCCCTCCACCATTGTCCGAGGAGCTGACCCAGAGCCTCAGGCCCTGGACGGCCTCCTCCCCGCCCCCCGTCCATTCAGACGCGAAGTGATTTTCAGCATGGGCTCCGAGGCGTCACTAGGCGTCACGAGGTCTCTCGCTGCTCTCAGAGTCGCCCTCCAGAACCCCCTCGGCCTGACCCCGGGTTCCCCCACGGGCGCAGGCCCTCTTCCTGGAGCGAGAGGAGCAGGAACCGGGAGTCTGAACAGTCCTCCCGGCTCTGGGCCGTGCTCCACCAGCATCCTCTCCCCTGTGCTGTTCCATTTGCTGTAAGAGAGTGTGAGACGAGGTGGGAGGATGGTGTCAGCTGAGCCCATCAATCTGATGGCGCGGCCTCACTGTCGCTACGTTTTGAGGGTCCCCCCCGCACCCCGTGCAGCAGAGGAAGGGCCCCATCAGGCGCTCCGGCAGGCCGGCCGCGCCTGCCCTCTGGCCGGCGTTCAGGTGGTCGCTCCTTCCCTTCCTATTTCCTTAAGGACATTCTGCAGCCTCGATCCGCTCTGTGACCGCGCTGCCCCTTTGTTTCCGGACACAAAGTGAAGGATGCAGCATCCTTTACACTCAGGCTCTAACCGCGGCCCGCGCGTGCAGCCCAGCCTCATCAAACAGATACGCAGGGTCCACATGAGAAGCCCCCGCATGTCACCACCATCCAGGCAAGAAGAACCGAGTGAGGGGACTTACTCTGTCTTGGGACTTTTTAGAGCTTCCAAGAGCCTTTTTTTTTTTCTCTCCCACTAAATGTGCTTTAGTTATAAATCAACACATGCCTCACTCCCAGGCAGTGGCTCCGGCTCAGACAGGCAGCCGTCGGGCACTGGGTGCTCCGCTCACCGCTGCCCACCCCACCCGGGGACCCTGTGTGCAGACGGCTGCCCGCCACAGGCATTTTAGCGTTCACGGTGAAGCAGCCTACCTTCCTCCAGAGGAAAACAGATTGTGACAAAAGTTGGACTTTTTCCTGTTATATTTTAAAATGATAAAAGCCATCGGCCAGTAGTAAACCAAGAGTTCCTATAATTTTAGCATCGAAACACCTTTACGACCAAAACTCCCCAGAATTGAGGTCAAAATGTCAAGTGTTCCTCTGCCCCTGCCCCCTCCACCAAAGGCCTGGGCGCGTCTCACTCCGGGAGCTGGTGTTTCACTTCTCACGGTGTCTGGCCTTGAACCCCACTCTGAACCAGACCCACCCCGTTCAGCATTCAGCGTGGCGGTAAAGGTGTGGGGGTTCGCTGGAAGCAGAACCCACCCCCCACCCCCGGGCGACAGCTGAGCTCTGGCGTGGTGGAGTGCGGCAGAGAGAGCGGGGCTCCGGCCCTGGGCCGTGTACTCGTGGCGCTGAGCGAGGCGCTGGGCTGGCTGGAGCCCCTGTCCTTACGGGCGACAGGGTTTGTGAGCTGACGCCTGCGATGCTTGGTCCCCTGGGTGACCGTGAGGACCTATGAACTTAAATGTGCGCAGAGCCGGGCCGGGCACGTCTCCTGCTCCGTGACAGCTGCCTTCCCCTCCGCCGGCCAAGAGTCTGGATTGAGGAGAACAGAGAGTGGGAACGGAAGGTCAGCTTACTGTCATCTGTCGGCGGGTGAAAGGGGATCCTAAAAGAGATTCTCTCCGTCGTGAAGCTGAGGCCGTGGAGCAGGCTCTGGCGCTGGGCCGGCTGCCACGCTTGCGGGAGTCCTGCTGAGGACTAAGGGGGCCTGGGCGCCGTGACAGGCGCTGAGGGGTGGCGGTCCAGACAGGCGCGATGCAGGGCCGGGGTGCCGGCCCAGCCCTCCAGGGACGCCTCACGTGGGAGCCGCTTCGGGGAAGACGACGCCGGCCCTCAGCGGCCATCGGTCCTCGGGGGAAGGGAAAGGGCAGCAAGAGGAATGAAGAAAGTCCGAAAGGCGCAACTGTCCGAAGGACACTAAGGACGAGGGCAGGGGAACACCAAGGGCCGCAGGGGGCACCCTGCGCCTTGTGCTTCCTGAGCTGGATTTGTGACGTTCGCACACTGCGGGGTGACACTGAGCGCTACGGTGAGCGAACTCCAGACGGGGCGCACACGCAACACGCAGCACGCAACATGTCTGGCTGCGTGTGACGAGCTGTTTTTGCCGGTTTGGGAAAGAAGCGAATAACCGTGTCGTACCAAAAGGGCTGAGCGCGACGGACGTCCGCACTGCGCTGCTGTCTGTGCACAAGGAGGCCCTGAAGGACGACGACAGGGCGTGGGTGCCGGGCGGGCGCCGTGGGGGCGCCGGGCGCACGCATCCTGCAGGGAGCGCGGACGGGCTGGACCCCGCCTCGGCCGCTTACGAGCTGCTCAGCCTTGGGCAACGCAGGCCACCTCGCGACGCCTCAGTTCCCCTCTCCGTGAAGTGGGGGACGAGAGCACCTGCTTTGTAGGGTGCTGTACAGATCAGTGGGATGGGGTACATGAATCACCGACTGCGCAGAAAACACGATCCTCATCTAGAAGACGACCGCAGTGTGTATTGAATGGCCGCAGCCCCTTGGTTAGCTGGCCGGCCGGACCAGCGGTCAGCCCCGTCAAGACTGCAGGTCTGACCCCAGTCTTGGCGGTGCCTTTTCCTGTGGCTTTGGGCACAGGCGAGCCAACGACCTACGAGTGTGACGGGAATAGGGCAAACTCATCGCCACAGGACAGTCGAGCCGGGGCACGTGGGTCAGTAACGTCGTCTGCGTCTGCTGAGGGAGGGGACGCTCCCCCATGACGGGGCGAGGGAAGGAGCCTGGCACCGCAGACCAGGTGGGAGGGCCCCCGGGTGGCTCCTACTTGGAGTTAACGAGACTGACGAGTCACAGGCAGGGTCCCCGCTCCATGTGTTGGCTGCATAACTGGCCGCTTTCTTTTCATTTATTTATATCATCTCTAGCCCAAACTAATTAGTTTCGACTCTAGGGCAGTGGATGGGTACACTCTTACCCTGGAAAGTTCCTTCCCTCTCGACGGTTATAAATACCCCTGCGCTATGACACTTGGCATGCCACACGCAGACGGAGGCCGGAGCCCGGAATCTGGCCAGGACAGGGACAGAGGCTTGGAGCAGAGCGAGGACAGCGTGGAGCTGGAGCTGATAACGGCGGCCTTGTCCAGCGCGGCCCCTGGGAGCTTTCTTATCTCCCCTGGCAGGAGGTGCTGCGGGCTTCCTGTGCGAAATCAGGGGCCAGCGCCGCTTTCCTCTCGTTGTTCAGCTTCCTCCCCCCGCAAGACGGTTCCCAGCACAGCGATTATCTCTGCATCTTCAAACATGGCGCAGTCCACTTCCTTACGAGCTTGATGTATTCTTAAGGCGAGGCGCGCTCCCCTCCCCCAAATCCCTTTTCAAGTGCGGTCATAGAGTCAGGCTCCTAAATGATTCTATTTTTATGGTTCCAATTACAAAGAGGGAAAAGCTAACAGCCCCCAAATTAGAAAACAGCCACAGACCCTGTCCTTTTCGCGGGGGGACCTTGGGTTGTCCGGCCTATGGTTTCCATATCTGGGCTGGTGCCCGGCAGCCACAGCCCTTCGGCCTACAGGTGGGCTGGGGTCAGAGGTTGACAGCCCCCAGTGACCTCGGAGAGCGGACCGCATTTCCCGCGGGAAACGCCTCGACTTGCTCCACTCTGACATATTTCTCTGCATTTCCTGAAGACCAGGAGCATGAAGCTAAGAGCTTTGTCTGAGGCTCCCCTTATCTTTTCCATTTCTTTGGGGAGAAAGAGCATGGAAGGCAAGGCTTCTCTTCCAGAATGTCAGCTGTGCGATGTCACATGCGAGTGTCTAACGCAGGTGCCCACGGGCCATGAGCCCCCACCTGCCTCCAAGGTGTGTGTGCATCAGATGTGCGGATACACGTGCACCGAGTGTGGGTGAAAGACAGGGGGCCAGGTGTTGCTTTAGGTATGGGTACTGCTGCCCAGACAGTGAAGAATAGCTAGGAATGAGAAACAGGGCAAAATGGCCCATATCACAGTTTTAAGACTTCATCGTTAAAGTGTGTCAAGAAAGAGTATAATTTCTTGGGTTGAATCAGTAGAGTTCAAATGGTTTTTGTTTTGTTTTTGTTTTTTTCCCTATGATTACAAGAATAGCTAGTGGAAATCACAGAAGTTCCTTAAGGAGTGGTCACTTCATAGTCATTTTTTTTTTTTTAATTTTAAATCTTACAATCTAATTATAGAAACAGGTATTTTAAAAATGTTTAGGGGAAACTGATACATGGGCTGGGTACAAACAACACCAAGGAATTATTGCTAATTCCATTAGGTACAATAATGGCATTTTTGCTCTGTTAGAAAATATGCATATTTTTTAGAGATATGCACTGGATATACAGGGCAAAATCGACATAATGTCTGGGATTTGCTTTAAAATACCTCACAAAAGGAAAGACTAAGAAGGTGCACGGGACGAGGCAACAAACATGGCAAAACCGGGAGAGCTGGTAAGGCCGGTGAGGGCACGTGGGGGTTCCTGACACTATGTCTGTCGGCGTGTCCGAGGATGATAAATAATGAGAACAAGTGTAGCCTTGTCTCTTACTAGAAATGCCACATCAGCGCCCCACGCGCGGAGGGAGGGCCAGCTACCCGCTCAGCCCTTGCCGAGCTGTGAGGACAGCGACTCCACAGAGCTGGCCCCTGTGCCCCTGTGGCCGCCGCCCAGCGGGGCCGTGGGCGCACGGAATGCGACTCAGAGAGTCGGGGGCTGCGGGCAGGGGATACCGGGGCGTGCGCCCGTGAGGGAGATGTGTGAAGGCCGCGTGGTTCCCAGGCCCGGGACGAGAGGACCGAGCACCGAGCTCTGCGACCCTCGGCACCTTCTGGCTCCCCTTCACCTCGTGCCCCCATCTTCCCACCCTCACTTCAGCTGCTTCAGCCCAACCCCTCGTCCTTTCTGGGTACTGGGCTTCCAAGTTTCTCGGTTTCAAAATCTCCAGAATATGCCCAAGACACGCATGAATCAGAACCCAGCCAGCTTTCTGCTCACCACAAACTCCAGTCCAGAAGGTAATGACATGAAATGCTTCAAGGAACTGGTCTCAGCGCAGGGCAGCGTACAAACCAGTGCGTGAGGCGGTTAGGCTGGGAGAGATGGTGGAGGGGGCCGCAGGGGCCGAGCCGGGCTCCCGCGGGCCCTGCCCTGCCTCGCCCTCCTGGGGTGGCAGCCCACAGACACGTTTGGGGCACCTGAAATATCTCCCCATGTATGTGCACCGCGTCTCAAAGAAATCCGTATTTAGATCTCAAGGCGTGTTTTAAGGGAGAGTTTGTCAAGGCTCACGGAGTGGTTCCGATCTGCAGTGACCACGAACTGCTTAGAGAAGGCCACACTGCGGTGTGTGTGTGGGGGGAGTCCAGTGCGTGGTGACCGAGTGCACGACAATGGCAGGCTCAGGGTGCACACGGCATGCGGTCAGATACAGGGAAAACAATTCCTTACTTTTCTGTGGCATCTGTGATTCACAAAACCTAAGTAAATTACGCGTTTAACGCTTATGTAATCCTGCGAGACTAATAAGGCAGATATGTTTTAATTCTTATTTTTGAGAAGAGAAAACTTGTCATACGGCTAGGAGAAGTCAGGGCGGGGCTAGGACCTGTGTCCCCTCTGACTTCTGGCCCGGTACTCTTCATACTGCAGCCTGACTGGACGATGGGCTTCTGTGGGGTTCGGGTTGGAAGAGCAGGTGGGGAAATGGCCCGTGGATGGCCTTGACTGTCAGACGAGAAAGCCCGGGCTTCCCTCGGCCCAGTAGCTGAAGGTTTGGGAACAAAAGGGCCTGGTCTAGCTGCTGGCTGGGGGGTGCTGGAGGAGTGGCGAAAGCCAGCCAGGACACCGCACTGCCCAGGCCGGGGCGCGCTTAAGTGGCAGGATTTTTTATTCATGTAGAGCACAGGATACTTAAGATGTAATAAATGATCAGCAAATATTTACAGCAACGAGACGTGAGTGGTGAACCACGTAAAAGCAAGCGTGATAACGTGTCTCTGAGAGAATACGCCATCTCCCAGAGAGAGGTCGAAATACCTCTTTAACATGGTACTCGGGTAGCGAGTGTAAAATAACAAGAGAGATCTTGTGGACTTTTAGAAACAAAAAAAGATCTTAAAAGACAATGACTTTGACACCGTTATTTTATCATTAAGCCCTTGAGGCCCGAGAGGTTAAAGAGCTGGCCGTGATGGCCCAAAACTCAGAAAGAAGCGGACTGAGCTTCAGAACTGCTCGCTGATGCGTTTCCATACACACTGAAAACATCGCCTTCCCGATGGAATTCTGGTTAAAAGCTTTCACTAGCTGTGAAAGGCCGTTATTTCCTTAGGTTTCTGCTTGTTAACAACGTGTTTTCCTGTGCATGTTTCCTCCACTAGGAACTAATAAAAATCTACATGTCAAATTTTCTAATTTATGCATTTTTATTTCATATTTAACATTTAGAACAGGAAGGAGGTATAGGATACACTGGTAGGCTTTTTTTTTTTTTTTTTGGATCAGGCAAAATATATTGGCTATTTTTAAGTTTGGAGGATGGCTATTGGGGGAAAAGATCGAAGGAAAAGAAGAAAATGTGTGCCTTTGTCATCCGAAAGCTTACGCAATGGTTTTCATTTCTCCTGTCACACAGGCTGGCCCACGCTGCGAAGCAACATGGTGATGACCGACTTTCTTTTTAAACCTAGGTATGACATCTGCTCCCGTAATGAAGAGTCCGTCATGCTGGGCCCTGACAGCAGCACAGGAAACAGAATCGAGAGCATCACGCAGCGCACGGCAATCATAGAAGGAAAGAATAAGGTATTCTTTGTAAAAATAAGCATCGGGATGTGTGTTCTAAAAATGCGCGCGAAGCTCCCAGTTCCGGGGTTAGTAGAACTAGATGTAATTCAAATGCTCACACGAAAATTCGGAGAGAAGACAGGCAGTGTCTGAGCGGTGTCTTCCTGGCGAGACGCACAGAGGCCACTGAGACTGCGTGTCCCCCGCCGACCACCAGTTCTGAAGGAACGGGGACCCAGTCCTAATGGAAGGTGGGGCTGCCTCTCGACGGTGGCGCTGGAGCAGGCGGGGTTCTCAGCCCCGGCTGCGTGCTGGAGTGCTCCCCCAGCACTGGTACCTTCGCATCTTTGGGGCGGGCCCGGCTTCCTGACAGCTGCCTGGGAGATGCTAGCACATGACCAGGACGGACTGACAGACAGTCACTGCCACACGAAAGGGGATGGCGACAAGCAAAAGCTAGTGCAGGACTTGAGGGTGAGTGGAATGTGTCCACGGCGCGAGCTGCCGTGTTTTCCCTGTCTTTGCGAGGGCAGAGCCTGACTGCACTGAGGTGCACAAACACACGCAGTGTCTCCAGACTCCCTGACCTATGACATGCACATCAAAACCACAAGGAGAGACCACTCGCCCTGTCAGAACGGCTGTTACCAAACAGCCAGGAAGCAAGTGCTGGCGAGGACGTGCAGAAAAGGGAGCCCTCATGCACTGCTGGCGGGAATGGAAGACGGTGCAGCCACGGTGGCAAACGGGATGGGGGGGTCTGAAAAGTTAAAGACAGAACGACTGTATGGCCCAGCAATCCCACCTCTGGGTATTTATTTGAAGAAATTGAAACACAGACTCAAAAGGCATATGCATCCCATGTCCACTGTGGCATTATTTACAGTAGCCAAGACATGGTAAGAACCCAAGTGTCCATCAGTGCATAAAGAAATGGTGCGTGTACGCAACAGAGTATTATACGGTCTTAAAAAAGAATGAGATCTTGCCGTTTTTGACAACATGGATGGACCCAGAGGGCATTCTACTAAGTGAAATAAGCCAGACAGAGAAACCATCTGACCTCAGCCAGAATGTAGAACCTAAAAAAAAAAATCCAGCTCATGGGTGCGGAGAACAGAGCAGTGGTTGCCAGGGGCAGAGCCTGCAGGTGGGCGAAGCAGGGAAGGGGGTTCCAACAGCACGACCTCCAGTTACAAAGTCAGTAAGTCCTGGGCTGCACCGCGCAGCATGGGGAACATGGTCAGGTACAATGCCGTATGGCATGTTTCAAGCGGCTTAGAGAACAGATCTTAAAAGTTATGATCACGAGAAAAAAAAATGTGTAACTAAATATGGTGACTGATGTTAACTAGACTTAAAATGGTGATCATTTTGCAGTATATACAAATATCAAATCGTTATGTTGCACACCTGAAACTAATATATGCCAATTACACCTCAATTAAAAAAAAAGAACAAACAGAGAGAGACTTCTAACCTGGCCCCCCGTCCCAACAGAATCAGGGTCACAGGTGTCTTTTCTGCCTCCACTGCACCCACCCTTCTCCACTCCCCTAACCTGTACTGAGCCTCGGCAAAGCTGACGTCTTGTAGACCGGCTAATCTTGGTGGATCTAAGACCTGTAGGCATTTTTTCTGTTGAATTAGTGGCAAACATACTGAAAAAATGCTATTATCAGACACAGGGCAGCGAAGCTTTAAAAAGGAAAAATATCGATCAGCCCTTTCTGAAACCTCTGTTTGCACGTGCATGTCTCGATTTGGAGTAGGCTGTTAACATGGGTGCTTCTGCTCGAGTGGGCTATGCTTACGTTATCTCGTTACTGGGCTGTAGTCTTTGCATTCGAAGGTGACAGAGTAGATGCATCATTCTCTGTGCAGGATTTAACAATAACAACAAATAACATCTAAATTCTTCGTTGTGTAAAACTTTTTGGCATATGCTGACGTCAGCATCATTCTTTTGGCCAGTCAGAGTGGTTACCTCCATTTTAAAGATAAAAACTGGGGTGATTAGACAGTTAGCTCAAAGTAGCAAGCGAGAAACTCTTCCTACCCCAAAACCCAGCGCTGTGCCAACTAGGCCCATTAGAGATTGGCCGGAACAGTGCTGGCCGGCGTGATGACGTCAGGAGCCACTTGTCGAGGATTTAGGAAACGTGTTTACGGCTAGCAGTAGCTGTAAGTGGTTGAAGGTTTTTTTCTCTAATACAAACGAACAGTATAGTTTAAGATATTCCATTATGCGTAGCTACTGATGGGAGAGCAGCTTAGTGAAATATTTAGGCAAGAAGAAATTCTATAAACTTTAAAGTTTAATTTGAGTGGTGACACATTTTTTAAAAAGAGGAATTTGCCTCAGAATAGAAATCAAGTTACCTGTCTCAAAGTACTAGAAAACTTCAAGATGCCTCTGCTTGTGTCATTTCATTTTGCCTCTTCCTGGCCGTATCAAGTGGAGGTACTGTTAGTTGCTAGATAGTAAAACAAGAATTTATGAGCTTAATTTCTGTGGTATCGTCTAGTCCTAGTCTGGTACCTAGCCACAAAAATACACAATAGAAAAGAAAGTGACAGTGAAAAAGTTGAGGGAGGTTTCTGATGAGCCCGAACCATGAAGGGCCACCTGAGTTCTGTGCTCGCTGCCTGTTTGAGAACCAGTGGGAGGAGAGTCACGGCGCCTGCGACATGAAGGCACTTCCAGGCCGCTCCCAGGCGGGCGTGAGACACGTTTACCGTTTACCGACTGGCAGTTCTGTGGTTCCGCCGCGGTCTCACTCCACACCTCCGGGACACAGCGGGCCCGCGCACCGCCCCCCGCCGTCCAGGGCAGGGGGCGACTGCCACGTGCCGCGCTGCGTGACCACACACGCATCGGGTCACCTCTCTGAGCCCGAGGTCTCGCTTCCAAAAAGATGGCGCTAAGAATCATTTTCCTCCCTAAGCTGCCTATTGTTAGAAAGATGATTGTCACATAGACGCTAATGCAGTTCTCAGCAGTGACTGCGATCACATACAATGAAGACTGTCAAACAATTACATGCACCGAAAACCACCGAGTACCCTTTGTAAACAGCTGCTATATCTGTATATCTGTTTACGTATATTAACATCCTATTAGCAGCTGTAACTGTCACACGGTAGACTTTAAGTAAATGATTAATTT
The DNA here is from genome assembly GCA_003508835.1 of Eonycteris spelaea. Lineage (NCBI taxonomy): Eukaryota > Metazoa > Chordata > Mammalia > Chiroptera > Pteropodidae > Eonycteris > Eonycteris spelaea. The sequence goes on along the minus strand of PUFA01000142.1, from coordinate 369,774 downwards.
CATGTCCTAAACTTAGAAGAATTTACTACTTTTACTTTCAGCATCTGTCAATGTACCTTTCCGTGTGTCTAAAAAAATTTCCCTTTCATATGATGATGACAGATGGAAGTTCTGCTCTTTCAGAATGATTTGCACGGGTCTTGTCTTACAGTTAAAACCACTTTATGCTGTCCATTTTTAGACAGTAAAGTCTCAGTTTAAGGCTACAATGCCCAGTTTCCCTCCGGGCACATGGCCAGCATACCCAGCAGCATCACCCACAACCAGACAAAGAGCCACTGGCACCTGCAAGTTCAAGGCTTGTGGGTTTTTTTCTTTTTTTTTTTTTTTTTGTTTTGTTTCATGTAATTCAAGGAAGAGCGTAGAGGACAATAAAAGTCAATTTCCTTATTAGCAAGTTTTGGCCTGGATTGTGAAAAGTGAGTCATCAATGGAGTTGCTAACAGCAAACGTGGAGTTTTCACTCTGTTTAAATGGGGCGGCCAGACTACTGGGTCTGGAGGTATGGAACGGGAAGTAGAAAAGGCCCTGTGTTAGAGAAGACACACAGGAACTATGTCTTACAGCATTAGTTCTGTCAGGCTGGAGAATCCTGACGATTTTAACATTTTAGCAGCGTTTCCACTGAAACCATGTTGAGGTGGCATTGGGAAGCATGCCGTTCGGGGCAGTCGACGACAGAAGCCTTAATACCTAATAACAGAATTACAGCTTGCGTTTCGTTTCCCGCACACTCCCTAACCTCTTCTATTTCTTGCGTTCTATTTTTCCATCACTTGGTTCAAATGTGCCACCCTAGGTTAATTTTAGATTCTTCCATTACCTTTATATATCTACTTTTATTTCTTCCTGAGACACTTGAAAGGAAGCTATATTGGAAACATCCCGAGATTAAAATCACTGTTCCATATATAGGCTTTTTTTTTACAAGCTAATGCTGGAAATTAAGCTGAATTACACATCACCCCATCTATTCTATTCCATGAGGTTCAAATCGTATTGTAGTGGTGAATTACTAATACTGAGCAGGAAAGGAGGAAGGAAGGCACATGAATAACTTCCAAACTTGCAGTACCTGATGACAGTTTTCATCAGTGATCCTGAGTCATACAAATAAACCAGGGAATGGACTTGGAGAGTCTGTTTCTTATATCTAAATCGCTGAGGTCCTGGCAGGACAAGTAGAGGCACTTGTGGGTTCAGAGCTAAAATAACATTGTGGCAAATGAAAACTAATTATAGGAACAACACCGGAATAAATCTTTGAGAATTTCTTTTAGTGTACCTTATAAAATAAGTGATTATAATTTCAAGCACTTGTTGCAACTCAAATTCTTGGCACTTCCTCTTACTAAGTATTAAGTTGGTATTGGCATTCCAACTGTTATGCTATTTTTATTTTTCCCCCTTGAAACAATAGCATTTGGTCATGATTTGGATTCGTCCCTTTAATTCAGAAGACTCCTATACTGAGTCTTACTGTCCTATACTCACCTAAGACTCATACTTGAGCTCCTTTTTCTGACTCTATAAAGTTTATACTTCAAATTGTCAAACAGATTGTTTTTCATGAAAATGTTTTCATTTATAATTTAAAAACATATTCTCCGGAAAAAGAGAAGTACTCTAGAAATCAGATAACTTTTAATAAAGTTGATCAGAGGATATAAGTTTCATCTATTTCTAAATTTTCTTTAATTATAACTTTTCATTCATCAATCATATCTTCAAACCATATACACCAACCATATCCATTGAAAACAAGCTTGCAGCTTGTGTACAATACTAAGAAAGAAACTCGAATTTCTGTCCACGGTAGCGTTTAGTTTATGTGTTCTATCCGGGCTCACTGAAGGAGGTATTCTCGAGGAAAAACCTAATTCGAGGACTAGACAGAACTCCACCAAGAGAGCTGAGCTGTTACGTGTTAGGAGTGTTAAGGCAAGACGCAGTTTACAGAGAGAGTTAAGAGAAGAGGCGCCGAGCCCGACGACCCAGGTCTGTCCGGGCTACTGCGTCTCGGTGAGTCACTTAACCCCTGCGACCTGAGCGGCTGCTTCTGCAGAACAGGGTCACACACCCGCGTCCGAGGGCCCAGGGAGGATGAAACGGGATAACGCCTCGCACACTATCTGGTGCACGGCAAGGGGCACCCAAGGGACCCAGGACCAGAGAAACCGTGTCAACCCCGATCTGTGTCACGTCCTAGTTCAGTGTTAACAGGAGCTTTGGAGCAGTGAGTCCTGGCCGGCTGGACGGCGAGGGAGGTGTCTGTTGTGGAAGGGAACTCTCGGCAGAATGAGACCCAAACGCCTTCCTGTCTCCACGGACCACCGGGAGGCCCGAAGCCATTCCTCTCCGAGGCAGCCCAACTCCGTTCCGAGCGCAGACAGCTTCGGAGCTGTCTGAGCGCTGGAGCCTCACAAGTGGCCGTGGCCACCCCAAACGGCCGCGCGCAGGCCCCCGGTCTGGCAGACATGCCCCTCTGATGACTTTCCTTTTCGTGGGACCCAGCTCTCCTCGGCTGCTCTGAGTTCAGCGAGATCAAGATAACTTTTAATAGGAACCAAATAACTTCCAGACTGAGGGCACCACCGTCCAGAGCGTCAGACGGCCTGAAGCCAGGCAGAAGGGGGTTTTCTCTTGTTTACTGAGCAACAGTAAACCTGAGGATCTAAATAAGGGTCTGCTGAGGCTGCTCAGGAAAGCACTGGCGAGCGAACGCCATAAGAACCGTGGAGCTCAGTGACAGGCGAGAGGCGACGGCGGCCGCCCTTGCGCTCCCGGCCTGTGAACCTGTCACACCAGGTGAGGTGTCTCGGCCCAGGTTTCCTGAGACGAACAGGCAGAGCCTTACTGGGCCCTTCCAGCTGCCACCAGCCAACGCTGCCTTCACGCCGCCGCCTCCAAGCTTCCCTCCTGCTCTAGTTTTCTCCCGTGACTTGAGGGACAGGCGCAGTGCGTCAAAGGAAGTGGCTATCCAGAATTTGTTTTTATTTCTCCCCTCTCATAATAATAATCAAAACAGAGAGACATCTGAGCTCTCCTCCTGACTCTTCGCTGTCTCTCTGCCTTTGTGTGAGTGGTGGTCCACACGAGAAAGAGGAATAATGCTTGATCCTCACGTAGGGACATCTTCTCTATCGACTTAAAGTAGTCGCTCAAAGTTAAGACACAGACTGTGTCATATTCATCTCTGTGCCTTAAAACCTCTGGGCACTGCCTTGATAAACACTCAGTAAATGTCTGTTAAATTAAATCTAAAATGCCACATAGTGCAGACGCTTTTGTTTCCAATAATTTCAATAACACAGAAGATAAATGGGTAGTACAATTAAACAGATCCAATACACAGAAGAGGAAGCATCTTGTAATATTCACCAACCACAGCGAAAACGGCAGACTGGAGCAATGCACTGGCTGAAAGAAGCCGGAGTGTATTTTTAGCCTTCCTGATCTGTAGAATAAACAGGGCAGCACTTTCGTTTGTCGAATGGGATGTGAGGACGTAAGTGCCTAGCGTGTGGCTTCGCAGCTCAGAAGAACGCTCGGACCCTCTGCAGTCCAGCCACACTTCAGCCTGTGTGCTGTCGTCTGCACGTCACTCAGTCATCACACGTCACTGGCACAGCCTCCACAGTCTCAAGGCCTGCGACCAGTTATTCGTGTCCTAGGAGACAGGTTGCAGCAATGTATAAATAACTGGATCAATTTTTTTTTTGTAATTTTAAATATGAAAACCTTACTAGCTTTTTTTTTTTTTTTTGCTTACAGTATGTACTACTTTTTGCAAGGTTGAGTTGAATTTTAAAACTCAATAATTTTTCTGTATACTAACCTTTGTCTTAAAGTGAGCCTTTAAGTTGTATCTGTTTGATTACTTTTTAGACATTACAGTTTGAAAAAGTGCTTTTGAGGTCACATAAATTTGACTCCTAGTTTTTCTTTAGGGTCTAATTTCTCAAATAACACCACTAAAATCTAGTGAAACGATATTGTGCTAATTCATAACTTACACCCCATTTCCTAGATTAGAAATAGACAGACTAGGAAATTCAGCAACTCACAAATGCACAGAACGGCCCTGTTGGGAGTTTCTTGCCTCTCTGTCCACATCATCAGGGCTGCAAGGCCACGTTCTTTGACACACCCACTGCAGAACCACCAGCAAAGGCCCCTGTTCCCCAAGTGCACCCACGGCCTTGGCCTCACTTGTGCTCAGCGCTGCGGAACTGCCCACCTCACAGAGTGGGACGTGCAGCCGCGCACCCAGCGTCAGGTCGGTCCTGTCACGCCGGCAGCACGAGATAAATAAGCCTGAAACCCTCATGCGAGTCGGATGTCACAGCCCTCGGTCCCCTGAGGACCTGCTTTCCTGTTATTTTCCCATTCTTGCTGGGGCTCGGCATGGGGAGAGCTGCTGGCAATCACCACCCGTGCGGTACGAGCTTTGCCGCGTGAACGGGAGGGCTGAATCGCTTTGCCCCTCAGAAGGAACTCGGGATGTGCACGGAGCTCTTTGTCCTGTCGCCAGCTAAAATGTCCCTTCCTTTCGCAGACGGCCAGCACCTTGGTTGTGGCTGAGTCCAGAATCCTGGAATCTACAGTTGCATGGCTTCCAATAAAGTGGGAACGGCGAAGAGGAGCATAAACTTTTACATCACAGGTAAGTCGCACGCCCTCCGGCCACCAAGACAGCCTGGGGACTTCGGCCCCTCGTCAAATCTCGATCGCTTTATAGACTGAGTGATTTTATTTAAAGAAACAAATGACATTCCACGGAACCGTTAACCTTCGAGGACCTGCACCTTTGCTCGCAGGAAAGGTCTCCCGCATCACCGGGCCCCCGAGGGCGACTGCTCTGACGTCCCTCTCAGAGCCAGTTCAGCGTCCGCGTCGCTGCCCCGCCGGACTGCGGACTGGGAGCTGGCCGCGCTCACGTTCTGACTCCCGTCAGGATTTAGCACAGGGTCTGGCACACGGCAGTTGTTCAGTAATAACCAAGGAAACAAATTATAAGACATGTGATGACTTTCCGTTGTTCACCTAGAAGCTAATGGTTTCACGACTTCATGTCACCGTTTTGGGACATGAGGCTCTCCCGGAAAAACCTGAACTTGAACTTTGCTGACAATAATTAACGTGCTAATTTTTGGTTACATTTAAGAATTTTTAGCTTCAAATATGACAGTCTCTGCAAGTCTGAGAACTTGCAAGGCACACAAATGGCACTCCCTGTGTCCCTCTGTGGGCACAGGAAGGAAGTAAGTAGCGCAAAGTATGGAAACAATCGCCTGGCTCCACACGCCCCCGTTCCTGAGGAAACCTGGGCGGTGTGCCAGCGCTCTGGAAACTTCGCTCTGCGAGGGGCAGGCTGCGGCAGCTGCCTGGAGCCTTCCAGAAAGAGGCGGGCAGGGCCAGGGTCAGGAGGTGCGTGGCCGTCAGGTCACAGGGGGGCTTCTGGCGAGCAGGCCCTGCCTGCGCACAGTGGGGCCATGGGTGACACCCTGAGCGAGTTCCCGGTGCCAGCGCTGGAAGGGACGTGAGAGGCACACGGCAGAGCCACCCCGGACATCTGCGACGTGGGCAGGACACCAGTCTGCGTTTGCTGGGAGCGGCGAAGCCCTTCGCTGCGAGAAGGCTTTGGAGAGCCGCTTCCCAGGGGCTGCTGGTCAGGTGACGCGGACGGAGGAGGGACAGAGGTGTGTGCCGCCTGTGTGTGTGGCCGAGAACAGGGTGCCGTGCGAACCTGCGCCCGTCTGAGTGGTTGAGGGCCCAGCACGCTGAGTGAGCCCGCGCCGGGCTACACAGCGGCCGTGTGCGTGCGGGGGGGACGCGCCCCGGCCGACGCAGTGCGCTCGGCCCCGTGCCCACCCGTGGGGACGGCAGTGCGGCCCTGGCTTCTAGGGACATGGTTTTAACACCGAGGACACGAAGAAGAAGGCTGAATTACGCAGATGCCAGCATCGAAAGGCACGTGCAGATCACGTGACAGCCAACACCAGCGTGAGCCAGCGCGTCCGACAAAAATATAATGTGAGCCACGTCCGTAATTTAAAGTTTTCTAGTATCCAGAGTTTTAAAAAGTAAAAAGGAAAACATGAAATTAATTTTATTTCACCGACTATAGCCAAAATATTATCATGTCAACATGTCATCGATACTTTTTAAAATATTAGATAGCTTCGGTTTTTAATTTTAAATTAATTAGAATAAAATGGACTGAAATCCAGTTCTCCGGTCGCACTAGCCGCACATGATGCGCTCAACAGCCGTGTGCACGGTGCAGGGCGGCTCTGGGCCTCCAGGGAGGAGGCAGGGCCAGCGGGGCCTGGGCGTGAGGGGGTCGCAGCCTGCGGGCGGTTGGGATGTGAGCCAAGCTGAGGCCGGAGCACCGGTGGGGGCCCCGAACCCATCGCCTCCAGTTCCAAACACAGTGAGCAAGCTGCTAGATGTGTCTGGTCTCTGGGGACAAATACACCTTCACGGCGACCCGAAAGTGAGGCCCAGATATGGAGTCCAGGGGCTCCTCAGCGCTCCATGGCGAAAGGGGCAGGAGGTGCCTGGAGGTGCAGATGGAGCTCGCCCTGGTGCCTTGGGGGCCGGCCTGCCCACCAGAAGCCCCCCTGCGACCTGACAGCCCACACGTCTCCCAACGCTGGACTCACCTGTCTTCCCTTCCCGTTCCTGGCTCCGTCCCACCCCGAGGGGCGCCATGCACCCACGTGTACGGTCTCCCCAGCTGTCACGTCCAGCCTCTGCCCATGGCGCTCACGAACAGTCCTCCCAGGGACGCAGAAGTGTTGTGCTCAGCGACAAGGGCTCAGACCTCGGAGAACAGACTCGTGAAGAGGAAGGAGACCTGAGACAGTCTGCAGGAGGACTTGGGGGCATCTTCCCAGGGAATTTGGGGACCCCAGAGACCCCAGGAAAGATCTAGAAGTGGGGCACAGGCTCCGGGAGGACATGGCCGCCTGGCCCTGCAGACTGTCCCCATTGTGGGGAGGCACGGCCACACGGAGCCACCCATGGACCAGGCCAGGGACCCCTCGTGCCCGAGTCGAAGGCAGAACCGGAAGAGGATGTGCGCGGGGGGAAGGGCATGCTCGTGTCCTGGAGTTCACGTTCCCAGGAAAGGTGCGCGGTGCCCAGTGTCCAGCCCGTCCAGCCCACCTGGTCCGTCCTCACCGTGTCGCGCACTTGCACCTGGCCTCGCTGCTGCCGTGTGGCCCCAGCTGGACTCAACGTCCCCCCTCCCCGCCTCCCACCGCTTTATGCAGTTAAGAACCACGGAATGAATGGCCGAAACCTTTCCAGACCCCAGGGCTTGTCCCCGGAAAGCAGCAGTGAGAATTCAGTTCGAACATGCTGACTCAAAGCTCACGCCTTTCCTCCTCTAGACATTCAAGAGCCCGAATCTTAAAACAGCGCACAAATTCAGCCAACCAAGCCGCCACCGCCTGGCATAGATTTCTCCGAGTTCTTTCCCACCAGTCCTGAAAAGTTCTAGTTTTGCTTCGTGATACGAGTCTTTTGCTTACATTTCTAAACGAATTCTCTTTTTCTTACTCAAATCTTTGTCGCGAGATTTGCTCTCACTAGAGATGAGACCAGGCGCTCTACGAACGTTGCACCCCACGGGTCTGTTTTCTGGAAAACGAGTGCGTGTGCGTTCAGGTACACTTGACCTAGTGCGGGCAGCGCTGTGAAAGATCCATCGAAAACGTATCCGCTTTACGCCCGGATCGAGCCTCATTTCAGGCACGCTGCCCGCCTGACAGACAGTTCTCGGGACTGCCTTCCAGGCTCATGGAAGCTGGTGGCCCCCGGAACCCCGCCACGGCTGCGCCTCTGAACTCCGCCGTCACCTACACTGAAAAAGCGAAGCTTCCCCGTAACCACTCACTTTCCCCGCAGAGAACGGTGACTTCCGTTCTGCAGGCGGAAGAAGCCGCCTCTGTTTCCACCGGACAAGTGAGATGCCCTTCGTCCCTGTCATTCCCATGCCTGTCTCTCTCATGAGCTCAGTTCGCGTTTGACCGGTCAAGTCAAAACGTCTAACCGTAGCGTGAAGCCCTCTCCTGACACCTCGTAAGCTGCCATGGGCGCGATATGGGTCAGGTGGATGAGGTGAGTGGGTGCTGGTGATGCCTGCACTGACTCCGCAGGACACCCAAGTGTGGGAAGCTTTCTTGTTCTCACTTGGAGAGTTAGAAGGCAATTCTTTCTTGGGTCTGTTTTTGTACTCAGTCTAAAAAAAAAAAAATCAGCGTGAATCAAAGGGAAAAGTCCCTCTGGATTCATTAACTAGTTTGGGACATTTTATTTGTCGTCTTCCATGGATCAAAAGGGAACCCCAAAGGGGTGCACTGAGAAAGAGATCATCGTTTGTAAGAGGCCGTCACGTGACCTGCCTCAGGAACAGTGCCCCCGCGTGAGAAAACAGCGCGGAGCCCGCTGGGTTCTCTTCTCTGCCCCGTGTGTGTGCCGCATGTTGCTGGACTCGGCACGGCGGTGGGTGTGTGCGCAGTTACTGAGGGCGCGACAGGAACAGAGCCGCTATCTCCCTGGTTTCCCAGTGTCACGAAATGCATTTTATTTTGAGATTCCTGGTGGTGCTTGGCAAAGATAAACCAAATCTTCCATCAGGAAACCTGTGAGCTGTTTCCACAGGAAGTTTCAAATCACTAAAGTAAACAGAAACTCTCTACATGATCTCGGTGGTGTTACTTGGGCTCCCTTGGGCTCTGGGACCAGGATGAGACCTCGTAAGTGGAGTCCGTGGTCTTTCAAGAAAGGCCCTGATTCCCACCAGTGCATAGTACTCCTGTGCCGGTATCCGTGTGAAAGGTGATGGCCGGGTTTTAATCCTTGCGCTTGGAAAATGTCCCAAATATAAAAAGATGCTGAATTAGAGGGGCTATTTCTGACACCTTATTGTTATGTTGAAAACGACTGTCAGCGGCTGCTGCACCTTCTGGCACGTTCTTCAATTTTCATTTTAGAAGCAGGAAAGCCTCCACGGGCCTCCTCTCCCTCCAGCCGCTGACGGCCCCCTGAGCCACTGTCACCCCCGCTCCCAGGTTTCAAATGAATACTTTGGCATTTCTTCAGACGTGACACTTTAGAATAAAGCCAAAGCCCAGAAAAATCAGAAAAACAAGCAAAGTGAGATTTAGGAAAGAGCTGATATGGTATCTAATTTTGGACTATTGTCCCCTTAAGGTTTAAAGGTTTCTTTATAGCTTTGTGCGCAAAGGATAATAATAATAATAATAATAGCATAACACAGTGCTTTTCATCTTCAAAGTACTTTGTAAAATGTTGGCCCAAACTCCTTGCTCAAATACAGATACACCACGAGTAACAAGCGACACGAGGGTTTTGAGAGCAGGTCAGTTCAGGGCCAGCGGCCAACGGTTTTTTTAAATCCCCTGGTGATATGGTCCAGAATGACAAGGCAAGTCCCATGCAGAAGCCGAACGGTGGCCCGGGGCGAGAAGGTGGTGGAGGGGGGTTGGGGCGGGGCGGTCGCCAGAGGCTCAGAGGAGATGGGGATGAAGGTCGGCCAGGGAAGGACAGCAGAGAAGATGGCTTCTGATGACAGTCGCACTCAGAAAATGTTTAATAAGCTTTTGAGAGTAAATGTGATATTTGAAATGATCCCCTCTGCCCCCCACCATTACCCCCACGTTGGAATCCACAGTTCTTGGGGGTTAGCTGTCTGCATTTCCAGAAGAAACCTTCGCTCTTTTCTGTCCGAGTGGAACGGTCACTGTGAAGGGAGGCCTAGGCAGGGACACTGGCCCTTTTCTGCCCGCGGGCCCGGCAGAAGGCGGGGACAATGGCGAGACAGCCACAGGAGGCGGATGCTGGCAACCCGGCTGCAGGACACTGGGGGAACTGGTTGCTTTTTTCCTAGGAAAGCCCGGGGTTAAGGTGGCCTCGGCTAGCATGACCCGCGGCCCCCAGCGTGCCCCTGGGACCGCCTGCTCTCATGTGTTCACCTCTGGTTTGCAGCAAAAATCAGTTATGACGTCGCTGTTCTGCCCGTTTTTACCAGTGGTAGCTCTGTACATGATACAGACACGTGGTTATCGTCCCAAGTTGTAAAGCAAATTCCACTCTGAAGAGCCATGCTGGGCGAGTAAGGAAAACGTCCACTGGGCTAACTACCTTGTTCGGCGCTTCCTGCTCTGCGGGAGTGGCTGAGCGGGGTCCCCTGCTGCCTTCCATCAGGTCTCCTCAAAGAACAAGCTCAGTCATCACCCTTCCAGGGCCGGGCGGAGGGAACTCGTGTAGGAGCGCTTCTCAGATCGACTGCCTCCGGGTGGCACGCTGGTTTTTCTATGAACCCAAGTTCTTCATTCTTCTTTTACAGACGTGCCGAACGGATTCCACGTCAGCTTGGAGAAGATGCCCACGGAGGGGGAGGACCTGAGACTGTCGTGCACGGCGAACAGGTTCCTGTACGGAAACCTCACGTGGATTCTGCTGCGGACGGCCGGCAACCGGACCGTGCAACACAGCATCAGCAAGCAGAGGCAGGCCGCCACCACGGCCTTCTCCGCCACCCTGGACCTCGTCATCAGGAACGTGTCCCTGGAGGCTTCAGGCACCTATGCCTGCAGAGCCAGGAACCTATTCACAGGGGAAGAAATCCTTCGGAAGAAAGAAGTTACAATCAGAGGTGAGCACTGCGACAAAAAGGCCGTTTTCTCTCGGATGTCCAAATTTAAGAGCGCGAGGAGTGATTGTACCACACAAAGTAATGTGAAACATTAAAGGACTCACTCAGAAGTCACAGTTGTCTCATATCATCTTGATTTGTTGTCACTGTTGCTAATTTTCCGGCCCAGAGGAGATGCTCCTCCCAAAATGAGTTTGGAGATGACAGTAATAATGAGCCCCAGGCCCACGCCGGCCCCCAGGCCGGAGGGCGCCCGGGGCGCGGTCGGAGTTGGAGGACCCCGCAGGCACACTCTGTGCTTCTGCCCTTTGCTGTCTTCTCCCGCCTGATAGACAACAACTGGGAACCGGTCCTTTCCTTCCGCTTTGATGCCAACCTCTTTTTACTGTTAAGTTTCGAAGCTGCACAAACCGAATAATTTAAACAGATGCTGGTTTCTGCCAAAGACGGACGTGAATGAGTTAACTCTCCAGCTCAGAATGAGCACGGTTGAATTTGAGACTCTGTCGGACCTCTGCCTGGGTTTATTTTGTACTATTTCATCTGCTCTTGATTTGTAAATAGCACCTGGATAGCAAGTTATAATGCTTATTTATTTGAAAATGCTTTTTTATCCCCCCCCCCCATTAAGCACATTAATCTTAAGCTGGAGCTTCTAAAATTGGCCCCAGACGCAAGATGTTGGTGTAAAGCAGAAGTGGGAAGGGTTTCTCACAGCATGAATCATGACGATCCCCCCAGATCGAGCCGGCTCCCCTCCCCCGTGCAGTCCCAGGCAGCCCGTCCAGGGGGCGCTGTCCTTGCTGCCTGAGTGGACAGAGCAGTTTTGACAGACCCTGAAAGAAGTGGGTCACGCCTTCATTTTAAATATTTTTGTCCCCTGGTTATTCTTTTAAAGAACTTTATCCTGTTTAATTGATGGCATTCAAAGGTGTACCACAGTCGATCATCAAGGAAATAAAGGCTATTGTGACCAGAGAGTTAACGCATTCTTCTAAATGTAAATCTATAATCTGCCCACTAAAAAAGTCCACTTTCTCCATAAACCTGTGTTAATAGGATTTTTGTTGGGATTAAGAAATGGCAAAACTACAGAAGCAGAATTCAGAGTCATTGAAAAATAGATACACCATTTTTAAATCGAGAGAGACTGTATGTAACCTCTTATTTTAAACTTGCATTTGAGGGCAAAGTGACCTTTTTCACCAATTTAATTTGCATTGTTTTGTTGTTTTCATTTATGATTGATCATTATATGGGATTTGCATGAACTATTGGAAAACAACCTATAATGACCAAAATAGCATGGCTGAGAGCACAGCGGCGGAGCTGCTCAACAGGAGGTGACGTGACAACCTTCCAGGCTTGGGAACCCTCTCGCGTTTCCTACTTTAGGGAGCAGACTCTGTCCCACGGCTAAACTTGTCTTTCACGTGGGAATTGCTTTTGTCAAGTGTGAAAGAGTAAACAATACCATTTCCAGAGCCCCTGAAAGAGCTGAAAACAATTAGCAACCTGGAAGTTGTCAGCCCAGAGAAAGAATTATCAATTGTGTTCGAAATTTTACCTATGGCTCTTGTGCCTGGCGTCTTTGTTCATTATAAGCCAGAGTGTTCCTTCAGGAAACAGGGCTCAGGACCACGGAACGGGGAAGCCTCCATCTTTATGAGAGCTGAACCGGCCGCTGGTCTGGGGAGTGGACTGGACATGCAGAACCTATCATTTCCTTCCCCTTAAAACTGCAGTTGTCGTGGGGAATGGGAAGGCAGGGTGCTCGTATTTACAGGAGAAGATTTTAAGAATTCTGTAATTGATTGTTTGCTGTGTAATTAATCCTTCTGGACAGTTCCAAAAAGAAAAAAATAATTTTTTTAGTAGTTCCTCTTTTGGGTGTGGAGTCAGGGGAGGATACTGGGGAAAAGAGAAAGGAAAAGAGCCCAGTGTGGAGGACGAGGGGTAGGGAGCCGCGGGCGTGAGGCTGGTTCCTCGAAGCCCACCGCAGGCGGAGAGTGGAAACCCGTGGAGGGGACGCTGGGCCTGACACAGAAAAGCCGAGCGGCGACCAGGCGGGGAGCTGTCTGTGGCCCTGACAACGGCAGGATGTTCTATCACTCCTGACTTTCTGTTTGGAAAGCAGCTACCTGTTTCCACTAAACAACAGGCTCAAAAACAGGGGCTCAATGTTCCTGCCTTATCGAAACACAAGATAGATGACTATAAAGTACAGAGTGGGAACTGATCAAATGATTCCTTGGTTAATTGGCCATTTAGAAACGAGCCGAAAATGAGACTGTTCTCATAGGAGAACATTTTTTCAGAAATGGGCACAAAGGAAAAGGAATCTTAATACCGTGTGTTTCAGACTTGTTTGTGTGGACTGTGTGTTTGCGATTCCCGCGCGGCCTCCGCGGGCTTCCCGCTGCTGCTCCGGTCTGCAGTCCGTGCAGGGAGTTCCTCGTGACAGAGCTCCTCGTGACATTCGCGTTAAAATGTGCGTGTGCTGGTGACGCTAGTCTGCAGCCCTGAAAACGAGCTGGGTGCTGCGGGCCCTGCGTTCAGAGTTCCTCTGTGCCACGAGGCCCGCGGGCGGTGACAGGTCATCCGGCCACTCAGGGCGCGGGACACGGTAACCGTGCTCAGAGCTGCTCCAGGGCAGCTGCTCCGAGTGAGCGGAGCTCTAAACGAGACATGTCGGAGGTGGCGGGCCACGGCCCCTGTAAGAGCTGGCAAACCGAAGGACTAGACAGACGGCTGCGGTTGCCACTAGGAAAAGCTGTGTGACAGACGCAAACGCAGAGAAACGAGAGCGGTTCTGGCCGGGGCAGGACAGCAGGGAGGAGGGCGAAGCGGGCGGACGTTCAGTGCTGTCGTCCACGCGTTGTCCGGAGAGTCCCGAGCCACAGCGCCTCCGGCAACACGCTCGTTTTGCCTTCAGAGTCCAATTTGACGAATGAAGAAAAGACGCATGATCGCTACGAAATCGAAATTTAACGAGCATCTGTTCTTCCTAACAGGTAGCGAACGCTCCCTTACACTGCATCAACACTGTTGTCAGGCACACGACAGTACACTCACCCGGAGACCCAAGCCGCTTCGGCGAACGCTAACCCTGAGCGCCGGCTGCAGGGGTAGAAGAGAGGTCCCGCAGACGCGGCAGGGGCTCGGAGCAGAGCCTGGCACCGGATGCCACCTCTCGTAGCTTTTAGGAACAATAAATGGGGCTCAGACACGGTCAGAGAAAGCGCGTCTGTGTGGCTGAAACCTTGACTAGGTGCGTGTAATGTGCCCGGGCCGTCTGTTTCCCTCCCAGGTTTGCTACGAGGACGGGACACGGGGGGTGCGACAACTTTATTCCTTTCTTCTCCCTTGGAAGCTCGAGCCGCCCGCCTATCCGCCCCCACCTAACTAGAATACACACATCAGCAGGGCGACCCGCAGACACCCCTCACCAGGGCCCCAGGGCACTGGATGTTCCGACGGGGATTCTCATGTTGTAACGTATCGCATCCTAATGTATTACATTCATTGTTGTACTATATGGGTTGGCATTTTATTAAAATAAATTGTATTGTATCATATTTGTATGTTTTAAGAGAAAATAATAAAAATACAATATTTGTACTATTATATAGTGCAAAACCCACAAATCTGTGCCTCTGCCTCTTGAATTAACCCTTCGGTGGCTTGCATTTGGGGAAGAAAGAATCAATAAAGCTTTCAAAGTTCAAGAAACTCTCCTGTTTGGTCTGCGGCCTAACAGTGCAGTTTACCGACAGCCGAGGACACAAACGTGCCTTCACAAACACGACAAACCAACACTTACAGATTCACGTGAGCTCATCGGCGCCAGGCTATTTATAGAAAAAGACATTGCAAAGCTACATGTCTCTCCTTTCCAGTTCCTAAAATATTATGCAAAATCCTTAGGTTTGAGAAAAGCTTCTCTCAAAAAAAAAAAAAGAAAAGAAAAAACACTGATTGGCCAAGCAAAAACCTTGATAGTGAAATCTAAACATATAGAACTTAGATCTTGATTTACTTGTGTTCGAACAAATTTCAATTTAGTATACCAACTTTAAATAAAAGGAAGCTGTAGGTTAACCATAGAAGAGAAGTTTAGGGGAGAAAAATACGAATGAAACCTTGCGGCTGAGCCTTGCTGTTTCTGTGTACATTTCCAACGCCGCCATGCGTGGACGAGAAGAGAGTGAAGCTGACGAGTAACAACAACTCTCTCTTTGTCCACCAGATCAGGAAGCCCCGCACCTTCTGCGCAACCTCAGCGACCACACCGTGGCCGTCAGCAGCTCCACCACCCTGGACTGTCACGCTAACGGCGTCCCCGAGCCTCAGATCACCTGGTTCAAAAACAACCACAAAATACAACAAGAGCCCGGTAAGTGACGCTGTCCCGTGTTCACGCTTTCTCATCGCCCCCTCTCCCCGTAAGGTTCCTGCCACCTCCATCCAGCACCTGGAGCACCTGCGGGTACAGCTGTGGGATGTGGGGCTGTAGCTCATGCTTCTGCGAACTTCACACGAGGACTGTGCGAGGCAGGTCTTCTGCAGACCGTTCCTGACCTGACAGAAAGGTCCTCCTGGAACCCACTTTATGGGGCATTCAAAAAGAAGCCGTCAGAGCCACTCAGGAGAGGCTTCGGTTCGCCTGGGCAACGGGAACGTGAGGACTAGTCCCTGGGCTTGAGTTTAGCAGAGCTCTGAACAACTGGCACAGGTGACGTTCAGTGCGGGTTTATGACCTTCTAAATTCACCTATGCCAGTTTTTAACGGTTTGGTAAAAAGAAAAATATTTTAATGACATTTTATAATACTGCTAAAAAATAATCTAAAACTGATGGTCCTGTGTGCATTTTCCCTCAACAAAACACAGCTCTATGCTCACCCTCCCCTGCCTTAAACTTGACATTCTAGCAACTGCCACACTCGGAGGTCGGAGGTCACTGCGCATTGCACACATATCGTTATGCTGCAACCCCCTCCACCAGCCCCCATGGTGCTTCTGTTCCTGGGGCCCAGGAGCACCTGCCCTGCACCCCTGAAGACGCAGACAGGAAAGTCTTACTCAACCCCTGCACAGTGGAGGCAGGTCCTCCATAAGCCTGTTATTTACACATCCCTATGCTCCCTCACTAAGCCGTTTCACGGTCACACATCCACACGTGTCTGCGTTGTCCCTGCACACGTCTGCTCTCTCCTTCCACACGTCATCGCTGTTCAGGCGTGTGCTCTCACTGCGGTGTGTCAGCATAGCAGGCCCTCTCCTGAGGGCAGATGGCGTATCTGGGTCTTATTTGCATCTTGTCTTTTTATCCTCAGAACCTGGCATATGCATGGCAATCGATAAATGTTTCATTTGTGAATGATCAAATGAATGAGTGAATGAATGAACGGTTTTCAGAAAATCTTATCCTATCTTCAGCTAGGTCACCTGGTAGCACAAATGCCTAGACTGGGTGGCAGTGGTGGGGGGTGGGGGAAGGACTGTATCATAGCATTTTTCAAGCTAAAAGGACCTTTGGAATATCTCTAGTCTCATTTGTAAAACAGAAAGTTCAGGCCAAAAGAGGTACAGTGGTTGGCCCAAGATGACACGCTAGGATGGGCAGTTTCCTAGATGACAGATCCCCTGAGGTGTGCTACCAAAAACAAAGGATGAATGAACACGTGGACAAACAGCTGCTGAAACCACACCTGTGCTCCCCTCCCCTTAGAGAGCCAGAGCTCACATCCAACGCCCAAAGGAGTCAGGTACGCCGTGGTTTCAAATCCTGCATTCCCCCATCTTTCCTGGTCACAGAGCACGTCTTATGAAATGGAATGTCAGACGCTGGGCGACTCTTTGAAAGAGGTACGTTGGACCCGAGTCCCGTTTTCATAACTGGGATGCAGGTCAAAGAGTTAGAGTTGAACAAATCTGAAAGCTCGTGACCATCCAGGACCAGAGGATGAGCAGGAAGGGACTGTCCCATGGCAGCCACCGCACACACGGAAAAAGCCGGGCGCTCAGGGAGGCTTCGTGCAGCTCGGCCTCATGGGTCAGCACATGTGGGCATCTCGCTTGTCTTTACGCTCTGAGCCTCCATTTCCTCATTTATCGCATCGGGATAACACTGGCCGTTGCACAGGCACCTGGCGAGGTGTAAATGAGTTAACATAACTAAGTTACATGTTGTCATAACTTAGTAAATGCCACTTTCTGGACCCACTTCGTGTATATAGAAATTGGCCAGCGAGTTGTCAGAATTCATTGGAAGGTGTCAAAGGTTTAACAAGACCGCTCAAACGTCAAGCAAGTCGAAATCCAAAAAGACACCTTCCTCCCAGCTTTTTAATTTTTTTTTTAATCTTCTAAGGGCTAAAAAAAGAGTATTGAAGAGTCTTATAGAAATTCTTATAAAAATCTTTAATAAATATCATTCTAATAAGCTAATATTAGCACTTACTGAGTTCAACTGTACTAAGCTGCCCATTTCATGTCTTCCCTTTATTCACTCTTTAAAACTACTACAGCCTTTTGTTTCTTAATTTTCTGGAGATAAACTCTGACATGGATATAATATGTATAAAGTTTCACACGGAAGAGTCCCACTTGAGGCCGCAAATTCATCAGCCAACGCGACATGCTCTGTGAGCAGGGCCCTGACGTTCGCACATGTAGATATTCTCAAAAACACCAATTCCTTGTGATTACTTCTTTTATGAACCTATGAGTAAAGGTGACAGGGATCCAGAGTGATAGCCCTCGACTCACTCATCGTTCCGAAGCTGACACGGAAAGCAGCCAGCCCGCGGCCTGAGAGGCGCTCGTCACACAGGGAGCCTCAGAGCCCCGAGCACAAGCTGCGCCCCTCGGAGGCCGGGGAGCCAGGCAGCTCGGGGCGAGTCCACACATGATGGGGTTCAGTGACGTTGGACCACTGGGGGGTCCGGCCCATTGTCATTGTTGCCTCTTAAGAGACAACGTACTCTATCCCAAAGGAAATACGAGAGAGGAAGCAGGGCACACACGAGGGCTCATGCGCTAGACGGGTGGCCACGAGATGCCCACTGACAGGACTTGGGGAGACGTTTCCGTCCCCACATGTTTCCTTCCAGGAAAAGCTCTCGGTGGGGCATGGCCATCCGTAGGAGAAATGCAATTTCAAGCGAGCGTTTTGAAAGCTGAGAGCGAAGTCCTAGGCCAAAGGGCATCGAGCAGGGACGAATAGGACCCTTGGCCAGCAGGCGCAGGAAAGCACGTGCACACGAATGTGCGGCGATGCCACCGGGGCCCCCAAGCAGAAGAAAGCGGGTGCCCTGCAGAGCACGCTGCCTGCCACCCCGCGGAGAGGGCGCCTGTCGCCCATGACGGCAGGCTCCCTGGGCCACCGGCCAGGCGCCCCTCCGCTGATCAGGACCCGCCCCCTCTCCCCTCCCCTCCCGCAGCCTCTGGGCCAGCGGCCGCCCCCACCCGAGGGACCCTTCTTTGACACCCCTTTCTCTGCTGTCTGGGTGTCACAGTGTCTGTCGTAGACCATGTTACTCACTTGTTCTCATTTTATGTGTGTTTATTTTTAAAACCTTCCAAGATAGGCATAATATCTCAATGTCTCCGTTATTAAAAAACGTAAAGACTGGTTGAGCCTTCACCAGGTCCCAAGCACTGCGTCAGGAGATGCACAAATATCTCAGTTCCCTTTCGCAGCCGCCATTGGAGGCAGGCACCGGGCCCATTCCCAGCACTTTGTTAATATTAATTTGTTTGCCCCTCGGAACAATTCTGTGAGGTCTGCTAAATTAGTACGCCTGGTTCACAGACTCAGGACAAGGAAGGACTAACTGGCTCCAAGTCACAGAGTCAGCGAGTGGCTGACCGAGGTCCCCACCAGGAGTGGCCGTGGGTGGGCCTGGGCTCTGCACGCAGCATGCGAGGCGTCACTTGCAAGAGGACAGACAGGCACTCACTTTCAATGACCTTGTGGGCATCAACAAGCATGTATTTAAAACAACAACTATCTCTTCATTCCCACCCCTTAAAACTAAGCTTCCTAAAGACTATAATTTAATTATTTATTTTAAAAAATGTAAACATAATAAAAATATTTAAAGTATTTTTTAAGAAGAGGAGATGCTATATATAAAGTTAGAAATTACTTTGAACCCAAATCCAGTAACTTTTCAGTTTTAAAAGGTCCAGAATTCCTTCCATATCCGTAAATTCAACAAACGTTTATAAGGCATCACTTTATGTCTGGTGTGGTGAACACAGCAGTGAAAAACAAAACAAATCCACGTAACTAAACATCTGAGGTAGGTCGTTCACGTGCGTGTTTAATGAGTACAGCTTCTTCAGGCAGAAATCATGTGCGCCCCAACTTATTCACTGTCATCGGGTCAATCGGGCACGAGACTTAACGAAGCTAAAAATGGAGTAAGGTAAATTAGTAAGTGGGACAAGTAGAAATTATTATGGCTCAATCATGGGATTAAAACATCTTTAAATCATTAGATAATTGAAAAAAACGCATCGTTTGTGCTTCACTCCTGCCTTAGCGCTGCGCACACCGTAGGTTCTTGGGCATCATTAGCTGAATACAGACAATGGAAGAAAGTTAAAGAGGAAATAGAAAATATGTGCGAAGAAATAAAGGCAGGAAAACCTCCAAATCAGAACCAAATAAAGAATCAGAACCGAATAAAGAAGCTACTGGGAACATTAGGCGGGACAGATCGGGTATGGATTGCTGAAAGAGAACGGAAACTTGAGACATGTTTACTCGAAAGCGTGACGGGTGCAAAGAGAGTGGACCAGCTCAAATGGGCGTAGCACAAAGGCCTGGGCGGGAAGGAAAACCAACATGAAGGGCCGACACTGAACACACACCACGCAAGAACCTTCGTTGGCGACACGTGTCGCTGGCCGGTCCTGCGGACCACAGGCTGATTCCTGGGGGACACACAGGTGGTGCGGCCCTTTTAAGAAGCGTCCACTTCTGCTGGGCTGAGAAGTAAAAGCTCTGCAGGTTGGGGCCGTGGTCCGAGGTCGCCTCGGAGGGCGTGGGCCTCCCAAGAGTCTTCATTACTTCTCGGCCAGCAGCCCAAGGGACCAGCAGTTCCTCCACACGATCGAAAGTCACCTTTCTACCTCACACTTCCCAGATTCTCCCGCGAGGTCCCAAATGCATTTAAAGGACACACTGTGTGAGCAAGCGATGCTGCCGGCGGCCTACTCGACGGTGGCGCCGTTAAGGCTCAGGAGACACCTGTGAAGTGGGTATGGTGAAGGCCTGTGTAGCCTCGTCTACACCAGGGCGAGGCATGAATCTTCGCGCAAATAACCGTGCAGAGACCATTGGGGTTTCTGAAAAGGCCGTTAGAATATTTCGGAGAACGGAAGGCAATACTGACCTGAGATGTTTTTAGTAAAGCCTGCCTGAACCCAAAAACCCATCATCAAACTATTACTTAAATTTCTATGGCAGCAAAACATTTTAGAATATTTTAAGATTAAAGCAGTAGGATGGGAACAAGAAAGCATTTAGAAAGAATAAATTCTGTCTTCAGTAGACTGAGGTCGGAACAGGAGAGACTCGCTCTAATGCACGTTTCCTTCTTAAATGGCATCTGTCACTAGGACTGCCTCGTGACCTGAAGGGGCATCTCTCCTGTCATCGCTGTATCACTGACACAAACATCTGCACCCGTAGTGCACGTTCAGGTCACGTGACCTGCTGTGCTGGTGAGTGCAGGGACGTGGGAAGTGGTTTTCACAGATCCAGGAAAGATCGCAAGGAGAAGGACAGGGAGAAATGGACGAGAATGCTAATGCCCAGAGATGACACTCTGTCACCCTCAGACTGTTGCCCCCAGGCTGTTACAATTAGTGGCTTTGCTTGATTCTAACTGAGAATACAATTCAGAAACGTCAAACATCTGCAAAACTTGAGTAGTAACTGCCTTTCGTTTCTCAAAACACCCATCCTTACGGTGCATTAAGAAATCCTGCAGAAATGAAACGTACCGCAGATGCCCAGCGCGTGTGCGCAGTGTGCAGGCGGCCGGCCACTCTGTTTGTCACCCCCACTCTGCCAGTCAGCCTGGCTATGTGCCCAGACCACGGGAGGCCTGGCTTCTCCAGCAGATGCACCAGTAGCTCACCCACCCCCTCCACCGCCAGAATCTTCAGACCCGCTCTCAAGGTTTAGCTGCACCTTAAGGGGCATCCACGGGCAATGCCGCAGCTCCAAGACTCCGTCCCTCCTAAGGGTCAGCGTTCCTTCAGAAGGTGAGGGAAAGGGGTGGAGTTAAGGCGGGGCAAGCGGAGCGCCACCAGAGCGGACGGTAACGGCGCGGAGGACGCAGCACCTACAGGCGCTGCAGGCGCTGCTGGGACTCGGAGCTGTGGCTCTGAGACGGCCTGCGCGGTGGAAGCCGAGCACGTGGCGATGTGCCCTGCGCAGCTCGCAGCGACCTGCTCACACCTGGCTGGCTCAGGGAGACCGACAGGTACAGCTGGGAGTTCCACGGTTCACGTCCAGGACAGTAAAGGGACCCAGAAGTAAAGCCCTATTTTGTACTGGAAATCAGTAAAAGTTGTTTACGGAGAATCAGTCTTGGCCCTAAATAAGTCTCTGTATGGTCGAGGTCCAGCGAAGTTAGGTCCTGCGCAGGCGTGCGCGGGACCGGGCAACGCCTAATGCTTTGCCCGGAGAAAATGTCTCCGTGTCTTTTTCGGCACAGCGTCCTCATCCCTATTCGGACCAGAGAAGCCTGGGAAGCTGTTAGCCACAGCCAGACCCGAAGACGGGGCACACATCAGGCGACACAAACCCGTTCACATCGGCGGCAGGGGCCCCTCGGAGCTGTTTAAGTGTGGGTTGCACGCTTTTATAAAGGTCTTGAATTTTCCATGAAAAATTTACAATGTAGGAAATGGGAGAGAACTTGTAAATGTAGACATCACTTCGGAAAGAGCCTCTCCCTTTTTTGTTGAGACGTTACCATCGCAACCACGAAGGCACGCAGCCCGTGCCGCTGGGTGCGCGCGCAGCATGTGCCCCCCTCCACAACGTAGCGCTGGGTGCGCGCGCAGCGTGCGCCACCCCCACGACGTAGCTGCGGAGCTTGTTCAGCTCCTCACCGAGACCCCATGCCCACTCAAGTTCCTCCCTTCTGACTGCAGAGTGACCTCTTTTGCTTCCTTCCGCGACCTCTTGCAACACTGGCACTATAGTTTGACACGGCCAAGGTCGGCAGCTTGTTTTGTGTGAAGAGCAGTCGATACTTGAGGGACCGACAGCAGGGAAAAGAAATGGGGAACGAAGAAAGGCTAAGAGGACAGACATAAATAAATATGGGGCTGTGATGGAGGAGTGGAGGGTCCCAGCAGCCGTCCAGAGATCTCAGGGACTGTACCGCCCAAAGACACTCAGCCCAAAACCAGAGCCCCTGCGTGGGCTATTCGTGGGAGGGGGTCTCAGCCCCCAGCTGACACTGAAGGCTAGGTGACTCAGGAGGGAAAACTCACACGTTATATTAGACACGTCTCGGTCACTTAGCAAAATGACTAGATGAGGTTTTCCTATTTTACACGTCTAGAATTTGCATGGAACGCCGCCTCTCTTCAAGCACGAACTTGAAACAGTTTAACCAGGACCTGAAGTGACGCCTAGCAGTGCAGCTGGGGTCACCACTATGCCCGATTCGAGTAAGGAGAGTGCGCACACAAATAACCTCAGATAACCTGTCCAGCGACCTCCGCCCACTGCTTGCCTGACTCGAATCGCTGCTGAGAAAGTCAGATTAAGAAAGGTTATTTCCCCTCCGCGCCACATGCAAGTGATAAGCTTGATTTCTGCGCAATCTCCCGCTACCCAGGAGCCTTAAGCAGTAAGACTGTGTATTAGCTTACGGAGCCATTGCGTGCAACACCATCATAATTAAACTGAATGTCACTGAAAAAATAAAACAAAAACATACTACATGCCATGCCACTCCCCCCCACACACACACACTTTATAAGGGGCCGATATTCTGATGGAATGGGTTCTGACTAGTCCTTTTTTTACTTTAATCCAAAATTGTATAATCTTGTGAGGTATAGACTTACTTTCTTTGCTTCGGCAATATTTTATCATTCTCTGTGTAGTCAAGAGCAAATGTTTAAGCATTTGGATCTAATGTAGCTTTTAAATTCATTCAATGGCTCTTTGCTGATGGTAAAGAAGCCTACAGCTTCATTTTTGTAAATACCGTTATTTAATTAAATATGTAATACATGAATACACTGTCATTGTAAACAATTACATAGCACAGAAATAGAAAAATGGATAAAAATCTCCCGTATGGAGAGTGACACGTGGTAACTGTTGATGTGCATTCTGTCAACAGTTTTCCACTTTTTACCTATATACGTGCATATACATAAGTGTGAGGCACACACACGTGTGTGGGGGGACAAATGATAGATGGGGTTCAGTCATTCGTTCATCTAACAGCTTTGCAGTCAGTGAGAGCCAGTCACAGGGACACAGCAGGTGTGGGAAGAAGACAGGGACTCTGAATTTACATTCTTGTGGAAAATACAGGTGATTAGTTCAACGGATAAAACTACAAGCAGATAGCGTGCGATGGACAGTAACAACTGCTGATCAACAGACCCCGGGTTACAGGCAGGGACCAGTCATGGGTCACATGGGAAAGCCAGGAGCTCTAAGTCAATATGTGTCGAGACGACACTATGCAGTGTGTTTTATGACTGGCATTTGTCACAATATATCTTGGAGATATTTCTTCGTCAGTACACATTATTCTGTTTCATTCTTTTTAGCGGCCAGACACTATGACATGGTATGTGTTCCCATTATTTATTTAGCTATTCTTCTAATACAATAGTATTGCATTGTGTGAGAGGTTACCTTAACCTCTCGTGCAATGTAATACAATTATTTCCCTGTCTTAAAAAGGCCATAGAAACAGAACTAACTATATACACACAGAAAGGCCACTGCAGGTGAAGGGCTGTATCCTGCAGTATAAACGCACCCAGCCTCATGAGGGGCTGTGGCAAATCTGAACATCCCACAAGACCCTACTGGGGCAGGGATGAGTGCGTGTGTGTGTACACGTGTGTGCATACATGTGTGTGCATGCACATGTGTGTGTTCACAATTTATAGACATGCATAGTCGATAGCTATGGTTTTACAGCTGATAACCACAGAGTTAGCACCACTTGACGCATCTTTCAAGACCATCTGCAGGGCCTGAATCATCTTGAAATACTTAATTAGAACAAAGGCAAAGTTCACAGTGAAGAGGCACAAAAACGCTCATTTCTAAGTGTTTACAAAAGACGTGTTTGGGGCACGGTTTCAAGGCGCTCACTTCAGCCATAAGCCCTCCAGGTCAACCAGTTTACAGCATCCCGAAAGCATCTGGAAACTATTCCGTTATCATAACCGAGTTCTGTAAGGCAAACAGCGAAGCTCTCAACATCACCCCAAACAAAAGGGCCTTTGGTTACGGCTTCCCCCCATCACATGGAGAGGAACAGGGTACCGTTTTCTCACCGCCATCCTCAGTCTCATTCCCTCCTAAGAGCTCCCCTTCTCTGTCTCTTTCATGGCTGCAGAAAAGCAGTTGCATTGGGGATCACACTGCCATGAGATCCCTTTAGACCCTGATGCTCTTGCAACCCGACATGTCACCACAAGGGCTGCTGCTCAGTGTGTCTCAGATTATTCCACATCTCGCCATCTTTTTTCCTTACATCTGCCAAGGCTCTGCCATGATGCTTGAGTTAGGGCAAAATCCTCCACAGACAGGGAAGAAGCCTCACAGTGACCACTGAACACACTGGCATCAACCGCCTCTTTAGTTCCTCTTAGTGAATTCATCGTCCTTCATTTCCCAATGTTGTGAGCCTACGTAGTTGTTAAACTTGGATTTCTTCCCCAGACACAGTTTTCCAAACCTCCAAAGCTAACGGGACATGAAACCTCTTGCGTGCTCTTTGTGGGGAGTCAATCGGACATCCCGTCCCCAATTTCCCAGGGTGACCTTAGCCATCTTGACTATATCTGCAGTACCTAGGACTATACACAGCAGCAGCATTGTAGCCGCCGTTCATTGAAAATATACCAGGCGCCACCTTCAAAAACTTTATCATTCAGTTGGAGAGCCAAGACTGTCTGTCATAACCAGGACAAACGAAAGTTACTTTCTCCTCCATTAAAACAACACACATATTAATCACGTACCATGAGTCGTCTTGTCATGTTCTAGAGAAAGTGAAACGGGCCTTACCTTTGAAAACGTCCACACAGCAGGCACGGAGGCGACTGGTGAATCCACTGGATACGAATCAGCAACTCGGACAGGGAGTCTGGGGTCGGCTTCATGAACGGATGTCGTCTGAACCGGACTTTGATGGGTGAAGAAGAGGCTTTCAATGCTGACTACTAATTTGGCCACACTGGATGTATGTAACGTTGTCTAAATCAGAGGCAGAGACGCTCAACAGAGCAACAGAGCGGGAGTCGCTGGTCGGAAGGGCGACGGGTCAGTGTCTGGCGCCAGGAGCGGGAGGCAGGCACACGGTGGCCTGCATCGCGTCCGCGGGCGGCCCCGAAGCCCTGCGGAGCTCCCCGCTCACTGGAGCACAGATCAGACTCGAGCTCGTGCGCTCCCCTGGGCCACGTGGCGCTCACAGGCAAGCAGCAAGCCGCCCTTCGCCTTCCAGAAAAATGGGAAGAAATTCTTTTTGTAAAGTCCCGTAAAAATGCTAAAAACTGAAGAGGCTGGACATACGTTTAAGATTTAGATTGCAGGCCATGGATAAACGCACAGCCCAACATCACAAACCCAGAGCCGTAAGCCCAGCAGCAGCCAGCACGGGAGGTGAGTCTCCTCCTCAGATTCCTGGGAGCGCGCCGCACGTCCCGCGGAGCTCGCTCAGGGCGAAGTGCTCCTGGACCTTGAAACCACCTGACTTGGCCGCTCTGAGCTCTGGGAGCTGAGCTCCTTGACGGAAGGACGATGCAGGTAGCCCACATGCAGCTCTCGGACCGAGGCGAGCCGGCCCTCCTGCGGGCTGCAAGTGACACTGCCATGTGGGGCGCCTGAGCCGCACGGCCTTCGCAGACACCGCGAAGCGCCCTGCTCTCCGCGCCCCCTAACTGCCCATCGCCATCGTCTTGGTTTCCTCGGGCATCTATCTGCTCAGTCGCCGGCGGCGGCCGGCGGCCGGCACAGCACTAGATACTAAGGACTCAGTAACGAAAGAGGCAGAGTGACCGCTCCCCAGAGCCCAGAGTGGAGTGGCCGAGTAGGACAGTCGCAGGCTTGCTACCCGAGGGTGAGCGCCAGAGCAGGGGCCTGCACGAGGGGCACGACGGCACCGGAGCGGGGGCTCAGCAGCATCGGAGGACGGCTTCCAGAGCAGCCGATCCTCAGGCTGAATGTTAACAACCAGCAATGCCAATCAAGCAGCCGGGTCAAGAAGGTGACGTGTGCGAAGACAGCAAGGCCTGTCGCAAGCTGCCAGGTGAGTGCGGCTCGCACCACGGACCCGCGGGGACAGCGGCAGGGAAGCTGGAGCCGGACCAGGGGGATCTCTGCTCAGTGAAGAACGCAGGGGCGTGTCCGCTCCTGCACCCTCGACGCCAGAGTCGCGTCTCGTCCACCTGGCACACGCGTTGTCACCGGCCCTCACAGCAAATTCACACACGTCAATTTGGTTCCCAACATCCAAAAATCATGAGCTTTAACGTGAAAAATTCAGACTTCTGTCTTCCCTTGAAAACTCAGAAGACAATACCAGACTCGAATTCCCAAATTTCAGCTGACCGGAGCGAATGCCCCACCCGTGGACAGGACTCGGGCCTTCTCCGCTCCACAGATGCCCCGCCCCCGCCCCCACCCGTCATGTCATGTGCCTGGCCCCTGAAGACAACAACATTTGCAAACCCTGCCCTGGGGCCTGTGACCCAACCTGATACAGCCCCTGCAGTGAAGGAATAAACCACAAGTGCTCCCGGGATCCTCACGTCACATCCTCGCGGCTGGCGGCACCTAGGCAGTCCCTCCAGAAGCAAGCAGCCTGCGAGAAAACACGTTCCCAAGTGCGTTCACATGTTAGACCTCACGACCCACACCCGAAGGCCAGCGACAAAGTTCACACCGACAAAGTTCACACTGTGACTCATCCAAGAACCCAATACCCTTTGGCATAACCACGAACGTTACAACAAATCTAGGATTCAACACAACTAAAGAACAAGGTCATTAAGAAGGGGAGTCATAAAACCACCAAATGACATAAAAGAAGAGCTAAATAACTCAAGGATATTTGATATTCTTGGTGAAAATATTAATGATTAAGTTAAACCTTTTTTGGTCCATTTTTACAGGTCAAAATATTGGCAATTTCATTTGTTTCAACCTAAAAATAAAAATGACTCCCCCCCCCCAACAGTTCTAAGAATTCAGGGGAATTCCCATCAACATCCCAACAGCGCTTTCCACAGAATTGACAAGCTAACCCTGCAATTCATATTGAAGTACAAAGGGCCGAGACAATTGTGAAGAAGGGGTCACGCCACACCAAATACCAAACATTACCAATAATCGTAACTTGTGTGGCAGTGGGTCACTGTGAACGAATAACGTGCCTAAGAACACAACCATGCCAATACGTGGAAACTTAGTATCTGACAGAACTGACACCACGATTCAATGGAAAAAACAGATTATCGAGTAAAAGTCGCTGAGATAATTGGCTATTTATATGGTAAAAATCAGATTCTTACCTCACATCATACACGTACTCCTTCTCCGAAAAAATCCAGGTGGATTAAAGATCTAAATAAGAAAAAACAAAACGCTAAATAAATCCTTTAAACAGATTTTTTTCATGTCTAGAAGAGCATATAAAGGCATATACTTTCTTAATATCAGAGTAAGCAAAGATTCTTTTTAAACAAGTGATGACAAAAAGTACAAAGGATAATGGAAAACTGATAAATTTGGCATTATACTTTTAAAAGCTTTTGTACTAAAAATCCACCATAATCAAAGTTTAAAAGACTGTTCGTGGAATGCAGGAAGACTTGCAACACATTTCACCAACAAAAGATCTGTAGCCAAGACACGTTTTTTTAAAAAAAAAAAAAAACCCTAAAATCATTGAAAGACAAGTAAGCCAACAGAAAAATGGGTATAGGACATACACAGACGATTCATAGGAAAGGGAGCCTGAATGGCCAACAAAAACGAACCAAGATGTTCCGCCACGCTAGTGATCAGAGAAATACAGATTAAACCCACGGTGAGATGCCGTTCTGCACTCAGCATGTTGCCATCAGTTAGAGCATCTGACAGTGCCAGGCATCGGTAAGCACACGGAGGAAGGACAGCTCTTACTCACTGCTGGTCAGAGTGTAAAATGATACATTCTGAAAGGTGATTTTCTTATATGAGGGAGAGTTGGCGTGGGATAACCCTATGACAGCACGAGGAGATACACACAACGGTGTGGACACAGCTGTGGCAGATGTGTATCACAGCCGCCTCTGTAATAGCTAAACACGTGACAACAACATCAAAAGAAAAAGAAAAGTGACAACTACCCATCCTTTAGTAGAGCAGTGGATTTTTTGAATCTGTAGCTTCTTTCTACAATGGAATATCATACCTCGGTTAAAAACAAACCCCATCTACATGTATCAACTAGGATAAATATTAAAAGATTGCTGAATAGGAAAAAAAAAGTCGAAAAAGTACACATACGGCATGATACCACTTGTTTAGAATTTTTACATTCACAAAACAACATTATCTATTCTACGAAGATACATGCCTATGGAGAAAAAGCACAGGACTGTCCACGAGCATGACACACAGTGACTTCAGGACAGTGGTCCTGGAAGGAAGGCGGAGGGACCCTATTCGCATGGGGGGGGGTCTGAGGCAAAGATGGCAAAACGGCAGGCTCATCTAACGGCAGGTATATGGGCGATATTTTCTTCTGTACTTGTTAAAGGTTTAAAGTTAACCATAATGAAAAAAATTAAACTAAAAAGAGCGCCCTCTTTGGAAAGCTGAGCCCCTCAGCACGACAGAGCCTGTGCCCCAGGAGTCGGGGCGTAGAGGGAGCGTGGCGCCAGGTGAAGGCCTTGAAGAAACCGACGGGGGCGCCCACGCGCAGGCATGGGCAGAAGGCCTGAGGGACAGGGACAGTGGCGAGGGCAGTAACCGGCCGGATTCTGTGGAAGGGAATTGACAGCGAGAGTGGGGGATGAGAATGGGCCCCACGGGGGTCGGAGCGGCTTCCAGCGGGGACGCGCCGTGGCTGTGGCCTGGCGTCCGCTTCGGTGCCCGAGGGGCTTCGCCTGCCGACCCTGGACACCGCCTCGCCCCCTCTCCCCCAGGCGGTGCAGAGAGGCGGCAGGGCCCGGCGTCGGCCCCCGCACTAGCCTGTCCCCTCCGCGCCCGCGCGTCTGTCCCCGGGGTGACACCCAGGTCGTGCACCTGCACTTGTTCACGGTGTTAGCCTGAAGCGGGATCTCAGGGGCAGAAAGCGGGCCGAGGGCCAGGTCTGCGCTGATCCGGGAGCGGCCGTCACACATGCTCATCCCGCTGCCTCACGCCTGTGCCGGCCGCCTGCGCCCCGCCTCGCGCGCCTCAGCGCGGCGCTCTCCGCTGTGCTGTCTCAGCTGAGCGCACAGCGATTCCGCGCCGCGGGCAAAGGCGGTGTTAACCGCACCTTACGAACGCGAGAGGCCGCCAGGAGCCGCACGCCGGGCGGCAGGGCTCTTCCCTGCCAGCTCCTCTGCCGCGCTCCTTCCCCGCCACGTCCTTTCCCACCGCCCGGACGGGGACCCTCCCCGTGCCCTGCCTGAAGTGCGGCCGGCGCTGGACATCCAGATGCCACCCTCTCCTCCCAGACGAGACTTCCTCAGACCCGCTTCCCTCGCGCCGACCGTGCGCACGGATCTCCACGGCCCTCTTTCCTCCTCACTGAACCGAAACCCTCCGCCGGGATCTCAGCGCTCCAAACCCGAAGTCACCTTTCCAGCTCCTCAGAACAGGCGCTATGAAAACAGAAGGGGCTCCCAGACCCACGAAAGAAGGGTCAAAGAATCACAAAACGATCATGATCTCCGTCAAATAAGCCAAGTTTTGTGTTTCATGCTTTTTGAGGTGCTCCTGCTCGGTACCAGCAGGACAAGGCTAAAACAGTGTCTTACCCTCCGCTGTTAGGAGTGTTAATTGCTAGAATATTTTTTGGGAGGCAATTTGGTTATATGAACCAACAGCTCTTGACCTAATAAATCGTTTTCATCTCAGACTTCATTGCTATTTGCAATTACATTATTTATTTGTAATTCTCCAAAGCTATAATTAAGCCCTTTGTAGGCGAGGATTTGTTTACCTTGCTTATTACGGTATCGCCAGCATCTCAGTCTAAGTCAGAGAAAGCCAGAAGAGATGCTGCAGGCTAATTCTCAGATCTAGGATAGTGCAATAGGAAGAGCTCGAAAATATTATATAAATGAACAAACTGTAAAAACATCTACTTTTAAAAGACTAAAGGAAAAATATCAGGAAGGTAAGATTGTACATTTTCTTTATGCTTTCCAATAATTCTCAAATTTTCTATATTGAATATATCTTTTATAATCTGGGGAAATGCAAACTTAAAGCTAAGAAACTATATAGCCTACAGTCTGGTCGGGCCTGCTCGATCGGTGTTCCCGAACAAGCAATCCGTGGCCGTTCACTCTAGCGTCACCCCTTTCCTCAAGCCTCCCTCTGTCCCTTCGCCTCCGCCAATGCTTCCAGCCTCCAGTCCAGCCCCACCTCCTCCACGCCGGTCCGCGGACTCCGGGGCCCCTCCCGGGACGCCAGGCTCCGCTGCGGCAGCCGAGCGTGCGCCCACTGCACTCACTGGGTGCTGCACACTTGCCGTTCGTTTTCCCATTTACCGAGGGGGAACAGTTTTCACATAAGACCAGGGACGGTGAAACTTTAGCAAGGTTACGCGACCTGCCTCTAGTGACAAAGCTTCGCAGTGCAGCCCCGGCCCCCCACCACCACGACCAAGGAAACGTGACTCCCTCTGACCCACGTGCCACGGATGGGCTGCGTGCGCTTGGTCAAGCTGCTTAACTGGCCGACCCGTTTCCATGGTCATGACGTGGAGACCATACGGTCCGAGACTCCAGACAAAAAGCGTTGTGTGGCACCCGGCACACCGCAGGCACCGAGTCACCGGGGGCACCGGACAGCTGCCCCTTGGAGCCGGCGATGGCGGCCCCGTGGCGTTCCTCCCACACAGCGCATGGCCTTGGCCAGCTGCGTCTCCAGAGCGGGGGTCTGAGCCCTGTGCGGGCCGAGGGTGCGGTGGAAAGCCTGGACCAGAGACGTCGAGGGCGCAGGCCCGCCCCGGGCAGCCGTTGGGGGCCTCCCTGTCTGAGCGCATCACGGAGGAGCCGTTCTGTTTGCCACCCAGGCTCACTAATCGAACCTCTCGCTCCACAGGGATTATCCTAGGACCAGGAAGCAGCACGCTGTTCATTGAAAGAGTCACCGAGGAGGATGAAGGCGTCTACCACTGCAAGGCCACCAACCAGAAGGGGTCTGCAGAGAGCTGGGCGCGCCTCACCGTACAAGGTAAGTGCGGCGGAGCTGCTGGGCCCCTGTCCCCTGTTTGCTTCGCTTTTCACCTCCGGGTCCCCTGCTGCCCCTCCGGTCTGTGCCTTCCCCTGGCCTCCTGCCCCTCCCCCGTCCTGCTGGGAAGGGCACAGGTGGAGACAGGCTGGCCGTCCTCAGGAGCGGCCATCCCAACAGTCCCTGGGGGTGGAAGAGAGGAAAGCCAGCCGCCAGCGTGATGACACTGACCCAGAGAACGGCCGGTGGCCACAGCTGAGAAATCCACGAAGGAAGATGGCCCGTGTAGACGGGGGTGGGGGGGCGATCCCCACACTGGAAACGGTTCATTCCTTCTCCGTTTCTCATTCCCATGAGCTAGACATAGCCTCCAAACATTTGCATACACTGGCTTTTAACATGAAGCGGCAAAATACCATCAGAGAAAAGCAACACATAACAAACAGACCACATTTAAGAAAAATACTCCAAGTGCTTCCTCTTTAGAGGCCTCAGAGTTTGTGTAGCAGCGAAATCCAAAGAGGCCTGACCCTGCTCTAGGCTGGGGCCACGTGGCCTCCATTTAGAAATAGTTCAGACCTCAATTTCAATTCTTCAAGAATCACCCAGACATAGCACTCACAGCGTCATCAAATATCAGAGTGGCACTGCCTAGATGTGACTGTCCACGGCACACTGAGGTGTCACACGAAACAAGGGAGTTTGATCGGAAGCCTACGTCTCAACGCTCCCAGTAGACTCCAGACCGCGTATGGATTCTGGGGGACCAGGGAGAGGGCGACAGACGTCAGCTCTTCTGCCCCGCAGACTCGGAGACTTACACTGCGTACAAACTGTCACTCTGAGAATTCAGGCTCCTTTAGACAGAGCATCGTCCGCCTTCTCTTACACGTTGATTTCAGTCTCCTGAAAGGTCTGAAAGTCCTCGATCGCAAATTCACATGTTCAGAAAAAGTCAAGAGTAATGCCCGAATACGTTTAGTAATGTCTAAACATATTTAGTACTTGTCTCCCAAATGACCCTTGCTTTAAAGGACAATTTCAACTCTTCTGCTTACATGGGGAGAAAACAATTTATAAAGTGTGACTGTGTCTTTAACACCTTATTCAAAGGATCATTAATTTATGTCCTAATGAGGACTCCAGATGGGGCCCCAGGGAGTGGCGGCCTCAGGCCGGGAGGGAACCCTACCTGAGAGAGGGTAGCAACAGAGAGCTAGGAGGACCCCTAACCTTCATCCAGGAGGTACCCCCCAAGTCCTCACAACAACCTGCAAGATACACAGAGCGGTTCTTACGGAACCCAGACCCCCGACGACACACACCCAACCCACCCTGCCATGCATCTTGCCCACCCCTCTCCACTAGGGGTCGTGGGCCGGCCACGGCCTGGGACGTCTGTGGTCCAGGCTCCCTCCCTATTTTATCCAAATCCTCCTCATCCTCGAAGGCCAGTTTAGATGCCCCACGTCCTGTAGGGGACCCCAGGATGCCCGCTGAGTCAGACACACCTTTGCTCTCTCCTCTCCCGCACCACGGGTCTGGTGCCTTTCGGAGCTCCCCTTACCCAGCATCGTATTACGGCCTACTCATCGACAAGCTCTCTCCCCTGCTGAACCGTGAACCCTTGGGGCGGGAACTGTGTCTGATGGACTCTGTGCCCCACAGCCACGCCCAGCACTTAGCAGAAGACTGATGTTTATGTCGCACCTTGATATGCGGGCACTGTGCTAGACACTTGGCGTACTTATCCCACTAACTTCACCAGAATCCAAAGACGTAAAGAGCAGCATTTTCAGACTGGGGATGGGAAGATGGAGACTCGACAAGGTTAACTTGCCTGCTCAAGGTCGCACGACGCACAGGCGGAGAGCCCGGGACCTGAGTCGCAGCCCTGGGTGTCCACGTCCCCCCCCCCCCGTCTCCGCCTTGCGATGTGCCTTAGGACCCTGTCTGCAAGGCCTGGGTTTGAACTGAGCCTCCAGACGCTCACTTACCTGCCTTTGGTTTTCTCCATACCTGCTTCTAGATTTCCTACACCGATTCCTTTTCCCGCTAATGTCACGCTTTTCTGAAAAGTCAGACGTTAAGGATACTGCTGGCACTAATTTGACAGTTTCGATCAGGCCGAGTCATTTGCTCTTGAGGAAGGGGGTCCTTTTCCCCTGAATCACCCCATCAGCTGCAGACATTCCGAGCCACGTCCTCTCCTGACATCATCTCTCAGCCCCCGAGAAAGCCCGCCTGCTGTTCTGCTCGCCATCCTCGGATCCACTCCAAACTGCGCTATCTTGTTAAATGGCCACTCTTACGACAGTGACTCTCCCGCTTCAAACCATGCAGGGGTTCCCGGTCTGCTCCGTCCTCACAGGGGGCACACCGACCTCGGGGCTGCTCTTCCATCCTCGCCCCTCCCCTCCCGCACGCCCAGCGCCCGGCTGTGCTGCACACTGCTCTCCTCCCAGTCTGACCAGGCCTCCTTCCAGCTCGTCCGCCCCCGGGCAACCCCGCGCATCCTTTAAAATTCACTTTCTCGCACCGGACCTCCTGGCTCACCACCATGTGCCCCTCTGTGCCCCCGTGGCACTTGACGTGTACCTTTAATGCAAAGCTTGTCACTGCCCGTCATCCACTTTTCCATCCCAGGGCACTCGATGACGTTTGTCGGATTACTCTATTTAGAAAACCACCACTGAGTGTGTGAAAAAAGTAATACATACACCGTTCAAGGCAATAGAGATACGTCCAGTTCTGTCCATTGCGAACGCAACCACCTCTTTATCTGCCCAGGACTGTGCAGAACGTGGAAGCGGAAGCCACGATCCCTAACTCAGTGGGTGTGAAAACCTAGTTAAAGGGAGATTAGGGGGCACGTGAAACAATTAGTACTGGGTCAAGCAGCACTGTGAGCTCCTCCCAAGGGCAAAGCAGCAACACTAGCTGCCTAAAGGACCATGCAGTGCTGCTGCTGAGAGCTGAAGGAGTTCTTAGAGGCGACAAGGGATGTGGAGGGCACCTGCTCTCAATAGGAGGCCTTGCAGGATGCTGGATTGGCAGGGTGAACGAGGCAGGAAGCAGACAGCAAGTTACAAGGCGGTTATGGACCTTCTCCGTTGGTATCTTCCTAGGCGATAACAAAGTCTAAATAATGTTAAATATTTCCTATTGGCTAGTCCACAGAACATTCTGAGGAATTTGTACTTTAGATTTATGACCTTGTTCCCTCGTGTGGCATTCATTTTCATTGTCATTTAGAGAAATGGTATAGTTTGCAACATGGCCTCCCCTCACCCCTACACACACATCCATCCTCCTTTTTAGCCATTATTGCCCTCAACTGCCATGCTTTTTGAGTTCTTGTGCCTGCTTTTCATAATTTTTCTGCCTTCTCTCTTGCTCTCTTTCATATTTTTTTCTGCTTTCAGAGTGAAGCTGTATCCAACCTCTTTGCTTAAAAATTGTGGTTAGCTGAGAAAACAGATTACCTGATCTGCAATCATCCAATCACACCTGAAATACTGTCCCCATTTATGTGAGAAGCATAAAAATGGAGCCGTAGCCCTGATAGGATAATGACAAAACCGTGCAAGGAAATGAGAATGTTTAGCCCAAAAAAGAGGCAACTTGGGCTGACATGATTGTTTACTTCAAATGTTTAAGGAGGCTTCAGACCAAGGAGACATTTAACTCATTCTCTGACGCACCAGAACCAAGAAAGGGAGATGATTGTGACGTTTCAAGGAGGCGGCTTCAGCTCCACTCAAGGGCATCATTTGGAGAAGGGAAATTTTTTGGAAGTTGGTAGCATGTGGCTTATGCGTTAGATGCAGTCTAATGAAAGCACTGTGGGCTCACTGAGTAAAACTTCTGTCCTTGGATGCGTTCAGACAGCTGGACGCATACCTGCTTAGTCTTTTTACCTCTGAAATGAGATTCTCGCCCTGGACTCTAAGGCCTTGTTCTTCTCACTCTGGTGGCTGTGAAAGGTTTCCTGGCTTTGGACTGATTTCCTCGTATATGACAGAAACCCTTCCCACTGACCCACCTTGTCAGGCTGAGTTTAGGAAATGCAGCCGGCAAGTAAGTTGTGTCTGTGGCTATGTTTAACAGATTTAAAGAGGTCCGTGAATTCGCCAGGAAGGAAACTGTCTGCTCTTTTTATTTCCTTTGAAAAAGGATTCTTATACTCATAGATAAAACAATGTGTTATTTTTGTAGCTGAAAAGGATGAGTGGGCTGTGGAGTCAAAGTAGCTTCTTTAAATAATCAGGGGTCTTGTTTGGTTTGGACGACACAGGAGCACAGGGGAGCTCTCGGAGGGAAAGTTCCAACATTAAAAGCAACAACAAGACTGTTACTAACCAAAATAATTTCCGAAATTAACAGAGCGTGCGACAGCCCTTGGAACTCAATGGGACTGTGACCATGAAAGCATGGTGCATCTTCGTCCAACGACTTAAGATAACTATGTGCTATGATTATCACTGCAAGTCATCGCAACATGTATAAATACATTCTTAGAACAGATCTAGGCCTCGCTGTTGAAATGCTATTTTGGTAGCATTTGTAGTCACACAGGAGAGAACCTCCTGAACACTAACTACCATTTTCACATTTCTGAGGATGGCTGATGGGTACGCAGATCGGGACAGCACAGGACTGCCTCGGGGTCCTGCAGTGTCGACACCTGACATGGCATTCAGGGTGCGAGGTGTCCATTTCGTGCCACAGTCACTGCACACCAACGTTTCGGGCAAGGACGCACACAGCGGGAAGTATACACTGCGTCCTTGAACAAGATTCCCAGAGTGAAGACTCGGAAAAGATCAAAGCGACACTGTCCTTGGTCTCCAGCCGTTCCTTTGAGCATCCTTGGCTAACTTTCCGTTTTCCTTTCTCCTCCAAACCCTGAGTGTCCGCCACGTCGGCATCTCTGCTCCTGCACCCTGCCCCTGCATTCACTCCCAGGCCTCTCCCGGCACTAGGGAGGGTGTGATGAGCTAACCCACAAGGCGCTGCTGGTGACTGGCGTTACTCCTTTCATGGGTGCTGGCAGTTCAGGGGGGTTTCTGGAGGACAGGAGAGTGCTCAGAACAGATGACCTGGCCACGCTCTCATTTCATACAGGAAGGCGGGGGGCGGGATACACCTGCCTTTGTACAGCAGATCTAAACAATGACATAAAGCTGTCCTTGGCCGAGAATTCAAAAATGGTGATGAAATTAATTCAGTTCTATTTTAGGCTAATCGAACATGCACATAATGTGCATTAGCCTACGTAACTTTTGCAATAATCCAATAAAGGTTTTTTTTTAGTACTGACAAGTAAGAATCTGAGGCTCAGAGACCCTCAGGACGTTGTCCAGGTCACCAAGCTGGGGAGTGGCATAGCTGAGGACTGCTCCCCGCTCTGAAGCCAGGCGTGTCACTGCTCACGAGCATCGTGACCTTGGGCAAACTGCTCACCTCCTGGTGCTGACACAACGGATGTCAATAATGGCAATCCATCGGCACATCTAACACGGCATCTGGCGCAACGTGGAAACGTAAAACACGAACTCACAATTATTTGCTAATAGGATAAATGGAATCCCATTTCAACAAAACTTTCTGTATTCCAGTCTTCCTAGACTTAACCAGTGAGTCACCCAAATGTTATTCCAAACCACAAACATCCTATTTGACCCAAGGATTTAATGTGCTGTCATAAAAAGGTTTAAATGACTGATGGTACCTAGGGACAATTTTAACTTTCTTTACCTAAAATTGCTCTTGAAAATGTGCTTCAAACTTAAACTGAATACAGCATTTCCATACGTCACCATCCTTGAGAGGCGTTCCTAACTGGTGTGCACGGATTCCTGGAAAGCCACATTAACAGTATGACGGCGACTTTACTATTCCTACAAGCCCGAGAGAACTGCACCAGTCTGGAACCGCAGAGCATATGGGAGTGATGTCCCTGGGGCCCCGCGCTAACTGCCGTCACTGCCGACCCCACCCCGCTTCACGGGCCTCCTCGGCCCTGCCGCATGCAGCAGCCTGTTCCATGCGCTGAGCTCTCCGGCTGTCAGCAGCGCGTTCAGTCTGGGTCTGGTCAGGCTGGCGCGTGGGTATCTGACCTCTGAGAAAACACCCACAGCAGTCCACCTAACCTCGGACCGTTCTGACGGTCACTTTCCAGATAAAGACAGAGATGGAGCTATCGAATAAGATACAGAGATACTACATTATAGCTTGTAAAACCCTTATTTTAGTATTCAGTAAGCAGAAACAATATTAAGTAGAACTTTCCCTTCTAAAAAAAATGTTCATCTTGAGGAATGTTTTTAATGAGTTGATTCTTTAAACGTATTAAGTGCACACAAACACATTCGGTCCCATGAAAGGAATTTCGCCTGAGTAAGGACTGTGGAATTACTCTGAGGGTCAACTTCCTGCCCCGTGGAATGCAGTGGGAATGTTCCCACAGTCGGGTCGGGGTGGGGGGGTCTCTCCCAGTGCACTCCATGCAGGAGGCATCTGAGACGTTTCATGCAGACAGTGCCCTGTCTCAAGATGCTATCAGCGTTTCCAACAGCCAAAGGCCACTGTACCCTCAGCAGGTCCCAATAGGAGTCCACAAAACTTATTTACAGCATAAGCAAAGTGCGTGCGTGCAGCGAGGCAGCATGCGACCTCTCACTGTGGGGGAGAAAATCCAAACTCACGTTAACTTGAGCTTATGATACTCCCATGGAAAGGATGCACAGTGAGAAAAAGGTGGTCATGCTTCGAAACGTCTTCAAGGACGTTTTCTCAGTCACCCCATGAGGTCCAAGGACACTCAGCCCCGAGCAGACCGAGCGGCACGTGCAGCCACACTCACTCACTTGGCCCGTGTCTCCGGACACCAGTTACTGCCAGGCGTTCCTCTCGATGCCAGGGAGGGAAGGAGCCGAGAACCTCAGCCCTGCCTTCCGGGGCTTCCAGCACACTCACCATTAGGGTCTGAGTTCCAGACCGTGGGCAGCGGAGCAATGGGACCAGGTCCACAGGCGAGGCGAGATGGGAGGACTCCAGGCTGGGTAAGCTGCTGAAGGGGTCATCCAGGGGAGAGCTGACGCCGTGATGCAGGCAGTGACGGCGGGCTGGCACAGGCAGACGATTTCACGAGCCGTGGGAGCAGAATGAGCAGGACTTTGGCATGGGACGGACACGCAGAAAATGTCAGTTTGCCCTCTCCACTGAATGGCACGCCGCAGGGGCCATGGTGCCCAGCAGGAAGCGCGTGCACTATCTCACTGTTACTCAGGGCGGGGGACCTCCACACAGGCCGGGGGCTCGGGGTCTGGCCCTGTCCTCCCTCTCGCCAGCTCCCGCCGTTGCCCAGCTGGGTCTTTACGCACACGGCTCCCTCTGCCGATAATCCCCTCCCCGGCCTTCACCTCTGCAGCCCCAAATCCCCTTCAAGCGTCTCCTCTTCCAAAACAGCGTTAGGTTCTCTCAACCTCTGAAACCCTTCTTGTCTCATTTCTTTGTATCTGCCTCGTCTCATGACTAGGCTGTGAGTGCGCTTGAGTGCCAACTGTCCCTTGTTCATCCTCCCGCCTCCTCCTTGCCTGTGGTGCGGTGCACTACGTTTTTGTAGACCTGAAACAAAGAGCCAGCAAGACGATGTATTCGTCTGTGAAACAGGATGTCACTGCCACCTACTTCACAGGGTGATCGTGAGAGCTTGATAGCTAAGTGCCCAATAAATGGTATCACCCAGGTCATCACTTCTAAAAAAGAATAAGTTTCATTTGTTCTTGGCCTAAATTAATACTAAGTCTCTGTCTCCTTTTCACGGAAGTTAAAGGCTCAGGGCACCACTTGAGAATTCCTGAGGAACTGTCCCCTGGGACACCTTCCCGCCCATGGGGGCATTCCTTTGTAAATCCCAGAGCCTTCCCCTGTGGAGGCTGCTCTTGAATATTCTGGGACTTTTCTTTCTGGTCCTGGGGCACAAGTGCTCAGCCTTTGATCTCTGTGATCCTGGGGCAGAGGTGACTAGGAGAAATCCCACCTCAGCGGGGTCACCTCTTGGTCACCTCTCCTCACCTCAGTCCCCGCAGGCTGAGAGGTCAGCAACAGAGCCCTGGACGTG
Organism: Eonycteris spelaea; assembly: GCA_003508835.1. Taxonomy (NCBI): domain Eukaryota; kingdom Metazoa; phylum Chordata; class Mammalia; order Chiroptera; family Pteropodidae; genus Eonycteris; species Eonycteris spelaea. The sequence continues at coordinate 330,283 of PUFA01000142.1, read as the reverse complement.
GGAAGCTGGACGTGGGCGAGCTGGCTTGGGGATTCCAAAAGGACTGAGCAAGCAATTGTGACAGTCCTTGAGATTTATTATTTCTAAAGCCTAATTTGAAGAATTTTGTGAGTCCCAAAGGAGCCCTGATACGTAATTTTTTTTTCTTTTTTTCTTTTTTTTTTTTAGAATTCTCTCTAAAATCCATTAGGGAGATTTAACATCTTTCAGATTTAGCAGTTCAATGGCTTTTATTCCTGCCTTAATTTTTTCCCATTCTTAATTTCTCCTGTTATTTAATTGGCCATTTCTGGGATTATGAAGTTTGCGAACTCAATGGCACGATTTCTGGACAGTCTCCTAGGTTGGTGCAGGTGGGTTAGGATGATACCACGGGTGCTGTGGGAATGAGACGCCCCGAAGGCATTGGTGCCAAACGCCTCTGCGCCATCCAGGGCCCCAGCCTCGCCTCCGAACCCGCAGGGTCCCTAAGCCCGAGGACCGGCTTAGCAACACCCTCGTGTTGTGTCTCTGCAGGCACCTCGGACAGATCGAACCTGGAGCTCATCACGCTGACGTGTACGTGTGTGGCCGCGACCCTCTTCTGGCTCCTGCTAACTCTCTTTATCCGAAAACTGAAAAGGGTAAGAACATTTCAGGTCGGTTCTATGCTCCTTTCTACGTAAGAGTCTACGGTGCCCGGCTCATGTCTCGTGCAGGCACCGTGCAAACGTAGCTTTCTTTCCCTTCCCTCTCGTTCCCGGTGAACGCTGCAAAGTGAATCAGCTAAATGTCTCTTATCCATAAAGTGGGGCGTTCACACAAGGCTGGAAAACAGGCAGATGAATATTCCCAGGCACAGAAAGGATATTTAGGGTCTAAAAGTGTGTAAGAAAGTCTTTCCATTAAATTCAGCATGAGACCCGTGAGACCTTCATTTTCTGAACCTTACTAAGAAATAAAAAGAAACAAGTCAGCTGCGGACACACCGCTGACGCACCTGTTAACACGGGAACAGAGACATGCCCTGTGCTGCACGCCACCGAAGCCCTGGGGACACTGAGCTCCTGGGTGCGCGACGTGGGGCCGGAGGTCAGGACATCAGATCTCTCTGAGGCCTGCAGCCCGGCCTGCTCCTCTAAGCTCAGTGGGGAGAGAGCCGACACTCACGCATGCATTCACTCCTTCATGCCTGCTCGAGGTAGAGAGCCAGGCCCTGGGCAGGGCTCTCTGGTGACAGTGGAGAACGGATGACAGTGTGCGCAGCCTAGGGCGGAGACCGACTGCGATCAGCTACGCAGACAAACGTGAACGTGGACAGGAGTCAGCCGACGGGGCGACGCGTGAGGGGGCGGTTGGGCAAAGCAGGGGAAGGTGCTGCAGGCGGAGAGGAGCAAGCGTGAAGCCGGGCAGGGGCAGAGGGCCATGGCGAGGAAGAGAGGCTGCCAGGGGCCAGCGTGGCTGCAGCGGTGGGAACGAGGCGTGGGGCGAGACAGGAGCCCGCAACACCAGGCGGGGCTGGTAGGCCACGGCAAGGAAGGTGGCCCGTGTTCTGGAACAGGAAGCCGAGGGGCGGGGAGGAGCGCCGTCACGCCAAGGCGGTGAGTCCAGCGTGGGAGCTTTGTGTCTGCAGAGGTCATTTCGGCTGCTGTGAGGAGAATGGAGGGAGATGGGCGGAGAGTGACAGGGGCACCTCGGAGAAGGCTTCGCGGCCGTCCGTGTAAGCAACGATGGCCGCTCTGTCTAAATGATTAGAATCGAGAGAGGTGTAGGAGGTACAATCAAGAAAACCTGAAAAGTCTGAGAGGCCTCCTCAGTGCCTAGGGACACATTAGCCCGTATCAAGGGGAAAGGCCTTGTGGGAAGCTCTCTGTGTAGCAGCTCCATCAATCCCTTAAACTCGAAGCGGCGAATGCAGCACCATCACACCTTACAGAGAGGGAGGCTGAGGCTCAGAGAGTTCAGGTAACTTGTCCGAAGTCGCAGTGCTAATTAGAGCTGGAGCTGGGTTTTGAACCCAGGTTGTTTGACCGTAGACTTGATGTTCAAAACCAGTGAAGTGTGCCAGTTAGGGTGAAAGGCGAGGCGCGCGGCCATCCTCTGCGGTGGGTGCGTAACCTCAGGCTCTCGCCGCCGTGCGTGGCGATCGGTTCCGAGACACGACAATTAGAAGGAAATGAGGGTTGGACAGTGGCATCTGAAGAGAGAGACACAGCACACAGGGAAGCGGGCCCAGCAACGGCGAGACCTCGAGGGAGGGAGGGAGGCGCAGAGGCCGCGGGAGTTCATAGGCTGGGGGTTGGGGGAACTTCAGAGACAGCGGAGTCAGGGAGTCAGAGACGGACTTCGAAGGCCGAGGCTGGAAGGGAAGCGGCAGGAAAACACAGCTGCTCCCCGCTCCCCAGGCCGGGCAGCCTGGGCTGCTTCGCACATGGGGGCACAGCGGACACGTACCGGCAAGGCACGTGGGGACGACACTGAACAGGTGTGCAGATTGCTAAGATTCTGCGGCGTTCTGATGTGGGTAAGAAAGGATGAGAGGAGGGGATGATCATCTCAACAGAACGCCCAGGGAACTGGACAAGTGAGTGGCTGTGGGCGGCAGAGAGGAACGAGGCATCAGGGGCTATCTGTATGTGGTCTCTCGAACCACAACGTAAATCCCTCGTTTATGAGAAAGAGACTTCACCTTTTTATCCCCTGCCCAGGCCTGTGTTATAATTACAGCTAGCGTTCATGGATGCTTATTAGTCGCCTGGGCCCAATTCTGACAGTTTTACATGGATTATTTCATTGATATTCGGGACCCTCTAAGATAAGGACCCTCATTATCACCATTTTACAGAGAAGGAACTGGCTTAGGAAAGGTCAGCAACTCGCCCAACACTCAGGGCTGGTCAGAGGTCAAGCAACAGTGCAAGCCACGCCCTGGCTCTGAGGCGCTTGGCGGTGCAACACCCCACTGCTCAGTGTTAATGTCAACTGAAAGAATAAACATTTGTCAGCTAAGAGTCTGCTATCACGCTGTCCTCAGAGCCCTTACTGCAGGTTTTTGGTGTTTCCTCTCTTCTGCCTTATTGACATAAACCATAACATCCCACAGGTGCCACACAGGGACATTGTTTTCCATTGCCTGCCCCCTCGGCACCTGTCAACAGCACTGCCACCCCCACCCGGCCCCCGCAGAACCCACAGCGTCCCTGCCAGGCTCGAGCTCTCCTCTGCTCTCTGAAGGCTGGAGTTGCTACTTGTGGCCGTGGCCACACTGGACAATGAAAAGTTTAGTCACAGAACCTGCTCCAGCAGCTTCTGCAATGAACACCCCGGACCCCGCACGGGAATTTCCACCCCTCCGCAGCCTCACAGACTCGCACGAGTGTCTGCCAGGCTGGGCCCTTACAGCCGACACCAGGGGCGAATGGCAGCTCGTGACAAACGTGCTCCAGGTCTTCCTGTTTTCCATGCTTTGTGGGGGCCAGGCAAATCTTTCTGCCTTGAGCAGTTAGTGATAATTTTTGTGAGAAAGAGTCTGACTGTAAGTGATGGATGAGGTGAGCGGTGACAGCCCAGAGCGGGGTGAGGGCTGAAGAATGTGGGCGGGTGTGGGATGGTGTGCGTGGGGAGGCTGTCTTCTCTGCTGAACTCTGACCCTGTAAAGGACAGGCGCTGAAGGACGGGCCCTAGAATGCCTTTAAATAAATTTCGCCTAACTTTTGGGGTGGGAGAGTTTACTTCCTCTCTGTTCAGCCCACAGAACGGAAGTCAGTTCTACGATTAACAAGAAATATACCCGCGGTAAGAGTGATGGGAAATAAAGGGTATTTCCTAGGGCTGACTGGCATCCCCCAGATAAATCAAGCACTCGAAGGCAGATGTTTGCCTTCCTTGTCTGACATCCCACCAATGGCTAGAATGAGGCTGTAAGTCCCCGGTGAAATAGTCCACTTTGATTTCTTACTGAAGGTAAAGCTCATCCTACCGTCACTAACAGACCCTGGAGCCATTGCAGGCAGCTGCCGCAGCTAAGGGGACAGGCCCTCACTTCACACGCCTCGTGCCTCTCGGCTGTCCCACGGCCAGGGGGCTTACTTTGCCACCTCTGGCCTTTCTTGCAGATGTAGGGAAGCCACCACCATGGAGGAGGGCGCTCCCGTGGACACAGAGCGGCCATGGAGGAGGGCGCTCCCGTGGACACAGAGCGGCCACGGAAAGTCACTGTTAGTCACTGCTTGGAACGGTGTTATGAAAATGCTTTGCATTTTTTAGAGGACTGTCACAAGCTAATTAAGAGCAACCAGTAAGGCCTCCGGAGAATCTGAGTGTTTTACGTGAGATAGGACAGCAGGGCTCACACCAGAGACGCAGTGTGGGGACGGTAAGGCCTGTTCGCTGACGCCGCACGCACGTGCGGCGTGCGCAGGTGCACGCGGCGGGCTCCTGGCTGTCCCCACCACAGGCTTCAAGCAGATGGACCCAAAAAGCAGCAGACGTGCCAAGTGCTGCTTTCCATTGGACAGCCAGGGGTCCTTAAGCTGTTTCCTTGCTGGTGACTCTGGGGTCCCTTTCTTTCTCAGTCTTCTACGGAAATAAAGACGGACTACCTGTCCATCATCATGGACCCGGACGAAGTGCCGCTGGACGAGCAGTGCGAGCGTCTCCCCTACGACGCCAGCAAGTGGGAGTTCGCCCGGGAGAGACTCAAACTGGGTAACGTATCTGTCCGACAGAGTCCTGAACCCGGGATGAGCACCTACTGTATGTACTGCTTTGAGAGTCTCCCGTCCCGCTGCCAACGGCCTGGAAAGGGGTGGGCGCGGGGGCGAAGGCCCCTGATAGGTGCTGAGACGCGAGGTCAGGGGACAGGGAGCACCCGCTCGTGCTCTCCACGGTCCTCACGCACCTGCTCTGAGCAGCAGACACTCGACGTCTGATCCCGGCGCGCTTGGCACGCCGGAACTCGCCATAAAAGCAGAGGAGCGCGGGAGACAGGACAGTCCCCCGGGAGCCTTGCAGGCGCAGGCACGCTTGGTGACAACGACGAGGAGCTTGGCCTGTGTGCCCTGAACACAGCGCAGGGGGAGGACGGCACGACCCAACATGTGGCGGGAGCTGGCGCTGGGCGAGGCCACCACGAAGCGCCGAGCTCCCCGGGGCGTTTGAAATGTCCAGCGGGAAGGCCCTCGGGCCATTTGCAGGGCGAGGGCTGTTGTTTTCTAGGTAACACGGATGCCATCAACACCAGGCAAACGTGCTTCCCCCAGTTCCCCCAGTTCCTCCAGCTCTGGCATCCCAGTGTGCGTTAATCTCCCGCCGTGGCTACAAAACACGGGGCCCCGCGCACTCCCTCGCGAAGCGGCTGGGCCGTGAACGCTCCTGAAAGGTTTCCACGCGGCCCACGCACGCCGGAGTCGTCAGTGGCTGGCACTAGGAAGAGAGACCGTGCCCCCGCACTCCTGGAGCTTGCCACCCAGTGTGAGGCCCGCTGTCCGCATTCCACGGCAGGCCTCCCTGCCCCAACGCAGCCCGTGCTGAGGGGCCTCCCCGCCCCAACGCGGCCCGCGCTGAGGTGCGAGGCGACAGAGGGGGAGAAACGACCTTTTTGTTTTCTTGGGCCTTGAAATGATTCCACTTACTTTTCCTCCTACATGAGAACGAATACTTGGCCCCAAGAGCATGTTCTTTTTGGCTTGAGGAAGAAAACTGGAAAGCAGTAAAAAGCTGGAGAGAGAGGCGAAAGCCAGTCATGGCTGATGGGAAAAAACATCAGCTAGATTTAGAGAAGCTCAGGGCAGGTGGCACAGAAAATGAGTTCCTTCTGCATGTCTAAGCTGCATGGCAGCCAGCCCGGCCCCTGCAGTGACCTTGGCAGGGGACATGGGATAAATCCCCATAACCGTAAGCCTTTCCCAGGCCACGCTGCTTGCCAGAGTTATTGGCCACAATCAAACATGCTTCTTCCGGAACAGGGTGCATGAGCTTCCCATTTCTTCATCCCTTGGCCCCATGTCATCGCGATCCATCACACACAAGGACACTGCTGAGCCCCCATCGGAACCCCCGAGACTTTGTGGGTCTCAGCGAGCCCGTTTCAGGAGAGTCTCCTTGTCGAAGGTCTTTCTCACGGCTCTCTTCCCAGAGTTGCCCGATGCTATGATTTGCTTAACGGGTACGTGAGTGTCTTTGACGAGTGAGAGAAAGTGCGGCACACCAGCTGCCTGTCCTTCAGCGCACAGCGTGGCCCCGAGGGCCCGAGGGTCTCTCCTACTGACTGGGGAGCAAACAGGCCCAAGATTGGCGTTTCTTTGTTCAGCCAAGTAAATGACAGAAAGCAATCTGAGGCAACGTCTGGCCAGGAAAGTAACCAAGGTTACGTCTGCAGAGGGAGAGGAAAGGCGGGCTGGCCGGGCAGCTGCGGAGGGGTCCCAGACGCACGAAGCACGCGGACCAGGCGCGTCCGATCCAGCCGTGTGCGCTCTGTGGGTTTCTCTTAGCAGCGGAGTCGGGATTCACACTGCCCTGGTGGGACCTTAGGTCACAGGCGCTGCTGCCACTGAAATTCCCGAAATCCGGTGAGTAAAGAAACTGTTTTGTTACGTGATTCCTCACCAAGCCGCCGAGAGGATTCAGCTGCTATAAACTATCACAGGAGTTGGGATAATGTCTGCCACTACATCTTCCCACGGGAGAATAAACACGGAATTGGCTAATGTGGGAAACGACGCAAGGAGCCTGGAGCTCGGCAAGTGGATGGTGCCTGGGCCGCTGCTGCCCCTTGTCAGACCGGCCCTGAGTGACAGACTGGGGTCCAGCCCCGTGCTGCCACGCACTCTGTCCGGAGTGTCCCAGGGACCCTGGCCAGTCATTCCTGGAGGAAATTCCAATATCCCCTCATCATATTACAATGACCTAGCACTGTGCTGGGCCAGTTAGTGGCATTTAGGGAGCACTAAGGAGGTCTTAAGGGGAAAAGGATTGGATGAGGTCAGGGCCAGTGTGACCGGGCTTCCTGAACCTGGGACCGCGGTCTGCCGAGGGAGCGCAGCGGGCCGGTGGGTGAAGGGCCACGGCAGCCTCACGCTGCTACGAGAGGCAGCAGCAAGCTGCCGAGCGAGCAAAGGAAAACACTGGGGAAGCCAAGGGAGGGCGAACTGCTCCTCACCGACAGAAGCCAAGTCCCCGAACGCCGTCACTACAGCTAAGGGAGTGCACGGAGGCTGCAGCGTGCGAAGGAAAGGGTCCCACCCGCCCAAGCGAGCTGGAGCCTCGGCGGCCTGTGGACGGCTGTCCCGGGGTCCCCGGTGTCACACTGTTTCTCAGACTCGGGACTCTTCACCTGAGACGGTAGAAGGCACTTCAGAGGAAAACGCTTCTATCCTCAAGCGCAGGGCGTCAGCCTCCACTCGGACGCAGCGCCGCCAGGCTGGGGCGGTGTCTGCTGGTGCTCCCTCCGCACGGTTCCCACAGTCCCCACATCCAGCGCCTCCAGGCCACCGAGGCTCTGCCACTTAAACCGGGAGTTGGTCTGTGTCTTGGACAATTTTGTCTGAAGAAGGAAGCACCGACTGCATCCCTGCCCGGGGCACCTCCTCTGGGCGGAACGGGCTTTTTGTCAGTCACTACAGGCACACGTGACCAGAGGAAAAGCATGTCACCAGTGCGTCCCTCTGAGAGAGACGCAGAGACAGCTACGAAGTGGCTCATGTGACTACGCTGGAAAATGCAATTCTCCCACCTCCTAAGTGGATGCCGGGGTGGCTGGCAGTGAAGACACAGGGCGGAGGTGGGGGGACATCTTTGTTACTGAGCGGCTGTGCGTAAAAGCGTGAAGGTTCTAACGGGATGCGGGAGCAGGAGAACTTCATGACGACCTGTACGAGAATCTTAAATGAAAACTATGTCCTTTGGGGAAAGGGATTGGAATAGGAAGGAGAGAAGGAGGGAGGGAGGCTGGCTGGCTGGCTGGCTAACTCAAGGCATGTCATTGGAACAGTCTGAGGAAGAAGACTTGGCTGGAAGAGGAGGCTGTTGTGTTAAATTAACACTCTAATTACGAGGACTCAACTTTGACCAGAGGCATTTTCCTGGCTCCCCCCGCCCCACCCCTAGAACCAAAGCAGGTGACCACTCTGGCTCGCTCTTCCTTTCGCCCCATCAGGCCTGAAGTGCACTACTCGTCTAGGCTCTCCTTAGCCACCTAGCCCGACGGTGCACGAAGCAGCCCCTGAGATGCAGGGGAGCCGAGGGTTCCCGGGGTGCCCTCCTCACGGACCATCACTTTCCAGGTCTCACGTCCCCTCTGGGTGCCCAGGACTGCAGGAGACCGGCTTTGAACACCCCCCAAATTCCCCAGCACTCTTGTCCCTTCTGCACGAATAGACAGGGACCTTCTACGCAGCGGGCACGGGGCGAGGTTCTGGGCACATTCAGACGTGGTCACTGCCGCTCTCGGTCAGGCTGACCCGTGCATGAGTGAGGAAGGAAAGGAGTGAACAGTCATCACAGCACGACATAACGGGTGCCACTGCAGACACCTTGCTTCGTTATTGCGCTTGGCAACCTCTCTGTGGTTGAAGCAAACTACTCCCAGTGGCTGACCGCAAAGGTCTGTAATCTGGTGAAGTCATGTTAAGGATCCTGGGAATATTCTGCCTGACAGAGACGTCAGACATGACTTAGTGGTTTTTAGCTATGAAGCATTATTATAACGAACAGCAATAAATGCCATTCTTGATTTCTCCCCTTCTGCTGAAAACACATCAGATGATCTGAAGTGGCAAGAAGAGGGACTTAGGTTGAGCGCAGGGAAACGTGCTTGCTAATTAGGTTACTGAACAACTGAGGAGCCTGCCCAGGACTCGGTGGCCTCTCGCATGGGGGACTTTGTGAGGACACCCCGTCCACCAGCACCAGTGCCTTCCAGGGGCCCAGCCCAGCTGAGAAGGACGAGGGTGCCTCAGAAACACAGGAAAGAGGTGGAAGGAAGGAATTCCAGAAATGTGTCCCTTACTTTAACTCTCCGGGGCCAGTTCATTGGAGACCCCCTTCAGAGCTACACGCCTCACATACACACGCGCGAGAGGTGGCAGCTCCTTCCTGGAAAAGACTTAAACTCGCCCAGCTGGCTCGGCAAATAAACCTATGTCTTCTTTTCATTATAGGCAAATCGCTCGGAAGAGGGGCCTTTGGAAAAGTGGTTCAAGCATCTGCGTTTGGCATTAAGAAATCACCCACGTGCCGGACGGTGGCTGTGAAGATGCTGAAAGGTATGGCAGTGTAGTTTGGCTTTCGACTGACCCATTACACCCCCTAAACATTGGTGCAAGGTGAACACAGCCTGGGAACACATTCGAGCCGTTTCTGCTCTGGCCACACAACTTCCTCCTGCCGGAAGCGTCTTGACTTCAGGAGTTTTAGAGTAGGGCAGCAGGAGCTCAGCGCAGGCCTCGTAAATGAAACAACGCAGCCCGATCCATGGGAAAATCATTTCTGTGACCTTGGAGACCTTTCTCCCACCACATCTCAGACCCTAGATGATCAGGGACCATGGTTACCACAGGTTCAACATTTTGGCATGATCCACTATGACGTCAAAATGGAGACTTAGCTGTACATCATAAGTCCCAAGGGCTAAGCCGGGGCTCGACCTGACTGTAAAGGGAAACTGGAGCAGATGAGTGGGTCAGAACCACAGATTATTTCACACTGTCAAGTCCCAACCAGAAAACATAGTCTCTTTAGAAATTTAAAAACACAACAGCAAAAACGAATTACCCTCCTAGCACTGAATGATACGGCCAGCCTGTGATATAGTGGGGGTAGAGCCAGGTCACACGGTGACATGTGAGCACAGCCACAAGGCAGGCTGACGGTGAAAATCAGTGAAAAGTGTGAAAACCAAACATCTCAAAGACTCAGGTCCCTGTGCAGAAAATACTTCATCTCCTCATTCGTGCTAGATTTTCATGTCACTTTAATGTATTTTAAAGTCCCCAAACCAAAAAAACAGGACTGAAAACCCAATGGCTAGTTTGCCGCCTTCTGAAGTCTCCCAGGTATTGGCAGGGGACTGAGGCTCGGGGAGCCATGCCCCCAACCAAGCAGGTACCCAGAGAAGACTCCTGGAGAAGGGGGCCATTTGCTCAGGGGACTTCAAAGCTCCTCTTCCAGCACTGACGCTATCACTGCAGAAGTATCAAGTAATGACATTTTCCACATCGAAAGGCTGTCCTTTGCAAGGGAAGGCTTTGATGAAACTCTACAGAAAACTCGAGAGTTCTAGTTTGAAAGTAACCAGGAAGGGAGTTTGCGCCCAGGAGCCAGTACTTTTGTGGGAGGTGGATGACTCGGATGGCAGCAGGCATTTCTGTGAAAATCCTACATTCCAGCTCCCCAGCCTGGACAGCCCCACCCCAGATTCCAAAGAGAAGAGGCATCAGCATGGCTGATATGTGAGAAAGCCCCAGACTGGGTACTTTAATATATGCGGAGGAACCACCCGAAACTGCCATTTTCCTTACTGTCCTCTCTGCAGCCTGCGAGGTAGATATTATACCAGAGTGCTAATGAAGACACGTGGCCCAGAAAGGTTCTAGCCTCCGCAAGCTCCCAGTACAGAAGGAAGGGTCTGATGCCAGTCCCCCAGCTTTGAGGGCAGTGCTTTCCCCCACGGCACAGTGCCACTCAGGAGGGCTGCAGAGACCGCCTCTCGGAATGCCCCATCGCTCCAAAAACGATTCTGCCCTGCGTTCTGGAGGCAGTGTTGTGTCCCACCCTGAGACACACCGACACTGAATCTGGAAGCATCTGCTTCCTCAGCCAGCCCCATTTCCCTGCCTAGCACCACCACACACTCTCTCTAGGAGAGGTAAGTCTGCTGCCCACACTTGTCTATTATGGGAGCAAGAGGACACCTGTGGCCCTGCCCAGACAGCCTGGTTTCCCTCCGTGCTAAAGGCGCATAAATGCATGCAGGGACTGATGGGTCGGAGAGGGAAAATTCTGACTCGAGCTTTTTTTAGAGACCCAGAGAATCTACTCCATGCAAACAGAAATAGTATGCCTAATATCTTTATAAGTGTTTATCTTTTTTGTTCCCATCAGCCTTGATTGAAAAAGATTGCCAAATAACCCACTATATAAAATTCCTAAAAACCACTTCCATTCAGCTTTCTCGTTTTTAAATTGGCCAACCATCTGTTTCTAGGAGAAACTGCAAAGGCAGACTGTCAAATGCCATGAGTCAGAAGCTCTTTCAAAGCGCCCTTCGGTAAAACCTTTAACCTTTGGGCCTTATGCCCATGTCTGAAATGAGAAGAGTAATCATGCTGTTTATTTTTCTAACAAATAAATATTGAGTGAGCCAATCCCAAGCTCATAGGGAGGCTTCTAGAGTTTATCTGGTTATTATTAAAAAATGATTTGTGCTTATGAAATACCACGTCGGTATTTACCACAATGTCAAATGCACATTCCTTGCCCCATTCCAGGACTGTCCTGAAGAAATACTCGCACATGTGAACAAAGATTACACACAGGCTGCATCATTTGTAATGGCAAACAAACAAACAAAAACCACCCTGTACAGTCTAAACATTAGGAATGCCATTGATCAATCAAAAAGAATGGAAAGTCTTCAAACATATAAAAAGGGGTAAAAGCAAATTTTTAAAATATACATGTAATCCCATTTATACAAACATCAACAACAACAAAAACCCATTGTTTGGATATTTATAAATGCATAAAAAAAGGTCTGAAATGCCTAACAACCAACAGTGGTCACTTCATAAAAGGTAAGTGGGTTGGAGTGGCTTTCACTTTTTACTCTACATAACATCGTATCGTTAGAAATTTTTACAACAAGATTACATGACTTTTTTACTTCTAAAAATAACTTCAAATGTTTAAATGCCTTAGAAGTCAACCAATGGGAACAAAGAGAGATAACAAATTTAATTTAGCTTTAGACTCTGCTAATTCCTAGACTGATGTTGTTTATCTCCAAGAATGAAAGTGAAGTCAGATGCCAAAGGGTCCTCACAACTTGCGATAACCCTGAGGACTCTGGGGAGGAAAAGGTTATAGGGAACACGTAACACGTGACGACCATGTTTACAGAAGTGGCCCCCCTGCTTCTTACAGGCCCCCTGTGCTCCTTCTCTGTAACTCCTAAAGAGGGAAAAAGCGAGAAAAAGAGGCGCACGGTGGGCACTTCCCCTGCCTGGATGGTTCCTGCCATGCCTGGCACTGACAGAGGGAAGCCTCTGGAAGGCACTTCCACAAGGTGCCCTGCTCTGAGTCAGCCCGTTACTGAACAGAACTAGGTCCAGCGAGAGGAAACGCGGTGACTAACCCCACCGCCACGCTGGGCCTTACTGTAATCGAAAGGATGTTGGCTCAGGAGGGTGGGAGTAATGAAAACAGTCTGCAGACTTGGCCCTTCTGCAGAATGTGGGGAAGTTAGTGAAGCAACCAGCTGAACAGTGACAAACCTGGGGGGCAGGAATGCCGCCTCCGGCGGAAAGGGCCCCATTGTCCAGTCGCCTTGACTCTTCCTCGCTTCTCACACAGAGGGGGCCACGGCCAGCGAGTACAAAGCTCTGATGACTGAGCTCAAGATCTTGACCCACATCGGCCACCATCTGAATGTCGTCAACCTCTGGGAGCCTGTACCAAGCAAGGAGGTAAATGAGAAGGGGCTGGTCGCTCTGCCTCGCGGTTCACACGCTCACAGTGGAGTTCTCCCACCTGCAGCTCCTTCTCCCCAGCCCTGCTCCCCCTCGCCTCCTGGAAAATGGCCTTTCAGCTGGTGCAGAGGAAATAGTTTGCCACTTATAAAAGGGAGCTCCCACCCTAGTAAAGCCTTCCCTATACAGTTAAAGTTCTTTCTGTAGGTGCGTGATCACTGCTGGGGCCAGAAGAAAGGTGTAAAGGACCTACACTTGTAAATGTTTTCCAAGCTCAACAAAGGTAGCAGAGATGAAAGGTGGCCGGGAAGACCTACCGGCTAGGGGTGGCGGTGGGGAGAAGGCGCTAAGGGCTGGGGAGGCCAGAACTAGAGTCCGGGGGACCTAGACACAGCCACCTACTTCCCTATCATCCTTGAGTAAAGCCAGGTGAGAAGCTCTTCTTCGAGTTCTCTGCCTTGGTAGCCTCGTTCTGTTTGCCTCCCCTTTTCGCCCGTGATTCTGACGGGGGGTAACCAAAGAACCCACCTCAGGGTGCGCCTCTGAGCCCCGCGGAGCCGCTTTAAGCTGTAAGCATCCCTTCCCCCGGAAAGGCGAAGTCCTGACAGACAGAACACCCCTCTACTGGGCCGAACCCGGCCGCTGGGAGCCGGGGAGAACTAGGCCGCCAGGGCCGCGAGCTCACGGAACGCTGGTGGCCGCGGGCGCGACCGGTTCCGGGTCACCCCGCTTTGACCCGGAACCGGAAGTTGCGGCCCGCGGGCGCCGCGCGGGAATTGCGGTGAGGCTCGGTGTTTCTTCCTTCCCAACCCTCTTGCTTCCTTTTGACCAGGATCCGGGAGACAATGGGGTCACCCTCTGAGCTTAATGTGACCCTATTAAATAGTTGGGGGACGGGGGGAACTTAAAAGAATAATATTTTGTGGCGCAAAATGTGTGTGAAATTCAAATGGGTGTTTATAAGGGGTTATTGAGCACAGGTCACTCGTTTGTACCGTGGGCTCTGGCTGCTTTGACACTACCAAGGCAGAGCGAGTAACCCTATGGCCTACAAGGCCCAAAATATTTACTGTCCCATCTTTTACGAAAACGTTTGGTCCCTGCCTGAGCCCTTCTTACGCTGCTTAACAGTGGGATGAGTGACAGCGTTCTGAGGCCCCTCTACTCTCAGAGGAGCGTGTGGCTGGCTGGCAGTTACAGGTGGAGCCCCGCCTGTGGCCCCTCCCCTCTTCAGTTCTTTCTGCTTTTCCCCCACCCACAGGTGTCTCCTGTTCCTTTTGTATTTTCTAAACCCCTTCTCAGGTTAAATTGAAAAAAAAGTCTCGCACCCTAAGTTGCATCCCTAGGTCCCGCTAATATAAAGACAAGTTGGTTGGAGGTTTCTGAGGCCCGCTGATGGTTGTAAACAGCTGACCGGCTTGGTGTGGCTGAGCATGTGCTGTTTTGGCTACAGGGCCCCTGATGGTGATCGTGGAATATTGCAAATATGGGAACCTATCCAACTACCTCAAGAGCAAGCGAGACTTATTCTTTCTCAACAAGGTAAGGAATTTTGTGGTTGGAGGTTTTGAAAGATAGCAGTGAGTTTCCATTTAGGCTGTGGCAGCATAAAGCAAGGGAAACCTATATTTTTCCATCAATGACTAAGCTTAAAACTCAATATCTGCTTTTTCCTCCTTTTCTATTTTTTCCTTTTATGCTCATATATCACTTTTAAAATTGTTTATCTTTTAAAAATGTTTTCATTATATATCATACTCTCTGTGGACAGCACAGAGAAGATTTGATCTTAGTGTATGCAGCAGTAATTAGGGGTTAAAGTTTACTAGCCATCTCTCTAAATATCTATCAGATCATTTTGATAATCTTATTTTTCTCTTTCTCTAGATATATAGAAACACACACAAATCACTTAGTCATTTGTTTCTCAAAAGATGATAGCAAATCTAATCGTCTCCATTTATTAGATTATAGAAATTTAGGACTCAATCAACTGACTTCACAGTCAACAATAGACCGATGATGGGGCCCAAGAAATCACTTTCTCCTCTTCCTATGGCCCTTTCCCCCACTTCTCCCGACCCTCACCACCCTTGTTACCCGTATACAGACACCAAATCAGTCTTATCCACTAGAGTAAAGGTATTTAGTAAAAGGAACACATGGATCCAAGTCCTGAAGGCAAACCAAGTTGAAGAGTTTAATAAAGCTTTGCCAGTGTGACCCACGGCAACAATGTTGTTTCCTTCTCTGGGTAGGAGAAGCTTGGGAGACAGTTCGACATTATTAACTGATAATTAGCAGTGTTGGTGATGAATCAATGTAGTATGGAGGTTAAGCATCAGACTCCAGAGCCAGACCTACTGGGTTTGAATCCTGTCTCTACCAGTGATGAAATCTGGGACCTTGGGCAAAGTACTCAGACCCGCTAAGTTTCACTTTCTCATTTATAAATGGAAGTAATAACAACTATCATGGTCATCATTATTGACTCATGGAGGTGGAAAGATTGGGTGAGCCCAACTTAATGCCACTGACCTATAACGATCTGTGTACTGAATCAAGTGTCCAACATCCAAGTATGGTGCCCATCTCTGTCACATGGGCGAGAGTCATCATGTGGCACACAGATAGGACCCTCTGGACAGCTGGCCCACCCTCTCATCTCTCTAGCTTTGATCCAGCCAAAGACACACAGGTGTTCTAGACTGTAGTTTACCCAATTTTAAACCATGCTTTCTCATAACTAGCATCTTAAAGCTGAAAGAGATCTTTGTGATCAGCTAGTTCACTCTCTCATGTTATGGGTGTGCCCAGAAAAGTCAAGTGATTGGCTTAAGGACACATACTTAAGAAGAGATGAAATCAGGGGGAAAGAACCCAGCTCTCCTGTCTCCCCTTTCAGTGTTTTTTCTGTGCACTACATTGGACAAGGAGGAAACAAAAAAAAAGAAAGAAAAAGTGTAAAGTGGTGCCTTGAGCTAAGAGTGCAAACGCCCTTCAGTCCTGAAATCCTGGACTAGCTTCAGGAAGAACTAAGCCAGCAGAACACCCCAGGGACCCGGGCAGGATGGAACGTTTGGGTTCGTGCGTCCTTTGTTTTGAAGAGTTTGCTTCCTCCTCTGGCTATATTTAATGATTCGCCTCCCTGTCGGTGGAGCCTAGTGTTTTCGTGGAAAACACATGGCTGTATTTCATATTTGAAACCTAAAGGAATATAAGGAGAATGTGAAGGGAAAACCAAAGGCTAAATAGAAATGGGATATTTCATTTTCCAACTAAATTCACCAGGATCTTTAAATATTGTTTTAATAGATCCACTGTATTTTGCCAGAGTCCCAAAAGTTCAGTACATCAATCTTTATTTAACAAAGGAGGTTACCAATAAGCAAAGCTGCAGATACCATTGATGGGGAATCAGGAAGAGGGTGAGGGAACGTGAGTTACAGTCGCTGGTGACATGCCCCAGAGAGCGTGGTCACAGACCTGAGTGTGAGTGGGCCTGTTGAGCACTTTTCTCGCCGACGCCCTTGCCTGCACTCTCCCCCTGCTGCCTTCAGTCCTGGGAAGGGTCCTGTGAAAAGTAAAACTCCAGGCCTGGACTGAGCAGAATCAAACCTAACCGTCTCAGGAAGACGCAATAACAAAGGGTTATATTCTTTATCCGTCCTCAGGTAGGTCCCCTGGGTGGCGGTGGATGTTTACTCAGAGGCATGCCTCCCCTCCTGCAGCACAGGAAGTTCTCTTCTCAGGGAATAGAGCCCGGTACCCACCACCACACTCTGAGAGTTGGTCAGGCTGGCCCTCCTGAAGCTCCCCTGTCCTCTGCTTGCTCCCACTGTGCCCTCTAGTGGTGACATTTCTAGGAAAAGCCAAGGCAGGACCTGCAAGCCTGTTTAATCTTAGCACTGCCACACCGTGCTGGAGGATCAAGGGAAACCAACCACTGAAGCCCAGTCCCTCTCAGCCGTTTCAATACTGCATCTAGCAGAACTGATCCTAGATACAGTCTGTCACGAGGCCACTGGGAGAACTAAGTTTCTCTTGTCGCAGTTGTTAGAGGAATTACTAAATGTGATAAAAATCTTTTCGGGCTCCACATGAACACCCAAAACCAAGAACTCCTTTTCTATGAGTCAAAACATAACAGATGATAGAGCTTTTCAGGTGAAGAAGATGAAACCCAGAAAAGTAAGGTGATTTGCCCCAGGTCACACGGGTACTGGAAGAGCCAGGTTATACACCGGGGCTTGGGTGCCCTGGCCAGGCGCAGAGCCTGTTTCTACCCGTTAGGATCCAACTGGATCTTTTATTTTCACTGGAGGAAAGAAAAAGAAATGCTCATGCTCCCCATTCCCCAGGGAGACTAGAGGCATTGGTAGCTGCGGCCCTCATTACTCCCCAGTTCACAGGGCACCCTTTCCTGCCCATCATTATCATCTTTGACCAGGTGGCCCGTGGGATGGAGAAGCGGTTAAAGGCACAGACTAGAGCTGGCGAAACCTGGGCTCCAGCGTTGCCATTCACTAGCTGCATGTCACTTTGATTCCCTGACTTCTCTGAAGCTGTTTCTTCATGTATAAGAACTAGTGCATGAAACTGTCAGAAAGATTAAATGAGAAAAAGTGCCTGAGACCCTTAACATCCCGGCTCACAGAGTCGCAGTAACTGCCAGTTGCCGTTAATGTTCGCATGTCCTACCTCGTGCTATCTAGAAGCCCGGTCAAGGGCAGAATAGACTCCACAACCCAGGAGTGGCCAGCTGCTTGGCCCTCGCAAAGCCCTTGCTGCTGATCCACTGTCCTTTTCGTGGAATGACAGTCTCTCAACGTGGGCGATGGCCAGCTCGAGGGACTGACGTCTTCCCCAGTGGCACCCCCTTTCACCTGTGTCCTTCTCGGTCTGTTCAAAGGATGCAGCGTTACACATGGAGCCCAAGAAAGAAAAAATGGAGCCAGATGTGGAGCAAGGCAAGAAACAAAGACTGGACAGTGTCACCAGCAGCGAAAGCTTTGCGAGCTCCGGGTTCCAGGAAGATAAAAGTCTGAGTGATGTCGAGGAAGAGGAGGGTAGGTATTAATTCCTTCCTGTCCTACAGTTGGAGATATTTTTACAACATACTATGCATCCCTGAAATTTTTTTTTTTTAATTTATCAGCCTAATAAACATCCGGGAGACTCAGACGGCAATGTCCCAAGCAGATAAGATTTGAATTAAGATTATTTTCAGGGTTGCTAATTTTGACAGGGAGCTGTAGATTGTCTCCCCTCAGGCCTTTGGTCTTAATGGCTCAGCCCCCTGCCCCACACTCTGCTAAAAGGGGCTGGAGGACCTGGAAGAATCCCGATATTCCTACTGAAACTCAGATGCTCTTAAAAATGAACTCTAATCCACTTGGATGGTTTTATGTTTTGCTCACATTGTTCCAATATGGGATTTGGCGGAGTAACAAGCACCGTTACAAACAACTACGGTTTTAATGATTTCCAGATTCCGACGATTTCTGCAAGCAGCCCATCACCATGGAAGATCTGATCTCTTACAGCTTTCAAGTGGCCAGAGGCATGGAGTTCTTGTCTTCCAGAAAGGTCGGCCTTGCTCTTTACCATTGTTCTTTGCCAAGCATGGACACGTGGACGCTCGTGCAGACAAACACGAGCTTGCTCTAAATCCACATGTCCTAGTACTTGCTTGTACTCGTGTCCTTAAATGTTGTGAAGGTGGCGAACGCCTTCATTTAGCCAGCGTGAGCGAGGCGTTTTGACGGCGATGCGTCTTAGGTACTCAGCTCCAGGAGAGGCCATCCTGGGCTTCAGACTGGAGAGACCCGGGCCCCGTGCGCCACGCGGCCCTCCCGCAAGCCGCAGCCAGGTCGCCATAGCTTGGGATCAAAGGCTGCGGGCAGTTTTGCTCCCGGGGGAGAAGTCCCTCGCCAGCTTCGTTGGCCAGGGAACTGTCCCACAAAGGCCTGGCAGAGCGGGTTCAGGCTACGCCTCGCCTTCGGGGCATCCGAAGGCAGCGTTTGTGAAGAGGAGCTTCGGGTCTGTGGCAGCTCCGTGGGCACTGGGGGCCACTTCTGTCAGGTAGCGGATGCTCGAGTGGAGAAGAATAATGACACGGAGAAGCCGCAGGAAATTAGTCAGTCAGATTGAGGAAACGCATTGATTATGCGACTGTTTTATTATAGTGCATCCATCGGGACCTGGCAGCGCGAAATATTCTTTTATCTGAGAACAATGTGGTGAAGATTTGTGATTTTGGCCTCGCCCGGGATATTTATAAGAACCCCGATTATGTGAGAAAAGGAGATGTAAGTCGATTCGTTGTTTATTTGGCTCATTTATACCCTGTCATTTTAAGCGCAGACCGGAGCCCTTGGTAAACATTCACACTTCCTCGGCAGTGGGCCCCGAAAGCCGTCACGTGCTTTCTGTGAAGACGAGCAGCCCAGACGGGCTGTGTTCCAGAGAGCCCTTGCGTGGGGCTCCGAAAGGCCGCCGTCTCCTCGTTCTGTTGTTCCCTCCCCCTCTGGTCTGGTCCCTATCCTCTGGGCAACGCTGCCCGAGATGGCCAGCCTGAGCAGTGTTTAGTGGGGCCTCGGTGGGACCGCACCGGCACCTCCCTTGGACTCCCGTGGGAGTTTTCTGAACCACGGGAAAGAACAGCCTGGACTCTTCCCTCAGATAAACCCACTGATGGATTCAGCAGGTGTATAGCGCTCAGGAAGGGGTGGGGTGGGGGCGGGGCGTAGGAGCCTTATCTTGCTGGAGAGGAAGCGGGTCGCCTCCAGCCCTGCCTGCCATGCCCAGCGTCCCTGGCTGGCTCGTGCTGGCTGCTCTTCCCCGCTTGTTTTTGGATGTGGAGTTATGTTTCACTTTTGTGGGTGACCTCCGGTGCCCTCTCTCCTCTGGCCCACACCCTGAGGATTTGAGCCTGTGTCTGGGCCTGGCCCATTACTCTGCAGTAGAGATTCTCAGACTTCAGTGAGCATATAGACCACCCAAAGGGCTCATGCAACTACCATTTGTGGGGCCCCACCCCCCAAAATCCTGGCTCAGTGCATCTTGGTGGAGCCTGGGAATTTGCTTTTCTAACAAGTTTTCTAGGTGCCACTGGCACAGCTGGGCCCCAGACAACACTCTGAGAACCATGGCAGAGAAAAGCCTACTTTCCTGGGGAGTCCTGATGCGCAAGACGGCATTTCCCTACGTGTCCGTCTGTCCTCTTCTTCCACCTGTGTCTCAGTGTCTCCCTGCTCCTCCCCCTGTGTTTTTCTCGTCGTCTCTCCCTCGTCCCACACTTCCTGTCGATGCCCATCCACCTGGGGTGGCGAGGCCCATCTCGCTGGGCTTCTTGCTGCCCCAAGGAGAGCTGAATGTGTCTGAGCATGAAAACCAGCCCCGTGCACCCCCAAGTGCCGCCTGTCACCTGCCTTCTTCCCATGCGGTGCCCATTCCCCCCATTCAATGACTCTTAAAACCCTGTCTTTTTACATAAGAATGCCTTTCAGAATTCTTTTTCTTAGGAAAAATCTCTGGAATTCCATTTTCAGGCTGTCTTCTAATTCGGATCACTCTTTCTCAGGCCCCTGTGGAGCGGGAGTGTTTTGGGGGACAGGAATTTCTCGCAGGCATGCCGGACGCGGGCGGGGCTCACTGAGCAAGTGTGATCTCCATGGGAATCAGCGCGGCCCGCGGCTCTCGCCGCTAAGCCCGCGTGGCGCGGGCGCGTTCTGCGTTAGGAAACGGGAACTGCTCTAGGAAGTGACTTCTGGGCCAAGTGCTATCTGGGCGGTGACCCCGCGGGCGCTTGGTTGAGCATGCTTTGTTCGCAGGTCCTTCTGCTCACGGCCCCTTGCCCCCTTCCAGACGCGGCTTCCTCTGAAATGGATGGCTCCTGAATCTATCTTTGACAAGGTCTACAGCACCAAGAGCGACGTGTGGTCTTACGGCGTCCTGCTGTGGGAAATCTTCTCCTTAGGTAACTTGGGGAGGAAGAGGTCGCATAGCCCAGTCTGCTGGCCGTCCTTGGGGTGGACCCGAGCTTGAGGTCAGCGTCCAGGCAGCCGGAAGCCGTTCGGAGGCGGGGGTCCACGGAGAACCTGCGTGAGGGTGTGCGCCCCTGTGGGGTGGGGGGGGTTCCCACGGACCCCAGCGGGGCAGACCGGTAGGAAATCTGAAGTGAGGTTTCCCGTTGGCTGGTCTGGCTCCTGCTTCCTCAGACACCCCGAGTCCTGACACCCTGCCCTCTCCCCCGCCTGCATCACCCGTCCCCTCAGAATCTCTGGTGAGCGGCCGCCCCGAGCCAGCCCAGCCGGCGCCAGCACCAAGGCCTTCGGAGCCGCTAAGAGCAGGGCGGGTGCCAGTGCGCCTCGGACACGCGGCGTGTGGCGTGCGCGCGGGGACACTGTGTTCTGCTTCCAGCAGCGGCCACGGCCAGTGGCGGGGAACCTGGTCCAGCCCCGGGCGCGCGGAGCCCACGGCGGCTCGCAGACACACGCCGCCGCTCCGAGGCCTCCCTCGTGTGGGGTCCAGCCAACAGGCTTTTGCACTTTGCCAAAACTTGTCCTTTCAGAGCAAATAGAAGTCTCCCCGTAACATCCCTGGTTTCCTGTAATGTGTGAAAACCATTCCCCTGCTTTCGATGACAGGCACCTGTCGCTTCCCCTCTTTGAAAGCAGCTGGGCGGCCGCAGCGGCCCCGCAGTGACCCAGCGCCGTGCGCGTCCAGCTGCTTCCTACTGGCAGCTGTCACTCGGGAGAGCGCGGAGGGGGCGGAGGTCCGCGGCCGGACCGGGACCAGGAGCCTGGCTCGCCCCCGCCCCAGCCACGAGGCTCCCTCAGAGGAAGGGCTCGTGGGCGTCGGGGACAGGCAGCCCAGGCCCCTGTGGCCGTGCCCGGTCCCCTGCCCCACTCAGCCTCCGGGGGCTCAGGCCCGGCACAGCAACGAGTCCCCGGCTCTGTGGGCGATGACAAGAAAGTAGTGAATGACAGTCATGGAGGTGCGAGTGATCCACAGTGCCCGTCCACTGGCTTTTTAAAAAGCGCCTCATTAACGCAAGGCACGAGTTTTCTCATGGCGGATGGAGTTCTTTCGAGTTGCTCGTGGGGACGGGACAGGGGCCCCTCAGAGGACAGGAGCAGCCCTGGGAATGGCCCAGGGGGCGTCACACCCAGCGCCGCGGGTCCCTGACTGAGCTCGCGTCACTAGTGAGGGTCTGTCAGCGTCACTGCGGGTGGCGCCGTGTGTGGGGCCCATCGCCGTCCCTGGGCGCTTGCTGCTAGGCCGTCGGCACTGACCGCCCCGTGCTTCGGTCGTCCCCGCAGGTGCGTCCCCGTATCCGGGCGTGCAGGTGGACGAGGACTTCTGCAGCCGCCTGAAGGAGGGCGTGAGGATGCGGGCCCCCGAGTGCGCGACGCCTGACATGTGAGCCCCCCCGCCCCCGACAGCGCTCACCCCACGGGACTCCTGGGGCAGGGGGCTCTCTGGGTTTTAGGGTTCCAGTCCTGCGGAGCCCTGTCGGCCAGGTGTGCAGGGAGGATTTTCCAGAGTGAGGCACATTGTCCCGGACCCACCCTCACCTGTTTCCTCTCTCGACCTCTGACTGACTTTTCAAGGCCTCTGGCTGGGAACCGGAGTGAGAAATTCAGTTCTGAGGTGTGAATCCAGGTGAAACTAACAGGCCACCCAGGAACCAAACCACGTGGGAGCCGATCAGCCAGGCTCAGGTTCCCAGGGCAGGGGAGGGACCCACCGGAGGGACCCACCCATCCTGAGCCCGGCTCAGCAGCTGCCCGCTGCGTGGCCTGTGGCTCTGGGCAGGTGGCAGGCTCTGGGCGAAGGCTCCCTCCTTGCTTGGCGCTGGCTCGCCTCTCAGACAGGCGCTTCATGAAGCCTTGTGGACGCCTTGTCCTTCGAGTGCTGGGCAGGAATGTGATGGCACTTGCAGTTGTGTTGAGCTGCTGACAAGGACTTAGGTGGCACCTCCTCTCCTGAGCTGGCCGGCGACCCTCCCCACCCCACCCACACACCGTGTCCTGTCACAGCCCTGCGGTGGCCTTTGGGGAGGACTCAGGGAATGAAGGAAGTGTGGGCTTGGCCCGAGGGCAAGGTGGCCGTCTCTTTCCCTCATGTCTGGAGACAAGACCAGGTCAGACCCAGGATGAGGACGGAACCGAGGCGTGGGAAGGCAGAGTCAGGGAGCAGCCTGGGGCAGCGGCTTCTGAGAGCTGGGGACACATACGGGAGCCCAGGGCCACACCGAGAGTTCCTAATCGCTCGCTCGCTTTCGCGTGCGGAGAGACCAGGCGATCTGGTTTAAAGCGAGACTGCGTTGCACTTAAGGGTTGTCGACATGTCCCCCGCGCCCGCCGCCTCATGTGACGTTCCCAGCGGCCTTGAGGGGCCCTCAGGCAGGTCCGTCAGTCTGAATGCGATGAGTGATGAGTCGAAGCCTCTGAGAATGAACTGACTTGTCCTGCGTCAGCGAAGCGGTGGGGCAGACGAGGAAGGCAGTCCCTCGGACGGTCTGGTCTCCCACGTGACAGGACTGTTAAAGGAGAACTACACGCCACGCTCCTTAGAAGAAATGTTTCTCTATTGTGTCCAGTCACGCTTCAAATTAAATGTTTCCATCCACTCTTCACAACATCTGAAAGTCACAAAAGTTCTCTGCCACTAACAGCGGGAGTAGTAGCTGCGGGCATTAAGTCGCTACGTTTAATGACGTTGCTTCACTAAACAGTTCTTCAGTGCTTACTGAGGGCCAGATGCTGCCTGTGCTTAGCACTTCTAACCAATACTAACTTTCCCAGCGCCCAGAACAGCCCTGTGAAGTAGGTCCTGGCTCCGTCTCATCTCACTGATGAGAAAACCAGGGCACACACGCCGAAGCGCTTTGCTTCACTGCTGCTGTGCTGAGCACACCCGGCCCATCGTCGCCAGAGCCCGGAGCACACGCCCCGCAGGGCCTGCTCCCGGCTCTCGCCCAGCCGCTGGGCCGGAGCAACCCTGGAGGCAGGAGGGTCTGTGCTGGGACAAGCGGTCTTTAGGAGTCCTCGTCCCTCCCGCGGAGATGTGGCGCAGCTGATTACGGGGTGCTCATCAGATCGCAAACCCCAGTGCCCCCTTTGAGGAAAGCTCGCATTGGAAGGCCAGTGCCCTCGGAGGGCGTCTGAAGGCCACGTGGTGCCGCCACTCCCCCCGGCCTAAATCGGAGCCTTAGGAGCCGCCTGGACCCCACCGATGGCCTCTCGGAACCGGTCCACTGAACGGCGCTCTTGCTGTTAGGGCTTTGCCAGCGTCGGCAGTGTCCGGGGCCCCCGCCTCCTGGTGCCCGCGACGCTGTCGCAGGCCCCCGGCAGAGCCGCCACTCAGATTCGAGTCCCGGGGTGGCCGCGCTTCATCAAGTCCCCGCTGTGTGTGTGTGACGTGTGGCTCGTGTGCGCCACGCACCTGTCGTGACTTCCGTGCACCGGAGCTTTGCCTGTCGCGCTGCTCAGCATCGGCACGTAAACCCTGCATGTCCGCGTGGCCTGTGGTCTCCTGACCTCTTCTCTTCCCTCCCCGGCAGTCCCCCCCCTCCCCCCGTTTAACCCCCGCCACTTTGTACACGTGGACACAAAACAGGGCTATCCTAAGGGACGCTTGGGCTGCTGGCGTGACCGGAAAGCCCGTGGCTCAGCCGTGGCCAGGGCCGGAGTTTCTGGGGCTCATCCGAGCTGCACACAGGCTCGGGGCAGCTCCGTCCTTCCGAGTGCTCACAGCCGGGCCCAGTGCCAGGGAGCGGTGTGGAGACCGGGCCCCTGCCCACATAGGGCTGGCAGCCGGGGTCTGACCCCGCGCCGACTCGGTCAGCGTCTAGTCCAGGTGACCTTCTGCGGGAAGAGGTCACTCACAGCAGACGCTTTCCGAGAGAACAAAGAGCCCAAAGAGAATCTGTCCTGAGGCAGCATGTGTGCAGGCCTCCAGCGCGTGGGGACCCTTACCCCCACGTGGATCCTCAGGCCCTGTACAGCGGGACGGCAGAGGAGGCCCACGGGACCCCTGCCAACGTTTAATTCCTGGGATGAGGGTCAGCTTCCGTGACACTAAGATGTTGTCGTGTCCAGGAGCACTGACGTGCTGGGGCGGGGGTGGGGACAGCCCCACGCGGGGACGTGCACACAGCCCACGGAGGCACTCGCGCTCGACGGGGACACCCACCTCCCAGAGGTGACACGAGGCCCGGGGCAGGGCTTCTCCGGGGTCCCCTGCGAGCTCGGGAGTGGACAGCCCGCGCCAGGCACGCAGACCGTTCGCCCGTGGACGTTTGTGTCTACGCCGACTTATCCCCGTCACGGCGCTGTCCTGCCCTGATGAGGAGGGGGCACACGCCCCGTGCGACCGCGGCTGCCGCTGGCCCCCTTCCGAGCAGCTCGGCCTCCCGCTGCGGGGGCGCGGGGCCCTGCGGGGCCTGCCTGTGTGGACGGGCCGTCCGTGGCCAGCAGGCCCCGGCCACGCGACGTGTGGGGCGCTCCGCAGCTGTGCGCTGTCCCTCCCCCGACAGTTACCAGATCATGCTGGACTGCTGGCACCGGGACCCCCGGGAGAGGCCGAGGTTCGCCGACCTGGTGGAAGAGCTGGGCGACTTGCTCCAGGCCAACGTGCAGCAGGTAACGAACGCGGGGTTTCTCGAGGCTGCCCGAAGCCAGACGCCTGTGAGTGTAGTCAGGAGGGTGGTTCTCTGGTGGTTCTAGTAGCTGTTAATACCGAGGTTAGCAGTAAAAAAAAAAAGTGTGTGCGTGCGTGTGTGCAGAATTATCTTTGCAAAACACAGCTGAGGAGGGGGTGGCGTGGCTGTAGTTGGCGCGTCTCCCAGTAACAGACTGAAGCAGAGGTTCGCACAGCACAGCCCTGTCTTTGGCGTTCAGGACGGGAAGGACTACATCCCCTGAGCGCCATGCTGACCGCGCACGGCGGGTTCGCGTGCTCGGCCCCCGCCTCCACCGAGGACTTCTTCAAGCAAGGGGTCTCAGCTCCGAGGTTTAATTCCGGAAGTTCCGATAACGTCAGGTAAGCGTCCTTGCTTTCCCCGAATTTATATCATAAAATGTTCAAACCTACAAAGAGACGAAGCCCACCTCCTCGGGCCAGCCATAGTTAACACCGGGCTGGACGCTGCCCAGGTCTCACCGCATCTGTGTGCGCACGCCCCCCCACAGATGCGTTTGGCTCTTTGCTGAGCCGTTTGAGAGGGAGCTTAAGGCGCTGTGACTCTTCACCCCTCAATACTTGGTACACGTCTTGTAAGGACATCCTCCTACGTGGCCACACCAACGTTATCACAAAGAATTGGTAATTCTTTAATATTGTTCAACAGGCAGACTTCCCCGGGTACCTCTGATAGCTTAAAAAGAAAGAGCAGGGTCTGGTCAAGAATAACACGTCTTTTTTTTTCAGTCTATCTTATCCTAGAATAATTCCTTCATCTTTCTTTTCAGTAATACTGACTTCTTCCATGAGACCTTAGACAAAACTAAGCAAAGTGGGTTTTGTTCGTAACTGATAAGCATAGCTCTCATCACCACAGAGCAGGAAGGGGACAGACGCTTGCCGAGTGCCCACCCTGGGCGCAGGGGCCAGCACCTCAGTACCGTCAATCGCCCGGGTGTCACCTGTGCCCAGAACTGAGTTACGTAAAACACGCATTGTTACTGACCATCACACACATGGCACATGTCGTTACTGACGGTTACACGTGTATCATGTCGTTACTGAAGGTTTCACATGTATCGTGCCAGCACCAATGGTCACACATGTACTGCACGTGTCATTAAGTCACACGCATATCACACCAGCACTAATGGAAACCTGCATATCACATGTGTCATGACTGGTGGTCACACGCGTTTCACACCAGCACTAACGGGTACGGGTGTTGCATGCACACTCGGCGCCGACGGTCACACACACCTGCTGTGTGTGGGCTGGCACTGTGCTGGGCTCTCGCACACACGCACCCCTTCGGTGCTCAGGGCGACCCCGTGGAGGAGATGCTGCTGTTCCGTGACACGGGGAGTCAGGGCCCCGCGGGGGAAGCTCGCAGAGTGGCTCCTGGCCTGGCTTCTCACCCCCGTTCCCAACAGCCAGGACCCTAGCACGCGGGCCGCCCGTCGGTCTTCTGGCCTCGTGAGTGGCAGTAGGTGCAGCCCAGGGCTCTGAGCTCAGCGCAGCTGAGCCTGGCAGGCGACCGGGAGGGCCTGGGGCGGCTGCCGCAGTCTGAAAACACGGACGGCTGCTCACGAGCCGCCCGACGCCCCGTGGCCAGCCCGGTTTGTGGTGGCGGGTCCCAGGTCACCAGCACCAGCCCAAGAAGCTGAAACGGTCGAGTCATCCCTTTCTTAAAGATGCGGAAACTAGCTGGCATTCAACGAGCCGGCCGGGTCGGAGGCGGGCGGGGAGTGCCCTCCCAGCATGTCACTTATTCTGAGGCCCTAAGAAACTGGGTCTTGCGGACGGTGACGGTGTCAGACCGAGAACCTCGGCCACTAGGTGAACTTGTCTCGAGAGTAACCATGTGGTGGCCTGACCGATCACCAGCAGTACATTGAGACATACTGTAGAAGGTCACGCAAACACCGCCCGGCCCTCCCAGCCTATAACCACAGAGCTGAGCACGCCAGACGCGCCCTGGTCCCCGGGCATGCCACCACACCAGCTGGCGGCCTGGCCTCGCCTGGTCACTTGTCCCTCACGTCTTTTTAGAAGTTGGCAGCTATGTGATGAAGCCACGTCACCTCTCCGGGCACCACGCCGCCCTCGTCACGCAGGGTGTTCACCCAGGTGATGACTCGGTGCTCCCCTAGACCGACGTTTTCTGATTCCACAAGGGGCTAGAGGCCACGCCACCACCGGGTCTGTCTGACCCCCTGTGGTTTTGCTCGAAACTCCACAGTGTGGATTATCAGCCACGCGAGGAAGCGGCGTCCCCGCCAGGACCCGCAGGGGGCACCGCAGGGGCAGCTCAGCCGCGGGGCGCGGTGGCTCCTTGTGGTGTTTCGGTTCCTCTTCGCTGGGATGTGGGGCCCACGGTCTCCTGACTCACGGAAGCTGGACGCATGTCCTGTCCTGATTTTTCTCTCTGTTCCTTTGTTAGATACGTGAACGCTTTCCACTTCATGAGCCTGGAGAGAATCAAAACCTTCGAAGAACTTGCCCCGGGCGCTGCCTCCGTGCTCCACGTAAGTAGTGGGATGAGCCGCTCTGTGCACCCCACGCCGCCCACGCGGACTCCAGCAGTCTGGTGCCTCGCCGTCGGCGGGGGCTGGAACGAGCGGTGGCCGGATCGGCAGCGTCAGGGGGACCGACGACAGGGCTTGGCGCAGCACAGGTCTCGCTGGAGCTGGAGGGTGACTCAGAAGTCACTCCGGGGCCGAGTCCTCGACGGTTCAGCTTAGTCCCTCAGGCCCCTCCATGGTGTGTTCCCAGCGTCCTCGGCTGCCGACGCCGGCACCGTGCTCCGGGGCAGGGGGACTCAGGCCGGCGTGAGCGGTGGCCTTCGTGCTGTCACAGAGCCGCCCGAGCGGCTGGAAGGCCTCTGCCTGGCGTCCAGGGCTCTGCCCGTCCCACTGCGTCTGGAGGCTGGACGGCCACGTGCCTCCCTGGCCCCCCAGGCCGGAGCAGTGCACGCGGCCCGGAGGACAAGAGGCTCCACCGGGTTGTGCCCTGGAAGCACTGGGGACACGGGGCCAGAGGATGAGTGGGGGGGTGGGGGAGGGCCGGCAGGAGGGCCCCTGGGGCCTCACGGGCCCTGCCACCCACGTGCGACCTCGGGTACGCGCTTTGCCCCAGGCGGCCGCGATGCTGGCTGCCGGGCCCCGCCCACACGCGCAGAGTCGGTCTGCACTGTCACGAGCTCCCCAGGGGACGCGTGCACAGGGCTGTTGGAGAGGCGCTGCCGATGACTGTCCCGCGAAGGGCCTGGAAGACCCGCCGCTGGGTAAAGCTGGCGCCTGCAAATGGTGCGGCCTTGTGACAGCACGGCCGTCCTCAAAAAGCACCAAAACCTCCTCAGACACGCCAGACAAAAGACGCCGGAAGCACCAGAAACAGTGCGGACGAGCCGCAGAGGACGAGGCAGTGGAGCGGAAACGCGCTGCTGCTGGGACGCGGGTTTCACGTCCCAGGGAACAAGTCCGCGGACACGGGGGCCCTGCTCCCGGGGCCCTGCCTGGCCTGCTCGCTGACGGTGAGGGGCGTGAACACGGCCCAGCGGCAGGGTCCGCGCGGCCCCCCTCCCCGCACTGCTGAGGACTCTGCAGAAACTCAACGCGAAAGACGCGCCAAGGACGCGGAGTGCTGGCCGCCACGCTCGAGAGGCCCGGTGGCCCCGGCACCGCCAGGGAAAGGGGTGAAGCCGCGTCTCCTGCGGCTCTGCGGGCCGGGGCCCCCGGCAGCGAGCAGCTCGCGCACCGCCCGTCGCCCTCAGCAGGCGTCAGCCACCAGCCCTTCGCCAGCGGTCGCATGAGTCACTGTGAACAATGCTGTTACCTGCAGCTGCCCCTTCTTAAGTTTATCTTCTTCGCCGTCAGGAAGGGCCTGAGAGCCGCTGGGAACAGCCCTGCTTGCGACGGACAGAGCTGAGGCTCGTCAGCGTAGAGGGGATGCTTTGTCCTGAGGGGCAGGGGCGTGGAGGGCGAGGACGGGCCCGGTGCGGCCTCAGATGCGCACCCCCCAGGTCACCCCCCCGGGCTCGGCGTGGGCCCCTTGGGCCAAGCAGGATGTGTAACTTGTCCCTTTGTCCCCTCCAGGGCCACGGGGCAGACGACAGCGCTCCGCGGCCTCCGCGGTGCTGCAGCGCTTCTCGTGGACCGAGAGCAACGCCCCGGCCTCGCTGAAGACCGGGTGAGGAGGGGCGGCTTCCCGCGGCCGGCGGGTGGGGCGCGCGGGCCGTGCTGGGAGGGGGTGCAACGGGGTGTGGAGCGCTAGGGCCCCCCTCAACCACAGGGTTCAGGCACGGCAGAAAAAGACGAGGACGACGTAAAATCAGACACGCGGGCACGGAGATCTAGGAAGGGATGCTGGGGTTTGAGGGGACAGACGCGAGGGACACTCCGGCGAGGGCAGGCAGGCCCAGCACGTGCAGCAGAGTGGACGGGAGCCTGGCGCCCGCCTGGGCGCGGGCGGGCGGCGCGAGGGCGCGGGGCGGAGCGGCGACTGGGCATGGACACGGGGGTGGCGTTCTTCTGGGAGACGCGGCGTGTCCTGACATCGACTGCGGGGACGGTGGCGCCGACCTGTGCCCCGGACACGGGCGACGTGCATGGCGTCTGTCGATCGTGTCGCGACAAAGCTGCTGTGTAAACAGGCGACCAGACCACTTGCTGTTCGCCGCCCCGCTCTAGCCCACGGGGCCACCGGCGCCTCTGGGTGGCCGTCAGCACGCCGCACCCAGCACGCGTGAACGCGGGACATCGCCAGGCAAACCTCCGCACGTGTGTCCTCTCACCACGAGTCGCCCCTTGGAGTGCTGGGCCCAGCAGGGCGGGGACGCCGGAGGGGGGCGCGGCGGGGAAGACCAGGCCCCACGCGCTGCTTCCTGTTTGGGACACTGCTGAAGACGGGCCTTCGTGACTAAGGACACGCACGAGGCTCCTCTGCTCGGAGGCCGAAAACACAGATCACGGAGCGAAGGCTCGACGCGCCGGCCCGGGACCCACCGGACACAGCCCTGCGCAGGTCCCTCGTCATCGTCCCCGTCACCAGAGCCAGCAGACACGCAGGGACGAGGAGGCCCCGCCCCCGCCCGCCTGTCCGAGGCTGCAGTGACGTGTAGGACCCACGAGCAGTCTCTTCACCTTCGCGCCTCATCGATGTACACAGCCCCAGACTTCGGGCGTCCTGTTCCAGAACACAGACATGCTGGACGGACAGACGCCCCCGAACCTGACGCCAAAACAAGCAGGATGTATTGTTGTGACGGCACAGGGCTGGCCGTGCCCCTGCAGAGGCTCCGCGGGGGAGCGCATCCCCGGCCCCTGCCCGCTGCCGGGGGCTCTGGGGTCCCCGCCTCTCAGCGGGGTGCAGCACACGCTACCGCCAAGGCCCACCTGCACGACCCAGGCGCAGCACCCCCCGAAGGCCCTCCGCTGGGTGGCGCTGCTCAGAGGTCCCGGGCCGTGACGCCAGCATTTGGCGGGCAGGGAGCATCTTGCAGCCTGCACCCAGGACGAGGGGGGCTGTGCCCAGGTCAGAGTTGTTTTTCTCCCTGGAATTAAGGGTTCGCATCGCGTGCTCCCCCAGCCCACCCCCTGCCAGGGGAGCACCTTCCACGGCTGAGCTGGGACTCAAAAGCCGTCAGCTCTCAGACAGTGACGGACAAGAGACACGTGAAGAAAGGGGGGATTTCAGTGTTTGATTTCAAGAAATCAATGACGCTGATTTTTCTCTTCTCCCCTTTAGCTTGAGGGTGACCAGCAGGAGCAAGGAGTCGGGGCTCTGCGACCTCGGCCGGCCTGCCGTCTGCCACCCCGGCTGTGGGCACGTCGCCGCGGGCGGGCGCCGGTTCACCTGCGACGACTGTGCGCTGGAGAGGGCGATGTCGTGCTGCCCGCCGCCCCCGGACTACCGCTCGGTGGTCCCGCACGCGCCCCCCGCCGTCTAAGCAGGCCGCGCGCCCGGGCCCTGCGCCCGCATGCGCACGTGTCCCCCGAAGACCAGCTTGCGCCAGCATTATCCATGTCTGAACCGACACCTCTGCCTTCCCGCAGGGGCCAGCTGCTTAGTGTGACTTTCGGTCGTGCCTTTTCTTTCGACTAACAAGAGTGTGACCCCAGGAGACAGCGACACAGCCCAGGGAGGCCCCCACGGGCCCCGCTCGCTCGCGGTGCAGGAGCCCTTCCGGCCCGCGGCCGGGCCTGCTCCGCACCCCGCGGCCACGGGCTCACGGCCTCACACGACGCGGGAGACACACTGGCCAGGCCACGCGGCCCGAGGACCAGGGCCGGCAAGGTGGAGTGGGCGTCCGCCATGCCCCTGGGGCCTCTGGCGGAGGAGATGTGTGAGGAGGAGGGAGGAGAGGCCAGGACAAGGCCCAAGGGGGGCCGGGTGGGGCCGGGCCGTGGGGTGGGGGTAGGAGAGGCCAGCCAGCAGGGTCCACGGTGGCCCGGTCTGGTCCACATCAGAAACCCAGCTGGGAGCACACGGGACCAAGGGATGAGGGGATGGTGTCTGGATTCTGAGAGGCAAGAAAAAGACAAACACTTTTTGGAGCCGCAGAGCGAATTCTACTCCAGCTTCAGGGCCGAGCTCTGCCCGCCCCACGCGGGGAGCGTTTTTATGTCGAGGGCTGTGGGTGGCGCTCAAATCCAAGGCCACACTGCTGGCTGCTGTAGCAGGGACTGAGAGGTCGCCCTGACCTCAGCTGGCTCCATGGCACGGCGGCCTAAGGCTCCCAGGAAGCTAACAGGAGTGAGTGTCGTCTGTCAACCGAAGGTCAGATCCTGCTCTGGTTCTGGTGTGTGGTGGGCACACTGAGCTCACGTTCTGTGTGGCTGGTGGAGGGAGCCGGGCTAGGGGGACACCGTGCCGTCAGGGTTCTCCCCACCGGAACGGGGCCTCCGTGCCAGGCGGGCCACCCACCGCACAGCCGGGACCCGAGGGACAGTCGGCCGCGGTTCCTTCTCGCTTAGCGCAGAGTCCGAAGTCTCACGTTTGTCTCCTGGGAGGATGAGGTGGAGCGTTAACCTGTTTGCTCAGCACTTTATGCTCCTTGAGGGAAGGCGGAATGTGATCTATGCAAGGGATTTCTAGAGCGGGCACTCGGGCCAGCCAGCAGCAGGAGAGGCCTCTCCCCTCTGCCGTGTGGCCGAGGAGGGAACGGGGCGGGGGGGGGGGGCCAGGGTGCCCCAGGGCGCCACGCGGCCCGCTCTGCTCGGTGCTCCGTGCTCAGGAGGCCGGGCAGGGCCGACGGGCCGCAGGGAGCTGCAGCTGCTGGTGGAGACGTGTGGGCTCCCGTCACGCACGTGGCTCAACCCCAGAACCCGAACTGGAAGTGACGGGGGCGTCTGAGCCGCCCTCCCGGTGCGGCACGGTATCGCGTGGAGGTTCTCTGGGGGTGGGGGAGGTGTGGGCCCGGGGGAGGCCCCGCTGCGGGTCCAGACGCACGGGCCACGGGTTCCTTCGTCCTCGCGCCTCCGTGTGCGCACGAGCCCCTGCGACGCCAGGAGGTGGACACGGGGAAAGGCAAGGCCAGTCGGCCCTCGGGGGCTTTCAGATCAGGTGAGGGTCCAGCGAGGAGTGGCAACCAAGGAAAACCCGGCTCGGTGTGTAACACCTCCGCTTCAGTCATCTCAGTCTTAATCGTTACGAGACCTTAGTGCCATCCTCCTACCAAAGGGCAGAAACCTGCCAGAACGACACTCACTGGGCTCACGGCCCCGGGCTGGAGCCTGCGGGAGCCGCCGCCACCCGCCCCCACCCGGCCTTACCGCAGCGCGGACGCCGCCTCGGAGCTGCGCTGAGAGTGAAGGCGCGGCCCGGCCGGTGGAGGCCCCAGAGCCCTTCTCACCTGTGCCCGCAACGGCGGGCGGGCGCAGCGGCACTGCCTTTCGGGGTTCTGGGCGCAGGGGCGGGGCGAGGCACGTGCAGGCGCAGATCCGGTCAGTGTAAGCGATGACGCTCCGACGGCCGCGGGGGCCACGGAGCAGCGCCGCCCACACCCCGCGGCCCCGCGCCTGAGCACGTGTGTGACTGACGATGGGAGTAACTGTGTACATAGACGCGCGTGTGTGTGTGTGCAGAACTATTTAAGGAAACTGGAATCTTAAAGTTACTCGCCTACAACCCAGAACATATATGCTGCAGATATAAGTAAGACATGAGATGGTCCTTACACCTCTAGCCACTATGAATGTATTTTGTATGCTATCTTCATATAATAAAGTTAACTTCCAAAGCCGTGTCTGCGTTGTCTTCCTAGTTTGCTTAGAAATGAACACGGGTCCCGGGTCTCCCTGGGGGTGGGGACATTACACAGCACTGTGACCGATGGCAGCCAGCGCCCAGCTGGATGACACGGCAGCTCCAGCACTCAGCACGTGAAAAACGCCATTGCTCCAGGCACCGCGAGCGAGGTCACGAGCAGTGCTGGCTGCAGACAAAGGTGCCCTCGATGTAAAAGGCAACAGACAAGGACCACAACTGCAGGGTGCGTGTGCACGCACGCGCTTGTGTGTGTATGAGGTTGGGTGCGGGAAACCACACCAAACAAGCAGGCAAAAGCCTAAGACACGAGCCTTCCTGAGGAAGGCCACTAGCTAAGCGTCCCTCAGCGTCCTGGCCCACCTCCCGGGGGTGGGGGGGACAAAGCAGGTGGCCACTACCGACTGACACAGACGAGGTGACCAACACATTGTCCTGGGACGTGTCACCTTACAACATCGTGGGGAAACTGGACTGGGGAGACGGCACAAGGGAAAAGACCTGCTTTTGGGGGGACGAAGACAAGAAAAAGGGTTCGTGACTGATCTCAGGAAATGCCTAACATTCTATCTTCAGGAATCCGAAATTCTTTCAAGATAGTGGTTTTCATAACTTAAGAGTGGCGTCACTCATTTGAGCTAATGGTCTGGGGAATGTTCAAGGAACTGGATCATGTCACAGTTTCCAAGTGTTCTCATGACCGGAAACTAACAGGCATCTGGGAACTGGCTTCCTGCCACAGCAGGACGGCCCAGTAAGGTCACTGGAGTCCTCGGTCCGAAACATATCACCAGCCTTGCGGGGTTCACAAGCCAGGAAAGTTTTCAAAAACTTCCTGGGTCCCCACAGGGACGACTCGCTTTCTATTTTCTGAACTAAGGGCATTTAAGGGAGAAAAAGTACATCGAGCAAACCAGAAAACCAAGCAGATGCCACTAGTGTTGTTTCTCAATCCGGGCGTGGTACATAAGGGTGTCCGCTTTGTGATCACTCGTGTCACACGCTTATTGGACAATCTGCGTGTGTGCGCTAGTCTTCCATAAAAGATCATCTTAAAAATCCCATTTTAATAGAAGGTGCGTGCTTCAGCTGACACTAAACTATATTAACTTGATGTGCCAGCAACTATTGTTAAGTGCTTTGGAGGGAAGAGCTCCTATTTCAAAGCAATGCCATGTGATAGGTACTATTAGTGCTCACGTCAATAGGAAAATTGATGTCATCAGAAGAGAACTTCAGAATCCCACCATCGCGTCCAGCCACCCACCCACCAGCCCCTGTGCTCACCTTCCCCCTGGAAGGCCCACCCAAACCCCGCAGGGTGCGCCCGGTCCCCGCCTCGCATCCGCTCGAGGACACGCTGCAGTTCGCCACCCCTCGTCTGACTCACCGTTTCTACCCTTTGGCCACTGGATTTGCTCTCATTTTTCACAATGAAAAAAGCTTCCCATTTCCCCTCTGGCTCCCACCCGCTTCTCAGTTTCTCTCTATGGCAAGAGGGAGCGAGTTGACCCGGCTCCTGGTTCCCAGCCCCCCCCCTCCAGCCCAGCTGCCCCCCGCCCTCACTGGCCCCCCTGGACGGGCCTATCAGGGACCCCGTAGCGCCAACCCCGACAGCCCGATGTTTCTTGACCCATCAACAACTCGACGCTTATTCCCGAAGACATCGTCCCTTTTTTGACTCCTGGACACCACACGTCTTTCTTCCTGTCTCACTGGTCGTTTGCGTCTTGCTCACTGG
Source organism: Eonycteris spelaea (assembly GCA_003508835.1). Classification (NCBI taxonomy): domain Eukaryota; kingdom Metazoa; phylum Chordata; class Mammalia; order Chiroptera; family Pteropodidae; genus Eonycteris; species Eonycteris spelaea. The sequence continues at coordinate 294,916 of PUFA01000142.1, read as the reverse complement.
TTTGCTCTTTGCCCTGACCTGGGCCGTTTCTCGGTCTACACAAATGCCATCATCTCGGCCAGGCTCGGGGCCTTCTATGACATCTGTACGATGACGGCTTGCAGAGTGCACGTGTGGACCAGATCTCGCCCCTCACCTGCGAAGTCCCGTGCACGCGAGTGCCAAGGTGACGTCCGCTGACACCGCGGAGGGCCAGCTTTCCTGGCTGGCCGCGTCGGGACCTCCCGTCCCACGCGAGCTCTGGCAGCAGGCCCTTGCCACTTCCCCGTGACACTCTCCTCTCCCAGAATGAGCTGGCTTTGGGACTTACGTGTACTCTACAGCATGTGGCAGCGGTGACACTGCATGCATGACTCGGGCCGGAAAAGTGCAAGCGTGTCCGAGTCTCTCTCCAAAACCTCCCACTGGAGACCCGGTCATCACACGCGGAGCAGCTCAAGCCGCACGGAGAGGCCACGTGCAGGTGCCTCTGGTGATGGTCCCCAGCTGGGACCAGCCTTTGAGTCGCTCAGTTCAGGCACCAGATGACTCCAGCCTCCGGCCGTTTTCCCAGCCGAGGCCCCAACATGACGGAACAGAGAAGCCACCCCGGCTGCGCCCTGTCCGAATCCCTGACCAGAATCCCTGAGGGTAGTAAAACGGTTGTTTCGAACCATTAAGTTTGGAGATGCTCGTCACAAAACCAGACGAAGGTGCCCTGAACGTCTCCAACGGGCCCCACACCAAACTCCCCACTGTCTTTCCTCACTTCCCCGTCCTCCCTGTCCCCCACCCCCAAAGCCCCTTAGTTCCTAGAACGACCTCTTTCAACCCAGCGGGAGGTCCTGTCAGCGCTGGGCCAAAACCTCGACAGCCATCGGCTCCTCTCTTGCTTCACTGCCGCACGCCTGGGTGATCGGGACACCCGGTGGGCTCGACCTTGGACATGTGTTAGAATCCCACCCGGTCACACCCCCTTCCGCTGTCGCCAGGGCGCGGGTCGCCACCGTCTCTCACTGAGACCCTGTGAGCGCTTGACGCTGACAGCCCGACTGCCCCTGCCCGATGCTGTGTCGTGTCCGCCTCGTGCTCCGAACCTTCCTGCAGCTTCTCCTCTGGGAGCAAACGCCAAAATGGCCTTGGAGCTGTCCCCAAGACGCCGCCCCGTCCCGTCACCTTCCCGCCCGCCACACGGCCTCCCCGGGCACATCCCAGGCCCGGAGCTCTGGGCCCCCAGGCACACACGTGGCTGGCGCCCCACGTCTCAGGGAGCCCGCCACACAGACACCCATCGGCGCCTCGGCCACCCCCACCGCACCGCTCACGCCCAGAGCTGCAAGATGCAGCTCAGGACGGCCAGTTACATTTGAATTTTAAATCACGTTTAACACAAACGTGCCCCATGCAGTATTTGAGACCTATCTATAGGAAAAAAAAATTATCGTTGCTTACCTGAAACTCAAACTCAACTGTTCTCTCTTTTTCGATGCTAAAGCTGGCATCCCTCCCCACGCCCTTTACCCGACTTCCTTTTCTTTCTGTAATTGTCACTGCCTTAACGTACCGTGTACCTCGTCCATCCGTTTGCCAGAATTACAGCTGGAGCAGTCGTGTCTGTCGAGGTCAGCGTTGTGTGCTGGTTCCTAGAACAAAGGCACTGAAAACCCAGCGAGGGACGAGGACACCCCAGCTCCCTGGCTGCGGGGCTGGCCCGGAGGGTGGTCAGGACACAGACGCAGGTGGTCTCCTCCCGGCGAGCGGTTCTAAACACGTTTTAAGGATGTGCGTTTTTTACCATTTTCTTTCCTCGCCTCCTACCTCCCCTCCCTTTTATAGAAGGATATTTCACAGATGTGTAAGTGGAGAAGTAAAAAAAAAAAAAAAAACCTGCTCTTTTTGACCGTTCTGAGCACGAGAGAAAAATAACAAAGTCACCGTGTGTCTGCGAGCCAGAACACGCCGGCCTGGCTGAAGAGTATTTTCAACATTTTCTCCTAAGAAATTGAAACCCGAAAGATTCCCAAACACACCCTCCATTCTGAACAGACTGACCTCCCTTCTCCCCCGTGAATCTGCGCGCTCATTCTGATGTGCATCTGATTCCCTGGATTTCCTTCCAGATCCTTCTACGTGAAAGACCCGCTCGGCTCACTCTCCCCCTTCTCTGACCTCCCAGAAGCAGCTCGCCAGCTCCTGCGGCCGAGTCACCCCTCTAACCTCTGGTGACCCTTCGCCCAAGCCGAGAGTCCCTTTCTATTCTGTACTGTATAGTTTTCGAATTTTCACTTCTAACGTACAGGAAAAAAAAAAACCATAATACACACTCGGTAAACCCAGATGGAACAAATGTTAACATTCTGCCATATTTTCTTTATCTGCTCTGATCTTCTGAATAATGCTTCTGAAAGACCTGGGAGATTTGGGAGAAAGAGACACCCTTCACCTACACAGAAAATTTCCCAAGGACTGAAGTGACATGTCATTCCGCATCCCGCCACACATGGTCTTCCCCCCTGAGCTGTGCCGTGAGCCACGTAGTATACGGAAGTGTCTGGGTATGACTATACGTTTTATAAAGAGTAAGAACTCACACTTGCATTTGTATTGCCTAGAATAGACCCCGGAAGGCATTTAAACCCTTTTCCTGTTTAGAAATAAAAGGGCAGCTCACTGCTGGCGTCCACATAACATCGCACACAGGAACGCTGCGTTTTCTAGGACTTGACATTTTCAGAGATCGGGAATTACTATATATTGTAAATGGAAATACCACTACTAAAAACAGAATGTTATAAATAGAATGATGTCATTTGTCCCCAGTGACTATCGATGTACCAGAAAGATGCAGAAATAATGGGAGCGAGATCTTTCGTGGCGAACTCTGAGGGTGAGGTGAGGACGGGGACCTGTGAGTCGTCTCGGGGCAAACGAGGGATGATGGAGCATCGGATACCTGACGAGAGAGACCCGCTACCATTTTACCCAAAGACCCAACATACCTCCGAGACGTGCAGAAAATACTGAGCCTTTTAAAGTCCCATCGGTCGACAAACATCGTCTCGTTAAATGAACTGGTAACAAACGAGGCCAAGTTTCTCTCTGTAATTCTTTATTAAAAATATTGCTGTACACATAGAGACTGAAAACAGGATTAAAGATGAATAACCCATATTGGGACCATGACGTCAGAACTTAACCTACTGGTGTTTTTCAGGGACGTTTTCGTGACATCCAAATGACATCCAGAACCAAGGTCAAAAGCGAAAGACAAAGGTGCCCTCGAAACGATTTACGATGAAGTAAACACAGCAGCCGAACTTCAAGCAGGTGGAAGAAACGGAAGTGACCACCACATGATCCGAGGGCTGTCCTTTCTGTGCTCCCTCTGCCATGACAGGAAGGTCCGGGGAGTTCACACCCCCCATGCGACTATTCTCAGACACCAAAAACCTTCCTATGAGTTAAAAAGACTAACTTCCAGACAACCTCTTACATGGAATCACACTATGGGAAAGAGGTCTCCCCCAAAAACACCCCAGCAGAACCAAGAGTTCTACTGACAACCATTCCCAATAAAAACGAAGTGAAAAATAAATATAAAACAAAGCTTAAAAAAAAAATACGTATTACCTGACACCAACTGTTTTCTGGCTGACAATATTTACCCATGAAAACGTATCAGCTGTCTACCTTTTATATTCAACCAAGTCCTGAGGTTACTAGGGGCTGAAGCGAACTAGCATTTACGGTGCGAACGTCCTGGGTGTGTGACTGGGTCTGCCTCGCACAGGGCGCTTTGCTGGTCTGATCAGAAGGAGAGATTCGAGCCCTGGTTTACCCCCGTCCTTCCTTAGCTTTCACAAAACATTGGTCCCCAAATTAAATTTTCAAAAAGTTCCCAGGCCCCAAAACTAAAATAGATGATCCCCTTTCATTTTCAAAGAAAACAATATTGGAAAAAATCTCCAGCCCGCTTATAAATTAAGCATTTCATATTTCTTCTAGAATACAAGTAGTTCTTTTTTGTACAAAAGAATTACAATATGATTTGTCAAAAACATATAAAAAGACAGCTGCTCTTCCTCAAATACATGAGCTAATGATAAAAGACTTTTGCACGTCAAAGTCTCCAAGTTCTTGTTCCTTTTGCATAAAAAGAACAATGTGGTGGCAAATGTTAATTATCCCTTGAATAGTGAACATTATGTTCCTTTAAAATCCATCCAGATCAAACGCGATCATCGATTTCCTCTGTCCCTCAGCCACTGATGCCGCCGCACGGGTCCGGGGCGCCCGTCACCGCGTGGCCGGCGTGGTCCTCGTCCTCGCAGCCGTCAGCTGGAGGGAGGCGCTGCTTCTCGCCCGGGTCTCAAGGCAGAGAGAATCACTTTAAAGCTTATAAAAAGTGGACAGAGAAATATTAAAAACTTCTCTGAAAGCTACAAACGAGTGTGATCATTAAGACTGGAGACCGTGACATCGGCTGTGAGCGCCTGGGCGCCTCCCCGGCCTGTGACGGTCCACGCCGTCGTCACAGCTGCGTGGTGAGCACCCAGTGCTAGTGAGACATTCAGTGCTGGGGAAGGAGAGAGTCTTCATCACTGGTTTTTACGAAAGAAAATTCCTATGGATTTGGCAGTCTTCGGTATCAAAGTATAGGTATTTCGGTAACTAGAAATTCCACGAACACCCAAGTTTGGCGACAACTGCGCGTCCGAATGCTAACGCAGTGCAGAGGGAAGCGCCAAACTCCTGAGATGGACTTCTTCAGGAACGTCCCGCACAGTCAGGCTATCATCAAAAGTTCTATGACTTTGGGCTAAGCAGCGACGGCGAAGGCACGGCAGAGGGTTGTCCCCGGGTTCGGGCTGTCCGGGCCCGGCAGGCTCTCGGCGCCAGCCCACGGCCGGGTTCGGTTCGGCCTCTGAACAGGGTCTCTGCGGAATCCAGTGTAAAGAACCATGACAAGGCTGTGGGTCAGAGAACAGGGCTTCGGACAGAGAAGCGAACTGGAAACACGCGAAAGCCACTTGCTCCTGCACTGCGGGCCTGTGACACAATTTCTTAAGTTTCTTCTATTTCAAAAAAAAAAAGAAAAAAAAAAAGAAAAAAAAATCACAGAAAATGTGAGTGTATCTGACTAGCAGAAAAACACTGTTACAAAAGGCTCTGGCTGAGTTTGGAGCAGGGAGCTCGAGCTGCCCCTTCGGTTCCTGTGTGTCCAATTTGTAGTCAGAAAGGGTTTAGATCAAGTACCGGGAACTCGCTTCCGACCGGCCACTGACGTTTTCCCCGTGTGTTCCCAAACAGAACGAAGCCAAACCCCGCGTCTCAGCCGGCACGGCGGCGGGCGGCACACGCCGGGGCCGTCCCCTCGCCGGGCCGCCCTCGGGGACAGGAAGGCTGCCGGAGGTGTTTCCCAAAATGTCCTCGCAACAGAGTCCCTTAGTAAGCATACGACGTGGCGCAAGTTCAAAGATCAGAAAAAAGTCTTAAAAAAATGAAAATTAGTGCATATACAAGTGGAAGAGAGAGACGCTGGAAGGCCGTCACCGCACGGTGCGCCTCGCTCTGCCACGCACTGTGCGGACGCGGCCCAGGGCGAGGGCCACTCTCGCCTTCAAGTAACGGTGGGCGTGACAGGGGCGCCCGCGGCTCCGCCGGCCGCTTCCCGGGGGAAATGAGGTGATGACCGCGGGCGGCTGGAGTGCGACCCGCTGCCGGGCGGGCCCCCCCGCCGCGTGGCGTCCCGCGTGGCGCCAGCGAACACTACACCTGACCGTTGGCGGCTGCGATCAGCTCCTGGAAAGTGTTCTCGAAGCAGCGCTTCAGGTCGCTGTAGGTCACCACGAGCACGCTCTTCTCGTCCTGGAGGTGAGGCTGATCTTCTCGGGCACGCCGGCGTCCAGCTGCAATGAGGAGAGGCAGAGCGTGAAGGGGCCTGTCACCTTCCCCTCTGGGGCTACGTGAGCAGCTCACAGCCCTAAGTGGCACGCACGCACGCACGCGTGTCGGCTCACACGCACGTCTTTCCTTTTTTTTTTTTTTTTTGCCTTGAGCAAAACATAACGTTTATTAGAGGCAGATACAGAGAGAAGCGACCAGCTGGCCGCGTCAAACAAACTCTAAACGCGCCAGACCCCACCCCAGGGGACGGCCCTCCCGGCTCCCCGAGGGCACGAGGCAGCCCTGCTGGGCGCCTGCCACCTGCACGCTGCCCCGTCCCCCGCCACCCGCCACGCTCCCCAGACTCGTCTGCGTCCCGTGCCACCGGGCAACACTCAAGTTCATCATTTCCCCCGTTTCGCCCAATCATTTTTGTATCACGAACTACAACGCAATGAACACACTCGTCTACTTATTTTTTTTCTTCTACGGAATTACCTCCTTAGGAAAAAGACTTATTTACAGCTTAGTCCGTACAGCAGCCGCCGACCGAAGGGCGTCAGAGGGCAGCTGGGGAGTGGGACCGGCCGGGGGGGTAGGGACAGGCCGGAGTGTGGGGACCAGCCGGGGAGCGGGACCGGCCGGATTTGGCACTAAGATTTTAAGGAGGTCTTACAAAGCACAAATGCTGATCCTCAGTCCATCAAATAACGTAATAATGGTTTTCACTTTATTTTTGTTCACTTTCAATGTGCATTTTTCCTTCTTTCTTTATTCATTCATTAAAATGTTTAAAACCAGTTCTGAAGACTCACACTTCCATATCATTTTACCGATTAATTTCAGTCATTTCTACCAAAATAAATGATGTAAAATTTTAATTTACATATCATCAGTAAGACCATCCAACCTTTTAAATTACCCTTTAAAATTCAGAATCCGAAATAAATTTCATTTACTACCACTTGTATGATGAAATAAGTTTTCTTTAAATTTGCAGTTACCCTGATTCATTAGGAAAATCCTCGCTGAGATGTCTGCCACAGCGCACGCCATCGGGCCCCCGTCCGTGACGTACACTGTGGTCACTGAGGCCCTGATGCTACGCGTACGATTTCCTAAGATCTCACAGAATTATTCTCCGCTCACTGCTCTCAAGAAAAATGTTTTTTCCTTACGGGAAAAAGGCAAATGAGTACATAAACCATTCTGGATTAGTTCAACGGTACATACGGTTTGGCTCTGTCTGAATGTAGGTTACTGACGATACTCTCTGAAGAGTTTTAAGGAAATACAAACGAGGCAAAGTGGTGCTTAAACAAAACACCAGGACAGCTCCCTGGACGGCCGCCTAGCACCGTCAGCAGTTCCAAATCACGGCCAGAGGGGCGTGTCTCCCGGATGGACAGCTGACGGATACCAGGGCACAGCCAGAGTAAAAGGCTTTAAATTCCAGGGCCACACACAGCCTCTGCCACAGAGTCTTCTTAGCTTGCAGGCTGTATGAAAACAGGCCACCGCCCAGATCTGGCCCGTGGGCCGCAGTGCGCTGACCCGCTGCAGTCACAGACCTGTCCAAAGGCGAGGCCTTACCTCTGGACACCCATTCTAAGCTCCCTAACTCCACGAAGTTCATAAGGAAAACGCATTTCTTCCTCCTCTGCACACTGCACCTGCCTTTTTAAATACAGAGCTCACCTCTCAAGCAAATGTATGACACACCTTCACCGACTAAATTCATCCGACCACCTTACTCTCATTTACAACACAGGGCCTACGATGTCACCAGCTCCAGCTTCTCATGTGCCCGACACCTGCTGGATGCGCACCTGGGGCAACACCTGCTGGGTGCACACCTGGGTGACACCTGCTGGGCGCACACCTGGGCGACACCTGCTGGACGCGCACCTGGGGCCAGCAGGAAATGAGCTGTAACATGCAGGACCTCCAACATGGCTGACAGCACCTTAGAATTCAGCTTTTTAAAGTCATTTAAGCACAGATTATTTTTGATTTTCCTACTCGCTGTTTTATTCAACATAACAAAAAAAAAACATGTAAATAAAATACAGTATGAGGAGAAGGTAGTCATTTTGTGACATTTATCAGAATAAAAAGCTCCACAATAAAAAAAAATTCTAAAGTTATTCACGCAAGTGTTAAAAAAACCCTCCATTTCTAAAAATTTAGATACACCTAAAATTATTACTAAAATGTTTTGCAGGACACAGTAAAGTACATCTTAATTTCTTAAGTCTCTTAGTATTTGTAGAGGATAGGACTCTACAAGCCGCAGACAGCATTATGATTTAAAAATCAATACAAATTACCTTGTTAAGACAAGAAATGATATGACTGAGGTCAATCCAGGGAGCGCCGGCTTCAGTCACCTGATGAAAAAGATGATCCCTAAACAGTTTCAACAGGTACCGGTCTCCGGTCTCTGACCAGGTGGGGTCCTTCTGAAACCTGGAAGGTAACATTCACCTCAGTAACTCGTCCGTATGCCGCATCAGCCATGTGCTTATTCTTCTCCAAAAAAAACCAGAGGTTTCTGTGTCGTCCCCCCCCGCCCAGGGTCTTTTTTAATCCCGGAGGCTGTAAGGTTTTATTTTTCACATTTTAATCCCAGATTGCTCAGATTTATTTTTAAAAAATCATCTCACTGAACGTGCAAGCATGTGAAGAGCAGTTTCTAATTCTCAAGGGCGATCACCCGTGTCCGACCTGGCTCTACGCTCACGTCCTTATTCGGGCCCTCACACGAGACAAAGGGGGGAGGGGGGCAGCAGCTTCAGACGGCTTGAGGAACAGGCCACAGAGACGGTCTCTGCTCCCTCCCACCCTCAGGTCACAGAGCGGAAAGACGGGCAGGCGTGTGATCGACTTCACTGGTGAGATCAGAAAAATGTGTAGGACACCAAGACGGGTCGGTTCTGGGTCCCTGATCGCCCGTCCGTTCTCAGTGACCTTTGGCATTTACGGTCTAACAGGGAAAACAGCAAATAACCAAAACGAGTCCTACCGGCATATTTAAAGAATGCTGTTAAGAAGACGGAATAGGCAGGGGAGAAAGGGCGCTGGGGCTGGGGGAGGGGCTGGGGGACAGAAAAGACAGGGACAAGAGAGAGGAGGAGGAAACTAAAGGAAAATAAAGAGGCAGAAGCAGGAGCGGGGAGAGGGCGGACGCACAGGCCTGGGCCGTGAACACCAGGCCCGCGCTGGCAGTGGGGTGGGGCGGGGGGTGCCACCCTGCAGGGACACCAGCATGCGTGGGCTTCGCAAAGCCCACGCCAGGGCTTCCAACTACAGCGGATTAACCACTCGCTTCCCTCCATTCCCTCTCAAATCCCCGCCGCACTGACAGCGAGTGTCTTCAGAAAGGCACAGCCACACAGGGACAAGGGACAGAACCAACGACGGCAGACAAGGAAGGTGGACGCAGAGAGGCGGCGCTGCGACTCAGGGGACCTGAGACACTGAACTGCGGTGCCACAGGGGATGTGGCAAGGGGCGAGGCCATGCGAAGCCACCACTCCACGCGGCCCGCCACCCCGCACCGTCGGGCACCATGAAGGCACCGGGGGACGGGGAGGCTGGCGCAGCAGAGGGGACGAAGGGCTCTAGACACAGCACAGCCACCTCTCATCTCCGCCCCACGTCCGCCTGGCATGATCTGCCCGGAAGGGCACCGGACACGTCTCCAGAGCGGGAGCCAGGACATCGGGCCGCGCAGGACCTGAGGCGAGGGGGAGGCTGCTCGGCCCCCGCCGCCCCCGCCTGGCTCCCCAAAGCGTGGCCATGGGGTTACGCTACAGGCAGAAGCCTAGAAGGCGTTTTTCTGGAGATTTGTCCAACAGAAACCCTGACAGAGAGTCTACCAAAACCAAAAAACAATCACACCTGACTTGTCCGGATCGCTGCTTTAATGGGCATCCTGCTCGGTCACAACCCGGCCCCAAGGGGGGCTTCTGTTAGCTTTTCGGGACCTCGCTTCTAACACAAATGGACAGCCAAGAATCAGAAATCCTTTGGAGAATAAAACAAAACAAAGCAAAGCAAAGCAAATTCTTGTTTCCTATGAGATAGTCCGGGGACAGAACAAAACCGAAAAGCAAACACCTCTAACCACCGGCCTCAGAGAAACAAAATTAGACGCGTATAAGAGAAAACACTGAAAGCAAAACGTTCTTGAAAATGAAAAACATTGCAGAAGTTTAAAAATTCAAAGGATAAGGGAAAAAACCTTTAAGTTTAGACAAAATCAGTTGAGACAGAGGCCTAGAAAGTAGAATAAAAGATTTGATGCAAAAAACAGATGAGAATGTTAGAAGATCAACTGCAAAGTAACATCTGAACAACGGGAATTCCCAAAAGAGAAAAGTTATCACAGAAACAACAACGAAGAACGTCCTTTCCCAAGACTGAAAGGGCCCACGTGTTAATTCATCAGAACGAATCAAAAAGCCACACCAAGGCGCATCGGTATGAATTTCTGAACACTGGTGATGGAGGAAAGACTCTAAAAGCATGGGGAGGGAGGAGAAGAATTTGGAAAGAAAATCGCTTTGAATCTGTCTGGAAGTTAAAAAGCAACAAAGAAACGCTTCAAATTTTGAACGAAACTATCATTAGTATTACTCCACTGTGTACCAGAGGCGCCAGCTAACACAGTCTTTAAAGAGAAATTAAAAGTATAGAAATTCAGGAGGAGATATAACTTCCAATATTTGAAGACAGGACTATATACCTGGAAACCCACGAGAATCTACTGGGAAAACTAACCAAACAATAAGGTAAAGGCAGAGTACAAATTTACAGAAATCAGTAATTTTCATATAACAAGCAGTCTAAGAAGACAGATTGGGGTTGGGGGGGAGGACTCCCATTTATAATAGCGACAAGAAAATGCACCTAAGAATAAACTTGGGGGGCTATGACTACAAAGAACAACTTAACACCGAGGAAGACAAAAGCAGACGCCAGCAAGCACGGCGACCCACTGTGTCGGTTAAGATAACCTGACACCTAACAACACAAATGCTCCTCAAGTTCATTAACAAACCTAACATGTTGTCTTCTCTATAAAATACCATCAGGTTTACCGATTTTTAACTGAAACAAGCTGATTCTAGAATTTATGAAGAAAATTTTAAGAATTTTAGGAGAAACAAGATGGGAGCTGTCCGTTCTGGATTTCACCATGTCAATCATTAAAACAGACGCTGCCCTACACCAGAGGGGGAAACCCAGACTTTTCAATAAAAAGCTTCCGGACCACAGCAAAGTCTTCTGGCGGAAAAAAGCTGGAACCACATCCTCGATCCCACATAAATTCCAAATACGTAAGAGACACGTATTCTAGAGGAAGCCATGAGAGAACTCCTTCACAAGCTCACGGTGGAAAAGGCCTTCCTGCCTTCCTGACTATGACTCAAAGCCCACGCGCACGAAGGACGTTTCATCAGACTACATGCACAAATGTCCGCACGGGAAAAAAGGAAGCAGAGTCAAAAGTAAAATGAAAAGAAAAAAGGTCACAACGAGCAAATCTCCCTAGATCATCCTGCACATCAAAAAGGAACAGACAACCCAACTGAAAATAAAGATGGCAAAGGAAATGGACAGACAGGAAAAGAAGACTCAATGAGTTAAAAACACGAAAGAGGCAGGCGACACACTCATGGAGGACACAAGGTCGCTGCGTCTATCAGCGGACAAAGATCCGAAGTCCGAGGGAAGTGCTGCTGGTGAGAGGCGCGCGCCGCCCGCGGGTGCCCGTCCCGCGACGGCCAGCGGGTCGCAGTGCCGTTTCCACTGAGCTGGTAATCACGGCTGTGTTCACGCACACGCGCCATCGAGTACGCTCAAGTCAGCCTGTTTATGCCAGAAAGAGACTGAAAACGACCCGAGTGCCCATCGGTGAGGCGCTGGAGAAACAGCACCCACAGCGGGGACCACTGCCTGGCCGCAGACCACAGGAAGCGCAGCGCGGGGTGAAGAGCACGGCTCTGGGCCCACAGAGCCCGGACGTGCACCCCAGCTCACTCAGTAGTTACGGGACCCTGAACTTGACACGTAACCTTCCTATGCCTCAGTTCTCTGCCGAACGAGGAGGTGAGCACCACCTGCCCCACAGGGCTGTGAGAAGCGTGAAGTCAGGCCACATTTGTAAACTGCTGTGACTGGTGTTTGCTATATGCTAAATGACTTCCAAAATACATCACTGTGAGAAAATAAGCACTATATAGAACACTGTAGAGTTTATGATTTCTAAATGTTAAAACAAGGGGTGGGAGGATGGAAATAAGAATAGTCGTAACTTGGAAAACACGTACATGAAACAAAAAGGCTGGTGGGAGAAACGGGAGGTTGGGGACGTCAGGTATGAGGGGCTTTGTTATGTCACGGAGAACCCTCTTCTACTTCTTAAAAAATGTGTTTATATGTAATGTACTGAAAAGGCTGAATGAACAAAAAGAATTTTCTGAAGACAATCTAGAATTTTATACCCAATCATACTATCGATAAAGTGTGAAAGTAGAATAAAGATATTTTCAAACTGGCAAAGACTCAAAAAACTCACCTTTCTCAGGAAGCTACAGGAGGATGTGCTCCATTAAATTAAAAAGAATAACCAAGGAAAAAAGAAACAGGGTGTCCAACGGAAGGGGGGACCATGAAAACTCCCAGGGCTACAGGGAAGGGGCTGCAGCAGAGTGTGAGCAGACTCAGGGCAGCGCAGCCCAGACAGGACAGAAGGACAAAGGCTCCAGGGACAACTTCCCTAGGGGGAGGGAAAACAGGCGCTGACAGGTTACTATTTCTGACCACACGGAAAGGTGTTCTATAACGGACAGAGTCTGGAATGAACTGGCAGTAAAACTTTTTTCATGTGCTTATTAGTTTTCTCTGTAAGATAATTATTAACTCCTTGAAAACAAAGATTAAAAACAATACAAAAGAAACGTAGTTATGATTACTCCGTAGTGCAGTTGTGAACAATATTTACCTTTAATAATAATGTTGATGCTGACTAAAGACAACTCAAATTCTGTGGGTTAACTGGTACGTGTGTGTGTGTGCACGTGTGTGTTTTCAGTTAAGGGAAGGCGTCTGAAAGATGAGACATCTTCCATGGGACAAAAAGTTAGCTGAGTTAAATATTTTAAAAAATCAAGAAAAAGCACTCTAAGCATACATTTTAGAATAAAGACAAATGCCAGAAGAAACAGCTAAAATGTGGTTCAACATGCTTTCTTCACTCACAAAAATTAAGGAAAATACTGTCTTTTAACTCTGGAGAAAGTAAGTGGACTTGGATTCTGGGGTCCAAAAACTCCCACGCTGTTTGCCGTCGCCTGTCTCCACTCGCACAGGTGACAGTCTGGGCCACGCCGCGGCCACCACACGCGGCGGCCCTGCCCGACTGCACGGTTACGTCGCACACACGTCAGCTCTGCTTCTTCAGCACATGCTCCGCTGTAACTTACAAGCGGGGCAGAACCAAGCGGCAAATGCATAAAACGGCAACGCCTTTCCGATGGCAGCAATGTGGCAGCCACAGAGGACGGGCCTCGCAGGACGTGGGGCAGGCGCGGCGAGATATTCTGAAGTCTCTGATCTAAGTCGACCAGACTTCGAAAAGGAGGCAGGGCAAAGGCGGTGCTGACGCTCATGACGCGTCCCCTCGGGAGCAGGCCACAGCGGAGATTCCTGACACGGCGTGCTTTCTGTATGTGCGTGCGTGTGCGTGTACACGTGTGTCGCATGTGTGTGTGAAATCCCTAAGGACAAGCATGCCAAGGCTGTGATCGTAAAACAGCACCCTGACCACAGGCTGAAGGTCGCTTCACATGAGAAGTTTTCTTTTTCCAAACAAAACCAGTGAGAACAAGGTACACTCATTCTTATTATGCAAAATAGTGCCTCTGATTAAGAACATATTGTAAAATACTGTAAATCCTTACTCCGGCCTCTCATTGATTGTTCCCAATTTTGCTAGAAGCCTAAACAGTCTTCCATTTTGAACCTCCTATAAAACATTTTAAAAAGAGAGAGAATATTAATGTTCCAGCTCACTGAACATAAAAGCAAAAGTTTACAAAAACTCGTATCCTGCACCGATATTACCTTTACACAATAAATCCTAACATCCCCGCCTTCCAGTTACACTTTTAAATGCAACATGTCCGAGTCAGTCAAGAGTTAACACTCAAGACTATGCAACTGGCCATTTTTCAGAATTATTCAAATTAACGTACGTTAAAAAAAAAAAACCCAAGATGATGTTGTTATGTCGCTGCAGCAAAGCCATGAACAAAAGGAAAACCAAATGCCCAGGAAACATGAAATTAAAATGCTGCACGTACGTTTGGGCACGAGGAGTGCGAGTGCGCTCGGCCAAGCGCGGCGTGTCCGCGGGCGCCCTCGCCCCGGCCGCGTGCTCTACCTTGGCCAGGTCCTCCTCGATGACGTCGTTCCGCATCTGGGCAGCATCCAACTGAGTGTAAAAGCGAGCACCGATCATGGGCATGATGTCATTGACACTCCGCATCCGGTTTTGGTCAGTCAACAGATACCTAGCCGAAAGAAAGACGGGTCAGCCGCACGCCGAGCACGCGACTCGGAAGCCACCACGGCCCCCAGCACACAGCGACCGCCGCCCCTGGGGCGCCGTGCGCGCCCAGTGCCTCCCACAGCGCGATCATCCCGCCCCTCTTCTCTGGGAAAGCTTACGCGCCAACGGAGACCTCGGCAGGACCCTTTCTCTACACTTCCGTCGTTCTGACAGCAACACTGACCAGGGCCCCCTGGCGGCTCCCTTCTCAGCCCTCCCCCCAACGTGGGGGATGGGAAGTGGCGCACACTTTCCCGGAGGCGGAAGGGGTGGTTGGGGGTGCAGATTTTCCCATTGCTCCTCAAAAATAAACTCTGAAACTAAAACTGGGTCTTCAACTTGGATAAATCAAATGAGCTTCGGCTTTTTAGTAAGCTGTCCTCTGCTCTGGGAAACTTCATTTAAGCTGTCACGGTACCTTCGTTCCCGAGAAATCTTCATGCACAACACACACATCAAAAGAGACCGATTACTGTCTTCTACCATTATAACCAAGGCAGAACAACATTACATGTTCAGAGGGCTACCTTCCAGAACACAGCAGTTACTCATCACCTGTTACTGCTTATTCTGTGAGGTAAGCCACTTCCTAACCATCACTGAAGCAGCCTCCCATTCTTCAACGCTCTTGTAACTGGCCTTATTTTCTTCACAGGACTTAACATTATCTGCAAACGCCTTACTTGCTCACAGGTTTATTGCCTCCTCCCCAGTAGGGTGGAGGCTCCAGGAGATGGGGGACCTTGTTCAAAGCATCCTCGGTGTCTGACACGTGGCAGGCGCTCTCTTGTTTAATAACATGGGGATAATCTACGTTTCGGCCATTCCTCTGTAATTACTGACACGTTTACATCTAACTCCTCGAACTTAAAGCTGCTACAAGCTGCCTGACTGGCAGGCTGCTTCGCCTATCTTGGTTTTGTCATCTTTCTAATGGGCTAGTAACGGTACCTCATTTACAGGGTTGTTAGGAGAATCAAGTGAATTCATTCATCACATCAGTCAGTCAGAAAGGGCCTGACACGTGGTTCATCGTTCTCTAAATGTCAGTTACTGGTTAAGTGTTAAACTGGAACCTTTTCATTCACTCTCTTCTTAAGGAACGTTTCAAACATTGATACAAATAGGGAACTGTATAATGACTCCCCAGGTCCCATCGCCCAGTTTTATTACTTACTAACGTACGGCCACTCTGTCACATTTACGTCCTTTACTCTTTCACATTAAAGAAACTATGGAGAGTATAATCTGAAATCAGTGATATCCTAGGTGTTGCAAACTAAAGCGAGGAATCACTGCTGTGATGATACGTGAAACAAATGTTCTCATTTCTAAGAGAAATCACTTCACTTGAGTGTTAACAGGACCCGGGTAACACTGGTCCCAGCGCTGTCACAATCACGACACTCATGCTGGCGTCCGGCATGTGTGACAAAGCGCAGGTGTGCGGCCCACACCCCAGGGCTGAGCCCAACAGAAAGCGGACTGTCCCGGCTACAGAGAAGGCCAGAAGGGACAGCCAGAAGCTTCACACGCCTGAGAAGGATCGTGAGCTCTAACTGCTTCCAGAACATAACAGGGAAACTCTCAACCTTGCCAGCCTCTGTCCTCTACAGCCACTGACAGCGAAGGCCCCGCTGTCCGCTCTCTGGAATTCCCCAGGGTTAAGGGTTTAAGGGACGGAGGCGAGAAGTCCTCCTGTGGTGACAGGAGGCCACGGTGGCTTTCTCTGGAGCTAAGTCCCTTTCAGACCTGTCCTCAAGGGCCCTGGAACCTGGCAGGGCCGGAGCGGAAGCCCGGGCCCACGCACGTGCCCTCTGTTGGGTGACATGTGACAGCTCCGCACAGGGCCTGGCGCCCTCCAGCGCGGCGCATCCGACCGAGCTCTCTGCGGGGACGGAAGTGTTCTCAGACGCTGTCCACAGCCACGTGCGGCTTCTGAGCCCCTGAACCGTGGCAGTGCGGCTGGGGGATGAGTTAATTTAACTGTATGTCATTTTAATCAGTTCCAGCTTAAATGGTCCCATGTAGCTAGGAGACACTGAGGCGCTTAGAGGATGCCCTTCGTCCTCTAACCAAACACACCGGCTTATGAATTTATTCCAAAACTGTACACTTTGCAATAAAAAAAATTACGAGTTGTTTAATTGTGCTTTGCCTGATTTTGAACAGTGGGACTAACATAAACAGAATCACTATTAAAAGACCCTATGAAAAGCTATCATATCTCACGTGATCATTATCTACGTTTAATCAAACATTGAAACTTACAAAATCAGATTCTTCAGGTCAGAGGAGTAGTTGATTGTCACCATTCCATTGGCTTCTGTAAATTCTCTCCTGGATTCCTGCCAAAGAGTTGCAAGCCAAAGCCAACACAACTTTCCTAACGATATTCAGATCTGCTTGCTGACATGAAAGAATAAAATAACTTTAATTTTTATCTTACAGGACAGACGTAACACACTGACACTACTGCCCGCAGGACGGACCCCTGGCGGGAGCCGCAGGGCACGGCCCAGGCCCGTCCCAGCTCACGGCCTCAACGCCCCAGCGGGCCGACTCCGGGCCCCGCCCACCCCCCGGGCGGGTCCGCGGCCTCCACGGCAACCCGGCGACTGGCTGGAGCCGCGCCAGACCGCGTGGAGAGGGGCCACTCGAGCAACACAAACACGCAGCTGCTGCCTCACGGCCCTCTTTTAAATTTTACTTAAATAGAACTGATCTGTTATTATTACTGAGAAAACTGAGACTGGTTACCATACACTTCCTTTACTGACCCTACACCTGTGACATGCGCTTTTCTCATTTTCCGTGATGCCTGAACTACAGTGGAGTTTGGAGAATCACTTGAAGAAAATCATCCATTATCTCAAACACAACATCAGCGGCATGACGCCGAAGAATGTTCTAGAACACTGAGAATGCCGAAACCCCGGGCAGCCGTCTGCCAGGGCTCTGCAGGGGACCTCCACGCCTGCGTTTTGTTTTTCTTTTTCTTTCTTTTTGAAGGTTTACCACTCTGAGACTTTCCTTCTGAAGGATTTTCAAAAGACAGCGGTTGGACTGAGGTCGGCTCTCACTACCTATTACGACTGGATCCAGCAAACAAAGCGGTTGCCCCGAGGCCTGCTTGGCAGGTGACTATTAATGAGCACGACCTGGGACAACAGGGCTCAGAATCAGTGCAACTGCCTGAAGGAACTTCTGCAGAAAACGTCCATCATCTCAAAAGCTGAGGTCTTATCTGAATTACCGGATGGGTGTTCATTTACTGAATGCTGATTTGGATAAGGAGTTTTCAAACCCAGCTAAACATTAAAATTTGTCTGAGAAGCTGAAGAAACCCCAGAAAAAGCACCGGTGGCCACCCACCCTCATCCCAGGCCCAGTGTGCGTCTGC
The DNA here is from genome assembly GCA_003508835.1 of Eonycteris spelaea. Lineage (NCBI taxonomy): Eukaryota > Metazoa > Chordata > Mammalia > Chiroptera > Pteropodidae > Eonycteris > Eonycteris spelaea. The sequence goes on along the minus strand of PUFA01000142.1, from coordinate 277,028 downwards.
GGTAATGAAGTTCGTGGGGGTAGTTTTCAGTTCCACAAGAGATTCTGATGTGTGGCCAGGGGGGAACCTGCGCTTTGTGCAATGTTTATAAATGGTGAATCTCTGAAATCAGGTGAGAACTTCAGGCAATCGCCAATGAAACTTTACCACTATACGGCTACCCTTCACGACTTTCTACCCAAATAAAGTATGCGAAAATCCAACTCCTGACTAAAACAAACGGTAAAGTTCACATTAGACATTATCCCAACTAGCATGTGTGATCTGACACTTGGAGCATAGAGCAACAGCCAGGGAAACACCTGACGAGAGAACACACCACTCTGCATCCTCAGGACAAAAGGTGCCTAGGATTCACAGCAGAGAAACTTTGAAACTGCACGCGAGGTGCCAGGGTGGGCGGCGGCATGCAAGGGGCAGTTACTGTGGCCAACGCTGGCTTTCTGGGCGCGCCCATGAATGAGCGAGGAGGGGTCCCCTCCGTGTTCTCAACTAAAACATTCCAAGATTCTTTATGAAATCGTAGAAACGTTGGTCAAGAGAAATCAGCGCATGTAAATGTTAACTGGAAACTCCTATCGGCACTGCAACCTGACGTCATCAGCGAAGCACACGTCGGCATCCATCAGATACCTGTGCAGCTATGCCAGCAGCGGCCGCCCGGGCCTCACAACGGGGGCGTTTTCAGTTCAGCGCCAACCTGAATTGGGGCTGTCCCTGAACCCCCCCGAGGAACACCCCATTGTTCCCGTCACGAGACAGGGAAACCAAAGTCCAAGACAGCTGAGACTGAACGGGTTTAACACATAAGAACACCTGACCGGTACCTCCCACCACCTTCCTAAAGCTGACTAAAGTGGAGTACCCACTTTTAAAACAAAATATACGCGTCACATGATCCAGATCGAATTGCGACTGATTTTTAAAAAGAGGTTAAATCAATCCCTCTTAAGGGTGTTTCACGTGGCAAAAACTCAGGACTCTCTTGCTTTCCCTGCTAAGTATTTTCCATTGTTATTTGCTTCTTACTCCAACTGGTTTTTCCCCCCACTTGTTGAATTCTGGAGGTTTTCCCCCCAACTCATTTTCAGTTTTTCCTGATTCCTGATTTTCTTGATTTTTCTGAGTCTATCTATGGCTCTACTTATGTCCATTTTACTAACAGTCAGTCTCTATTCACGTGTCTGAAACAGACTATGAAAAACAACTACAAGACACAACACTCCCCCCTGACCATCGTGACTCACACCCCCGGGTGGCACTATTTTCATCTCTCCTTTATCCTGCTGTTGGCTATACAAAAACTGCGCCACACACGTGCCCACCCCCGAAAAAAAAAGAAAAAAACTGATCTACCCTTTGCTGTTGAAAATAAAGGGAAGGTGGCAGCGGGCTGAAATGTGGCCTGCATTTATGAATGAAGGCGTGCTAAGTTACCAACAAGCCCCCCCCCCCGCCTGCTTAAAAGCCGTTTGTTTGGAACCCTGGGATTACTTTTCCTTATGAAGAATTTTTTCACGGTAACTACACAACCCATAACCAAAATAATGTGCATTTGCAAAGAAAAAATGGAAACAATACTGCTGTGACCGAGAAAAAAAAAATCAAACTCATCTTTTTCTTTTACTAGTAATTAAAATACAAAAGAACTCTTCACATAATGAAGATCCTGTACGGCTTTTTAAGGTGGACAGGTTTCTAGATATTTGCAGCAGAGGCTGATACACCGATTCTAAATGATGTCGAGTTTCTCCTCAAAATTTAATATTATACTTTATACATGAAGACCACTATTTCTAACAATCAAAATCAGTACTTTAACAGCACAAAGATTATGAAAAAAAATTTTCAGAGCCAATTAGTCATAACTCTGCAGAGATCAGGGAAGCAGCTGGGAAACAAGCGCCCTGGTAAAAAGGGGTCAAGCCCCTCAGGCAGGAGCATCAGACCCTGCCCGCAGCCCCACCAGGTGGCGCTACCAACCAGGACAGCTTGGCTGCGCCAGACAGCGGCACGCGAAGGAACGCGTCTTGGCCATTGTAAAACAGTGCCACAGGGAGCACCGCGGTGCACACGTCTTTTCAAATTGGTGTTTTTCCTTTCCTTTGCATAAATGCCCAAAGTGAAATTGCTGGGTCACAGATATACCCATTTTTTTTTTTGAGGAATTCCCCAGTTTTCCACAGGGCACCGTCGCAGCGCCAACAGTGCCACCAACAGTGCTGAGCCCCCTTCCTCCTCTCCTCGCCAGCACATGCTGGCTGACTTTTCTGACAACAGCCATGCTGACGGTGTGAACATCTCGCTGTGGTTCTGACTGGCATTTCCCTGATGACTAGTGATGCTGAACATCTTTCATGTGTCTGCTGGCCGCCTGCACGTCTTCTTTTGAGAAATGTCTTTTCATACCCGCTGCCTATTTTTTTGATCAAATTATTTAATTTTCTGTTATTGAGTTGTATAGTTTTCCTCTACATTTTGGATGTCAACCCCTTACTGAATACATCATTTGCAAATAGCTCCTCCCGTTCAGCGGGATGCGTTTTTGTGCTGCTGGTTTCCTGCGCTGTAGAGAAGCTTCTAGTTCGATGTCGTCCCATGTGTTTGTTTTTGTTTTTGTTTTCCTTGTCGAGGTGACTGATGCCAGAGAGTTTACTTCCTATGTTTCTTCTCGGATTCTTATGGGTTGAGACCTTACATTTAAGTGTTGAACTCATTCTGAGTTAATGTGCACATGGGGTTCATAGAGTGGTCCAGTTTCATTACAAAAGCCAAGATATGGAAGCAACCCAGGTGCCCATTGATAGATGAAAGGGTAAAATGCGGTACACGTACGTACACACACACACACACACACACACACACACACAGTTAGCAGCAATAAAAAAGAATGAAATCTTGCCACATGAGACGACATAGATGGATCTAGAGGTAGAGGGTATGATGCAAAGTGAAAGAATCAGGCAGAGACGACAAATATCGTATGGTTCCACTTATATGTGGAATCTTAAAAACAAAACAAAACAGTCTCACAGAAACAGAGACAAAGGGACAGCTGCCAGAAGGGAGGGGCGGGGTGGACAAGGACCGGGGGACCCAGGTAATAACGCTGTGATAACTCTGCACAGTGACGGAGGGAGTGTCAGAATTAGTGGGGTGATCACACTGTAAGATGTAAAAATGTCAAATCACTATCTTTTATAAAAAAAGAACTGACGTCTTAAAATGACAGCTGCTGCATCATCAAACGAGGGAAGCACTGCAAGGCCAATGGACGCTCTGGAACGTCACTTTGCACAGCAAGTGTCACTGGCAGGGCAGTACAGGCAAAGGCGGCTACACCTGCCGCTCCCTGCAGAAGGTTCTTACTCTCCTATGCCTTGATTAATCCAAAAATAATAAATAAAGAGCTGAGAACACAATGGGCCTAGAGCCACACTATTATTCTGAAATCAAACAACGCCCAATTCTGATAACGTGTAAGGAGCAAGGCTTTGATTAAGCAAAAGAAAAAATGATTTAGAAAACGGCAATACGACTCTTCCTTTGAAAATATTTAATGTATTCAGATGGTAGTGGACGCCTGTTCTAATGACAGTAAATAGGCGTGACAGGTGTGTTTGTAATATATGAAAGAAGTGAAAAAAGGGAAACTGCATTTAATCTAACTCATTCAGCTGATCATGGATGTTTTAGTCTCTGCTGAGAACAAATTTCCTAATCACATAAACACATTCGGATCTGACCAGCGAGAGTCTGACCCTGTCCTCAACCCTGCACAATCCACCTTGTTAAGGCTTTAAACACCTCACAGTGACTAAGAAATAATGTTCAAACTTTGCATCGAGACCACCCGGACTGAAAACCCTGAAGTACTTTAAAATAAACAAAATTCGTCAAAAAAAAAAACAACGCCCTAAGTTATTAAGTAGTCATGTTAATTCTTACTCACCTGGTATTGAGCCATTAATGCCAACGATTATTATTCTGACTGTTATCAAATGTTAAAACATCAAACACTCCAACACAATTTACTCGCAACCTTTAAAGACCAGAGAATTAAAGAAAATAATTAACATGAGATTTTAAAATTACACAATAGTGGAAATTTAACATTTCCTATAATTTCTGGAAGAACCTCAGACCATTATCCACTCTGACCTCCTCTCCTAGCCCGTATCATCTCTACCAACCACCGTTTTAGAAATGAGGAAATTAAAGCTCGCGTGTCTCAAGTGACAGACCCGAGGTACGTCTGTAACTGATGCCGTCAGGACTGACTCAGACCCCTGACTGCCAGGCCACGGGCCTCTCGCGGCCCAGGCTGCCCCTCAGCCCCTCGCGACAAGAACGAGGCCGCTTCCTGGCAAGTTAGTCACTGCTGGAGAGGGGACCAGTGAGCTTCCCAGCATTCGCCGAGGACATGCCAGGCACCGTTCGAAGTGTTTTACATGTACTGACTCATTCACCCCCTCAACGCTCCCCTGAGACGGGTACCGCGCAGACGTGGGCAGGGAGATGGCGCTGTCTGACTCGGAAGGCACGAGCACGCGGGGGCCCAGGGACAGTAAGCAGTGGAGCCAGGGTGTGAACCTGGCCCCGGCACTGGCCCTGCGCTGCGCGGTTCTGAGTCACAGCCACTCGCGCGGAACGGCTGAGTCGGGGTGTGCGCCCTGCGCCCTCTGCCAGTGGCTTCGGAGCCAGGCCTGGCGGCAGCTGCGCCTTCCCCGGGGGCTGGTTACGAATGCAGGTTCTCAGGCCACTCCGGACCACCGGCTGAGAACTCAATCTGCGCTCAGCGAGCCGCCAGGCGACTGCGAGGCGTGCCGGCCCCTGCGAAGCACAGTGGCACACAGAAAGCCACACTCATGCTCCTTCCACGCCCCCCGAACCACGCACATCTCCCGAACCCTTAAAGATCCTCGGTGAGTAACCAGGCGTTTTACTCAGAATTCGGCATTTTTTAAACTTACAAATGAACTCAAAGTCACAGCAGTTCTTCTGGATGGAATATATGAAAAGGCAGAATTAAAACAAATCATCATTAGATGCTCAGTGAGGAAGCCAAAATGCAAAATGCTAGTACCTTGTCTTGCCAGTTATCAGGATCTTCGTTGGGTCCATGACGCGACAGGCCAAACCTGCCGTGTGAATGGTGCGCAACGCAGAACTCAGCTGGACGATGTACGCCCAGATGAGCGACTCCGGCAACAGGCCCGCATGCTGTCTGGGCAAAGGCCCGTCATGCTGCCCTGTGAAGCAAAAAAAAAAAAGAGAAAAAAGAAAAAAAAACAGACATCCTCATTTAACTCATCAACCAAAAGATTAAAACAGTCAACCCAAAATTAACAAAGTCCATTTATCTTCATGACACGATTTGCCAATTTACACATATGCGTGTGTGTACATGTATGTACAATTCAAGTTTCGTCTATTAGTAAGAATGTTAAAGATGAGCCCAAAGCATCCAGTTCAGGAGATCCACCCTGACACTGACAAGCGGGAACCTCTCTTCTGTGACCATTGTAATTACTGAACAATAAAGATTATTTCAAGACATTTGTCAACTAAAAATATATAAATTCTGGTTAAAAACAGGAACCGCAGAGACTGTTATCTGACTTAAAAGGTGGATAGCGTGCCTGAGGCCTGTTCACTCTGCGGGCTGAGGGAAACCAAGGTGTCCTCCATCGTCTGCACAGAACGTTTCCTTACTCCTCCTCTCAGAGCCACGGCAGTTTGATATAATATCCAATTCGAGGGGACATAAATGTAAAACTGAATGCCACTCATGTGCAATGATGCAAGGCAAAGATGCCCTGGTCCACCGTGGGAAGCGGCCATCTTGAGTCTATCAACTCTTCTAAGTGCCTCCTGATACTATTTTCTGGGTTATTTTCAACCCTCAAATCTGAGCAGGCACATAAATCGAACCTAGATTTTGTCCAGTGGCCCCTTATCTGTAGTTTCGCTTTCTGGAACCTGTGGTCAACCGCAGTTCAAAAATACTAACTTGCCCCAACCACTGACATCGTCTGCTCCCGACCACCAGCCATCGCCATCGTCATGGCTCGATGACCCAGGGTCTCCCGAAGCAGACGACTCTCCTTCTCACGCATCTGCAGGTTGACAGAGCCTAACGCTACGGCACAATGCCTACGTCACCCACCTCACCTCACCTGACCCATGCAGGTAGTGAATCATCCCACAGCATCATAAGAAGGGTCAGTATAATCACATATTTTGAGAGAGACTATATTCACATATTACAGTATGTTGTTATATAATTGTTCTATTTTATTGTTGTTAATTTCTTTCTGTGCCTAATTTATAAATTAAACTTACCAGAGCCACGTACGTATAGGGAAAAACAGTATATACAGGGTTCGTGACTATCCACTTTCGAGCATCCACTGGGGGTCCTGGAACGTATCCCCCGCGGATAAAGGGGGACCGCTGTGTTTCAGAAAATATAACCTTATAGATCCACGTGCCCATGTGGTTGTAAACAAACCTTTTGTGAATCGGGTCTAAAAGCAACACAGTTAAGTGGTTAATTGCGGAGATAAAACACAGCAAACAGGTGCCAATGGCTTGGGATACAATTACCAGGAAAAAGCAAATACAAAATACAAAAACTGCTATCCCTCAAAACTGAACATGGAAACTGGAAAACAGTGTCAAACGACTCAAAAGTGGCTCTAGTGATAAATGGCAAGACGATGTCAAAGATGACTAAAGAGTTTAAGTGAAACTATTTAATAAATGTGCCAGATTCGGTCTCATTACCCACATTTTCTCATTTTAAACTTATCACAGCCCCTACGTGGTATGGTATTATTATTATTTCCCATTTTCTAAATTAGTGTATTTCTTATGCAATTTTTTTGTGCTAAGTTAATAAATTAAGTAGTATAAGAAAACAGGCTTTCATCTATATCTGTGTGAGTTTATACAAACACTGGCTATTTTTTTTCTTTAATATTCACACAGAAAATAGGATTGCCTTGTATTAAAAATTGCTACAAAGTATGTATAGCATGGTTTAGGAAAAGTTACTACTATTCAAACAATACTTTCAAATATTAGAAAAAGGACCAATTCCTGTGAAAATGTGATCATACATAAATAAACAATCGGTCAACACCAAAAACAGAATAATTAAGATTTTTAAAAGCTGAAAAGGAGTGCCATAAATCAACAGGGGTCGGTTTTTCCCCCCTAGGGGACATCTGGCAACGTCTGGAGACATTTTCGGTGTCACAACTGGGGGAAGAAGGTGCTATAGCATCTAGTGGGTAGAGGCCGGACGCTGCTAAATACTTTGCAAGGCCCAGGACGGTCCCCACGAAAATAACTATGCAACCTCAAATGTCAACAAGGCTGAGGTTGAGAAACCCAGCTATAAATTACAGCCAACAGTCATTTCACAGGTGGTGTTACTAAAATAAACTTAAACTACTACAGCTATATTCATCTGTAAAAGTCATACCACATCCCTTTCGGCAAAATTATGTATGCACCTACAGATGACAGGGCAAAAAGAAAAAAATGACCACACTGTATGGCCAGACTTTCAACGTGAAACAGCCATGTAACCACAGTTCTCTCCTTTCAACCGTCAGAAGGCAAAGTCAGGAGGAAACAGAAGTGGTATTTCTGTCCATGATCGGTCCTTAAAGGAGTCAGCATCCAGAAGAAAGTACCGTGTGGGCTCAAGTGTCTCCCTCCCTGGTTTCTCTCAGTACGTATTCGAGAAAATCTCTACAGCATTAAAAGTCATGTAAAGAATGCAATGCATCTGTCCTGCCCCCAAACAAGAAAATGATACACGCCTTTCTGCCCCCCAAATACATAAATTCACAGACATCTCAAAATGAATTTACTTATACTCTGAGATGATTTACCCTCTAATAAACTTCTGTTAGACTGTAATTAAAATATTTTGGTTCTTTGCAATAACTGAACTATATGTTAATTCTTTAAACATTAGGAAGGGGCAAAAAGAGAAAATACTCTCCATTTAAATAAAAGTTACATAACAATTTATCCTGAAGACTAATTCCTTTAGTGACATGGAAACTTTCCTTTAAACAAAAGCATCTGTTTAGCGAAATAATTTCATAAATGATACATGGTCACACTGGACTCTGAGGAAGTCACTAAATTACATTCAGAAAATATAAAAAATAAGGGGAAAGTGTTTACAACAAATTCGAAAATGCAATAGGATCTAGAACAAAATAAAATAAAGAGAACAATGGAAAAGGAAACCAAACCAAACCAAACCAAACCAAACCGGCGAGACTAAAGAAACACACCGAGGGTTCACAGTGGCTGTGTTTTACGTGGTGAAGCTACAGGGGTGGTTTTTCAATTTACGGAATTTTCCAAATCATCTCTATTCCGAAAGAATTACATTTTTTAAGAAAACAGTTCTTAAGAGGATAAATCTTTTACCATATTATATTGTTTTTAAATTTCAGATCCTACGGGAGTCTTTCCCAACCCATTTTCGTCTTGTCTATGCACGTGATACGTTACTTCTTAACTTGTTACACGTACACCCCACTTCTTAAGGCGTGTCTTTTGAGAATGTGATAGGGTCTTTAAGCTGAATGACTACAGGGATAATTTCGCATGTATTTATTTGCAAATACAAAACTGCTCTTCCACAGAGCAAAAACACTGATCAAAATAAAGCTGGCTCGCATCTCTTTCTTACCCCACTTTCTCTTTGTGAAATAGGCGTCAGCGTTAGGGTCATTAAAGTGTCTGCTCATCAGAGTTTCTCCTCCAGCATGGAAATCATATGCAAACACAAGAGCTTAAAACAAAACACAAACACTCATTACTGCGATCTGGCTTCCGAGAGCGAGGCCCACAAGCAGAAGGACAGTTACGAATTACTCACAAGGCTCTGCAAATGCTTTAGTGGTAAATACCTCACGCAAGGTTACAATATTTGAGTGCTGAATTTTTTTCCACATGTCGACCAATACCATGCACTTTGTGTTAACAAGACGAAAACCTGAAAAAGAAAAACGTTTCCACTAAACTGTAAATGCCATCTCCTCTTACTCCATCAGAAGTGTGAATAAAAAGCCACGTTATACACAGCACTTACGAGATACTAATTTCCAAATGAAACGATACATTTAATTTATCATCCTTTCAATGCATATATTAAATTTATTCGGAAATGTCTGAATAATCTTAGCCTCAATAACACGCTTCTAAAAGAGGGTAATTTATCTTCCTTACCATGAATCCTCCGAAGGCAGTATGGTAGATCATCTTTGCTATTTACGGCTTTGTAGCAAGATGTAATGTATCCAAAATTACTTGATTTCTGTATCCGGTTGGGTGGTGGCAGTGGTTCTAGAGGGAACAGGCTATGGTAGCTGTCAACTTCTGTGGGGACTGCTAGAGTGATTCACAAGGAGATGGCTTTTAACTTGCAGGCATGCGCAAATCTCTCAGAGTAATACAGAAGAAAAATCTACAAGCACTGGTATCAAAACATACTTGTATCAAAGAACAGTGTCAACATTCATAACAATCTTATAAAACAAACTGGCTCCACCATCAATAAAATAGTCATTATAAAAAAACCAAAGAGCAACTAGATGTCACACACTCAAAAATGTCTTTTATAGCACAATAAAACAAACATTAGAAACATTTTATCACTTAGACATTAAACATTTCTGATTCTGATACTGAATAAAATCAAGATAGATTTTGTTTCTCCAACATTTTGTTTTGTATAAAACATATTTAGACAATAGCATTAAGCTATGAATTCTTGTTTTTAAAGCATTAACATATGCATTCAGTGAAAAAGCACAGTTTTAATCTTTAGCAAAATATAAAAGAAAAAAATTCTAAAACAACTTTAATGCCATGCCGGCCACATTCCTCGAAGAAAGGAAAATTATGATTAAGGAAATACGATGCATTGGGATTTGCTCATGATACTCCGTTAGGCATTAAAAACTGATTAACTTGAATCCCAATTTGTTGTTTCTTATAAAAACTAGAAAGTTGTATGGGAAAATGTATTCAGTGGCTGGTTTTCCTACAGAGTACAGGCAATTTATTTCCCTTTCTTTACTGCTCCCTATTTTCTAGAACAAACATGTATGAGTTTTACAACCCAAAAAGACACGTAGTTTTTAATGCTTCAGACACAACCAACTGTATTTTCCAATCGGACAGCTTCCCTTCATTAAATATCTCGAATGACTTAGGCACACTCATGATATTTTGAGTGAAAAGCAGATAAGTGAACATGCAGCTTATGAACAGAGATCCTTCCAGAAAGGACCATGGCAGAACTTCCACGGTGACCGCTGGCTGGGAGGGTTCTCCCCTCTTCTCTACCCTGTCCTGTTTACCAAACTTTTACCACAAACTTGTTTTAACACTATTCTTAAAGCATGGCAATAAATCTCTTTTAAAAAAACTCACAAATATAATTGGTAATTTTTGACCTATACCTGTCGAGAAATCCAGGTGGAACCCAACTGGGAAAACTCTAATCCCAGGATAGGTTCAAAAGGACCCCTCGAATACCACACTCACTGCCCCTGAGTTCTCGAGACGACTGGAGACAGGACTCGCTAGTTCCTAGGTAAGTGGCTGCCTTGTGGGGCGGGGGAGGGGGTGCAAACCCAGGCTCTGATCCCACAGTCTTGTGCTCTTGACCCTTGGGGGCCGTTCTGGCCACAGCGTAACATCGACCGAGAGCAGCTTCTAGCCAAGGCCAAGCGGCACGCTCTACTGAAATGAAGGTGGTGTGAGGGGGCTGGACACGCGAGCGAGCAGAGCTTCAGTTCTGCCCATTTGTTATTGATCCGGATGATCAGTGTAATATCCACAGATGATCAATTTTGTTTCCCAGCTATTCCATCAGGGAAGTCATTAATTTCAAATTCGTAAAAATGTAGCGAGTACCTATCGTGGGACTGAGTCCCCAGTGATGAATTATCAAGAGGCTTCGAGATTCACATGAAATGTAACACGAGGCGAAACGGCTATTAAGAAAGCACGAGCCAGCACGGCCTGGTGCCCAACCCTGAGCTCCCTCGGGATCTCCTAGTGGTCCCGAAGTCCGTCTGCGGGCCCAGCCGGCATCTGGTCCGGCAGGTCCCATGTGGGGGCCAAGAACTGCAACACCGCCAAGCCCCAGGGGTGACGGCAGGTGCGCTGGGGCCGGGACCCGCTCCTGAGAGCCACCGCCCATGTGCGCCCAGAGAAGGAGCCTCCTGAGGACACGGGGAAAGGTCTCCCGAAGGCCTGCGGCTGCTTCCCCCGAGCTGTGATGAGCGCGAGGGGCGCCGTCCAGGAACGGTGACACCTCACAGGGTGACGCGGGACCGCACGGGACGTGCAGGGGGCAGATGGAGCTGAGAGGCAGTCAGGGTGAGAGCGGAGGGAAATTCAATGCCACACAAGGACCTGGAACTCACTGGCACGCGTGGCACTGATGGCATCAGCATGAGGAAGAGATCACGGCGGGACGAGGAGCTAAAAGCCTCACTCTTGGCCTGCTCGGCCCTGCGTTTACCGTGAGGCGGATCACGCTGAGCCCCGCACGCTGCCGGGGGACCTGCGCTGCGGCGGAAAACCGTCACCCCGGGCGGCGGTCCCCAGCCTTCCCGGTGCCAGCGCCCGGGGCTCCCATGAGAACCTGGCGCCTGAGGACCGAGGCGGAGCAGGGGCGGTGACGCCGGCGCAGAAGGAGCTGCTCTCCCCGCCGCCCTCCGCTGCCTGTCTCTCTTCCTTTTTCACAGTTTTGTTACATCTGTTCGCACTCCTCCAAAGCGTATCGCGTGTGTGCCTGTTCTGCACGTTTACGCATAGAAACAGGTGTTTAGGCAAACTAAGGAAACACAAACTTGAGTGACCTTTAGAGAAAGGTATCGTGCTGTACACAGTCACTTTTTTGCCTCATGTCCCAGCGCTGCGCGCAGCACAGCCCCACGGAGCCTGCTGTGCGGCATCCCCTGCCTGACACCGTCACGGCTGCGTCACCCCGTCCTTCAGATGGCCCGGGCCTGCCCGAGGTTCCCGCTGCTGTGAGCGGGCGTGTGCCCACAGCCCGGAGCAGGGCTGCTGGCTCACGGGGCAGGCGCGTGGACCCTCAACTCCAGTTTCCCCAGTGCCCACAGGTTCGCTGACTCACGCCACGGACGGCCACGTCCTGGAGAGCCCATGGGTCTCCCCACTGCCTCCACGGTCAGGCTTCGAAGCAGGATGCTATTTGTACTTCCCTCATCATCAGTGACCTTCGACATCTCTTCTTATATTTACTGATCATCAAAATTTCCATTTTCTTGAAACGCCGACTCCTATCCTTTGGATGATTTGTTTTTCATATTCTTTGCCAGCTGTGTAAGTATCTTCTTACAAGTTTCTTCTTTCCTACAGGTATCTTTGGATTGTTTTAAGTTTTAATTTGCTGGAACTTCCCAGTATTTTTTTAAGTCTACAATCTTTGCATTGTGTATAGAAACTCTTTTCCTACTGAAACATTCAATCAATTCGTTTATATTTCATAAGAATTTTTAAATTTTGCTTTGTAAGCTATTAACCTATTTGGAGTTGATTTCTGGATGCGGTTTGAGATCATGATCCGATTGTATCTTTTACCATAACGAAAACCATTTTCCAGCGCTTTCCTTCCGCGCGTCCCCCATGGGCTGCGTCTGGGCTCTCCCTAGTCGGCTCCATTCACTGATCCGTCTAACCCAGCATCATCACCACGTCACTGTGGTTACTGGACACGACACAAACCTCTCCTCCCCCAACACGCTCAGATTCCTGGTCATAATTCTCAAAGTGCCTTGGGTAGTCTTGGCCCTTTTCCATTTGATAAATTTTATCACATACTATGAAAAGCCCTGTTATGTTGTCATGTAATTAAAAAAAAAAAACAAGGACCAAACCTTGATTAGAAGCTTGGAACTTTCAGCCCTACGCCTACAGCACGCAGGCAGCGGAGACAGAGTGGACGCTGAGTCAATCAACATCCTCACGCAATGACACTCCCACACAACCGCCTCAGTGGCGAGACTCAGAGAGCTCACACACTGGTGAACACGCCGAGGCCCTGGGAGGGTGACACACCCAGAGGGGTGAGGAAGTCCTCCCCCAACGCCTCGCCCTGTGCCTCACTTCCACGTGGCTGTTCCTGAGCCATGTCCTGTATGGTGAACCAGGAACGGCACGTCAGGGCCTTCCTGAGCTCTGTGAGTCATTCTAAGCTCCCGAGCCCGAGCGGGTGGGTTGCGGAGACGCCCGAATCTGTAGCGGGACAAAAGAGTGGGCAGCCCAGGTACCCCACTTCAGCTAGCGTCTGCAGCGGCAGTAATCTTGAGGGACTGAACCCTTAACGACAGAACTGTCAGCACGAAGCAGGGGTCAGAATCATTCTGAGTAAAAACAGCTCACATGCTTTGACTAGAATTATACTGAATCTGTAGATCAGATTAGAAAAATGACACCTTAATCGTTAAGTCTCCTATTCATGAATACAGTGTTTCACTCTATTTATTATCTTTACTACATCGTAATAAATCTCCCCTATAAGATCTTACACATCCTGTGTTGTATTCGTTCCTCAGCACGGATATTCTGAAACCACTGTCAATAGCACCTTCTCTTTTATTTTAAAATCCCTGGCTACTGGTCTATAGAGATACAACTGACATGTATCAATCTTATATCCAGCTATTTCCTAAACTTTATTATAATTTCAAATTACAGCTAACGTACAGTCACGTGATTTATACACACTTAGCCATAAAGACTAGAAAGGCAAAAATAAACCTATTTCTTCTTCCTTTTTCCTTTCGCCCTTACTAGGGCCTCAAAGACAGCGCAAAATGATCAAGGGACAAGCCCACCCGGAGCACTGCAAAGGCCACGGCAGGTAAGTTCCGGCCCGTCTACACTGCAAAGGTCGGTCTGGAGACTTGAGAGCCAGACGCACGCCTTTTAATCCTTTAGCAGTCAGGAGGATGCGCAGCGGACTGCGCTGAACCCTGGATGGCGGCGCGGTGTCAGAGATGATCTGCACAGCGAAGGTGCTGCTGTGCACTGCTGACAGGGCTCTGCTGGATCACGCCACAGTCACGCTTGCTCTGAACAGAATAAGCTGGAGAAAGAGGCTTTAATGTTCTCTTAGAGACACTGTGGTGTCGTCAGATAACCCTGGTTTCAATTCTGACTCAGTCGGCCAATTACTAGCCGCGGGTCTTAAAGGCAAGTTACTTAACCTGCCTGTTGACTTAGTTTTCCTCATACGTAAAATGGAGACCATAATATTAGTACCTACGTCACGGGATTTTTGTAAGTGAGAAAATAAGGCATAAAGCATTTAATCAGCACACTGCAGTCTCAGAAATAATACCAATCACTTTCCTTTCTGCTCGGGACCCTGTCATCCGGTTTCAGAAGACAATACTATTCCAGCGCACAGTGACCTAAGTCGCCATGAATTCTAAAACTATCTGACTTTTTTGAGGAACTAAAATATTGTCACACGTAGCACTGCTTTAAATAAACTAGATGATCAGTGGCATCTTGGAACTCCTGTCAACTAGTCGCAAATAAACATATTCATAAACGGGAAGTGCGAGTTCACGACGTGCAAACACGCAGGACCACGCAAGGGGCGTCGTGTCTTTGGAAAGGAGGTGCGAGCCGACCGCTTTACCTGGCATGTCTGCTTGATCGATCTGAGCCATCGTTATCAAATGTCTGTTAATCAGCTCCTAGAGGAGAAAACAAGTATGTTTACGTCTAAACCCAGCTTCTGAGACCTGGATTTCCTAATGTAATTAAATAACCTAAGTATTAATATTTCATGAAATAACATTGCTAAGATCAGTAAATGTTTAAACTCCAGCCCGGATAGGCCTGCCCCTAATTAGGGCTGTTTAAGTGATCGCCCTACAACCCACAGCATATAACCAACTCTGGCTGGAAACTTAGGTCCATTCTAAGCTGGTTAATAACACACTGATGAACCTCACACTGCTACAACTTCCTTCTGGGAAACAAAGTTTTTTCTGAGAATTATACGTAAAATGAAATTCTACATATCGAGTAATACCTAACAAAAAATTATTTTATAAAATTTGCTTTATAGAAAATAAGGTTTTTCTGGGCCAAACTACCTAATCTTGACCTATAAAATTAGCAAAAGTTAGAAACCATTTAATTATTTATATATTTCAAAGAAAGTTTTTGATGCACGGCATACGAAGTGCACACAGATGGCCCATTTAAATTTCTGTGTTTTAAACCCTAACACATAATTACTCCCAATTTTTTTGAAAAACAGCTTTCTTAAATACGTCAATGCGAGCTCGTAAATTCTAAACCCTATCTGCTTCAGTAGGGAACACTGGATTCAACACTGTGAAACGTTGATGTGAGAAGCTGCTCTTCGTCCAGTCGTCTGTGAGGGTGCCGCGGGCGCCCCTCCCCACCCCGGGACTCCGGCCGGCCTACCTGTCGCAGCTCGTCGGCCATGAAGAACGAGGGTGCGTTTGCTTTCGGTTGCATGTAAGCAACGTGAGGTGCAGTTGGAGGATAAATGTGATAGTTTGGAAACACCTGAAAAAGCAGGGAGACAATGTAACCGCAATTTTCTTCAATTCATAAGCTTTATCATCGTTTTGAGAAAATTTAATCTTTTACTGACAGTGCTAAATTGATACATTTTAAATCTTTTCAATGACAGAGAACAGCTGTTAACCAGCAGACTTTCTGAATGAATTCATTTTTAATCGTATATTTAATGATCGAGTTGAAAAATCTGACAAGAAAAGAAACATTCCTTCTGACATAGTAAAACTGAAGCTCCAATGACAGGCAAGAGCAGCTCTCCGGGTGAACGCGGCACAAACGGCTTGTAAGGGTTTTGAAAAGCGTCTGGGAGGGAGAAGAAAGCAGAGCTGAAGGTGGCGGCCGCGGCCAGAGGACGGGTGACCGCGCCCTGGCCGCCCCGAACAGCGGCCAACCTCCAGCGCCACCCGAACACTGGGTAAAGCAGCGCTTCCGACGGCGCGGCGAGCAGGGCCGGCGCACTCTGGCCGGCGTCGGGGGACACGGGTGGACACGGGCTGCCGCGGCCGCCGCCAACCCGCCACCCGCCTCCTCCTCCCCCTCGCCTCTGCGCCCCTCACTGGTCCACGAGGCAAAATCCAAGCACATGCGACAGTATCTTTTCTCTTGCTTTTTTCATTTTAAACGCTGAAACAAACATTTTGTTCTCTTTTAAAAATTAATCAGCCACTCCTGATGCGTCAGATAATTGCTCTGCTCTGATCTCGCAGGAAGTGGCCATGCGACCCTCACGAGGTCCCTTCACCCTGCATCTGCCTTGGTTTCTGCAGACAGCATAGTCGGCCCTAACGCCTCAGGTTTACCAAGAGCATATTTTAAGAGTGACTTGAAGGGTAAAAACATAAAAATATGCCACATGTAATCTCTACAGAAACGGCTGAGACCGTTTCATGACAAAAGAACCTCTTTATAGATTAAACTAAAATATAATTAAAACGTAAATAGTTATAAGATATAACAAGCCCCCAAAGGGCAAAACACGGATGGAATTCTTACTTGAGAACCAAGGAAAGTCTGTACTCTACCTCAATTATTTGACCTTCTGTCCGGCAAGCTGTCCTGTGATAATTTTTGAAAGATCTCTAATCAAAAACAAAAACAAAACATGTGTTATTATTTTAAAAAGCATTCACATGATTACAGTACACGCACTTCTATAAATGTCAGTTTTTCTCTAACGTGGCGAGGTATTAGATTATTACCCCAGGTACAGTCGAGGAAGTCATCTCAGAGGTACTAAGACTCAAGAGTCACAAAACAATGGCAGAACTGGGCCTCTTAAAAATACACGACGGAAGAGTAACGTTCACTTTCCACTCAGACTGCCTTTTAGTAAAGCATGAACCAAAACCCATCACCGATTTAACTCGTGGGGTGAAACCCGCTTATCACTGAGATGCGCACGCGCTGCTCGTCCGAGCCGACGAAGTGAACGTGTCGAGTGTCTACGGCTTAGACCGACTTTCCTACTTCAGTGGAACCTGGCTTTTTTAGTCACGAGCTCTTCATCTACACTTATTTTTCTATAGTTAAAAGCAATACTTTTTGAATAATGAATCTGAAAAGGTGCAGTGTATGGAGCGTGACAACTGTCCCCACACTGTCCCCCCTGCCGTCCCGCAGGTCAGGTGCTTTGGCAGCGGGCTATTCCCTCGTCCGTGACCCGGGTCCCTGAGCCGCCTCCCTCCTCACCAGTGAATGATCCGTGCTGGAGGCGTCTTACACTGTCCCCCGCTACCCAGAGATCCGGCTAGTAAATCAACGCCCCGCCTAAGGCCAGAGCTCACCCTCAGTAACTACTGACCAGAACCTGTCTCCTTCCTCTAGCTTCTGACTAGGGGTCCCCAATGCCAGCAAACGCCGACTCCAGCTGGCGCAAGCAATGGTGACCACGCGGGACACGCCGCCGAGCACTAAGCTAGAGCTTGAGTGTTAAAACCAGATCTGAACGCAGCCAGAGTTCTTATCGATGTGAACCCAGAGCACTCTGCAGGGAAGAGACCAGGATCAGCATCTGGCTTAGAAAACCGACCACCGCATCACAATAAAGGGATGACCTGCTCATCACTAACCAGAGGAACTGTCCGAGAGCACTGCCACCGCCCATAACGCAGACGTACCATTCCAGTCACGGGGGCTGGCGTGTCCGTGTAGAAATACGTCGTCCCGCCGACGGTCTCCTTCTGGATCACCTGGCCGGCGGACGGGTCTGAGAGACAGGGTTGCTGACAGGCGTGGAGGCACTGGAAGGCACCATGTAGCTCACTGGGTTTGGAGTGTGACTTCTTCTTCTGGGCGCAGGAGAAGTGTGTGGAGTGATCTTGGGGAATGAAGGGGGGACGACCCCGCGGACAATGACATTCCTAAGAAGACAGAAAACATTTCTTAGGGAGCAAAAATTGGTTCTAAGAGAAACACGTCTGGAAAATAAAATGCAAACGTTCATGTGGAAGAAACATCATCTATAGCAAATTCTTTAAGTGCAAAGATAAAGAGACGTAATTTTATCTGGTTTTGGTTAGAGAAAGCGCTAATTAAAGCAAACATAAAGAATTTGGTTTTCAAATACAGCCATTTCCAAATAAATGGGGAAACTTATTACAAGAATAGTCTCCTCCATATCAAGGTTTACATGAGAATGAAAAATCACCGATAATTTAATAAATTAATTTCATGAAATAAAAGAGAAATAATACACTGAGACACTTTACAAAATTATGCCTCTTATAACAGCCTTTCTTTTATAAAAGGCATAACTCCTTTCCGTTAAGAATCATTTAAAATTATGGCTATTAACAACAGAAATACCACTCTCCCCCAAAATAGTGCAGTATTAAAAATCAAACTGTTCAATGAGATTTACTAGGTTTGGGGGGCCAGATACGATTAACGACATGGTTTGAAAAAAAGCAAAAGAAACAAACAAAAAAGTCTCGTCCTCGTTGGACTCCATGGCAGATTCGACACCACATCTGTTAATCAAGCAGGGTACTGTTTTGACGCCTTTAGTCTCTCACCCAGTGGGCACACGCCGAGACAACGGGGAGTGTCTGCGGATGCACACTTTCAAAACGAGGCCAACTGGCGCCACTCTGTCCTAGGGGGAGTTCTACCTAAACGCAGCCAGTAACAAAGCTTGACGTGCGGCGCCTCCTGTACTCGGGAGGAACCGGTCATGAAGAAAGGGAAAAAGCACAACTGTCTTTACCCTCCCTGAGATTCCGATCTGGCTGAGGAAACAAAACCAGATCATCACGTGTAGGAGACATCAAATGACCTACACAGCACTCGAATATAAATGAATCTACTGCAAACTACATGCCTAAATGCACATCAATTAAAACCGAGGCTTAATGGAAGTCATCGGTTCTGAGCAGAGGTTGAAAAGTGTTTCTAGAGCTACAGTTACACTTCCTGAAAACAATTCGCTTACGCAGGAACTGTTTTCTGGCTACTTAGGAAATGGCCAAAATTCTTCACCTTTGACTGTGCCATCTCGCAACTCAAAAAATAAACCAATAAAGGTCACCAAAATGCCTCTGGTCACAGACATAGGATTAGCTGGGATATGAATTTCAATTTCCAAGAATACATAAGACACTAAGGTTTTCTGAAAAGATGTAGGTGAGCAAAAATAAGGTGAGAACTGAGACGCTTATCTTTATTCTGGATGGCCTTCTGCATTTTCTAAAAAGCCTGGACATAATTACTTTGTCTTTTTGTGAGCAAATTTCTGAGTAGGTAGGTAGGTGACGCAGGTCAGGTGACAAGCACCAAAGCACAGATCAGAACTGGGGGCGGGGGGAGGCTGGGAGTGGGGGTTATCTGACCAAGGACACACGCACGAAGTCAGCAGCAAAGCCAGGCCTCGAACCCACGTCTCCAAACTCCCAATGTGATACAATGTCTACTGCATTAACATTAAAATCAGCCAGGAATTCTCAAGTAGGTATTAAATGTGTCTAAGAAACACTTTATAAATCTAAAACCCCTTTTAAAAGAAAAAAAAAAACAATATTTATAAGGAAGCCAAGATACTATATTAAGATATAATCCTAAATAAAATAAAAAACTCTTCCAGAGTTCTCTGTTTTTCTAATTTTATACCATACATTTAATGTCAGGTTAATCCATACAGCAGAAATTGGGAGGGTTATTAAACTATTTTCAAAGGATAACTACTCCCTACTTATCTAATGTGAAATGCATTTGAGGTAGTTTTCCTAAAGCTAGTCTCGAAGCCTTTCCGAGATAAAACTGGCCAAGTCACCAAAGATGAGTAAATTCACTACCTTTCAATTAAATTAACAGCAACCAATGTAGCTTCCAATTCTTAAGCACTTCGTGAGTGTATCAGGCGCCTTCCCATACATCGGTCTATTTAATCCTCACAACAACACTGTGAGGTTGGTACATCACATTTACCTCACAGAGGAGAAACTAACTTAAAAGGGGTTTTAAAACTTATTTTAAAGACAAATATGGGTTACTAAACAAAAGAATCGAGATTCAAATTCAGGTCTATTTGACTCCAAAGCCTGTGCTCTTAGTCAATACGCTTTACAGCTGCCCAATTCCTGTCTGACACTCATGCCTGGAAAGGGGACCCACCACACTTGGTGTGGCCATGGGGGCTGTGTGGGGAGGGGGAGAGGCTCTGACATCACAGTGGGTGTGTACGACGAAGGCAGAGCCTCTGAGTCTGAACACCAGGGAAGAGACCGCCAAGGACAAGCTGAGGTCAGTTAAGAAGGAAATTCACATACAGCAGAATTTACAGGTCGTAAGTAGCAAAATTTCTCTTAAGAATTTTTAATTTTATAGCTATTCTAATACAACACTGCAGCACTGCATTCTGAGTTCTATATCTGAGCTGAGGCTGGCTGGGGTTATTTAAATACATTCAATATAAAACATATAAAATAGTAAAAGTATCACCACCCAGAAGAGTAACAGGAAACTGAAATTGAATAGGAAGCTAAAAATAAAATTAACCCCTAAATGAGAGAAACATCAGATCTAGTCACAAAAGGCACAGCTCTGTGCCACCAGAACATTTTATAGAAATGTTGCAGGCTTGAGGAAAGTATGCACATATCTGCTTAGAGAGGTATTCCGTACGTGAAAAAAAACAAAACCCACCACGACATACTTAACGTTACCTGCCTGCATACAACACGGAATTATAAGGAGCATGAAGTAGAGCCATGCTACACAAACGAGGAGCTCAAGTTAAAGGTGAATTACAACGGACAGATTCAATTTCATCTCTACCGCACGTAAATGCTCCTCTCCAAGGTCTACCTCGCGCACGTGGGGGAAGAGGGGTGCCCTTGCGGGTATTCCAACACCCTGCTAATCGATCACCACAGCACTTACACAAATACCGAGTGAGGACACCAAAAAAGTCTGTATTTTAAACAAGCTTATTTAGAAACATTTCCTTTTTGTGTTTATTGTCTGTATTACTTTTTGTAATTTAGAATGACATTTTGGTAACTTCCTATAGAGTTGCACTGTTTCTTAGTAAATGAAGAAGCACACTGAAATATTTAAGTTAGGTATGATAAATTAATGGCTTTAGAACATTTGAAAAAAATCTTCTTCAAAGTAGCCAATTTAAATAAAAGTGAGGAAGAGAACAGGAATGATCATGGTGGAATGAACCAGAGCAATGAACGAGATAAAGAAAAGAGACACACAAATTTTCAAGACTCATTTATAGAGGCAAAAGTATCAGTGTTTTCAGATGACATGATTCTTTCTATACCTGAAAAACCCAAGAAAACCAAAAAGAAAGACGTGTAAATAATGACAGACTCATTATAACAGTTACAACATTAATGCACACCGAAGGAACAGCCCTCCTAAATACAAGCGACCTGTCAGGGCAATACTGTTTCTGGGACATGAGAGGCTGAGCTAAGAGGGGTGTCCTCCCCTCAGCCCCAACAATGTTACAGATCCACAGAACAAGAGAAAATACAATACTCAAGCTTTAAAATACAGCTGAGATGAAAAGAACAGTAACAACAAAAGCTCTTAAGAGTGGAGCGGGTGGCATGTCTGCTTTACACGCAGAAAGTCCTGGGTTTGCACCCCATGGCCCATGGTGTATGGCCATGCCACCCTGAACAAGCTCGATGTCTGATCTCAGAAGGTAAGCAGGGTCGGGCCTGGTTAGTACTTGGATGGGAGACCACCTAGGAAGACCAGGTGCTGTAGGCATAAATAAGAAATAAAAAAACAAACCTTAAAAAAAATAACTAGGGGCAAGAACGAAGGCAGAATTTTGATGGAATGAAGGGCTGATGTCATAGAAAGTCTGGAAAATCGCTACCTAACCCAGTTACAGCCTCTATGAGCTGAGGCTACAGTGCCTGCAGACATGTGAAGCATGGCCTTCAGCCCATAACGTGGGGAACGAACTGAACCCCCAGTGTAAGGCCAGGAGTTGGGAAACCTGCGCACCAGTGAAGGTGGCCAAGGAAAGCTGTGTCAGCCCAGAGGCGAAAGGTAAGCTTCTCTGCAGAAGAGACGCAGAGGAAAGGAAGAGGGTGGGGTGGTGTTGAGAGATACAGATGTGCTTAGACACAGGACGGAAAACTCCCAGGATTCACTCTGACACTGAATGTAGAGAAGCAAACACCAGGATGTGCCCCAGAAAACAAGACCACTTCGACGAACTCCCCAAATGAGGATCTGCACACACGATGTATTCCTGAGAACGCGCCTCAGGAGTAAGTCCCAGATAGCAACGCCCTGTAGACGAGATGGAATAACAGCTAAAAGGATTAAGGACATGAAAGAAGCGACAGACATCATGAAAAAAGAAAACATCTGTTCCTCTTAAACAGAACGAACTAGACTCTTTAAGAGTTAAAAATACAATCGTTAAAATTAGAGAAAAAGGCAGACATACCCAAGAGAAAAAGCCAACCAGAAAAGGACCTGAGGAAATTACCTAGAAATAAAACCTGGAAAATAAGAAAGAGTAAATAACAGAAAAAGCAGAATGAGAAGGCAAACGTCGAGGAGAAAAAAAAGGAAGAATACTGGAAAGGCAAGATTCAAAGGAAAAAACTGGGATTTTCAACGACTAATCATCCTAGAAGATCTCGTTCAATCCTGAACGAGAGTTCCGAACAGAATAAGTAAAAACAAATTCCTTTCAATCAATCAGGTGAAATAGTAGCATGTCAAAAGTAAAAGCCACCAGGAAAGAGACAGATTCTCTGAGGGAGGGAGAGGGGGAGGAGCAATTGCTGTGCAGGAGACGCATCAGGACACCAGAGAATGACATTCATCTACTCAAAGTAAGAAGAGGGAATAAATGTCATCTTAGAGTTTATTGCACATGAAGGGGAAATAAGCCATTTTAGGACCAAGTTTGCCACTCACGTCTCCTTGGTGAAAGAACAATTAAATGACCAACTTCTGGAGAGAGAAAACGTCTTGCCCAAAAGGCACAGAACACAGGAGGTGTGGGTAACCTGGATGCGCACTGATGGTGAAAGGACAATTAGCCTGAGGCAGGTTAAAGTCAAGGTGTAAGTAACATCCTAGATAACTAACTCTGGAAAAGGTGGAAGCAGTCACCGAAAATCCTATTCACCTCTCTCTTCCTCTTCAACAATTCTGCTTTGTAAAACATGAATGGTAAAATTCTAGGCGTGACCACTACATAAACAGAAACATGGTACGTAAGATTCCACCTCTACCTCACGTCGTATCATGTCCTATACAAAAAATTACCTCCAAGTGAATCAAAAACCTCAGTGCAGGAGCTAAACTACAGCGCTCAAAGAAGAAACACTATGTGAGAACTCTGCCGACCTGCAGTCCCACCGGCAGTGCACGAGGACTTCTTTTCCCTGCATCCTCTCTGACACTCGTCACTCCTTGCCTGTTGATGACAGCCATTCTCACAGGTGTGAGGTGGCATCTCATTGTGGTTTTGATTGCATTTCCCTAATAGCTAGGGATGCTGAGCATCCTTCCAGTATGGAGCCTCCTCAGAAAAACTCAGAATTGATCTCATCTGATCGAGCAATCCCTCTACTGGGTATTTACCCCAAAGACTTGAAACTCATATCCAAAAAGATATTTGCACACCGATGTTCACAGCAGCATAATGCATAGTGGCCAGGACATGAAAGCAACCGAAGTGTCCTATGATAGACAATTGGCTAAGAAGCTGTGGCACATATATACAATGGAATATAACTCAGCCGAAAGAAGAGATGAAATATGACCATTTGTGACAACCTGGATGGACCTCGACATAATCATGCTAAGCGAAATAAGCCAGACAGAAAAAGTTGAAAAACACATGATATCGCTTATACGTGGGATAGAAACCTAAAAGCAACAAATAAGCAGGACAAACAGAGACTCAGAGACATGGACTATAGACTAGTGGTTTCCAGAGGGGGAGGAGGAGGAGGTAAGTGGGTAAAGGGGGGCAAATATGTGGTGACAGAAAGAAATCTAACTGTGGGAGGTGAACACACAATAAGATATACTGATAAACTGTGCGCCTGAAACACTGAATTTTGCTCATCAATGTCACCAAAATTTTTTTAAAAAGTGATCTAGAGAGAGAAAAAAGAACTCTAAGTATAAACCTTCACAACCTTTAGCTAAGCAATAGTTCCTTAAGATATGATCAAAAGCACACATAACTGAAAAAAATATATTGAATTTCATCAAAATTTAAAACTTTTTGTACTTCACAGGAAACTATCAAGAAAGTGAAAAGGCAACCCTTTTCACTTACTAGTCATAGACTTGATAAAGGTCTAGTACGCAGAATATATAAGGAACTCTTATAACTCAACAATATAAATAATCAAATTTTAAAATGTGCAAAAATCTGAATAACATTTTTGCAAAGAAGATATACAAATGGCCAACAAACACATAAAAAGAAGTTCAACATCATAGTCATCGGGGACATGCAAATCAAAACCACAACGATACCACTTCATACCCACCAGGATGGCTTCACGGAAACAAGGACAGTGACAAGTGTCACTGGAACTGGAACCCTCATACACTGCTGGTGGGAATGTAAAATGGGGCAGTTACTTTGGAAAACAGTGACAGTTTCTCAAATTGTTAAACAGAGAGTTAATACATGACCCAAAATTTACTCCTGAGTGTGTTACCCAAGAGAAATAAAACACATATTCACACAAAAACGTGTACATCAACGTTCACAGCAGTAATTGTCTAAAAAGTGAAAACTCAAAGGCCTATCGACTGATAAATGGGTAAACAAAATGTGACCTGTACACACAATGGAATATTATTCACCTGTGAAAAAGAAATACTGACACACGCTACAAGGTGGATGAACCCTGAAAACATCGTGGTAGGTCAAAGAAGGCAGACATGAAAAGGCCAAATACTGTATGATTCTATGTATGCAAAATGTCCAGAACAGGCAAAGCCACAAAGACATAAAGCAGATCAGGGGTTCCCAGTGTGGGCAGCAGGGAGAACGGGCAGTAACTACTTAAAGGTACAGAGTTTCCTTTGGGGGTGATAAGTATGTAAGGGAGTTAGGGCTGATGGCTGCACAACCTGGTGAATATACTAAAAAAACACTTAATTGTATACTTTGAAGGAGTGAATTTTATGCTTTGTGAATTCTATCTCAACAAAAAACAGTTCTATCTCATTCATTGCTGGGGATGAGGGAGGAAGGATCGAAAAACTCCATTAATCCAACAAGAGGGGATGAGCAACAAGTAAGTTGCAAAAAAAATCCACAAAATTAACAACAATAAAAACATAAACTATCTAGGATAAACAACTAGAAATCTGTAGGGTTTATATGGGGAAAAAAAGGTTAAAATTCTAACAGAAATAAAACAAAAGAAAAGAAATACCCATACTGTGATAAAGATGTCAATTCTACCCTTAACGAATCCAAAAACATAATGCTAGTTCAACAAAAATCATAGTTTTTAATTAGCCAAGCAAATTATATCCATGTGCAAAAATAATCATTAAGAACAGCCAGAAAATTAAAGGAAAGCAAAGACAGAGAAAGAAGAAAAAGAACTGAAATGTAAAAGAAGTGTAAGACCACTAGGTATTAAAAAGCAATAAAAGCTAGAATAACAGCCTTCAATAAATTATAGAATAAAGATATAAGGAAACAGATGGCTGGATAAAATAAAAGTAACTACCCTTTCATTCATTATACTCACATAAATTCCTGATATATATAATATTCGATTGAATATTAAGAGTTTAAAATAAAAAGTATCTGAAATATTTTTTAAACTATGTTATAAAGACACAAATGTAAAGATCAAAAAAGATGTTAATCAATTTAACTTCTTCTAAAAGATATTTCTAGATTACAAAAAGATGCTTCCAACACTTAATAAAGGCCTAATCTGCATACGATGTTGTTCTTAAAATCATTATTAAAACAGAAATTAAGCAATAGAAAATGAAGAAATTACATAACTAGCCAGTTCATAGAAAAGAAAAAGGCCTCAAATATATATAATAAAGTGTTCATATTCACTGATAATTAAAGGGTTTTGCAAATAAAACCAGCATGACCCTGGCCTCTTCTTGAACTGGCAGATTAAAAAGTTTATTCAGACAATTATATAAAGGGCGGGTGACTTTTACTGCCAAATACTTTTAGAATCAACTGTTATCTGGGAAGAAAAATTGGCAATATCTATCAATTGAAACTTTTTGACATGATAATGGCACGCAATTCAAATTTAAAAAGTCATAAAATAAAAGCTGGAAATGCCATAAAAATGGGTATTTTTGTCTTGCTCATCTTTGTGACCCATAGGAGTCACTGAATAAATGCTTTGTGAACAAATGCTTAGGTTACTTTTAAACCCCTTCTAGGAAAAAAACAAAAGTTATATTTTCTTCTCTCGGAGAAATTTTTAAAAAGTTCTCAGATACAAATGTATATGAGATGCCAGAGTGAAGATACTCCTAAATACAAAAACATTAGTAACATTCCTTTTGAAATCAGGAACAAGACAAAAACATCAACTGTGACCACTCCTATACAATACCACACTAAAGGCCTCAGCCAACGCAACAAAACAGAAGACAAATTACAAAGGAAGAGATGAAACTATCGTTATTTGCAGGTAATCGTTCAAATATAACAACCTACAAAACATGAGAACAGAACTTATCAAAGTAACTAACGTACAAAAGTCGACCACATAGCTACACGATAGAAATAATCAATTAGAAAAATTTTACTTTTAAAGACACTAATACCAACAAGTATTACAAAGTGTCTCAGAATATCTAACAAAACACACGTAAGACCTGAACACAGAAAACTATAAAACTCCGCGAAAAGACATTTAAGAAGACCTGGAAAAAAAGAAACGGAGTGCAGCCACACTCACGGCCAGGACAACACTGTGACGACGACCCTCTTCCACTGGCCTGGCGACCCCACGCGACGCCCCCGGGGACGCCCCCCTGCCTCGTGCGGGCCAGCCCTACAGAGCCGGTCCCTCCCCTCCCTGGACACACTCGGCGCCCTAAAACCCGTCCCCACAATAAACTCCGACTCGTCCTTCTGAACAACCTTCTTACCCTATACAAATTCTGAAACTCGTGATTTAAAAGTTATTCCCATCATTCCAGACGTGATCGTTTGCTGCACGTGCCACACGACTTGCAGTCACCTTGCAGGGAAGAACTGCGCCTTCGCCCTCTCGGGGTCCCCACCTGCACGTGTAATGGGACAGCGTCAGCACGCGATGGCTCTGCTAAAAAGATGGAGGGGCGGAAGCTCCCTCTTTTTTTGGTACCAACGATCTCACAGCAGTAGCCATGATCAGGAAATGGAGAACACCGTCACCAGAATTACCCGAGCGCGGCGAGAAGTTGGGAGAAGAAATGGAAATGTTCCCAAATAAATAAATAATTTTAAAAAGAAAGAAAGAATGAAAAAAGAAAGGAAAATGTGCATGCTATCAAATGCCGCAGATGTCAATTATCGCTATTTAAAACAAATGTGAAACAAGCCAAAAATCACTGCGAAAGAGAGGAATTGAAAAGAATTTGGGGTGAAGGGCACTCTTCTGACAGAGTCTGATTCCTGTGGCATGAATCCTTCCGGGTCAAAGTAGCCTAGGTAAATCTAGGTGACACTCATGATTTTAACCAAATTCTAATAACCAAACTAAACTCCCAATATAAAGTGTTGTGTGTGGTTGTCTTAAAGAGAATGAGTTCGATTGGAAATTACCAAAATATGTCTCACACTGAACTGAAGCAGAGGAAGCAGAACTTTCTCGACAAGAGGCCGATCCCTGGGGCTCATGTAAGAGAAAACGTACTAAGAAATTGACGTGATCATACCAGCAATACAAAACACAGGATGCTGATGATAACAATGTAGATAAAACTTCTCTTAAAGCATAACCCGTAGAGTTTCCCAGTAACCTTACTAACAGGGATTCTGGACTGGGTGTCCCCAAAGCCAGCCCCACGTTCAGAAACTCTGGAACCACAGGGACCGGGCACAGAGGGACGCTCGTGACCAAGAGTCATCACAGCAATGCCGTGAGCGCTCACATCCAGACCTCAAGGGACGAGGACACAGGGGCAGTCTAGAGGGATCCACGTGTGGGCATCTGTACACCCTCCTCCCGTCATGAGGGGTCACACAGCTCACGCTTCCCCCAGCAACGTGTGTGTGACGTATCTGCTCAGAGCCCCTCAGTAGAGGTTCTCGTCGGGGAAGGTCACACAGGCGCCTCTGCCTAGCACGTCCCAGCACCCCAAACTCTCCGGAGAGCAGGTGTGCAGCAGACCGTGTATGCGCGCGTCTAGGCACAGTAAACCACCCCCATCAGTCGGGGGCAAGGGAAACACCCCCCAGCTCCAAGATCCCGGACGTGACCGGGGGACGGGGGCAGGAGGGGGCGGTGGGGAGAGGGGGAGTCCTGCGAGCAGGCTTTCGTAAGGACAGCAGTCTTCAGCCTGCTGTGTTAACTCATTTCTGCCAAATACCTTGAACTGTCTCCAGCAAGTCACCGCTTTTTTATAATTCTGTTCTGCACTATAGTAAATGTTGTTATGGAGAAATACAAGGTCAAATGTTTTCTTTTTCATGTCCAAACATATGCCTCAGGGAAGGGGGAGGAGAAAAAAAGTAAGCCTTAAGTTAGGGCAGTGGATTTATGTTGACTCCACTACATTTTGTCCATACATATTTAGATAAATTACACGTATTAGTGATGTATACTCCATGGCTGAAAATATAGCAAAGAAAAGTTAAATATGAATATAGTTCATATGCAAAGAAGCTGAACCTATGTGTTTCATCAGCTCCTATCTCTAGCATGTGAAGTATCTAAATACGTACACTAACTAAATATAATTGTTACAGCTTAAAATAAGATTTCATCTACTAATATTAAATAGAAAATACTTTGTAACAGTATTAGTTAAGTCATATTTTAGCTTCTAGCATATTAAAATTATAGAAGCCATTCAAAAAGTTTACTTATTTAAATATTAGAAGTATATGAAACAAACCGTTATTCTTAGGGATCAGCCAACTCTTTGATCAATCCTTAAGAGGATCATCAAGGCGATGGATTGGTGTATACGCGGTAAAAATAGCTGCTTTCAATTCTGACGGCTTAAAAATCATGAATAGCCTCTGTCCCAGAAATTCTAGGTCTGGAATGAATCCTTAATAGTGCTAAATCCCGAAAGATTTTTTTAGAGTTAAGATGAATGTATATATACACAGAATGTACACATATATGCTGCTTTTTAAAAGGTAACAAAAGATTCCATTTTTTAATATTTAGTTTTAAAAACTGAATGGCAATGTGAAGGTTAGAGAACAGACTATCGTGTCAATCGACTGAAATCTATTAAGGGGGTAAGAATAATTCTAGGGGAAAATAACTGATTATAAGTGATGCCCTGTGATGTGCACTAAAGTTTTTCCCATGATACAGTTACTTGATTCAGTTAGGAAATATAGAAAAGCTATCTGAATACTTAATAATTCTACCTAAAATAAAACCAAAATCTTTTACATTTAGATTTTAAATAACCTTGAACGTAAGTCCGAAGCAATATTAAAGTTATCGCCGCCTTTACTGCCTTATAATCAAAGGTCACGGCAGGCCAGATGCCACAGGGGAGGCACTCCTGTTTGTGGCAATGAGCCGACGACGGCACCCGGTTTGGTTATACGTGGTTCTGATTAAAGTCGCAGAACTCACCAATGATGCCAGGCAAAGATTTACGTATATAAATTTTAAAATCCTAAATTTAGAAGTTCTTAGTATTTCGGCTTCATGGTAACTACCCCAGAGTCACCCTTAAACTCACATCTTTTTAAAGATACTTAAATCGACTTCATCATATACTTAAATTTGAAGATAAACAAGAATCTTCTTCATGAACCTGCCAATAGTTTAAAGAGAATGCTTTGCGATTTCAGTTTTTAAGCCAGAAGTAGACTACACCTCTCCTCTCTTTTAATCAATCAGACAACTGGGGCCCAGCATAGTTCAGTGATTTATTCGGTCATATAAACTCAGCGGTGACAGAAATTAAACGAGAATCTAGGGGACCTGAGTGCTAACACAGCCCACTGGAGCACTCTCATACTACTGATTTTAACCTAAATATAAATCCCTGATGGTCATGAAAATAATGTATCTAGAAGAAAAATTTATAGTCTAAGAAGAAAATGTGATTCAAGGTAAAAGAACTGTCAAATTTCAGAACATATAAAATGTTGAAAGGGAGAGAGAATGGCACAATCATTTGAAACATTTATCTGTTTAAGTTTCTGGAAGTCTACAATAAGCTTCAAAATCACACTGTCAGTCCTGAAAGTTTAGGGACCGTGCAAAGGAACCGGTCCCACAGCACCGCGGACGACGCGTTAGACCGGTGGGAGCCAGGGACCCTCCGATTTCCAGCCGGGACCAGAGCTCAGTGCTTCCGAAGAATCTGAGCAATGTGCATTTGGACTTTTTTTAATTATAGATTTTTTTAAATTTACACATCTACAGATAATTTTTTCTCTCCCAAAAACGCTGTTATTAAATCGATGGGTTGCGTTTTATAATAGCATGACAGAACCCAGGCTATGACAAATCTTTGTTATGATATTTATTTCTGACCAACAAGAGGACTGAAGGCAATAATCCTTCGAGATCTTGCCATCAAGTTTTTTTTAAAAAAAGGTATTTTACTAAATTCTAATTTGGGGACATTTTACCATCCCTTTAAAGCCACAAACTGAGATAAGAAAACTTGAAAAGTAGATGCCAATAAAGATATAACTGCAACAACCATCGCATAGGAATGGATTTTAAATATGGTTCTAACCCTCGGACTGTCCAAAATAAGACAAATCATCATCCAAAAAGCAATGAAATCAGAAGCAGAAGCTAAGATAATAAATGCCAGCTTTTACTTCTTTGCCCATAATACTTTGATCATTCAATCAAATTCAGCTTTGCAGATAATTATCAAAACTTGCTAAAAACGTTCTTCACCAAAAGCATGTGCTTCAGGT
Organism: Eonycteris spelaea; assembly: GCA_003508835.1. Classification (NCBI taxonomy): domain Eukaryota; kingdom Metazoa; phylum Chordata; class Mammalia; order Chiroptera; family Pteropodidae; genus Eonycteris; species Eonycteris spelaea. Next base: position 245,812 of record PUFA01000142.1, on the reverse strand, counting down.
CACGGCGGTCAGTGGCAGAGGGACCAGAAGCTGAATCGCACGCAAGCTCACCGGTCCAGACTCTGCTGCGAGATCATGTGGACTTCTAGTCCACACAGTAAAAGATGCTTAATAATCAAATTAAATACTGGCTAGGTAAAATTCCCATTATTGCTATGTATTTTAAATCATACTAACTTTCAGATGACGAAAATAAAATTAAATACTGATAAATCTTTAACTCTTAACCCACAAAGGTATATGTGTTTGCACACGATGTACCTTTAGCCAAAGTAGTCCCTGTCATTACACATCACTTTTAAAAAGACTCTAAAAAGACAATCCGGAGTATTCTTGCATAATTTATTATTGCCGACACTGTTAGGATAAGACAATTTTTCTTCCTGTAGCTCAAATCCCTCATGTTTCGGATAATAAATCCATTTAATTAAACATCATTCACATTTCCACTAAGTAAAAAAACACTGTAACTTTTGAAGGCAAAAACTGCTAATTCTCAAAAGCATATTACAATATTAATCACAAGCCAAAGTATTATTCACTGATCTAGGAAAATACACACACATCGAACTATGTTCGATTTAATCCTAAAAGTTTAAAACCACAAATGCAAACTCCCTTTGCAAGGACTGAACAACCCGAATGCCAAAAGGTTTACTTGAGAGAAATGTCTGTAACCCCATGTGAGGAAGGAGCAGCCTGGATTCACAGGCACGCTGAGGATTTCCTAGGCTGACCTCTCCCTCCGGGGCAGGCTACTCGCTGGCCACAAACGACAGTAAAGTTTCTACACGTTAGAGAATGGTCCCCTGAAGTGTGGCGAGAAAACGAAATCGGAATCAATCAAATATTGATGTTAATCGCCAAAACTGATTCCTCTACAAACCCTGGGTTTGCAACAGCAACCCCTCATGATTAGGGGAGTTGAAAGTTTCTGAACTCAACAATCCCTCCAGTTAAACAAACAGACCCCTCTTAGAGCTGTCCAACGCTGCCCAAACTATCCGTCCTTTAGTCGAATCAGTCAGTTTCATGAATTGTAGGATTTATCTTCAAGTCCAGTGCTGACTCAGAGGGTAGCTTGTTCCCTAGAGAAAACAACCAACAAAAATCAGAACAGCTACTGCTCATAAGCTCTTTCAACACCCAAGTGGAAAGGACAATGTATTGGGTCCAAAAAAAATAAAAAATAAAAATAGTTCAACTTCCTTTCACCTACAAAAATAGCCAAAGAACTGAAGGCATCTATCTATGTGCCATCAGCAGTTCTTGGTTAAAGCTTTCTCTTGATTATAGCAAGAAATGTTAAACAGCTAAAAAAGCTTATGAGACGTTATCACACAAACCATAGGGTTTCTTTCTCACTCAAGAAGTTCGCGGGGAATATAAATGGGACGTATTCCAAGGGCCAAGCTGTTACTTTGGTTTTAATCTTTGAAAAGGTTCTTTCCTAGAGTACACGTGTGTGTAGAGTGTGTGCGGGGAGGGGGGGAGTAAATGTTTCCACCCAGAAGCAGTCTGTATGTCTACAGTAGCTTTACTTAAAGGGTAGACATAAAAAACTAGTTAGTGAAATGTTACATACATAATTGCTTAAATGCAAGGTCCTCGTTCATTCAGAAAATATTCTGAATCAAAAGATAAAGAGTGACATGCTAAACACCCCCCACCCAATCAACACGCACAGCCTTTGAGGTTCAAAATATACCACGACAAAATGAGGGGGCCTCAGTGTCATGAGTTAGGGGTTCTGTCTACAATCATGCACTATTACAGAAATGGAAGGGGGAAAAACTCAGAAAGGCAAGCTAAGAGCTCAAGCTAATTTCAGAACACCGAAATGTCATTCTGTCCTTTCACATGACTTCATTAAAGGGTTTTCATAAAACGAACATGTTACCCAAGATTACTTCCAGAAAGTGTCATGACGGTGAGCGATACAATTTTTCATTTGCAAAAATGTATGAATTCCATTCTTTATTCAAGGATGGGGAAAAAATTCTAATCAAAATTATTTTGTCATTTTCGAGTTGTAATAGGAAAAATTCTTCATTTTCAACAAAGAACCTCAGTGCCCGGGGGCTCAGATTTATGAAGGACTAAACCAGTGGTGACTCCGCTGTGTCTTGAAAACTGTCGTCATTTGAACAAAGGCAGCTGACACTTCGGTAATTTGCAGGGGGTTCTAGTTTGGTTTGGTTTGAAAGCCTTACAGGTTCTCACTTCCCCAGCCTTTCTCTGAGAAAGGAGAGTTAATAAGCTCTAATGAGCTAAAAAAACGACCCACTGTGTGTACTAAATGGGACCTGTTCTATACATCCTTGGGACAGTGCACAAAAGTCACTCGAATCGTCTTCTGGGGCTCAGCTGAGAGGCAGCTGAGAAAGTTGCAAACCCTCCCCCTTCCCTAACCTGTCCCCTCCCCTGAGAGCAGGTCCCAGGCTGGTGGCTTTCAAACTGTACAAGCAGAACCCCAGGCTTCCAGAAATGCTTCAGGGGTCTGCAAAGTCTTGATCTGAGTTTCTTTCATCTATTTTTTCACTAACGAAATCACAGATGCAGGTCCAAATTAGCATGCATTCATTTTCTAACATACTAGAGATGATCAGCAACATATTTAATTTACATTAGGTGACGGTATTTCCAGGCAGACCTCAGAACAAAGCCTCTCTGGTCCTGTCACCCCTGTGGACATCTATGATTTACGTTTTAGAAAGACAATGACTCTCCAATAATCAAAATTTAATTTAAATGCCTATATACGCAGATAAAGTCAAACACGTGAGTGTACAACTCATACATGTGAATCATGATTTTCATGTTCTATACGACAGAAAATACAGTAAAGGAGACAGCAATTTAATTGAGACTATTATTCTCCACTCACCAATGTCAAGCCACTGTGTTCATCAGAATAGCGCAGACTCGTTATTCTCCCTGAAAAACTTGATGAGCAAATGTACTAAACCCTGACCCTGCCTTTGCCAGTTTTGCCCGTTTCATTTAGCTTTAGGTTCGGGGGTTATATACAGACTTCGCAGGACTTCGGCAGCTTCCAGCAGTTTGCAAACCGCCGCTGGACGCTCCCTCTGGGCTCTGGTGCTCCTGGCTCACGGGTCCCCCTAGGGGCAGGAACGACAAGTGTCAAGCTGGTTCCCCGGCTGTGGGGCAAGTTCCTGCCACTCAGGTGGCCCAGAGCCCAGCACCTTCTTTCCAGCCTGAGCTCCCACCCAGCCTCCTGCCCTGAACAGGTCAGAGACAGCAATGGGAAGATTTTACCTGTCTCAGGGCCACTTTTCATTGATTGTCCCAAGTTTCTGCCCAACCTGACCTTTTCCACTTGCCTGGCACTTTTCATTGTTAAAGGAAATTCTACTCTTCTCGTAGATCAGAGGTGATGGCTCTCCACATCACGCAAATGGCAGACTTCAAAATATTTCTTTGAAAAGATTAACAAAAGAGAAATCCCACAAAAGCAGTGACTAAGAACCCGGGCGGAACTAGCCCTGTCCACGTGAGTTAAGGAATGACAGTGACTTAAACTGTCCCTCCCGTCCAATCACTGCATGCTGGTTTAAGAACATTTTTAAAATGACAAAGGCTGATGTCCGAAACGTGAAGTTTCTGACTTAGACGTTCTCAGAAGAGACCTTCGCGGGGCAAGCGGGAGGTTCAAGGCACCAGGTGCCTCTCAGCGGCAGCCACGACGGGCAGGTGACGGGAACCTCTGTGTGAGCTCAGGCGCCGAGCAAGGCTCCAGGAATCCAAGGAACACGATCCGGTCCTGATCTCACCAAGTTCACACGCCACACGCCAGAAAGTCCACGATCATGCCTCAATGTTTCCAATTAGCATTTTCTCCAGGCCTCCACGTGTGATCACAATAATAGATGAAATGATTTTTTAAAAAATTCTCCAGAAGCATTTAACTTTAGCAGAAGAAATATCTAGATAGATAGATAGATAGATATAGATAGATAGATAGATAGATAGATAAATAGATAGATAGATAAAACATACAAATAAAACTTGAAAAAAATCTTTGAGCAACTCGAAACACCACGGAAGCACAGAGCTGGGGGACAGCGGTGCCCCGAGAAGCAGAAGTGGCTTTGCGGAGGAAGAGGCGCTGGGCCTCATCCGTGCAACACAGACTAGAGCTCAGGAAACCGAGAGTCTTCCGCAGAGCGAGGCCCGGGCAGAGGCACAGGGACGGGGGAAACGGCCGACCAGGCTCGGAGACACGGTCTCAGGCAGGACGTGTGTTCTACCCTCCGCGAGGTGGAGTCACAGGGACGAGGCTTACAGAAACAGAGAAGAAGCCGTCTTTCATAGTAATCTTCATTATTTTAATTCTAAAAATATTCACCGAGCACCTGCACATGGCTCCTGCCACAAGGGAGGTTATATTCCAGTGGGAGGGAAGAGGACCACTCGTCCTAATTTAAACAAAGACTAAACTTCGTCTTGTGATAAATTCTGAAAGGACGTGACCAGGATAACACGATAGAAACGAATGGTGGAAAATTTCCTTTCCATCAGTCAAAGGCCATCCTTTGTGACATGTCAGCTGACCCCTAAGAGATGGGGAGGAACCAGCCACGGAAGGAACAGGTGGGACGGGGTGTGCACAGAAGGGCCAGAAGGAAGCCTGACACCGAGACCAGTGTGGCTGGGGCTGAATATGCGCCGGAAAGGGTGAGCAGGTGGATCAGGAAGGTGCGAGACGCACGGGCCACAGTACGGGCCTTGCGTTTGACTCGACGTTAGAGAGCCATGCCCTAATTTACAGTGAAGATCCTGCTCTCCCATGGAAGTGAACTGCAGGGTGAGACCAATTAGGCTGTTTAAACAGAACACGGAGGAGGCCGTGAGGCCGGTCCAGGGTGGGCACGTGAGGTGCAACACGAAGGCTGAACTGAGACGATTATCACAGACGGGCCGTGGAAAGTGAAGGAAAAGAGCAAAGTGGGTGTTAAGTTTCTCGCTCAAACAGCTTTCAGAAAGTGCTGACGGGTTTTACCCAACTTCATGAAGTTGAAAGGCAAGACGAGAAAAAGCCTCAGCAAAGGGAACGCAGAAGAAGAAGAATTAATAAAGCCTGAAATGGGCCGAGGGGAGTCAGGACACGGATTCTGCTAAGGTCATTAGGGGAGACTTCCCGTGGCTTCGCTAGCTTGGGAGAGCGCTGAACCCAGGAAAGTGAACGCAAGCACTTTAGGGCCCTTGCTCTATCATTTTCTAAAAATACATGGAAATTACACATCCACACGCGCACAGACAATAGCTCCACAATAATCATAGCAAAACTCCAAAAAATGAAAAATTTCACACGTGTTAACATTTTAACTATAAACACACGGAACTGAAGGTATCTCAGGTGAGAAGCAGCCTCGCTCCACCTCACTGTGCCCGCTGGTCCCCAAGCCATCCCAAAGCGCTGGCCTCTGACCAGGGCGGCCTTCTGTACCCAGGCTGTGCGGGACCCGGGGAGCAAGGACAGCCTGCGTGGGGACAGGAACAGCAGGTTCAGGACATGTGTGTGCATCTTTACTGGATACACGTCTTTCGTTAATCTTTAAAAGATTAACCGTGAACCAAGCTAGTTTTCACGCCAGTAACTTTTTCTAGTATTAATGGTTGAAGTCATGAGATAAATCCATTAGAGTCAGAAATAGTTTATGAACATAAGCCAACAGTACTTGTCTTATTGTACGTTAGAATTAAAAGTCGAAATTATTAAAGTGGCAAAATAAAAGGAATACTTTACACAATTGTGTGAAACACACCTTCATTTTTTGGGGGGGAGAAGGAGGGGGATTAGGGAACTGTCATGTTCTCCACTGATTTCAGTTTAAATATAGTATTACTTTATGTTAAAACCAAGTCTAAACATGTGCTTAAAAGTTTCTCCAAGCCATTCCCCCAGGGTCTACTGTTATTTCCTGTGAATTCAAGTACATACAAAAATTGCCTCTAGGAGTTAAGTAGGAGAAACAAAACCCTTCGGCAAACTTAAATTTCTCAAAATTTAAAAAATGGGAGATGCTTTAATATTTATTTTACCAAGTCATTTTATTTTATGCAAAACTAAAAATTTCTCTGAAAATAAATTTTTTCATTAGATAAAAATTTTTAACTACAAACATATTTTTATACAAATAAAGAAGAAAAGCCAGAGTTCTGTCATCAGGGAGAACAGACAAATCAGACTGTAAACCTAATCTCGGCCAGTGAATCCAAAAGGAAGAAGTCACAATTCCGAGAATATGCCTGTCATAATTTCCAAAATATCAAGAAACAATTGAGCAAATGACAAAAATCCTTGCTTCTCTATGGAAGACATAAAAATATGTAACTAATTTTTAAATACTGTGTCAAGTAACTAATAATAATAAATTAAAACATAAGCATTTAACATGCAAGAAACTATACAACTGTATAGCAAATAAGAAAACAAAACTGCACCCTATTTAGTGTTTTTCATTCAAACTATTTTAAATTTTTTTTCATTACTAATAATTTAAGAAAAGGTATATGGGTTATTAATAGGATTTCTCCCATTGTTTTAAGAATTACTAAAAGCAACCATCAGAAGCTACTATGAGTCTTCTAATTACACCAACACATTTTATTTGCCTTTAATTGAAATTACTGACTTAAAATTCTCACTTCCTAGTTTAACAAAATATGCATGCTAGCCACCTGCTAAATCTACTCAAGGAAAAACAAGATAAAAAATATTCAAATCCATAAATTCAGGTAAGTTCTGGACTGGGCCAAACCTAAAACCTCATTCTGTAAAAATGACAGCAAATTTGTATGCACTCTCAGACTATTATTTAATAGAACATGATTTCACTACAGATATTACATACAAGTTATTTTCCTTTTAACAGATTATAGCTTATACCCAACATGATAAAAGGAGCATTTAAAAAATTTTGTGGACAAAGGTTAGTTATGCCAGAACTCAAATGAATACAAATTAAACACCTTATCTAAATACTTACTCTGATTCTTAATACATATATGTATCTAAATCTGTGGATATTATTTGCTTTTACGCCTATGGAAATTAATTCTCAATGAGGTATGCATTTCATAGATTGCATTTTTAAAATTAAATGAATAGGACTATGAAGGTATCACAAATATAAAGAAAAAGTATAAAATGTTTACTGAATTACAGTAACATTTCAATTATAAAAATTATTTTGATTAAAGGTACAACTATTTTCTCTCATACACAGTAAAAATGTCAATTTTCAACATGCTCCAAAAAGCTTTCTTCATTTATTTTTTTCATTTTTCCCATGTAAATAGACTTTAAGAGAAGCCATGTTGATCTGTCCATGTTGATAAACGCAACTCAATATCTGGAGAATTTCAGCAACTGATTTATATAATCATACTCCATTTTGACTGAATATCTAAGTCATAAGATAAAAGGTACTTGTGCATTAATAAAACTCTGAGGTGCCCTAATGCTTTCTCACAAAACTTATTTAATCTCGTTGACCAAACTTAGGCAAATACTGTTGAGTTCATATGACTCTAACCTGCGACTTGCCGACACACCCTCCTGTGTGACATCTGACGGAGACCATGGACTGCTCTGCGTCCCATGTCTACAAAGAGTCATCATCCTTCGGCCTCACTGTAGCCTCACCTCTCTCAATTGCTTCATTTCCTTAAGAGTTTTCATTAATCAATTACACAAAAATTGAAAATTGACTGTGTAAATTACAGTGCATAAATCCCTAAAAATGTGAATAACTTGTTCACATTTTTAAAAACCAGTTAGAGTTTGAATTACTATTTTAAGAACTATACCGTCCAGTGTATAGCAGGCAGCTTACTTTGATCACTATACTATGAGGAAACAGAAGAGTGTCACCTGCTTAGCCTCAAACCTGGTCAAATGAGATGAAATGACAGGATCTGCAATGGTGGCAGTCTTTTAAGTCACAGCACTTAGGTTATTTAAACAAAGGGCCAAAACAAAATGGGAGGAGGATGGGTGTCAGCTGCCAAACATAACCCTTTTGGATCAAAAGAACCATTTTTTCCTTCTCAAGTGATAATGTTTATGAGTAAATGGCATCTTTCACTCATAGTGATACATTGTGTTGTTTAGGGACAAGTGTACCTGATTATAAAAAATTATAATCACAAAAAATGCAAGATCGTTAACTTTAGACTTCTGCATAAAAAACTTAACACACACCTAATTAATATATGACATGCAAATAAGATATCTGATTACTAATTGTAGATCCACGGGGTTTAAAATTTTAAATAGCCCGGTATTTATGCTAATTCGTTTTTCAGGTATTCTGAAAATTTATCATATGTCTTATAATAATTAATTTACATTGTTTTTGTACCATTAACACTGCTAAGGTAGAAAAAATCCCCGTCGCCCACTTTTATTCAAACTGCATCTGTGACCTTGACTGAGCTTCGGTAACCCCTGTCACAGTTAATTCAATGGTTCCTTATCTGGTAGCTTCATTTATCCAGAATGTAGACATGAACCAAAAAAGCAAAACCAGCCTTGGCTGTCATTTAAAGGCGATGTACCTCATTCACAGGCAACGATTCAAGTCCTTGACTCAAAATCTTTTCCTTATTTAAAAAAAAGAAATATATTAAAAACTACACTCGTGTTCTCGGCCCTCGGCAGGGTAGAGGAGGAAAGGGGTGCTAAGGAAAAAGAGGCCAGGGACAGCACGGAGCACCGAGCAGAGCAGGGTCCTCAGAATGGCACCCCAGGAAAACCATCTGATTGGCACCACTTCACAGACTGGGAGAGCGAAGGAAAGGCCTGACCTTCGAGGAGTCACGACCTAACGTGCTGGGGCAGGGACCACGGCCAGGGCGAAGGCCTAAGCGATGACAAACTACTGGGACTCTGACAACTGTACTCTGGGTCAGGCCAATCGTGGCGACGCATAAAGCTGAGCATGAGTCATCAAAAAAAAAAAAAAAGTTGTATTTTGTCTCAAGCAACAGTACTGCAAATTTCAGAAATCTTTCTTCGAAAAAGAGCTGAAAATGTAACATTCTGACAAAGCCATGAAGCTTCTGACATCCAAAAAGGTCAAGTGTGCTAGAAGGCTTCATTTCCCACGACAAAGGAGAAATCACTTACTGCGGCTGCTCTGGTGAGTTCTTTAAGTACATACGAAAAGATGCAAATGAGATAATGTCCCAAAATGTACAGACACGAGCTGACAGGGACGGACTGTTAAAATTTTGCATCCAAAGCAGCCTGGGAAACGCAGCCGAGCCACTAGGAGAAACGGATTGCGGTGGATGGTCGTCGCGGCAGGAGGCCAGGCCCACGCGCGCTCCTCCCCGCTCTCCCCTCCCGGTGACAGGAGACACACCTAGAAGCCATCCGCCGGGGTCCCTCACTGATTACGCGGACGAGCGCACCACAGCCAAGCTGAGTATCTGCCCGGACTGCTCCATGACACTGTGGACCAATTTGTTTCAACGCCACACACCATGGGCAATAAGATTATGGTCCATAGTAGTTACAGCTTGGATCGCAGTTTAGAGACTACAGTCATGTTAACATCCTCCTGATCTTACCGTTTTCTAGAAGGCACACGCCCCAAGGGCTTTTTAGTTACTAGTTACTGTATAGGAATACCAGTCTAAAATCATATGGGAAGATGTTTATGAAATCACGAGAAAACATCTCATTTCAGACATATCTGTATGTAAGAGATTCAGGACTAAAAAACCCAGAACTGGACATCACTGCCATCCAAACAAGCGGCCTGCATCCGAGCTTCGCCAGCGCTCCTGGTCAGGCTTCCCAGGCCCGTGTGCGCTGGGGGTTTTGGGGGATCCACTCTCACTCTCCTCTCTTTACTGAGACTCTTCCCACATGGCCTACTCCAAGGTAAATGCAAAGAGGCCAGAAGGATTAGGAAAAAAGATGACGACTTTCATACACGAATGTTACTGGTCAAGCTGAGAAGAACCAGGAGAAATTCAAGGAACGGAGGCGGCTGCCACCATTCAGTGCCTTCCTGCGGTCACCAGACACGGCGCCCGCGGCAGTCACTTTGTTCACACTGTCTCCCCGCAGTAGGTCCGACCACCGGGCCCCTGAGCCTAAGCGGGTGAAGAAAAACCCCAGGGCTCTCAACCTGCGGGACTGACGGAAGTAAAAAGCCGGACTGCTAACCCTCCCCACCCGGCGGAGAGTGAGGCCGGGCCCCGGGCCCAGGTCACCCAGAGCCCGCGCAGCACCGCAAGCCACGCGGCCCCTCCCGGGGTTCCCGCTACAGAAATGGCACCTGCCCTCGTCCCCACCTGTCCACACAGACCCCGGCCAGGAAGGCCGCACGCCTTCTCAAGTCTAGGACAAAAGCCGAAGTCTTCTGTCCTTTCTGCCACCTCTCGCCACGGTCCTCATGTCTGTCTCCTTTCCGTGCACCTATCTCTGGAGAGCGACATGTCGCACGACGACGTTGGCGATCAGAAAGCCTTCTTCCCACAGGAACGAAGGTGCTAAAACACCGGGCTCCGGAGGCGCACCCAAAGCCACGCGCCACCTCGGCAGAAAAACTGGTACCGTCTTCCAAAGGCGATCGAGCCACGGTCCCGAGAGAGCAGCCCAAGGGCGGCAGGAGATGTCGCTGCGGCCACAGGGGACCGAACCTACAGTCCAAGGGGCCGGGACCCACCCCGCCCAGCCCCTGCCCCTCAACTAAGGGACAAGTTGGCCAGTCCCCAGCAGGGCACACGGCCAGCGTCCCGGAGCAGCGGAAGGTCATCAGGCAGCAGCGGCACAGCCCGCAGCCCCCTCCACGCCCTCCCCAGCACCCCTGGCGGGGAGGGGACGCGGCCAGCAGCCACGCCCAGCCCAGATCCCCCTGCACGCCCGCTGCCCTGACCCCCGTGGGATGCCAGCGTCTGTCCACACACACACGCCCAGCGCAGCCCCCCAGGTCCAGCTCGGGCCCTCTGCGCACAGCCTCGGGGACCCCTCGTCTCAACTCGACGTCTTTCCTGTATTGTTAGGTAGAAAGCAATCCCCAATTAGAAAACGGGAAAGGGCTGAGTGATTCTGCTGAATAGACCTGAAAAACAAAGTGGATACAAAAATGGAAACATGCAACTTAACAAGTATACTTACGACTATTTTAACCGGTTCTGAGAAAGTTTTAGCAGCTCAAAACACCCAGTAACTCTAGTGCTGATGCACTTCAACTTGCTAACAGGCATATTTCTGTTCCTCATTTGACTATTCACCTACGTCCTCTTGAATACTTGAAGTTTCTAGAAATTCTTCAAAGATATTTACTGAATCATTAAAATTCACTGTACTTAAGAGACGACCTCCCAATAAAAGTTTTCCCGAGATGGAAACGAAGCTTAAACGAGCACACATTTACGAGGCACCATCGACATGCCTAAATTTGTGCAAAGTCAGAAATGGCAATGTCATAATGATGTTTAAGAATCACATATTTTTTATAATTTTTGTTTTCAGCCACTGTATCTCTGTAAAACAAAATAATCTAAAATGATAGCTTATGGAATTTTTATGCCATTAGTGATTTTAACGTAGAGCCTAAGATACACACTGAAATTTTGGTTATGAACTTAGATATCTGCCATCTGCAAAATCGCTAGCAGTTCCCTGCTCTCCCAGGACGCATACTCTCCTGAGCTGGGAATCGGAATGGTAATGCGCCTGGACAGACATGTCCGTGGACTTAATTTTATCCCTACTAGTGATCCAGCCTTTATGACTTATAACAAACCGTTTGTGATTTCTAACCTGTACTGTTTGTTCATTTTACTATTTTTCCCAGTTTGCCCTCATGTTTTTCAGACTAATTATATGGATACACGCATGTGTACGACTAGCCCGAAAAAGAAAATAACTGAAAGGATTCTTATAGGAAAAATTTTGATTTATTCCACTCAATGCAAAGGGAAAGAACGAGGATTGGTGGGTAAAAGACAGACAAGACAGAGTTTGGTTCAGCATAAGACATAATTTTCCTTTTTATTTAAACGGTTAAAATGTACACTGGGCTGCTCTGGTTAGCTAACGAATTCCTCACTGCTACTGCAAGTGACAAAGCAGAAGCTACATGATAATCTGTCAGGAATGCCACCTCTAACCTGGCACGAGGCTGAACTATGAAAACCCCAAAGGTTCCACCTAGATTAATGACTAATATCAGATTATTGCCCACGCGAACTACTATCAACTGAAATGAATTGACCTCCTTTTCTCCATCCAGATATGAAACATCGGAGTTAATGACTCATGGGACTTTATGTTTTAGCATAGTTTAAAAGTAAAAAGGATCTCTTTATCCAAACTGTTCATCATTATGAAAACTCTACTGTAAGTAGTGTATTATATACATCATTTAGTCTTTTAATATTTTTGAACAAGAGCAATGGATCAATATTAATTCCCCCTTTTCCTTTCCCTTCCCTTTTTCCTACCTGACCAAGCTAAAAAATATATTAAAGAATATTAGCTACTTTACCCATCGATTTGGCACCCTCGGAAATATATAAGAAATGATAAATATTTCAAAAAACTGAATCTAAAAACATTTTCCTCAGATTTTTCTAAATTTTACAATATAATTTATAACAAATGTATATAATTATTTAATAACAGTAAGTTTAGTATAATTAAATGCTTTCCCCCAAATCAGTCATCTGAGATTTGCCATAATAATTTATAATAAAACACAACAATCGTCCAAAAAATCTGCACTATCTTCATCTTGAAGTAATGACCATTTAAAAATACTGAAAGTCACATATGACTCTCTCTTTTATAAATCAATGATGGCATTTTCAAGTCCAAGGACACCCCTGTGCCCCTCCCAAGTGTCCACACACCATCAAGCAGAACGAGGATGCTCTATTCCTGAGTCAGAACGCCCATCAACCCACCAGGTGACCTATCGGAGCAGCCCCAGAAATGGATGCTCCAGGTGCGAGCTCTCGTAAAATCACTTCCCAGCAGACTGCGGCCAATGCCAAGGTAATTCAAGGTAATTAGACTTGGCCAATGCCAAGTCTACTATCAAATCAAAACACGCTAAGGAAAAATTTTGGTGGAGAAAAACATTCAGCAACTGGTTCTCATGATAAAATTATGTTTCATGGCACTAAAAATCAAAGCATAAACTGTCATATACACTTAGTCATTATTTCACTTCTAAAGATCTCTTCAAAAATTGTTTGCCTAAAGCAAAAGTTACCAGAAAAATATATCTTTAGACCACACAATACTTTAAAAGTATCCTTACTGTAACATGCTATGGAAATAAATTTTGCTGAGGGGGTGTTAAACCAGTGGTCCTTAACTTCTGGAAGGCTGTGAACCTCAGGGTAACACAAGCTGTGACCAGAGAAAAACACATACTTACAAATTTAAAAATATGCACGGAATTGTACGTGTACAAAAACAACGACGCGCAAGCAAGGTGCCACACCCCAGATCCTTCGCAGGACCGAGGAAGGAGGGCAGCTACTGTTCCCAGGTTAAATGTGCATACAGCAAATAAGCCGATGGATCCCTGACTTCTTCAATTAAAACAGAACAAAATGGCTGTGTAGAAGCTAACGGCAACATAACATGTGCTGCATATTTTCAGCACCTTTAAACGCCTTTTAAACCTAATTAGCTAGGAATAAATTCAAATAACGTGTATTAAATATTACTTGTTGCATTAAAACTTAAAAAAAACACACACGAATCATGTTTTAAAAGTGATCAAAACAAGTTTTTAAAAAGAGTTGATGCACTCAGGATCTAATTTGTCCCCAGAATTATGCTTTTGTTCCTTACAGTTTGAGGAAATTCAAAATCTTAATATTTACTTAACTTTGCTCAAATATTTTTACATTTCAAAATATATTTTAAGTATGTATTTTTTCATATATAATGAAAATGGCATTACTCTAATTTACATTTAAGTGCCGATATCTAAACTTTAACTTTTTTTGTTGTTTACTTTTTAGAAAACCAGTAGTTTGACATTATTTTCAAGGGCAATAATCTGGAATAAAATTGAAAAAAAAAAAAAACTTTATGACTGAAAACTATCAACAGGTTACACCTATAGAAGACAAGAAGCATTAACAATAATTGAATCACCACTAAGGCAGACAAATAAACTTTATAATCTTTATTTACAACCTTAAAGAAGGAATGTCAAGAACCTTTCCTAGGCCTCGAAAAAAAGAACATTTGTGGGTAAGAAGTGATGGAAGGCATGAAAGGGTAAAATGGTTTTCTGAACGTTGGACTTAATTTTTTTCTTTGCTCATCTCCAAAGAGTGTGTTAAAACTATTAACTAAAAGGAAAAAATAGGGAGAAATATTAATAAACGCAAAACCATTCATCATTCCAGTATTTCTGGACAATATTTTAGCTTAGTTGACTGTCATCTGAATGAAGAACAATTTTTAAGTAACAGGTATCACAATTCCAGGAATATATTTAATATGATATATTGATCTATTTATTTGCAATGGCTCCAGACAGTAATCCCTCTCATTATAGGAGGCAGAATGACCATTTTAATACTAGAGCTCTGTACAAGAGTAAGTCATTTCTCAGCTAATTTTATTTTTAAATTAATTAACTGCATCCCAAATTAGGCTGTGCTAGCCAGTTGGGACCAATGAAACACCTAAACACACATTAATACCTACTGGAAAGCTTAAACAAATACCAGGGCAATAATGGATTTTTTTAACTAAATGTTTTCAAGATCTAAAATTCCCCTTGACATTTTTAAGCCCTCCAATATTTAAAGAGCCTATTTACTGCAATGCAACGGCAAGATTAAACTAGTCTGATCAAATGTGCGAATGAAATATTTTTGAAACAAGGAAAGCCGAGTTATTAGGCCAAAATAAACCGGCACTTAATGATGAAAGCCAAAGTTTTCCAGCTGCCGCACAGATGCCGTTATTGTGGGTGCTGTGTCAACACTGCCCGAGCGCTAAGAATTTAGGTGTGTAAGTAACACGCAGATTTCGCTCACGGACACAGTGCGAACGCACCACAATGGGGGCCAAGTCACTGAGGCACGTTACGCACAAGCAAACTTTTCTGCTACCGGGGAAATTCAATTCTGACACTGCTCTCTAGGGAAGAAGGGAAAACGTTTACATATTGAACTGGACCTGAAAAGAGCCAAAGTAGAAAAAAAGAAAAAGGACAAGTAGGGGGTGGGGACTGAAGGAGGGGGAGACCAGGGGAGAGGCAGGGAGCCAGTCGGGCAGGGGAAGGAGGCGCCGATGAAGCCCTGGCAATGCCAAAGCCTTGGCAACGCCGGCTGCTCGGCCTCCGAGCCTCCTGCATCCTTCACACGCTACACCAGATGCTGGTCCACGAAGCTATCGTGACCTCGCCCATTCTTCTCTCCCAAAAGGTCCTGGATTCTGACATCGATATCAAAACCGACACTCCCCTCACTAACTGGGTTAATAAGCTCGGGAGGCAGCACTGGTTCCGGGCTGATCTAGACAGGTCTTTTGTCTTCATTCAGTGTAGACACATATATTTCTTGTTGTTTCTATTTTTCGAAACATTCAAGACCAAATGATGACTGTCCAGTACAGGTTCTAGAAACACCATCTGTGTGAGGGGCTCAAACATTTACAGACACGAGATAACCTGCTGAGCACTTCGATATAATTTTCATACTTGACATTTCTGATTAAGTACATTACAGTAGAGATGGGTGATGTTAATTACCTAAGACATTTTTCATATTTTTATATAATAAAATATGATTATGTTATGAATAGAATGCAAAATTTGCATGAATGTTTAAGAAAGAGAGGACTTCAAAATAAAATAGGGTTCACAAAGGGTCACTTTGAACGATGTCTCAGGACTCCTGGGGTATAAGTACATTTGTTCAAACTCTGCCATTATGGGGAAGAAAACAATCGAAAAGTACTATTTTCCTGACCTCAATGACCGTAATACATTTCTTTCCTACTATTGTTTATAATACTTTACTGAATTTAAAATACAAATTAAAACCTACAACAGATTCATAACCAAACATCTGCAAGTTAATACACCTAAACTTGTATTATGAATGACAAAATAAATTTTTTTAGCGATTTAGTACAAAAAAACTTAAGCATATACACACATCAATATTATATTTCTTATCTCTTAAAGAAGTTTTGAGTGAAAAAGCATTCTCACTGACTAAAAAATTAGGAAATACTAAGGTCCAGACAGATATTTTTCCTAAATAACTATTTCTCCTATAAATTTATTTCTGTGCTTTTTAAACATCCTTCTATATAAACTTTGCTCATATTTAAATTCTGCTTTCAATTTCTCAACTACACGTTTGGTCTGGTACCAAAGCCTGGAACATAACAAACTCGAGTGTTCTAATGAGAATCATCCAAGTAATACAATCTCAGTTCTGATAAACTAGTCGCTTCCAGATTCGGCATCTGGAACTCGCTGGAAACAGTGACTCAACTTACCTGGTGCTAGCCCGGCAGCGGCGGGACCTCCCGGGGATGGGTGAGAGAACACTTGAGAGAAGGCGGACATGTTTGGCTGGGACACATTACTCAGCCTGGAGGTTGCTCCTCCTTTAGGAATAAACTCGCTTGCGGTAGGATTTGGTGTCTATTCAAAAATCAAATATAGTCAGTTAACACACTTTACGCCCAAAAAAGACATCGCATCTACTAGGCATTATTCCACAGTACTTTATTTACTGAGTAAAATATTTACTGAGAGGATTTACAGTGCTTTTGAGTTCCCATTATTTTGGGATAGAATATTAAATTGCTTGAGGAAAATGTTTTAATCAAATTTGAGAATTTTAATCATTTCATTTGTAAAATATGATTAATACCTCAGAGGCATGTAAACTTTGCTTTTATTGTCAAATAGCATCATTACCAAACTAACAGATTTTAGAGAACTGGGAGGTTGAAACTACCTCAAAACTGAGCAACAAGTTTCAAGTTTAATATCTTAAACCACTTCTACCAGAATAAAGGTCAAAACTGCCTGCATTCCAAAATTAAATCACTTCTTTTTGTAAGCACTTAAGACATTTCCCCAATAAGAAGATGCCATGTACTTAACAGAATTAAAGACAACAAAAGCACTTAAAAACAAGGCAAGCATGTGGGAGGAATCAAAATAGAAGAAAAACATAACGGAGGCCCCAATGCCTGCAAAATAGTAATGTAACTTGTTATAACAAAAATATTTTACTATGAGATTACATTTTTAAAAATTACTACATCACAATACTTTATATATTCAAGTGGCATGGTACTTTGCTCTTAAAACTACTAGAACATTATAAAACTGTATTTTGGATTCATAAATGGCCTATATTTTGTCCCTGTGGAACAAATGAGTATCTTAAATATTCTTCTGAATGGTGACCATTTTGAATTCTACATGCTTAAGTATGATAAAGATTCAATGACCGTTAATATGAATATCATTTGAATTCAACTTTGAACAGGGTCAACCAAGAAAATAATTTATATGTTCATACTTCGGCCCACACTTTATATGTACATAGAAACTGAGTTTAAAGAATTAAATCATATCGCAAAGAATGTAATCACTTAAAAGTATTTTAGAACTAACCATAAGAATGTAATTACTGTACAACCCAAGAAAACATTGCATTAGATATGAATGACACTTTAAACTGTCAAATTAGAGTTCAACTATTCGATCTGGAAGTAAGTCAACTGGCTAACCTAATTTTAAACTCTAAAATGGTATTTTACACATGTGCCAGGGAATATTAAACACAAAGTGATAAAATATAGAAGAAATGTTAATCTGAGCTTAATTAAAATATTCTAGATGTACAGGATGAATGAACCCCTTTTACACCCACAGCTAAGACATAAAATTTGGGGGAGGGTGGAAATCAGGCCTCTACCAAAATGTTTTCCAAAGAGGAAAAAAAATCTCCTCCCTCCCTCCCTCCCTCCTACACTGACCCCCTCTCTCTCCCTTTCTCCTCCTCCCTTTCTCTCTCTTTCTCTCCCTCTCCCTCTCTCTCTCAATCTCTCTCTCTCTCTCTCTCTCTCTCTCTCTCACACACACACACACACACACACACACACACCACACACACACACACACTAAAACCTTCCAAATTCTAAAGTTTTCAAAAACAGTGGCATGTGCTTTGAAAGTATGGTCAATTCCTTAATTTCTGGAGTAGAAAATAAGCCACTGCATTTTATTGACGGTTAATCCCTAGTTACAGGGAACAAATGACGACTAGCAGGATCATTTCTGAGGTAAGTCAACGTATACCAGTTAACTCTAAACCTATTTTAGAAGATGGGAGTCAAGATAAAAGCATCAGCTATCTTGATGAAAGAGTCCAAAATGCCTAGGAGAGATGGGGACACTTCAAGATTATAAGATTACTAAAGAAGCAAATTTAGACAGAGAAAATTATACATGCATACAAAAACTTTTAAGCATATTCGAGAAATATTAGCCAGTTTCCATTTCATCCATATCCTACATTTACTGTGAATGACAGAGTATCTGATTTCAAAGCCGAGTTTCTCTGAATTAAATGTATTCAGATTAATTTGAAAGACAACTTTTAAGGGATTCATAAACAAGAAAAGAGATGAAAGTCTGTTTCTACTTTCCCAAATAAATCATACATAAAATACCATTCTAACAAATTATAATGGACCTCAAGTCTTATTATGATAGAAGTTATTAAAATTAATGTAACTATGAAAATTTACACAGGAACTGTGTCTTCTAGAGATTCAACAACCACAATGCAAAAAATCCTACCCAACAGTGAATTTTAATTATAAAGTGAAAAGGGCCTAAAATCCTTCCCTCGTTTCTTTAAGGTCTGATTTAGGATGGCAAGGCATTTATTTCCCTTGAGTGACTGGTTTGGAAGTCTGTTTCATTCAACTTTGAGTATCTGAGTAAAAGGATTTAAAAAGCAGAAAAAAGAATTATATAGGATTTAGATACAATGCAAAAAAGCCCCACAAAATCTAGAGATAAGAGAGTACAGCTATTACTATTAACAGATAATATATAATCTATAGATAATATAGATTCCCGTAGCCAATTTAGAGAACTATCAGAAATATTTAAAGTATAATTATAAATTACTATAATAAATACTTTTTGATGATAAAATTAGTTAAAATAACTACAATGAAAAGACGCACTCTAAACCTGCTTTAATATTACTGGTTTAAAATACAAATGAGGGTTTTACAAAGTAAGGGAACATGCTAAATGTTAAGAATAAAAATTTTTTGAAAGGCAAAGCTGGTAACTAAAACAAATCACATTAAAAGGAATTATCTATTCATCAGAAAATTTAAAAATTTCTTTAGCTTTGGGAGGCAAAGGCTGTATCCAGAAAGACGACTCATGGACTTGGGTTATACAAATTATTTGTCTAACTTCTGCGATACTACAGAGAATGCAATAAACCAGAAAAGGAATGGTGAAAAAGAAAATCGAAGTTTTATTATTCCTGCCCTATGATTTAGACAATTCCTTCATAAGTACCCAGATATGCTCCTATATTAAATTTGTGATTTATTATAATTACTATATATAATTATTACAGATAATTAGTTGTATTCATAACTTCTATTTCTATTCTAATGTCTATTCATACTTTAAATCCTAATATTTATTCATATCTTAAATCTAAATGGACATCTGAAAAAAATTAATGTTTAAGTTAAATAACAGACATTCACTTTGTGAAAACTGATCAACAGAGTTTTAGGTTCTCATAAACTTAAATTAACACTGTGTCTTTCAGGCTAAAATGATCGAGTGCTTTTTATACGGTAAGTTCTCCAAACTGACATCGTCCCCCAACATTTGAATACGACACCTACCTGTACTCTCTGGGCAGAAGGGGACTAAATCAAGAGTCCTGACGTTTAGCTGTAAAAGCACTGTTGTAATTATCTTTATATTATAAGTGAATTGTTTTAATCCACATATCCCACCCAATCAAAACAATACAGTATTTCCTACCTGCAAATGACCCATAAAGGTTTTTTACAAATGAAGCTATTTTCTGATGAGGTTTCTAACTCAGGCTTCATCCAACTTTATGCTTTTTCTACTATGATTCCTTGGAAGCTGTTACTTTTGAAGTAACAGTATTTAATACTCTGCTAGACTCTACTACAAAAGAATACTTAAGACCACAACAAATCAGTCCCATAAATTAAGAAACTAATTGAGTAAGCAGTGCAACAACGTAAAAAGTACAGCCATTAAGTATTCCTTTTCTAATAGGTAGAAAAGGCAGAACGAGGTTTATAGTAAATGAAACTAGAACACAAATATTATGTATTTCATTAGATGATGTGATGAATGATTGAGAACCCGGTGATATTGGTGAATGTTGCTCGACTTTATTTTTAATCACATAGTAAACTTATAAAACCATAAAATATCTCCCGAGACACAGCTCCATACAATGAGCTTTTAACTTGCTTTACCTGTCTTAATGGCTTCTGAAGTTGCTATCAGTAATCTCCCTACTCTCTGAATGAAACATGGCCTGATGACTTTTTCTTAACAGCTCTATTTAGATATAATTGATACATAATAAACTGCATATATTCAAAATGTAAACTCTGAGAACTCTTGACATAGGTAGACAATCATGAACCATTACCCAAGCGAAAATAATGAACATATCCATCATGCCCAAAAAAGTCTCCATGACCCCTCCTAAACCACCCCCCATTCCTCTCTGCTCCACCACGTTGGTCTCTAGGCAAATGGTGATCAGCTTTCTATCACAACAGGTTAGTCTGTATCTGCTAGAATATCAATCTTTTTTTTTTTGACCAGCTTCTTTCACTTGGCATCCAGATTTATCTATCAATATTTCCTTTGTTTTTTACTGTTAATGCTCAATAACATCAAAATACCACAATCTGTTTATCCTGCCGTCCAACAGACAAAGACTGTTTCCAGTTTTCAGCTAATGCAAACGAAGCTGCAGTGAACATGCATGTCCCAGTGTTTTTGAACACGTCTCATTACTCTTGAGTAAATACCTAGCAGCAAACGCCTTGGACGTATGGTATGTGTGTACATAAACTTTTTGAAAGGTGGTCAGCTGTCTCCCAAAGCAGCTGCACCATGTCAGTACGTCCGCCGGCACTGTGCGCTCAGGAACGCAAGCTTTGGCAGACTTTGACATTTTAGAAATTTTAAGAGGTGTGTAGTGGTATCTCACTGCGGTCCTAATTTGCATTTCCCAGATGACTTGTCATTCTCTAACTTCTCCGGTAAAAATGTTCAGGGTTTTTTTGATCATTTTTATTGGGTCTGTTTGTTTTCTGTCATGGGATGTTGACAATCCTGGATAGAAGTCCTTTCTCGGGTATGTGATACACACATATTTTCTCCAGGTCAATCATGTGTCTTTTCGTTCCTTAACAGTATTATTCAAAGAACAAAGGTTCTTAAATTTTGATGAAGTCCAGTTTATAAAATGTTTCTTTCATGGGTCATGTGTTTGGTTTGTACCAAAGAAATATTTACCTAACCAAAGGTGACAGGTGTTTTCTCATGGAAGTTTGTGGCTTCGTATTTTACAGTTAGGTCCATGACCCATGCTGAGTTAATTTTTGTAGTGTGAGGTATGGGTCTAAACTAACTTTTTTGCATATAGATATTCAATGATTCCAGTACTGCCTGTTAAAAATATCACCCTGTCGCCACCACACGGCCCTTGCTCTTTTGTCGGACGCCGACACCATCCCAGGGTTCATTTCTGAGCTCTCTCTGTTCCACTGCCGCCAATCCACCTTCGTGCCAACAGAGCCTGGCCTTGGCCGCTTTACAGTTAAGTCCTGAAGTCAGGCAGCGTAACTCCTGCATGGTTTTGTTTTTTTCAAAATCTGGTTTGGCCTGTGGGTCCTTGGAATTGTCATACGAATGTTAGAATAAGCTTGTCGGTTTGTAACGGAGACCGCAGGAATGCGCACACCACTTCGGGAAGGGCTCGCATCCTAAATCAGAGTCCCCGAAGCCACAAACACGATCTGCATCTCCGTTTACTTAGGTCTTCTTGAATTCCTACGTCTGCAGGAACGTTTCAAAGCTTTCAATGTACAGGTATCCAGACATTTCGTCAGACTGTTACCTATTTTATATTTCTGATATCATAAATTACAAAATTTCAATTTGTCTGTTGCTAGTTTAACTGTATCCATTTCCTGTGGCTGCTATAACAAATTACAACAAATCTGATGACTTAAAACAACAGAAATTCATTGTCTTCCAGTCCATAGTCCAAAACCAAGGTCCTGGCACTCCCTGCAGAGGCTGGAGCAGGGTCCGTCCCCTGCTTCTCTCCAGCTTCTGGTGAGGCCAGCACTCTGACATTTCTTGGCTTGTCCTGTATCACTTCAACTTCTTACCTATCCTCACATCACCTTCTCTGTGTGTAACCTCCCTCCCTCAGTCTTGTAAGGACACTTGTCACTGGATTCTGAACCCACCTGAATACTTCAGGATGATCTCACTGTAAGATCCTTAACTTAATTACATCCGCAAAGGCTCTTTTTCTAAAAGGGGTAAAATCCCCAAGTTCCAAGGGTGAAAACATGAACCCGTCTGTTGGAGGCCACCATTCAGGACAGGATGACAGAGAAATAAAACTGGGTATCCTGACTTTGCATCACGCAGCTTTACAGAACTCACTTAATAGCTTTTCTTGTCGATTCCACCTTACTAGCTACAGATGGTTTATACTTTAACTGCAGATGATTGTGTCTCTGTGAATGAAGACATTTTCCCTTATTTCTTTCCAATCTTTGATTTCTTGTCTTATTACACAGAAAATATCCAGTAAAAAAGCTAAATAAAAGTAGTGAGAGCAGTCTTGCCTCACTTCTGATCTAGATAGGAAAGCATCTGTCTAGTTTTTCACCTGAAGTATGACATTAGCTGCAGGGGGTTTTTTTTGTAGAGATGCTCTTTTTCAGATTCAAGACGTTCCCTTGTATTTCTAGTTTGCTGAGAGTTTTTACCAGGAATGGATGTTGGATTTTGTCAAATGTTTTCTCCCATCTATGGAGTTAATCATATGGTTTTAGTTGGGTGATATGATAAATTACATTGATAGCTATTTTTTAATATAAAACCAACTTCACATGACTGGAACAAGTTTAAATTCTTCATGGTATTATTCTTTTATATACCACCAGGAGTCAATTCACTAAAATTGTTTTTTGTTAAGAATTTGTTATCTCTCTATATATACATGAAAGATACTGATTTTTTTATATAAAGCCATCTTTTTTATTTTTTGAAAAATTAATTTTTAAAAAAGTTTATTTCACCAAAGACCAACCCTTTGCTGATATCCGTATTTAAACTATTCCTTCATGTCTGTCTCACAGGAGAAAAACATGAAAGAAAAACAGCTTCTGTGGCAGTTTCTCCTAGTTTTTCAAGTACGCATGTAGTAGCAACTGGTTCAAAACACCACTTTGTTTCAAAACATGCATTTTAGATATGTCATCACCGTGATGGTGACATGTCCACTTTGTTCCTGAGCTGTCAGATCACTGTCAGAGTGCACACGGGAGAGCGTCATTGTCACAGGCTGGGAAATAACACTCCGACTGATCCCATGCTTTATTTCGGGAAGCAGTGGCGTGTACTGAGCTTCTGCCACGTGAGTCCTCAAGTCTGCTTAGGATTTGAACTTCACGTGGCAGCCATAACACCTATATTAGAGATTTGCCTCTGGATGAAGCTGACCAGTCTCCCTTGCTAACAGAACTTTAATACACGTTCCGACTTTATTTTGAGATCAAGTTGGGGTGCATCGTCCACGTGGCCATGAAATTTCGATAGTCACTGCTTTTGGCAAAACAGGCAGACGGCAGAGACGGGTGTGCTCCCCGATCAGACCCATCGTCCCGGTCATCTTCCGACTGAACTTCTAACCGTGATTTTCCAAGTTCCAAATAACTGACGACATAAATGCTGGCCACATTCGCTGTTCTTCAGATTGATCCTACGACGCCGTTTTTCCCTCGTACGACTCTACGTGTGTGTCTGTCCCTACAGGTCTGCTTCCAGGGCAAGCCCAGCAAGCTGTCCAGAACGCTCTGTGTAGTGCACCCGGAACCCCACTGCCGTCTACAGCGCCGCCTGGCGTCCGGCGAGGAAAGCGCGTCCTCTGGCCACGTGGCTCACGAGATCGGAGCTCCTTCCGAGGAATTCCTCGCTGCAAAAATGTGCGAATGCTATGAAAACTGTCACCGTTCCGTCCTGCCTGCTGTTGCTCCGGAATTTTTTCCCGCCTCCGTTTCCGAAGCTCCTCCCTAAGTACTTCGCTTCTGGGAAAACATCACATAACGAGAAGTAACTGTCCTGCTCACATGGAAGAGATGCTGCTGGGGAACTGACTCTCATCACAATAAAAACGCCTGTTCGGTGAACCTTCCCCTGCAACATAAAAGGTACCGCTGGGGTCAGCGACCCCCCTGCGTCAGCTATGATCATCTTCCATTCCAGAATCACGTGCTTCAGCAGTGCGTCTCGCTGGGCCACGAAGAGCGTTCTTCACGGAAAGTGCAAGGCAGTGATGGAGAACGTTCTGGAGCGGTGGTGCCAGCTGGGCTCCTGGCAGGGAGAGCGGCTCCGGGACACAAGCCTCGCCGCGTCGCTCACCACCCAGCTCCTGCCACTGCCGTCGCCACCCGAGTCCCGGGAGCAGCTGACGCCCCGCGGAGAAGGAGGAGCATCCTGGTGGCTCCCCTTCTGCTCCCCGTGCAGGCTCCCTCTGCGTTCGCCACTAGTGCTGACCGCGTGGAATGGGCTGGGAAGTGGTCCCTCTTTTTTAATTTCCTGGAAACGTTTGTGTAGAACTCGTACTATTTCTTCCTAAATACTGGGTAGAATGCACCAGTGAAATCATCTGGGCTTTTTTTGTAGTGAGGTTTTTCATTACAGATTCCATTTGTTTAAAAGATTGGCGTGACCACATCATCTATTACTTCTTAATAAACTTGGGTAATCTGAATCTGTCAAGGTGTCTTTGTCCCTTGTCGAATTTATTGCCATTAAATTCGTAACATTTCCTTAGTGTCTACGCAGTATCTGTAGAATCGAATGATGCCACCTATTCATTCCTGATAACAGTATGTGTCTTTTATCTTCAGTCTGGCTAGCTATCTGCCAATTTATGGATCTTTTCAAAGAACTAGGTTTTGGTCTCATTAATTTTTTTTAATTTTTGTTTTCTACTGATTTCTGCTCTGATCTGAATTCTTTCCTAATGCTTCTTTGGGTTGAGTTTTTCCTTTTGTAGTTTCTTAATGTAGAGCTCAGAACACTATCAAGGAACATTTCGCTTATGACATCGGCATCTAGCGGAATACATTCCCTTCCGATTACTGCATTGGTGTCTCCACAACTTTTGACACGTTTTCATCTACATTTAGTTCAAAATGCTTTCTGATTTCTCTATTTCTTCTTTGACCCATAAGTAATTTAGAAGTATGTTATTCAGTTTCCAAATATCTGAAGATTCTCCAAAGATCTGTCATTACTGATTTCTAATTTAATATCATCATGGTCAGAGAACATGTTTTTTTGACTTGAATCCCTTTAAATGTATCCAGACTTGTTACATGACACAGAATTGGTCTGTCTTAACCAATGTGCCGTGTGCACTTGAAAAGATATGTATTTAGTTGTTGCTGGGCAGAGTGTTCTATAAATATTAATGGTAGAGTTGCTCCAGCCTCCCATTTCCTTACTGACTTTCTGTCTCTCCCATTATTGAGGAAGGAGTGTTGACATCCCTATCACCATCTGTCTATTTTTCCTTGCAATTGTAGCAGTCTCTGCCGCATGTACTTTTACCATTATTGGGTGCACAGACATTTAAGAATGGTACAGCCATGCTCTTATTGACTGTACCCTTCATCTTTATCAGTGACACTCTCGGTCCCTAATACTCCCTGCTCTGAAATCTACTTTGTCCGATATGAGTACAGCTACCTCAGCTTTCTTTGGACTAGTGCATGGTATAACCACCTATCTTTGTCTTTATGTTTAAAGTAGGTTTCTTAACAGCTTCATATCGTTGGATCTGCTCTTTTTTTTTTTTAATCCAATCTGAAAAGTTCTGCCTTTTTATTGGGATGTTTTGACTACCCACACTTAATATGGCTATTGATGTGGATGGGTTTAAGTCTACCCACCATTTTGCTATTTGTTTCCTGTGTCACCTGTTTTTGGTTCCCCTTATCCTTTTTCTGTATTCTTTGGGATTAACAGACATTTTTATTTCATTTTATCCCCTCTCTTATTAGCTCTAACGGTCTGTTCTATTATTGTAGAAGATGCCTTAGGTTTTACAGTAACATATTTAACTTTCCACTGACCGTCTTAGTCCACTGGGACGAGACAAAATACCACACACTGAGTGGCTTAAACAACAGAAACTTATCTTCTCCACGATCAAGGCTCCAGCAGGGTTGATTTCTCCTGAGGCCTCTGCTCTGTGCACGTGCATCCCTGATGTGTGTCCTCTTCAAGGACACCGTCATACTGATTAGGGCACCATCTTTATGACCACACTGAGCCTTAAATTTCTTCTTGAAAGGCCCCATTTCCAAACACAGTCATATTAAAGGTTGGGCTTAAACATATGAATTTGAAGGAGACACTACTCAATTCAAAACACCCACTACCCAAGAGTCTTCAAACTACTTTAGATACAGTGTAACAAGCTCACAATATTATACTCCATTTCTCTCTCCCACACTTTCTGCTATTTCGTCCTATGTTTTATTTCTACGTTATAAACCCTACGACAGTCATTATTTTGGCTTTGAACAGTCAATTATCTTTCAAAGACACCTAAATAATAACAAGGAAAATGTCTTACACAGTCATACGCCATTTTGGTCAACAGTAGATCGGTTATATGACAGTGCCCCACAGATTATAACTGAGCTAAAAATTTCCATTGTCTAGTGACATCGTAATGTCATAGCACAGACGTTACACGTGTTCGTGGTGAGGATATAAACAAACTTACTGCACTGCCAGTCATATTAAAGCGTAGCATGTACAGTGCCTGACAATTGATGAAAATGACTGTTGCTGGTCTGCGTATTTACTGTAATGTTTACCACTGGCATGTCCTCTACTTATAAAGAAGTTTGCTACAGAACAGTACGCCGTGTTAAACCTGCAGCATCTTTACATGCCTAGTGTTCACTGCATCTCTTAACTGCACAATGCTCTCTTCTGCTTGATGTAACATGTTGTTCCGTGGCAGGCCATGCAGGCTTATGGCCTTGGAGCAGCAGGCCGTACCTACAGCCTGTGCCACCTAGGTGTGTGTGACTACACTCTGTGACGTTCACACAATGACAAGTCATCTAACAACACGTTTCTGAGACTACATCCCCAGCGTTACGCGGAGCATGACTATTTACGCATGTAGTTACTATTTCCGGCACTCTTCATTGTATAGATCCAGATTTTCAGAGGGTATTGTTTTCCCTCTGCCTGAAGTACTTCCTCTAGTATCTACTGCAAAGTACACTTCTGCTGATAGGGAATCCCTTCAACTCTCCTATGTCTGAAAAAGTGTTTATTTTTTTAAGTATTTAAATTTTTTATTTTGAAATAATTTAAGACTCACAAGAAGTGGTACCCTTCACCATCTTTCCCCAAAGCTAACATCTCACATAAGCAGAGTGTATTTTTAAAACCATGTTAATTAACATTGGGGCAATAGGTTCAACTAAGCCACACACCTTATTCACGTTTCACCAGTCTTGACGTGCACTCATCTGATTACAATCTTATAGGATATTTTCTCCAAGAGGAGAATGCTAAGTTGACATGTTTTCCCTTCCTGTATTTTAAACGTTTTGCTTGCATTGTTTCCAAGAAGAAATATGTTGTATTTACATCTTTGTATCTCAAAAATGGACCTTTTTTCCTCTGGCTGCTAATTTGGTATGCTTGATACAGGTTTTCAACCCCCCACCCCATGATTCTTTTGTGCTTGTGATCACTGAGCTTCTTGGATCTGTGGGTTACAGTTTTCATTGATTTGGAAAACGTATGCCCGTTATTTCTTAAGATATTTTTTTTCTGTGTACACCTCCACTACCCCAGATCAGGAACTCCAAATACGAGTGTGTAGGCTGCTTCAGGTCATCCCGCAGCTCGCTTTTTCTCTACGTTTTTTAGACAGTTTCTATTGCTATGCCTTCGAGGTCACTAATCTTTTCTTATGCAATGTCTAATCTGCCATTAATTCCATACAACATAGTTTTTATTTCAGATAGTGCAGTTTTAAATTTTAGAAGTCGATTTGGACTTTAAGTACCTTCTATGCCTGTACTAACAAGTTTAACCTTTTCTCTCGCTTCCTGGACTTCGGAACACAGCTATGACAACTGCTTTGGTGTTCTCATACGCTATCGATGTGACGGTTCCAGATCCGTTTTTGATTATATTTTCTTCTTTTTATATTTTCCTATTTTTATTACATATCTGGTTATTTTTGACTGGATGCCAACTATTGTTAACTTTTAACTTGTTGGATGCTGAGATTTTTTTATTCCTATAAATATTCTTCAGCTTTGTTCTCCATCGTAAACTGCTTAAAAATCAGTCCGATCCTTCCAGGTCTTGCTTTTAAGCTTTATTAGAAGGACTAAGGCAACATTTATTCTGAGGCTAATCAGGCCCCAATCGGAGGCAAGAGACCTCCCATCAGCCTACTGAATGATTCATGAATTACGATGTTTTCAGGGTTGGCTGGTGAGAATAGGAGCTATTCTTGCCTTGTAGAAGCTCTGAAGATGATTTCCTGTGACCGGCTCAGAAATCCCTTCAGGCCAGGCAGCCTCCTCACTCACACCTTCTGACTGGTATCCAGCCAAAGACTCAAGGGCCCTCCACACGCGTCCAGTGCTGCCCCCGTACACGAGCTCTCTCTCCAGCACTTTCTCTTGTGAACTATAACCACCTAGGCCTCCGTGACCTTCCAGGTTGGTACCCCAGTTGGATGGGTTCCACTTGCGTTTCCGCTCCCCGTGCCAGGCTGGAAGCAACTCACCCCACCCCCGCAGGCAGTGAGCTGGGGTAGTCACAGAACTCAACTCGCCTCATTGGTTTCTCATCTGTCAGGGACCACTATCCTCTAATGCTGACAGCTAAAGTCTTGAAAACTGTTGTTTCATGTACTTTGTTCAGTTTTTTGGCTATTTTTAGAGAGAGAGTTAAGTCCACTCTCTGCTCTTATGTCTTGGCCAAAAGACAAATCTAGTGGTGATGCTTTCAAAATATCAGATGCTCCTAATTTGACCTTAATATCAATATATAAAAATCAGCCTTGTTTTGGCTAGATCAGACACCATTAAAAGGAGGTACTTTGCAAAAACCATTTCAAACCATCTGAGAGCAAATCAATTATTTTCCGTGTAAAACTCACTTTTCTTTTCAAGTCTTGTTTTGCTTTTTACATCACCTCTTTCCAGAACAGATCAATTATGTCACAACTATCCTTTGATAATGCAGCTACCTTGAAGTATCGAGTCATGGAGTCTATTCTACGTCCTACGTATTTCTCAGATTCAACTATCTCCCCATTTCTAGTCTAGGCCAGCATCATCTCTGTTCAGGTCTACTCCACCATCGTCCCAAGAGAAACTTGACTGCTCTTGCTCAACTCCGATCCATCTTTCAGTTTCCAGCCATGATAAAAGAGAGTAATGGAGAAAAGCAGAAAAAGAGAGGAAGAGGAGAAGAAAGAGGAAGGGAGAGTGGAAAGAAAGGAAAAGAAGAAAGTTTTCATGACTTTGTTGCTGAAACTCAATTAGATCGAGCTGGTCAAGTCTCCACTGTCTTTGACCAAATTAAACCAATTAAAAAAATGAGATAAAATGTTAATATTAATCTTAACCTTATGTAGTTTTTTCCAAGACCTACAACTCCAATCTCTCACCTTCGCTACTATTCTTCCCTCTTTGGAATGACAAAGGAGCTTAGTTTAGGCTAATTCAAAAAATTCATGTTCTAGTACCTGAGTGGGTAGGTAGGTGAGGAAGGGAGGAGAGGAGGAGGGAGGGAGGGAGAGAGAGAGAGAGAGAGAGAGAGAGAGAGAGAGAGTGTGTGTGTGTGTGTGTGTGTGTTTCTTGGCAAAGACAAAGAGCAATGAATTATTTGGGAGGGTAGAAGAGGGACCCTGATGTGGAGAATGGGATGAATAGGCAAGTACTTTGCCTTGATAAAATGATCTAAAAAGTCATAAAAAGATGAGACCCTCAGACACGAAGAGCAGCCTATTCTGAGCTATTTTTACTAGTCTTCAGTGTTCATAAATAACACAGACTAAAGAGGAACAAGGGCAGATGGAAAGGAGAAGTTGCATGGCTAATCAGAACCTCCAAGTTCACATTTCTACTCGGTTTTTTTGTTGTTGTTAATTTAATGGGTTATTTCCCCATATTTCAATCATACCCAAATACGGTCCATTTAAAATTTATTATCAAAATATACTCAACTTCTGAGTTATTCAGAAACTGACCTATTCAAGTCCAGTCAGGGTTCAGCTTACAAGTTAAAAATTAACATCTAAATACTACCAGTATTTTTTAAATCAGTCTACCCAAGTACAAATTTTCTGAAGCGAGCCGGGTCCTCTGATAAACACCCCAATAGAAGAAATATGCTATTCTACATAAGTCAGAATCGAGTTGATGGAAACAGTGGAAGAGAGTTGATTACTAGTGCTTCCGAGAGTCACATCGCTGTTCTTTTAAATACAAGTTCTTCTATTTATAATCTGACTATTTTAAGGGGAAAGTAGCACGTGTATGTCAGGACCTGCCAAAAGAAAACCAATTAGTAATAAACTCTACGTTATGGCAGAATTAAACAGAAAACTCAGCATAAAGTAATTCTATGTGACACCTTGAAGTTACAGCACGTGAACTTCCAAAGATAACCACTAATTCACCCTTTACCAAGTTTGTCAGAAATGGTTAATACCAGAAACGTTATTCTTGAGAACAGTTTGATAATATGTATCGAAATGAAAAATAAACATGTCCCTTGACTAGCATGGCCACATCTAAGGAATTAAAGCTTGAGAGGAAAATTACACAAGTAGAACAAATTAAGTTTAGCACATTTTTTTATAATTTTTTTTAAAAAAAGGGAATAGCTAAAACATCTATCATTCAGGATATGGTTATGTGGATTTGGGTACATACAATAGTGTGTGTGTGACCGCCGTTAAAAATCACGTAGATTGGTATATTTTCATGTGCCATGGAAAGAGGCCCATATCACAATGAGCAGAAATAAAATCAAATAAAAATCAAGCTACAGTACAGCAATTATACTAAATTGCTATGTCTGTAAAATAGTGTACTTATATCTAAGAGTGGGAGAGAGAGATGCCTTTTGCATGTGTACAAGTGCAAAATGAGGCTAACTAAAAATGCTCACTACGACGGCAAGAGATGTTATTTTCTGGGTGGTGAGGGAACTGGGAACATTTCTGCTTCCTTCTTTGTACTTCTCTGTAGTATCTGATAATTTTTCACTAAGTGTACATAATTTTTGCAAAAATGTTTTCCGATAGTTTGTTAAGATTTGTAAAGCATGAAGCTGCTTAAGCCCTTACCATAAAAATTCACATAAAATATGCAGCATTTAAATTGAGAACAGTAGAACCCATGTGTATAAAAAAGCAAACCCTGTATCTGGAGGATAGAAGGCATTCAGAAACAAAAACGAATGAACGACTTCCTCCTCTGCCACTGAAAAGTGATTACATGTCAAAGTCCTCCAGTAACGGTAATCATCAATGGTCCCTGTGGCAGACCACCTAGCTCCTTCTCAATATCACTCTCCCTACTGATGTGTCCATTGTCTCAATAAAGCTGGGGGAAAATATTACTCTCCTAGAAAAGAGGAAAAAAAATATATCCACTTAGGTCAGTTGATAAGTAGTCCAGGAGAGTGAGACTGCACTCCGGAGGCAAGAATTATTGTTTATGGCCGTAGCTATCTTCCACACCTATGCACATTTCTATCCGTAGCTACACGACGGTGAGACCTACCTGTCACACTGCACAGTAAGAGGTATTTACTGAGAGGCGTTCTATCTAACCAAGAATCCTGCCCTATTTAATCACAAAATTTAACATATGTTAAGGTTTTTCCAAACATTTTCCCATAACGCTATTTTATGTGATGAAACTGTAATAAAGTACAGTTAAAGAAAATGCAAAAAGCATTACATTTCAGAACTAATATCTGACTAAAGACTCATCTTGCCCCTTGACCTTCGATCCAGAATCACTCATTCAAGTATCTGAACAGCCGATACGTAAGCCACGGTGCCAGGCACTGTGCTGGCTCTGCGGAGGGCAGAGGCGTGAAACACAGGCACCGTGTTCTAGAAGTTCCCCAAACTGGCATTGCACAAGCACAGAATGTACCCCGGACCTAATTCCACAGCCCCAAGAGCTCAGAACATCAAGATATCAAAAATTATATTTATTAGAGCGATGTAAATGCTAGGGAAAAGCTGTCTCTTAATGCTTACTCCCGTCTAATGAGGTCGCAAGACCAGATGCTTGAACCGCCTCCTGAAGACACGTGCGCTGAGTCGCTACAGCGCAGGGCACAAGGAGCGCGCGCATGCGCAGAGGCGGGAGGCGCACGGCGCTCTTCACGCCGCTGCCAGCAGCTCAGCAGTCCGCGGCGTAACGAGGGGGACAGCGAGAGAGACCCGGACACCTTTCTAAGAGACCTGGACCAGATAATCACCCAGGCAGTAGTTTGAAAGACCAATAGCTGGAAGCCGGGTAAGAGACGACAAAGATCATAGCCCAGGTAAGAAATGAAGGTGGCATGCAGATCGTTTCGAAGTAGCACGATCCACAGACCTTTCTGGCCGAAGAACATGGCTGATGAGGAAGACGGAAGCGTCGAGAAGGGCTCACGAACCAAAAAGCACGGTGTGATGCAACGACCGAGACAAACAGCGGGCACACCTGGGGACGGCTGGGGACGGCTGTGCACGGGGACAAGCGCAGACACAGGTCTGGAGCGGAAGGCGTGGCGCTCACTGGAGACAGTGCGTTTCCAGCGTCGTACACCACGGAGCGGGTGACGCTCAGGAGCCGGCGTTGAGTGGGTGCTGGGACCCGGGTGGCATAAAGGGCATCCGGGAGGCCGCAAGGGACAGCAGGCGCCGACAGGCTAAAGACCTGTCAGGTCACCGGGTGGTGTAAAGGGAAGGGAGTCAAGGGCAGAGGCCGGAAGGGTCCTACGAGCAGGGCAACGAGGGCAAGAGGACCCCAAAGGGGCCCGCCCGCCAAGGAAAGGTCGAGGAGCTAAGAGGGCAGACGTTTCCAGGCGAGGGCTGGTGAACAATGGCGTGTTCATAAGCTGGGAGGAAGAAATCACTGTCAAGGCAGGGGCTGCCTAAAACTGAGGAGGGATAAACAGTGGAATAAATTGCTAGGAAGAATAGACACAGGCTCTGAAGCACACTGTACACGAACACCTGTTTGTCTAAGACGAGTAAAAGCAGTAAACAAGCGTACAAAACAAAAACATGTACATAAGTAGAAAGCTGAGTGACACGAGGCGATTCACTCTCAAAGACCTTTTCCCCCTCTGAAGGACACAAGTCATTTACTCAAAAGTGACAGGGAGGCGCGAGCAGGTCTTGGGAGAATGCAAAGGTTTACAACAGCAGCCACAGAGAAGGGGGACCAGGGGCCAGAAAGCAGCGCCCCCAGGGGAGCCTGTTGGCCGCACCACAGTTCGGTATCCCTTCAACGTCCTGGGGAACTGAGTGGACAGGTTGAAGCTTCCCCCTTATAAATTCCAATCCTTCCAACTGAAGCCCAAACAGTCCCATTTCCTGGGCCTAGAGACCAGAAATCACCTGAAATAACACGAAAACTCAGCGAGTAACTAGAGTGTCAAGATATCCAGAAAGTTTACAAAACCTCCCTGGGGTCTTAAAAACACCAGTAACAAGCAACCAGAGTTCAGAATTTGTGGGACGAGAAATTTTAATGTGAGCATTCTTAGAATAAAACACTTCTTAAAGAAATGCCACTTAATCAGAGCACATGGGGGAAAATACCATCAAAAGAGATGTTGACAAGTATGAAGCTAATACACCCAACAGTCCAAGGGTTCTCATTCATTCACACCACGCTGGGGGTGAGCTGAAACACGGGAAATGCTAATCACTTACTATTCATAACCCCATTATTTCCGAAGTTTTGAAACAAATAAATTTATTTAACATGCCATTACTTTTAGATAAATCTTAACCTGAAATACCCTGACACGTTTACAAAGTCATGCATTTCTTATCTTTTCTTTCAAGCTGACACCTAATTCCTACATGAAGGGTGGGAACACGTAGTTACTCCTTCAAAAAGTTTTAAACTCATCTTTAAAAATATTCAAGTGCATCAGCATTAAAACGTAAGCCCCTGAAAGACAATGCCACTGCCTCATTCGATATATATGCCATGATGCCATACATACCTCTAATTTAAAAGTGATAAGGTAAAATGCAGGAAGGGACATTTATTCAATATCTACTATGTGCCTGGAAATTTGAATCCTCACAATTCTGAAAGGTGGGTGATAAAATATTTCAATCCTAAAAAGCAGCAGCATTTGAAAAGTGTAATCTTAAATAAATGAAAATTCTTGACTTCACATACGGATTGCCCAGGCAGAGAGAGAGATGGGTAAAGATCCTAGGCAGAGACTGAGAAAATGTAAAAGTGAATTCGCACTTAGGTGAAATAAAGTACTGTCGATGAGGGGTCTCCAGTGACCTTCCTCTACCATCTGCTTGGTGTGCAGGCTAAAACACAGGAAGAACACAAAATGGAGAAGCCCTGCCACTTACCAACGCTGTCGAGAAGTCATGAGAACTACTACCAGGCTCAGAATACTGAAAAATACTAATAATACTTCAGACAATGTTAAACTTTGAGTTTTTTTTAAATATAGAAGATCCTCTAACATTTCGAAAGAAGTCACCTACGTGCTAAATCGACAGTGATTATAAACTAAGCAATGGTAACGTATGGTGGCTGTGATTCTCAGAAAACACATACCAATTTCTAAAAACATATGAAAGTCTTAGAATGAAGCATCACAGAGGGCACTGAACGGCAAGTTGAGGGACAAGCAAAATACCTCAAGGGCTCACAAATGACAAACACGTGCCTAGTTTCAAATGTTTACGATCCAGTGGGAAAAGACAACTTACTATAAAACGGAATGAATGACTGTTAAACACCACCAAGTACTGTGGACACAGTAAAAAAACATTTGTTTCTTTGAGGTGTTGGAGCAAGTATTCATAGAGGAGGTAGCATTTGAACTAACTCTTGAAGAAAAAGGGAGGAAAGATTTTTTTCAGGCTCAGTTAACAGGTACAGAGAGCTGACTATGGACTTCATATGACACGAGGTATAAAACAGCCCATCTGATTAGAATTTAATATCCGCGGACGGTTAGAGAGAGAAAGGACCCGGAGAGGGTCTGACAAAAATCCTCCCGAGGGCACGAGCTGGGGTATAAACTAATCAGCAGTGTTAAAAAGGGGGGGGGGGGGAGAAGAGAAAAATACTGGAGAATTTTAAAGAACAGGGATTAGAGGCAGACACATAGTAGAAACACCTCTGGATTTAGAATTAAATCGATTTGGACTAGAAGTTCAGTTCCATCAGTTACTAACAATGAGGCTTTTCGCAACTGCCATTTCCATGTTTGGCAAATGGGGACAAACGTCACTGCAGTGAAGCTTTAACAGGACAGCAAGTGTAGCTTGTCCAACGCATCGTCACTCCATCTCTTCCTTACAGTAAAGAGCAGAGTGCGGAAGACGACGGCGAAGAAGCAGAGATCTGCAGCCTCAGTGCGGGGGAAGAGAAAGCCATTCACTGAGGAAGAAACAGAAGAGGCTATTTAGAAAGCAGAGCTGGAGAACGGGAAAATAGTTTACACGCCGAGTCTGCAGTGACAGCGGGATATACATCTACATGAAAGCTATCAAAGGCACAAAAAATTGAGGTCTTGAATTCAGAAGACGTTCTAATAGAAACACAATTTTAGGAACCTCCGGCACACAGAGGAAAGCAAAGAACAAGTGAGCTGAGAACAAGAGGTCACAAGGAGCCAGGGATGGCACAAAGTCAAGGATGCTGAGGAAGAAGTTTCAAAACTGAGAGGCGGCCGGCAGGATGCTGAATGGAAGTGCCGGGCGTGGCGAGGGAGGGCATGTCTGGCGGACTGCACCAGCGGCGTTAGCAGCACTGTGATGGCTCCAAACCACGAATGCTGACGGGATAAATGGTGACAGAGCAGTGAAAAGTCTGCATCTGAGCCACGGGCCCCACATGGGGGAGCCGCGCAGTGGTCATGGAGACCAGGGGCATCATCGGTAC
This sequence comes from Eonycteris spelaea, assembly GCA_003508835.1. Taxonomy (NCBI): domain Eukaryota; kingdom Metazoa; phylum Chordata; class Mammalia; order Chiroptera; family Pteropodidae; genus Eonycteris; species Eonycteris spelaea. The sequence goes on along the minus strand of PUFA01000142.1, from coordinate 209,235 downwards.
TTCAAACAGCCACGTAAAGACCGAATTTAGTCTTCACCAAGCTACAAAAAACTAAGGAAAAAATTAAGTTTCTCTGATTCTCTAATCAGCACACTATATACTTTTAGAAGGAAAGCATGAACCTCTGTTTTACAAATGTCACGTGAATGGTATACAGGCCCTTTCATATCATGAGATTCCTGGTAGAAAAAAAACTCGAAGATTATTAAGCACTAATAGGTTGAGAATCATGGGTTCTTAAAAGAAATCCATCACTGAAGAAAATAAATGCAGTTATGATTGAATCAAGCGGAAACCTTCAGAGAAAGATTTTATTGTTCTTTTAAGGTTTTCATTCGTTGTTTGGTTTTGTTTTCATTAGTGGAAAAACTTCAAAAGACATTAGGTAAAGACTAAGAAATCAATGTAAAGAAATGTTCGAAGTTCCAAAAGAAAGGAAGTTAAACGTCACTGAGAAAAAGATGAACCACGAGGAGAAAAGGCTGACCTTGCAAAGACTGCAGAGTTATGCCTAAGTTGCCGTCCACATCTGGGCAACTACGTCTGCATCCTCGTCCTCAGAAAAGTCGCCCGACAGAAGTCCGGTTAACCAGTTAGACAAACAGTTAGACAAACCGATTAACGACCTAGAACAACTAGAGATGTGTGGATATTCTGAAGTCTGACAAAAATGGGTTCAAATTTCAGCTTTTCTAACTACTGCTTAACTTTAACGTTACTTAGCGTCTCTGAAGATGCTTCTCCATCGACAATGACATCTGTCCCATAAGCTTTCAGGAGACTGAGAGACACAACACATGTAAGGAACTTAGCACAGTGCCTGGCACAAAGTAACCATTTAGGAAACATAGCTATAATTACTCAAATAAAATAGAAACATTTCTTTGATGATGACTGAGAAAACTTAAGTTTTAAAGGAAAGGAAACGAATGAAATAGGAAAGATTAATGTATCCAGCTACACAATCCTTTAAATTTTTTATGTGAAAAAATACAGTATTAAGAAACAAGCATCATACAAAACCCCAATAGAAAAAAAAAATGTACTGGCATACTGTGCTCTGCATAAACACCAGGTACCCGATTTAGGAATCCACAAGGATGGTAAGACGGGTATTTCAACACTTGCACGCGTGACTGACAGTGTGAGGTATTATCACCCCTCCAACGTTAGACCAGGCTAGTAAGGCATTCCCTACGCCCTGAAAGGAAAGAACTACTTGAAGCATAAAAATAATAATAGCATTTGAAATACGAGATTCAGATAACACCAATCTTTCTCACATGAATGCAAATCTATTATTAGCTATTTTAATTAATGAAAGATTAATTCTAGCATACATTCTTATACTAATAATAATTCTTATATTTTTCAAGCTGCACTAAAAAGGCGTTTTTGGAAAACTGCCTAAGTAAGGGGGGTGGCTGTGGGGAGGCCAAGTGGCTCTATTTCTGCATTTATTATCAGTGTTTCACTGCGTAGCGCACTAACGGCTCCAGCGCCACCTGTGTTTATTCTCATATAGTTGGGGTCCAATTTATTTTCAGACCTTCTTTCCAAAACTGAAAGATAATTCTAACAACCCACATCAAACCTGTCTCCTGATCTCAGACGAAAATTCAGTAAACCATATTGCTATTCGGCACTGACATATCCAAAACCCGACACTGAAATTTTAGGTATATGATTATGTCCCCCAAACACACACCCCAGCTTTTCCTTATCTTTATGTTTACTGCCAAAATTTCAGTCGGGGCAAATACCACGTTTTGTGATATTCAGAATAACTTCTTTGTTTCTGTGCCCGAGGCAATACAGGGATTGCTATGGTATTAATATTGAACAGAACAAAAGACTGTGGAACCCCTTTATAAAAAATGGCTGGTGACAAAAATAAAACCAAGTTGTTAACTTTGTTTTACGTGTTTATGGGATTACAGACTTTTGGCTAGCAATATACTAAAAATACCAACTTACTCAGAACATAAGGGAGGAAAGATATTCTACTTCTAGCTAAACTAAAATTTTGATTAACAGATCAATATCATACAATTACCAATTTGTTAAAATGAGATTATAACACAAATGGAAATGGAATGTAATTCAATTATTTTATAGGAACTTCAGAACCTTGTACAAAAGCTAGCCTTTGAGTTATAAAACTTCATTTTCATTGCTCTGCAATAAGGCAGAGTCAGAGCCGAAAATGCATCTGTAATTACTCTATGACAATATACTATCGAAGATGGTTTTAGAGCGAGCACTCAACAAGTTTGTTCACATACAGTTTTTATTTCCTAGCAAAAGTGTGCAAAAAGACAATATATGGAGCGTCCCGTTGTTCAGATCCCAAATAAATAAAATTAATAAGTTTATAATATGAGTTTTGAATGTAGTAGCCTGAGTAACTGAGTATTAAAAATAACTGAACTGTTAACAGGATCCAAAAGGGAAAAACCAAATTTAATAAAAGAATAGGGAAAGGACAACCAAGAGAAAGCTCAAAAAGTCACCAAAATCATTTATGTTAAAGGGCCGCTAACCTCACTTTGATTAAAAAAATACATACATCCCCTAAGTAGATCACCTAAGCCACCCAATCTCACGCCCACCACCCGCAGACACAGAAAGCAGCCAAGATATTCACTTTCAAAAAATGTCTAATAAAATTATTTTTACCTGTAAATTGTTTTCTGTGACTCTGTTCCACCAAACCATACTGATGGGTACTCCTGATTTACACCTGTCAGCAAGGCAGCCAATAGGGTTCTTTGCTTTTCGTGCCTTTGATCCCATCGGAACTAGCCTCTCCTCCAGCAGCCCCAGGCGGTACTTCCTTGGCTAGGAAAAAGAAGGAAAGAAACCAGGCCACTCCTAACATCCCCCACACTCATCTAAACTAACACAGCTAACACAGAGAAGGTATCAGGAGTGGTGGAATAGGAAACAAGTAAAATGGCTAAGAACTTCCTCTAACGTCCTTATCACCACCCACCATTGCCCACCCCCGCCCCCGACAACACACACCTCCAAAATGACCCATCGTCCTAACAGACCAAACGATATTATATATAAAGCAACAGATGTGTTAGAGAAATACATTATAATCTGATTTGATAAGACTTTAATGAACAGAAATTAACTTATCAGCAAAGTAAACGCTTTGCATCACTCTGACACTTACCTATTCTCACTGCAATATGAAGAAATGGCTTTAAGGGCACAAAAACACGGGAAAAATTCTACATATTTTTCTATGTATATATTAAAAAAAGCTATATATTTTTCTGTTCCCCATCTCACTACCTTATTTCCTACTGAGAACTACCCTCATTTAAATTAAAAGGCTAATTCCTAAAAACTGGATTTAAAAAATATTTTTTAATTCTATTCACATTAGACCAGAGTACACATCGTTCTGTCTGAAGTGAACACTAAACTTAAGGTGCTCAATGAAAAGAAATAATCTCAGGTTAAAAATACATATATGTACAAAAATTTCACTGGTCTTTTAAGTCATAGTAATTTGAACAGATTGATACAACGTAAATTATCCAATAAAAGTATGATCTCACTGGCTAACATCATCATGAAATTAATAAACAGTCTTAGTGGTTGGCAGGGCTTTATCATACAGGAAAATTAATGACAGTTTCCACCATTTACTTCTCTCAATGGTAGCAAATTTCCACTAAATCGCATCTTAAAGGGAATTTGCATATACTGTCTTCCCTTTAAGGACTACTGAGACATTCTTGGAAGGCATCTAATTTAAGACTTGAAATAAGAAAACCTATGTCTACCCGTTGCTCTGAAGCAAATAGCTTTCTTCAAAAAAGGGTGCCATGGCGAGACAAATACAAAAAAGATACAAAAAATAATTGTTCCCAGTATAAAGACAACCAATTTGAAAAAAACATTTAATTTCTAAATTCCAAAATGACCTTGTAAATAATTCCTATGGAAATTATTCTATGAGATTTAGATTCTCCACTCCACAAACGAACCTCTGTACGTTGTCTTTAAAGGAGGAAAAAAAAAAAAAAAGGATTAAAATCACATAAGAACGGCAGCTAGACTGCCCACACACCCAAACATTATGCAGTGGACAAAGTTTCATAGGGTTAAAATAGTTCCCCCTCTGCGCAATTGTGGACCAATTCAATTACCCTCTATGTCTACATCACGAGCAACTTTCGTAGACGAGACTAAAAATATACCCTTTGGGACATTTTCTAGTGGCCTAGCTCACAATTGTACGGACTGTACAGCAAAACTCATATAACCTTATCTAAATTTTCACTAATTTAAAAATTTATGTTTTAGAAAATATCTGGGCTAAAGATTATCCTATCAAAAAAGTTCAACAAATCAAAAAATATTTATTTAAACAAACTCACAGCCTATCAGATAGGACTTATACGAGGACATCAATATTCTAGTCCATTATTTGAAAGCAAGAAAATGATTGCTTTAAATGTTCTTGTTATTCACATCCTTCACAAATTTAGACTTTCTTTTAACCCTGTTACTATAGTAGTGGATTAAGAAACACAGAAAATAGTTTTTAAATAAATCCAATGTATCATTCTCCCTCTCCAACGGCTCTCATCATGTTTTTTGTTTTTCCAAAGCGAAAGTCATCATTCCTCTCCCTCCACCCCATCCTCCACCCCCACCGCCAAACCTGTAATTAACCTAAGCCTTTTTTTCCTTTAGAGTAAGAAGAGATTCCCAAGCATGTGCCATCATAGGCATCAATTTCCTAAACGTGGAGTCAAGAGATTAAAGTCTAATCCAAACGCAAAGCCTATGTGACACTGAATCCTAAGACATAGGCACCAACGGCACGTAAAATACCGTCATAAGCAACAGAGGACCAGACGACATCTGCAGGGAGCAGCAACATAAAGCTAACAGAGGCAGAAAGAAGTCCCGCTGCATATAAAGCAAATGACAGTAAAATCTCATCTGTAAACTCATTTCCAAATTACCCGAACTATTATTTATTCCTTGAAGAAAAAAAAAATGTATTTTCAACTAAACACCCGAGAGCCTGCTTGGTATCAGAAACTGTGCCAAGTCCTCGGAATACCATGGTGACGAAAACACGCCTTTCCCTCAAACGCAGGATATAATCTAGACAACGCCATACGAAGTCCCTGTGATGTAATGAATGCACATGTACTCAGGGGACAATGGGACAGAGGCAAGGAAGGCTTCCCAAAGGCGAACTGCAGCGCATTGCGGAGGAGTCAGTGTGCCCGACAGACAGACAGACAGACGCCAGGGAACACCGCCCTGCGGCGAAGGGCGCGCGGCGGGGGGAGGGCGCAGGCGCAGGGCAGCGCGTGGCCAAGCCGCGAGCGCCGCGAGGGACTCGGCCACTGTCCCCTGCAGCAAGGAGGCTGGCGTCATGCCGTGGGCACCGGCGCCGCCTGCAAACCTAAGGATGAGAATGGGGCTGGAGACAGGTGGACGAAGGAGCGGACTCGGGCGGTGAGCCGGGTGACAGCTTCTCAAGCTCGGCGACAGGGCCCGGGCGCTGTGCGGCGTCCAGCAGCCCCTCGACCCGACCCACCCACCGGGTGCCAGTATCTCCAGAAGGCTCTCGCCCTGTGGAGGAGGGGGCGACACTGCCCTATTTGGGAATCCCAGGTCGTTTGGGGAATCGAAGGACGCGAACTGGAGGACATCGCGACGGGCACAGAGCCGCGGTCCCGGGGCAGGTCTGCGGGGCTAAGAGCAGCTCCGGGTGACCGACTGCAGGTGGCGCCTCACGGAAGTGCAGACGTCGAAGGGAAGGGGAGCAGAAACTGGGCAAACGCACTTTTACAGGATACGCTGACTCCTAAAGTTGTGCCTCAAAGCCTTCTCCGTTCTGCAGGGTCCCAACCCCTCCTCCAGAAGCGACAAAACCCACCACCCTCTCCCCCGTCCCTCAGCGTCCAGTCCTTGGGAATGCGGCGGGCAAAGGCGGGTCCCCTCGCTGGCCCTGCCCTCCTCGGCGCTGCCCGCCTGCGGCGACCACGACTGGGAATGAGGGCACTTAAGACGCCGCTTCCCACTGGCGAACGGCCAGCCCTCCGGCTCGGTGCTGCACATCCAGACTCCCAGGCTCCTCCTGCCCCTGCGGGAAAACGCCCCGCGGAGCCTGTAACTGGCGCGTCCCCCTACCGCTCTCCCCTTTCGCTAATACACGATTTTCACTGAGACTCGAGTCACAAGTGACTGACTTTTATCGTTCTTCCCGAAATCTAAATAAACAACACAACAAGAGAGTAGTTGACCATAATTCTACACTTTTTACTGGACATTTCAAAAAAACTGAGGGCTTGAACAAAAGTGTTCAAGGCTAAGAAAAGGCTTAATAACATCTTCCAGATCAGCGCCACTCCAACTGTAAAAAATGCATGAAGCATCTGGGGGTCCTGTCAAAATAAACACTTGGACCCGCAGGCCTGGCGTGAAGCCTGGGGTTCTGCTTCTGCATAAAAGCTCCCAGACTGTGGGTGCTGCTGGGCTGGGGCCCACACTCTCAGTGGTGAAGTTCTAGAGAAGGTCAGAGAGAAGACCTGGGTAAGAATCAACAGTGGTACAAAGAGAAACTGGGGTCACCCCCGAGACAGAAAGGAATAGGGGTTCTACAGTTCGGCAGCACAACTCCTTAAAGCTTGACCGAGATACTCAGAGCCGAAGACCAAAGCTCCCTCACAGCCCCCAAAGCTCGGGCCCTGCCCAAGTCCTCGCCCTAGCCCACGACAGCGCCTTCCGACGAGCACAGCTAAGGGGTGCACCCTCACCCCTGACAGCTGGGTAAATCTCTACGCCTAAGCTAACTTGGGGGTTTTTTCAGCTCTACACACTTTTTTTTTCATTTATTGACTCAATATTTCAGCATAAGGCTCTTTGCCCTGCCCAGAAAAACAATAAGCTCTATTCCCTGCCCCTAAAAAGTTCAGTCTAGAAAAATCTATAAATACCACTGCTTGTACAGAAAATGTCGTTCAAGCTACCAAGTGAGAGACCAACTTTCAATGCACAATTTTTTTGGCAAAACTGCAAAATGGCACCATCTCCACAATGCTTCACGTCGCCGACCACACATTACCGTGTACCACAGTCTAATTATTAGGAGTAACTGGAGAGGTCAAATTGTTATCCGATGACAGAAAGTTTCCGAAGCCCTGAATTTTAAGACCCCCCTGTAAACATCAAAAACATCATAACTTTCATCTTTGTGCTCTGAAACAATGAATGACAATTTAAAAGCACCATGAATACCTATTTAATATAATTTGCATTTATTAATCAAAACATCTTCACGTACTTGGAAAATAGCAGTACACATGTATGAAGTATCATCCCCCTCAGATGATGCTCAACGAGCACATTAATTCATCACCTTCTACAGGGACAGCTCAGCAGCCTACCTCCCCTCAGGGTCCACAAGTAGAAAACCTCCAGCCCAGACTTAGATTTATTTTTTTGAAAATAAACCTGCATTTCTTTTACAACCACTCCTGGCTGACAATGGTCTTCCCTCATTAATTAAATATCCAGAATTTTAGCATATTTGTAATGATTAGTACTAAATATAGGATTATAATTTCATTAACCATCAGCCGTTAATCTAAACCCACCGAGAAAAAACAGACCCCCAAACTGATTAAAACCATCTGAATTTTTAAAATCACATAAATTAACTAATTTTCACATAATCATCAACACTGGGAATTATCTCTACCTAATTTATTAGTTAACTAGGCATGTTGATACATCTGGATTGTAAAGGCTCCTACACCTAATAAATTTTGAATGGCAAATCCAGACCTACAAATCGTTCCCACTTGGACTCCAGTGGATTTCTTCCACAGGTAAAAGACTTAAAAATCAAAACAAAACAAGTCAGCTTCAAAGGTTATGCTGCATTTTGTCCTGCCATTCGTTACTGTGGACTTTTCATGAAAATATATTAAATTCCTTATATTTTCATTGTTTAAATAAAGACGAGATAGTAGGATAGGATAGTGAGTAGGTCTATAGAAAAACAGACTGGCTTAACGACTCATGCATGGACAGGCAAACATCTGTAAGCGAAAAAGATCTTTTAATCTGTGACATCAATACACAAATCACATACACAGAGGGTGAAGAGAGGTGCTGAATAAAAACCGATACAATTATAGCAAATGTAGCAGAACAGAATATACATACACAAACGAACATACATTTTTAAGCTCAACTACAAGTCAAATCCTGGGGGAAGAGTCCCCCAATATCATCTATGCAAATTTAAGAAAGCCTACAAAGTAAACATTACTTCTGTTCTTAAAACTTCAATGTTACAATGGAGTTTTTATGCCACCAAAAACAGATCAGGTGGACTACCCTTGCTAAGCAAGGCCACGTTCAATTTCTAAAGAATGGAACACCAAACTGCAGCTTCTTTTATTCCTCTGCTTTAGAATGAAACCAGAACACAAGATGTGGAGGAAGAAAATACCATACCAAAGTTATTTCCACAATAAACTATCAGCTGTAATGATCTTAAAAGTTTTTATATGCATTTCAGGCCCTTACAAAACCACCCATCATGCTAAAATGCCTATTTGCTGATGAGGAAAAGGTTCCACTCTGACGCGCCCAATCTTGATCTGAAGCAGAAATCTTCAGAAATGCTCTTTACTATAACTGAACTTAAACTGAGGTAGCGGGTAATCAAAATTCATCTCGTACACGTTCAGAAACAGAAAAATGTTTTAAAATTGCAGAATCATTAGCAACAGAAAATTACACTACCATCTGACAAGAACAAGGCACTTTATACCCATTTAATGCATTTGAGTCTCACAAATCTGTGAGACGGGCATTGTTATCTCACCTGTGCCACAGGTGAGAACGGGAGGCTTGGCAGAGGCTGAAACAACTCGCAGCAACAGAAGGGCGGGCGCAGAGCTCGCGCTCTGAGCCGCGGTATTCCGCATTCTCTAACATTCCTCGACCTATCACAATCTTAGACATGATCCTACCTGATCCTAAAATGACCAAATGCAAACTCCTAGCTGAATCGATCCCTCTCTGGATCTAATCGGCGTGGACAGGATAGATAAGAAACAACAGCTACAGAGACGTCATCCAAGGAAGTAAGATGAAGCAGCCCCTCCTCCCCGTTTTCAAAATGCAAGGAGAACAAATCTTGGGAATTAAATAAAGTTGGGAAAATTACACAGTCCTGGTTAAATTTAGCTTAAAACTCGGGCTGGCATGTTTGTGGATGAAAATCCTCAGCTCATTTTTACAAAGTCATTCCTGACTTCTACATTTCCTAGGAAAATTGGGACGAACCACCCATTACGTCAAGCTCTTAATATCAGCTGCCATACTTTGTAAATACAATGACCAAAGCAGAGTGCAAAGTCAACCGGACCATCTCAGAATGACCCACTCACTAGTTCCTAATCCAGGTGGTAAATGCACCACGTCTCACTGAACTATCATTATTAGGCGAGAACTAACTCAAAATCCCCAAAGCAAAAACCAGATCATGTCTATAGCCAACAACATTATATTTACACATGTGAGGCATGCTGTTTCAGTTCATGTGTTTAAATGCGGTAAAATGTTAATCACCGAACCACCATACGGACTCAAGAAAAAGGCTACAAAACAGAAATCTCTCATTAGCTCTTAGCAATAGAACTAAATTCCCTCCAATCAATCTGGGAGACCCTTTCTTGCCTGACAAAAGCAAGAGGTCACCGCACACAGAGTCCCCACTGAAACAGCACAGAATGCGCATGGCTGAGCTCCTGATTTGTTTCGGCAAAATCTCATCTGTTCTTTCCAAAGCACACCTTGACCTCAACATAACCCTACACATTCAACCCGGAGTACTGTTAATTTAACAGGAAAATAAAATTAACTCACTCGAAGTTAAGTCCTTTTCTCTAGGAACTGTCATTTGTAAACAATTTTCAATCTAATGTTACTTGCAGAGCAGTTTAAGAAAAGAATAGGCTGAGTGGAGAGAAACAAATAGTAAGAATGTCATATTTAACTGGCCATTAAAATGCAAAGGAAAGAACATATCCATTTGCTAAGGGAAGTTCTTACTATAGATCATTAGCAATAAAATGACAGAGAAGTCAAATTACATGAAAATAGTGACAGTCCTTTCCATTTAAAATCGTTAACTCATCAGAAAGGGAATTACAATGTCATTTTAACAAAAATGAGCTTAATATTTTGCTCTTTTCTCATGTAGTTAATGAAAGACGATCAGAATACGTATGCCAATCCAAAACTGACAGCATAAACTACTTGTGAAATTCAAGAGCAAAAGCAAAATAAGGATAGGATTAAAACATCTGAGAAGAGGCTTAAATCTCTAATACATGAAGAGCTGACAATGAATTAAAAAAGGACAGCCCAATAGAAATAAGCAAAGGACAGGAAACAAACACCAATGGCCAATAAACAGAAAAGAGAAGTTCATCAGCACCAGTAATCAAATCAAAACAATAAGTGGGTTTTTACCCATTAAATGACAGAGAGATGAAAATTTTTACATCTGTTTTCAAGGCTATAAAAAAACAGCACCTATGAATAGGAATATAAATTTGTGCAGGATTTCTGAAATTACCTGTCAATTATCAAAAGTTTAATTGTGTACATAGAAATTTAAACAGGGATAATCGCATAGTTGGAAAAAGCAATGGGTATTTTATCTCCATCTCCACATATTACCTACCAGCGGCCTCTCCCCACGGCCTTATGGAAGCCTCGCTCACCTCACCCTCTCATATTTCCCCGGAGAGATTTTTTCCCTAAGATATAAATATATTATTCTAGGTAAATTATTTGATTTCTCAAAACTTCCATTTCCCAACCCATAAAATGGGGGGAAAAAAAAAATATCTCTCAAAGAATTCTTGGGGTGATTAAATGATATAATAAAATATAAAACATTTAATTTACAAAAGAATTAAGTTTACTATATTTATCTGGAACAGAAACAGAAAATCATCATCAACATAAATCAAACCCCAAGGTTCTGTCTGCTGCTACATCGTGAGAAAAGCCCGGATGGACTGTGCATCAATTTGAAGACTATGTTGGAGAAACTAACAGCTATGTAGGGAGGAGGGAAAAAAAAACAATGTTGGCAGAGAAGTGACCTGAGCACCTCAAAGAAAAAAGACACCCTCAGAGCAGCTACAGAACTGCTTCTCCAGGGGACAATTCTAAGACGGCCTCAACCAGAATGAGGAGCAACGGATATTTATTTATGTAATAACAGCTAACAACTGCCCGGCGAGGCTTAGCCAGAGGATTAGCCAGCACCACGTGCTAAGTCCTTCTGACAGGCTTCTCACTTAGACCTCGCGACAGCTCCGCGTCGTAGGTACCATTATCGCTCATTCTGCAGACGAAGAAACTGAAAGTCCGCCGAAGCTTGAGGACACACGATGGCTGGCGAAGAAACAGGGCCCGCCTGGCATTCAACTCCAGACCCTGAGCCCTTAACCAGTACGCCACGCCACTGGGTCATCGCTGTCCCCACTGACTGCTCTTTGAGAGAAATAAACACTCGCCAAGAGGCTCTGAGCAAGCTCTACGCCTAAACGAAGCTGGGCTCCAGTGACTCTAGCACCTTCCACGAGGGATCTGTGCATGCCTCCCAAACTCAAACCGCCCCGACACGTAGCTCAAGTCAGGAGGGTGCACGCTGCCCCGCGCGGCACGTGGAGGTGAGCGGCGGTTCCGCGGAGAACCCCGAAGAGCAGGTGTGAGGGCGCTGACTTGCAATGCTGAACAAAAGTTTCCATAGAAACACTGCTGCTCGACGCTCACGGCTGTAAGGCACCTCGTGGCTGACCTGGAAATCTAAAGACTCAGCAAAACAGTATCTGAGAACGTGTGTAAAAACCTTTAAAACGATGGTTTTACAGGTCAAGTTCTAGACTGCAATTTCCATTTAGAGGTCAGTTATTTTCCAGTATCTTCTCCATTTTCCCCTCATCTCTTATTTTTCCTGAGATCAGTATTTGGTTCAAAGTTCCAAAACGAACCTAATCCAGAAGGATTAAGGATTTACATTCCAAACTGTCTACACATCATCCTTTCGATTTCTCCAAATCCACTTTAGCTTTCTCCGTAAAAGAACTCTACCGTAGTCTCCAGTTTCTTTGTTACGTATTCCATATTTTGTTCCTTAGAGTACAAATAATGTAGGTCATCTTTTGAAGACATCAGAACAGAAATGCTACGAGAAAAAATTTTAAAAGCCAAATGAATCAGAAAACATCCACCACGTACCATCAGTTAATTTGTAATACAGATGGCAGAGAGAGGACGCGTGCTCTTAAGACAGACAGCGATGGGAAGCAGGTTCCAAGCTGAGAGGAAGTGCTGCTAGTGAACTTCCGCCTCACGGAGAACCTTCCAGAACAGGGCCTCCACCACCGAAATCTCACAAAGAAGCCACTGGCAGATAAGCCAACCCCTGCTGACCCACTTCCCTTGTCCTAACAAAGAGATTTGAAATAAACGAAATAAATAAACATGATACTTCAGAAATCTGCGTCTCCTAAGTCCAAAGAATTTAACGTGTTATTAAAACCTAAAAATTCTACAAAAGTGAAAATCTGTTATCCCACTATTAGAAATAAAATGCCAATGCCCAGGTAAAGCTGTACATTGCTTGAAATATCATCCTCAAGTACAACTAGAGCAAGAAATGTAAAACCAGGCGCCAAAGCCTTGTTTTGCTTTACTGGCGGTAGGAGGGAAGACTGGATAGGATAATGACTACATGACTAAAAAAGAGCAAAAAGAGTCAAGACAGACATAAAAGCAGAAGCCGAGAATGCCAGACATAAATTTTGAAACTCTGCCCAGAATTCGTCTCCATCATCTGGGGCTGCCCTGCATAAAAACTCACAACTTAGCAAGAATACTTCGAGCGAGATGTCACAGTACTGAATCACTGCCTTTATGAATATCTGTATTTTGACATCAAACTTCATTAAAAAGTTACTTTTGCTCCCAAAGGATTTTATTAGCAAAACCTGTACTGCAGATGAGATCATATTCGTGAGTCACGGTGACTCTCAGGTCTTTTCCTGCCATCCCAGTTCTCCGCCTCATCTATCTTGCTATGAAGACTTCCTCATGTATTGACCTCTAATACATTCACTGATTTTCAACAAAACTGTCTCCAGTGTGTGTGGGGCGGGGGGGGGGGGGGAGAATTAACTCTCCCCAGAGTGTATAGCATAACTCAATTTCTTCCAACACCACACTGGCCAATATAATTACATAATTTTCAAGTAATGGTTACACTTCTATCTATAAAATATGTATCCCTATGTGAAAATAAAGGGAAAAAATCAGTGCTTCTCAAACATCAATTGTGAAAGATGACTTCTTTTAAAACTTCCTACATGACACGGTTCTACACTCTTGCAAAATAAAAACTGCTAGAAAAATGATCACGTATTTGGATGCTGCAATATTATCAAACTGTCACAGAAGTTTCTAACCATATACTTTCAGTGTTTTAACTTCTATCTCCCTACAGACAGGTGACAAAAAACTCAGACTAGCACGGGTCCTGATGCACGCTGCGCAGCAGTGCACCGAGGTATGTATTCTCCGTATGCAATTCTTCAGGACGTTTTTCGCATTTTTAACAATAAATCAGCCCAGAAAAATGGCAATTAACCTCTTTGTAGTTTTTTATATCCTACATTTTACTTCAACAAATCCCTATAGATACACGGCCCCCAGCCATAGTTTCTTTGCTTATCTATGATGAAAAGAAGAAAATGTAATAATTTACTGAAGATCCTAACTCTCCACTTGTAATCGAGCTAAGTATCTTTGCTTCTCCATATTCCTCACCTTCACAAACCCCACTCAAAACGCCTTCTCTCCATAAAATCTTCTGGACCCAGAAAATTCTCTGCTATCCAGCAATCATCAGATATTTAAATTGGTGCCAATTAATATGCTGCTGTGTAAATGTTCTCTGGTAGGTTCATCATATATTGCCTCTTCAACAGAATTTAAGGAAAGCAGGGGGAAAAGTCCATTCTTCTTAAATTGTTCACATAGCGCAAGTATGACTACCTACAGTAAAAATGCACGGCTGATCTGATCCAAATAATTCACACACCCACAGCGAAAGAAAAACAGCATAGCTGGCCCAGGAATGGGCCCAACTGAGATCTGCAGAAAATGATTTCCCTCACTAGCTCTGAAACAGAAGTATGGCCTAACTACCTATTCTCCGATATCATTATGCAATAAAATGTCACCCAGCAATCGCGACAGCCTGCTCAGATCAACATGGAATTATAATTAAAATGTTCACATAAATGTGAGTTAACTTCCACTAAAATACATCATTAAACAGATATTATGAATTACTACAAAATAAAAACAAAGTCTCCATGTGCCTTCAGTTCGCAATGCGTAGCATGCAATAGTCTCATGCCAACAGTATTTCTAATACAAAGACATTTTAAACTTTCTCTACTCAACCATTAACCATTTTAAAACATACGACCTGCGCCCTTACAGATCCCTAACGACACAGCCCACGACTGGAAAAAGACTCTACCTCCCTACATACTACTTGAAATGTAAATGGCAAGAAAATATGGTCCTACAAAGATACACAATGTGAACCCCAAATTTCTAGTTGCGACTGACACATAGGTCCTTTGGGTAGACAGACGAGTTTTAGAGAAGACACAACAGCAATCATCCAGGCCATGCTCATCATTCCGCAGATGTGAAGATTATAGCCTAGCAAATCAGCCTGAGGTCACAAAGCTAGAGACCCAGATCCTCAAAAATTCACTATATGAATCTGCTTCCATCAGGAGGTACTCTAATATTTCTCCAAATATTGAGATCACCTTTGTAGAAACATCTCCTTTTATTATTTTCCTTTACTAAAATAAATTTTAAAAGAATGGCACTATATCTTCCCTCTGCCAGTTACAGGGATTTTTACTATTTTCTCAAAATGAATGTCAGTAGCTCTCAATCATTTATTTCAACTTTAAGACGTAGCCACAAATCCTCATATAGGAATACTTTTAAGTATTTATTTGCTACTCTACTTTTACCTTCCATTCATCCATCAGGAAGACTACTTATCACAGTTAAACGATTATTAATTTAAGGATGTGAACAAGCCATTAGAGGGATCCCTAAGGCCACTTAAGGGCTTTCTATTTTCCCCTATACTAAATGGCTCCAGATAACTTGACTTCTAGGCTGTACCTGCTTTCAGTATTTTACTGTTCCTTTCCACGGCTATTGTCACTTCTCACTCCTGCCAATGAATCTGCTTGTGTTCCATTCCAATAATACTATATGGATCTCCAACTACACGTTCTGACTTAGGAAATTTATAAAGCAAGAGGACACACGTTCTTGTTGAGAGCCGATAAGGAAGTCTACAAAATCGAACCCATATATTTTAGTCTACCCATTCTAGTTGCTTAAATGCAATTTATAATTACTTCCTAGTTTCTCATCTGTGTCAAAATGGACAGCACTAAGTACTGACCCATAAATTTTTCTGTCTTAAAAACATCCAGTCTTCTGGAATTTCATTTTATACTACCCTCTGAATGGATATGCCCTAAAAGCATCTAAGATATCGGTTTTCTAAAAGTAACATTCTTTTCCTTTGGTTCTTTTCTTCTCTTACTTAGGGAGCTGAATTAAAGTTATAAATTTACAGTAATTTCCACCAAGATTTACACTCTCCTGAACATCTTTTGCTGCTACTAATCCTAAACAAAAAATTTAAAAATCTAAACAATATATGCACATGCACACATATACACGCATACATATACTATCGTCATTAACATGATTCTCGTTAAGACTCGAAGCATCGAACTGGAAAAGTTTTCGTTCCCCTTGTCACAGACCCAGTCCCTATGACACGCCTCAAATCTACACACAGTTTGTCAACTTCAATGCCAAACAAAATCAAATTTCTAATATGAAGAGATTTTACACTTTTTAAATAACTGGGCCAATTATGAAAAGTTGCAGATTTAAGTTTGCCTTGTAATGAGGAGTTTAAATTAGGGAAGATATCCTGAAATTTAAGCAAAGCAGTCAGAAAATAAAAAGTGATCAGTATACCTCCAATGGGCACATCAACGGCAAGGACATCACTAAATGAGATATTATCTTAAAAACGGAATACATTAAGATAAAGAAAATGAGCTAAAATAAGAGAAGGATTTCATCCCTTTGCATAAAATGTCTATTCCATGCACAGAGATCTAATAAAATTCTACGTGAGAGAGAGAAATGGGTAAACAAAAGGCCAAAAAACATTCCAGTCCATAAAAAGCCCTCCCCCCACTTAAAGGGCTACTGACCATTCATTATCTAGGCAACAACCAACTATCACCTCTACATGCCATAAATCTCACCTACCTTTCTTCTCTGAGAGATGTTGAGGGCACCAAAGTCATTAAACAAGGATGAAGCAGGAGAAGTCAGCGGATCTGGAAGGTAAGTTAAATAAGTTTCCATACAAATAAGTCCAGGAACCCACAAATTTAATAATGAATGTTTAGCCTAAAACTAAAAGAAAAATGAGATTAAAAAAAAAACAATTCTTAAGCATGTTACTAAGAATGTTCATGAGGGAGGTAAGTCTGCCTGCAGCAAATGTTTAGAGATCATGATAAAAATGAAGGGAAGGGGGAGCAGTCAGACACACTTCAAGTGCTCGGACTTGAACTTCAACATTCCGGCAAAATCATCCATGCTACAGAATAGTCCGTATTTTTAAGTTTATCACCAGATATCTGATATTCTCCTTAAAAAAGGTAAATTAAGTTTTAAAATACAAACATGAAACCCAAAGATTTTACAGGTTCAAAGTTCTATTACTCTGTGGCTAAAAGCTACAAACCAAAGTATAACTCTAAATTCTTTCTCACCTAACAAATCAGAAGAGTTTCTGTAAAGGTGTGCATGATATACACTGAAATATTTTATCGTCATTTCAGAGTTTCAGTTAATCTCATTTCTTATTAAATTATCTGTGAAATTCTAAAAAAAAAAGAGTAAACGTTCTCACTTAAACCATCATCTCCTCATGCACTACATACAGATACGGATTGCCACTCGA
Organism: Eonycteris spelaea; assembly: GCA_003508835.1. Taxonomy (NCBI): domain Eukaryota; kingdom Metazoa; phylum Chordata; class Mammalia; order Chiroptera; family Pteropodidae; genus Eonycteris; species Eonycteris spelaea. The sequence goes on along the minus strand of PUFA01000142.1, from coordinate 192,053 downwards.
GTTCTCTGGCTTCTTCTGCCTCAACTTCCACAGTGTATACTCCTTCATTAAAATTAACATTAATTTAAGTTGTGAAGAGAAAGAAGCTAATAAAATAGCAAAATACAAGATTTTTTAAGTAATTTATACACTCGAGGCACTTAACAAGTTAGCATTATTCATTCTTTATGCTACTTCTGATAGTCTTAAAGTCAGCATATAAACACTTTAGGAATGCTAAAGCTATTATAATGCCACAAATTAGTCTCTGATAATTTTAATCAGCATAAAAATGTTGCTATTTTTTTCTACAGCAAAAGAAACACAGGCTGAAATTTCCAAAGAGTGATAGAGATCTGATACACAAACGAAAAGATCTACCACAGGAAATAATCCACATACATGATCTTATTCTCACCATTATTAATAACTGTTAATGTTTTACTGATTCAATGTTAACACTCAATTACTACATATTTTTTAAAAATCATTCTTGAACATTTATTTTTAAAATAGGTTACAGAAAGATACCTGAAAATTATGTATCAAAAGCCTTAAAAATGTCCATAATCTTTGAAACAATAATTCCATATCTAAGAATGTTTCCAAAGGAATTCACTCAACCTATGAATGCAGATTCACACATATAATCAAAGACTGGAATATAATTTTAAAAAAGAAAAAGAAAAAGAAACAAAAATATTTAAGTAAATTATGAAAATAAAGAATAGAATTTAATTTATAGTGACTGAGACACTCAGGATTTTTAAAAGTAAATGTATTACAATTTGTAATTATTACTATGTCTATTCTTAATTAAACATTACTAGATAGTATGGACATGTGAGGAATCTAAATCTTTATAGTTATCTCTGAGCGTGAAATAATAGATTTTTATTTTCTTCCTTATATCTATTCACAATTGTCAAAATTTCCAAAATGTAGAGATTGTTTTTAGAGTCAAAACTATACATATACCAAAGAGAAAGGAACCAAGTCTTACCATGGCCGGCATATGGCTTGGCACTGTCATTTAGAAGGCTTGGGGAACTGCTACTGTTAGTCATTCTCTGAAACATGAAACACACACACATAACATCACTAAGGTGCACAGAACCAAGGATGTTCTGCCAACTGAAACTGGCCTTCGCTCCCGCCCTCCTGGCCATCTGTCACATTACTGACACGAACCCCTGCTGCCTGGAGGACGACGACGTACACAGAAACCTCCAAATGCTGTGCATAGCACAGCCAATGAAAACTTTACTCACTACCCACGTAGGTAAACCAAAGTTGCAGACCGATTCTGGACTGCACTTACTACAACTTATTACTCCGGGCAAGACACGTATCTACGAAGTTTCCTTGTTTATAAAATATAGATTCCAACATCCATCCAAGAAGATGTAAAGTGACTAAGTCAATAAACGCTCCCCAGTATCTTCGGTCAATGCATATTGCATATTATCCTTTGTGTGCCTTATAGATTCCATAATCCTAAAAAAACATGTCCCTGTTCTCTAAACATGTCCCATGCTTCCCTAACACGTGCCACAGCCTCTGTGGCCTATCCTGAAGGGCCTTCATTCCATACCCGCAAAACACACAGGGGTAACACAAGTCTCTCGCTCTCTCTACCCTCTTCTCATGCTCCTGTCATCCTACCCTCCACCCCTCCCGTGCAAGCTCACTCTGACTCCAACACTGCAAGGGGATGGCCCACCTACATCCGACCCACCTCAGCGTCTCCTAAAATCCCACATCCCCATCAACAAGCTTAGGAATAAATCAAGACTCTGGATGCCCTCCATCTCTGCCACAAATGCCGCTGTTCAGTGCCATATCGACTCGACCGGAAATACCTGCAGCAAGGGATACTTTGTTTCCACGGGACTTCCGAATCCATTGACTCCAATAAAGCTGGCGCTGAAGTAGGAGTCCGTGAGACTCGTGTCCGTTAAAGCACCGCCATCTATTCCAGGAACTGAAAGAGAAGGAGAAGCCACGGGGTAAAAGCACGAAACACTGATGGAGAGTGCCCTTAAGTGACTTACAAAGTCCCAATCTCTGTCACACTCACTTTTATTTACCTGTTCATAACAAAAGGCAGGACCAAATCGACCTGGCTCAGCTCTAAATCTGTGTTAACACTCAAGATGACTGTTTTTTCCCCACAGAGACAGAGGCTTATTTTGTATCAGTCACCTAAGAGCCACCAAGCCCAACATGAAGAAACAAATCGCACTTGCGTTACACTCCCCTCTCCACTCATAAACGTTTAAAATCTTTATTATCCTCATTTGTAGAAAAAAAGACTAAATACCAGTGTCATAACTATTTATAATGTGAAGTGAAAAGAGAAAACATTTTTATAGTGCAAAAATTGTGTGTGGTTACATATACACACAGAATATAAGACTGACGAATATACCAAAATGTAAATCTTGTTAACTGGTTGACTCAATGGGAGAGGTTTGTCTTTTCTCTTATGACTTTTCTGTACTGTAGTTATCTTCATAATAATGATGATGATGACAACACGACGACAATGGCAACAGAGAAATCCATAAGGGGAGAAGTTCCTCTAGTCTACACCAAAACCTTTGTGGTCTACTCATTATCTTTTCCTAATAAAATAGAATGGTTTTCAAAAATAGAGTACAATTCCAAATACAACTTCGGTCAAATTATTTTTTAATACAGCATTTTTACATCAAATGTTTTTAAAATTTACATCCAATTTGCTTTTATTGTCTTAGCTTATATAAAATATGAAAAAAACTAGTACTGAACGTGCCAGGATTCGAATGCCTACGGTCAATGTTTTATCTTACTATTTTTTAAGCAAGAACCACTGAAAAAAGCATCTAAGAATAACAAAATATTTGTAAACTATATTAAATTTTTGTCCCTTAGACCTTATAAAACCACCTTATAAACTTCCTATCCTTTAATACTACTTCATCATTAAGAAACAGAATTTGTCCTAACATATTACCAACTTTCCGGCTGTGATTTTCACTATATTAAAATTGGCTTATATTTCTTCAGGGTGCACACCTTTGAAAGAAGAAACCGTGTGCTCCCTGACAGAGTCACATGACTGGGCTTAACCAAAAAGGGGTAGGGGAAGGGCTGAATACGGCCATTAATTAGGGTTAATTTACTTAATTAAACATTCCCCACAAAGTCCCAAAACTATAAAGCAACTAGAGGGAACGAAGGGGAAAAGCTCCTCGACATTGGTCTTGGCAACAGGTTTCAGATATGACACCAAACCAGAAAGCACAGCACAAGGAACAACGAGCCCAACAACGAGGCGCCCACGGGCCAGCAGGAAACGTCCGTGAACCAGCCATCCGACAAGGGGCTGATATCCAAAATATGTGAGGAGCTCACACGACTCAACCGCAAAAACAAAACAAAAAAAACACCAATATGATTTAAAAAATGACAAAAGAACTTCAATCGACACTTTTCCAAAGAAGACATCCAAATGGCCAACAGGTACGTGAAAGATGCTCAACGTCTCAAATCGTCAGGAAAATGAAAATCAAAAACATAGTATTACTTCGATCTGTCAGAATGGCCATTATCAAAAAGACAAGAGCCAAGGGTCGGCGAGGACGTGGAGAAAAGGGAGCCCTCGCGCACTGCTGTGGGAATGGAAGACAGAGCAGCCCTCTTGAGGATGGAAGTTCCTCAAAAATTTAAAAATGAAAAATTTAAAAAGTATCAAATGATGCAGCATTCTTAACTTGGGGTCCATGGCCAACGGAGAAGAAATCACTATCTTGAAGAGCTATCTGCACCCCGTGTTCACTGCAGCATTCTTCACAACAGCCAAGAAACAACCTAAGTACCTACTGACAGATGAATGGACAAAGGAAATGTCACACACACACACAATGGGACATTATTCAGCCATAAGAAAGAAGGAAATCCTGCCATTTAGACAACATGGATGGACCTTGAGGGCATCATGCTGAGTGAAATAAATCAGAAAAAGTTAAATATTGTAGGATCTCACTTATATGTGGAATCTAAAAAAGCCAAACTCAAAGAAGTAGAGTAGAACAATGTTTGCCAGGGGGTAGGGAGCGAGAGAAACGAGAAGTTGGTCAAAGGGTAGAAGCTTCCAGCTTTAAGATCAGTTCTAATGCACAACGTGGTGACTGTAATTAACAATACTATATAGAAAAGGAGATTTTAAAAGTTATCGCCACAAAAAGAAAGGTAATTATGTGAGGGAGTAGAGGTGTCAACTACCCTACTGTGGTAATCATTTTGTGTGTGTGTGTGTGTATATATATATATATATGTGCACATACATATAATCATCGTGTTACATATCTTAAACTGCATATGTTATATGTCAATAATATCTCAATAAAGTCAGAGGAAAACCATTCCACACATATACTTACACTCGAACTTCCTTGTTTTCGAAAGTTAGCAGTTTGGGAAGGAAAGAATGGGCATTGCTCTAAAAGTAGTGAGGAAAATCACTAACCTATGCTATAGTACTCCATTCTATATAGAGCACAAATGTGTTAATTTTTTTAAGTTACTAATAAGAACAGACACATGTCCTACCTACATTATAGGATGTTCAAGGAGAAAAGGAATGTAGAGTACTTTTAAGTTTAAATTGCAAAAGCATAATTATGTGAGGGACCCTAATTACCAGGACCAGATGATCAAGAACTCTACTTCTCCATCCCTTATTTTTGCAGTTCACTTTAAGTAAGACTCAGTATTTCTATGAAAGGTCTATTACCATCCCTATTATTATGACTATTACATCGCTATGGAATGATAATTGAGGCATCACTCACTGTATAGATAAGACTCTCACTTAGCCTGAAGGACAACTGTGGCAAGGTTAATATCCCTTTTATTTTGCAGTGAAGCAAACTGTGATTCAGAGAGATTTAGAGAGCTTACCCGAAGTCACAAAACCAGTTAAGTGAAAGACTTGGATATAAAAGCAGTTTCTCTATTGCAATAAAGTGCCATTTAACTTTTAAGAGAAGGAATTAGAAGTCAAAAGATGAAATTTCAACCTTCAGGTTTTTTGTTTTTTGTCTTGTTTTGTTTTTATGCGTACAGCACCTGGTCTCCCTAGGTGGTCTCCCATCCAAGTACTAACCAGGCCCTACACCTTGCTTAGCTTCCGAGATCAGATGAGCTCTTTGAGGGTGGCGTGGCCTGACGTAGACAAGCCTTCCATTTTTAAATGATAGTGAGCCACTCAAACGTTAAACTAAAGGGTCTCACAGTCCCAAAAGACTTGGAACTTCACAACTGTCAACAGCCACCCTGCCACGATTAGCATATAAATGTGCACCATAATAACCTACTTTTTAAAAAAGCCCAACTCACAGCTTAACTAAATAAAATGTTCTCCTTCATGGTTAGTCTTGTCCCCTCTTAATGAAATGAGTTTAATCTCCCAAAACATCAAGTGATCAATGTTCCCCAAAAGGAACACTATATTAACTACTACTTTTCAGAAAATGCTGGGGGCGGGGGCGGGGGCGGGGGGGAGTAAACCCATTTTTTTTATTGCACAACTTCCCAGCCTGTATACAATGGGAACTGCACCAATCCAGAGGAAATAGAGTAATTTCTCAAATCAACTTGACCAGAGAACCCTTTCCACACAGAGCAGCCTGAGGGGCCAGAACTCCAAAGAACACACTTTACAAAAAGGAGCCAGCAAAAATACCGAGTGGCTTTCCTCCGCCAACGAGGATGTCACAGACAAGATGCTGGCGATGCTTGCCCCAAGGGATGAATCCCAGACTCTCAGTCTGACATCTAAAAGGCCGGTACAATCCGTTCCCAACCTATCATTCTAGTATTTCCATAAAGTGCTGGGTTTGAGTCTCAGTTCTGTCACTACTTATAAGGCAAATACTTACAAAACGGAGATTATACCATCACTTATAAAATGAGAATCATACCATCTACCCTGCAAACTCCAATGAAACTTATGAAAAACAGTATCTTTAAAACTTTAAAAAATCTTCACGGTTGCACAACTCAACAAATTTACTAAAAATAATTTAATTGTATATTTACAATGGGTGAATTTAATGGCATGTAAACTCGTTTAATAAAGCTAGTTTTCCAAATCAGTGGAGAAAAGAGTTGAATACCAACACTGATATTTCCAAAAGATCAAGGATTATAATGTAATAATAAAAGTATACGTCTACTATAAAAGATCTTTACAATAATCATAACACTGAACGCCATCCTCCAGTCAAAATGACACCCTCATTATATATTCTGAAAGTCTATGCTTTACAACATGAAGTACCATCGATTCCTATACACACACGTACGCCCTGCTCCATGTTCTTCAAGACCCAGATGTGACGGAAAAGGAAATACACGGAGTTAGACACTGAGTTCTAACCCCACTACTGCCACTAACTAGCTGTATGCCCTTGAGCGAACGACCCTCTAAGTTTCACGTCTTCATCTGAAAAAGGAGGTAATTTCATCTCACTCATAGGGTGCTGAGGGCCAGCACCCTCTCCCCCAGGTGATCATAAACGTTAGCTTCCTCCTCTCCAGTCTCCGGAATGTATTCTCCAATTACCCCGAGCTGTTACCACCTCTAACCCTTAAGATACTATTTATATCACTCATTTGACTGCAAAAAAAACTTTTTTAACTTTTTATTGCTATCTTCAACTAGTTGAACATTCAAATTCTTACATGTTTCCATGCTATCTATTCATCTAAATGATCTGCGAACTGACATTCCGAACGAGTTCTTGTATTTTTTGGTATTCCCTAATCAATTAGTCCATTTGTATAAACACTTATTTACAATTAAACGCTTTTTGAGAGTAGGTTTTTTTAAAATTTGATGAAAGATAGAATAGGTGTTCACATCTAAACTTCACAAAACACCCCACGCAAACGCTACTTTTGCCTCCATTTTTCTGATGAGGAAACTGAGACTCTGAGATGCTAGATGACAATACGCTGGTCGCAGGTCCCAGAAACGGGTCCTCTGCACACACAGCAGAACGCTGCCCTTCTCTCTCCTGGATTTGCGGGGTGAGCAGAGGCTTTGAGCAAATACAACTACCCGCGCCAACTACTGCCCTTCATCAGCATAGTTAATCTAAGTCGCAGTTTCTTCCTCTGTAAAACAAAAATGAGAACATGCACTTCCCAGGGGCCGCTGGGAGAACAATCCAGTATGCTGGCATCCTGCATGACATTTGGTGCCTGTGGTTATTCTGTAGTTATCATTTGTATCCCTTTATAAAGTTATCTGTAAAAGTTAGCTTGCTCTTTCCAGAGCACCACTATTACTAGTATGTTCTCTGGATGGAATGCATTAGGGGAGCTTTTCATGTAGCCTTTTTATACACTGTACTATATGAAAAGGTAGCTTGGGACATTTTACACATCTGTTACAAAACTCACAGAGTCATCTGGAAGAAAAGACTCAAATCTCAAACTGAGCAGAGCATAGTGGTCTATTTGAGGACTGAACTTTCCTCGAAAGCTCACAACTTGGTCCAAAGGGACTGTGAAAAGACAGTAATTAATGACAGGCACGGTATCTCCAGTTCTGGTGATAAAGTTCCGGTGCAGAGCGTGAGAAGATAAATTACACATTTCGCATTCCCCAGCACAGCACGTGGCAATGACAGGGAGGCGTGGCCTCGGCAGCGCAAGTCAGGTGCACCAGGCAGGCGTTCTACATACTGATCTCATTTTTTCACCTACTCCACGACTGTTTTAAGTTGAACTATGTCCTTCAAAACTCATATACTGATGCCCTAACCCCCAGTACCTCAGACAGAAGGGGATCTCATCTGGGTAGAGAGTCACCGCTGATGTAATTAGGATGGATGAGATCATCAGGGTGAGCCCTAACCCAGTATGACTTGTGACGTTACAGGGGGAACATGGACACGGACCCGCACGTAGGAAGAACACGCTGGGAAGGCGGAAGCAGAGATCATCGGGTGATACTTCCACAAGCCGAAGCCTGCAGGCGACCCCCGGCAGCCAGGTGAGAGGCACAACCTGGTTATTTCTCACTACCTGGATGAGAAATCAACCCTGACAACACCATGCATTCCTAGGCCACAGAAGTGTAAAAGAAGAGATTTCTGTTGTTTACGAAACACAAAGAAAGCCATACAATAAAGAGAAAAGGTTAAATGGGGAATTACTAAACCAAAAGCAGAGGCTAAGGGAAACTATCTCAGGTAAACATTAAGCTCAGAAGTTTCTAAATAGCCAAGATTAAAAAGAAAAAGTTTATTTAAAATATGCTCACCAAGTAAAATAAGTTTTGCAAGCAAAAGCACGTCTTAGCATTAAACTCTTCAGAGAAATTATTACAAGGATCTTTACATAGATGGAACATCTTCGGTACAGTTGAAAGGAAGATTTCTAGAAACACTTCTTATATTCATTCTCAGCAGAAGTAGGAAACGTAACGATAAACCATGACCTAGCTGAGGGAATTCTGTAAAGAGCCGACAATGTGGTTCAAGACTCGGCTCTTCGGAGACCTACCGGGACCCACCGGTGCCCACCCTTCCCTCTTAAACTCCCATTCCTTTGATTGGAAACATTCGTTCCTGGTTCTGATGGACAACAGGAAGGAAGGGGGACAGACAGACAGACACAGAGACAGACAGAAAGAGGGAGGGAGGGAAGAAAGGAAGGAAACAATCCAGGCTGCCATGTATTGTTTCATACGCCCCATCTGGTGGCAGAGATGAGATCTGAAAAGCCAGAACAATCTTCCTTCGAAGGCACCGAAAACCACTCCATGACAGTCCTCGGCCATTCCTAAACTCCAGACTGACATTTAAAACTGCCTATTATTAAATGTTTCCAACGAGACACGTGTGACAAGTACGTTTAAGCTAAAAACTCATCCATCTGAGCTCCTCTCTCTCATCCATTCCCTCCAGTGGCTGCTCTGCCAAACCTCCTCGAACGCGCCCCCGATGCTGATTCTGCTCGCCTGCATCAAGTCCTTAGCATCTCTCCCTTCGACTACTCGAAGACTACCCACTCCGATGGTTTCTCTGCCGCCTTAGAGGCCAGAAGGAACCACCGAGGTCATGTTCCTCAGGCAGAGACCTTGCCACTGCACCGAGCCCGGCCTAGAAGGGCCTTGCTACGCGGCCACGCCATCTGTCGTCTGGTGCCCTTCTCCATGACATACGGCCTACTCTTTATCACATCTGATGACAAGAGAACAAAATCACGTACGACGTCCTCTCTCAAAACCTCTGCACACCCTTGCTCTCGCCTGCCTAGCGCCCTTCTTTTCCGCCAGGTGTGTGTCATACATCTTCCAAAAAAGAAGTTCAAATACCGCCTCTTCGAGAAACCCTCCAAAATATCCCTGAACAGAGTCTGTTATACAATTTATATGTATGGCGTATCGTACTATGCCAAAAGGTACACTTCAAAATCTTTTCCTAGATTACACATTCATAAGTGGCCAGAGCCACACGTGTTTGTGTTCCCCCAATGCCTGTGTACCTGGCACAGAAGTGTAAATAAATGTTTGAGAATTAAGCTCTCTAGTCAGTGGCCAGAGTACACGTACATCATGTCGTTACTAAAGATAAGTCATCTGCACAAAATGTCAGAGAGGCAAGCTGACACTTTTAAAAGTTGCCTGCCTGGCAAACTGGCCCTCGCCAAAGTCCTTCTACTATGGGCCATAGCCATGCCTATATGGCAAGACCAAAAAAAACTCCTGTGACAGCAATTTTAGATGGGTCTATGTGGCTCAGCTAGTACCCAGCTGAGAGTCCACGGTTCCACACTGGGGCACGGACAGTACGCTGTTCCGACCTGCATTTTTTGTAACATACACATTATTACTTAGCCTCGATCAGAAAGCACTGCAGTGCAGCAAGACTCTGGTACACCTGCTTCCAGGGATGCTCCAGCACTTCAGGCCTTCCGAGATGATGCGGCCACACGGCTGCCACAAACAACTAAACAAACGGGGCTCCCTGGCGAAGCTGCTCGATGGGTAGTGCTGTCCATCTGCTTACTTACTGAAAGGCGTCTTCCAATAAAAGTGCTTGGGTTTGGGATCTGTGCCAAGATAACTGCTTTTCCTACATAATCAAAAGCTACCGATCAAGCCATAACTGTTTTGAGAAGTCGTCCGCTGTTCTTAACTGTTTTCTCAGTAAAGTGATACAGAATTTCATCATGGAAAGAGGAAATCTACACTCCTTGTGCAAACTTTCAGCTGCAGATCACCCAAACCCAGGGTTCACTGAGAAGCGAAGGGGCAGAGTCGCTGTTTCTGTTTCTGACAGCATCTGTCTTCTTCTGTCATACTTTAAATGGGGCTTATGTTTATAAAGAGTCTACCTTAACCAATTAAAATGCAAGGTGCACAGAGAAAAAGCTTTGATTTATTTGGTTCACTAATGTATCCCAAGAATCTAAAACAGTACGTGAGACAGCGTTAAGTGCACGATAAATGTTTGTTCATTGAGTGAACGAATCTCTTTTAGCCCAAATAATACTAAATTGAAAACTTGCCATGATCTAACTTATTCTAACATATTATTTGTATATATTAAGTCTTTTCATGATACATATCAGAGGACCTTGCTAAAATTTTTACTTTAAACGCTTCCTTAATAATTTTTCCAAGTGTTGAGAAGCAGGGAAATGACTCCTGGTCCTGCCTTTCCAGGTCCTATCTGGTCCAGAAGGCACTTCCTCAGAGAGCTGACACACGCTGTGAAGTCTGTGAGCCACACGGGTTTAAAGGACCCATTCCATTTTGCCTGTCTTCACCCCAGTCTCATTTTTTCCATCAAGTGCATAGTCAGATTCAGGAATGGCAATATGAAGAGACGGAATAAGTTTAGGAACAGATGAGCAAAACAAGAAAGAAATCAAATGATACACAAAGTCCTTTCCAGCGTTTCCAGCTTCCTCATTCTCTACCTAATGTTTACGGAAGCAGCCTGAAGTATCCTTAGCAAGAATGTGGATAAACAATGAGAGACTATTAAATAACAATTCTAGTCTTTTATTAAATACACAAATGAAATTCCTCAGCAATTATGTACAAATATTACCTTATTAAGTTGCAAAAGAAATTTACATACTATTTCTAACTGTGAGCCACTGTGAAAAAAATTTTGCTGGAACAGATCTGATACGGATGACTACCTCAAACATCTTACTTTCAGCTAATGATGTATAAAATACATGGTTTTTTACTGAGATATAATTGACATATAACAGTGCATTAATTTTAGGTGCACAACATGATTTGCAATGTATATATTGCAAAATGACAACCACAATGAGTTAACATCAATCCCACATACTGTTACAATTTTTTTTCTTATAACTTTCACTTTACTATCTCCTCTCTCGGCATCCTTCAAATATACAATATAGTATTGTTAACGGCAGCTACCTTGCGGTACATTGTATCTCTGGGGCTTATTTATCTTATAACTGGAAGTTGTACCTTTTGACTGACTCCACCCATTTCACCCACCTCTCACCCCCTCACCCAGCCTCTGGAAACCACCAATCTGTTATTGCTATCTACAAGTTCAAGTTTTTGTTAGATCCCCACATATAAGAGAAATCATAAGGTATGTGTCTACATAGTTTTTTCAATATACCAAGTTTGCAGCAGATTACAGAAGTCTGTGTGCTCCTTAACATATGCACCATGTATGTACATTTATATAAAAATACATAATATATTAAGATATAACAGATTAGCACCTTCATCAGTAATAGCAAAAGACTATAAAAACTATAAACAACCTAAATGTCCATTAAAAAGTTTAATGCAATTTGCAGTGGAATATTATGCAGCCATTAAAGAGTAGGATGGATTTCTATGTGTGGATAGGCAAGAAACTACGAGATAACCAATTCAGTAAGAAAATTCAAAGTGCATCAGGCTTCTTTGTGTGTGCACGTATGTATATGTATGTAAGTACGTACTAAAGCAAAGAAATATAAACATATGAATGGCTGTATAAGCAAAGAATATTTCTGAACGGATACATAATAAATTGAAAAGAGCTGAATCAGGCAACTAAGGAGGAAGATGATTTTTCACTGCGTACCCTTTCGTGTAATTTAAAACTTAAACCTGTGCACATATTACATTTTTAATTACAACAAAAGATATTGTTCTATTTTCCTTATCTACAATTTTTAATATTAAAAATATAATTAAAAACTATCTTTGGAAAAACAAGAACCCACCCTCCTTTTTAAAGAAGAGAGATACGAAAGACACATCAAAAGGAGAAAGCTTTCTCATGAAGAAGGACTGTGATCTACACCCCAATTAACTCAGCCAAGACGAGTGAGATGCGCACGCCCTTCCCTAGACTGAAGTTAAACGGCTGAGCAGTCAGTGTTTTTAGAAGTTGTTGAGAGAGAAAGAGAAATTCTAACGATTACACATGATGTAATTTGTTTTCTAGGACATAAAATACTTAGAAAACACATGTCCTCAATACCCCATTCTCCTATTTTACAGATAAAGACATGTATCACTGTGTGGACCAAATGACAAGCCTAAGATCGCAGTTATTTTCTAGGACAGCGTGGAAAGCACAATCTCAGGAGCCCTAGTCCAGCAGTAATTCCTAGACGCTGAAAGGAGACACAAATACTCTGTGTATTGATTTAACAACTATATGACAACAGTACATAAAATAAATATTTGATCTTATTGTTTTGGCTCAAAACAGTTTGTTTATAAATAGAATATAAAGTTAATATGGAAAATAAAGTGAAAAATACTGCTGCAAAACTCAAGTGCGCGCGCACGTGCATGCTACAAACTGCCTCCCCTCCCCCCGTCATACACCAAAGCCCTGACCCCACCGAGGCTCTATTTGGAAACAGGGCCTTTAAGAGTAATTTCAGGTTACACACACAAACACCACTGATAATGACTAACCCCAGGCGATAAAATGAGGAACGGTTTACTATGACTTTATACACTGCTGTTCCAATGGAAATTTTTACAAAAGTAGTTTATGACGCCTATCATTTAAAAACTCAAATAAAAACCAACTTGGAAAAAAAAAAAAATAAATATTCAAATCTGTCAAAATGCTCCTCGGAATACTATAATGAAATTTTAAAGTATCATTTCTAAGTATTGTAAATATTCACAGCTTTGCACACAAAAGCAGATATGCCTATAGGAAAGCAAAAAAAAAATGTGCTGCTAAATTGTACACTGAAACTTACTGGATTTCGTTAACCAATGTCACCATAATAAAGTAAATAAAAATAAAAAATAAAATGTTGCTCCAAAATAAAGATGGATATAAACTTCCCAAGTTAAAAAAGAGAAATTCAGCAATGAAAACACAGGAACTCTTTATACATACCAAAAACTTGGCTGACTCTTGAGGGAATTATGATGGGAGCGGGGGAGGGGGGTGCGCTAATCCCATTCAACATCCCCAAATCAATCAACATGATGCACCATATAAACAAAATGAAGGCTAAAATCATGCGATCGTCTCAATAGATGGAGTAAAAGCATTTGGTAAATATTCTCAATAAAGTGGGTACGGGGGACACATACCTCAACACAATAAAGGGTAGAGATGACAAACCACAGCTAACACCGCACAACAGTGAAAGCTGAGGCTCCTCTCCCCCACCACAAACAGGACGAGGATGCACACTCTTACCGCTTTTACTCAACACAGCGCTGGAAATCAAAGCCACAGCAATTAGGCAAGACAAAGAATTAAAAGACGTCCAAACTGCAAAGAAGTAAAACTCATTACTCACAGAAGACATGATACCATCCATAGAAAACCCTAAAGATGCCACAAAAAACAAACAAACAAAAAAACTATTAGAACCAATAAATTAATTCAATAAAGTCGCAGGACACAATATCAGTATACAGGAATTGGTTGCACTCTAAACACTGACAATTAGCTATCAGAGAAATTAAGAAAACAATCCCACTTACAATTATACCAAAAAGAATAAAATACCTAGGAATAAACTTAACCAAGCAAATGAAAGACCTGTACCCTGAAAACCATTAAGACACTGGTGAAAGAAATTGAAAACACACCAAAAAAAGGCAAGATACTGTGCTCATGGATTGGAAGAATCAATGTTGTTCAAATGTCCGTACATCGCAAAGCAATCTATAGAGTCAATGAGAGTCCCATCAAAATACCAATGGCATTTTTCACAAAACTGAACAATCATAAAACGTGTACAGAACCACAGAAGACCTCAAGAAGCCAAAGCAATTTGAGAAAGAAGAACATAGCTGGAGGTATCACTCTCCTTACCTTCAAACTACACTACAAGGCTGCTCATCAGAACAGCACAGTACCGGCATGGAAACAAGACACATACATCAAAGGAGTATGGCGCCCAGAGGAAAAGCCACACGTGGTCAGTTACGTGGTCAATTAATCTGTAACAAAGGAGAAATGATACGCAGAGGGAAAGACAGTCTCTTCAATAGGGTGTTGAGAAACTGAACAGCTACGTGCAAAAAGAGTACATACTACACAATTCCATTCCGATAAAGTTCAGAAAAACTATGAAGAAAGTGAAAAACGAACCTCAGTATTAGAATGTAGTGTGAGAAATCAGTAGTTACCTTTGGAAATGGGGAGTGACTGGGAAGGGGGCAAGAGCAGGATTTCTGGGGTGCTGATTACAAGCTATGGGTTCATCTTGTGAAAATTACAAGAACTTATGATTTCTACATTTTCCCCAAAGTATGTATACTCCAGTATAAACTTTTAACACACACACACACACACACACACACACACACACACACTGAGAAGACTGCCAAACAGCATTTTTCTGCAGGTAGATCCAGCTTATCAGAGCAGATCAATTTATGATCTCTCAGCTAAAGAAATACTGTACGATCTTACATTTAAAGAACAAAGAAAAAATAAGCAAAATAAAACTGTCTCAGTGAGCCTACATGATCAAGTCAGCAACTCACAAAATTTAAATTACTTCTAATAGCAATACCTTTTAGAATGTGCTATTAACTGCCTCATACACTTGTTTTTTGGCTTTTTTTTTTTTTTTAAAGCAAACCTTTTCTTCTTTTCTGGCTGTTTGTACCTCTTAGCCCCCTTATCTTTTGCTCCAATTCCCTCCACCCACCTCTGGCAGCTATCAGTTTATTGTTTCTAGGAGTCTGTTTTTGTTTTGTTTGTGCATCCGTTTTGTTTAGATCCCACATATAAGTGAAATCATACAGTATTTGTCTTTTGCTGTCTAACTTGTATCACTTAGCATAATACCTTCTAGGTCTATCCATGCTGTCACAAATGGCAAAATTTCCTTTATTGCTGAATATTCCGTGTGTGTGTGTGTGTGTGTGTGTGTGTGTGTGTGTGTAACGTCATCTTTATCTATCAAGGGACACCTAGCTTGCTTCCACGGCTTGGCTATTGTACATGATGCAACGAACACAGGGGTGCATGTATCTCTCTGAATTAGTGTTTTCATTTTCTTCAGGTTAAATACTCAGAAGAAGAACTGCTGGGTTGTACGGCAGCTCTATTTTTAATTTTTTGAAGAACCACCATACTGTTTCTCCATAATAGCTGCGCTATTTTACAATCCCACCAATAGTATACAAGGCGGGGGGTGGGGAGTTCCCTTTTACCCACAACCTAACACTTGTTATACTTTTTTTTTTTTTTGCCTGTTATTCTGACTGGTATGAGGTTAACATCTCACTGTGGCTTTGATTTGCATTTCTCTGATTAGTGATGTAGAACATCTTTTCATGTGTCTGTTCACTATCTGTATGTCTTCTTTAAAGAAAGTCTATTTGTGTCTTCTGTCCATTTTTTAATTGGGTTGTGTTTGTTCTGATGTTGAGTTATATGAGTTTTTTATTTTTTGGTTATTAACCCCTTACTGGATATACCATTTGTGAATATTTTCTCCCATTCAGTAGGTTGTCTTTTAGTTTTGTGGATGTTTTTTTTCCACTGTGCAGAAGCCTTTTAGTTTGATTTAGTCCCGTTAGTTTAGTTTTGCTTTTATTTCCTTTGCTCAAGACTTATCTGGAAAGATACTACTAAGACCGATGTCAAGTAGCTTACTACCTATATTTTCTTCTAGGAGTTTTACAGTTTCGGGTCTTCCATTTTTTAATCCATTTTGAGTTAATTTTGTATGTCATGTAATCGAGTGGTCCACTTTCATTTTATTGCATGCATCTGTCCAGTTTTCCCAACACCACTCACTGAAGAGACGGCATTTCTCCATATTCTTGCTTCCTCTGACAAAGACTGACCATATAAGCAAGGGTTTATTTCTAGGCTCTACTTGGTTCCATTGGTCTATGGATTTGTTTTTGTGCCAGCTGACTTGCTGTTTTGATGGTTACAGCTCTGTAATACTGTTTGAAATCAGGGAGCATCTGATATCGGTCTTGCTGTTCCAGCTTTCATTTCTATTCGCGTTGAGTATCTTTTTCTATCCCTTCACCTCCATCTGTGTCTATCTGAAATAAGCCTCTTGTAAGCAGCATATAGATGAGTCTTATTTTTTCTCCATTTGGTCCCTGTCTTTTGATTATAGTATTTAGTCCATTTACATTTAAAGTAATTAATGATAGGTAGATACATATTGCCATTTTGTTCATTGATTTTTGTTTTTCAAGTTCTGTTCTTTCTTTATGTGTGCTTGTTTTCTTTAGTATTTTGTTTGGGTTCTTTTCTCTTTATTTTGGGGTATTTTTACAGGTTTGGGTTGTGAGGTTGTTCATATATATATCTATCTATAGCAGCCTAGTGTAAGCTGATAAGACATTTAAATTCAAACATTCTATAAACATTACATTTTTACTTCTCCACACTTACGCCTTTGACGTCATATTTTAGATCTTTTTGTCTTACATATTCTTTATTGTAGTTTTAGCTAACTTAATCTTCATAGTAGCTATTTAAGAGGCTGATTCACTGTGATAATTCTATATTTACCTTTACCCTCGGGATTTCTTTCTTTCACGTAATTTCTTATTTCTGGTTCTGGCCTTGCTACTTACAGATGCTTTAATGTTTCTTGCAAAGTCAGTTCAGTGGTGATGAACCCTAAGTTTCACTTGTCTGTGAGACTCTTTTTCTCCCCGTCGACTCTGACTAACCTGCCAGGCAGAGGATTCCAGGTGGTGGGTCCCTTGTCTTTCAGCACTTTGCATTTTTCCTGCCTCTCTCTCCTGGCCTGCAAAGTATTGGCTGAGAAATCCTCTATTACCCTTACGGAGATGGGGGGGGGGGGTCCCTTGTATGTGACTTGTTTTCCTCTTGCTGCCTTCAAGTTTCTCTTTAACTTTTGCCATTTTAATTACAACGCCTTCGTGTGGGTCTTTTTGGATCGTCTGCTTCCTGGACCTAAATGTGTTTCCTTTCCCAAATTAGAAAAGTTTTCAGCCATTATTTCTTCAAACACACTTGTCCTCTTCTCTCTCTCCTCCTGGGATCCCTGTAATGAGAATGTCAGTGCACCTGATGTTGCCCCACAGGTCTCTTAACTACCCTCATTTTTAAATTCTTTCTTCTTTTTGCTGTTCTGATTGGTTTCCACTAGTCGAGCTTCCAGGTGGGTAATCTATTCTCTGTGTTATCCAATCTGCTATTGATTCCTTCAAATGTATTTGCATTTCAGCCACTGTATTCCTCGGCTCTGATTGGTTGGTTATTACATTTTCTCTTCGTTGACAATCTGAGTTCCTCTATTCTACACTCAGATTTGGTAGGTTTACTTATGACTGTTTATTTGCATTATTTATCAGGCAAATTACTTATTTCTGCTTCATTAGAGTTTTTTCCCTATGGTTTTTTCTCCTACCTTCATTAGGAGTATATTCCTCTGGCTTCTCATTTTTTGACTTTTTGTGCGTGTTCCTATGAATTAGATGAACTCACTACGTCTCCCAATGTTGAAAAAGGGGTCCTGCATAGAAGCAGCTCTGTGAACTGTGTCCCAGGTGGTTTGGGAAGGCCAGCTGGAGTCGGAGAGGCACCTGTGGTGCCGGAGGTGCCACGCGGCTAGAAGGCGGGTCGGGGTGGGGCAGCTGCTGTCCCAGCTGTCCTCGCCAGACCGGGTTCTGGGCAGAGCAGGCGGGTGGCCCTGCACTTCAGCGCCGTGTTAATCCAGGTGGGGCAGCCTGGAGTAATGCACTGCAGTGCGTTGACCCGCTAAATCGCGTTCCAGGTGGGGGGGGGGGTCAGGGGCACACAGTCTACTTGCCCCACTGTTCCTCCAGGAGGGGTAGCTGGGAACACGCACCTGCAGCCTTGCACATCAGCGGGGCACCTGGATAGGGCTCCCACCTGCACTATCCAGGTGGAAGGAGAATGTAAGCAATGGCGCTCACTGGTTTCTCCGATCCTGGAGAGTTCCTCAGATCCCAGAGAGCTCTCGAGGTTCCCCAATCTTCTCTAGGTGATCTTGCAATCTCATGATCTCTCAATCTCGATCTAACCCCCCCCCTCCGTCACTTGTTACGCAGAAGCCCTCAGCTGTCTCTCCCCAGGAATTGCTCTACACAGAGATGTATATTTGGTGTGTTCATGGGGGCGGGGGGTAGCGGTGGAGCTCAGCATCCTCCTCAGCTGCCATCTTGGACCGGCCTCCTATTGCCTCACACACTTACTCAACAAATCTAGTATAACATGAAGTACAATGTATGATAACAGTAAAGGTAGAAAGCAGACTAAGAATAAACTAAGTGTAAAAATTCCAAGTAGCCATTAAGTTACCAGCACAATCCTCTTCCCTGATTCCCGACAATTTTACTCGTCACTTACTGATATGAAGCAGTTTTCTCTCACTCATAAGGAGTCACATCTAGGTCCTACTGAGAGTTACCAAGGAGCCTACAGCACAAAAGAGGAACCTTAGGCTTCACCCTGTCAAATTAAAGCAGGTCCTACAGCATCCAGATACATAACTCAGTTTTTCATCAAATAACTGTTGCGCAACTACGAACTTTAAAATGCCTTCTTAGCATTAACTGCTTGTCCTCTCAAGACCCTATATCCTTATTTTCCTTCTGTGATATATGAAATGAGCCATTGAGCATTTTTCTTCCACCTCCCATCTTTAGCTATCTTTCATGTACCAAATCTACTACTCTGTGATTAGAAAATCCTCGATCATATACTAAATCAAATACCAGCACTTTTAGAAGTGACACTCTGTAAGTAACCAAACTACTGTTCAGTTTCACTGCTTACTCCTCAAACATTACTCTTACTTTCAGCCACAACTCACACACCAGCAAATTTATCTTGAAAACGCAAAGTTGCTTCTCAAAGTGATAAAATTCCACCAGTAAAATAACCATTTCTTACAAAACACTTTAAGTAACAAATTAATCTTCTTAGCCTATCGACCTCACCAAATATATCCATTAAAGTCGGGCCATCCCAGCAAAAGAAACACAATCCTTAAACACACACACACACACACTCACTCTCTCTCTCTCTCTCTCTCTCTCTCTCTCTCTCTCTCTCTCTCGAAGGGCACTTAATAATCCTAAAAGAACAAATAAGTGCTACAGCATCAAGTGCATTTGTAGCTCAAAAAAAAAAAAAAAAAGACAAAAGTGTTCTAACCTCCAAGTTGCCTATCAAATTATTTCACGATCAAAAACTGTTCAGAATTCACCAAAAGGTAGGACTTTCCCACTTGGTCTAGGAATGCTCAATATATTCAGAAACAGAAAAGGAAAATGTGACACCTGCTGTCCTGTTTCCTTAAGGGCAATATCCTGTTAAGCAGATGATATGAAAACAATTATTATAAGTGTAAACTCTGCTCATAAACAACTAAAAAGCGCCGAGTCAAACGATGATGCCGAATGACTGTTAAGAAACACACACGGCCCTGACTTCCGAACTCAAGCGCTAAGTCACACACAAACGCTCGCTGCACACGACAGGCTTTGAAGCCTCCATGCTCAGACTGCACTGGATACAAAGTTAGACAAGACAGCCTTCCTGGCACCCAGCAAACTTCTTCCAGCTTGGAAGAAAACTGTGCTGACACGCAGGTCTTGGCGGAATTCCTACTCTAAAGCCTGGACTAAACCTCGACATACTGTCAAAGATGCTGTCCGTTCACCCCCTAATCCTTCGAAAGCATGTCCTGCCTGGAAAACCTCTCCCCCTTGAGCCTTAGACAAACTTTTCTGTTCCCTGCACCTACCCCGTCTGCGAAGTCTTAAGCCCGCCCCTCGCCGCCCGCCCCCTCCCCACACCCACCCACCCGGGACCTCAACACTCGGCAGACGCCGCTGCACACGGGCACGCGAAACACATGTGCCTGCAGAGCCGGCCCCTTTCCACACCCCCCGGAAACGACACCCCCTTTACACACACACACACACACACACACACACACACACACACACACACACACACACCGCACGCCACAGCCCATCCCCCGTCCTCGCCGCCCCCACTCGCAAAACCCCAGTCCACCCACCCACGTTCCCGGGCGCCCGGCGTGCCCTCGGCCCGCGGCTACCCCGGGGCTGCGGGGAGGGGAAGCAGGAAGAAGGCGGGCGGCATCGCGCCCGGCCTAGGCCTCGCTCGGCCGCAGGGCCGCATCCGGCCCCTCCGGCCCCGGGCCTCGCGTCCGCCGCCGCCCCGGGGCTGAGGCCGCGCTCCCAGCCCGGCCCCCCACTCACTTGCCAGCCGCGGTCCATCGAGGATCCCGCCGCCGCCTGCTCCGCCGGCCGCGGCTCCGGCGCCCGGGCCCCCCAGGTCCGGCTTCTTGGGCCCCGGCGGCGGCCCGGCGCCCCCGCCCGGCACCGCTCCGGGCGGAAAGCCGGCGCCCGGCGCGCCCGCCAGCGCCAGGGGGACGCTGTTGCTATGGAGGCCGAGGCCCGGGGCGGCCCCGGCGGCCGGGTCCTCGTGCAGGAACTGACACTCCTCCCCGTAAAGCAGGTCTTGTCCTTCGCGTAGTAGCGGCAGTACTTGAGCTTTCCTCCCGCCGCCGCCCCGCCGGGGCCGCCCCCGACCCCCGGCGGGGCCGCCGCCGCCGCCAGCGAGGAGGAGGGCGAGGAGGCGGCGGCCGAGGGGGGCGGGAGGCCGCCGCCGCTGTTCATGGCAACGCCGCCGCAGCCTCGGCTTCCGCTGCCGCCCGACGAGCCGCCGCCACCATAGACCGGCGGGCGGGCGCGGGGCGCAGCCGGGGCCGGACGGAAGCCCGGGCGGCCGGGCCCGTCCCGCTGCGGGAGCCGGAGACGCCCGGGGAGCGGGGGGAGGGGGCAGGCCGCAGGGGCGGGGGGACTTGGGGTTCTCTCTCACTCACTCTCTCGTTCTCTTTTCTTAAAGGGGCCGCGCGGGACGACGGGGTGGGCGCGCGGGCCCGGACGGGGAGTTCGAAGGCGCGGGTCAGGGGCGGGGCGGCGGCGGCGGCGGCGGCCGCGAACGGGCGCGGAGGGCGGAGGCCCCGGTTTATTTTTAAATTCTGCCTCCACTCGCTCTCTCGCGCGCGGGGCCCGCCGACTTGTTTATTCCATTTTCCTCTTCCTGAGACGGCCGGCGCCGCCGCGCATGCGCGCCGCGCCGCGGGGGCTTGTGGGAAGCGGAAGCGCCGAGCGGGGCCTCGCCCGGCGTCCGGCCCCCGGGGCGCCCGCGAGCCGGGGCGGGCGGCGGCATCCTCACCATCATCACCGTCCTCATCACCATCACCGTCCCCGCCAGATGCCCCTCCGAGCAGCGACGTTCTCACGACGCGAACGCCTTCCTCCCTGCGTACAGCCTCTTACTTAGGGAGCCAGAGGTCGGTTTCTGGACGGGAGGGACGACGTGAACAGAATGCCAGCGGTCCTATTTTTAGGGGCCGCATCCGGGGACGGAGCCCGAGCCGGTGGTGTTCCGCTTCGAATAGGTTTTTCGTCTGTGCCCACAACTTTCTCTCTCTCCTCGTTTTCCCCCGCGTGATGTTCCCTTCCCTTCGAAGGTGACGAGAGCTGCCATCACCTTGATGTCTGGGCATTTTATGGAAAAGCTGAACCTCCCCCCCCCCCCCCCGCCAAAAAAAGGGCTCAGTGCGCGTGTTCTCTGTATTTATATTACTGAAAGCCTTCAGTAAAATATGAAAAATAAGATGCCACCTGCTGTCAACACGGCCTAGGCAAGCACGCGGGAGTCTCATTTATGAATGTACTAGGTTGCTTTTCTTCCGTCAGCCTTGTCTTGATTTAAATTCATTTTTAAAAGGTACTTTTTGCTCAGCGATCTCTGACGGCTTGCTCTGCTATATTAAAAAAAAAAATGTTTCCAGGAATTTTTAAAAATCTCTATGAAGGGACAAGTAATTTTAACATATTCGTTCTTTACTCTGTAAAATATTTTCACCGAAAGCCGTTTTGCAATTATGAAGGGGGAGTGTTTTCTGGCAGTATTTAAGGAATTGTGGCGAACAGGTCACAGAAGAATGGTTGTAAGCCAAGTGTGTCACACTGCGGAAAGGGGGAAAAGTGGATTCCATAGACCGCAAACTGGTAAGCCTGGTGATGTTCCTCGGCTAAATTCGAAAATAACACTGTATTTTGTCTTCATTTAAAAACATTTCCACATATTTATTTATTCGACAAATATTCATTAATGCTCATTACATGGACCAGGAACTGTGCTAGGAGCTAGGTCTTCACCGAGTCCTTGTTTATCCTCTGGTTCCCCGGGGAGGTAGAAAGTACCCAGGTGATTACAAACCGATGTCTTCAATGCTGATCTATCAGGTTGGCTGTTAGAGGATCATACAGATGTTACACTTTAGGGAGAATGTTGATACCTTACAGCAGGAATTGAGAACATCTTTAAATTCAGAAAGATCTCAGTCTGTAAACCAGCACCTATACTTATTAGCTGTGTGACTCTGGGTAAGTTGCTTCACTTTCTCTGTGCCTTATCTGTAAAGCAGATCAAATAGTACCTACTTCATAAAGTATAAACTAACTGTATGTAAAGTGTCCTATGCTTAGTAAGAATTCAGTAGGTTATAGCTATTGCTATTAGTAGTACTGTCACTAGTAGTAGCCAGGACAATTTAATTACAGGGTTTTAAAAAGTCAAGGACATAATCAGATTTCCCCTTAGGAAAAAAACATTTCTATCCCTGTAAGAATCCTATGAGGAAAGTAAAGAAGATAGGTTATCACCATTTTGTAGACGAGCAAACTGAGTAAGGCCAGGAGTTAGGCAAAATTACCAGCTTCTGAAGTGCAAAGCCGGGACATAAATTCAGGATTTCCACTCACAAAATGTGCTCTTTCAATTACACATTTTGCCGTCTCTAAATGAACATACACGTCTGTGGATGGCTTGGAAAATGGTGTCTATGGTGAGACACAGCATTAAGTTCATGCCAAATTAGCATAACATTAAACAAACCTTTTTGAGAATCTACTATGGACTATGTACCAAGCCTATGCTCTGCTAGGCTCTAAAATACGAAAATGTGTAAGATATAGCATGTGCCCTCAAGAGTTACTGGGAATGATGAGGGAAATGCAAAGATAAATCATCCCTCAATTTGCCAAAGTTTTCTCTTAAATCCTTGTCAACAAGATGGAGAAAAGTAGAGTTAGGTGACTTCACTGCGCTGTCATTGCTCGTAATGGAAATGTTGACAAAGTGGCTTTGGAACTTTTTGAACAATATCGTATCAGTACATGTCAACATGGTCTTTACAGCCCTCCTTTGGGCTCTATCCTTAGACTCTTCATGAAGAAAAACGTGTTATCTCTTGCCCAGATAAAGAAATACATAGCACACTTAGCAGATCACTATGTGTCCCAAAACTAGTGGGGATAGTAATTCAGTAAATGACAGGTTAGGATTTGTAAATCTCTATCGGCCGGAAAAATTGACCCACACTAACAAAACGAAACCTGAATTGGATTGGGAAAAACAGCAGACGGGCACTGAACTTAAATACATCGCCGATGATACAGTCTCTCCCTCCTCAAGCAAGTGAGCAGTGTTTTTTCACAAACCTTTGAACTATTATCTACTTGGCAAATAAATCCTAAGCAAATAACTATAAATAAGAAATTTTATGTTCCATTGTGCTCATTGCAAAAAAAAAATAAAAGATGAGACGACCTAAATTCTAAAAGCAAGGGCAATGGTTAAATAGTAGACTTACTACTTGAAATATTATGCAGCTATTAAAAATGATAGCTATGGAAATGTACGCTACTGCTATGATACAGTGTAAATATTTAACATTACACGAAATTAAGTGTGCTGTGTAATTGTAATGATGTAAACAGTAAAAAAAAAAAACAATATAAATACAGATTAAAGTAACTAACTCAAAACACAGTAGTTTTGCTAAGATGGTAAGATGACAGAGTTGGTTTTTCTTATTTTTCTTCTACTTTCCAAATTTGTGAAAGCATTGAAATTTACTGGAACTTAATCTTAATGTTTTAATTCTGAGGAGTGAATACATGGATGTTAAATTGGTCTCTGTGTTTTTGGTTTTGTTGTTTTCAAATAAATTTTATGGAGACAAGCTGGACACTGGCCATTTCTTCAAATTTTTGCTTGTGCCATGTTTCTCAAGGTATATTTCATGAAAGACTGGCTCAACAGTGTTTTAATTGGTATTCCACAAAGAAAAAAGTTTTATTGTTGAGAAAGTTTGGAAAACGGGTAACCAACTTTATGTACTTCAAATCTTTTTCAGAGCCTTTACTATGTTGATATGTTTTACTTCTCTAAAAGCAGGATATGATATGCAGAATTTACAAAAATTTTTACTACAGAACACTTTCCTCTAGTCACCTCGTGGAGTTCGTGTTCCTTGAACACGCTTTGAGAGACAGTTCTAGCCACGTGCCTTCCCGTTTTCCCTATGTAACCTATTTAAAAATCTGTCCACGTTCTTTTATCCCCTCACCCCAAACCTTCTGCTTTCTACTTAATACAACCAGAAAAAGGAAACACTGCCCTAACTTACTAGAACTAGAACAAGAGCCCCTCGATCTAGGACTAAGCTGTTCTCTCATGCTTCGAGCCGCCCTTAGCACGTCCTCAGGAATCTAGACCTTCCCCTTCCAGCATCTTCTCTGTTTCGCCTCCCTTACTGTGTGACTATGTAAACTTTCGCACTTAAATAATTTTTAAGGTATCCATTCCTTTCTGTTATGAACCTTTTGTAATCAAACCAAAAACGTTTTTGTTTTTCAAAAGCCCAGGAACATAGTCAATAATTGATAAATGAAAATCCCAGGAACCAACATTGCTGGTAGGAGGGCTAGCCAATACAGCGACTTTGGAGGGCAATTTGGCAATACCTATGCAATGTTAAACCTCCACACCCTATGCTCCAGCAATGCCTCTCTGGTTATCTACCCTAGAAAAACACTTTTGTGCTCAAGGAGGCATGAGGAACAATGTTCATCTGAGGCGTTGTTGCTAATAGTCACGTTGGAATCTTAGAAGTGTGTGTGCTGTTATTCTCTAAGATCTATTGTTGAATGGAGAAGACATGATGCAGGTAAAAATTATCTAAGGGTCTTACTTTTCTTGCATTGCGTATCTCCTAAAAACACATTTTGTAGGCAACTGCCTATTCCTATGGTAGGTGTGTCTCTTTAGGAAAAGCTCATGCTTGAGTATCCTTAACTAGAAAGAAATCTTTAGTCAACTCTGAGTCATTCCCATGCTAATGAAGATTATATTCAAAACTGCAAATAATCCATCAATTATGTTTGCTTTGGGATATAGTGTGAGAATTACTTTTTGTCTGGGCAGCTTCCAGCAACATTCCCCTAGCAATAGATTGCTAAAAGCTAATGTTAATATTACTTTGTATTAAGTACCAATAACTGGCGGGGGAGGGAGACGTTTCTGAGTGGTTGATTGGCAATTGTGTCATTGAGTGTCAGAATACTAGAGTGGAAACTGCGTATAGATAAGTGAGGGCTGACTTTCTTAGTCCCAGATATGAAGTTCAAAACTGCCTTTATATATATTTCTTGTATATTCATAAAGTTCTCGTCATCTCATGCTCTACGTTCTGCTCTGTAACTCTATACAAAGCTATTAGCAACTGCCAGTGTTAACCTTGTCTTGACAGATTTTTGGTGCACTAAAAACAAAGCCTTCCTATCGTGGCCTTTAGAAATCACTGCTATGTTAAGAGATTTTTTCGAGTATCTGTGACCTTTTCTCACCGTCATCACACTTACATACTTGTATATATTATACAGATTTTTAAGTCTTCGTGGTAGCAAAAGCAATCTGCTACCTTACTTTACAAGTTTTCAAAGGACTTAGAGACTCTCATTTGTATTATATTCCTGTGAGAATATATGATTTTAATATAATTTGTAATTTGGAAATAACCAAGCATATCGTTGTTATGCTCCCATTCAGCTAGCCCAGCCTTCCAGAAGTACCTTTGCCTGAGCACAGCCCACTGCCACCATTTCCGTTGGCACCCTGACCCCAGAAAGTCACTTTAATATTTCTACTACTTATGATATGCTCATGATCATAGTTTTAAATCTGATCATTCTATATTCAATAAAGTTCAACATAAATAATCGATTTTACTATTTCAAAGATTTGATACTTGTTTCAGTGCAGATATTTCAAGTTTATACTCTGATGAAAAGCTTTAAATCAGGAGACTCGCTGGAAAGAAATATATATTCATCAAAGCAAGAATCTTAATAAGATATGCCATTAGTAAAATTAAAATGATGCCCCCCAAAGCAAGAAACTTTTGCACAGTCTGTTAACCCCCTCACTGCACCCAATACAGAACAAGGTAACAGAGTTCAGTTTCAGATTTTTGATGTTTGCCTGAATGCAAACCAGAAGAAAGTTTACTGCTCAGCCAACGAAGGCATGCGGGTGCCCTGCGGGTCCATCTGTTCGGCCGCCCCTGCTCAGGCCTTAAGCTGTTCTTCAACGGACTCTGAAACAGGAAATGGAAATAAGGATAATGGAAGATAAAGTTTCTTTTAAAAAAAAAAAAACCAGACTCGGTTGGATTAAGAGAGAAGGAAGATGTGCGTATCAGTGTTCAATCAGAGAAGCACAACCGTCGTGAGCGATGAAGAATAAGTGGCTTGTGGTAACGATTCGCTCTCATCCAGTCTGGGGCGTCTGGGCAGCACTGGTGTCTGCGTCAGCCCAAGCCACCCTGGGTCAACCTCGCCAACAGTGTGGACCGGGCGCTGGATGCCAGCAGGAGCAAGGCCGTGCTGGAGCCTAAAAGGACAACTGGACTTCATGAGGAGGAACTGGAACCCACGTCTGTTCCCCACGGACGTCAGGTTGTCTGGTGTCATGTGTGCACCTGGCCCAGGAACCATAAAAACAGAAGGTGAAGGACCTTCACGCCCCGTGCGTCCCCACACCCATCAGGGCACCTTGCAGGGCAGTGGCCACGTGCCTGGTGCCCTCCACTGCCACCTTCCAAATCACATGCAAGTTCCTCCTATGCTCAGCACTAATGAAGACCTATACTGGGAAACAAAGTCCGCTAAATACGAGTTCCAGGTTAGCTAATTTGACACCGCACAAAGCCACCACAGTCCTTGACTTGTCAACGTGGTATCTATGCATGCTCTTTAAGTGTTTTTCCTTGAAAATAAAAATGGCAGCAAAGTCATGGTTCCAGCGAAAATGATCAGCTGAACTTCATAAACTTAAAACCAGCAACCCTCCCTGCAGAGGGGGATACAGTCTCGTTGTCCATCCTTGGGTGATGCTCCTAACTGAATCACACACACTCTCCTATTGATATCTGTACCCTACTTACTATTAACACAACTGTTGGAGGGGATTTGGAGGGGAGAGGAAGAAGGTGTTTAATGTACACAACTATATTCAAATCCGAAAGAAGAAAGAGCCATTCCAGTCCTGTTTCTTCAGCCTGATCACAAGGTCATGGCTGACCTTCAGCAAGCGCCCTTGGCCGTTCATGACTCCTTATCGGCTGAGCTGACCCAAGCCTTCATTCCTGAAGGGCCCGGGCCTTTAGCAGTCCTGCCTGTTAGGGTAGTCCTCGTTTGCCCTTGGCTTTAGTCACCGGACAGGGGAGTGGTCCAACACCCCAGGAGGTCTCCTGCGTTCAAGAAGATTGTCCTATCTATCTGTGTGGCAGCAGTCCAGTTTCCCCTGCATAGGGTCTGTCACCCCAGCTACCACGATAATTCCCTTCTTTGATTTATGACCATGAAAAGCCAAATGTGGCCAGGTGCAGTCTCAACCCTTAATTCAATGGCACAGTTAACCTGTGCCCCCATGACCAGTGGAAACAGGGTAAATAATACCTTTAAACCTAATCAGATCAGAGCACTAATTCCAAGTCATCCAGAACAACACCGCTAACTCACCTATAAGGTTCCATTCCACTCTGCTTCTCTACTGCTGAATGACAAATCACACCCAGGCTCAGTGGCTGAAAACCACAGCAGTCATTGATTTCTCCTCGAGAATCTGCAATTTCTGTTGTGTTTGTCTGGAATGGCCCATCTCTGCCCGCGCAGTCAGCTAGGACCGCTTATCTAGGAGCTGGGTATCCATTTTCAAGGGGTCTCACTCACACGGCTGGCAAGTCGGTGCTAGTTGTCACATAGGAGACCGCCCGGGACTGTCAGCCGAGAGTCTCAGTTCTGCTACACCTTGTCTTCAAACACGGGCTGCCTGGGCAGCGTGGTGGCTGAGTCGCCAGGGTCACACAGCAGCATTTCCACCACAGACTAATCGTGGAAGCAGGCATCCACTCACCCAGATGCAAGGGGTAGGGGCTCACTCTACCTTTTTGATGGGAAGGTGGTTTCTAGAAGAGTGTGTGAGATGGGAGATATTGTTGAAGCCATCTTCGAAAAGTATACCACAGTATGCTACCTTAAAATCAGAAATCAAAACATTGATTATAAATAAAAGGCTGGTAAATTCTTTATAACTCAGACACATCAAGAAGTACTTGTAGAGGCAAAGGACATTTTGTATGGATAAGTTAAAGTCACCAAAAAGATTTAATAGTTCCAAACTCGTATATATAATATGTACTCAAAACAGGTAATGCAAAATTGTCCAAACTAAAAAGAAAATAGACAAATCCACAATCAAAGTGGGACATACCTCAATAACTGATAGACTAAGTGGACAAAATCAGCAAGGATACAGAAAATGCAGACATGATTAATAAGTTTGCCCTGTTAGGCACTGTACCTACAACGCAGAATATACATTTCTTTCCAAATGCACACAGAACGTTTATAAACCTGCCCACCTGCTGATCCGTAAAGCAGTTCTCATCGAAATCCAAAGGGCAGAAATCATATGCAGTCTCCAGTCACAGTGGAATTAAACTAAAACTCAGTGACAACAACATCTATTAACCAGCGACTCCCAAACGCACACCTTCCGTCTGACCTCTTGATGCGTATGTCACAATGCGTACCTGACGTCGAACTTGAATTTTCACGGATGTTGCAAGCGTACCATCTCTGAAACTGCCTTCTCACTATTTCCCCAAACTTCCTTGGCCGGCCTTTCCCATCGTATTAAAAGGCATCTCCAAACATCCCGTTCCTTCGGGCAGAAACCTGAGCGTCATCCTAAGCACTCCTCCTCCTAACTCCCTTTGCCCTACCTTCAAAATACAGCCAGCCTCTCCTCTTCCCATCCACTGCCAAGGCCCTTGTTCAGGTCATTGTCACCTCTCTCCTAGATGACTGTGTTAGCCTCTTACTGCATCTTGTGGAATCCATTCTCCAAAAAACAGCCAATCAACATAAAAAAAAAAAAGCTGTCAAAGGGTACAAACTTCCGGTTATAAGATGAATAAGTTCAGGGATCCTAATATTTAATGTGGTCACTGGTTTAAAAATTGCTAAGAAAGTAGCCCTAAATGTTCTCAGCATGCGTGTGCCCGCTCACACACACACACACACACACACACACACACGTAATTATGTGAGGTGATGGATGTGTTAACTAACCTAATTGTAATCATCTCAAAATATATCAAAATGTATCAAATCATCACATCTTACGCCTTAAACTTACACAATGCTCCATGTCCATTTATATCTCAATACAACTGGGAAAAGTAAAAATTGTAACTGGAAGATCAGATCACACCTCATCACACCCCATTCAAACGTTCATCATTTCCCCTTGAATTCAACATGTATCTACACTCCTGGGCATGAGCTCAAAAGCCCTGAACTAACGTTACCATGTATCTCGCCAGCTCGCCTCCTGTCTGTACAGCCCCCACCCCCTGTTGGAGCTTTTGGGGACATCAAACTCCTTCCACAACCACGCCTTTGTACACGCCATCATCACCTCTGCCCCGGGGCCGCAGCCCCCCGGTCCCTCCACACGCCACACACACTTTGTCTGACAAACCTGTACAAATCCTTCGCTAGGTCTCCGTTCGACTCTCCGCAGAGAAGCCTTCTCTTGCCATCCAATTCAAATCAGGTCCCTGCTGTTTAGTCTCTCATTGGCACCCTACGCTTCCTCCCTTTTAACATCTATCATAATGAATTGAAATGTAAGAGCTGATGCTCAATTTATGTTTACTGGAAAACTTTTAATTATGTTTGGAACAGTGTGGGTATGCAAATCTACTTTTTTTTAACTCTAAATTTTAGGAAATGCGAACACAGTTCAAGTATTTACAATACGAATCCCGACCTGGACCACTGCGGCGTGCCCGTGGGCGGCCGTGGATAACAATAAATATCATGTCAAGAACAGCGGGGGGCACAGATTGGCCCCGTGAAGATGGCCAAAGACTGGAACGACCATTGTGGCATCACTATGGGCGCTACCCTCGCACCCTGTGCTGATAAAGTAGGACTTGATTGACACTGGAATAACCAGAGGAGGAATTTTATTTTAAACGAATGACCCTTACAAATTATGAAGACTGATATGTGGACGAACTTACACAAATGCATTCATCCTACTAAAAATTTGACAACCCAAAGGAAGTTTTATACTGATGATAGAAAAATATATAATTTTTTACATATGATTACTAATAAATTCTCATTGTTCATTTTCAGTGCCCTCCAACTTTTCATCCTTTCGTGGAATTTAATGATTTTCTGTTGACCCAATTTCCCTACATTTCTCAATTTATTTATTAAGGTTTGAATTGAGACTAAAGAAAAGGGAGTTTATTAGTTTCTATTGCTGCTTAACAGATTACCCAACATTTGGCTGCTTAGAACAAGGAGCATTTGGTATCTCACAGGTTTTCTGGGTGGGATTCAGGCGTGGCTTAGGGCGATTCCTCCTGGCTCCCAGGATCCCACAGGCTTCAGTCAGTCAAAGCCAGGGCTTCAGGAGCGAACGGGGAGGATCACTGTCTCAACTCCCATTAGGTGCCACTGTCCTGCCTCACGTCCTCCCTGGCCCTTGGCCGGACACATTGTGTTTTGCCGCATGGGGAAGCTCAGGATTCAGTAACAAACTTCCCTCAGAGAGAGAACAAAGGAAAAGCAAGGTGGAAGCTTCCACTTCTTTGTAACCCAACCTCATAAATGGCATGCCTCATAAATGTCACTTTTCCCATTTTCTATGCGTTTGAAGTGATTCATTAGGTCCAGCCTACAGTCAAAGGTTTTTACACAAGGATATAGATGCCAGGAGATGCGAGTCCTTGGGACCATCTTAAAAGCTGCCTGCCACCAGGAAGGAATAAGGTAGTCATGACTCATTTTAACTTTAACCAAAATCAATTAATAATGCCTTCATTCATTGAGACCGATTGAAGCCAGGAGAGTCTCTAGTTAAAGTGACTCTTTTAAAATTGTTATCCATACTCTAGAGATGTAATCAAATGTCTTTGATACCTATGTGTTTATTGTAATCCTAGCTAACTGAAGACCTTTGCTTACTTTGTTTGCTTGGATGCTGGGATCTTTAGGGATGATGTTCATGATTTATGAGGAACAACACTGCGAAATAGACAAAATATGGTTCATCCCCTAAAATCATAACTTCACCACTAAAATTCTCTGAAACTCGTATTTTATAAAAACCCATAGCCAGAATGCTGAGGAATGATTTTGTCTGTAGGCACATAATGGCTTGTCACCCTTCAAGACTCTTGCATGTCACCATCAGGGTTTAAGTCTTTCTACTGTTTTTCTGTGACCTGCAAATTTGTGCTGCTCTGAGAATGACACCCGATTCCCATTTCAAGTTAAATCCCTCATATAAAATTGATCCTTCTCCTTCTGTCTAACTAAGTCACCTCTCACTGTACCCCAACCGAAGCTTTCCCTTGTGGCCTGACTCTCCACCAAGGTCTCCCTACACGGCCATCACGTAGCCAGCATCTTGCTTGATGATAGATCCTTTATATTTCTCTCCATCAAACCACGTTCTTCCTTCTCCTTCCTTTAAAAGTCTGCTGAAGCTCACCTCCAGATTAACCCCAGCAGGTTTTTAATCACGCACATCTAATAGATTTGAATTCAGGTGCAGACCAGGGATTGATCAAGAGTTGCTATTAACTCATGTATTGAAATTTAAGATTTCCGAGGTGCAGGAGTTTCAAGTGGTGTAACCATGGAAATAAACCGCTGAATGGCAGTCAAAGCTGTTGGCAGCAAGGGTGGCTACGTTCTTTGAGGGTAGATGGATGGATGAGTGGACATCGCCATGATAATGGTTGGGTGGGAGGTGCAAATGAATGATGAGAGTAACTAAGTGGGTACGACGTCCCCTCAACTCGATTCAGGAAATGAAAAGTTGTGTAAGAGGTTATAGCTTTAAAAGAGTGGCAGTGACGAGGAGGAATGCATCAGGTACTGGATTTTCATTAAACAAAAAATGTTTTGAAAAAGTGATCGGCCAAATAAAGATCGGAAGATGTACCCAGGTGCTCACCTCCTGATGTCAGACCTATGACCTATAACCTATAACCTATAACCTAAAACTATAACCTATAACCTATGATCTCAAACACAGGTCACAGCCCGCCTGAGCTTCTCATACTCAGAAGAGTGAACTTGCAAGTCTGGGAAAGGACAAAGATAAGATTTTGGATGGTCAAAAAATTGATACCACATCACAACATTAATATTTTTGTGCAGGTGTTGTAATAAGTTTTTTTTTCTTTCCATTCCTTATTTTTATTTAAAAATTTTTTTAATTTATTTTTTGGTGACATTGGTTAACAAAATCCAGTAAGTTTCAAGTGTACAATTTGTAATAAGGTTGTAATCACTGTCTGTTTTCTTCACGATTTGAGATGTTTTCTGTTTCAGAGAGTCTGACAATTAGACTTACTTTATAAAATTTTTTATTTACATTAGTGTCGAATATACAGTACATTGGTTAGACATCTAAATAGTTCATAAAACGATCCCCCCAATGCTCCCTCCCTCCCCTGGCCCTCCACCTGCCATCATATTAACGCTGACTGCATTCCCTCTGCCATGCTCCCTGTGACCATCTATCAACTATGAATTTGTACTTCTCTAACCCTTCACCCATTCTCCCAGCCCCAACCCCGCTCCCCTCTGTCTGTCACCAAATTGTCCATTGTATTTGTGAGTCCGTTTTTTGATTAGTTTGTTCTTTTCGTTCCTCGTTTCCACATATAAGTGAAATCATATGGTATTTATCTTTGTCTGACTTATTTCACTCAGCATAATAACCTGAAGTTACATCCATGTCATGCAAATGGTAGAATTTCGTTTTTTTTAATAGTTGAGTAATATTCCATCATATATATGAACCATAATTTCTTTATCCAATCGTCTGTTGATGGGCACTTAGGTGGCATCCATATCTTGGCTATTGTAAATTGTGCTGCCATGAATATTGGGGTGCATAGATCTTTACAAATTATTGTTTTGGTTTTTTCTTGGGATAAATACCTAGAAGTGCAATTGCTAGGTCAAAAGGTATATCTATTTCTAATTTTTTGAGAAACCTCCATACTGACTTCCATAACGGCTGTACCAGTTTGCAATCCCACTAACAATAGACTGATGTTTTAAAGTGAAATATTTAGAAATATTTAACTAAACTTGTAATCAATGTTTAATCACTTAAGGGAACCTCATTATTAAGTCTACAAGTTTTGCCTTATTACTCATGTAAACACTTCTTAAATGCTGTGGAAGTTTGATTAGACTTCATTAGGTATTTGAAGCGCTAAAGAGGAATAAATTGACTAAATGTGTGACCTGTGGTTTGAAATGTCTAAGAGAATTTGGTAAAGGTCTTAAATGTTTAGGGAGATTTAATAACAAATTTATAATTAATACTTGGAATTTATAAGATGATTGAATATTAATCAAGTACAAATAAAAATGAGTGTTTTAAATTTCAAGACAAACTATATTAGATTTATGAATAAAAGAAGATTCGTAAGTTGAGCTCCACAGCTTTAAAAAACTGAGTTCTAAAATTTGTAACCTTACTGAATATTAACTAAAATAAATAAAAAGAGCTATAAAATGCCCAACAATGTGGATTGATTACATAAATTATGATTCACCCATATGATGGAATTTCTAACTTTGTAGAAAAATCAACATGGACATTTGATTTTTTGTAAAGCAAGCTATTAATGAGCATATCGAAGATGACCTTATTTTTTAAATGTAAATTTTAAAAAATCTCTGTATGTGTGCATGTATAGATAAAAATCTGGATGGAGTAACATCAAATTGTTAATAGTTACTAGTTGGTACTTACGGGTATTTGTGTATGCTGTGTACTCCCCCCTTTTGTGCTGGGTGTGTGTGTGTGTGTGTGTATATGTGTGTGTGTGAGAAGCATATATACTTCTGCTGGAAAAAGAATACTCTTTTTAAAAGAGGGAAAAAAAGAGGTAGAGGTGTGTAAGTAGCAGTGAATAGCTAAGAGGATGCTCTTATTCCAGGCTCCACCATATACAGAATTGGAGGAAAAGAAGTGGCCTTTGAGAGGGCTACAGAGAAAGCAGTTTCCACGAGATAAAGCCAGGGTTCTAGGATGGGGGACTGTTTTGCAGAGAACCGGCCGTGCTTTCTGTCAGGCCCCTGAATCCCTTGATACAAGCATTTGTTTATGTGGCTTTCGGGCCACATTAGATCACCCTCCTCTTTGGGAAGAGGGAATTCTCTCCCTTGCCTATGTAACTCCAGTGCCCAGCACGCCGAAGGCATTTATTGGTGTTGCTTGAAAGAAGGAATCAGAATAACTCTTTATTTCTTTTATTGCCTCTCCATTTGAAAATGCCTGCTCTGATTTGAAGACCCTCCCCACCAGCAAAAAACAAACAAACCAAGACAAAACCAAAAAACTTTCCTCCAAAGTATCTCCTTACCAGCTGCCACAGCGCTCAAATTCTCCCCACCAAAGTAACCTTTTTAGTACAAGTACTATCTGCAAAGACTCTGCTCTTGAACTCTACCCATCCCCAGGAATGGCAAAATGATCGTGATTGATGGATACATGTACCAGCTGATTGTTTTCTCTGCTTTTCGTGTATGTTTGAAATGTTCTGTATTAAAAAAGCGTTTTAGAAACCTGTCAACAAACTCAACAAGACACGCAGCAAACACTTAATGACTTCCGAGAGCATACCACCTGCTCGTCATTGTATTAAGGTCTAAGAATACAAGTGCGAATCACAGTTCAGGCTGTGGATGGGGTGTGGGTTGGAGAGGGACGAATATACAGTCCTACTCACAGACTTGAGAAACAAGAGGATCTACCTGACTCACAGTTGGGGTGCAGTGGGGAGACAATAGAATAGCCTCAGATGAATCTAGAAGGTGAATGAGAGTTCGACAGACTGGAAGAGGCAAGGGAAATGGTGAGGCGAGGGAATGGGTCATTCCAGACAGAAACAGTGTAGAAACCAGATAGACAATAATGAGTTTGAAGTTCTCGTTCACTATGACTCTCCCTTCCGGTTTACATGAAGGAATGAAAATTGTCAGGGTACAGCCTGAGCCGTTGTCACAAAGAGACCCCAAGATCCAGTGGATGGAATACGATCAAAGTTTATTTCTCTCAAGTCGCTGTCACCCATGGCCAATTTTGATTCCTCCACTCAAGCTCCCCACATCAAATACTTTGAAGGAAATTCCAGACTTTATATCATTTTTAACAGTTTTATTGCCATGCCCTACAGTTCACCTATGCGGTGTACAACTCCATGGTTTTTAGTATATTTATAGAGTTGTGAAACCGCCACCATAATCTAACTTTACAACATTTTCATCATCGTCAAGGAAGCCCTAAACTCTTAGTTATTCCCTATTCCCCTCTCGACCTTCCCATTTTATGTCATTTTGTCTGAAAGGTTTCATATGCCCTTCTAGAAAGCTAGGCACTATTTCAAAAATACATAACGGTAATATTATCACACAAAAATTTTTTAAACAATAATTTAATGTCAAAGATAAAATCAGGGTCACGTTTTCTTGATTATTTTCTTTTTTTTTCAAATTTGTTTGCTTAAATTCAAGGAAAAAATTCTTCAATTGCACGTTGAAATTGCTCGATATATCTGTTAGTTTTGTTTTTTCAGTCTACAGTTTCGCCCTCCAATGCTTTCTCTCTTTGCATTGCAAATTTGCCTTAAAGAAACTGTTACTTGTTCTATAAAGTTTTCTGGGGTCTGGAATTTTCTGATCATATTATTGTGTCATTGTTTACCCCGCTCCATGTCCCATGTATTTCCTTAAGTTGATAGTTGGACCTCGGATCTTAATCAGATTCAAACATTGTTTGTTTGTTCGTTTGGATAAGACTGTTTCAGAGGCAGCAGTGTTATGTCAAGCTTCCGTTTAAGTTTTCTTTCATCGTGAAATACGTCACGTTCATAGCAGTATATAAAACTAATTATGTAGTTTAAAGAATAATAATAAACAAACAGCCCCCATCACAGAGGTTAAAAAACAACAGAGTATCGCCAAGGTAAGAAAAATCCTGACTTCTGTGATAATTATTCTTCCACTTGCTTTGCGCCCCTTATGAATATGTTCCCAAGTGAATATTGTTTAATTTTGCCTTTATGTTTATTATTCCATGACTTGCTTTCCCCGCTTCGACATTATATTTTTTGAGAGTCATCCATGTTGTTTTAGGAAACTGTAGTTCATTCATTTCCCCTCATTTTTGATATTACAAATGATAATGCTATGAACACTCTGGTTCATGTCTCCTGGTACACGTGAGTTTCTCTAAGGTGTGTATATATCTGGAGTGAAACTGATGGGTATAGGTATGCACATGTTTCATTTTAGTAAGTAATGTCAAATTCTCTTCCAAAATGCTTATACCAACTTAGAGTCCCACTAGCAGTGGGTGAGAGTTACCCATGGCTCCGAATCCTCGCTAACTAACAGTTGGTCTTGTCTGCTCTTGGGCAACTGGGCGTTCAAACTCTGTTAATAAAAGATGTGTAAAGCAAGATGAACTATATAGTTGATATTTCAAGTGGAGTCCCAGAAATCCTATTCAAATATTCCTTTTGCTTGTCCCTTGTTTTCAGGAAAAATAAAGCTTTGGATCTAAAAAGTGACATTAAAGCATTTCACCTATGGGTTGCCATTGAAAAACGTCATGATCGTTGAAGGAGGAGAGGGAGACATTTGTGTGATGTTCTCAGATGAAT
Source organism: Eonycteris spelaea (assembly GCA_003508835.1). Lineage (NCBI taxonomy): Eukaryota > Metazoa > Chordata > Mammalia > Chiroptera > Pteropodidae > Eonycteris > Eonycteris spelaea. Next base: position 154,379 of record PUFA01000142.1, on the reverse strand, counting down.
GGCCGCTTACTCGTGGCTATGTAGCAGCGAAGCTTTACGGTGGCAAGAATCTAGATAAAATACAGTTTGCAGGGCTCATGTGAGATGTTCCATTAGGCCCAGAAACAAACTCACTCTTCCAATTTCTTTTTTCATCTTATCCCTCCTGGTTGCTTCTCACCCCCTTAGCAGCCTCTTTATAATAGGCTTCATTCATATCATGAGCTCTGGAAACACCATTTACACTCGGGTGTGCGAAATTAGCAGTGCAATGTAGGGCTCTAGAGAGTGTAAGGCTACCCTTCTTAACAGGTGTCATGAGCAATAAATCGGGTACCATAAGAGATATGACTCTCAGCACACTTCAAAGAACGGCGGGCACTATCTCACTTTCTAAATGGTACCCCGTACCTCACACTCCAAAATTTTTCCATCCATAAAATTGGCTCTTTCTAGAATTATTTTTCTCCACTGATTTCCAGGGAACGAATCGGGTGCGCACAGAAACCATTCCTAATCTCTCCCCTCTGACCACCCCTTCTCACAGCGCTCCGCCTTGTGTCTAAGATTCTTTAAAATGGTAGCGGTATCTTCAGGACCTCGTGTCCTTGAACAGCTGTGCCTCACCCTGAGCTGATATCGCGTAAACTTAGAATCGAGTTTTTTTTTTTTAACTTGCAGTAATCAAGCTGTAGATAAAAGGTCATGCATTAGATCTTGGCACTTACAAATTTTGTTTAATTTTTAATTGTGGTAAAATGCAGGTAATGCAGAACTTGCCATCTTAAGCATTTTTAAGTGTGCAGTTTGGTGGTGTTAAGAACACGCATTGTTGTGCAACCGATCTCCAGAACTCTTTGTCATCTTGCAAAACTGAAACTCCGTCCCCATTAAACTCTCTCTTCTCTTTGCCTTCGGCCTCTGGCACCACCATTCTACTCTCTGTCTTTATGACTTTGATGCCTCTGGGTCCCTCCTATAAGTAGAATGTATGGTTTTTGTCTTTTCGTGAATGACTTGCTTCACTTAGCACGTCCTCAAGGTTCATCCATGTTGTAGTCGTATGTATCAGAATATCCATTGTATGCATACACCACATTTTGTTTATCCATTCATCCAATTTTGTGTATCCATTTATCCATGGACAAGCATCTGACTTGCCTGCACCTCTTGGCTGTTGTGAATAACGTTGCCATGAACGTAGGTGCACAAATACCTCTTCGGGGCATCTATCCAGAAGTGGTACTGCTCCATCATTCAGTGATGCTATTTTTAACTTTTAGAGGGCCTGCCACACTGTTGTCCACAATGGTGGCACCATAGGAGACACTTTTAAAGCTTTCGTCATGCCTTTGGGGGGTGGGGGGAGGCAGGGATTATTTTACTAAAGGGTGGAGGAAAAGGGTCATATTTGTATGGCCAAGAACGAACACTGTCAATTATTATGCTTATCAGAAAATGATTAAAGTAATTTAAAGCATGGAATTCCTAGAATTTGGAGACACCTTGTAAGCCATGTGGCCCATCGCCCTCATTTACAGATGAGTGAAGCGGGAGTCTGGGAAGACGGATGGCAGCGAAGGAAGCTCAAAGGGCCGGTTAACGGAAGAGTCAGAAGTGGCGTCCAGTGGCTTCCCAATCTTCAACTTACTGCAAATCAAGCAACTTTCCACTTGAAATATTACGCAGTGAAGAACAGCAAGCATGGAGTGGCTAACTCAAGAGACATCCTTTGGGACGCGCTGTCTGTTTCGCGTTTGTTTCTGTGACAGGTTCTAGCCTCCCGATTTGCCTGGGTCGACTTTTAAGCCGAGCCTGTTTTCCTTGCTGCCGCTGCTGACTGGGTCCCGGGCATCGTAGGAGAGGCAGGGGAGACCCAGGGAAGCAGGGGGCAGGCAGGGCGCAGCCGGCGGCCCCGCGCCCCTCTGTGCCGGCCTGCGCGCGGGCGGGGGTCGCAGGTGCAGCGCGGTTCCGCCCCATCCTGGGGCCTCGGAGACCCGCGCGCGCAGGGAGGGCGGCCTCTGGCTCTCCGCAGCCCGGTCCCCCGGATCCGAACGCGTGTTCAGGGACGGCCGCGGGCAAGGCAGCCCCGGCCGTGCCTCCTCCCCAGCCAGAGCGGCGGAGCGCGTGCGACTGCCGCGGCGACACAGCCCGGGCGGCCCGGGCGCCGCGGAGCGCGGGCTGCGGACCCGCGGGCACGTGGGCCCGGCTGCGGCGCCGCGCCAGGCACTGGTTCCGGCTCGGCCCAACCTCTGCGAGCCCGCCTGGCGCCTGCGGGTGGCGAGAGGGATCCTCCCCCTGCCACTTTGCACCAGTCCGAGGGAATTTGCGGTCGGTGACGCGCATCCTTCAGCGAGCCACCTGCAGCGCGGGGCGCGCCGCTCGGGGCGGCATCGCAGCGCTGGGCCGGCGCGGCCTGGGGACCCCGCGCTCCGGAGGCCATGCAGGCGTTGGTGCGCCGCGGCGGCCGGCTGCCGCTGCTCGGTAAGACCCCGCCCGCCCCCGGCGCGGCCGCGGCCCCCAGCCCGCCCGGTGGCCCGGCGCGCGCCTCCGGGGCCCCGCCGCGCCCGCGCGTCCCCTCCCCTGCGCGGCGCCCTCCCGGCTCGCCCCGGACCCGCGCCCGCCCTCCCCACCACCCCGTCCCCGGCCTCCTCCCCGAAGTCGCGACCTGCGCGGCCCGGACTCCGCGGGTGGCCTCGCCGAGGCGCCGCCGGGGGCCCCGGGGCCGCCCCGCCGCCTGCGCTGCCCTCTCCGCCCGCCCGGCCCGCCGCCCGCATCCGCGGCCCCAAGGCCGGCGCCGGGCGGCTCGGGACCTCGCTGCGACCGACCCTGGGTACCGGAGCTGCCGGGTGGCGTCGTTCGCTCTTCTTTCGGGGTTTTTCTATTTATGGAGTGTACTCTGATTGGAAAATTCGCTCGCGTTCGCCCCCAAAGCGAATCATCCCTAATGACGACCCCCTCCCAGACACACACACTTTGGAAATGTCACGCAAACAGGATTTACTTGCTAAAATATTGGTTGCCTCTTCCTCCTCGACTGGATTTTGATGCTGGCTTTAAACCCCAAGGGAGTTTCAAGGACTCGGCTGACGGTTCCCACATAGCACAGATATTACCGCAGAGAGAGAGAGAGAGAGAGAGAGAGAGAGAGAGAGAGAGAGAGAGAAGGATAGAGATCCCTTTTGATCCTTGGAAAGATGAGAGGGTCGACTCCAGTTTGGGGGTGACAGAGACAGAGTTCTGGGACCCTTGGGTCCCTGACCTCCTTCTGCAATCTTGCAACTGGAACTCAGGCTCCCAGATTCTGAGATTCTAACCTGAAGCCTCTGTGACAAATAGAGATGAGATTTCGAATACAGACGTGCAGGAATTAGGTTCAATAACTTTTGTTACAAATCATTACAGAGTAAGAAATGTAACATACGGAGGAAAGGCGTGGGAAACCAAAGTTTGCATTTCTTAAATATTTTTACTAGTTGTTGTTAAATATGTGTATTTCAAACGTATAGTGCGATATGTTTTTCAGGCTGCGAATTTAAAAAGTTAGCTTTCTGTTAGGACACGAAGTAGTAAGTTTTTCCGAGGCACACAATGGCTTTCGAAAAGTATAAAGGTCATATTTGTGACTACACTTAAGCTGAAAGTCTTTATTTAGCCCCCAGATTTCTACGTCTCTTGATTCTTGTAAACGAGGTATAATTTGCTTACAGCAAATACGCACACCTCTGAACAGTGCACCTCCGTTAGTTTTTACAGATGTGGCGCCCACATAATCATCCTCAGATCAAGATACAGAGCAAGGCGAGCCCCGCCCTGTCTCAGCCGGTTCCTCGCAAAGGTAGCCACTGTTTTGCCTTCTAAGGCCTTCGGTATGCCTGGTTTTTGAACTTCGTGAAACCAGACCATGATTATTCACTCTTTTAAAGTCCGGCTTCTTTTCACTCAACGTTGTGATTACGAGATTCAACCCTGGCCTCACTAACAGTGGTAAGCTCTTTAAATTGCTGGGTGCCATTCCTTAGTATGAACAGACTTATTCGTCCGTCCAGCCGCGGAAGAACACATAGGCTGTTTGCGGTTTTGCGTAATGTGAATGATGCTGCTGTGAACGTCCTTTTACGTGTTTTCAGTGGGCGTAAACACCCGTCATTCCCTGGGGTGGCACCCACAGCCGCTCTCCTGGATCATAGGGGATGGCGATGATCGAGTTTGGCTGGGTGCCATCCAACAGTTTTTCATAGCGGTTGTACCAATCTACATCCCTGCTAGCGGCGAATCGGAGTTCCAGGGGCCTCACAGCGTTGCCAACCCCAATGTTACAGACCTTCTTGGCTAAAGAAACACAGAGTGAGGAGCTTAGAAGTGAGGGCTTTAAACTGTCTCCAAGCTTTAGATCCCTCGATTTGTAAGATGCGACCCCCGTTTCCCTTACACGGTAAGGTAAGCGCTGCCTTTCGTGAATACTGATGATGCTTCCAAGCAGTGTGGAAAACTACTTAGATTGGAAAAGTGCTTGCCATGGCCTTCACCACTTTGGGTGCTGATCCCGGCTAGGAAGAGGAGAATGTCACTATGTCAATAACCAGGACACGTGTCTCTTTTGCGGGTGTCCGGAAATTCATATCCAAAGCATTGAATTACACATTTCGCTTGCCATTTCTGTCCTCGACCCTTATGTCACTGTGTTTGCCATCTGGTGAACTGCTTGCTTCAAAGGGTTATGATCCAGGAGGGGCTGGAGGGAGGGTTGCCAGGCAAAGGTTGCTTTGGACTGGATAAGCCCCAGACCCGGTGCCCTGATGCTGAAGTCCCTTTAGTTCTAAAAGTCTGGTTTGAACTGTCACCATCACACACGTTTGGATTGGCTATTCGTTTCTTCCTAGGTACTTCACATGTACCTATGGAGTAAATCATCGTCTTGGGTTTAACTGTGAACAACTTCCATGAAAGAATGGCTCTACGTTTTATAACTAAAAAGGCGCGTTCAGTGAGTCTTCGGTATCAGTGAAGATGCTTCTTGTTGAATTCTCCTGTCGTTTAACTGCAAAACAGCCAGGGGAAGTGCTCGCTATTAAATGGGGAAGACCACTTACTTACATTCCAGGGAAATCTTTGGCTAGGACAGACGAATGACATTCTTCTTGGACAAGCTTTCATGGAGTACCCATTTCTGTGCTAGGCATAGGGGGTACAAAGAGAAAAGAGATGGTGATAGGGCCACTTACATTGGAATAGCGAATCCAATTCTGTTTAAGCAATGTATGGACATCACCTTTCCCCAGGAAAAGCATTTGAGCAGGAAGCTTGCTTTCAGTTAGCTCAAGCTTCTTGCGATAATGAAATGATCATAGAAGAAAAATAGCATTCTTCAGCGAGAGAAGCCTCGACCAGGTCAGGACAGAAATCCAGATTTTCTGTTCCCCAAAACTACTCGAACATGGCTGCTCTGTATTTAATGGTTGTGGGAAAGAAACTGCTCTGCCATTTCGAAAAAAAAAAAAAAAAAAAAAGACTGTTCCTGAGTTAAATATGACCATCGTTTAGGTTTAGGAGGAAGTAATTTTCTAAATGGTTCTTTGCACAAATTTGTTGGCGACGTTTTGCTCCCAGAGAGCCTTTTTGCTCGCTAGAGAAGCCCACAGGACGGCCCAGCCTTATCGCTTTCTCCACAGTTCTTGGTCCTCTGTCTTGTCATTTTCCGATGAAACTCAGACAGCAGTGTGACAAGAGCGCTCGCAGTCAATGTTCAAGATCAGAATCTTGCTGACTCCTCGCATAGACTCCAGATACTGCCTCAATCTTTGGTAAAGGTTCTGATTTGACGGAAAGTACGTCATCTCAGAAGTAGTTTAGTTTGTCCTTTTTCTTGATGTTGAAACGGGCCGTGCGGAGAATAGGAATAAGAATTTGGAGAGGGGAAACTGAAGGGCTGAAATTAGCTTCGTCTGCTTTATAATTCACCCAGCTCGGTCTTCCCCACGATGCTGCATCCTTGATCCACTCTGAAAGAGCAAACTCTTGTGACGTTCACAGGAGGCGATTTATCTGAGTAGAGCTTTCTGGCTTTTCCCAGGTGACTTTGTGATCTTAAGATTTTTACCCTGACTTCCATAAAAGCTTTTACCACTTCTCAGTTAGGTAGCCACAGTTACGTGGCTGGAGGGTTTTCTGTCTTTTTTGGGGGGTGGGGGGGAGCGGGGGGAGGTGTGAGCTTTATGCCTAGGTGATTTTCCTACCTTTGGTTGATACCTTCTAAAGCTATATCATCAGTGGTCCTCAAGTGATGAAAACTTTTGTTTTCATCAACTGGAATCACGCAATTCTGTTTTATGGGTACTAACACACGTGGAGGAAATTTAAAAAATATTAAGTACACACACAGCGTTCTTTTGTGGCTAGAGAAATTGCATAAGACCTTAAAAGAGGAACTATTGGTATTTTTTAGGTTAAACAGTAAAACTTTTTTTTTTCACTGCTGTCATTATAAGTCAATTGGCAGCCAAGAACCCTCCTTAAGATTATTTACAGTCTCCACTAGAACAGGAGAGTGTCGTTAGATCTTTAAACTGTCGTGTTTATTTTGTGAGACTGAGTTCAGTCTTCAGATGCGTTGCTGATGAGTTCCAGTTTTTCTAATGTGAGGGATTCTGGTCTCAGGGGAACGCAGGCAGACATATTATGCCCAACAACACGGGAAATGTTCTTTACTCTGCACTCGTTCCTCATTTGTGAAAGGGAGATAAACTATCTTAGTCCTTCATCAGCTGGTACCTGTAAGGTGCGGCCGCATTCCTTGCTGGGCCAGGTACATTGCAGAAAGAGAGACACTTAAAGCCAGGGCAAATCTTTAGGCTTCAGAGTCACAGGATTTTCCAATTGTGCTTCTCGGGCAAACTTTGAGCACTAGCTGTGTCCAGGGCTTGCGTGAAGGGCCACCTGGGACTCGTACCTGCCCTCCCAGAACTCACAGTCTAATGCTGGGAGTATCACCGGGAAAGGATCAGGAACATACAAAGAAAATGGCACAGCAATTTGAGGTCCATGCGCAGGGGTAGAGCCTGGAATCCAGCTGGGAAAATAAGGGTAGGCTTTCAAGAAGAGCCGAAGCCAGAGCTCTGATGGAAAGATAAGGAAGGGTTGACGTGGAGAGGACAGGATCAGGACATTCCAGGCAAACAGGACAGCAAAGAGAAAGGTGCAGTGCGAGGAAGAATCACGGAGCCGACAGAGAACCCTAACAACTCCCTTCCCGCTGCTGAGATGCGGTGTGTGCAAGGCGTCTGGGAATGCGGTAGCCCTCGCCGGCAAGGCTGTGAGCTCGGAGGATTGTCTTAAGACCGGGCAATGGTTAGCGTTCTACACATGTCCGGGCTGCCACGGGCTCAGTGTGCGATGTCTAAGGAGTGTTTAGTGACGTGATAAGGGACTCGGACGTTAGCATGTAGACCAAAGGGTCTGCATGGAATTCCGCGGTCCATCGTGTCCCTCGGGGTGTGTGGGTGTGTGTGGGGGGGTGGGAGGTGGGTGTACACGTGGTATATATATATATATATATATATTTTTTTTTTTTTTTTTGGAGAGAGTGTTAATTGCTTCATAGATTTTCAAAGCGGCCTGTAACTCTAAGAAACATTGCTGCAAGTTGAGAGGTTTTAAGTGGGGGAGATGTGCTCTGCATCGTATTTTAGAAAGACGATTCTGATGTCCGTGTGGAGGACGGATGGCAGGCTGACGTGACCATGGGGGCAGGCCAGCTAGGAAGTTGTTGGCAGTGGTCCAGGCCAGAGCTGAGCGGGGCTTGAGTTAGGGCAGAGCTGCAGATCGATTTGGGAATTATCGAGAGATTAAAAGTCAGGGCTTGGGGACTGCCCGGATGTTGGGAGGTGAGGGAGAGAGAGGGAGGAGCCGAAAGTGACCTCTGGGTTTCTGGCGTTAGCGACAGCGGGTGTGTCACCACTGAGAGCGAGGAGATGGAAGAAGGAGTAGGTTTTGGAAGGAAAAAGGCAAGTTCAACCCAAGGCGGAGGTTCCTGGGGGCCGCTCGGGGGTACAGCAGTACGCACAAAGAGGTACGGAACTCACCAGGCAATGGACAATGGTTGAAGTCATGAGAACTTACAGAGAACGTCTAGACCGAGTTCAGACAGGTTGAGCTCCCCAGTTCCAAGGGGAAACACGCACACTCCTGTGTATCTCGTTTCTACCCACATCACTGCTAATACTGAGCACTTTGGCACCGCCCACCAATGCGTGTGGGGGCGGTCCCCACTCCAAGCGAGTCCACGGCTCCACATGAGTGTCCTACGATGTGACTCAGCTCGGACGCTATCTAACTGGAGGCACTGTCCGATCCCACAGGTCAAGGCTTCAGGACCCCCACGTCCCTTCAGCCCAGGTGTTGCCTGGGCTTCTGACGACAGGCTGTGACCAGAGGTTCCCTTGACCCCCTCCTATGGTGCGATGCATTTGCTAGAGCCGCTCACGAAACTCAGGAAACCATTTTATTTACTAGATCAGCAGTTTATCGTAAAAGGACATAACTCAGGAACAGCCGGGTGGAAGAGATGCGCAGGGCGCGGTGCGTGGGAAGAGGCCTGGAGCGCCATGGCCTCTCTAGGCGGCCACGGTCCCAGCGCCTCTCCATGTTCACCAGCCCAGAAATGCATTACCTGTCTCAGCCTGAGGATTTTTATGGAGGTCACTGCAGACACTTCTCCTCCTTCTTCCCCCCCCCCCACATGGGTCAGTGGGCGGGCTGAAAGATACACCCTCTGGTCACAGGGTCTTTCTGCTGACCAGCCCCACCCCGAGGCTATCTAAGTGACCTCATTAGCATAAACTCGGTGGCACGTTCCAGAGGGGCCCCTTCTGAATAACAAAAGACTCTCCCATCACGCCATGCCACGTGGTGCCAGGAATAGAGCCCAGATCCAGTCCCTCATCATGCCACAGCTGTCTATTGTGCTCTCTCTTACCAGGTGAGGAAAATGGGGCTGAAAGTGATTAAATAAATAACTTGATGAAATTCAAAGTTATCAAAGGATACCCCCCCCACTCCAGGAGAGAGACTTGGGAATCCACAAGCCCCATCCATTTTCTGCCTCAGAAGGGACTTGGGTGGAAAGGTTTGTCAATGGGGTGCCCTGACTTTCTGTGGTGGGTTTAACTGGACTCTGGGAAGTGCCCCTGAGGTTTGGGGATGGTTTCTCAGGGAGAACCTCACTATCGATGGTGGCAAACTCTTCCCTTGGCTTTTCAAAACCAGGATTGACGTACCAGTTTCGTATACCAAGTTTCACCTTTTTTAGTGTTTGGTTTCATGCGTCTGACTGACACAGACAGTCACAGTCACGTGACTACCACCGCTGTTACGATTTCGAGCATTTCCATTTTGCCCCACACTTCCCTTCTGTCCTTCTAGTCAGGCTTCATGCCCACGCCCAGCCCCTGACAACCAGGATCTTGTTTCCTATCATTTTCCCATTTCCAGGATGTCTACAAGTAGAATTTTACAACCTGTAGCCTTTGAGTCTGTTTCTTTCACATAGCATAGTTATTTGAGATTTATCCATGTGGTTATGTATGCCAGTTTATTTTTATGAGCATCTCTGTATTTTCCCTTTCTATTGCTAAATACTATTCCGTTGTAGGGATGTGTCATGGTTGCTTCATCCATTAACCAGCTGAAGTTCATTAGTTTGCTTCTGGTTTCTGGCAAATTATAAATAAAGCAGCTATAAGTTTTTTAATATAGGTTTGGGTGTGAGCATGGCTTTGAATTTCTCTTGGGTAATTACCTAGGGGTGGTATTGCGTTTCTAGACTGTGTGCTAAAAGAACGTTCAATGTTAGGGGAAACTGTCAGTTTTTCAAAGCGATTGTACCGTTTTTCATGCCCACAAAGAATGTCCGAGAGTCACAGTTCTCAACGTCATTGTCAGCACTTGGTACGGTCAGTTTTTGCTTTTGCTTTTCTAACCGTTCTAATAGGGGTGTAGCAATATATTATTGTGGTTTGTTTTGCATTTTTCTAATGACCGATGATGTTGCTCATCTTTCTGTGTGCTTAATTGCCAACCTATATTTTTGTTGTGTTGAAGTACCTCCTGAAAGCATTTGCCCGTTTTTTGTTTTGTTTTGTTTTGTTTCGTGTCGTTTTAATCAGGACTTTTTTTTTCCCTTTCTTATTATCAGGTTTTAAATGTCCTTTGTGTATTCTGGATACAAGTCCTTTTTCAGATATGTGTTTTGAAAATACTTTCTCCCAATGTGGCTTGTTTTTTCAATTTTTGACCAGTGTCTTTTGAAGAGCATGAATTATTAATTTTGATGAAGCCCACTAGTGGGAAAAAAATTAGTCCTGGACTAAACAACACTCTGGTCCCATCTAACCAAATTTAAAAGCAAGACCTGAAAGGAACAAAGCATTTGCAAATGGACTTAACTGTGTCCCAGAAAAAAGTTCACGAATACTTAATAGAATGGAAAAAAAATCTGACATCAGGTCTAATTCACAATGTAATGGACAACATGGTGATGACAGTTATGAATACTTTATTATGTATTTGAGAATTACTAAGAGTAAATCTTAAACGTTTTCTTCAGAAAAAAGAAATTGTAAATATGTGAGGCGATGGATATTAATTAAACTCATTGTGGTAACCGTGTCACAATATACACATATATCCAATCATAATGTTTTATACCTTAACCGTATACAGTGTTACATGTTGTTAATATCCCAGTAAAACTGGGGGTGGAGATCTCTCAAAACTTAATAATAAGAAAATCAGTAACATAATTTAAAAAGACTTGATTTGGGCAAAAGATGTGAACAGACATATTACCAGAGAATACATATGTGTCATATCAGCATCTGAAAGGATTCTCCATATCACGAGTAGAAAAACGCAAATAAAACTACAGTGGGAAATAAAACATCTATTAGAGTGGCTGAAATAAAAAATTCTCACCATACCAAGCGTTGGTGAGGATGTGGCGCAATTAGAATTCCCGGAAGCTGCCGATGGAAATATAAAAAGGTATAAAACCTCTTTGGAGAAGAGTTTGGCACTTACGTCACACCGACACCTCCCACCTGACCCAGGTGTGCCACTGCTCGGTATTTACGAAGAAAAATGAAAGCGTATGTCTGTACCAAGACTTCTATACAAATGTTCACGGCAGCTTTGTTTGTAGGTCCAGAAGTGGGCAGGAGGGAGGGATTACGTGTTAATTAAGCACGTGGAAATGTTTGGGAGTGATGGATAAATTCACTCTCTTGATTGCGGTGACGATTTTACAGATGTGTGTGTGTGTGTGTGTGTGTGTGTGTGTGTGTGTGTCAAAACTTATCCGGTTATATACTTTAAATGTGTTCACTTTGTTGCATGTTAACTATACTGAATAAAACTTATAAAAAAGAGTAGGGAGAAAACACATTAGGGAGCAGGGCAGGAAAGTTTCTTAAACTCTTTTTAGTCGTTTTCTCTTTTTTTTCCCTTACCCTTACAGTTGTGCTCATTTCGTTTTCTTTAAAAGACTAGGGGCTGCATTAAGGGAAATAAAAAATTCATAATGACTAAATGCTAATGAGGTTGTAGTAAAATGATTACAGTTTCACCTCCCACGTGGCAACATAAAATGGAATAGCATCTTTGGAAAACAACACGGCAATGCACATCAAGAACCATTTAAATATGTTTGTATCCTTTGATCCGCTAATTCCATTTCCAGAAATTTATACTAAGGAAATAATATTTTAAAAGTGAAAGGCTTAGTGAAGTATTTCAAATGGCAGGGAAAAGCCATAAAACGGTGATAGCACAGGGGAAATGATTGGGCCATTTTAGATTTCCTAAAGGAATGCAGAGCAATTCTATGCAGCATCACGAGAAATGCGTATGATACATTATGTTTAAATCAGAATATAAAATGATTTCTACACTATCGATACAATTAATTGAAAACTATGTGTACAAATGAGAATGGTTCTAGAGAAATAAACATTATTTGTTAGGACGTCAGAATTTAGAGTGAATTTTCAGGTATGGTCCACTAGTATTAGTATATACTAGTGGCTTCTTCAATGAAGAATAAAATAATTCAGACAGATTAAGACAAAACAGTGAATGTGTCTTAATATGTAGTTTCCCATAGCTGCAATACTGAGATTTTAGAGCAGATTATGAGCTACATACATGGTCGAACACGTAAATTTACCTCCTGTGTACGCTCAAACGTCCACGCAAATGATGATTGAAAAAATTTTTTAAGACATAAACATATAAGGACGAAGACAATGGGGAATGAGAAAATAAAATGTTTAGAGCTTGAAAACATATGAAGAAAGCTGAATCGTAAGGTTGGGTTGAGAAAGCTGAGAAGCAATCTGATTTCCACTGCAGGATCCCAAAAGAGTATAGTTTGCCAACACCAGCGCCTACAACATGGGCAGCAGGCAGGGGAGAGAGACTGACTCTTTGGGGAATATGAACCCACACAGAGACACCCACACAGAGGAGATCAGACGGCAGGTCAAAGCTTGTGCACCAAGCTTACGTGATCATTTTGTGCTTCATTCTTACACGAGCGGCCTGTCAAGGTTCATCGGCCATTTGGAAAAAAAAAAAATCTTAGTATTAGGAGAACAAAGTGAAGGAGAAAGAAGGATTCAAAGGGACAATTGAAAAAACGTCTCCAAAGAGATGAATATGAGTTTCTAGATTGAAAAGGCCCACCGAGCATCTAACGTCACGGATGAAAATAGACTCGCACAAAAGCACGTGATTTGGAAAACTTTAATGCACAAAGGCAAGATCCCACAAGCATCCACGAAGAAGCAGCAGCGATGCCTCATCTCCTCGCGATGAGCCCCTCGCTTGCACTCGCCTGGTTTTAAGTGCTTCGCTGCCGCCTGTGGCCGAGGACCACTGAGAACCTCCGCTCAGAAGAGGCTCTGGATAAGATTGCGTTTCCTGCAAACTTCCCTGCCGTCCACGTCGCCTCGATGACCTTCTGTTCTGTCGTTCTGGTGCAAGACGAATACATACTTGCCTTTGTTTTGTTTTACAGTTGTCGTTTTGGCCTTCATCGTTGAGACCGTGACAAATGAAGATGTGCCCGCGATCAAGTGTCTTTTAATCAATCACAAGAACAATGATTCATCGGCGGGGATATCACCACAGTCTCCCACGGTAAAGTAATACTGACATCATAACTTTAGCTATTTTCTCTGGAGACCATCCTTTGTAAGCTAATGAGACCCAGTGTCATGAGACCCGTGTCTACACGGGTCTTTCTTTTTACGTGGCTCAGTATATTATGTACTCATATCTGGGGCAGGTGAGCATCTATGCTCATTACTACCTGGCTCTCCCTTGCGTCGAGGGTCACGTTCTCTTTGGGTTTGGTTTTGGGCAGGATGCTGATACTCAGCCTGAATGAGAAGCAGGGATTTCTCTTTCTCCTTAGAGAGAATCCAGGCTTCTCTCTCAAGCCTAAGTCCCCAGTTTCCAGCCGCCTCCTGCATAGAGATAAATACGTTTTCCATTTGCTCGTTAAAGTCTGCCTCTACCATTTATTTCATTTGTTTCCCCAAACCTGCTCTATTCTTGTATTAACCGATTTCTGCTTCTGGCCTCGTCTCGTTCCCAGGCTTGGAGGCTCGGCCTCGCTTTGGAGTATTTACTTCTCCCTTGCCTTCTCATTCGGTCAGTTACCAAGTGCCGTCAATTTTTTTTTCCTTTACTCGTTCTCATCTAAGCACATCACATTCTCTAGTCTTGCTGCCAATTTCCTGATCCAAGCCCTCGTTAACTTTTGTAATCACAATAATATCGAAGGTGGCTTCTTCCTTCTGCTGCTCATCTCCGATGGGCCGCCAGGCTATTTACTCATCCCGAAGTACGTGGGACCTTCGGTGACTGCCCATGACTTAGACTGACATGCACATTCTTCCAGAATCTGCTTTCGGCCCCTTCACGTTTCAGCCTTGATTCTCATTACTCTTCCCCTTCTTGCTATTTACTCATCGAACTTCGCCTAGGTATTTACTCAAATGAAAGACGTTCAACCGGGGGAGAACTGAAAATAGTAGATGTTCATGCAAAGAAAGAAGCCTATAGACGATAAAAAGCGAGCCTCCATTAGGCCATTCCACAGACATTTCTAGTTAAGGGTTTATACTAATACACAGTCGCTGTTTTTTGCATAGCACACAAACATACAATGGGATAACCTATGCGCCTCCCTAACAAGTCAGAGATATTGGAAATATTCCCAAATTTTAAAACTGATGTGAAATAGAGTTTGTTTGTTGGTTTGTTTGTTTGTTTACGCCTACAGCACCCAGTCTTCATAGGCGGCCTCCCATCTAAGTACGAACCAGGCCCGACCCTGCTTAGCTTCCGAGATCAGATGCGAAATAGGTTTTCATGACAACACGCTATATGAACGTGAAACACCTAATTTAATGCGTGATTTTTTCAATGCCAGAAGCATGGTCGGTTTTCATTTTTAAATAGGCATCGGCATCGTAACACACCGGCTCATTCATAATTACAGCATTTCGCATACACAGTGTTTCTGTGCAGACAAAAATTTTTAATGTGATTTGCTATGATGTTTTAAACTTTTGTGTTTTCTTATGAAACACAACCTTAAAAAAAAATTAACCATGACTGGCCTTGGTCCCTCTTAGTCAGTCTTGCGTTATTTCTTCGCATAGTATACATTATATTCTTGGGCAATATCCAGGAGTCAGTGTGAACCCCAACTCTGGCAAAGGGGAGCCGTCTTCATTGTGTGCTGTCATCTCCTTGACGCTGAAGTCATTTCGGGCATTGCCCCACTTCTGTATGAAGTGGGCCTTTTAGGGTGTCTGTGGCTTTTACAAAAAAAAAAAAAAAAGATTTTGATTTCTCTCACAGTTCACAGTTCTCAGATGAGACATCTTTCTGGAAATCTGCATCTCAGCGGCATCTTGAATAAACCAGCCCTTTTTAGTAGACAGAGCCATCCGTGCGCCGCTAATAAAAAAGCACCTGCATCCTTAGCTCTAAGGTCACCAGTCCATCCCAGGACCGAAATCAGACGATGTCGCCCTTCCCACCGTCCAGCTCATTTTTGTTAGACGTCTGAGCACGTCCACCGTTTCTCATTTCTCTCTGAAGATCAGATGGTGTGCGAGTTTCTCCATGTCGAGTTACTGCTCTTGCTTTGCAACGGGCAAGTACTTGGGCAGGAGGGGGATCTGGACACCCTTTGTCTCCTCCAATTTCCACCTGCTGATTTTAGCCTCCACTGATGGCTCTTTGTCCACAACGGTTATCACCGTGACGTGTGCCCGATGCTGACTTTCTTGTTCCCCTCATTCCCTCTGCGTTTATTAATCGACATGCTTCTGGGCAGAGCTATCCCTTACCGCCATTTTTCTTATTCATTCAATCGCTGATGTCGTTATACCGGCGCGGGTTCACAGATGTGCGTGTCATCCGATGGGTTATAACCTGACACCACCACTTTTGTTTTGCTGGACACATTGCTCCCTTCTTCGGCCAGGGGGAGCCCCTTTGGGTTGGCTCCTGTATTCTCTCAACATGCAGCCAGACACCTTTTCTCAAGTGCTCGTCTTGTATTTTCTCCTGCCTCGGCCCCGGCATGAACCAGCTCTCCCAGGAGCGCCGGTTTCTCAGAGAAGAGCATTTAGAAACCAAACTCTCAGGGCTGGGGTGCTTATTGCCACTGGGATGTCATTGCTTCCAGTCCTCGTCAGCAGGCAGAGCTAGGAATGTGTGTGTGTGCACATGTGTGTGTGTGTGTGTGTGTGTGTGTGTGTGCGCGCGCACATGCTAACCTTCTTTCCCATGATATTTATCTCTCTCCATCATCTCTACCATAAGTTCATGCCGATAACTTTGATTTCGGTGTGGCACCAAACGGTTCATTCTAACTTCTTTCCTTATTATTTTTTTCCTTCTGTCCTTATTTCTTTTTTTCTTCTTTCCTTATTTGTACTTCTCTCTCTGACAGGTAGGACGCTGGCTCTCGTTATAAGAATGTCCTCATGTATTCAATCCTAGTGTCCACATAAACTAGTTTCAGAATCATTACCCCGCATCCCACTGAGACATGGGCTTCCTAACCAGCATACAGCATTCACGTTAGTTCTTTTTGGCTTTCACCTTATTGTATTCAAGGTATTATTTTCCTAAGCTACTCAGGTTCCTCTTTTCCCCCCCCACCCCCTTCACTATGGTTATGTTATTTATTTGTTACCCACTAAGTTCATTAGGTTTATGTGCCATTTTGAGTTCCTCCCATATCCTGATCGGTTCTAATTATCAATTTTGGGGTATAGGAAACAGGATTATGGTCCTAGAAGCCAAAGCTATATAAAAAGGTATACTCAGAGAAATGTCACTTCCTCCCATCTCTATTGCCAACTTTCCACCCTTTCCCCACGACCCTCCTGTACTTAACCAATTCCTACAGATTTTTGGTATTATTCCTGGGTTTTTTGTGTGTGCGCAAAGGAGCAGATACATACGTATCTTCTTGTATCCACTTCTTTTTTTACATGAAGCGTAGCGTACTTGACGGTCGGTATGTTTTGCATCCAGCTTTCTTCACATAACAACATACCCAGGACATCCCTGCACGTCCGTCACAGAGACCGCCGTTTTCCCCTTTGTCCTGCTCGGGACCCCGTCGTGTGGCTTTGCCACTGCGCATCCGGCCCTCTCCTGAGGACGAGCACTAGGCTGTTTCCAATATTTTGCCGTTACAAACGGCGCTGCGGCTCCTCGTTGGAGGTGTGTTCCTAGAAGTGAGATCGAAACGGTGCGCGCGCATGTGGGTTTGTTAGGGACATCGCCGAAGTCCCCTCCAGAAGGCCCGCGCCAGTCTGCAGTCCCTCGGCCCTGTGTGAGAGACGCTGTGTTGTCACACGTTACAAACTCATGCCAGTCTAATAAATAAGAAGTGAGATATAGGTATATATAATCTCACTTCTTGTTTTAATTTATAGTTCTCTATTTATAAGTAAGTTTGGACATTTCTCATCTGTTCAAGGGCCATTCTTTACATCCTTTGTATGCGTGCGTGTGCGTGTGTGTGTGAGAGAGAATTATCTATTTATCTCATTTTCCCATTTTTCTGCTGTGATTTTGGTCCGGTGCCCCTCACTTTTCACGAATTACATGTCAGGGGTATTCGTCCTTTGTTTGTAATATAAGTTGCAGGTATTTTCTTCTAGTATGTCAGTTTTAAAAAAAAACTTTATTCTGCGCCCATCATTTACGATTCAGCTCTGTTGCCGGACCTCGGCAGGGCGTGCCCTCCTCCTCCTCCTCCTCACCCAGCTTGGAGGCCACCTCTACCTCTCCTGATGTTCCACGGCATTTCAAGTTACCTGGCACAGTTGTTCTTTTTATGGGACACCTTGTATTTCACCTCGTGTCTTATTTATTTCTTCCTACTTGACTCCAAACTCTTTAAGAAAACTCTTTTCTTTCTAGATCCGGAGCACCCAGCAGATGGTCTAGCACCTTATCAGATACTGACCGAATGAACTTATCTGATACTAAGCGAATAAGTGAACAGATAAAACCAGAAATACGGCTTGAGTTGAGTAGCCGACGAGCTCCCTGCTCTTCCCCTAAAGAAGCTTTGTGTGTGTCTGCGTGTGTGCGTGTGTGTGTGAGCGATGCTGCGTGTCAGGGCGCAGGAGGTGAGGGGGCCAGGAGCGGAAGATGGTAGCACACCCTCCCCTTAATCGATCTCAACTTTTCAAAGCAAAGGACCACGGTGAGGCAATGAGCCTAGGGGGAATATCCGCCCAGAAAATATTTTGGTTTTTAAATTCCCTCTAAGCCAAACGGCAATTGACTGTTACTATGGAGATTCTTATCCACATACAAATAATCGCGAAAACACTTACAGATTTTGTGACCGTGGTCTGTACGTTGATTTGCTAGAGCTGCCACGTGGCAAAGTATCGCGGACCAGGTGACGTAAGTGACAGAAGTGTACTGTCTCACCGGTCTGGAGGCTAAAAATCTGGGCTTTCCAATGTCAGGAGGGTGGTTTTCCTGAAGGTTCCGAGGGAGGGGGCCGTTGCAGGCCTCTCTCCCCGGCTCGTAACGTGACGTCTTCACGTTCACGTGGGTTCTTCCCCGTGTGCGTGCCGTCTCCATTTCCTCTTCTTGCAAGGACACCGGTCCCCTGGGGCAGAGCCACGCTGACGGCCTCATTTGGACTCGATGGCCTCTGTGGAGACTTCATCTCTAAACCAGGCCGCGTGCTGAGCTACTGGGTGGTAGGACTTCAACACAGGAATTCTAGGGGGGCACGATTCAACCCGTTCACAGCCTGCAAAACGCTTCAGTGTGCGGCCTGACGTTGTCTTTTCTTTCGAGACTGACAGTTAATGGGCTGTTTCAATGGGTTCTGACGTGTGTCGGCGTGCTGGGGCGTGGTGCGCATGCATCGGCATGCATGTATTTGGTGAAGGTTCCGGCTGAGATGCGACTTCACGAAACATGCCCTTGTAGTGAATTCATGTCATGTTGCTCCTCTGTGACAGCCATCAGAATCTCCAGAAGACCTCGGCTGTGCCCTGAGGAGGGTCAGAGACGGTCTATGAAGCCGCTTTGGAGGTAGACGCGTCCACGTCCGTCACGCTCCAGGTGCTGGTCAGCACCCCAGGGGACATTTCCTGTCTCTGGGTCTTTAAACACCGCTCCTGAATTGCCAGCCACACTTCGATTTGCAAAACAGGTAAGGGAGAAGGGTAGATGTGCAGACGTAAGGATTTTCGGAGGAAGACTTTCTCGCTGTCAAAATGCTTTTTGCTTCATTTCGAGTTTCTTTTCAAATGTATGTACCTGTCCATTGTAACACTTACCTCCAGCGAAATAATGAACTAAAATATAGTGAGGACGTGGACACGCGACATTATATATTTGTCAAAACCCACAGGATATACAATGCGAAAGGCGAAGCTAATGTAAACTATCGACTTTGTTAGTTAATATAAATATTGGTTTGTCAATTGTAGCAAAGATAGCACACCTACCTAGTAAGAAGTTTATAAGAGGGAAGCCTAGGGGTGAAGGGAGGGTGTATGTGTGAATTCTCTGTACTTTCTGCTCAATTTTTCTGTACATCTAAAATTGCTCTAAAAAGGACCATTAATTTAAAAATAACATACAGATATAAAGGCATAGTTAGGGCCTAAGAAAGCAGTGAGTAGCTGGTAAAATGTAAAACGTAGTGAAAAGACTATTTGGCATTTTTAAGGTGTCTTGTTTTTTAATTGGACTTTGTCTTCAAGATAAAAAGAAAGTTTTCATCACATTCTAGTTACAGTATGAGAAGCTTCTTTTTGGGAAATGCCTGGGGAAAGAACATTTGGTTTTACCTATTTGGTTTCGCAGTGTGATGAGCAGTATTGCAACATGACATCCATAAAATATTTTAGTGAGAAATTGATCTGCGTGAGAGGAACGTTGGTCTCATGACCCAGAAAAATATCTCAGCCACGATTCGTGGATTGAAATCAAAGCCTGGATCTAACTCTGTCCTGATTGCTGTTCTTGCTATTGCTGTCTCTTGCCATCTCTGTCCTCTCACTGAGACCAGATAGGGACAGGAAGCAAGAGGCACAGGCCATTTAAATAATTCTGAGGCCTCCTCGTTCACTAATTCTTCGTGTGTGGGGGGAGTGTTCCGGTGCCCCCATAGCTGTAGAAATATTGTCTTTCTAGAAACAAGGTGGTAAATGACACCAATGACCTAATGGGGGTATCGATCAGGCTGCTTGAATCAGATATGGGGGTCATCTCTGGGAGGGACGCGTACCAAGTATTTCTATTGTTTCTTTAAGATCAAGTAAACTCTTAAGTAATTTTCAGGACAGTGTCTGTAATTCTGAATTTTGGTTCTAAATCTCGGAACACATTTATTTTCCTTTCCTCTTTTGAAACCGTATTACTCACTTCTGTTTTTCGGTTACCTTTGTCTTGGGTTAAACCAAAACCTCTCCTATTAAGAATTTTGACTTAAAAATGTTCTGATGATCTTATTAAACTTCAACGGCACAAAGTTCTGACCGGATGGCGACCCAAAAGCAAAGTGAAAAGGTAGGATTCTTCCACTCAGTGAGAGGTGGTCTTTTTCATTTTAGGAGAGGCAGGCCCATTGGCTAGCCAAAGTCACAGGTCTTATGTGGGTTAGCTAACTTAGTACCAAAACATTTTTAGTGATATTTTCCACAGCAGAGAAGTATAGAAAATTTTTTCAGGACTCTGACTTATAGCCAGAAAGATCAAACACCTAAGCTTTGATAATTGCCTCATAATTTTGCAAGATATTCAAACAATACAAGGAGAGCAAGTGTTTCAGGGGAAGAAGGCACATTACCAAACATCTACAGAAACAAATCAAATCTATAACCCCTAATTCACTGTCAATATGAATATGATCACAAATATTCTTCTTTTTTTTTTAGGTTAAAAATTTGGTTATTTTAAATTTTTAGTTACTTTTCACTTAGAGTTGATGTTCGGTATTATTTTATATTAGTTTCAGGTGTATAGCATGGTGGTTAGACGTTTTTGTGGTTTATGAAGTAATCCCTCCACTATACATCGCTATTACAGTATTACTGACTATATTCCCTCTACTGTACTTTGCATCCTTGTGACTATTTTGTAACTACCAGTCTCTACTTCTTAATCCCTTCCCCTTTTTCACCCACCCACCAACCCCTCCTCCCATCCGGCAGCCATCAAAATGTTCTCTGTATCTATGAGTTTGTTTCCGTTTCGTTTGTCTGTTTATTTTGTTCCTTAGATTCCATGTGTAAGTGAGATCCTGTGGTATTTGTCTTTCTCTGTGTGACTTATTTCACTCAGCGTGATCACCCTCTAGGTCCATCATTCAAAGCACAAATACTCTTGAACTCTGTCACTCGGGGTCCTGCCGTGGAGATGTGCGTTTGGGCGGCCTGAGGATTTTGGTAAAATGTAGATTCTGGTCCAGTAGGTCTGGTTGGGGCCCGAGAGTCTGCATCTTTGTCGGCTCCCAGCTGATGCTGATATGATGGAAGAAAGGCCACACTTTGGGTAGTCAGGGGCTGAAGCCAGAAGGTGTACACACGCATCCAACCTCACTCAGCGAACTGCAGAGAATATTTTAGGCTTTCGTGAGAACAGACATCACCAAACACAAAAAGCCGTTTCTTCGAAGTGAACCCTCCTGGCCAAATTTATCTTGACGAAATATCTGAAAAGTTAAAAATACGGACATTGAGACAGCTTCCTCCTCACATCATGTGATATGCTGATGTATTATTACTTTGTAGGAAAATGCCTCGTGTCAGATTTTGTTTGAGTTCTTTCATTAGAGGGAGAGGCGCACATGGATACCTCGCTTGTGTCTTGCTTGTTCGGTGATCTGATTCTGCAGATGGGGAACTGAGGCTGGGGGCCGGTGTGGCTGTGGACCGTGCTTTGTCCTTGAAGGGAATGGTCCGCCATTGCCCATGGGGACACGCCACCAAGCCTCTGCGTTTTTGGATGTAAGATTCCCTCCCCCACCCGCCGAGGGGCTTTGGGAGCACGAGGCGGAGGTGCCCGAATGCAGGCCCCTCACTCCCAAGGGAGGGACTGGTTGGAAGTCAAGGTCAGACTAACGAGTCCCAGGCCGAGTGCTGGGCACATGACGTGAGCTGTGTCCTTCACAGAGCAGCCGTCCGCGCCCACAGTCAGAGAGGGAATACAGCAGCCTCCACCCCGCCTATGACTCAAGGTGAAATTTTGTGTTTTTAGTTTCACACGCTTTCCAAAATAGCCAGTTCTCTTTCTTGTTTTTCAGAGGAGTTGTTTCCATGTTCATTTTGAAAATGACAGAAACCCAGGCTGGAGAATACCTACTTTTTATTCAGAGCGAAGCGACCAATTACACAGTATTGTTCACAGTGAGTATGAGAAGTAAGTGCAGCTTGCTACTAGGGTCTTCGCGATTGACCGTGACGTTGTTTAGAACCCCTGGGCTTTGCCCCCATCTGCTCTGGACACAACATGTGGTCACCTTCAACATGTGCTTGAATCTTCAGCCACCCTCATACTCTGTCAAGACGCTCCGGCGTGACCCATGGGGACTATCAGTATGAGCACCTTGAAAAGCCCAGGACTTTCCTCTTTCCAGGCCCCCATTTTTTGTTTTTGTTTTTGTTTTTGTTTTTTTTTTTTTTTGGTCATGACAGATGGCTGACAGGGAAAAATGGAGAATATTTATTCTGATCTTGGGATCAGCAATCCCGGGTTCTTCTCTGGATCTGATGTGACCACGTTGGCGGGTCGCTTATGCCCTGTGATTCTCGATTCCCTTATCCGTAAAATAGGGGTCAAACTACATATACCTCAGGGCCTTGTAAGACCTTTGCACTGCCCGATAGAACTCTCTGTGACGATGACGATGTCTGCGTCTGCTCCTTCCGGCATGACAGCCACTGGCTGCTGGTGGCTGTCGGCCCCTGAAAATGTGGCCAGCGTGGCCCAGGAAACCAAATCTTAATTTCATTTAATTTTAGTAAAGTAAAAATGGAGGTTAAGGAACCACATGTTGGCGACTGCATTTCCACCAAGGCCAGATCACTGCACACACTGTGAGCGGTGACCAGGAAAGCAGACATGCGGGTGGCGGAACGCCACCTGCATCTGTCTTCCGGTGGGTGTCTCTCCTTGTTTCCCCCCAGTTGGGCACGGGCCTGGCGATCGTACAGAATCACGCCACGTGCCCTGAACGCTTTACATCCTGTGACAGGTGAGGCCCAGAGGTGGGGGCGTCCACACAGGCCCTACCGCCTCTAGGGGCCAGGACAGTTTCAGAAACTCCGGTTTTGTGCCATTTTCAATTAGGTCCCCCGGCTGCCCATCGGTCCGACTTGCTGGGCCTCCCGCCTCATCAGTGACTGGAAGTCACAAAATTGGGGTGGGGTGCGTGCGCCTCCAGCCCCCAGGGGTGCCCTGCTCAGGAATAACCCTCGCCAAAGGTGTTCTGCATATACCATCTCGGTCCTCACAATGATGCCATCTTCACGCAGGCGAGGGAACGGACGCCCAGGGGGCGGTGATGGGCATGCCCAGAGCTGAGTGTGGCCAGGTCTACACTTCCTGCTCCACCAGGCTGGGGCTTGCCGCCCAAGCTGCTAACGGCAAGGGCACGTGTGGCCATTTAGATTCACAAAGTGTCACTTTCGCAGGGTTGGGGTTGGGGTGTTTGGTTCTATAGTAAAGCCAAAAGGAGGTAAAATCAAAGTTTGTCCTGAAAAGCCCTTCGAGGACTCTGAACTTTATGGGACCAGAGCCCTAGAGGCTCAAAAGACAAGAGGTGCTTCTGTTGCCCTTTGATTTGGCCTTGTTCCCTGTCGCCCCTCCCCAGTCGTCACCAAGTGTTGATAGTCGAATTTCTTTCAGGTAACTGGGATGCTTGGTCCCTATTTTATTTAGGGTACCTTCTTTTCACTCAAGATTTACGATGTAAAAACTTAACGACAATCATTCTAGTAAATTGTAACCTGCTTTTAGCATTTGTTTGGTGGAAAAAAATCAGATGGGGGAGACTTGGCAATAGTCAGTGTGAAAAAGAGGAAAGGGCTTAGTAAACCACAAGTTCGGTGGTAACCAACGGTATGGCAAGCTGGCTAAAAAAGGAGATCTGAACCTTGGCAGCATTCATGAAAATATAATGTCTGGGCTAAGGAAATTCGTGGAGGATTATTATTTCCAGTTCTGCAGTGTAGTGATGAATACTGACAAAACAGAGCAACCAGAATCGTGAAGACCTTGGAATTCCTAAGTTAGGAGCAGCTCAGGGAATTGGGAACGTAAAGCATAGGGAAGGAACTGTTTTGAGGGGAGGAGAAGGTTGGTTGCAGTGTAATGGCGAAGAAATCCTTCTGACGGGCTGACTAGTTCGAATACCTTGCATGGTAATTATCTCCCTTGACCTTGGTTTCTGACTTGAAATTTATGAAAGATTGTCATGTGGAAGCAAAAACTACACTTAAAAAACATTTCTCTAGAAGGTAGAATTGAGACCGATGGTCAGAAATTACAGGGGGAGAAAGAAAAAACCACCACGAAATGGGAAAGATATTTGCAATTCACGTAATGAACTAATAGTCATAATAGACAAAGAGCCTATAAGTCAATAAGAAAAAAAAACAGTAAAAAAATGAACAAAAGACAGGAGTGGTCATTTCACTTTCAGAACATGTTACCTAAATGGCCAATAAATATGTTCATTAATAATCGAGAAATGCAAATTAATACCACACCAGGATACCATTTTATACCCATGAGATGGTTGGAAATTCGACTTGGTTAGCACGTGGAGTGCTGGGAACCCTCACAGCCTGCTGTGTAAGTGGAAATTAGTGCAACCGCTTTGGGAAACGTGATTGTCATGGTGTGTAAGACTGAACGTGCTCACACCATGTAAACCAGCAGCTCCGCTGCTGGGCGTGTTACTAAGAAGCCCACACGCCGCCTCAGCGGAAACGTACACCGTGTTCAGAGAGCCATTGTTGGGGACACAGAACGCTGGGGACCATCCGGACGTCCTCCGCCAGGAAGTGGAATAAGATTATGATGTATTCACCGATGGGAAATCACATAGCAGTACAAAGAAAAAAAAAATCGAACAGCGTATAGCATAAAACGTAAGGTTGGGTCGGAGAATGAAACCGTGAGAAAGCGAAGTGAAGGAGGCGTCCCTGCCGAGTGAGGGGACCCTCTGTTGAAGCTAACAACGAGCAAAACAAACGAGTCCATTGTGTAGGGCCGTAGATCTAGGTGGCGAAGAGATGTCTAAAAGCACAGAAATGGTCACCACAAAATCCAGGGGACGGGTTACCTGGGGGTGGGAGATGGGGGAAGCAAAGTAGATGCGAAGATGTTTATTCATATTTCCGGTTACTAAGTTGGGTGTGGGTCCACGGTTATGTTCATTTTTATTATCAGGCTTCCAGATTTTACACTTCATATATTCTTTTGTGTGTATATACAACGTATACGCACGCATATGAAGTACTCAAGAATAACTTTGAAACGTATTATAAGAAGGGAGATGGAAATTTAGCATAGGGAAACTTTCTTTAAAAAAAAAAAAGATTTATTAAAAATGGAGTGAACTTCTCAGGGAGGTAGTGAACTCCTGTCCCCAGAGTGGTTCAGAAGAAAAGTCAGGCGTTAAACGCCGTGGAGGGCAAGAGAGGGGGAGGGACGAGGCGGGATGGTCCGTGTGAATAGGAGGCTAAAGCCAACCTCTCTCGGCTGGTCCCAGTTTTAACTCCATCCTACTATATTTCTGCATTTCTAAATCAACCTATGTCTACGGAGATCTAGAAAATTATGGAAAGAAAGTTGGGTCTCAAACTATTTACACATGGGTTTTTTTTTTATTAGTATCGGTTTTCAACTTTACGTTATTTCCAATTTTCCTTTCCTTATGGGGATCGATGTATTTGTATTTTACATGGCTTCGTTCTGCTCAACTTTAGTTGTCTATAGATGTACGAAATGCCCAAAGAAATTGGCTAAAGGAAATACTGACTTGGCATTTCAGCCAGGGTTGAATTTAATATCTCAGGAGGAGGGGATATATTATTATTATATATATTTGGAGCGGAGCAGAAGACCCTGCTGTGGTGAAAATGGTAGCTTTTTTTTTTTTAATGATGTAGGATGTTCTTTTTTTTTAAGGGGGGCTGCTAAGACACTTATTCTAAAAGTATTAAAATGTTCGTAATTTGTGCTGCCTTAGATGCCCTGCCTTACACCTTACGGAGACCGTATTTCAGGAAAATGGAAGACCAGGATGCCCTGGTGTGTGTCTCTGAGAGCATTCCAGAACCCACTGTGGAATGGGTATTCTGCGACTCACAGGGCGAAAGGTACGGCACGGGTGGACGTAGCTGCTACTCTTTTACTTTGTGATCTTTTTCTCATGTAGTGGACGTTCATACGGGCTGGGCGGTTGAACTTGTCACCACGTTAACAGGCAACTTTCGCTCCTTAGAGAGCGATCAGCATGGACTGCCCAGGGAGGACGATGGAATGTTCTAGTAAGGAGCCCTTTTGGGGTTCTCCTGTGTGTGTCCCTGCACTGCAGGGTCCTCCCGGACATTACATGACACAAATAAAAGCCCTTTTAAGTCATAGGATTGTTAGCTCCATGAGCGTCTGGCCAGGGGAGAAGGAAGGTACGGATTTTAGCGTACAATTCCCTCTAAGTAGGACATTTCCCTGTGAATAAGTGTTTAATTTGTGATTCTTCTGTTTATTCTGGAAAAGTGGCTTAATATGATTGTTTAAGGGACACAGAATCCAGCCGGGGTTCAAACCCTGGTTTGCTGACTACCTGTGTGGCCTTGGGCAAGTTCCTTGACCTCTCCTTTCTCATCAGAAGGGGATGGCGAAGTGCCTACTTAAAGATTGCTAGGTTAAACGAATTGAAATTTGCAAAGCACAGAGAACAGTGCCTGGCAGATAGTAGGTAGCATATAACTGTTTACTTTTGTTTTTTGTATGTGCCATAGCTAAGTTTTCACAAAGTAAGAAAAGTTTTCACAAAGTCAGAATTCATGTGATTAGAACTAAATAAAATTTACTAAATGACTTTTTTTGAAAAATAGGACTAAAGAGGAGAATAGGTAGGAAAGGTTACTAGATGATATGAATGTGATCTCAAATTCTAGAGGGAAAAGGAAAAGAGAGATTACCTGTAGATAGATGTGTGCATAGAAAAAATAAAGTGATTGGAAAGCAACACACTAAAATAATGACAGTTGTCATCTCTGGTGGTAGGAATCGGGCCATTTAAAATTCTTTTCTTTGGGCTTTTCTATATTTTCCAAAATTCCTATAATGAACCCAATTATTGTCAATAATAATAATAATAATAAAATAATAATAATAATTAATAAACCTCAAGGAATGATGCATAAACAAAGAAAAGAATACACATCACTAAAGTGATCAAGAAGAGAGACGGACTGAACATAGACAGTAAAAGCCACATCTGCTTTGGGAAATTCCTGAGCAACCAAAGTCTTCTGCTCAGGTGGGATTGGGAGGGGCCTGCGAGGTCCTGGAACGTGGTGACATTCCTCAGGAGTGACACGGAGGCTCAGCTCTCCTGTCGGCTCTGGGAGCTGACGCCTTTTGCAGCGAGCCTCTCTGTCCCCTTATTGCCTCAAGAAAAAGATACGTAACATGTTGAGACGTGTTAAAATCCAAGCATGCTTCCCTTTTTCTCCCCCTACCCCCGCCCCTGGGTCTTCTTTCTCAATTCTTCTTTTCTTCCTTTCTCTTTGAACAACAGGAAAAGGAGATCACCAAACACAAAAATTAATACCGTTTATCACATACTTCTCTCGAGTGTTATTCTAGGTAGTTGAGATCAGAGTGACTAGTTCTCTTCTGAACTTTGCTGAAAAGAGAGATTTAGGTTTTATTTACCTTTTCACCTGTCCCCTTCTTTGTATCTTAAATAGGCTCTTGATAAAGGACTCTTTAAAAGGCTCTAGAACCTTCAACTTTGTTCTTCTCCGGAACATTCATCTGTAACTTTATTGTTTAAATTTATTTATTTATATTTATTTTTATTTTTGTCATCCATTTTTCCCCCTTTCCTTCCCTCCTTCCCCTCAGGTAACCATTAGTCCATTGTCCATGTCCATGAGTCTCTGTCTGTCCTGCTCATTTGTTGCTTTTAGGTTTATATCCCACATGTAAGTGATACTATGTGATTTTCTACTTTTTCTGTCTGGCTTATTTCACTTAGCATGATATCTCGAGGTCCATCCATGTTGTCACAAACAGCAGTATTTCATCTCTTTTTATGGCTGAGTAATATTCCATTGTCTACATGTACCACAGCTTCTTTAGCCAGTCATCTATCATAGGACATTCTGGTTGCTTCCATGTCCTGGCCTCTGTGAATAATGCTGCTATGAACATCTGTGTGCAAATATGTTTTCTGATATGAGCTTTCAAGTCTTTGGGGTTAAAGACCCAGGAGAGGGATTGCTGGATCATACGGTACATCGATCATCTGTAATTTTAAACTGTGTTTAGTGAAATGACATTTATTTTCTAATCGCAGATGTAAGGGGAAAGCCCAGATGTTGTTACAAAGGAGGCAAGCGTACTCTACGAGTTATTTGGCACAGACATAAAATGCTGTGCAAGAAATAAGCTTGGGAGGGAGTGTACGAAGCTCTTCACAATAGGTAAGACCATAATATCACAGATTTCCACTTTTAGTGACTATTCCTTAGAAACGATCAGGACTAACCATGACAGTCGAATCATTCGACTTCCGAAATCCTCCAGTTCCTTTATACACCTTGTAATGGATTCTATAACTGCTACAAGAGTTAATGAAATCAGAAAAGATTTATTCACTTGCTAATTTTAAAGACTGATAACATAATAAAAGGTTCGTCACGTTTGAGATGACGTTCACACCTTTGAGCATCTTGGAACATTCGGGATATAGTTTGCGGCGAAGGAGAAAAATCACTTTTTTTTCTGACTCGGGATCTTTTTGTCTTCTAGATCTAAATCAGAGTCCTCGGACCACATTGCCGCAATTATTCCTGAAAGTGGGAGAACCTTTATGGGTCAGGTGCAAAGCCGTTCACGTAAACCACAGATTCGGGCTCAGCTGGGAGTTAGGAAATAAAGCGCTGGACGAGGTAACAGCCCGCGTTTGCCTTCTGAAGATGCGGAACCGTGACCCGATATAGTACAGGCTGAACTCATTAAATTCACTCTGTTCTGTCAAAACCTAGGGCAGCTACTTTGAGATGAGTACCTATTCCACAAACAGAACTATGATACGGATTCTGTTTGCTTTTATATCATCAGCGGGAAGAAATGACGCCGGGTATTACACTTGCCACTCTTCCAAGCACGCAAGCCAGTCGGCTCTGGTCACCGTCATAGGTAATGCGGGCTGCTCAACGCTTTCTTCGCTCGTAATTCTAGTTGCTTTAGTGTTGGCTGGGAGGTGTGCTGTCGGTTCTGATTTTAACTTAACGTTGCATTCGAAACGCTGAGAAAGACACTGGCTCCCTTCTGTGCCGGTTAAACCGAGCCCGCTTGAATGTCACTGTCTTCCACTGAGCGCATCGTAAGGCGACCCTCTGGGTGTGGAATTTTGTCTTCCGGTAGACTGTAAGTTTTATAAGGTCAGGCAGGGGTGATTCCCTCTACCCCGTGGTCCCTGGCACAAAATCGGCATTGAATGAAAACTCGTTGTAAGAACTAACAGAGAGGGCAGTGAGCAGTGACCGAGAGAACGGACAAGCCCGTAGATGCACTGAAATTTGGGTGAGATGTGGAGGATTTGAAAATGATCATGCTTTCAGTAATCTCAGATTCAGTGGCAGCCTCCGGCCCTCACGAAAAGGCTAAGATTTGAAGACGTTCTCTTATTCACACTCGTAAGGAAGGTTCCACAGGAGACCTTGTGAGTGTTGCTGGTTAGAGCGTTCTTTTACTTGTGACCTGAGGTCGTTTTACGTGGGACGTGTCACTGTGAGCGGCTCTGGCTGGGGACCCCTTCTCTGTACGTGGTCAGCCGAGCTGAAGGAGCTCTTTCAACCTTCCAAAATTGTCTGCAAAATCTGTAAGCTTATTTATATGTATTTTTGGGGAAAAGAGTCTATGATTACATTCAATTCTTAGAGGAATTGTGACTCCGAAGGCACCCAGCTCAGGCTTATCACGGAGTAGGTCTGAGTTTCTTGTCAGACTTTCAAATCTGACCTGCAGCGTGACTTAAATTTGACCCAAATTTACGTCTGCGCTTCTTGCGTTCAACCCATGAGTAAAAATGTGCTTATCATTTCAATATGTTTCCGTATGCATCCCGTCATCTAATTTATAAATGCTTTTTTTGTTGTTGTTACAGAAAAGGGTTTATAAATGCTTCCAAAACAAGGGAAGATTATGAAATTGACCAGTACGAAGAGTTTTGTTTTTCTGTCAAGTTTAAAGCGTATCCACAAATCAGATGCACGTGGACCTTCTCCCGAAAATCTTTTCCTTGTGAACAAAGTGGCCTCGATGATGGGTACAGGTGAGGCAAACAGAGCGTCTCGACTCGCACGTGTTCTCAGCCCGGCTCTTCCGTCCGCCTCAGCAGAAGGGTGGTTTCGTGCTCTGAGTTCACATATTATTGAGGTGACCCCAAAGACGAGCAAACCCACAGCCGGTGCGAGGCCACAGGAACAGACAGTAGTAGAATCAGTTGGTGTAAGCCACCGTGCACACGCGTGCATGCACACACACACACACACGCACGCACGCACACACAAAACTGAAAGAGTCCTGTGAGTCTGAGTAGGGTTCCTTGGCGTTTTCTGAGTCACCGGAGCGTTGCTTCCTATTTG
Organism: Eonycteris spelaea; assembly: GCA_003508835.1. NCBI lineage: Eukaryota > Metazoa > Chordata > Mammalia > Chiroptera > Pteropodidae > Eonycteris > Eonycteris spelaea. The sequence goes on along the minus strand of PUFA01000142.1, from coordinate 123,930 downwards.
AGAGGATGTGACATTGTAAGAACACCGAGTCTCCCTCGGCACGTCTGCAAATGACGGACACAAAACCCCTTAAAAATAGCAAAATGTTACCTGCAGGTGTAGCGATTTAAGTTTTTCAATAATAATAATAATAATAATAATAATAATAATAATAATAATATGAGTGCAGACATTGCCCAGTAATAAAGGCCAAAGGAAAATTTCTTTTTCCTGGGGATTTGTACATCTGTACTCGAGGTTCTATTAAGGGAGAGATTCTTTAGGCCCTCTTCGGAAAAATGAAAAACAATCTTTTTCTTGCATTTTCTATAGCTAGGACGCCTCTTAAAATGAATCCCGTGTGACGTGGTTTCGGGCTAGACCGTGAGTGACCAGGAGGCACTTGTTCTCAATCAAGGATGTCGATGGCCTGGAATATTATATCATTGTCAACACGTGTCTGGGCCGTAAACTAACTGCATAGGAATCATCTGGGCAGGTGTTAGAGCGTGGATTCCTGGATCCCGTTCCAGACACGCGGAACCAAAATTGGGGCAAAACATCCAGATTCTGCGTGTTTAGTGACAACCTCTGCTGTGGTTCCTGTCATGGGTCTGGCTAGTTCTGTGCTGTGCAACGCGGTAGCTACTGAGAACTCACGTGGGTGTCGAGAACGTGAAACGTGACTCACCCAGCCCTGTTCTTCCTGGTCGGCTTGATCACCACACGCCTGCATTTGGAAGGGTATCAGAGCCGTCACTGCCCACCGCCTTTGCGTCGTAACCCAGTGCCGGACAAGCTCTTAGCACCACGGGGGTCTTTTGAACCCCATTCGAAGATAGAAAATCAGTTCAACTTAGTTCAACAAATATTCCTTCAGTATCTTCGTATGGGCTTGAGGCCATGAGGGGCCACAGGAGTGAATAAGGTCATGTCTCTTTCCTCCAGGCCCCCACCCAAATTTACTCAGGTAGAGTCAAGTGCCAGCGGCCACCTGGGAGTCCTTGCAACTGTGACATCTGTCACCATGTCTTAAGATTTTACAGAATCGTTGGTTAGAGGACCATGTCTCGACACATGGGTGTGGCCGATCTAGTGGGCTAGTTAATTTGGTTTCAGTATGTGCTCATAGTCTGCTCTCCTGACCTCACGTAGTTACCTTTCAACTCGGTAGCCAAATGAACGGATCAGGGCCGATCCCGGGCCAGGACAGGGCTTTGTACCTCTCGTGCGTCACGACCTGGTGACGCGGTTGACTCTTTGTGCGCCGAGTCTCCCCAGTGAGTTTGTAAGCTCCATAAGGACAGGCTTTCTGCCATTTCCATTTTTGCAGAACGCCTCCTTCAGTCACGGGGTGTTTAATAAATGATCGAATCGTCATCACCCGGGAAAGCCACTCAGGCCAACAATGGTCAGGGGCATGCCCTTTTAACTATGCAAGGAACAACAGATGGACCTTGCCTCAGCACTCAGCTCTCAGTGTTCATTTTATTCAAAAAGTTCCCGAAGAGCTATGGTGTTTGTTGCTGGCGATGACACACCAGGGTGACAAGCGCTTAATACAGAGGAAAAGGGAAGGTGTCGCCACGCCTCCTTTTTCATGAAAAAAGGTGGCCCAAAGAGCGCGTAAAAAATAAACGAGAAAAAATTTGAACCCGAGGGCTCTAAATGTCTTCTGCTCTCCACAGGAGGCTCTGCGTTGAGAAAGGGGATGGCAGACTACATTATAACCTGAGTTCTCTTACCATAAAAGTTTCCATATTACCAGTGAACTCAGGGAAGAGCACCGTGAGCATCCTACCTGGATCCAACGATTTCATGAAACTGGCTTTTGTCAGTGAAGTACGGTGCTCTCATCGTGGTGCGGGACTGTGATCCGAGCGACATGAGTTTTTATATGCAGCCGAAAAGTCGAAGAAAGCCGTGGTGTGGTGGCCGCTGTGTGTATGTCAGCAGCCCGTAGCTTCCCCACCTTCACAGCTTCGTTTCTGCAATTTACTTCTTCAAATTTCACACCGAAGTGGAGTAGGGCTTGCCTTCATGTGTACACACGTTATTAAATTACAACTTTCCGGCAGTTCTGATATCCTGGTCTTGAGAAGTGATCGTAGGGGATTTCATCCGTTAGTTTTGCATCATTTCTTATCTCTGTAGGATGAATTACAAACAAATCTACCTTAGCTTTTCCTAGTGTCATGCTAAAAAGAAAAAAAAAACCCAGCTTATTAGAAGGTTATGCTTGTTTAGTAATTTCTTCTGAAAGACTCGCCCAATGCTTGCTTTTTCTTTTCCCCAAATATTTCATTTCCCAACTCTCAAGTCTAAGCTCTGCCCATGACAGACGTGGACTCAGCGTGACAGGTCACAGTGGTGTGGTAGTCGGCTGGGTTCTAGGTGGGGACACACGTTTCTTCCCTGGGACAAACAGAAAAGCAAGCTCTCAAACCAATAAGTGATGTGTGATTACAGAAGCCCGGAGAGCCTCTTGCTAGGGTTGGGTGTTGTTTGTTCATTTGTTTTTTTCTGAAGGAGTTGATGAGCCTTGAGCATTTACAGAAAGGAAGGAAAAGATTTTAGGGTGCAGTGAATACCAGGGCCTCCAACCCAGCCCTTCCCCGCTCAGCTGGCAGGTACTAACCACACACAGTCACTGAGAACAGAAGAAACGTCACTGGGTTCTCACCACGTGCCAGACCATGTGCAGAGTCTTCTATGGGGGTTGTCTCCTTTAACCCTCAGAATCTCATTTTCTGAAATACGGACAATGGACTGAGTTGCTAGACCCGTGACACAGGGCAAGGTCAATTCCCTTCACTCTTGTTTTCTGAAATTGCCTTTAAACTAAAAATGGAAATAACCCCCATAATCCCACCTCCAGACATTGTATTTCAGCCTGTGATAGAAATATACAAATATAGGTTTTTGGACAAACATAAAATTAAATTGTGCCATTTACAACCTGGTTTTTCATTTTAAAATATCATCTTTCTGTGTTAATAAGTATATTATTATCTTACATTAGTTCATTATCATTTTAATGCTGCATAGTGTTCTATTTTTTTAGAAAATTTTATTGTAACTAATTCCTGTTGTTGGGCATCTCTGCATCTTTCTTTTTATTTTAATGTGATTTCCTTTTACTGTATACCCCAGAGTAAAGCATCTAAAGTTTTTTTAAATTTATTTAAAATGATTGCTGGACTTAAGAAGCCTCATAATAATGATAAGCTAATCTATATACCATGTGTCCTATGTACTAGGCACTATTATAGGCACTAGATAGGAAACTTCCATAAAAACTTAACAAAACGTTGCCAACAACCGTACGAGGCATACGATCACTATCTGCATTTCAGATGAGGAAACTGAGGAACAGAGATGTTAGGTGACTTGCCCAAGGTCACGCCACTGGGCAATGGCGGACCTGGGATTCCAGCAAAAATGTCAACTCCAAAGCCTCTCTTTGACACTGGCTCATTTCAAAAGTGTGAGAGTCTCAAAAATGCAAGCGTGCACCTTGGTTATTTAAAAATAAAAGCATGCCTCCTTATGAGCCGGGCCATGCTTTGCTGTCGGGTCTTTCTTAATGGTTCTTCTACGCCCCCAGGCTGGCCGGCCCCTCTGAAATAAAATTTAAATGAGCATGGTATTGTATAGACCAAAATAAAATCGTGGGCACCTCTCTCCCCCCCGACTCTCTGTATCTAACTCAGGACAGGAATTCAAACAGATCAGATACAACCTCAGCGGGCTGCACTGCCCCCGCCCCAGCGAAACTTCTGTCTGAGGGAGATAGGATCACCCACTTCCTGATCAGGTGTCCCTCGGTGCTTGTAAAGCCACCTCCGTCTGTCTGGTCAGCGAGCTCTTGGCTCTCCAGTTTCGCAAGCTCTCAGCTTCCCCAAAACCCGCTTTTATTATTCTCTGCATTCTGATTTGACTTCGATAATCCCTTGGTCTTTGAATAAAGCGCCCTTTACTTTGTCGCTCCCGAAAGAGCCCGTCCTTTCTCTCTCCTCCTACCCTCGAGGCTCTGAAAGGAAAATAAAAATGAGCTGTATTTTGATCGGATAGGGGAGAAAACCCTTCCTGTGGTCATAATGAGAATACACCTCAGTCACCAAGGTATGATGTCACTGTAAACTCCAGTTTGCTCATCTCCCGCCTCATGCCAGTTGGCCATTTCTAGAAAAACACTAGGAGAAAGAGGAAGCTTCGACTCTCCCGGCCACCTAATTGTGAGTCCCCTGGAATTTCCAGAGGAGGCTCAGCCACACGGTTGCTGCTGTCACGAGCGCTGACTGTCGTGCGCAGGAGCACAAGCAGTTTCAAACGACCTGGCTGGTCACCTTGTGTTCAGGCCATTTATGAGGGATGGGGACATTTCGGGTCCTATCTGTATGCGCCTTGGCCAGAGTGCTCCATGAGAGAGCACGCGAGATTTGGAAAGGAGAGAGTTCACAAACACCTTGCTTGGGCTGCGTGGTAATCGTTAGTTATATCAGTTATTTCTTTTTCTATCATATGGACAGCGCCCTTGGCACGGTCTCTGGCTAGCCACAGAGCTTCTTTCCTTCTCTTCTCCCTCGTTCCTTTTCAGGGTCCTTGGCTATTGTCCAGGGAGAATTGTATTTTCCCTGAAAGACGCTCACATCCTTCTCTTCTTGGACGGCTTAAACCCTGTCCTTAAAGTCTGGGAATCTCACGTAGGGGATTTCCTTTTCTCCCTCGGGTCATAATTTGGCTTTCTCTCAAACTTTCAACACGTCCACTTCGCTGGCCATTCCCTCCTTGCAGAAGGAGGTCAGGATAAGAAATTCCTTTTTACTTCTTTTTTTAAAAAAACTTTTTCCATAACAATTGATACACAACATTATATTGGTTATTATGTTTATATATGCATGACGTGACACCCCTGGTAAGTCTAGGACCCATCTGATACCGTACCTAGTTATTACAGTATTATGTTCTCTATTCCCTACGCCGTTATTTACATCCCTGTGACTTATTTTATAACCGGCAGATCGTACTTCTGACTCCCTCTCCCTTTTTCCACCCCGTTCCCCCACCACCTTTTTACTCCTTCAGCCTTCCTGTGGATAAGACAAAAGAGATAAGACAAACGAAAAGTGTGTTGCGTGCTGACTCGACAGGTCAGGGCTGTGAATTTCTCTCATCGCTATAGCTGTCAGAGTCTCCTTTCGCCTTGAAGTTAAGGATGCATCACTCTGGGGTCAGATGCACACGGGCTCAAAGCTGCTCATCAGCTGCTGAGACTGTGATTCAACCTTTGGGGATCAGCTGGAGTTGTGTTCCCTTCCTCATTTTTTCTTGGGACGCCTCTCGCGTGCCCCCTTGCCTCCCCTTCCCTGTTTCCCTCCCTTAGACGACGTTCATCTTTCCATGCTCTGCACTCTCGAGTCCGAGCTTCTGCGCCTCGCCTCGGAACCCCCGCAGGGTACCGTGACTGCTTTCTCGTCCCGTCTGCCTTCGCCACCAAGCTGTAAATTCTGTGGGAACACAACCCCGTTTTTTTTTCTGCCTCGCTGCGGTCTCCCTGACCCCTCCCGCAAATAGGCTCCGCCAGTGACAGACAGCAGGATGAATGAACGAACGTGTGACTGTGCACGAATTACAGCAGCTGCCTGCGTGCTTCCAATAGGCTTCTTCCCCCGCCATCGGTCTAAACGAAAGTGCTGGTCTCGCTGTCCCTCTCCTGCTCAGAAGTCTGCAGCATCTTCTCCTTTCTCCACCAGGTCTAGATAATTAAGCCGGTTTTCCGAGGTCCCCGGTCAGTCGGCTCCACCTACCCATTTAGCCCTCTTTCCCAAGATGCATCTCTGCTCCAGTCCAGCGGCCTCCCCGTCACTCTCCGTGTGGCCTTTGAGTTCCTGTCTCGTGTCTCAAGTCCTGCCGTAGCCTCAGATGTCTCCTCAGAGGGTTCTTTCCTTTCTTTTGCACTAAAACCGACTCGTCCACGAAGACCCAGCTCGAGCCCGCCCTCCATGGAGTCCTCAGAGCTTGTCCCAGCAACGCTGGCCTGTGATCCTTTGCTCCTGTGCAGGCTTTGACTAGTCCGCTGATGTAGCTTTTGTCTCCTCTACCCGGGTTATGATCTTTCTGAGGACAGGAGCCATATTTTCTGGGTGTTTTGCAGCCCACGCGACTCCTAGTTTATGGCCCGCCTCTACTCAGCCTTCTACCGTTTACGTTTCTACCCAGCACCGAGTAGAAAAAGCGGTCATTTTTGTTGTTGTTGTTGTTAACTTCGAGTAGGTTCCACAGAGGAGGCCTGATTAAATGCCTTCTGAAAAAGCCCAAGATTTACTATTTTTCCAATGCACGAAGGCATCTCCAGCACCCTCCCTGTCCAACACCACCCACATGCCACTGTGACAGCCAGCACCCGTACGCCCCGAGGGCACGGCGGACCACCCCTCCAACGTGATCGTGATCCGTGTCAGAATGCATTGAGTGGTTGGTGAGCCCTCCCAGTGGGTGCTGGAGCCTGCCGAGACCCCCCGAAGTTTCCATACAAACTCAGTGGAAATCCCTCATCACTGTTAGCTGCTGTCTGCATTGGTCATAGGTCCCGCTTCGACCAAAGTCAGAGAGCTACTCTTTAAGTCGCCGGCTCCTCCACCCATGGAGGTGCTTCTGGGTTTCTGGGAAATGGATTAGCCCGGTAGGGACGGGAACCTTCTGAGGTCCCCAGCCCGGATCTACGCTTCCCAACATTTCACGTGCGTACGCATCACGTGGAGCTCATCTTAAAACGCAGGCTCCGACGTCAGCAGGTGAGAGGCGGGCCTGAGATTTTGAATTTCTGACGGGCTCCCAGACAATGCCGAGGCTGACCCTGCCTGTCCAGGGACTGCACTTGGAGTAGCAAGGGCCTGGCACACACACACCACCTTGTTTAGTGAACTTCAGAGACCGAGTGTCTCTGGGGAGATGGCTCCCCTGCATGTCGTCATTCATCTCAGCATTTCCTGCAAGAATCGGGCTAAGTCTGTCTTTAATTCTTTTCCGAACAGCCTATCTAAGTTCTGCAACCATAAACACCAGCCAGGAGAATACATATTCCATGCGGAAAACGATGACGCCCAGTTCACAAAAATATTCACGCTGAACGTACGAAGTAAGTTAAATTGTCAAATTCGATTTTGATCTTATAACTCCTTAATGACTTGTTAACTATGCCCAGAAAGAGCTAAGTAATGGCATAGAGGGAATGCTATAAAACTTTTTATATACGGAAGTGTTTCGAAATTTTACTTCGACGTCTCCTGGCTTTATTTATACATGTATCACTTTCAGTGTTCATCCTTTGAAGCTAAGAGACTTGTCCCATGTCCTCTTTACTTTATTTGTGACCTTTACTGACGTTAGTACTTTGGAAGGTCATGTTAAGGAAAGGCCAGAGGTCGTATTACCTGTCATTTACTTGTTTTGATGACTTTTGCATCTCTGGTCTATAAAAAGACGAGAGTCCATTTCGTTGGGATTTTTGCTGATACTTGTGAAGCCGAGAGTCATTGTGAAGTGGGCAGGTAGATAGAGGGCTACGCCTCAGCTCTGTGTGGAGCCTGGCGCGGGGGAGCAGTGTGCCACAGACAGGGGACAGGGCTGCCTTGCAGAAGGGTACGTGACAAGGGCGAAGGAGAGAATAACCAGACGTCCTGAGTCACCCTGCAGGAGACACGCTCCCAGAAGCATAGACTGCTCAGAGTAAACGGGCAGCCTGTACGAAGCTGACATCGAACCCACTTCTGGAAAGCACCATGCTACACGTTGCTTATTGCCATGTTATTCTCTTCAGGGAAACCTCAGGTGCTAGCCGAGGCATCAGCAAGTCAGGCTTCCTGTTCTCTGATGGATACCCGTTACCATCTTGGACCTGGAAGAAATGCTCGGACACGTCTCCCAAGTAAGACGGACGTTGGCATCCCTCGTGTGGGAAGAACACGGACCTCACACTCTCTCTGACACATTGGCTCTTTCTCGTGAATACAGTTTGAGAAGCTACGATGACGTGTTTTAAATGCTCGCCTTCCGAGTTCGCCATAATCCTACGTGGTCCTAGATTGTTTCTGATAACTCAGAGTAGATGTGTCTGTTTTCGAGCTCATCAGTCTGGTGGCTCCACCTTCTAATGTCCCCTCCTCTGCGTCTGCTGTTTCTTTTCAGCTGCACAGAAGAAATCACGGAAGGAATCTGGAATAAAAAGGCTAACAGAAAAGTGTTTGGACAGTGGATATCGAGCAGTACTCTGAACATGAGTGAGGCCGTCAAAGGGTTTCTGGTGAAGTGCTGCGCATACAATTCCCTGGGCACGTCCTGTGAAACGATTCTTCTAAACTCACCAGGTACACAGCAGGCGCTATTGTAACGCACCGCCTGCAGGAATTCCCACTAGGAGTTAGTCCCTGTCCTCCTCTTTTCTTTGGGGAATTTTACAAGAGAGGAGAGGTTCCACGTGTGACCCAAGAAGGCTTTTTGTCAGCCAGGAATCCCCACCGAAGGTACACCGTTGTGTCGTTTGGGGCAGAGGGAGCTGACGTCACGATGACTCAGGCGTTGGGCGATGGGATAGAACCATAAACTCCAACAATATCTCCCGAAAGACCCGATTCTTGAGAAACAGATTTAGTCATTTGGCGTCGCTACCATTTTCCCTTTTGCTTAATCTCCTTTTTTGCCATTCGTCTGCTGTTTTATAATTTTTTGTTTGGTTTTCTTAGAGCCTCCTGAGTTAAGCAATTCTGAAACCTGGCCCCCCATCCTTGCCACTTAGAGCCACCAGCAACCCAAACTACCTTCTCCACATTCACACAGTCTCCATCGGGGGAACACAAAGTTATTTTTTTTTAATCTTGTATATCTGATCAAATAGATGTGATTCTTATAACCCTAGTAATTGATTTTTAAGAAAGGGTTCAGAATCATTTAAAATTTTCTAGGAAGGAAATGTGTCCTTTCTGCCAGGGGTCCCCAACCCCCACCCCGGGAACCGGGCCGCACAGGAGGAGGTGGGTTCGCAGCCGCCCCCCCCCCAACACTAGCATCACCCCCTCAGCTCCACTTCCGATCTTCAGGTGTTAAGAGTATCATAGGAGCACCGGTCCCTGGTGCCAGAAAGGTTGGGGACCGTCGCTTTATGCAACCATTGCCTTATTTTCTTCGAGCTGGGGTGCTGGTAGAGAGTTTGTATTAAATGTAGAGGGCTGCCAATCATGGTGGCTCAAAGGGCTGCGAAAGGTTATGGTGACCTTTACCTATGCCGTGGATCGGGAAAGCTAATTCGCTGCTGCGTGACACTCTTTCGTTGCAGGTCCCTTCCGTTTTCTCCGGGACAACATCTCGTTCTATGCAACCATAGGGCTCTGTCTCCCCTTCATTGCCGTTTTAACCATGCTGATTTGTCACAAGTACAAAAAGGTAAACAAACAAACAAGCAAACAACCAAACAAACACACAAGTAAAAATTCGTCGTTGTTTCCTGTTTCGAAGAACGGCCAATTGCTAATTGACTCATTATTTCGTCTCCGAAGCAATTTCGGTATGAAAGCCAGCTGCAGATGGTACAGGTGACCGGTTCTTCGGATAACGAATACTTCTACATCGACTTCAGGGAGTACGAATATGACCTCAAATGGGAGTTTCCAAGGGAAAATTTAGAGTTCGGTAAGAATCGACTGTTCTGGATGTTTCTGTAGCCTCTCCTTTCTGTGGGGGAATCCTGAGCGTGCACTCACTCGCCCTGTGTCTTGCAGGCAAAGTGCTAGGATCCGGAGCTTTTGGAAAAGTGATGAACGCAACAGCTTACGGAATCAGCAAAACAGGGGTCTCCATTCAAGTTGCGGTCAAAATGCTGAAAGGTACTGTGGAGTAGAATGACGGCCCCCCCCCCACCGATGGGCCATGCAGCCTCTCACCTCTCACCTCTCACCTCTCACCTCTTTCCCGTCATTTCTGTGGCCACTGCTGGCCGTGCTTCAAGGCTGCAAAGGGAGAGGGCGTTGGGCTTAGCGTCAGCCACGTCGTGACTGTAAGAAGCAGGTCGTGCACCCAAACTCCACCTCTTCTTCCTCGCTCAGTTTTTTTTGTTTTTGTTTTTGGCTGGTGTTTGGGGATCCTGTTGCTGCAGGGGGCTGCTGGTTCGGCCATTTCGACGTAGGTGCTGGGTAGAAGAGCGAGCTGGGACTCTGTATCGCTCCCCGCCCCTTGCCCCCTCCGCTGCCGTCTGGGCCCACCGCCCTTTCAAAAGTCCCTGTAGTTCAGCTCATCCAGCAACTCCTCCAACCCTGTCCTCCCGTGACATGCCATCCTCATCGACTGGCACAAGTGCCCGTGACAGCCGCATTCCACAGTCGGGCGAACGGGGAACCCAGGACTCATCCTGGACAGTGTCCCCATCCTGAGGCCCCAGAAGCGCTTCCTGTCAGCTGTCCCGCTATGCCCCCTACCTCTTCTCAGAGTCTCCACCCCGAAGCCCACGCAACGCTTATGAAGTGCAAAGCGGAGCCTGTCATTTTCCTACATAACATGTCCAGTCTCATTCAATTACTCCCGAAATACCCCGCAGGGGCCCCGCGGGGCTTGGGGCAGCGCCCCGCCCCGCCCGAAGCTCACAGCCTTCTTTCAGTTCCTCCAAGCGCCCTGTGCTCCCTCCCCGCACCCCCCCCCACCCCAGCTCTGCCCAACTCCTCCTCCAAGTCTCAGCTTAAATATCACTTCCTCAGGGGACCCTCTCACTCCAGCGAGGCGACGAGATCAAGGTCCCGCCCTGTACCGTCTTGGCTCTCCGTACACGTTTTACTCCCCCAGGGATCATCACGATACGTAATTAGGACACTTGTTTAGTGTCCAGTTCCTGTCTTTCTCCGCCCCTTGGTCTGTAAGCCTCACGAGGCGGGGTCTGTCTGCACCGATGATGCTGCGCGCTCTCTTTTCTTCTTTTCTTCTCAGTCCTTGCTCATTCTGTCACTTCTCCACAAAAAGTTCTTCTCCTCGCTGCTTCCTCGCTGTGCGTTCTTCACCTGGCTAACTCCTGATGTCCTCAGGTCTCAGCGTTAGACGTTTGGTATCCCCTTTCCCAGCCCTCCTAGGGCTGGGGAGATGTCCCCCTGGTGGGACCCCACGGCACCGTTACGTTCCTTTGCCGCATTGCATTGATCGCATGAGATCAGAATGGTTGTCAGCGTGTCGCCGTCTCCCAGGGGACCCTGAGCTCCAGGAAGACAGAAGCTGTGTCTTTTCTGTCATATTCCTCCCCGCCTCCCTGCCCATGCCTGGCACATCGTCTCATACATAGTATGGACATTGAGACAATAAGTACTCATTGAATGAATGAATGAATGAATGAACGTCAGGTAATGGCATAGAAAAACACTTTTAAAAAGTTAAGCATAAAATATACTACTTTGGCCATGAAGACTAAGACGGGGACAAGTGAAAGCCACACATTTCTATCAAACACAAGGCAGTGGAAGACATGAAATGCTCGCTGGTCGCAGTGCACGCCCCAAGCCAAGATGCTGGAAATAAGGACGCCCTGAAGGTTAGGACAAAATCATGAGACCTGGAAATCGCTAATCAAATCTTCCAGCATGTCTACGACCACATGCCCATCCCGTCTGAGCTCGGAAGCTAAGCAGGGATGGGCCTGGTTAGAACTTGGATGGGAGACCACCTAGGAAGACCAGGTGCTGTGGGGATTAAAACAAAAACAAAAACAAAAAACGAATCTTCATGGAATGTAAGGAAAAGTCACTATGTTTGTAAGAAAAAAAATAAGTCAGCAGAGGGGCGGGCGCCGGCTGCCTGGTGCCCGGAGCCTGGAGAGGGGCGTCCGAAGACCTCCTCTGGCCTCGAGGGTCTGGCACCCACCCGGGCAGGGGTGCCCTGGCCACTGGCACATCAGCCTCAATGACACAGACATTCGAGCTCATCAGTAAGCATGTATTATTATCGTTATTATTTTGTTTCATTTTCTGAGGGTCAATATCAAGGACTTTTATTTTCGGTAGACAGAGGAGCATCCATAAAAGGCACGTAATTAGATTCAGCTTTTCTGCTACAACCTTTGGACTTCTTTCTGAAAACACAGCATGTTATTATTCCAAAAGCACATATTAGTTTAGGTATTTTCAAAATTCTTGTGCGGACCTGCTCTGAACTGAGGGAAGTGTCGATGCATTAAATGACCTAACATTTCTATTTTTTCATCTCGCATTTTCTTTGATTTGATTTTTAATGCCCTTCCTTTGATAGAGAAAGCAGACAGCTCTGAAAGAGAAGCGCTCATGTCTGAGCTCAAAATGATGACGCATCTGGGAAACCATGAGAATATCGTGAATTTGCTGGGAGCGTGCACGCAGACAGGTAATCTATTCCCCTTGAAAAGTCCCAGTCGAAAGCATTTCAGCCCGAAGGCCAAGAGGACCCCTGTTGTCACCCGGCCCCCTTTTCCTCAGTCACAGCGGGATTAGCCTCTCACGCTCTGCCCTCAGATGGGGCCCCTCCCCCTACTGGGAAGTGGCAGGCGATTCTAACCTCCTTAGCAGCAGTCACTGCACCAAAAGTCCATTTCGTCGTTTCTCTCTCTGCCTCTCCCCAGCTGGGAAGGTGGCGTGAATGCAGTGCTGAGAACGGTCACCGAGCTGGGCCACTGCCCGGGCTGGGCCGGTTCACAGTCACACAGCCCAGGCGGATTCCCAAGCTGTTTTCCCAGATCTGAGGGCAGCATGCACTCTGAGTCTCTCACTTGCCTAGAAATTCCCAAGGGATGTGCCTGAGGGTTATCCTGTCAAAGAAGAGAAAATAGACCTAAGGGGAGATTAAGGACTGTATTTCTCCCTCCGCAGGCAAACAACAAATCAGCACATATTTACCAAGTGCCCGTAATGCATATTATTTCCAGTTGCAACTGGAGCATCTAGGCAGACAGGGGTCGTTGGTGAGGCCACACGTGCACCAAGGGCCAACAAAGCAAGAAGACACTGCTTTCCAATGGGGTGTGAGCATAAAGCCGACGTCAAGTTCAAGTGTAAGAGTGTTAGGCTCAGAAAAAGTTGTGTTCTCCCCAAGTCAGGGGAGAAGTGAACTCTCAGGGGGTGTGTTCTCTGCTACACAGCCATCTGAAAAAAAAAATCGTTTGGTATTTGAATACCCGTAGTGAAAACTGTCACTATTTCAGGACCCGTTTACTTGATTTTTGAATATTGTTGCTATGGGGATCTTCTCAACTATCTAAGAAGTAAAAGAGAAAAATTTCACAGGACGTGGACGGAGATTTTCAAGGAGCACAATTTCAGTTTTTATCCCACTTTCCAGTCGCATCCAAATTCCAGGTAAGAGACTAGGTCCAAGTGTCATAATCGTACATCCTAGAACACGAAGAATGATGGTTAAACAGCGTTCCTCCCCTCCCCCACCCGCTGGCCAATTTCTACAGGCCAAGTCCCGTGTCATGTCATCTGTGTGAGTCCTAAGACCCAGAAAAGTCACTTGTCTTTGCTAGTTTCCCCGTCGATTGAAAACGATGAGAACTTTCCCTTTCGTCCAGGGCTGGTAGCTGAGCCAGCTCCTGTCCACCTGGGCCTAAATCACACACACACACACACACACACACACACACACATCCCGCTTGGGGAAAGGTACGTTATTCGACCCCCTGGTTGACACATAGGTATCGGGAGAGAGAACGAACCCTTTTCCTGAAGCCCCGGACATCTTCGTAGAAGTCCCAGGACAGCGCACAGAAGAGCTTTAAACTCACTAATTGGATTTTAAGAAATTAAGATGGATCCGTTGTCGTAACGTGACGAGGACAGAGTAAAGGAGTGGTCACTTGGTCACTGTGTCCGTGATTCTCGTCCCCGGCGGGGGCAGATGAAGGCCGGAGAAGTCTGGAAATTCCTCGCTAATGACTTGAGCGTCATAGCTGGGGAACACCCTTCTGCATGAATCCACAGGCGTCCCGAGTGATCCCTCACCCCACAGGGCCCCCCAGTTTTCCTGCACATGTGAAAACTCTCCCTTATCCTAACGGCACGTTGGTCAGAGGCTTGTGTCTTCCCTGGGGGACTTTTGGAGGGCGCATGGCCATTACGGCCTTGTTTCTTAGCGTATAAGTGCCAGGGCAGAGACCCAGCCTCTCAAAGCTGGAAGGCCCCACAGGGGATCCCCGCTCAGGTTCTGTGTGGTTACCCTTTAGCGAGTCACCTCGTCATTCCGGTCCTCCCTTCCACACTCCTTTCTCAGTTCAAATTCTGAAACCGAGAAAGTTACGTAATGTCACCCACATACTAGAACACAGCGCTTATCCGAATGAGTCAGATGTGGGTGACCAGCAGTGACCGCGGCTGGCGAGTGTCGCACCTGCGGTTCAGTCAGTCGCTGGGGTATTAAATGTTCCTTTGGGACTATCTGTGGCTGGAACGCATCAAGCCGTTTTCCAAAGATTCAGAAGCTGTCAGTCGGAGTCAACTTTTCTGTTGGAGTAAATCAAATCATTGTCTGTATCCAAAGTTCTCAGCGAAGAGTTCCGTCCAAGAGATTGTCATGCTTACTACTTATTAATGTCACAGGGAAAGGGAACGAGATTTACAAAGGCCACCTTGAACAAGAGGAGGAGGGTAGGACACTTTGAGGTCTCTAGACCCGTTTGACAGGAGCCGAGACAGGGAAGGTGAGCTGAGCTTAGAGACAGGGGCCGAGGCGTGAGGCCCAGAGACCGTTTTTACGGCCCCGTGATCTCGGCTAATCGTGTGCTCCCACGAAGCCTAAATTCTCTTCTGTGACACGTGACTTGGACACCACATCGCGCAGAGTTGTGACGAGGACGGAGCCGTAAGATTTCATCAGATAACGGGCCCACATCTTCCCCAGTGAGGCTGGCCATTACCCAGATGTTTTTAATTCCACACACACACACACACACACCACACACACACACACACACAAGGACAAGTTGATGCTGTGCTTTTCATCTAAAGGCCCATTTGTAATTGGAATGCATTTCTTTGATGAAGAACATAAATGATGAAATCACGATTTTTTTTTTTTTTAAATAGTATGCCCGGTTCAAGAGACGTTCAAATTCATCAGGACGCGGATCAATCTCAGGGTTCAATGGGAACTCATTTCATGCCGAAGGTAATATTTTATTCTAATTAGTAGCACTTTAAAAGAGAAAGAAACATAAGACTTCCGCGTTTGCTATTCTTTAAGGTGTGTAAGTGCAAAAGTGTGCTTTTCTTTGCTACTGTCATCTACAGGCCTCACTATGCAGATTTGCTTTAAACGGAGTTAAAACCCAACGGTTTATGTGTTGTGAATCTTATGTCAATGTTTCCCCCCCTGCGGGTTATTTTATTTGGCCATAAATTAATCAGAGCCCCGACTACAGATGGTGAGTTCTGAGTCAGCGTTCGGGTCCGTCCACTTCCGGCGTCTTCACTTTCCGGCTCGTGACTTTGAATGCGTTATTTAACCCCCTGACTCACAATGGGCCTAATTCATACCTTCCTCCGAGGACTGTTAGGTGGATGAAGCGGAAGAACATTGAGTGTATCATCTGGTTCGCAAAACGTGATAGGTTGATGGATGTTCATTCTTTTCTCAATGTGACAACACTGCCAGTGCCGGGAGAGCATCTGACGTTCCTGGCAGAGCAGGAAGCCATCTCTCCCCAAGGCCCCTGGAGGATTGGCTTTATCCCTTTAGCAGAAAAGAATCTTTAGGTGACTCCTCAGCTCACATGATGATCTGAGAGCTTCGTTGGTGCGTCTTGGCACAAACTTTAATACCCTGGGGCTTTAATGACCTCCTTGTAGAGATTTAATAAGGCAGCCAAAAAAAAAAAAAAAAGAAAAAGAAAGAAAGAAAAATGAGGACCAGTTCTGTCTTCTAGATGAAACGGAATACGAAAACCAGAAAAGGCTGGAAGACGAAGAGGACTTGAATGTGCTTACCTTCGAAGACCTTCTCTGCTTTGCTTATCAAGTCGCCAAAGGAATGGAATTTCTGGAATTTAAGTCGGTAAGCTCCTTTTAAAGAAGAGACTCACACAAGGACGAAAGATAATTTTGAAAATGAGAGGTGCTTTTTTTTTTTTTCTTGTTTATTTTAACTCCTATCCCTTAACATGTCTCTCCCAGCCTTATCCACCGTTGGAGTCACCTAGGGTTAATTATAGTATAAAGGCTCGGGAGCCCTGATTAGGTAACGCTTGTCACTGTCCTCCCAGGCTGCCCACGGTCCTCTCAAATTTCCAGGTAGAAAGTCCCGGGGATCCCTCCCCACACAGAGCGTGGGGCGTCAGCCCTTCTTCACACAGTTCAGGTTGTCAGGTGATTCCCTGCCCCACGGGCATTTGGCCCCAGGGGTGACTGGAGGTGCAGATAACCTGTCCCCAGCTTGCCACAGTTGGGCACCTTTGTCTGTGTCTCAGCGTCTGTCCTGTGATGGGCGGTGGCCCTGGGCGCCTATCACCTCCTCCGCTGATAATCCCGGATCCCTTAGGGCTGTGACCAGAAGGCCTGGCTCCGGCCTCAAACCTGGTCTCTACCCCCCTTTTGCATTCTTTCTATACTTGCCTGTCAGCCAGGCTGTCCCCTGACATTTCACGGGCCTCCCGCCGCGAGCAGCTTCAAGCCATTCTAGCTACTTTCTGTCTCGTCTGCTTACCTCGTTGCCTCTTTATTCCCCAAACTTTCTCCTCCTCCTTTTTCTTCGATTCTTTTACTCCCTTCCTCCCTGTCTCTTCCACTCCCCTCCCTTTGCCTCCTCTCTCTTTCTCCCTGAATTGGGAGAGGATCGTTTCAACTATATTTTTTCCTTTAAAAAATGACGGTCTGCAGTATGATCTTATACGTCAATTATATCTCATTTTTAAAAAAAAAGATTAACACGAAATAGATCAAGAGCTTTGAGGAACAGGGGAAAATCCTACTCACAATAGCAACCAAACCTATGAATCATCTTGAGATAAACATAATAAGAAACATCTAGAGTCCACGTGAAGACACCTGTAATACTTTATCAACGGGCAAAAAAGAGGACATGATAAATAAGTCCTACTGAGTTCACAGAAAATCGATGTTTAAAAGTCAGTTTTCTCCAAATTAATCCGTATGTTGAACACAACTCCAGTTAGAAGCTCAAGGGGTTTTTTTCCTTAAAAGTGCCCGTTACGTCTTTGCTTCTGTTTTGCAAATTTGGGCATCCTTGCTCAACAGGTAAAAAAAGAGAATAATCTCAGTATTTTCCCATCCCTCATCTCTGTGGCACGTTCTTCTCTTCACGTTCCGACCGGCTGTCAGAGACCCCTGGTCGCGAGTTTCTTTCTTGTAGTTTACCTGCCCGTTGATGATGGTGCTCTCACAGGTGTCTCTGTAGACTTGGCAGGGCTGGGGTCGGGGTGGGGTTGGTACCACCTGGGTCGTCCGCCCTGGTTTGCTGTCTGTAGTTAAGTAAACACCCAGACTGCTCACAACTGGAGGGTAAGGCACACTGCTTTTTTCCACCTCCGGCCTTGTAATAATAGACAAATTTTGAAGAATATCCAGTTTCTTAGACCCTCTTTCCTCGTTTCCTCTCCAGGCTTTCCCCTCTGAGTGATCATGCCGCACTGTCCCCTGTGTGTTTTTGCTCCTTCTTCTCCAGCCGGCCCTCAGTTTCCCCTGTAGGTTCAGTGACTCCCTCGAACGTTATGGGAGCACTGATGAGCACCACCATGCTAGGGCCGGGACAGAGTCAGACCTCGTCGTCAGGGCAGAGGGGCAAGCAGCAGACACGTACACCAACGATTAGCCTGTAGTGCGATAAATATCATATTCCAGTAAGTTCTAGGAACCCAGGGGAGGGACGAGCACTCGGAGGGGAGGGGTGGACAGGCCTTTCGGAAGGAAAACCGGCAGGGAATGTGGGCTGAGGGTCGGAACGCAGAATCGGGGGGGAAGTTTGTCGAGAGAGGTGGTGCGTTAAACATGTCGAACGCGAGGTTCCTCGGGCAGCGAAGCAGGCTCAGCCGGGAAGTGCTTGGTCGGCCTCACGATGCTCAGACACTGCTGGGGTCGGAACTGTGGATCCGGGTGACGGAACTTGTATCCGTCAGCTTGGTTGAAGTGGCTCAGGGGAGGATGTGGCCGGCGAGGGCGCAGCCTTGGGGAAGGACAGCGGGCTCAGAATCACAGAGCCCGGAGCTGCAGGAGGAACCAGGACCGTGGCAGGAAGCGATCAGGGATGAGTGACCTGCAGAGCCCACAGGGGAAGTGCCCGACACAGGAGGGGCTGGCCAGGCAGTACCGGAGGCCACCGAGGGGCCCAGTCAGGACTTGCCTGGATGGGCTGTGCAGGTCCCCAGGGCAGAGGACTGGGAGGCAGACGGCAGGCGTCAGGGAACATTCCAGAAGCAGCAGCTGAAGAACTGGGCCCCCAGGTCACAGAATGGGTCACGCTTCGCGATGACTGTTCACGGCCCGGTACAGATAAGACACCTTGGCGAAGTCCCCGCGGTCCGTCATCTGTGACTCCTGCTGACCTTGCAGCTGGAGGAAAGGTTGCCCGCCGTGGTCCCCTACACCTTACTCAGTAAATAACGCTCCAATTTCGTCCCTTGCAGTGTGTCCACAGAGACCTGGCGGCCAGGAACGTGCTCGTGACCCGTGGGAAGTGGTGAAGATCTGTGACTTCGGGTTGGCTCGGGATATCATGAGCGACTCCAACTACGTCATCCGGGGCAACGTGAGATGCTGTTTCTTATACGTCGTTGGGCTGTTTTTTTTTTAGCGTCAGGGCGCATCGATGGACATCCACAAACTTCCTCAGTTTGCTTTCTCAGGCTTAACAGGTTTTGCCGCAGCTTCTATCTGTAATGAGAACCGAGCCAATCAGCAGCATCCCGCCGATCCCCGGACTACTCAGAATAGGTCACTTAGGGTCCTTCGAGTGCCATCCGCAGTTGAAAACGAATCCCATTGTTTGTATTTATTTCGGTTCCCTGAACTATAAAGTGACTATTATTGAGTTATGTTTCCGATGATGGGATCCGGTGATAGTTACAAGTAAGCATTTAAAAATGCCACGTGTAGATCAAATATGAAATACAAATTCCTAACAGGCTCGATATTTAAATTAAATATTAGTCAACAAATAGCTGTCTTCCTAGTACCGGTACACAGGGAAACCTATGACGTGACTGAACCTTCTCGTTAATAAAAAACTGAGGATAAGTGTGTTGTTTGCAAGAGACTATCAGACTAGGTGATAACATTGCATCGTTGAAAGATTATCGTTTTTAAGAATTGCAATACCTGGCTTCAAAGCCCTATTCTTCTCCTTTTTGGCTATTCATTTTGGGGCTTTCGCTCTGCTTTCTCATCCCCTTTTGTGAAGGAACAATACAACAGATGCTGATATAATGCCCTCACTGTGCTAAACCCTGTTCTAAGTGCTTCACGTAGATTAAGTCGGGTAGTCTTCGAGGACCCGTTCGTGGGTGGGGACGCTGAGGCACAGAAACGTAACTTGCCCATGATTAGGACACGATCATCTCAGGATTATACACTTACCTCATAGCGTTGTCATGGGAACGAACCAATAAACCAATGTGGACGCTCCCGCCAGGGCAAACGTCCGGTAAACGTTAAAAACCAAACTCAGCCAGATCCATGCTGGACTCGAACAATCGTCTGAGCTGATTTTAGGCCTGGGTCTTGCTCACTGTGGCTGGAGTCGTAAATATAACACCTGCCCCCTGACGGCTGTGTGGTGCCCACCCTACCAGCCGACGGCCTCTTGGGTGGGCAGGGGAATCCCATTTTGAGCCACAGTTAATCCCTTTCATCAGTCAGATTCGCCAGGCCGGCCTGCTCGATTTCTCTCAGCTGGTCAGTAGTTTGTGACAGATTTAAGCATGGCTTTGATCTCGAGCTTGGATTTTACTCAGCGGCATACATGTGTGCCGTGAAGGGCCGCCCCCCACCCATGAAAAAGATACCGGTGGGAAAAAAATGTCTCTGTCCTTGGGTCCTGATTCTAACCTGAGGCTGCACTCCTTCCAAACCCCACTGTCACGCGACTGGAAATTATTAAAGCCACGCAAGACAGGCTGGTGTCGTTTCTGGAGGTGACGACCCTCTCACTGAGAACATTTTCACTAACGTTCCGCCAAAGAACGCTCTCGCAAAATCACCCACTAATCCGGTAGTAGCTGCTCACCTCTGGGCAGCCGACCTGCCCGCTGCCCCTTACGGAAACTGTCTACCATTAAGCTTACCGATTGCCACGTCCAAGTCTTCGTTCAGGATGAGTGTGAAAGGAAGACAACAGGCTGCCCCTTTTCTAAGGCTACCAAGTTCCAATGCTAATTTGCAAGTGAAACACTTCAGCTTGAGGGTAGGCGGTTTCTCAGTGACATGCCCAGAGCGGCCTGAGGAAGAGGAAATTTCTCTTCTAGCTCACGAGAGACAAGAAGTGATGTCTGTCCGTGGAGAAGTCACTATCGTTCTCTTGGGTTTTCCACAGGCCCGCCTGCCCGTGAAGTGGATGGCTCCCGAAAGCTTATTTGAAGGGATCTACACCATTAAGAGTGATGTCTGGTCCTACGGAATATTACTCTGGGAGATATTCTCACTCGGTACGTTCTGCACTTTGCTGCCTTGCCCAGGCATAGGGCTTCTGGATGTTCTGTCCCTCAGCCTCCTCCCCCCGGCTCCCGAGCCAAGGAGTGGATGAAATGCCACCTGAAATGTGCCCAGAGCTCCTGAGCCTTCCTTCTGTTACAACAGATGTCGCTTTATGGGTTTTTGTTTGTTTTTTGCTGGCAATCTATAGTCCTGTCTTCCTTACCAGCCTGTAACCCTCTGAAAGGCAGGAACCAGCCTTTGCCCACTGGCACGATGCAGCCTCTGACTCCTGGGGAGCTCTATCTACCCGTCTGTTCATTGAACGAATGCATAAACAAATGAAGAAGGCCTGGATGCTTACGTGCCCTTGTGTGTGTGTTTTTTTTCCTCAGGTGTCAATCCTTACCCGGCATTCCGGTGGACGCTAACTTCTATAAACTCATTCAGAGTGGATTTCAGATGGATCAGCCGTTTTATGCTACGGAGGAAATGTAAGTTCGAATCAGACCGTCAAGTGGCTGACATCGGAAAAATGCAGCCTGTCTCGTTCCGAATGCGCGAGAAAAAAAAAAAGTGAAACTCGGTAATGCGAAGTTCACGTGATTCCTCTTTTTTTAAAAAAAAAGAAAACTCCTCTTTTGTGTTCGGGAGGATTTCTGAACAAAACCGCTTTCCCCACCTAAGGTACCCTCACGTCTGGGTTTCCTTCCTTTGCCCGAGGGATCTGTGAGGATGCTAAGGCCCCACCTCCTGCCTTCTGGCTCACGTCACGTGTTTTCAAGTGCCCCTTCTGTCCGTCATCGAATTGGCCTTTCTGATATGAGTTCGCAGTCTAGTCTAGTGACTGGCACAGAACGAACATGCCGTAAATAGCTGCGTGGCGATAAGCAGGGCTCCGTTAAGTGGAGCAACCCTTCTTTTTTATTTTTCCATTCGGATCTCCCCATCTTGCTCCTTCTCCTCCTGTTGCTCCTACAGATACTGTATAATGCAATCCTGCTGGGCTTTTGACTCCAGGAAGCGGCCGTCCTTCCCCAACCTGACTTCGTTTTTGGGGTGTCAGCTGGCGGACGCAGAAGAAGCGGTAGGTAGCGTCACACAAGCACACTGAGCACGACAAAGGGCAGCGGTGAGAACGTTCTTTGCTGAGTCCCTAAGAACCCGACAGCAAGGGTGTCCCTCATGGTTGCCCTTTCGAGGTCACCTAAAGCAAATATAATATTGTACGTCAACTGTAATTGAAAAAAATATATATTTTTTAATTAAAGTGAAAAAAACAATGTTGCATAGGGTGAGGTATAATTACCGATAGGTGATTTTCGGGGGCAAAAAGTTTTCCTGAAGATTTCAGCCAATCGGTTAAGAATTTAAATGCTTTTAAGTGTGCAGTGCAGCGGGCTAGGTGACTGAATAAAGCTTGACCCCCGGCCGTCAGATGTCACGGGCCTCTCCCGGGCGACATGCAGTTTCGGGTGGGACACTCGCGTAGTCAGTCACGTGGCCCCGGGGGGTGGAAAGAGCATCGGCCTGAAACCACGAGAGTATCGCAGGCGTGACCTCTGCTTCGGTGGCCATGTGAGTCACGGCCAGTCGCTCTGCTTCCCGGGGCCTGAGTTTTCTCGCCCGCGGACCGGGTCGCCAGGCTGGAGGACGCTGGAGCGTTGGGAGCGTGGATTACTCTCCTGATCCTCCCCCTCGTTGGTACCACCTGCCATAGTGAAAGGAGGGCCCCTAGAGGAAGCGAACAAAGCGCAAGACCCTGAACCCCCAATGCCTGGGCTCAAATCTTGTCTCCGTCGTTTGCTTTCTCAGTGACTTGATTAAGTCACGTACCCTTTTCTGGGTCTGGCTTTCCGCACCTGAAATATGGGAGGAACAGATATCACTCCACGGAGTTGTAAGGAAGAATTAAGATGACATATGTGATGAGGCTGAGCACATAACCGGCCCTTAGTCCTCACTGAAACATTAAATACGAATCCGATTCTTTAAATGGATCATCCGTCCTCTTTTTCAAAATTATTGAGAATCCAAAAAGGTGAGGGGATGATCACCTTATAAATTATATACATGGCTAGCCACTGTATTGCATATCTGAAACTAATAGAAAATAAACCATAAACATTTGAAGCCCCAAACTATCATCTATTAGGGATATTTATGCCCCAAAGGCAAACCTGTCTACAGTAGTGGACAGAGAATGTTTGGGCCGCAAATACTAAACACCACAAGGGAAATATAACTCTCTTAGAAGCGTCAAATTCAAGGGAAAGAGAATTGAAGCTGAGTCCCGTCCCTAATTTGTGCTAAAAACTGTAGAGTCAAAGTGTATGATTTATTAACAAACATATCCTTAAAAAGAGAGAGAGAGAGAGAGAGAGAGGCCATTTTGAATTCTGGGGTCTCCCTTGTACAGAAACTAAGTTATTGCTGGCAAAGTAGATCGAAGAGATTGGGGGGGATGGAAAGCCCCCCAGTACCGTACAGGCTACTGAGCAGATGACCTGCGAAAGTCAGTGATGCCACGCAAGGGAAGACAGGATTATAGAGAGAAACCAACGAGATGCCGGAGGAAGGCGGGGGCCAGTGCTTTCTACACATCGGGGAGCTGGGCGCAGAGTCGCAGGGCTGGGCTCTGAGCCCCATGGTGAAGGACAGGACTTTGGCTGAATGAGTGCTCTGGCTGTTGGGTGCTAGGGTGTTTGGGGGCTGGATGCGTGGTGCAGATACAGGGTCAGTGCTGAGGAAGTGGAACGGGACACGAGTGGTTGTGGGGAGGGTGTGGAGGAGATGAGACTGTGAGGGCAGTGTGACCAGGAGGGTCCACGGCGGCGGAGGACGCCCTTGGCTTTGGTCGGGGCCACCTCGGGCTTGCGTGCGACTGTCCCCTCAGGTCCCCACCCCCAGGGGATGTCCAAATCCTTCCTGCTTTTCCGGGGCGGGGGGGGGGGTCTTCGGGCACCTGGAATCGTTGAGTGGCAGGATCTCTATGGGTGACGATTCAGCTCAGGAAGACACAAGGACAGGATGAGTCTCCACCTCTCCCCGCCCCCGTCTCTTCCACGCTCTCTCTCCCTGGCCCTCTGGGACAGAAGGGGCTTCCCCCTTCCAGAATCAGAGCCCCCGGCAGCCGGCGTTAGGTTAGACAGTGGCGCCCCCTCTGGGTGGATTGAATACAGCCCGAGCAGCCCTTACTCCCGGCTGGAGGGTGGTGGGCTCCAGTCTCAACACCGATGGGTTTCAGTCCCCACCTGGCCGCTTGGCAGAGCACCTTTGAGCAAGGTGTAGCTACACACAATCACACCTGCGACCCTCCCATGATAAGCAAACCCCGTCCTCGGCTGCCACTCCCCCTCTCCACGTCCCCGAGGGACGGTCACATCTGGTCTCTCCGATGGGAAAACAGGCCTCGCCAGGGTGCCCGGGAGTGATCTTTCCAGGTACTCGTGTGAACGGTCCCAGGAGAATCCCTGTGTCTGCTTCATCAGGGACGAGGGAAAGAAAATGGTCCTCAGGGATCAGGGGGAGGGGACACATAGAGGCAACGTCCGTTAATACCTGCAGAGATAGCCCGACCCCGGCACCCTGGAGTTAGAGCAGGGAGGTCGCTGATGACTTGCCAAGGCATTGTGTAGACAATGGCGAACCAATAACAATGTTACAACGGACAGACACGCTTCAGTATGTGTCTTAAAGGCCCAGATCGCTGCGTATAGTGATGGGTGGTGACTAGGCTTTGTGGCGATCATTTGCAATGTATGCAAACATCAAATCGTTATGTTGTCCGCCTGATATAGTGTTATATGTCAATTATACCTCAATTTAAAATTTAAAAACAAAAACAAAAAAAACCCTGATCAGATCGTCTCTGCTCTTCAAAGACTTCCCTAACTTCCCGAGTCAGAGTTCAGTCTCCTCTTTCTGAATCCTCTGGCACTTGATGAGAGGCACATCATACCGTTTTGCTTAATCGGTCTGTTCTCCTCATCGCTGGGCTTGATTCGTGAGGGCGGGGATGGTGCGCTGCTCATCTTTAAGTCACCCGCTGGCGTTTCATAATAAATAAGTGAATAAATGTCAGCCGAGAGTAGGTTAGAGACCACGTCTGTGCCGTTCACCAGCTGTAGAACCAACCAGCTGCTAGCATGATGCTTAGCGTAGGGAAGGTGGAGGCGAATGTTTCCGGAAGGAAGGAAGCATGAACGTAAGCTTGGGGAGCCAAGGCAAAGGAGTGACAGTAAGAAGCACATCAGCTGGTGATGCCGTAATGAATCGCTTTTGAAAAGCCAGGAGATCTTGCATGTGCTTTGAACGAGCGAGGAAAAGCACTTTCATAAAACAGTGGGGAGTGGTCCAGGGGGCTTCTGCACAGGGGCCGCCACACTGCCGAAGAAAGAATAAAATGGGTGTGAAAAATGTAAATGTAGCCATGGGTAAAAGAGAAATATAACATATGACCTCAGGTTCATTACAGAGCAAAGACCCTGGAAAACACGACCAATCCAACAAAATAGGGACGAGAGAAACCGAGGAGTCATGGAAATGTATAACACAGAATGGCAAGAATCAGTAAACCCTTTCAAGAAAGAGAATTCAAAAGGAATAAAATTCTTATCAGACGGGCCATATCCAGAAACCTCAATGCCAGGGAATGAGAAATCATTAATAGCACCGAAAAAAGCCCCAACGTGACATATCGGAAATTAAAAATCGAGTCTTTGGTTAAGAAAAAGGAGGAAAAGGAAAAAGAAATCAAAGTAGACACTGCTGATTACAACCTGTGGGAGTTGGCCGGATTGATAGCGCTTGGTTCATTTATTAGAAAACAAACAAACAAAAAGAATAAAAATAAACGACTACACTTTCAACTCGAAAAGCTAATAAAAAAACATAAAGAAGGAGGAGAGAGAGGAGGAAGAAAATGGGCGAAGCAGAAGGAAGGAATTACTCGAGATAGAGACAGCATTACACGAACTGAGAACAACAACAAAAATAAAATAATAGATGACGGTCAGGAGAGCCACAAGTTGTTCTTTGGATTAATAGGAATAATTAGTAGCTAACATTGTTTGAGTGTTGATCACACACTCCACTAACACGTTACCTATAATAACACATTTAATCCTCACATCAGTCTCACGAAGCAGGTTCTATTATGACTTCCTCTGTAGATTAATACATTGAGGTACAGAGAGGTTAAGTAATTTGCCCAAGTAACACAGTAAGCGTCAGACTTAGCATCTGAATATTACATTATTTAAATATAATATTCAAAGCACGTTAATATTGTACATTAACAAAGTACACAATGTACCACTGAAGCACACTAACTATGATGTGAACAGTTAAGAAACATGGAAAGGACCGATAAATAACATTCAGAATGAAACGAAGATAATGATGGATAGGAGACCCATTCTAAAAAGCATAAGAAAATCTTCGGTACCTCTTTATATTAATATAGTGGAAAATCTAGAGTTTCAAACCTTTATAAGGAAAACGTATAATGTATTACTGTGCAGTTAAAAAAATCATTTGGAAAAGTTACTTAAAGAGACAGTAAAAGAAGTGCTATATCAGAACTAGACCCAGTAACAGGCTGTGGATGTAGAAAGAGCTAGACTGTGGGCCCCAGTGAACGGCAGAGTGCGAAGCGCAACACAAAATCCAGGAAGGATGGGTTTGCATGTCACAGACGTGGACGTGTCGGCTTCGAAGCGTTATTGGTGTTTTTGTCACAGGCTCCGTTAGACGGTTAGAGATTTAATGCTAGAGATATATTTGGTTCAGCCAACTGCCATGTCCACGTCGTAAAAAAGATGTATGGGTGACTCTTCATCTCGAAGGGTACAGGCAGGCTGTCATCATGCAGACTGGGTTCGAAAGGATATATATATATATATATATATATATATATATATATATATATATATATATATATATATTTTGTTGTTGTTGTTGTTTTCTAGAAAGAAAAGTTCAGAGGAGGAGACTGTCCAGTCAGTTAAGGGTATAACTGATTGTCAAAACCAAACAGACAAACAATAACCGGGGGGGGGGGGAGGAGGAGCTTTAAACTTTAAACTTAAAGCTTTAAACTTAAGTAAAGAATGCACGACTCCTACGTCCCAATATGAAAGGGCAAAGGAGATAAGCAGGCTACTCACAACAAAACGCAAATGGCTGTTGAGTAAGGACAAAGATGCTCTCGGCTTTGCTTACTGTGAAACAGAAGCAGGTGAGGAGATGGCAGATGTTGCTGGCGACGGTGAAAGCTGTCAAGAGGGTGACGTTCGGCAGAAACTAGTCTTCCCAGACCCAGACAATGGGACTAGGAGTAAGGAAAGCCTTCTGCGGCAGCACAAGCCACGTGGTCACGGTTCCCAGGTGCATCCCGTTAATCACTCCCCTCGCGACCCCCAGACTCAGACAAATTCCCGTGTGCGCTTTCCCACCACACGCTGTATAAGCGATCCCTCGAAAAGTTAATTATGGCACGTCGGTAGGACGCTTGGCTGCTGTTAACGTGATGAGATGCGCTCGTGTTGGGTAGATAGTGAAAACGGGGGACACATGCAACGGACGAGCAAGAATTGACACGTAGCGCGTGAACACCGTGTTGCTCATTCAAAACGAGGCTCTGAAACAGAATGTGCAGTCTGAGCCTCGAACACAAAATCGTGTGGGGGCCGCTGATGGTGTGAGCGTTCGTCTGTGCAACGTTCCACATTGCTTTCATTATCTAGATGAATATTAATTTTATACCCAGACCAAAAAAAAAAAAAAAAAAAAAAGGAGAGCGGTTTTTTGTTTTGGGAAAAAGTTTACGAGTCACTCAGCTCCCAAGTGAAGACTCCAGAGCGGCCTTGCTCGTTGGTGGCGTTTCTGCGTTGGCGTTCCGATTTCTAGTTGGCGATTTTCTGTCTCAGAGTAGAAATAATCACGAAATCAAATAGTGGACCATGACTTGATTCGAGCATTAATCAAAGGACCCAAATTGCTTTGTCAGTTGATACGTAGGCTAAATAGCCTCTCGGGCCTGCGCGCAGTAAAAATAAGTGATAACGTGCCACGTCGGCACGTGGCACGTAAATCGTAATCAGATGGTAACGAGTGTCCCGCATCTTTCCCGTTTTCAGATGTATCAGAACGTGGACGGCCATGTTGCAGAATGCCCCTCCCTCTACCAAAACAGGCGACCTTACAACAGCAGACAGGTGGATGCAGGGCTGTCCTCCACGGAGGCTCACGTCGAAGATTCTAGAGAAACAATTTAGTCTCACGGACTCACCCCTCCCAGTCCGCCTACCTTCAGAAGGTTGCCGATGACCAAAAACGAGTCAACTTCATCACCGAAAGAAAGTATTCTCTCAACCACTGCTTTGCTGGGCTTGTCTCTAGAAGCTCCCTGTATTCACTCTTGTTTTCAATGGGACTTTTGTGGCGTCGCATCAGCCTCCGCACGAGGCAGGAGGAGCCGGTGAGTCACTCTGCGTCCGAAGGCCTTCTCAGGCTGGCGCGAGTGAACATTGTGTACCCGAGGTATAGTATATTCTTGTAAATACACAAAAACAGAAAAGCATTTTGCTAAGGAGGAGCCGATATGATTTTTTTAAAAATCTATGTTTTAAAATGAAATATGTAACTTTTTCAGCTACTTAGTGATATATTTTATGAATGGAAATAAAATTTCTACTGTAGCAACGTTCGTGATTGAGCTGTTTACGTGGTGTATTGAGGTCGAACCCTGACTGGCGGTCATGGGCCTACTGAAACTGTGTGTGATATTTCGTTTGTGCAGGTGTGTTCTTTTCCTTACTGAGAAGGCCCATTTTTTTTTCACCAGTTTTAAAAGGGCCTTGGACTCCTGCCCCCAGACTAGGAGGAGAACAGCGCATGTTGGTCACCTGCCGTCCCCTCTGCAGCTCCGTGATGCAGTCCCTTAGTCCCTTGAAGCTTAGCACCCTCCATCCACAGGCTGATAAACTTGGACTTGTCGTCACATGTCGGGAGGAGAATGTGTGACGCTCTGCCATTTCCTCTCTTTCTTTTTCCTTCCTGTCCTCCCTTCTAGCGTAGGGGTTACAAACAAGAGTCTGCCGAGGCCGGAATTCTCTTCCCGCCACTTCTTAGCTATGCGACGTTGGGCCTCAGCTTCCTCTTCTGGAAAATGGGATCATAATGGCGTTTACCTTATAGGGTTGCCGTAAGAATTAGATGCATTACATAGATCACGTATGTATGTTATAAATAGAGGCCTATGCTATATAACATATAAATCTCTTAGATCAACGTCGGCCCATAAATATAATCCAATATTGTCACTCGCACTTTCCTTTCTGGTTTGAATCCTTTGCTGCCGACCGGGGCCACCATAAACTCAGATCACACTCACCCCTCTTCACCTAACTCTCCTCCCTACCTCTTCTTCATCCGTTGGTTTTCTGAGTCACTGACAGATCCGCCATCCTGAAGTCTTGAGTTGGTTGCATCGGTCACTTCTGAGCTGGAATAAATGTCCCCTCTTGTCCTGGAACTCTGTACCTTGACGGGATTTAGAACTTGGAGCTTATTCTTCACTCGCCTCTGGTGACCGTGACAAGCACGTCCCACTCCTAGATCCGTGGAGCTGCTGTGGTCCCTCTAGCAGCCCACGGCTCGGCCCAGCCTTCCTGTCAGGCCAGCAAATCCTCTGTGGGTGCCGCGAACCCGTGCACCCCATTGCCACAAGCTGCGAACCTCAGAGCGTGTGCCCGGGGCCGACTCACAGCCTCCGAGGCTGGCCCGGGAGTCTCCCCCGGACGCCTGACCCTCGCCAGAAAGCCCTCTCTGTTTTGGTTGGCGAGTGGCCTTCTGTCTAGCGTCCAGTGCCATACCGATTCATCTTCACTGGTATATGTCCTTCTGTCATCTTGATAGGGTTCGAGGGAGTGGAGTCACAGGGGCTGGGGACGCCCTCTTGAAGTGCTGGTCAAAAAACACATCAGGGATCGCAGGGAGGAAAGTACAAGTGAGTTAACATTTCTAGGACTGTTCTCCTTTTCCTTTGGACAGAGGGATCTTAGTCAGGACTCACATACGTGCTGAACATGACCGCACTGCCGACAGAGCCAAACGAGTACGTTTTGGGGGTAAAATCAACTACCCAGCACACCCCTGCAGCGGTAGGAAAGGTGCCAAAGAATCCGATGTCCTTGAAAGAAAAGCAATATCCTCTTGTTCATGAGCGTTATAGCGATGGTATCATGCTCTGTGTAGACTCCTAGCTCCTGCTCTCTTAAAAAAAAAAAATCAGCATCGTGCTTCTGAGACCCACTCACCGTGGGTGTCACCCGGGCTCTGGCATCCCACGACTCCCCACGCGAATATGACCTTTATTTAGAGCACGAAAATGAAATGAGGTTCCACGAAGCGCAGCTCTCACCGCGGATTCGGGTTCGGTGAGGGTCAAGCTGCGCCCCGCGTCGGAAGGGCACCTGGGAGCACCGGTCAGAACACAACTGACAAGCGCGATTTTAGGGGCGCGTTGCTGCGGCGGCGCCTTGGACAGCCCCGCCGCCGGGCCTTTGCCGCTCTCCCGCCAGCAGGTGGCGCCCCAGGACCACCGTTTTAACCCGCGCGTGAGGCCTGACGTGGTTACTGCACCTGGACCCTGGCAAGACGCGTTTTAAGAAGCCGCATTCCAGAACGGGTCCAGCACTTACTTGATCAGAAGGACAACAATTTTGCTACATATAACTTCTATCCCTTTATTCTGCATTCAGTTTTTCTTAACTCTGATGGCCGTCATGCATTTTAAGTGCGTGATTCATCACATTCCCGACGGCAACTGAGCAGCCTAATGTCAGATTTTTTTTTTTAATAGGACCTGGTTTTTGTCGCTCTGTTGGGGACCGTGCATTCACCTGCATGCACGATTGACTCTTGAACCTCTTCCTGGAGCGCCTGCGATGCTCAGTATTGTATGAGCCTGGACTGGCTTCCTACATTGAAAGAGTCTATTTCCTGGAGATTTTTTTGGACTAAGAAAAGCACCCAGGGGTGTTTGGCCCGCAGCAAGACGATGTCCTGGGTGACCTCTTATCGCAGTTTCAGCCCTTCAATTATCTATTTTCCTTTCTACCCCTCCCCACAGCCTGCCTTCTCTCTCCTGAGTCCTTCATGAAGGACTTTCTCAGTAACAGAGTTCTCCGAATTCCTCTGCCACTCCCGTATCACTCTGTCAAAAAAAAAAAAAAAAAAAAAGCGACATCAGTGTTCACATTCCTTTCTGTCTATGCCAGAATCACCATCAGCAACAGGAAAAAAAAAAAAAAAAAAGAATGGTGGGGGAAATTTTCGCCTGAGAAAGTCACATCTTTTGAGCGCCTAGAGGCCCAGCCTGTCTTCGACTCTACATGATCTTCATGAGGCAGAAAAGGCTTTGGCGGACTTTCTTGCGGTGAAACACACAACATGTGAGGTTTTCCGTCTTAACCATTTGTAAAGCCTACGGTTCAGTGGCAGCAGGTACGTTTGCCTTCTTGAAATGAACACGCGGTGCCCCTGAGCTGCGCTAAAGGCTTCCCGTGCATCGTTTCATTTAACGAAGCGTGAGCTGGGAGCTCGTCGTGTGGCCGTTTGACAGCCTGTGAAGCCAAGTTCAGAAGGTTAAGTCACTCACTTGGATCCAGGGAGGTGGCAAGTGCAGGCCTGGCTGGAACGCTCCGTGCCCGCCTCAGAGCTGCACGGCCCTGTGGCTGTCTCGGCTCCTTCCTGTGGCTTTTCATCTTGCTTTGGCTCAGTCCCCAGCCAGGGAAAGACCCCTGGAAGGAGCAGGGGACCAGGAGCCCCGACCCCCAATCTGCCTCGAACTGCAGATGCATGTGTAGGAAAGCCATTCGTCTCTCTGGCACCTTATAGAGAAAAGTCCTGCCTACGCTCCGTCCAGGAAAATGCGTCTATAGTTGAAGGAAGCAGGTGCGTGAACTGTTTCGACGGAGAAAGGAAATAAAAATCCGACTCTGCCTTTTTCAGAATTTTCTCCAGCCGCTGCTACGAGTCTTTCGGCGGAAAAGAAAAATTAAAGCAAAGTCAACTATCCTATATTCAGCAGCCGGAATCTAAGAACCATATCTTGTATGGTTGGACACAAATTGCGAGGCTACGTCTATATATAAGTTACGTTTAAAAACCCAGCTTTTGGATGCATAGTCCCTATACTGTACAATTCACCGATTTCTAGTGCACAGCTCAATAACTTAGCTTTTTGCTTGGGTGAAAATCGCCTTATTGTCTCACTGCCTCACATGACTCTGACTGATCTGACTGCCAAGGGTCAAACGGGGTCAAACAGGTAAGCCCCGGAGGGTTTCTGAGGCATAGGCTGCCACACTAGTCCATATCGCTAATTTATCTGTTGTTTTTTGTTTTTTATTCGTCGGTGTCGTTTCTACATCCATGCCTGTTTCGTTCCCTACCCCTCTGTGCCTTTAAGCTCCGCGTGTCGAAGGTTATTGGGAATTCCATTATCGTGTGATTGATGTACAAGGACCATTAAAGGAGGCTGGCTTTCCAGTGGGGGCTGGAAATTCAATGGGTCACCACACGTGTCAGCATCTCCTTGAGCCCAAGGATTTTCCCCTTGCAAATTCGGATGTCTCTTCCCTGCTTCTCTCAGAGGAATGGGGAACCCCCTGGGCTCCAGGCCCCAGGCTCGAGGAGCCCCTCGGTGGGCAGAGATAAGAGGAGGAGATAGTGGGGGGTCATGCATGCAAAAGGGGTGGGACAAGACTGGGCGGAGCCAGGGTCCCCTTCTCCCCCACCCCGCCATCTTCTTTTCCCACTCACTGGGAGCCTGGGAATAAGGATGGGGAGCCTGAACGGATGGAGGGGGGCGGGGTGCCTAGGCAGACTACAGTATCCTCTCCCCAAAGGCATATCTGACATTGAACCGAGACCAAGGGCCGCTGGGGAGGGAGAAGGTGACCATGTGGCTCTCAGGCCGTTCCCTGTGTCTGCAGAAAAAACCCGCAGGTCCAAGGAAAAGAAGAGACGTGTTTGTGGCTGGTCAAACAGACGGTCCATGCAGACGGAGCGCTGGTCAGCGCCTGCGTGGCCCCGAGCAGGGGGCTGTTTCAACCACTTTGGTGTAGCAGATCACTTAACCGTGGCCACAGCCCTGGGAGGTGGATGCCGTTATGACCCCCAGCGTACGGACAAAGGAACTGGAAAGTTCGATGTCTTCCTGCCTAAGGTCAGACGGTAGGCGGCGGGACCAGGATCCGAAGTCGCCCGGTCACACCTGGGCCACAGGACGGACGCTGCACACACACGCGGTGGGATCCCACACGTTCCCCCCCCCCACGCACGTGGGCGCCTGATACAGAGGTGTCCATCCCGCGTAGCCTCCTTCACATCTGAACACAGGACAGGTGAGGGGGCCGCCCCGACACCAGACGCGCCCCCTCTGAAAAGCACATTTCATCAGCTTCTTCGCAAAGGGCCAGGTCCCCGTCCACCCTTGGCCCGGGCGTGACCTTGGCCCAGATCGTCAGAGTGGGACATGTCCCCGGAGAGAGTGAAGACACACTCTGTAACCGCCGACAGATGATCGCAGGCACTCCTGTCACCCGCCTCTCGCAGATCTCAGGGACAAATGTGACCGCGTCATTAATGCGGGCACGGTTGCTGTCTCCTTGGGTTTTGAGTCAGATGGCAGCAAACGTGGGGCCGGGCACGAGTTTTGGAAAACCGCCG
The DNA here is from genome assembly GCA_003508835.1 of Eonycteris spelaea. NCBI lineage: Eukaryota > Metazoa > Chordata > Mammalia > Chiroptera > Pteropodidae > Eonycteris > Eonycteris spelaea. Next base: position 90,577 of record PUFA01000142.1, on the reverse strand, counting down.
GTGTTTTCACGTGCTAATCTCGAGGGAAAATGACAGCGACATCTTTCTTCATGTTGAAATTCTTTGAATTGCCTTGAATTTATCTCCCACGGGGCTTGTTCTTTTGAGCGGACATGAAAAACATCAGGGTGAAGAATTTCCTCGGTGTGGCCATTTGGTAAACTGATCCACCCCCGGGGTTCAGTGTCTGCCCACTGTGGGTGTGGTTCTAGGCACCCAGGATGCAGACGCAAACAAGACACCCCACGTCCAGGCTCACGAACCCCGTCAGGGCTGAGATGGGACGGTACACAAGTAAATTGATGTAATGGACGAGGCGATTTCAGGCAGGGAGGGGTGTGTGCAGGAAGGACATCACGCACTGCGGCTGACACTGCTGTCCACCGTGATGAGCCTCAGAGAGGCAGAGAAAGAGTCAAACGCTACGTCTGTCCTCACCGGCAGCAGTGGGGGGAACCGACTTCCGAGTGGGTCGCCTCGTGACCCGTCTCTGAGTTACCAGGGAAGCTCTGGATAACGCTGGCTTTAAAATGTTCGCGCCATCAGAACTCTACGCGGCTTACGTGCTGGGAGTGACCACGGCCCCCGGCGGCTGGGGCCGTGGAGCGGCTCGATTGGAGGCGTTCAGCACGCCCGGGCCGGCCCTGCCCGGGTCGGGCCCGTGGCCCGTGTTTGCACATTGCACAAGGCCCCGCAGAAAACACAGCTCGTGCGTTCAGCCGACGCGACCCGGCGTCACCCACTCACGGAGAGGACAGGCCCCCCGTCCCCGCGCCTCCCGGCCATGGACATCGAGAAGGTGAACTCCATGGACTTCGGGGAGTTCGTGGACGTGTTTGGGAACGTCATCGAGCGCTGTCCCGTGGTGGCGGCTGCTGTCTGGTCCCAGCGCCCGTTCCGTGACGCGGACGACTTAGCGAGGCGCTTCTCTGCCTTCCTCGATGCTCTGCCAGTGCCCGGTAAGGCTCCGGGCCCCTCGGAGCGGCCGCAGAGGGTCTCACCCAAACGCTGCGGGCGTCCGAGCCTCGCCGCTTCGGGCCCGGACGGGCCTTTGGCTATTTTTATTGTGAGGTTCACTGTCCTGAAACTCCTGAACCAGGAGGGGGGTGAACCGGGCGGACGGATATTGGTGCCTGCGAAGTGGCTGTTAAATATTAAAGCTGTGAGGTCACCAGGAAACCTGGCCTCACTGGGGCGCAGAGGCCAAAGGTCAGGCTGGGCCCCCCTCCCCCACGCCGAGCCGGCTCACTCTGGGACTGTCCTGTGTGCGGCCTGCCGAGGAGACAGCTGCATATCAGGATATCTCAGGAGCCCAGGGGCAAAGAGCGCATGGCTGACATTTTTACCAGAAACGGTCGGTTTGGGCCGGACTGCTGAGGAGAGTAAAATTCATTCCCATCGGCCTCTCCCGGGGGGGGTGACGGGAAAAAGACAAAAATCTGAACGGATTCCTCTGGAGAAAGGGAAAGAAATTGTGGATTTCCTCTGTGTAGAGAGAGAAAAGGAGGCACTTTTGGGTGAGGGCGGGAAGAGGCTCAAGCAAACCCCAGGTGACTGAGACAGACACACAGCCAGCGGTCAGCAGGGGAGGGCTCGAGCTTCCCAGAGACGCCCAGGATGGAGGGCCGTCCCCACAAGGGCCTGGCCGTCCCCACGAGGGCCTGGCTGTCCCCACAAGGGCCTGGCCATCCCCATGAGGGCCTGGCTATCCTCACAAGGGCCTGGCCGTCCCCACAAGGGCCTGGCTGTCCCCATGAGGTCCTGGCTGTCCTCACAAGAGCCTGGCTGTCCTCACGGAAGGGCTGGCTGTCCCCATGAGGGCCTGGCTGTCCTCACAAGAGCCTGGCTGTCCTCACGAGGCCTGGCTGTCCCCACGGAGGACCTGGCTGTCCCACGAGCGCCGGGCTGTCCCCATGGAGGACCTGGCTGTCCCCACGGAGGGCCTGGCATCTGGTTGTCCTCATGAGGGCCTGGCTGTCCCCATGAGGGCCTGGCTGTCCCCACAAGGACCTGGCTGTCCCCATGAGGGCCTGGCTGTCCCCACGAGGGCCTGGCTGTCCCCACGGAAGACCTGGCTGTCCCCACGAAGGGCCTGGCTGTCCCCATGAGGGCCTGGCTGTCCCCACGAGGGCCTGCCGTGGAGATCTGGGGCACAGAGAGCCACTGCTCTCTTGTCTCCCAGGCGAGGCCATCGGCCTAGGACTTTGACATCCGGGAGGGGTTCCCGTTGTCAGGTGACTGTCTCCCAAGTGAGAAACTCATTTGAATTCATTTTCGGCGCATCCAGGAAGCGTGGGGAATGGTGTTGAAAAAGCAAACCGACATAATTGTTGGGGCCGTGTTGACTGTCACCCACTTCTCGGGGCCTCTCCCCAGCTGGCCCTCCCCGTACCCCTGGGCTCAGGCACTAGGGGGCCGCGGGACACTGAAGCCTCTGACTGGTGACACACAAGTGTCCAGCTTGCGGAGTGAAGAGACTCCAGCTCGTCGGCCCGAAGCCTGCGGAGCAGCTGGACTGGGATAAAGCACCTGGCAGGAATCCCTCCACCCACCCCCCCAGGGGGAAGCTGCTTATCAAGGGTGCAAATGCCATTTTAAAAAAAAAAAATCAGGAAAAACGAGGAGTCAAATCCCATAACCTGTCTCGATGCCCAAAGGGCGGTGGGCCCAGGGAGGGAATGTGCCAGAAAGTTCTGACCGTGCGAATAATTTAAATCTGGCATTCATGGCTTATCCCGTTATTCAGCACGCATTCCGGGGCTCATGCTGCACCAGGAAGAGCTTAGCTAATAAATAAGTCTCCCCGTTTCTGTTTCCTTTCCCACTAGCAGTCACCCCCAACCCGTGTGACCAGAAGCTCTAGCTGGGGTTGGCGAAGGTCTCGTGAAGGGACCTGTCAGGCAGCTGGGAGCAGAGGCCCAGTGCTGTCTGGGTGGATCCTCTGCCCAACCACCTTAACGACCTTGGACAGCTGCTGTTAGCAAATAATAATGACAGCAACAGCCGTGATGGATCCGGCTCTGACCGTCACTGTGTTGCAGGCACTCCTCCAAGCCCTCCAAACGTGTGAACTCATTTAAGCCTCACGCTGGTCCCATAAAACAAGTGTTACCATTATTAGCCCCATTTTAACGGACGAGAGAAGTGAGGCACAGCGAAGTTAAGGGATTTGATCAAGGGCACACAGCTGGCGAGGAGCAGAACTGGGATTCAAACCCCGATGGTCGACCAAAAGGCTTTCGAAAGATTTTCCAAAGTCTAGAAACAGTTTCCAGAGGTTTAACGTATCTGTTCACTAATTTATTGAATTAACATTAACGCTTGATGTCCCGGATCCTGTTGGTTGTTTAATCAAAAAAAAAAAAAAATCGGGGGGTGGATTTACTGCATAGCCTAGCTTTATTCTTTGAATAGTTAAAAAAAAAAAAAAAAACCAAACAACAACAAAAACAAACAAACAAAAAAAAACCTGGGTGCAATTTGGTTTTCATCCTAAAAGCAAAAGGGGCTTTTAAAGAGGCGTGTCAGGAACGGTGGCCTACCTGGCCAAAAGTTGTTTTAAACGATCTCAGAAAACATGCTGCAGTTCACCAGAAAGTGCAAATCCCCTTTGTAGGGTAAAAAGGTTGGCAATCCAGTTAGGCTGTGCAGTGCTGATTTTTAGCCGCTAGGTGGCAGTCCAGGATTGATAATCAGCTTTCACATTGCTAGGCAAAGTACCTTTTCAGGCTGTCAGTTACTGACCTCCAGGGCAGGGGAATGGCAGATAGTAGAGAGAGGAAGGTACACACACACACACACACACACACACACACACACACACACACACACACACACACACACACACACACACACACACACACACGGCCAACGACGAACCAATTCAGTACTGATTTAAAAGTCAGTGCTGTGTTAACAATCAAAGAACAGTGAAAAGTGTCGTGATAGAGTTAATTGTGCATTTCTTTGTGGCACCGCAAAATGGCAACGATTCGTGATTTGACACTGATTTCAAAGCACAGTCATCGACTTCATGAGGGGGTTGGATACTAATCAATCCCCTGAACACAGGCTATAAGGCATTCAGCCTTATAACTCTCCTTCCCCAGAGTTATGTAAATATTTATCGAGTCCCCACTATGCCTCAGGAATTGTCTTCGGAACTGGGGACAGAGCAGTGAACAAGACATGTCCCTGCCTTCAGGGAGCTTACCTGCTAGTGAAGAGAAGCAAGATCAACACGGATAAGAGTCTAGAACCGAGTAGAAGAGAATGCGTAACACTGTAGGAAAAAACACGTACTAACAGAGGCCTTTCTTAAGGCGTCACATTTGGGTTGCGCAGAAGTGAGGAGTGGGGGGAGGTGAGGGGACGGGGGGGGTGAGGTGGGGGCCGCTGTGGTGGCAGTCGTGACAGGTGCTGGTCGTGTGGACTAGGATCGGAGCAGGAGAGACGGACACTTGAGGCTGGGTTTTCAGAATAGACTTTAGAGTTAGAGCCAGCTGATGTTTTTTTCTGGAGAGATTTGCTGGGGGAGGCAGATCAGAAATGAAGAGAAATCCAGGATGGCTCCGAAGGTTTTAGTGTGAGCAGCTGGCTGGGTGGTGGCAGCGTCTTCTACAATGAGGCAGACTTTACACTCCAGAGGACAGGACGGAGAATGGGAATTTTTTGACGTCTGAGACACCCAGGATTCACCCAGATGAGAATAGCGTGTGTCCAGGTGGATCACAGCGAAGGAGGAGCCCAGGGGAAGGAGCGAGGCACCTGAAGCCACGGAACTAGACCAGAACTCGTAGGGCATCAGTGTAAATGCAGACGGGAAGGTACGTGAGTCCTGGGTACTTCAATGTTAGTCATTGGGCGGATCAAGGACTGATGTGTGTGTTGACGATAAGGCAGCGGATTGTGGCGGAGACACTGTTGGACATTGCGGTCTTTGAGATGGGAAGGGACCGGCTTCAAGAACGCCAGTGGAGAGGCTGGTCTTTGGCAGAGAGATAGCTGGTCCCTGTACCAGGAGGGAGCACGCACCGGCGGGCACCCATGTGCGGACACCGGCGGGTTGGAATGGGTCCGAAGCCATGTGCCTGCTCTTCAGCGGCCCCTACTACCTGCCCGGTTCTTCTCCTGTGGGAACAAGGGGTGTCAGCTCTGCGCCAGGAATCCTTCTAGGTGCGAAGACTCAGGACTCGTGGCTACAACAATCAATACCTAGCCACACATACACCTCGAGATGCGCCATGCCAGAGACACAGTCAGTAAGTCTAAGATTTTAAGAAGAGCGAAAGGGCAGTCAAACCGTGAGACGCTCGGCTGACCTGGCTAGCTAGCGCCTGGGCCTTGCAGGTGGGGGGAGCCCACAGGACTGGAGGCAGGGAGGGGGAAGTACCCACCCCTCTGGGATTTAAGGCCAGGCAGAGAGTGCGGACAGGTGCAGTGTTGGAGAGAGAATGGAGCCTTGCTGCAGGTCAGGGGCACTGGGCCTGCGTCTTCCTGGGCGGATCACAAGGGCTCAGTGGTTGGGGTAACAAAGACGGCGGATGGGCCGGACAGGGTCTGGTCCTGTTTCTTTGGCGCTACCTGACTCCCTACACCTTCTTACCTGCAGCTGAGATGTGTCGGGGGCAGGGAGCCGGGGGAGGGGGGGTGAGTCAAGTCCTCTTTTTTTAGTTTCTTTTCTCCTTCTCTTTGCTCTACCTACCCCCTTCTGGGCCTCCTCTCCTCTCCACAAATGGAGGATGTGACAGGCTCACTCCTAGGCAAACATTAACCCCAGGCGAGGTTCTCCACAGAGGAGACAAACCCAGGGGAGTGAGAGACGAGGCATGCAGGGGCCAGAGGGAGGAGGCAGGTGGGGCCTGCAGGGAGGCAGGGGAGTTCCGGGGGGATGGTGAGGGGACAGGCCCTGCCCCCATGCCGGGTCCCAAGCTGGAGCTAGGCTCTAGGGGGAACAGAATCCCAGAGACAGGGGGTCCTGGGAGAGGACCAGGACTCGCCCCCTAGAGGATGCTTTGAAAATCCGAATATGCAGAAAGGGCACTGGGGCTGTCCTGCTAGGTGGGGACCTGTAGGGCCACCCAGGACTCTCACAGTCCCGCCACCACCCCCCCACCCCCCCACCCCCGTCCCCAGCCAGGTCATCTGCAGGATCAGGTGGCCACGTGGTCCAGCCTCCGGGCCCAGGCCTGGGTCCCCCAGGTAGGGAATGTAACACCTGCATTTTCGCACCACCTGGTCAGTCTGGGCTGAATGCAGGATGCGGGAAAAGGCCCATCACCTGTTTGCAGGGCCCGAGGGACAAGGCCCAGGAGAGGGGTTCTAAAACCCTGCAGTGCCGAGCTAGGGTTACTGGGGACCCGAAGTTTTGTTTTAAACTCCCCTCAGCCCTGCAAGGGCAGCCAGTGCCCAGAAGACGCCCATGATTTGAAGTCTAGAATCCAGGCGTGGTCAGCTACTGGCTAAGTGCCCTTGGGCAGGTCACCTAACCCTTTCCGAGGCTCCATCGAAGCCTCTCCTAAATGCCGCCGTTTCTCCCAGTCTTCCCACCTCTCAGGACGCTGGTCCGAGAGATTTAATCCCAGTCTCCCAGAGACCTTGTGGTTTGAGTAAGGGGAGGTTTACACCACAGTGCAGGGGGTTTAAAATGATCCCGTTTCCCACAGATTCCCCTGCCTATTTCCAGCCCAGAGTCAGTTAACGCGGGGTCCACCGTGCCTGAGACCAGCGGCTGTTTGTCCACGTTCTGGCATTGGGCGCTGCGTTTTAGGTAGATGAGTTGTCTTTAACGCTGGCGTCCAACAACTCAGCAGGTCGGGTGTCCTTAGCCTCAGGCGCAGCCTACAGCTCCCTGTCACGCATCTGGGCCCTCGCCCCGCCCTGAGGATCCCGATTCTCTCCCCGGGCGAGCTGAACGGAAGGGCTGGCGGGGGTTCAGGGAAAGCCCTGGATTAAGCCTTGAAATCCCAGGAATTACACCAGGGGTTCCCATTGGAGGCCTGGGGATTATGAGGCGCTACCCTCCAAAACAAAACAAAACTAAAGAAACGAAAGGAAACGAAACGCGTTCTTCTCCGCGGTCTTTGAGGTCCACGTCAGAGAAGGGAAACGACCCTGAGACGGGGTGGGTGGAGAGGGGCCACTTTCCTCCAAAGCGCTGCGGGGTTCCGGCTGGACGTGGTTTCCGTGCAGCTGTTCATCTCCAGGGCTCTCTGGGCGCCTGGTTCCAGAAGGGTCACAAAATCCGGGGCATTTATTGGCCAAGCGCCACGGATGTCACCCCCACGGACCCTCCCCGCCCTTCTCCTTGGGAACGGAAGGAACCCCATTCCCCGGGCCCTTGCGCCCGGCCTCTCCGACATCAAAGCCCCCCTGAGAGCAAAGGACTTTGAAAAGATACGAAGCGCCCCAGCTCCTTATCGCGTCCCTGCTCCCTCCCGAGCAAGTCGTAAATTCCGAGTCCCAGCGGCCTCTCCCCTCCGCTCTTCTTGCCCCAAGGTCTCAAAGGACAAACCGGTCCCTTCCGCCCCGCCCCCGGGTCCCGGCTGAGGCTGAAGGGAGGGACGGAGGGGCGCGAGGGTCGGGATCTGTTTGAGGGGAGGGCGCGCTGGGTGCCTCGCGCCTGCAGGACACCCCGTCGTTGACCCCCCCCACACACACACACCCTTCCCGGGGACGTGGCTTCGCTCCCGAAGCCTCTCAGCGGAGGGCGGGCGGGAGCCCGCGCGCCCTGCCCGCGCGCGTAACGCGCTGGCGTCGCGCGTCTGTCTGTGCTTCTCCGCAGGCCAAGAGGGCGTCCTGCGCTGCCACCCCGACCTGGCGGGCCGCGAGCTGCAGCTGGGCACGCTGAGCGCCGAGTCGCAGCGCGAGCAGAGCGGCGCGGGCCTCACGCGCCTGGGCGCGGGCGAGCGGCTGCGGCTGGCGGAGCTCAACGCGCAGTACCGCGCGCGCTTCGGCTTCCCGTTCGTGCTGGCCGCGCGCCGCTGCGACGCGGCCGCCGTGCCCCGCGAGCTGGCGCGCCGGCTGCAGTGCCCGCCGGAGCAGGAGCTGCGCACCGCCCTGGGCGAGGTGAAGGAGATCGGCCGCCTGCGGCTCGCCGACCTGCTGGCTGCGACCTGGCGCCACGGTAGCGGCCGCGCGCGCCGCGCACCCGGGACGCACGTCGGGACGCGCGGGGACCGCGCCCCTGCCCCGCGCGCCGCGGGCGGGAGGCCGATGCAGGCCGGGACCGGGGTCCCACGCGCGCGCACAAAGGAGGGGGGCGATTGGGTCATCATACGAATCATGAGCTCTGTTCCCCCCTCCCTCCCCGCCCCAACCCACACGCACTGTCCACGCGCGCGCGCACGGCCCCCCAAAATATCTCTGTAGTTCGCTGCTTTGGCCCGATGTATCCGGCTCACTGCTTCAATTCTCACGCCCTCTGTGGCCCGGACGCTGCCGGTCTTGGATCCCAAAGCGCCAGGTAGCCAGGTGTGGCTCCCCACCCTCTCCCGCTCGGCTGAGCTGCCGAGGAAAAGGAATCTTGTATTCTGGAGCGGTTCGTCTGTTTTCGTTTGTTTTTTCTTCTCCCACCTCGTTTGCTGCACCGACATTTACATGTGAGCGGAGCGCTTTGTCGTGCTGCGGGAGAGGAACGCAAGCACCGGCCCGGCCTGGCGCGCGGGGGTGGGGGGGGACCCCGCGTGCGGGCATGGTGGGCGGACGCGTGGGCCACCGCGGGGCGGCCGGAGTAACTGCTGCCGTGGCTCCCAAGAGACAGATGGGAGCGGGGGCATCTCCATGACCCACGCCCTGAAAGTCAGGGGCGGAAGCCTCCGTCTCTCCCCGAGGTGGACCGCCCAGGACAGCTGGCTGGTCAGACTGCCCAGGAAACCCATCAGTCATTAAATAAAAATATATAAACTAACGATAATGATAACGATACCAATTTAGTAATACTCATTGAGCAGTGCGGGATATTCTGGCTCCCGGGACGGATGTGGGACGACCCCATTGCGCGGATAAAGCGGGCCGTGGAGGGAAATCGGGGCCCATAAAGCGGCGGGCTCTGGGGAATGCGTGGATCTCCAGGGCCCTGGCCGCTCCCTGCACTGGCGGCCACCCTGTCCACCACGGTGTCCACCGCAGGACGAGCCCAGCACATTCTCTCCCTCAGCCACACACGCCGGAAGGTCTACCCCGCCCCAGCAAGCACTACTGAGGCTTCTGTTGGTGGAGGCGAAACAGGCCTTGCATGGCCTCCTCAGCCGCCAGGGTCAGAAGTGATGGCAGGGCTGGCCGCCCCGAAGCAGACCTCCACGAGTGATGCTCGGTCCGGGTTGGCAGCAGCGACAGCCGCGACGAACCTCTTCTCGTGGAAAGGGACGAGGCTGCCCTTTTTGGCCCGGTGCGGGGCGGGGGTGGGGGAGCTTCGAAATCAACAGAACGAAGAAACTCTGGTAGCATCAGGGGCTGTAATCAAAGCACCTCACTCCCCTTCCCCGTCTTACAGGGGTTCCCTGTGGGTGGGAGGGTGAAGGCCAGAAGCTGGTGAGACGGGTGGGAGGGGTCCCAGGGGAGTGAGCCGTGGCCACCAGCCTCTTTGCAGACGGGGCCTGTGTCAGACGCCTTCTCTGGGTGCGGGGAAGCCAGGTGCACACCACAGGGGGAACTCAGGGACTCTGTTTCTGTCCTGTAGGACCCTGAGGCACTGGTGGAGCCCTTGGGCCGGGGGCTAGAACCTGTCTTTCCCTGCCGGGGGCAGCTGGGGGCTTTCCTGACACGCACATGTGAAACCTGCTGCTTGGCAAACAGCATTTCCCTGGCCCACGACGCGAGTGCCTGGCCAGACGCTCAGAATAAGGCACGAAATTCAAGGCGCCCTGCCTAGCAGCCCTGGCTGAGTCCCGCTTGTGGAAGGATGGGCCCCCAGAGGCAGAGTCTGGGCTCTTTCTGCAGCCGCCCGCACCCTGAGCTAGGCGGGCCTCCCCAGGGAGATGGCCAACGGTGTTTGCAGACCAGTGTAGACGTCCCGGGGGCCTCTCGGGCAGACCAGGGTGTCTCCCATTTCACAGCTACATCTCAATGGTTCAAAGCCGGTCGGGGACACTTTATTTCTGCAGGAGGGGGAACGGGTGGGGGAAGACGCTGGATCCGCCCCTTCAAAGAAGCTGCGGGTGAACGGGAGGAAGAGGTGGCTGCGCGGTGACTCTTTCAAAGACGCGGGCGCGGATGCGCGACGCGGGACTCGGCGCTACGCTGGGCTGGGCCCTGGCCGAGGCCACCGGTGGCTCTCGCTTTCTTTTCGGGTGGGAGCAGAGGCGGAGGCTGGCCCTCGAGCGGGCCGGTCCCCTGCCCAGGCAGGGAGGTTTTCTTCGGCTCCAACAGCGAGACGCACTGGCCTTGCTCCAGCCTCGGCCTGGCGAGACGTCTGCGGGTTTCCGCGCTCCAGTGCGCAGCATGCGGGTGACAAACCCCAACAGCAGGGGCCGCGGCCGCCGGCCTGGCCTCTGGCGACCGCACCGGCCGCGGCAGCAGCGTGGCCAGAGCGCGCCCCGCAAGGGTCGCGGGCGCAGACGGGGTCGGTGCAGCTGCCAGGGTGAACCATTATGCTTGACTTACCGATTCCTTAAAGAAGCGACGGGACGCTAAGAAGAGTTGGAGGCCAAGGGCCCGATCTCCATTTCAGGAACCCTTCAGCGCCCCCCAAGCGCAGGCCCTTCCGAGGTGGGGGGCTGCTTCGCAGATTCGCACTCCCCCTTATAACGTCCTAGCCCCGCGCGCGCGCGCTCCAAGGATCGGCGCGCGCGACAGTGCGCACGCCGGGAGTTCACGGGCCCGGCCGAGCTGGGCTTTCCTCGCCCAGCCCGGAACCTGAACGGGGCGCCTTTTGTTTCCCCAGAGAGCGGGGCTTATTTGGGTCTCTGTGTCCCACCAGTGAGGGAAGCAGGGACCGGGTGGGGGAAGACGAGGCAACGCACATTCTTTGCATAGCCACCACTCCCTTTCCATCAGAGAACAGCCACAGGACATCAGATCTGGTTCAAAAATAACCAAGAGCTCTTTACAGAAAATATTTACTGTGAGGCAAAAGGAGATGGATACCTCCTTTGGCGATTGGGGAAAAATCAACGATGGAATTTAGAGAAAACTCGTCATCTGATAAGCGAATAAACTGCAATCAGCAGGTGCCCGTGTAAAGGAGAGAAAAAAAAAAAAACAGGACAGGGAAAGTACTCTGAACTGTCCCCACAGCAGAACCTGATTTTTCTGGTACTGTTGGGGGTAGAGTGGGGAGTTGGGATTCCCGGAGTCATCCTCATTGGTTCCGTGTTGGGGGGGGCAGTGTTTTCAGGGCGGCACCAGCCTTGGTAATAATCAACACCTGCCCAGAGTGCGAGGGGTTACAGGGAAGGCGCCTGTAGGAGCTCACGCAATTTTCACGTCTGGCAGAGCTAGCTGGACGACCTTGGGAAAGTCACCCACCGACTCTGAGCTCAGATTTCTCCTTGGCAAAATGGAAAGGCTGCAGTGCCCGAGAGGAGACGGAGTCCCCTGCCTCCTGTCTGGGGACAGTACCTCTCCCATGGGCCCAGCAAGTCAGGGAGAGCTGAGTCTTCATCTGAGCCTCTTCTGCAGCCTACCGGGCAGGCTTCCTCGGAACGTATTTTCATGTGGAAAATGGTCACTGTTGGCACGAGACACTGGCCAGTGAACAAATGGTCTCCAAAGGCCACGTGATAACACTTAGCTGGTGCTGGCCCAAGAGCCTGGTTCTCCCAGCATCAGGGGTGCAACCCGAAGTGCCCCCTCGTGGTGTTCTAAACTGTCCCCTCTGCTCATCCATCATATGGAATTAGACTGGGTCATAGGGGCTGCACGCAGCGTCCACAGACTAACTTCAGCCCAAAGGAAGGAAATGGGCAACCTCATCATTTACTTCACCCAATGAGCAAAACCAGATTTCTGCACCCAAATACCACCCCCTCTCCTGAGGCTCTTTGTTTTCCTAGCTCTCCTGGCTTTGAGAACATATTTTGGATCAAGAGCAGAAAAAAAAAATGTATTCCTTCCTTTTAGACCAGAACACGGGCGGAGTAAGATGGTTGTTTCCCAAAGACCTTCCCGCAAATTTGAGAACTTTTCCTTCAGTGGTCAGAGAGGACCAGACACTCGGTTTGTTTGGGGTAAGGGGGGACATTCCTGACTCCACTGGGGAGGGACACTTCTGCTCCTGTGAATGGGGCCTGGTCAGCTGCGGACACCTGCAGCCCCTGCCTGCTTTGCACGATGAACATGTGGGGCTCCATGTGGCCTGAAGGGGCCGAGCAGGTGGTGGGCTCTGGGCAGCCCCACAGAAAGGACACTGTGCTTGCTTTGCTCATCATCGTTCCCTTCCCAGCGAGACTCGAGACTTGAGACTCACAGAGTGGCCCATGGCGGGCCAGGTGGGGCTGCTGGGGTCAAACCAGGCGTCACTAAGCCTTCCTTTGTGTGTGTAGCGGGGTGCTGATTGGATGCAATGGCCGAGGAACTCCCTAAACTCCAGACAAGTGGAGCCTGAGTCATTTCTCCCCAGCGATGTAAATTGCTGAGCTGAAGAATATTATCAGACCACGTTTTTCTTCCTTCTTAGTGTCGCTTAATTATCCTGGGAACGTGGGCCAATGCAGGGTGAGGGTTTCCTGAGCAGGGGCGGAGAGGGATAATTTCCTTGATCTTAAGGGATACAGAAAGTATCCACCTGCATGCTCAGGTGGGTAGAGACAGCCTGCCCTCTCTGAGTTACAAGGGTCACAGGTTCCCTAGTTTCCAGGAGCTGCAAATATGGGGGAAAGCAGGGTCCCCCAAGCTGGAGCAAACACTGGGGACCTTTGAGCAGGGAGGGAGCCCTGTCAATGATCTGTGGATTCAAGGAGTGTCTCATCTGCCCAGAGGAGCAGCCCGCCCCTTCCGGTGTCCCCATCCCCCTCTGCGCCCCTGTCCTTGCCACCAGGCGGGATCCTGGAAGCCCGGACCCTCACCGAGGAATGTGGAATGGCTTCTACACTGTCAGTAACAAAGAGATGTCCCTTTGATAACCAAGTCGTGGCTGCCCCTGTAGTATTCCTGATACTTTATTTACCTGGGTTTCTCTTTCTCACACTCTTTTGCCTTTAAAAGCCTGCTCTAGCTCTGCCCCCCCGGGGGACCCCACTTCAGCCCCAGCCCCAGCCCAGCCCTGAAGAAGCTTGGCCTCCTCCACAGTGATTTGCTGAAGGCTTCTCGGGTGGGTGGATGGGTGGGGGCGTTGAAGACCAGAGGTACTGGCTGGAAGGGAACTTCCACTACGCCTTGCAGGTGCTTCTCAGCTCGGGCCAAAGACTCTAAGACAGCGGACCAGCGCTTGGGGTCTAGGACGGAGAAAGCCTTGCTCGGGCCCTGACGCAGGCGGCACCTGCATCCCCCTAGGGCCACTCGCCTGCACCCAGAGGCTGGAGGAGCCACCCTGTCCAGGGCAGGACTTGGAATAGGCACCCAACGAAGACATGCCAGAGACTAAGCCATCGGATGAGCAGATGCCGAGGGTCCCTTCCCATCAGCCACCTCTCTCAGACTGCTCGCACCACCCTGCCCCCGTGGGCGCCCAGATGGGCTCTCCCTGGACCTGAGGGGACACTTCCACTCTGAGAGCTTGTCCAAGGCCGTCGTCATCCGCTTCCTTCCCTTCACCCAGCAGCCCGGACCCCAGACACATGGGGGGGGCCATGCTGCCACCACAGGGTCCCCTTGTCACAATCGCTCCCTTCCTCCAGCCCTCGTACCCCAAGTGCGCCTCAGGCTTCCCTGGCTGCTCCAGGAGCCCTGGGGCCTGGCATGACCCCTGGGGCCACAGCAACCCTGGCCACCCCCATTTGGGTGGGCAGGCCACAGCCCTCTCTCCAGGGCAGGGCACAGAGACACAGCTGGAAAACCGGGACAATTAGCTAGTGGCCGGGGGCCGGGCCATAAAAACGCAGGAAGCGGCCACCATGGGGCGGAGGGGACGGCTGTCCCCAATAAAGTGATTGTTCCAAAGAATGCCCACATTCCGAAGACACAGGCTCGCGCCCTGCCTCGGCGGGCTTCCAGGGCTCCGGGTGTGGGAGGGGGGCCGGAGGGGGACGGAAGGAGGGATGGAGGGATTGTGTCTCCAGGAAGAGGAGGAAGACGCCTTCTAGATCAAACGTCCCCAGCGCCCACCACTTAACCTCCCACATTCCTGCCCATCAGGGCCGCAGACACCCCTTTCACACACGCGCCCCATTCAAGGCTTTGGGTTCTGTAATGGGGCTTGCAATTCCTTCTTTCTTTCTTCTTCTTTTTTCTGAGAGGTCCGATGACACGAAGCTGGACCAGCCAGGCCCAGAAAGTCCACACGGATGACCTGGTCGTCCACCTCTTGAGTGCTGGGCCTACCCTGTCTCCCCTCCCCCAACCCCATTTCAACCACTTTCCTTAAGAAACACAGAGAAGGGGCGGAACCAGCAAGCAGGAGGCCCCGCATCTGCTCGGGCCTGGCCTCTGCGCACAGGAGGCGGTGGTGGCTCGGTGCGGGTCACCTGTGGATCAGAGAGGAGGACACCAGCTTTGTTCCCAGTCTAGGGAGACGTGAGGAACAAGGGAGATAAAGGACACTCGCTGGAAAGGGCCCCCGAGATGACAGGATGAAGTGACAAACACCAGAGAGCGCTTGACAATGAGCACCAAGGGCAGGTCTCCAGGAGAGAGGCCAGCGCCCGGCGGCGGCCCAGAGCTGCACGCTCAAAGCCACCCAGGTGGCCTGCCCAGGCCTCAGACTAGCCCTGCGAATCCGAGTCCGCCGCCCTCTGAGGTCCGCGGGAAGGCGGATGGGGACCAACGAGGAGGGCCGGGCCGGGTCCCGCTGGTCGCTACACTGAGGCAGGCGCGGGCGGGAGGGGAATTTCGTGGTGGCCCGCGCTCCTGTCTCTGCAGACCCCCGCCAGGCCCTGCTTGCAAGGTCCCCACAGCCACCACTCCCACGCAGCCCCTGACCCCTGGGACACCGTTTCAAAAACCAGGGCGGATCCTCTCAACCTCGCCTTACGCCTTATTCCTTACTCGAAGCTTTTCAGAAGAAATCACCAGGAATGGGCCGGGGTTCCCTTCCATCCTCTGGAGGTGAAAAACAATTTTCTCTGAGAATATGTTACTCTGTAAAGGAGAAAGTGTTTCTTAAGGCCTAGGTATTATGTGTGAGACGTAAATACCTAGGTCCATATGAGCAGACATTCTAGACTCTCTATCCCCTGCTTTTTAATCACTCCTCTAAGTTTAGTAAAAACACAAACGTGTAGCTCGCTGAATTTTCACAGACACGCGGTGTCACCAAGGCCCGGCTCTGGGGACAGAATATTTATTACCTGTGCTCTAGCACCCCATTCCTGCTCCCCTCCATTACTGCCCCCACCCAGCCTGAGTTCTACCTCGGTTTGTAGTTAAGACTTTTGAGCCTTGAGTGTTAAATGCTTTTTTAAAAAATAAATAAATTGCTCTAACTTTCATCCAAAACGCGAGAGATGACTCGGACAGGTAGCCTGAAGCTCGGGTCATAATGTATCTCATGCCTCTGGGAGAATGATTTCCTTGGGGAGGAAAATAAATGATTGGTGGTGACAGTCGTGGGGGCCCACAGTTGTTCCGGCCAGGGGCGCTGAGGGGGAAGGAACGGGGACCATCTCCTCTGGCTGGGCTTGTCACCTCCTGGGTTGGCTGGAAACGTCGTCATCAAAGCACTGGTTTCCCTATTCTTTTATCTTTGGGGTAGAAGGAGCTTCTTGACAACCCCCCACCCCCTTCTGCAAATGCATAAACACAACTCCTTAGTCCCCAAGCCCAGATTCCCACCAAGATAGCTCTTCCCCCGCCACCCCCTTCTCCTGCAAGTCTCTTGATTTCATTCTTTGAACCTGTGACTGGAGGTTAAAGTGCACCAGGTTAGAAGGAGGAAGCTCTCAACAATAAAGGTTTGAATATGTAGCTGTGATCGGGTCGCGGCCCTCTCGCGAGCTCCCCCTCCCCTCATCTTTTAAAATGCAAATCGCGTTTGCGGGTGGTGGCGGGGGCGGTGGGGAGGGGGTGGGAGAGGGTCGTGCTCGGGGTGCGCGCTGCGCCTCGACGTCTCCGGCCATTGGTGTCTGTGTCATTACTAATAGAGTCCTGTAAACACTCGTTAATCACGCAAGGCCGCCGGCCCCGGGCTCACTCGCGCCAGCCTGTGGCGGGTCTGCAGCCTAGTGGGAAGGAGGTGGGAGGAAAGGAGGAAGAAAGGGAGGGTGGGAGGGAGGAGACAGGCCAGTGGGAGGGACCGCCTCAGAGGCAGAAGCGCCGCGAGGAGCCAGCGGAGCACGGCGCGCGGGCTGGGGCGCAGCCACCCGCGGCCCCTCGCGCCCCCTCGCCGCGTCCCCTGCGCGCCCGCCGGCAGCCGTCGTCAGCGTGCGTCCCCGGGCAGCATGGTGAGGCTGGCTGTCGGGCCCCCGCCACCATGTACGTGAGCTACCTTCTGGACAAGGACGTGAGCATGTACCCCAGCTCCGTGCGCCATTCCGGCGGCCTTAACCTGGCCCCGCAGAACTTCGTCAGCCCCCCGCAGTACCCGGACTACGGCGGCTACCATGTGGCGGCGGCGGCGGCGGCGGCCGCGAACTTGGAGACGGCGCAGTCCCCGGGCCCGTCGTGGCCCGCGGCGTACGGCGCCCCGCTGCGCGAGGACTGGACCGGCTACGCGCCGGGGGGCGCCGCGGCCGCCGCCAACGCCGTGGCGCACGGCCTCAACGGGGGGTCGCCGGCCGCCGCCATGGGCTACGCAGCCCCGCAGACTACCACCCGCACCACCACCCGCATCACCACCCGCACCACCCGCCCGCCGCGCCGGCCTGTGCCTCGGGATTGCTGCAGACTCTCAACCCCGGCGCTCCCGGGCCCGCCGCCGCCGCGGAGCAGCTGTCCCCCGGCGGCCAGCGGCGCAGCCTGTGCGAGTGGATGCGGAAGCCCGCGCAGCCCGCGCTCGGGAGCCAAGGTGAGCGTCGGCGCGCCCCGCGGGAGGGCGTCCCGGGAGGCGCGACCGCGCGCCGGCCGCTGCGCGCCTGGGCGCCCCGGCCTGTCTGGGGGGCTCCGCGCCAGGAACGAGGGGCGGGGAGCTCGGGGCCTCGGGGCTTCCCCAGCTCCTGCGCCTGCGCTGGCGGAGGTCGGGGTGAATATCGGGGGGGGGGCCTCGCACCCCGTGCTCAGTGCAGGGCAGAGCAGCAGCACGGCCGCGCGGGGCGGACCGCGTCCTCTCCGCTCGCCGCCGCCGCCGCCCGCGCGGGGCGCGCAGCTCCCAGCCGCCGGGAGGAGGGAGCCGTGAACTCCTCCCGCCGCGCCCCGACCGTTCCCCCGCCCGCGCCCTCCTTCCGCGTCTGACTGCTCGGGAAGAGCGGTGGCCCGGGGGCCCGGAGGGCGGCGCGGGGGACCCGGTCCGGCCATCGCTGCCGACTCCCGGGATCGCGCCACAGCGAGCCGGGAGACCCCGCAGAGGTGTGGGCTCCAGGACTCGGGGGCAGGGGGCGCGCCCGGCCTTTGAACCTTTGATCTGTAAAGGGGTTATTTCCATCAGAAACGGGAGGGCTAAGGGCAAGAAGCTGCGGGCGCGAGGAAACCTGGGTGGGCATGCAGGCGCTGCTCCAGGCGGGGGCCCTTCTCCCTAACCGAGGGTCCCGGGGTGCGTGCGTGTGTGTGGGGGGGTGAGTGTGTACGTGCACACGCTTGGGTCCAAGAAGCTTGCTGAGGGGATGTCCCTGCCAAGATCGTGGCTTTGCGGGACTGGGGGGCTCATTGGTTCCAGGTCTTCGCTTCTGGTGTCGGCTGGGGTGTCCAGGTGAGCAGGAAGAGCGCACAGGCGCGTGAGGGGGCGTCCTGGTGGCGCCCCCTTCCTCCGGGAAGCCCTCCCCCCCGCTGCACTTCCGCTTTTCCCTCTTCCTCCTTTGCGACCCAGCCAGGCCGCAGGCGGGTTACGGCCACTTCGCAGAGGTTTATGGCCTGTTACAGCCGTGTAAATCCGAGCGCGGCTGGGGGTTGTCTCTGGGCACCGGTTTCTGCGCTCCTGGGCACATGCCAGGACCGTCCCGGTGGGAAACGCGGCCACCCAGGGTAAAGGCCACAGAGCCAGCCTCGCAACCTCGACTTGGTCCCTTCCTGGCGTAGGAACAGACCGCGCTCGCAAAGAAGGCTCCCCTTCCCCAGCCTGCCCAGGACGCAGCTGGCGGGGGCCTGGGGGCCTCAGGGAGCCGGGAGAGCGCGAGGTCGGGGAGAGGAAGGGGATCCGCAGGAGCCCGGGCCGCGGGGTCAGCAGATGAGAGGCCGCTGTGAAGTCCCGCACCGAGGTGGCAAGGCCGCAGCCGGCGCCGGGCGCCCTTGTGATGTTGACGTGGGGGGGCCGCGGCCCGCGGGCCGGAGCCCGGCTCCTCTGCGGAGCATCATCTGTCAGGGGCGAGGGGGTGGTGCCCGGCCCGGTCCGCTTTGATATACACCTTCCCAGCCCTGCCATTGTCTCTTTTAGGGCCCCGGAAAGAGGGTGGTGACTTTCGCAGTCAATAATGAATTCTGGCAAGTCCCTCTCATCTCTTCCCCTCCTCCGGCCCCCTCCTTGGTTCCCAGAGGGTGCGGGGCGCCTCCAAGACCCTTGCGCGCGGGCCGCAGAGCGCAGGGGTCCTGGTCACCGCGTTCCCCGGCGCGTCCAGGATACTGAAAGGGCAGCACCCCAGCAAGAACTGTCCCCAAGCACCCCAAGTTGCTCCTGAGGACCTGGGCTTGGAGGACTCCTGCGCGCCCCGCTCGGCAGCCCTGGAGAGGTGTCCTTTGTGGCTCCGACCTGGCTCCAGCGCCAGGCGCGCCTCTTACTTTCTGCGCGACCCGATCTGAGTCTCGGGTTGCGAGTCCCACCCGCACCCTCGCGTGGTGTGAGGCGCAGACGCGTGGGGACGCGCGCGCCCCTAGGAAGGCCCTCGGGACGTGTGAGTCCCCTGCACTTTCTCGGCGGGCGCGGGGTCGGGGCCGCTGCGCCCATTCAAATGCGCCTGGCGGGCCGTGTTTATGCTGATGCGCCTGGCGGGGAGGGGGATGAAAGCCGGGCCGCCATTTGCTCAGTAGTGGTAATTCAAACAGAACGCGGTTGTTATTAAGGCATTGAAAGGGCTTTTCTTTGATAAGATCGCCTTGTCCTGCATTGTTTGCGGCCGTGTTCCCCTTTCAGCGGCTTGGGGGAGCTCCCGCTGACCCGGCCTGTATCTTCCCAGGGCGCTTTTGTTGTGCTTTGCAAAGGCTTTTACCTGAACAAAGTCGGCCTGCGGGGCATTAAACACCTCCAAGCAGCTCCCAGACCTTTAGATCTTCCTGTGGTCGGGGCGCTGGGCGATAGAACCAATTCTGCTGTCCTAAGACCCCAGCCTGGCCGGGACCGCGCCAAGGGCTGACCCAGGACAGACCCGGTGGAGAGGCCCGGCTAGGCAGGGCCTGCTCCCACTGCGCCGGCTCTATTTGTCAAAGCCCTTCAGTAAAACAATCAATCCGAGGTTTAATATGTTGACAATCCAATGAGTACAGATCCTGGCCAGGATAGCTCTGGCGGGCTTTGCAGCCGAAATAAATGGGGGGGGGACTGCAAAAGAAAAAAGTGGGACATGTCAAAGCAGGTTCCACAGGTGTGTATATACATATAAAAATATATAAAAATGTCCCCGGCGGGAGGGGCTTTCTGCTTGCCAGGCCCCAGCTTGGAATTCCTCCAGAGGGCCGCAGTGTGCTGGGGGGGGGTACTTCTGATGGTTTGAGGACACCTGTTCCCTCCTGCACCCCGCTTTCCACTGGAGTAAAGCCAACAGAAAATACCCCCTACCCCTCCTCCACCCTCACCACATAGCCCGATCGGGCTGCTTTTCTGTGGGCGACGAGGTCTCTGGTAGACCTGAAAATCTGAATATTCCTGGGACTCTGTCCCAGGCCTGTCCCCTTGGGCCTAGGGCTCCACCACGGTATTTGATTCGCCAAAAGGTGTTTGGGTTCCGTTTTCTTCTGTGTGTATGAAATTCTCGGTTTTTTCCTCAATTAAAAAAAAACCCAAAAAACAAACAAACAAACCCCCCACGTAACCTCCAAGGTTAGTTTAGTTGTCAGGGAGAGCCCCACGCCCCACCCCCAGACCCTCTGAGGGGTCTTGTCAGACCCCGCAGGTACCAGCCAAACCCCGGCCCCCAGGGCGGCGCAGGAAGAGAAATGGCCTTTCAGTTAGGGAGGTTTGTCATTACCCGTGACTGATGGGCCGCCTTGCAGTTAGTTCTCAGCCCTAATTCTTCCTCCAGTGAAAACGAGGACGAAAGACAAATACCGGGTCGTGTACACGGATCACCAGCGGCTGGAGCTGGAGAAGGAGTTTCACTACAGCCGCTACATCACCATCCGCAGGAAAGCCGAGCTGGCCGCCACGCTGGGGCTCTCGGAGAGGCAGGTGGGAACCGCGCTGCTCTACCTGGGGCCGGGTCGCCGCCAGGCCGCGCGTGCGGGGGCGGGTGGGGGGGTAGTTAGAGGTCCGGCGGGAGCACCCACCTAGTTCCGTGGGCAGATTAAAGCAACAGGATGGAGAGCGCTTTGCTTCTGAATACTGTTTTAAAAAGGCCGTTCCACCTGTGGTTGCCTTTTACTTGATGATGCTGTTTTATTTTGTTTTGTTTTGTTTTCTATTTTGGGGAGTCGGGAGGGGTAAGAAAAAAACAATATTAGTTTAATCCAGAATTCTATTTGGGTCAAAAAAAAATGACTTTAAAGACCTAGTCTCCTTGGGCCCAGCACTGTATTGGGGGAAAAAAAATTAATGGAGGAAGCCAGTCCCTGCCCATAAAAACGAAAGGGGCGAGGCTGGGCTCCTGAATTCTCCATGTAGTCTAGAAAAAAACAAAACGGGCCAAATTCGCAGCCAGGAAGCCCCACATTAAGTCTCGTTTTCGGCCCCAAGGTGAGGAATATTGCTTTTCAGTTTAGCACCGAGAGGCCAAAGGTCGGCTCCCGAAGTCCCTCCAAGACCGGTCTCCTCAGCGTACAAAGAGCCTTGGGTTTCTGTTGTCCACAGTTGGGAGACTCTGAGCTTCCCCAATGGAGTTGTAGGTCAAGGTTCCTTTGCAAGGAGATCTGGGGACCAAGGAGGGAGGAAGGCCCTGCTCTCGGGACATGGAATGGGGCTGGGGAAGGGCTCCAGCCGGGGCTGCCAGGGGGAGACCTGAGCGGAGGCCGAGCCGGGGTTCCGGGTCCTTCCGTCGGGCGCTGCGGAGGGAGATATTGGTACTAGCGTGGAAGCCTCGTCCTTCCTCCCCACACCCATTCTCTCCTTCACCTTCCGCTCCCTCCACTTTTCCGTTCGCAGGTGAAAATCTGGTTCCAGAACCGCAGAGCGAAGGAACGGAAGATCAACAAGAAGAAGCTGCAGCAGCAGCAGCAGCCCCCGCCGCCCGCGCCCCAGCCGCCCCCGCCGCAGCCGGGGCCCCTGAGAAGCGTCCCCGAGCCCCTGAGTCCTGTGTCCTCCCTGCAGGGCCCCGTGCCTGGCTCCGTGCCTGGGGTTCTGGGGCCGACTGGGGGCGTGTTGAACCCCACCGTCACCCAGTGATCGGCAGCGGCCTGCAGCAGCGAGCAATTCCAGGCTGAGCCATGAGGAGGGAGCATGGACTCCGGATCCGCGGGGGAGAGACCCCTTCCTCCCGCCCACAGGTGTGCACCAGCTCATCCAGCCCTCGGAGGAAGACAAGTGGGGCTGGAGGCCCCGAGGAAGACATCGTCCCAGATTTTGACCTTTGCAGGTCTGACTCTTTCTGCCAGCGAGGAGATGGAAAATGACAAGCCCGGGGCCCTGGCAGAAGCAGCACCTGGACTGGCGAAACAGACCAGGCTTTCGGCCCCTTCCTCCCCAGCTTTTGCCTTGGAAATCTGCAGGATGCATCTCTGGTTGGAGCTGAGGGGACCGAGGGACTGGGGGGTGGGGGTGGGCTCCGGTGCTTGGAGCCAAGATGGCTACTGCCTGCTCGCTGCTGTCCAAGGACCAGCTGGCCCCTCCTGCCTCAAGGGCAGCAAGATGTAAACTGCAGAAGCCAGAGGCAGCTAAGATAGGGACCTGGACGGACCAAAGACTGCTTAACCCCCACCCCATCACCCCACCCCGGGTCATCTTTCTTCAATTCCCTACCCAGACCAGGGAAGGCTCGGCTGGTCAACGTGCACTGGATGGGCTGTGAGGGGGGTCGTTCTTGGACTGCAGGCCTGACAAGGGGGCCCCCCGGAAAGAGCCTTGTTTAGAAAGCCTGTCACCAGAGCTTCTCTGGGCTGGATGTATGTCAGTGCTATAAATGCCAGAGCTGACCTGGACTTCCTGTCATTTTCACAATCTTGGGGCTGATGAAGAAGAGGAGTTGTTGTTGCTGCTGTTGGTGCTGTTGGTCTGTGTAACATCCAGGCCGGCCTTTAAAAAGCCTTCTGGATCCAGGGGGGAGGCGTGATATGGTGAAGGGAAGTGGGCGTATTTGAACACGGTTGAATTTTTTTTTTCTAAAGAGGAAAAAAAAAGATAAATGAGCTTTCCAGATTTCAGATTCTGTATTTGTTTCTTTGGATTCGTTTCAGAATTATTATTATTATTTTTTTTTTTAAGACATGAAAATCGTCTCGATTTGCTAGTGAGAATTAGCAAAATCAAGGAGGAGGGGGGTGTGGAAAAGGTTATCTGGACAACCTCATTTTACCCCAGAGCGTCAGAAGCCTTGAGGGACCAGGTTTGAGACCTTCCCTGCCCCCAAGCCTGAGCCCAGCCTTGGATTGTGGAACGTGTGGTTTTCATGGGGGAGCCTTTGGGCAAAATGCAAATCCCAGCGGCAGGGGGTTGTGGGGCCTGGAGGTCAGAGAGTCCCCCTCATCGTATTCACGACGAGGCAGTCGCAGTCCTTGAGTCCCCTTCCCTGGTGATTCCCTTCCCCCTGGGGTGCCTCACGATCCGGCTAGTTGAACAGGAGCCTTAAGTTAAATTGTTTTATTTCCTGTTTTCCCAAGGCAACATTTCCATGAATATGATGTGCTGTGAGCCTCCGGCATGGCATGGACGTGGGCCCCTTTCTGCCTCCACCCCTCGCCCTGTCCGGCGCTGTCCTTATCCCCCCCGCCCCACCCCATCCCACCCCATCCCACCTACCCCCTGGAACAAGAAGTCAAGAACCAGCCTAAGAAGATCCTTTGAGTGATGGCTGCTTGTTACGTGGCCTATCGGCTGGGGCGCGGCTGCTGTCCTGGAGTCCTTGGTCCTGTCTCAGGGAGAAGGGCTTCGCGCTCCCTTTCCGGTCTTCCCGTCAGTCCCCGCAGCCCTCAGCCGCGGCTCTGCAGAGGGAGGAGGCGCCCCGAGACCCCGGGAGGACGACAGAGCTGCGAGACATGCCCGCTCGCCCGCAGCATCTCCCGGGGTCCGTGGCCCTTCGGGGGGCGCATTCTCGGGGCTGGCCAAGGGGGCTCGGGGGGTGTGGGGACGGGGATGCTGGCCTCGGAGTCGGGGGAGGGTGCCGCGCCGCCTCTCCGCGCGGGAAGTCGGCTCGCGGTCCGCGGAGCAGGGGCGCCGTCGGGGCCCCGGGTGTCTGGGCGCCGGGAGGGGAGCGCGCCCGCCGCGCCCCGACGCCCGCACCCCCGCCGCCGCCGCGGTTGCTATGCGTTGCCGTGAAACGCCTGTCAATAAACCTTGTTTGGACAGTGCAGCGAGAGCACAAGGGTTGTTTGCTTAGTGGTTAGAGGTTCAAAAGTCGGCATTGTCCCGCTGCGAGCGATTACGCGCGCTTCCCCTGCCCGGGCCGGCGGTGCGCGCGCGCGCGGGGCGCTTCCGGCGAGGAGGGGCGCCCGGCCGCCCCGAGAAGCCGCGCCCCGTCCGCCACCGTCCCACGGGGGCGCCGCGAAAGGCAAGACATGCGGAGCCTCGCCAGCCAGCGCGGCCACCGCGCTTCCCACGCCAGGACACCCCCTCTTCCCCACCCCGGCCCCGGAGTGAGCCCGAGGGAACACGGGGACGCGGGCGCTTAGCGAGGTCGGCGCCGCGACGCCCGGGTTTATATTTGCTAGAACGACTTCGCGGCCGCGGGCGCTTCTGGCGCTGGGCAGGGCGGGGTGGGGGACCCCGGGATCCCTCGGCTCTCCGGCGCCCTATTCCTGGCTCCAGCCGCCAGGGGGCGCGCGCGCTCTGGGAAGACCTGGGGCCGCGCTGCTGTCGCCTCCGGAGTGGACCCGGAAACGGACCCCGTTTCGACCCAGCTGCAAAGTGCCAGCTCCGGCATCTCTTCCACCCCGGCCGCTTCCAAACTGGGGCCCGGCGAGATGTCCCCATTATGGCCCTGAGCCCGTCGAAACGAAGTTCAGCTAAGGCAGGCGCAGGAGATTCTTGGATGTGTTCGATCTTCAAGAAAAACAAAGTTGGCGGGACAGAGCCACCCACCGTTTACTCTAAAAGGGTCTTTTTGCACGACATACTAATACATGGAAAGACTGAGAACTTAGGATAAATATGGGGTGGGGGGAGTACCAGCATTGTGGAACTTATGTCAAAAAAGGTGTATGTGGAGAGAGATCAGCCTCTTTTTTTTTTTTCCTGAGAGTAATTCATGGCTTTACCATATTCATCCAATAAAGTTAACAAGATGGACTGCTAATGAAAGCAATGAAAGTTTCAATGGTAAAAGGTTCTTTCCGATAGTATCCAGTAAGAGGCCTATGTCAGTCAAGAAAACCAATCTTAAACAGAAATCTAAATATATAAACAGCAATAGTCTTGCTGATGTTATTCACAGGGCCAGGAAAAAATAAGGGAAGGCAGGAATGAAAGAAATCTCAGCTGCAGAATCTTAAGAGGTTATACGTTTTTTAGAGGCCCCACACCTGGTTTTAGAGACAGGCTGCTTTTACTCGTTTAATGACCTTGGGGAGATCACAAGCTCTGAGCCACCACTTCCGCATCTGCAATACAGGAGGGACCAAATGAGGCAATGTCCCCAATTGCCAGTGACAGCATATACTTACGAGGGGATCCGGGTAATCACACAGAAAGTGCTGCTGCTTTTTATCGTGAACCATCTTCTCTGCAAAGTGCTCAGGGGTCCTTACAAAGAACCTTTGAACAAGGATGTCTCTATCACGATAGAATGACCCCACCCAGAGTGGTTCCTAATGCATTCGGGTTTGTGTACTTCAAAATAGCCTCAAGTCTGTGTGTCTTCATGTCTATCGTCTCCATGTCTACGCCAGATCTCAAGTGGTAAAGCACGAACCTTCCAGATGTGAAGGTGAGTTCCCGATCTGCCTAGCTTCCTCGCTCTTTCATCTACCAGAAGAATGCCCCCAAACACAGTTGTACTCGGGAAGGAGACAGATTAGTTGAGGCTGTGGTTGGGAACCTTCTTAAAATTGATCAGGACACTTTTTGAAGTTTATTTTGAAACGATTTCCATCCCAACATCTCCATATCAGTTCTGCACTCTTCATTTTGTTATTTGATTTTAAGTATTTAAGTTTCAATTTTTTTAATTGAAATCATTTTCTTAAATCTCATTTGGACCATACAAACTTCCAATCCCCATAACTCTCACATTTAGCCATTTTTTCCTTTGCCTTTTTCCTCCCAAGATCCCCTTCTTTGTCAAGAGGATGGCTATGATTTTAGCAACCCAGCAGGTTTTATTGATAACTGTGTGAATGAGCTGAGTGATACAGGGCTAAAACAATCACTAAATTTATTTAGCTACGAATCAGAGGGAAGAGAGAATATTTATTTTTTATAGCATTACTTCCTTGAAGGTTTTGAAATTAGAGCTAGGAAAAACAAAAACAAAAACAAACAAACAAACAAACCAACCCCTTCAAACTCCAAACAAGGAAAGTAGAATCTTTCAGTTACTGAGATGCTACCAACATTTACCTTGAGGTTCTTCTTGGAAGAATCAGTTTAGGGAAGGTGGGGAGAAATGCATAGGTGACCATTTGGCTCCTCTGTCTCTCGTACCCAAACATTATATTAGTTTTAACAACAGCTTTTCCAAATTGGGATTTGTCATTGATCTCAGTGGACATAGATAATATCAACTAGCTTGTCAGAGCCTCAAAGTTAAATGACTAGTTTGTTCTTTCTGCAGGATGCTGGTGATTCGGGGTTAGAGATCAAACCCATAGAGATCAAACCCATTCCCTCACACATGTACATTTCCTTAAAAATCATATTCAGCTCATGTATTGAATTTATGTCCCAATATTTTATTGATAAGTAAGAACCCAGGCATGCGTGTATTTTACTACCTGTGTTTTAATTTCTAGGAAAGAAATTCTTTTAAAATTGTTCATACGTTATCTCAGAACTTCCAGGATTGATGGTCTGTTATCATAACACATTGTATCTGCAGGATGACAATAATAGGTTTTATACAAGTGGTAGTTGATAAATTCCTCTCCGACCTCAGGAAAGCAAACAATGAAAAACAATGTAGGAGCTAAGGTACAATGGCGTGTTGTGTGGCACTAAAATAATTTTAATTTATTGTCAATTAGCAGAATCAGCGGCAAAGATTAAGTACCTAAATCACAGATTAAGAGTTGTTAAAAGTGACCTGGGCAGGCTCTAAAGACACTCATTATATTGTTATTTAACTCTGTGTACACAATGTATTTTAAAAAACAACCACAACAAAACTAGACATAACTAGATTCCATTTTCAGCACCACCCCCCCCCAACACACTCTGTTTTCTAGGCAGAGTTATGGTAGGGTGTAAGTGCATTGCCAGAAACAAACAGAATAAAGACATAATTAAACAAGAGCCAGAGACCATTGTCCAATAAATAGCAATACAGAAGCATGCAGAAAGAACAAAAAAGAAAGCCTGCTTGTCTGGTATCCACACATATAAAAAATAAAAATGCGACTCTCTCTCTTCCTCAAACTACTTTATTGAGAATAATGTAAATTTCAGAAAGTCAAATTCCTCTATTTTAATTTGTTCCTGTTAAAATGTTCATCATGCCTGTGAATTTCATCTAAGCATCTTTATACTTTTAGATATCTGTTAGTAATACCTCGTTAAACACATTAGATGTTTATTCAGCTACAGTTCTTGGTCATGATCTTAAGTTCACAGAAAACCCACAATCGGCGTTTACTTCTCATTTCTTGAGTTAGAGTCTTGAAATGTACATCTGGTATTAGGTGTGCTCCTCTCGGGTGGACACTTGGCCAGAACTGACAGCTAAGAGGTCAAATGACCAAATGGACTAAATGACCAAATGATTGGGCCATCAGCAGCTGTTCAGTGAGTCAGTTTTTAGGTGGACTTGGTAGTGCCGAAGAAAGCTACTTTTGCAAATCTAAAGCCAGACAAAACAGGGAAGGGGATGAGCCATTTCTTCAGCGGGAACTTTTCATTTATCGCCACCTCCCACCTCTACCTCAGAGAATCTGGATTTGAATCTTTGAATGTTTTAGACAGAAAAAAATGGAATAAGGCCCTGCTCATGCTCAAAGAGACCGGTTGTCGAATACAGGGAGAAGCACTGGGCCCGGTATCAAGACATCTGTGCTGGCGGCCCAGGCCTTGGGGAAGACACAGCTCAGGTGGCGGCGGCCTCGCCCTTCCCCGAGGCCTGGATGGACGAGTCACCTGGCTTCAGGCTCCTGGACACTCCCCCAAGGCCACTGGAACCCACCGCCCAAGCACCACGTGGCCCCTCCAGCTCTCCGCGGGTGTCCTGTCCTTTCCGCCCTCCGACGGCAGGTGTCCAAAAAGGCCGCGCTCGCCGGCCTCCCTCGGGGTGTGGGGACAAGCGAGGGGCCCGGCCGCGGGGCCTCCGCGCCAGCCAGGCGGGAGGCGCTGGGGACGCCACTGTGTCGCCGCCGCCTGCGTCCCCGGAAGTCGCGCCTCGAGGTTCCAGGCACTTTCTTTTTCTTCTCTGGGCCAGCTGGGGCCGCCGCAGTTGCCTCGTCATCACGGTGAAACGTCCTGGGGCGTGTGAGGGGCGCGCCGCGCTGTGGTCGGGGAGGCGCGCGAAGCCCCGGCCGCGGGAGCGCGCGGCCCGGCCGGAGGGACTGGGCCCGGGGAGGACCGGGGCGCGGGCGCGCTCAGCCGCGCTCGCGGCGGCCCCGCCCGCGGCCTGGCCCGTGTCGCGCGCGGCCGGTGTCCCCGCCCGCGTCCCCGCCCGCGTCGCGCGGCCGAGCCGGCGCGAGGCGCCCGGCAGGCGGCGCTGCTGCCCCGGCGGAGAGGACTCCGGGCCGGGGCCCCGCGGCTGGTGGCTCTGTCCCCACCGCGCCGCCGACCCGAGAGCCCGAGCACCGAGCTGGGGCAGCGGGCCTGGGGGGACGCTGCGGGGGGGGGACCCCGCGCCCTCCGCACCCCTCGGCTGCTTCGCCGGCCCGCAGCAGAGCGCACGGGGTCGGGGGGCCATCGCACGGGGTGTCGCCTCGCACTGCGGGTGCGAACGACCCCCCCACTCCACCTGTCCACCTTCCCGAGGTCCACCTGTGCACCTTCGCATGCCCTTCGCACCTTCTCGCCCACCCAAAGGGCGGGCGGCCCTCTCCCCCAGAGACGCGGTGGGCTCGGGGTTGCCCGCGGCTCCCGCTGCGCCCCTGCAGAGCAGCGTCTCCCTGCTCCCCTCCCGCCCCCCCCCCCCGCCTAAGGATGCTCCCCGGTTCCAACGACCAGCGGCGGTTTGAGGGCTGATCCCCAACCCGGGGCCACCTTGGGAAGAGTGGAGGACGGGGAGGGGGTGGGGAGGGCGGAACCCCTCTTCATCTCTGCTCACAGCTAAATAATTTACTCAAGGTCGCCTCTGCCTGCCAACTCCCTTCCCCGCACCGCCGCCCTGGACTTCCTGCTTGGTGAAGCCCCAGGGACAGAAAGGCCAAGTCTTAATACAAGTTAATATTAATAGTGGGGGAGGCGTCGCGCAGGTGCTTCGCGGACACGTCGCCTTCCGCTCTCGCCCCCTCCTCCTCCTCCTCCTCCCTCCTCCTCCTCCTCCTCCTCCTCCTCCTCTTCCAAGCCAGGTCCGCTCCTCTGCAGGTGGGACTCGTACTTGGGGCGCATTCCGGAAACAAGGGCGCTGGAATAAGGACCCTTGGGCCACGTGCTTTGCAAACGTCCTCCGGGTCCCCGAGCGCAGACGGTGGCAAAGGTCGCGCGCGCACACAGCGAGCCGCCGCGCGGAAGCGGCGCCCGCCCGCGGCCCTGGCTGCAAGGCGCAGTCCAGAGATAAGCGGGCCGGAGAGTCAGCACGCTTGACAGGAGAGGGACCGGCAGGAAGGGACCCGGCAGAGCAAACTAAGGAGAGGCATGTGGGAGGGTGCAGGGAGCGAAATTTATCTGCAATGGCCTGAGGTGTTTAGCAAAAGTTAAAAAATCAAGTAAAATAAGGCAAGAAACCAATGTGATATCTCACAGTGACAAGGATACTTTGTCCTAACGTGTGGGGAAAGGATTCTGACATACGGTCTTTCCCGTAGCAGAGTCCGGTTTGGTGTAAGCTTTTGTTAACTGTTAATTGTTAATTGTTTTTAAGAAATGACAATTCCTTCCAACCAATTTAAGCTGTGCAGAAATGTGAAGATGAATTAATAACTTCTCTATTCTTTGAGTCCTAGCCCTCTGGGATACCAATATTAACACCCTGGGCCATATCCTTCCAAGAATTTTTTGTGCGTACACAAACATACATCATCTCATTCTCCTTTTAGCTCTCTTTTTCAAAAAGCACTCCAAACGGAGTCATATTTTCTTTGTGACTTGTTTGATCAATGTATTGTGGTCATTTCCCAAGGTCGCTACTTATAAATCCAACTGATTCTTTTTAATAGCCACCACATTTTCTAAATTTGGGTATTCCAGAATTTTATTCATTCATTTATTCAATGATTTCTTTGAATGTTTACTTTGTTTGGTGCTGGGAAAACAGCATTAAGACCACGGATAAGAATCCCTGTTCTTGGGGAGTTTACTTTCTAGAAGAGAGACTGAAAATAAGTATATTTACTTAATTACATCCCTACTGATGGATATTAAAGTCGTCAGCATTTTGCTATTATAAACGCTACAAACACAAACCTTTTTCACATATATTCTTTTGTAGCTTTGTTTTTTAAAGGATGGATTACTTAGATTGGAAATGATAAATCGAAGAACATGCTAAATTTTTACTTTAATCAATACAGTTACTGCTTTCAAAAAAGGTTTGGCAATTCACACTACCATCACGGGTGCCTGTGAGTGAGTTCTCCTTCTCCATAGCCTCTTTGCACTAGAGATTATCCTTTAAGTTTTTCTTAATCTGATGAACAGAAAATGGTAACTAATTTAATTTTACGAGCGTAATTGTTCAGCAAGTGGATCATATTTTCATGTTTATCGGACATTTACATTTTCTTTGATTTGTGTGGATCTATTATTTTCTAGAGTTTTAAAAAATCTTTGTGACAACCAAACTCTACCCCTGTGAGATAGGTTCTAATCCAGGTTTTTCAGATGTCAGACATCATGCTGTTTTGACCACCATTGAGTCTAATCTCAGAATGTGGCAGACTTTCTAAGTATAAAGGCGAAGGAACACGTTATGAAGAAAACAGTGGATAACTATCAAAAACAGGATTTTCCAAATTTAAGAGCAAACAAAAGACAAAAAAAGTATCTGCTACAAAAATGACAGGATTGTTATCTTTAATATATAAAGAATTCAATGCAAACAATAAGAAAAACACTAGACTTTCAAAGAAGTATCATCAAATAATACAAAACTAAAAATAAATCCAATACTCAATGCTGGCGAGAATGTGATGAAACAGGCACCTCCTATATTGATGATAAGACTGTAAATTCACACGTTTTTGGATGGCACTTTGTCGATATATTTCACAAGCCTTAAAATAGTCATTAAGTTCAGTAATTCCACATCTAGAACTAATCTAAGGAGATAACCAGAAGTAGGAAGTTGAAAGTAAGTGTCCAACATTAAGATTTTGGATAAGTAAATTATAGTATACCCATTCAGTAGAATATAATATAACCCTTAAAGCTGTTGTTTTCAGAGTATTTAATAACCTGGAAAATATTTAATCCTTTGGCTCATACATCAAAAAAGGCAGGACACAAAAAACTAAATAAATTATGATCTTTTATTTTTTAATTTTTATTATTTATGCCTATAGCACCCTGGTCTTCCTAGGTGGTCTCCCATTCAAGTACTAACCAGGCCCGACCCCGCTTAGCTTCTGAGATCAGACACTGGGCTCATTCAGGGTGGCATGGCCACAGACCATGGACTATGGCTCCACTGGGGCAGGAACCCAGGACCTTCCGCTCTCCTAGGGCGCGAACCCAGGACCTTCTGCGTGTAAAGCAGACATGCTAACCGCTACACTATGGAAGCACCTCCAAAGTATGATCTTTATGACTCTGCAGTTGTGGTAGCTGAGAAACAGCCCTCTAAAAGATATCTGTTTCCTAATCCTTGTAACCTGTGAATGTTATTTTGTATGGGAGGGGGAAAAAAAGCCAACATCAATACGGAAACCAACACAAAACACCAAAAACCCCCATCGCAAACAGTCTTTGCAGATACGATTAAATTAAGGATCCCGAGCTGGAGAAATTAGCCTGGATTATTCACGTGGGCCCTAAATGCTATCACAAGTGCCCTTACAAGAGAGAGGCAGAAGTAGATGTCACACACATGCACACACGGTATGAAAAAGGAGCAGTGAGAGAGTCGATGCTGGCCTCGGAGACTGGAGTGATGCAGCCATAAGCCATAAGGGATGTCAGCAGCCATCAGAAGCCGGAGGAGGCAGGGAGCAGGTATTTCCCTATCGTCTGCAGAGCTAGCTCCTCTCACACCTTGATTTCAGTCCAGCGATACAAATTTTGGAATGCTGGCTTCCAGAACTGTGAGATGATCAATATCTGTTCTTTTAAGCCACGAAATTTGTGATAGTTTGTTACAGCAGCCACGGGAAACTAATACGGTGGCGTTTTTCCTGCAGCATAACAAACAACTTCAAACTTAGCGTCCGACAACAAGCATTTTATTATGTTCGTGGATGCTGTGGGTCACGAATCCAGACAGGGCACAGCAATGTCTGCACGCTCAGATGACTTGAGTGCCTGGGGTAGAAACCATCTCGAGGTTTCTTTACTCATGTATTTGGTCCCTAGGCTGAAATGAGTCAAAAGCTGGGCTTTTTGGACTGTTCACAGGCTCTTCTTCACGTGGCTTGGTCCCTCACCGCACGGCAGCCTCAGGCTTGTCACACGTTCTGCGGATTGTCCTCTGCCCACAAATTATTTGCATTCCTCCACACCCAAGTTCTCCCCTCCCCAAGCTTTGTCTTTGTCATATATCTGATAAAGGGTTAATAGCTAAAATATATGAAGAACTCATACAACTCAATAGTAACAAACAAATAAACAAAAAACACCAAAAACCTGGTTAAAAATGGGCAGAGGATCTGAATAGATATTTTTTCAGAGAAGGCATACAGATGGCCAACGGGTACATGAAAAAATGCTCAACATCACTGACTATTAGGGAAATGCAAATCAAAACCATAATGAGATATCACCTCACAGCCATGAGAAACGCTATCATCAACAAGACAAGAAATAGCAAGTATTGGTGAGGATGTGGAGAAAAGGGAACCTCATGTACTGTTGGTGGGAGTGTAAAATGGTGCAGCCACTGTGGGAAATAATATGGAGGTGCTTAAAAAAATTAAAAATAGAACTGCCGTACGACCCAGCAATTCCACTTCTGGGTATTTATCCAAAGAAAGTGAAAACGCTAACTCAGAAAGATACATGACATACACTGCTGTGTTCATTGCAACATTAATTACAATAGCCAAGCTGTGAGAGCAACCTACATGTCTACTGATGGATGCATGGATAAAGGAAACGTGGTACACAGATACAACGGAACACTGAGCAGCAATTACAAAGAAGGCGATCTTGCCATCTGAGATAACCCGGATGGACCTGGAGGGCGTTGTGCTAAGTGAAATAAGTCAAACAGAAAAAGATAAATACCGTATGAGCTCGCTTATATGTGGGATTTTTTTCAGACACAAAGAACGGTACACATAACAGAAACAGAGATGGATCTAGAGAACAGATGGCCGTTGCCTGAGGTGGGATGCGGGCGAAATGGATGAAGGGGGTCAAAAGGTACAAACTTCCAGTTATACAATAAATAAATCCTGGGGATACAATGTACAGTGTGGTGACTGCACTTAACGGTACTGCGTTGTGTTTTTGAAGGTAGCTAAGAGGGTGGATCGTGAAAATTCTTGTTATAGGACAAAGATGTTTTATAACTCTGTGACGATGGATGGTGGCTGGACTTATCATTGTGATCATTTTGACTACATACAGATATGGAATCATTATGTCATATACCTTAACTAATATAATGTTATACACCAATTACATCTCAATTATATAACAATTATTCCTTAGTATCTTCAAATATCTACTTTGTGTTCAAAGCTACAATTGTCTCGTAAGTCTTGTAAATGTTTCTTTTATGGTTTTGTTTGTTTATACTCGAATACAAAAAAGGTTCACAAGTTTTGATTGGTTGCTATATCTCTTATGGCTGTATTAATCTGCAGCAGAGATTAACCCTCAATCTCTTTTATCTTATAATTTATTTGTTGAAGAAAACCGGTTTATTCATTCCATGGGGTAGTCCACATTCTGGTTTATTGATTATATTATCATGGGGTGTGTGTGTGTGTGTGTGTGTGTGTGTGTGTGTGGTTTTCACACCCTCCTTTCTGAGATAAATGGTAATAGATTATACTTATAAAGAGTTATTTTGAAACCACGATTGTGACTCTGAGGCAGAATGGAGAATCCAAACAAGTCTCCCCAAAATCTCACCAGGAACTATACTGAAAGAAGACCAGAGCGTGAAAGTGATAGATAAAATAAGAAGCATAAAGAAATCCATGCATATTGGCATTAGAGGAGGGAAAAGAAAGAAGGAAGCAAATGTGCTGAAAAAATTATAGTCTAATAATGAAAACAGTGAGAAGCAGAAACAAAAGGATGGGAAGCAGGGAGATGCTAGTTATATCGAATTCATTCAAGTATTCATCCCTTTAATGAGTCATCCCCTCTTTACGGATCTGCCAAGCGCAAGACTCTATGTCGTATATTATAACATTGCTAAAACGATCAGAGGAAAGTCAGAATGGAAAAAGGAACAATTTGGAAAAGAAGTATGGGGATTTTTTATGTGGCTCCTGGACATTCGTTTGGCTTAGCCGGGCCCGGAGTGGGAGGCCAGCACAAGGCAGGAGTGGGACGCAGCAGGCTCCGTGGACGATGGCCCCGGCATTGACACATGGACCCTTGTCAGGGCTGAGGTGAGAGAGGTGACGTCCGTGCCTCACTGACCCCCTGGGACAGCGTCTTCAGTCTTAGGTCTTCAAAATGGGCATTGACAATGAGCAAATTTAAGGATTTTTTCTTTTTCTTTTTCTGCAAACTGCTATTTATTTAAAAAAATAAACCCATTTTTTTCTTCCCAGTGTGATGGTCGTTGTAAAAAACACAAACCATCACAAATATAAATAACTAAAAGTATAAGGTCCCCCTTAAACCACTACAAAATGTCTGCTAAATTTCCAGATTCATATTATCCTTTTTTTTTTTCCTATTTTTTATTAGTTACAAAGCTTTGAACTTCTCTGACAAGAAAAAAAAATCTGCCTTGGAACATAGCTAATGACAGCTAATTTTTTATTGAAAGAAGTTAAATAAATTGCTTAGGTTCACACAGTTAGTAAAATGTGGATCAAGGATTCAAACTCACTTTTAGCACACATGCGGACAGGGATTTCCAGGGCATGCCATGCAATAGAAATAAAATCTGAATCACGCATGTCATTCAAATGTTTTAGTAGCCATATTAAAAAGAAGTAAAAAGAAACAGCTGGCATTGATGTCAATATATTTAACTTCACCTAATATGTCCAAATTATTATCAGTTTGACATGTAAACAATAGGGAAATTATGAATGAGGTATTTCATATTATTTGTTTCATGCCGGGTCTTCCAAGTTTGATGTGTATTTCGTCCCTTCATCTCAGTTGGGAATCACCACATTTTCAACATTCAGCAGTCATGTGTGGCTAATGGCTACTCTACTGGACGACACAGGGCTAGGGACCTTGATTTGTTCATTCAACAGATGTTTAGTGCGAGCCCACTATGTGCCAATGATCACACTGGGTGCTGGGGAATCCATGATGAATGAGACATAAAGGACACAGAGGAGAAACAATAAACAGAGTAATTACACACCGCAGACAAGATAGTGTCTATTGCTATGAACAACAACAACAACAACAAAGAAAAACAGAAACAAAGAGATAGGTAGAGAATTATAGAGGGACGCTTTGGATAGGGTAGCTAGAAAAGGCATTTTTGCAGGGGTGACACCGGAGGAGAGACCTGGGTCCCAAGAGCAACGTGATAACAGCAACAGGTGGATTCCTTCCGAGCTCATTCTATTCCAGGTGCGGCTCTGAGTGCTCCGCAGACGTTGACTCATTTTATCCTCACGAAATCCTAATAGGCTGGGTCGTGCTCCCATTTCCCAGATGTGAGACTGAAGTATAAGACGAGCTCAGGAAATGGCCCGAGCTTACACAGTACCTGGGAAGGAGCCATGCAAGCAGCCCGGAGGAAGGAGAGCTGTGAGGATGAACTAGAGGGTAAAGGTCCCGGGGACAGTGGGGGGGGTGAATAAGGACCCAACCCTCTCCGTGTCCTCATCCCTGAAACCTGGGAATGTTGCTTTATCAGTCAAAAGGAGCTGGCAGTGCTTGGACACCGGGTCTCGAGATGGGGACATTATCCGGGGGTCCAATGTCTCATGGGTTCTTACAGGGGGGATTTGGTGACAGAAGATGTAACGGCTGTGGAAGCAAGAGGTTAGAGTGAAGGGAGAAGGGGCCGGAGCCGAGAACCCAGGGGGCCCCTGGGTGCTGGAAATACAAGGAAACCGACTCACCCCCGTGGCTCCCAGAAGGAATGTGGCCCTCCCGACACCTGGGTTCTCCATGTCTGACCTCCAGGGCTGCACGCAAAAGAATGTGTCGCTGCACACCACTGAGTGTGTACGGCCACGTGCAAGCGCAGGGACTGTCCTTTCTTCGTGCTCTCTGCAGTCTCCAGGCCTTGGCTTAGCTGTTTCCTCGGCACGAAACTCCCTCTTCGCTCCCCTCCC
The DNA here is from genome assembly GCA_003508835.1 of Eonycteris spelaea. NCBI lineage: Eukaryota > Metazoa > Chordata > Mammalia > Chiroptera > Pteropodidae > Eonycteris > Eonycteris spelaea. The sequence continues at coordinate 54,253 of PUFA01000142.1, read as the reverse complement.
CTCAGCTTGCCTGCTTCAAACTCTGCTACGATTTCCATCTCTTATTCCCCTGTATCACAATGCACCCCCTTCCCCGTCAGTCCTGCTTTTGCCGCGGACTTCCTGGGCGTAGGGATCCCGCATTTTGTCTCCTTCTGTCCCCTGTAATCCGCACAGGACCTGGTCAACAGCAAGCAGTTCATTCACGTTTTTGGAATAAAAAACAAGCAAACAGACAAAAAACATCTACACCAAGGAATGCAGCATATGAAGTTCCCGTCACAAAGGCCACTTGCTCAGCGGCCCTGGGATCCTCCCGCCAGGTTCTCACAGCTACAGAAGGGAGGAGGTGCCCCTAGACGCTTTCTCACTCCCCAGCCAGTCAGCCTGACCTTGAACCCTCCAGGGCAAAGGCGTCCTAAGTCAGGCAGCCTCCCCAAGTCCCGTGTAGCGTCACCCGCACCTTTATTTCTGGTTGCCGGGGCTCCCCAGGCCAGGCAATGATTAATGCGGTGAGGAAGGGTTTACAAACTTCTAAGAGCAGACCAAGTCCTGCGTGGTATTTGCTGCACCTTCTGCAGGAAAAGTGACAATTCAGTCCACGTTCTTTTAAATCATGCCCGTTTTTTTTTCTTAACATAAGGAAAGGTGCAAATAAAAAAAATCGAAAAATCATCTGTAATTCCTCTGTTCATAATCATCGATGACATTTTAGAAAGTTTACTGTGAGCTTTTGACTTAGTACACTCCCATTGTCAAAAATATAAAAATTCGGAAGAACATAAAGTAAAACATAAATGAAAGGCTCGTTCCACCCCCCAGAGTTAACTATCACTAATTTTTGGTTTTAGTTTTGTCTAGCCTTTAAAAACAACGATAAAACAACTTATAAAAAGAGCACAAGATCTCAGCGATAGTCATGGAAACAAACCACAAAACCACACAAAAAGTTCCAAAAAAAGAAATTGCCAATTAAGATCAATTAATTTTTTAAAATTCTAGTCTTTTTTTTTTAAACATCTACGGCACCTGGTCTTCCTAGGATGTCTCCCACCCAAGTACTATTCAGGCCTGACCCTGCTTAGCTTCTAAGATCAAGCACGTTCAGGATGGCATGGCCGTAAACTCTAGTCTTATTTTTATGAACAGCTGCACTAATCGTGTGGGGGATGGGCTTGTCCCGCACAGGAGCCCTGTGGGCACGCAACCGTCTGAGAAATTCAGGATGCAGTAGACAGGGATAATGGGAGGGATGAGGACTTCCCTGATACTTCATCGGCACTGCGTGGTTACCCATCTTAGTACCTGCATTTTAAAAGTGGTGAAGAGAAACAAGGCTGACTTGGAGGTCTTAACCTGCCTTTATAGTTAATGTCTGAACTAAGTAAAGAAATCTGCAGACTTGAGTTCCTATTTCTTGTCTCTGTCTCCCCTTCTCTTCATCACTCAGGATCTGACAGCCATGTGGCTCTATAAGTGATAGGTCGGGTCAATAAATAGCATGTGTGAAGTGATTTTATTTAACCTCCAAGGTTAAAAAAAGTTCAAGGTGAAGCCACAGAGTTTAGCTGTCAACGTGGCCCTCACCGTGACTATTTTCAAGAATACAGGCTTTGTGGCTGATGTATTTTCTTTAAGCATGCTTCATGCATACTTTCCAGGATCAGCTACAGGGCTGGCCTCGAAAAAGCAACCTCCTTTCTTTTGGAGAAATTGGCTATATTTGCAAAACAGGTTGAAAAGTTTAACATCTGAAATGGATTTCGTATTTGCCTATTGACTTTCACGAGTGTAAGGAAGATACAGACCTGAGAATCAATAGCGAGAACCTTACAAAATTCACACTCACCACAACACAGCTCAGCTCTATCCTTGCATTTTGCTTTATGGAATATTTTCACTATCTATTCACCTTCACCTTCCCAGCATCTATCACAGGAAGGGGGCCACGATTAGGCCATAACTATAGGCTAGGCTAGACCGAATGATAAGCTCGTTAATGTGTATTTTCATCAATTCATTCAACACGTGTCCATGAGACTTTCTACTTACTAGGGCATCAACGTGTTAGAGGAAGGGATACAGAAACACACCACAGTTGTCGATTGGCCCTCATACCCATTTCTAGCTCCGTCTAGAGTCTCCTCTGCTTAACATGAGCTGGAAGGCTAAAATCTATACTTTTCAGAAGTCTTTGCAGCGAGACTTCTGGATGCAGGTAAGGGCCTGCCAGCGAGGTGCGTTCGTGCAATATCTGGAAGGCAGAGGGCAGGCAGAGGTCATTCTTCTCGTGAGAGTCATGGCTGACTGGTTCCAGCAGATGCATCTGCATGGCCAAACGCCAGGTCCCACTGATGGCCGTCATTCTGGACGTGGGGCGGCTGCGGAGTGTACCAGCAGATTCTAGACCTCTGCATTCCAACCATAGCGACGTGAGCTTGCTGCCAAAGGCCTTAGTGGTGGCTTGCTTCCCACCGATTTAGTGACTACTCAATCACCTTGTACTCACAAACGCCTCAGGTGTGTCTGTTTTCTACGTGAATCGTTTCAGATCAAGGAAATTAATAGAACGTAATCATTGCCCTTAAGAACCTGACTGTCTGGGAACACAGACGAGGCGACTTGAGGGGGAGCCTAATGAGGGTAGGAGGGGAAGGGGCTATGGGATGCAGAGCGGGGGAGGGGCGTTGCGGCCTCTGTAGACAGCGAACCACCCCAAACTTAGGGGGTTCATCTTTCGCACCGTTTTGTGGCTTGGCTGGGCCTGGCCGGGTGGTTCTGTTGGTCTCATGTGACCATCATTTGATAATGGCCACGGCTGGAGTTTTACGGAGGCTCAACCGAGACCCTGGGCCGGTGGATTTCCTCCTCCTCCATGTTTTTTGTTTTTGTTTTTGTTTTTTGTTTTTTTTTTTTGGAGCCTCTTCAGGCGGATCCTCCATGTTGTCTTTTCAGCAAGGCGGCTGGGGTTTTTGAGCCGGTGCTCCCCGAAGCACGCATGTGGGAGCTGCCAGACTCCCTAAGTGTCAGGCCCAGACCCGGGTGGACAGCAACAGTTTCACTGCAGTTTCCTGGCTAAAGTGTCACGCAGGTGCAGCCCGGTTCCACGAGGGTGGGGACCACACAGAGATGCAGGATGTCCTGGGAGAGGGGTGCGTTTTAGAAACTAGATACTAGGGGGACACTGTGCAGGTTTCGGGAAGTTTCCTGGAGAACAGACTTAGGAGAGGACGCGGGCCTGGTCCAGAGCCTGGGACAGCTCTCCCTCGGTACATGTTCACTAAGGACGAAGGAAGAGAAGAAGGCGGGCGAGGGGTAGCTGGCGGGCCCTTCCCGTCAGAGGCAAGAGAACTTCGTTTAGAGATAGGACAGTGGTTTTCCGCACCTGCACGTACATCTGTGGGCTCAGGGGACAGGGGTGGGGGGCACCTGAGAGTCCAGGCTGGGGAATTTGGACTTGACCAGCTTCAGGGAACAGAGAGGCGTGATCACATTCACGTGTTAGAAAGACCTCTGGCCGAGGGGAGATGGCGCTAGAGAGAGCGCGGGACAGGTCGGCTGGGGCCACACACCTGGCAACACACCTGGGGCGGGAAGGGAGGATGCGGAAGGAGAAACCAGGGCACCAGGAAGCAGGGACCACACAGGTCTGAGACAGTCTGGGAAGAGAGAATGAACAGACCCGATATTCTGTGACTCATGGGCTTAAATACATACGAGGACGTTTTTCTTAACATGCTTCATTTCCCCCATAAATTCGTTATAAAATAACATGTGAAATGAATGTGTGAGGATATATATATATACAGTGTTTAAAAAATAAATACAACGTAAGAAATAGCATGTTTCCTAAGCTTCCGGTGTAAAACAAACTGTGAACTTTGTATAACGTAATGTTTGAAATTAACGACAGATTTTCCTCCATGTCGTTCCTGAACAACATGTCCTGTGAGGACAAAAACGCACCGTATCTTTTTTTATAGGGATCCCAAAGCTTAGCCCTTAAACGGATAAGCTAAGTAGTCAGATGTTTTCCCACGGGTAAAGGAAATGCTTTTCTCTTGGCTGGTCACGAACGGTCTACGTGGGGTCTCCAAGGAGCCGAGAATCGATGCTCAGTGCAGGATTTGGAGCTGACAACTTATATAAATCCTGTAATTTCCACCCTTAATGACTCATCCTTATCCTCGAAGCACATTGAGTCGCCCCCCGCCCAGCTCAAGAGCTAGTCCGAAAACAGAAACAAAGCCAGTCACCTCGATGGGGAGAAGAATCAGACACTGGAAAACCAAGGAAGTAAGGAAATGTTGCAGGATCCTCAAGGCAGTGACCACAAGACACCCAGGGCTGGGGTGACGGAAGGGCATGGACACTTAGAGCTGTGGGAGAGGCGCCCCCGGGAGCTGAGACGCGGCGCGCTGAGGAGGCTGCTGGCCGTTGGGTCGTCGTCGTCAGACCGTGTCTGATTCTGGAAAACCCGCAAACTGGAACCGAGGGAAGCCGCGTGGCTGTCAGAGGCCGCGTGGCCCCGCGTCACCGCAGGGACCAGGAAGCAGAAAGGCAGAATCCGAGGCTCTTCTCGCCTCCAGCTGGGTGGCCAATCCGAACCAATAAGCCAGCTGTCCAGGGACACACAGTCGTTTTCAGTCCCAGCTCAGCCCGAAACTTCACAAAGGGCAGCGCGGGAGGGGTGGTCGGAGGAGGCCGAGAAGTCAGCTTCACAATCCTACCTGGATTTAAAAGGGTTTGGCCTGAGCTCCGTCCCCTACCCTCCCCTTCCTCCTTCACTCTTAGCCCACCTTTCTCCCTCCCCACAGGATTTGAGTTGGTTTCCAAGAAAGGCTCATAGCAAACAGGGCATTTAAAACAAGGAGGTTTAAGAGAGAGAAAACGAAGATCGAACATTATTCGGAGCAGCGTTTTCAAAAGTTGCTATGGCGACCGAAGTAGAAATATAGGTTAGGACTTCTAAGATGTACACAAGCAGCACTGAAAAAAGTTTCATGAAGCAGTCCTTATCCTCACTATGCGTAACGCACTGTTTCTATTTTATTTAATTTAAAAAAACCAACAACTCCGATAACGTCCCACTAACCTGACTTCATCGATTATTAATCGGTTACAACCTACCGTTTGCAAGACACTGATTTAGAAGAAAGGGAGACCCAATGTTTTCTACTGACTTCTAACAATTAGGGCCTGTTTCCCTATTAAAAAGTACGTGTCCCATACATCCTTTTATTTACCCCTCACGACGATCCCGCGAGGTGGGTATTTTCCCCTAATTTGCTAATGAGAAAACACACTTAAAAGCACCAACTTGTTCGCTGCGCCGCCGTCGGTCAGAAGGGCGATTGCGTCTCGGCCTTCTTCAATACGCTATGCTGGGACAGGACACAGAGACGAGCTCCAATGCCATACGAATGTTCACAGCGAGCTTTCTGATAGGCCAGGCAAACCTGGAGTCGCCGAGTGCCCCCATCGATGACGGCAAACGCACGAGTTCGTCTGAACAAACTTCCTTTTCTCCAAACACAGGCTCCATACACGGGCGATGTATAATAACGACTGTTGTTTTTGTCTGTTTTTTTTGTTTGTTTGTTTTTTTGTTTTGTTTTTTTGCAGTAAATACCAAATGATGATGACGATTTTTTTACACGGACCCTTGGCAACAGTAGTGGAGGCTGCCAGCTGTCCCCAACATCTATTCTACCTTCCTTCCTTGAATGCCTTACCCCTTCGTTTTCAATTAGGCAAGTGGCATCTGGGTGAAAGGCTGCACTCTACGACTTCCTGGCCATTGGTGTTGCCACGTCCCTGAGTCCTGTAAACGAGAGGTAAGCAGGGGTAGCACAATTTACAGCAAAGAGGACTATATTCACTTTCCAGTGCTGCAGTAACAAATCGAACGGCTTCGAACAACACGGACTTATCACCTCCCAGTTCCCGCAAGTCCGAAGTCTCCCTCGGCTAAGCGGGGCTCTGTGCCCTGGTTTCCCGTGGCTACAGTCAAGTTGCTGGCCAGCAGGGCTCTTTCGTGGGGGCTCTGGGAAAATTCAGACGGCTGCCAGAATCCAGGTCCTGCGATTGTAAGACGGTGGCTCCTATGTCCTTGTGGTTGTCACCGGGGCCACCCGCTTCGCCCCCAGAGGCCTCACTCCAGTTCTTCCAGGGAACCTTGTCTCCCAGAGCCAGCAAAACGCATCGCACCCCTCACCCTTGCCATCTCCCTGATGCTTCCTCCTGATGCGTCTCTCCGTAAAGAGACCCTATTTTTTTGTTCATCAGACAGACACCCCCTGAATTAGTTAAAAATGGGGGAGCCTTACAAAACTCATCGAATTTGGGCATCAGCACTCTTTGAAGCGTCACATCGAGGTGGCCGGCTCTCGTGTCTGTGTTTTATAGAGTTGGTGGTGTATTTTTGCTCCTGCCTGGGCCGCCCCGATGTGGTTGTGCACCTAGTTGCTCGTATGAAGCACGAGGCCCAGACCTATCTGCCCCCGTCAGAAGCAGGATCCAAGGGCCCCGAGGAAGAAGGCACACACCCAGTTTGTGCCACTGTCACTGCCTCCTCTGAGGCCCACTGAGCTAAGTGCTGTCCCTGCCCTACTGGGACAAGAAGGACCTCAGCTTCCAGGGGAACCATATGGTGTCTAAAGAACCCCGCCCACATGCTAACATATTCTTCACATACATTATTCTACTTAATCCTCGTGACTCTCCTACGAGATGGCGAGATGGCTTATCCCTCATTCACAGGTGAGTTCGAGGCTCCAAGGGATTGAGTCATTTGCCCTAGCTCACCTGCCTCAGGTGCTGAGAAGCAGCGCTTTGAATGTCCACATTAGGCCCGAGAGCCTTCCCTTTCTCTTCCATTGGATGTGAGGACAAAAGGTGACTGGAAAGTTGGCTTGTGCTTTAAGAAAGTCTTTTTGTTTGTATCCCTGTGAAAGGCCAACTCGTCCAGGGGAGAGAACTAATCTACTATACCTCTGGCCTAGAAAATTAGTCTTTCAGCATTAAATAAAAATAAACCATGCATTTAATGCAACAACTTCAATTACATAGTATTTTTAATTTTAAAAAACTCTGGAGATGATTTTATATGTTTTCATTCAGTTTCTAGAACCATTTAAGTGGAAACAGTTCCATGTAATATATCGATTTTAATTTGGCAGTATTTCTAGATATATCTAGAAACGTGAAACTTCTGAATTTTTAGAGCATGTGTAAAGAGGAGAAGTGATTTTTCAAACTCATTTCTTTGGAAATCAGACTCATTGTGATTTGGGGAAAATAGTGGAAGTTATTCAAACGATAGAAATTGCTCACAGCAGAAGTATTGCCCCTACTTTACATGTGTAATTATCCCTGCACGTGAGACTTCAGCGTGTCCTACGATGCGGACCAGAATCTTCTGTGGAGAGCATCAGCCCGTATGCCAGATTCTCATTTACTTTCGGTTTTGGAGTGATTTGTGCTTTCAGAAGCCACGGCCTCTCATTTATAGAGAAAAAGAACTTCAAGGGGGGGAAAAACCCCAGCCATAGGATTTTATTGTACCCATTCTGTCTCATGAGGGTACATCTATAGCACACTCTCCATCATGGTGTTGACAGGTTATCACTAGGTAACTCCAAAGACCTCTATCAGCCGGTCACTTTCCCTCTTCAAAGGACAATTGGTAACCGCTGTTTGGAGAGCAGGACCTCCCCTCCCTACCCAGAGTTACTTGTAAATCCCTTCACCTCGCTGCTCAGGTTGTCCGCAGGTAGCGGTTTCCTGAAGGCTGGCTGTCAGCTGAGAGTCTGCCTCGCTCCCAGCTCCTCTACGGGGCGGCCTTTCTGTGTCCTACCGCCCTGCCTCAGTTTCCCATTAGGTTTATGGCTGCCACGCCTAGCTTGGCAGAGTTGGGTCTGAGCACAATTTGATCCCATGACAACCCAGAACTTCCCTCTTCTGACCTTGATTTTCGAACTACTTGATTTTCAGGTGACACCGTTCGTGGCAGGAAAGACCTTCGTTTCGCACTTTTTCTTAGAAAGAAAAAAAACCATGAAATGCCTTATGCAATGGCACAGTACTTTAGCAGTCAGCTTCTACCAAGTTCCAAGCTCCGTTCTTCTGGAGACAGCGTTTCCGGCTTTCAAACATTGCGTCAACACGAAGAATGGAGACAGTGACCCGCGTGGACAGTTTGCAGCAGTAGCAATGTCATTAGACACTTCGGAGATGGCCGTGATGGTGGGAAGAAAGAGCATGCACGAATGTAAACCTGGCCCCTAGACACGCACTGATCACTGTCACCGTCGCTACCAAGGCTACATGCCCCACGGTAAACACACAAAGCCACGGGCATAGCCAGACACAAAAAGACAGAGACACACGCTATACCTACATGGACACAGTGGGAGGGAGGGAGGAAGGAGAAGAGGGGAGAGGGAGAGGGAGAGGAGAGGGAGAGAGAGAGAGAGAGAGAGAGAGAGAGAGAGAGAGAGAGAGAGAGAGAGAAGGAATGGGAATATAAGAATGGGCTCACTCACCAACGTGAAAGGACAGCGTGATACTTAGATTTCATTCCAACTTAAACGCGTGGAACCGAATTAGCTGAAGGAGAGGCTATGGAGGGGTGACAGGGGTGACAGTGCTAGACTTAGGCGGCCACAATTCATTGGGGGAAATCACAGCAGCCTCTGTTGTTTAAAAGGAGAAGTGCGGGGAACCCAAGTGATTCCTCGCTGCTCTGGTAAAGGCACCGCCAACCAACCCAATCCCCGCGGCTGTGACTACCATCGAAAAAGGTGACCGGCTTTTTAAAAACTTGTGAGCGCCTCCAGGGCCGGCACTGTAAGACTTCCGGCGGCGCCGGCACACAGTAGGGGCCGGATAAATGCTGCATTCGGGCTTCGGACTTTAAGGAACAAGGGAATTTGACGTGGCACCTGCTCCAGCCGACAGGCAGAACCTGGAATCATCACCAACTCTCAGCTGTCACTGTGACGTGTGACTTTAGCTTTTAAGGTGTGAACTTCTTAGAGTAACGGTGTTAGCCAACGTGTACAGGAAAAAAAAAAAACCGCAGAGGAAAAGGAGCTTTTGTTTGCCAAGCGCGATTTCCCGCACAGTGCGGTGCGACGCTATTCGCAAGGAGTCCCAACAGCGCGGAGCCGCGCCCGCACAGCGCCAGGCTCTCCAAGGCCCCCGACCTAAGCTCGCACTGTCCGCGACTTCTGCGGGAGGCTGTGTGTGGTGGGGAACCCGCGTCGCATTCTCCACGTCCGGGGACCGGCAGCTTTGACAGAGCCAGGTCTATGCCACCGCGGTCGGTCGGGCGGTGCGCGCCGGGCGCGCTCAGCTCGCTTTGGCGCTCGGTGCGCGCCGGGTCTTTCGCAGGTCCGGGGGCGCTCCACGAACGCACCGCCGCGCGCCGCGGATTCGGGGAGCAGCGGTGGGGCTCGTGGCTCCAGCTCCGAGGATCTTCGGGCAATAGAGGTGCTGGCGGGCCCCTGGACTTCTTCGCGCCGTGACCGAGCCCGCGGTCCCCGGGTCCGAGAGCGCAGGTGCGCGCACTTGCGCGGGAACTGCGCGCAGCGTTTGTGGGAACCCTGCCCTTCCGCAGCGGCTCCTGGAGGCCCCCGAAGTCTCTTTTCTGCTTGAGTGGAGCACGCGTCAGCGGGAAGGGCAGAGGGCGGCTGACAGCCCGAGCGGAGGCGGTCCGCGTCACTTTTGCAGTTCGGGGGTCCTGGAGCCGATCACCTAATGGGCAGAAAGCGGCCCTTCCCAGGGCCAAACTGGCTGGTTTTTCCGGCCCGCAGGGCGAGGTCATCTTTTCGGCCTCCTCTCTCGGGAAACTGGGCCCGTGCAGGGCTCCGGGTCGGAGCTCCGAGCGCTCCGTGCCCCTTGGGACCGCGGATCAATGTTCACTCGCTACTTGGCCAAGGGTGGCTGGGCAGAGTTGGGGATTCGCGTGTCGAGCCCCACGCGGCTCACGAGTCGGGACAAAGTCTTTCTGTGCCCCCGTGCGGCTCCCGACCTGCACTCCTTCCTCTCTCCTCCCGGCCAGCGGGCCTGTTCCGCGGCCTCCCCGGGCCTCCGCTGGCAACCGCAGCTCCTCCACCAGCCCCCTGCGCCGCAGGCGGGCCGTAGAGTCTGCAAAGACGCCATTTCATTTCATCCTCGTGTATGAGCTCGTTTTGTGAAAGAGGAAACGGAGAATTAAGTCATTTACCCAAGGACACGGGGAGTGAAGGCGGGCTGGAGTCCAACTCCAGGGCGGAGGGCCGAGGTCTCGGCCGCAGGAGGCGCCATCGCCGGTGGCCCAGGAAGCTGCGTAGTGGCGCTTTGAACAAAGCCTAGCGACCGGCCCGCCGCGGGACAGACGCTGCGTGTCCTCCGGGGTCAGTGTGCGCGCCCTGCTCGCCCGAGCCTGTCCCAGGAGGCCGCCTCTCGTCCCTGGGTTGGGCGACTCTGGAACCGGCGTGGAGGGGTGCGGCCAGTCAGGGCACCACGCGACCCCGGGACCGGAGAGCGGCGCGCTGGTGTGGAGCCCTGGAAACCTGTTCGGCCCCAAAAGACAAGTCTCGGCATCTCCAGCAACTGGGCAGCTGAGCCCCAGCGGGTCCTCCTGCCACTCAGCATCGGCACCCTCGTGGACGGCGCCCACAGTCACTTCCCCGGGGGGAGGTGGCTTTAGGAAATCAGAGGAGGTCATTTAGGAGGAGACATGCAGGAAAGATCCATGAACAAGAGCCACATCCACAGTGACAGTGAGGGATTTGTCACAGGAGAGGGCAGCCTGCGGGCAGGAGACCCCGACAGCATCTGCAGCAGCAGCTCCCAGTGGCTTCCGAAAATGCAGACAGTCAGAAAGCAGCTGACAGTGTGGAGGGATAAGTACCTTATAGAAGCTGAATCAAGCGGTTCACACTGCTCTTCAATTGAAATCTCACAACTCTGTGCAGTAGGGATTGCCTCCACTTTAGGGATGAGGCAACCGAGGCACAGGGAAGTTGAATAATTGTATCGGGGTCACGGGCCAGTGTTTGAGGGACCCGAGGTTAGAAGGCAGATTCATTGGGCTCCAGAGCCCAGGCAGGGGTGGGGAGACTGCAGGTGACACATCCCATGGATGAGCAAGTACCCCTTTCTCTCCGCGGAGAGGTAAAGGATTCGATTTCTCTCAACAACAATAAAACAACAACAAAGCAAAACAAAACAAAAAAGCAAAAACCAATGACAGAACAAACTCCAAGCCTGAGTCTCTTTGCCAAAGAAATTATTGGTAGTGACTCCTGGAAGAGAACAACAGGGTGGGAGGGGGAGGGGGGCGCCAGCGTGGGGTACGGCGGGGCTGAGATTCGGGGAGGAGGGTGCCGGCCCAGGGGTGGGAAGCCCATCAAGGGCAGAGCCTGTTTGTCTCTAACATCAGACACCCAGGCCCCCAGGCTCCGGCGTAAGCCAGCGCTCCCTGGGGAGGAAAGAGGAGACAGGCATGGCTGGCCCAGCTGCCCGGTCCCCAGCCCGGGGGCTCTGGCCGGTTCCCCGGCCGCATCCCCTTCCTCCATGTCTCCGGGTGCTCGCTCCTAAGAAATCCATCTTGGGAAGTGACTTTTAAATTAAAAATGAAACCAAACCAAACCAAACCAAAAATCCACCCACTCATACGATGCCCCAGCCCCTACGTGCACTGGGTGTTTCTTAATGACCAGCCGTCCTTGCTTAGATAACGAACAATTAGTGCTGCTTTAATATTGAAAATAAAACAGAACCATTGCACTGTGACAGAGACCGGACACAAAGCAAGGGAATCCCTTTCCATCTCTTTCCATGTTATCCATATTTATTAAACGTCTCCCACCAACATCACCTGCACGCAAAGCCCAGACCCTCAAACCAGAACTGACCGGGAAACCACACACCTGTTTGCAAGGAACTGTTAGGTCATTTTCAGACTTTAAATAAAAGCAACCGGTCTCCCAAACTCCTCAAGCACGTGCACGTACATCACCTTTGAAGGTGTGGAAATCAAACTGGCTCTGTGACTAGAGCCAGGTCTAGTCACAGAGTGGCCAGGTCACCCTGCTCACTTTCCACACAGCCTCCCCCGCCGCCAGGTGACTAGGGACTAAACGCAAACCCTAAACAGAAAGATCCCTCAGGGCTCGGTGCTAATTGTCCCCCAAACCACTTGCTCCAGGCCCAGCTCCTCTTCCCCTGCCTTCAAGTACCCAAGGGGTTGACAAGACTCTCGCTCTGTCCCTACATGTCAGCCCTGCTGCTGCTCGGCTTCCCTTGCACAATTTTTTCTTCTCCAGAGGAGAGGATGCAGGTTGAAGGGTGCGCTAAAAGGATTTCAAAAGGAAGAAGAGGAGGAGGAATTATTCTAGTCCAGGGGCATCGATTCTACTGGGTTTTGAAACCTCAGACATTTCCTCTCAATTCTTTCAAAATAAGGCGGAAGCCTGAATCCAAATGGCGGTTGCTGGGCAGAGAAAGGTGCCCCATCCAGCTTGCCGGCCGTGTGCTGGGGAGCAGTCCAATTTGTACAGTTTGTTGTCTTCTGAAGAATCGTTTCCTCTAAAGAGGTACTCGGTTCTGGATCGCAGCTACCCGTATACTGCGACAGACATGGCCGGTCCAACAGTATCACCAGAAGAGGCCCCGGATTTACAGAAAATGTCTCTTCTCTTTCCGAAAGGTCGGCCAGCGTCTCCCCACTGGCCCCCAAAATGTACAGGTGCCTGAGAGTGTGGCTTCTGCCCTCCTACCGTTGGCTGGGGTCCCATCAAACCGCCAGGCCCGCCGCGCCTCCCCTGTGAGTGGTCGCAGCCACTGGCAGGGAGGAGCCCCCAGCTGTCACCGGGGTTCCTGCGGCCGCAGGGGCGCGACGCTGGAGGGCTGCGGTGACGCACTAAGGCCAGGAGGCAGCCGGCCCTCTCTGGCAGCTGCGGGGACCGCGGGCGGCGCGGCACCCCCGGGGGGCGGCGGGGGCGGCAGCGCCAGCAGCTCCTCGCCGGAGGTCACCGCGCAGTCCTGCTCGGGCTCCGCGTCGCCGCCGCGCGCGGCCGCGGTCCCGCAGCCGCGCTTCTTGTCCTCCTCCTTTTTCCATTTCATGCGGCGGTTCTGGAACCAGATCTTGATGTGCCTCTCGGTCAAGTTCAGCATGACGGCCAGCTCCACCCGGCGGGGCCGCGAGATGTACTTGTTGAACAGGAACTCCTTCTCCAGCTCCAGCAGCTGCGCGCGTGTAGGCCGTGCGCGTCCGCTTGTTCTCCTCCGGCTCCGCCGAGAACGCGCTGCCTGCGGGGAGGTGGGGCGGGCGGCACAGCACGTGAGCGTGGCTCCCCCCCCCCCGCCCACGCGACCACCCCGACCCTTCAGCCCCAACCCTAGGACCCCTGCCTCCTCGCACAAGCCGCTCAGGCCACCAAGCCCCCGCCCCTACCCCAGAGCCCAGGACGCGCCCAGGCGGCCCTCCCTGGTGAGGGTCGCCTTTTCTGGGAGGTCATGGGCCTGGGCTCTCGGGGACCCTGCGGGGGTGGGGGATGGGGAGTGGGGGGTGGAGGACTAATAACAAGTGATCCTTGGATGGGTCTCTGAATCGGTGTTGATGCTGATGCTGATTAAAATGCACAAAGTAGGCATCTAAACCTACTCCATTCATCAAAGGCAGTAAATGACTACACTACAGGACTTTTAAAAAAAGAAAAATAACTTTCTCACGACCCACCGCGAGAAATACATTTCCGAGCGCTACTCGGTTCCCACACTGATTTATAACTGACAAAAAGAGCTCAGGACATGACATCAACCTTTACCTCCCATGATGCTGTCTTAGTTTTCTTCTTGGTCTCTATCGTTTTTAAAAAAGATCTCAACCCAGTAAATTGGTTCCTCCACCAAGAACAGGTGCACCTTTCAGCTGGAGAAACTTTGAGCTAATAAAAACGCTGAGAAACCTTGAGCTGTATAACTATATATATATTATAATATAATGTAACTATATATTATAACATATTATAACATAATATAACTATATATTATAATATATATGTCGTTATAATATTGCTGGGCTTCTGCCTTTGAAAAGAAGGGAAACTCTTCTGGGCCTCAGCCGCCATGTCCTGGGCCCAAATCTCAGCAGCACGCGCGGGCAGCAGCTGCGCCCGGCTGCGGAGCGGAGAGCCTTTCTGAGGAGGTCGCCAGGCGGGTGGCGGTGGCGGGTCAAGGCCTCCGCTGGCAGGGACGTGAGCCCTGCACGCTGCGTGTTTGAAGCCCAGTTCCTGGAGGCGCCGCCTTTTCCTTTCTGTGCAGATTCTTGCGACAGGGGCCTGTGGGCACCAGCGCGGTGAGTTCCACCAAAACCCCAGGGAGAGGCCTAAATCTGTCTGCGTTAGGGACGGAGCATTTCTCCTCAGGAAGTTGAAGAGCGAGTGCGTGTGTGCGTGCGTGTAGGGGGCTGGGGTAGGGTTAATTACATGTCGGAACTTGCCCGGGTCACCCGCCCCCAGGCTGAAACTGGACTCCCAGAAGCCGAGGCGGAGGGCCGAGTCCGCAGAGGAGCTGCTCCCTGCGCGGTGATTCTGGGTCTTTCGCTTCCGAGCCTCCCCTTGCTTGGGGGACAAGCTCAGCGCCTTAAAGAGACGTTTTCAAAGACCCCCCTACGTTCCTAAATTCAACCCACAATCTCTTGGGGGCTCTGGCCCTCCCAGAGGGCCTCCCCAGTGTGCTGTGAGGGGCTCGGCTGTGGCCACAACCCAGGGACCCGGCCCAGGGGTTGGCAGGAGACGCAGGCAGAGGCGGAGGCGGGGGCGGGGGGGGGGGTGGTACTGGGGAGACGGCCAGGCGCCGCTGCGGCGGGTTGGGGGAGAGCGGCCCGCTCGGCCCCGGAGGTTCGCTTCCCCGGTGGAGTTTTTTAGGAGTCCCCGTTGCTGTCAGTATTCAGACCCCTACTGCGAACGAAAGCCCTTTGGTCACTTCCTGTCCCCAGGAGCGGGGAAGCCCACCAGGGGCGGGCAGGTGGGTTCACAGACCCATAAAGTTCGGCTCCTTCGAAAAGTTCCAGCAAGGCCCGCCCGGGGCAGCTGTACCCGCAGGCAGCTTCCAGGAAGGTGCGGGTCGGCGGAACCCGTGGGCTGGGCCTGTGGCGGGTCAGGGGGCGCTGGAGGCTCTTCCGCCCGCTGCTGCAGCCGGACCATGTCAGCCTGCCGACTTGGGCCTGGCTGACGGCCTTAAGAAGCAGGGCCCAGGTCCCCACAGGCTTTACTTTCTGGCTCCTTGGGTCCCCCAGCCCAAGCTCCACCAGCGCTGGGGTGTCACTCCTGGGCAGGGGTGGGGGGGATTTACCCCATCGCAGGGCCTCCCTCGCCTCCCTTCCCACCCCCCAGGAAGCCGCCAAGAGGGCGCGGAAGGCCGGAAACGCGCGTCCCCAAGGCGCTGCGGGGACGAGCCCTGGAGGGACGGCGGCTCCGGCAGGAAACCACCGGCCGGCAGTCCTCCATCCCCGATCGAGGGACGCCTCCCGCCGCCCCGAGACCCCGAGGCCTGAGGCCCCGGCCCCGCGAGCCAGGTAAGTGCGCAGAGGCGCCCTGCACGCTTTGGGCTCCCTTGGGCAGGGGTTTCGCTGGAGCTGGGGAGGACCTCGGGCCTGTGCTCTCACTCGGCCTTCGCGAGAGAGTGAACTAGGTAGGCGAGGCGAGCCCCGGGGACCATGGGCGAGCCCGGGCCCCCCAAGCCCTGCTTGGCTGAGTCAGGGTCAAGGTCAGGGCCAGACCCCGCAGACAGGAGCCTTGGGGGGCGCCAGCTCGAGCCTCTCCCCCTACTTGCGACTGCGCTTTGGAAGGAAAGTCAACTGTTTGCAGTACAGGTGTGACCAGAAGTGGCCGCGGCACGGACGCGATAACATTGTGTGGCGAGGGCGGCCCGGGCCGCGCCGGAAATCGCGGCCAGCTGTGGGCGGAGAAGGGCCCCGGGGCCGCTCGGCTCTTCGCCTCCAGGCCGGGAGACCCGGGCCGCGGCCCGGGGCGGTGGGGACGCAGGGTTCCCTCCTCCGGCCGGCAGAGCGGGGAGGGCATCTCCTTCCTCCTTCCAGCCACTTCCTGGAAGCAGCGCGGGGCGGGAGGACCCCGAACGCCTCCATTCGCGCAAAAGTGAGTTCGCACCGCAGACGCCCGGCCCGGCCGCCCGGCTCTGAGGTGCGCGGCGGGTCCCCGGCCTTGCGGTGAGTCCCTGCCGGCTTGAGAGCAGGCTTCCTCCGCTGCTCTCCTGCGTCTACGGGGTGCCCCTGAGTGCCCGCCCCCGCTCTAGTGCGCCGCGGAGCTCCGAAGGCGCGCTCCGGCTGGTCAGAG
Organism: Eonycteris spelaea; assembly: GCA_003508835.1. Lineage (NCBI taxonomy): Eukaryota > Metazoa > Chordata > Mammalia > Chiroptera > Pteropodidae > Eonycteris > Eonycteris spelaea. Next base: position 37,925 of record PUFA01000142.1, on the reverse strand, counting down.
ACGCCCCGAGCCCAGCCCGGCCTCCTCCGCGCGCACTCCCGGGAGTCCGGGGCGGCGGATCCCTTCTGCAGGGGGACCCCGAGGGTCCGGAGCCTTGCGCTCGGCCGGGCCTGGGCTCGCTGGGAGCGGCGCTGGAGCGCAGCGTGGGGAGGGAGGGGAAAGGGGTTACGCTCCCAGGAGGAGAGCCGAGTGGCAAAGACGCTCGGACAGGGACCAGGAAAGCGCGTCTGTGCAGACGGCCTTGTTCGTCACCCTGTGCGGTTTAGTCCCTCCGACCCCGGCCTGCACGCGGGGGCCAGGGACGCGAACGCGGAGAGGCCCTGGGGAGCGCTCGGAGGTAGGGGCGCCGGGCGCGAGCGGGCGGGGGCCGGGCGGCCGGGCTTACCTGCCCACTGGCCTTTCCACGCGTGCGCCTTGGTGGACTTCATCCACGGGAAGGGCAGCTGCACGCGGCTGGGCTCCTCCAGGGCGCTTGGCTCGGCTCCGTCCGGGAAGGGCCCCACGGGAGGGAGGGGCAGCGCGAGCGGAGGGGGGTGGTGGTGGAGGTGCGCCACCGCGGGGTCGTCGCCGAGGGGCGGCACCTCGTACGGGGAGATGTCCGGCGGGCTGCCCTGCTCCAGCGCGCCCAGGCCGCCGGCGAACGCGGCGGCGGCGGCGGCGGCGGGGGCTGGCGGCCCATGTACAGGCACGCAGGGGGGCTGGCGCTGAAGTCCGGCGCCGCGCCCCGCTGGAACGCGCACGGGTCCTTGTAGAGCTGCGTGGCCGCGTAGTACGGCTCCTCGCCGTTCATGGCTGCCGCCCGGGCTCGGGCACCTGGAGCAGGGCGCAGGAGCCGGGGACTTGGAGCGGTGCGGCGCTCCCAGTGCCAGCGCCACCCCTGCTCGCTTTGACAGCTCTGCGCCGCTCAGCCAGAGTCCGCCGCCCGCCGGGACTCGCGGGCGGCCGCCGCGCCATAGGCTCTGCTGTGCCCCACGTGGCTCAGCCTGGGGCCACAATTGGCCTGGCTGACAGCCTTAAGAAGCCAGGCCCAGGTCCCCGAGAGCACCTGATCTGTTTCATTTTTTCTCTCTCAGCTGAGTTTACTCATCTCCGTCTGGGCAGTTGGCAGGGCTCCCCAAAGTGGGGCGCGCCTGGAAATCTTAGGACTCCTAGTCACTGAGAGAACCCGTTTCATCCTACTTCCCACTATTTTCCTTGTACGTTTGATAATGTACACAATAGAGTAGTTCACTCCTATAGCTCCTAAATATATATGTTGAGGTTGTACACTTAAACTTTTTAAAACTGTCAAACAAGTTTGCAGACCCCAGCGCCGCGTCTTAGACGCGGTTGTTTGTTTCTGCTTCACGTCTGAGACATGAAAGGATGTCGGCGAGCGCACACACAAAGAGCCAGCATTCCTCGTGTTTTTTATCTGATTTCTGCAGGGTGACTTCAGAAGCATTCACGGTGGCTTTTTAAATTTTTTTTTAAACCAACAGGTATTATTAGTTTTGGTTTGGGTAAATCAGGACTCGTTTGGCCAACGCAGAACGCAGTATCCTAATGAGGCCAGAGGGGAATGGAGGGGCGTCCCCTTTCGTGGCTGGGAGGCAGGGGCGGGGCGGCGGGGGGGCCCCGGAGTTTCCAGACCCTCGGTGGCTTGCCACGGATCCCGGCCCTGGCGGAGCCCTTCGCAGCGAGAACGTCAACACCCGCGTCCCGACTGGAATAAGGCAGGAGGGGGAGGGGTGGGGAGCGTTTAGAAAAGAAATAAAAGCTCTGCGTTTTTTGTTTTGTTTTATTTGGCTTTGTTTTGTTTTTGACAACGTCAGCCTTTGGGTTCCACCACTGGGGTAACTTCTGGGGTCCCTCCTTTAACAGGGCCGCTTTTTCGGATCCGAGGGTGCCCAGGAGGGACTATCTGCGAGTGGCTGTGGCACCCACACCCCCCTGGGGGGGCCTGTGTTTGACCGACGCCGCCACCCCTCTCGCCCTGGGCGTCCTGGGCGGCCTCGGACCAGGTTCTGCCGAAATGACCCCATTCCTCGGACCGCAACGTCGGGTTTTAGAACAACTGGTCATCTCTGCGACGAACAGCCTCAGCAGGACGCAGCGTCGACCACAAGGAGCCAGCAAGAGCGAAATCACTGCCACCTGACTCCTGCGCGACCGCCTGCAGCGCGCCCTCTCTCTCAGGTAGGTGTCCCCGTATTTGCTCCCAGTGGACATATTTGTGTTTGACGTGCGTGCGGGTTGAGCGCGCTTCTCTGACGCCGGGGTGGGGGGGGGTCTGGACTCGGCCGCGCGGTCCTCTCTGGCGAGATGCTCGGTCGCCTTCTCCTCCCGCGCGTAGGCGCGCGCCCGGCCTCCGGGCTGGTGACGCGCGCAGCTCGCGGGGGAAGCCCGGCGGGTGTGTGAGTGTGTGTGTGTGTGGGGGGGGGGAGTTTCGGCCATTTCTTCAGGGAAAAGGGCCACCTGTGGTCCTCGGAGGCCAGAGAGCGAGAGGCCGTGGGACCCGCGCCCTAATCTCTGCGCGCGTGCGTCAATGAGTCCATTGTTCGCCGCGGCCGCGGAGGACCCGACGCTATCGGCCGGGCGGGTGACTACATCGATTAGGAGCGCCGGGCTGGAGGGGGTCGCCGCGCCGCCGGGTGTTGACCCTCGGAGATAATCTGTCAAGTCGCCGCGGGTTGACTTGGAGACGCGGTTATGAGCGGGAGGCGAGCTCCGCTTGGGACAAAGATCGGCCACCTTTCCCCTCCCCCTCTGCTTCCTTCTCCCCCCTCCGCACCCCCCCTCACCCCCTCCGACTCCGGACTCGGTGGGCAGCCCGCCTCCCCTGCTCTCAGCCTCACCTGCCACCCTCGACCCAGAGTGTTTACTTTGCACTTCTCGCTAATTGCACATTTCTGTAAATTGGTCTCCGTTTCGACGCTTCATTTGCTCCCATTTAATATATTTTTTTTGCTCGGCCCTGCAGAAAGAAAAGAGGCGCTCAGCAGAAAGCAAGGCCGGCCGCCAGGCTCGTGGGCGAAAGCCCAGAATCGGGGCTGCGCCAAAAGGCGGGGAGCAGGGGCGCCGAAGGGGCCCAGCCGAGGTGCGCGCTCACTGTCACCAGTGGCACTTTCTGCCGCTCGGTGCCTAAAGAAATGACCCGGGAAGGTCAAACGGCCATTAGTGTTGTTATAACTGCCGGGTGGGAGAAAGCTAACAGGAGTTTTGGATGGGCTCATTATAATCGCATATCCATATATATTAAAAAAACAAAAAAACAAAAAACCCAAAAACCAAAAACCTCACCCCGCAGACCCGTCCCCTGGGCTTGTGTGTTGTCTCTCCCCTGTGCATGCAGCTCCCGGTATCATAAAATCGCCAAGTCCATTTGCAGGTGAAATGCGTTTCCGCTCCGCGTCCCCGCTGACGCCTGCGTCCCACTCGCCTCCCACAGGCCCCGAGCGATATGGGGCCATTAGGAGAGCGCCTTGCCGAGCCATTTAACAGCAGCTCTTATGGATAAATAAACAAGAAAGGCTGTAAACCAATTATAGTGTGGACAGTGAAAAAGTCGTTTATTAGCAGGACGTCCTGATAGCCCTCGCCTGCGTTGTCCCCACCGCCCCTTGCTGGGCCCCACCTGCGTCCTGGAGAACGCGGGTCACCTCGCTCCCCGGTGAGTGGCCGAGTCTTCCTCGGTGGCTTCGCGAGCACGCCAAGGGCTGAATTTGGCTTGATGATAAAAATTTCTAAGCCGTCCTTTCCCATTATAAAAAACAAAACAAAACAAAACGGGAATCCTCACCTAACTCTAAGGAAGTGTCACAACGAATTAATTAGAGCACATTTGTTTTGATAACGAATTCGCCGTTAAAAATCAAAATTAAATTATGTGCCGTATTGAAACACGAAAGCGAATGGTGTGATTGATGTAATGCAACTATTCCTCGCATAATTTACGTCGCATTTCGGGTCCTTCGTCCTTCCTCCCCGCCAGAAGCAGGCGGGGTGTTTTTCCCCAGGGTGGACCATCCTTCGCTGTTTCTACTGTGGGATTTCCTCAAGGTCTGGTACCCAGGTCTGAGGCAGGCCGAGGAAACCTCTCTCAGGAAAAAGGGCCTCTGGCTTTAAAGAAAAGGTTCTCCGTCGACTTCTAGGGCAAAACAGTACGTGGAGAGTGGAAATTATTCTCCGGAAAATTCGACCAGCCCTGCCCCCCCCCCCCACCATCTTATAGCTAAATACAGCCTCGGTGTCTAATTTAAGTGGGCACTTGTCTTGTTTTCTAGCTCACCCGCTCTCTGTAGTGTGAGAGAAAAGGGGAGACTCCGCGCACCCCAGGACTGTGTTCTACTCACTTGACCCACCCCCGTGCATCCTCCCCAGGCATGGGACCCCCAGCCCGCCATTTACTCCAGTTTAATCCTTCTGTGGCCCACAGGTTACTTTGCATCTGAAGGTGTGGACAGAAGCAGTGGCTCTGAGCCCCCCCCCCGCGGGCCCCTCCTCCGGCATCCCTTTGGCCTGCTGTCTATCACACGGGCTCCCTTTTCTGCTCCTCAGCCAGATTCGCGGTCACCAGAATTCCCAGCCCTGGCATTTCCCACTCCCACCTTGGTCCTGGGTAACCGGCTCCTCGCTTCCACTCACATCTCCTTTCTCTGCCTTCCAGGCCCCTCCCTCCCGTCACCGCTTCCTGTGACTAATCTTTTGTTCTCCTGGGAAACCTTTCTTACCTTGGCTTCCAGCGGAAGCCAGAGGAAGGCTGGATCCACACGCCCAGGTCAGGCCAGCCGCCTTTCTGAAACCATCCTGCATTTCACGTGTGGATTCTTAGTTGGCAGGATGAATATTTTCAACAGTTTTTTTTTTTCCATGAAACATCTCTCGAGCCCTTCCTGTGTGCCTGTCCACAATCTGTTGGAGGGAGAGAAACCCACTAGTAGAAATATGTTGTGGCGTAATGGATGAGAGAAAGCTCTTGGGAGCTCTTGGAAGAGAAAGCCCCTCTTCCAAACCGGTCTTTGCCCTGTGCAAGCTGTGTGTCCCTGGCAAGCTCAGCTAAGCCTCCCCGTCCTCATTTGTAAAGTGGACCCGTAAGGCAGACCCACTGCATACAGTAATAATAGCACACACGTGGGGCCAGGCTCTGCTGCAAGCATGTGACCACGTTAATCCTCACTAAACCCCATGGGGTAGACACTCTTGCTCCCATTTTTCTGGGGAGGAAGCCGAGGCATAGAGAAGATGTGAGGTGGCTTGCCCAGATCACGTGGCCGGTAAGTGGCAGGGTCTAGATCCAAGCGGAGGAGGTCTGTCTGGCTTTAGGGTCTGTTCTGTTGGGTGTGACACTCTGCTATCTTGCCTATGTAGCGGACAAACAAGAAATAGTTTTTGCTTCTGTGAGAATCACTGAGACAAAATGTCTAATGTTCCTGGCACTCTGTAGGCGCTCAGTAAGTGGTCATGTGTTTCTTTCTGCCTTAGCATAGCTTTCAATGCACCTATGAGCATTTAACTAGTGGTCATCACTGCATCCAAAAGAGTTGCCGAGCTGTTAGCACGAGCCACGTGCAAGGACATTCCCAGATGAGTAAACTTTGGAGGAGCACTGACAGGAAGCAATGGATGAAGGTATCCCTGCGTTTTAGGGGAATATGCCCCAAAGCGCTTAAAGGGGTGGGGGCGGCTGGGCGGCATCTCTCCAGCCCACCCTCCACACACTGCAGAGAGAGAAAGAGGTCCGGGGGCTTCTCCTTCCCCACACCCAGGAAAGCCTGAAAGAAAGACCAGAAGCGGCAAACTAATCACGTCCCCGTTGGGATCAGCTATCTGCGCAGGGGTAGAATCCAGGTGTGAATCCAGGTGTGAGCCTGTCCTACGGCGGAGGCCACTCCTGCTTCATCTCCACGGTCCTTCCACTTCCAGGTGGAAGATGAAGCTGTTATCATAAGTGCAGAGGAAACCCTCAGATGGCTCAGGAGAGAAGGGACCGATTCTGGTGTCCAGCTGGAGCAGGGCTGGGCTCCTGCTCCATTCCTGTGTCCTCTGGGCGGGGACAGTGGTCACAGCCACCCCGGTTTTCTTTGTGAAGATGCAGAAACACCCTCGTCACAGTGATTCCTCTGCACGTCCCCACATCCACCTTTAGGCGAGTCCCACAAAGGTGTGGACTCCTCCTGATCAGCGAAATAACCTGGATTCACAGGGTAGTGTGATTCATGAACCGCGTGTATCAGAGACACCGGATGCTTGTGGCGAGCACTGTGTAGGACAGACAAATATCAAATTGCGATGCTTGAAATGTATAGAATCTTGCATACCAATTATACCACTCAAAAAATCACTGGGATGCTTATAACATGCAAATTTCTGAGCTCAATCCTGTACCTTCCGAAAAACCATGGGTGGGTGTGGTGGAACCTGGCAACCTGCATTTCAGACACACCCAAGGCCATTCTTATGCACCCTACGCATCGAAAATAAGAACAGCAATAGCATCACGTTTAAACGATAATCTGTTTGATATATGGAGACTCATAGATACTCTTAGAAAACAAGCATGAAGTATGGGCCTTCCAATCAAAACAAACTTGTCCGAACGTTGTAGAAAAATACCTAGGTCAGTGCAGAAAGCATGTTTTTTTCTCTCTCTCTCTCTCTCTCTTTTCACCCATCCCCCACCCCCACCCCTATGACAACCAATAGCTTGTTCTCTGTGTCTATAGGTTTGTTTCTGTTTTGTTTGTTCATTCGTTCATGTGTTTTTAAACTCCGCCTATAAGGAAAACCGTATACTATTTATCTTTCTAGGACTCATTTCACTTAGCATAATACCCTCTAGGTCCGTCTGTGGCGTTGCCAATGTCAAGATTTCATCCTTATTTACTGCTAACACTCCATCGTGAGCCTGGACCACACCTCCTCTCTCTCCACGCATCTCTCGATGGCCACCTACCTCGGTCGCTTCCATTCGGTGGCTACTGCAGTTAATGCTTAGTGAACGTGGGGGTGCATCTAGATTTTTGAGTCAATGTTTTTGTTTTCAGATGAATTCTCAGAAGAAGTCCCTTGCTGGGTCACATGACAGCTCTGTGTTTCGTTTTTTTGAGGAACCTCCATACCGTTTTCCATAGTAGCTGCAACAATTCACAGTCCCACCAACAGTGTACCAGGGTTTCATATTCTCCACGTCCTCGCCAGCATTTATTTTATTTATTTATTTATTTTTTTAAATGATGGTCTGTCTGACCGGTGTCAGGTAGTGTCTCACTGTGATTTTAATCTGCATTTCCTGGTTGATTAGTGATGCTGAACATCTTTTCATACATCTGTTGGGCCTCTGTATGTCCTCTTTAGAGAAATATCTTTTCAGACCCTCTGCCATTATGTAATTGGATTTTTTTTTTTTTGGTGTTAAGTTGCACGATTTCTTTATGTAGTTTAGATATGAACCCATTACTGAATGTATCATTTGTGAATATCTTCTCCTGTTTAGGAGGCTGCCTTTTCATTTTGTTGATGGTTTCCTTTGCTGTGCAAAAACTTTTTAGTCTGATGTCTCATTTGTTTATTTTTGCTTTCGCTGCCCTCGCCTGAGGAGACACATCTAAAAATATTGCTAAGACTGATGTAAAAAAGTTAACCAGCTCTGTTTTCTTCCAGGAGTTTTATGGTGTCGGGTATTACATTTACGTCTTTCATCTGTTTTGAGTTTGACTTTGTATAAGGGGTCAGAAAGTGGTCCAATTTTATTTTTTGCGTGTATCGGTTCAGTTTTCCTGATACCAATTATTGAAGAGCCCGTCTTTGCCTCTTCTGTGGTGCATTAATTGAGCTCATAAGCGAGGATTTATTTCTGGGATCTACTCTATTCCGCTGATCTAAGTGTCTGTTTTTATACCAGTACCATGTTGCTTTGATTCTTATAGCTACGTAGTACAGTTTGACATCCGGACCTGTGATATCTCCCACTTTATTCTTTCTCAAGATTTCTTTGGCTATTTGGGGACTTTTGTGATTCCGTACAAATTTTAGCATTAGTCGTTCTAGTTCTGAGAAGAATGTCGTTAGTATTTTCTTAGGGATTGCATTGAACCTGTAGAATGCTTTAGGTAATAAAGACATTTTAATGACATGAATCCTTCCAATCCACGAGCATGGTATCCTTCCATTTATTTAAATCTCGTTTGATTTCTTTCATCAATGCCTTACAGTTTTCAGAGTACAAGTCTTTCTTGTCTTTGGTTAAATTCATTCCTAGGTAATGTATGCTTTTTTGATGTAATCGTAAATGGGATCGTTTTCTTAATATCTACTTCTGATTGTTCATTATTGGCATATAGAAATGCAACAGATTTCTGTATATCGATTTCGCGTTCTCCAACCTCACTGAATTCATTTATTAGTTCTAAGAGTCTTTTTTTTTTTTTTTTTTGGTGGAGTCTATAAAGCATGTTATTTGAATCTCTACATGGGCAAAACACAGGTAAATCCTGAACGTTTTCACAGACTTTGCTTTCTCTCTGACGTATCCATTCTTGATGCGATGGAGGAACTAGAACGGTGGGGCCTCCCTTGGTGATCGTGCTCACTCCCAACGAGCCCTTTCAGAAACAGCAGGACTCTCCCTGGGGTGTGGAAGCGGCTCCAGTGTGGGCCCAGGATCTCCAGCCACAGTAGCTAACACATCAGGGCAAATAAAGCGGGGCAATAAAACCAAGGCAAATTGATTCATCTCCAGGCAGGACCATTAACCTGTGTCTTAATGCCACATTCTGTCTCCACTGAACATGGCCAAATAGCTTCCTTTAAAGGTAAGTGAATTTTATATAATTTGCAGCTAATTCCATTTAATTCCGCCCACATGAGCATGTGATAAGGGAATGTTCAACTGGTTAACAACCACAGGCTAAAAGGAGCATTCGGGAGGGGGCCGATATTTGATTTTCAAGCGCTGTGGCTCAGGGCTGAGAAGTCCAGAGACTAGGAGCGTGCTGGTTCCTTGGTTATTTGCTTTCTGTTCTCCTTGTTTCTGAGTAAAGGGCAGCAAGACAACACTGGGATCCCATCTGTCACAATGAGGCCTGTTACAACCACCACCACTACTCTTTTTTATAAAATCCTTCTCGGTCTGACAAACTCTCTTTGGACTGCAGGGAATCAGGAAGAGTAAAAATAATAGAATCAATAACAACTTTGTTATCTAGTAACTTAAACAGCCCTTGCCTGCTGGGATGGCAGAACAGGCTTTCTTATCTTGGAAACAGGAAAACTTTCTGGATAGTAAACTTTTTTTTTTTTTCCCCCACAAAACGTTTCTAACTGGGTTAGGTTCCTTAGAGAAAGTGCCTAAGGTAAGAATTATGCCAAATTCTAATCACTTAGACACAGTATTTTAAAACATGGGAAAGAATTTGGGTCTTTAAGGCTAATACATATTATTTCTTATTTTTGTTTTCTGGAACTTCGACGGTTGCACAATGGTTTGAATATTGAACGCCTGAAGTGGGAAATTTTCATTTGAAGGGCTGGATCATCTGGGCAACCTGATTTTCCTTCCTATCTCAGGACTTGCCCCACACCGAAAGGTCTTCCAAGACCTTCCATCATTCACGCCTGAGTCTTCAGTGCCAGGAAATGCTCTCTCTCCTGAAAAATCTTTCTGAAAACGCAGCAGGGAGTGGGCCTGGTTTGATAGGGACATTCCACGTTTATTTCTTTGCATGCGAACGCTGATGACTCAGTTCAAGAGTCATGAGCTGACCCGTATCTTGGTTTGAGGACAGCATCTCTACCACAAGGCAGGTGTTCATCACCGCAAGTAACTAGATGATACGCTGCCCCGATTCGTTTAGATAACTGAAGGGGAAGTAGAAACTGAGGAGCTTAAAAATTCAGGTTACTCTGTCTTTACTGCTCCAGATCACACCCACGTTTGTGGTATGCTCATCTTCCAATCCTTTTACAGTTCATTGTTCCTTTAACACCTTATGTAGGATGTCCTTAAAGTCTGAATAGAGGTGACCATAGATGATATTTTGTATTTTCTGTATATAAAAAAATTGATATTTTCTATACATCCTAGATTTTGTGGCCAACGTATAGGTAAACTTGCCTAATTTCCACTGGTTTTCTTGGGGAAGAGGCACACGCGGACGTCGAATTCAGTTTAGAGGAAGAAAGTACATGTTTTTCTCTTTTTGCTCATGCTCTATTGTAAAATATAATCAATCAGCGTCGTCTGCTTCATTTGCAAAGCAATTTATTAGACTCTGCCAACATGGTCACAGGCAAACCTTGAAGTTTCTAAAAGTTGGAGTCAGAGATTGCCACGGATCCAGATAAATAGCAGTGTTTTCTTACCTTCCCAGCAAATCGTGACAAGTGATAACAAAAAAGGCAAACAGAAGTTTCTAACCCTTAGCCTGGTGTTATCTGTCTCCTGGCCTGTAATTACACAGAATTTGGAGTTTTCTCAAGAGAGTGGAGTGACACTATTTACCTTTTTGTATTTATATGACCGGTAGCCAAACTTACATACAATAACTAGAGAAATTCAGTAAGGAAAAGTGCTTGCAGGAAACGTTCAAATTTCCCCTTTTTTCTCCAGCTGCATTTCCTCATGAACCTATTCTCTCCAAGCCTCAGGGCCATTTTTTGGAGAGAATACCGATCTCGTTCCATCTCTAGTATTTGTAATATTCTAGGACTTTGGTTCTTATCTGAGGAGAGAGAAATGAACTGGTGATGGTTTATGTGCATTTCAGCTGAAAAAAAAAAAGAATTTAACGAAGTCGAGTTATGTTTCAGAGCTTTTTCGAAAGGGTGGTGGAATGATCTTGAAAAGGAATAAACAGGCACAGTTCCTCATTCCTCCACTCATTCAGGCTTCCTTTTCTCAACACTGTCCTTGAGGAGACTCGATTTTGTTGAACTTCTAAGCAAATCACTAATTATGGCAACAGACGCCACCAGCACCTTAGCAACCACTTTGTGGGCAACCCACATGTCTACCAAGTTCCTAGGTTTTCCACACATTTCATCTCCTCTCTCTCACCCTCTCCATCCCTATGGAGTCTTGAAGCATGGTTCCACTCAGAGGAGTCACATAGTTTTTCCTCATTTGATGCCTGAGAGGAAGACAGGGCACTAAAAACTCGGGATACTAACCCCGGAGCTCTGACTTGGGGGGTTTAGTTAAGTAGCTGTTGGAGGCTGTCATGAACGCAGTGGATCACCTCCCCAGAAAAACACACCCGCGTGTCAGCACACGTACTTCTCCATGGGGTTTCAGGAACTTCGTAGCCCCCTGCCGCCCCAGCCCACCCAGGGGGACATCCTTCACAAGGCCAAGTTTGCCCGGATCCCATCCAAACCCGACACGAGCTTCTCATCTCCGCTGCCGGTGTTCAGGTCGATGGCACTTTGCACTCACCGGAACGCTGCAGAATTCGCTTCCTTGTAAATATTCCCGATGATCCCTGTTTGTTTTTTTTGATCAGCTTACTCATGCCGTGTGCAGAGAATTCATACATCGGGTCATTATTCCTAAAATTTCTGGCCGTAGATACCTGCTCCACAAGTATAATAAACATAATGAAATGAAACGGTGAGTTTGCAAAAGGTGAAATTATAATTCTAAGACTTATTAGAAATGCATAGACTTCAAGGTGCACTGAACTGTGACATTGATGTGTTGCCGTAAATGGTAATTCGGCTTAAGATTGTTCCTCTCTTCCTCCCTTCAATCATTCTCGTCTAGGTATCTCCTCTGCCTCAGGCACTGTGGCAGGCTCTGGGGATGTAACAGAACGAGACATAATCTTCTAGTAGTGGGAGGACAGTGAGCCCATAAACACCACCCCCCAAAGAACTCCAGGTGCCTTAAACTGTGGTTCTACCACCTCTTACTGGAAGCCGGTGAACATGGTGCTCCTATAGACATGATCTGGCTTTTCTTTGTGGTCCAAGTCTCAGTTATTTCCTAAAAGCAGATGGGATCCGGCCTGGCGTCATCACGCGTTAGCAGTTTAACGTTGGACTTCCAGCTGACCGGCGTTTCAAATTTTCCATCCACCGAACGGCAGCTTGGGGCTAGACTGTCTGGGTTGAATCCCACATCACTCCTCATGAGTTGTATGACCTCGAGTAAGTTCCTTGACCCCTCTGTACCTCAGTTCCCGCTTCTGAGAATGGAGATAATGATAATACCATGTAGAGCTGTATTCCGTGATTAATAATATGTGGAAGATGCTCAGAAAGAATGCATATGTGGAGTGCCTAGATCTTCCTTCCTTCCTTCCTTCCTTCCTTCCTTCCTTCCTTCCTTCCTTCCTTCCTTCCTTCCCTCATATTCAACAATTATCTATGGAATGCCTGCTCTGTGCCACACACTGTGCTGTGTGTAGAGGAAGCCATAGTACAGAGAGAACCTCTCCTTTAAAAACCCCTCTAGTCTAGTAGGAGAGTCAGACAACTGGGGAGGACATTTAAATGCAGCAAGATGATTTCTGTCATAGAGACAAATGTAGGGGGTGACGGAACACCATAGGTCATGCTGGAGACAAAGGTAAGTTGTGTGATGAGAACACAACTAAGCACCCCAATCTAAGGGCGCTTTCCTTCCTGCTTCATTAATTCCCTAGCTAAGGCACACAGCCTCAGCTCCTTCAGGTTTTTGTTGTTTTTTTTTTTTTGGTTTTTAGATATTAAAAGACTTAATCATGTTAACAAAACATGGAACATACAATTTACCATCTTCGTCACCTCAGCACCTGCAAAATGGAAGCTCCTTTCTCGTTACACAGCCCCTCATTGTGCCCCCACTCCCCACTGCCAACCCCGGCCTCTGGCGACTGCCCCACCGTGCTCCTATACCTTCCACGCATGTCCTCTGTCATGTTAATCCCTCAGTGTTTCATCATTAGAGTTCCCGTCGGCAGAATATTGTCTTCCATCGTGGGTTCCCCCTGGCTAGAGACTTCCTCTAAAAATCACTCCGCCTTTCCCCCTTCCCATTGCTGCTGCCATTTTCTGGAATTCTACGAATGCGTGAACTTTGTGTCTTCTAGAAAAGAAGTCGCTGCAAATTGGGCAATATTCTAGGAACAGGCTTGGGAACTGCCGGGCTGACGGTGGTGTTGATTGACTGAGTGCTCACCTCTGCGGGTACAAAGATACAAAGGCAGTGGAAGGTTGCAGAAAAGACCCGTTCCACATAAGTTATAAGAAAACAAGGGTGTGAGGGAGCACACACACGTACACATACGCACGTCTTCGAGGTATTTATTTGCGTGCCCAGCCGTGCGCATCAAGTACATCTACCGGGACTAAAGCAATGCTTTAGGAAGATGGATATGACAACATGGCGCATGGACCAGAATGCGAGAGACTGAAGTAGTTAGACAAGTTCAGAAATAGCAGAAGAGCAGTGGAGGTAGAAGCATGCTGGAAATGGAGAAAGAGGGAAAGATCCAGAATTTAACAGGATTTGGTGACCTGTTGGATAAGAAGTCAAGGAAGGGGTGTGGGAGGTGGGGACGATATTTGTGGAGTGTTGACTTTGAGCCAGGTCCTGGGCTGGACCCTCTGCCCACAGGATCTCATTTACACCTCACCTGTTCCTCCGAGTTAAGTATCGTTATCCCTGTCTCCCCAGAGGGTCAGAAAGGTTGATTTGCTTGCCCGGAGTTGCCTGATTAGCAGTGGGTTGAGTCATATATTCACACAGAATCCGACTCCGACACCTGTGTTCCTTATCACTGAAAAGAGGGTGCGGATAGAGTTATCAGAGAAAGCGAATGGCTGGTCCTCTTTGACTATGCTGAGTTTGGGATGAAGACAGGCCACAAAATTCAAGAGGCATTTGGAGGTGAAGGACTGGGGGTGTGCATAGCTAGAGACCTAAGTGCCGACTGTCTTCTTGAAAGATTGAATATTAAAAGGAAAGAGAACCCTGGATAAATTCTTGAGGACATCCCCCACGTAGGGGACAGGGATGACAGAGGGGAATCGGTACAGTCGGGAGAGGAAAGTTCATGGGACTGATTTGGCAGAAAACAGGTGCGCGTCAGTATGGACAAGTGAGACAAGACGGTGGTTTTCGGGCTGCCGATCGTGATTCGGGAAAGTCATTTCCGAGTCCTGAGTGAACCTGCCTAGTCTCTCGCAAGGACCATGGTTTATCTAATGCTCCTGACTTCTGTTTTATATCCAGATGTGCTAGGCTCCCAATTCCTGTCCACTCATCCTCCTACCCAGTTCTCGAATGGCCTTTCCTTGGTACCCTTGGCCACTGCTTTAGTGAGGACCGAGTCTCGTCTGGGCTATTGAAACAAGTGTCCATCTAAGGCTTCCAGCTGTCTGTTTCTTTACTACGTGTGTATTTTACCACTAGACTTATTTTTCTTACAATGTGAGTTTTATAATTTTCTCAAGCGAAACATCTATTTTCCACCAAGCATCTATTGGCTAAGGAGTAAAGTCAAACTCCTTAGCAAAGCCCAAGGAGTCCTTCGATTGGGTACCAACCCTGTCTTCAAACTGCCTTTCTCACTAAGCACCAAATACTCCAGACAAACAGCCCAGGAACTGCTCACAGCATCATAGCTACCTTCTGGATCTCCCGTGATGATCCTGCCAAACCTCTGTTTATCCTTCAAAGGTCAACAGAATGGAAAGTAGCATAGGAAGGGGAGGGGATGAAGCCAAAAATGGAATTAGATTCAAATTCAAAACCAAGGGATGGGCGCCTGTGATCCACGCCAGTAAGAGAAATACATAAGCAGAGCCATTATTATTATTTTTGCCTTTCTTGTTAGATTTCTCAGGTTCTATCCACTGCTGGGATGTTGATGTCCACAGAAGAGTTTTCCCTGTGTTTTCCTTGTCCCCTTATCTGAGAAAAACAGCTTCTTGCCATGAGCAGTTGTCCTCTTCATCCTTTGCTCAGGCCTTTGTTTGCAAGGTGAGCGCCCTTGGCATCCTCTGAACCTGAGGGCGTGTCCTGGAGGCCTGCGTGGTGAGCAGGCAGCTCTCACGCTGGGCCGTCTCCCAGAGCCCGGCTCGGGAGCCAGAGGTGATCAGCGCACGTGCTATGCCGATGGCATTGAACGTGAAAACCTCGAGAAAACCGAAAAGCTGAAATGGTGCATTGCGTGGAGAGCCAGGAGATCTGCATTTTAGACATCTCCCTGCTGCTCGGGGGCTGCGGTGTAAGGAGGCAGATGGTGACAGTGAGTGGACCTGGAGATGGCATCTGCGGGACCCGCCATTAGCAAGACATCTGATGAGAGACTCTCCCAGCGCCTGCAGAAAGTATGTGAAACTCAAGAATTGGGTGACCTTCATGACGAGAGGCATTACTACGGTAGAAGCTTTGCTAAAACGAGTCTCCTAGGGTTACAGAGCTACCTTACTCAATCGCCTTCTGGCACCTGAATGCACGTGTGGACCGAAGCTGTGTTTTCGACGTTAGGCCGAGTTTGCGTAGGATGATAACATATTGATCCCAACGGTGATATGTCTGAAACCCAGGGATGCTGAGGCCGCCTGCACCCGCCAGAAGCCAGGAGAGGCATCACGTGACTTCTCCCTCACAGCCTCCGGAAGGAACCGCCCCTGCTGACACCTTGCCGAGACTCGCAAACTGTGAGGGGATGTACTTCTGTTGTTCTAAGCCACCGAGTCTGTGGGAATCGGTTATGGCAGCCGAGGAAATAAACAGAGACAAAGCTTGTTTTCCTTACCCATGAAATGACAGTACGAACAAGACCTCATGGGGTTGGCATGAGGCGCAAAAGAGAAATTGTTTATGGAGGCACATTGATGTAATTTCTATCCTTTTACTGTTCTTGGTTCCCTTTCGAGTAAAAAAATTATTTTCCAAATCAGATGATTTATCTCATCACTCTTCCCTCCTTCACTCTTAGCCCCAGAGATGAGAGAAAACAACAAAAACAAAAACAAAACACAAACAAAATCACTTGCCCATGCAGCGGTAGCTAGGTCGGTTTTTGGCCACAAGTAAGATAGTTTTGCACCTCCGCTGCCTGGAAAATTCTGCTCCCAGGTGGATAAATAAGTTCCCACGACAGCTTCACAAGACGGCTGCCCAGATGCTGCCCACAGCCTGGCATTCATTTCCGTAGGTCGGTGCTGTGGTTCCGGGGCGCCCTTCACGAGCGCCTGTGAGCCCTTTCTCCTACTGGGAAGACGCATTCAAGAATCTTAATGTTTAGACCCAGAAGGGCTAAAACCCATGACACCCAGAACATTCCTGGGGTTCCAGAGCTGTCTTAAGACACCACCGCCCGGCATTCTGAATGCAACGTCAGAGATGTCACGTTACACGGATTTTTAAATTCTCCTTTTCCCTAACGTTTATTTTGCATCGTTTTTGGAAGCCGCCGAGTGTTTCGCGTCCTGTGCTGCTGTTCGACCTCAGCGCTCGGTGCGCATGGCCTGGTCGAGGCCCGGCCTTCTCCTCCTGCCTGGTTCGTGGGAGTGTGTGCGGCTCGGCGCCCACGCCGGGCGCGCCACCAGACTGGGGTCTAGAGCAACCAGTGTGTGACCCAGATGTGGTGCCTCAGACCCCGCGGGGGGTAGGGGGAGGGACACAGGACACACGCCGGCGAGTTCCGTGTGCGACCACCTCCTACTTCACAGGGACGAGGAGGAAAGAGCAGTCTGTAGGATTCTGCCACCAGGTTGTTCGGTCACATGACTTAGCTGCACAGTGAACCTGATCTGTTCTGAGTGGGGAGAGGGAGGGCCAGTGCAGGGCGCTATGGGCCAGGGGTCCCCAACCCGGGCCGCAGACATGTGTGGGTCACTGGTCTGTTAGGAACCCGCCTGCCCAGCAGGAGGTGAGCGGCAGGTGAGCGAGCAAAGCTTCATCTGCATCTGCAGCCGCCCCCCAGGGCCGGCATCCCCGCCTCAGCTCCGCCTCAGGTCCCCAGCACTAGGTTCTCATAGGAGCCCCGGTCCCTGGTGCCACAAAGGTCGGGGACCGTGGCGACTGAATGTTTGTCCTCCCAACGTTCGTATGTTGAAATCCTAACCCTCCATGTGAGGGCATTATGAGGTGGGGTTTGGGGAAAATCCTGAGGCCACGAGGGTGGAGCCCTCACGAATGGGAATTGTCCCCCTTGTCACAGAGACTTCAGAGAGCTTCTTTGCCTCTTCTGTGCTGTGAGAACACAGGTAGGAGATAGTCAGTCGTCTCTGAACCAAGAAGTGAGCTCTCACCAGACATAAAACCTGCCGGCGCCTAGATCTCTGTCCAGGCTCCAGAGCCGTGAGCAGCCGACTGTGGGGGTGTAGAAGTCACAGAAGTCACCCCGTCTGCTGACTGCGGCGTGTAGAAGCCACCCCGTCCGTGGTCTTCTGTTAGGGCCGGCCGGGGAGCTGAGGCTGGGGCTGGGGCTGGGGGCGCAGGGACCAGCCCGAGGAGCGCGACGATTCAGTGCTTCTGTCCGTGAAATCGCTCAGGGTCCCGCGAATGGCGCTGAGGCCCTTCTGCACCATCCTGTACGGACCCCACAAACGGAAAAGCCACGTCTTTGCGGTTCCGTTTCCTCAGCCTTTAGCATGCAGCAGGTGCACAACAAGCGTCAATGGATGCTCCCTCCCTCCCTCCCTCCCTCCCTCCTTCCCTGCTCCTCATCTCCACAGCCTCTGTGTGTCAGTCGCTATGGTGCCAAGTCCTGGGGATTTGAAGATTTGAACGTGGATTACGTATACCGACTGCTGTTGGTTGTTTCATTGTTTTGGAAAATTCTCGTAAAAACATAGATTCGCTTACTGATTAGGCTCAGAGGCCTGAAAGGAAGGAAAACCAGTGAAGGAATGGGTTGCACCTGAAGGTCCCTCCGGGCTTCAGGTGGGTGGGGCGGCTGGCTGGGAGAGGGAGAGAGAAGCAGGAAACAGGTTTCCTAGCCATTGATTTTTGCGCCCCCCGCCCCCACCCCACATCAATACATCCTTCACAGGGCTGGTTAATCATCAATTCTCATGAGAAAGCAAGGCCGCCTGACTCGTTTCAGAGCTCTGGCACACAGGCAGGCCCTGCATGACGTGCCTTTTGCTGAATCGAATGGCTTGTGCGCGGCTTCTCCGTGTTCTGCGTGCCTTCGAAGAGTGCGAGCAAACGATGGTGTGTTTTCAGTTTACCATCTTTTTGGGGGGCTTGGTGATTTTCTTCCCTCTCTTTTTCCTGCCTTTAAAAAGTCGATAAAAAAAGTAACATTTTCCATTTCCTTACATACATGACTGGAAATTATAGGTTAAATAGCGAGCGGTTCTTTTAATAATTCTCTTAAAAATTTTTTCAGCATCAATTGTGACTGTCAATTTTCAAACAAAGTCTGAAGTTTTCTAAGGCTACTTTCTTCCTCAGAACAAGACAGGGACAGTATTATGCTTTATTCATTAAACCACCCACTGTATTCCTTTCTACTTTTATCCCAGATTTAGGTCTCTCGGTGGTTAATAAATGTTTAATTGAATATATCAACACATTTTATTCATTTCCAGTCTCACTTTCTTGAGTCTTCATCCTTCTCTCTGAGATTACTTTTTTCTTCAGATGATACTCTTCTTTCTTTCTTTCTTCTTTCTTTCTTTCTTTCTTTCTTTCTTTCTTTCCTTTCTCCTTCCTTCCTTCCTTCCTTCCTTCCTTCCTTCCTTCCTTCCTTCCTTCCATCCATCCATCCATCCTTTCTTTCTTCTTCTCTCTCTCTGACTGTTGATTCTTTCTGTTTTTGTAGCATTTCTAAAATTCTATTTTTCAATCACAGTTGACATTCAATACTATTTTATATTATTTTCAGATGTACAGCATGGTGCTTAGACATTTGTGTAACTTACAAAGTGATTCCCCCTCCCCCTACAAGTCTGGTGCCCACCGATACCACACATAGTTATTACAATATTACTGACTGTATTCCCCATGCTGCGCTTTACATCCCCATGACGATTTTGTAACTACCAGTTTGTACTTCTTCATCCCTTCCCCTTTTTCACCCCCCCCCAACCCGCTTCCATCTGGCAGCCATCAGTTTGTTCTCTGTATCTATGAGTCTGTTTCTGTTTTGTTTGTTCATTTATTTCGTTCTTCACATTCCACATGTAGTGAGATCACATGGTATTTGTGTTTCTCTGTCTGACTTGTTTCGCTTAACACGGTATCCTCTAGGTCCATCGATGTTGTTGTAAATGGTAAGGTTTCATTCTTTTTTATGGCTGAGTAATATTCCATTGTATATATGTATTGCATCTTAGTTATTGTAGATAATGCTGCAATGAACACAGGGGTCAGATGATATTCTTTCAAAGATGGTATTGGCAGGTAAATAATCTCAGTCTTGCATATTTAAAAGCGTTTTGATTTTTCCTTCACGAGAATGGTGCTGGACAGCCTTTGTTTGCCTCTCCAAGCCCACTCTCTGCTCTCCTCCATTCTGCTCCCAGCTCTGGGGGACCACCTGTCTGGACCGCATCACTGTGCTCTTTGAATCCCTCCCTGGAAGGTGGGTTTAGTCAGTTAGAGGCCCTCACAGGAAATTAGACCTGTGGTCCAGACAAGGTAGTGTAGACTCATTTCTCTCTGTTTCTTCCCATTTGTAAGGACAACTTGAAACTCTGGAAACAACAGAAGAGAAACCAAAGAACAGTTCTGGAAGGTGGAAAGAGGGTGGACTGGTTGGGGGCCCTGGAGAGGAGGAACTACGTAGTGGTGAGGCGTCTTACAACTGCCCAACCAACAGAAACACGTGACCGAGGCCGGCCGTTTCCCGACGACCTGTAACCTAGCAACAGAATGCAGCTGGGCGGGGCTCATCTCCTCTCCCGGACCAAACCGGAGATCCGCTGACAGTACCACGCGAACCCAGCAGCATCAGCAAGTGGGATAATTCGGGAAACCCACCCACTGGCAGTCAGTGGCGGAGGGACACTCCGCTGCCAGGCCAGAGAGCCCTCTCCTCCAATGTGAGATATCAGGGGGCAGGATGACACTGGCTAGGCAGTTCCCCCTACAACGAGCGGTGGCTTGGGGCCTGAGACTCCCCTCTTCCACCTAAAGGTGCCGGGTGGCCAGGCCTCTGGAAGCTCCTTGTGCCCCATTAGGCAGCACATGTGGGGACAAGTGGAAGCTCCAGTTGCACCAGATAAACCAAGCAGACCAAAATGACACTAAAAGTTAAATTGTCATTAGACCCAGAGTCCACAGAATTAGCCAAGAATATGTGTGCTAAATCTAAACACAGGGACTGCTTGCTAAAATAAGAGATTTAAATAAAACCCAAGACTTCTAACAAATGAGAAACGTCAAGGTATAATAAAAATCACTATGATACGAGAATCAGGAAAATCGGACTGAACAAGAAAAGACAATCAACTGGAGCCACCATGATGAATCAGATGTTGGAATCATCTGGCAAATATTTTCAAGCAGACATTATAAAAATATTCGACAAGAAATTACAGAGCTCTTAAAACAAAGGAAAAAAATTAAAAATCTCAGCAAAGAGGTAAGAACAAAAGAACTAAATGGAAATTATAAAACTAAAAACAAACTAATTGAAATAAAAATCTTACTGGTTTAGCTCAATAGTAGTGTTGATGACAGAGGGTAGAATCTGTGATCTTGAGGACAGATCAGTAGAATTTACACAATCTGAAAAACAGAGAATAGACCTGGGGAAAAATGGTCCAATCCTTAGGAACCTGCGGGACAATAATAAGAGATCCAACATTTGTATCATCGAGATTCTAGAAGAGAAGGAATAAAAAGTAGGGCTGAAAAGGTATTTGAAGAGATCATGGCTGGAAATGTCCCAAATGTAGTGAAAGACACAAACCTACAGATTCAAGAAGCTGAGTGAACCCAAGACAGGATAAATCTAAGGAAATCCATGCTAAGACATATCATAATCACACTTCTGAAAACTAAAGACAAATATCTTAAAAGCAGCCAGAGACAAAAGGCATGTCACATATAGAGAACAGCAATTTGAATGACAACAGAAGTTCTCATCTGAAACTATGGAAGTCAGAAGCAATTGGCACAACATTTTTCAAGAGCTGAAAGCACAGAATCATTCCTTGTGAATACTACTATATCTGTTGACACTATCCTGCAGGATGAAGAGAAATAAAGACATATGCAGATAAAGAAACACTAAAAACACTTGTTGCTAGCAGACCTGCCCTAGAAGAACAGCTAGAGAAAGTTTTTCAACCAGAAATAAAATGATAAAAGAAGACATCTTGGAGTATTAGGAGGGAAGAACAATAGAAACAGCAGAAACATGGGTACATACAATAGACTATCCTTCTTATGAGTTTTGTAAATCATATTTGACGATTGAAAAAAAATATATATAATAATATCTAGTACTCAAGAGATTGATGTTTAAAAGTGGGGGAGGTAAACGGACTTAAATGGAAGAGCAGTTTCCTCACCAATAGATAGTGGTAAGTCACATGTGCATGTTATAATATGTAGAGCAATCGCTAAGGAAACTATACAAGGAGATACACTCAGGAACACTATAAAAAATCAAGTGGAATCCTAAAAACGTTCAAGTAACCCACAGGAAGGCAAGAAGAGAGAAGCAGGAAAAAAAAATAACAGAAAAGGAACGTTAAAAGGGCAGACGTAAGTGCTAACATTAATAATTACCTTAAATGTAAATTGTCAAAATACGACAATGAAAATGTTGGCAGGGTGGATAAAAAACCCACTGACCTATGTGTTATTTGCAAGAAACTCACTTCAAATTTAGCAACATAGGTAGGTCAAAAGTGAAAGATGAAGGAAGATACACTATGCACATATTAATATAAAAAAAAAAAGCAATCGCTCTATGACATCAGCTAAAGTTGACTTCATAGTCAAGACGGTTACTGGAGACAAAGCTGGACCAGTGACGAAGGGTCAATCCAGCAGGAAGCCGCGACAATCCCAAACATCTATTCTGGAAACAGTGGAGCCTCAAAAGACACGAAGCACAAACTGAGAGCGTTGAAAGGATGACAGGCAAATCCATAATTAATTCCATGTGTCGCTTTCGGCAGCTGTTGGAACTATTAGATGGGACATTGGCAAAGCATAAAAGATAAGATATGAACAGTATAATCAACCAATGAGCTCTAATCAACGTATATAAAACACTCTAACCAACAACAGCAGAATATACAATTTTGTTCAGATGCCCTATCACCAAGATAAACCATACCCTGGCCTATCAAGCAAAACCACCATTAATTGCTTAGATTTGAAATCATACGAGTATATTTCCAGATATGTTTTCTGAAAGTTTTATAGTTTTACATTTAAGACCATGATGCATTTTTATTAATTTTCATACAAGGTATACAATTTAGGTCTTCAAAAAAAGTTATGGATGTATAATTGCTCCATCACCATTTATTGAGAAGACCATCCTTTCTCCATAAAATTGCTTTTGCATCTTTGTCAAAAATCTCTTGGGCATAATGAACTCAAACTAGATACCAGTAACAGGAAAGCAACAACCACTGTTACTTTGGCAAATGCTCCTTCCCCACAGGGCTCTCCTCGTCCTCCACACACAGAAAAAAGTTTATTGTGTTACTTTTTTAAAATTAAGTTTATTGGGGTAACATTGGTTAATATAGTTATATAATTTTCAGAAATTATCATTTGACATCTGTATACTCTGTTTTACCACCCAAAGTCCAGTTTTCTTCAGTTACCATATATTTGATCTCCTTTACCCACTTCACCTACCCCTCCCCCCATATTTGACTCCCTTTACCCTGTCTACCTCCCACTCCTGCCTCACCCCCTACCCTCTGGTAATCACTAGTCTGTTGTCCATGTCCATGAGTCTCTGTCTGTTTGTCCTGCTCATTTCTTGCTTTTAGGTTTATATCCACATGTAAGTGATATCATGTGATTTTCAACTTTTTCTGTCTGGCTTATTTCTCTTAGCATGATTATCTCAAGGTCCATCAGATTGTCGCAAATGGTTGTATTTCATCTCTTCTCATGGCTGAGTCATATTTCATTGTCTACATGTACCACAGCTTCTTCAGCCAATCATCCATCGTAGGACACTTCTGTTGCTTCCACCCTGGCCACTGTGAATGCTGCTGCTATGAACATCCGTGTGCAAATATCTTTTTGGATATGAGTTTTCAAGTCTTTGGGTAAATACCCAGTAGAGGGATTGCTGGATCATATGGTAGATCAATTCTTAGTTTTTTGAGGAATCTCCATACTGTTTTCCATAGTGGCTGTACCAATGTGCAGTCCCACCAGCAGTGTATGAGGGTTCCTTTTTCTCTGCATCCTCTCCAACATTTGTTATGACTTGTCCTCTTGATTACAGTTATTCTAACAGGTGTGAGATGGTAATTACTGTTAACATATACTCATCTAACTCCCGATTCCTGGGTGTTGCTGAGATGCATGTTACTTTAGTTCCAGACTATTATTAGGCTTTCCCTTACTGTATGTCCCATATTTCAAGGATCTTTTGTGTTCGTAGCACACACCCCCGTCAATCATTATCCGTTTAGATTAACCATACATATTGCAAAGTTCTTTACCTACCATTGGCTCCTTTTCTGTTTCCTTATCTTTTTTTCCTTTTTTTCTTTCTCCTCACCCTCACTCCTTCTCCTCTTTGACAAGGTTCTTTGATCTCTAAATCCTTACATTCCAGCAAATATCTTTTTTTCACTCTAATGAGTGGATAATATTTGAAACGTTATATATTCTTGGCCTTAGTCCTTTTCCCTTAGTAATTTGTAAACATTATTCCACTATTTCACTGACTTTGGGGGCTGCATATAAAAAGCCTAGTGCTGGTTGATTTTTTTTGTTCTTTGTTGAGTAAATTGTTCTTTGAGTCTGGAAGCATGCAACATTGATCTTTAACTTTGGAATTTTCAAATTTCGCCAGGATATGCCTAGGAGCGTGCCCTTTTATCACCTCACTTAAAACTTCATAAGCAAATATGCAAGTAAGCAAAAATCTCCCTGAGTTTCTGTATCATTCTTTCTTCCTCTATCACGTTATTTTCCTCTGGGATTACTATTACTATTGGGTTCCAGCCTCTCTCTTCGAAGAGTCTTTCGTTTTCCTTTATACATTCCTTCTCTTTGTATTTTTTGTTCCTGATTTGAAGTTATTTATTTCATGGGGTCTTCAAAACCTAAAAAAATTTTTTTTTTTACCTCAAGGGTGATAATTCTGTCATTCAATTCAGCTGTTGAATTGTTAAGTTCGGGAAGAATTCTTTTTTTAATTTCTGGAGAGCTGGTTTTACTCTTTAACTGAATCTCCTTACGTGTTAACTGAGGTAACATCAGTCACTTGACAGATAACCTCCTAAATCGTATGGCCTACAGTAGAGAGAAGGTCTGTCACACGCAGTCATTCAGGGACCTATGGTGACAGAAATGCTGACATCATTATAGATTGTGATGTCATGAGAATGTACCTCAAGCTAGGCAAGCAAGTTTTAGGGACAATTGTTATTGGCCGATGTGACAGGTGTGTACCATAACAATGGGCACAGGTCAAAAACCTCCTTGCTTGGCCCTTCCCCCTTCAAATGACATCTGCATCCAGTTTCCCATCTGACCCAGAAGGGGACAGATTCTTGCTCCTGCTAGATGTTTCCCAAGATTCTTTACCTGATCTTTTTCTTGTCCTACGTCGTTCCCTGGGGACAGCAGTATAGCAGTGTGGTTAAGTGCACAAGTCTTAGAGTGAAGACAGACAAGTTCACGTCCTCGCTTTGCCACTGACTAGTTTTGGGACTTCGAACTGGTCACTTCAAACAGGTGAACTCTGTAGGCCTTATTTCAAACGTTAGCTCCTAAATGGGGTAAAAAAATAATGCTGCTCTGAGGAAGGAAAAAGAAATGTCGCAATTACCACACTTCGGGATGATGTCTAGCTTGAGTCAGTCCTCCGTGGACGTTAGCTTTATTTTGACACCGTCTTGTTGACTGGTTCAACACCTGAGGGTTTAACTACCGCTGGCCTGGAGCTGACTATTTCCTGAAGCTCCATTGCTTGGAGCTGACTCTTTGAGGGAGAGGAGCGATGATTAGAAAGTAGAAAACTTGCATGACAAGTGTGGATTCAGAAAGCATGAGGATCAAGAAGCTGAAAACAAACGCAGGCCAGGAGGGCTGACCAGGAGCGGGTGTGAGCAGGAAAAGATCATTCAGTTCAGAAACTTCTGTGGGGAGAAAACAGGGAAATCGCCAGGTGTTGGGCTCAGGTGGCCTCAGAGACAATAGTTTTTTCCAGAGACTGCAGGTAAAAAAGGCAGAAAGACTCTTAACCTCCCAATGACCTGAAGAAATAACAGTGAGTGAGAGGAGGCATGAGGGTGACCTGGGAATTAGAGCCAGAGTACTAGTTATTGTATTAATAGTGCCCCAGGAGTAATTAGGTTTAGGTAATCACGAGGGGAAGCCCTGGGGTAGAATTAGCGTCTTTACAAGAGGAAAAGACCAGCGGCCTCTCTCTACCATGTGAGGTTACAGCAGGAAGGTGGCCGTCCCCAAGCCAGGAAGAGGGACCTCACCAGGAGCTGAATCAGCCAGCGCCTTGATCTTGGACTTCCAGCCTCCGGAACTGTGAGAAATACATGGCCTTTTGTTCTTTGGTTTAACCTCCATCTATGGGATATTATTACAGTAGCCTGAGCAGACAAAGGCAACCGGTTATGAATTCATTTCTTCCCTTGTTGGCAAACGTTGATCAATTACATGTTAGGTGCAGAGAGTACACACACACACACACACACACACACACACACACACACACACACACACACACGGTTTGGTTTTAGAATCACTTGAGGGCAAGTTACAAATATCACAGCTCTTGACCCTCCACTTCTTCGATTTGCATTTCTTAAGAGTAGGAATGTGCTCTCACGCAACCACAGAACCGTTATCAACTCAATAGTTTTTTTTATTGACATAATACTTATTTAGTCTGCTGCTAATATTCCAATTTGGTCAGTTGAACTAATAATGCCCTTTATAGCATTTCCCCGCCCTGTGCAAGATCAAGTTTAAAGATCAAGCACGTGTCTCTTTAGGCTCTGTTTTGTTTTTTTTCCCCCAGCATTTTATTTTAGTATTAGTTTTAAACCTGAAACATTTCCATCACTTGTCTTTTCCAACATCGATTTTAAAGAATACAGCCCTCCTCCCCCACCGTTTTCCTAAGAGAACATTCGTTTTGTGTTTGTCTGCTGTTCCTTGTCTCCCTCTCAGGAGACACATGATGTCCGCCCCGCCCCCCCCCCCCAAATAATGGTAATTTTGATCCCCTGGTCAAGTTGCAGCCAGATTTATTCACCACAGCCAGTAAGCGGGCCATGGAGAGATGCTTTAAAACAATGCAAAATCCTGCTCTTTGTCAAAATTTCCTTCTGGGTTTGACATGCAGAGACGAGTCTTTAAAAATGTTATTATTATTATTATTTTTTAAGATGGGGCAACCATTGGTTGACCTCACAGATTGCAAGGACCTTGTCAGCTTACAATCTCTTTTTTTTATTTTTTTTATTTTTCATGCCTCCAGCACCTGGTCTTCCTCGGTGGTCTCCCATCCAAGTACTAACCAGGCCCGACCCTGCTTAGCTTTTGAGATGGAAATATTATTATATGTTAAATATTATAATATAGATAACAAGATTTATATTCTACCCGTTGTAAGTGTACATTCCGGTGGCATTCAGTATATCCACACTGTGTATGGCCATCACCACCACCCACAGAACTGTGTGCATGGCATATGACTGAAACTCTGTCCCCATGAAACACTAACTCTCCATTCGCTCCTCCTCCCAGCTCTATCTTCGGTGCTGTGGACATGACTATTTCGGGTACCTCACATGAGTGGAATCATTACAGCGACCGCCTTATTTCGCTTAAGATAACATCTCCGAGATTCATCCACGTTGTAGCGCGTGTCAGAATTGTCTTCCCTTTTAAGGCTGAATAAAGTTCCGTTATAGGCATACGCCACATTTGTTTATCTGTTCCTCCACTGGTGATTCTCGCCCGACTACCCTGATGGCCACAAAATGACGATTTGGCAGCTGTGAAGTCCCCCCACAGTTCCAGTTGGCCCTCAGGACTCTGCTGTGATCAAGATTCATGCATTCCTAGTTTTGAATGGCTTATAATTAATTACGATACTAATTATTTTGGTGCTCAAAAAATGGTGCCAGATTTGGGCTGTGGGAGCCCTTTTAATCTGCTTTCAATGGCACGCATCCATCAGTTTTATAAAAAGTATTTCCTTACTTCCTGGCATCACATTCCAAGGTCATCTTAGATATATCCTGTGAAGCCGACATGAGCCATTTTTCTAAGATGCCCTACTTCCTTTTTGTGGGGAACGATGTTAGAGACCAAGTTCTGGCTCCTGGGGTGCTCATTACTATCGGACCTTCTTTGCTTCTTACCTCTTTTGGCAGACAATCCTGAGAAATACAAACATGAACATTTACACAAATACATGCACAATGCACATATACATACATACATAGACACACTGTGCACATAATCACTTATGTATACATACGTATTTTAGAAAAAAACGAGTTTACACCAAAATTTCCCATCCCCACAGAGTCGTCTCTCGGCTTCCCGCATTCCGTACTGTGTGAACTTTATCTACAGCGAGAGCTGGCTTCCAACAACAGCAACACCTGACTCATTGGCTCAACCCTATAATATATCTCGAATAGTTCCAGAACTCTTTCTCATAGCACTACTAGAAATAAACCGACTAAAAAGAGTTCGGGATTTGTTCGCAATTTTTTATTTCCTCCTCGCCTGCCCGCCCCTCCAAACTCACCCTGTCCCATATTGAGGGTAGATTTGTTTTACGTTATGTGTATCTGACCACAATTTAAAATGCTGGATACTCGGATTAGCTCTGCACCCTCTCTCTCATGTAGATGGTTCTGGTTTTCGTTTGACATATGATTAGGTTCATTTTGTTTATTTGCCTTCAGCCTGAGCTTTTTGTTGCCTTGAAAGGAGGCATGCTTGTTGATTTACTTCTGTTTTTGAATATGTAGAATATTAACATGCTCTCAAAAGTCAAAACTGTACAAAAAGTTACATTCCTAGAATTGTCTTTTTCTCCTGTCTCCCTTCGACTTCATCTCCCTCTCCCCCTTGGTAACCAGCTTCATTATCTTCTGGTCCTGTGTTTCTCTGGATCATGAAAACCAGATATATATGTAGTTTCTAATTTCCCCTTCTTTCTTACACAAAAGATAGCATACTATCTATGTTCTGTTTCGCTTTCTTCCAACTTAATATTATTTCCTGGAACTCTCTCCATATGGGTTCATACAGATCTTCCTCATTTTTTTTTTTTAAATCTATGTTCAAGTTCACTGATTTTATCCTTGGCTGTGCCATATTTACTAATGTGCTCATCCGAGGCAGTCTTTATTTCTGTGATGGTGTTTTGCTTTCTAGCATTTCCTCTCCATTCTTTTTTAGAGTCTCTGTCTCTCTGCTGGTTATCAATCTGTGCTTGCACATTGCCCACTTTTCCCCATTAGAACTGTTAGCATATTATCATGGTTTTTGAAAGTCCTGGTTTGATAAGTCCGAAAATCTCTGCTGTATATAAATCTGGT
This sequence comes from Eonycteris spelaea, assembly GCA_003508835.1. Lineage (NCBI taxonomy): Eukaryota > Metazoa > Chordata > Mammalia > Chiroptera > Pteropodidae > Eonycteris > Eonycteris spelaea. Next base: position 9,257 of record PUFA01000142.1, on the reverse strand, counting down.
TCTGATGGTTGCTTTTTCTTTTTTCAGACTCTATTTTTCTTTTTGCCTTTTAGCATGCCTTGTGATTTTTTCATTGGAAGCCAGACAAGATGTACTGAGTGAAAGAAACCGAGGTAAATAGGCCTTTAGAGTGAGGAGTTAGGGTGTGTTGACTCTTTGCTGTAGCTGTGATATTTTTCCAGGGCTCAGGTTTCTTCTAATGTCCCTGTTTTTGTCTTTCCCGTTGTCTTTGTGTTTCCCTAGGGACTCCTTCTTAAAGAGGGTCCGAGATTTGCCTTTTTCCATCTGTACTCACCGGGGGCTCTATTGGTGTGGTGACGAGGCGTGGGAGGCCGGGAACGTTCTGTGGCGTTCTATGATGAGATCTCAGTCTTGTCTTGCTTTATTATTTAGTGAGCCCTGGGTTGTGACATTCACAAGTGCTTCTCAGCCAGTCATCAGGTGAGGACAGCTAGAGGGGGCTGGAGTTGGGTATTTCCCTCCTCGCCAGGTCTGTTAGGCTCTGGTGAAACCCAATTCCTGCCAGTCTCCAGCTGCTCCCTGTAAACCATGATTCTCTGCGTCCGCCTGTCTGTCTCTCCAGTCAGGGTGTCAGCTTGCCCTGTGACCTCGATTCTTTGATGGATCTAAAAAAGAGCGTTGATTTTCAGTTTGTTCAGCTTTTTTTTTTTTTTCCTTGTGAGTGATGAGTTTCAGACTCTTTCCATATCCGACCAGAAACTGGAAGTCGATGCTGTTTGTTTTTGCATGTTAATTTTATGCCCCGCTATCTTACAGAATCATTGTTGGGATTGTCTTAGCATTGGTTTTCTAGACTTTTCCAGACATGCTATTCTGTCAGCTACACATTGAGCTAGTTTTATTTTCAATTTTCTTTTCCTGATGCCTTTGTTTTCTTTGTTCTGACTAGTACCTCCAGAACAACGTTAAATAGTTGTGGAGATGGTGGGCATCTAGCCTCATTACCGGCTAATGGGACTAGCTCTTGTGCATCCCCTTTAAAAAGAAGCTCAGGACTGAAATTTATATATTTTGCTACGTATTTTAAAATGTAGGTTTTCTTATTATTTAAGTATGGCAAGGCCAACAAATCAGGAGAGGACGTCCAATGAAAGATAGCATGTTATACTCACAGATCCAAAAGAAAGGGGCATGCCACACCACGGGGGTCACATGGGGGAGCCCAGGGACAGTCAGGAGGGAGTGAGGGGGAAAATGTGGTCAGGAGCCTTTACTGCAGTCTCCATGGGAAGAAAGTGGGAGGCCGGGTGAGCAGGCTCAGAATGGTGAGTGTGAGTGGTTTGGACGGGCCTTTGAGTTTAAGGACTGCCCCGCCTGACCTCTTAATTGGTTCTGGGGTGATTGGAGGAGGTGGATGGTGGCCTGGAATGGGAGACCCCAATGAAGGAAGTGGTGTCTCAGGGAATTTGGTTACTATGTCGAAGAACTAGCCAACCCTGGCAGGGGTAGTCCCTCTGACCTCGGCAAGGGCCCGGATGTCAAAGCCTCAAAATACGGAAACTAAAACAACATGATTAAAACAGTGGTCAAGGAAGTATTCATCGATTCTATTTCTCAAGAATATTTAGGGATGAGCATTCAGTTTTATCAACGGATTTTCAGCATTTGTTGAGGTAATCGTGTGGCTTTTCTCCTTAGATCTATTAGTATTGTGGATTACATTAAAATATTGTATAATAGCGACCAGTTTTTGATTTCCTGGTATAAATTTGGTCATAGGGCATTAATAGTTTAATGTGTCAAGATCCCCTTCTTATGCCAGTGTTTTGCAATGTCCTCTTTATTATCTTGAAATTAAATTTATAGACAATATAACCTATGTATATTTCCATAATATCAATAATAATAATAATAGTATTAAAATATTTTGCCCTGGGTTTAATACATAGGATAAATAAAAATTAAATAACCTATTATAAACTGATGTGTGTTTTTACATGTAAACATTTGAGCGTGACTACAGTAGAAGATTCCATTATTTAGTCAGATTCTTGCACTGTTCTTAGAAGTGTGAGTGACACAGTTACAAAAACAGAGCAGAAGAGATGTGCTGTGTTGGCAATGTCATCAGTTGACATAATTGTCCGACTGAATCGTTGAGCAGTTTTTGTTAATAACCAAACAAATCGAAGTAAAATTTTGTCTCGATTTACATGATCGTTGCAGTCCAGGAAATTTCAGTGTTTATCAAAATGGTGCACATGCATGTGTGTGTAAAAGGGAATCAGGTTGTGAGCAGACAATTATCAATCGGGTTTTCACTCACAACAATGTTCTGTAGGACATTTGTTATTATGCGGGACTGTCCCGTAAAGTGTGAGACATCCAGCATTCCTGACACCCACCGACTGGATGCCAGTGGTCCCCAACTATCTCTGTAATCAAACATGCTTGCATCGAGCCCATCACTGGACGAGATGAACTCTGGCTCATCCAATAGCATTTGAGTCCTGCAAACATCATTTACATTCGTGGCAATGTTTTTATGCAGATGACTGAAAAATCGCCAGCACTTCTGGGAAAATGTTCGTCTTCACAAGTTGTAAAAAAAAAAAAAAAAGTAAATTAGAAAGCAAGGATATATGATTTCCCTCAAATTAATCATTGCTTTACAAAAATGACAGGTACTCCTAGATTTTTTACTTGGAGTCTGAAAGTTTTAAAAAAATTGGCAGGGGTCTCTCGATGTATTGATAGTCTTACACCAAGTTACCCCATTTCTTGAGGTCTATTATAAAGAGACGATTTGAAAATATAGGAAAAGAAGCTTATGCCCAAAGTGTCATTACTAACAATTAATGATTAGAAATGTAACTTAAAACATGAGTCAATATATAATCACAAAAAAATGGAAAGATCAATTTTACAAGAAACATGCAGGACCCTTATGAAGAAAACTACAAAAGTCTTCTTGAGTCCTTTAAGTCAAAGGACTTAAAAGAAGATTTTAATAAAATTTCTGGATGAGAAGACTCAATATCATAAAACCGTCAATTTTTTCCAAGTTAATATGTATATATAATGACACTCAATTAAAAATTCCAGTGAGATGCTTTTTTTTTTCGGAACATGACTGTGTTTTTATAAAATATATCTAGGTAAATAAATATGTGAGAATATTTTTTAAATTTTTGAAAAAAAAAAGAATGTAATCAGGAGAAATTTGTCCTAATAGGTGTTGCAATATGTTACATAATTATAATCAAACAGTATAATTCCAGGGCCAAAATAGTTCAACAGATAAGTAAAATAAAGGAGGTATCCAGATACACATCAAAGTACATATTAGAATTTACTCTATGATGAAGGTGGCGTTTTAATTATTATTTTTGTGAGGAATGGCTATTTAAGAGAGGATCCCTCTCTCCTTATGCCCAATAAATTTCAGAAGTATTAAAGCTTTTTGAAAGAAATAATATTACACTAAAAATATATATATAGCTGAATCTAATATTAAAGTCGGGAATTCTTTCCTATACCTGACACTACAAATAGAAGCCATGAAGAAAATGACCAACTATTTAAAAATTCTAAGCTGCTCTACATTGCAAAACTCAAACATCTCAACACATGAGACAAGAAAACAATTAATGCCCTTAAAATACAAAGAGTCTTGATGGGTCAATAAGAAAAGGACAAATTCTTTTTTTCATGTTCATAGAAAAGTTAGTTTAAAAAAATAAGACATTTATGAAAGGAGTAACATGGACTGTCATTAAGCATATGACAAATGCTAACTTTCACTTGCAATGTAAGATAGAAAACAGGGAAAAACTCAAGGTAATAAGCCTTGCGCTTTTTTGGCAAATATTTAAAGGAATCTTCATACTCAGCAATAAAGGTGGAGAAGCGGGCATTTTCCTATTTTATTGGCAGGCGTGTGGACGATGCAGTTTTTTTGTGGATGGATTTCTCGACAGTTAGCACAGCTGTAAAAATCTGTACGTTATTAAATAAGCTTAAAATTTCGTTTAGGAAGTTTGTTTCAGTAACATGAGAAATAATTTCATTAAAATGCTGGGTGGACAAAAACTTGTGTGTAGTGAGGTTTAAAATTTTAGATTTTAAAAACTTCAGGGAAGAAACTTAGATTGAAGTACTGCACATGTTCATAGCGATGGTTGCATTACGTTGCTCTTATTTTCCTAATTTTTCATTGCCACATGAGTGCTGTTATAGCTAAAAAATAAAATGTATTATATTTTTAATAGAGGCTGCCTAATAGCTAACCCTGTGCCTGGTTCAGAGGGGGCGTTCCATAAACGCTAAATTGAATAGTTGCCTGGCTACTAAGCCCACCCACAATTTTTTAAACATTTAGAATGCTCTCTTTCCGGAAAGGATGTAAAAGCTAGTTCACATAATGCTTAATCCCTGGGTACATATGAATCGAGTAATTCATTAATTATCCAGGCTTTAGATTTTCCAGGAAATGTAGAGAATTTAGATATCGGTGTAGCTAAATGTCTTCTTTCACAAAAATCAAATTTTAAAACTTTCGTCTATCTGTTAAATATGTCTAAATCATTCTTGGGTTCTTTTGTTTAGAAAATTATATGAGTTTTTCTTTCATTAAAGTGTAAGGAATTTTTGCGCTCAGATTATTAGGTCTGTGCATAGTTTTATTGTAATTTCACTAGGTGGCCATTTAGACTCAGCTTTTTATAAAGGGCGGGCTCACTTTCCTAAAATTAACCATGGAAAGAGTTACCGACCCCACACAGTGGCATGAATTAAGCTCTGGGCCTGAGCTGAAAAGTCCCTTGCAGAAAGGGACTTTTATTAACAGGTGTGCAGGTGTATTTCCCCCCAGGTACCGTGCGAGTGTATCAATTAGTAAGGGTGCTTTTGTGGACCCCTGTGCTCTGGGTTTCTTTTCTCAAATATCCAGTTATTCTTTTTCTCCAGCTCAAACAGAAAACATGGCGCCACCTACTAACATCCTCTAGTATTACATTATGACCGTTCTTTGATTTATTTAGCAAGCAAACGCTTTCTGAACTCCATGGTAGTCAGGCATAAACATCAGCGCTCTGAAGATGAATAAGGCAGTCCCTGCCATGGCCAAATTTTCAGTCTAGCTGAGGGACAGATGTTATTTGGGGCGTGTGGTACCATGGGGCATGTCAGAAGTACCTGTGTCATTTTTAGTCCTGGTGTTCAGCATGGCCATTGTGGACACCAGACTCCAGACAGGGAGGCTAATTGGGAGGTAGTACGTAAAACAGCCTCAACAATCCAAACATAAGACCCCTTTTTAAAATTTAAAAAGAGTATTTATTTGTCTAGTTATTTAATAGTTGGGGAAAAGCTTCCATATTTGACTTTTTTTTTTTTTAACCTGTCCTCAGGCCAGTTGGGGGATATCCTAGCAAAATACTGCATTTCAAACAAATAATTGTGTTTGCCATTCTGGGGATCAGCAGTCAACGTAATGTCATTGTTATTATTAAGCTTTTTAGCTTCCTGTCTAACTCCTCATGAATAAAAGGAAACTGGCTCTCGATTTTTACTTTTCCTCATTCCTGACAACTACAAGATAATTTTTTTCTTTTTTGCACTCTCATAAGTCAACAGAGTGATCAACAGGAATTGATCACAAATTATATACACTGATTGTAGCCAAAAGGCTGAGAAGAGATCAATTATAAATAGGATCACCTGGATGTTGAAACGCTGTCACAGGAATATTTTGCAGGAGGAGATTTTTTCAGAAGAAAAAGATTTAACCTCGTCGTTAATTCTTCTTTTCAATTTTTTACTTCTTCTTTAGTCGATGGGTTCAGAGGTCTGAGCATATCTTCCGGCCGATGGTACCTTATAATTTTGAGATACATCCCTGTCAATGGGTGGAGGTAAATTTATGCATTTTAACGTGTGTGTAGTGTTCTGTTGTGTGACTACACCATTATTTACTCATTTTCCTGTTATTAGATACTTAGCCTAACATTGGTTGGCGCAGTGGTCCTTTGATTATGTAAATTCTCCCTGTATCCCTCCAAATGCAGGGCAATTAGATAATAATGGTTCCTACAGACACTTCTCTCAGCATGTTGGAAGGTATTACCTCATTACCTTCTGACGTTCACCACTCTGATAAGAAGTCTGTGGAAATTCCTTGGTAGATAATGGATTTTTGTCTATTATGGCTTTTAAGGTTGTCCCTTTATCCTTCAGTTCTCAAGTTTCACTAGAATGTATCTGTGTGTGGAATTTTTTTTTTTTTTTAGTTTTCCTGCTTGGTATTCAATGTACATGAGACCGTTTTTCTCCAATTCTGAAAATTATCTGCATTTTTAAATAAAGGTTTCTTTTCTGTCTTGCCCTTTGTTCTTTTATTTTGGAATCTCTCCATCTTATCTCCAGGTCACTTTGGTTCTCACTAATTTTTTCTTCGCCTCTCTGTACCGCATTCCGACCTCATCTCTCACTACTATTTTTCAGTGCGCTGTCTTACCTTTCACTGTGTCATATCTAGAGTTTATCCCATCAGTTGTATATTTTTATTTCCATGGTTCTCTTTTTCATTTCTAGGCTTTCTAGAGGTTTTTTTTTTTCTAAATAGACCTATTTTGGTTTTCTTTCTGCTTGATTTTGCTTTATATTTTCTTCTTTAGTCTCAGTTGGAATTACGCCTTCATTTATCTTTGAAAACATCCTAAATGCAGGTGTGCATGTCTGTCAGACCATTCTCTTCCATTAATGTTATATGGAGTGATTTCATATTCTTATTTTGTTGGCCGATTTTCTTTTTATTTTTAAGACCAGTTCTCAGGGATCGGTTGGTTGGTTGGTTGGTTGTTTATTTTAATAGGTGAGAACAAAACTACCTAGAAAATATAAGTTGCGGGAGAATGGCACAACTGAAAAAAAGGGGAAATTTTAACAATAAATTTGCTTTAAGCTGACAAACTTATTTAATGTTTTAATATTCCGTGGTTTAAAAAAAAAGAGAGAGAGCGCGCATTGGACTCTGAATATTCACAGATATTCTTAAGGTACCACAAATGAATTACAGGAGGCAGGGAGGACCCAAGCAGTATATCCAAGAAGAGTGAATATTATATGGCAGCAGTTAGAGCAGGGGTCTCCAGCCCCCGGGCTGTGGACCAGTCTGCTGCCTTTAGGACCGGGCCACACAGCAGGCCAGGGCGAAGCTTCACCTGTGTCTGCAGCCGCTCCCCAGCGCCAGCATCACGCCTCAGCTCCGCCTCAGGTCCTCAGGTGTCAGAGTCTCATAGGAGCCCCGGTCCCTGGTGCCACAAAGGTTGGGGACCACTGAGTTAGAAGCATCACTGAGCCCAGCTGTTTTTACTAATTACAAACATACTACTGTCTCTCGGATTCAGTGAAAATCGGCACGTTTTTCCTGCTACAGACACCTTCCGTGTGCTTCTGGAAGTCAATATTTTGATCTCTAGCTTCCATTTTTAACATCATAGGACCAGTTTGGCCTTCCGACATCGAAGAAATAGAATGGCTGTCTTCCTCAGCCATGGCTTGCCACCGTCTCACTTTTTCATCTTCTTTATTTTTAGTTTTTATTTTTCTCAAACTAGAGTGCACCTAAGAATCAGGCACTTCCACAGTTTTGTGGAAAGACAGCAGCCCCCACCCCTTCCTTTTCCCCCCTTTACTCAGAGGAAACCGTTTCCGCCTCTTACCTAAAATTATTTCGGTATTTACATCGATGTCTATAAATAATAAAATTGAATGGTTACTTCTGATTTTTTTTTTCAGTTTAGGCATTTTCTATTGGCTCTCCCCGTGATAAACAATAAAAGCAACCATTTATGTAGCACTTAGCATGTGCCAGGCCCTTTCTGGGCAATCCCCATCAGTGAACTTACTCAATGGTCATCACGGTGCTGAAAGTAGTAGTAGTATTATTAACACCATCTTACGGGCGAGGGACCGAGATAGTCAATAACTTGCCCAAGATGACTCATCCCGTAAGTGACGGAGTCGGGATTCAAACCCAGCAACCGGGCTCTGAGCTCCCTCTTCCTGTACTACTGTTTCCAGAGCGTCCAGATTCCGCTTCCTCTCCTGTCTCCCATAGTCACTCTTCCCACCCCCTCGCTCTCCGAGTCACAGTTACAGGATCTTGCAGTTTTGCTTAGATTCCCACCAGTCAGGGCTCTACACGCTGGCCTCCCAGGTGACCTGCAAACTTCGGAGCCTAAAGGCGAGTCATCTTCTGCTGAACCACAGACAGGTGGCCAAGAACAAAGCTGCACACAGTGTACCCTCGAGAGCTCGGTTTCGTCAGGCTGAGGGGTGGCGTGTTCCACGCTCACCTTTATTGATGAATAGTCTCGGCGGGGAGTAAATTTCAGCCTTTGACAGCACTGCTTCCTCGCTTTCTAAGGGATTTGAAGACGCCAAAGCCATTCTGATTTCTGACCCTTGATGTTTGGGGTTTTTCTTTTTCTTCGCGGAAGCTTCATCGTGTCCCTCCGGTTCTGAAATTTTGCAAAATGTTCACTCGGGGCGAATCTATTTTCGTCTAATGCGCCGGGCATTCAGGAAGCATTTTCAATCAGGAAACTCATATTTCTTAATGTCGGGAAACTTTTTGAGATGGTTTCACTGCGGAGTATTTCCCCTCCATTTCCCTGCTCCACCCCACCCCCCAAATCCATTAGTGAGATGTGGTACCTCCTAGGCCAGAGTTCTCATTTTTTAAAAAAATCTTTTTTGCTTTATTTCTATATCTTTGATTTTTGGTCTATTTTTTCCTTCCTTTCTTTCTTTTTTTATTATTGTTTTTTATGCCTGCAGCACCTGGTCTTCCTAGGTGGTCTCCCATCCAAGTCCTAACCAGGTCCGACCCTGCTTAGCTTCCGAGATCACATGAGACTGGGCTCGTTCATGGGTGGCATGGCTGTAGACTTTTTGGTCTACTTTTTAGGTCGTTTCCCCAATTTTATTTCTATTTCTTCGACTGATTTTTTCATCTCTTCCATCATCTTTACAAGATTTCCAACAGTTCTTATCATTCTCTGAATTTTCATCTAGACACAGTATTCTGTTCTTGTTTTCTGGGTGCAGTAACTGTTCTTTCCCTGAAGGGTCCCCGTGGTGGCTTTATAAACTTCTCCTCCTGCACAAACTCTGTTTCCTCCAAGTAGATTTTTTTTTCCCTGTGTGTTTTGGCCCCTATGTTTTAGGTTAGAAGATGTTCTCAGGCGACTGGCGATTCTCGGTGGTCTACCCGAGTCGGAGAGTGGAAA